>CP107709.1:0-2549597 GCA_025854295.1 Lyophyllum decastes
TAACCCTAACCCTAACCCTAACCCTAACCCTAACCCTAACCCTAACCCTAACCCTAACCCTAACCCTAACCCTAACCCTAACCCTAACCCTAACCCTAACCCTAACCCGAAGAAGAAAACTTCGGACCCCAAAGGCAAGGGGAAGGCCCGGGCGTAAGCCGATATATCAACCGGAATGATGTTCCGATTGAGGCCGTCCGGTACGAGTATCCCTCTACCTACCCAGACTGGTTGCTAACAGTCCCTTACCCGGTAGCTATTAAATATTTATTATCTATCGCACCTGTAGCGCTGCTAGATGCAGCTAAATATAAATCTTTGATTCATTTATCTCCCGGTGTGAACTTGCCAAGGGAATTACACTACGATATCTCTGTGGGGCTTAAATTTATGTTCCACTCCAAGCGAAATACTAAGTTAATTAATGAAGCTTGGGAAGATTTCGATAGGCGCATCAGATGGCGCCTGTTCTTTGCGTTCACTAAGGACCCAGAGGACGATGATCACTTCGATCCTGATTACGAGGTGGACCACGAGTCTACTAAGGCACCACCTCGCTTACCGTCTTATCTCGAGTTCGGGCTTCGCCTGGGTCGTATGTACGTTACTCGTAACGTCCTCAAAATACCAGACGAAAAAGAGAAGGGTCCCCTATATTCTCTCAACCCTAATCGGTCCCGTATCGAGCAGTACCTAGTAGAAAATAACTACATTATAACGGCTACTGATAAAAATCTTGGTGCCGCGGTGTCCGAGAGAGCCTGGGTCGAAGAAAATTGCTTAGACATTCTGTCAGATAAAAATAATTATAGACAAATAGATCCACTTATGCTAAAAGCATATCTAAGCAGACAATGCGCTCGCATGGACGTGCTGAGTCTTAAATCAACTCCACTTCCCGGAAAACAATTACCGGCATTTTTCGCTAGTAAAATCCCACAAGATTATGCTAAAAAGCCGGTATCCGAGTTTCCTATCCCTAAGTTTTACGGTATTCCTAAAATACATAAGAAACCGACTAGGTTTAGGCCTATTATCCCATGTCACTCGGCAATCCAAAATCCGGCTGCTAAGTATGTGAGCAAAAAACTTAAACCGCTTATTAAAGCGGCGCCAGCCATTATCCATGGTACTAAAGACCTGGCGATAAAATTAAGTAAATTACGATTGAAATCATCCAGGAAACTCTGGTTGGTAACTGGCGACGTCGTCGCATTCTACCCTAATATTAACTTAGAGGAATGTATTGCGATAACTGCCGAATTGTATTCTAGACATGTTAAAGGTGATAATATTCATCCTAACACGCCAGAAACTCCGATGGCGGAATTTTTACGTAAAAATCCCGTAGATCATGCTCTTATTTTAAAAGAGCTGGAGATATTTATCTATGCCCTGGAAGTGGGCAATCGTAATTTATATACACAATATAATGGAAAATACTACGAACAACTCCGAGGCCTTGCTATGGGCGTCGCTGATTCTCCAGACCTAGCTAATCTGTACGGTCTGTATTATGAGTTAAAATGTGGTATTCTGTTAGATCCCGACGTTCCTTATTACGGTCGGTATATAGATGATTGTTTAGCTCTTGTTTATGCTGCGTCGGAAACGGATGCACTTGATAAACTTAAAAAAGTACAATATAAAGATTGTGTAATTGAATGGTCGGCCTCTGATTCGCATCAAGCGTTTTTGGACATGACGTTGTACCTTGACGAGCAAGGTTGCCTACAACATCGTCCTTATCGCAAGGCCGGCAATCATCAAGAAAGAATCCCATGGCATTCCGCCCATCCCATAGACGTGAAACGTGGCACGTTCTCCGGCGAAATGTCTCGGTTAGCAACGCTAAGTAGCACTCATCATGCTTACTTGGAAGCGGTACAAGAGCTCGTTGCTCTTTACTATAAGCGTGGTTACCCGGAAAGTCTTGTTAAAAGTTGGACTAAGAATAATTTACAAAAACGATGGGCTAGTCGCCTTAATGAAACTCGGCGCGAGCCGGACGAAGTTCTTGTACTTAAGTCTACATTTAATACGGCGTGGGACTTCTTTAACGCTAAAGCCTTAGGCTTAACCGTCATGGAGTATTGGCGCGAATATATGAATCGCGCGGATAACAACCAACTCGGTTCTGGTTTATATCCGTTGTGCGACTCGCTCGGTGCGCTCGGCGATCTCGTCCCCGATGGCCTTTGTGTCAATTCGGTGACTAGCGGCGGGTACTCTTGTAAGTTGCCTGACATTAGAAGATTAGATACTCTTAACCGCAAAGTGATCGTCTCACGGAAACGGGGACGTAACCTCTTTGATTTGACAAGTTTTTGGAAAAAGACGGTTTTAGCCAAGTTAGAGTCTCAAGTTTTCGACCAGGAAAATAATACCGACGACCCAACTGTTGATGATGTTGTAATGGAAACAATTCACACGCGGGAACGATCGCCGGATGACTGGCTAGAGTCTTTCAACGCAAACGCCCGGAGTTCCGGTTCGGCACTCCCTTAGAAGTACGAGTTGTTCGGCCATGTCGGCCAACCCCTCCGTCATACCGCTTGTTAGGCTTGTGCTTCGGGAGACCGGGGTACAACCCGAGTATCGGTGTCTGGTCGCGACGGTGTTAACCGCGAAGGACTCTGGGTTACCATCCCAGGGAAAGTACCGGCCGTCTAGGCTCGCCTATAGCGACTCACCGGTAGCAAGTAGGAAATTCGGAACCGGTAGTAACCGGCATGGATTCGATTCCTCGGAACCTTTTCGAGTAAAGACCTTCTCTTGACGTTTGTTAGTAATTTACTAACAGGTTTTGCCATATAAAAATGGTATAGCGTGAACTTATTCAATGAATATCGCAAATTGAATAAAAAGATAACCAAATCTCTTGTAAGTACCTCGGTAGCTGTGTTTCATACAGACGGTATTAACCGTAGTTTATTTAGAGGGGCTGCAAACCCCCTAACCCTAACTCTAACCGTACGTACTATTTAATGAAAAGTTAAAATACATAACTAATATACTTATCGATTAGCTAACCCTAACGTAAGCACTAACCCCAATCACTAACCTAGATTCTCCATAGGTCACGTGTCTGATGCACGGGATAGCATCACGTGGTAAGGCTTACTAAACTTTCACAGGGCTCATGTCACATGACAAGCTTAGGTAAGTCTTTCATCGGATCAATTCTATTATTAACCGTGGGAGCACGGGATAGAGTTAGGATCAAACCGGACCTTCGTCGGATCCACCGGGCCCTTCGGGCCCGGTCGGATCTTTGTCGGAGCGCCCAGGATGATCTGGTGACTGATGAAGTGCGCACGTTCGTGATCGGCTGGTTGCCGATTCGTTCGGCACTCGGTTATATCAAGAGATTGTCCCGCGGTCCTATTTTTAGGCCGTGTTGATGAGCAATCCTTCACACGGCGGGCTTGTTAGCCCGCCTTGTCTCGGGTTTGTTGCTCCGGATAGTGTCATCTGATTGATTACGAAACGGGCCTGAAGAGCTTAAAAGCGAAACAGGATGGTGGACTCACTCCCCACTGTTGCCTAGTCGTAACAAAGCCCCTCCGCACACAGTCTCGCACCCTTCGGGTGCTCGCCTCCCTAACCCTAACCCTAACCCTAAGAAAATAAACTACATAAAAATAAATTAAACCAACGTTCGCTTATGCTGTCAACGGGAATCGAACCCTCGTACCTGCACCACTGGCACTTTACACAACTGTACGACAAGTACCACTTGTCCAACACAGCTTGTTATAACAGACCATTTTTGCACTCACAACATGAGTGCGTCTGCGTGACGCGTCATAATACTCAGTCCCACGCTATTGAAGCTATATCTTACTTTACTATACCCTAAGCCTTAAACCCCTAAGCCCTAAAACCCTAAGAACCCGTCCACGTCAAATTTCCCAGTGACGTGGAACCAAATGCGGCAGCCTTGTGCCGTCAACGAGACATCACGTGACCTGTCACATGCATGACTACCCGATTATTGGTTGGCCCCTAGCAGCCGCAAAACTTGAAAAGGCTCTAAACAAAAGGCACGGCGCTCTAGATTATACCTTTTAGTCCCCTGAATGTCCAAGACACATAAGAAAATGATCCCGGGATTATTGAGTACCACGAGGGTCTTGCCAGCCATCAAATTACCTAAGTGATACCTTTGAATTCTGCATATCTTGACGAGTTCTGCATCGATTTACGAGATTTTTGGTTCTCCATGTTCGCATTGATCCGTAGATTCCGATAGAACCTTGGAATACATCAGAAATTGTCTCACAGAAATTTCTATTCCATGAATACCATGACGTTGCATATTTGGAGCATTACGTGGTAAATTGCACCGTAGAATATGAAATACTTTGAATGTGGCTAAACGGGCACCACGGCGCTCTAGATCGAAGGCATATAGACATAAAATATCCTTGGCACGACAAGAAATTACCCCCGGAATGCACCACCCCAGGAGGGTCTTCGTGGCACTCAGAATCTGGCCGTGAGAACTTTTTTCCGACACTTTCCCTCATGTATCTGACTCAGTTTTTGGCCGATTTGCATAATTTTTGATTCAGCATGTAGCCAGAGCATAGCTTAAGAGCGCCGTACTCGGGAATATGCAGATAGTCCGTCTGGAACGTAAGTTATACTCTGATTACTATAAATTTCCGAATTAGGAAAGTGCCGGTATTGATTGCGCCACAGCGGAAGGTATAGGCCGTATGGGCTCAAACGGAGAGTACGGCGCGATAGATTGGATGTATATGAACAGAAAACCTCAACGGTACGAAGGGATTTGCGCAGAAATGGACTCACAACGAGAGGGTCAAAAAAGTCAGGATAACATGTGTTATCCCCGGGGAAGTAAACTAGGATGCCTGCAGCCCAAGGGCTGAGATTAAACCCTTCTCCGTTTCTTGATCTTAATGGACACCGACCTAATTCTTTCCTTTCCCGTTCAATACCTCGTGGACGTCCGTCTGCGAGTCTGGGATCTGGTTACCAGTTGCCTGAATTGACCGTATCATCTCGTCTGCCTCAGCTCGCGTCCACTCACACCACGCTAGACTTAGCGGAGGCTTCCCTGGCTCCTTCGCAACAGCATAAACCGGGGCATCATGTCTCAGAGTTTGTGCAAGGTTCCTCGACATCGGCACCTTCACTTCAAATGTCACTGCCCGTGCTGTCGTCCACTCGGGGTAAGTTTTCGCACTTGTTACCCATCTCTCAGTATTAATACGTTAACGGAAGGCATTCCTTCAATGCGTCAGCCAACACATTTTGGACGTCGTCCAAAACAGGATGGAGGGCTGAGTCCACCACCTGCTAATACCTCGTCGAGGAATCCATTTTCGAGGGGTGGGGGTCAAAACAAGAGGTCTCGGAACCGTACCCCAAGGGAAGATGTTGTTCAGTAAGGAGGGATGGACACTTAGGCTACTCAGCACTCAGTTACGATTCGCGTATATGTGTAGCTCTTTCCGTGTTGTAATACTTGAGTGTGTACTTACGCCGCCACCTGACAGTACGATGCTCGACGAGCCACAACCCACCATCACCTTTAACGGTGGGAAATGTGATGCCATAATCACAATTTGTTGATTGTTGTGATCCTGTTTGGACCCACGTTTAACGGTCTTGTCTCTGACCACCACCGACGCCAAGTGGTACAAGGGTTAGTAGTCCCCGTATGAGGTCGTCCTCTACGTTGGGCTCAGTGCATGCACGGAGAGACTCCTGTATCGCACGTTCAACCTTGTACCGTCCACCGCGTGGATTTGACCCTTGCCACGTTCTCCGTCATATCGGGGGCCATGTACATGATGCTCGACGAGCCGCTTTTTCTCGTCCGCCTCGCACAAGTCGTGCTCATCCTCGGGACACAGTACCCGGATGTGCCTTGACTCTGGTCTCTAAGTGTTACCGGACGTGTCCATGATGCTCCGCGAACACCACATCCGGTTAGTTCTTTCTCTTATGATGACTGAATTGTTTCCCTGAAATGTAACCGGAAAATGGCAGGGACACCTTTCCTGTGATGCGAATTTGCCCAGGAATTTGGCACAGCCCGGTGCGAAGCATCTCGGGTCTCTGGCGAGTCACCATTTCTCGTGTTCTACATGGGTCCTAATATTGTTTCTTAACCGCAGGATGATCCGGGCCCTATGGAATCAGCATTTACCCATTTGGTATGAGGGATCCTATGCAATTCCGAGTAAGACCTCGTGCCTCCAAATTACTATCTCGCCTGATTTTTTCTCTGATCGTCTAGGCAAGGATTCTCTTGAGCCCTGGCCCACGCGCAGACTGACTTCGCCGCGTTCTGCGGGCCATGCATCCGTATACGTACACAAGTCATACCTTAGCCTCATTGCCTGTATTCGACGACTAGAACCGGTCATTAATCACTGCCTGCCGCTCTTAAGTTATTCAACACTTCATTCCCCATTCCATCCAGCCCGTTACCAACTGTCCATCATGTCCAGCGAATGCCCCCTGGAGCTCATCGAGCAGTTTGTTCATGATGCTGATCATCCTCCGACGTTCGCAGCTTTTGCACAAGTCTCAAGTCATTTCTTAGCCCTAGCACGCCGCTTATTATACAAAAACATTACATTCGAGGTTCCCCAGAGGTACCATACCCCGACGCAGCTGCTGTTCAGGACATTGCTCAGCAATCCGGAAATCCGATTCCTCGTCGACACGTTGACTATAAGTCTCGGGTCTGTAGAGCCCCCACTGCCCCATGATGAACTCCCGGAGCTGTTCTTACCATCCCTTCGAGTCATCCTCGTGGTGTGTAATGGCTACGCAGGCCCGACGTGGTTTGCGCTTTCGCCCGCAGCCTCTCTAATGTTCCGGGGCTTGGTCGCACTGCCCAGCGTGCGAGACTTGACGCTTATCAACATGGGCTTCGTTTCAGTCCATATCCTGCGTGCCGCATCTCACCATGTGACGTCGCTCGCAATCCACAACGCTGTTGTCTTGGGGGACGAGAATCCCTTCGCAGACCCCGCCGGAAAGAGTCTCTGCAGCCTCACCCTCTCAAACGTCGAATTCTTCCACCCAATCGGCTCCGTCTTTTTCCCACAAAACCCTCCTCTCTGCTTCGACAACCTCCGAGAATTAACTTTCGGCATTTCCAGCGGTATTTTCGCAGTCACTCGGTGCCAAGCCTTTCTAAGGGAGCTCGGTTCGTTATTGACGAGCTTGACAATTCGGGTGGTGGGACATCTCATAGGTCAGTAATATTTTCCTGCCGACTCCCTCCGTTTCATTGACATTTTATAACCCTTAAGCTAACGAACTCATCCTGGACCTCGCACAATTTGTAACGCTCGAGCACCTAGTGTTCGACTTCGGAAGATGGAAGGGCATGGAATCCCTTGGAAGGATTCTTCGCAGCGTGCCTAGACCTTCGAGGCTTACGCATGTGAAGGTCTCCTCGATCAATTCGTATATCTTGGTTAAGGAGAGCTGGGTTGGCGTGGATGATGACCTGAGGCGGGAACCGCTTTTCTGTCTTCTGGAGGTCGAGGTTGGACTGCCAGAGAACACCACTGCAGAGCAGCGCCGCTACAGCCGTGAATTTATAGAGTCGAGTTTACCACGTTTAGTATCATCCGGTCGACTTCGTCTGTTCAACAACTCGCTGGATATAGAGAGGGAGGAGGTCCTCTTCCAGTAGACATGGAACGATTAGCTAGAATGCATTCCGGAAAATTATCTCGATCTATTCGTTCTCTGGCAGGCGTGATTTCTCGGTTCCTACTCCTTACGACTACCCTTTACCATAACGAACACTGCCAGCCGGCGCTCAGGGCTGTCGCCCTTGTTTCATCTCCTTGCAATTGCTGCGAGGCGCGTTTGCCGACGTCGGATCTCTGTAAGCCCTCGAGTCCAGGTGTCTTTTCCTTGATTTCATTAATTTATTGTTCAAGGGTCTATCAAGTGCTGTTTGTTGTATGCTCCCTTTCCGAAGAGGGTCGTGTCTCGCGTGAAACCAGCAGCATGCTATACGCGGCGACCGTAAAAAGCAAAAGAAATGTTATCTACCTTTCAGTCAACAATCCTGGATGTCGACCATGCCCAAGCTATTGATAGCCAGCAACGCGGCAGCAGCAGCCGTCCACCACCCCATTCGCATGTCGAAGCGCAGGTACCATATTCCTGTCGAGGTCATCAGCCGGATTCTCAAGCACATCCTGGGGGCTAACTTGGCCAACTGTTCCTATGTATCGAAGGCGTTTGCGCAGATCGCCGGACCCCTCCTGTACAAAAACATTTACCTTTTCGTCTCTACATCGAGGGCCTCTGCAAGCTGTTCATTGTTTGCAAGCCTTGTGTCCTCTGCCACCCGACGCTCTCATGTCGAAATTCTTAACGTGATCGTCTTAGGCAGCCGACGCCCATTTGACTTTGACATCCCCTGCCTCTTACTCCCCAATCTCGATACACTCGTTTTCAACGGATCGGAAATGGAAGAATCGTCTTGGTTCAACAAGAAGCCAACGGCGGTAGCGTTTTGCGAAGCTCTCCTACGACAGCCAACCCTCCACAAATGGGGAGTTCGTAGACTCGATGGCCTGGCAGCCCGCCTTCTGTTTTTACCGCAGCACCTGACCCATCTCAGGCTCGAGAGGACTTATTTTTTCTGTGATGGGCAGTCATCCAGAATCGTTCCAAAATGGGCATCTCTTGACCACCTTCGAATAAGTCATACATTCTTCGATTCTGACTGTCGCCCCTATCTCTTCAAACGCCCCTCGGCGGTTGGCGTCTCTACACTTCGCAAAATTAATATGCGTTTCTCTGGCTTCGACACGGTGGACGACCTTCAAGAGATTTTACATCTTTGTGGGAATTCACTGGAGCGTTTGGTTATCGAAGTCGTTGGATATGTTAGTGGTATGTCTTTTGTTTCATCCATGTTTTTTGCCCATGTATTGACCTCTTATCGACACATAGGGACTTTGATAAGCCTCGAGATGTTGGGTTTACATGAGCTGGTGGCCATCACTTGCCTCGTACTCCGTTTTGACCACTGGCCAGATATCATGGCACTTACGGCGATGTTGAACACTCTTCCAACACCTTCGTTGCTCACACAGATGACACTTACGACTGCAGACATGGTACGAGGAGAGAGCTGGAGGGGTGGATATTATTTCGGTTCGGCGGTATCTGGTATGCTCGGGAGAGGGGATCATGGTGAACAGCTAAGTGTCAAGATAGAATAGATTGCGAGGGCCAATGGGAAGAAGGTATATATCTCGTTTACATGGCCGTTTATACAGCTATCATATTTTTTTCGTGTCAAGTGCCAGCGTTTTTCACACATATAACTACCGTGCACCATTACCCACCCTTTTTAATGGCGCTGTGAAGACTCAGTGAACATGCATGCAGCTTGACAGATACTATGAAGGCATGTAATTATTAGATGTCGCGTCGCTGCTATTGGGTGCTCGAGGAGCATCACATATTCATACTCACTCACTCGACCGATTTTTACTAGGAGCACCACGACGGCGTTTACAAATACTACGAAGGTATGTATTCAGTACATGTTGCGTTGCCGTTATTGGGTGGTCGAGGAGCATCACATATTCATACTCACTCACTCGACCGATTTTTACTAAGAGAACCACAACGGCGTTTACAAATACTTCGAAGGTATGTTTATATATCACGTCACTGTTATTGGGTGCTTGAGGAGCATCACATATTCATACTCACTCACTCGACTGATTTTTACTAGGAGAACCACAACGGCGTTTACAAATACTACGAAGGTATGTATTCAGTACATGTTGCGTTGCCGTTATTGGGTGCTCGAGGAGCATCACATATTCATACTCACTCACTCGACTGATTTTTACTAGGAGAACCACAACGGCGTTTACAAATACTTCGAAGGTATGTTTACATATCACGTCACTGTTATTGGGTGCTCGAGGAGCATCACATATTCATACTCACTCACTCGACTGATTTTTACTAGGAGAACCACAACGGCGTTTACAAATACTACGAAGGTATGTATTCAGTACATGTTGCGTTGCCGTTATTGGGTGCTCGAGGAGCATCACATATTCATACTCACTCACTCGACCGATTTTTACTAAGAGAACCACAACGGCGTTTACAAATACTTCGAAGGTATGTTTATATATCACGTCACTGTTATTGGGTGCTCGAGGAGCATCACATATTCATACTCACTCACTCAACCGATTTTTACTAAGAGAACCACAACGGCGTTTACAAATACTTCGAAGGTATGTTTACATATCACGTCACTGTTATTGGGTGCTCGAGGAGCATCACATATTCATACTCACTCACTCGACTGATTTTTACTAGGAGAACCACAACGGCGTTTACAAATACTTCGAAGGTATGTTTACATATCACGTCACTGTTATTGGGTGCTCGAGGAGCATCACATATTCATACTCACTCACTCAACCGATTTTTACTAAGAGAACCACAACGGCGTTTACAAATACTTCGAAGGTATGTTTACATATCACGTCACTGTTATTGGGTGCTCGAGGAGCATCACATATTCATACTCACTCACTCGACTGATTTTTACTAGGAGAACCACAACGGCGTTTACAAATACTTCGAAGGTATGTTTACATATCACGTCACTGTTATTGGGTGCTCGAGGAGCATCACATATTCATACTCACTCACTCAACCGATTTTTACTAAGAGAACCACAACGGCGTTTACAAATACTTCGAAGGTATGTTTATATATCACGTCGCTGTTATTGGGTGCTCGAGGAGCATCACATATTTGTACTTACTTGCTTGATAGATTTTTACTAGAAGAACCACGACAGCGTTTACAAATACTTCGAAGGTATGTTTACATATCACGTCACTGTTATTGGGTGCTCGAGGAGCATCACATATTCATACTCACTCACTCAACCGATTTTTACTAGGAGCACCACGACGGCGTTTACAAATACTACGAAGGTATGTATTCAGTACATGTTGCGTTGCCGTTATTGGGTGCTCGAGGAGCATCACATATTCATACTCACTCACTCAACTGATTTTTACTAAGAGAACCACAACGGCATTTACAAATACTTCGAAGGTATGTTTACATATCACGTCACTGTTATTGGGTGCTCGAGGAGCATCACATATTTGTACTCACTCACTTGACTGATTTTTACTAGGAGTACCACGATGGCGTTTACAAATACTATGAAGGTATGTATTCAGTACATGTTGCGTTGTTGTTATTGGGTGCTCGAGGAGCATCACATATTTGTACTCACTCACTCAACCAATTTTTACTAGGAGTACTGTGATGGTGTTTATAAATACTTCGAAGGTATGTTTACATGTTGTGTCGCTGTTATTGGGTGCTCGAAGAGCATCACATACTGTGTATGTGTCTCTATATATATGGTTAGTTGAGCTGTATATATTGTACATTACAGTATGTGAGAATTATAAATTCTCATACTACTCTGTCCTCATGCCACCATAAAGAGATGCTCGAGGAGCATCACATAGCATTTGCTGGTCCAAGTGACTGTCTCAGTACAGTTCATTGAACTATACAAGTCCTGCTACACTGTAGTATATACAGTGATGCATAAATTGTCATTCACCAACTCTGTTTCTGCATGTCTCCTTACCACTATAATACCTTATCTCTAGTTGTCCCTACACCTCACTTTCCACTCTGCCCCTTCTGTTTCTTTGTCCCAATCCCTAGCCCATCCCCAGCCAATCCCTATGAATCCCTACTCCCTAGGTTAAATCCCTACCCTACCATGTACATAAAGTCCCCATAACCCAGATGTTCAAAGACAGTGGTAAGGTGCGGCGCCCATCATCTGTTGTAGCAATGCAGATAATACCCCAACCAATAATATGGGCTTTCAGCCTATCAAGGAACTTTGGAGAAGTATGATCAGACTGAAATCAAAGTTGTAAATTAGTATAAATTTGAGCAAGTAGTTCTTAGGTAACACACCAGTGACAGAGTCAACCTAGGCTGCTGAGAGTAATATGAATATCAGTTGGTTAGAAAGTTGTTATTATAATAAACTGACTTCAGACAATATGGTGTCAATTGGCTGCCAAAAAAATTAATGACAGATGATGTGAAAGTTAATATTATAACATACAGCTGCCATTGGTGTGAGTAGTATAATGCTTATGTAAGCAGATGCTGTACACAATAATAAATGATGAACAAGGGGGTAAGAAACTATAATGAAGGTGGTCAGTTTATATACCCTGGTTGGACAAATATAACCAAACACATCATTGATGGATTGATGGATAAATGTGACCAAATAAGGAATGATGCTGTTGCCAGGCAACAAGTATCCATGGATATCAGTTGCCATGATAAAAATATATAGCACAGTGATCAGATAATTGTATCTTTTTAGAAAGATATTATTCATCTGATACCCGTGCTAATATATTCCAATACACTAGAGTACACTGATATATTGCTTATAGACCACATTACATTGTTTATATACTCTGATATATTCCAAAACATTCTGATACATTGATTATAGGCACTGATACATTGCAATATATTCCAATAAATTGATCCTAGACTCCGATACATTGATTATAGGCTCTGATACATTGATAGTAGGCTCCGATACATTCCGATACATTGATTCTAGACTCTGATACATTGATTATAAGCTCCGATACATTCCAATACATTGATAGTAGGCTCCAATACATTTCAATACATTAATCCTAGACTCCAATACATTGATTATAGGCTCCGATACATTCCAATACATTGATCCTAGACTCTGATACATTGATATAAGGCTCCGATACATTGATCCTAGACTCCAATACATTGATAGTAGGCTCCGATACATTCCAATACATTGATCCTAGACTCCAATACATTGATAGTAGGCTCCGATACATTCCGATACATTGATCCTAAACTCCGATACATTGATATAAGGCTCCGATACATTGATACTAGGCTCCGATACATTGATACTAGGCTCCGATACATTGATAGTAGGCTCCAATACATTGATTACAGGCTCCGATACATTCCAATACATTGATCCTAGACTCCAATACATTGATAGTAGGCTCCGATACATTCCGATACATTTGCTCCGATACATGTATCGGAAACCATGGCCATGGTTATTGAAGACATATAACTAGAACCTTCACAGGTAATCCTGCAGAGGAATATGTCTTGTGGGGAAAAGAAGCGAAATCAGACAATTTGTCAATGCAAATTCAAGTATCCAGGCTAAAGAGAGAAGCGAGCCAAACAACATGTAAACAAACAGCCACCTCATTTGGATTGACCACAATTGTGGATCTGCCATGTTATAGTAGCCGGGACATCGGAGAGCTCAGAGCACAGACAAAAAGAGATCTCAATGATGGAAGCATGCGTATAGCGTGGTCGCCTTCCATTTCACAAGTGCTGAATGGCTGGTCCTAAACTAGTATGTGACCAACCTACAAGATCAATGTCAATATCATGGTTAAGTCAATAAATGAAGTAAATGCTGTGAATACTATACATACACAATGATGGAGCATTGTCAGGCGAGGCTCCAAAGCAGAAAAGAGGCAGTTGGTTGTGCATGTTTGGCAGTATGAGTACACAGAACACTTGGATGATCATCATTGTATTCATCGCTCCTGCTGTGCCAAGGTTGTTGGACTTAGATCGGGCCACTCAAACAACAACACCTGAGGCCTCACCACCACTGTGAGTCCGAGACAGTATCATGAGCAAGAAAATCCGGAAATAACCGTGATTGGATCATCCATCACTTGATGTTGACAGGATCACCCATCACTTGATAGTGAGTACATTCCCACCATATTGCTGTAGAGATATGACCTCGTTCTATAAATAGAACTCGGAACCACTTGACCAAGTTGTTCGGCTCCCCGAAGTTCTAGTGGAATGCCACTCAGCAATCTCTATTATTCGCCCATCAATGGATAAGGACGCATGAAAGGTTCTCAAGAACGTCCCTTGAAGTGGCTCTCGAAGATCTGAACAAACAAGTCTGCTCGTCAGAGTTTATACGAGATACATTATATGGGGGGTATACAGATATTTTCAAGTCTATATACATTCGAGAAACGCCTAGATGAAAGAAAAGGTGTTTCGGCTATGATCTCCATACGTCAAAGAGCGTGGATGTGCCCGACTCAGGCGTGGTGAAGTGCCTATTGGGATCGATCTCCCAGGTGACTGGGCCAGTAAACTTGCGAATATACTTGTATTCGACGTCGGTGGATGCCGGAAGCTTCACAGTAACTACGAAAGGTGTAAGGAAATGAACATGGGATCCGTCGTCTCAAGGAATTAAACGAAACGTTACTTACTGTGCCAAGTCGGGTACGAGTCGGCGTTGAGAAGGAGAGCATTATCCGGTGACCAGTTCGCTAGTTCTTTGACGGACCCAACGAGATATATATTTTCTGGGCCGAGTGTTAGCAGGGCAGGCACTCCACACGTAGGGGATGCACGTACCTCCGAAGACCGTGGTCGCTTGGACATTGAACGACATCGTAACGGTCCCTCCGCTGGCACCACCACCGCTCGGTTGGCATGTCGACGGGACAGTCAAGCCCTTCGCGCCCCAACTCTTCGACGGCGTCCCACTTCGGGCGCTCGCCGCTGTCAGGAGCGCCGCGTAGCTCCAGGATAGATCCGCTGCGCTCGTCGGTGCTCCGTTCGTTTTGCTGTACTGCTGGGATAACGCACCACCCGGGGGCGTATATTTCTGTACCACGGCGACGAAGCTGTCAGCATAGTTTGTGACGTCGGTGATGAGGCTGTTGAAGGTGTCGGATGTGTTGGTGTAGGTGCCGACGGCGATGCCTGGGTCAACGTTCGCGAAGAAGGGCTGGGAGAGAGCGGTCACGGTGATGGAGCCTTGTTTCTTCCAGACGATGAGCGAATCGTAGATCTGTTCCGCCACTGCGAGTGTTGTAAGGTACCAAGGCTATTGGAGCATATGATGAGCACCGAATCTGGCGTCGAAAGCGAGGACGGACGTACGTTCCCTCCGAAATATGTGTCCTCAGGGAACCGACCGACTGCTACACCTTCATTGGTCTTGATCCCAGAGTTTACTGAGTAATCGCGGAAGGAATTGATAAAAACGAAGACATTTGCCAGGGCGCGATCAGAGCATGGCTGGAAAGTAACGGCGTCGCATCCCGCGTCCGCATCGAACGTATGAATGCTAGCCATCACGGTGCTCGCGTCTTTGCCCGAGCGGCCGCCGCCCTTGCTGGCGTTGATATATCCGGCCGTGTTGTTCCAGTAAGACTGTGGATAGGTCAGCGGGAGCGCGGTTACCAGGGAGCCTATCGTGAGCGTACCTGGAGAAAACATAGAACATCCGCTGCTTGCTTCGTATATCCGTTGGCGAGGTCGGTTTTAGTGAGCGTGGTGGCGAGAGCTGCGCCCTGGCGGAGTGCACGATGCTGCACTGCAGTTGTAAAGAAGGACGAAGAGTTGGAATCGGACCATAGGTCAAGCCTGGGAGAGAGGAAACGGGTCAGCCACTGGAATCATATGCACGCGGATAATGTACCCGGTGTTATTCCAATTAGCAGCAACGTAATCGAGGTCAAGCTGGATGAGAGGCCACAGCGTGTTGCTGACGTAGGATTGGTTGTTTTGCGTCACGAGAAAATCGGCCCAAGTGATCAGAGAAGTCGCTCGCAAGGCGGGTCCGTCTAGATGAAGAATGACTAAAGTGAAGGACATATTTGCATAACGTAGAAAGGGCCGTACCTCCTTGTATTTTCCTAGAAATATACTTACGTGTCAAGCTTCCCAACATCGAAGTATAAATGGAGGGAAGACGCACACTGTAGAGTTACTCGGCGCGAAGACCTTGTGGAACCAATTCTCAAACCCAGCCAACAGGACCGTAGCGTCGTTCTCGAAGATGCGGAACCGCGGTCGACCCAGCCCGCCCGAATCTTCGGCACCAGGCGCAGTCGAGATTTGCTGAATTATTTTCTGCGCCGCGACATAATTATCAATATGCGTCCGTAGACTGGCGTCCTGGCCAAGTGTATACCTGCCAATGCCCATCTCAGCTCGCCGTAACTTTTCCTCTAGTTAGAGATACAAGGGCTGACGTACTGGTCAATTAGCGCTCGAAAGACAATGGCCGAGTCGCGTGTCCATGTAAAGAAATAGTTGGGATCGGAGCTCGAGGGTGACGCAATGACAATGCCGGGGGTTGCGTCTTTGGCCTTTGCACCGTTCGGCCCGATGTTGGCGAGAAGATTCGCTTTGGCAATGGGCGACTCGCTCGCGAGATAGGCGTCTACTGCGCTCGACTGCCCCTCCGCTCCGATCAAAAAAAAAGCGAGAAGGCCAGTGAAGAGTCCAAGTTTGAGTGCGAAGGACCACCGCATGGCGGGGACACTGAAAGTCTGGAGAGGGCGACGATGCTGGAGCTTAGGTGAAGAAGAGGGTGCCGCTTGCGGCGAGTCCGTTACGTGTGTTGGTGAGAGAAGGAGAGTGACGGTGTGGGGAGGCTTGTTGTCGAGGAAAAGGCTTAAGTTACGGTGATTCGATCTGAAACCGAAAGATGGGGATGAACCTCAGGGTGCCTCCCTTCAAATGGAGACACGGGAGCATGGTACTAACCGATATAGCGCATTTTCTTCGCATCCTGACCCAGATCCTCCTCCGTTCGGCGCACAGCGTGTTCTCGAGCTGCCGATTGTCGAACAACCTGGTTCGAGCACACCAAGGACGATCTCTAGGTGAATGGCACACGGTTTTTGACATAAAAAGTCAGAGCAGTATGTTTTCCCAGCATCTATCATCAATCGCTGATCTTTATGGCCGGTGCGGCGTGGTGTCACAACGTTCATCAAATCTTTGACATCTCGGCACGACCGAACCACTTTGACTGATCAGGTGCAAGGGGCATACGTCATCATCTTCCCGCAGTGGTGGGGGCTTATAATTAACGGACGGGCAGCTGGGCTATCGTCGCACACCGGGTGTCGTGGGGAGCATGGGGTGGAAGAAAATTCGCATTCTAAACTCGCGTAGTAATTTTGCTTGGGCTGGTTCGGCGTTGGACGGGACACGATATCACTCCACAGGCTGTCCATCCCGTTCAGCAATCAAGGGTGAGAATTGAATTATAAAAAGAATACATCGTAACTAGGGTCCGAGAGGAGGGGTCATGGTCATATTTTACACTCGTGACAGAGAAGGAAGGATGTGTTGGGGAGGGTCTGCTCGATCGTGATAGATATAGCACCGGCACACACTGTGCGCGTTAAGAACGCGGGACTGACTGGTCTCGCACGATATTCCCTGCTCCTCCTCGCCCAGAAGACTCGTACTCTGTGTGTACATGCATCGGGTGCTCAATCGGCATCTCGTGTGCCGTCGTCATATTCGCTACGCCGCCTCTTCCTACTGAATGTCTGCAGCGAGGGTTATTGCCTGGGAAGAAAGACCGGAGACATAAGGAACTCACACCCCGCCCTCTCCAGCCCGCGCCGCGAGATTCTGACGCTCCTCTTCGTCCTTGTGTTCGACCGAGTACCCGCCGTCGGTATCGGGGATGATATTGCCTGCTCCACCACGCCCGGTCGAGTGTACATGAGCCATGTGCGGGGCAGCGATATCATGAGGGGCGGGTGGAACGACCTGAGGGCCTCGTGAACGCGGCCGTGAACGAGATCGTGCTAGTTGGATGTTCCCTGCTCCACCACGGCCGGAGGAAAACTTTGATTCCGCGACGGAAATCGTCAGCACTGACGACTGAAAAAAGGTGTAAGGGTGGAAAGTAAAACGTACGGGGATGTCCTGAGATGCAGCAAGGTGCGCTTGAATGAACTCTTCCTCCGTGATTACATGATCATTGAGCGGATAGGGATTCGGGTTGGTGTTGGCATCGACTTTGTCACGAGAGGGCGAACGGATGTTGCCTGCGCCGCCTCTGCCGGTCGAAAACGTCTAGTCCATCCATCAGTCAGTATATTCGCAAAAGAAGGGACATGGATAAGACGCACATGCGTCATAGATGGAACGGGTTCCCTTCCTCGAGAGGTTGAAAAATCATCTGGGCCGTCTTGAGGGCGAGCCTCGCGCGATGCAGAGGCCTGGCGGATGTTCCCCGCTCCTCCTCGTCCCGACGATTGCTATACGCCCATAGTCACAATGAGAAGCGCCCATGAAAACGACGGAAAAAAGGGGGATACGAACGTAGACTTCACGGCCACGGGAGACGGAACGGTCTTGATTCGAGGACATGGAAAATGGTGGTGGATGGGTGGAAGTGGGCGGGGACGAAGAAACGTGCGAGACCGCCTGACGGGGCGGTGCGGTATAAATGAGGGCGGAGAGTGTGGGGTGCCTGGGCTGTGCGGCGATAAGATCACCTGCTGATAAGAGGTGATAGGAAAGAGGCACTTGTGTCAGCGTACATCTAGAACGAACCAGGCCGACAAGAACGCACCTGTGACAGCAGTTTAAACCCTCCTCAGTAGGCGTTCCCTAGCTCAGGAAAACAATAAGAATTTAGCGTCCGAGTTTGGCAATTCGTTATCTGGCCAAGCCCGAACGTTGAGAGCTAGTTCGTGTAGCTTAGACGTGGATAAAGGGTACGTACGCCGTCAGCGTCGACGATGAAAAGTTCGTCTGTGCGACTGAATGTGGACCTGTGGTGGTGGTGGGTGTTTGGGAGAAAAAACTTCCGTTAGCACAGCCACATGGGTTCCATGCCAACGTCTGTCCGATCGTGAGGTCGCAGCGCGTCTGCTGATGTTGATCGTATGCAACGAGTGGCTCATATATTGACGGATATACCTCCGTAGTTATATCAGGAATGAGTGGGGTACAAATCAGAGCGTGCAAAGTGTCTATGTAGATGAACAAGATATATGGTATACAACAAGAACGAACGGGGAGCGAGATGGGGCGGGGGGATAGTACAAATGCGAATGTCTAGCCGGGAGAAAGGAAAAGAAAAAAGTGGTGGTACAGCCAAAGAATAGGAAGCACGATAGATATATATCCACAAGTCGAACGATCACGAGACAATGAGAGCCTGGAGACGAGACAGAAACCAAAAAAAAACCACCGCTGTCTAGCCGGAGAACGACGCGACAAGGTACAACCGCCGGAGCGGTGATTTTGTGCAAGGAAGGGCAGGAGTTGGCGTGAGGCCGTAGGAGGGGTTGACGACTGCCCTGACATCATGGGAAATGGGTGAGGAGCATTCGCTGCGCTATTGTCGTGGTGCTGAACACGCCATCAAGCTCCATCTCCACCCATCCCTTCATCCCTCCACTCCCCCCGTCCACCCTGCAGCCCCACACCCTGAACGCCGCCCCACCCCCCTCCCACAGGATACCACGGCCCTCCTCCCCGTCCTGCACCTCCACCGGCACGCCCACCGGCACCCGCCGCACCCATCCCTTCCTGACCCGACGAAGGCGACGATGACCCCATCTTCGCCTCCCCATCCCACCCCGCAAGCGACGAGAACGTCGACGAGTACGGCGTCAGCGGGGAGATGGGCGTCGCAGGGAGGGGGTAGAAGTACCCTCCCGCACTCGTGCTGCCCGTGCTGTTGCTGCTGGTGTCCGCGGTGAGAGCACGGGCGTGGGCGTGAGCATGGGTGTGGAGCGGCGTGTACTGCTGCGGAGAGATAGGCGAAGTCGGACTCGACGTCGGGTTGTCATACATCGTGGTGGTCGTTTCCGGCTCGTTGGTCGGCGCGACGAGTCCAACCCTCCCAGTCCCAGGCGCATGAGCCCACTGCACGCCGTCCGAGGCGGTGTCGGTCTGTCCTTCCGAGAGCGGTGGGAACTGCTACAGCGATGTCCGGAACATGATCAGTGTTCACCCTCCCATCACAAAAAAAGACGAAGAAACGAACATCCAAGTATCTCCCATCCATCCCGTCCCCGCCATGCGTACCCGAAACCGAATAACCCGGCTCCCGTACCGCAGTCCCAGTCCCGCTGTCGAACTCGAACGACCCCTCCCTCACGGGCTCATACATCCCCACCCCCACCCCGCCCTGTGCCTGCGCTTCGTTCGTGTTCGCCGGGTTATCCCCCTGAGGACGCCACCAGTACGCATACCCCCTGTCGACCTCCATCCGCCTGCGGTCTTCTTCCTGCTGCCACGTCAAGCGGTGCGGGTGCGGTTGCGGGTGCGGTGGAGGCGACGGATGGTAATACGCGGAGCTCGGGTGCTGCTGTGGCTGGAGCTGTGTGTGGATGTGCATCCGAGGCTGGCCGTGCGGTTGAGGCTGAGGCTGAGGCTGAGGCTGGGGCTGGGGTGTACGACGAGCAAACGGCAACGAAACAGGGAACGATACCGTATCCCTCCTCCCCGACACCTGCGCCTCCGGAAGTTCATGCCCGTGCAATCGTGTTGGCGATTCGACAAGCGGATGCTGGTGCTGTTGTGCCAGTGGCGAGCGGTGCGGCCTATACCCTTCCTGCGAGTGTCCATGTCCATGTCCACGTCCACGTCCATTTCCCTGTCCCAGCACAGGCCCAGCATCGCCCGCCATCGTGGTCATGGTCATGATCGTGATAGGCGCAGCCGAGGCCCGCAGCTGATCCATCGAGAACGATACAGACGCCGAGGCCCTGTGTCGGACATGTCTCCCCTGGGATTGAGCGTATGTCGTTTCGTCCGAGCCTGCAGATGTCGGGGCAGACGCCGACGCGAGGGGTAAGGAAGCAGTGGGCGCCTGCAGGCGTCTTGGATACGCAAGCCGGTGGTGGGAGGCCGGGGCGGAAAGGGAGCGTTTGAATGACGGTGTAGGTCCCCCATCGGTTGTGCCTTCCTGGTGGGGCAGCTGCTGCTGCTGTGGGTACTCTATGGGCGACCTCGACTCCGATCGGGACGGCGACCGGGAACGCGAACGGCGCGGGTAGGAGCGTTGGTGCGGGAGACGCTGTGCAGGTGGGAGGTCGTCCGTGTCGGGGGTGGCGGGGGTGGACGTGGACGTGGTGACGGACCATATGGAGAGCGGGCTGTAAGTCGCCGGGGCAATGGAGAGCGCAGGAGAAGCGGTGGCTGCATCTGACGACGACGTGGTATCCAGTCGAGTGGGTACCTCCGTGCTGGGCCGGGCATCCTTGCTCGTAGGCAAGTTCCTCTTCGCCCGCTTCTTCCCCTTCCTCCCGCCCTCCCACTCCTTGACGGCCATCTCCAGTTCGACGCCCTTCTTTCCTTCCACCAGCAAGTCCGCAATCTTCGCGAACCGCGTGTCCTCCTTGGATTTTGCCTTGACCCGTTCTTTCTCCTTGCCCTTGCCCTTCCCGTCCTCCTCCCGCGCCTTTCCCCTCCCGCGTACACTCCTCGTCCGTGCCGTACCCTTTCCCTTCCCTGCCACCTCCTCGGGCTCGGTCTCCTCCACCTCCGTCGCAGCATTTTGAGCTTGGGCTTCTTCGCCACTACCCCCGTCCGGTGGGTCCTTCGCACCCCGTATGCGCCGCTGCCTGCTCGGCCCCGCCACGCCCTCACCACCACCGTCCTTGATCTTGAGCTTCGCGAGCGCGTTGGCGCCGGGACGGAATCGCCAGTCCGGGTATCGTTTGCGGTGTTCGAGCTGTGCGAGGGCGGCTTTGGCTTCCCACTCGTCGCGTTCTTCTTTCGGGAGGGTTTTCCAGTACATGCCTGTGATGGATTGGATCAGCACGAGGGATCAGGGTTATAGAGGGGGGGGAGAGGACGGGCTGACCGATGATTTTGGAGAGATTACTGTGGTTCCCTTCGACTTTGCCGGTGACCTGCTGCGAACGGATGAAGGACGAGCGGAAGAGGATGAATGCGTTGGGCGGGCGGGGGATGTACGACGCGTCCCGGCGTTTCCCGTGGCTCGTCCGGGGCGGTGGCGGCAGAGCTGCTGGCAAAATCTCAGTGGAGGGGAACGTGAACGGCACCGGGACGCGGGAGAGGTCGGGGCCCGAAGTCGGGGCAGAGGCGGGGTCGAAGGACAGGGGTGTCATTTCGGCGAAAAAGGTGTAGGTCATGGAAGGAGGAGGCTGGTCGACGAGGCCTGGCATGTCTGACAAAACACACGCGTGTCAGGTGGTGGGTTCGAATGGGAGCCAAGGTGACTCACCGTCGTCCTCGGCGACATCCCGTACGCCCTCGTCGTTGTGGTCCTCGTCAAACTCCTCGTGGTCACGGATGGGAGGCATCCTCGTGGGCGGGGGGGTATAGAGCGCAGTTATGCGAGGTGGCAGGCGTGTAAGACGTGTGCAGTGCAGCCTTTATGATCCAACGAGGCACGTCGTCGTCAGCAGATTTCCCACCAGGCTAGGGAAGAGAAGAGAGAAGCACGACTCACTCGTAACGCACTACGCCCGGAGTAATCTCGACATATCCGAGTTGAACAATAAGAGAGAATCCAGCGCCCGATGCCGTCAACGCTCGAAATGGGTGACTGGGCCCAGACGACCGGGTCCCCCAATCACGTCAGGGCCACGTGACGGTTCCAACGACGAGCAATGGCAACACCGACTCGGACGGCAGCAGCATCTCGCCCGCAGCCCTGTGCGATAAATGCGTTGATTTCATATGTCCCTCTCGAGATGAACTCCAAAAATCCCACCACGCATTCTCTGTTATTGTCCTCTTGACATCTCGCCCCATCTTATCGGATCCATATCGCCATCTCTCTATCTTTCAAATCACCATCTCCTGCCTTTTTTAACCGTGCTTCTCTCGAGCTCTTTGCGACAACCCATGACCTGTGCCTTGTTCCCAATTCTGCTACGATGTGAAGTTTATCCACCGTGCCGTCGACGCATATCGGAAGCCTTATCTGATCCACAGATTCTTGTCCCCCATCGCGTTGCAAAATATCGACTCGAAAAGCCGCGGTGAGCGAAATTACGAAGCATCGCCTCTAGCGTCTCGCTTGTTATGACTGGGGGCGTCCTCGAGGTAGGCACGTTGTCCGCGTTTTGTAATTTCCGATGAAATAATACTCGTATAGGCCGTGACCATACCCAGCGCGCACACAGCCCACTCACGAATAAGCTCCAAAACGTCCGCCACTTTCTTCTCGCTCTTCCAGGTAGCATCCTTCCCCACACCCCATACTCACGCACACCCACAAACTAGGCCTTGTCCCCTCCGGCACGACCGCGCCGTAAAATAAACCCTGCGGCCCTACGTAGAACGTCCATGACGCCTGTCGAAAGGCTTGACACTCATCCTCGGGACATCATACCCCCTTCCGGCCCGTCCCCCAACCCGCGTTGTTCCTGAGCCCTGGCTCTATCTTCCCATGGACCGATCACGAGTGAGTCATGTGTGTCAATGTCACGCGTCATCTAGGTTTTCGTAGTGCACGTTGAGCTCTCGCCTCACTAGATTTCTTTGCCCCTCGTCGCCGTGGTATATAGTGTGGGCGTTCGGTTATTGGTTATCAATAAGACAAACTTAGGTATTTAATAATCATTCATTAATATGTACCATATAAAAGAGGCCTCATTTGCGCTCAAGAGTCTAGCCCCCCCCACCCCCCACCCTTGCGCAGTTTACGTTCCACCGTCTTCCCTTTCATTCATTCCCCGCGCGCGCACATGATCCTCGGCTGCTCTTCGATCATATCAGCACCGGAGTCCTCATTCCGCCGACACGACCCCACAGCCGCCGGAACGTCCATGGGCTAGTGTAATTTTGCCATCCGGTCCTGCTTCTTGTGAATACGCTCTTCTCCCCTCCTCCCTCCCTCGTAGTCCATCCACTGAAAAGCGTCCCAAGCGCGCTGTATTTCAATCCCGGCGAACCCACGATGCCTTTATCGGCCACGAAAACTCTCGAAGTCCAGACGCCTCGTTCCCTCAGACTCGACGGTGATGCACAAACTAACTACACGCTTCCCACACCCGCATATTCGCTTTTTTTTTTTTTTTGGTTTTCACATCGCCGGCGGCAACGTAACAGTAACACGTAAAGGCTAGAGAGGCGTTAGTGGTGTAATGAACTGAGACCAGGGTAAGTAAGCCACCGCAAGATCAGTCTTTTTGTTGAAGGTGTGTATGGTTTTTTTTGGTTACACCTGGTCGATTACGCGTTGACACGGTCAATTCACTGGAGGTCATTGCTGGTGTTTTAGGTATTTTCATGTCTATGTACAGTGTGAATACATGGTTTTTTTACGCGGTCGTTGCTGTCCGTTACGTGGACCACCCTCCGGCCCCCTCCGCGAACGACTATCGCCCCACCGCCATCGTACACACGACGTTTCTGTTCCCCAGTACATGGGATGGGAGAGGGTAGGGACGGCGGATGCGGGGTACGGCGTAATGGCCAACCCGAGTGGAGGAGAGCTATATCGCAGTAGGGCGGCATCAGGGATTTGGTTGGCGAGTGTACAGCCGAGTTTCAACAACATTTAGGTCGTTTTAGCGATTTATCACTCTAGCGCCGTTTACCACATCGGCAAACAACTACTCTTACTATGTACATTACTTTATTGCTGATTGCTGTCAAACGGACTGTTGGAATATTGACCACGTTACAAATTCTATGTTAAATTTTACAACACGATTGCAATGACTACTGATAAGATAGCATAGCATGGAAAATTCTCCTTGGATGATAAGTTATTCAAGTAAAATGTATACACCTCGTCGCCGTCAACTGTATTGTTGGTATTCAACGCCCTATCAGCCTGCGCCACAGATTTGGGGATTAACTCTACCACTGCGAGAATGTCCGTGAGGCAGAACGCATCACTCATTCGGGCACCGTTCGGTTCGCGTGGAGATGTCGATGAACCATGAACATGTTGATCCCTGGTTCTGGCACCAGAAAATCTGAAGAAGTCTATCACCATGACTGCTCTCTCCCAGCCCTTCTTCGCAAACACTGACTCAGGCATCGCCGTTGGCACTTACACCGACACATCTGACACCTTCAACAGCATCATTACCGACGTCACAAACTACGCCGACAGCTTCGTCGCCGTGGTCCAGAAGTATACGCCCCCAAGTGGTGCGTTATCCCAGCAGTACAGCAAAGCCAACGGAGCACCGACGAGCGCAGCGGATCTATCCTGGAGTTACGCGGCGCTCCTGACAGCGGCGAGCGCATGCAGTGGGACGCCGTCGAAGAGTTGGGGCGCGAAGGGCTTGACGGTCCCGTCGACATGCCAACCGAGCGGTGGTGGTGCCAGCGGAGGGACCGTTACGATGTCGTTCAACGTCCAAGCGACGACTGTCTTCGGGGGTACGTGCATCCCCTACATGTGGGTTGCCTTCCCTGCTAACACTCGGCCCAGAAAACATATATCTCGTTGGGTCCGTCAAAGAGCTGGCGAACTGGTCGCCGGACAATGCCCTGCTTCTCAACACCGATTCGTACCCGACTTGGCACAGTAAGTAATGTTTCATTTAATTCCTTGAGACCACGAATCTCAGCTTGGTTTCCTTACACTTTCTTAGTTACCGTGAAGCTTCCGGCAGCCACCGACATCGAATACAAGTATATTCGCAAGTTCACTGGCCCAGTCACCTGGGAGATCGATCCCAACAGGCACTTCACCACGCCTAACTCGGGGACATCCATGCTCTTTGACGTATGGAGATCATAGTGGGAACTCCTTTTCTTCCATATAGGCGTTTCCCGAACATATATAGACCCGAAAATATCTGTATACCCCCAATACAATGTATCTCATAAACTTCAACGAGCAGACTTGTTTCTTCATATCTTTGAGAGCCACCTCAGGGGACAATTGTCGAGAACCTTTCCTGCGTCCTTATCCCTTGATGAGCGAATAATAAAGGTCGCCCAGTGGCATTCCACCAGAACTTCGGGGGCCGGAACAACTTCGTCAGGTAGTTGACGAGTGCTTCTCCCACGAAACAACCAGCACCACCCGAAGGGCTTAAATTCCTGAAGCGAACCCTTTTGGGTATGCTATGATTAGTTCATACAGGGTGCGACTAGCTCTCACCGAGCCCACAATCACAACCCTGTCCTCATGTTGCTCTGATCCCCAAAAAATTCTGTATCGAAGGTTTGAATGGGTTCGAAATGCATGCCCACGTTCCCCGACACCCCCATACAGTCATATTCGTTTTTACATCACTCTTTCAATTGACAATCTCAGTCAGCCTTCGACATGTATCCTCGTTCGCCGCTACTATGAAACGCACCGCCTTCCAGCGTCCCACAGACATTAGCTACAAAAAGAGAAAGCTCGATCCGCTTTGCCCAGCATAGAAACGTCCCATTCACTTTGTAAACTCGGACGATCAGGACTACAACGTACGGCGAAACCTTACCCAATGAGCCTGCCAGGTGCCCCATCTCATGCCGTCCCACCAAGGACGTACACTTGAGTAACAATGTCATGGGTAACCTGCTGATGTCCTGGAGAACCTGGAGAATGTGCATTCCGTCAGCAAAAGCGAAGGGCGGCAAATGGAAGGGCGTACCCATGAAGAATGACCATGCATGCAGCCTTCCCGCATACGTCGCGACTAAGACTTTGAGATGGAGAGACCGAGGTCTGCGTGCCTGTTAGCATATGACGCACGAGCTGGAGCTCAAGCGCGAGACCATGTGGGAGAGTCCATTAGCAGTGTGAGAGGATGTGAGAACAATGTCACCGCGGACAGTATAGAGGCGGAGGCGGAGGCGAAGGCGACGTCTATCCGAAGGCGACAGAGCCTGACGAAAGTTAGGGGATGGAGGAGAGATGAGCAGCAAACGAGCACACTTGCACCGGAGTATCCGTCCGCTCAACACCCCAAGACCCTCGGTATAGCACATATCATCTTCACCGCTAACGCCTCACGGAGCTCCTGTCGCCCACAGTCAACCACTCTCGCCTTCGGCTGACCGATATAGAGGATTCAAATTCAGGGGTCGAGGAGTGGACCCCGTTGGACCAGTATACGCTTAACCTGACGAAACTGGCACAAAACTGGAAATGGTTTAACGCACTTGGGACCGTGGTGGACAACAGAATGACGGGATGGTGCTAAAATATCGTGTTCCCGGGAAAAGCCAGGTAAAAAAATGTAGTACCTGAGAGGTGAACGAAAGTGTCAATCATCATGCATCAAAGACAGGAACAAATGACGCACGGTGTCGATAATAAGTCTCAAGCAGCTGATGCTCGTGTTTTTCTTCAAATATCGAATCAAAGTGTCGTCTGCTGAGATAGTGAAGTCAAAAGTTCAGCAGCCGCACCGGATCCTTTGGGGACAGAAATACTCACCTATTCTGAAATCGATCTCCTTGATCACGATCTCATGGGCATCTCCAGAGGTCAATAAGCAGAGCTATAGGAGTCGAGCCTCTGGATATCGTGAGTCGTCGTAAGCGGGAAGGCCGGCGTCATCATGGTTGAAGTTGAAGCCGTGATTGAGTGGCTGTGCACCATTTTTTGCCGGCGACCACAACGACAACGATAACGACCGCCATTACATAGACCGCTCGCCAAAAACAACTCACAGACCGCTATGTATGCACTTCCCTTCGCTAATCTCGTCCCTTGATTATACTAAAACCTTCACACGCGGTTTCTAACT
Organism: Lyophyllum decastes; assembly: GCA_025854295.1. Classification (NCBI taxonomy): domain Eukaryota; kingdom Fungi; phylum Basidiomycota; class Agaricomycetes; order Agaricales; family Lyophyllaceae; genus Lyophyllum; species Lyophyllum decastes. Next base: position 27,594 of record CP107709.1, read on the forward strand.
GGTTGACTGGTTTTTGACACCCACATCTCTCCGATTACTGAACTCAGTAGTCCAAGTCCTGTCTGTTATGTTACACTCCTCTATACACCCAGAATGTTCAACGCTCCCAAAAACACGCAAAATTTCAATGATGAGGGCTATCAACGTTCATAATGACCGCACTGAGTACGTACCAGCGCACTGTTCATCCTCCTAATACCTAATATTCCGTGGTAGCGAGTCTCGAGAAAGCTCTGGGAACGCCAAGGGCGTCGCCTCCCTGTCTGCACTAGTTCCGTCGGATGAGCATGCCAGGTGTGGCTGGAAGCCGTATATAATCCGTGTAAGGCGCGAATTCTTTTTACCCAAGAGCTGATCAGGTTTGTCGTATTCTGATGCGTCTATCTCATTTTAGGTATTCCCTTGTGTTTCGTTGACCACAAGAAATGACAACGATTAATTTGTTCTCCCCTGGCCTCTCTGTATCGCAAGGGGCATTCATTATGTTCGGCAGCCGCATTCTTGAGCCTCATTCTAAATATCATTCCGGGTTGAGCTCGCTGATATACCCACCGATAGGGTTGCGACGGATGGCAGTCTTGTCCATCATCCCCGTAACTCCCAACCATTCGTGGTTCAGCTTGCTCGACACTCCATGACCATGTTCCATGGACAACACAGTCCTTTCCACGCATCCCGAGCATGTGGTACCATATCACACCCACCATCCAAGTACAAAGCTCCCGCTCTTTCGGCACGCTCAAGCAACGCATATGTTTGCGCGTATAACATTTCCATGTTCTCCCTTCCACTAATCGAAGTTCATCCAACCGCCAATCCGTCTAGTCACTTCATTCGATGACCGCACGTTAGCCACAACCTATCTCCCCAATCACCCACTGTGTAACACTTCTAGAACGCATGTCCTGATGAACGACGACAACGTCGGCATGTGGTTAGTTCTCAGTTTGCCGAGGAAGCTCTCGGTGTCCCGTATGGTCCTCGTGTTTAGTGCGTGACAACTCCTCAACGTTACAGGGGTGATGCAACGTTTGCTTCTCGGCCTGTTTCCTCACTCGGTGAGTGTAAGCGTGCATTCTATAGTCCTTGACCTCGAAGTTTTCACACTGGACCATCACATTCCGTGATCAACTGTTTATCCAGAAACAGCAGTTAGCATGTAAAACTTCATTGTTGTGACATCTTACCTCATGCCTGTAGCTTCTCTTCGACAGATGGCGGACTCGACATGGCAACATCTGATCGTCCATGTGCTTCTAACCTTGTTTTCATGTCATTCCTAGAACCTACGCTCATTTTCACATGATACTACGTGACGGCTCCCTCCACCTTGAAACCAGCTGAACGTGTTCGTGCTTACATGGATAGATTCCTTTGGCGTGCACTTTGTAGCAATCCTCAGGGCTTGGACTCGACCCACGCTGTTACGGCAACATTGCCACAGAATCACACCGACTCGGCAAAGGCGAACACGGAGTGCTGTCCCTCGCGTGGGAGGAACTGTGCTCGATTTCTCTGCGTCGTCCAGGTCGATATCTCTCGTCGCTTGTCTCTTGGTTCAGCCACATATCAACCGGGAGACTTACGCCCAGCTTGGAAGCGCGCTCTATCCTAAGCTACCCAAGTCAGTCGTTGACACTTTGGGAGGCAGATCCTTCTGCCGGCGGTATACGCTAATACCCCAACTAGCTAATAGCTGTCCAACCTGCTTCTCCCGTGAATCATACGATACCATGCACTTATACTGTTCTCCCCCTGAATTGGTCAACACTCGAAATATTCCTCGTGACTCGAGCGTTCCTGCCACATGCCTCGCCCACAGCTTCTTTCTCACCAGTCCTTCCGTGAAACCATCCAGCCCACGAACAGTACCTATCCTTATTCTCAGTAAGGAAGCTCTTCTCCACGGAACTGGATGAGCCCATAATGAACGATCACAGCCACGGGATCTGCGCGATGCCCGGCATCGGTCCGCTGGTGTTCGTCCAAGCACGTTTCCCGACATATGTATATTTAAACGCTTTGTACGGAAACGGGGTGGGGGTCAGTCTCTGACTTGACATGGTGAAGTTCTTCGAATATCGGTTCGAAAATCCCACGTCACTCTAGTAGACTAGCTAGTTACGTCTCAGCCTCCACATGGTTGGTTAATTCCATCATCTTGAATCCCTGGAGTCTTTGAAGACACCGTGTCGTTCACATTATCGCTCTCCCCTCACGCAAGGTATTCGCAGCAGCCGTAATCAAGTGCATGGATGCAGTACCAGAGAAATAATTCCGACACAGAGACATAGAAGAGGACATGATATTGGGGTATGTCGAGGATGCTGGCGCAAACTCCCACAACCTCTTGGAATTTCGATTGCGTCTCACCATAGTAGCGGAACATGGGCCGTACTGAAACTTTCATCGGCTTCGGCACCTTTGTTCCTGAGTATACTTCAGTGAAACATCAATGACCTGTTGTGCACATGGTCTTCGTGTCACAAGCGGGCCGACAGCTTCCCCGCCCGAACTGGAGACGGGGGATGCCTCGCCCTCACCAAGTCGAGGAAACTAGTACTTGTCTTCCTTGGTGCATTCATGACCTTGCTAAGTCTGTGCGAAGAGAGGATGGGAAGAAGGAACGATGACGAAGAACGTATGAAGAACGATGGGAAGCGGGTATGTGCTTGACGGTGTGGCAGACGAGACGGTATAGGGTATGATAAAAAGTCAGCACAGTGACTCCAGGAACAATGAGCGTAAGAGAATAATCTAACGCACACAATATCGTACATATTCACCTGACCACGATCCCTCGAGATACCGTCTCCTGCCACTCACAACAGAGGGTCGCGGAAAGTCGTACTCGTCTTCCTTGGTGCATTCGTGACTTCGCTACTTTCGCCTTCGGCCAGCTGATATAGAGGATTGGAATTCGGGGGTTGAGGAGCGGGCCACGTTGAACCGATATACGCCTGACGAAACAGGTAATACCTTACCGCGATTGGGATCGTAGTGGATAACGAAATGACGAGAGGGTGCTGAAATACCACGTTCCCGAGTAAAAAGGGTGGTACCTGGGTGAGTGAACGAAAGCGTCGCTCATCAAAGACAGGGCAATCTGCAGGAACAAATGACGCACGATGTCGATAATAAGCTTCAGGTGACTGATGCTCACGTTTTTTCCTTCACATCTCAAATCAAAACGTCGTCTGCTGAGATAGTAAAGTCAAAAGTTCGGTAGTTGTACGGGATTCTTTCAAGGCGGAAACGCTCACCTATTTTGAAATCGATCCCCCCGATCGCAATCCCATGAGCATCTCCAAAGAGAAATAAGCAGAGCTATAGAAGTTGAGCCTCTGGATGTCATGAGTCGTCGTAAGCGGAAGGCTGGCGTCATCGTGGTTGAAATTGAAGCCGCAATTGAGTGGCTGTGCGCTATATTTTGCCAGTGACCACAATGACAATGACAACGACCGCCATTACATAGACCGTTCGCCGTGAACAACTCACGTACAGCCAGGTATGCATTAATCTCGTCCCTAGATCATACTAAAACCTTCACTGCCGGTTTTTAACCGGTCGACTTGTTCTTGACACCCACATCCCCCCGATTACTGAACCCAGTATTCAAGTCCTTGTCTGTTATGTTACGCCCCTCTATACACCCAAAATGATCAGTGCTCCCAAGACACGCAAAAATATCAATGTTGATGTCTATCGATGTTCACAATGGCCCGTTTAGTAAGTACCAGCGCAGTGTTCATCCTCCTAATACCTGATACTCCATAGTAGCAAGTCTTGAGAAACTCTGTGCGTCGCCTCGCTATCTACGCAAGTTCCATCGGATGAGGACGCCATGTGTGGCTGGAAGACGTACAATTTGAGATCGGGTAAGCGATGTAGTTGGTATACAATCCGTGTAAGGCGCGAATTCTTTTCAGTTAAGAGCTGATCAGGTTTGTCGTATTCTGACGCGTCTATCTCATTTTAGGTACTCCCTTGTGTTTCGTTCACCACAAGAAATGACAACGATTGATTTTTCCCCCACGTTTCTCCGTATTGCAAGGGACGTTCATTCTGCTCAGCAACTGTATTCTTGAGCCTCATTCGATGACCGCATGTTTAACCGCAAGTATATCCCCAATCACCCACTGTGTAACACTTCTAGAACGCATATCCTGATGAACGACGTTGTCGTCGGCATGTGGTGAGTTCTCAGTTTGCCGAGGAAGCTCTCGGTGTCCCGTATGGTCCTTGCGTTTAGCGTGTGATAACCCTTCAACCTTAAAGTGGCGATGCAACGTTTTCTTCTCAGCTCGCTTCCTCACTTGGCGAGCATAAGCTTCCCGTCGCCATGCATTCTATTGTTCCTGAACTTGCGGTCTGCACACAGGACCATGGCAAAGTCGCATTCGGTGACGGAGGACTGTTGATCCAGAAATCGCGGTTAGCATGTAAAACTTCATCGTTGTGACATCTTACCTCATGCTCGTAGCTTCTCTTCGCAGACGGCAAACTCGACAGGGCGACATCCGATTGTCCATGTGCTTCTAACCTTGTTTTCATGTCATTCCTAGAACCTACGGTCATTTTCACATGCTACGTGACGGGTGCACTTTGCAGCAATCCTCAGGACCTGGATTCGACCTACGCTGTTACGTCAACATTGCCACGGAATCACCTCACCTCGACTTGGCGAGGGCGAGCACGGAGTGCTGTCCCTCGCGTGGGAGGAAACGTGCTCGCATTTCAGATTTCTCTGCGTCTCTAGGTCGATACCTCCCGTGACTTGTTTCTTGGTTCAGCTGCGATATTTACCGGAAGGTTTACTCTCAACCCGGAAAGGATCTCTATCCTAAGCTACCCAAGTCAGTCGTTGACGTTTTGGGCGACAGATCCTTCTGCCGGCGGTATACGCAATACCCCAACTGGCTAGTCGCGGTCTAACCCGCTTCTCCCGTGAATCATACGATACCATGCACTTATACTGTCCCCCCCCTGAATTAGTCAACGCTCGAAATATTGCTCGTGACTCGAACGTTCCTACCACATGCCTCAACGACGCTCACCCACAGTACACGTTCGCAGCTGTCGTTCTCACCGGTCACCTCATGATACCATTCAGCCATACCTATCCTTATTCTCAGTAAGGAAGGTCCTCTCCACGGAACTGGATCAACACATAATGAACAATCACAGCCACGGGATCTTCGCGATGTTCGGATGCATTGGACCGTTGGTGTTCGTCCAAGCACGTTTCATGACATATATATATAAACGCTTGCACGGAAACAGGGGTGGGGTCAGTCTCTTACTTGACATGAGGAAGCCTTCGAAATTATCGGTTCGAAAATCCCACGTCACTCCGGGAGACCCCAGCCAGTTACGTCCCAGCCTCCACATGGTCGGTTAATTTTCATCTTCTTGAATCTGTCAGCTTCCCTCAAGTGTTCGAAGACGCCGTGTCGTGCGCATTATCACTCTCTCCTCACGCAAAATATCCACAATAACCGTAATCAAGTGCATGGATGCAGTATTATAGAAAGAATTCCGACGCAGAGGCACAGAAGAGGGCGTGATCTTGGGATATGAACCGGAGACGGGGATGGTCTCGGCCTCCGCGAATCGAGTAAAATCGTACTCGTCTTCCTTGGTGCAGTCCGGGCGAAGAGATCAAGTTCTAACCGCCGTGATAGAGGGCAGACAACTGAGGAACGAAACGTAACGGAGGTTTGAGAATGACGGTGGGATTCAGAGAGGAGATGTTCCGGTGTCCCCCCTACTGAGGTGTGCAGAAGGAGCAAGAGACGACGTTGGGAGAGATGGGGAAGAAGGAACGATGAGGAAGGACGGCGTATGAAGAATGATGGGCAGCGGGAATGGGCTTGATGGTGTGGAAGACGAGACAGTATAGGGTAGAAAGAGTCAGCACAGCGACCGAAGGAACAATGAGCATAAAGAGGATGAACGCTCACCATAGCATGCTTATTCGCCCGACCACAATCCCTCGAGATACCGTCTCCTGCCACTCAAAGCAAAGGATCGCGAACGTCTCTCCCATCAGGTCCTACCCCGTGAGCCCAGCCTTCGTGAAAGCCTACGACTCCGTTAGCGTCGCCACGAAAAGCACGAAAAAAGGGAGAGACAACGAACACCCGACGCTGTCGAAACAGATCCCTCGATAGTCCAATATCTGCGGTATCTCCAGACGATATATATCACATCCGCATCCCATACATAGTCCGCATCCCCTGCATGCATCGATCCTATCACAAAGCACATCAGCGTGAGCTACCGAGAGGACGTCGCCGCCAGCTCGACCTCTCGACCTATCTGCGTTCTCCGTAAACGTAGGCATGAGCAGACGTACAGCGTGGGCGATGTTTGAGGGTTAGGGTGAGCGAATAGGAGGGTAGGAAAGGAATGACATGAAAGGGACGTCCTATGGCTCGTGAGCCATGTCCTCCTCGCGGCCGAGACACCGTTCATCCACACCGACTCCAGCTTTCCCTGGTGCCAATACGGCGAGAAAATCGGAGACCGCGCGTTTCAGTTGGGTACAGTCGACGTGAGTGCGCATATACAAGGTGGGTTGGACACACCGAGGACCAAAGGTACCACTGTCGTATATCCTTCCCGTAACCTTCCAAAGCGCACACTACAACTGAGGCGAGTGAGACAGAGACGATGACGAAATAAGGCACAACGTACCGTATTGGCGTCAAGACCCAGCGCATACAAGAGGATTTCTCACAGCCGACGCGTCGACCATATCAATAGGACCGCAGCTTCGTCATAGATCTAGGGTGACATGGTGTCCAAGAATAGAGTGGTAGCCAGCATAAGCGTTAAGAGAACCCCGGGGGGAAAAGAGCGCCAGATGCGATGAGAATTGGACCACCTGTGTCGAAGGAGAAAAAGTCGGGCCAGTCGCAGTGTTTCGTCGGATCTCGGAGGTTGACATTATCTTATCTGATGAAACCCCAAGCAACCACAAGCACTCTAATTCAGCATCGTTTCCGGGGTATGCGCCGGCTGTGAACGTCAGGTTCTACCACTAGACAAAAGCCCCTCGCAATCCTTCTGGCTTGTCGCACGGCTACAGGCGTGCTGATCCCTGCATCGTTCCTCCATTCGAAGTACAGCACAGGTCTTGGACGCACCGAGAGATGTTTTTTTGCTCAATCTGCGCCGTGTGGCGAAAGAAGTGAACAGTAACAAGCCACGAGAAGCCAAATGAGTTCGGGGAAATATACGGACACAAGAACAATGTGGAACGACTCCTGGAATGAATGTGAGCCTATCCCAGCCGCCTGACTCCGACAGCACAGGGCGCGCTTTTACCGCGATACACCGTATCCTCCAGCAAAGATACGGTCTGGTAAACCTCGATGACCCAGGTCCGCGAACCGACGTCCACAGGGCCGGGGCGAGATAATAAAACGTCAGCGACTCGAGTATCCCTACAAGAGGGTTCAGCCATCGTCATAATGACGAGGGACACCGCACTACCTTGCGGCCAACGTGTACACAGCAACACCCGCGATCCCAGACACCCAACAAAATCCGCCCCAGCGTCCCCACACCTGCGCTGCCCACTTAACCATACCGCACCGCGCCTGCCAATCCACCAGCACATAACCGCCAATTTCACCACTGTCCAAAGCCCAACCAAACCGTTCCCCCCCCGCGAACAAACCGTTGAGCCGGAGACGGGGCCTGAGCGGCGAATGCATGGTACTGATGAGCCGAGCCCGCTCTCGAGAAATGTTCGCGATAGTTCTACATGATAGGGTTTGTCGACGTCGTGGTGTGTTAATTCAACGCAGACCTCGGTTGACTAAACAACTGATGGAGACGCACCACGAGTCAGTAAGCGATAACCAGAAAAGGTGTCACCTACCCAATCTCGATCCGACAGGGGGGTTGTGAGCCGCGTCGCCGTCCCGAATGATGTTACTGTGGTACGCCTATCGTTCACGGCGTCTGCGAGGTGGGTCTCCGTGATGAGCTAGACACGTGTGAACAGAGCAGCTTACTACTAGCCCTGTGCCTACTGCTGAACTTACAGCTCTCCATCCAGTCCACAAAGATCGTTTCGCGGCTATGGAGTCCATGTTCCTAGCGAGTCTGGACAGAATCGGGCCATTACCGACTTCCGAGACAACAGCAAAAGGTCCGATGCATTCTAGTTTGAAACCGGTAGTTCTTATCTGCAAGTATACGCAATTTGACGCTCGCACCTGCGCTATGCACGGCAATCCGGAAAGCTGATCATTCCTTCTGCGTTGTTGTAGCCAAGTGGTGGCACCAGTGAGCAAAAAACGTGAACTGTGGCTGTACAGGTTCGTTGAGGTCATGCGTACGGAAGCCATCGGTGGCTGTGGCCCCCAACATCTCAGTCCCAAAGGCCGACCTAGAAATTCATCCCGATCGAGGCCCACCCACATGCATCTCCCAAAGCCCTCTTCTAGCCTAGACTCCATGTTGTGCCACACTACCTTCGCAGGATGTGTGGATCGCGGAAAGCTCAAAGGGGCCGAATTCTAACAACCGCGCACCATTTTTGGTATCCACGCCTTTTAACCGTATTCCTCTCAGTAACCGAAATATAGCACGGGTTCCTCCTGCTCCATTATACTGCGAGACATCGAAAGCTCCACCTTGTCCAGCGATTTACGCGTCTTCGGCATTGACACCGTCCCGAAGCTCGACGGTGTCTGTCACCGTGAGGCCCAGTTCACTTTGAACCGTCACTGACTTTAGGCTATGTTCCTTGGTGCCAGCCCCCGTAACGGTTTCCCGGCCATTGTGTCCCATTAGACATGAAATGTATGTTCTCCTTTTGCTTCGGTTGTGATTTCTCTACCTACGAAATACCCCGACATGCAGCTTCCTTTGGATTCGTTGTATCAGCTGTCTGATCAGCTCTATTTTTTTTGATAGCCATGTGCACGACGCCAGATCTTCGAGACGCTGTAATCAGTTTTGCCTTCCCACATGTTTAACCGTGAAAGGTCAACTTCTGAAGACCCGTCTCAACCTGTGCACGGATGGCTCAGACTGGAATCTGATGTTCCTCAGAGCACACGTGGCTGACTTTACACGATGTTCCTCTTCTTCTAGACGCCGTACATAATGTCATTGCCAGTAAGTTGCAACCCCCGCAGTCATTGGTCGTCATTAATATCGGGTACCCTGTCTTGGTAGTTGAACACGAGAATCTCAGGACAGAACCGCTTCATTTATAGATTTGGCTGTCGTTCGACGCACCCGTCTCGCAGATTGTCGTTGGATCTCTAGCCGGGACTCACGGTTATCTTCAAGCTCGTCATACTCATCGATCTCGCTCCACACCATCCTTTGACAGATCGTCGATGGCTTGTCGCTTTTTGCGTTGGCTGATTTTATCAATGGCGCTGCGAGACGTGGAGTTTGAGGACGGTGGTCCCGAACGTTAAGCGCTGTGTCTATGGCCATCGAGACCGGAATGATTTATTTTGTGCGCTAGGTCGGTGAACTTTTCAATGCGTCACTAACGTCACTGCCGGTTCGCCACCATGCAGCTCGTCACGTTGATACTCCTTTACGTTCACCCCGTTTTCGCTTCGCCGGGATACTGATTTACGGTGTTTGTCTTCGAAAGCTGTATTCATACCACGGCGGGTGTCAACTTCCTCGCACATGCTGACCTTGAACTTACAGAACATCCAGGCCAATGTACCCCATCACCGTACTGCTTCTCATGTGCAGGCAACGTCCGATTACGAATTTCTCATTTTGATTGGTCGGCTCTCAATCCCCAGTGTGGGCCTGGAAAGCGGGAGAGGCGGCGGTATGATCCAAATTCATCAGTCACGGGGCTTCGGTAACGACTCTTCTCGGAATGTATCATCAATGTTGGTTTTCGATCGTTCAGTCCATTTATGCGGTTTACTGGCGAGAAGGAGATGGTTCACAGTCCAAAGTGGTAACGTTCTGATATTGCTGCTGTGACTAGTGTCTCAAAGTTATTTCTCGTTCGATACGCTCAGGCTGGTGTACTACGCTCCACTTCTTCCCGAATGACAAATATGCATAGCTGATGAACAGTAGACCCCCGACGTAGTGGTCCCCTCCCTCCGTACCCATCTCAGCCGCAGAACTATAAAAAATTCTCTTAGAAAATGAATCTAGTCATTGCGAAGGGTAGCAAAGACTTACACCATTGGAGCAGGCCAGGCCAGCACAGCACGGTACTCCGCTAGAAGCGCACGCACCTCCTCGACCGAGGCAGCTACTGCAAAACTGTAATACCGCGAAATCAACGACTGCTTTGATCAACAGGTATATCAGGATTCGACACGCACGCCGCTCGTTCCGCAGAAAAGGCCTGAACAGCAAGGGACACCGCCCGAGGCACACGCACCCCCAACGGATCGACAAGCGCTGCAAAACTATATGGATTTTCCTGGTAAGTATCACCGTGCACGACAGCAGGTGGGTCGGGGCCTACACCGCTCGTTCCACAGAAAAGGTTAGCACAGCACGGGACACCGCCGGATGCGCAGGGGCCTCCGACGGATCTGCAGGTGCTGCAAAACTAAACGCAGAGTATCGGCGTCGTTATGGTAACCTTGACGGACGAAGTACACTCGATACGCACACCACTTGTACCGCAGAAAAGTCCGGAACAGCAAGCTAAGGTGGTGCAAGGACTTCCGTTCCCTTGGCAGCGCTTGGCGAGAGCGGAATCCTCAATGAGGCTCGCCCCGGTAGCCATCTGGGAGACGAGAAGTACAGAGAGAACGCCGGAGAAAATGTTGTTCAGAAAGCGCATCTTGAAGGTTGAAGGTCAGACCAAAGATATGGTTTCCCGGCATCAATCACTCACCGTACGCCTTTGCTTTATACCAGTAGAACGAGGTTCAGGCGGCGCCAGAAGACCGCAGTCGTACAAACCTCATGATCTCCACCCCCTGTAAGATTTACGTCGATAAGATCTTGTGTCCCAGGTCTATCTACTAGCGTATACGTGGGAAACTCTCACAATGGACGATTGAATGGCAGAAATTTCTTGTTTTGCTACTTTTAAGCGTTTAGAGTGCGTCAGGGTGTTGTTGGTAACTGCCACCTGGTGATGTCGAAGGCATAAAATCTGTGGAGAAACTTCACTAGCCGTTTATTGGAGTACATTCGGGTGACGGGCGCTTTGACGAACTGAATGGAAACCTTAACAATGGACGCAGTGGTGGAGGCTAGAACCAAGAAAACGCACCCGTCTTGACACGGGCGCTGTTGTCATGATCGGCCGTAGGGGGTTTGTAGGCGCGCATGGTTTTGAATTTGAACCTACCACCCTGATAACAATAAACCAGGCGGAGTTAGGGCTGTGAAGAGATAGGTTACGTCGTTTTAACGACTGCGCATGTCAAGGCAAGTGACTCGCTACACACCAAACACGGTCTAGGTTTCCTTGCTGATCAGTGAGGCCCCATCGACCAGAACGCCAAGTCCAATGTTGTGAACGCGTTGTATCTCGATGCGGGTAGCGGTCGCCTGTATGCGTGTTAATCCGAATCCGTCATTAGGTCCTGTCGTCCATTACAAAATTCTGGATTGCACACGAACGTTTCGTCAACGCGTATTCCGGCCCTAATAGACATGTCAGTAGTGAACCTACTTCCACCATATGACTGGAGTGACGTGGCGGAGAAGGCAGCGCTCGCAGAGCGAATGTAACCGCTCACATCGTTGGACTCTGTAGGTTATAACGGAAACAACATGGAAGCCTTACTCTGGTCAAAGGCATGGTCGATTGCGGTCCCAGGAGCATGGTAAGAATATCGAGGTTCACAAATCTTGAGATCCGCTCTTGCCGTAGAGTACTTATAGCGTAGCTCTCTTAGAATGATGGTCTCGGTGCTCGCAAATTATGGGCAGTACACACACCTGCACAGATATAAATTTTCCGGGTCAGCGTTTGACCCAGTGTATCAGGCGGTAGAAAGGACCCTGCTGACAACGGTATCCAAAAGCTTGAGATGTTATCAGGCCCAGGCACTGAGTGTGGACGTCGGAGTATCGCGTGTGATGACAAAAAGCTCTTGAGAGGGACGTCTGCAGACAAATGACAAGGGGAGGATCCTGGAATGGCAGAGTGGACTAGAGTGCGTTGATGAATATGTTGTAAAACAAGAATAGGCGCGGACGCCATATCACAAACAGAGAGCCTGTACCACCGATGCTGAGGTACCTTCCTGAAGGACGAGGCAGCGTTTCGTTATTGACTTGTATTCTGTGGAAATCCAGGTTGATGCTGACGCGTTCTGAGCCGGCATTGTCCGAAACTCGGCCTGGAAGCATTTGCCTTCTCGGCGAACCCCCACATATGGAGAGCAGTTTGAGGATGCCAGGATCGTCCCTTTTCGGTGATCTTCCGCTGCCTCAATGACCCCGCATTCACCCATGATTTCCCTTGACAATCTCAGTTTACTTTGCGTGCGTTCTCGTTCCTGTTTCGTATTCTGATCACAGCGAATCATCCCATATAGCTCACCCCACTCTCAGGCTCTTCTCTGCTATTCCGATCTCAATAAGTCATTTTGAGACCCCCTTCGTGCTTGTGAAATGTCTTTGACGGTTCCTCCGACTGTCTCCTCATCCAATCGCCTCTGATCAAAGACAGATCCTTTTCAGTTTCGTGCTTCCTTCAACTCTGCAGACCTTGAGGACCGTGATCTGGGTCCCTTCCTGGTGCCATACTTTCGTTCCGGATGATCGTTCCGCTTCGCAAAGGGCTTTCTCCATTATATTTTCGTCCTCCGCTTGTTGTTCGGTAACATGTCTCCGCTTACTCTTTCTCTATCTTCTTCTTGACGCAGAACGAGGTATTGGCAGGGAGTACAGCAAAAATGCTATGCATGTACAGAAGGGTACAGTTTTCTCCCGTTTCGTGTTTGCCACAAGCGTTACATCACATGTATCTTAGAAATAACAAAGCCTCGTCTCCCCAGACAAGTTCACATGCAGAACTGAACGAACATATTAGACTGAGCACGATTTGTTCTTGGGATCGAAAGACGTACTCCATTACGGCATTTCAAACCAGCGCATCGATGGATCCCGAGGAACGCGCAGCTGCCTCCCACGGGCGTGTTGGTGTTACAGATCTATAGAAGCCGTTGGGCGGATAAGCATGACATTTCGTGGGTCTCGTCGGTACGTCCTAACGTACACATCCGCTATAATCGTGTCTAAGAGGTGCTTGGGCAGGCAATCTTGATTGATCGCAGATTTCTTCGGAAAGACTGCACACTTCGACCTCGACAAATATAGACAATAACTGTGCCCGAGCATAGGATCTGTTGAGGGAATTCACCTCACCGCTGAGTGGTTTACCCACAGTGTCATCTTTCAGTTGTTCATACTGCCTCTGACGTTATCGCTCCTGATCAGCTGTCGATCTTTAATCGATCACTTGGCAGTCTATACTACTACCACACACCGCTCGTCTAATCGTACTCCATAGGGCACCAAATGTTAACAGCACCTCCACTACCCGCTATCCTCTGATTCTCTAGTTGTCTGTGGTCTTATCTAGCATACACGACGCCACGTGAACCATGTCATTCCTATCTCTTGCGCGGAGGCATCCTCACACACGGAACACCTTTTTGTCGATGGGAACGAGCTGTTGGACGTGGATAGATTGTCTCTAATGCGAATGTCCACAAAACATCGCCGTGACATTTCATCTTTGTCTGATATTTGCTTGCCTGTGGTCAAACCTGCCAGACGTCACATACCAGCCAATTTTAGTCGCTGGCAGATCGCTGATGGCGTTCTGGCCCTTCCTCGGTGAGTGTTAGGCGCTTTTCCTTCTTCCCTCGTGATGCTGAAATGTTACATTCCACCATGGTAGACTACAGTGAAAATAGACGCGAGGTATGCATATCCGTTCAGTTTGGATAATGAAATCAAGCGAATTTACCGGTTCTTTACCAAATTACTGTCCCTAGGCCTATGACTTGGTCGCTCCCCACCCATAATTGGCAGTCCTGGGGGAGCTCGTAATGTCACCCTCGACACCCCAGATATCGTAATGCTTCTATCGACATGACATTCTTGGCTCATGATGGACAGTTTTTCTGCGCCAGCAACCCAGAGGGTGAAAATCGATCTATAGTTACGACTCTGTATCCCGTGACGAGTCAGTATTTGAACAGGATATGGCGATGCCCGAGTTCGAAGGTTTAATCTGCTTTCAACCCCAGATATGATCACTGCTCTGGAACGTCAATTGTTGACCATTCTGGGGTATTCATTGCTCGAAAACCTAGTTGAGTTCGTTTCTTCTATCCTGCTCTACAGTGAGTCTTCGTGCGTCATCAGGTTGTCAAATATTCAGAGCTTGGACTCCCAGCAACTTTCGTCGTGCTATTCTCTTTTGTGCTATCTACGATGTGGTATGTATCTGTTCAATATCACAACAAATTCGCAAACACAGCATAGGGGATCATCCAAGTCCACCTCGACATGGATCATGCTTGGTACCACAACCATCAGCTTCTCCCTTGCAACTTTATTTTGGACTATATACCTTGCGGCATATGCACTGCGGATTGAAATAATCCTGGTTCACGCAATTATCAACCCTATCAGCAGTGCATGGCCTTACGACCTTGATGGGCGTACTAAGACTGTTGACCAGATGGTGAACTGGACTATCCTAGCCCTTGTACGTCTGCTAGGTTCAATGGTAATGACCATCACATTCATTTCAGCGCAGATCATCATCAACGATGCCACCATCGCTTGGAGAGCGTGGGTACTGTGTACAGGTCGCCGGTCCCTAATGCTTGGTCCGCTGGCGCTACTTCTTGGAACGTTTGGTAAGATTCAGCAGTCAAAACGTGTTTGCCGTGTTAGTGAGGGTGAACTTTGCAGCAACGTCGCTTGCCTTTCTCGGGCTTACAGCGAATATCGATGGATATAAAGCATTTCACCCTGGCACGAAGATCACTGGCAAGCTATTGAATGCAACCGGGGCTCTGTCACTTGCCACGAATGCCGTCTCAACGCTTTTGATCGCATACCGATTATGGTACATATCACCTTTTCACCTCGCATAAGGACTCTCATACTTGACACCAATTAGGGTTTTTCGAAGGTCCTGGTACAAAGTCCTGGAAAGCCGTTGGTCCATCACCCAGAAAGTCGTTCTTATGATTATCGAATCTGGCGCTTTCTATTGCGCATTACAGGTTTGGCGGTCAAAATACTACTGCCTGGGACCGTTTATTTCTTATTTCACAGATGGCAACAGTGTCCATCTTCAAGAAGAGAGGCGGGCCGGACACGCCATTCGCCTACTTCAGAGCTGTCATCTGGGCAGGTTATATCCAAATTACAGTACGTGCTATTTTTCTCATATAACAATTCTTCAATATATTTGCCGTTGTAGGCTATGTATCCTACCGTTGTGCTTCTCCTCATCAGGCAGAAGCTTTCGTTCTCTGATATAGACTGCATTGTATCGACACAACCCCTTGATGCCATGAGTACGAAAGGCGCCACCCACGAGAGGCACATCATAGGACAGTCTTCCCCCAACGCCAGGTCTCGGTTTCGAGATCCAAGTCTTACCTTGCCGTAGGATAGGTCTATTACTGAATAAAGGTACCTAGGGTGCATTGAAACCTACATCCTCAATCAAGGTCGTGAGAAGTGTGGGGGACGTATTGGAATTTTGCCTGAGGACAACGGGGGGAGTAGTGTTGCTGGTATTTCCCGAAGCGCTAGAGGTGCCACCGGAGACAGCTAGCCTGACCTGGAGCGTGTCGCCGTGTTTGGAAATGGAAGCAGTAGGATAGATGCTTTCTATGACAGGAGCTCTACATCTACATACGGAATGATCATGTGCTTATTATCCGATATACTGTTTTTCTCCCGCGCATACTCCATGCCAGTTGCCGAGCTGTCCTCACAGTCAAAATGTCACTGTCCAAGTCTAAACCCTGGTCTTTGTTATCAATGGTGTTCCCTATACACACTATGCAGATGAATCACACCCATAATTGAGTGGGTATGGCCTTCACATTTCCTTCCCGGCATGATTACCGATATGCAGCGCGAGGCAATGGCGTGACAAGACCCAGTGATGACATCAGTCCAATCTGACACTGAGACTCCACAGCGCGCGGCATTGACTGAGTCGTCACCCTGTTCGTTTGCTGTGGGGAACTGCCATTGAATTTGATATGTCGCATTTCCTCTCTGACTGAACAGCTGATGCTGTGTTACATGGTTTGTTTCTTGCCTTTGCCCACCACTCATGTTCACTCCTGAAGAGCGTAGGCAGCTTCGAGAATTTGCCTATGGATTTTTAATGAATCTAGCAGCGAATTTGACGTCCACGGCACTCTATGGTACGATGAAGCAAAATCAGTAGTCTTGCGACTGTTCGAGCCTAATGCACTATCAGGAACGTTTACACTGTTGTTCGCTCTCTCCATTTTGGTAGTCATGTGAGTCGTCACTCAGTACTCAATACCTATGAACACATCTGACACGACTCATCAGCCAACGGCGAGTCAACACTTGTGCAAGATCAATATTGCTCGGTACAACAGTCCTCAGTTTCCTCCTTGCTTCTACAAACTGGGCCGCTGTTATCACCATATCCATTATCTACATTCGAGAAGCATTCATCGCCGGCACGATAGGCTTCAAGTTGCTGGATGGGACGTGGCCAGGAAACGTAGGCCGGCGTGTATTGGTGTTGTACCACATCCAAGGTTGGACGGTCCCATTTCTCGTAAGTGTCATCCGGAGCTATCATTAAAGTTAGCAAAGACTGAACTCTACAGTTGATTGTCAACGATAGCATCGTTACCTGGAGAGCATGGGCTCTGAGTATAGGACGCCGACGTTTGATGATCTTGCCACTCTTGCTTCTACTTGGAACATACTGTGAGACTAAGACGTCATCGGTAAATCACTCTGAACCACTCTGAAATCCTTTCCTCAGCGACAGCGTTCACATTCATCGGGCTAACAACCACTGCTAATCTGTTGAATATAGATATTAGCGGAATGTTGTATGCCGTTGGGGCACTATCGCTGGCTACAAATGCTGGGTCAACGTTGGTGATATCATACCGATTGTGGTGCGTTTCTCTGGGATCGCATTTGACATGGATCCCTCGGGGCCATTGACCGGAAATGACCTACTTAGGGTATGTCGTAAAGCATGGGCTGTGGAGTTAGATGATCGCTGGTCCCGTGGACAGAAAATCCTCCTTGTGATGGTCGAGTCCGGCACGCTTTACTTTACGTTACAGGTCAGAGGATTTTCGATATACGAAGAAGGAACGATTCAATCCTTGTTCACAGCTGATGACCATTTTCCTCCTGAAGAAGGGCGTCGCCTCCGACGCGCCACTGTCCTATTTTGTAGCTGTTTTATGGACTGGGTATGTTCAGATCACGGTGCGTGACAGTTCAGCCACGCACAACGGTATCTGATTTAAAGGTATCAAGGCAATGTATCCCACGCTTGTGCTGCTACTCGTTGAGCACCAGCTATCGTTCGCAGATATGCATTGCTTTACCTCGCCTTCGCTTGGCCGGAAAAGCCCCATCTATACGACTGTTCAAGATCGCGCCAAAACTGATCCTGTTTAGTGGTGACGGATTATATAGGTGGCAAAGCTCCATTAGCGGAGCCATTTCGTGATGTAAAGTCTACCCTACTTTTTTACGGCGTTTGCGGTCTTTTGGGTGGGTGTTAGTAACTGTATGGTCGCAGGGATGGGAAGACATAGCATGTACACTAGGATACTTTCAATTTTCCCTCCTCCGACGGCTAGCTTACAATGTAGTCCTATCTTGTACTCTCAACCGTATTGACTTGGCATTGGGAGGAAGACGGCTCGACATCCTATCTGATCCTAATCTTCATCTTATCCGGATCGTCGGATCAATCCTACACAGCCCCGATTACTCCTTGAGACATCAGCAAAACTTCTACATTTCTCGATGGCCCGAGCATGCGTCGCCGTCTTTGCTGGGGCTCGGCTTTCAACCTACGTTCTGAACTCATACCCTATTTGATGGTATCTCGTTAACCCTAGAAGGCCTTTAGTTTCTGGCTCTCGTGAGTCGTCTCCCGCCCACAGCCTCGATGATGCAAATTAACATGCCCGCTGCACCCTGACCTAAATTCTGAGGGACTTGTTTCAGATTCCTAAAGTGTACTTAGCCGCACTCATTTGCCAATGTTGCGGCATCCCCTTACCACTGACGGCTTTCCGACCGCCGCGCATTTCACCTGACTAGTAAGCGGACATTGCTCCAAACCTAGTCCTTATTAACTGATTATATCATCCTGCTCATAGGCTCTTTCCCGGTATTAGAGGCTCGGCTGGACGGAACAACATCCTTAGCCTACTGGATTAAGAGCGCATGAAGGGCCGAAGGGGTTTAAAAACTGACCGTGTATTCTCCCTCTGTACAGGATCTGTAGCCATGCGTGCTTTCATCACCTCGTTGCTT
Source organism: Lyophyllum decastes (assembly GCA_025854295.1). Lineage (NCBI taxonomy): Eukaryota > Fungi > Basidiomycota > Agaricomycetes > Agaricales > Lyophyllaceae > Lyophyllum > Lyophyllum decastes. The sequence goes on from CP107709.1 coordinate 46,119, forward strand.
CTCGCCATTGGCGCCGCGTTCGTTGCTGGTTCTCCCTCTGCCCGTGCTGATCTGAAAGGTAGTCTGAGAGCCTTGGGAATCAATGCGACATTCCCTGGTGATTCATCTTATGCTTCTGCCAGCACAGCCTGTGAGTTTGTCTCGCAGATACAATTCGACGTCATCCTGATCGTTAAATTAGTCAATTTACGATTTACCTTCAGGCCTGCTGCCGTCACGTTCCCAAAAAATCCGCAAGAGGTCTCGGAAATCGTCAAGATTGGCGCTGTGCAGAAGTTTACCGTGGTTGCACGGAGTGGAGGGGTGAGTGGCCGAATCATCCTGACCGTAAATGGAGGAGCTCACAGAGGAGGGGAGTATAGCACAGCTACATCGCGAATGGCTTAGGCGGGAAGGATGGCGCTATCGTCGTAGACCTGCAGAACCTGGGCAATGTAACGGTCGACTCCTCCAGTGGAACTGCAGTCATTCAGAGTGGAAATCGCCTCGGAGACATCATTACTGCGCTTGATAATGCTGGCCGAGCCCTTCCCCACGGTGTCTGTCCTTACGTTGGAATCGGTGGTCATGCTTGTAGGGCTCTACCGCATCCTAAACAAACATTATCCTGATATAACAACTATACAGCATATGGCGGTTTTGGCTTCAGTTCGCGCATGTGGGGCCTGACTCTCGACACTATTACGGCCGTCAACACGGTTTTGGCGAACGGCACAATCGCCCGTGTGACCGGTCAGAACGATCCAGATCTATTCTGGGTATGTACTTTTCCCTCATCACGGTGATGCTGATTCGATGTCGGGCTACAGGGCCTGCGAGGCTCCGCCGGCTCTTTCGGAATCACCACCTCCATTGAGGTTACCACGTTCGCTGCGCCTTCTTCAGCAACCATCTTCCAATACCAATGGGATCTTGACGTCAACACTGCGGCGAAAGGGATTGCGGCGTTCCAATCATTTGTTCAGACCGACATTCCCCAGCATTTCGGGGCCGAGATCAATCTCTTCCGTGGTCCCAGCGCAGGGACCGTCACGCTCGAACTTCTCGGAGGCTGGTACGCGCCTGTGGAGGGTTTAAATGCGACGCTGGCGCCTCTCATGCGTCAGCTGCCGACCAGGCCAAGGACGACTCTCAAAACCGGAACGTACTTGGACAGCGCAATATTTCTTGGTGGCTCACTCGACACAAAGTCGAAGCCGGATGGTCACGATACATTCTACGCGAAGTCAATCATGACTCCAGAGAGCTCCCCGATCTCAGAGGCCGCCATTCTTGCGTTCACCAAGTATCTCGCCAACCAGGGCTTTGCCTCTAAGACGGTAAGCATTGAGGAAATCGTGTTACCCTGATCTTATTTGATCCGTACTATATTTAGGAATGGTTCGTCCAGCTGGAGCTATACGGTGGCAAGAATTCTGCGATCAACGCCGTCGCTCCGGATGCAACGGCCTTTGCGCACAGGAGCTCTACTTTTACGATCCAGTTTTACGCCTCTGCTCCCGGGAAGGTACCGCCGTATCCGTCATACGGTTTTACATTTATGAATGGTACGCTCATCATTACAAAATCATCGTATCATTGCTAACTTTCAGGCCAGATATGGTGAAGACACTGACCACGAACAACCCGAAGGACTGGGATTACGGGTGAACATACTCTCCGCAGTCCTGATAACGATCTATTTTGCTCACCGTTATTGCTCCAGCGCTTATCCCAATTACATTGACGATAAACTCGCTGATTGTAAGCCTCTTTCCGGTCATCTCTGAAACTCTTCGACTAAGCTCTGCTCAGGGAAACAACGTTATTACGGTGCTCATTACGCACGCCTTCAATCTCTCAAGGATAAGTATGACCCTCGAGATCTCTTCGACTTCCCAACTGGCATCGACGAATAAATGATCCACGCGGACAAAGCTATCCGTTCCTCGTTCTAATTATATCAGCCCTGCTCCTCGATAATCGGACCCGTATAACCCGTTCCAGTCGTAATGCTGCGTAGATTATTACGTAGCTAGACAGCGGCGTTGTAGTTTTCTATTTGAATTAATAGGAGGTACCAGCGTTGCGACTGTCAGCATCTATCTTCGTGAACAGGCCCGTGGAAATTGAATTCAGAGACCCCGAACTACTGGCTGACGGCCTGAATGTCAAAAAGACAACGTTTGGCCAAGCAAATTTGAGGAGCGATGCACATAACCGGCTCCTCTTGCTCCGAAGCGGATACACCGCAGCCTGGCCGAGACTGGTTATGGGTCGTGGAGTAACGGCGACCTGCACGGCCACGGTGCCCACTTTTTTCTTCCCACAACCACTGACACTGATTAGACCGGTTATAATGACTGTCCATTTTGTTTTTTCACGGATGGCGACGCATCCTTGAACCAGCATTTGCAGTATACCTTCACAAGTGTTCGAAGAACCTTCAACGACACTCCTCACTTGTGGAGCAGAAAATGCAACTTGCACATGTCTGCCGTCTACGTAACTCCTTCTTCCTGTCATCTACGACCTGGGTCATTTGGACTCGTGAGTGGTGTCAGAAGCGACGTCGGTAAGTGTTTCTTCCATGCTGGCATGACCGAATACGGCAAAGTACAAAGTCCAACACTGCCACGTCACTGGAGGCGTTTCCACATCCTCGGCGAACGCGAAGCTGTGCACTACTACTCGATATCGCGTTGGTTGGGCTTCATCATTTGGATGAAAAGCGGTGTGTGGGATTCTTTTTCCCTCAACTTTTTGACGTACGATAACCGGATCCATGATCTTAGGCGCTACCCAGCCTGACGTCCATTGCCTGTATCACACAGCTCATCAACTTGCATCTCACCACTGCGTTGGGTGTGTTCCCGTTGCAACTGCATGTAGGAGCAGGGCACTGCGGTATACACCCATCATGAGTGTGTGTAATGCTCACCAAAACAAGGCCACCATTCATCAAGACTTTTAGGGCACGCGAGAACGAGATTGACGGAACCGTCATGTATAGTATGTGGAGATTTAGGTATTGGGCCTACCCATTCTGCAGGGTGCGTTCCGTCACACGTCTAGGTCCATATCTTAGGCTTCGTATTCTATTTCAGCCCATGCTCAGCGAATGGGCCTTGCCATTCTATGCTTCTTCGGTGACCGAACGACGCCGAATAGCGGTGTATCACGCGCCTGTTCACACAGTAAGAAGGAATTGAAGTAGTTAATAATATGGATTCATACACATCTGGGTGCAGGCTATGCTCGATTCCATTGACATGTCAAATGATCGGCCTCAATGACTCTAGCGCTGAAGGTACTTTTTAATGAAATGCCCCAAATGCCGATCTACCATCTTACCACCTCTAGTGCCGCGCAGACCGACAATGCCTATTCTCGAAGGAGCCACAGATATCCATATTCACGGCGGAAACTTCAACGATGTCGCTGGAGATTATATTTCTGTAAACCGGGATTATATTGTCAACCACAACACAGTCCCGACCGCAAACCCCGAGGACACTACTACCCCGATGAACCAAAGCAACGATCCCACCGGTATGTCTTTCATCCTAAATTCGCACCCTGCGTCTCTCACTAATTCGTAGACAACGATCGTACTGATTCCGCCTCCGAACACTTCCCTAAATTTATATTGATAATGGAGGGAGACCAAGGTACCGGAACCGTCGATGTCAAAAGTAATCATTGTCTTATGTTTCCTCATGTTCAGATCAATACCACGAACCCCATCGTGCTAGCAACAGCGGTCAGGCCGAAACGAACCCGGCTTCAGACGAAGCACAGAGGTGATGCCTTCCGATGACGCGTACGGTGTAAATGATCAAGATGAGAAGGAGAAGGAGGAAGTAGAGTGACAGCGTTCGAATGGAACACGCATCCTCAGCATTCCGTGATACATCGTCGTGACATTCCACCCTGTACCTTCCCGTGAGATCAACGGTATCGCGCCAGTGTCCCCTGTGGTCCGAATCTCTTGGCTCTATGCATCCACCCTTTACCTTATACGACTCGCTTGAGGACTTGTGACAGCGGAACAGATCGTACCATGACCTGTCCATCCAACAGGGCTTTTTCGAGGGAGTAATATGAGATGTAGCCCAGAAAGACAGGCATATCTAGTAGGATCCTAGAAAAAACTTGCAAAAGCAAAATAGTAAGATCATCACAGGACAATGCTACCCGTGGTGGTGGCATGCACAGCCACAGTGCCTTTGACGCGTCATAGCATCCCCACCACATCCTCATTGCTTTGCACAGCGCCAACACAGCTTTCTCCTCTTACCCAACTTCATCTAACGACGCAATCACAATCGTCCCGCTGGCCGCTTTTTTGGAGCTCGACATCTCTTCAGCCCCAGACGTAATATACGTAAGGGTCCACGGGTATGTTCTTGCTTCCCCATTCTACTATCCTTTGCCCTGCTGCGATGTGTACTGATCACAGCTCGCGATCACAGACCATTCAAAAGTTCTTCATGTATACGCACTCTTGCCCCCTCTCGTGGACGTCAATGATAAGTTGTTAATACGCCCTCTTCCTCGCGCTTTTCTGTCGCCATCCCGCCTCTCGCTCCGTAGTCCGCTTTCGATGAAGGGCGCCGACTGAAAGTTGTGGCCCTATGGATCGGTTGTAATTCCATTGGTATACACGGGGTTTGTAGGCGTCAGCTGGGTCGATCTTTTGAAGGTGCGCTTATCTCTAGTGCTTTTTGAATGTATCAGTAACGTCTCACTTGGTCCGCTAGGTATCGATCGCCGAGTCAACGCCACCACCAGTACCACGTATGCCTTTTGTATCTTCTCTACCTGCTACGCCAGCTCGGCTCACGATCTATCCATGTTGGTTATGCGTGTAAGTTGTAGCTTTGATATCCTTTGCAAATCTCCTCCTTACCTGACGAGTCTCGGAAGAGTCCTGCCATATCCAGCATATGGCTTCACGTTCGCGTATGGTAGGCTTATTGTTATAAATTCAGGAATATGAATTCGCTTACGATCAGGACAGGGATGGTCAAGACGCTGACCACCGACAGTCCGAAGAACTGGAACTACGGGTCAGCACTAATCTCCACGTTACTTATGATCATTCATTTTGCTCACCGTCAGTTCCCTAGAGCTTATTATAATTACGTCGTTGATAAGCTCGCAGATTGTACATCCATTCTTACCCCGCCTTCCTCCGAGAGACTTCCGCTAATCGGTTTTCAGGGAGACGACGTTATTACGGTGCTTGCTGTGCGCGCCTTCGAACACTCAAGGATAAGTATGATACACAGGATCTCGTCGACTTCCCAACCGCCATCGAATAATAATGATCGCCGGACAGTCCTACTCCGCCCCTTGTCCTGATTTTATCTACCCTAAGCCTCCAATAATTGTACCAGTTCAAGGAGTGTACAATGTCGTCGTTCGCGTACTGCCGTTATTTGAGTGCCCCGTCGTTTGCTGTTCGAAGTCACAGATCGACTACATCGCGTACATGTGACCCTCTTGATCGAGAATTTAGGCTGCGTCATTCGCCGATCTAGGGGAGACCACTCTGCGCTCGCGACGCCTACATGTCATTCCCATCGTCTTTCTATATCTTCTACCAAATATCCTCAAATGTCAGATCAGCATCACCGACGTTGCTGACGGTTGTACATATTTGCGGTCCTTTCACGCCTTTCGTCGTTTTCCTTTACACCACAAAGGACTTCGGGAAACATTACCGAAGCTCTTGATTATCCACACCCGCATCGGGGCATGGATGGAAGCAAGGGAGTCGTGTCTCCCAGCTGCGCAGGTACTAGTGTGCTCCATCCCATGGTGTCTATCAGATTTTGGCGTTCAAGCTTCCCGCTTCAGTAGATCACACTCCATTTTTTGCCGATCGGTTGCCACCTCTAGGTTGGTACAGACCTTTCGGAAATTCTTGTCCCACGTGCTTTCGAGTGATTGAACAAATTCGTAAAATAAAATAAATAGGAAAAATCAGAAAATTGCCCTACAGCTTGTATAGCGACACAACACACTCCTTCGAACCTTTAATGCCTGAAGAATACCTCTCCTTTACATTCTCCAGAGCCACTAGACGTCCTTGCCAGGAACCCAGGACTGTTTTCACGGGTTTTTGTGAAATGGCTTGAGTGACGTGGAAACGGAGTCTGTGGGTCACAGCGCTGTCGACGACGAGCCTGTAGACGAGCTTTCCCTCTAGATGAGGGGGAGGTCGAGACAGACCTTGTTATGAGGTGAGCAGAGACATGAACCCTGTCAGCCACTGCTGACCCTACCCTCCTTTCTGGCAAATGAAGCAAGGAAAGCCGAAAAGGCACAAAAAGCAAAAGCCACAGGGCTGAAGATCTGTCTGCCCGGCGAATTTTCTTGAGTTGCGAGGGATGGTACAAGTGAAGCCAACACTCGCAAGCGGACACACAGGATTGATACGACAAGCGCGCGTCTGACTCCGAGAGGAGATTCTGATGCTCAGGGTAGATGGAGCAGGAAGGAGAAGAAACACTCTCGGCATGACCTTGAACGCAAGGAACAATCCGAGTCCGACGTGGTGAGCAGTGACAACGAGCACCCCGTCATTGTTGCTGCATCTTGAAGACCTTCAATCATTGCAGTTTTCAGGAAATGGGTTCGTCCTCGAAGAACTGATGGTGGATCGACACATCCATGAGTCTCGTAGTTGTCACTCCATTGCCCGATGTTGTTCTTTATAACTTCAAGTGTGTTGGCAATAGCCTCAATTTCACAGCCAAGGTCAGTGAGCTGCAGGGCCTGTTGTTTCATATCATTGCTAGTAGCTCGGTAGGGCATAATTCAAGCAGTTTGAAAGGGTGCAGTATACATAGAGCGACGTTCAACGATTTCTTGAATTATTCTTATTTATTTTATTTTACAAATTTTCGAAAGCATGTGGGACAAGAATTTCCGAAAGGTCTGTAACGTCAGCGCACGTCACAAGCGACTTGACGTGATGTTCTCTACGCTGCTCCAACCCATTTGGGTTCAGCATAACCTTCGTTGGCACAGCTCTCCCATCGACTGATGCCCTTGACGTAAGTAGTTCTGCCACGGTGGCACCATAATAGAGGCCTTCCACTGCGTCAGCTCGCCTTCAACCCCGCTACGATCACTAATGGTGACCGTGCTGCATTGAAGGCGTTCGGGCACACACTTCTTCAAAACATAACAGGAATCGGAACGTCTACATTCTTATATGGTGCGTAGTTGCAACCCCTCAAAGAACCCCAGGTGCCAACTAATTTTGGTTTTTAGGAGTCTTCGTACCGCTCTTCCTGTTGTCCACCACCTCCGTCCAGTATGTCCCTCCACGTTATGTTTTAACGCCGCTTATCGTGTTCTCCAGCCGTCAACGCTACAAATCTCGCGCAACGTGGGCGATGTTCGGTACAACACTGCTCAGCTTCGTCCTTGCCACACTCTGTTGGACCGCCTCCTTCGCAGGGTCCCTGATGTACGTGCAGCGGAGGCTGCTAGACCTCTACACCCCTCCCCATCATGGCGGGATGCACGGAATCGACAATCATATCTTCAAGGTGGACAAAGTTGCGAACTGGTCGCTGCAGGCTCTCGTGAGTCTTCTTTCACTCATCAGACATACACAAATAAAAACCTAACTTCTGGATATCTGCAGCAGGTCATCACAGATTCCGTCGTTATCTGGAGAGCGTGGGTCCTGTGTACCGGACGCCAATGGCTGACGATTGACCCTATTGCGTTGCTGTTAGGAACGACGGGTAGGGTCTACGGTTTCCCCGTGGTCTGCATTGTGATAATGACGTTCTTCCAGCAACGTCCTTTGCGTTCCTTAGGCTCACGTCGACGATCGATGGGACGCTTGCCTATGGAGCTGGCAACGCGACGACAGGAGCTCTGCTGTATGCCACTGTTACGTTGTCACTCACCACGAATCTATTTTCAACGCTACTGATTGCGTATATGTTATGGTACGTACGACCCTTGTCCTGATTTCTAGAATGGATCGCTCAACGCATCATCAGGACGTGTCGAAAGAGTTGGAACATGGCCTCCGGGGGCAGATGGTCACAGGCGCAGAAGATTCTGCTCATGATCGTCGAATCTGGTGCCGTATACGGTGTATTACAGGCAAGTATTCATACGACAGTCGTAGTAGTACTTTGACTGACCATTGGCCGTGATATTGACAGCTCATCATCGTCCTCACGTTCAACGAGGTAATCGAGCCTGGGACACCGCTGTCTTACTTCAGGACTGCCGTTTTGGAAGGATATGTGCAGACCACAGTACGTCCCGCGGTGTCTTCTTCGTCGGAAAGGTCAGACTTACCGGGGACACAGGTGATGTATCCAACGGCGGTTCTGCTCCTGATCCACCAGAAACGCTTGTTCAGTGATATGCACTGTTTTTCCTCGACGTCGCTTTGAAGTGTCTCGCCAGATACAAAGGATCATCGCGCACTTCACCTGTGCAACATTCTGCTGGATTGTCGCCTAGTTGGCTCTCTTCGCTCTTACGGTTTCCGGAGTGAATCCGTCGTAGGTGCAAATCCAGGCGTCCATGTCCATGTTATCGTCATTATGTAGCCCTGTGTCGCAGTCACGTCCCTCATGTAAGTACTCTCTGCTGTGAGTTCAGCGGCCGATGACGTATTGAAGGGGTGTCTATAAGCGTACATGTTCCCGTAACCTCTGGTTTTCCGTTGAACTAACTAACGAGAGACTGACATGTCGTGCGATTTTTGTCATATAACTCGGAAGAGATTACTGAAATACCAAAGGGATCTCACGGCAGGATTACGACCTCGCCGGACAAGGCCTGTTGAAAAGAAATTGACGATCTGGAAGCAACTGCTATCGGCTTTATTGGCACCGGTGGCTGTGCTTTTTCACTTAGTGACCGACGCCTTCTCAACCGTTTCTCTCTCAACATCTGAGTCAATAACCCACCATGCCCATAGCGAAGCCTTCTCCGCTGGTACATTTGACCATTATGATTTTCTTCGTTACCTAACTTATAAGCTACCTTCTTCTTGCAATTGGTATGAGGGCTACCAAATGGGATGGGTACTCGACCGAAACGAGCAGGCGCGGCACCCTCCGAGGGTCGACTAACCCGCAGTTCTCCTGTCCAACACCCCCTCTCGATGGAAAGCATCGTCAGATGCTAGGATAATATTGTCCGACTCATTCGCATTTGCGCCATCTGTGCCCCGATAATTCCGTGCATTGCAATTCTCGCTGATTGATCGATGGCATTGACTCATGGCGCTTAGCTCCCAGAGCTCTAGAGGATGTCCTGAGTTACGCAGAGGCTGTATGTGTCAACATGGATTAATATTGATCGACCGACTCTCACCTGGGGGGCCTGTCTCCACTGCTATGCGGCCCGTGGAGGTCATCTTCGACTGTATTACCCCACCGATTCCTGAAACATTCATGTAAATTCTGCAAAGACCGATAACTCCAGATACCTTCTGTCCCCCGCAACATTCTCACGTGGATTGAACGTGGATGTAGGGAGGGGCAATTATGGCTTATGATGCAGGTTACTGTTGTCCGATGGCCCCCTGATGTGCAGAGGCGAATCGACCCCCCCTACCCTCTCCAGCTTCATTCTCGACGTGCAGTCACATGCCTCGTGACTTTGGTGTGTTGCTTCTTTCTTTTAAAATATCTCCTTGTTCGAGTCATTAATCATCAACAGGCCTGCCTTTGTCGAGACATTGGTCTGCTACACTGAACATCGAAGAAACACCTCCCATCCGAATACTGCGCACACGAGGTAGAAACTACAGGTGACCTGAATCCGGAGGAACCTTGCTATATTGGTCCATCTGTCGTTCGCTCAGTGCATTATCTGATGAATCTTGTCATATCTACCAGTCGCATCTGTCGAGAAGAACAGCAATATTGATTGCTAGGTGGTGTGGCGGCATTGACCATTACGGCTGTCTAAACGTCCGAGTCGCAACTCGAAACAAACGCTCTTGTTCGGATGCTTCCCGCCTCCCAAAGCGCTCATTGGGTCGTCATCAACCGTTGTACAAAAAGTTGCATCGCTCGACAATGAAAGCGGCAGAGGGACGCATCACGACCGTCATTACCGACGTCCAAACAGCCGCATGAGATTCTTTGGACGTCGGCTCATTTTATTCCTTGAACCGAACTCACGGATCTTCCCATTTTTTCTATCAGAAAACTTTCAAAGAGCACAAATGCATGTCTGCCTGGCTGGAGTGTCAAAGAGGTCGTGTCAAGGGCTTACTCGGAAACTCGGCTCTCCAACGTTCTAACATGTCACTGTCACGAAGTGGAGTAGGTTTTAGATATGATTGTAGTGGTCTGATGAGCAGCCTTTGATCTTATTATCCCTTTTAAGTCATGCTCAAGGTGAATCTGTGAACAGGTATGACCACAAGTCACACCGTTTGAACTCTACTCTCAATGCATACCATGTTTGCTGTCGAGGACCGTATGTTACTCCAAAGATTTGGCCTCACGTTCCTTGATGATCTAATAATAGTCGCGAGCACCACTCTCCTCTACGGTACGTCGTTAGAGCGCCCAGATGGTTCTTGTTTTTCTGAAATCTCCACCCAGGAATATCTTTCCTTCTCTTCTGGCTTGCTGCAATTACGGTTTTGTGTGACTTTCGCTGATATCGACTGCTGCAGTCCCTGACTTATCGCCGTGGCAGATGACGACGTAGAAACTCCATTGCGAAGCGCATTTTGTTTGGCACTATGATCATAACCTTTCTACTTGCTACAATGTATTGGGCTGCCGTCGTAACCCTATGCGCACAAGAGCTCCGGTTAACGTTTCTTGAACGAACCAATTGGCCACTGGGGGCAGCATACGCATATTCGATGCGTGTTGCCATCTTCCACATGAACCTAGTTCTAAATTGGACATCAGCCCCGATTGTAGGTTTACCTGTTTGCATGCTCCGAGTCTCCTTTTCCCAAAGTCATACTATCCTTCTTTCTCCATAGCAAATCATGAATGACGCGGTCATTATTTGGAGAGCATGGGCGCTTTGCGCAGGACGCCGATGGCCAACTATCTTGCCAATTGTACTCCTCGTTGGAACTTGCAGTGAGTACCGATTATTCTTAACGAGCCCGTTCTTGACAAGACATGGCGAACCTCTTCAGTAACGTCGATAACCCTTAATGGTTTCTATCCAACTTTGATAACTTCTATTTATTTCGAGCCGGCGAAAGGCTCACCAGTGCCATATTGTATCTCATCGGAGCTCTAGCCCTGACAACAAATCTAGTCTCAACATCCTTGATTGCATACAGACTCTGGTGCGTGGATAGTTCCTAATGTCTGTGTGGAGGTGCACATGCACTGCTTTACTGAGGATTACTAGGACCTTCCGCAGGGAATGGAACACAGGCTTCGGCAGCCGCTGGTCCCACGCGCAAAAGATCCTATTAATGATTGTGGAATCCGGCGCTCTCTATGGTGTACTTCAAGTGCGTTGTATCCCCCGATTTACGATCACAGAACCTCGCCAACGCATCCTTGTGCAGCTATTAGCTGTGGCCACTTTCGACAGATCGATGAAGCCTGGTATGCCATGGCAATACTTGAAGGTCATCATTTGGGCAGGCTATATTCAGACTACGGTGCGTTGTCACGATCTTTCGCTAGAAGGCATCGCTGAAATCGGAAATTTCCAGGCCATGCACCCGGCGATCGTGCTTCTTATAATTGAGCGGAAGCTTTCATTCACGAATATGGACTGTTTTGCTTCAACTATGCCACCGCAACCTGATGCGCAGATACGGAATCTGCGGTCAAGCGGTCAGTCGTAATGAACTTGTCAATGAAATGATGTTCGGTGGAGTGTCTCATCTTCTGGACAGGGATAGTTTGACGTACCATCAGTACACACCATTTGTATGGCAGAAATTATCTGAATCAATATGCACTAATGTCGTTGAGGAAGTCATCTTGACTAACGTATTATAGGAGTACACACCTAAATTCCCCTGAGGTGAATACTTGGGTAGAATGAGTCCGTCTTGTCCGCAGCTCCATCTTACTCATCGAAATTTCCGGAGCCATGTAGCGACACTGTTCGTCGATACTGAGGAAATTATTCTGGGCTTTGGAGACGGGTGATTGGAATTCAACCAGTGGCTGTGCATCACCGTTGAACCATTTCTCTTTTCTGCTTGATCTATCTCCTCCGATCCTCTGCCTGTCTGCTGTTCGTCTTCGTGGTTACTTATTTCGTGGAAGACTCGCTCACCCCGGTTTACCTCATCAGCGGCATCACGATTCTCTTTAATTTTGTTATCATCAGCATGAGGGTAGCTGGGGCGTAAACCGGAGACGCAGTACGAAAAAAAGGTACGTTACTCTCACCATCCACCCTTTTCTGTGTAATTATCTACCGATAACCTGTTGTTAGCTTGCAAAACATGGGTCATGGCATGCCCCTGCGAGAACTTCGTGGGTCACATCTACAAACCACTCTTCTCGTAGGTCTTTTCGTCGTCATATCACGCTTATTTGCTGACGCCCTCAGATGCTACGATATAGGAAATAGTAGCCACGGGAAGTAGTACCAGCAATCTAAGAGTGTCTACTGTTTGAATGCATTCTCAAGTCGAGGACAAATCGGGGATGAAGCTGGAGCAACGAAAACTGGTGATTTTTACCTCAGGTGTGCCTGTTCATCAACCGCCCTGACTGCCGTTCCCTGTCTTAGATCCACCTCGTTCTGCCCTCTCCTGAACCATCTCGACCACGATGTTTTCCCGCGTACCGCCTTAGTGACGCGGGGAGTATGAGCCCCACAGGTTCATTGTCGATTGGTGCCTGGTACGCTCTCTGTCGAGGACGAAAATCACAGTCGGTAGAGGGCACGCAGGCGAAAGGTTCCATGGCTTCGAACTCCTTTGAGGGCTAGGGGAAGGCGGAAACGGGGATGGAGGGGCGGACAACCAAGAAGAATGGGAAGTGCAGCCATGAGCGGGTCATTAACGCGAGAGAGGGGTGTGGGCAAAGGCTTTTAGAAGCTTTTTAGCCACCAAAAGATTTCGTATCCCGGCGGTTGTCGGAGTAAAGGTCAGTTGTCGTCATGCCAGATCCGACGGTGCTCCCTGCCACTTGGACCGCCGGCATGCTACGACCTCCGCCGGAATAAGGCGGATCACAGGGCTACGACGTTTGCCTCAGGCTTTTCTGAATTGTGATGCGGCCCATGGGCCTTGTCTCATCCTCGGCTGACGTATCAAGTGCACACTGACTACGGCCCGCGTGCCTTTGGGGTTCGAGCCATTTATCATCCATGTTGTGGTACGTAGGGTCCCCTTCGTGGGAATACTAGTTTGGACACCTGCCATCGAAGAAAGACATGTCAACCCAGCGCCGCAGCACTATCTCCTTGGAAAGCGGACTGGGAACGCGTGTCTTGCGATATATTGATCAATCTGTCGTTCACAGAGTACTTCTTACATTCTTTCCTCGTCAATATTCGTCGATATGAATTTCTTTGAACAAAATGTCAGCCACTTTGACCCCCCATGTGAGTTGCGTCTCTCTTTCACACCAGCTGACTCAACGATATCTGGCAGGGAATTCTGTCCATCAACGTCTGTGGGTATTCGCGCGATTATCTCAACCCTCCTTTCATTTTGCGATATACGTCCTCGAGGAGGCGTACTGGCCAGTCTACGCTCATCGTATTTCCGACTTTATTGCGCCCATGAACCACCACCAAGGGTATCCGTTTCAGCGGTAGCCGCAGGTTGAAGAAGGCGATATGACAGGACATCCAATAGAGCATCAAGCCCATCGTAATAGTCCCTCAGTTGGCAACATGATTCCTTGGTGCGTAGTCACGTTCGGTGTCAAGGCTCTCGGTCGGCCGCAAGCTCAAACTCTAATCATGGCCACTCTTGACAGATCAGATAAGCCGTCTACACCGCAAGGGTACTTTAAGGACGTCATTTGGCCCGACCATATTCACACTACAGTGCGTGGTGACCTTGCTCTATATAGCGCTGCTAACCTTAGGAGAACTGTAGGCAATGTATATGACAATCATGCTGCTTTTGAATGAGAAGAAGAAACTTTTCTCTCCAGATTTCCATTGTTTCACTTCGCACAGCAAACTTCCATCGGGTGGTGTCCAGATTTTCTTTCTACTGAATTGTTCGGGATCAGTCAGAGAAGTACATTCCCTGCGAAGATACGAAAATTCTCCTCCCACAGCCGTTGGGGAGAAGGGGTGATTGCTGTCACACGCAGTCTCATGTCAGCTCGAGCGCTACATAACGCGGTGCTGGTGCTCCGCTTCCACAATCCTTGCTCATGTGCGCGTGCACCCCGTGACATGATTGGGTGATAGAAAGCAAGAGACGACTGACAGCCAGCACATCTGATGACACGTTTGACAAGCTACGTTGGACTGGTTTTTTTCCATTGTATGAATTGGCTCTTGTTCGCCGAAGAACCATTGGCTTCATTGATGCAGTCTCTCATCGCGCAGCCCGACCCATCCGATTCAATTTCAGACCTGTTGTGAGTCTCTTCCTCCCTTAACTCCGCGCAGGTCATTTCATTCTACCCCGTACGCGTTCGTTCAGGGTTGACAATGCTCAGCCTTGAGGACCGTACCATTGTGAAGGGTTTCGGAATCACACTTCTCGACCACCTAACAATTACGGCCACTTCTACTTTACTCTATGGTGCGCTACTTCGTTGTTATCTCCCCCCTCAGTTGTATTGCTGATACCGCCCACAGGAGTGTCCACACAACTGTTTTATCTCTCGGCATTCATTGCTTTGTGCGTACACCGCCCAAGTGCATGTTTTCTACCTCTTGACGTATTGTGCAATGGTAGTCAGCGACGCAAGCGGTCTCTGGCTCCAAGGGTGATGCTTTTTGCCACGCTCATGAGCTTCCTGTTATCAACTTTATACTGGGGTACTCGGGTAGCACAATTTGCGGACGCTATTCTGATAGGACTTGTTGAGGTCACTTCACTCTCGGCATATACACTGCGTGTATCCGCTTTCCGAGCCAATTTGATCTACGATTTTACGTTGAACGCTGTTGTACGTCCTATTTCTCCCCCCACGGGCCATCATTCTGATTGTTCCTCAGCAAATCATGAGCGACGCTATCATTATATGGAGAGCATGGGTGCTCTGTGCGGGACGCCGGTGGCTGACAATTGTCCCCATGATACTTCTTCTCGGCACCGCGGGTGAGTTCAGATCAGTGAAATCATTATTATTGTATGGCTTATTCTGTATGTTTGTGCGCGTTAGCGTTGGCATGCGCATTCACCGGTCTCATCGCTGATTTCGATACGTTCATTGCATACGAAGATGGCGAAAAGGCCACTGCGAATGCCCTACTGTACGCGACTGGAGCTCTAGTGCTTTCGACCAACATCGTTTCAACATCATTGATTGCGTACAGGTTATGGTGACTAGAATCTTAACGCCTTATTAAATGTTGGGCAACCCCACTGACTACTTTTTATCATAAGGGTATTCCGCAAAGAGTGGAAGAGAAGCATCGGCAGCCGTTGGTCTGGTGTACAGAAGGTCTTGCTCATGATCATAGAATCCGGCGCTCTCTACGCTGTGTTGCAGGTGACTGTTCACTCTCATCGTATTTAACAAAGACTCCAACAATTCCACTCCAGTTGCTGGCTGTGTGCACGTTCAAGGCGGACATCAAACCTGATACCCCACGGGGATATTTCAAGGATGTTATTTGGCCTGTAGGTTACATTCAAACAACAGTGCGTGTCATCCTCCCTTAGTAAATATCCGCTTCAACCCCCAAAAAATCAGGCGATGTATCCGACGATCGTTCTTCTTCTTATCGAACAGAAGCTCTCATTCACCGATATGGATTCTTTCGATTCTTCAAGCACAACACAGCAATGCAGCGTTGGGGAACGCAATCTCGAGAAGATTACAAGTTTGGTGCCACCGTAGAACCGAGAAACGACCCGTCTGCGAGTAGACAGCTTGAGGAATTGCACGTAGCTTGCCGATCACACATGCGATAGTAAAGGAAGCTTGACTATATCCTCATTGTCACCATTTTCAGCAACTAGTCTAAACACATTTGGTCACAATCCTGTTGGGGAATTGGTTTCGGTTTAGCTGTTGAAACACTTAAGAGAAAGTCCAAATTACAAGAGAAATCTTATGGTATACCACCGAGAACAGCTACAAGTACAAGTCAATCACCTGTGAACTTCACGCCAAGGTACACTACTATACATTGTTAGAGCCCCATAAGTTCCTCAGAATACTTTACTTGATCAGGTCGAATGTCCGACCCTCACAGTTCGAGTGGAAGGTAAATGTCGACTGGGTAGGCTTCCTCCATCTCACACTTCCGGGCCAACGCCGGTCTCTGTGCACAACGCCATTCGAACGGGACATTTCTCCACCGCATAGTCACGATATCAATCGCCCTGCGCAACGGAGAGTAAGGCTTTTCAGTGTTTCGGGAATCGGTCGCCTCTCCGTGACTCCAGCACCTGCTTTCGATCGCATCCAACACCTCGTAATCCTTCAGCACCTGCGAGATATCAACCTCCCTCCCTGCGAAATTCCTTTCCAGTCTCCCCGCACCATCGGAATACCCAGAATGCAAATTATCTGCGATGTAGACTTCTTCCAAAGCGGGAAGAAATTCATCACGACGAGAGAACGAGTCGCACTTGTACTTGATGCTCGTCAGGATATTCGAGTATGAATAGCACCTCCCGTCCATTGGTGCCTCGATGCGCAAATACCTCAGCTGCGGAAGCATGCGTAGGAAATTCGGGATGACCTGGTATGGGGCAGGAGTACCCATAAGTGCTAGCGTTTGAAGAGGCGCTCGCGAACGGGTCTGCATCCTCACAAGGACGGGTATGAGGTTAGCATCGAATGAATACGATGCGGCGATGGTAAGTTTTGCCAGTGCTGGTGCGGTCAGCGTGTCGAAGAACGGCGCGATTTGGCCGCCAAGGGAGGTGCCGCAAAACTCGATGATGAGGACTCGAAGGCTTGACAGTGTTACCGGCGGCGGCGAGCTGGGTAGTACAGCGCGTACATCCCATTGCCTGACCCTCATGTTACACTTCACAAGGTTACTGCACTGCATGAGGATGTTTCGGGCGTGTAAGGGATCGAGTGCCGTTTCAACGACGGACAGATCAGTGAGTTGCACATACGGGATATCCGCTAGAACTTTGTCAGTGATGAAACCGAATGTGTCATCACCACTGTCAAGGTAGACCTCCTTGAGATCTTTGCAGTTGCGGAAATTTATGTTTCGCATTGAAGTGACTCTACGCGTGGCAGCTCTGTCAGAGTCTTTGTATGGCATCGACAGATGTAGAACTTCAAGCATTGGGAATCTTCCGCTGCGACGCGATACGGCCATTTGAGTCATCGACGTGAGCGCATGGTAAATTGGGAGGGGCGCGGAGAGGCTGAGGTTCCGGATATGCGAAGCGTGCCGTTTGAGGGTATCAGACAATGTTTTGCATGGTACCTCTATCGGCAGGTTAAGGACGAGCGTCAGAGGTCGGCATTGAGCACAGTCGAGCCATCCCCGGATGATTGGTGTCCGGTTAACGCTTCGTACCCTATGTCCCACCCGATCTTTCCCAGCCTTTGCACTTTGCGCCTCCGTCCTCCAGTCAACCGTCAGCTCCATCCACAAATATGGTGTAGTGAGGGCAACAGCACGCCAACGTCGACAGATCGTGATGAGGGACCAAGGAGCACGGAGGTTGAGGGGGAGAGAAATGTTACGATCCACGCAGCGGCGGAATATCTCGATGAGCAGCTCCGTTGGAAGGCCTCGTATAGAACGCACTACCCCGCAAGCAAGACTTTGGCTCGAAGACGGTTCACATTCCGCTTTCGATTCCCCGAGTTGGCTACGCCAGTTCTCGAGCAAAGGTGAGAACTCTCGTCGCACAAACAATACGCAAAAAAGGTACCATAGCAGTTCGTGAGGACAGTGCTTCACTGAAAATGGGCCTTCCTGCATGGTCCTGCGAGACTGAAGGCATCGGTGACGAGCGGTAAGAACCAAACTGAGCGCAAAAATCATTTAGGGAGTTTGATGATGCAGTAAACAAACGCGACGCGTCCGGTGGCCGAGAACAATGGACCGAAGTGAGGGTCACCGGATTCGGCCACTTAGCTCCCTGAACTAGTCGTGCCACTGATTGCTGAAAACACTCGTCTTATTGTCCTCGTGCTTTGCCGCTCGTTTTCCCATCTTTCGCCAGTCGATTCGTCGAAGGTCAGGCATCCACACATTGATACTTGAAATGACCGGTCTGTTCTGTCGAAAGATTGATACAGTCCATGAGCAGTCTTCAGATATTGGGCAGTGGTATACCGTACTACGTGCGTTTATGACGTACCGAGCCGAACAGTCTCGGGTATTAGTGCCGTCAACGGAGGACGTCTCAGTGCTGGGTTGAGGTGAGCGGATTAGTCGACGGACTCATGACTGGGGATCTGAAGTTGAATGTTTACCCAAAAGCGCGTCACAGGAAAACCTTGCATTCATTACCGCCCAGAGGAATCGAAAGCCATCCTTTCAACGACGTGGTGCAATCTCTGGGTTGCAATCAGGAGCCTGCGACAACGTGTAGACGACGTCCGATTGAGACGGTTCTTAGCTAGTAAGGCCCTGATGATCCCTGCAAAAATTGGCAATGCAATGACACTCGCGATGGAGACGGCAGATCAGGCCGGCTCGGGCAGCGTGCGTGAATGAAGCCAAAGATGGGTCTTCTGATTCCGCTGTCCCGAATCTGTACTCTACTGTACCGCCTCTACCGGTAATGTCCGCTATCTAGTCTAATCTGTATCTGTATCTTGTCTAATCCAGTCCAATCCGTTATCTACGCGACCCTGATTGGTCTGGTTCCACGGTTCCAGCGAGAAACTTCACAGGACGTACTTTACTGGTCGATTCCGCATACCGTCAGAATGCGCCCCCCGTTGATGATTTATCCCCGGAGTCGCGTAGAAGACCAGGCAGAGCGCTCACATTGCCCGAGGGTATCTTCTATCCGGGTATCGTTCAGTAAAGGATTTTTCTTACAGTCTATTTCGACTCGTTTCGAAGATGGACACCGTCCGACCGTCCGACCGTCATCCGACGTTAGAACCAAGGTTGAGGGGCCTCGAGTCCTCCGTGATGTAGCCCGAGTGATCATTGCCATCGGGTCAATGCATCAACATCCC
Source organism: Lyophyllum decastes (assembly GCA_025854295.1). Taxonomy (NCBI): domain Eukaryota; kingdom Fungi; phylum Basidiomycota; class Agaricomycetes; order Agaricales; family Lyophyllaceae; genus Lyophyllum; species Lyophyllum decastes. The sequence continues at coordinate 65,366 of CP107709.1, forward strand.
ACTGAAGTCAAAACCGGACGGTAAACACAGATGGTTATTGTCCGATGGAGCAAGGGGACTCAACGCTGAAAATTTAGTTGCCACCTGTCGGGAGGTGTGAAGTTCAACTTGTGGCTGTGCAGCATGACGTGGCTTGGGGTATGCCGTTGTTGCCACAAATTTTTTCGCCTCGACCTCTTCATCTTGGTGGCTATACTCATTTTCAGTCGCCTTCAGTCTGTGAAAAATGAAAGGTATCTCGACCCGACGGCCAGTTACCTAAAGATGAAACCTTTCATACTGTCCTCGTGCCAGACTTCCGAGTAAGTCTCCGAATCGTCTTCATCATTCTCACTCGCTCTCAGCACCTGCGATTCACCTGTATCAGATGGTTTGCTAACCATAAGAACCATCAAACGGTGGAACTTTACCATCTCCCATCGCCAATAAGCTATTTCCGGCGTTCTTCGCAGGTAGTGTTATTACCATTCCAATGACCATTGGACAGGTCACAGCCAGTGATCCGTCCCCACTTAGTCAGCGCCCGCACGGATTGTGTTGTGTACCGGAGGTTCAACTCGAGATCATCATTTGATCGTCTGGGGGCATGAGCCGTGATCGAACATCCAAAACTGTCCATAGGCTACGCTTTAAGCAATATTCTTGCGAATGAACTTGCGATTGGCCCAGCCTGTTGTATATTGGCAGATCGGAGCTTTCAAGTTTCACCCTAACGGTGGTTCCGGTGCCGAGAGCTCAGCTCCCGACGCCGTCGGCGGTCAAAGACGAGTGGGGACAGCTTTGGCGACCGTTGTCCGATGGTATTCAGTGCGAGTGTCGTAGTGAAGTCGCGCGCCACATTTATGTTGAAACCGGCTGTCTTTACAGGTTTGAGCGTTGTATGTATCTCGTTGCAACTCTTGAAGGCACGCTCAAATCCCTGAAGCCCGGACTGTCTAGCTCCGCGATCGTCATGATGGTTATTGGGGACTGTGACTCTTATAGAAATTACGACTCCTCCCTACCAAGGTCCATCCTCATATATAATGCACACGCCTTCCCTGCGCCGGTTCAATACCCATTGCTATTTTCGCCATCATAAGTACGTCATCCTCAGCATTTTCACACCATTATTCATTCCGGCTTATCGCGGGATAGGCTTTAAGGCGGTAACGTTTTTAGACCTGCCAAGCTAGACATGGGAATTGTTCGACGTGGACTTGTCATAAGTATGTAACACCGCGCAAGACTTATCTGTCGTCGTGCAATGATAACCCCTCAAGGGCGCGGGCCGCTCAAGGTTCTTGGGGCGCTATTGCTTGAAAGGCTCGCTGAAGTGATGACTTCCAGCCTATTCTTCGGTTCGTCGGAATTACGATCTATGTGGCTAGAGCTCAAGCAGATTAGGCATGTAGGAGTATTCGTGCTTCTGTTCTTTCTTTCTGTGTTTTCGAGCTTGTGAGTCCTTGGTTGGTCAACCTGAAAGCCCTGCACGTCTGTTAATTTTTGATCGAAGTCGACGACCGGTAAAGTCTTATGCGACCCGGGGAATGTTGTGCGCTACAATCGTCAGCTTCCTCCTTGCTACGTTGTATTGGGTTGCTTGCGTCGCCGGAATGGCAACTTGCATCCGAGAAACATCGATAGACAGCATCAATACGACGCTGGGCAGCGCATGGCCGGACGTCATCGCGGCACGCCTGTTCAAAGTTGACCAAGTCTCCAACTGGACAATGCAAGCCATAGTACGCCGCCCTTTCGATAGGTTCTCTGCGAAGAAAAACTAACAAATACCGGGACGATTAGTTGGTTCTTAACGATATCATTATTGCTTGGAGAGCATGGGTAATATGTAGTACGGACCACCGGTGGCTAATGCTCGGCCCTCTCTTCCTTCTTATCGGAACATTCGGTAAGCTCCTAAGTCGTTTGGAAATTTGTACCTCCTGACCTCCAGGGTCCCAATGCTAGCGACTTCGCTGGCGTTCCTCGGCCTTACTTTCAACATCGATGAGTATGCCGCGTACCGCTCTGGCCACAACGTCACGGTGGGACTTGTATATTCAGCCGGAGCCCTATCACTCGCCACAAATGTATCATCGACGCTTTTGATTGCGTACCGTTTATGGTGGGTTAACTCTCCTTGGACCTTGTGATTACTGGTCATTGACTTACCGCACGCTAATCAGGAGTTTTCGAACGGCCTGGAATGTTGGATATATCAGTCGCTGGTCGCAAGTACAAAGGATCTTACTTATGATGGTGGAGTCCGGCGCCATCTATGGTGTACTGCAGGTGAGTCCACGGGTTCATGCGTACAGGAACCACGATGCCAAAGTTGCATGTGCAGGTCGCGACCATGTTCACGGTCACAAAAACGTCAAATGAGTCCGACACAGCTCGTTCATACTTCAAGACCGTCGTATGGACGGCGTACATCCACACCACGGTGTGGTCCAATTTACTAACCTGCCAGAAAGTCCCGCTGAAGAAATCATCAGGCGATGTATCCAACGATCATCATGCTTCTTCTCAAACAGAAGCGTTCATTTGCGGATTTGGACTGTTTTACTTCTCCTCCGTCCTTCCGTGCGGTCCACGTTTGAGGCGGCTACTCTTGCCTGTAGCATTTCGCTGTGCTCGGGAATGGCGGCGGTAGGACGGTAGGATAACATATCTTGATTATCCAGTCCGGCACAACTAAAAACAAGGATGAGTTGTTAATCGCGCTTGGGGACTGCCGCCTTGCGACGCGGTCTGCCGCACCCTAAAGAGGACACCTATCATCCGTACTCTTGGCTGTACTTGAATGCTGGTACCACATATCCCACTAAGAGCTCATTTTACACGAATTCAACCGTTTCATGATTCCAATCGACCAAATCAGCAGTGTAACGACACGGGGTGGGAAGTAATAGTTGAACTGCTGCAGACACCGGATATCCTCGTCCTTAGCAGGTTAGGTTAGCAATGTCAACCCGGGTGACCTAAACGGGGTGATGTTCAAGCTACTCAGTTCTACCCTACGAAGATGGCGCATGTACTCAATAGCAGTGCAGCGTGCTGTGGTGGAAAACATCGGTGAACCCCGAGAATCTCTTCCTCCACGCAAAGGCACGCGGGACCACGTTAATAGTCCAGAGAACGCGGCGCGCTGCCACGACGCTCAAACAAAAGACAATCTATCCCTATACCCCCAACCCTCAACCCTGGGTAACGATCGTCAAAGCGGCCTCAAAATCCGCAATGATATCCCCGATAGCTTCGATTCCAACCGAAACCTATCCAGAGGCGCACCACGCATCAGACACTCAAACATGGCTAGCTTTTCAGACAGACAGATACACAGATACACTTACCCGAATGAGGTCCGGCGTCACGCCAGATAGCAGTTGCTCCTCCGCGGTAAGTTGTACATGCGTGGTCGTTGCGGGATGAATGATGAGTGTCTTTGCATCACCTAGAGATTCAGAAAGAAAAAAGCAAACTCGCGTCAAACTATAATGAATCATGTGCTCGTTCTCACATCCCGCGAAACGCACCGACATTAGCCAGGTGGCTCGCCAATTTCATGTTATCAATGAGCTTGCTGGCACCATTCAGGGCTCCTTTCAAACCGAAGCAAAGCACCCCCCCAAACGCGTTCGGACGAAGTACTCTCTTCGCAAACATATTCGATTCATGCGATTCCAAACCGAGGTAGGTTACCCAGGCGACTTGGGGATGCTTCTCCAACCACCTGACAACCTAGTTGGTACGAAAACATACACAAGGAGGGAAGGGGAGGAAGGAAAAAAAAACATACTGAGCGAGAGCGAGGGCGTTATCACAATGCCTCTGTGCTCGTAGACTGAGCGTTTCAAGACCTTGAAGAAAAAGGAAGGCCGCGAAGGGGTTCAGAGCAGGGCCGAGATCACGCATAAGCTAGAACGCCCATATAGTTAAGCAGACTCGCGATCGGATTCAAAAAAAAACAAAAAAAAAAACAAAATTTTTTACTCACCTCCATGCGCAATTTGTGGGAAAACGCGAGCGGGCCAAATGCGTCTGTGAAGACAAGGCCATGGTAACCCTCTGAGGGGTTTGTGAAGCCCGGGAATTTCCCCGATTTGGCCCAGTCAAATTTTCCTGTTGATGGAAGGATCATGAATATCCGCGGAGAGGGCGAGGTAGGAGACACTCACCCGAATCGATGACCACGCCTCCGATGGTAGTTCCGTGTCCTCCGATCCATTTCGTCGCGCTATGAACTATTCCACAGCGATAAAAGGAGTGGAAATAAAGGTAATGGACTACGACTTACGGACGATATCGGCACCATGCTCGATAGGTCGGATAAGATACCCTAAAGTCAAAGTCAATCAAAGAAAACCTGATTCGCCCAAAACATACCTCCCATCCCGAAGGTATTATCGACAATAAGCGGGATACCCGCATCGTGAGCAACCTGAATTTTACTCAGCAGAACGCCCGATACTGAAGATTGATAGTAACGATGCCTTGGAAAGAGCGGCTATATCAACCAGGTTGGACTTGGGATTGGCGATGGTTTCAACATAGATTGCCTTTGTCTTCTCGTCGATCGCCGCGGCAAATGCTCCGGGATCGCTCTCCGTGACCCAATTTACACCAATACCAAACTTCTTGAAGGTAACTGAAAGAATAAGGTCAGTAGGCGTGGGCGGCTGTAAGGCGGAGAAACCTTTGAACTGGTTGTACGTCTAGAAAACAACGTCAAGAGTAAGATCATGAGCGGGGAAGCGTCAGGCAGTACATACCCCGCCATAAAGAATGGAGCTATACAACGTTGTTAGGACACACGTTTAGATCGTGGGTTGAGGCTGCGTACGTAGAGACGATGTTGTCCCCCGCTCCCGCAAGGTTCAACACAGCGAGGAACTGGGCGGCCTGTCCAGAAGAAATCGCCACTGCAGCCACTCCGCCTTCGAGTGCTGCCATGCGCTTCTCAAACACATCCTAGAGTATAGAATCAGCAAAACGTTACCAGAAGGTCGTGAGAGTGTTACTCGCCGTGGTGGGATTCGACATGCGAGAATACATATGGCCAGGGACTCTGCCGCAGGATATGTCAGAACTTATGCATGGGATTGGCCCCGAGCATACCTCAGATTGAAAAGATCCGAACAATGCTATAGGAGGGAGGCGCATGAACGATGTAGTTGATACAAATGAATTTAGAATTACTACCTGGGAATCATTGAACGTAAAACTGGCCGATGCGTAAATCGGGACTGCTCTTGCATTCGTTGCGGTATCAATCGCTTGGCCACCATGGACCTGGAGTGTCTCGAATTCGGGTTCCCTGGAGGAATATAGACTCAGCAAATGAAATGGTGATAGTGATAAGGGACATGTACTTGTAGAATGGGTTCGCCATAATAAAAAGTGACCCTCACGAAGGCAGCGGTTCTTTATATAAGCCCCAGAGATGCGCCTTCTCTAGATCCGGCGTCATTCCGTTTGGATTTCTGACGCTACGTTGGCTTGGAGCACGGAGCACCTCGCCTCCATGGGTCAGAAATAAGAGTAGTGGGGATAAGCAAAAGGCAAGCATGAAGCTTCTCGTCGATCAGAGCCCGAATGGTCCTGGGAATGGGGTGGCAATCGAATTTTAATTGAAGTATACTATCAATTCAGGAGCCTGCTTTCCCCTTTCTGACGTACGCCGCTCAGGACGGTATACTCCACCGCGAGTGGCACCAACGCGCGATGAAGGAGTGAATAGTATCATTTTATAGCTATGGGACCAATCGTGATGCAGACCGCTCTATCATGAGGGTTGTTCGCCTTTCTAATACTGAGTATACAGTGCTGACCTCGTAAAGAGTCACTCACGAGGCCCTCGGTCGCTGCCCGCACCGAAGCAACATGTCATCGGGGAGAAACGGCACGGCGCAAGGAAACGAATTGAACAACGGAGTCAAACTGATAAAATGCTGGATTTCTGATGCACAGCTGTGCGGAAACAATCAGCGTAGAGTGACGAAAGTCAAAAGGGGGGTGAAAAGGTTTGTGGGCAGATCTCGGTCCAGTTGTCATCTACGCATGATCAGTGATAAGATACACATGTGATGCAGTAGTCCGCACTGGGCAGCCCCGAATATCAAGGCGTCATCAGGTGAGCGTCAACGTCGAACACAACCGATAGTGCTCTAGATACAGCGTCGAACCTCGCAAACCGTTCGAATGGCATTCCATTCCATCCCGCGATTGTGTCTTGACTTCAAGCGCCGGACTTGGGCACGGAGTCCTGACAATTTCAGTAGGACTTAAAATGCTAACGAAGCCATCGCTGATGGAGGCGGTGATGTCAAGAACGCTGGAGGCCGCTGGGCGGAGCCCTCGAGTAGCTGGAGCTAAGAAACGTCAACGAGCCGAAACGCGACGAAAGCAGGTGGAATCAATGATGACAGCTAAAACTTGCGATACCGGTTCTAGCTCCGCCAGTACGGTCAGGCTTCTCGTACGTAACCTCACAGCGTAGCGCTTCATGCATGGGAACGTAGGAAACGCGCCATTATAATGGTGTACACGAAGGAACATCGTCTGCATTCACATAAGCAAGTCGTTGGGAAACGAATCGATATGCAGGCGTACCAGTGGCCAACACCGTTTTCATGCCGGTGGCACAATGTTCCAACAACCGTGGTCGTCAAAGTCGTCGGGATACACCGCGGGCTTTCGCTATTGGGTAGCTGCATATTGAAAATTTGAAATGAGAGTCATATGACGGAACCCGAGTACCATCCCAGGATGATTACATCTTTTGGCTTGATCTATGGTCCCCACTCGAGATCGCCAAGTGACATCGGCTGACCGAGGACCCAAGATTGATGAAGATCGGCGGGACAGGTCGACGTACAGGTAGAGAACTGTATGCCTGAACCGATATGTTGAGAGGTTTCGGCTTTCGGCGTGTTACGAGGACCACGACCTGAGATATCAAAAGGCGATGCCGCGGTCTTGTAAATCACGGGCTCACAGCCGTCATTCATTGTGATTCCGAAGTATACCCTTGGGCAACATGAAGGGATTTCGGAACTCATCAACGGAGGGTATTCGAAACTGGGATAGGCACGATCGTTCATATTGGTCGGCTTGTCCTTTAAGCAGCCAGATCGTATCCACGGCTGAAGAATGCATGTGAGTTAACGAATAAACCTGCGAAGTCGTCCGGACTACTCACTGCTGTCCTTAGGGGATACCAGTCCCCTACGATTAATTGAGGATATCGTGCTTCATCCTGACTCAGACGAGGGGTTCCTCAGTGATCTGTCAATAAGCTGATACCGTGCAGGGGGCGGCGCCGTCGAGAAGCCATGCTCCGTAAGAGCAGTTGGATCGGGACTGGTGATTCAGGCTCTTCTCTGGAGAACGAAAAATGATCAGCTACACTGGTGACAAACAGGTAATGATTCCCTACTAGACCTGTCAATCATCCTGGCTTCTCCTGTTGTTAAGCCTTCTCAACCCTGGTCCAAATTGAATGAGTTTTGACGAGAAAAGGGTATAATACGAACTGTGTGCATGTTGAAGGTCACGGGACATCGGAACCGATCACAACTCCAGACTTGTACAACCACTCCGTCAACGGACCAGAACCCGCGAGAACTTACAGCTCACGCTGAGGATACTGTATACTGAAAGGTGAAGCTCTAAAACGGTACAGCATTATCGTCCCGTCTCGGTAAGGTTAGTTTCTTTATTAGCCCGACATTAGAGGATCAACCGACCCACACATACATTCACACTGACAGCACTGATTGACTTCGTTAGATCTATGTTGAACGTTGATTAACGCCCGCCTTCCGAAATTTAAATCCCGGTGAGCCCTTCCATACTAGTAATTCCGAAGCGCTCATCATCGAGCTCTGAGATGGTTGTCTAGGTGTTCATGGTTCTTATCATTCAATACGACGCCTCTTTGATTTTTGGGCTCTCCTTCCTGCGTCGTTAATTATCAGACCTTCATTTCCCCCCCCCCCCCCCCCCCGTATCTTCTCGTAGGTTGCACGGTTACTCTGACATGGCGACAATCCCAATCATCCCATCTTCGTAACACATCAGGATGCGAGAGGGTGTCCTCATTCATCGACATCGAACGATCGCATCTCCACTCATCAAACCGTTGTGCGACTTCTCCATCACGATACTACGAAGATCGCAACCCTTTACACTGCTTGGCCGTTGGATGCGTTGCTGACCGCTGGTGGCTGAAGATGCGGTTCATTTTCTCCGTTTGCGACGCTGAATGCTTGAGGCCGCGTCTTTCTATTTAATCGTCAAACCAACACATTTGTCTACTCACCTAACCTGCTTCTTTCCAGAGTCATGCTATCCCGCTTGGAGAGACGTGTCCTCCAGTATCTTGGAATCAACATTATCCAGAACATATCAGGGTTCTCGGCTTCCACTCTTCTCTATGGTACGGATGGTTCGGCCCGCCTGTCCTAGTCCTTACATCTTATAAGTGTGCGCAGGCATATTCATCGCCCTCTTCGTACTCTCAACCTCATCAGTGCTGTAAGTCCATTTCCTCTTGGTACTACCCACTCCATTAACGGACCGCAGTCAAAGACCCACGAAAGCATTGTCAACATGGATCATGTTCGGCATGACTATTCTCGGTTTCCTCCTCCCCACGCTATACTGGGCGGCATATCTGGCGAACATGATTACCTATATTAGACGGGGGCTGGTGGAAAACAACACTGCACCACTGAACAGTGAATGGATCGACGTTGTCTTTGAAGCGGCGTTAACAGCAGATCAAATCACGCGATGCACTATGCCGGTTCTAGTGAGTACATATGACACACTTGTTCTCGTCATCTTCACCTCTTGGAATGTTCCAGCAAATCATCGGTGACATGATAGTCGTTTGGAGGGCATGGGTCCTGTGCTACGAACGACGGTGGTACATGATCGCGCCGCTAGTGCTCCTCCTCGGGACATGTGGTCTGTTTTATATGCCACGCCGTGATATGTTCAGAAAATGACTGAAATCTATCCTTTAGCAACCGCATTTGTGTTTCTCGATCTCATCAACTCGCCCTATACGGACATAAACGTAACCCGACTTCTTCGAGCTATATACATAGCAAACGGGTCCATGTCTGCCGCCACAAATGCGGTCTCAACACTGCTCATCGGACTGAAATTCTGGTTCGTCAAACGTTTTCCCTCAGCTTTGATAATCTGATCCGTGACGCCATATTCCCCCCCGCAGGACGCATCGCAAGGCCTGGAATCTCGGCATGGGGCGCTTCCGCTCACACGCTCAGGCCATCCTGCTCCTGATCATCGAGTCCGGACTCATTTACTTTATACTGCAGGTGAGCGTTATGTTACTCGAAATTGCCTTCACCCGTCGAAAACGAGATCCATTAATCAGGCGGCAAATTTGTCTCTCGTGCCGTTGTCGGTTGAGCTTGATGTCCCGTTGGATCATTTCATTGGCATTCTTCGAGAGGTCTACGCACAGTCCACTGTAAGTGTTGAGATACATTGATAATGGGATTGTTTCACTGTCTGACACCCTTCGGTTCAGGCTATGTACCCGACGATTGTGCTGCTTCTCATCGACCAAAAGCGCTCTTTCGTGGATGTGCAGACGAATTTGATTGCGACACAACAGCTGGATAGCTGATTCTGTCGATGACACCTCAGTCCCCCTTCCTGTTGACAAGTTGCGATAATTCAACGAGCCGTCTTTTTTACACACCTTCTCCTGTAAATGTATATACAATGAACTTGGACGCCCCAGAGGTGTTCAACCAATCGAATCACTGCCTATCTGCTTCATCTACAGGAGACTCACGCGAAGCTGGCGATGGCAACCAAAGCTCTGCCCCTCCGTACATGCCTTCCTCCGAAAAACCGGCAATGTACGCCTTACGCGCCTCTGTCGTTCTCTTTAACGCTGAGGCTGAGAACCCGTGACAGTCTGCGATAGGCAGATGCACATGTTCGGGAGCATTCAAACGCTCCTGATATGATGCACGAATTGTTCCCCCAAATGCGTCGGGAATGGTGTCGTCAAAGCCCCGCGCGAATCTCGACACGAAGCTCAAAACCCTCCCACTCGGGGACGAGGCTTCGGAAGTCCATCAAAAATTCCTGAAATTTTCGCTATTCCGCAAGGCTAATTGGCATGTAAGGGGGGTTGCAACGTCACTCAGTGGGCTGCGAATGATAGCAAGATACTGACGCGGAGGCGGAAGCGGCGGCGGTGGGAGGAGGTACAGGGGAGTGAATATCGGCATCCGGTGACCATAAGACTTTGTATTTTGTATCGTTCTCATAGTCACCCCTGGATCTATCAGGACCTCGGTAGCAATTTTCCCTATACCAAAACTTGAAAATCAGCAGAAGGAGCTCTGTTGGGAGATCCCTAGTCGATAGCATCAAGGGCCTAGAAACTCTTATGTAGCGCAGGTTGAGCGTCAAAGTATCATCACGACATATTGCTCACCAGTGTCTCCCTAGTTAGTAGAATTATATGCATCCTAGTCGGTCACGACCGTTCGTGACCAAGTTGAGCTGCCCAAGATGAAACGCGCCCCGAATAAATACCTTGTAGAACAATTGACGACCTCACAATGCCACAATTCCGAGTAACTGGGTCCGTCACTTTGGCCTGGCATCTCGAACGATCTGACCTATTGTTCGAAAACTAATCTTCTGGTCCGCAAAGACAGGACACTTCGAGCTACAACCAATGGTTGAGATAATGTCGGCGGACCCGGCCCGGCTTATTTGCATCTAATTGGCGCTTCGTTGACAGGGCCGAGTCCCGGTTCCGATCCTTGTTCCCCAACTTGAAGGCCAGGAGCAGCCGTACAATAGATAGATTGGCAGTCTGAAGGTAAGTAGTGAACTGACGGGCGCGAAGGAAAGTACGACACGCGCGCGGCGTGCGTCTGTATCATTGGAGTTTGTACGTCAGATAAGGCGCCAGCAGAGCGGAGCTGAAGGCCTAGAGCAAGGTGGTAATTAAACATCCCGTAGTACGTCCGTTTATCGGCGCTTCTCTCTGCTTGAAATTACGATAAGTTCCAGAAAAGAAATGCGCTGGGGTCAGTGGCACTTCTAGGGGCTCCCAGTCTGGCCAGCCCAACGGTTCTACGCCGCTCAGCCATCCCAAGGGGAAAATACACCACTTGTTGAGGCTTCATTACCTCGTGGGTGCCTACAAAACGACGGAACGAGAACGCACGGCTTCTTGGGATGTAGCCGATGCCCCTCCTCAACGTATGCACAGACGGCACGTGTAGTCCAACGTCTTGAAAACGCGTGCATTATAGCGGACAATCGACCTGCGATATGGTCCCGTCCCTACCTCGAGGGTGAGCGCGACTCTATAGGTAAGGTTTCTTCCAAGCTCGATAATTGCCGAAGGCCACGTACCTGCTCTTTATCTGGACCTGTCTGTGGATCGATGGTGGAAGCACTGATGATTAGGTCTTACGCAGAGGGCGATAGGCATAAAAGTCGAAGAGTAGAGCTACTGGAAGCCAGTCCAACTTCGAAGGACTTCTCTCAGTGGAACCCGTCCCGACCCCCCTTCGACGATGAAATTCTTTTGTCGACTCTCAATTCTCACCCTGCTAGCAATAATCGTCAATGGTAAGCCGTCACCGGATCCTCTTGTCAGAATAGTCACTAACCCGTCCTCACTGCCTGCAGCGGCCACGATAGACATCGTTTCGCCTGCCCAAAGCGGTATCCCCGACTTGATCCCGAACGTCCCCATTCCAGCCCCCACGACGGAAACACAGAAGATCGAGAACACCGTGCCTCTCGTCGATCAAAAAGCCGGTGCGAATGGAGACGCTCTCCCAAACCACCCTGTCGCAGAGACCGTCATCACCGCAGTCGACGGTCAAGTTATCGATTCCGACGCCAGACTTAGCATTCCGAAAATGAACGCCCGCCCCATGAGCGATATTGCGAAACAGAATATCTCAGGTTACTATCAGATGTTCAGCGGTACGGGGACGCGGCCAAGCGATAGGGATGGGTCGATCCAGGGTACTGGGTATCTCACGTACACCGTCGTATCCAACGCGACCTATAACGTCGAGGCTTGTCTCGACTTCTGCAGCAGCGTCGAAGGCTGTGGTACGTGTCCTCCTAAACTCTTCATATCCGTCCCCCTGCTAACGTTTCAACCCTTTTCCCAGTGTTCGCGAATCTCTACTACGAATACAACAACTACCTCCTTGACTTCGTCTTCCGCGAGAAGTCCAACCTGAAGTGCGCGATTTACGGTGACATACACACCGCCAAGGAAAAGACCTTTAACGGCGGACAACAATCTATCAATCCACCCGCGGAGCTTACCTATATCAAGAATAGCAGCGGCTGGGCGGTCAAGACACTAGCTAACCCTCCCGATCCCGAAGGCTACGAGCCCGTCTTCGGACCTACGGACGGTGCAAACAATGCACCAGGAGTAAGTACACTCCTTTCCGAGGTGATGCTCACTCACTGACAACCCACGAATAGTACATGGGCTTCGTCTTCATCGACAAATACGATGTCAATGCATGTGCACTACTGTGCAATACGCGCGGATCTGATCGTATCGGCGGTGTTTGCCAGTACTTCAACATCTGGCGTGCGGTCGTGAATGGCGTGCCCACCACCTACACCTGTACTTTCGTGAGTAACATCTCTGTCACGCTCTCACATGTCTAAGCCCAGTCCCCTCTCGCCAGTATTACATTGTTGCGGATGAGTCCACCGCAGTCAACCACGGCCAGGGCGACCTCAAAGTCACACTCTCTCGCGGCTACCGGCGCAAGTCGCTCGTCATCGATGGTGGTTTCGAGGGCTACAAATGCGGCAGCTCTTCCACGTTCTGCTTCACCGCTTCGTACGCCCACTGGATCGGCACAAGCCCCTCTGGCGGGTATCTCGACGCCAGTTTTTTCCACTACGCACCATACGCTCGCAATGGTAGCAGCGTAGCCCTCCTCGGGTCCGCCGCCGGGCGGGATGCCCTGGCAGGCACGCTGACCCCGGCGAAGCCTCTTAAGACAGCAGCGGGCAGGAGCTACGTAATTACGTTCTTCCACTCGAGCTCGTTTAGCACTCGGGACGCGGAGAAGAATGCGTTTGTCGATGTTCTCTGGAACGACGTGATTGTGCAGACGATCAAGCCCGGCTATCAGCCGTTCACGTTCTACGAGTTCAGGGTTACGGCTATAGGAAACGATAGGTTGGCCTTCCATGGTGGGAAGGCTCCATCGTGGTCGTTTATTGATGACGTTAGTGTATTCGCAGTTTGAGGGATGTAGTGGCGACGAGGACGTGAACCTCAGACCTTTGCCTTGTTCTCTTCAATAGGTTATGACTCCTCGTGTACTTAATGTGCTGGTATCCGATGTCTGCGGATTCTCCTTCCTATTCGATGCTATCCAGATTCCTTCGAGAAAGGATAAGTATCCATGAAAAAGTATTTCACGCACAAAATCAATTAGGATCCTATTTGCTCCGACCTTTGGTATAACAAAGTAAGCGTGAGTTGCGTCTGCGGAGCGTAGACACTGAGGCAGAAAGACGCGCGCATAGCAGGTGCAATTCTAGATATCGCCGTCCCTCCCAGATGTCTCACACCGTCCACATCACGTCAATTATTCCATGATCAATAGATGCAAGACCGTTGAACACAGCCCTAGTAACGTCGATGTCGTATGTTCTACGGGCGCCTGGGAACTCATCAAGGATGATCACAACCACTGACTTATCTTGGTCTGGGACATCAATCAATCAACATTAGCGTAGCGCCCCGCGAGTCAAGTGCAGAGAGGCGCACAGGTTGTCATCGCAGTCTTCCCCCACACATCCCTACGGTAACAGTCATCGTGTGAAGAGCATTCAAAACGAGGAACATACGGAGTAGTGTTGAAGAACTCTGGTGATGCCGCGATGGCGTAATCACTGGGAGCGAGGATTGTTCCGCAAGCGCTCAGCCCTGTATAAATAGGAAAATCCCAATTTATGAGCACATTGGGCAAGGGGAGGCTTTGTGATTACACTCCCTGAATAAAACGTAGGTGATAGATTACCGTGGTTAGTGGAGCTTCCAAATAACGATGCTGGAGGACAATAGCAAGCTTACCTCGACCAGAAAACGCGCTAGCGGTGACAACGAAGGGAAGGAAGGGACAAGATGCGAGAAAACATATGAACACTGAGGTTGGAGGGCGGAGTTTTTGCAATATGCTCACCTAGGTGTGAACACCCTTTTACACTGGAAATTCCAGTCAAGGGTTTGGCGCTGGTATTCTTAAAATCACCGCCAAGATTGCAACGTATGCGAAGCTCGTGGTGTCCGATCATGGCAAATCAGACCAAAAGGGAGTTGGAGAAGGGATGGTGTAGAGGTATGTGGATGTTAATCTCGAATGAAGGCAGTACGCGGTTTCAATGATCGAGACTTTGATGACCTGTTGCGACGAAGCCTCCGTCTCTAAAATGTCCTATAAAATTGTTATCCCAGGTAGGGATTGGTGAACAGAGAGTATCGTTCCGACTTGGAATCCTTTCCAGATAGCGGCCGCAACTCGGACGACCCCGGATAAGTTATACTATCACGAAAGCTTAGGCGCGCGAAAAGGGCCCGAGAGAAACACGTACTCGTCCGGTCCTTACGGAAGTGAAAACGTCAACACCGTGCAATCCGGTGAGAATGAATGTCGAATGGGTGATTGTGTCAGCCAGGATAGTTAGGTAAACGCCTCAAGAGAGACCGCGCTGGCGATGTCGGGGAAGGAAGTACACAAGCAATGGTGATTGTTACTCCACACCATCCCACATGATCTATACTTGCAATGTTCCTATCATACCCGGTACGTACGATCGCTATCGTAGAAGGCGATTCACACGGATTCAGTTGGGGCTCATGTGTGACAGAAACGAGTGGAGGAGCGGGAAGGTCTAATACGACCGTATTGTCTACCGTAGAAGCAAAGAAAAAACCGGCCAGCTTGAAACATACTGGAAGCATGACAGTGGAGACGGCAGGTCTGGCCCGTAGCGTATCGCAGTGCTCGGGAACGGCGGCGGTAGGATCGATGTAGTCTACCACAGGATGTCTGTCTACATACGGAACTATCACGTGACCGCGACTCAGTTACCCCGTTACATATGCCCACCCACAACAAGGCGACGTCCTCGTCGCCTGCGAGACTCCGAAATGACCTCGAACTGACCTCGAACTGACCTCGAGTTGATCCAGCTTCCCACCACGAGCGACCCTGAACACGCTCTCGCAGGGTCCCATATGCCCACCCACAACGAGGCGACGTCCGCGTCGCCGAAAACCTATCGCCTGATCCATCCAAGAGCCTGCAAAGCGAGGCTGAGATGCGAAAGACGAGGGTCCGAATCCCAGTCTAATGGCCCAGGGATTCCCATTGAAAAGGGAGGAGAAGTGAACGAATGTCGAAATGTCGATGTATGATGATGGCCAATGTCGGATGGTGGGAAATGTGGAGTTGTATGTGGTGGCTGGTTCGAAAAGCTGTAGAGGGGTTTTCGAGTGATCCTACATCGTTTATTTCGTCGCTGCAGAGTACCGAATGGCTGAATTGATCCCGAACGGAGTATCGAAAAATCGCGAACTGGTAAACGTGAAAATATTTGTGGAGGGAGTGCCGTTTGTGTCTCGTCTGCCCAGGAGAATTTCCGTGGGTCAGGTGGTGCGGGATTGGGGGTCTTAGACGAAGCCTCCGGAGGTTCGAGTGTGGTAGGTGTGGGCAAATCCGTTGATACTGACTTGGTGGCGGAGTTTGCGTCCGTCTGGGTAGTGGCATTGACTCGTATGCTGTTAGGAACCCATCGTCCTCCATCAACTTTGACGAGCAGTTGATCGCGCTCTTCTAGCTGCCTGCCATCCGAAATTCCCTCTGCGTATTTCGCATCCATGACAGCCTCTGCCAGCTTCTCTCCCTCGCATCTTCCCCTCACAATTCCCTCCTCTAAGCCACGAGAATACCCCTCATCCCTCGCCCCCAATGTCCCCTTCACCAACAATGCCCTGAATGCTGTCTGTGCCTCTTCCTTAGCCCTCTGGTATCCCTCCGAGTACCCTTCTTCCTTTACTGCGTCGTATAGCTCAGATTGCGTAGCCTTTAGCACCCTAAGCTTTCCGTGAATTCCCCTGTAAGAATCGCGCTCGCGTTCGTCGTCGAGAGCTGCTGTTAACTCGTTGTGAAAATCTGGATACTGTTCCACTGTCTGTGGTCCTCGTTTTGCCCCTTTCTTCTTAGCCATGTTTATACGCCTTATAGATCCTCGGTAGACGCTTAGTAGACAGTTGTAGACGGTTGAGACACGTTAGACGGTTGTTAGACGCTTGATAGACGCTTTAGAGGAGAGAGTGCGAGCAGTTCGCGAAGCAAGTTGGCACGTCACGAGAATGAGAAAAAAAAACAAGATTCCACAGTGTACGCGTTGCGGAGTAGGAATCGCACTGTTGTCACCAGATGGAGACGGCAGGTCTGGCCCGTAGCGTATCGCAGTGCTCGGGAACGGCGGCGGTAGGATCGATGTAGTCTACCACAGGATGTCTGTCTACATACGGAACTATCACGTGACCGCGACTCAGTTACCCCGTTACAACAGTCGAGCAACATGGGATTTCGAAGCGGCCGTGAAGCAGTATGATTACCGCCTTGAGTTGGGCGCCAGGTCGTTCCTGAACCGAGGGCCCCCAACAACGAGATGACAGTTAGGCCCTCTACCAGCGTTGTTACTCAGTCCCTCGCACAACAGAATCAATCTCTCCGTTCGCAGCGTCAAGATATGTCGCCAGATTCTACACTTGCTTGGAGATAGAAAAAATTTTCCTATCGAACTCAGGCTGGGAGGCGAATCGTGCTACACAGAAGAGCGGCGAGCCGAATGTGGTAGATCTGAATAAGCCCAAAATGCGTAGCAGATATTCCGGTCGTTGCGAACTCATGGATGGTGAATGGGTAGTTTTTCAAGACCGGCACTTCTTGTAACCAACACCTTCACGTGATTATTGCACCTAGTTTCCACTCTCAGTCCTAATCAATCCACGCCTCCATAACAAGAAATCAACACAGACATGGTCTTGAAGCCTGATACGGGCAATCCCAAAAAATCAAGGTATAGTGCGCCGAGAATCTTTTGTGACACCCGTAGTATGTGTCCACCTGCGCCTCGATTGTTGTTGATGATAGTTCGGATAACAGTGACTAGCGCGCAGCGATCTCAGCTTATCTGTGAACACTGGGTTATGTGATACAGATTGAAATTTCGTCGTCAGATCAATACGGGTAGGTGTAGATTCAATTCTTAATCATCTCGGCTGGTTGTTGAAGACATTGTCTTATTTCGGGTATGTACACAGATGTGAGAGTGTCGTGCGACTTCGACACCGCGCTTCCGCCACCACATCTGTCCGCAAGGCTAGCTATTCTAAGCCGAGGTCTCTACGCTGGAGGTGTGTGCGCAGGGAGACAGAACACAGGTGAAGGCCTATGAGACAATGTTCGATGGTTACGTAGCCGCAACGCCTCAACTGAGATGCCACGTCTCATGCGAGACCACACAGATCCCGATATCAACCCTTTATTTTGGTAAACCGAAGTTTATAACGCTATTACATGGAGCGCTCATGATGAGTTGTCAGAGTCAATATCTCGACTCAGTGTTCCTGTCTCGGGGCTGCATTTTTCGAATGCCACCTGCGAATCTCATCTCAACGCCAAAACCTTAGGAGGATAGACGCTTGCAGTCATGGACCATAACACTGCTGTAACATGGGACGTTTCGCAATGCCGCTCTAGATGATCGTTTGGCTGCTGGTTGGGCAGCTCACTTTGTTCGTCGCTCATGATCCCGAATGACCGCATCTTGGTATAAAGGCGGGCAAAAAAAACTTGTTAACGCCCCACCGCATCCTTATCCTCTTCTAGCATCATGATAAGTAGTAAAGACAGGGATATCCTACGGTCCCTTGGCTTCTCTGTTCTTTCAGACCTAGCGGGATTCACAATATCCACCATACTTTACGGTGTGTGATGTTACCTGTGTTTAGTATCATATTGATTTATGCCAGGAATGTTTGTCTTCCTCTTTGCTCACGCCACGGCCACATTTGTGTTGGTGAACACTTCTAACACCTATACTGTTATGCCCTAATTTCTCCGATTAGTAAGAAACTCAGTAAACCTCGCGCGGCGTGGGCGATGTTTGGTTTGACCATTGTCAGCTTTTTGCTTGCGACTGTATACTGGTCTGCCCTCTGGGTTTACCTCTTAGGCTACGTCCGATGGGGTGTTGTTGACCATGTCAACGGTCGACTTAGCAATTACTGGCTGGACGACCTCTTCAGAAGCGTCTTCATACCATATCAGGTCCAACTGTGTGTCATTCAAGTCATGGTATGTCCACTTATCATTACAATGTTCCCAATCTGCCTCGCTCAGCCGGTTGACACTTAGCAAATGATCAACGACATCATCGTGATTTGGAGAGCGTGGGTTCTATGGGATGGACGACGCTCACTAATGATCGGCCCTATGGTGCTCCTCCTTGGGATGTTTGGTTAGTGAAAATGTCAATTCAATACTGTACCTTTTAGTCATATCTCTTAATGCATGCAGCAACAGTGTTCTCCTACCTTGTTATCATAGGCATTGAACAAGGTGGTGGCCGTAATATCCTCTCTGGACTTCCGCTCGCTCTTGTCGTTTCGGGTGCTTGCCTATCGGTGGCAACTAATGTGGTCTCTATCATTCTGATTGGATTACGATTCTGGTCCCCACATGTTTCTTTTCTGATGCCCTTGTCCTGACATTGTGGATCTAGGGCTCACCGCAAGACTTGGAATTTCTCTATGGGCAGGCGCCGCAGCTCTCGTTCACAGAACGTATTACTTTTAATCATAGAGTCCGGATGCGTGTACTGTGCACTTCAGGCAAGCAGCCCTTTTACGAAGCTTTCTTTCCGTCCATAATTTGTGATCTTGTAGCTGGCCGTTCTGATCTTCACAGCATATACATTTCCGGATGGCAGTCTTTTTGTAGAAATATTTGCACCCATCGTTTTCGAGTTTTATGTGCAGACAACAGTAAGCCCTCAAACATTTCAAAAGCGGATGCTTAATATTGGCGGAATTTGATTCAGGCCATGTATCCAATGGTCGTTCTGATACTTATTAACCGGAAGCGCTCAATAGTGGACATACACATTGCCCGGATCTCAGCCTCGGAAAGCGAAGGGACAGAGTGAACATCTTTCCGAGCCATTGTTACCCAAACGTGTTTACCAGCCGTGTGTAGACGGGTAAAGACGAAGTAATTTCTCCATTGCCCCAGAGTTTCGATTGAATCTATCTTCAGCAAGTATTTTTATTAAGGCCTACCATAAACTAGAGTGTTCCTACGAGGGCCAATCAAGGCCAGAGAAATTGACCGCAAGGAGGATGAGGGGCAACGAAGCGGCTGAGGAATTGATTATCCACCCATCGTGGCTATCGACCATGCTTGTGCACGACGAATCGACCCAGGACATCCGACTCAGACACGCCGGACGCCGCTGGGTTAGACCTTGCCCCTGGAGACACGACGAACACCGACGTCATTGCACCAGCTTGGCCGGCAAGCACAGGCCGGCTTGGCCATTGGATGATCCGGAAACAATGGGTGGTGAAGGTGGGTTCGTCGCTGAACCAGCTCGGCCTGAAGGTTGAGTTGTGAGAGTATCGAACGGCGTGTAATCGAACACGAGCGCGGACTAATTTATGCTGCCTGTGTAACGGGGTAACTGGGTCGCGGTCACGTGATTGCTCCGTAGGTAGACAGACATCCTGTGGTAGACTACATCTATCCTACCGCCGCCGTTCCCGAGCATTGCGATACGCTACGGGCCAGATCTGCCGTCTCCACCTGCCACCTCTACCTTGATTGGGTAGAATGCGAACCCTTCAAACGCCATGCCATCATTCCCCAGCCCCTCGGGACCTGCTTATGTGCTTGATGGCTTTGCATCATCGGCGACATTTAAGTACTTCCACAACTGTGTCAGTTTTCGCACACAGTTCTTCTCACCAACGCCGGACGTGCATACCCCAGAAACATCATCACTTGAATGACAGCTTGAATGAAGGTGAAAATTAGCCTTGCTTCCTCTCCATTGATATTCAGACTTACATGGGAAGGAGAGATCTCTGTGCTGCTTATCAGGGGCCACTCAGTCTCCGCGACCGGCGCCAAACAACCCCGAGCACTTGTAGGCTTGATCGCCACTCCTCAGACGATCGTGATGAATCTTTCCTGCCGTTTGACAGCTCGTATGTCTTCGTGATGTTCAAATACTTAACGCGCGCAGTACATATGCCGAAGCAGTCAGAGTTTCCGCGTCTTGCTTTTTTTCAAGCAACATGATCACAAAGGAGGAAAGGCAGACCCTACAGGACCTCGGCGTCTACATTCTGGAAGACCTTTCGAGAATCACAACTTCCGGTCTATTCTATGGTATGGCCGTTTTTCACTCCCTTTACTGTAAATCGGCTCAGACTCGTTCCAGGGATATTCGTGCTCCTCTTTACGCTGTCTGTACTCTCGGCTCGGTTAGTTCATGTCTCTATTCTCAGACCGCTACCTCCTGACTCCCGCGTCACAGCCGGCGACGTACAAAGTCTCGCACAACGCGAGTGATGTTTGGCATGACCGCCGCCAGTTTCGTCCTCGCTACCGTTTACTGGGCGGCTTACCTAGGATTCATTGCACTCTACATACGACGAGCCCTCGTTGACAAGAATAATGGACCACTAACTGGCGATTCACTAGAGGACATATTCCGGGGAATTTTCGTTGCCGATGAAGTCACAGTCTGGGCGCGCCTGATCTTCGTATGTCTGGACAATTATCTTTGCGCATTTATCCGTCACAATAACCTCCGTTATTTGACTTCAGCAAACATTCGGTGACATTATTGTGATGTGGAGAGCCTGGGTTCTCTGTCAGGGCCGACGTTGGCTAATCATAAGCCCTCTCTTGCTCCTTCTCGGGGCGTGTGGTACATTGGCCTCCTCCAGCTTTTGTACTGTTTGCTGATTGAGTTCTGCCGCTACTTCCAGGAACGACCTTCGCGTACCTTGCTCTCACCGTGAAGTATTCAATGTATTCCGCTGCCTCTACCGGATCTACTTCCCTCACTGTCGATCTCACCGTTTCGAGCTCGTCGCTCTCATGCGCTTGTAATGCGGTCTCTACAATGCTTATTGCATACAGATACTGGTATGCCTTGTCCAACGATTCGGGGTGCACTTATTCTGACTGCTGACCGTCGTCCAGGATTCACCACAAAGTCTGGCATCTTGGGATAGGTAGCCGTAGGTCCCCTGCAGGAAGCATCCTGCTCCTCGTCATAGAGTCTGGATGCGTCTATTGCATACTACAGGCAAATCCTACGGATTCTGGCAATCACGTATCTCGAGGTCTAATATTTTACAGGTAGTGCAGGTCGTCATAACGTACTGGGCAGTCGCAGCGGACGATTCTGCAGGCGATTACGCCCAAGGCATCTTCATAGAGGGGTATGTACAGACGACGGTCAGTGTCCGGCTCGTGCCAATTCCTCACTCGTCCCGGACTCACTTCTCAAGCACAGGCCATGTATCCAACCATCGTATTTTTACTCGTGGATGCTAAGCGCTCCCTCGCGGATACACAAATCTATGCTGCGACTTTTCACGATGCAGACTCCGGGAAAAACCACGCTGAACGCCTTTCCTCGCCTTTAGGCCCAAAGGACGCGCAATCTTCGTAATATGGCTGGGGACGATTAACGTTAGCGAAGTTTGATCGCTCATCAGACTATAACGTCGAACGAACCAGAATGGCCGTTAATTGTCAGCTGTAGGCGTGTTCAATAGTTTTGAATCGCACCACAAATTCATAATAACCAAACAAGCGTTCGTACGTTAGTGCGTTGGAAGTTCTAAACGGTGATGATCTTGGGGGGAGAAATAAGTTTAGAAGCGTGACTGTGGATGAAGCAAATACATGCCTTGCTTTTTGTACCGTTCTGTTCCAACGTCGTCTAAGGTGCTATGACCGAGCTATTGAAAAAGACAGATGTACATGAGTTGTGAGCACCAGGAGCGATGCTAGCACAGCCACAAAACAACCTTTTTTTGTCTTCCACCATCATTGCCACCAGCTCACATCCGACCGTTCGAACCCAGCGTTGGGTTGGGAATCTCCTAATGTCTAAAGCAGATGAGATGTGTCAGTGACACGAAGGTCGTAACCCCGAACTAACGCTTCTGTGTGTAAAAAATTTCTACTTCCCGACTGCTTTCATAGGCGTTGACGGGTTCACATCAGGCGTATCGACAGAACATGTAACGGAACTCACGGCTGTCAGTCCGAAGGACAGAGGGTACGGGTCAGGAACAGCGTTGGAACAACGGCGTTCGTGTTTGCGTGGTATGTTACTCCTCTCTCGCATCGCACTGCTAACGCTGCGCTGACGATGTTATCCTAGCTCGTTTCGCTGCCTTGGATGCGGTGTAGGGCCTTTCCAACACGTCAATAGGGAACAGATGGGATCGTCTGGGTTCGATTCACGCCAAAAACATCAGCGGTGACACTGACCACAATACGGCCAACCATACTCTGCGTGCCACCACCAAGAATGACCACAGACTGGGCGTTTTGGCCGCTCCGCCCCTCTATATCTTGGCTGTCAGCGCCGCCACCGCCTCTACACGGTTTGGCGCTCCTCAATCGTTTATTATTCACACCCCCTCGATCTTGGAAACTCTCCCTTCACCGAGCATTGCAGACGGCTCCTGAGCGTTTGCTCCCCCTCTCATGATAGTAGGGACCCGGCCTTGTAGTAGACTGGGTTATCGACCGCCCCAGGCATCGGTTCTCCATCATACAACCTGGGCCCCTCCGACCTACTCAGCGGATACCTCGTCGTTTTTCCGAGTAGCAACCGCGGAACGGTCATCAGCGCACTTTTCAACATCCTCCGCGAGCGGCATTAAGCACAGTATGTATCTCGAAGCGCTCGTCCTTGTCCTCATCAATGACGGTTCATGTAGTCAGGAGCCGAACGGAGGACGCGACTTTACAGTGCCATATTCCGGGATGAGGTTCAACACATATAGTCAGGTTCTCCGAAGATCCCGACTCACAATGCGTTCGACGGTGAGCTTGACGCAGAAATTTCAGTACCCTCCACGCCGACTACTCAGTCATACGGCACTCGCAACGAATGCAATGGATCACGACTACGTTCTAGGAGCTTATGACTCGGGTCGTACTACTTCCCAGGAGTTCAGCCTCAGGACTCATCATTATCGGCCCAGTGGGGGGAGAATAGCTCCTCGTCGCTGCCGCCACCTCATCTTCCTCTCGCCAGCCCAATACACTATCCTTGTCAACGTCGTACTCGTTGTAACGGGGTAACTGGGTCGCGGTCACGTGATAGTTCCGTATGTAGACAGACATCCTGTAGTAGACTACATCGATCCTACCGCCGCCATTCCCGAGCACTGCGATACGCTACGGGCCAGATCTGCCGTCTCCAGCAGTTTCTACCCATCCAGCCTCGGCAGCATTTACTATATACAATGTTGACCTGTCGACCGCAGGCCGGCCCCGTCCTTTGACAATTACTCTCTTGAATACTTCGTATCATTCATTCATCATTAACGACATCCAGCCTTCCATAGCCGTGTCAGCGTCTATCCACGATCAGATTCCGCTCCTCAGTGCCCGACGTACGTGCCCCAGAAACGTCATTCCACCGATGATTGCTTGAATGAAGGTGAAGATCAGCCTTGCTTCTTTCCTGATAGGATCCAAATTTACATACAAAGCAGATCACCAACGCGTGGCCTCCTCGAATACGGCCGGAAGCGCCCATGTTCAGGAACTGGACCGCTGAGCGTAATATAACCGATAACGGATAACGAGCGACATCCATTCCTTAGAGCAAAGCATTCCAACACGCGGCAAACCCAGCATGTTGATCCCGGCTTTTTTTGGCTTTTTTTGGCCTGAACAGCAACACGACTAGAATGACGGCCCGGTTCCAAAAATGGCAACGCGCTGCGATATGCCCAAGTCATACCAGCCCTCGAACGTAGGTCTGTTGCCAAGTCTTCACTAAAGTCTCGCCCGACCGTGAGCTCCATCACATGCAGTGGAAGACGTAACCATGTCTAGCGTCTCATCGGCAGCAATCTCACATACCACAGTGACGCCGATGGAATCTTTACTTTTCCACTCTCTCATCTATTAGTGTGTTCGCATTGTCGTTCGACATCCATGCCAATTCTAATGTAATTCAACAACGGGCTCTATTTGGTCGCATTCTCTCACATTCAGGCCAGGTTTTCAGCGCGCAACAGCACATTGCTTCAAGAATCACTCCATTCCCTGCAAGGACTTTCAGTCCGGTGATCTCGAAGACGCCAGCTACGGCGGCTCAGGTTAGTGTGGTTTACGGACATACCAGCCTGTATGCTGAACTCTTCTCACCAGCGACAGATGTACATATGCCAGATGTGCCGCATCACGCATGACTGCTCGAGTGAAGGTAAAAGTAAACATCGCTCCCTCTCCATTAGTTTCCTAATTTGCATGAGAAGCTAATCAGTCCAGGGTGTTGAACACTAGCGCCTTCCCCTTACCAGTGACTCCCCAATCTTCCTGACCGGCGCCAATTACGTTCGACCGCTTGTCAAACTGATTGCCACTTTTCCGCCCCTGTGGTAAATGGTTTCTGCCGTTCGACAGCTGGTATTTCTTCCTGATGAGTCCAAATACTTAAAGCGCGCAATCCATGCTTGCCAAGTCGATTGAGGTCCAGCCTCGCCTTGGTTTCATTCAACAATATGATCACACAGGAGGAAAGGCAGACCCTGCAGGACCTCGGTGTCTACATTCTCGAAGACCTCTCAAGAATTGCGACATCCGGGATATTCTACGGTAAGGCAATTCGTCGTTGTCCTTGACGTAAGTCAGCTCCCTACTTGTGCTAGGAATATTTGTGCTCCTGTTTATGCGTTCTATAACTGCACCTCGGTTCGTCTATAATCCTCATTTTTCATGCTCTTCATCCCGACATTCATGATGCAGCGAGCAACGTCCAAAGTCTCTCGCAACACAGGTGATGTTTGGCATGACCGCCGCCGGTTTCGTCCTTGACACAGTCTACATGACTGCTTATGTATCATACGTAACGCTCTACATGCGACGGGCACTCGTTGACAAGGGTAATGGACCATTGACGGAAGATTCACTGGAAGGCATATTCCATGGAATTTTCGTCTCAGATGAAGTCTCTGTCTGGGTGCGGCTGATCTTCGTATGTCTGGACCGATATCCTTGCGCACTCCAGCCATTATAATAACCCCAAATATTTCACTCTAGCAAACATTCGGCGACATCATTGTGATGTGGAGGGCATGGGTCCTCTGTCAGGACCGACGATGGCTTATCATTAGCCCTCTCTTGCTCCTTCTCGGGGCGTGTGGTATATATCATTCTTCTTACTTCCATCTCATCTCCGGATTAAGCTTTACCTCTACCTACAGGAATGACATTTGCATACCTTTCTCTCACTATGAATTATTCCATGTATACTGCCGCTTTTGCTGGAGATCCCCCGCTTCCCAACAACCTGACTGCTGCAAGCGCATCACTCTCTTCCGCTTGTAATGCAGCCTCCACAATGCTTATTGCATATAGATTCTGGTTTGCCTCCGCCAGCAATCAGTGCCACACCTAATTCTGACTTGATATACACCTATCCAGGATTCACCGCAAGGTCTGGGGTCTCGGGATGGGTAACCACCGGCCCCATGCGGCGAGCGTGCTGCTGCTCATCATAGAATCTGGATGCGTCTATTGCATACTTCAGGCAAGTCCAACCGCTTCCGCCAACAACGGTCTTTGAAGTCTCATATTTAACAGGTGGTGAATGTCATCATGGCGTACTCGCTGACGGAGATTGATACTGCGGCGGATTACGCCCAGGGCATCTTTATAGAGGGATATGTGCAAATGACGGTAATTGTTCCAAATTGTGTCAGTTTCTCACTCGTTCCTGACTAACTTCCTGAGCACAGGCCATGTATCCAATGATTGTACTTCTTCTCGTGGATGCGAAACGCTCCCTAGCGGACACGCAAATCTATGCCGCGACTCTTCCCAATGCAGACGCTGAGAAGGACTGCGCTGAACATCTTTCCTCGCCTTTAGGCCAACAAGCCGCGGAATGTTCGTAATGCAGCGAGGGACGGTTAACACTAAGTAGTGAAATTTGGTCAAATTTGATCGCTCATCGGACTGTCAGGTTGAAACGGACCCGGATGCTTGATAATTGTCAGCTGTGGTGGAACAGTGCATCTGACATGCACGAGGCGTGGTCCGTGCATATGACACAGTATATTAACCACTCGTATACATAACGATCTGACATCCAACCCATCTGCTCTGTCTGTGAGTGCTGAGGCCGATGCCCCCACCTCTACTGAACGATATCAGAGTTTCCAGACGAAGGACTCTTGGGAATGCAACGGCTAGAGACGCGGGGGCCATTCCCTGCAAGGCTTAGCATACTATGTATGTCCCTCTACTACAACGATTTTCTTAGGCAGAGATGGAGGCTGAGCACACAAAGAGATCAAGCAACAAGGATGTTAGACCCCTTGCTGTTCTCCGTGGATGGTCTGGAATGGCCCCATTTGCGCTGGCGTCTGATCACCACCCCTTGAACCGGTACTTTGTATGATTAGTTCAATACATCTACTCATAATGAATCTGTCCCTCTGTTCGGGCGCGGATTGATGGAATATGCCCATGAGGCCACGTCGATGATTCCAACTCGCCTGGTTGCCGTGATTTTCATTACTTGGTGTTCGCCACACCTCGTCATCTGATCGAACGCGTTAGATACCTACATAGCAATGTGTAGGTGTATCTTTGCGGGCTTGTTACATGATACGTCGCCTGCACTACATTAATCTCGTTTCTTCGCATCCATCTCTCCATCCGAACTTGGTGATCGTTGCAACTTCACTGATCGTCCTGTAAGTTGTACACCGCGAATCGGATATCTTGAGCAACTATCTTGAGTTTGACATCGATGTTCCATTCATGGTTATCGGCGCGAGCATGTTCTTCTTCGCTGACGGCTCAACTGGACTGAAATCTGCACGCAGTTGCACCCTTCCGTGCTTCCGTATGTGCATCGCCCTTTCCAGTTGAGTCAGGTCATGCCACAGCTCTCCACGTTTTCGTTGGTGTCATCAATCAATTGTCACACATCGTTCGTTGCCTCTTGGCGGGCCAGGATTTTATAAGGTGCTGATCGTTTTTGCCTGTTGTTAAGCAGGTCAGGGTTTCCGCGTCTTGCCTTCCTTCAAGCAATATGATCACACAGGAGGAAAGGCAGATCCTACAGGAGCTCGGCGTCTACATTCTGGAAGACCTCTCGATAACCGCGACTTCTAGTCTATTCTATGGTATGACCGTTCGTCGCTCCACTTACTGTAAATCGGCTTAGACTCGTTCCAGGGATATTCGTGCTCCTCTTTACGCTGTCTGTACTCTCGGCTCGGTTAGTCCACGTCTCCACTCTCAAACTGCTACATCCTGACTCCCGCGTCACAGCCGGCGACGTACAAAGTCTCGCACAACTCGAGTGATGTTTGGCATGACCGCCGCCAGTTTCGTCCTCGCTACCGTGTACTGGGCGGCTTACCTGGGATACATTGCACTCTACATGCGACAAGCCCTCGTTGATAGGGATAATGGACCGCTAACTGGCGATTCACTAGAGGACATATTCCGGGGAATTTTCGTTGCTGATGAAGTCACAGTCTGGGCGCGCCTGATCTTCGTATGTCTGGACCATTATTTTTGCGCATTCCATCCGTCGCGATAACCTCTGTTCTTTGACTTCAGCAAATGTTTGGTGACATCATTGTGATGTGGAGAGCCTGGGTTCTCTGCCAGGACCGACGTTGGCTTATCATTAGCCCCCTCCTGCTCCTTCTCGGGGCATGCGGTACATTGGCCTCCTCTAGCTTTTGTATTGTGTGCTGATCGAGTTCCGCCGCTATTTCCAGGAACGACCTTCGCGTACCTTGCTCTCACCGTGAATTATTCAACCGGATCTACTTCCCTCGCTGTCGATCTCACTATTTCGAGCTTGTCGCTCTCATGCGCTTGTAATGCAGTCTCCACAATGCTTATTGCATATAGATACTGGTCCGCCTTGCCCAACCATTGGGGGTGCACCTGTTCTGACTGCTGACCGTCGTCCAGGATTCACCACAAAGTCTGGCGTCTCGGGATGGGTAGGTCCCCTGCAGGAAGCGTCCTGCTCCTCGTCATAGAGTCCGGATGCATCTATTGCATACTTCAGGCAAGTCCAACCGCTTCCGCCAACAACGGTCTTTGAAGTCTCATATTTAACAGGTGGTGAATGTCGTCATGGCGTACTCGCTGACGGAGATTGATACTGCAGCGGATTATGCCCAGGGCATCTTTATAGAGGGATATGTGCAAATGACGGTGATTGTTCCAAATTGTGTCGGTTTCTCACTCGTACCTGACTAACTTCTTGAGCACAGGCCATGTATCCAACGATCGTACTTCTTCTCGTGGATGCGAAACGCTCCCTAGCGGACACGCAAATCTATGCCGCGACTCTTCACAATGCAGACGCTGAGGAGAACCACGCCGAACATCTTTCCTCGCCTTTAGGCCAATAAGCCGGGGAATCTTCGTAAGCTGGGGAAGGTTGAAACTAGTGAAATTCGATCGCTCAGCAGACTATAATAATATCGAACAGACCCGAATGCTTGTTAATTGCCAGCTGTGGGCGTGTTGACTGGTCTCGAATGGCACCGAAAAGTCGTGTCAATAACAGATCAAACGTTTGTATGTTAGCACGTTAGGAGTTTTAAATAGTGATGATGAAGCGTGGGTGAGAAACAAGGTTGCAACGTCCACCTTCTGATTGAAGACCGATCGGCCGCTCGTTGGGAATTACACCTGGACCCGGATCCTCGATAGCGACTCGAGTCGGAAGACCACACCCCGACAAGGCCTGGCTGCATCCCGATTCCGCGGCGAGTTACGGGTTCGTTGTCTTGTATGCCTTGGAAGACGACTGAGCGGGCACAAACTCGGAGCTGGCTTCAAGCATGCTAGAACAGCATCGTGCATGAGTCCTACATAATCTGAGCGGGAACTTGGTCATGACTCATGATGAACGCGTGACTTTGTTTTGAAATTGTTTCCAGATCTTCCGACCAGCACTCCCGCCTCTTTACGGGGCATATTCCAGGCGTATTAAGGCGACATATCCCTAGGAACCATTAGAAACTGGGAAAAGCACTACTGCAGAGTGCAGTACCGAGGAAATGCGGGAGACGCCCCCACCAGGCACAGGGATCAAGCTCGCCGTCCAGTGGAATACGATGAGAACATCGCCAGCCTTCTGTCCTTGTCGCGCAATTCCTGCATATTTTCGCAGGGGGCAAGGATCAGGAGGGTGGCGGCTCATCCAGTTGTCTCTACCATAGGCGCTCCTGCTCCATGACTAGCTGTTGGAATACATTTGGACAGACAGACTGCGACTCTGGCTGCAGTGACGAGAGAATTTGTCTTTCTCCTCCCCTATTCAACGTGGCGGGTTTGTTACCGATATTTTGCATGGTCCGGCGTTCGGGTATGAAATGTACCCGGATCCCGCGCCCCGCGTGACATTTCGCATAGCCGGTTTTCTCATAACAAGCTCCTCCCATGATGGGGCGCTCTTCCCATTCAGAATGTCGACTCAATCCTCCTCCTCATCAGCCAGGTCTCGCATCCTCGAGAAGCGCGACGACGATGTGGTAATCGTCTCTGCCGTCCGCACCGCTATCACCAAGGCCAAGAAGGGCGGTTTCAGGGACACCCTGCCCGATCTTATGCTCTCGCACGTCCTGCGCGCGGTGTACACTAAGGCCGGCCTTGATCCCACCCTCATTGAGGACATCTCTGTTGGCAACGTCCTTCCCGCACGTGGGGGCGCTAGCGCCGCCCGTATGGCTGCTCTGCACGCTGGCATCCCTGATACGACGTCGCTGAACACTGTGAACCGCCAGTGCTCCTCAGGTCTCACCAGCGTCAACCAAATCGCGAGCCAGATCATGATTGGCCAAATCGATATCGGTATCGGTATGTGTCCCTCCTCGCCCTTCCCTCCTCACCCCACGCAACTAAAAAAAAAACTTCCCCAACAGGCGCCGGCGTCGAGTCCATGACCCAGTCATTCGGCAAGGCATACTCCGCCGACGAGTTCTCCCCGGAAGTCCTCGAAAACCAGCTCGCCAAGGACTGCCTCATCCCCATGGGCTTCACCTCCGAGAACGTCGCGTCCGACTACAACATCTCCCGCACGGAACAAGACGCCTTCGCCGCCGCCTCCTTCCAAAAGGCCGCCGCCGCGCACAGCGCCGGGAAGTTCAAGGCCGAGATCCTGCCCGTGACGGCGAAGGTCGTGGACCCGAAGACGGGCGCGGTGACGGAGGTGCTGGTGGACCATGACGACGGGATCAGGGAGGGCGTCACGGTGGAGTCGCTCGCGAAGCTGAAGCCGGCGTTCACGAAGGACGGGTCGACGCATGCGGGGAACGCGTCGCAGGTGTCGGACGGGGCGGCGGCGGTGTTGTTGGCCCGGCGCTCGGTGGCGAAGCGGTTGGGGCTCCCGATTATGGGCAAGTTCGTGGCGGCGGCGACGGTGGGTGTGCCTCCCAGGATTATGGGTGTTGGGCCGGCATATGCGATTCCCAAGGTGTGTATGGTACTTTTTTCGTTTGTCGTTTTCTTCGCTGATGGAAGATTGTTTGTTTTTGGGTTTAAAGGTTCTCGAGAAGACTGGACTTGCGCTGTCCGATGTCGACTTCTTCGAGATCAACGAGGCCTTTGCGAGCCAGGCGCTGTACAGCGTGAGAAAGCTCGGTATTCCGATGGAGAAGGTCAACGTCCACGGTGGTGCCATCGCCTTCGGTCACCCTCTCGGCTGCAGTGAGTTTCCACTCTGCCCCTCCCTGTGAAAAAAAAAAAAAAAGCAAAGGCGCTAACGTGTCAATCACAGCCGGCTCCCGCCAGATCGCAACGGGACTCAACATCGCCAAGCAGTACGGCGCCCGCGTGTTCGTCACGAGCATGTGTATCGGCAGCGGAATGGGCATGGCCGCCGTGTTCGTTAGCGAGCAGTAGGCGTCAGGTCGTCGTCGTGAGGTTGGAGTTGAATCCGCATGGGTGGATTGGGGACACAGGAACAACCAAAATGTACCCGGGAAATTTGGAGCGGCTGCACTTATGTATTTTATTTACCCAGGATCGTAGCTATTCAGGTCGAATTATCTTCAGGACCGAATGATCTGTGAGCACGACGTGGCCCTATCCTACGACGGCGCGTAGCCCCGTGCTGATTCGTAATGGATCACTGGATTTGATTGACTTCGTGATTCAGTGGAATTGTGCACCACTGCTCGCATAAGTGATACGTTTTGGGGGATGACGTCAGCATTGGGGTCACAGCGGCTGGATGACAGTTCGGTGGATTGCCGGCCAGCCTCTTCCGCCATGGCTAATCGTCAACAGGGATTTAGAACCGTCACGACACGTCGTTGATTGAATAACATGGGCAAGGGGACCGGCCTCCCCAAGTTAATTTCGAACCAAAATTCACGCAAGTGCGCCCCATGGCCACATGAACACAACTATGCAAATTCACCCAGACGCGCGTTAGATCTACCGTACAAACGAATATCCTATATATCAACTATTACACTGATCCTGTAGTCAATATCCGTCAAACGATACTCTCCTCTGGCATAGCGAATTCAAGTGGTGAAAGGTTGACCACCACACCGTGCCTCTCCTGCACCTTCTCTACCAACTTCAAAGCAGTCCTCTCCAATTCGCGCCATTCGTTCGGCACGTTCTTCCACCGAATCGTTGCCTTCCTCAGCTGCGTCACGATAGTCTCGTCCTCGGCGTTAGCGTCACCAGTTTCGGCCACGGTTTCACGTGCCATCCCGCGAGACACGATCACATCGAGCATGGTATAATCGTATAATTCGTCCGAGAGATAACGCCAATCCGCCTCCCTAGCCATTGTTTCTGGATCAAACTTGGGCACGTTGTCCGTGAGCGAGATGGTTTCGAGCTTGGGCAGAACGATCTTCGCTGGCGTGGCATGGCGGCCCGGTTTCGCCAACATGTCGTTCAGGATGCGGTTATAACCGCAGAAGTTACCATCGTGCGCCTCGATGGACAGCTCTGTAAGCGTCGGGACAACCTCGAGGAGCGGGAGAATGACGTCGTAGGGTATCCAAAGGGATTTGAGCTGCAACGAACGGAGCGACATGTTCGAGCGCTGCTGCATGGATGTGAGCGCAGGAATGAGAGTCCGGTCTTGTGACTTGCAGGAGTCTATACGTAAGGTTGTTAATTGAGGCGTGGTGAGTGCGTCGAAGAAGGCTCCGGAGTGTTCACAGGAGTCGATTCCTATGAATGTCATCGAAAGGGTTTGGAGGTGGGGTAGCGTCACAGGGTCCACAGGATCGGCGAATACCATTAGTTCCAACCGTGGAATGGTGAATTCGCAAGTCACGAGGTTGGCGCATTGCATCAGGAGGTCGCGCGCCCAGTCGAGCTGAAGAGACACTTCGGAGACGCGAAGTGACGTCAATTGGCTATAGGGAACTCCCGACAGCAGTCCGTCGCTGATGAAGCCGACGGCAGGCCTCGCGTCCTCAGGAGGGGCACTCAGGAGAGTGAGATTCGTCAGTTTACCGCAACTGCTGAGATCGATGGGAGGCATTCCGGATAGTTCATCTTCGCTGTTGATATCTATCCTGGAGATGACCAAGTGTGCGTCCTCCAAAATCGGAAACTCGTATACTGCAAACTTGAAGCGAGACCGCACATCTGCGAGATTTGCGTAGGCCGAGAGAGGCGCATTGAGATTGAGTGTACGAGTCCGCCAAGCGAACGGCATGAATACGGCGAGAGGTAGATTCAAGAATATGTGGGAATGAATGGAGAACGTGAGCTTCAGGGGCAACCCCATCGAGCGACGCAGCCAGGTCGAAAGAGCCTCAGCAAATTGCGACGAAACACGTCGTTCTCTCGCGCGTTGATCCTCTGCTGACAGATTGTCGATCGAAGGAATGAGTCCGCTTACTCGCGACCGACCCGCGTCCACCTCCCACAGTGCATTCAGCTCCGTCCATAACTCCGGTGTGTCCAATGCAATCTGGCGCCAACGCCTACATACTGCGGTCAAGTTATACGGTGCACAGTGTACCGGTGCCGTAGCCTGAGATCCCAGAGAATAATGGAAAATTATCAACAGAAGCTCGGTCGGAAAGGCATTGATTCCACATGCGTGGTCGGTGTGGGTTTTGTGTGGAGATCCTGCGTTTTTTCCTAGGAGCGCGTCGGGCATTGTTTCCTGAGGAATTGTAACGTAAGGTTGACAGATAAAACAAGACGAAGTGAAGTCTACCTTGGGAGCCTCTTCGGCTGCGGTGTCGTTCGGCATGGGAGATGATGTGCTATTTTGGAATGGCATCCTGTAATGGAATGAGCTGACTGGGTGAGAAAGGAAGGTAACACGGTGTTCTTATAAGAGCAGATAGCCAACGGTGGCCAACATAAGCGGACAATGAGGCAAATACAATGGCTGTTCACCAGTCGGATAAAGGAATCGCAACCTCTTTCCGTCCCTTTGGCCAGGTCATCCAGAATTAGCAACAACAACGTGGCATGGTGGCCACTCTTGAGCTTATCTTGTCCCCTGCGATGGTGAGAGGTCGAATTTGCGCCCATCAGGTTGAGGCTAGAAGGCGACTTGAAACACTTGCCCCCGTGCATCGACTATAATCTGCGTGTTGTGCTAATGCGGTACGATACAAGACTTGTTAGCGTGTCAAATACCAATTCCATCAGGAATTCCTTCTGAGTTTGAACTTCAGATTGTCCGATCATTCCAAGTTCCTCAACTGCAAAAACCTTTGGCAGCATACCGACAGACAGCATTAACCACGCACGACCAGCACCCCAGTAATTGTGATAAAGGAATTTGACATGTGAATAAGTCAGTACTATATGCACAACTGCCTTGATTCTATACAGACACCCAGCCACTCGTAAGGTACTTAAGCACAACTGGTAGATCGGTTCAAAAGGAATTCTACCTTGTAAATTTGCTGTGCTGCTAGCTCTGTGAATGCGGTGGATGATAGGATGTCTTGGGAAGGTATGTAGTGAGAGGACTAGGTGCGCAGGGAATGCTCCTGGATGCTCTTATAGGATTGGGACAGAAACTGTGGCTGAGAAACGATGAATAGACTATGGCTGGTATAACCAGCATGTCAATGGATAAAGAACAATGGTAACTATTGGTCAGGCAAACTTTGTCCACAAGCTCTTCCAAGGCGGTGATTGGCAAAGAAACAACGGGAATGGCATGTGCTCTGGAAATTATTTCAATTCTCCCTTTCAAAGTGACTGATGGTGTGTTCTGTCAGCATTGCCGTCTTGGTTTACAGTGGAATTTGTGACCCTGGGCAAGGAATGCGACTCAATACCTTCTGTCTGTGACTTGCAAAAGTTTCTTCCATGAGATAAGATGGCGATAAGATAAAAGCAGTCATCAATGGGTCAAGTCGTTGGTACGGCAGGGTCCGAGTACAAGTGTTCTGAGTTTGAATTCTTGAAATTTGTCACCTCAACCATCGTGTTCGTCTGAAATTCCGGAGGATCGTAGGATGGTCGCGAGTATGTATATAACTTTATCGCTCACTATGGTTGGGGCTGATTGGAGCTGTCTGATA
Organism: Lyophyllum decastes; assembly: GCA_025854295.1. Taxonomy (NCBI): domain Eukaryota; kingdom Fungi; phylum Basidiomycota; class Agaricomycetes; order Agaricales; family Lyophyllaceae; genus Lyophyllum; species Lyophyllum decastes. The sequence continues at coordinate 100,281 of CP107709.1, forward strand.
GTGTGACCGACATTGGCGGCTGGGCGACCAGCCTCGACATGTCGACGGGAAAGAATGTGATATTTACTGTTGGAAACGCTGATATTGCCAGTGGGCGTTTACAAGTTGCATAGTGTTGCGACTAGTTCTGCGAGGACTGGAAGCACTGGTAAAGGAATGCGAGTTGGGCAGTTTGTTTAAGTCAGCATAGTTTTGAACGCTGCGTTATACTCCTGTCTGCGATGTCTAATTCTGCTCCTAACCTAGACCCGTAGTTCCATGTTTCAACGCGAGAAGACTGCTTACATGTGCTCCTACTGTAATCCTGTCCAGAGTGCGGACTCATGTGACACTACGCTTCTTTGCTCTAATCGAACATCAAAGGTTCCAATTTCCACGCTGTCTTCTCCCTGACCTTCCGACGGGTAAAGTAACGCGTCTCTGGCTTCACGTTCCGGGTCATAACGACATGACACGACGCCGCGCGTGGTGTGCGGCGGTAAGCATATTTAGAAGGGCGAGCAACGTGATGCGTCACCCACCTGACCAGACCTTGCGCTCGTAGTATTAAACGACCATCAGACAACTCCCACACCGATTCGATTTCCCCACCGGACTGACCAGCGAAACGAGACACAAGAATACGACCAGGAACGGACAGACCCCGCAGCATGAGGCTCCGAGCCAAGATGAAGTTCAACCTATTCGTTTTCTTCCTTCAAGCCTGGTTCGCCGCTGGGCAGAGTACACCGTAAGACCTCGCTTATGTTTTGATCTTGGAACAGTCACTCACAATGATTTCGCTTGCAGAGCCAGCACAAGCGCGTCAAACGACAGCCCACAGGCATCCCCTAACCCCAATGTACCTCAGGTGGCTGCCATATCAGATCCATCTAGTTTTGTGCTTCCATTCATTGGGACGACCAACGGTGGACATGTTTTCCCTGGTATGCCATTCGTCCGTTCTTAGGACTTGCCCCCCGACGACGACTGAGCTGAACAATGCAGGTGCGACGCTCCCACACGGTATGATAAAAGCTGGCATGGACACCGACTCCCCTGGAAACGTATGTCGCGCTCCATTTTCCCGCGTAAATCATGTCTCGGGATGATTAATACCTGGGTGATGGGGACTTCTAGCATGCTGGGTACGATGGTGACCCGCGATTCAATGTTACGGGATTCTCGCAGTTACATGACAGTGGCACTGGTGGAGTACGTTCTATATCCGCTTCTTACACGCCTTTCTGATGAGCGTTTGTTGTTACGCAGTCCGTGCCGCTGTCTAACTTCAAAATATGGGCCTTTGCACAGTGTTCGACCTTCGAGAAGTGCCCAACGACGCTGGCGGCGCGCAAGGTGCTTAGGAAGGTTTTACCGAGTGGTGCGCTCTTTGCTTTTTCTTCCTGCACCACGTGTTGCTTATGCGACCTAACCGCCTCGTAGGCTCGCCTGATGACTTCGCATCCCCAGGATACTTTTCTACCAACCTCGTAAGCACCTCCTGCTTCCTCTATACGCCTCGCTAAAACTACCCTGCAGACGAATGGCATCCGCGTCGAGTTAACTGCAACACGGCGCACAGCTCTGCACCGTTACACTTTCCCGGCCGGCACGGCCCACCCACGCCTCATGGTCGATCTCACCAACGACGGGCAGCGTAGCAGCACCGAGCCCGTCATGACACTCGACCCGGAGACTGCGAAAGTTGAGGGCGGGGCGTCTTTTGCCGCCTCCTTCGGACCAGGTCAGACGGCACTTCAGCTTGACATTCACGTTTATCTTGATCCATGTGATGCGTAGGTCGTTACAAGGCCTTCACGTGCGTGACATTCAAGGGCGAAGGGTACGATCTCGGCAAGCCCACCGAGTACGGCGTGTGGCAGGGCAATTTCCCCGTGAAAGGGACGACGAACATCTTGCAGGTGTACTTTGGTAAGCCCTTTTCCTCCTTTTGCTCTGATACCTTTCGCCTTGTCTCATTAGGGGCTTTCTCGCGATATGTGTAGGCTTCGTCAGCGAAATGGGCGCGATCTTCACCTTCCCGCCTGCACCTCGTGCGGCGAGGACCTCCATCCTTGTACGGGTAGGGGTTTCTTTCATCTCGAGCCAGCAAGCATGTGCGAATGCCGAGGAGGAGATACCTGACTTTGGATTCGAGAGAGTAAGAAGGGAAGCACGGGCGCAGTGGAATGATGTACTTGGGAGGATTCAAGTGGACACACGCGGCGTGGATAAGGAAACGGTGCAGCTCTTCTACTCCAGCGTAAGTAATCGTTCTCCCCGGTTCCAATTTCGATTGGCTGATGGTTGATCCCTCTTTCACTAGTTGTACAGGACGCACATTTCCCCAGCAGATTGTACGGTTTTTTTCCCACATGTTCTTCAGTATGTTCCGCTTATGGTATATCGTTGCACCCAGATACTGGCGAGAATCCTAAGTGGAAGTCAACTGAACCATACTATGACTCTTTGTATTGCAACGTAAGCTGCCCATTTCGCCGGTGTGCTTTAAGCTAACTGAATCGTGTTGCATCTGTGAACAGTGGGACACGTATCGCACTCTATACCCGCTGATGTCGCTTCACGACCCAGTAACATTCTCTCGCATAGTAAGGGGTATGGTCGATATACAGAAAAACGAAGGTAAGCATTATTCTTCAGGACCGTGAGGGTCCTCAAACCGACTTGAATCGACACAACAGGATGGCTACCGGAATGTCGGGGCGCAACGGCTCAACACTTTATCCAAGGTGGCAGTAGTACGTCTCTCCCTCCGCTCTGACCTTCGTACCAAGTTTTATATTATTTGGACAGACGCCGACCCCATCCTGGGCGAGTTTTTAGTGAAGTAAGTGTCCCCTCATTGTCTGGCCTCCCGCGCGCTTACCTAACGGTACGAAAGATTCCACGATCACGCTGCGGCTCTCGGGGTCTCTGCAGACGACCTCTACAATGCGCTTCTCGCAGATGCCGAGAACGAGCCACCGAACTGGAATCTTCAAGGAAGACAAGCGAACGCATGGAAACAATTCAGTATGTTCACGCCCAATACCTGTTTGTTGAACGTATGACTGAACGCACGCAATATAGATTACATTCCACAAGATATGTTTGCCCCAGGTGGGGCTAACACTAAGCAAGCCTCGCGAACTCTTGAGGTATGTGGTTTCGACTCTCACTTTCCCCGATGAATCCTCTTAGCTGCGAACTTGCAGCATGCGTTCAATGACTTCAGCATCGCGCAAGTTGCAAAGGTTTTAGGAAAAACAGATGACGCTCAGAAGGTATGCATGAGGCATGACACGTAGCTAAATTCTAAAACACCGTCGCTTTAGTATGCCAAACGCGCCGGTAACTTCGTCAACGTCTGGAACCCCAACATTACTGTTCCTGGCGGGCCTAGCGTGCTCGGTATGGTTCAGGTAGACGTCATCCTGCGCTTATCTTCGTGGCATGCTGATTAGATATATATATAGCCACGTTTTGCGAATGGCACGTTCAACTTTACGGACCCAAGGCATTGTAGCATCCACGATCCAGAGATGGCAACATGCTTCCTGAATGCGGCGAGGCGGGATGGCTTCTATGAAAGTAGGGCTCCGCAAGCCATTAGCTTACAAATGTGACTGACATGGACTGCAATTTTCTAGGCTCACCGATCGTGGTAAGCACTTATTCCTGGTCTGCATAACGTGAGATCGTTTTGACGTTCCATTATCGTTCCTAGTACTCCCAAGTAGGTTCGCCCGCCTTAACCATCGAAAGCACCCCTGACTCTGCATTGTAGTATGTCCCCCATGACACCGCGAGACTCATGGAACTTCAAGGCGGCCTGGAGAAGTTCGTCTCCAGGCTCGACTTCATCTTCGAACAGGTGTGGATCATCGTCCTTCGGACGTCGTTATTGTCTAAGGTGGTGATGATAGGACTATTTCGAGTCTACGAACGAACCTTCCCAGCAGATACCATTCATGTACCATTATGCCAATCGCCCGGGTCTCAGTACGCAGAGATCAAGACAGACGATTGCGGAATTTTTCAACTCCTCCACCAATGGTCTCCCGGGAAACGATGGTGTGCCTATCTATATTCTCGCCGCCTTCAGCGTCGCTCATCCTTTCGATCATTAGATTCCGGTAGCTGATTGGATTGTTCGGCCACCGAGACTGATGCTGATCCATATATATACTCATAGGTGCCATGGGAAGTTATGCTGCGTTTTACCTTGCTGGCTTGTATCCTCTGCCTGCGACAAGACAGTTCCTCCTGTCGTCGCCATACTTCCGCCAAATATCCTTCTTCAACCCGGTCTTCAACACGACCACGACGATTAGATCTAACAATTTCAATGGCAATCCGTCCACCGGTACAGGAGGGCGCGTCTTCGTTCAGGCAAGTATGCGACTCTGTAACAATGGATGTTTTCTGAACCACGTGGTGAAAACAGAGCGTGAACGTCAACGGTAGACCCTACAAGTCTAACTGTTATCTCGATTGGGACGTCTTCACTACTGGCTCGCTCGTCGAGTTGACTTTGACGGAGAATGTTAACGTCACCTGTGGTAATGGCACAAGTGCGCTGCCGCCCTCGCTGTCTACCGGGGGGTACGATTGAAGTCAGAGCCTGTCGCTCAAGTATTCATGGCTACAGGATTGAAATGACATGTAGCGTTGTAGCGAGGAACCAATGGCATTCATGAGTAACGATGCCACGAACGAAATCAAAGAGTCGTTTCACCTGTACGTGTCAGAGACGTCCGACCCGGGCGTGCCATATGTAAAGTGTTAGGGAGCTCTTCCCGAAGAATCATTCAAACAGACAGGCTGAGTCCGAACAGCGACATCTTCCCACAATCAGCTCACACACCTGTCTACCAATCAACCGCCATCACATCACCTGACTATGAACCGCAGTTGCAAGAGCTCAGCTCACGAATGAGTTTTGAATTCAATGGAGTCTACTCGTCTGTCTCAGGTGATACAGGGACAAAAAAAACCCGTTCATTTAAAGCACTGTTACTGACGAAGATGACTTATTTTGATACATCGGCGGCTCACCTGACCTCCTTGCCAACCTATTATGGTCTTTGACGCTACTTCTTGCACATGGAAGCCTGTACTCACTGCTCCAGAGCTACCGCTACCCAAACCAGGATTCCCGAATTGGCGAGGTTCGGGTTTAGTTTGACTTCTGCGGTACATGAGCGTCTGACTAGTGTTATAGTTATCGCCAGTCCAGAATCCGGAGGCTCGCGCCGCATCCATCATCCTCTTTCATTGCTCTATGCTATCTTCATGCTCCCGAACCTACGTTCCTTCGGTGCTAATATTGCGCCCATATGCAGGTCGCTGCGTGCGCCGAAGTACGTCCAGCGAATTCCTATTGTTTTGGTGAATTTCAGGACGAGAGACGTCCTCTACACCGTCATCTGACGCCACTCTACTCAGATACCTCGTGCATACTGTCTACGACGGTATTGTTCTATTCATGTCAAGCCTGCTTGACGGTGGCTTCTCAGATTCTCTGCTGCTTTCCTCTGTCGTCCTACCTTTCCCGCTTGGCCACCTGAAGCAGCGACCTCGCGGTCTCAGTGCTTCGTCATGAGAACCTCACACTATGTCTTCTCGAGGCGAGCGGTATAAAGTACGCCGCGGTCGAGCATGAAGGTCTGCATCTTCGTCACGATGTTGAAGTTCTCTCTCTTCATCTTAGCAGCCTTTTTCTCACGCACCGGTGCCCTGTACACGAATCATCAACTCAGAGAAGATAATGATGGTATCCATCTGGCCGTCAGGCCTCGTTGTGGGCCCTTGGGTGGTACCACAGCTGACCTGAATGCGGGTCTGCGGCCTCACCAATTCAAGACCTTAGTATCCTTCGGAGTAGGTTTTTCTGGTGTGGAAGATGCTTAACACTGATCATCGGCAATAATAGGACAGTTACACAGATGGAGGGCACGATGATGGTGGTCCCTTGGACCCTCCCATTATCGTTCCGCCGAGCCCCTTGGCGGGTGGACGATCCGTGAACGGTTTCACCTGGGTCGAATATGTGGCGATGGATCTCAAAGCGACACTGAAAGATTATGCGGTAGGTCAATCGCACTCCGTCCTGACGCCTTACGCTCACATTGCCCCGCAAGCAATCTGCGGCCTGCATAGATCTATCTCTTTGGCCTAGCAATCCTCGACAAGTTGATTTTATCCACCAAGGTCCGGTTATCTATCCCCAGGACCCCCTTCTGGTCGTCTTAAAAATCTTACAGTCCAGACGTTCTTGAGCCAAGGGAACCAGCTGGACCCCAGTACCACACTATACAGCATCTTTTTCGGCATCAAGTAAGGCAACTATTCTACAATTACCAATTACATCTCATCCCTCATTTCCAGCGATTACATTGCCTCCACGAGTGTGTCCTCTCGCATGATTCTCATGACTTTTGACATATGATGCCTCACAGTCGATGGAGATCACATGCAAGCTGCCGCGCAGGCTCTTCTCAACCAGATTGAGCTTCTTGCTAGCCCGCCGACGAACGCCCGCTCTTTCATGGTACTCGACGTTTATGGTCGCGGGACTATCGCACCCCAAGGCGAAGCGTACAAACAGACCGTCTTCAGCGGCTTAAGCAACTTCCACACCCGGACGAACGGTACCAAGCTAGATGTTTCCTACATCGACTTCTCTACTATTTGGAACGGCGTGTTGGGCCCAGACCCGGGATTCGAAGCGTTTGGATATGTCAGCACAGACTCGTGCATCCAGTGCACGGCCGAGAACGGCTGTTCGACCATCGGAGCGTGTTCGGATCCCGAACACTACTTTTACTGGTTTCCAGGGTAAACCTCAAGTCTCGTTTGGGAATTCAGTGACGTTGACGTTGCCCTTCAGACATCCATCGAAGGAGACCGATCGAATCATGGCCGACTATGTGAACGAGGTCTGGAACCACTGCAAAGTTGCCTGAATCGCTGTTTTGTCTTTGGGGGTCTTTATATTGGTATTTTACGCTCTGTACCCGTATGCTCCCTATTTATTCAGCATCACAAGAAACTCGTATTCAAGCAATGGAAAGAATTCAGCGTACTCAAAGCGTATATCTAAAGTCAGGCGCTCGATCACCCAACTTGCGAAGGTCAAGGACCGAATACTTGTTTGCTTCCCCACTTTCCGCCGCCGCCTTCTCAAGAGCCTCTCGTTTGCGATTGATACGGGTGTACGATACGATCGCAATCGGGACACAAACGAAACCGATGCCAACGAACATAAGCTCAATGCCGTCTAAGAGTCAAGGCAGGATCTTGAGCGCAATCCATGTTATGGGACGGATCACGTACGTCCAATGATGTAACGGGGCGCGTCCTGGGTACGATAGATGTTACAAGCGATTGCGCCGCTGAAGTTCCCCACACCGATGTGGATAGCCATGCCGATACCTCGTTTGTACTGACCCGCTAGGTTATTTCCCAGCCTGAAAGGAATATAAGCACTTCCACAACGCGATCATACCTTGTGCTTCACTCACCAGGCGACGATTCCCGGGAACGCAGCGTAGGAGCCAGCGACACAAAAGAACGTTCCAAAGTATTTAACTCCGTGGGGGACATTGGAAATGTTGATAGTGAAGCCAATGAGGCACATCACCAATCCGGCGGAAATAAATGGTGATCGCAGCTGTAGCTTGTCGGAGTAGTGGGCGAAAGCGTAGAGTACCATGGCTGCGTGAACGTCAGAAACAGAGTCAAGAAAATATGGAAGCGAAGTACTGGCGAAGACGTAAGGTGGTACGGTGAGCAATTGGCTGATGGCGGTACTGTAACCGAAGCTGCGAAGTATCGGGTTTGGTGCTGAAGGCGTACTATCAGTAAAGAGTTCGGACGCACGAGTTGATGATGCTCCTATGGTAGCCTCTGTTATTAGCGGCAATACGAACGACTGAGGTGTGCGTCAAAGCTCACGGTAAGAAGAAAGTGATTCCGTAGACTAAGAGATAGATTATCAGTTGCGATGCAGAGGAAAGAGGTGGTGCTCACGCGGCCCAATGATAGACATATATATCAATACGTGAAGCCAGACCTAGATCACGGCTGTCAGCACGCACAAACTTGGAAATAGGAAACGTAACAAACCTGCCAATCGCTGACGGCAGACCAGAAATGACGCATTTCGAAGTGTTCTTCTTCCCCAACAGAGGAGTTGTCATATTCTGCGAAACGAATAGGTTGAATATCCACATACTCGCCAGGATCGAGCCCAGACATACTTTTCCGCCAAACTACGTATGAGCGCTCCTCCGGTGTTAAAAATTTAGCAGTCGACGGGAAGTCCACCATAACTTGAAAAAATCAGTTAAAGGATTGACAAAGTTGTATGGGACAGGAAAACATACCAAATAATGCCAGTACTCCAGCAAAGACGGTCAAAATCCCCTCTAAGATCTAAGCTATTAGTGATTAGTCACTCTTCGGAAGCATGGGAATATGGAGGCGTACGAAGATCCACGACCATCCGAGAAGTCCGCCTTTACCATTCAGGAAGCTAATCACATACGCGAGGAGACCAGAAAAAGCGCCAGCAACGGACGCAGCTCCGAAGAATACCCCAACTCTGTATTGCAGCCGATACCGCGGATACCAGAGGGTCAGGCTGCCAGGTTTATAAGTGTCCGCGTGGTCGGGGTATAAAAATACTGCACGACGTACTAGTAGACCACACCAGGAAAAAGCCCTGCTTCAGCTACTCCCAGGCATGCACGAACACCGACAAGTTGGGGATATCTGCTCAAAATAAATCAAGGGTGGTAACGCTCGATAATATCGCATCTCTAACGTCTTTACTAATCCCATCATTACCCTAAAAATGTGTCTCGATCAGCCACATGCACAGAGGAATACACCACACTGACATGATGATTCCCCACACAATCTAGAAATAATAGGATGAGATCTAGCATTCGTGCTACGGCGAGCTCGACGCACGGTGATACCCGGCAACCATCTTGGTAGGAAAATTGCATATGAATAGGCCTAGACTCTAGGAAACAATGGTACACGTGCCTTGACGGGCGGAATTTCTTCAGGACAAGACTGTAACAGGAGTTAACAAACAAGGACTCCAGATGGGAGGATTACTGTACTTCGCTGGGCATTCAAAAACGCAATAAGGCTATCCAACGGTTCCGTCAGGCTGACATCACGGGAAAGGTGCTTCATAAACGAACGATAAAATACATTGTCTATATGAAGTTATCGGTCAGAAAGGTCTCGTAGAATACAAGTCACATACCAACGCAATATTGTACTGATTCCCAGTGAGGTGGAGCTGGGACGTAAGGCCCTGAATTTTTGCATTGCCTGTAACGATGAGGGGAAGTGAGACCTGAATCTGGACGTGGATAAGAATAAACGTACCAATATTACCTGCGAGATCTCAGCGAAACATGGTCAACGCGCGTAAGTAATTAAAGCTAGCCTCTGTCGACGAAGGATAGAAGGTAAAGCAACGCTAAAATTGGCATGAGCCGTCCGTCGATCTTCCTCCATAGCTTATTTTCTTCCACTTCGCTGAGGGTCGGAGGTGGAGGCAGAGAATCCTCCCCGCCGAAGTCATGTACGGCCGACTGAGCACTTGAATTGGATCGCTCAAGCTGACTCTCGTTCTCCTTTTCCTGAGACATGGCTGGGCGATTCAGGGGGGAGAAGATCGTAGAAAGCACAAGTGGAGCTCGCGTGTTTAAGAGACGGGACCAAAGGGGCAAACGCGGATTGTTCGGGCTCCCATTTTGCATCGAACAAGGGTTTCCCATGTCCCAGTATCCCAGTTAGGTACGTCGAAGCCACGACAATGACGACATCCCGGAAAGATCTACCGCTGACCATGCACATGTCCGTGAAAGTGCCCTATAACATTAGCCCTCGAAGCGATATCATCCTATACCGTCCAATCGTAGGTTCTGCTCTGGTCAGCGCACCAGACCCTGGGGGAGTCATGCAATACTTACTCTAGTAACTGACAATTGCTGGTGCATGATCAACCCTTCTTAGCATCGACTAGTATTGCATTACATCACTGTCGATAGGCCTATATACTAGGGTCTGCTCCCAACCTGCCTTGCCCTTACCCCGCTAGGTGATGATGCATGACATCAATCATCCTGTCCGTAGTTAATGCCTCGGATTGCGTCATCAATGCATTACCTGGTTGTGGCCCTTCCCTTTCAATTCTCATCCAAGTGCACGTCAATAATGCATCACAGAAATTTACTGCTCCGCTCATATCCTGGGTAATGATGATGTGTTACTTGCTTTCATCCCACCCTCCCGCATTGCTGATGCATTAATTCCTTGTAGATCGCGCCCGATGATGCATTACTTGCACTCCGTTGTGGATCGCGCCCAGCGTGTTGATAATGCATCATTGATGCATTCCCCGCTTCATCCGATGATCTTTCGCATGGTCCCGCCCCTGTGCCTACACAATGCATGATTGATGCATCTCCCTCCGCCCGCTTGCCCAGCTCTTATTTTTATCACTGGTGCATTACTCCCGGAGCTCCCTGTGCGTTGGTCATGCATTACTTGATTTTACCGTCCTGCGTTGCTAATGCATTATTTCCACTCTGTTGTGGATCGCGCCCAGCGTGTTGATAATGCATCATTAATGCATTCCCCGCTTCATCCGATGATCTTTCGCATGGTCCCGCCCCTGCGCCTACATAATGCATGATTGATGCATCTCCCTCCGCCCGCTTGCCCAGCTCTTATTTTTATCACTGGTGCATTACTCCCGGAGCTCCCTGTGTGTTGGTCATGCATTACTTGATTTTGTCTCCCGCTTCACTCTTTCACTGGCTGATGAATTACGCCTCCGTTGCAGATCACTCCTTGGGCATGGATGAAGCATCATCAATGCATTTCCCTCTCCCCAGCCTCTTGTGCGTCAATAATGCATTACTCACTTTGTCTCCCTTACTGATTGGCATTACGGCTCTATTGCGGATCCCTCCCCGCACCTTGATAATGCATTATCCTACCACAATACTGATGCATCACTGATGTCATGACCCCTCATCATCAATACCTACCTCGAGCCGCTTCTTCTCTTCTCCCCCCATCCTTCCCTTCCTTATAAAAATAGATATATTAAACTACATCTGTCTGTCCAAATGGTACCTGTCTGTCAGAAACGGCGTCAACATACAGAAATCGACACAATGGGCTATGAATTTGTCATTCCAGGAAATTATCAAATAGAACACGACTTGAGTTGTACCTCTATGCAAACGAGACATACATGATGAAGAAAGAGGGAATGACTAGGGCGAAGAAATCCGTTCGCTGGGGCCCGCTGACACTGTTACGTGGCTAGCATGTGATGCTGCCGCTGCGATCTGTTGGTGCGCCTGTTCGATGTAGCTTTTGACTGGGAGCCACAACTTGCGGAAATGCGCAGAAAGATCCACACGAAGGGCGGCTTGACGCTCGGCATATGCTCGCAACCCCTCACTACGTGGAGCACCACCGGCAGCATTTTGTGACCAATGCTCTGCCTTAGCCCTCCAGGACTCTTGCTGCCACTTGAAAAATCGCAGGACATGCTCCATTTCCTCCACCAAAAGCGTGACCTCCTCAGTGAATCGCATGGCGCGAGCCCTGGATTTATACCATTCGATACGAAGTGCTAGATGCGTTGATGGATTAGCATGCACACAGATCTGTGAATTTTGTTACGTACCATCACGGAATACTTCATCGTTCTCGCCCATTCCTGCTACACCCCTCGTCTTCCATATCCACGATAGATGCTGGCTACCTTGGCCAACACCATCCTCTCCGGAGACCTGTCGAATATCCTCTGCGGCTAAAGGGCGTAGTTGGTCCTGCCAGCCCACTCTCCCGATAAGCGTCCCCAGAGACAACAAAGCTGTATGGGCGGCTCGATACTCTTCCGCACATGCATCAATTCTTGCTTGTACAGTCGCGATGGCATTCCGGGCGCGTGTGTTCGCATGCTGCCCACGAACATTCTGGTCCTTAAACTTGAAGAGGTATGAGTGAATTTGCAGGTTACGGCGTACGCCTTCGAGAGCCTCGTCTGCTTGGGCCTTCCGCAACTCCCACTCTATCTCCCCCAGGCGTGTATCGAAGGCAACCTGTGACTTGATCTGAGATGGAAGCCATAATGGATACTCGTGAACCGGGAGGGGCGAAGTCCTCCCTTGCGCTGCCTGGGCATCCATCCGCCGTAACACCACGACCATCGGGATATAGAGCTGTTGTCGTGCGGTCCAGATGGCGATCTTACGTGAAAGCGCATTGTTCCGAAGCTGTAGTCGAGTCTTCTGACGGTCTTGGGAATGAAGCCAAACCTTCGAGGTGTCGGCCTTGATGGAGCGCCTGTTAAATTGTAAATTGAGTTCCGAATATCGCTCTCAGGGGAATGCAGAGACTGGAACGAAGGGTGGGCGAAGCTCTAACAAAGCGCACATGATATGTGAGTCAGACGTGGGTCATGCATCATTATGACATACATGGTGCATCAGTAATGCATCAACACCATGGTTGACATAGGCAGAATGAAAAACACAACGAGGCGGAGCGAAGAACGTAACAAGATGGCTGCTCACTGTTCTGCTTCGAGATCGAGCCCGGTCGCGATCAGAACGCTCGGCGTGATATGTACATCTAGAGCAACATCTTTGCCTGATGCCAGATCACTAGCTTCCGATTCTGCCATTTGACGGCGCACGGCGGCTTGGGTGGGTACTTGAAACAGACCATCAGGTGAGCGTAGATCCTCATAAGTGTATTACTCACATGAGACTTTGACGTCGTAGGGTGTCGGTTTTTTAGGGTCCGGTTGCGGGTTTTTCTCCCATGCTTCGACTTCCTTGGTCCATTCCAGGATGGTCTCAGGTGGAAGCGAAGCTGTAAGCTCCTCATGAGCAATCGTGTGGTCAGCCATGTCGTTCGCGGCTGCTCGTAACTTGCGCAGCAGAGTAGGGCCTGAACACAATACCAGTGAGTGACAAATGATGAGGATAAAAGGAAACAAAAGCGCTCACCCATTCTGATAACCTTTCGCCAGTTATAGTCGCCAAAATGAGCATCTAGTGTGTCCCGCCGTGATCCTGGACCCATCTCCTTCGTGCTCGCAGCCAAGGGGTTGACCTCAGCCCAGCCTCGCTCGGGGGCCTCTCCGTCGGTGCGGCCAATGCCCACTGTAAAGTTGAATGAGAATCTAGTGTGGCAGGCGAGGACGTGTGCTGGTAGGTGAAACTTCGGCACTAGGAACTTGATGTATACCTGCCCTTCGCAGACAAAGAACTCGTGGTCCAGCTCGAACATCCGCTGGCGGAGATTAATCGACCACTGGCAAGCTATATCATACGATACATATATGACCTTTAATTTCGAGGTGAAAAGGCTCCGCCAGAATAAATAGTCCATGTTGCAATACCTATCAATTTTGACTGAATTCGAATTTGAGAAATGACAAGTGACAGTGGGCACATACCTCTCACTGAACTGAAGATCTCCTACTGCGTTGGGCCGTTTCATATTGTGGCGAGCGCATTCTATAGTCCCAACGCCGGTAGCTGCATGAGACTGGCCAGGTTTGGCGTTTGAGAGGTTGACTGTGTCATGCCGTGAGCATGTGGACTTCTGCGTAGGGTAGATAATCTTGTCAGCCCGGGTTCGAGCATCATGAGAAAATAACAGACCAGTTCCGTCTCGTCTTTGTGCTTCTCCAGATATGCTTTATACTGCTTTTCTTCTACGAAATATGCGAAACCTTGCCCAAGGTCAGGATCCACTCGGTCGTTAGAAACATGCTTGCGCTTCAGTCGAAAATTGGCATCGATGCCGAGGAAGAGGCCATACAGCCAGCTGCGAACGACCGTCAGCCCTGATTATACCGGCTATAAGGTGGTATATACCTTTTCTCGGGCGTTGCGTTCTCCCAGCCCTCCGGTAAGTTCTTATCGGGTTGTGGGCAGGCAGGACATAAAACTGCGCAATCACCCTCTTTTGTCACGGCGACGGGACCTTCAGGATCGTGACCTCGACCAGATCGTTTCATCATTTTCAGATAGCGCCATTCGCGCACGCTGAGCAGAAGGTTGGGATAGCGATCCTAGCCAAGAAGCAATGAATCGAGTCGATAAATGATGGAACGAAGCAAAAAAATTCACATTTGGGGGATCTGTGCCCGTGTTGTCCGTCAAACGGGATAACGCCTGATAGTACTCAAAAACCGAAACCTTTGATGCGTACGATAACAGTTCGAAGACCTCGAGAGCTCTGAATGTCATCGCAGTCTTTGGATTCCTTGTCGTTGCAGGGTAAAACCGGTGGCGAAGCAGTTGGACTGTGTGCAACTGACTAGACTGACCACAGCTGCAGAAGTCCAAGCTGATGCTGTGTATCGCGTGGGTGTCAATCATGGTGAAATCGTCACCGGGACAGGATTCTGGGTTGGCACATCTTTCCCCACGGGCATGGCCTAACTGTACCCGCAAACCAAGATCCTTCAGCTTCCTTTTGACGAAGAACACACCATTCCATTCCTAGACCATGCTTTGATACACGTTGTGCATTGGATTAGGTTAATCACTCACTCTGATGCGATGCAACGGGTTAGTTGAATGCTCCACAACAATACAGCGTTTGCATTGCAGCTGATGCCCAAAACAGTCTAGGCATTCATAGATGGCTTTGTGTTCGTGTTCCTCCGAGTCGGAAAGACAGAGGGGGCAAATGTCTGATGTGTTGCGTCCACGGCCCTCTAGGGTAATCAACTCCTCAAGATATCTCTCACGTTCAGGTAACCAGAGCGTGAGCGGTTCATCCTGGAGGAACTCATTGATCATATACTCTGAAAGATAAGTTGACTTTGCTTACCCCTGCTGTGCGTTTTCGACGAGAGCGCTCAGGCTCCACTGAAACTTCGTCCAGGTGGTCTAGATAAGCTTGATCCAACAATTCATCCTCATCATCGCATGTTACCAAAACGGGAGCTATGTCGTGATCTGAACTAAACAGGGATGGTATGTCGGAGTTTTGGGACGTTGTTGAAATAATTGATGTTGAGACACGGACTTGGCCTCCAGCGCTCGTGAAACGGGTGCTCTTATGTCGAAGTTTTGCGGAAGGTTCAGATTGTTGAGAAAGGCTATTGTGGAAGGTCAACTTGAATCTTTTGTTACGCCCCATCATGGGCAAGAGTGGCAAGCCATGCAAAAAAACTATTGATTGCCATCTGAATGAAACATGACCAAACAGCTGCCATTCCAAGTTCAATATCGATCATTGTGTGTTTTCATCACCATGAGCGTCGATGAATCCTAGACGTCCTGTATTTAGCCACTCGTAAGGCCTCTTAGTGCTTCTTCCTTTCTCTCTTTAGTTGATTAGTCTTTTAGTTGCTTTCACGTCCTCCAAATCCTCTGGCTTATATGGGTCGAAGGGCGAAGTATTTCACACAGGCAGAGAAAGATGCAGGTGCACGGCAACGTAAAAAGGAGGCTGCCTCAACAGAACAGTATGTATTTTACTAGGCAATGTTACAGTCTCAGCCCACTGCTATCATCTATGTGTAGCTTTCAATCGTTGCGCAAGGCCCAGAACCACCGAGCCTACCAAATTCGCAAAGCATCTGCACCGCCGAAGCCACCCAAAGTCACCCTCCCAGCTTTACCCATCCCCGCTCTTTCAGCAGAGCTTGTCGCACTTGCCAATTTCCCAACTCCACAGTCACGCCTCTTCCAACTGGCTTCTCAGAGCGGCGAAGCTCTGGACGACACCAACTATGCCGACACGGAACTTGCCACATGGGACCATCCACCGCCGTACAACCAACCACCTCCACGACACCCTGGTCGACTAGCTGATGCCCTCCACGGGTACCGTCTCCGGTGCCAACGAGAAGAGGAGGATCGCCGTGTGCGTCGATACAACACTACGCTGCTCCCTACTTTCGTGAGTGAAGTTCATGCGGAATTTATGCATCATCACTATCGTTGGAAGGAGCTGCAAACGGCGATAGTGGGCCTTTCTGAGCAGAGTGTTGATGGCCGTTTTGGGATGGAACTGCTACGGTGGAGGGCACGCCGTATATGTCAATTGGAGAGGGATTTGGCTTCGCTCCGGAAGGGGTTGGACGCATTTCTATGTCTCTATGTAGATCGTTGGTCATAATGATTAGTATCAACTACCCTAAATGTACCTAGTTCAGACAAAGACTGATTTACCTCTGGTGCTGTACATCGGGAATAGTAACACGAAACTGCACTTCAAATAGCCTTCAAACGGGAGGTATGCAACACCTACAGCATATGGACCATTATTTGATACTTCTATGATATAGATATGCGGTTTGAACATGGGTGGAAGGATCCCTCTCGACGAATACACCTGAATGTTCATTGACGATAGCGTTAATTCTAGGCATAACACCCTCCCTACTTCAGCCCATAGAATGGATCACAGAGTTTGCGGTGTTCACTCCAAATAGTTTCTATCAAGAGCTACATATTTATAGACGTCTTTGAGATGCTCTAGGAAGGTATATGTAGTCACTAAGTCCTACAATGTGCGCGTCATTATGTCTGGAGAGTTTTCAGCAGCTATTTATTCGGCCTCTGATTGGCTCATCAAGTCCTGTGGCTCCGGTCCGAATGCTACATTTAGATATGATGTCAGTCCGCTAAGAACAGGTGCTTCTGATCGTGATCGAACATGCGAGACCTCAGCAGATCAAGATGATAGAAATGTGTGAGGGTGCAAGCGTCGCCCTCCCATCTATCTCTGCAAGTCATTTTAACCTTCCCACTTTCATCACACTAGACTTTCCAAGAAAATTTTTTTTATAGGAGGTACGGCAGGGTAGATTATATCAACAGGTATGTCAAGATACGGTAAAGGGGTGCATCAAAGAACATATACAATGACGGGCGGACGACAGATGATGGTAGCGTTAAATATACACAATTCATAGCACGACAGGAGGAATCAGCATCAAAGCGAGAAGGGGATAAGCAGCAAAAGAAGGTGGTGTTGTAGTGTACACGAGGCTGCGACGTCAGTCCAAGAAAGAAGCACTCCATCAAGGAATGATGGAGACTGTGCTGGCATTCAGCGCGCGAGCAAATGCGGCAATGGCCAGGGTGCGTGAGCCATATCGGGAGTAACACGCGCCAGACACGGACACGACGAGTGGCGCGACGACATGCCTGATATACCAGCTGAGTTGATGCAAGCCCCCAGAACGAAATTACATACCAATGACAGAACACGCCTACTTGCCGGCCCCGCGTCACCACGTACCACCTCACAGTGGGATCCTCCTCTGCTAAGCACGGATTTCAGTCACTTGAACAAGCGGGATATCGCAGACATACCATCAGAGGGTTCGGAGTCACTAACGTTGACAAGGGAGGGAGGGCCATCATCATCATCCATAGGGACGCTAGTGCCAGGCCCGTCTCCAACAGGGGCTGTGACGCAAACAGAATCCAGGGATGTGGGTGCAACACAGCCTGCTGCGACACACGCAACACATGAGAGGGCTTTGCTCGCGGCAGGAACAATGGGTACGGCTTGCGCTGTAACAGAATATTGAGCGGTTTGGCTAACATCACGTAGTATAGCTTACCTGTACCAGCTGTGGCTACCCCACCGCCACCTCCCAAGGTGGCAGAAGTGACAAGAGGGGCTGAAACACGTAATCAGGTGAGTTGGACAGAATTGAGATAAGGAAGCTCACCTGGGGCAAGCGGGGCGGCTACACCACCACCACCTCCAGAGGTGGCGGTGGTGGGAGGATCACCAGAGGAAGGGGCAAGAGGATTGGGCGTCTCAGTCGGGGTGGTGGTTGAGACGGGATCACCACCAAGGAGAACGAGACCTGAGAAAGTTGAACTTAGTAGACAATAGTGGTAAACAGTATCAATGGACACTTACGACCGCCGAGCGACAACATCTGGATCAATTGTTCAAGGGTCAAGGACGAGGCGGAAACAGGTTCCCCCTCGTCCTTGGCAGTGGCGTTTTGAGTCATGGAGCACGAGGTATTCGGTTGAGCACAAGGTTGTCGGAATAATGGATCAAGCAAGGTTAGAGTGGTGTGAGATCGATCGATTGCTTTTGTATTGCGCAGCTTGTGGCTTGATGGCAAAGCTGATTTGAGGGCTTTAATTGGCTGGATGACTTTGAACTTGCTAGTTCAACAAATAAGGTTCAAGCCAGCATTGATTGCCGGGGTCGGCACAGTCCAATTGGAGAAACATTCTGCACCGTTGTTCCTGGAATCGTCAAAAGGTGTGTCATTTTTAACTTTGCCGTCGGCGTGCTTAATCATTGCCGCAATCTTAGATGCCATCGCCGCCTTGGACGACTCCCCCTCAGCAAGAATTTCTCAAGCTACGGTTGAGTGAGTACCTTGATGCGCAAAAGGATGGGAATTACACAGTATTCTGGGCTAAGCTCTATGAAGATTGGGCAAAAGAATATCCTGAGGGCGAAGTCCTTTTTCCTGGGAGAGATCAGTCCAGTTATACTGCCGATGACGAAAGTCGATTGACAGCGGCTATTCAGACACGGCGCCAGGTTTGTTGATTCTCGAACTAGTCTCCATTGGGTCATGTTGACTTATATATTCAATTGTGTAGCAACTTCAGACATGGTACAGATGGAGGGGTACCACCAGAGCACGCGGTGCAGAGGGAAAGCAAACCAAGGCACTGGGCGAACTTTTCGGCCGGGGTTGCTTACCGCAGAAGTCCGAAATATACTCGAAACTATGTTATGATGAGAAGATCAAGCCTATCGTGAACGACGAACTCAAAAAAACCAAAGTTGTAGGCCGCGGTCGGAAACTTTGTGTTTCCAACAAGATTACACGCAAGATGTGGGAGGAGGAGGACGACGAAGAACTGAAAGCTAAGGTCGAGGCTCGGCTCGCCAAGCTGATTGCGAAGAAGGGTTTGGCGATGAGCCAAGAACCCCGGACACCCGATCAATACATGGAGTAAGAGATTAGTCTTCAGTTCGGAAACAAGCTCACCTCATTGCAAACGTGCGTCAACAGGGCGATTGACAACTGCCCAAGATTCCTTGGTCGCTTTCTCAATGCACTTGCTGAAAAGACCGGATGGGCGTTCTCAGTGCTCATGGGTGGTCCTGACCCGTCCAACAATGGCGAAATCAATGTGGCTAGGTGAGTATTCTCATTACACACCTGGGATGCTTGCTGATAGGGATTAACTAGCTTTCATGTTGGCGAAACCAGTGCTGGGACCGAATTTGGTCATGCACATCCAGATTTCGAGAAAGCGTACATGGCGCCGTACACCGAGTTCCTACTTAACGTGTACTGTAAGTGGCACTATGTTTGAAAGAGACGTTCAACTAACCTATGGACTCAGTTCCAGCTATATGTCGTTCGCGAGCTCTTAATCCGAAAACACAAGAAGAGGACGTGGATAGGTTGAAGGGAGAGATCGATGGGCTGAACTTAATCAATGAGCGGAACTCTGATGAACTTCAGGTAACAAGTGATGCATTAACAGGGGCCTCCGGTAAGTGTTTGCCACATTAGTGTTTCCTATCATTCTATATGAAGTCGCTCGCAGATTCAGTCACGGCTGATGCATCACCGATCCCACTTCCCACTGCTGGGTCTGCTTCCGAACGTCCTGAACCTTCTTCCCATCCAGCACTCTCTCCAACAGAAGCAGCTTCATCACCCGTCGAACCGCTTCCCTCGGCACTCGCCATCCCGCCAAACACGGCAGTTGCGACAACCTCCAATCCCATTGTTCCGAGTTCCGGGGGAGATGATACATCGTTCGCAGCTTCGTCATCTGTCGAACCGCTTCCCTTGGCCCTCACCATCTCACCAAGCACGACAGCTGCAACAACCTCCGATCCCTCCGTTCCGAGCTCCGGGGGAGACGATACATCATTTGCAGCTTCGTCACCTGTCGAACCGCTTCCCTTGGCCCCCACCATCTTGTCAAGCATGGCAGTTGCAACAACCTCCGACCCCATCGTTCCGAGTCCTGGCGATGACACGTCGTTCGTCCTCGGAATGGACTTGCTTGCGAGCTTCGGTGACTTCGATGGCCCAGGCGTCGGGACCGACACCTTTGGGTGGATGCAACCTTTTTCTGCAGACTTTGAATGGATGCAGCCTGATACGTCGGGCCTCTTTTCGAACGACAATAATCCGCCGTCGTTCGAACAGTTACAGTCGAGCTTCAATTATCCACCATCGAATCCGACAGACATCGCTATTCCTCCTTTCATGGAGTTGCCGAACAATGGGCTCCCCTCTCTGCCATACCCCTCCTTCTCAGTTTCCCCATTCGCCAGCGACGCCGAGAATCAGATGGAAGCAAACCTTCCCCTCACGAAAGTAACACCGCTGGCTTCCACTCAGCCTCCTGCCACTCCTCCTTCCGCTCGTCCTGCTTTGGTTCATCCTGTCTTGGGGGATTCCAGTGTAAACCAGGATGCGAACTGCGATGGGCCACCAGCTGCACAGCCGCGCTCACGGTCAGGGCAGCAGATCATCCCTTCAACTCGCGCCGAAAAGATGAACGAGATTGGTTCATTGCAGAAGACCACGCACGATGTGTCAAACAAGGAGAACATTCCGCCAGATACACAGCTGGAGCGCCCGGCATGGCTACTTGCGGCGGAAGCTCACCTGACGACGCGTGATCTCGGTGACAGGTGGGCACAATGTGTGAAGGCGTGGTCAATGTTTGAGGGTGCGATGGGGGCGAAGGCGAAGGGAACTCTGCCGTCGACGAAGTCCCAGCCGGATGAGTGGACCAAGTGGGTTGCAAAGAGTCGTCAGGGTGTTCGAGCCTATTACACAACGCCAAGCATCGAGGATCCCCTCGAATTTGGATACGCTGTTATGGCCTGGTGGAAGGCTATGCAGCCTGCCTTTCGGGACAGTTCTGACCTGCTGCCAAAGGCGGTGTACGAGTCTCCTGAGTCAGAGGCCACGGACGTGGATGAATGGGCAGCGCTTCGGAAGGGTGGACCCAACAGGATGGTGTCCGTCATGACGCTTTTGGTATGGTGGGGCCAGCGCATGAGAATTGGCCCGGGATCACAGTGGCAGGAGACTTCGGAGCCACACTGGTGCGCATGCGTTGAGGATGTGCATCGCTGCCTGGAGAGAATGATGCCGGCCACTCGCAAGTGTAAGGCTAAGGGAATTGCAGGTCCATCCAAACGGTGAGCGATGCTGATCCGTCTTTATGGCTCATCAACTGACACCGTTATAATTGAAGGGCTAAGACTAAGGATTGATATGTTTGTTTTTGTCCGAATCTTGTTACATTCCCATGTTTTCGTTGCTCATGTATTCTTGCTGATCTTGTTACGTCTTAAATTTGTGAGACCTATATCTTCATATATCTTGTTTCTTGCTATGTACTACAATATGATATCCTTTTAATGTGTTCGCCTGGCATAACGAATCATGCATCAAAGGTATGGGGCGGGAGTGAGGGCTACAAGATCATTCCCGCCGCAGTTTTCTAATGCATTAATCACTGGAAGGATGCATTAATGATATCACCGAGGTCGGAACTGGAGAAATCTGTAAGTGGCCATCTGATGCATTACCAGTGATGCATGAATGGTACGAGGAGGTCAGGCCGGAACGAATCACGCGAGGTCATCCAATGTGATGCATGAATGCCCTGCACGGGGAAGTCGCAATCAGTCACGTCTAATGCATTATCAGATGATGCATTACATGGAGGTCGGAAGACAGATCTGCAAGTGGCCATCTGATGCATTACCAGTGATGCATGAATAGTACGAGGAGGTCAGGCCGGAACGAATCACGCGAGGTCATCCAATGTGATGCATGAATGCCCTGCACGGGGAAGTCGCAACCGGTCACGTCTAATGCATTACCAGATGATGCATTACATGGAGGTCGGAAGACAGATCTGCAAGTGGCCACCTGATGCATTACCAGTGATGCATGAATGGTACGAGAAGACCAGGCCGGAAAATCACACAAGCGGGCATCTAATACATCATGCATCGTCACACCGTCATCGCAACCAATGGTGCATCACCTACTATGCAAGCTGAGGGTAAGCATGTGGAACCATGGTAGCGCGCTGAAATCAGCTGTGCAAGGGTACGAGGCTTGCATTGGGGCCTGCACGGTAATGTTATGCATCATCCGTCAAAGCTTGTAAGAATCAATAATGCACCACTAATCGAGGCTCATTAGCAGTGTATAATGCATGAATATGACAGTATAGGCTGGTCAGCGGCCCGAGGAGGAAAACACAAACAGATCCGTTCTGAGTGCACGGGCAAGACTTGGCATACACGCTCCTGGTTATTAAAAGGTGGGTTTCAGAAGTGAAGATAAGCGTGAGGATCGCTCTCCCGTTAAACTCGCGTACCTCGTCGAAATTTTCTGCAACGAGGCTGTGAAAGTATCCCGAGATGCCGCATCCTCCGCTTGAACTGAGTTCAAAATGCTCCGGGCGGTTCCGACGCCAAGTACGTTTAAACCGAAGACCTCGCAGCGGCGTTGAACTCATTCAAGACTTGTAAGGACATTAATAACTCTGGCTTTTGGCACCTATAGCTCGGCTTTTTCTTGATCTGTTCAAGCCAACGGATATGAGCGGCATTGGTACTTCTTTTGTTCCACAAACTCCGTGATGATATTTCGGTGTGAAAATTTTTGGGCTGCGTTGAAGGACATACGTGAGTAGAACAGATTCTGCCCGTACAGAGGATTTTGGAGTTTAGAATTTGGAACTGTAGGTATTCACACTTACATGGATGTCGATAATGTAGGCTTTCGTGCGGTAGTGGGAACATTCGTTCGTTATCCATCACAAGTTTTCACATTTATGCTTGATGACCGCGGACAAGAACTTTCGATGTACAGATCTACTGTCACTAACTGTACGACTTGTTTCCACAGCGGCATGTGCGGTGAAATGTCCCAGTCCATGCGTTCATGACGGCTATAGTCGAAGCATGGAGTATACCATGTGGCTCAAGGGGCATGTGTTAACCATATACCATGGTTGAAAGTGTCCAGGCTCTTCTTGCTGCATTCTTAGGTTCCATCCTCAACCTCTCCGCCCTCCGTCCCCTTCACGACTGCGGAGTATGAGATCTTGGCTGCTTCGGCGTCATCCTCTCCATGGATATCCTCCCAGTCATCCTCCCATGCAAATTCCTCGTGCTTCTCATATTCATCGTTCAGCGCGATCACTTTCTTGACAGAATCAATGACCTCAAAGTCCTTCGCGATGCCTACACAATTGAAATGGTGAGCTTTCCTTCATTGCGACGCGATGGCGAATACTCACCTTTGACTTTCGCAGGCTTTGCTACATCCAGGAGCGAGGGAAGGGAATGAATGATTGGCGCGTGGCCATCCGCATTCATCACCTCCTGGGTATGTCGGACCGCGCACCATTCGCAGTCCTCATCCATTCTACAGGCGGGGTTGATATCGACACACCCTTCTAGATCGATATAGGCTGTGCCGTTCCACACCGTTCCCTGCGCCCACCCATGGGCGCGGCGACCCATTCCCGGCGCAATCGATGCCTGTTCGAATAAAAGCTCCGTATCGGCGTCTGGATCATTTCACAAGATTTTTGCCCAAAGCTTACCTTTTCTTTAGGAAGAAGGTTTCGGGCCTCAGCGGCCTCCTTGAACGTCATGCCTTGCGCTTTGGCGTTGGCTCTGAAAGTCTATCATCCGATATCGCTGATGAGCCATGCCATCATGTATGCAAGCAAAAGGCACTTGCTTTCTTAGCCACCTCGGGGGAGTGGCGAGATAGAATGGAGCGTGTCATTTTGGTCGGGTGTGTCGTGCGTGCGTGTGTTGGTGTCTTTGTAACGCGGGCGAAGGGGTGTAGCTGAAGCGACGTCTAAATCTCTTCGAGACCTTCCAAGCTGGGGCGCTGGCTCGGTCTTTTGTTGTCCAGCATCTGGTCATTCCGGGCTCTATTTATGCTTTACTCGGCATATTTACTGATTCACCAACTCGGAAATGGAGTCACGTTTCGTCATGACGCGAAAGCCATGGCAGCGAAACGAGTCCGTCCGGTGATGACGTTCGAGTCATCTCATGTACAGCCGCATCTGCGTCGCTATAGTTTTGCCACTCTATAGTTGACGTGATGGTCGGCGCTCACGGTCATCTTCTGACATTGTAGCGCGTTCGTTGCATGTCAGCTCCGGCTCATGCACCTCGGCACTCAACTAAATGCAGGGTCCTTCGGCGTGACATTATCGGCAGTATGGTTCGTTATTCGTATTGTTGGTAAACTCGATGACGTTGTCGAAAGGTCCTACGCAAACGTAGACCTCTTCAAAACTTTCTTGAAGCAAAAACTCTGACTGCTTCACGGTCATGACTAGTATGGGATCAGACAATGTCATCCTTTTCCCTGCATCGCTGATGGTTGGTTCCTTTTCCGACTATAAATAATGAACTCCCAAGGCACTACTAGGAATACCGCGAGTTGCGTCTCAGTTTTCACGGACCGTTTAGTACCTGACGAACGTCTTCTTCATCATCATATGCCTTTTTGAGATATAACCAGGTGCCCTGTTTGCGTTATGCTTGTTTTGACTCCTCTCACAACATTCGTCGCTGTTCCTGGATCTACACCGTCTTACGAAACATGCTTCACGCTGGCGACGGAATGGATGGAAATCTGTTGGTCGACTGATTCGACGGCCACCTTTTTGCTTATCGATCAGAAGCAGTTGTTTGGGTATCTATGTTGTTCCGTGGCCTTCCGTGGTAATGACGCTGGAATCAAAAGTGTTCGACAGCCTACTTTCTCAGATCAGGCGGTTGAGTACATTTCAGTCCTGTATGATAGTTTGATACCTAGGCGAAGCGATCAGGCTCTCAGCTTCGTGCCTCCTGCCCGGGCTCGTTCGTGAACGGTTTATCAAAATTTCATTGCATTTGAGACGTATTGGGGGTATTGATACATCGAAGCTGGTGCGGGGGGTGATCGGTCTGCTTGAGAACCGCGTTGAATAAATACAGTACAGGATACATCTAGCGGAAGAGTAGTAAACCTTGTAATCGTACATATCACACAACATACACAATATGGGGATGCCAACTAGTTCAAAAAGGGGCGGTCTTCGTGTGTTTCTCATTGAAATGTACATCATCGTTATCAATCTCCCGAACGATCTCCTGACCCTTCTCGGATTGTCGATCAAAAGCGATGGAAACGATGCGAGATTGGTCCTCGGAGAGGTCCGTCGTATCGGCCGATATTTGCGTTCCAGCAGGCGGTGCACGGGCGAATGAGAGGTGGCCGGCGGTGGCGGTACGTGCGCCAGCGCTCCGGACATCGACTCCTGTCTTCTTTGGTATAAGGGCGATGAAACCATAGATGTTCGTTATGGAGCGCTGAGTGATAACCAGAATGACGACGATAGTGGGGTACATTGCCTGTAAACACAGTGTTAGTTTCAAGGCGTTCACACGGAGGCTCGAGTTCAACGAACTGTGCACAGCGTATACACCGAGGTTATGACACGTTCCCCGAAGTACAGTGATGAATCTGGGCGGGATCGCACGAGCTCGAGGACCAGATTGATGACCTTAGTGATCGTTAGCAATTGTGGGCCGGAGAGCAAAGAAGCTGCCTTGCCTGAGTAGCAGCGTACAGAATGCCAGCCTCAACTAGGAGGACCGAGGTAGTCTGGAAACGTGACGGCTTGACACCTTTCTGCCCAACACCGAGACTGCCAGCAGGCTGCCCATGAGACCTGACAATCAATCAGCGATACGTCGACAAAACAAAACTGGCTAGGACGCACCAAAGCTTGTACACAATCAAGGCCGTGGTGATCACGTTGGTCGCCAGCGACAGCGCGGAGAATGAAACGAAGGTATTTTGTCTGGTCACCGAGCCGCCAATGCCACCAACGATATTCGCTTGCTCCGACGATGAAAATCCGAGGAACCCGACGCCGCTCCCTATGATTGAGAAGTTCAATTTACGGTCTCAATTGCATCCGGAGGATAGGCACTCACCAATTGTCCCAACCAACAGCACAATTGGAGCAATCATCGCAAATCGTTGTTCATCATAAAGCACCCACGCTCTCCAGACGACGACTGCGTCACTTATCATAGGCTATGCGATTCCCATCGTTTCCGTTGCTGCGCGTCTTGAGGTGTAAGAAGTGACGTACCAGTATTTGTGCCGACCAGTTCTCTAGGTTGGTGAACGGTAGCCCTTTCTTGTTGATTCCATCGAAGCTCCCGGTGTCGAGGGGCCCTATGTCGGTGTCGACAAGGATGCCACGGACCTGCGTCGCGAAGGAGCCGAGATACGCACACCAGTATATGGTGGCGAGAAGGAAAGTGGCGAGTGTCGTACAGAACATGGCGACGGCCGCTCGGGACTTGAGGCCATGGTGACTGCGATGGACGTTTGAATGATGACTGTTTGGGCGAAGCAAACACAAGCCTGTAACGTACCTGATTTTGTACGTCGAAATAGAGAATAATAGCACGAAGACACCTGAAGAGGTCACGTTAGCGACAGAACTTAGGGGAAGCAGTAAACTGGACACACCATAGAGCAAGGTCATCGAGGTGAAACCTGCAAGGTTTCCAAGAAGGAGAACGCCAATGTCGCGGAGGAGCATCTCTTCTTCGGGCGTCATGGTGGGCAAATGAAAGTGGGGGAAGAATGCTTCGGTGCAGCGAGCTGTCGCCGGTCTTAAGGTAGGAAGTTGGATCGAATGATGTAGTTTCCTCGAAACCGTCGGATGATCAAGAAGCGCACAGACCGAGGGGTTTAATTTAGTCGGCGCCACGATCACGACGGCTGATATGAGCGCCGAGGCATCGGAATGGAAGATCAGGTGCGATCCATGTTTTCCGAAGGAAAATCTGCACAATCAGGCGACTGATAGAATGGTGGGAGGTGCAAACGCAGGTGGTCCCTTGTTTGAGAGAGGTATTCAAGTTCACAGGGAGCTTGACCTGCAGGCAAAAACGATCAGAACCTTATCAAATCATGGCCTGCCAAGAGGCGATGAACGATGCGTGACAATTGATTGATGGCACTAATGAAAACGTGGAGAGGCGGGGCTTGACCTCCTGACACAACTGGAAAGGGCGATGCACATACGGAAGTACGGAAGGACGCAACTACGTGAAAATTTCAGTCCAGTTGGGCCGTCAGCGAAGAAGAACCTGCTCACGCTGATAATCATGAATGGAACATCGACGTCAAACTCAAGAGAGTCGCTCAAGGTGTTCGATTCGCGGTGTACAACTTACAGGACGATCAGCAAAGTCGTAACGATCACCAGGTTCGGATGGAGAGG
Source organism: Lyophyllum decastes (assembly GCA_025854295.1). Lineage (NCBI taxonomy): Eukaryota > Fungi > Basidiomycota > Agaricomycetes > Agaricales > Lyophyllaceae > Lyophyllum > Lyophyllum decastes. The sequence continues at coordinate 127,661 of CP107709.1, forward strand.
GGATACGAAGAAACGAGATTAATGTAGCGTGGGCAAGGTATCATGTAACAAGCTCCACCGATCATTCATCAATTGCAAGGATACACCTACACATTGCTATGTAGGTATCTAGCACGTCCAATCAGATGATGAGGCATGGCGAACACCAAGTGATGAACAATCATGGCAACCAGGTGAGTTGGAATCGATGTGGCCTCACGGGCGTATTCCAGCGATCCGCGCCCGAACAGAGGGACAGGTTCAAGGGGTGGTGGTCGGACGGCTGTGCAAATGGGGCCGTTCAGACCATTCACGGAGAACAGCAAGGGCTCTAACATCCTTGTTGCTTGATCTCCCTGTGTGCTGGGCCTCCATCTCCACCTAACCGAATCGTTATTGAGGGTCGGACATAGTAGGCTAAGTCTCGCAGGGAATAGTTGCCGCGTCTCCAGCGTCGTGTTTTCAACAGTCCTTCTGGAAACTCTGATATTGTTCAGTAGAAGCAGGTAGCGGAGCCATCAATTACGAAGACACGGTGATCTTCTACGTTGGGTTTATTGAGACCTCTGCTACGAGGTGCTGGCAGATTCCTTCACCATCGATCGGCGCTCATCCAAGTCCAATATGCTTTCCATCAGTCTCACTGCGTTCGAAAAGGCCGTTGGAGGCGTCAGCCTCAGCGCTCACACAGTGGGATATGTACGATGTCGGATCAGTATGTGCACGATGGAATCGTCGGCCTCAGCACTCACACAGTGGAAGAGAGCAGATGGGTTGGATGTCAGATCCCTCGTGCATGTCAGATGCACTGTTCCAACGAGTGGTATATATACTTGTGCCGTACGCACGGCCACGCTTCGTGCATGCCAGGATGCACTGTGCCACCGTGTGCTCAGTATGGCTAAGAGATGCGTCCGCAACATAAGAGCTTGATGGAAATTTTCCAGAAGGGGGAAGACTCACGACTTGCGTATCCGCCGACTGGGTGTATATTTAGACAGGGACGGCATCTATGGAGTTGTCAACCCGTTTGCTTGATGGAATGGATGCATGCAAGAATCCCTATGCTTGACCTCAGTAAGATCTAATCTATCATTCAGTGATGGCTCACGATATAGACTTTGCTCAAGTTATGCCGTTGCAGTTGGCTGTTCTCCCGTTACGCCACTTGCTTTCTTCTGCCTCCCATATCTTGTTGTCGAGCAGTTTCCGAACACAAACACAACGGCTGTGCCTTGGTAAACGCGGGACGGGACGAAGGGGGTCAGTTTACCAATCGACACGGTGATATCTTCAAATGAAAAGTAAACAGCGAAAGGGTTCCTACCCCGGCATTTTATACCTTCGTTTCAGGCTACGAGCTAAAGGAGGACCCCAGAAATACTGATCCTCATAGAGTCATTGACCGAGGCCACCGTGAAGGAAGGCCAGCTTCGAAAAGAGGATACGCGGTTCGAAGCCCATTTCTTGAGGGAATATGGCCGCAGTGTAGGAGCCCCCTCAAGCCTAGGTGTTTCGTCTGGCAAGAGTTTTGCCCTGTCTGAGCTTGGAAGTCCAGCTTTGAACACAATGCTCTTGAGCTGGCCCTAACAAAAAGGCGTAGTTTACAAGGTGGAAACCGCAAGAAAAAATTTGCGAGTGATCAAGTCGCCAGAATCACGCGAATGTTTCAAGACATCAGTAGGGAGAGGTGCTCAGCTGGATAATTCGGAGCAGACTTCAGGGCAGGAAGCGAAGACCCCGGCACAGCCACAACGGGTACCCTCTTTTATGTGGCCTTGTGTGGCTGCGCCTTTACTTATCTGGTGGAAGACAACCATAAATCCGTTCCCCCACAATCTTGGCGTACCCAAGAACTGGATTTCGGGGAGGTCGATATCTGCTCCTTCGTTCCCCTGGCGATGACAGTCGTACCTGAAATGCTGACTCTTATTATCGAACGTCTAAACGTTAAAACAATCTAATCTCGTCGTGTTGAACGTGCGTGGACTTTTTCAATCACATTTCATAGTACCTAGCCTGGGCTTATAAGCAATTCCTTCTGTAGCTGACCACCCAGGCCATCGTCTGTTTCTACACACATCAATGCATGACATCTGATGATCCCACCCCAGAATGTATACCAACCATCATCACATTTTCCCAGCCGCAGCGCAGCCGAAGCCCTTCGTTTGGGCATCGTCCTACTATCCAATACACTGCCTGACAGATCAATCGTGATCGGCGTCAGACACATTAACGAATATCTCTGCCAAGGGCGCAAAGTTTAAGGTGTAAGCGCCGGTGGGGTTGATCTGGACATATGGTTGACCTGTCATCTATGTTTACTCCATAAACGCTCACATAGTAAACTCTGCATATGCATAATGCATACTCTCTCTCTCTTACACAGACTCGGGACCCAGGACAAAATTCGCATAAGGAGCGTACGGCACGACGACGGGCCGCGAACTGAAGTATCCACCCCTAGCGATGGACAAGATACCACCTCAAAAGTTCTGTGCCTGACGACTTGTGTATGTCTCGGGGACCACTGCTACGGATTGAACGTCCAACGTCACAATCGTCCACCAACAATGACAGCGCTTAACAGGCGGCCAGGTGAGATTTCCCCGACGGAACTGCGTATGGATGAGTGTTCCCGAACGCAATCCTTTAAATTGGGCTGATCTCGAATAATGGCGTCTACCTATAATTTCCGCAGATACCGTCTCCTCAAGCATGCCTTTCCAACACTCCTTCAAATCCTCACTCTTTACGTTGCTCACATTCTTATGCCTCCCTTACGTTATCGTCGCGCAGCTCTCGATCCAGAACATCTCAACCAACGCAGTCATCGACCTGGACAAGATGCACAACGGTGATTCGGTGATTGATCCGATGAGCACCCTCTTCACTTGGAAAATCTACGACGAGAAAGGACCTATACCCCGCGCTTTCTACGACTTTGATGAGAACGTCGAAATAATCGCAGGTTCCGCAGAGGCGGCAGGCAACGACGTCGTCGATATCGCCGGTAAGCACGTCGTATCTTCCACCACCCTTGCGTACACTTACCCCCGTCCCGCAGCCATGCACGTTACCCTCAGCACAACCAAGTACTGGTTCCCCGCCTCCCTGCCTCTCGGCCTGTATCACGCCCGCATCAACTCCAACATCACTTCGACCTCCTCCTCCGGCGGGTTCAAGAGCTCTCAAATCTCCGCTCGCAGCCCCACCATAAACGTCACCACCAGTTTCGCAATCGGCTGTGGCTCCAAAGTCCCCTCTCCATTCACCCACCTCGTATCGCCCTCCTCCCCTGCCTTCACCTCTATCAACATCCACCAGCCGTCCGCAGGGAAGAATGTTGTGTTTTCCGACAACCCCTCCCTGCCGCCCATCATGAACATCGAATGGGAGTACCGCGACAAGCGCAACAACCTGGGCGCCGGGATATCCGAAGTCTCCGCGCAGATCATCGACAGCGCCACTTCGAGGCCCGTCGGCCCCGCGCAGAACCGCCTCTCACCGACCGGTTTGGGGTCGGTGAAGTTCGCGGACGTCCCGATGAAGGTCGGCGGGTCGTACAGGGTCGTGCTGACGTACAAGAATAACATCCAGGACGGACTGATCAGTCCTGGGAACGTCGTGACGCTGACGACGCAGGACTTCAATGTGGTCCGGTTCGAGGACTGGCAGAATCACTGTACGAATGTGTCATCTTCGTCCTCGGGAACGGGAGGGTCGGGGTCGAGTAATGGGGGATTAGGATTGCCGAATGGTGGAAGGAAGTCATTTGGTGAGATGAGTTACCGCCTCCTTCTCCTGACGGGCGTTTGGAGCATTGTATCTGCGTATGCTATCTAACTCTGTATTTCGTGCGTCCGTCTGTGCTCGTACCTTTACCTTGGTGGTTATAGATGTTCTTTAACCGCTGGCGCCATCAGGGGAGTCCGGCCGTCTGGCGTGACGCAAACCCGATTCTTGACCTTCTGAAGCCTTCCAGAAGCCTATTCTGTCGCTTGTCTTCGGGAGAGTTCACTTAGTCAGGAGTTCGTGATACTGTATTAAGGAGGAGTGCATCATACTGACGTCCTTGGAATCATGAAGTCAAAGACAAACATTACGGGGTACCAACCGACCATTTTGTCCCTGCTTCTTGCCTTTGTGAGGCTCATTTGGCTATTTCATCTTTTGATATCGCAACAGTCAATCGTGAGGCTTGTAAGTATCTATCCATCTATTTACGAATCGCCGTGTGGCTATGCCCCGTCGCAGGAGCCGCCTAACCTCCCTTGAATAATCATTTTATACTCGACCCTCTTCCTCTGAGTCGTTATATTGAATCGTAAGTAATTACACAATCTGCATAATCTTCTACCACCACATACCACATCCTTGTCTCAATTCCTTGCAGAAGCACCATCAAGAAACTCGCGTAACACCTTCTCCAGTGACGTGAACCGCGCTTCAAGTGAATCGAGATGCTTCTGAAACTTGTCTTCTACATCTACCAATTTCTGGTCCATCTTGCGCTCCAATTCAGTGAAACCACCCTTGACCGCAGTGAGTCGTTGCTCGACTCGCGCCAGCTGATCGTAGTCGGGAATCTCAATTGGCTTATCATCTTGAATCCTCAACATGGCTTGAATGGGAAACTCGGGACGTTGGGTGATGACTGTTTTCTCCGGTAGGGGTGGAAGCTGACGTTTCTCATCACAGTCGTCACAAACGAATACATCACCACCTGAATATGAGAAGTCATATCGTCGTTGTGCAATCATAGAAGGATAATTTTAGAGAAGGCGTACCACTGCGCCCGAGCCAAACCCAGCACGGTAGACGAATCTCCTTTTTACAGAATCGGCAGGCCATAAGATCCTCGCTTTTGGAGGGACTTCGTTCGTGGGGATTGAGCTCTTTCACCTCAGCTGATCCCTCCACGGATCTCGTTCTGAAGGCAGCCTTAAGCCGGTGAGACATCTCCCGTGCTTTTGGGGTGGTCCATACAGGATCCCAGTCGTGGATGGCTTGGTCTGCCCGAATGAGACTGTGCGAACGGGTGTGCGTGGCGTGATCACGGAATTCTTGGTCTTTGCAATTGAAGCAGAGGTCAAAAGTATCGTGAAGCGTCTTATCGATGCAAACGATGCACAGAAACCGAGATTGAAGGATTTTCTTTTCCCCGCAGAGTGGCCCATCACAGGTAACTCGACTTTAGGACGGGAGAGTGAGCACCGCAAGACGAACCCACAACATAAATTACACACAAGTGGGAGGTCAACCTCGCAAAAATGGAAACTGGGATGGAGTAGTAAAACTGGTCGATGGTTGGGCTAATCCTGTTTGTGAGGTTCTTGAGCTCTCGTTCATCTCCTAAGGTGTAGGAGCCCCATCCTGTGGTCCCATTCATCTTTATTAGACTCTTTATAGTTAGTTCTTTGAACCTTCGACCAGTGCGGAGTGTCGAAATAACGTAATCCTTGGTGAAACGGTCGCGCTGTACGCCGTATAGGACAGCCGCACCAGCGAAAGACCAACGCGCCCGTGCTCGATTCTTTTTGAAAGCCGCTTGAGTATATCTGAACCGGACAAGCGGTGGTGGGGTCCTCGACAGCTGGAAGCTCCCAACGCGACGCCCAAGAGTAAGCGATTGAGGCATTAGCCCCCTTTCGAACATATGGCTATACCAGTTGCCAGTGATAGCCCCAGATACGCTATCCAGGGTACCTATGCAATGCATCCTATAACCATCCCGGTAAGCCATGATAAAGTCAACTTTGGGCCTCTCCTGTCCCTCTCTCGTTAGGCGACCCATCAACCTCAGCGCGCCCCTGTATCCTTGTGCTTCTCCCGAAAGCATTCCGCTGGAGCCTACAGTACCGGTAAACGTTACGCGAAACAGTCCATCAACAGGCGTGGGTTTTTCTCCGACCTGCTCCATGCAATAGCCAGCCCAAGCGCCTTGTATGACGTTGGGACGGTCGTCTGATTGTATTGCTGGTGGAGAGAGCTCCAGGGCCGGGAAACTAAACCCTTCTTGAACGCCATACTTGAGAACTGTGAGCGGAATATCATCGGGACATTTATAGATGTCGTAGTCTTCGCCGAACTTTGGTGGAAGGTTTGCCCAAACGGAGGAGATCATCGATTCCGAGAGAGTTTGGCTGCGACCTGATCCATACGATGTGCTAAACTACAATCAATATGGTCATTTATGAAACGTTAAAGATGAACCATAGGAAGCGCATACCATTCCAAAGGCGAAATTCTCAAATTTAGTTTCAGGGTTAATGTGCATCTGTTTGAATATCGCTGTGTAGATTAAGCGCAACGGCGGTTAGAAATGCCAAGCAACTTCGATTGAGCAGGGTCCCCCGTATGCTGCTTTCATCTATGGTCTATATTCCCTGCACAAAGCAATTAAGTTGATTTTCCACCCACCACCAGGAGCCTACCCCAACAACATGATCAGTGACACCGAACATGAAGCCGTTGCATGGGCGCATGAGATCTGGCTGGGGAATGTGTATGATCCCCAATGGCCATGCTTGAGTGGGTGTGTACCTTGTCAACATGCCAAACTACATACATGTAGGTGACCAGTGTGGGTGACTTCAATGAAGCTGAACACCTGCCAGGGGGACGCTGTCAATGGTGGTGAGCTGGACAACTATGGTGCAGATGGTATGTCGAAGCACTTGCTGGAGTTGTGGATTCATAGATGCCCACACTGGTTCTCTTCCCCAGGCTGTGGCAAACCCATGTAATTATGCCTTAATGATTTACCGATAGTGTTGCACCACTGACCTAGTTCTCGTTCAGCTGGTGGCCTAGTCTTTGGAAACCAGGACACAGTACCATGAGTGGAGCAACTTGAAGTAGTGCTTCGCACCCTTTATGCACTGAGTCTGAGCTGGAAAGAAGACAGACCTGCAGAGGGAGCCCACATGTAAGATGAAGTCGTGTCATGTTAGTAGCCGCATAGCAGGGCACAGTTAGAGATACCAGGAGTTCTAGTGAGACACATGCTCGAGAGATGACCCAGCAGCTCAGAGAGCACAGTGAGAGTTGGCCCATTCGTTTGTCTGATGTTTCGCACCTTGCAGTTTGTGCTTGCAGGTTTGGGGTTGCATTTAGATGAAGGAGCAGTAATGTGGCGGGATGGCTGCCAAAGGGAAGAGGGGAGGGGAGGGGTCAAAATTTAGAAGATGACAACATAACAAACTTAATGCACAATTATTTTGGATTGGGCAGTCGCAATGACACTCAATGATAAGTCTCCTGTTGCTCTGAGCCCGAAACCCGGATATTTTCGCATTTCACAGACTTCCTATAGCAACTCTGGATCACCGTACTCCGGACATGGATACGGCGTTCACCATCGGACACAGGACTTAGGCGACAATCATCACGTGACCGGTACCTTTCCAGTCTGCCATCACCTGATTTCATACTACCAACGTTGCCTTTCTTGGACCGATCCCAAACACATGTGCACCTCATGTCGCAAACCCTGCACCCCGCTAGTCAGTTACAGCAGTTTCTTTGTTTTATTTCAATATTTTCATTGCCTCATGCTGATTTCTTTACCACATGTTCTGTACCACAAGACTATCCACCAATTACCCAACTCCTACTTATCATTGTACATATGGTCCCTGGTTTTCCATCTCCAAAATTCTTACATATAAAAACTACTCCCTTACAGTAGACAAAAACAAGTTGTACTACCCCAGTAGTCCAATCCCAATACACTGTTATTGTCCACACTTTGTATTTCATCTCCGTTGTCATTATCTTGAACAACTTTGGCATTTTGGTCGAAGTCTGTGTTCATCGTCATCTCCGTAACTCCGTTATCATCATCTCCATAGCTCCGCCATCTGGTCGTCCTCGTCGTTCACAACCCTCCGATATTGTCCTATGAACTCTGTCCCTTGGATTCCCCCTTTGCCCTATCTAGTCTTGGACTATCTTTCAAACTCCGGACTTCTGTCTAGTTAACCAGGTCAAAATCAAGGGTGTCCAGACGAAGAAGAAGTATAAACCCGTTGCACAGAAGGTCTGTTCCATCGTCGCAGGAACGCCAGAGAACTTCTACATTAAACGCGAAATCCGTGGAGATCCCCTTGCGGATATGCCCGTTCTCAATCCTAATCCCCCTCCATTCACTCCTACTGGTCGATACACCCAAGAGCGGATGGAACAACTCGACAAAGAGCACCCAGGATTCCTTAGTCCGGAAGAACGTCGTCTCCTCCACGACTTCATGTGCAAACAGAATGCCGGCTTTGCCTGGAACAACTCCGAACATGGACGTTTCCACGAGGACTTCTTTCCCCCTGTCAACATTCCTGTTGTACCTCACACTCCATGGATCGAGCGTAACATCCCCATTCCTCCTGGCATCTATGACGAAGTCTGCGGCATTATTCATGGTAAACTCGCTGCCAGAGTTTATGAGCCTTCTAACTCCTCGTATCATTCGTGCTGGTTTTGTGTCCTGAAGAAGAGTGGTAAACTCCGGATAGTCCACAGCCTCGAGCCGCTTAACTGCGTCACTATTCGTCACTCTGGAGTTACACCGTTTCCGGACCATGTTGCGGAACAGTTCGCCAGTAGAGTTTGTGGTGCAATGCTCGACTTGTACATTGGATACGATGAACATCTTATTGCTACCACCTCCCGCGACCTTACCACATTCCAAACTCCATTTGGCGCCCTTCGTCTTGTCACCCTCCCAATGGGATGGACTAACTCCGTTCCGGTCTTCCATGACGATGTCACGTATATCCTCCAGCCCGAAATTCCCCACCACACTATTCCTTACATTGACGACATTGCCATCAAAGGCCCTGCCACTTGGTACCCAACTCCGGATGGTAAACCCGAAACCATTCCAGAGAACCCCAGAATTCGTCGTGCTGTTTGGGAGTTCTTCAGAGTTGTCAATCGTATTGTCCAACACATGAAATATTGTGGAGGTACTTTCTCTGGCCACAAGCTGTCACTCTGCGTCGAGCGTTTTAAGGTGCTTGGTCACATTTGCACTCCCCAAGGTCGCATTCCTGATGAATCCCACCTTGTCTTACTCAAAAACTGGGGACCTTGTGGGACCATCTCCGAACTCCATGCATTCTTAGGCACTGTCGGTGTACTCCGTATGTTTGTCCGAAACTTCACACACCGCGCTCATCACCTCGTGAAACTTACACGGAAAGCCGCTTTGTTCGAGTTTGGACTTGACCAACTTATGGCACAGCGCGATATCATCCTAGCTCTCGAGGAAGCCGAGCCCCTTGTCCCCATCCAATACAACTCCATTAACCCTGTCATACTCGCTGTTGATACCTCTTACATCGCCGTAGGATTTTTCCTCTGCCAGGCTGACTCTGAGAATCTTAAACTCCGGCGTTACAACCGTTTCAGATCCCTCACTCTGAATGACCGGGAATCACGTTTCTCCCAACCCAAATTGGAGCTATATGGACTCTTTCGTGCCATGCAGACACTCCGCCTGTATATCATCGGTATCCGGAACCTCATTGTCGAAGTCGACACTCGATACATCAAAGGAATGCTTTCAAACCCCGATATTCAGCCCTCTGCCAGTATAAACTGCTGGATCGTTGCCATCCTCATGTTCCACTTCGAGCTCGTGCACGTCAAAGGGACTTTCCATGGCCCAGATGGACTCTCACGTCGTCCCCGCCAACCCGGAGATCTGAATCCAGACCCCAATGCAGTATCGGAGTTCGAGGATTGGGTCGATCGCATGCATAACTTTATGCACATTATTCAACCCCTACGTCATGCCCACCCACCCTTATCCGTTCAGATCCTCGCTAACGCTCAGATCTCAAGTGAAGAGGAGAATGGTGATACACCAGTAACCTCCGAGCTTAGGGTACCACGCTTACACAATGTCGACAACGCAGAGTTGGTTAATCCAGAGGTAAACCAACCGGAGTTGACGTACTCCGATATTCCTCAATCCTCTGCTGCTCTCGCTGAAGAAGACCATCTCGGACTTGTTCGCCAATGGCACTTGGACTTGAAACGACCTCCTGGACTTAGTGATTCCCAGTATGCAACCTTCATCCGTTATGCTACATGCTTCTTCCTAGATCATTCCTACCTTTGGCGTCGTCACTCCCAAGGTGCCCATCAGCTTGTTGTATCTCCGAATTCCTGGCTATCGATACTCCGCTCTGTTCATGACAGCCTCGGACATCGGCGTTTCTTTGCTACACGTGCTACGCTCCTGGAACATTTTTGGTGGCCCCATGTTCATGCAGACATTGTATGGTTCGTGCATACTTGTCATATTTGTCAAATCCAGCAGACCCACAAAGTCCTAATCCTGCCAATTGTCACAACTCCGGCTCCACTTTTCGCGAAGGTTTACATTGACACTATGTTTCTCCCAGCCTCCAATGGATATACTTATATCGTTCAAGGATGGTGTTCGCTCTGCCACTGGCCCGAATGGCGTGCTCTCCGGAAAGAAAATCATAGGACTCTTGGAGAATGGCTCTTTGAGGACATCATTTGCCGATGGGGCGGACTTCGGGAGATTGTCACAGACAATGGAAAGGCATTCATCAAAGCAGTCGCATATCTCACTAAGAAATATCACATTAACTTCATCCGTATTTCTGGCTATAACTCACGTGCCAACGGACTTGTAGAACATCCGCACTTTGATGTCCGGCAAGCTTTGTTCAAAGCCGCTGACGGAGTTGAACACCGGTGGTTCACTGGTGCCTACTCTGTCTTCTGGTCCGAACATGTTACGATACAGAAACGCATGGGATGTTCACCGTACTATGCCTCCACCAGAACTCATCCTCTCCTACCATTCGACATCACCGAAGCCACTTACCTCCAGCCACCTCCGGACTCCGTCCTCTCCTCCACAGATCTCATCACTCGGAGAGCCATCGCACTCCAGAAATGATCTGGAGATCTTGCTAAACTCCATTCCGATGTCTATTCCGCACGTAAGAAAGCAGCACTCTGCTTCGAACTCAAGCATGCCCGTACTATCCAGAATTACGACTTCATGCACGGGAACTTGGTTCTTATGCGGAACACCAAAATAGAGAAATCCCTAAACCGGAAGATGCGTCCCAGATACATCGGACCCCTTATCATCATTTCTTGTAACAAAGGAGGTGCGTACATCCTTTGTGAACTCGACGGTTCTGTACTTCACTGGCCAGTCGCGGCGTTCCGACTTCTCCCTTATTTCGCATGCTGTACCATCCCATTCCCCATGTCCACCATCGATATCAACACATCCCGCCTACGACAACTCGAAGAAACAGACCTATTGGACGATGATGACCTTCCAGACATCAACTCCGATCCTCCTACAAACTCCGACTCTGACTCCGACTCTGACTCCGAATAATATGTTCTCCGGACTTTTATACTGTACCTTTTCACTTCATATGCTACCATTTCCACCCAAAATACCTACTTTTTCCTCCTTTCCAAAAGTTGCAGATTCGTTCATTGCGCAACTCCAAGGGGTTTTTCGGCTATGAAGGGATCTGAGCCTTTCCCCTCATTCACAAGTTGTTTTATATACATTAGCTTCCTTCATTCACTTTACCTCATTTCAAGAAACAACCGCCTTTTTTGCATTCTAGTATGTACATTTTTCTTGTAGTACAAATTCTACAAGGGCGCTAGGTCCCAGACTTCCATCTCCGATTCCCCCATTTCTATTCCCCCTCCGACAACACAAACTCCGGCCTTTCCTCTGCTTACTCCACTTCTCCTTCTGACCCCGACTCTGCACCTTTGCCCTCCGAACCCCCTACTTCCTCATCGTCATCCACCATGTTCTCCGCTCCGAATCAAGTGTCGAATTCTTCCTGTGCACAGTCCAAAGCTTGACGAGAGCGCTGATAGCGCACTTCCAAGTCCTTAATCTGGTCCAGGTGGACCCGAGCTTCAGCGTGGTGTTCCAGTATCTGCTGCCGGATCCGGAGCATGTAATGCTCAGCCGAGTCGCGGTCCCAGATAAGGCACAGCTTGGACTCAAGTCTGGTGTACTTTGTCATTCGTATAACGCACTCCAGGTGCAAGGGTAAGACCTTGGTCGCCACCGGAGTTGATGAAGGACCTGCGATGGGTTTGCCAGTCGTCGGATGGTAGATCGTCGGGGCACCAGTCGACCCCTGGAGTGCCACCTGCGACATACCTCGTACTGGCTGTACCCTTCTATGAGCCACCGGAGTTTTCTCCTTCCCCTTTCCCTTCTCTGCGGCAGTCACCCGGCGTTCGACCTTCACCTCCCTGCTCTCTGCCTCCCCAGTGGACAGACTACACTTCGATTTCTTCGTCGCACAGGGCTGACAGATGCCCAGCTTTCCCTTGGTGAGCCGCTCGACGCAGTGGACAGTCCTGCGTGCACTAAGGCATTGTTCACACTGGTAATAAGTCGTTAGAATGGAGATATGTGGACAAAATACTCAGAACACATACCGGCGGGTTGTTCAACACCAATATCTCCCCTTTCACTTCGACTGTCTTCCTCCGCTTCGCCACAGGGCTCACTTCTACAATGTCCGGGTCATGCCCGGCACCTTCTCCGTCCTGCACATCCAACTCCGCCGGAGTTTGACTCATGACCCTTTTTCGTTTGGGCTTTGGCTGAAACACTGGGCACGGACCAATGGTGATTCGTGGAGTCCGTTTTTGCGGTATCAATATGAAGGGAACCTTCGATGCATCAAATGAGGATGCGTAGGGGATCGAGTATGGACGAAAACCGCCTGGACCGGGTTTGTTGTTTGATGACCCAGTGACGACTGTTGGAGGGGCCATTGGGGAAGACGGCTTGTCCAAAACCGGGACTCCATCTGGTACTTGGGTATCCATTATGATGTCCGCCGCCACATGTGTCACCGTCCTAGAGGACTCGGGCGCCCTCTGCATCTCCGTCACACTGGACTTGTCCCCTGCCTCATCAATGACCATGTCTGCCATACTCTCCGCCACCTTACTAAGGTTCTCCGTCGTTGCCACCACTTCCTCATCGTCCAGCCTCTGCTCCTCTATCTCCCCTGTCCTCGCCAACTTCTCCATCCTATCTCCAGTCACCGTCATCGCGTTCCCTGTCACAGGGGTCACCTCCATTGCCTCCATGCCTGCGTCTGTCGGTGTGATAACTTGCGGAGTGTCCTTGGAAACAGCCTTCAGTGTAAAGATAAGACTTAGAATTCAAAACCGGACTTACCACGACCATTGGCGCCAGCATAACTAGCAACTCCACGTACTCCTCCCTTCCCCATATCATCTCCGCAACCTTCCCAACAATTTCTCCTTCCTCTGTCCATAACAAATCCTGCACTTCTCCACTCCGCGCTCGCCAAACCTTCACATTATCACCAAATGCCTCGATCCACAAAGAGAAGTCCTTCAAGCCAATGGGAGGGAACTTGTCCGACTTCAGAAACTCCGTGTCATCGTGAAGGTTACGGAGGGCGCGGGAGACGTTGAAAGGAATGCGTATGGAAGTGCTGGCCATTGCAGTCACTAGGTAAACGTGTGGCAGAGATGGGAAGAACGACGGAATGACCTCTGGAAAAATTCAACATTGCTGACTCATCCTCTTCCCATGCCTCAGACGCGTCGCCTCCCATCACTCCGGACATCACCCATTGCGTGGCTGACTGAGGACAGCTGGTATTTCAAGTGAAGAGGAGATGATAAGTCTCCTGTTGCTCTGAGCCTGAAACCCGGATATTTTCGCATTTCACAGACTTCCTATAGCAACTCTGGTACACCGTACTCCGGACATGGATATGGCGTTCACCATCGGACACAGGACTTAGGCGACAATCATCACGTGACCGGTACCTTTCCAGTCTGCCATCACCTGATTTCATACTACCAACGTTGCCTTTCTTGGACCGATCCCAAACACATGTGCACCTCATGTCGCAAACCCTGCACCCCGCTAGTCGGTTACAGCAGTTTCTTTGTTTTATTTCAATATTTTCATTGCCTCATGCTGATTTCTTTACCACATGTTCTGTACCACAAGACTATCCACCAATTACCCAACTCCTACTTATCATTGTACATATGGTCCCTGGTTTTCCATCTCCAAAATTCTTACATATAAAAACTACTCCCTTACAGTAGACAAAAACAAGTTGTACTACCCCAGTAGTCCAATCCCAATACACTGTTATTGTCCACACTTTGTATTTCATCTCCGTTGTCGTTATCTTGAACAACTTTGGCATTTTGGTCGAAGTCCATGTTCATCGTCATCTCCGTAACTCCATTATCATCGTCTCCATAGCTCCGCCATCTGGTCGTCCTCATCGTTCACAACCCTCCGATATTGTCCTATGAACTCTGTCCCTTGGATTCCCCCTTTGCCCTATCTAGTCTTGGACTATCTTTCAAACTCCGGACTTCTGTCTAGCACCCTATCCGGAGTTTCCCAACTCCCAACTCCTAAGTCCCATTACCATGTCCGGGAACTTTTCTGACTCTGTCTTTTTGTTGGTGTTTGTTTGTGTGGTTTACACGCAGACAATCCTCAGCATATCATCATCAAACCTCGTAATTTACATGCACACATAGTCTAGATGTTGAAGAAAGCTTTGACATGGCACGTTAGGCATTGTGTGGTTGCCGTGTGCTATGTGGCTGTGCCACAAAATTGCTTCCGAACTAGGGTTCCATGAATAATTCGGCGAGACTTAGTTACACCTGTACTATTGTGGGTCGCCATCTGGACCACCCTGGGTTCTGGACCATCACACTATTTACAGACTAGATGGTTGCTTAACGTATATGATGTGGTTTCAATACTTGAGTAGTTGATAAGGGGAAGCTAAGAACAGAGTATGATACAACGCTGATGATTTCGTCTGCAGATGTGGTCCAGTGATGGATGGTTGTCATGTGTTTTGGCATGTTTGCTTAGGATCTAGAGGGTGCCTGATATGGTAATACAATCGCAACATCGCTATTTTGCTGTTGTTCGTCTTGAAACATGCTGCGCTAACTCCTGTCATACCCCCTTCCCTGTCCGCAATCAATTTTTATGTTTCACTCCAATGAATCCTTTGTGGTTGGAGCAACAATGCTCATTCACCAATCTATTGGCCACTTCAGAGTCATGAAATCAATTTGACCATTGCCATCAACACATCAACTGCATGTACTCAGGTTCCACAGTATGCCACTCTCCATACCTTTTTCATTCATTTCATTAATCTGTTGCATTTTTAGGGATTTTTTTCCTCCTGGCAGACACATGCATACCCACAACCACTGCTTTCGATGTGTTGCTGATGCAAAATGAATTGGTCATCCATACCTCAACATGAAGGCAAAGTGGGACTGTACGTATTCACACATACCATCAAACATTGTCTTTAATGTGTTTCCAAGGCTCCACCACCAGTGTTCTCCCAGCATCGCACTATCCACAACCCTCTACGATCAAGCCTCCCCATTCCTCACCTGCAGCCGTTTCACCATATGTACATGAAATGTACTATTCACATGTTTCGAATACATGCTTTTCGTGCATTATTTCATTCATCTCTTGTGCATCAACATCTGTTTCCTTGCAGGATTTAAGTACTGATGCTTTCGAACGATGGATGGACTTCCACAACTCAAATCCTCATCATTCCGCCCTCTGCATACCATGCCTGTACCTACACCATCACCCTTTGATGATATCCTTGCACTACCCCAAGAAGATTGCATTCAGCTCGCCCTGCAAGCAATTGCCAACTCTGGCTCTGATGCAAATGGCAACCCCCAGCTCTGTCTTCATACAGCCGCCAGCACATATCGTGTTCCTCACAGCACACTCAGAAACCATTTTAATGGTGTCAAGACACATGCGGAAGCACACATGAACCAGCAAACACTTTTGCTAGCTGAAGAAGAAGTTCTCGTCAAGTGGGCGAAGGTGATGGGGCACCGGGGAGTACTGTTGACATATACTATGCTTGCTGCTTATGCTTCTGAAATTTCTGGAAAGGCAATTGGAGACTTGTGGCCCAAGAGATTTCTCACGCGGCATGGAGATCTCAAAGTCAAGGCTACGACAAGTCTTGAGAAATGTTGTGCGAAGGCTCTTAATAAGGCAGCGGTGGAAGGATTTTACTATATTTTGGAAGGAGTGGTGAAGGAGTTTGATATTGAGCCTGAGAACATGTGGAATATGGATGAGAAGGGAGTGCAGTTGGGGATAGGAGCGAAGGTTGCTGCGGTTATTGATCGCAACCAAGCTGTGGTCTATTCTGTCGAAGATGGCAACCGTGAGCTCATTACCATCATTGAAGCTGTTTGCGCTAATGGAAAGGCACTTGTCCCTTTGGCCATTTTCCAGGGAGTGCATCGCAACCTTGAATGGGGCAGGCCCGAGAACAATCCATCATATGCTAGGTATGTGATTAGTCTATTACTTCAATGGCCATTCTTGTACTTAAATCAATGTGTTCACCATAGCATCTCTGTCTCACCCAAGGGATGGACCAACCAGGAGCTCAGTCTGAAATGGCTGGAGCGGGACTTTGAGCCGAACACCAGACCACCAAACCCCCAGATGTATCGCCTCTTGATTCTTGACAGTCACAATTCACACTGTACCTATCCATTTATTAAATTTGCTGCTGAACATCGCATCATCGTCATATGCCTTCCTTCCCATACAACGCATGCCTTACAGCCATGTGACATTGGTGTCTTCGGTCCACTTGCCTGCGCATGGAAGTCGCAAGTTACATGGGCATCACAGGACAACATACCAATCACAAAGGTGAATCTATTGCTCTATTATCACAATGCTCGCAGTCAAGCACTAAAACCAACCACAATTCTATCGGCATTCAGAAAAACTGGTATACACCCTTTTGATCGTGATGCCATCCCCTTATCTGCCTTCAAGCCGGCAAAAAACACAACTACCCAGGCTGCGCAACCACTGCCAGCACAGCTTCCATCACTTCTGACACCAACACTGTCAGCTGAAGCAACTGTGGTGGCAACGCTAACACCAGACGCCACGCCCACAGTGTCACTTGATGTTGATGCACCTGCAGGCCCAATCAGTGCTGGGAGTGGAGGCCCTGAACATAACGACACTCATCTTGCAATAAACAACACCAACAACATCAAATTGGAGCCCAAACCAACACAGCGGTATCATATCCAGGTACCACCATTACTTCCGAATACAGCATCGCGATGTGTGCTCTGAGAGGAAAATAAAATGTTATGAGATATTATTGCATGCGTCAGGGTGGTGTTGGAGCAGGACTATGCTCAAATGAAGTTGATGGACCTGGAGAATGAGAGGTTGCATCAGAAGGCATTTGCGAAGGATCAACAAAAGGCCACGAAGAAAAGACTTGCCTCCAGTCAAGCACGCCATATGACGGCACCCGAAATGCTGGACTTGCTTGCCTGACAGACATGGGAATCGGCAATGGGGAACATGTTCAAGGAAGCTTCAGAGAAGTTCAAGGCTTGGTGAAAGGCAATTGATGATTACTACAAGCAGATGGCAGCTGAAAAGAAGCAGAACGAAAGAGCCTGGAAGACAGCAGCACGTCAGGCAAAGAAAGCAGAGATGGAAGCGGAGAAGGCCAGGATGCGGGCTGAGCGGGAGGCATTGCATGGGTGTGGGTGTGGGCATGGGCGTAGTCATGCACGGGGTCACAGTCGAGGTCGAGGTCGAGGTTGAGGTCTTGAAGAACTGATGTTGTTGGCTGAGGAACCCAACACTGATGATTTTGGGAGTTCAGAAGCAGATTCTGTACTGACAGACAATGATGACATACCAATTGCAGAACCTGAATGTCGTCCACCATGTGAATGCAGAGCCAGGGCACCAAGGTTCTTCCCAGACGACACCGATGATGCAGAAACAGCACCACAGGTAGTGCGCCCATGACCGAGGCCTCGTTGGATCGCCGCTCAGCAGGTAGAGACACCCGATGTGTCCTCCTCTCATGATACGGTCACCCAGTTGTTGGAGGATGTTGGGATGGGCTCATTGCAAACAGAACGCCGTGGGGCTTGTACAGGGAAGGAAATTGTGTTGGTTGGGAGGGTGGAAGCAGTTGCAGAAGTCTCACCTTGTGCGGCTGTGCGGCTGCAGTCAGAGCCTCATTTGGCATCGACAGAGGCCCTTGTTGCTGTCCAACATGGCGTCCTTCATACAGGAGAAGCCGAAAGGGATTTTTCAAGGCTGGTTCAGCAGGGAGAACCGAGAGTCGAGCCAGCAGGCAGTGAGAATGTTGCGGAGAGGGAGCTGCCAGCAAGGCGCAGCAGAAGACTTGCTACGAGGGGAAAATAACTTAGAATGACACTTTTTGGATAGGTTAGACTTACCACAATATGTATGGATACAATCGATTTCTCAGAGCTCACCTGGGGCACTTTGAGCAAGCGACTATGACGAATGTTGTTGAAGAGGCATACGTTCCCATGGGTGGTCCACTTCCCAGTTTGGCCCAATTTGGCACCTGTTGTTGGAAAATATTCACAGCATGTGAACGGTCAACCTTAAAAATGTAATGCGTATGTCATATGCTTCCCAACATGCTAGACAACGTCTGAGCGACGTTTGAAAGTTGTAGCACTGTTTATTCATTCTCCATCTCTTTAGAACACTTAGGTGGTCAGGAACCCGACCCTTTATAGTAACTAAGTCTTGCCCCCTGAAGTCTATTATTCACACGAGTTAATAACATTCCTCACATTTCCATTAATAACATGTAAACAATGAGTTATTCACAGATGTGAGTAATGTTTAGAGCATGAATAATGTGAAAATTTTTGAGACTGGTTAGAAGTTCCATATGTCCTCGTCCTCAGCCTCCAACACAGTGGCCGGCTCCTTGGGAAGCGAAGTGGCCGGATTGGAGTTGTTTGTAAATGGCTTCTCGGAGATCATGTCCATTAATGCAACTGCATCGATGTTGATACACGCATCGATCTGGAAGCCCAGCTGCACCATGTCTGTGAATGCTGCATTGACAGGAAGCAAGTCCTCATTGTCTCCTGACTCGCCATCACTCTCAGACTCATTCCCATCACCCTCGCCGGCTGCTCTCCCTGCTCAGATCTCTTCAAGAACCTTGTTTTTGATCTTGTGGAACTTGACAACAGGTCAGTATTGATCTTTTTGCGAATTGTCATTCTGATAATGGCGTTTAATCAGATGCTTTTGTATGCCAGTGGTTCAGTCATGCGCACCATATGTTTGCCGTACCACTGGCCAATCTGGATCATATCAACTAACGTTTGTGCAGTCTGATTTCCACGAAGCGGCGAGTTGAACCATATAATTGTTGAATTAGTGCATTCGTTGGGCATGGAATTGACGAGGATTGAGAATATTTTGATGGCAAGAAACTGGTACGAGGTTGAGTTTCTGATGCACACTTGAGATTTACTAAAAATCCCTTACTGTTAGGACTGACATCTCTAACAACTCAATCAAGAGTCTTCTGTGTCTGACTATCAGCGGTCAATACCTAGCTGAAGTCCTACCTTAGCCGATGAGGCGAATGGGTAGTCGATAGTCCGCTTTTTAGAGCTAGGACTATGTCGGGATCGTCTAGTAGCTACTAAGATGATAGTTGTTTGAGTTCTGATTGAGCTGAGAGGCGAGTAAGTCCCGTAGGATTCAATAGATCAAGCTGGAGAATGCTACGATAAGTACTACGTCTTTTATACTAATGAGTAATGGTCCATGCAATAAGAATGTGACTCAGTGAGCATAATGAGTATGATGGTCTGAGGCCCAGGTATCATAGATACGTTGACAGTCTCCTGGTAAGTGACGGGGATAGTGAAGGGAAGTGATGGAGTGTCGAACAGCAAGGCTGTGAGGACGACGATGATCTGTCAAGTAATAAATAGGTTAAATGGTACGGCGGCGATAGATAAAGGTACGAGGAGACAGTGAAGGACGAAGGCGTCCGAGGTCCGAGATGTCCAACGAAAAGTGAAATTGTAACATTACCCCCCCTCTACCGTTGAAGTCCCTGACTTCAACACCCATACGACTCTCCAGTGGTATTGGTGATCCCCTCATCATCGATGGGATCATCGTAGTCATAATCTTCCGGGTGGTAATTGTATTCGGGGGAGAAGCGGCAATTTTCAGGTTGGTGTCCCGGCTGTACTCGATGGCAGCGGGGACAGGTGTAGTGGGGGCAATTTCGATAGATGTGCCCCGGTTCACCGCAGTTGTTACATAAGGTTTCTCATCACTTCGCAGCAAGAGAGTGTCGTTTCTGTGGAGGAGGGGGAGACGGTGAGACAACAATAGCATTGGAGGAGGAGGAGCCAGGTGTGGCCAACTTTTCAGGGGATCGAGTCTTCTTTTTGTGTTGGATGGAGAGCATCTTTTGACGAGCGGGGGAGGGTTTCTTTACGATGATGGTTTCTTCTTTGGTGGAGTTGCTGGTAGTTTGAGAGGGATCGGTGGGGGCGGGTTCGGGAGATGACAATAGCCATGGTGAAACCTGTTGGGGAAGTGTGGGGGCAGGGATTTCTGGCGTGGCAACTCTTGGTGGGGTGTCGAGATATGGTATGCTGATGTATGGCATATCTGGGGTGTGTGGGAGGGTGTCGATACCATCGAGGAGGGCTTCTGGTCCTAGATGAAGCATGGAGAGGAGAACGTCATCCAGGGCATGATCTCCTTGTTCGATTTCCTCCACCATATCTGTGATTACTGCTTCTAAGCTACCCACTTGTCTGATCAGAACTTTCTGTTGTTGGAATGTTTCGAAAGCAATCCTGGTGAGGGGTCCAGTGATATTATTGTTGCAGGTGTTTACTATGAGGTCGGCTGCGTGGTTCTCCTGAGCCATCCACTGTCTGGCCTTTTGGAGGACTTGGTAGAAGGATTCTGGGTAGGGGGTGGGGAAAGTGATGTTGGACATGTTGATAAGAAGAGTGGGAGGAAGGAGGTTGGGTTGGGTTTTCTTTCTGTTAATTTATGTTGTCTTGTGAGGGTATCCTTTTATATACAAAAGAGGGTGGTGGTTGCGTTTTCGTATTAGAGCAAAAGGGATCTTGGTTCGAGAGGAACCCCTAGAAATGCTGATTGCATTTCACAATGTAGGGGTGATGATCGATATTGTATGGGATGTGGTCGCATAGCAAACATTTCGGCTGTTCGCATTCTACGGGGTTGAGAAGATGGTTGATATAATATGGAGGGAGGTTGCCTGGCGAGTTCTTCGATCTCTTCCTGTGTAAGGGTGAGTCGTCCAAACATGAGGGGGGACTGGGGACAAGATTCGGTGAGGTAGTTTCGTCGGAAACTCCGAAGATCGAAATAGAATTGAGATCCGACGACCCAAGCACCGACCAAGAATAAGAAAGTGAAGAGAGAAGCAAGGACTGCCACAGTTTTCGACATGATGGTTGATGATGGAGTCAGAGTTGTCGTTTCCTTTTATAGTCGATCAGAATTTCTTTGGCAAGATCCAGGTTAGCCGATGGTTCCCACGTATTTTCTGATGTCGGGTAACCCTTCCATTTGATAAGATATCAGTAACCTTTCCCAATCTTCTTGTGGGCTACGATGGCCTCCACTTCGTATTGTTCTTCTCCCTCTATTAGATCAGGAGGTGGTTTCAGGAAATTTGGACCATGGACGTTGTTTTCTTCAAATCGCGTCAACAGCATGGCGTGGAAGACAGGGTGGATCTTCCATTGGTTGGGGAGTTTCAGGCAATATGTTAAGGGTCCTAAAACCTCCGTGATCTCGAATGGTTCTTCACATTTTGGTGCCAGTTTCCTAGCTTGGTATCTGATCTTCAGGTTCTTGCTTTCCAGCCAAACCTTGTCATGTTTTTCAAAGGGTTTGAACCCCTTGATCGTATGTTTCATCATTTTCTGTCTGGCTAACTTGTGTGTTGCCAGAGCTTCGTCTCTTGCACATTGCAAGGCGACGATCCATTGTTCGACTGCAGGTACATCAGTCTTCGGGTATGGAGTGGGGATACCTCGAGGATCGAAGCCCATCATGAGGTAAAATGGGGAGGCGTTTCGAGCGGAATGAATCCAGTTGTTGTGCGTGAATTCTGCTAATGGTAAGAGGTCCTTCCATGTTTCAGGGTTTTTTGAGCAGAATATCCGGAGATATACTTCGAGTTCTTGGTTCAGCCGTTCCATCTGTCCATCCGTCTGTGGGTGGTAGGCAGTGCTCAGGGCAAGTTTGATACCTAACAGTCGTCCGAGTTCTCTTGTAACTCGTGCTGTGAATTGGGGACCTCTGTCAGAGATGATCGTGTCAGGGAGTCCGAACCATTTGTATACGTTTTGCAAAAGGAGGTCCGCAGTTCCTAATGCATCAATCATTTTGTTGCAGGGGATGAAAATTACCCCCTTTGTAAGCCCATGGTCTACCATGACCATGATTAAATCAGATCCATTGTGTTCCGGCAGGTTGGTGATAAAGTCCATGGAAATCTGCACAAATGGCCGTGTGGTTGTTGATTTAATCGGCATCAATGGCGCCACTGTCGGATGTGTGTTGACCTTCATTTGTTGACATGTGGCGCAGCCGTCAACATATTTCTTTATAAAAGTATACATACCCGGCCACCAGTAGTCACGTTTGACTAGTTCCATGGTTTTATATTGGCCCGGGTGTCCTGCAATGAGGGAGTCATGGTATCGTTCAATGATACATCATCGAAGTTCTAGATCTTCTGGGATGTAGCATTTTCCTTGGAAAAACAGCATATCGTCTTCGATTTTCCAGTCTTCTAGTGCCGATTTGGTGGGTGGTACCCCCTTTGTTTTGAGAGTATTGATGGCATCCATCATTACCTCATCTTTCATCAGTGCTTGGACCAGAGCACCTTTGAGATCTAAATTGATTGTCCGGATGAACAAATTGTCTGGTAGGACAATAATATCCTCGTTGTCATTGTCGTCTTCTGGACAGAGATCTGCTCGTCGGGATAGGGCGTCAGATTGCACCATCTTTGATCCTGGAATGTGGATCAATTTCAGGTCAAACAGGGATAAGTAGAGACTCCATCTCGCTTGTCTCCTGTTCAGTTTCTGGGCGGTCTGGAAATACGTTAGATTCTTGTGATCTGAGAGTATTGCGGTAGGGAATCCGTTGCCTTGAATCAGGTGTCGCCATGTTTCAAGTGCACGGATGATCCCCAATAGTTCTCGATCGTAAATTTGATAGTTCCGTTGTGTTGCGTCGAAGGCATGTGATATGTATCCACATGGGTGCCAGTCGCCATTAATGTCCTGTTGGCAAATAACTCCTCCGGTTGCCCATTTTGATGCGTCCGATTCGATCAGGTATGGCTTCGTCCTGTCAGGCATAATCAGGACTGGAGCCTTCAGGAATGCGGCCTTGAGTTTTTCAAAGGCGTTGTTCCTTTCTTTTGTCCATTCCCAGTGTTTATCCTTCTTCGTCAGCTCATGTAATGGTTGAGCAAGGTCTGCGAAGTGACTGATAAACTTCTGATAAAAGTTTCCAAAACCCAGGAATGAGCGTACCCCCTTCACGGTGGTAGGGGTCGGCCAGTCTTTGATTCCTGCGAGTTTTGCCAGGTCCATTGAGACGTGATCTGGGGTGATGATCATCCCTAGATATTCGATCTTGTTCGTCTCAAAAGTGCATTTTTCTAGTTTGAGGAAAAGGTCGTTTTCCTTCAAACGCTGTAATATCCGAAGCGTACGCTTCTGTTGTTTGTCAAGGTTGTCCGAAAATATAAGGATATCATCCATATAGATGATGATCCAGCCTTCGTTAATCATGTCCCAGAATAGTTCGTTCATCATTCTTTGGAATGTCGCAGGTGAATTGCACAATCCAAAGAACATCACCATTGGTTCGAACAGACTGCGATTTGTTTTGAATGCGGCCTTCCATTCATCACCTTCCTTGATTCTGACATTATTGTATCCCCAGCGTAGGTCGAGTTTTGTGAAAATGGTTGCTCCTTTCAGAGTTTCCATTAGCTTGCTGATGAGGGGTAGGGGATATGTATCTGGGATTGTCATGTTGTTCAAGTATCAGTAGTCCTGACATGGTCTAAGTGCCCCTTCTTCCTTCTTTGCAACAAAGAAAAAGGGTGAGGCCATGGGTGAATTAGATTGACGAATATATCCCTTCCGAAGATTTTCTTCTAGAAACTCGTTGAGTTTCTCCTGTTCTTTTGGGGACAAGGGGTACACCTTGCAGTCCTGAGGTACGGCATCTGGTTGTAGGTTTATTGCATGGTCAAAGGTTCTCCACTTGGGCATTTGTTCCGATGCTTTCTTTTCGAAGACCTCCTTGTATTCCTTGTAGTAGTCAGGCAGCATTTCATCTATTGTCTTCTTGGGCTGTTCCTTCTCTTTGGCTGTACGAAGGTGAGCTAGTTCTTGAGTGATAGAGATTTTCTGCCTGATCCATATGTGTTGACTATAGGAATGTGTTAGAGTATGGAGGGCTTTGATAAATCTTCCCATAGTTGTGCCTTTCTGTTTGACCATATATTCGGAGGTTCTGTGTTCCTCTGTCAGAGGAACTTCTTTACCTTCGAATATGCCTAAAACCGGTTCTCCCTGGATATAGCTGATGATTAGTTCATCGTCAGCTAAGAAGTCTTCTTCAGGAAGAAGTTCTTCCAGTAGTATCCTCGGGATATCATCCTGTCCTTTTATTTCTGTGATGGGTATTTCCTGTGGAGTTTCCAAGATTGGTTCTTGTTCGGTATCTTGGTCGTCTATGATGATTGGTTCATCTAGTCCCAATGTTTGTCCAACAAATTGGGGTTCTTCTTCGTCAACCTCTTCGATGGTTGACTTCGGATGAATCTTGGTTTGAATAACTTCCTCTTTGGGAAGCGATTCGGTTTCGCAGGTGTCCTGTTCTTTAGCCTTTCGGTCAAGAGTAGTCTTAACTTTAACTCTTAACTTTCTGATTTCCTCAGCCTTTTTGAGAGCAGATCCAAAAGTTCGTTTCGAGGGTGTTGTAGTCGAAGTGGTCCCTTCTGTCATCAATCATCGGATTTCGTTCTTCTCCTTGAGAATAGAAGAGAAAGTCCTTCTTGCGCGTTTTGGATCAATTTCGAGTAGGAGAGTCGGAGCCAGGAGAGTCTGAGAATCATGTTCTCATCTCCTAGGTCTTGAATAAGGAAGAGGTCTTGTGTTACGAGCTTCCCTATTTTGTTCGTTAACCAGGTGTAATGGGTAATGGGTCTGGCTTTGTTGTATGTTCCATCTACGTTTCTTGTCCTGATTGGTTCCCGGAGTTTCTTCATGGGAACGTTGTTTTCTTTGGCAAAGGTTTTGTCCAAGAAAAGTCCTTCTGCTCCAGAGTCTACAAGGCTTTGTGTGTCGATGTTTCTTTCACTGATACTAGCCGAGATAGGGATTCGAAAAGATTTTGAATTCTCAGCTAGTATTACAGTAGAAATAGAAATGGTGGCAGGTACTGATGTCGAGGCAGACCGCTGCTTTAAAAACCCTCATCCTCTAAGTGCTTCATGCATTCCTCCTTTTCGTCATCAGGGAGTTCCGCAATTAAAGCCTTCATTTTTAGGTAGGCATCCCTTCCCTTTTTTGGGTTGGACTTCTGTTGGAAATGAAATTTCCTGGGGTCGTTAGGGATGACCCCCTTCTTGTGGTTGCTGGCACGGTGACCGGGCTGGTGGCATTCGAAGCACAAGCCTTTCTTCATGTGGTTGTCTCTCTCTTCAAGAGTGAGATGGTTGACATCCATTGCATTGGGATCACGTGGGATGTATCGGGGTGTCGGGTGGGAAGTGGAAGGGGTGTGGCTCTTTGTAGCCATCCCTTTCGAGAATCTGGTTGCCAAGGCCCATGAACGACGCCATTGGTTATCGTATTTGATGGCTGCTTGTTGCCATCCATCGGTGGTAGTGGGCATGGTATCCATATCAAAGATCTTTGATAACAACTTCGGATGGAGTCCTTCCATGAAGTACTCGATCAAAGAAGCTGCTTCTGTGATACCGCTTCTTCCTGCCTGAATTTTGAATTCAGTGACGTACTCCTCCACTGTCCCGGTCTGTTTAAGGGTGCGGAGTTTCGTTCTAGCCTGTCCCTGTGGGTCAACAGGGGCGAAGGCCACTTCTAATTTGGCTTGGAAGGCAGTGAGTGTCCCCCAATCGTTCAAGCTCTTCAAGCTGTCAAGCTTGACTTCTTTCCAAGCGGCAGCAGTTCTGCCCTTGATGTACGATAGCATGAAAGCTATCTTCTTTGTATCGGTATCATATTGAGTGGGGTTTAGTTTCAGATAAACCATACACTCGAGTATGAATGTCTTCAGGAGTTCTCGATCTCCTGTAAAGGGAGATGGAGGACTGATTCGAGCTTCTGAGGTAACAGTTGCCATTGGAGGTAGTGTGATAACTGGAGGTAGTGGTAGAGGGAGTGGGAACTGGGGAGTTCTGGGTGGTTCGAAGGGTTGGTAGGAGCGACTAGTTCTGGGTTCGATAACTCCTAGGATAGACTCCGCTAGTGGGTCTGTGTCTGGTTCTGTTTTGTGTTCTACCTCTGGGTAGTCTTCTACGATTGGTGAGGTCTTGCCTTCACTTGGTGATGCGTAGTCGTCTGTGTCTGATGAAGAGGAATAGGTGTTGTTGGACCCTAGTCTGTAAGTTCCAGACTGTCTGGTCCTGGAAGTCGTCTTGTCTGGGTGGGGTTGCCTATACCTAGATAGGTAGGCGTTTGGTGTCGAGCTTGATCTTTTGTTAGGACTGATGTCTCTAACAACTCAATCAAGAGTCTTCTGTGTCTGACTATCAGTGGTCGATACCTAGCTGAAGTCCTACCTTAGCCGATGAGGCGAATGGGTAGTCGATAGTCTGCTTTTTAGAGCTAGGACTATGTTGGGATTGTCTAGTAGCTACTAAGATGATAGTTGTTTGAGTTCTGATTGAGCTGAGAGGCGAGTAAGTCCCGTAGGATTCAATAGATCAAGCTGGAGAATGCTACGATAAGTACTACGTCTTTTATACTAATGAGTAATGGTCCATGCAATAAGAATGTGACTCAGTGAGCATAATGAGTATGATGGTCTGAGGCCCAGGTATCATAGATACGTTGACAGTCTCCTGGTAAGTGACGGGGATAGTGAAGGGAAGTGATGGAGTGTCGAACAGCAAGGCTGTGAGGACGATGATGATCTGTCAAGTAATAAATAGGTTAAACGGTACGGCGGCGATAGATAAAGGTACGAGGAGACAGCGAAGGACGAAGGCATCCGAGGTCTGAGATGTCTGACGAAAAGTGAAATTGTAACACTTACTGCAAGTACTCGGGCATGTGGATGCATCTCAAGGCTCTGCCACCATGCCAAAGGATTCTCCGTGGCTGTCCTCTCCGACTGCTCCTCCCTGAATGGCCATTCCTTCTTCCAATAAGCTTCAAGTTGATGCTTCAACTCCCTTGCTGCGCTGCCTTCACCCAACTTCATCAAAACTTCTTGTTTCCTCGCCTCCTCTGGGTACATCTTCATCTGCTCGAAGGTATTCTGGAGGAGGGTTTTTAAATATTCTTTGACCTTTTCATACACTTCAGGGTATGGAACGGGGGTGATACGAAGTCCGGATTTTGGGTCAATTGGAGGTATAACAATTGTTGGGATTCGTGCAACTGTGGGAGGCTTCAAAAAATTCTTGAGGGTGTATCCTAAAGCATCTGGTTAGTCTGTATAGATGTTCCAGAGATTTCGACACCTATGAGGGTCGAGGGCGAAGGCTGTGAAGTAGACATCATTTTTGAAGAATTCCTCATAGTGTTTGTTGTAGATTGCTGTCACCTTGTTTGAAAGCGTGATGGGGATACCATTAACCACAGGGCCTTTCTTGAACAGGTCATTCAGTGTCGCCCCAATTGCAAGCCAAAATAGAAAGACATCAGATGTGTTTGCATGAGCAGCCTCCAAAGACCAAAGAGACCAAATGAATGGGCCAACTAGTGTATTGTATTGCAGCATGCTTGTCTCAAATTCATTGTATTTCCCTGTTACGCGGTTCACAAACATCCCTTGCACCTTAGTATTCTGTGATGGTGAACTGAGCATGAAAGATTTGAGCTCGTATTCAAGGTATTGTACTCACCTTGAATTTGATCTCTTTTGTGATTACCAGCTTCCAGATGGCTGGAAGACATGGATCAAGTGCTGTTGAAGCCATCCAATGAGTTCCGAACCGAGTTTTCCCAACTTTCTGTAATGCTTTGACAGGTTTGTCATCACCTGCAAGATTGCGCTCCTTTCGAAGTATGGCTGTAGAATATGATGACTTGCTGAAGTGCTTGATGAGTGATTTCAAACCAGAGATAAACTGAAACAATTGTGAGCCAATTTCATATGTGTGGGATGAACAAGTGGACAACAGACAAATTTGAACTCTTCCAGCTGTGTGACATCCTTGATCATGTTGTGTATATGGTGAACACAGTCACATAGGTCAATCATGGTCTTAATCACCCCTGAGAGGTTTCGCCGAGATGCTTTTGTGACATTTGTGCTATCTGAGCATGCCACCGCCCAATGGCTAAGTCTGACTGCTTCTAATGTCTGTAACCAACACATTGCTGGTTCAGCACAGTAGCACAAATCAAATTCTGGTCAGCTTACCTTTGTAAGCTTCTTCTGGACCCAATCTGCAGTGTGATGCTCATCTGATCCCTCGTGGCCATCCAGGAAGTAGGCCTTACGTGTGGGTGTTGTTGCATGTACAGTATAAAAAAACTGAGGCCTCCGAGTAGTCGTTCCGTCAAATGTCAGCATGAGATTATGTTCTTGTTTGAGTTGCTCGATTTGCAGGCCACAAACATGCACTGCTTCTCAGGGAATATGGTTGTCCACAAATGCATCACTTGAGGTTGGTTTATATTTAGGGTTCAGTGTTGTCATGAGTTCCTTCCACTCTGGAGAGTCTATGATGTGGGGCACAAGACCATGGACACAGATAAGACACATGATAATATGGTCAACCTTGACCTGGTACTGCTTGACTTTGTCATCTTTCCTTTTCCCACCAGCCGCACGAAGCTCAGCCATGTCAAGCTTATTTGACTGTGTTGGCTTCTGTCCCTTTGATTTTTGTTGGCAGGAAGCAGTGGATTGGATGCTCATCAGAGAGGAGGACTCTGCGCATGGGTTCTGAGCTTGAAGATCCATTAGCTGAGCACCAAGAGAACCAGCCGCAGACTCTTCAATAGCTGTTTGAAAGAGTTCCAGATCATGAACTGCAAGTGCCTTGCATTTTGTCGCATGCTTCAAGACGCAATTGAGGGACGCATTTCCCTGGGCCTGGTATTCACAGCTAGGCACAACACATCCCCAGGACTTCTTATTCAGGTCGTTGACATATTTGATTATCAAGTGACTCATGAGATCATTGGGGGTGCATCCAAGAGCCAAGTTGGGCTGGTAGATGGACTTCTACATCAAAGGGGTTAGTTCCACGATTTCGAAGGTATGTCTTACATGCTGAGGGCCTCGGTTTCTTTACAGTAGCCTCCTCTGTCAATTGAATGGATAGTGCTCGTTTTCGTGCAGCCTGGACCTCTGTCTCAGTTGGTATCTGGTGTAAAAAGATGTCCAGAAAGTGTTGTGTCATGAATGTCAATCATGTATACCTTTGCTCCATGAGCCTCATATGCTTTCTCGGTACTGATTGCAACATCAATAATCCACTTCTTGATGATGTTATTTGTCGGATGCTCCTTATGAAAGCATTCCAAGAGCGGATGTAGTGCGCAAATTGCCTTGCCTCTCTCGAGAATTGGCAGAATGCCATCACCAGATGTCCGAGCCTGCCACCCAAAGATATGTTCAAGTTGTTCCCCAAGAGTGCAGATTTCATCTCCTGTTTTCTCAAGCAGTTCAGAGTCCAACTCAAAATTGAGAAACGAACTGTATCTGGATTCCACATGAGATTTTGGCAATGGTAGCTGCATGGGCAAGTGATTCAAAAGATGATCAAGTCTCGAAAGGACTTGATCCAATTCCTCTTGTGAGATTGACTCGGGAGGTGGGTAGGGCATTCTTCGCGAAGGTCTTGACGTGATGCTGCAAGGGTAGGAGACTGATTTGATGGGCCTGAGACTTTTTCGCATAGCTCGGGTGCAACCAGGGACGTGTCATATTAATTGCCGAGATATTCACATTATTCACATAGGTATTGGCACCAGGACGAGGAGGAGGTGTTATTAACATGTTATTAACATTGTATATAAACTGATGTAAATAAGTTACCACTTATTCACGGAACCCTATTCCGAACGAGATCCGACGTGAATGCTGTCCGTTCCTTCAGTCTTGACATCTTCTGTCCATGACCTCAATCAAATTTTCTGTGAGAAGTCTCCAGGCATCATGATCATAGGCGAGTTCCCTAACGTCTCTGCGGCACCTACCACTCATTGTTGCATCCAGATCCCAATATTCCCGACGCAGAGCCCAACACACCCTTGCCCACAACAGCCAACTCACTCCCCGAGTAAACGAGCCAGCCCCAATCCCCAACGAACCTTCCAGCACTAACAAGACTCCGATTGGCTTGTTTGCTCCTACAGCTACACTGCCGCGATCCACTCCCCCAACCCTCCCCGGTGTGTTCCCGTTGTTTCCACGAAGTGTGACCGTGATCCAACTCACGCAGCTACACCCTCGGCGCTGCACGGCCGTCCCAGCCAATCACATACAACTTCACCCCCTGGACCCCATCGACATCCCTTGCCTCACCATCCTCATCCTCATCGCCCCCATCCCTCCCTGGCTCAGGCCACCTCCTCCTTGTCCCCCAACCCCTCACCCGAAACCCACACCAGGCGCCTGAGCCGGTGTACCGAATATCGGCATATGTCAACCTCGACCCCTTCCTCCCCGTATCATGCGTCACGCAGGTCCACCGGCCCGGAGCTTGGGACGATGACGCGGCGGACGCGACTGGTGAATTGGTGGGGAAGTTCGAGTGAGTGTGTGCCAGTTGTCGTTTTTACAGTTTTTGCATGGGATGACATATCCCCTCCTCCCTCTCGGTACTGCAGACTATCACTGAACCAACAACGCGCGATTCTAACAATGGGAGACACCACCACTCGGCTTCTAAACGTGCTCTCCAGTATCGGCAGCTCGATCGTACGTCCCCCCTCCCCTCCCCTTTTGTGCGCCTCTAAACCCCCCCACTCACACCACAACCAGCACCACTGGAAATGGACATTCACCTCCACCCAGCTCCGCTGGGACTGCCGCACAACCCTTGATGACGGCTCCCCCATGTGCATCATGCGTCCTCCCCTCTCCTCCCCCTTCCTTCCCTCCTTCCCTCCCATCCCTTCCATCCGCTCACTTCCTCGTTCTTTCCCCTCAAAAAAAAAAACGCACAGTGCTACGCCCTCCCCACAGACTACCTCCTCGCCTCCTTTGTCCCGCCCTCCCCCGCAGCCTCCCTGCCCCTGCCCCCCGCGACGCTGACGGTGTTTCCGAGCGGCCACGCGGACAGCTTGTTGGACCATATTGTGGTGAGTGCGCTGGTCGTGGAGAGGAAGATGATGGCGGCAATGTAGGGATGTAGGATGTAAGAGATTACTGTGGGGGGTGTTTTTATTGTTGCTGTCTTTTTAGCTCTCCAAACACACATATATATGTAGGTGTATATATATACCCTGTTCGTCTATCGGGTTTTAGCGGTCAACTTGATTAATGCTCATTCTGGAGCAGGATATATGCCAGTTTTCTTTTCTTTTTTTCTTTTCTTTCTTTTTCTCTTATTCTAGAGCCCTAATCTGTTCAATCTCTCCCCGCGATGTTCTATCGATTTCACTGTCCCTCCGGCCGCAGGATGAAAGACTCGACTCGACTTCCTGCGATCGGCAGTATACATTGCAAAGGGCAAATTCTAACTTCGGTCCGACAAGCAACAAAGTGGCTTGCGTATTCTTCCTAAGCGCACTTTTCGTATATAGGGGATCTCCAAACAAGAATTTCCCTGATCACAATATGTATACGGAAGCATTTACGAATGCAAGGTGCCGTTTTTTTTTTTTTCATCGTACAAGTCGCATGCGCCAATGACCCCCACACGACACTGAATAGCCTTCTGAAGCCAGCCGTCCTGCCCAGAGTCTGACTGACCACTACTCCCCAACGTCGTTAGGAATCAGGATCCTTGACATTCCGAAGCCTGGGTAATATAACTTAAGAACATACGGAGGATTGATGACGGTGACGGGGGGTCATAACCCCCATCACTGACTGCATATACTCGGCATGATCAGAAGTATCCATGATTATGTAACATCTATGTGACCCGAAATTTGAAGTGTTTGATTTCTTAAATTCTGCAAATATTCAACACGCAAGCATCCAGTGTCTTATGGTGTCCTTGCACATCTCTGGACATCAGTATGACACACCCCAGAAGAACCGTCTTATTGGGGCAATCATTGCTGGTAAATCAGTTGCTGAATCTGCACGTCTCTTCAACTTTCCTTATACGTCTGCATCGGACATCTGGCGAAAGTACAAGAAAACAGGCTCAACACGAAATCTCCCCCGATCTGGACGTCCATGCAAGCTGACAGAGGCAGACAAGCGCCTCATTGTCAGATCTGCCCTGAAAACGCATCGAAGACCATTCACCGACCTTGTCAATGTGGTCGATACCCAAATCAGCCAATCCACCATCCAGTGTGTATTAGCTGCCAAAGGGTACCATCGTCAAGTTGTGCGAAAGGTCCCATACCTTACACCTGCACATAGGAAGGCACGGCTTAGCTGGGCCAGGCTGTATTCAAAGTTCACGACGAGTGATTGGGAGCATGTTATTTGGTCAGATGAATGCTATGTCTATTTGGGTGACAATCATGGTCGTGTTTACATCACACGCTGCCCAGGGGAGGAATTACTCGAAGACTGCCTCATTCCGACATTCAAGCAATCAACTGTATGCATTATGGTGTGGGGGTGTATCATGGCAGGGAGGAAGGGTCCATTGGTTGTGCTTGAGTACCCAGGAGGGAAGGGTGGTGGCATGAATACCCAGAGATACCGAGAACAGGTTTTAGATGGGGTTCTGAGGGATTTCCATGGACAGATGAGTGCCTCCCTTCAATCTGTCCTCTTCCAACAGGATGGGGCTCCCAGCCACACCAGCAAAGCAACGAAACAATGGTTACTGGACAATCACATTCCACTTCTCTTCCACCCACCCTCTTCCCCTGATCTCAGCCCCATTGAACCTCTTTGGCACGACCTCAAATGCATCATACGTCGTCTTCCTCACCCTCCTTCGACCGTTGAACAGCTCAAAGCCGCTGTTCATGCTGCCTGGCATGCACTACCTGTCAACAACATCAACAAACACGTTAACAGGATGAATGACCAAATTCACGCTGCTAAAGGGGGCCATACTAGATTTTAATTATTCCTACATATACTTCTATAGATACACATTCCACACCCACTACCTCAACAATTTATCTCATCTCCTACCGTGTTCTGTCTATGTTTCTTTTGGCCAGGCAGTTTGGTAATTTTATGTAATCACGGATACTTCTGGTTATGCCGAGTACAACACCCAACATGGACATCAAAGCTCTGCATCTGAACTTGTCACAGCTACTACCCGACCCACCTTGATCATTGTTTCTCTCGACGACGCGACACTTGGAGCTCCGAGTCTCGAGAGTGACGACGAGTTTTTTTAAAAGGCAAGGACTCCGTGGCTCTGCGGGTTACTGGTATGGTGGTGAGATCGTCGTCTTGTGTCGGTTTAGAATGGCTAAATCAACAGACTTACCAGCTATAACAGGATGGACAGGTGCACTTATGAGCCCAGTCCGACGAACCGCAATGTTTTTTTTCTTACCCAGCGGGGTGTCGGATCTGAATGGGATGCATTATTGACGGCTGTTTACGCCCAACGAACGCTGATCGGGATGTCGAGGGTTACGGTAAGTTGCCGTTGCAGAGTCGACAGTCAGCATCCTAGTATACGCTCAATTTTTGGATCGGTAGGCCGTCATTTCTCGCATGTTTGATTACGCCATGGACACCCACACTTCAACATAGCTAAAACTCTATCGCTCCACCGTAGTGTCGACTGTTTCATGTCAGGCATAATCGTGGGCTGGACTTGACGAAGACTTGGACACTTAATGGAGGGATCGACTATCACGAAAGCCCCTCTTTCTCGCAGTGATACATCCATAGTATCTCAAGAGTCTGGCAAGAGACAGGGAAGAAGAAGCGAGTTACAAGTCATATTCGAATCATTCATTCTGTGACACTACACATTCAAAACATAGTCCGAGGTCAGCTACGAGATTCTAAATGCAAACGTCAGCACATATATCAAGTCCACCATCAGGTGTTGAGCACTGACCTCCGTTCTCTTCAAGGCTTAAATGTTCGAGAGGACGAACGCCGCCGCAGCGGGAGCATCCTAAAAAGTTGGGGCTAAGTTTCCAGAAGTCCCAGTATCGCAAGAAAAAATGAGACGTACCGAGCCGTATCCGAGATGAGGCGGGAGAACAAGGATACCCCCAGAGCAGATATTATCTCCCACAGCACAGAACGTCTTCGACCGGCCAGCGATGGGGCCGGGGAACGCCTGGCCCTTCTTAGGGTCGCCAAACACGACCGCGGCATTGACACGGTTCTGGATGGCAGAGGAGAGCTTTCCGGCCGCCAGATGCGTGACCTGAGCGCCTTGGCTGTGTTCGTTCACGTCGTACGTTAGTTCTCTGAGCCTGGACTATCGGGGACAACGAAAGCCTACCTGTAGCCGGAGATGACTATCTTAGTGTTCGGGCAAGAGTTTGCCTTGGAGGTAACGCTGTTCGCCATGGTAGTGGCGCCGCCCTGATCGCCGCCAGCAAGGAAGCCGGCAACGGTAGCGGGGTAGTCGATGCCGACGAATTGGAGGGACCTGCTACCGATGGCGCTCCGTAACGCGCTCTGGAATGGAGGCCCGACTATGGTTCCGAGGGTACCAGGTTCGGTAGTTCCACGAGCGAAGTAAACAGTGACATCGGCACAGCTCTGGCGCGGTTCGAGAGGAGCACCGAGAGCAGACAAGACGAGAGTCAACAGGACTGTGTAAGCGCGCATCGTTGGTTGCTACTATGTATTAGCTGTCGAAAGAACATGGTTGGGGGATGAGCGTCGACTTTTATACCATTGTCATTCATGCAGGAATAGTCTCGGCGAAAATCGATGGGGCAACTGCAGCCGAAAAAAAAAAGAAGACGGAAACGGTTCTCCTTGGGATGACACTTGCAGCGAAAGGACGGACGGGGCGAATGCCTTGGTACTGGGTCATTCTTTTGCGCAGGGAGGATGACCTATGACACGCCGTTCGAGTTTTTGAGGATTGGGCTCTGTAGACTCGCCAACAAGGCACTCGATTGGGCGGGTTCGACTTACCACCTCTCCCCTCGAGTGTAGTTGAACGCCTGGCCATGGGCACAGGTAAGAAAACTTGCAGCCCATGCCATGTGAATACGCGGCCTCAGTCCACCTGACTGTGCCCGCAAGCAATGGAACGTCTCAAAGCCCAAGGGCCAACTATTCAATGTCCAGTGACAGATGAACGCCAACAAGAAGCCTCCAAATCGTCGCCGGGTGCTGTGAAGCATGCAGAAATCGCACCTGTGGAGGGTAGGCAGGATCTGCTGACCTGCTGTGGGTGGGGGTGTGATGCGCTGGTTGGGTGTCTTCAAGGGCTTGATATCATGTGTATTCGAGGAGATAGAACTTGAACGTTGAGTCCCGGGTACCCGGAGGCAGGAGTGCGGCATAGTATTTCACTTGTCATGAAGAAGAGCTGGAAAAGGATGACGTGGCTGGTCAACATTGGAGAGTGTTGTCAATTGAGAGGAATCTTCTGTTAATGTTGGGGGAAAAGTCTCACTCATATGGGACCAGTACTGCTAAGCAATGCTAATACTTTCGAAAGCCCATTGCGAGCAACGCGGTCGTGCTTGAACGACCCCTGGATGTATTATGTAGATTCCCTGCGGAAGCCGAATTAGAACTTCGTGGAAGACATATAACGCTGTGAAAGTCATAGGGATCGAGCATTTTCGATAGCGTGAGTAATAGCGGCTCAAACTGTCTCCGACTTGAACTGTGTCCAGACGATGGGCTAGTTTGGGTCAAAACACATAGCTTCATCACACCGTAATCGCGGGCCAAAATAGGCACAAATAACGCGTCTCCTTTTTAGATGAGTCAGGTGAGATCAGGTCCTTCCTTTGCCATCGCCCGGTCTATTTCCACCTCACAAAATATGAATGCAGAATCGAAGTGTGGTGGGATAAAATCTTTCAGGATGCAGCCAGCGATGCTGGGTGGCTACCTGTACATGATTTTGTGTCATCAAGCAGTGAATATATTTCAAGCTAATCCCCCTGGTCGACTTCAATATCGCAGAGTTGCACGATTATCTGCCCAAGCGGAATGATCTAATAGGTATGAATGTGCTCTCGGGTGACCTTCGCTTGTTTCCCTTGTCTGCTATTCGGCCACCCACATACATCAGAACCACCACCCCATAACTGTCATCAGGTATTCTGGTCGGGGCGGCCATTGCTCGGATGCGATATCGACATCAGGAACCATGCCTTCGTTAGTGGTAAAAAGATCGCTCGCAGCTTAATAGAACTTGGTAGAGTCGGCAATTTGTTTAGGATCCTGCTCCTCGCTCCGAGGCAGAAAAGCGAGAACGGTCAAGCAACGTCGCTGAGGGGAGGACGACCGGAAGCCAAGCGCTGTAGATCCCCATTGATCGAATTTATCATGTCCTCAAATAGCACGAGTATGCGCGTCAGTCTTGATGACCAAGTTCACCACTGATCTTAGAAGCTCTGATGAAGCCCGACAAAATGATGTGATGGCGGGAGTCTGGAGGAACGTTGGAGACGGCAGGTCTGGCCCGTAGCGTATCGCAGTGCTCGGGAACGGCGGCGGTAGGATCGATGTAGTCTACCACAGGATGTCTGTCTACATACGGAACTATCACGTGACCGCGACTCAGTTACCCCGTTACATATGCCCACCCACAACAAGGCGACGTCCTCGTCGCCTGCGAGACTCCGAAATGACCTCGAACTGACCTCGAACTGACCTCGAGTTGATCCAGCTTCCCACCACGAGCGACCCTGAACACGCTCTCGCAGGGTCCCATATGCCCACCCACAACGAGGCGACGTCCGCGTCGCCGAAAACCTATCGCCTGATCCATCCAAGAGCCTGCAAAGCGAGGCTGAGATGCGAAAGACGAGGGTCCGAATCCCAGTCTAATGGCCCAGGGATTCCCATTGAAAAGGGAGGAGAAGTGAACGAATGTCGAAATGTCGATGTATGATGATGGCCAATGTCGGATGGTGGGAAATGTGGAGTTGTATGTGGTGGCTGGTTCGAAAAGCTGTAGAGGGGTTTTCGAGTGATCCTACATCGTTTATTTCGTCGCTGCAGAGTACCGAATGGCTGAATTGATCCCGAACGGAGTATCGAAAAATCGCGAACTGGTAAACGTGAAAATATTTGTGGAGGGAGTGCCGTTTGTGTCTCGTCTGCCCAGGAGAATTTCCGTGGGTCAGGTGGTGCGGGATTGGGGGTCTTAGACGAAGCCTCCGGAGGTTCGAGTGTGGTAGGTGTGGGCAAATCCGTTGATACTGACTTGGTGGCGGAGTTTGCGTCCGTCTGGGTAGTGGCATTGACTCGTATGCTGTTAGGAACCCATCGTCCTCCATCAACTTTGACGAGCAGTTGATCGCGCTCTTCTAGCTGCCTGCCATCCGAAATTCCCTCTGCGTATTTCGCATCCATGACAGCCTCTGCCAGCTTCTCTCCCTCGCATCTTCCCCTCACAATTCCCTCCTCTAAGCCACGAGAATACCCCTCATCCCTCGCCCCCAATGTCCCCTTCACCAACAATGCCCTGAATGCTGTCTGTGCCTCTTCCTTAGCCCTCTGGTATCCCTCCGAGTACCCTTCTTCCTTTACTGCGTCGTATAGCTCAGATTGCGTAGCCTTTAGCACCCTAAGCTTTCCGTGAATTCCCCTGTAAGAATCGCGCTCGCGTTCGTCGTCGAGAGCTGCTGTTAACTCGTTGTGAAAATCTGGATACTGTTCCACTGTCTGTGGTCCTCGTTTTGCCCCTTTCTTCTTAGCCATGTTTATACGCCTTATAGATCCTCGGTAGACGCTTAGTAGACAGTTGTAGACGGTTGAGACACGTTAGACGGTTGTTAGACGCTTGATAGACGCTTTAGAGGAGAGAGTGCGAGCAGTTCGCGAAGCAAGTTGGCACGTCACGAGAATGAGAAAAAAAACAAGATTCCACAGTGTACGCGTTGCGGAGTAGGAATCGCACTGTTGTCACCAGATGGAGACGGCAGGTCTGGCCCGTAGCGTATCGCAGTGCTCGGGAACGGCGGCGGTAGGATCGATGTAGTCTACCACAGGATGTCTGTCTACATACGGAACTATCACGTGACCGCGACTCAGTTACCCCGTTACAACGTGAAGATGTAGGGATCAAAATATCGGTAACCCTGGGGTGACCGCGATGTCGTTCGGTTGCCAGTTTACCTCACATAGTCTGAGCGGTTAACGCTTGAACAGGACAACACTTCTTCGTGATAGTTGGTTTGCATTAAGTCGTACAGGAGTTTTAATTCCAGCCATTAAAGAAGACGGAGACATGCTGAGTTATCAACCCAAAAAATCGTCAAGTGCACACCTGAATGACAACTACCAAGTTTCGTTAGATAAGCGCTGGCTCGAACGAGAACGACACAGACCTGCCTTGAACTCATCTTTCGTTACAGTTGAGAGACCACGAAATCCGCCGCCGCTGGTGCATCCTAACGAAATCGCCCCCAATCAGACACAGCGCCTCACCACAACATATGACACACTCACGGAACCGTAACTGAGATGAGCGGGGAAAACGAAAAATCCTCCATCGCAAATATTATCGCCGTCAGCACAGAAAGTTTTTTCATGGGCATTAATGAGGCCGGGGAATGGTTGACCGTTATCGGGATCGCCAAATACGACTACAGCGTTGACTCGATTCTGAACGGCACTGGAGAGCTTCCCAGCGGCGAGGTGCGTCACCTGCGCGCCCTGACTTCAGGTAAATTGGCTCGTCAGATCGGGAACGTCAAGGAAAGGGAAAGGTATACCTATAGCCTGAGATGACAATCTTCGTGTCAGGGCATGCACTAGCCTTCGCCGTGACGTCGTCCGCCATGGTGGTAGCACCACCCTGGTCGCCACCAGCAAAGAAGCCGGCAATAGTCGCGGGATAAGGGATCCCCACGAAGTCGAGGGTGAGTGTACCGAGAGCGCTCTGGAGGGCGGACTGGAATGGAGGCCCGACAATGGTTCCGAGAGTGCCTGGCTCCGTAGTTCCGCGAGCGAAATACACGGTGACGTCTGCGCAAGCCTGGCGCGGTTGCAGAGGCGTCGCGATGGCGGACAGTGCGAGAGCCAGCGGAGCGACGTAGGTGAACATGACGACGACACCCTCGGGGTACGTGTGAGCTGAGAGGAGGCATAGACCCGGTATTTATATCGACATCAGATGGGAAGAACCCCAGGGATTGCACCCGCCTGTGGAGACCCCAACTAGTGTGTGCGAAAAGAGGGCATCGCGAGAATAACATGCAGAAACTGAGATCGAGAACACGGTTGTTGAGATAGATTCCGCTGGGAATTGTATGTCCTTACTCGCTTCAAAGTTGTAATCGAGGCCAGCTGACAATGTATCGCGTTATGAAAGAGGCTGCACCCGTTCGCGAACCGGAATTTTCAAATAAGAACTCGGACACGACGCGTTGGACGTGAGGAGTGTGCTGTCCTCGTGATCGTGCATGGCTTGGTGTGCACATGGCATTGTGCATTCGTTGGATATCCGACATCAGACATCAGACATCGGCTGCTCGCCAGCAGCATGCCGAGGGCAACAACATGGCAAAATAAGATATTTTTTTTGTGAGTTGCGCGTCGACGTCAACATCGACGGCGCACATTCGCCTCCAACGACACCCATTGCCCCGAATGCCACGAAAAGCTGCATTATGCCGATGAAATTCGAAACCCCCGTGCTTTCTCTACTGCTTTGGAACTCAGCCAATCCAGGGGATGTTCTCGAGGTCCAAGTGTTGTTGCACATGCTCCATCACACACGCGTACCTGAACCCCAGAAATAAACGGGCGAAATGAAATGCAAATTGAGTATGGCTAGCGTCTGCCTATGTTGAATGTATGCCCTAGCAATTGGAGCACTACAAACAGGTCCATGTATCTATGCAGGGTATGCATAATCCTTCACATGGACCTAAAATATATCTAGTTGACATTCACAATCTTTATTGAAGGCTTCATACAATCCAGTCAAAGAATCAATTGAGATAGGTTGGGAAACAGCGAAAGATGAGCAACGTGTAGAGGGGAAACTAGGTGCGCGGTCACGTGGGCATTCTGTATCCCATCGTACGCTGCCATTCCCGACCACTGCGACACGCTCCGGGCCAGACTAGCCATCTCCAACGCGTCCACTAGGACAGGCCAGGTTCTAGCACATTCGAGAAAATTCGTGTTGGCACATCCCCTTACCATGTCTGCCATCGAGAAAAATATTCTGGAGTAAACGTGACTGGACGTTGCCGAAGTCGCTATGATCCGCTGCCACCTCACTTGGTAACGACTTCAACAACCGCGGCTTACGCCGAGTCGGTATAGGTGTATTCAAGAGACCGCTTTACAAGCCGCTTTGACCTCGGAAATGAGTTATCAGGGGATAGGGATGATCTCTTCTCTAAGGCAAAGTGCTGATATGATCCTTTCTAGGGAGATCCCTCGGATCGTACTGAGAAAATGAAGCGCCTCAAGTTGGACGATGAGTCGATGGCTTTTTTTTATCGAGGCCTAAAGACGAAGACGAAATCTTGTTCTTCTACGTCTTACGGCTCCTCCAGGTGCTCGTTCGCCCTTATTTTTTTCATGTCCAAATGGCGGCAGTTCGATTGGGAATCCGGCCGCCGTCCATCCCCGTGCCTCCGGGCCACGGCGTTTGCTTGCCTTCTGTCTGATCCGAGGACAATCGTTGGTGACGCTCGCCTGAGGAGCTGTCATAATCTTCTATGATTCGCCCCCTGGCAGCTCCTGGTCGCGTTGTTAATTGCCCGCTGGATGCATCCTCCCAATTACTCAAACGTGCAAAGTTACGGTCGTCTTCTATCAGGCGCTTTCTGATATCAGGGGATCTATATTTACTATTCATGAATCAGGTTCGAGTGCGGAACCGCTCCCCCGTGTCGCAGTCTATTCCGCTCATGAAAGTGTCGTGTCAATACTTCAAGCTCGCCTCGGGCCTCTGACACGATCTTTCTGTTCGACTCGAAGCGTGACCCTGGTATAAAGAGAAGGCAATGGACAATGGAACGCCTCTTCCAGGGGCACACCCGTATCTTCGTGGTCTCGTCCTGCCAAACCATCTTCTCTCCCGACCCTGCAGAGCATCATGGAGTTCGACTCAGCTAACGTCCCCCAGGGTCCACAAACACGTCCCTCTTCTTTCAGCTCATCGACTTCCTCCAGGTCCAACTTGAACATACGTCGAGAGCTTAACCGCCCCTACACTGCTCGCACGAATACTCCCTCACCCTTACGATATGCCACATCGTATTCAAGTTCAAGCCTACCTCTCGCACCGTCCTCCGACATACACTCCTCGTCCTCCAACCTAAATCCTCCGTCGATTCAACCACCACCACCACCACACGAGGCCAAACAGGATTTGCAGCGTCCAAAGTCTATACGTGCATCATTGTCGATATTCCAGTGGTCTAAAGCACACAAAACGCCAGGTGAGTCCTTGTAGCAGTCCCGTGTAAGCCTCACGACACCAAGCTTATACTTCCCATGTCATAGCCACACCTAACCCAGTGTACACGCAATGCCCCCTCGACAGCAGCCCGCAGTCGGGAATGATCTTAAGCCCTTCCGCCAGTGACGGATCGCCTCATCCAGAAGCCCATCAACACCATTCGCCTCCACGGACTTCAGCCTTCAGAAGCCCAACGCAATCCGAGCCTACTAGAGAAGCGTTGATACCCAACCGCACGTGGCATGCGGATGGACCCAAGAATCTTAAGCCTAACGTCATCCCCTCTCGTGCGTCACCCCCTCCCTTCGCTTCCCTTGTCTAGACCCCTTCATTGAATCCTATCTAAATTCAGAAGCTCACGTATCCTTCCTCCCCTCGCGGCGTCGCCAGCCCGTGCCACAGATCCACCCTCTCTTGGCGTACTCACGCCTACAGCGCTCCCCGCTCGCATACGACGTCTCCCTTCCGCCTTCCCCCTCTACCCTCCTCGACCGACGCACACGCTCCCCCATCTCCTCCAGCATACTCGCCCAGACCGCCACCAAGCCCCAAACGTCAACCACACTGGTCCTCAAGTCACCAAACTTCCCGTGGGACGTCGTCGCCACCTCTGCACGCGCCGAGAGCAAACACCACAGGGCGGCCTCTGCTACTACTGCTACCAGCAGCAGATCACGCCTGAGCGGGGCGCCAGTCACCAATCTCGACGTCCTCCACGCGGTGCACATCACACTCGCCGCGCGGGTGACCACCCAGGAGTGGACGGCCCTTGGACATGGGAGCCGGAGCCAGCGGCGCGTCATGCAGGCGTACGAGCGGAGGTGCGTCCGGACGGGTGGCGGATGGGATGAGGGTGTACGGAGAATCGATTATCTGTGCGGGAAGACACTGCTCATTGGTGTTGAAGTGGACAAGAGCGCGGGCAATCAGGACGTCATTGGCAGGCTCGTGTTTGCAAAGACGTAATCTTGACTTAAACGAGGGCATCGAGGTTCCCGTGAGGTAATGTAATTATTGGACATTGGTATATGTAGCCCGGACAGAACAATACAGAATAGGATGTACAGGATGCGAGGACTAGGATATACATGGACAAGTAGACAGTAGTGATGTTAGGGATACAAGTTGAGGATACAGTGTTGAGAGTCGCCACACGATAGAACAAGGGAGGAGCATCTAACTGCAGGATACGCCAAGGTCGGGGAAGTCATACGTGCCAGGAATCGCATTTGTGCATCCCATACGATCCTGATGCGAGTTGCAGTTGACTTGATCGTTCGCAGCAGAACAACAACGCATGCAAAACCGTTGAGTTGCGGGCTCGATTCTGCGAAAGGTGGGTCACTGAAAGATTCTCGGACGTCATTGCCGGAGCACTTACAGTTCGATGAAGCTCGCACCGTAGCCGCCGAAGGTACATTGCGCTCCATTGGGATACCGAACGTCGAATTGACCACCAGCGTCTGAAGGGTCGAGATGAAATTTCGAAGGATCGAGACAGCCCGTAACCTGCAAAGCGGGATTCAGCGCCAACGGGAGCAGGCGACAGAAGACCAACCTGAACGTATGCCCCGTCTTCGGAAGCCTCGAACGCGGCTGCCGTTATGAACCCCTCCGAGAATTTGTGGACGCAATGGGGCGCCTTGGCATTGGGCGAGCAATAAGAAACTCCGTCGACTTCCGCGTCTCCGATTAGTTCTGTGCCAGAGCCATCAGCGAAGCGCGCTTTCTTCAATAGAACAGCAGATCAAACCTGAAGGTTTGTTGGGGAGGATAAGGGAGAAGTCATTCGTGTCTGTTATGTGCACCGTTGTCGATGGAGATGAATCGCCAGTCGGCTCAGGTGTCGGACGCGCGTTGACTAGCTCGACCGGAGTCGCAGAAGGCTTGGTATCAACACTAGAGGCTTGGCGGGGTCGCAGGTGGCTAGAAACAGACGAAGGAAACCAGCGAGGATGTCTTCGACGGAGGCGGGCTCGGCTAGATGGGTTTTCTTCGATTATGTTGGTCTCGTTGAAGTGTTGAGCCCAGTATGTTGAGGCAAGACTAGGAACTTCTGAGCGATCCAAGGCAATGAGAGCAGCAGAATTTACAGATTTCGCGAGGAAGAGAAGAGAAAGGATGGAGAAGGAGCGCATTTCGTCAAGTGGATGGGCAGGTGGTGGTTCGAAGTGAAGTTTCCTAATGATAACACCACCAAACACAGTCGGATTTCAGGACAATTGAAAAGGTTGTCGTTGTTCGAACGGTCAGGTTAGGATCAAGCTGAAGAAGAAGTCGGGCACGGTGACGGTTGGCATCGCCCATGGGGTACAATTAACAAATTAGAAGAGAAAATGCTGATTGCGGGTGACCACGCAAGACTCCGAATAAATTCAGTCTCGCTAATATCTTCTCCTCTCGACATCCCTACCAAGGTGTTTAGACGCACCCATTTTGAAGCGGAAAGCCTAAAGACCTTTATGGACCGCCGTGTTGTCTCGCAGAATTTTTTCTCGATTGTCGAGGACATGTTCATTAAGAGAACGTGGTTCGAGGTCGACGGCGGTATACATGATTACACGATCTTACACCATTATTCTCTTTGACACTGCAGAGCGGGGCGCTGGATATCTGCAACGTACGAGACTACCCATCTCGCTGCCACATTCGCGTTCGATGGTTTTGATTCCGATAATCCTTCGCGAGACATCCTCAGCGACAATGAATGCGTACCAGATTTTCAAGAAATGTCGGCCAATGGCGTTCGTGCTGGAAACCCCGAGATTTTTTTC
This sequence comes from Lyophyllum decastes, assembly GCA_025854295.1. Classification (NCBI taxonomy): domain Eukaryota; kingdom Fungi; phylum Basidiomycota; class Agaricomycetes; order Agaricales; family Lyophyllaceae; genus Lyophyllum; species Lyophyllum decastes. The sequence continues at coordinate 172,326 of CP107709.1, forward strand.
CAACTTCGAAGAATGATCAACGACAACGTCGTACGGGTTCGAGTGCAATTTCGACAGTGTGGATATGACATCCGACTGGAAGGCGCCGTACAGCGCATTCTTCTGGGAAGAGACAGTACTGGCGGAGGCAAACGGCGTATACGGGAAGGCTTCAAATGTTTTCGATCCCGAAGTTGCACTCCGCAAGCTATTCAAGCTGGCCCTGAACAAGTATGCAGAGATAAAGAAGGCCTTGCGTCGTGGTCAGATTTCGAAGGAGATCCAGGAAGCAGTGTAACTTTAACTTGGCAAGAAGAAGTCAAGCACTCGCTGGTGGGGTTAAGAGAGAACGGCCTCTTGCGGTGGATGATCCATAGCGACGAAAGTGTTTCTGAGGACGAGATGGATATCGAAGGGAAGACCGTGAAGCCTAGGCCGACGGTCTCCTGGGTGTTGACCACGTAGTTCGACTCCAACCGTGATAGCGCGCTCGATTTCCCAGTCCATTTGTTCTACCTAATATTGTACTACGTCAAAGACCTTGTGGACCGACTGCCGTGCAGGCTCTCGCGATTCTTCAAAGCCGCCGAACAAGCCTTCGTCGCCAAGTACATGAGAAAGATGTGGTCAACTACCAACGGAGGTATGTTGTCACGCCCTCTCTTCCATGAAAAGTAGAGTTTCAAGTCGATGCAGGCTGGTGGTACTCAGAAGAACATGGAAAAGTACTCCTTCCCTCCAACTTTTCCTTCGATTGAATGGACCCTTCCAACCCATCACGCGCAATCTTCGCCGACCAAGAGTGCACGCCCAAACCCCGTAAGAAACTTATCGCCAGGCTCCAATCCCGCTAGAGAGAATCCGATACACCTGAAGGACCCAGAGGCGGATACGAAGTGACAAGTTGACTTCCTCCATAAGTGTACTGGTGGGAGCCACGACCCGATTCCCCGATTTGTGCGAGAATTCAATTACGACGTACGGTGCCGATTTCACGCATGGTTTGAGGAGTACTCAGACGAGTCGTTAACGATCAACATGGTGTCGAGTAGTAGCCAGGGTATGTGTGACACATAATCCAAGACTGAGTGAGATCGACTCGAGAAGAACGCAAAAACATAGATCTAGATGGGCCGAAGGAAGCGGCTTGCCGCGGCGGATTGAACGCCTGCCCTGACGCAAGTGGGGAGACTGGGATGTCAGCGAGAAGCGCATTTTTCGATCCTAAGGCTGTCAAGCACAAACCTCGGAGAAAAACAACCGTAAATCATCTCGATGGGGGGATCATGAAATCCGGGCCGCCTATCTCTTGAGCCTCGAGCTTGACCACAGTGCCCGACTTCAATCGCAATGGTGCACAGCAGTGATCTCAACTTTCCAGTCGACTTGTTCTACCCAATACTGTGCTACGTCAAAGATTTGCCGTTTCTGTGGACCGATTGCCGTGCAGTTTCTCGCGATTTCTCCAGGGCCGCTGAACAGGTTTTCGCCGCAAAGCATCTCAGCAAAACATGGCTCACTATCGACGGAGGTAAATCCGCTCTCGCTCCACCTCCAGCAGAAAAGGTTAAAACTTGCGAGTACAGGTATTTGGTGCTCACGGGAACATGGCAAAGTCCTGCTGTCCTCGACCTTCAGCTTTGACAGGATAGACCCTTCCAATCCATCACGCGCGGTCTTCGCTGATAAAGAGCGCGCGTCTGAGTTTCGGGAGAAACTGACTGCAAGACTTCGCTCACGGTTGAAGTACGGGAATCCTCCTCGTGATCCAAAGATCCTCGTGCAGATACGGCGGGAGATCAACGACACTGTCTTACCCAGCCTTGAGGAAGACTTTGAAAAGCTCGAGCTGAGCTTCGACTGGAAAGGGATGTATAGGGCATTTTTCTACGAGGAGAGGGAGCTTAAGAAAAGGATGGACGCTGGAGTCGACGGCAGGAGGGCGAAGATGCTAGAGCTGAAAGCTCAGACAGACAGTGGTGAACTAGATGTGATGGACGCGGTGGAAATCTGGGCTTTGGGGTATGGCAAGGCGCTCGAGGATACACGGAAGGCCCTGCGGCGTGAGCGCATCCGCAGAGAGGTCCTAGAGAAGGACGGCGTTAGGTGGACGTGGGGCGAGGGGGATGACGATATTGAATTGGAGGCGTTGAAGGAACATCGATTTATGATAAGCATGGAAGAGCCTTACAGTGATGAGAGTGATTGGGAGGACGATAAAGAACCAGCAGACCAGGACCGCGAAGATCAGGACGATGAGAGTTGGGAGAGTAGCGAAGATGAAGACGGGATGCGAGAGGAATGAAGCGTTGTGGTGTGTTCCGTGTATCCCTATCGTTCGTCCATTATGTTTCATTGAATGGCGAAACAGTCCCCCAGCCAAAGGTGGCGATCAAGTTGTTCCCGTAATAAAAAGAAGGCCTAAAAATAGCAGATATGCGCTCTTCAACCAAGTGGAGGACCGTGACCGCAGACACATCCATGCGTGAAGTTGGAGATGGCTTCGTCCATAAAGAGCGAAAGGCGGTGGTCGAGTTTCCTTGAGTACAACGAGCGAAGAATATGTATTCGACGAATCAATAGCTTTGGACTATTCTTCGGACACAAAAAATCCCGGAATTTTTGGGGTAGACCATGCCAGCGTGGCTACACGGGGGGGGGGGGGGGGGGGGGGCGGTGGATGACCTCCGTGAGGAACAAAAATGACCCTACTATCCCGCAAGACGGCAAGAGAGAGTATTAGTCTAGAGAGTATAGAGTCCAAGCCTCACCTCTAAAACGTCCATCGAGGCAAAATTGAGTGGGCCCATAGGTCTGGAAAGCGGAATGAATAATCTGGGCACTAAAAGAATGATGACTCTTACCATGATGACACAAAATGGCGACTTTGACTTCCGGTCTTGTTCGTACCAATTCTCTTGGATGTAAAGGATCCTCCGTTTCTATGGAGCGAATGCTGTGCAGCCTCACGCGGTTTCAGTGAGGTCGAACAGAAGTCAAATTGGGGGAACCAATTCCTCGTTGACGGATCAGATCACAAAAGAGGCAACGGCGAAAGATGAGTAGGTTCTTGTAAGGAGAAATCAATATACGGAGTAAGAAACAGCTGCAACGGCGTGTTCGGACAAAAACGAAGGGTCAGAAATGTGACCGAGCTGGACATGTTGAACTCGGTTTGTCCAAGTCTTGACAGGAACGCGTCTGTGTTGTGATGAGCACATGGTCGTGCTTGTAACACTCGTGACTGCCCTGCGATTGAATCGATTGACCTCCACAATAATTCCTCTCATCCAGTCCTTGCGTCTGAACATGCTATAGCTTCAACTGTGGTATTGCGTCTTGTGGATCCAAACGAAGAGTCTACATCGAGGTCTCATCAGCTCCGTATCCTATTCCGCGGTCCTCTTCGCTAGACTCAAGAAATCCTGCCCTACATGCCTTCGACTCACTCGGTGCGCAGCTGACCTGTTCTACCCGATCTTGTCCTACGTCATTGGTATTCCATTCCTGTGGACAGTCTGCTGTGAAGTCTGCCATGATTTTTCTGCCGTCGTCGAGCGCATCTTTGTCAGGAAACAGCTCAACAAGACCTGGGAGGGTAAGTCTTCCATTCACAAGACTCCATCAAATTCGTATAACGTCTGGCTCGTGGGCTGGTTGGTCTCCTTCGAACACGGGAAAGTTTTCCCCTCCGGCGAGTTCGTTTTCGATCGCCTCGTCCCCACCAACCGACAAGTAGTGCCCGTCCACATTCCGGGAGAGACTTGCCTTGAGACTCCGCCACTGAATGCAAGATCAGCATCTCCCACCAGACCTTGAAATGCTAGTCTAGATTCGCCACAAGAAAAACGATACAGCGGTGCCTGATGTCGAGGCCGATGTTGAGATGGTGGAGCTCAGTTTCGAATGGAAGGGCCTATACAGTGCGTTTTACCGTGAGGAAAGGCAATAGGTGTGGAGATAAAGGGAGGGGGAAAGGGCTACATGAGTGAGGCAGATGGCGTTGCACGCGAAGGTGAGATCATAGGTGAGAAGAAGCGAGTGAGATAGACTGGAAGCTGTCAAAGCCAAGGGGCATAAAGAAATGAGCCAACCATTGATGTACGGGATGAGTTTCGCCCCGAACGCATCTGCAGAGAGGTTCTAGCAAAGGATGGTGTGACGCAGACGTGGAAAGGAAGTGAAGACAAGGAGTGCCTGGAGAAATCAGAGAGCATGCAAATAGCACTTGAGACCGGAGGGCCATTTGGCAGGAGTATGCTGGAAGGAATCGTCTGTTTATGAGTACGAAAGCGACAAAGACGAGGATTTGGAGAGCTCTGACGATTCGAAGAATGTCAGAATGGATCTGCGCCGCGAGAGGATTAACAGAGTGGTCCTTGAGAAGTTTGGTATTAAACGCACCTGGAATACGGAATGGGGCGTGCATGTGGTGCGGAGATTGAACGATATTCGAAGAGGGCTTAGCTGGGAGGAGTTGTATAGCGATGAGAGCTTTGTTGACTTAGAAGACGAAGACACCGTGGACAAAGATGAGGAGGAAGAGTTCGAGAGGTGAGGAAGGTGGGGAAGGCGTCGCAGATGGAGCTGACGGATAAGTTTCCTGGAGAGTGCCTTTCACTATGAACCTTATATGCATTATAGCAATTTGTTCAACAGCCTGCAATATTTCGACCTAAGGTGGGGTTCACTTGTGGAACAGTGACCGCACTACCATGTGCCTGCAGTTGAAATGCTTTCTCTCCTGAAGGAAGGGTAAAGCGGACGTGAAGAACAACCTCAACCCAGCAAAAAAAAAAAGAGAGAAAGAAAGAGCAGTACTCTTACCATAGACGTTATAGTGACACTTAACGCGACTGGTGTTTCACGACATCTTGGCGGTGGTGAACGCGAGCAATTTTAGGTCAGGACCATTTGGTCGTATTTGTTCCGGACGTTATCGCTGTGGTAATTCGTCTCCAACACCTGACTTGTTGCTATGGCACGAAGTAGCCACCTCGAGTTTCCTCCTGAGCTTTTCTACTATATTTTATTACACGTCAAGGATTTGACGTTTCTGTGGACAGACTGCCGTGAAGTATCACGCGATTTCGCTCGGGCAGTCGAGCGCGTATTTATCACGAAACATTTCAGCAAGACCTGGGTGGGCGTTGATTGCGGTTAGTTCCTCCTAACTCCTCATCTTCTCCAACGGGGTCTTATTTGTTTATTTATTTTTTTCGCATGCGCGCAGGTTGGTGGTCCTCCCCAGAACATGATGGAGTCTCGCACTTCACCGACTTCGAATTCGATCGCATCGACCCCTCCGACCCGTCGCGTGTGGTCTTCGCCGACAGGAAATGTACCGCCGACTCCCGGCCTGGGCTCATCTCCGAGCTCCGCTCCCATCTCGAATACGGAAACCCGTGCCACGATCCCCAGTTCACTGTGCAGATCCGGTGGGAGATCAACGACACCGCTATCCCCGGCCTCGAGGTCGACACTGACAAACTCGAGTTGAGCTTCGAATGGAGGGGGTTGTACAGCGCGTTTTTCCGTGAGGAGAGGGAGCTCTCGCGCCGGTCGATGGAGTGGTCCCGAGTTGAAGAAGACCGGCTTGAGGGAGATGCGGGCGCAGATTGACCGAGGTGAGGTGGGTGAGATGGAGGCCTTCGGGGATATGTTGAAGATGTTTGGGAGGTCGCCTGATGACACCCGGAAGACTCTGCGTCGCGAACGGATCTGCAGGGAGGTTCTGGAGAAGGAGGGAGTCGAGTGGACCTGGCATGAAGACGAGGACGCGGAGGCACTGCGGAAATTGAAGGAAGCACGTGCGGAACTGAGTTAGGAAGAGCCGTATAGCGATGGGAGCGATGGAGAAGGTGCCATGGATGAGGACCGTGACGATGCGGATCAGGACGAGGAAGATGAAGACGACGACGAAGACGACTGAAAGTAGTCCGCGTGCATAGAAATGTGTACTTCTTCAGTGCACCCATGAATCTCGCCAACCTATGATCAATATACCCTGTTTCACACCACTAGACGGAATAGTGCAGAGCAAAGAGGCAGCGAGCACATAACGGGACGGGAGAAACGACGCGGACCAGACGCAACAACCCAATCACGCAAAGGTAAAAAAATAAAAACCCAAGAAATGGCGAGATTCGACATCAGAATGCTCCCTGGTGTGATAAGTGTACGCTGCAATGTGCAATAGACATGGTGGGACGACGACGAAGACAAAGAAAAGTCTCAAGCCACGATCACCGAGGAAAGGAGCTTGCTGCTCGGCGACGTGAATCGCGCTACTAATGGCGTGCCTGCATTTCGAAGCCCAAGATTATGAGGTCTACTACTGGTTGTTACATAGAGTGTACAATGGGTGACATCTATCTAAGTAGTATACAGGTATGGGTGTTATGGAGCCGACTAGTAGTGGAGATATGCTGCGATCTTGGGGGGTATCAAAGGCGGGGAGGGGTTGTTGCAAAGTCCTGAGGGGGGATAGCGAGTAAAGTAACGGAGTGGAGGGGAGGGGGTGGGGTGTTGTGGGCAAAGCGAGGAGGAGAGCAGGGATGACAAGATAGCAGGAGGGTTCGTATGATAACAAGACGAGGGGCGAGATAATACAAGTAATGATACAGTCCGAGAGAAAAGGAGAGATCCGACAAATAATAACGGTACAGATTTGAGATGGGTTGTAGAGTTGCGAGAGTCCAAAGCAAAAAAAAAAAAAACGAGGCGGCGTTTGCGGGTTGAGTTGGGGGATTGGAAGACCAAGGAGAAACCTTGTCCGTGCTTTCGATCGCGAAGAGAAGGAGAGTAGAGAAAGAGAACCAAGCCGCCTCGCAGGTCAGTTGTTGCAGGGTGCAAGAGCGACTCGGAGGAGAAACATCGGCGAAAAAAAAAAGGACTCTGAGCCGGCTCCAGAGGACCCGTTTCGGGAGTGTTTGGTTCGCTCATGCGAAGTGGATCTCCCACACACCCGGCGTGTCGGCCGCCGGCACGAGCCCCATGAAATGGAACTTCCCAGATAGCCGATCGAGGCATTTCATCCCTTGGGGATACTCGGCGGGACACAATGCAGTGCGGGTATGAAAAGACCCCTGCGCGCTCGCCCTCTCCTCAGGGGTGAGCGGCGCGAGATCCATACGGCTCATAGGGCGTTGAAGACGGGTGTACATCACGTTGAGGACATCTTGGACGGTGATCCCGCTGAGATTTTCAACGTTGAAGGTGAACTCCCGCAGGCCTTTTATGCTTATACAGGTTTTGGTAAGGGTGGGACAAAACGCGATCTCGTTGATCGGTTGAGGGCGTGCTCTTATATCGTACTGTAACAGGTGACCGGGTGGTTGTAGCAAAGGATGTAATGACGGTGGTCCGTTGGGTCGTGGGGCCGGCGAGCCGTCTGGATCGGTTCGTTGATAAGAATAACAATAAGGATTGATGTCCGACAAGGAACTCACTCAATGGGGCAGGATATCTGACCGCCGTCGGAGGCGTGGGGAGGGTACCCCATGAGGAATAACTGACGTTGCTGGATGGCGACTGTAGCCGAACGTCGACGCCGCTTGGCAAGCGAGTCTTTGGGGTTGCGGGGACGGAGTAATGCATGGCGAGGACGAGTCAGATTATGGAGAAGGGCGTTGGGGGGTGCGGTGGAGGGGGCGTTGAGGGTCGGAATCCGGACGAGTCATTTCGACGGCTGTTTTCTTTTAACTGGCGGCGGGCGGCCAATGTTGAACTTTACGGGCCTTCAATGGAAACCGCTCCCGACGTGTGGCGATTGGCTAGAAGGGTGGAAAGAGTCATGGGATGCGCCAGAAAGGGGTCACAGTGGGCGCACGGAAGCGCGATATGACTCACCGCTGCTCATCCGTCGGCGGGTACCGACGACGCGACTGATCAGCAGGGGGCGGGGAAACATCGGCCTTGCCTTATTAGGAAAGGTCGCGTTCAACAAACCCTTGATGGATCGCGCCCTTCCCCTTATCGATTGATTAGGCGCTTCCAAAGTTCAACATACATCAGAAGAATGCTGGGAGCGTTGTGCTAATCTGTCCGCCTGTGGCAAAGAAGGCGGGTGTATTCGTATCTGTGGGCGTTCGAGACACATGTCGGGCATCAGCATCATGATGCGGTCAGGCCCGCAGAGGGTCCATGGGCGGGATTGGTGTGGGGTTACTTCGACCGCCAATCCGCCCAACGTTTTTTCCCTTAATCGGAAATCAGATGATGAAGACGCTTTTCTACTCAATTTAGTATGTATGTGGTGACAAATGACGAAACAGGTAGATTCCTCAGGAACATTGCAACACATGAGTAATAGCGGATATATCGCGCGGACGGTCGAACGACCATCGTCGACAGGAGATGGGCATGAACCAAATGCAGTTCCGGGAACCGTTTTCGAGTCGCGTTCATTATATTCAGCAGGTTGTTGTTACTTGTCGGATGTTCGAGGTTGCTACCAACCGACGCCCAGTGTAGTTACTAATTGACCGTCTACCAATGCACATGGCAGACTGCGCCCAAAAGCCACAACGCTCAAAAGCCTGCAACTCGTCCCCACGAACCGCCACAAGAACCCTAGCAATCTTTAGATGACCCCCTCGGGAATTGCGAAGCCAATACAACACGGAACGGACGAAAGTCGATCACGATCGACCGTGACAACGCAGGGGTGGGCGATCGTAATTTTGAACAAATCTCGAGATGACCGAAGATTCGATATATGTATGGGTATGCAAAGATTGACGACAACCTTAAAATTCCCGAATGTGCGGTATGGTTCATGGGGCTAACTGAACCGAGCCGCCTCTCCACCTTGAACCGTGCTGCGGTGAACCATGTGGTGGGGTGCTGCGGCGGTCCAGGGAAAATGACGACGTTAAGGTGATAGCTTATGGGGATAGGGTGGGGATTCGAGGGAGTATGGGTGGTTGTATGGGCCCTGCAAGACGAAAGCCGGTCCCCGGCAGGTCAAAGTCGGAGCACTCAGACCCCGAGTCGCGGGGACATTGGCACAGAAAAGGAGTATCGGGTGTTTCGCAGTAGATATACGGCCTCTGAAAAGTTTGGCAGACGAAGCTGCACCACGACACGGCCCACGTCCTGATACGTTCAGGTCTAGGGTATACTATCCCCAAACCAAGCATACGGGCTACGAGGGAAGTATGTACCTTTTATTAAAGGCTCTATGAGCATAAATAACCAGCGCTTGACGTCAGATGCATACCGAATCCACCTAGTATGCTCATACATCTTTTGGCGCTAACCCCCCGAGTCCCATTCTGAAACGTCAGATTGACTCCCGGTCAAATGCACTTACCAGAGCTCATGAAGAGATCACATAGCTGAGAGATGTAGGGGTTTCAAAATATGAACGCGTGAAATCGCCTCCAAAATCGCGCGGGAAGGGGTTTGGGAGAAGGGTGGTTTGACATGATTGTGGTTGTTTCCGTGTTGTGAGCACGGACCAAGAAGTTCGGACTCCGCTAATCACATGAACACCACCCACAACCGTCCAGTCCAGTTGAGGTACAAGGCCCAGTTTATTTTTCGCTGATGAGCCCTACCAAGTAGACAATAATCCTCAGTGCGTCAAATTCTTTTTAGTATTACAGAAAGATTCCTTGAACATGGTTATTTAAGGTAGTCCATAGATGTCTTAATACACATAGAGCGAATAAATCAACCTTGCAGACCAATAGAAACCAAGAAGCATAAATCTGCAGTCGTGCACGCACCCCTGAATCAACAGCCAGCAGGTATAGAGCCAGAATCCACAGCCTTCTCCACCACGTACCCGTCGCTAACCTCCTAAAGATCGGCGATGCCCGAACGATTCTCCAACGGGACCAATAACAACCACTCTCATTCGACGATCAGCTTCATCACTTCCCATCCTTCCGACCGCGTAACCTTCACCAGCCCAACCATCCTCGTCTTCCCCAACAAGTAATCCACCCTCTTCACGCCCTTCCCCCTCTCCTGGTCGAACGTCGTCGGGATAGCGCGGCATCGTCGGGTAAACGCCCTGGACACAGCGATCGACTCGTGTTCCGTCAGATTCCCCCAGTCTCCGTGCGATATCTGCTTGTGCACGTTGCGGTGGACCGCGACCAGGACGTCCGAGAGCGAGATCGGGGGAGGCTGGTACCCCCCGATCTGGTACGGGTCGAGCTGGAGCTCGCACGGCCACTGGAATAGCCGATCGCAGACGATCCGGAGACGGGTGACGGGCGGGTGTGTCGCCGGCTGTATCATCTCTTCCGTGGGGAGGAGGGCGGACTGTCCGGGCCCGTATAGGCGTAGGGGCGTGAACGAAGGAAGCGCCAGATCGAAGAAGAAGTCCCCCCGCGGCGACTCGGCGTTGATCCACGGGTTGACGAAGAGCGCTCCTCCTTGGAAGGGCGGAGGACGCGCTGAGGCGCCGGAGGAATGCCGACGATTCAGTCCGACGCCGATTGGGTATATGGGTGGCTCCAGCCACTGGCCGTCATTGGGGGCATGCCACGACGGACGGCGTTCACGGTGATACCTATCCCATCGCGTCGGATATTCTGGTTCCCCACCCAAGCCCGGGAAGGCAAAGTGATCGGAGGCCGCGGTGGCGGGTAATGGTATGGCTGAGCGATTGGGCGATGGATGTAGAGAGCCTGGATTCGAATATGGAGAGCTGGGGTACAGTGCCGAGTCCGGGATGAAAGGAGTTCCCGTGCGGGGTGTGTGAACATAATACGGGGTATGCTCGAACTGAGCTGTGTAGTGCACACCGGGCGTCGGCTTATAGACATATGGACCAGACATCGCTCAAAATGAGATAAGGGAGGTCTTCGCGGAACGACTCCTGAGTGTCGTGCTTTATAAAGTCGACAATGATCCACCTTGACCGCTTTGGAGCTGGCTCGGGATGCCTGGGAGAATCAGGGGGAGTTGCAGAGCTCAACGTCGAAGGCTGCGGACACGGGATGGAACGTATCGATCGTAGTAGGCGCTGTCGGAGTGAGTTGGAGTCAGTCACTTTTGATGGTGACTTGCGCAGGTTAATCGATTATAAAGATAGCACACATATGACATCCGTGGACCTCGGACACCATGACGCGCCCGTCATCAAAGTTGCCACGCAAATCCCGGGACACCTGCTGGTTGGATGCGGGTTGGGCGTCAAAGTTTACAAGCGCTGAGCTTTGAAAAACGCGGTCGGTAGTTGTTCGAAGCCGACAGCAGGAGAAGCAGGCACCAAGAAGGTTCCATGCGCAGCGGTGCGATCTTTCGTAGCGACCGGAGCGCCTAGCGATAATATTTGACAAGGATGGAGCAGATGGCTGTTAGGAAGAAGCGCTGAGAATAAGACAAGTGGATTGCTTCGTGGGATGGAGGTCCAGGGTGGGCGGCGAAGTGAGAAAGCCCAAGCCATTTAAGGCACGCAGCCGTTGACCTCCTCGAACCGGAAACTGTGTCACGGGATACCCGGTCTCACAGGGTTGCGATGATTGGGGTACCGTCTTCAAAAGGTTAACGGATGAATGCACGGGATTGATGGGTCATTTACAAATACCGTAAGAGATTGGGGGTAATCTTTTGCACGTCAAGATCCTTGAAATTACGCAATGAATCTCCAACGATCACTGGATAATGAGACAGATTGACTGACATTAGAAACACGAACGAACGGTGAACCGATCTTAGCATTACAGCTTTCCGACCGTAGCTCATGTCAAGGGGGGTAGCCTTACTTCGTTGAAGCAGCGTACCTCAGGCGTCATTAATCGAAGGCTGGCCTAGAAGCCCGTCACAGGCCGAGATCACGGCGAGAAATTTGCTCAAAGCCTGATGAAGCCGAAAGATTTGTACGTGCCGTTTAGAAAATGTGGGGTGTATTTTTTTGGCTAGTACGAAGCGATACCTCAGGATCACTCCCACATAATGCGGGGACAGCTTGAGTAGAGATAGAGAGCTCTAAGCGGTGACCCGGGAAAGATGATAGAAATGAGCGTGTCAGTGCAGCCATGGCTCATACGGACAGCCATTTGCCACGGGGAGTTGAACAAGGCCAAACAATGCGTAAACAACGCGTGCCTCTATTTGGCTACTGCTGGGTAGTGATGCCAAACGACGCTTCGACTCTTCGACATGTCTGCGTGGTGATTTGAAAAGCTTCATATTTTGCTCAAATACACAAGTATTGCCTCCTGAGAAAGACCCCTCCAGGTCGACGGATGAGGCTGAACGCGTCATCCCGCGAACCGTCATCTCCTAGCGTGCCCAACACGATGACCTTCGATTTTCCGCTGCCCCTGAGAGGACCTAGCATTTTGGCCAAACTGAGGCCGTGGATCCCCTGGGCGTGTTACCGGGATGCCAGGGTGGGGTGGTGGCAGCACCCAGCCCTCGTTCGAAAAGTAACACATTCCTTCGGGAGAAGTCTCCGTCAAAGCCAAGGCCCCATCCATCCCATAACAGCGCCGGAAATACTTCCAGCCAACTCCCATCTCACTGCGGCATTTTGCCCAGTCCATGCGTTTGGGTGGCCGCGTCCGGCCGGGTTTTATGACAGGTAGTTTACACCTGAATGATTTTTTTTGGTATTGGGAATGAAACCATTGAGCCAAGGGTTGCGGCTTACTTTCCAGGCTTCCCATCGTAAACGGGCATGAATTTAATTTTCTTTGCAACACCGCCCGGTGGTGCAGTCTTCGAGTTGGCATCACGGCGGACAGGAGATTCGCTATCGGCATGGACGTTGTTCAGCCGCACTGGTAACACTTCAATAACCCGGAAGAGAAGCGCGAAAATTATAAGGAGACGCCAGTTCAAGATGTGCATCACGAGGGAGGAGGACCAGCCTGCTGTCAAAGGCGAACGTTCAACGTTAACGCTCAGGAAGATTGCATCTCCTTCTTATACGTGCGGTTGACCATGTGAACTTCTTCGCATCGTGATTTTACTTTGCAGTGGTGGTGTATTCCGCCGCGAAAATCAACTGTGGATGGAGATCATCAATGTTTGATGTGTACACCCACATCGCCAGCAGATGAGATGAGAGGAGTCGAAGATGCGAGGCTGTTGCAATGGGTCCACACTTTGAAACAGATAGAAGCGACGCTGGATGCTGCCTCAGGTCTTAAAATAAGCCGTTTACGAATTGAGATCAGTGGTTGTAGTTCTGTGCGACGAGTAAGATAACATCAACGTAGCACAGCCTGCAGAGGGCGCGAGGCGCGATGGTCATAATTCCCGTAACGAAGGTCCGAGTTTTCCGATAAAATACTTATGGGTATGCATTTGGAGATGTGATTGGAACGATCTGAAGAGATGGGGGCCGCAAGATACATATGTAGCCCCCCAGGTAAGTGGCTATAGAGCACACAACACCGAATCATGAGAAAGGAAGAGTGGCAACTTCGGTAGACCCGCGACCGTCACACTCTTGAACCTCAACGACCACCATCGAATGTGAGTATATTGTTATCATATTTGCACTTGCAAAACACCCTGTCTAATACCCTAAAGTAGAGTTGAAAGCGGTCGCATTTCTTGGGTGCGTGGTGGTGGCGTTGAATCGGAGGGCACCATTCGCGAAGCCCGACGTGCCGGTCGCTGGGGCAAACCACCATAGAGTGGTGACACCGACCGGGAATGTGTATGTTGCCTAGAGAATTTGGGTAAGCTATCGACGATACATCCAACGAAGGCTTTACCTGGGCACCCCGGAATGCTATAGTGGCCTTGACTGGGGTAGGGTTCCAAGATGAGGAGGCGTTATCGTCCCCTATGATGACGTGAGTATTCTGTGGGCTGGACGTATGGAACGCTTACAGTTCAGGACGACCAGGGAGTACCGAAGCCAGTCACTGGAAGATGTTCGTCGGGTTACGTATGCGCCAACACGTAATGCCCAGTTCAAATTTCCCGTCACCGAGACCCCGATCCTCTGAGCATATGGGCCTCCAGCATCTTTGGGGATTATAGCTTTAGACGCTTGAGCCATAGAGTAGACTATCCTCGATGTTAAGCAGACGTCGACGGGAATTCATTCATCGCCGAGCTTACATTCTTGGTTTAAGCTGTAGCTGCCGTCGCTATTGACGGTTGCAAGTGGGCGGCATCCGTTTCCGCAGCTGTTCGTTCCGGGAAACTTAGGGTTGCCATTTCCATCGAGGGCGAGGTTCCACATCAGACCCTGTGGAAGGAATTACGATTTCAGAAAACTGTTACCCGGAGCTGAGGGCACGACGGTCGCACCGATTTCGAGTTGTGCTCCACACTGCCAATCCAACTGAAGAACGACCAGGATAAGCAAATCATACGAAGAAAACGTTAGCCAGCGCACAGGTTGTCCATGTACCACTTTTGAACGATTAGCGGGATGCCTATCATACATAGAAACGAAAGTCCCACCTTGATATCACTCCACCAATCGGAACCGATCGTTCCAGTGCACTCAGTGAAGTAGATTTCCTGCATGTGGGTCAACAAACCATGTACAGTGCGGATGTTCGCTGGTCTGCACACACCTTGTTCGGGAATGCGTTGTGGAAACTGTCCTGGTTGCCGACATTTCCTCCGTAACAATGGAAAGCGACACCGGCGAATGCATTCGTAGCATCTTGTAGCTGGAAATGGTTCGACGGATTCAAGCTGTAGGGTAAAGTTGGCGACGTACCAACTGAACGGGGTATGAACCGGCGTTGTCCCAGTTATGCTAACGGCACGTTTTAATCGTGAAGCAGTCAGTACATGGCGATGTCGTACCTCATAGCCGACGATCTTGACTCCCGACAGCCCGTTGTTGTTGAGGAGAGTCCGAAGGCCAGAACCGATTTGCGCTTCGACAGCTGGGGTCATGATACAAGACGGGTAAGTGGGATTGCTGTTTTGGGGTTCATTCTGCGTTCCCTGCCTTAGCCTCCTTCGGACGTAGAGCTCACAAAAGGGTCCTTACTTGAATCCCAATGGCATAGACAGAAATTCCCTTGTTCTGGAATCCCTGGACAGCTTTCAGAAGATATGTGGCGTCTGATGAATGGATGAGGAGGATTCCCGAGAAGAGGGGCTATAGCGACTTACAGTTACCGACGTATTGGGATTTAAGCGATCCTCCGTTCATTGTCCCACTGTCCTTCATCCAGGCAGGCTATAGAAGCTAGTTCAACGCCTTCAAATGAGATGCACCGGAACGACGTACAGGAGACCAAGCGACCAAGTGAACTTTAATATTGCTATTGATCGCTTTGATATCCTGAAGAACGGAAAAGAGGTACGACGGTGCCCTGTCGATATTGAAGTTGTTGAATGACGTGTCGCCACTTGTGTCGTCCAGACTGTACGCTGAGATAATGTAAGGAAATTGATAATGAATATCGAAAGCGAACGGAAATACCTCCTGCGGAGAAGTCTGACGCGCCTAGATTTACTCTGAGGTAATTCAACCCAGCGGCGTTCGCACCGTCCGCCGAATTAAACATGTAGTTGAGCAGATTGTGATAGTTGCCTGCATTTTTTGACTGAACGAATCCCTTTAGCACATAATCGCAATTCAGTATGGCGATACTCGTACCTTTAAGTTGTTTAATACAAGCGCGGAGGAGTCCGCTGAGAAAGGGTATTAGATTTGGTGTGTGGTATACGAAGCCTGTCAAGACTTACTAAGGCTAGCTCCGAACCCGGCCATTGACTGGAAGAGCTGCGAGTCATCCACATTGATATTCGCATCCCCGATCGGACCCGGGGAGACGAAATTGATCGGCGTGGATGGTGCTAGGGAAGTTAGAAGCTTTGAGCGATCCCAGGTCGTTTGCCACTGCAAGATGCGTCAGTACATGGAGGTGAGAAGCCGCGGAAACGACCCACAATATCCCATATCTGCTGGGAAGTTATGGGCTGAGCGACCACCAGGAGCGAGAAGATGTGGGACCCACGCATGGTGAAAATTCCTTGGTTGGATGGCTGAAGCCTGATCCCCTTTTAAAGCCTTGTTATCCAATTTGGCGTGCACACGCGAGTAGACCATAGCGAGGTCATGTATAGTTTCCATGCAATACCATGCACCGATCCATGCAAGCCAGGGACTACGGATCGGACATCCGGCGTCCTCTTTGAATGCTGTTCTCGGGAGTCAGGGAAGATTACGACAAATGACCAGCCAGTATGACCTCGAGACGCACAAGTGTACGGTCAACCGACAACATCGCCATATGGCTAAGCTCTCATATCAGCGTTGTGTTCTTGTGTCCAAGAACCATTAAGCATCTTCAGACGATCCCGTGTCTTGCCAAATTCTCGTAAGGGACGTCCGAGCAACCCATTATGCCGTACGACGAAGTCCAGACACCTGCAACACTTGGCTCCTGAGATGATCAACTGAGGGAACACCAACACCAGCCCCGACACTCTGGCAGGGCTGCCATGGGGTCAGTAAGTTGAACATCATCTGACGGCACATGTGATTCGTGCTTTTCAGCAAGTGGTCAGCGAATACCCAGACCTGCTCAGCTGAGGAATTTGACAAACGCACGCAATGTCGACAACCGGCATCCTCAATCAAAATAAGCGTTCTGGACGGCGCGGCACGTGCGTATCGTACCACTTCAAATGGTCAGCAAAACTCCGCGATCCATCCACGAGAGATAACACGGCAATTGTCAGGAAGAATTCCAACGTATACTCTCGACAGCACCTGCGTCGTTCGAGAAGCATCTGTGCGCCACGTGTCGACGTCCTGATATAGCGAAGGGCATCGATGAGACCATACGAACATTGTCCTAAAATACATGATATAAGTTACGAGAATGAGGAAAGTGTTGAATCAGATGTTTCAAGAAGCTCGTACCTCCGTTGGACGGTGCCGGCTGCTATCAAATAAATCTTGCCACACACCCTTTATGCTGAATTTCAGCGCCCATATGGCGCATTAGTGGCTTCCAGGGAAAGAAGCGTTCCAACTTTCAGTGTCGCTCAAGGGCATAACTACACGGAGAACTCGAGACTCGTTGATAATGTCTGCGCTGATGCATCCTTTTTGAAGGCTCCGGAATGTTTCTTTGTCGTTTTTGTTCAAAAATGTTGGTGGGAGATGTGGCCCGAATTGAGTGTGGTTAGCAGATTACAAACAACGTCAATCAAAGATCGCCGAGATTTTCCCGAGCCTTCCGCCTTGACAGAGGCTACCTTGACCTCCATTCTACTTCGTTACCTTCCAGGCCCTGCTAGCTCTTTTCGACAGCGAGACAGGCTGAGCTTTGCGAAGGTATCCTCTGCAACTTCGAAGGACTTCGCCTCATGTGAGGGTAACTCTACACTGCTCATTTAGGCATCGGCTGAACCGGGATGCCAAGAACATTCTCTCTAAAATCCTTCAAACCTCCGTTTCACTGTTTATCTTCGTTCGAATCGGCATCCAATGCCATTTTTTACCAACGATTTTTCCCATTGAATCCGTCGTTGATGGCAACCACCATCCCCAGCGCGGTCAGTCTAGATGACCAGGCACCTCCAGAGCATGCTTGAGCGGTCAATGGGTGTGCCAGCTTCAAATCCGCCTCATCATAGACTACAAACTCAAATAATAGATAGTACGATCCGGTGCTACCGGCTGTTCACCAATTTAACGACAGCTTGGGAGTTCAAATGAGTAGTATTTTAATCATTTTGACATCATCGATGCTCTGCGCACGTTTTGTCATACAGCCTACTTATAGTTCCCGTGCGAGCCGAAACGCTGCTGCTGGGAATCTCATTGTACAGATTTGCGACGGCTTGCTAACGGCCGGCCGGAACAATCCACCACAGCTCCATTCATGATGCAGTGCGAACCCCTGAGGCGCCCCGTCGTGAGTCTAGTACACCATGACCACCTCCACCTCCCCAGCTGATACAATCGTAACTGCCTCACCTTCTCCACTCAGGAGTTCGACCGAGAGAGCGGGAAGGGGACGTTACTCTACTGATCTGGGTTTCATTCCTATTCCACAAAGGCTCCGCTATGATCCTGACCAGCCCTTTCGCTTCAGCCTCATCTTGAACCTCGCTTTTGGTTTCGCCAGCACGTTCAGTAAGGCGTTTTGCAACATACGTATTGAAACACGCCGATGTCAGCCATTTCACAGCTGTCACTAACCTATACTGGTGTCAACCGTTGTTGAGTAAGTAATAATGAAGACTGGCTGATTTGAACTAAATGCTCTCGTTAGTACAGCTGTCGGAGTCATTTGGCGTTTCATACAGCGATGTTTCTAGGTGAGCCTTCTCCCAGCAACGACTCTCCGGGACTGACCGAGTCATCGATATGCAGGATACCCACCTTGCTACAAGCCGGGTAAGCGCTCGTCAGATGACCGTACACGGGTACATCACATGCTGACGAGTTTAGCTATGCCGTCGGCCTCCTTCTGATATCCCCTCTCGGCGACCTCGTGCGCCGACGGCAACTCATTCTCTGCATCGTCACCCTTTCAGCATCCCTGACAATTGGTCTGGCCATAACCAATAACCTAGTGGTCTTCGAGACGCTCTCCTTCCTCGTCGGGGTCGTAACAGTCACCCCCATGGTACTCCTCCCCCTCGCAGCTGATATGGCACCTCCTGAACGCCAAGGGACCGCAATATCCGTCGTGCTCTCGGGACTTCTCTTCGGCATTCTGATCGCCCGTGTCCTAGCAGGCATCATTGCCGAGTTCGCCTCATGGAGAGTGGTCTATTATCTCGCCATAGCCGTGCAATATCTGGTCTTAATCGGGACCTATCTGATCATCCCCGACTACCCATCTAAAAATAAAGACTTGACGTACTGGGATATTCTTCGCACCATGGCTAAATTTACCGTAACGGAACCACTGTTGATCCAAGCCTGTCTCGTTAATATAGGGTCAAGCGCTTGCTTCACCAATTTCTGGGTCACTCTGACGTTCCTGCTCGGCGGCCCACCGTATAACTATTCAACGTTCGTGTAAAATTTGCGATCTTAAAATGGTCTTTGAATTAAATTTTATTTTTTAGTTTGGTGATTGGACTGTTTGGACTCGTTGGTATATTCGGTGTGGCCACGGGGCCTCTAGTTGCACGCTCCATGGAAAGCCTAGTTCCGTGGTACGCGTCGTTGATCAGCATTGTGGTCATGACAGGCGTCCAAGTGATTCAAGTCGCGGCAGGCGGTATACATATATCCGCCGTCGTTATCGTCGCTTTCGGACTCGACCTACTTCGTCAGATGCTTCAAGTTTCGCTCTCGACGGCGGTGTTTAGGTATCGCGCTTCCGAGTCACCGCTGCTAGACCTCTATTTATTGACATAATTGCGTATTAGAATTTCCGCGGAGGCTCGCGCACGATTGAACGCCGTACTGGTAATCTCAGTACGTTGCTTCTACACGGTTCTGCGTTGCGTTTAGTAATATCCCACCCAGCTCTTCATTGGCCAAGTGCTCGGGACCGCGGTTGGAACACAGGTTTTTATAAAGTTCGGGTGGAGAGCAGGTGCCGCACTGAATATGGGGTGGTACGGCTGGCAACTGCTAATACTACTCCTGAGAGGCCCGCATTGCGAGCGATATACGTGGTTTGGTTATCAGGGAGGGCTGGAGGCTAGGAAGGCTGCTGTCACGAAAAAGAAAGCCGGGCTTGAAGATGACAAAAGTATCGAGGGATCTCGCCCACCTTTGTCGCCAGAGAAAGAGTGGGTTGCGAGTGGTCAAGACACTCCTGCAGTAGATGCAGAAAAATTATGAATTAATACCTTGTATGAATTTGGGCCATGATATGGGCAACCAACAACACGTGTAATTCGAAGTCTAGTGCAAGATTAAAAATTTCCACCACAAGAGCTCACTCGGTGATTTTCGGTAATATTCTGTAAATTCCTTCTCAGAGACTACGAACTTCCTATTGATTTCGTAAATATGTCCGGAGATTTATTGTTCAAGCCGGCTGCACCGAACACTCTCGATACGCGATGCCCCTTGGGTATCAAGTGAGAGCACATCCTAGCGAATATGCACCTAACATCGGAACAGGTTAAAACAACATCTAGGCACCTTGGATAGGATTTTAATACCGATTGGGACGCTAGTCGTAAGACAGGTACCGCTCGCGCTCGTTTCGCCGATCCTGTCCTGCCACGCGCAGCTGCTGGAGAAAGGATCCACGTGAGTAGATAGTGCACCTTCCTGCTGCAAAGCAAACTCACGAGCCCTGAGGGAATAACACAACTGTGTTGCGCAGAGCACAGAATGAGCGACGAGGTGTGGGGAAGAAACCAATGCCCATACTGACGTGTACAAAAGTAATAGTATGGTTCGACAGAGTCGAGTTGGGCGCTATAAGTGCGTGTGTTATCGGTCGTTCCGCACCAAATGCTGTTCACGTCCTTTACAATGGTAGCGTTGACGCCGGGAGAGCTCAGGTCGCACGACGTGCTGTCCTGGAAGAGCGTGAATTGAACGGCAGAAGCAGTTAAGATAGAGAGACCCGCGGTCAGTGCTCGAAGTGAGAACATGGTAGGCGAGAAGAATACGAGGGAAGGCGACCTCATGTAGTTCTGCCCTTATATCCCAAACATAGAGCGCACAAGTTCCACTCATCACGTAGCGGAGATCTGCAGCGATCGTGCGCTGGACAGCCTGCGCGGGGAATTTTGGCCGAAAATGATTAACCTGTTTAACCGGTGGCAGGGAAGGAACTGCCGAACATCTTGACAAACGGACATCAGGTGAAGGAGGGCAAGAGAAGGGTGGCACAGACGTATGCAAATGCTTGTCGCCTTTTGTCTCAAGATTCAAAACGGCGGTCAGGTATCCTCCTAGTAGATCACGTTCCTCAAGCTCCAGTAGAACCTTTTTCAACACAGTTTCTCGGAGATCCGGTATGTCTCTCCAAATAGTGAATGGAGTTACGAGACGACATGGCTCGAATGATCTCGTCAATCTCAAATGTGCGATAGGGATGTCTAGAAAGACCACGAACGTGCCTGAGAGCCCACGTCTGGCTCTGGGTATCTCTAAGGGTGCAAAGGCTTCTCAACAAATTCCTTGAACGATCAACATGTCTTTGTCATTAGAGACTCTACAAGCAAAAGACTCGATTGCTACGAGAAGTCTTCGCATGTCAGCGAATATGCACCTACCACCAGAGGGATTCAACATAAGGTAAATCGTGAACGGGACTCACGCACCTATCGGGACCCTGCTCGCAAAACAGACATCGAGTTTAGAGGAACTCAGGGTACCCAGCCTCTCCACCCACACGCATTTTCTAAAGAGAAGCTTGTGTAAGCTACCAGCATTTCCTAGTTTCTGTAACTCACGAGCCCAGAGAATACAAATTGACTGCATTCCATACTTGGAGTTAGCCGCTTGATGTGCGGACGAGAAGGTCATACGAACGGTGGCAAACGGTAAAATAAGGCTCAACGTAGTCTAATCGGACGCTGTAGGTGTTCGTGTTGTCGATGATTGCACACTGAACCATAGTCCGATCCTTGACGATGGTGGCATTGGCGCAGGGAAAATCCAGGTCACACAATGTGCTATCTTGGAACAGGGTGAATTGGGCGGCGGAGGCCATCAGGATTGAGAGACTCGCGGCTAGTACTCGAAGGGAGAGCATCGCGTATGAGGAGAACATGATAGAGACTTTCCCACCAATCTCTGCCATTGGGCGCACAACTGCCACCTGTTGCGGAGGTTGCCGTTCGAACCCTTATCTGTTATCATCGGCCCCGTGGCTGCTGTGCAGAGTTCAGCTGACCCACGTCCAAAACTAGATGGCCGACTTGAGGCAACGTCGCAACGCCAAAATTGGTTCTTCGCAAGATCTGAAGGGAGAACGGGTATCTCTTTCCAAGCAGTGCACGAACTGACATACTTCTGCCTAAAACGATCCAGTCAACCTGACATCTCTGATTGACGCGCCAACGAAGGCCGTGAACGTCCCTGACGGCCGAACCCACGTCTGACTTGGGGTATCCCAAATGCTACATGACTCTATCAGCTGAGAGTTCGAATTAAGGGCGACAATTGACCGCGCACCTCATATCCCTCCTGCTCAACGTGATAGTCACAACCGAACTCGCGCCGACACCCAAGACCACCTCCTCGAACCCCTTCAAGACCTTCTTCGGTTCGCCCGCACTCGCAGGATACGCTAGGTACACCTGCGGAATCTCAGTGCCCGGTACAATACCGGAGTTCGCGACGGTGAACTTGATGATCTGCGAGGTGCCGGACGCGGTTATAGACAGGGCAGAGTAGGCAAAGGTGGTGTAGGAGAGGCCGAAGCCGAACTCAAAGCGGGGTGTGATGTTCTTGGAGTCCATGTAGCGGTAATCGAGGAGGAGCTTTTCAGTGTAATTTATCTCCGAGAGATGATGTACTTTAGATCATGATTCTCCGAGGCTGATCGATCCGCTCACCTCCGGGAAACCAAGACTGTTATATACGATGCTAGTACCATAGTCGTCTTCGTTCTGTATAAGGAATGGTCAGTGACGGATGACGTACAAGCCCAGGATAAGTGACTGACATCTGAAATGCTGAATGGCAGCCGTCCGCTGGGATTGTATTTGCCATACAGAACGTCGACGATCGAAGGGCCGGTCTGTTCGCCAGGAGCTCCGGCATATATTATGCCCGTAATATTAGGATGCGTATTCCAGCCGAGATGGACAGGGCCAACGGAATGGATTATAGCAATCGTATTATTGCAGACGGCCGCGACGCGTTCCACCTGCGGCCGAGAATTAGAATGACAAAGAAGGAAGTTTGGGGAGAAGACGTACCAAGCTACCACCTTTCCACCATAGATCCAAGTCGTTTCGATCACCTTGGTTGCCAACGACAGTATCATAGAAGCCAAGTTCTCTGCTCATTCTGAAGTAGCACAGGTCAGTTTTCGCAAGACGATGGAATTGACCAGCTTCTTACGCGTTAACAAATACAAAGGCAACATCTTTCCCTCTTGCAGCGTTCGCTCCCGCATCTAGATCATTAGATAACGATGAGGTGATCGTAGCGGAACTTCCGACGAACGACTTGATAGCGTCGATGGGAGGGACGATGAACTGCAGCGAATTCGACCCCGAGCCCCATCTGTTAACTTCCATATCAATAAGCAGTCAGTAAACTCGTTCGCAACACGTACCCAATAGACATAGTCCCGTCGTTACATTCATTCAAGTCATTGCACGCCAAATTCGGCATCTTTGCGTCCTGGCCAACCACAGCCATCGACTTGATCCTCGACGCTGCCACGGGAAGACCTCTGATAGTGGTTCCCGCCGGCGTGCCGGTGGTAGTAGTGCGGTTATTCTTCAGGAGCACGGCGGAAGCTGAAGCGATCTCGCGGACCAGGGCGGTGTGGGCAGCGCTGCGCACAGACACGCCGAGGTTGAGGGAGCCAGAGCCATCGGGGTGTTGGGAGTCGAAGTTTACGGGAGGATAGCCCTGAGAACGGAAGTCAGCGAAGTTTGGGATAGACAGAGTTACGTCGTCGGCCTACTGAATCTTGCCCGAGACGGTACCAGGGGGCAAGGATACGGGTAACCATTTGGTCGAGCCTCTGCGTTCCCATTAGAAAGGCTATGACGGAGATAGGGACTCATTCGCACCGTGATGTTGACTGCTCCGTCATTCACCGCGCCTTTGAGCCCACCGAATACGCCACCGCCTGAACACCAACGACATTCAATCGAAACCCAAACCATGAGTTGCGAACGCACACACCGATCACGATATAGTCCCCAGGCTGCTCCATATCGAGTCCCGCGTTGGCGTTATCCGCGGCTGAGTCGTGTGTGGCTCCCCAATCGCTCACCACATAGCCTACGATATCATTAGTTTAGAGGACAATTGAGAAATCTAACGTCAACCTACCCTTGAAACCGTCTCGCTGCAGGAGACCTTTGGGTCCGAGTAATCCAGCGTTATGACAACTCGACGTCCCATTCATCCTGTTATAAGCGCACATCACGGACGCGACTCCCGCCTGTAACAAAGCTCAGCCAAAAAAGACCATGCGACCGATTATCATGCGACGGACCTCGATGCTTCGAAGGAACGGATACCAGTATATCTCATTTAATGTCCGGTCATCGATGTTAGCGGTCAAGCCATAACGCCAGTGCTCTTGATTATTCGCGATGAGATGCTTCGCACATGCCTGGACGCCAACGCTTTGCACGCCAGTGATCGTTTCAAACGCGCCTTCTCCATTTAGGTATGGGTCTGGTCCAAAACTGAATTCGAACCATTGAACAATGGTCAATGATCATATAAGGTCGTCGAGATGTACCTTTCCCAACCTCGTCCGGCTTTCGGATTCCTCATCTGCGAACCGTTAGGTAAGCCAATGTACCTTTTAGACTTGAGTAGAAAGACGAACGATATCCATAGCCGGCCCAAGAAAAACGCTGCAGATGCAAAGCAATCAGCCTCTCAGACCGACATCGGAGGCCACAGACATACTGAATGCCCTTTCCGCGAAACTCCTCTCCAAGCGCCTGACCCCTCGCTCGCATGAGTCTCCGACTAAATGTCGACGCCGTATTGATCCCCGACGGAAATCCCGTCACGCCCTTGCTTAGCCGTATCCCGGCCGGCCCGTCGTTGAAGCATATGGAAGGCACGCCGAGCCGAACAACAGCGGTGGTGTCTCCAACGCACCGGCCTACATAGCTCCGAGTCAAAGGCTATAGCTCATGCAAGGTTGTACAGGACGTACGTTTCGAGTTCAGCTGCCCAGTACCGGTTACTACCCCAAGCTTCTCGTCCAGCGTCATTTGAGCGACGGTGGCAGTCGCCAACGCATAGCTATCCCCCCATGATCCTGGTGAGAAAACCAAAGTGAGTGTTGACGTGAAGACAGTGACTTCGGATTGCACATACGTAGCGTGAAGGCGTTGCTCCCGATGAGCAGCAAACTAGGGAACAAGAACGAGGTCACAAACAGCATCTTGGAAATATTCGTCTATG
Organism: Lyophyllum decastes; assembly: GCA_025854295.1. Lineage (NCBI taxonomy): Eukaryota > Fungi > Basidiomycota > Agaricomycetes > Agaricales > Lyophyllaceae > Lyophyllum > Lyophyllum decastes. Next base: position 197,257 of record CP107709.1, read on the forward strand.
TCGTCGATAATGCCAGTTCAGAGTCAGCAAAGACGTACTGGGGTGTGTGTGTTCGTTTGCTCGTTTGCTCGACATCGGGTATGATGTGAGTTTCATTTATTTAACTACCAGATATTGCCCAATCAATACTTCATCATGTCAGGCGCAGCAGTCCATACGGCCAGGACACCTGGCTATGTATGTACTTCGCGATCAGATCCACAGCGATGATCGATTTGTGGAGTCCGAAGAACGGGGGCGGCCGCCGCAGTTGGCGGGAGCGTGCACTTCGTGGGCTGCAGTCTACAATTCTGGAAGCCTCAGCACTCCTGACTCATAGCAGTCTCTCTTTATGTTACCCAGGGGCTTGGAGCATTGGCAAAGCTGGAGAAAAATAGTAATGCATAGAGCGTCCAGGGTTTTGTGGTGGGAGTCTGAATGTTCGTCATCAAAATTATGCGACGCGAAAATTCATCTTGCCACAAGGTGTGATCGGCAACCGAATTATTCGAATCAGATTAGATGGCGTCCACATTTCTCGATATCTTAGATATGTTCGCTGTAAGCAGTTAACGTTACTAAAGCACGTATCATGGGGGGACTCCCCGGCAGCATTCGCGAGCCAAATACGTAGGTACTAGCGAGGTACCGGCAAGGAGCGTTATAGTTCGTCAGCTATATCCGAAACGGAGTCAAAGATCCGAGGAAAGGACTGGAGATAGTCGATAGGGTCAGCAGGTCATCCCTGCCTGCCTCAGAGTCATAGGATCACAAGCACCACGTCGGAGAATCTCTCGCGTGGTGGCAGAAACCCACGTCAGGCAGCCTCCGGAGCATGTGAAATGGTATTCCGAGAGAGAAATCCGCTACTTGCCGTTCTGTTGAACGCTAGGATGGGAAGATAGGATCGTGCGTTGATAGGGTGGTTGGAGTTGATAGATAAGGGGAAACGGTAGGACGCATTTACCTCCATCCTAGCGGCGTGGTATAACAACGTAATTCCGTGCTATTAAAGATATGTTAGTGTTTCTGCGGAAAAAAAGACCAATGCGAGATCCGCTTCCGTTAATAAAAACGGTACCAAAAAAGGGTGCGGAAGGGTTGGGATGTCGACGTGAACACAAAGTATAAAAACGGTAAGCGGGTTGGGGGAAGTGGGTTGGGGGGAGGGGCGGGAAAGGGTGTCCGAGAAGAAATGAGAACCTAATCCACAGTGAAGACAACCGGCGGTGAAGCAGAAATACACGAAGGGAAAAAAACAGTATTAAGACAGTTGTAAACGCCATCAACACCCGAAAGTCGTTGAGTGTGGACGAAGCCCACCACAACGAACGCAACGGCTCGGCGACGACGAAAATTATAACACAACGTGCAGAAAGAAGAGAAGAAAGAACCACAAGGATCAATCGAACGAAGACACAGGACCCCTGCAGTCAAAGCTTCGTCACTACGACTGTGAAACCGTGCGTCCGGGGACCACAGCCTCGACATCCGTAGAAACTCGGCTCCGAGTGTAAGGGGTGCATAGCCATGTTCGAGAGAACTCTGTGGGGTGGGGGACGACGGCAACGTAGAGCGTAACATCGTCGTGCTGAGAGTGGGGACGGGGAGATGGATGGGAGGTCTGAAGGAGCACCAGTCGTGCCCAAGGGGTTTATATACACAGCTGGAGGCAATAATCGATCCATCGATAACCTAACCCCGAGATGGACATGATGGTAGTGTAAGGGAGAGTTTGGAGCATGGCCGGGTCATGCCGCGATGGGGCGTTGACAGCGACACAAAGACCAGTATCATCGGAGAAGAGTGCCACAGGAAAATAGCAGGGCAAAGGGCTAGAACCTAGGCGACCAACCGGAGAAAGGGCTGCGTTCGGAGTGAGGGGAAACCGTTGATGAAAACGTCGGCGTTTGCGTTAAGTATCATAACCCGGGGGATCCAGACCACTCGCCGTGTGAGGGACTGCGCCCGTTAGAGCAGTCGCAGCATGGCCAAGTAAGAATATCTCCGTCTTTCGAACGAAAGAATGAGAAAGAAGCTACCCGAAGGGATTAAGACTTCAGACAAGGGGGCAGCAACTTCCGAGGACACCCTATCGATCCCCTCTTTCGGGCTCCGAGATTCGGCAATAAAGCCAATATGTCGGGAAGGTTGAAATTTTATCCTTCATAGGTGTTTCTCTGAGAGTCTAGAAGGAGACCATGAGTACTCGGGAGGACCTAAGATGTTCAAAAACATCGACGTCGGAGATGGTGACGGGATGATCACAGATTCAGTGTGATTGGCGCCGAGGTAATGTGTTGTAGGATCTAGCCGAGCCAGGTGTGGATGCCGACGAGCCGCATCAAAAAATTCAAACCCACCACTCCAAGTCGGCTGTCAAAAGCTGTCAAAGTATTGAAGCGCCTGCACCGTGACGACGTTGGTTGGAACCAAGAGGTGGTCGATCACAGAATCGGATACCTGAATCTGCTCGCGTGGTTGATGTGATGGCTGATGCGGCAACGCTCGGCAGGTTACTGTGGTCACATCTTGTCACAGAGCATCGCCGTTATCACTCAATCCTTCGTTCAATCAACCAGCGCGTAAATCTATATTTCAGTACACCTAGCGCGTTTGACGCACTGGAAAAGCGTGCTCTTCTGTCTTTCCGACCCCGCTCACCTTGGATCTACCGAGATCTTACAATGAAAACATTGTAAATAGTGTATCCTACTTGAGAACAAGTTCTCAACATGTACAACAAACTGGCCGCTATACACCGCGCTATATGACCTATGGCTCGCCGTTTTCCGCCATCTACTCGAGTCGCCCAGCGCTCTCCCCTCTCGAAAATACCGCTGCCGCTGCCACATCATCTGCATGTCCAGATGTTCAACTCAACTGGGGCCCATCTTTTTTCACGACGTATCCCTTTTCCATCCACGCCGAAGGATGTAAAGAGGATCCTGGATACTACCTAAGCAGCATTGGGAAGAAGTCAGATACCATAATCATCGTGTCTAACCGATACAGGGGCAAAGCATCCAAGGACAGTGGTGCTTGCTCTTCTTGCCACACTCTGTCCATGTCAGTAGACTCCTTCAGGGATCGTGCATCTCGCACTGGTGGATCTACCAGCTTCAGATCACATACGGAGCATATAAATGCATTAGAGGCAGAAAAGCATGAGACAGACACACTTCGAATGAAGGTATGTCTTCGTCGATGATGCAGAGTTGAATTGTACTAAGGTTGTTTAGATTTTAAACCTAGACCGCCTCCTGTCATCGGCACGCAAAAAACTGTCAGATTTTCGGCCCCTTGTCGAAGTAATTGCGAGCCATGAGATTCCCGCAATCCATCGACTCTTTTCTATTGCGCACAAGGCACGAGAAGGAGTCAGAGGGCTTTTAAAGCGCGTTGAGAGCGTCATCAGCGGCCAGTATCGCCCTCGCAAGTACTCGGACAACGACCATGACCTGACGACACTTCTTTACGCGCTTGGACAATGGGAGCAGCGTGTCTCGTCAGTGTTTGCCGAGGCGATCAAGATTTCCGACCAGGAGAGGAAACAGTTAGGGGCGAAAATTATCACAGACGTTTCACCTGATTCAGACGACATCATAGACCACGTACTACCTCGTCCAGAGAAGCGAACCGCCATGTCTCCACCTGGTACACCACATACCAAGTCACAGCAGCGCCAGCAACAACGAAAGACACCTAGACTCTCCAAGGAGTCGCATATTCAGTCTATATCACAGCACAATAATGATCCATTTGTAGAATAATTCGCGACTGAGCTCAATTGTAATTATGCACATGAAAGGAGGCCCGCGGTCTAGATATCTTGTCTTGCAGGCTGAGGCTGTCACGCTCAGTCCTCGGCATGGCTTGCCGCCAACTTGCCGCATCAGCCATCACATCAACCATGCGAGTGCCACGCGAGCAGATTCAGGTATCCGATTCTGTGATCGACCACCTCTTGGTTGGAACGCAGAATTGTGCTCGAACAGTAGCGTAGGCTTCCTTCACAAAAGTGTTAGTTTGTCTTTAGTAACATGGGTGCCTTTAGGGGAGAACATAGCGTTGGTAAGAGATCCTTTACCCGAAGGAGTCATGTATTGAGGATCCTGGCGAGGATTTTATTTCGGTTCGTTTTCGCTCTAGTTGTTTAAACATTCAAGCGGTGAATTTGAAGAAATACCCATTTACGGATACTCTCCAATATCTTCGGAACTTGCTGAGGCTCACTGTCACCGTTTACTAGACAGGCACTCTGGTTAGGGGAGGATGGTCTTTAAGTCCCTCAGTGGCGGGACTGTCGTGAAGGTTTAGGTTATTTCGGTTCTTTTTCGCTTCACAAATGAAGTGAAAAACATGTCAAACCGCTTGATATAAAGCCCATCATCGCACCCAAGACCGGTTCCTCCCTCCCCGACGCGATATTACTCACATCCCTCCTTTCTGCCGTCGCGAGGCTCGACCTGTCGGCCCATGGACTTCGCGTTGCTTCTAATAACCTTGTTTTCGACTAAGTTAATAATGCTACCTCTTCCGCGACTTCGGTCCATTATTTAGGTAAGCGAAGCTTTCGTGACGACGATCTGGTCTTATTCTGCTTGATAGGAGATCGGGGGGTTCGAGCCCGGAGTTTCCAAAATGCAGTGTAAGACCAGGGACCGCAGCTGATATTGGGACCATCGCACGTTTTATCTCGCTTTCTTCTGATATTGCATTGTGTGTGATTGACATTTAACGCAGCTTCAAATTGTGGACTCAAATCGTATCCCTTTCGGGGTAGGTCCGTGTCTATTCTCTGTATTACCCGAAATAATTTGCCCTCAAGGTGAAAGGCGGCGGCCACGCATCGAACCCCGGATTCTCCTCTACGACGGGCGTCGAGGTTACTTACGACGCTGCATCACAGACAGTGGTGGTAGGTGCTGGGCTCATCTAGGATGATGTGTACGCTGCCCTTGCACCGCACAACGTCAACGTTGTCAGTGGAAGGGTCACGGGTGTTGGTGTGGCAGGGTTTATCCTCGGTGGTGGTGGTGCGCTTTTCTTCGAAGTGCGTTTCGAGGTTTACTAATCAGTCCTTTCTAGGCTATTCGTGGCTGACGAACCAGTATGGTTTGACTATTGACACTGTTACCGCGTTCGAGCTTGTGAAGCCGAATGGTGTTGCCGTCAACGTCACGCAGGCTTCAGACCCTGATCTTTTCTTCGGACTCAAGGTACGCTTACCCGTGCCAACATCGTGTTTCATGAACTCATCCTAACCAAGGGTGGCATGAACAACTTTGTACGACTTTTTGCCCGATCCTATCTATGTCCGTAGGGGCTGACGGCACGTAGGGCATAGTCACTCGCTTTACCCTGAAAACCTTTCCGCAAGGCCGTGTCTGGGTAATCCACAGAGCTACATCCTTCTTACCCGTGTCTAACACGATGACTAACAGGGCGGTCTGATCACGTACTTGCTCCCGAATATCCCAGCCGTGACCGCTGCAACAGCGCACTTCTCCGCCTCCGTGACAGATCCCAAAGCAAGCATCATCAGCATGTATAACACCCTCCTCGGCGTGGTATGTTTCTCTACCTTACGTTCAACGAACCCTACAGAATTCTGATTCTTCTTCCAGCCCGGAATTTTCGTGTTGATGTTTTACGACGGCCCTAAACCACCACCAGGCATCTTTAATGATTTCCTGGCGACCCCACATTTGACCAAGGACGTGTCGACACGCGACTTTTTGTCTCTCGTCAAGGTTTCTCCAGCGAATGCTACGTACGGTCAACGGTTTGTTGTCCATTCGCACTTCTCGTACTGTTGAGCATCTTTTGACCCACCCCCTTCATGCAGGGCTATCTTCAACACAGTCTCCATCGAAAGCTACACGCCCACCCTCCTCGAGGCAATTCACAACGAAACGGCAGTATGTTCACATCCACTCACCTCACTTCTTTTCGCCCTTTCTCACTTCAATCCTTCTTTGACTGCAGTACTAGGGTGCCCGTCTAGCCCTGAAATCCGGCTTCTTCATCTCCTACGACGTTGAGCCCTTCCTCCCCTCCATCCTCTCCCACGCCAGTGTCTCCTCTGCCTACCCTGCCTCGCGGAGCACCCGCTTCTCTCCCTTCCACATGTACTACGCCTGGACCCTCGGACTCTTCGACACCGACTTTCATGATGCTGCGAGGCAGAGTGCGGCTCGGATCAAGGAGCTGGCGATCAAAGAAGGCCAGAACGTGCGCGACGCGACATTGTATCCGAACTTGGCGATTTACGATACCCCGCTTGAGGCGATGTATGGGCCTGATAATGTGTTGAAGCTACGGGCGCTGAAGGATAGGATGGATCCGGGGAACGTTATGGGGCTCGCAGGAGGGTTCAAGATTTGAGCTTGGGAAGTACCTCCACGTGTGTGACGTTCGGCATCTGGCTCGTAAGGGACATTCCCTCATTTTGACGCTATATTTATACCTGCTCCTTGCATACCATAATCGCGATTAGGTACCATTCTAGATCACAACGCTGACGGCGCAGCTGTTTATATCGATAGAGGTTTATTCGGTTCTCGCGAACGTGAGCCCAGAATTTATTCAAGGCTGAATCTTTTGCATCCCACTTTGCTTGCTTACGTTGGTTCTAGGCCTCAGTGTTCGTATCGTGGCGAATCAAGAGCTTTCGAAATCAAGAATGGAGCTTGTGAAGCAATCGTGCATGGAGATGGCCAAGATTGGTGGCCTAGTCAAAATCGGGTCGAGAAAAGGACTCATTCTTATCGCTGGACCTACCCGAATCTCCAACATCGTATCTTCGGAGGTTCTCGCCAAATGAGCCCTTTTCCGGATGTTTCTCCGTTAGCTCCCGTCTCCTTCGATCCGATTTTGATTGTGGGTACCGGTGAAGCCTTGAAGGCACCGAGACTACATTACGTCAGGTCGCTTGGTTTCCATCAAATCACACAATGAATGCTAAATCTGTCCCCCATCTAGCCCCTCTAGCCCGTCTGATTTTCCAGCTTCAGACTCTGCTTGCCGGTCTATGAAAGCAACATGCGGGACGCGCATCGTCGGCGCGACGGTACCGAAGGCCCCGCACTAGCAATCCTAGGAACTGAGCAGCCTCCCGTTTCCTCCAAAGCGTGTCCAGCTGCTGCGGAGTTCTCCTTGTAAAATGCTTTCGTATAAGCCTGCCACGCCAGTTTTCCGTAATGGGCGTCTGAGTCTTGCGCAGGCTATCACGAAGCTGTCTCGCCGGCCTGATTATAGTCGATTCCACGTTCATAACGACATCGGCGAAGATGCGTGACGCGGGCCTGCTGAGCGTGCCCATTCCTCACCCAAAATACCTTTCACTGAGGCTTCCTGGCGTATGGATCTCATAACAAAGTGTCACAAGTACTCTGATCGCTCTCACTTCCAATGTCTACTTCTTGATATCCTCATGGGTAAAAGGTGGCCGTTCAAAGTGCGACCCACCCTCATCTAATGCTTACTATTCCATCCGACCCTCAATCTCATCATGACAAACTTGTTCGTCACACACCGGCCGATGATTCCACAGACATATAAAGTGCAGCCGTTTTAGATCAATGCATCCCCGTCGACCCTCCGAGTACAGACACCCTTCATAATGTTGTTCAAGCTCAAGTTTGCTTTCGCCACTCTGTTGGCGGGCATCGTCGTTGCACTGCCTTCGCCACAGGCAGAATGCCTCACATGTGCCTCCACCGACCTTACCGGAGAAGCGCTTGTGGCTAAGAGCGGCGGCACGATGGGTACTCCCCAGTTCTGCGGGTAGGTTGGATTTCAATTATGATGCATTTACGACGTCCTAACCAAGATTTTTCAGTTATTCAGCGGACGCGACAGGTGCCTCCGGCCCTCAAGTTTTCTGCTTCTACGGCGTATGTATCATCCCATGCTGACTCCGTGATGGACAGTGTCTTACGGAGTGTACAGAGCGGGGGCGGCGTGTTCTCGAGCTCTAGCCCCTCCTGCCCCCAAACCTTGGTGCCCTGCTAGCAGCGGTATGTAATGTTTTGAATTCTCTGACTAATCGCAATGATATTGAACGTTTAAATCAGATGAGTCCCAATAGTGGGCCACCTTCCTCCAGTCTCGAACCAGTTTTAAGGTTCAACTTCCATGTTCTAATGACGGAGGCGGTTGAAAAAGCGAATGAGAAATGAGGCAAGAATCTGGCAGCCGCGATACAAGAATTGATATAGTGGAGGGGCAATACATCCATCTGCGAATCCAGATAAGCCTGCACTTATGCGAAGTCATCAGCTTTCTCGTTTTTTCCCCCCAAAGGTACGAGTTCTTGTTGCACCATCATGATAGCTGCAATTCGCCGTCCTATCTCAATCCGTCGTCGGATCGAAAAGGGATATCCGGGGTAGGAACCAAGAAGTGATCCAGCGATTGGTCGGAGACTGGGAAGTACCGTCGTAGACCATCACACCTTGTATTCGAAGTGATCGAAGAGTCTACCCAACTTGATAATGAAGCAGATTACGCGATGCCACGGACCAGTCATGCAAACGCCCAAGGGTCAAGGAACCAAATCAATTATCAAAGCGTCTGGTTTGGCCCGGCTTCGAGCTTTATGTCACCATTGGCATGATCCTGAGCAGACTGAGAAGTATCACTTCCTACCCTTCTAGCTCTCTGCCCGATGGACATTGTGGGGGGCTTTGGCATCCGTATGAACGTGCTATGCAACAATTCACCTCTTCGGTGCGGTAATAACGGGAGTTCTGTCCTTCATTCAAGATAGCGACCACATGGGTAAGGAACCGTTTTTTTTACGATATGTCAATGGTTCAGTGGGATTCTGTCCGTGGAATGGACCGTCGCCCAGGTGTCTGTCGGTGACATGTCTGGCCGCCCTTCAGTGACGAATATATCCCGCGAAGGTCGTCCAAAACTGTCATGAAGCGGCGTTATCAATCCCAATTTTTCGACATCTCAGTGGGCGCAGCGCGGCCTTTTCTCACTCATCATTGACCGCGTACCTCTCATCAATGACCGAGTCACCGCGTCGGCCGCTCTAGATTCGTTCTTGGACGCATAAATACCTGACAGGCGTTGACGTTGGCCAACTCGTCGACACCCCAGCTGCAAACCATTCATCTCCTAATGTTGTTCAACCTATGCGCTCTTGTGTCCCTTTTCGCCGTTGCCGCTAGCGCTCTCCCGGCTGCGCAGTCGCAGTGCGCGACGTGCCCAAATGCAGACCTCGCAGGGAATGTACTCGTTGCTGGGAGCGGCGGAACAATTGGTGTCCCCAGGTTTTGTGGGTACGTCGGATTTCAGTTATTCCGCTTTCCCCCCGTGGTCTCACGTTGCAGTAGTTTCTCGTCGGACGCGACCGGTCTCTCTGGTCCCCAGATTACTTGCTTCTACAATGTGTGTACCCGTACAATAGCAGCATGATGGACAACATCTCATGGTGTCACAGAACTCAGGGACCGTGTTTTTGGGATCTAACACCCTTTGCCCCCCAACCGCTCCTTTGGTTGCCTGTCAGTGGCCGTGAGTTTTCTTCTTGACGCTTAGTGGTGACGAAGCTGACGAATAGGCTCATTAGATAAGATCGCGGGTTTTCACGCTCGTTTTGACTCCGGATATCCAAAAATTCAACCAGACTTGTTACGAACGTGAACGAGTATTAGCAGATTTGGCGCAAATTTGACTGATAGAGCTGGTACCCTAGACAGATGGACCTTATAGGACGTATAGATCTAGTCTTTCCGCAAGTAGTCCTGACCTAGAGGGCACAAACCTTGTTTAGTACAAGGGCCGAGCCATGCCATGATAATGAGACGCAGGCCGTACGGCAAAAGGCTGGATTGGCTCAAGACAACACCTTTGCGTAAAATTGTAATCGGTGGCCAGCATTGAAATAGGATGGGTCCAGGTGATAGTACGCTCTAGTGTTATGTCGTTTACAATTTGCTGCGCGGCGTGCAGTTCGAAGACATATACAACCTGGTCGGTGACAGGGTTGAGTCTCAGTAGCTCCTAGGTTTATCGACAGAGAAAGAATATCCTAACTTTTCATAGAATCAGCCCTCAAGATCTGGCAGCATCCGACAGAAGAGAGTTGAGTTGCGTTCGCACTGCTGGACCGGTCAGACTGAGATAGCCTGGTTGAGCTGGGGAGACCACGTGTCTACACACTCGCACGGACCACTGAAAATTACCTATATAGACCCCCACTTTGCCGTTTTGATTTCCTTAGAACATACTCATCAGGATCTATTTTATAGAAACTGACCGAGTCTCGCATTTTTACAAATGCCGCATCCTTCATATTCACTTGATGACTTCCATGCTCACTCGTTTTACTGAGAACATGGCTCTGCTTGCAGGGTCTCGAGGACGTTTGGCATGGTCCTCTGTGCTAGCGCTAGACAAGCGTCCGAGGAACATGCCAGCGAGTTGAGCGTTTGTCTGATGGATTTTCTGCTGTTTTTATGTTGCTATATATGTAATTTGCTTGCAATATAGATCTTACCTTTGTTCTGACTGTCTTTCATACATATTTGTGAGCTATATCATGAGATTATGCATGACTCCTCATCAAACTTGTCTCTAAAATGCATTTCTTGTGTATCAGACACTTGCCTAGTGACATGAAGGTGGTTCTTAATGGTAACTTACTGACATCCGTTTATTATGCATGACTGATTTCTGTCTTGTGCTTTTGCAAGATCTTCACATTTACTAGCAATGCCAGCTCCATCATACGTGACTCCCTGTGTAGGGTCGCAAACATATCGGCAATAGATTCTGTTCAAACTTCTGGCAGCCCATCCTCGTCATTGCGATTAGTACAACGGGGCGGCCGTGAAGGTGGAGTATCATATCGTATCCCTGAGGCTATGACGCAAAAGTGCATCATTTTCTAACACCTCCCTGTGTCAGAAGAAAGAAAGCCCCGTATGTCAGGCAGCTCTCACGACCGTGGCATCCACTTTGTGCAACATGACGCGGTAAGAAAACTGTTTAAGTCAAGTATCACTCTTTGGCAATACGGAAAGCTCACAGACTCATCTTGCGTTCAGACGTGCATGTGGTGTGTAAGACGTCCTCTTTGGAACACATTGCGCGTGACGCGGTATAACCCGAAGTCTTGCCAAGAAGGCAGTGATGCAGAAAAAATGACTAGCCGGTCATTAATTAGCCGCTAAATAGCGGTGACGGCATCTGTCGGTTGTTGATCTCGGAGCTTTCATGAATGTATGACGATCAAGGAAAACAGACAGCTCTGACGACATACCTATTGCACGGCGGCCGTTGGTGAGTAGCAAGTGTCGATACTGGGACTAGATCTCACCAACAGATGCCAATAGCGGGGAACAATTGATGAGAGGATGCAAATGAGATGGGTCGAAGCCTGATCGGAATGGGATTGACATTCCCCATTGGCAAACATATCAACGTCGTGTCCCTGCGAATTCAACCTGTCACCGCAAAATGCAAAACATATAAGTTCGCACTGAAATAGCTTCCCCCTCGCACCTCTCTAGACCACATGGCCCCCAGCACCTTTCTTCTCGCCGCTTCACTTTTTCTATTGAGTCGGGGGCATCCTACTTCCTCTGAGCTCGAGAGGAGGATCCTCTTTGATCCAGTCTGCGTGCAAATCGCCGATACCGTATCGTCCGCGACTTCGGTCCATTACCCGGGTGTGTACGAAGATTTTATCCCGGACAGTATGTTGCTTAGCGTCTTCGATAGGCAGTCTTCGGTACAAACAGGACATATCCCACTGGGCAAGCTCAAGTACCCAACTCGCGAAGTGCAGCGTACGGCCCGGGACGGCGGCTGATGTTGGGATCATCGTACGTCTTGACTCTGGTCCAGATGCCGATATCTACTGACTCTTGTCACAGCTCGGAATAGTTGGCTCAACGCAAACTCCTTTCGCCGTGCGTTCAGCGCCGCTCCATCTCCACATACCGCGCAAATTAATGGTATTCATAGGTCAAAGGTGGCGGTCACGCGTCCAACCCAGGCTTCTCCTCGACACCTGGAGTCCTCATCGCCATGTCACGTTTCTCGGAGGTAACCTACGACGCCGCGTCGCAGACGGCAGTCATTGGCGCTGGGCTCATCTGGGACGACGTGTATGCGGCACTCGCCCCGCACAACGTTAACGTCGTTGGTGGAAGAGTCACGGGCGTCGGTGTAGCAGGATTCACGCTAGGTGGAGGTATGTATGTGCATCCCATGTCAAGTCTGTGCTTCGATATAACTACTTGCCTGGGCAGGCTATTCGTGGCTCACGAACCAGCGTGGACTGACCATCGACACCGTCACCGCGTTCGAACTCGTCAAGCCCAATGGCGATGTGGTAACCGTCACGCAGGCCGCGGATCCTAATCTTTTCTTTGGACTCAAAGTGTGTTCGATCGTTTCTTTTTTTCGGCTATGGGACCTGATATACCTGCAGGGTGGCATGAATAACTTCGTAGGACCCGTTCCGATTTTTTTTGCCTTTACATGACTGGAGGATTCATAGGGCATAGTCACTCGTTTTACCCTCCAAACCTTCCCTCAAGGCCAGGTCTGGGTAAGGTCGAACGTTGATCGCAGCCCTTCCTTTCACTAAGTTGTTTAACAACAGGGTGGCCTGATAACATATACATTCCCTCACATCTCCGACGTCACGGCTGCAACCGCGACTTTCTCAGCCTCGGTGACGGACCCTAAGGCCAGCATCATCACTACATGTAACTTCCTCCTCGGGCAGGTATGTTCTACCGTCATTTGTTTCCCTCATCACGAAAATTTCTCATGCCTTTGTTTAGCCCGGAATCTCTCAGCTGTTGTTCTATGATGGCCCTACGCCGCCGTCAGGCATCTTTGATGATTTCCTAGCCATTCCTCACCTGACGAAGGACGTGTCCACCCGCGACTTTCTGTCCCTCGTCAAGTCATCCCCAGCGAACGCTACCTATGGTCAACGGTATGTTGTTCCGACATTGTAATAGATTGGTCTAACCTGCGTCTTCGCCAGTGGCATCTTCAACACCGTCTCCCTCACGCACTACACCCCCACCATCCTGGACGCAATCATCAATGAAACGGTCGTACGTTGACAGTCAAGATATCCCGCATTGATTTTCCTCATCGCCTTCACGCCTAAATAGTTCTGGGGCTCCCACCTAACCTTCGACACCGGCCTCTTCATCTCATACGACATCGAGCCGTTTCTCCCTTCTCTCTTCTCACACGGAGCCGCTTCTTCGTCCGCCTACCCACCCACACGGACCACCGGCCTATCTCCCTTCAACATATACTACGCCTGGACTCTCGAGCTCTTTGATGACAGGTTCCACGACGCCGCGAGGCAGAGTGCAGCTCGTATCAAGAATGTAGCAATCGCAGAGGGCCAAGACATCGCCGGTGCGGCAGTGTATCCGAACTACGCGATTTACGATACACCGCTCGCCGGTTTGTACGGCGGGAACATCCCAGCCCTACAGGCGCTGAAGGCTACTGTGGACCCGGGGAACGTTATGGGTCTTGCCGGCGGATTCAAGATTTGAGATTTTAGTTATTCTCGGACATTCAGGGTTCGAATCTCTGTATCTCAAAATTCTTTAACTTGGACTTGTCGTCTATTCTACAGGTCTGGTAGTACCGTTAGTGGTGATAATACTTACCTATGACATGCGCTTTTCTTTGCTTTGCTTTTGAACGTTGTTTTCCGATGGGACGGTCATCGCCAGCAATGAGTGAAGTTCAGTTAAAGATCGTGTCTTGTGCTCCCAGTCAGCTGTACGTGAAGGCTCGAATGTTAGTGGATGGACTGCTCCAGGCTCGATCTCAGATGGTTTGTCGGGCGCGGCTCAATCGAGATAAGATGACAAAACCACAGCAGCAGATCTTCCAGCGGACGTCCTGCGGCTTTGAACAGCCTGTTGCCGCGAAGGTCGGGGGGCAACCGGCGTAATGCCGATATCTAATCTAAGCATCCCTCTTGGCCGTACAAGCGATTGCCGCGATCACCACGTAGGCGCTTATGGACAAGCGCCCAGCTGCGGCAGGAGCATATGCGCAGGTCTTGTCTACCAGCCCCGCATTCATCGCGAAGCACGCTGCGCATAAGCTTAAGATCCCTGATCGCAGTGCTGAGGGGTGCACCCAGGAATGGGGTGTGGAACTGAGGCACATATGCCCTGCAAAGCGAATCGTACAAGACTCTGATCTCGGGGGCTCCTTGCGTGTGCCAAACTTCGCTCAGAGGTAGTCGTCGTACTCGAAGCGGTTGAGGGTAGTCCAGCCCGCAGGCGATGCCTCTCATAGCTCGACAGCCAGACCAAAATGAATTCAGAACTGACGGCTTGCTTAGAACTGTTTCGTAAGCCCGAGAGTAGTGGAGAGTCCCGGCCACGATATCGATGGTGGAGGTGGCTAACGGCTTGCTTAATGGGGACGCAAAAGTGGACATGGATGTGGAGACGCTTGCCGATGGTGGCGATGTAGCAACGGAATACTCTGACAAAGGATATGCATTAGTGGTCTGGACAGCCACCCTTGGACACTAAGCACGCGCAGATTCGCGAGGACAATGTGCAACCACTGATTAGCGCCTAGAGACAAGCGCCGGGGTGCCACTCGGCGGGAGGCGAGGATTACTTGTCATCCATCATATCAGCCAGCTGTGATCGGGTCTTCGACGCGCAGGTGGCTGACCGCAGTAGAACAAAGCCATTACAACATGTTGCTGGGGGAGATAAGTGGACGCGGCCGACAGGACAAATGTAAACTGGGCGGGCGATCATTAGAATCGCGACTTGCGAACAGTACGGGAAAAGAGTGAGTGATCTGCTGTGGGGCATCTCGGGATGTGGGACAAGCTAAAATTGTGCGGGTCTTGGGCAGATCAACCTAAAAGGGCCAGGATGGAAGCGCAACACAAGGAAGAGCGAACGTCATGAGCTGCGGAAAAAATCTTGGTGACTGATATCTCCATCCATCCCATATTCGTGTGGGTCTATTTGGCGCCCAGCCAGATACTAATACCACTCCAGCTCCTTCCCCGCTCTCGTCTTCACGCCTACCCCCACCTCACAGCAAGCCCAATGATCATCCAGCCATTCTCCCCGGTTCCCGCCCCTCCGCAAGCACATCCCATGTCGCGAACGACAAACTTCTACAATCTCGTAGGTGCGTAGTAGAGCCGCCGCTCTTCCGTGACCCAGCTCATCGTGGACATGATGGCGCCAGAACGCCCCAGCAATACGTGTAACACACGGACCAACGCATACCTCCCCGAGCCTGCATGCGGACACACGGACTGGACATCAGCCAGGAGGGCCTCATCGCACCAGCGTGCGCAGCGCGGGTCGCGCGCATCCTCTCCTCTCACCGAAAGTCGCTCGTGGGTTCCCAGGGTAGATTTAGCTCCAGCAGTGACCGAAGAACCACTGTGGTGGTGGTGGTCGCCCGAGGCGGAGGCAGGACCACCTTTGCACACTCGATCGCAGTATTGGACGATTCCACTGCCTCCTGACGACACGACATTCGGTTTGGAGGGGTATGAGGCACCATCGGTGGCGTCAACATCGACGGAGTCCCTCATGCTGCCAGAATCCGTGACAGTGGCATCACTGTCCAACCGACGACAGAAACCTATCCATCATCCCATTCCGGAAGCCTTTAGCGTCCGCACCAATTCCGTCACCGTCCCAAGGCAGACAGCCTCAAGCCGTGGCTCCGTCTCGAGCTGGGAAACCTTGAGCTACAGGTCCCGGTCATCATCGCCGCAGCCCGTGCCCGGCCCGCCGTCGTTTATTCTCCAGGATGATCGGTATCGGGAGACCTGGACCCACTCCTGCCTGTCGCGCCACCGGGATGAACAAATTGCTGTCCGCCCATCGCCAGATTCCGCTTACGCAAAGCCTAGTCGTCATCGGCACAGTCGAACCTGGGTGGCCGAGTCCCAGAACGAGTTTCCCTCCTCAACCCAAGCGCACGTGACAGCGGCATCAGCACCCAATGACCAGCGCACTTTCTTTCCGTCCAAGGTAGATTCAAACCTGGTCCGTGCGTCGAGGTTCCAATCTGGGTTTGGATCGGCATCGATTACTTCTCTCGACCCGTGAAAACGATGTCTTCCTCGCTAGACGTGTAGAGCATTACCGCCGGCCAACAGGACACCCGTATCATCTGGTTCACGGCGCTTCAGGGGACGGAGTATACAATGATTAGGAAGGGTTTAGATGATAGACCAGGAATGGATCTGCGTAACGGGTATAACGATCGTAAATTGGGGGACGATGATGTTTCCCTATTTCGTTTTTCCGGCTAGGCTTCGTTTCGAGCTTCGAGTTTCTCGAAACGTCGCAACACAGGCTGTTACGGGGCGGAGAACGAGTGGTGGAATCATGGATCGTGGGAGGTGCTTCCTGGCTGTCGAGAGTCGTACGCTCTGGACCGTCGGTCGAATCACTTGCATCGCAGGAAAGTAGATCTTAGTAGCGGAGGCTACGAACGGCGACGGTTCTAGATGATATGGATAGAATGATCGCTTCAAAGGCAGGAGTGAGAGGGATGGGAAACGACCCGAGAGGTTTGAGGGACGTTGGGGGCTATTGGAAAAATCCTGCGGCAGTTTATATACGTGGATGCTGTAGTATTCGTCGGCCAATGTGACTCCGGTTGGTGAAGGAAAAGAAATAGCACATTCAACGCCTGAGGAAGGCTGTCCGTAAGCATGCGGGGCGAACCTTGCAAAAAAAATTCGGATGGTAGGACGAAAAACTGTGAGTGGGGAGGGTGAAAAGTATGGCCGTGGGCGAAAGGACCCGCAACATCGATGAAAACGGGGCGAAACGTAGATAAACCGTGGACCTGGTGACGTCTACAGCAGCAGCGCAACCTAGTTGTGAAAGAGTAGCGCAGACGATAAACGAGCACCCGTAGATCTACACGGAACATAAAAAGCTGTAAAGATAAGCATAAAATGCGAATAAATAAGCGCCCATACTTACCCACCGGTGATTGGCTCGCATGCATGTGATCCAGGGTAATGATATCAGTGGTAAGTAGCGGTGCGGTCGTATGCATCTGTTTGGCCCCCCAAATTTAGCCACCCAGTTCCATCCCGATACTTAACCACCACCCCCAATATGTCCCCCGCGTTCCGACTTTCACCCCCACACATCCTACCACGATGAGGCTTCAGCACCCACTCCCTTCGCAAACGAGTCATCCTTGGAGACCGAACAACGGGGAAGGGAGGCCGTTCGACTACCCGGGTATGTCTTCTTCACCGTCATTGCCACGACCGTGCTCATCGTCAGTCACGACGGCCCAAAGAGGCCTATAGTGCCATTTCCACCGCACAGACCACCAGTCAAACCCACAGAGCCCCAGCGTCGGTCGTGCACTGGGCACCCCTACCCGTAACCACCACCAACACCACCACCACCACCGTGCCTCACCACCACCACCCACGAGTCGGTGGATTCGCCATGCCATCCGCCTCAGCGCTGGCGGCACCAAGTATTTCGATGGAGCCTACACCGCCATCGCAAGCAGCTAGAATGGCTGTGATGAGTGCGAGACCGTCGCCGCCGCCGTTGTGGGTTCTGGGGTCTGCACCGCCACCGCACGCGAGATCGTTGTACGCGACAATTCCACTTCCACTTGACGATTGGCCATATGGATTCGACGGCTGTGAAGTGCAAAGGCAAAGGCCAGCGTTGTCACAACAGTGGCCTGCCTCGTCGTCATCGTCGTCCTTGACGACGTTTCTACCACCGCCCCCACCACCGCCAAACCCTAACCCCAATCGACTTTCCCCAACCTCAAAACGACTTCGATCCCTCCACCATGCCCATCCAATCCAGCTTCACCCCGCTCTCCAGCACGCCTGCCTTTCACCATCTTCATCGTCACCGCAGGCGCCGAGCCAACACTCGCGCTCACCTCCTAGGTCAACAGATTGGGCTCGAGACCGCGGTGCTCCAGCAACGACGCCGAGCGTAGGGCAGCTCACGCTGACAATCGACTCCACAGGCCGGGAATTTTGCGTGCAACCTACGTCTCGCTCGAGCCTCAATGTCGTCACTGTCGGCGATGTGCTGGATGTGCTAGAGGCGGCATTTATGACCGCCGACGACGCATGTCGAGGGCGCTGCGGGCGGGCGGGAGGACATACATCAATTTGTGTCGGTAAACGGCTTTCTGTGGTCTTAAATTCCCTCCAGTTGTGGTGGAGGATGCCGAATGACGTCGCAGCGGGACCGCACCCGTGGCAGCTCGTCGTTGGGCGACGACATTGATGCGGGCATCGCCTGAATGTGCTTTTATTTTGGTGAGCCCACCGACCCAGCGGATCTCGCGGATGAAATCTGACTGCAAAAGAACAGGGTGTAATATGTAAATCTAAAAAAGGTCCACCGTTTGTTAGGAACTATCGCGATGAATGTACGAAATATTTAAAAAGACTTACCTTTCGCCGCCGGTGTCATTGAAAATCATTCTGCCGTCACCGTCGCCATTATCGCCCGTCTAGTTAAGTGAGACAATGATATTTTCCTTCAGCTGCGGACATAAGTTCGCTGGGGCTATAGTAGGCAGTGAACCTAATAAAGTTGAGAGCACGGTCCCACCATTCCAAATATGAAAGAGATACTCTGGAAGACGTAGGGGACAATGTTGAGGACAACGGGGACAATGGTGACGTGGGAGGATCAACACGGTTCAAGTTGAAGATAGCGTGACCGGTCCGAGGCTCACAGCTGAGTATATTGAACCGGAGTTTGAATCCCCAAATCTCCGTGTCCTGCCATGGTCCGAGTCTTGTCGATGTAAGTACTTATTATGCATCTTGCTGGGCCGAAAATCGAACTTCGTTCAGGCGCTGCTAGTGACTTTTCCCATCTATGAATCGCTTTACCAGAAAAAAGGGCTCTCCGTAGCATTAGAAGGTCATACGCGTAGTGGTAACGATTGTCATTGCTTCGTTGCCATCTCAACCTCCCAGTTCCTCTCTTTCTGCTTTTATGCTCTGGGATTGACTGTCAGCTTCGAGACTCTCCCCGACTACGGAGCGCACCTCGATATGTGAATTCAAATCGTTTACCTCTCGGAGGTATAAGGCGGCGCGTAATGAGCTCCCTCTACAGAAGGAGCAGAGCTCTTTCCAAGCAGTGCCGGTCGCGCCTTCACGAAGCTCATTTGCTCGCACCTGGAATCTAAAGACGGTAAGTCAGATCGCCATCATCATCTTTTCGTTCCTTCATCAAAGCTTGAACAAGACAGACCCGTTCAGCTTCGTTCTTACAGCAGCCAGTCCCTCAACGTCATAATCACCGCTCTCGACATCGAGAATTCTATCCTCGACGCGACGTATTGCTGCGTCCAGTTCTTCAATCACGGCCTTCGGGCGCAACTTGCTGATGACGGTGGTTATTATAACCGTGGAGGGGACGAGCGTGGTGCCCAGTTGCAGGAAATATCGGCGGAGAAGGGAGATAAAGGCTGTCCAAAGAACTGCAGGCGTGACAAAGGCGAGGCAGCTACAGCTCTCCAGCATCGTTCACTCGGGATAATACGATGACAATTACAGATACCTCTCCTGCACTCAGCGCACCTTTATAAATTACTTGGACCTACATGCGACCGGCAGGACCACCATTCTGACAGGTAAGGAGTTAGTGATACATGTGGCAACCCTTCATCACATTGTCCAGAAGCTATTTCGGGTGTGGAGTGTTCCATTTGTTTCGCAGTTCGCGGGTACAGCCGCCTTTTGCCAAGAAATCTGTAATTGAAGGACCTGCGATTCGAATCCCCCAATCTTGCGGATCTTCGGGGTCAATCTACATGGCGTCGCATGGCTTCGAAATCCAACCTCGACTTCAATGTTTATGTGTAGAAGCGAAAGTTGATTGTTTAGATGGTTCGACTGCGTCGCAATGTTGAAGAATTTCAGCTCGCAGCAATACGATTTGTAGCCAACAGCAGCACAATCAGCTCTTCTTGCTGATCCGCACAATACGCCTTAATAGGGTTTGATCGAGTGTTTCCCCTTACCCTACCCTACCCTGATGACAACAACTGTCTGGGCCGGTAAGTAGTCCCGAAAGAAGACTTGTTACTGGAATACTCGTGTACGGATAGGTCCGGCAGTATGTTTGACAAACCTTAAATCTTCCACTCCTACCATACTCAAACGCCAGCTGCTCGAGCCACCCAATGTCAATACTCGAAGCCGGTCCCTAGCTCTCAATCAGTGACCATTTTGAGCACTAAGTGCTTCATGTAATTCAGCTCACAGGAACGATGGACGAGAACTGCAAATATAGCGATGCAGGAGGTAAATGGAGTAAAGTATAAATGGAACTGTTCCACCACCCTACTATGTGGGCGTCGTGGAACTTTGCGAAAGCTTATCTGACAATGTTTCGAGATTTACGTTCAGATTTTGACTGCATGGATGAGTCGGACAGGTTCGCGAGAATCCGATACACCCATGTCATTCGCTCATTTCCTCACCCCGGATATCTTTGTCAGGGGAAGGGCATGCATCAATTTGTGTCGGTGAACGGCTTTCCGTGGTCCTGAATTCCCTGCAGTTGTGGTGGAGAACGCCAGGTGGCGGTGCGGTGGGGCGGTACCCGTGGCAACTTGTCGTTGGGCGACGACGTTGATGCGGGCATGGCCTGAAAGTGCTTTTATTTCGGTGAGCTTATGGACCCAGCGGATCTCAAGTATGAAATCGGACTGTATTTGGACAGGATGTAATGTGTAAATCTAAAAAAGGTCCACTGTTCGTTAGGAACTATCGTAATGAATATACGCAATGATTAAAAAGACTTACCCTTCACCCCCCCCCCCCCCCCTCACCCCCCGAGTCATTGTGATACTTTGGAGGACGCTAAAAGCAACGTCAAGGACAGCGAGGACAATGGCAACGTGGGATGCCCAACGTTCAAGTTGAAGATGGCGTGTCCGGACCGAGGCTCCATATTCAATCGGAGTTTGATTCTCTCTGCAAATCTCCGCGTCCTGTAATTAATTCTTAGCGATGCACTTACGCGTCTCGTTGGGCCCCAAAATCGAACTTCGTTCAAAGGCTGCTGGTGAATTTTCCTATCCATGAATCGCTTTACCAGAAGAATGGGCTAATCAAGGGCTCCCTGTGGCATTAGAAGGTTGTACTCGTAGTGATAACTTTGAAAAACGACCGTCACTGCTTTCTTGTCATTTCAACCTCCCAGTTCCTCTCTTTGAGCTTTTATCCTCTGGGGTTGACTGTCAGCTTCGAGACACCCTCCTATTACGGAGCGCACCTCGATATATGAATCCAAATTGTCTACCTCTCGGAGGTATAAGGCGGCGCGTAATGAGCTCCCTCTACAGAAGGAGCAGAGCTCTTTCCAAGCAGTGCCGGTCGCGCCTTCACGAAGCTCATTTGCTCGCACCTGGAATCTAAAAACGGTAAGTCAGATCGCCATCATCATCTTTTTGTTCCTTCATCAAAGCTTGAACAAGACAGACCCGTTCAGCTTCGTTCTTACAACAGCCAGTCCCTCAACGTCATAATCACCGCTCTCAACATCGAGAATTCTATCCTCGGCGCGACGTATTGCTGCGTCCAGTTGCTCAATCACAGCCTTCGGGCGGAACTTGCTGATGACGGTGGAGATTATAACCGTGGAGGGGACGAGCGTGGTGCCCAGTTGCAGGAAATATCGGCGGAGAAGGGAGATAAGGGCCGTCCAAAGGACTGCGGGCGTAAAAATGGTGAGGCAGTTACAGCTCTCTAACATCGTTCACTTAGGATGTTGCGACGAAGATTCCAGATATCCTTTGCTGCACAGGAACACACCTTTATAAATACTTGGACTTAACATTCGATCGGCAGGATCACCCTCCTGATAGCTAAGGAGTCAATGATACACGCGACGACCCTTCATCCGATTGACAGAAGTTATTTCGGGTGACCCATTCCTTTCGTAAGTACAGCCCCCTTTTGCCGAAAAAATGGTCGCGTTTCCCTAAATCTGTAATTGACGGACCTCCGATTCAAATCTCCAGATCTTGTACATCTCGACAGATATATTAGTCGATCTACGTCGCATTGCATCGCTTCGATACCCAACCTCGAGTTCATCCTTATGTATGGAAGCGGAACCCACTGGTTTGGATGATGGTTCAACTGCGTTGCAATGTTGAAGAATTTCAGCTCTCAGCAATGCGATTTGTAGCCAACAGCAGCACAAACAGCTCTTCTTGCTGATCTCCACGATACGTCTTAGGGTTTGATCGAGTACACTGATGACAATAACTGCCGGAGTCGTGATTGGCGGGGCTGTCCCCAATGAAGACTTGTCACCATAACACTCATCTACGGATAGGCCCGACAAACCTTAAAGTTCGAAACCTTTCACTGACCATACGCACGCTCCAGCTCCTGAAGCCACACAGTATCGATACTCGGGGTCAGTTCTTAGGTTCTCAATCAGCGATCATTTCGACCGCTAACTGCCTCAACTCAGCTCAAGGTACGAAGGACGACTTGTCGAGAACCAAAAACATAGGGACACAAAGGGTAAATGGAGTTAAGTATAAATGGGACTTGTTCCACACTATTATGTGGGCGTAGTGGAACTTTGCGAGAGCTTATTCGACAACATTGACATTTCGAGTCGACCTTCTTGACTGCTTGAGTAAGTCGGAATTATTCGAATGCCTTACGCACTCACATCATTCGCTAACTTCCGAACTCCAGAATCCTTACCACCCGACGCCCCGGAGCGAGGCGTTGCTGCCAAGCTATTGGGTTGCTGGTAGCCTGTAATGAATATCGTCCCTGCGGAGGACGGCCTCAACAGCGGTAGAGACGGAAGGGATTGACACGTCCGCACAAGTCGAGTAAGAACCGCGGTGTTCGGCGGGGGCTGTAATTACTACTCCTTCTTACGTTCAACCCAGTACAAGCGACGATATTCCCAGGATGAGGGAAACGTCGACGTGACTTACATCGAGGGAGGCGGTACGCGTCCCTCCAATTTATGCATAAGCCATGACGTCACGTGTATTTGATCAGGCGCAGTCGCTGCTGCTTCTTCGGCGTCTACGACAAAAACGACCCACGAGGTGGTGGCAATCAACCACCATGTCATTACCACACCTTTCGCAAGAGCTCATAGATTGCATTCTTGACCAACTGCGGGACGACGTTCGAGCGCTCGCAAAATGCGCCCTGGTTTCGCAGTCGTTCCTGCCGACCGCCCAACGGCACCTGTTTGCCACACTAGATCTCGATACGTCCCAGCACGGCGCTCGGACCTGCGAGAAACTCCTGAAAGCGCTCTCGCTCAACCCATGCCTAGCACAGTACATTGAGATTCTCAATTTGCGGCTTTACTCGGATAACACCGCTGGGAGTCAACTACTTATTGGCACCCTTTCTGCGCTTCAATACCTGCGTTCGGTATCTCTGCGCAGCTCAAGTTCGGACCCGGGTCGCCAGTGGACGTGTCTCCCAAGAGAGCTTCAGAGCGCTCTCCTTGCGCGCCTCCAGCACCCCGGAACAACCGCCGCATCCATTACCGGATTCCGCGGCTTTCCACTCAATGTATTCATGCATTGTCGTCACTTGAAACATCTCGCGATCGAGGGTGTTCTATTCTCGCCTAGCGAGCACGGTATGGGGAGTTCAAGTGAGCCCACTCCCACCGAGGGGCCAAGTGGCCAGCTAGAATCACTCTCCGGTGGAGAGTGGGAATCTGGCGCGGGCTCGACGCGGGCCCTGATTTCGTTTCTAACAGATCAGAACTCATCGCTGCGGCTCACGCATCTAAAATACTTCGCAGCCGCCGTACGCTCGGATGAAGACTGTTCGAGCTTCCAGAGGGTGATACACATTGCAGCTCGCTCTCTCGAAGACCTGACATTGTCTATTCACTGCAAAGGTATGCAACACTGGTCATCCCACCCTACCTCTTCCGTCCAATCAAAAGATGTACTCGACGCTGGATAACTCTGACGTATTACTTGACAGCCACCTCGCTTCCTGGCCCGCCAATTGATATCAGCTCTCTCACATGCCTAAAGCGAATTGCCCTGACCGTTTTCGAGGACCTCCGCTCGCCTCGGTGGCTTCTGTCCCTCCTGGCGACAGCCTCAACGTGTAGCCGGATTCACGAAGTAGCACTCACGGTGCTATTCTCGAATTTCGATGACGGTGCCTGGGGCGAGATCGACCGTATGCTTGCGATGGCGCCACAATTCACCAACGTTCGTAGGGTGATATTGCGATACTGGGTAAACCATGGGAAATACAGGAAACCGGAAGTGAAATTTCCTTGTTGTGCGGAGAAGGGCGTGTTGGTGGTGTTTTCTGAAGGGGATCTGGTTTTTCCAAGTCAAAATGCGGGGAGATAGTCCCACTACTGACAAGAGAACATTAGTTGCTGAGCCAGATACGGACATTAGATGCGCTGGCGGGCGGGACTTACATATATGCGGGGTAATGTAAGACGGCGAAATTGATAGCGCCGAGCACTTCAATACAATCTAACAGGACGTTAAGATGTTCTATTTAATATTCAGGATCGACATTTCTCCATTGTCTTGAGGTTAGCGAAGTCCAGTTCGGGCCCCCGAGGAACTCCTCGGAAGAGTGATTTGGCCGAAGATACCACATTGACCGGGGGATCAGCGCCATTCTCTCGGGGACCGTCCTACATGGGTGAAGGCGTGCGCCTCGAATCAGCTTTCGGGCTTCTGGGATGCCGAAAGAACCAATTGCGTCAAGCTTCTGAAGGGAGAAGCACAACACATCTCTGTACATATTTGGCCCAAAACGTACACAGGACAGTTCGAGACAAGATGTCAAGCCAGCCTCGAAAACGGATAAACGATCCCAGCCTAAGGCTTCTAGTTTCCAGCACTTGCGTCGTGTCTATCGTACGGGGGAATAGATCTCGATGTGTGGATCCATCAGTATTCATGTTAAAGCTTCCTTTTTTGGCTTGCAAAAAGGATGTAGCCTCGTTCCGGAGGTAATCTCCACTTGCCGTTTTGCATTCGACCATGTGGCGCCCACGTGGATGAAGCGTGTAAGGGATATCGTGAGACGAAGAACGATGGTAGTTATGCGGATTCGAAGATCCAGGGGCGAAAGACTGACGATAAGGTCCGTTTTAAATATAAGCATGATCGACAATGGAGTGCATCGAATCCTTGTTCCATTAAGGAAGCTATGACCACACCAACCTGGTGGCGATTTTGTACCTGGTGTCAGCAAATTTGATGGGGGGTTCGAACGGTGGAGGGATCTGGAGTTTCAGTGGGTCAGAGGGAGCGTATTGCGACAGAAGTCCAGTACAGAAATGTGTGGGATAGGGCGTATTCACAGCAACATGCCCGCCAACACCGAACGAGTGATTTCTTGCCAGGCCCTCGGCTCCATGTTTCTTGATATGAGGCACTTGAGCGAACACAACGTTGATGATGAGAAGACAAAAGGTTTCTTTCCTGATACAAGCGGGGCTGAGGCGGTTGTAGGAGTGTTTCCCCAAGAATATGAAACGTCTTCTTTAGACTTGCGTTTCGAAGTCGGAAGTGTATTTACTGAGCTGGAGTCTAAATGTCGTAGTCTCAGTTTACGGGGCTGTAGTAGGAAAAACCATGCAGCCCATATAGTTGCCTGCGTAATGAATCACAGTACAAAAGCTTCAAGTTTCGGCGTGAGTCTGGCAAGAAAATGGATCTCCCATTGTGATCGTACAACCGCCCACCAGGACTTGGGTACAATTGAAGGCAAATCGAGATCAGCTTCTTGGTTTGCGAATATTATGGGAATACAAACCGTTTTCCGGGATGTTGAGCATGCCAAATGGACTCAGTTGGTCAAGATTTGTCCTTTGCGGTCGTGAAGTTCGGCAAATGCCGATCACGTTCGGAGGTCCGAAGTTCTTCAAACTCCTATTGAATAGACTAACGATCATCTTGAACTTAGAATGGTAGCCACTTATGTGTCGTCCTCGTTGTTCCCGACATTCTACTCTAGCAGCTATGCACTCCGCCTATCAAGGACCAATGCAGCTCTATATCTCTCCCGGATTGTCGCACATACTAAATCTGTCGGACACCCATGATTTGATGGGTCAATCATGGTCACAGCGATTGAAGAGCGACGGTCGTTGGCGGTGATAGCAACAGGTATTATCTTGTTCGTACAGCTATACGATATAACTTAAACTGATTTCTTTCAAGTACCATACTCTCATTTTCACCGCCTCAACACAATAGGCAATCCCGACAACAGCGACCGCAATGCCACACACATCAAGGATGACAGGTATGCATTCCCATTTACGCGTCTACTGTGCATTGGTCGTCATACCGTAAAGCTCACATATATTTCTTGTAGGTATTACGTTCGATTTCTCTCAATACACTACAGACGATTCAATATTCCCGCCCGAGTTATTCTTTGTTACGTGATGAGCTTATCGGAATCGGGAATCGTGACGGTCGACCCACCTTAGCGAGACTGCACGACAACCCGCCATGGGTGCAGACCCCCATCTACACCTTCTGATGTCCACCATAATCGGAGGCAATTCATAGTCACCGATAACCGTCCACTCACGCACACCGGCGTTTGTTCTTCCGGCGATTTGCAGCGACCGCAACACAACGTGATGGCCGATGCCGTCAGTGCCTCTAGCACGTCCCCGACCGTTACGATGTGCCGGCTCCTGGGCGACATTGGCCTAACCCAGGTCGTCTCCCCCGTAGACTCTACTACGAGCGTAAGGTATCCCACACTTGGTGTTGTTGCAGGTGCATCGCATATTCTAGTCTGGCCAATCAGCCTCGACGTCGGACGCGGGTTCTGGCTCATTGCATGTGTAGATGGTGGAGTTCGCAATACGCAAACGCTGTCAAGGAAAGGGTGCAGTTCGATTGGCCGCAGCCCATGGAGCGAGTCGCATTGTTTTACAGGTGAAGGGAACTGATGCGGGTTAGGGTTAGCCTGTCATGGTGTCTTGCACGACAATAATCGTGCTTCCAGTGACTCCTTCGATGTCCTCGCTTCTCTACGAGGTGAATGGCCTTCTACTCCGGTCATCCGGTGGGAGTGGGACTGTCCCATACAACGATCTAGCATGTGATAGCGGTGCTGACTCGGAAATCCATGCCGACCACGACGCCTCTGTCTCTGCCGCTGTGGCTGCCTTAGTCTTTGCGGCGATGGTGAGGATCCCTTTGAACTATCCTTGACTGTCGGCGGCGCCGATACAGTTGGCAGCACGTATCCAGCATGTCGTTGGTGATAGCGAACTGCAGCTGTCGTTATGGATCGAGATGCCAAGCGTGTTCCCGATGCTGTGGGTGTGTGGGGGGGAACGATGGTCTGTGCGGCAGTGACGATGCTATACGGTCCTTTGGTCACCATGACGGACGATGGGGACGGTCTGCCAGACGACGATGGAGGCGACTCACCTGTGTTTCCGTGGTCGAATCGGCCCCGTTCTGTCTCGCACGGTCGCCAGGGATGGCTGGCCTGCGGTAAGAGTGGACGGTGGATCATTGTACTTTTGGTGCGACGCGGTGGGGTGCAAGTGGGGTTGGGATGGTGGTCCAGAGCAAGGTGGTTAAGTATTCGGTGGTGGTGACTAGGTTCGTTGGACCAAATAGGCGTGATACATCACGTTAGATATACTTATCGGGATGGCAGTCATGGGATCGACTGTCACCAACCACCCCTTCATCAGAGTAGTATCTGTCGGCATTTATGCTTCGTGTTCCCCGTTATAATGTTTTGTCTCAGGATAATTAGCTACTGCATTGCAATCGCGTTGTGGTCGTATTCTATTTGCTATGCGTACGAAATTGTCTTCGACACTCATGTTCACTTTCATCGTGTGCATCCATATCAGACCGTCAAGCTGTGCCTCCCTGTGTATTTTTTGCCGTATCGTGACACCACTCGAGATGCGCATACTACTTCTAGTTCTCAAATCCACTCATATGCATACACACCCATTGCCATCTTTAGGCTATCTGCTCCAGACCACGCTATTCGCTTCCGCATCAGTTCATCCCCGCGCAACCTCACAACATCCTCAAATACCGTAAAATCGATAAGACCGGGGACCACCCATGCATACGCCGTCTACCGCCTGAACTTAACCCCTTCAAGCTGGCGAGATATACAGTGCGTTCTGAAATCTTGGAGGACGATTTGATGTATTCATGCCTGGACCGAGGCATCGGCCGAGATGCTGGAACGCTGGCGATCTTTGTAAACTTCCGCCGCGCTTGGTCTCGAATGCCCTTCACTGGTTGCATGACCGGCACATGATGCCTACGTCTGCGGATTCTATCCAAGATAAGTCTCTTCGCCGTGTCAAATGTGCATCGCCCTGGGTCCATATCTCAGATTCTGATGATACTTGTCGTCCGGAGTAGAGCAATCCCCATTCTTAGATCAGATGGTTCGCCGAGGACCGCATCAATGTATTGTACAAGACAGCGTCAGCACTTTCATATCTCAGGTTCTGATGATACTTGTCGTCCAGAGTGGAGCAATCCCCATTCTTCAAATCTGATGGTTCGCCGAGGACCGAGATGATCGACAAACATACATGTGGAACATTGTTGGAGGAGGAGGAGGAGGAGGAATTTATTATCCTGGCGAGGTCTATGCTCTCGCTGGTGCCATTTTCGTCCCATTGACCCTTGACTCTCGTGGGTTCATTTCGGCAACCAGGGTTTTCCCCGATCACTTGCGATTCAAATCTGTGGACTGAAAATTGCAAGCTACTCTACGGGGGACTAGTTTATGAAAGCAGTTCTCCTCGAGATGTGATCATTGTCCGCATACATGGCACGGCCGACTGTCAAAGTTCGGACAGGTGGTTATTCATATGACGCGTTCGGTTCACCTCCACTATGCCTGAATATCTCTCAGGTCAAGCGCCAGTCAGCGGGAAGTAAAGTCTCGGACGACGTGGACAATGTTTGGCACGACTACTATAACCTTCCTCCTTGCAGCCCTTTACTGGACCGCCCGCGTTGCCGAATATGTCATCTATCTCTCAGAGGCACTGCTTCCCGAAAACCTTGATGGAAGCTATCCCTGGGCCATTTCATTAAACCGGACTAAGGATTTTGGACCTCGCAATCCCTGGTACGTTATTACCCTCAGTTCCCGCCTCCCCGGAACGGACAAATTCTTACCTCAGATCCCTTTAGCAAATAGTTAACAATATCGTTGCCATGTGGAGAGCATGGGTAGTCTGTATGGATGATAGATGGGTCATTCTTGGTCATCTCGTGCTGTTCATCGGGACCTGTGGTGAGTTCCTTTTTTTTTTTTTGCAAAGAAAGCCGTTGTGATGGCTCCTCAAGAAACCTCGCGGTGTTCAGCGACACCGTTCGCTTTCCTCGGGATAACACAGGACCGCCGTAGATGGGCAGCGCTGCTCTTAGCCTGGCGTGTTAGATCATAGTCGTGCTTGCGATCGATAGGGTAGACCCAGCCAATTCGACTTTCTTCTACCTGCAGGTCATCAGCCGGGACGGTTATGTTCAGACTACGGTATGTATTTAGCCTTCCTACCCCCAGCGTGGCCTTGGATGACGCGGACGCCGCTGTGTAGGCGATGTACCCAACTGTTGTCCCTCTTATCGAACATGGACGTTCATGCGGATATGGAGTGTTTTGTGTCATCCTCCCTTCCCTACACCATGGGCATATGAGAAGGCGCTCTTCTAGTAATGCTTGTAATGAAATGCCATTCACCTTCTAGGTCTTACAAGGCTTCCGTCATTATTTGCGAAGGCGCCATTTGGGAACATCCCTGATGCTGACCTATGTAATCGCTCATCATGTTCAAAATGTTTAGATAGTCGGAAAAAGCTAGTCCTCCTCGCGGGCGTGGGAGGCAGCAAGTGCTTGAGCGCTGGTGTCAGGCAAAGAAGTATTCGAACTCCGAATGAATACACCAGTTTCCGGTCCGGACCGTCTCCATCTTGAACCTGAACATCGATCATGACCTGTAACCATCCCCGTCGCTGTTCTTGACGTTCTCCAGACGGGTTTCCCGCTGTGGGCGCCGAGGAAACCCAGAATACCAGCTCTTCCCCTATCTTGGACTGTGGCGGCGAACTAACCTCGATACGGCAGGGTGAAAAAACTATGGCTTTTGTATCGTGATGGCTGAGCGGCTGTGTCGCGACAGCGGCGAGAGAGCATTACTCATTGGCGTCGGTGGCGACAGGTACGTCTTTCTAACGCTCACTCTACTGTGTGACTGATGCTCGTTCTTCGTCGGTACTTAGGCTGAACAGCCTGCAGTGTGGCAGATAATTTAATTTTCCTATACAGGAATTCCTGAGGCGACTAGATATCATAATACAAGTCCACGCGGCTGAGCCGCCTTCGCGACGACAAGAGCCTTTTTGACACTGATGGGTAGTGGTAGCGGTAGGTACGTCTTTCAATTCTCCAATCCAACGGAATCGTTCTTGCGACGGGTAACTCACACCGATGTTTCTTAGATGTAAACCTCCATGGGTGCTAATGATGACATTTTAGCCCATATTCCAGTCACCTCGGGACATCGAGCATACCAGAAATGCAGACCATGATGGCCACCAGCCCGCCTTAGCGGGACCGAACGACGACTTGCCATGGATGCAGTCCCCTATTTGCGCCATCTGGCGTCCTCCACCACAATTGGAGGCAATTCAAGGTCACCGATAGTCGCCCACCGAAACACGTTGGTGCGAATCCTCCTGGTGATCCACAACGACCCCGACACACGCTGTCAACGCTCACGGCGGCCGTCTCCAGCGCCTCGAGCACACCCCCGACGGTCACGATGTGCGGGTTTGTGGGTGACGTTGGCCGAACGCAGAAAGTCTGACCCGTGGAATCTATCACGAGCGTGAGATGCCCCACACTGGGTGCTGTTGCGGGTGCATCGCGTACTCGGGCCCAGTTCGCCGGCCTCGACGACGAGTGCGGGCTTCGGCTCAGTGCGTGTGTAGATGGTGGAGTTCGCGATACGCATGCACTGTTAAGGAAAGGGTGGAGCTCGATTGGCCGTTGCTGATGGAACGAGTCGTATGGATCCAAGTTGGAAGGAAAATGATGAGGGTTAGGGTTAGCCTGTGATGGTGTTGTCCTCGACGATGAGGACGGCCACTCCAGCGAGTCCCTCGATCGCCTCGCGTCTCCATGAGGTGGATGGGTCTCGGAACCGCCCGGATTGTCATCGACCGGCAGTGGGATCGTCGCGTACAACGACCTAGCGTGTGGTGGCGGTGCTGATTCGAAAATCCAGGACGACGACAACGGCTCTGTCGCCACTACCGTGGCCGCCCTAGCGCTCTGTGATAGTGTTGGAAACACCCCCGAAGTACGATTGACGGTCGCCGCCGCCAGTGTGGTCGGGAGCATGTATTCAGACAATCGTCGGTGGTGATGATGCGGAACCGCAGTGGTGGTTATGGATTGCGGTCCCTGGTCTGCTCTAGGCGCTGTGGGCATACTGGTGGGAACGGTGGTCTGTGCAGGGTTGACAATGCTATACGACCCTTTACCCACCATGACCGACGATGAGGACGGTTTACCGGACCACGATGAAGGCGACTCACTTGGGCTTCTGCGGTCGAAAGAGCTCTGTTCAATGTCGTATGGTCTCCAGCGGTGGTTGGCTTGCGGTAGGAGTCGGTGCTGAACCATTGTATTTTGGTGCGAGGTGATGGGTGAAAGTGGGGGTGGGGTGGTGGTTTAAAACGCGGTGGTTAAGTATTAGTAGGCCTATAGCTGGACGTGGGTACAAACAGGCGCACACCACTGTCCTATACTCACGTGAATGCAATATTCCATCCATCCAGACATCACATGCGCGCACCCAGCCAATTATTCACAGCCCTGAGCCTGAACGCCTCTGACCTTCATGTGTATCTACCCTGGCTCCTGGATGACGAGTCCCCGTTTGTTGATTACAGTGCTCTATATGATATGTTTGAATTCAATCGTGACCTCATTGGAGAATACCTCCTGATGTACATGTCCCAGTTCGTCCCATGAACATTGCCGAGACTGGGGATCTCCCTTCCAGATTCTGAATATAAGTATCTTCAATCACCCATCGCTCTTGACTACCATGCATATGCACCCCACGCTGTGCAACTTAGCAATCTCCTTTCCTTCGTTAAATGATTATAACAAGATTCCAACCGAGGAACCTTGCATCGTACGTTCCGAAGATCATCGATAAACAACACGTATCTTGATTGTATTGAGTAGACGCGCACAGGTATCCTGCAACCGACTAGTGAAACTGTCCGTTGTGTACAAGCTGCTCCCATTCGAGCACCTCGTCGTCGACCTCTTCTGCTGCTTTACATCTAAACTTCCCAGTCGATGACAGGAGCGGAAAACCTTCCTTTGCAAGGCGTTCCTTTACCAAGCAAAGGGGAGGTCCCGAGTATGAGTCAAAGAGCAGAAGCGCCGTGATGGACCGAAGCCGCGGGTACTCCCTGCTGTCCAAAACCCGCATGAGCTCTCTGTCTACGGACTTGTGGAGTCCAAAAAGATATTCGGGGCTCGGATTCAAAACAGGTGGCAGCATGATAAGTGTCAGCTCTTCCATGTTTGGTGGCATTCCGCAGATGTGGAAGATGGTGAGCACGTTCCAGTCTGCGTCGAGATCGAACCGGATTGTCATCTTGCGTGCGAATTGCAAGACCTTCAGATCGAGTCGCTCGATTTGCAACACGGATTGAGATGCTATCGGTATAGAAGTGAGGGGACGGGGACGGGATGGGAGGGAGACGAAGCTTACGAGGGTGAGAAGATCCAGTAGTTCCACGCAGGTCTGGATCACTCCACGATACGTTTTCAATGGATCCCGCCGCCAGGTTCATCACTTCCCAGACCGCATGCAAAAACCCGGAATCTGCTCCGTGTAAGAAGAGTGTTCGGAGTCGAGAAAGGGAGACAGGGGTGGTTGGGTCTGCCAGAAATCGAACGAGGCGCTCTGAGGCAGACCCTCCGATCTCCAACGAGTCCAAGTGCTGAACGTCGGTATCTCGAAGAACAAGCCCTGACGGTGTTGAGGTTTCAGGCATCTTGTAGCTGCTTCGGTCGGGGTAACAGGGGTAAAAGTAACCCAGTTGCTTGAGTCGCGGTGTCATGGCGAAGAGATCGACTGGAAAGTCACTAGTGCAGACGTCGTCGAGTTGAATGGCATGTAAGTGAGGCGACTGGAGAAGACGGATAAAGGATTCCTTGAAAGCGTTCGTAAAATCTGCCCAAACGAAAGATTGATTGCAGAACTTGAAGCTGAACACCTGGAGAGCGCCGTGGTCCGCTATCATGTGTAGGAGGGGGTGTTGGAATATCAAGCGCACCGCAAGAAATGATCGCGGCACTTGATGGCACTAAATTTTGCATTTTTGTGGCTGACCATTTTACACCTTCCTATTTCAACTTCTATTGTAGTTACACAATGTATTTAAGTTGTAGTTAGTAATGCAGCACCTCGCGCGATTGCGAGGGTCAACTGCTATCCCGAGTGAGCGTCGTAGGCCCGCTCATTTTAACAGGGGGTGCACCGCATCGTACCCCCATCTCGATTCAACGATATGCAAAGTGCGGATATATGGAATGAGTCGCTGGTTTGTTTGGAGCACTTCGTATAGTCGCTGACATGGCAATCTTTTGCCAGGGCCTTTGTTGTACCCCTCGTCCAATAGGATCTTGGAAAAAAGCTGCCTCTGGGCAGGTGCGGTGAAAATGCGAGATACGAGCGAACATCGGAGTAATGCATCACGGTCGTCGCGCAATACCTCGATTATGGTGTCCAACACGTCTAGTGAGATCTGTGTCGCGGCCATTCTCCCGAGAAGCAAAGTGAAAGTAGAGTTGAAATTTATCGGAGTCGCCTCTTGATGATGATAAGATTACATCGCCACCGAACACATGGCATCAACTTCGGGACCTTCCCGTGCATTCCCGGTTTCGACCTCACATTGAACAAAGCTGGTGTCGATGAAGCCCCTGCAGGATATGCAACACCTAAGAACATCCCTTTATTCGAAGGCGAGGAGGCTCAGACCTATATCGACATACAGATTGACATGACACGTGTGTTGGAAGGGAAGCATGACTGTGCGTCTTCCCCCAAGTTTTTCATAACTACTAGTACATACATCATGAAATACATCGTTAACAACCCAAAGTTCGTCAGTGATACCTGTACCCGTCATACAACGCGAAACAAATTGTTCAAACCCTCTCAACCACCCGGAAGTGATTGTCCCAATGAAATTACAGTTACACGGCGCCCGGACCTGCCTCGACACCTTCCTACGACGAGCTTTTACAAGCGCGGCCCCGTTTCTGAGCCGCCCGGCGTCCCCCACCATGTCTGGATGGACTTCAAAATAACGGATATTCGTTCTCCTACCGGCCCTGACCTACGTTTACGTTTCAAACGACGTCGATTATGGGATGTGTCGCTGATGGTCATGAAGGCCGCCTCAAGCACGTCTAGGACATCACCAACCGTAACGACGTGCGAATGGGCAGAAGAGGAAGGCTTCACATGGACTGTCTGTCCAGTAGAATTGATCAATAGCGTGAGGTCTACGACGCTCGGTGTTGTCGCCGGTGCGTCTCGACCTCGAGGCCAGTCCACTGGCGAAGCTGACGCTGACCTTGAATCCGGCGATCGCACGGATAATGGGGATACCGATATACCGGCGTTTTGGAGGGAGGGATGGAGCTGTATCGGATCTAGATGAACGCTGGCAGCTCCTTTTGGGGTGGATGTTAGCGAAGCGTCGGAGGCAATCGACGATGGCTGTGGTGCGAAAGACGGCGACGATGTCGGTGACTCTGCGGACCTCCTCGCTTCGCATTTTGTTGGGTATGGCTCCGCTTCCGGTGGACTGTCGTCGGGAGGGAGCGGGATCGTCGCGTATAGCGACCGAGAGTGTGGTGGTGGTGCCGACATTATGACTGACCACGACGATGACCACATCGGCTCAACGACGACACCTTTCTGGGTTGCTTGTGGGGATTTCACGTGGCTGGTGGAATTGTCGGGGGCGGACAGCGACATGAACCTGGCCGACATCGCGTACCCGGCCACTTGAGGGTAGCAGAGCGGGAAGGCGTTTTCGGCTACTGGGGATGTCGGTAAGTGGGTGCTGCCTGGCATCGCCATCTTATAGGTGGTATTTTGAGTGGATGGAGTGGTGAAATATCTGCCTAGGGAGACCATACGCATCGATGAGGATGTACTAACGAACGATGGTGATCTCGACGTACCTGGCTGACTACACTGTATCGGGCCCCAGGCTTGGGTATTCCAGGGATGGTTGGGATGCAGAGGAAGTGCGTGCACACTCATGGTTTCGCGAGTTGTAGTTGGTGCGTCCAAAGTGTAAGGCTGGGGGCTTGCTTGCTCGCCGAGTGCGGACAGAGGAGAATTGCTGCTGGTGTTCGGTCAATCACCAGATGGGAATGCTTATATGGGTTAATACCGCGCAGTAAGTGTGCACGGTTGTTTAAGCTTGGAAGCACGACTCATGGCCTGTTAGATAATGATGGGTTAGCCTAGGTCGCGATTCTGTGCACGTTGAAATCAGGAAGGCATCAAGGACACTGGGCATCGTGTTTTTCAGGTCACGATTCTACACGCATTCGGTTAATTTTTCGGCTAACATTCGCGTCGGTCGCCTAGTTCATCCCGCCCTGGGCGACCTGCCTCGCCTCAAGGGACCAAGTTTCTACAGTGACTCACCACGTACAAGTTTCCTGAAGACCGGCTCAGGAATTCTTTTTGCTGCCAGCAAGGATTGCACAAGCAATGCTGTGAATCCCGTTATATTTGCCACACACTCTTGACAGGTTCTGGAGCCTCGAAACCAGCCAGTCTTTCTCGCTAGCGGAACAACTAATCAGCTGCTTGTCAGATCAGATCATGAACCCTTTGGATAGTGACATTTAGACATCATTTCGCCAACTATGCTGATCTTCTCTATGGCTCATATCAATCGAATTCCAAGCGAAACAGAATGTTGCGGCCAAGGGACCACCCTCGAATTGCCGGCCGCATGCCCGGCCTGAGGAGATAACACGGATTTGTCGCTCCCTGGTTATGGTACGAGACCCTGGAAGTTGGACGCGATCACCCTGGCGCAACAGAACATGGTATGTATTGACACTGCAGCAGCCTAGATTTTGCCCTTCCCCTTGAACGCGGATTCATTGAGGCTGGCAATCATAGATTGCTTCTAAACGGCTCCGCTAGCGGACTAGATCAATTCAACCGTTCGCCGACCAATAGACGGACCGATGATCATAATCACACTGACTTGGAGCAAGTTCCCTTACGTCTGCCTTGTAGAAAATAATGAATGCAGGCTGATTCTTCAACATGTTTCAATGGGATCTATTATCCTTGGCGGCGGCTGGTAAGCCTTCATCCCGCCCTGGTCTGGCAAGCGCGTTCATCGATCTGTACAAACATGTACTCGCCAAGCTCGTTGACAATGTGAATCTCCTCCATTACACGCCGACTTCTTCATGGAATTTCCCGAACGAGGTATAAATATACCGGGCCGTAGCATCAAATTCGGCCAAGCGACGAGGCACAAGTTCGCGTAAATCGCTCATCATTTCCATAATAGGCAAGCCCGCCTGCGCTTACCTCTCAAAGAGCTGGCAGAATTGTTAGCGTGTTTCCGGAGAGGCCAACAACATGCTCATCTGCCAATCTCCGGAATACGGGATTGCGGTGAGTCATAACAGGGTTCTCCTCCCAATGCTGCTGCATGCCGCCTCAAAGTTCCATGAATTCGGACCGTCACGAGGGATGAACATGGTCTGCGTCAAGCATCTCCAGATTTGCGTCTCGGATTTGAAGCTTCGCGGGTCCAGAATGCGTAATCAGGCAAGCCTGTAGTGCGAGGTTCATCTAAATTATGTTGTTCACATGCTTTCGTATCAGGTGGGTAAATACAGTCTCATGACACAACGGCAACGAAACAAACGTTCCCTGTGCGCGCGAGGTGGTGGCCTCGATTTCTAGCCCTTAGGTCCACAGGAGATGGCGTGTGCCGCGTAAATGATGCCAGCAAAGGAGCCGTCAGATATATGCTGGCGTGCATCTCGGGCTACTTCTCCGTCGAGGACCGAACAAAAAATACTTTCTTTATTCATGTTAAGGAGGCTCTGACCAAGTCGAGGAGCACAGCACTAATAATGGCCTTGACGCACGCATCAGTATGGGCCCCGATCGCCTCGTCGAACACAACAGGGACGACATTGGAGCCTTGAGGCTTAATACATGGATGCGTGAATTGTCTCGGACTTTGGAGCGCTTCAAATTCTATGGACGTTCGGGCCCATGGACGTACAATTGTTAGTGATAGATTTTGGCGGGTTGAAGGGGCTTTGATATCATAAAGCAAGACGCGAAGTGAGGATAAAAATTCCACCCGAGCGCATCATCAGCACGGGGCCGATATCGGAGGCTGCAAGAAAAGCGGTTTCCATCGGAACTGATCGAACAGTAAACGACGCGGCTTACACGAAGCTGAATGGTACGAACATTGAGGGCCAAGCGTCAATGACGGCGGACGATAGTGACCGCGTCGGTAACGAGGGCTTGTCCTTTATACCAAGAACGTTCGGGGCGACTGAGCCGTCGCTATCTTCGACGGCTGTCTATTCATGGACAAGGATCGAAATAGATGACGAGGCATTTTCATCAGGAAACGAGGCACCCGACGACACGGACCAGTATCAAACTGACCCTTCCTGGCCTAATATTACGTTTCCTTCTATGCCGATGCAAGATTGTACCAGACACGGATGAGAATAATTAAGTCCATGTGTAGCGTACCTCTAGTCATCATGAAATTGTACGACAGTCCAATTCAGGCTGGCGGGAATCATGCAGCGTGTATCTGCCTCGCGGGATGCGCAAGAGCGCGTAGGTACCCGACCGACATGTTACAGACAATGATGGTGATGAGATAACGCTGTAAATGAAACGTTAGCAACGTTACTTGGTGAATGCACGGAAATACTCATGACGGTTTTAGAGGTTGGGAAAGTGGTTGAGCAGGCGTTCAGCAAAGTGAGGTGCGTTGATGGGGCATTGGATGTTTCTATTGGCATCATAGCTTCGGCGCACAATTCAATATTAGCAGCCTATAAAACGGTGCGTACTTGATAGCCATTCGGGACTTATCCCTTCATGATTTATTTGGTGTCCGCGTCGTGGCTGTGGATTGTCAAAAGCTTGCCTGACTGCGCAGCGTGTCGTAGCCGCTGCATTAATACCGTTCGCCACACGTCTGTCATCCCAGCGAATGCCACGAGGATGAAGCATTGCACTGCTACGGGAAAAAATAGGGATACGGGGCCCGCACGTATTGATAAGTATACCATCGTGTCCTTCTCCACTTTCTTAGCGTACGATTTTGCTTGACGTCTGAACGCCTGTAAAAGATATCATGTGCGTCGGGCGGCAGAATTCTTTGGAACGCGGACGACTTACCCTTATCAAACCAGTAGTCTGTTCCACCCCATATACCCTCTATGTCATCCATCCGCCTTCAGCGCAGCCTCTGAACGGGCGTCTCGCACCAAACATTCATGGTCGCTTCCACCTTTTGGCCTTCATACATTTTCCTCATAAGCTCGCGCAGATTTGCCACTCCTTCGTTGTAGGCCCTCTCTTACGCCGCAAACGTCAACTCCCGATGCATCGTAGGTGGAACTAAGGAAGCGGGTTGCAGTACGAGCGAGGTCGGCAACACTTTGAGATTCCCGTCATCGAATCATTCTCAAAAGGGAGCTAATCTTGAGTTTCATCGTATCGTGATGTCTCAGAGAGGCTCATTTGCCCGGTGTGTAGGACTGCGAGGTTCGAGTGGAGACCGGGGGATCGTAAGCGTAAGAAGACGAAGCAAGTTCCGTCGCCAGTCCAGGATAGTTTTTGACCTCGATAGTGGACGAATGGTGCCAAATGCTGAGGTTCCGCTTTCCGTCAGAGTAACTCAGGCTAGGTATTGAGAGGGCATGAATTGCGCAAGGAACTCAGCATGCTGTAGGTAGCCGAAGTAACACTCAGCTTGTCAGGAAATCGCGCATCTCAGTTTTACACGAGATGACCAGGCCTGGTAATCAACCACATGCAAACTGGGAGGCGGGATCACAATGAAAAAAGCGGTAAACTCTGGCGGACATTAAGAGCGGATATTGAGGGTATCACGTCGAATCTATTAATAGGAGTGTACGGAAACGGGCGATAAGATGAGATCTAAGCCGAAATTAGCCTGGACCCACAGGATAAAACAAGCGTACACACTTGTCCATTTTGGCTTGAACGACGTCAAGGCAAGATCGCGATGAACTATCCCCATACAGCCTGTGCTACAGACCGAGTCAATCGTTCACCGCATTTTGTCCCTGTCTCGCCACCCATCTACGCCTCAACGCACATTGTCGCACCAACAGCTTGTCGCTTCTACACAGTATCGCATTCGCCTCTAAATGAACCGACGACCATTTCCACCCTTGTTCGCGGCTGCTGGAGTTTCTGCAGAAGCGAGCGCAGACCCCGCTCGCTACGGTACGAAACAACGCCGATGTCCCTCACAGCCGGGGAGATAGCCCAGCTCTAACCTATGCACACACAGGCTCCCCGAACGAATATGACGGTAGACACCCGTTCTCAACCGGCTCTAGTCGCGTGAATTCCACCACAGATGTTCTCCACAACGAAGGTAAGTGACCTCGCCCTTTCTTCGTTCTGGGGGGGCGTCAATCTTCAAACACCGTATCCGCAGGTCCGTATGGACATGTCGAAGTGTTCGGGGGCGGTTTCATGGGGCCTGGAAGTGCGATGCAGCCCCAAGGCCCGGTGGTTATTACGGGGGGTGGGCAGATTTACATGGCGCCTGCGAGAATTCCGTCTGCGGCAGTCACAAATGCGGATGTCGATGACAGGACGCATTTCGAGAGGCATGGAGCGCAAGTCGTCGCTGGGGGCGGGGGGCGGGAGATAGGGTACGGCTCGACTTGGATGGAGGTCGGTGGTAATAACCCTAACCACAGGGCATATCCCGAAATGATGGGCATCGGGAATCAGGTGATGTATGGCGGAGAGGCGGGAGCCCAAAATGGGCCGGCGAGAGCGCAGACACGATTCGGGACAACACCGTCGTGCGGGATGACGCGGAACGGCATTCGACCGGTCCTTAACATTGTTCAACTGTACGCAGCCCTCAAGCCTACGAACCGCCCGCCTGCCTCTTCGCGCCGGCCATCGGACAATATCGGAAGCGTCAACATTGCGGCGGTTCTTCAAGGGGCAGCAACGACGCCTGCGGTTAGGGAGATTACGCTCATGGTGGGCTCGTCTGGGCAGTGCGTTTACGTGTGTGCCAGCCGGGGTGTTGTGACAGGCCGGGATGTAATCGACGCGCTGGCGGCGACGTTCTCCGATTATCTACATGGATGCCATGCCTGCGCCGGCGTTTGCCGGTGCGTGCGGATGGAGATGATCCTGGATGCGCTAAAGGTATCAGACGGTGGAGCCGCGGGGGTAAAATGAAGTGGCTGTGGAACAAGTCCTTTTCGTTCGTTCATGGACATATCACGGGGCTCGTTTTCATTCCAAGTTAGTGGGTTTTGAGTAATGGATTTGTTCACCATGCTCGTATACGAATCACCAGTGTGGTTCCTTTTGTTGTTGACACCTGTCAAAGGTTGCCACACTAAGTTACGACGACACGTAGAGCGCAAAGACATACCGTTACTTATGATAGACGCTCGCCTGGGGAGCCTCGTGAACACCACAATGCAGAACTGCTGCCACACCACCATCGGTCTAGATGTAGCCAACCCCTTCAGGCCGAAGAACAGCTCCGGTGTTACTGAGAACACATAGAATCGCCAAGAAGATGAGAGACAAGCCCAAAAGGGGTTTCGAGAGTAGTCGAATGCTAAGGGATGGACAAGGGGGAATCGGTGGGACTCGGACCCTCATCAAGAACATGCCGTTGCGTCGTCGTGAGAATGTGGTTCACCCTTGAATTTAGTCTCCGATCGAGACATCAGTGAGGTCCATCTCCTGCAGTGCACGTTTTGGCGCTCTTCACTCTTTCTTGGCGGAGCGTTGTCATTTGCGGAACTGTGGTCATGGTGGTAAACTCTTCACCATCCGCTACACCGAATGCTTGGCATGCACATCAGTAAGTCCCGATTGTTACACAGGCAGCGGAAATTTCATCTGACAGCACCAGTAATGCCAGAAAGATATATTTAAATTCCAGCGTGTCTCCACCAGGCGTGTACTGCTCGATGGTGATTGGACACGCATCCAACGTTTTTATTCCGTGACCCACTGGCTTGGCACGAACTGCATATCCAAGGAGAGCAAGAATGTCGTTGTAAATCAAAATCCCTAGAACGCATCGTTTATGGAACAGGATGTGAAGTGACTTGGCTCATAGTACAGCAATATACCACTTTCGCGTTATACGCATTCGGAATGAGAACGCATATCTAAAGAATCGGGGGCACTCCTAAACCCCTGCACCGGCCGTTCGCCTGATGGGTCTAGCACTGCACCTTCTTAGCCAGAAGGACGTCAAAGATTGAAAGAACCGTGGAAATGGCGAAAGATCAAAGGCAGTGCTGTACAGTCGGCTTTGGACAGTTTCGCCCTTGCGAAGGGGCTCATCAGAGGGCTTAACAATTATTGATTTTGCCGATTTCCCACGTGGTCAGTGGAGCTGCATGCATACAAGATTTGCGTGCGATTTGTGGAGGACTCTCTGTGCATCTGTTTATCCGCTTCTGCAAGGTAGATGTGTTGGATGCACAGATAGAGGTAAGTTTACTGGTTCATGAAAGGTTGGTGATTGATTGACCATCTTGCAACCGGATGGGTTATGAAAGTGGAGGACGAACAGCAAAAGATTAAGGCTGGTGGACGGCCGCTGGAGTGATGTCGATGACTTTGTATGGAGTGGCGGTGTTGGTTGTAATTTCTAGGGTTGCGCACCGTCGCCGTACATGACGGCCGTAGAACCCGTATGTGCAGCCCTAGTAATTTCTTCTCTTAGCTGGAACTAAAATTACCACAGTCTAGTGGCAATTTTGACCACCATGCTCCGTTTCAGTTGATGAATAACATGCTTGGTGGCTGGGGCACTTGAATAGTGATGGCAAGCCTTGTTGAACAAGGATATTGTATCTTGCACAACACAAGTACCTTGTGTGGGACGAAGGTTCTAGGTAGCGCTACAACAGCACACAACAGCTAGATGCCGCATATGGTTACCATTAGGGGCTTAGAAGCATTGGGGAGACTCATCAGTCGTTTTCAGTCATTTGCATCCATAGCATCCGAAGGAACGGCAACGGGGTAACCTTGCAAATTGATCGATGGGATTCTTGCCTCATTTCCGCAGATTGGGCATAGGTGAGTTATGATCGGGTATCCTTCCAATTTTTCTGATCCCATGACTGCGGCGACGCAGGAATTGAATATTTATAAAGGTACCTTAGAGCCTCAGTAAAGTCTAAGTACGAAATCGAACACAAACCATATCATTCCTTCCTCATAGCACTCAAGTTCTCATCGACAATGGTTATAGCGTACGCTGGCCCGACTTGCCTCACATCTTCGCTCGTTTGGCCTGCACTAGTCTCCATCCTACCAGCTCATCTCGTCAACGTAGGGACGATACTCTTTGTCGTTGTGATCCTGACCAGTACGATAATCGACACCTCTCGCCCCAAAAATGTCACAGCACACCTCGATGAAGCAGTGCACCGTATCGGCGATAAAGCCGGCGCCCTCGGAGCTGGTCACGATGCTGTGGAAGTGTCCGCTATGAAGGCTGATCTGAAGCGGTCCGTCTCGTTCTGCAAGCAGGGGGCGAATTATCTGACTCGCTTATGTAGGATCCGACTACGCGCGTGCGAGCTGCGCAAAACGACCGTTCGTGCGTCGATCTCGCCCTGGAAAGAGTTCAAAGTCTTCTGTGGAGGCCATTCCTTGCGTGTCATCTCATGCCTTCGCGAGGTAAACATGTTAGATACCCGCATTGAGGTGAATTTGCTCCCGAATATGAGGGCTCTCGAGGCTGATTCCGGCCCCGCGCTGCGTATAGATCATGAAAACGGCGGAGGAGCAGCGAAAATTTCAAGGAGAGGAGTTGACGGCCTAGTGAAACGTGGTACACGAGGCGAGGAGTGGATTACACCTATATATCGATCCTCGTCTCCGTTGCTTCCTTATCGATGCTTTTCGGAATCTAGTTCACAGTTGCTTGACGACGCGGTCGCTTCTGGAGTCCAGGTCGAACATCTGCTAAGGGCTAGGGATTTCATGGAGAACCGGGACCGTCAGGCTGAAGAGACGTTGTTAGCCATCTCGCCTCTAGTGTGACCTCCCTGCGCTCCGGAATCGTGCGGTAGTCTGCTCGACGCCAAACATGAGTTGGCGAAAGCCAGAATCAGCAATGCCTTTAATGACATCATCAGCGTCGAAAATAAGGGAGTTGTTGATCTAGATGCGAGGTTCCAGTGCTAGAGCTTGCGATTGCACATTGATGGTGGAAGAAGATAATAGGCGTATTGCCCGCACGTCGAGGCCGGTATATGCAGGCCCAGAGCATACAGCAGAATTGAACAGATAGCCGTAGTATTTGTGCGGCACGAGTTGGGTACAATGCGTAAACCAAACCACCCTATAAAATCACTGTTACATAAACGAGTTAGATGAGCATGGAAGGGACTCCAGCATACAAATCGTTC
This sequence comes from Lyophyllum decastes, assembly GCA_025854295.1. Classification (NCBI taxonomy): domain Eukaryota; kingdom Fungi; phylum Basidiomycota; class Agaricomycetes; order Agaricales; family Lyophyllaceae; genus Lyophyllum; species Lyophyllum decastes. The sequence goes on from CP107709.1 coordinate 241,097, forward strand.
GGCGTTCGGAACAGTGGCATCGATAAAAATCACCCCTGGGACGCTTGATGTCCATCCCGCGCCAGACTATGGTTTTCCAGTGCGCCACATGAACTAGCGCGCAGAATTTTGAGCGCACAACACCAAAAATGCGTATACAGTGCAGGAGGAACGTAGAGAGCAAGACATGAACGTTCCCCTCCCGCGATCCAAAACCTAGTTCAAACTCCGATTCAAACTCCCGTGTGGTCCGTGCATGCTGTCGCAACAGCCGGGCCGCTCTTTGACGGGTTGTTGATCATGTCGAATACAAGGTTGACTCTGGCCCTTCCCTCTGTCCCTTCCCTCCTCTCCCCACGAAGCGCAGGTAAAATGGCAATTTCTTCCCAATCTGCATTGCTTTCCTTCTGGTTCACACAGTACGTTCCGAGGTGTTCGAATCTTCTGGCATTGAACTTGAGGCTAGCTCCAGTTTGCCGAGGAATTCGACGTCACGCTGGGTTTTGAGCCTCCAGCTCTTGGAGATTCGGGGATTCATATGCTTCAGCACGGTCTTAATTCGGGGCTAAAACATCATTGGAAAAGGGTACGCCGTCGTCGATGCACAATCACTAGTTGGGCTCAACCCTAACCTAACTTACAACTTTTGTCAAGGTTACACGGATAAACGACACAGTCGAGACTGAGTAGCTCGATTAGCATCCATGCTATCGATGCAGTATGATATGACTTACTCGGTACAAGCCCGGGCTCCACGATCAGCAAAGCAAAGAAAACAAACCCGAAACGAAAGAAGAGAGAACGAAAACAAAGAAACGAACTTGGTATGCCCACCTCCCCTCTACGCTGACAATTTCACTGCTGACCCCACACTTCCAGCGCCTCCAACACGATCTCCATCCTCTCACACACACTTACGCCCTTGCACCCCTTGCACCCCTCCAGATAGTCCCAGAACGTCCCGACGAGCGCATCGAGGACGTCTCCCACCGTGACCACCCCGTTCCTGCCGCGCACACATATACATTGTCCCGAGGGGCGTGCTATGAGCATGAGATGCCCTACCGCGGGCACCGTCGCTGGTGCTCCGCGTTCCTGGAGAAGCACCACCATGTCGATATTCGTTGTCGATCTCCCATGGGATGGGAAAGCGGCGCCACCAGCCTGACGGAGGGCACCGTACAGTTGAATGATGTTAAGGATCGGTTTGGTTTCGGAGCTGTTTCGGACGATTGCCCGGGTGTGCGGCAGGAATCGAGGTTGGCCATTGAGAGGGGTAACAGGCCTGGGAAAGGTTTCGAGAGCCGTTGCGCGTTGATATGACAGGGTCGATTGTGCTGTCATACCGAGCCCCAAGGCATCCCGGGAATCTTGAGGGAATCTGCTTCCTACCCCAGAGATGAGGTGGTGGGGCACGGCAGTTTGGGCGCTTATGGATGTTCGCGTAGGGTTAGGGTTCCGTCTATCGAGTGCCCCCGACGAGGACAACGACACCAGCCCATTCACCCACTCTTCGTCAACAGTCCACTCCGAAAATCCATCCATTTCCACATCGTCTTCGACTGGCGGAAGCGGGATGGACACGTGTAACGGCCGCGTATGTGGGGGTGGTGTCGTTTCGTCTGCCCACCCCGACTTTGTTTCCTGCTCACCAGTCCCAACAAGCAGGGGCGGATTCAGCGCAGCTATCGATGAAGGGGTAGAAGACACCCATGGTTCCAGATCTGTGTGGTCAGGAAGCGGAGTCGACGAGGGGAGATGATGTGGGATCGCATTAACCACAGGGCCTGGGACCCCATTCTCGCCAGCAGGGACTGCCATTCTGCTATTCCCCGTGTCTATACCTCTGACTAGGCCCGCTAGTGCTTCGATTAGCGTCTCCGTGGGCTCGGACACGACGACCGATGGGACATACCAACATCATCCACCTCGTACTGGGGCAAAACTATAGGCTTGGGCTGAGGCGAAGATGGTGGGACTGTCGTTGGAGAGCGTGAAGCGGGCGTGGACGTGAGCATCAAAGCTGACGTGCTTCGGGATGCGGAGAACGATCGGCGTATCGGCTGGTGGTTACCGGCGCTGGATGCTCCTCGGTGCGGCGTCTCATGGGGAGGGGTGGCTGGGGGTGGTCGTTGGGTCATTTGCGGGCGGTTTGAGTGGTTTAGGGTGGTCACTGAGTTGCTGCCAGGGTGTAATCCGTGGGGGTTTAAAAGGCGAACCAAGTTGCGGATCGACTGTTGAGCCACAAACAGACGCACTCGAATCCATTTTTGGTGTGGTCAACTTATGGGGATACCAGTCAAGGCTGTGCAACGATGGAGTATTTGGCGCTCAGCGATGACATGACGGTAAGACTGCTTTTTTTCTAACTGTTCCCTTATTAACGCCTTATCCATTACTTTGACAGCCACGTGCGTAGCCCGCCTACCCCATGCATTCCTCCCCAGCCTTGATCTTCCGCTGTTCCTCCTCAGCCTTCATGATCTACAATAAAACGAACCTCTATAAGTCTTCATCTCATCCCCAGCAAGGAAGCAAACCTCGATCAGAGCGTTCAGCTCTTCGACCTTACGGGTGCACAGGACGACGCGCACCGAGTGACCTCGGCAAAATGCACAGAACTCTTTCCAGGGGGAGCCGGATGTGCGCAAGGTCACTCTGCGTAACTCCAATGCGTGCAGTCGAACCCTAGATCAAAGGCTCAGGTCAGACCTCCGCCGTATCCGTCCTAGCGAAATTTGACCCACCTCTTCAGCTCGGTCCTCACTGACATGACCTCTTCGGTGCTGTGGCCGGTTCCAATATCGTCGAACTTCTCTTCGACGTCACGTACAGCTGTATCGAGAAACGCGGTCACGGTCTTAGGCCTAGTAGCCTTGATGACGGTAGTTGTAAGGATTGTGATTGAGATCACGATGGCACCAGAGTACACAAGGCGAGGCGGCATAATGGAAATTACAGCGGGCCACAGAATTGACGAGGAGGTGGAGGTCGGACAGGTCTGGGTTGGGAGCATGTTCGATCTTCCGAGTCCCGAGGGAGCGATATCAATGCAGCAGCCGACGCGCTTTAAATAAGGTTGCGTGGACAAGTGAGCAGTCGGGCCGTTGTTAATGTGAGAGCAAATGGTAGCGACCTAGTTTAATGCGGCTCACAATCGAGATCAGCTTTCAAAACCGACTCAGGCACACCGTGGTCTGCCTGGTCGACGAGTAGATAATCTACTTGAAGACTGCACTGGCGTCGACTGGGGAATGATGGGTACCATCACCATTGTATGCGTATGTGTATTGCTTCGAGAGGCTGCCCAAGCAATCTTACTGTTGGCCGTTCCTCTGCGTCTCAGCCCCTGTCTCAATTTCATGTTCCTCTACCCCAAGCCGATCGTGAGCATCCCGTCTCTCGCTGGAGCGCCGGTCGTTCCCGGAGAAACACCACATTTAGTTGGATGAACGCAGCATTCCCTATGTTCACTCTCTGACAACCCAGCCCTTAGTCGTGCTGATGTTCATCACGCTCCAGCACTACTACATGTCCGACCATTACCGAACCTCCAAAGCCAGCTGGTCGCTGACCATTCTCCCCACAACGAATACTCAAGCCGCCGCCGCTCCTTTATGATCTACAGACCCCTTCCCATGCATGTCATCAACTGCTGCTTGCGTATCACAGGCTGCGTGTCATAGGGAGAAAAGGAACTTCTCGCGGCCATCACCGGAAAGGGTTCCGGTGCCCATTACTATCGTAACCATTCTCCAGCCCCACTCTGCTTTTTTCTTGCACACAGATTTCCTTCGCCGGTTATCTGGACACTGCTACCATCCATGCCCCTCCTCGTAAACCCCGTATGCCGCTTCAACAGCTTTTGGCATGGGACATGTTAAAACAAAGGGGATATCCCCCCCTTTGATGTTCTTATTCCAATCCGCATCCGCATTCAAAGCATTTGGATGCGTGATGGGGTGGAAGGTGGTATGATGGGATGGACTCCAGCGCTGAGGTGGGGGTTGGTGATCAGGATGAACTGTGGGCTTTCATGCTCGCTCCTGGCGGAGCGAAAGCGGCACTATTTCCGCTTGTAATTGGGCCGGGGGTGTAGACGCCCAGTTTCAAAGGGAGTAGTGGCACATGTGATCACCCGCGACGAATCGTCGTGGGTATCGTGGGTGCGCTGCTGATGGAAAATCTAGGGTTGTATTTGTATCCTCGCGGGGTGTGTGACGTTGCAAGGCTGGATTGTTTCGTACTCCGGCCGCGAACTGTCCGCTTTGCGTGTCTTCCTCTTGGTCACTTCTTGTAAATGGGTCACCCGGGAGCAGCGCTCGCGTCGCATCACCATGTTGAGACCTGAAGGCCACACCGCTATCCCCCGGCCCGAGAAGTCATAATGTTACTCGCAGGCGATCCCGACAAGGAACATACGGGATTTCCATAGATTTTACTCTACACCATCCATATCACCTTTCTGACCACCGTCAGACCTCAACTTTCTATATTCCTCCCCCGACCCTATAAAATCACCCATCCCCATACAAGGTCTCACGACAGCGTTCCGGGTGCACGACGGCCACAACCTAGCTCAGAAAGCACGCGTCCGTTCAAATCCGTCTCTATATACATCCTACTTATGTCATCGCCTCCCAACAACAAGATGCCAAGGGCTTGCCTCGGTTCCCCTCGTCGTTATCCACTGTAGCTGTAAATAATCTCGAATCATCGATATCGTCCAGTATTCGCATCCCCTCCCAATCGTTCTATCGCTGAAACTACGCCTCCGATCTTCTGTGTCCGTTAAAGTAACAAAGCCATCCTCGAGCACGTCGATGACGTCGCCCACTGTCATGGCGTTTGAGCTGGTCCTTGGGGGCGGGCGCACGACGATGAGCTGTCCCGTCGAACACACCAAGACGGTCAGGTACCACATAGCGGGGGTCGTCGCGGGCACACTTCGATGTCGTGCACACTCCTCAAAACCTACATTCGGCCCTTGCAGAGCCCGGCACGCTGTTGAGAAGAACGCTCCGTCGAGGACGGGGTGGGGTACGAAAGAGTGATGTCACCGGTCGTCGTATGATGGGCGGAGGGTATTCTTGCCGGATGTGCGATCGATGAACGGGGTGACAGCGGCTTCCTTGCCACTGTCGAACCGCTGGTCGTGGTATCGTTCACTTCGGCGGCCGGGGGGGGGGGGCGTCCTCATGGGGTAGTGGAATGGTCTAATATAGGGGACGCGTGTGCGGCGGTGGTGACGTTAACGGCGCATGCGGCCATAAGTCGTGCAAGAACTGCGACGAGGTTGGATTGAGGATCATCGATGGTTGTGGTTATGGTTATGGTAATGGTGATGGTCGCCGCTGCGGGGTGGGGGCCAAGTTAAGATGCAGGCCATTCCTTAGCGTGAGGTGTGCGTTATATGTGTGCTCGCAATCCTCTTTTGATTCGTTGTCAACAGTTGGTGGTGACATGGCGAGGATAAGAAGAAATTAACGTACGAGGTCAGCCGCGTACCATCGGGTTTACGGCTCGAGTGTCGTTCCTGTTTGAAAGATTAGCGGCAGTTCTTGTGTGCGTCTTCGTAAGTTCCAGCTAGTGACAACCGAGTTTGTGGGTCGTTTCATAATCGTCAATGTTGCCAAAGAATACTAGGGACTCACAGGGTGAAAGAGCCAACAAGCAGGAGTCATATCATGGCAGTCCCAGATCGAAGTGTCAGTGAAACGCTTTCGTCGAGTAAAAGACGGCAAAAGGCCTAAACCCGTGATGGCATTGATGGCACTGTCATCGTCAGCTGTAGGATTTGTGTCGCGCGACTGGGATACGATGTGCGGATCAAGCCACCCTATAAAGTTACGGTTAAACGAGTTAATGAGCATGGGCGAGACTCCAGTGTTCGTAAATGCGGCGTGAAACTTACTTGTTATTGATGCCCGTTACGTGCTAAATAATGGTGTAGCGTGATCTATGGAAAACCCTCCGATTTTCCGACCTTTCGTGTGCCACAAGAACGAGCGCGTAGTCTCTCGATGCACCATAGTAAAAAGTATATTGCAGGAGGAGATAAGAAGCCAAGACATGAAACCTCGATGTCATTGATGTTCGTTTTAAACTCTGTCTAGTCCGTGCACGCTGTCACAACAGCTGGGCCACCATCTGATGGGCCATTGATCTCTACGTCGAAAACGACTCAGGTCCTTCATGCTGTCTGTTTCCTGCTCTCGGTGATGCTCTTAGAAATAGGAAAGCAACTTCTACTATCAAGTCTAGCGCTTTCTTCTCGTCTCCTGCAGCGTTCTCGGTTATCTGGCTTATATGTTCGGCTTGACAACATTATGCCGTATTTTGGGTTTTGAAACTCGGCGATTGTTTCCTTCAGAGCGGTCTAAAATAGAGGCTTGAATCTCATTTGAAGATGGTATGTGGTTGTTGAGCGAACCACCGCAAGTCTTATTCAATCGCAACCTACTTACAACTTGTGTTACAGGCATACACGAAACGGCCGAGATCCTGTAGTTTGACTAGCATCAATAGCATTGATGAAGTGTGTGTACGAATTATTCAACACGAACCCGGGGCTCCACAATCAGCAGATTAAAAACACACCCGAAACGAAAATAAAAAAAATTTTGGTACGCCCACCTCCCCTCTACGCTGACAATCTCACTGCTGACCCCAAACTACCAGCGCCTCTAGCACAACCTCCATCCTCTCACACACACTTGCGCCCGCGCACCTCTCACACCCTGCCAAATAGTCCGAGAACGGATCGACGAGCACATCGAGGACGTCTCCCACCGTTACTACACCCTCCCTGCCGTGCACACATACGCACTGCCCTGAGGGTCGTGCTATGAGCATGGGATGCCCTACTGCAGGCATCGTCGCCGGTGCTCCGCGTTCCTAGAGAAGCACCGCCACGTCGATGTTCGCTGTGGATCTCTTATGGGACGGGAAAGCATCGCCACTAGCGTGACGGAGGGCACCGTACAGCTGAATGATATTCGGGATCGGTTCAATCGCGAGGCGTTGGGCTTCTGGGTCTGCTAGAAAATCGCCACGCAGGGATCGAGGTTGATCATTGAGAGGGGTGAGGGCCAGGGAGAGGGTTCGAGAGCCGTGGCACGTTGATACGATTGGGCAGATGGTGCCGTCATCCCGAGCCCCAAGACATCTCGAGGGAATCTACTTCCCGCCCCAGAAATGAACTGGTGGGGCATGCCGGGTTTGAGTGCTCAAGGATGTACGCATAGGGTTAGGGTTTCGTCGTTCGAGTGCCTCTGAAGCGGACGACGACACCAGCCCATTCACCAACTCTTTGTCGACAATCCACGTCGTTAATCCATCCATTTTGACAACGCCTTCGGCCGGAGGGAGCAGAATGGACGCGTGTAGCGGATGCGTGTGCGGGGGTGGTGTCATCTCGTCTACCCACCCCGACTTTGTTTCCCCCTCGCCAATTCCAACAGGAGGGGAAGAACGCAGGGCGGCCATTGCTGAGGGGGAAGAAGACACTCCTGGTGCGAAATACGTATGGTCAAGAGGTGGAGTGAACACGGGGAGATGATGTGCGATCGGATTAACCACAGGGCCTGGGACCCCCACTCCAACCACCTGCAAACGACCCGACAACCACTCCCAGTCAGTCCCCCCCCCATGAGACGCCGCACCGAGGAGCATCCAGCGTTGGTAACCACCAGCCGGTGCACCGATCGTTCTCCGCATCCCGAAGCACTTCAGCTTTGATGCTCACGTCCATGCCCCCATCACGGTTGCCAGCAACAGTTCCGCCGTCTTCGCCTCGGCCCAAGCCCATAGTTTTGCCCCAGTGCGAGGTGAATGACGTTGGTATGTCCCCTCGGTCGTCGTGTCCGAGCCCACAGAGACGCTAAATGGAGCACCAGCCGGTCTCGTCAGAGGTATAGACACGGGGAATAGCAGAATGATAGTTCCCACTGGCGAATGGTTTAGGGCGGTCACCAAGTTGCTGCAGGGGTGTATTCAGTGGGGTTTAGAAGGTGAGCCAAGTTGCAGAATGACTTGTGGAGCCACAAAACAGACGCACTCGAATTTATTTTTGTTAGTCAACTTATGGGGATGCCAGTCAAGGCTGTGTCACGACTGAGCATTTGGCGATCAGTGATGATAAGGTAAGGACGCTTTTTTTCTAACTGGTCCATTATTAATGCCTCGTCCGTTACTTTGCTGGTAGATCCTTCGATGTTATGTTGTCTGGGTCGATCACCCAATCTCGCACTGTCCAACTGATCATGCGATCATTCCTTTCGGTTCTCACGAACTGAGACTACAGGCAAATGCGAAATTGAACGGAAACAAACCTCAACGCGACAGCCACGTACGTAGCCCGCCTGCCCCACGCACTCCTCCCCAGCCTTGATCTTCCGCTGTTCCTCCTCAGCTTTCATGATCTACAATAAATCGAACCTCCATAAGTCTTCATCTCATCTCCAGCAAAGAAGCAAACCTTGATCAGAGCGTTTAGCTCTTCGACCTTACGGATGCACAGGACGACGCACACCGAGTGACCTCAGCAAAATTCACAGAACTCTTTCCAGGGGGAGCCGGACGCGCGCAAGGTCACTCTGCGTAACTCCAACGCGTGCAGTCGAACCCTAGATCAAAGGTTCAGGTTAGACCTTCGTTGTATCCGTCCTAGCGAAATTTGACCCACCTCTTCAGCTCGGTCCTCAATGACATAACCTCTTCGACGCTATGGTCGGTTCCAATATCGTCGAACTTCTTTTCGACGCAACGTACAGCTGTATCGAGCAATGCGGTCACGGCCTTGGGCCTAGAGGCATTGATTACGGTAGTCGTAAGAATTGTGATTGAGATCACGGTGACACCAAAGTACACAAGGTGAGGCGGCATAATGGAAAATACAGCGGGCCACAGAATTGACGAGGAGGTGGAGGTCGGACAGGTCTGGGTTGGGAGCATGTTCGATCTTCCGAGTCCCGAGGGAGCGATATCAATGCAGCAGCTGACGCGCTTTAAATAAGGTTGCGTGAACAAGTGAGCAGTCGGGTCGTTGTTAATGTGAGAGCAAATGGTAGTGACCTAGTTCAACGCGGCTCACAATCGAGATCAGCTTTCAAAACCGGCTCAGGCACACCGCGGTCTACCTGGTCAACGAGTAGATAATCTACTTAAAGACTGTACTGGCGTCGACTGGGGAATGATGGGTACCATCACCATTGTATGCATATGTGTATTGCTTCGAGAGGCTGCCCAAGCAATCTTACTATTGGCCGTTCCTCTGTGTCTCAGTCCCTGTCTCAATTTCATGTTCCTCTACCCATCTTATTCGTCCAAACCTTGCTCATCCTTCCTCAAAACCCGGGCTGGAAACCCTCGGATACACTGTCCGTCGTCTCTTCTTTACTCACCCCTTCGCTCCGTGCTCTCCTTCTCTTACCCTCCAGCGACCTGCCACATATTTGTACTACATTAACTTGCAAGAGGAATCTTCCTCGACCTCTCTCCGAATACTAAGATTCTGACTTGTTCTTCCCTTCACCAAATTACAAAATGAACGACATACATAACTGCCTTGGCCAGGTCTCCACCGAGTCAAAGACGATTCATCATCAAACAAATTACGATGTAGGAAGTCAGGAAAACATTTTCTTCCCACCTTTTAACGATTCAATCTCTGAGTCCCCGTATCTATACGATATGAGGTGTAAGCAAGCCATGAAGATGTCACCAGCACAAACGCTCGCTCACGGTGTCGGATACTGTCCTCGTACTAGGCCATGCATGGAACGTGCTTGGCCTTTCCTCCGGTCCGCTTCTAGTGCAACAGACCTTGGCTGTTAACTCAGCATTAGAAGATGGAGACTAATCCCTACAACTCATCCGACGTGTCGCTGAGCCTATCAAAGTCTTTGTCCTCGTCTTCATCGGGAAGCATATGGACACTGTTTCCACCATCATCGCTGTCTGGTGCCAAATCTTCCATCGAAAAGTCGAGTTCCTCTTGGTACTCCCTCCAGAGCCGTAAGATATCGTTGGGTGGGTCCGAAAGTTTCTAAAGTGCTTTAGGTCTAGTCCTGGTTGGCCGATGAAAATAACACACCTCTAACCAAGATATAACCTCCGTCACCTTCTTCATGTCATCCTCAATTAAAAGTTTCCGAATGTCTGTGATACTCGTCCGTGCTCCACTTGCTAGATGGATCTTGACTTCGTTGTTGAAATGACACAGACGATCAATAGTTCGGACATTGTGGTCCTTTTCAGCAACCTCCTGACCCCGCCGACATCTGGCGCAATTAACCCTCGGAAGAAAGTGGACACCGGTTTGCTGAAGAAGAGGAACTTGAGGAGATGACAAGGTCTGTAAGAGAGGAGATGACGATACCTCTAATTCCTCCATGTAGCTAAATTTGTCCGAAAAGTATTCCTCGTCAAAAAAGCAGTGCCGATCGATGGTACGAAGATGATCTAAGAGGCGCTCGTCACCGGGGTGCGCACGGGCGAGGTGCTTCACCCAGTGGAGCCTTGCGTATTCATATTCGGATGTACTGTGGAACATTTAAACATATCAGCCAATAAGCCTTGGTGTGTATCGCGTTGCGAATGTACCGACCATTCCATTTCAAGCAGTTGATCAACGTCGATGACCAATAAAAGCATGCAGCGACAGGCTAGATAAGCATGGCTCAGCTCCATATCGAGGAAGATGTCGGGCGATGTTCCCTTGTCTGTGAGATACGTTTTGAGGGTGGTTTGAGGCGCAGATGGAAAGTATTTATCTAAAGCCTGCAGTAGCTCAAGCATTGTCGACGAAGGGAAGGGAAGTGGATGTTCGATGCGAAGTAGCTTCTGGATCAAGATAGCCTTATCCGCGCCTGACTGTATGCGCTCTGTATGAGCTTCCACGTACAGCGTTGTGAATGCGTAGAGAATTGCCTGATCTTCGGGATGTATGGGTTTGAAAACACACCTAAGTATCTCATCGCGCAATTTGGCGAAATATTCGGCGAGTACTGACCCGAAGCCACCGTCATCCTGACAAGAAAGGATAAGCATGCAAGCACAATGAAAACCTAGAAAACCGTCACCTTCAAGTCCTCTTGGATGCCCAGCAACATCATCATGTTAGAAGCAAACAGCCATTTCAGATTCGACAGTTCTTCATCCTGCCAAGGGACGTGACGAGGCTCCGGGGGAGTTGCTATCCAACACTTTGAATCCATGGCTATGACCTCCTCCACCAGCATACCTCGCTTACTCGGGCCGGCTCTCTTCAAATAGGAAAGCCAGTTATGATAAATGAAGCAAGCCACGTTCACCAGGCCATCCGATATCTTCAACGAGGTTTCGACGGCTGAGGAGAGATGTCGTAAAGAACGGAACATTGCTCGAGTGCTGGAGGCCCAAGTTTCATGACGACTGAGATCATACACTCCAGAACGAGGGTTGTAGATGAAATCGGTAAACGATGTATGTATAGGAGTTGGTATGTCGCCGTGGCCTACTCGAATGACTGAATTTAGCTCCTGCAGTGTAATGATGACGTCTTCGGGTTCCAACCGGAACAGCTCCGCAATGTGCAGAGTAGGGATACTTGTCAGAACAGCTTTGAGGACGTGTTTGACAAGTTTTGTGCGCGGGTTTCTTGAGACCACCTGATGATAAAGCTCGTCGATCCTTCCAAATGGGCCAACGGTTGGCATCTGGTTCAAAAGGATATTCAACTGACCGATCGGCGAGAAGAAGTCCTGGTCCACAAATCGGACGATTGTGGAAGCATAGATGAAGGAGCCCGCACACCGCTGCACTAAGATGTCAAGATCGGCTTTTGATGGCTATAGGGCATGTTTGCCAACCGCCTCAAATACATCCTGTAGTCTAGACATGTAGATTCGGTCGAATTCACGGCTTAGATAAAGTCGAACATCTGCATGCGACTGGACATCACCGTAGAGTTGAATTGGTGTAGAGCAGAATTTTGATAGATTTGTCTTCGTAAAGGCATGCTTTATACGGCGCTCCTGTCGGCTGAAGATGATAAAACGTAGGGAGATGGCGGGGGTGTGGACGAGATGATGAATATGATCCAAAATCCGGGATTGATCATCAGCTGGCGTACACTCATCCAGCCCATCGATGATCACGAGCGACGGGACTACTTGTGGTTGCGGTGTTTCCTTTGTCGATATGGTCTGGAGGGGTTCGATCACAAGCTTTTGGACCTGGCCAGGTATGCATTGAGGTTTTTCACGATCATGGGGCGTGACTGTGGTATGTGTATAGCGATCTGGCATGCGATTGTGGTGAAGAGTCGCTGGATGGAATCATACCCAGACACCCCACTAGAGAAGAAAAAGGTCGCTGCAAGAACCCCATGCTGCGAACATATCTCAGCAATAGTCTGTGCGATCGCTGACTTTCCTGCTCCTGCAAGGCCATGGAGCCAGAGGACTCGTATGTGTTCTTCATTCGGCCCCTTGTCAATGAATTGGGTGACCTGTTGGATTATGCCCTTGCGTGTGCCCTCAAAGCATTTGGCAGGTGGATATCGTGCTTGTGAATCAAAGAGAGCCGCAGGTGATGTAGCATTGTAGAGTCGAGAAAGTCCTGCAGTCGCATTGGCATCAGTCTATGAATAGAGGCCATTCCTTGCCTGGCCTACCCAGTTCAGCTGCCTTACTAGACAGTTGTTTCATATTGTAGACATTGTAGTCACCCTTGACATCCAGAAAGGTACCACCAGAAACTACCATATCCCGAGCACCAGTGAAGAATCCCATTGAAAGAGTTATCATAGAATATCGTGCAAAGGGGGACTGTCAGCGCAGATGCTGACATGTAAGCCAGGCTGGAATATCGGTGGGCACAATAGATTGTTGCACGTGGTTGGGCACGTGAAAGTGACATGAAGTATCAATCGCAATCAGGGACTCCTGCGCATCTTCTATTAATCAGCATCTTTTTGCTCATATCTACGACACATTTACCAATGTCAAGTTTTTTCAACAGTGCCCGGAATTTCGCTATCCATGGTGGTACTTTCGTGGATGTCCAAGGTGATATCTATAACCGCTATGGCTCAGTCCATGCTGGGGCTGAGGCTGGTAAGACAGTATAGCGATGGGCATGCTGCGTGAACTGAAGCCATAGAATTGCAGGAATCTTTCAGCTCTATGAGGCCACTTCACCTGGGGCTGTATTCAACTCACAAGAACGGTATCCACCTGCCAGATGCCAACCTCACACACGCAAGAAAATCATCCGGCCTATTGTCCAATTTATTGATAGACCGCCAACTGAGGAACTTGCACGTGTCCTCTGGATACATGGCCCTGCAGGAGCGGGAAAATCAGCAATTGCACAGACTGTCGCTGAGATGTGTGCCCAACATGGGCTTCTCGCGGCTACCTTTTTCTTCTCACATGGGGTGTCTGGACGCGATTCTATCGACTGACTCTTCACCACCCTTGCATACCAACTTGCCATACACATACCACAGTCACACCCTGCAATCATGAGGAATCTCGACGAGGACCCATCAATCTTTCAGAAAACCATATCTCATCAGGTGCAAAAGCTCGTGATTGAACCCCTCCAGGCCATACCAGCAAAGGAAATATCACAACCACGAGTAATCCCATTGCTTGTGATCATCGATGGGCTGGATGAGTGTATGCCAGCTGATGATCAATCCCAGATCTTGAATCATATTGGACACATTGTCGGTACACCTGCAGTTCCCCTGCGATTTATCATTTTCAGCCGACCAGAATACCACATCGGCCTTGGCTTTTCAAGCACAAACCTTTCCAGATTCTGTGCCAAAGAAATTCAGCTCTACGGCGATCGCGGCTCTCACAGGGACATCCATCTATACTTGCATGATGAATTTGACCGAATCTGTTTGTCCCCCAAACATGAACCATACATGGCTGATATAGAAGGCTCATGGCCATTGGACAACGATATTAGTACTTTAGTCCGACGATGCGCTGGATCTTTCATTCATGCTTCCACAATTGTTCGGTTTGTGGATCAAGACTTTTGTTCGCCAATCGATCAGTTGGATGCGGTTCTGAACCCATCTTTGTCAACTTCTCCAGGTGGCCCTTTTGGACAGATTGACGAGCTTTACTATCGGGTACTTGTGAAGATTCCCCATGTTGGCGTTTTGAAACAGGTGGTTGGTGCTGTTTTGACGATGGTTCCCAGCCGGATCATAGGAGAACTCTTTGAGTTGAGGTTTGGCAACGAGATTTTACAAAGACTGGAATCCATAATCCGAGTGGGCTATGACGATATCCCGACCCCTATCCATGCATCCTTTTCCGACTTCGTCTTCAGCGCCGAACGTTCTGGGATTTTCTATCTCGATCGTCATGAAACCTGGGCTCAAAGCACTCACGCAATGCTTGATTCCTTGCGACGACTCTCATCAGCTCTTGAAACAGAGTCACTAACAATATCGCATTCCCTGTCCAATGTGGTATGGTTTACCTATCATAATTGGCTTCTTTTTCTCAGGAGAGCTGGCCCTCATTGGCATGCACTCGTTGAATCAATCGAGACGATGGAGCCGAGATGCTGGATTCCACTTCCACCTGAATTTTACAGTGTTCCATGGTGTGACAACAAGTTCACGGTTTTGAAACGACTGTGTGCTTGTGGCATGGCAATGTTGCTAGGTATTGAAGAGGATCTGAGGGTGCGACCTTTTAGATCATTACTGTGGTCCTGAATACTGGGCTTATAGCATATCATTAGGGTGGAAACAGCTCTCCGTTGCTTGGTTATTTTGCCCAACTGCGCAACCTGACGTTCACACGTCTCTTTACACCAATACACCTGAGGATCAGCAAATTCTCTATGTGATGACGACATTGTATGCGAAGCCCAGCAAGGACAAGGTAATGTCCAACAGGGACAACACGATATTGATTCAGAAGCTACTCCGACTCCAATATCCACTCGCCCAGCATTCACTAAGAATCTGGGAGCTTTTGCAGGCCTTGAATGATTACTCTGCATTGGTGGTTCAAGGCCCACTCAAGACATATCTCACTGGTAACGACGTGCCGCCGGAGATTTTCCTTGAAATGGAACTGAGCCATGCATACCTAACCTCATGTTGCATGGCTCTACTAGTGACTAACATTGATCAGGTCATTGGAGCTGAATGGTTTGTAGTGCCGTTACACTATTTTTCAATTGTCATTGACACAAATCGATTCAGTGCATCGGAATACCACTACGCAAGACTCTACTGGGCAAAGCACCTTGTCAATGCACGCCCTGGTGATGAGCGTCTCATAGATCACCTGCATACCATTGACCGGCTGTGCTTTTTCGACGCTGAATACTTTTCCGACAAATTTAGCAACATGGAAGAATTGGAGGTATTCATATATATCCACCTCACATTCAACCTCAGTATGGGATAACATATCTGACATTCCACAGCAAACTGGTGTCCATTTCCTTCCGGAGGCTAATTGCGGTAGATGCCAGCAGGACCAGGATGAGGCCAATCGGCATGAACACAGTGATCAGATTATTAGCTGTCTCCGTCAGTTTAGCACAAACGTGGACATTCATCTGGCTCAGGGGAATCGGACCAGTATCACTAATATTTGGATGATTCTCCTTCAAGATGACATCGATAAAGCTGAACAAGTTATATCCTGGTTGGATGTATGTGGTCTTACCCAAACAGCCTCTTTGCGACGTTCTCACCCTGTTATCCGCACTAGCGGGCTCATTCTGAGAAGCATCAGAGTCTACCTGGTGCTATTTTAGTCCTATGGCATGGGTATCTCAGGGACCTGAAGGCCTCCCTGTCCAGTACAAGCTGGGGCAATGAACACAGAAGTGATGCCCTTCTCAGGTGCCGTTCCTCTGACAAGGCGGATAAGTCCTCTGGCGAAAGATTACAAGACCTGTGAGGAATTTCTTCTGATCTTTCCAGTCCTGCTGATGTCTCGTCATTTCTTTTACCAAAGGTCAGTTGAAGGGGCAAGCTCCTTACGTTCATGGATTGATACAGGTGCGAGAACTGTTGCAGACAAGGTGGGCGGTGTTGGTCTTTCTGTGACGGCTGTCTCATCGCATACCACATCGACAGATGAGAGCGTTGAAAGCAAGAGGTGTTAAAAGAACTTGAGTGTATCGTTCAGCTATGATATCTGTTAAACCAAGGGGAGATGTATCATCAAGACCTTATACATATATGAGCAATGTCAATGATGTATCAATGTATCCATCACATATTCACAGGTGCTGGGAGGTACATCGTTCTGAAATGGCCAACGGCAAAAAAAAAAAGAGATGAATATACACCCTGGCGCTGGATATGTCAGGCTTTCAACATTGGTGTTGGACCTCCTGCGTCGTTGATAGATCATCTTGCGGAAGACTGGTCGCCGAGAAAGTCCATAGATATATTGTTTAGTTGACCTACAACTGATACGTGATTCAATTGGTTCATTTGATGGAGGGCGGGGGTCAGGACCAGGGTGCAGGGAAACTTCAATACATGTACATAGATTCACCATTATGGCACCACGAAGGAAGCACTGACAATCCTCAAACAACTCAGAAAATTCGCCACCAATGGCTCGCTAGTGTTAACATGCCTGAACATCATCTCATGCATGCCGACCTGTGCAAGTTGTTCTTTAATCTTCGAATGCACCATCGTCAGCCAGATCTCTCCTTCCTGTCCCTCACAGGCCCTAACTACAGCCTTGATCAAGTATGCGAAGTGATGATCGTACTTCGTGCCTATATCCTTCGTTAACACGGTTATTTCCCCAAAACACCACCCCAGAATTGGATAATGTTGGCTATAATAAGGCATGATGAGTATCACATTGTGACGAGAGGAGATCACATACATTCGGGCCTCCCTCAGTGTCCGGTATCCTCTGACCTGTCATCGCTGCTGTCGCTAGCTTGTTTAGTTTCAAAGGGTATCTGGTTGACGAAGCTCACATCAATGGATAATGGATAGGTTCGATATTTTCATGTACGACAGTAGAGTAGACGACCTAGCATGCCTTGACTTTGTCCTGAACACGTTGAAGCCATAGCGGAAGAATGTTTGACAATGGTTCTTTGGGTCATTCTCTCACCAGATATCCCGGGAATAGCATAAAACGGGTTTGCAGAGGGTCATGTCAGCGAAAGGAAAGATATCAAAGCCATATGTACCCAAGTTGCTGCACATGCTATCGTTCTGGTACATTGAGAGATGTAGGCTGGGGAGGGTTTAGTTGCCTTATAGCGAGCAGACATAGCAGATGACGAGCTCGTAAAGATGGACAGGGGATTCTGCCAAAATGGACAGAAAAGATCAGGAACGGACATGGATGATCTCACCGCACATGCAACCCCTAGCTAAGGCAGCCTAATCAACCTCCTCGATGTAGCAAATGGATGGCAGACTCTCGACACAATCACACAACTCGGCTTTTCTTAGCTGACGCTGTCCATGAGTTTCTGAGTAATATGTGCGGCGCGGGTGGTGTGAAGAGGCAAAATTTATCGATGGTGAGGATGTGTCACGTGCACCACACTTCAATCCGTCAAATTCATGTCATAGTCATGCATCGGCGATCATCTTGCTATCTCGATATACCCACTTCATCGGACATTCTCATCATAAGGGATAAACCATCTTAGACTCAGAGTCACTGTCCAAGCCTAGCGTGGATTCTCTGTCTGAAATTCAACAGAATGCTTTTCGAAGGGCAGAACTCGGTTATCTATGGCGCCAGCTTTTTGGACGTCAGAGGTGATATCTTTGATGAGGGTAAGCTTCTTCATCGTCTGCGAGTGGGCAGTCAGTACTAAGCAGTGGACAGGAATTCGCCACCTACTGGGTGCGGCGTCCCCCGGAGCTGCATATAATTCAGAAGAGAGATATCCATCGCAAAAATGCCATCCGGGGACGCGGGAAGAAGTTCTCGCACAAATCGCTCGCTGGACGGACTACAAACCGGATACGGACACGGAGAAAATTCTGTGGCTTCACGGTTCTGCTGGCGTCGGCAAGACTGCTATTGCGCAGACAGCTGCCGAGCACTGTGCTAGCCGGAAACAACTCGCAGCCAGCTTTTTTTTTGCCAGAGGACGGGCCGATCGCAGCTCTATCGACCGCCTATTCACCACTATCGCATATCAAATATCTGTTTCCATACCGCTGTCCATTACCACCATGCGTCGAAACCTGGTTGACGACCCTTCGATCATCAAAAAAGTGATCCCCCTTCAGCTCGAGAAACTTCTCATCGAACCATTACGCTCTGCCTACCCTTCACCACCAAATTCTTCATCCAATCTACGAATACCACCTTCAATTGTCATCATTGACGGTCTGGATGAATGTACTACGAGGGATGAGCAAACCCAGATCCTGGAGCACGTTCGTGACCTCGTCCACAGACCTGGAATTTTCCTTCGCTTTCTCATCGTCAGTCGATCAGAGTACAATATCCGCCATGCTTTTGAGAAGACGGAGCTCTCTAACTACTGTACCACCAAAATCTCGCTGGACGAATATCGTGGATCTCACGAGGATGTTCGCAAGTATCTCCTTGACGAATTTTCTCGAATCCATATGTCTCCACAGCATGGCAATTTCATGGATGGCATTAGGAAACCATGGCCACCCCCACCCGATCTGGATCTTTTGGTGGAGAGATCCGACAGCTATTTCTTTTACGCTTCTGTTCTCGTACGATATGTCAGTGAAGAAAATTTCTCGCCAGTTGGTCGATTGAGTGAAGTATTGGGCACGCCTCCAGGCTCGACAATTTTTCGAGTGCTCGACCAGTGCTATATGCAAGTACTCTCCTCCCCACCTGTTGGTCTTGTCCGAAGTGTCCTGGGTGCTACCTTGGCGAAGGTTCCTTACCGTATGATCGCAGAACTCTTTCAATTACAGCCAGGGCAGGTGATCATGATCTTCCGCAAACTCCAGTCCGTGATCCAAATGGACCGCGATCACACACCCTTTCCCGTTCATCCCTCCTTTTCGGACTTCATCATTGATCCCCTTCGTTCGGGGGAGTTCTGGATTGACCCTCATGCGAATTTGGCACGAACCACCCGTGCGATGCTTGATTCCTTACGCCGCTTCGCAACAACCTCTAGGAAGTCACCATCGATGGCTGGCTTACCACGTTCCTTGTCCACTGTGGTAGAGTTTACCTACCAAAAATGGCTTACATATTTGAGGGGAGCAGGCCCCGACAGGAACCTGTTGATCAAAGAAATCAAGGACATGAATCTCCGGTGTTGGATCGCTCTTCCACCAGAAGCTCAACACATTCCATGGCATAGAGAGGAAAGTCTGGACCTGAATCGCTTGTGCGCCGCCAACATGACGATGCTGCTAAGTATTGGGAAGCTCTTGAAGGTGACGATCTCATGGCTGCTCGTCCCCGTTGTGTATACTCATTAGAATCTTCAGGAGGATGACAACCTCTCTGCGGCACTCACCGATTATTTTGCCACGATTCGCGATGAAACGTTCATACATCTCCTCTCTCCGATTTATTCAGGAGATTGGGCGATTATCTACGCATTCACTACCCTGTACGGGGAACCTTATACGGAGAATGAACGGCCACGTGTCGCCAAGGCCATGCTCATTCAGAACCTTCTTGGCCTTGAGCGTCCACTCCCATATCATTCACTGCAAATTCTCGAGCTACTGACGGCCTTGGACGATTACTCCGCGTCTACATTCCCCGACATCCTGAAAACGTATCTCACGGGGGCAGACGCCCCGCCTCTGATATTGCTAGACCTCGAGTTGAGCCATGCTGCTCTAGCAGACCGTTGTCTGATTCTGTTGGTTGAAGACGGTGACGGCGACCCGGGTTTCAGTATTGAAAGGTTCGTTGCAATTTCTCATTTGAAACGATGGCCTACCTAATTATCTTCTCATACAGTACATCAGCTCGTCAGTACGCAAGAAATCATTGGGTAGAACACCTCTCTGATGCCCGTCCCAGTGACGAGCGGCTGTTGGATCACCTGCGGACGATCGATCGAAAGTATCTGTTTAGCGGACAATTACTTGATGACATGCAGAAGGCCACTCAAGTTATAAATTGGCTCAAGGTATGTCGTGCGCATGCCCGTAGTTTGGTGCCTGTGTTTCTGACACAGCTTTAGAAATTTCCGAAGCGCTCGAAAGACGTTTTAAGGCTATGGCAGGTATATCGTAGAGAGATAAAGGCTTCCTTGGTTGAGGCTAGAAGGAATGAGGGAGACATTCTTCACAAACTGTTTGATGATGAAGATGAAGGAATTTCCGATAGCTTCAGCGAGATATCTAGCGAGGGGTGAGTGACTTCTCGCGACCCCCCCCGGTTGAACTGACGCCCAGTCGCTGTGTTGTGCTACAGTGAACAGGGCAGCAGAGGGGTGACTAGCTTCCATTCCTGGTTTTGGTGAAAATATGAGGATCATATCAGACAAGGTAACAGAGTGTCATTACCTTTCTTTAAACCTCATTGACATTAGGCACGAAGTTTCGACGAGTGGTGCGTTCAAGGGTGTAAAGCTTCCGCCAATGGTGATACTGCGCAGCTAATAACATCGATCGCACTCATACATTTGGGGGCGATCCAAGGGGTCAGGTGCAGAAATACCAGACTTTTGTTTGATTCTTCTATACACATGCATTTTGTGCACAAGGAATGAGGACGAAGCCTGGATTCTCGACGAGCAGGCATTCCTGAAGTTTGCTAGATTCAATCAGTAGCAGTTCCCGAAGTGCGAACTCCGCTAGATTCTCCATCAGTCTTGCCCTTATGTTCAATCTTCATCTTACGCAAGGACATCCTTTTCCTTTATCATCCCAGCTTTCAATGATCCTCGAAGGATTCAGAAAACTGCCTAGTCGTTCTCCCTATCCGTCGATGCTACCTCAAGGGCGTGGCTTAGTTTCTTTTCTTTTCTTTTTTCTTTGTTCTCTCGAGCTCGGAGCTCGACACTAAGCTTAATTCCCATTCGAGACAGGTACGTAGTCATTGCACATCCCAGCTGTCATGATTAATCCTGTCGCTAACAGGTACACAGTCCACCTAAACTATGGTCTGATTACATGCGATGGAATGTTATGGTTTTGCGTTCCCTTTACCGAAACCGAGCCCTATGTCTTGAAAGTCCCACGACCGAACCAGGGGGACAGTGTATGCTTGCGTAGAAAGTAACATGCTTTACCACTCATCCATGCCTCTTACCCTCTACAAAGTTTCCGGTACCCGCGCATTCGTGGACTCCGCTCCGGTGCCCTCACCCGTCATCCATCGAACACATCCTGGGTCATCAGCAGTGCATAAAGGCCGACACGTGGATATGCTGCCTCGTGGACTGAACCACGAAGCGTCAGCTGAGAAATACGGACATAGCTGGTCGAGTACACTGGGCATGTCGCAATGAGGCAGAGCTGGCGTTGCTGTTTAGTGTCGGGAGGGATAGAAGGGACGCGGCGGAGGTTTCTTGCACAGCTGCGTTATTCGATCCTTAGAGCCAGCCTGGGCCAGCCATCAAGATGGACAACGACCGACGTGCTATCACCCCCGGTAGGCGGTTGGTACGGGGGCGAATGTTACCAACGTCCGGTTATGGAGCGCCTACCATCCTACAACCGATCTACAACCCCTTCATTCCGCTACTTGCGTCACGTATGGAGATTGGCGATCTTCATTGGCACCGGTTCGTGCCTAATCGTCCGAAGCCGAGGCTCACTATTCTCGAGGCACTACCGAGGCCGCGCACTTCCCTCTACCTCCCTGACTACGACATACGCGTGATACCCCCCTTCACCGGGGTCGCCGTGTACAGCGGGTGCTTGTGCAAAGGCGGCGTCATCTATTTATACCCCCGGCGTTCCTTCTTAATTCTACCAGCCTGAAAAACGCTGGGAGGCGACGAAGATGGTCCCAAATTCACATATAGGGTCAGCACTCGACGAGGATGAATTAAACACAACGGCCGAACTTCTGGTGGTCGAGGATCGAAGACGGAACCTGTCATGACTCAAACCACCTGGACTAGTGCATACACCTACACTGTCAGAACTTTTAACCTTTACGTACCGATATCGATATCGATCGGCGAGATATCGGGACATGTAAGATCGTATATTTTTGTTTTGTTCGCGTCATTGCTCATCACTTGTTCATGGGTAGGTCTGTTGTATGCCACGTCATGTACCTATCAAGCAAGTACTTGCTCTGACAGACAATCCTTTCTCTCACCAATCGCGTTTTCTTGTTCAGTTGTTGCGGTCCTATATTACGACCCCACATATCAACGCTTCCGAACGACAAGATGCCAAGGAAGCAAAGCCGCGTCAGCCTGCATTGTCCACCTCATCTGCAAATAATTTGACACCACTGCTATCCTTTCACATTCGCATCCTCCCCGCACCTTGCCTTGCTCGATTTCGGCCCGATGACCTTCCCCTGCATTCGCAAGAGAAAGGCATATCCTCTCGAGCGCATCGATGACGTCGCCCACTGTCACTGCATTTGAGCTGCACCTTGGTGTTGGGCGCACGACGATGAGCTGTCCCGTCGAACACACCAAGATGGTCAGGTGCCGCATAGCGGGGGTCGTCACGGGCACACTTCGATGTCGTGCACAACCCCCAAGACATAAATCCGGCCCTTGCGGAGCCCGGCACGCTGTTGAGAAGAACGCTCCGTCGAGGACGGAGTGGGGTACGAAGGATGTGATGTCACCGGCAGTTTTCGGACGATGGGCCGAGGGTATTCTTGCCAGATGCGCGATCGATGAATGGGGTGATAGCGGCTTCCTTGCCGTTGTCGAACCGCCGGTTGGGGTATCGTTCGCTTCGGCGGCGGGGGGGCCGTCCTCATGGGGTAGTGGAATGGTCCAATACAGGGGACGTGTGTGCGGCGGTGGTGACGTTAACGGCGCGTGTGCCCATAAGACATATGGGAGCCGCGACGAGGTTGGATTGAGGATCATCGATGGTTGTGGTTATGGTTATGGTTGCGGGGTGGGTGCCACGTTGAGATGTGGGCCATTCCTTCGCGGGAGGTGTGTATTATATGTGTGTTCGCAATCCTCTTTTGATGGTGACATACGGGAATAGCAGAGCTGCTTCGGTGCCCAATGACGTCGAATGTTTGCTTCGACTTCAACCACACGGAACTTGTGCATTTTCGTTCTCAAGACGTCATTCCTATGACGTAGAGTTTTGGTCTAGACCTCTGTTTTGCGCCTGTCGCTCTCTCGGATTGCACTCGGGGTACGAAATGACATCACTCCGGCCCCCCAACCTATTATTTCTGCTTCGTAGGCGCTCGTGCGGAGAGCTGACAACAAATCAGGTCTTCCAGGTCTTGTCAGACCACTTTCGCGAGCCCAATCCCATTCTGTTTTGACAGGACAGCTGACCTGAGCTCTAGTGTTCTCGAGTTTGCTTTCCAGTGATCTCCCATCCTCCCCCCTTGTTCGTTTCTCTATCTCCTCCCTTCCCGATCAGCAATATATCACTTCAGCTATTCCACTTCCTGCCTGCTCCTCGACAGATTATCATGTTCTGTCTGGTTTCCCCGTTCGTTAAATGCAACTCCTTTGGGAAGTGGTCAGAAACATTTCCAGGGGTGGAGCAGCGACCATATGGACCCCGTCAAACCTACTCTCCGTTCACTCAAGAGTGATGATATGTGCCAGCGTCGATATTCATAGCTAAGCGCCAAGATGATTTTTGACATGTCACCATCCTGACAAGTGGACATGCCCATCGTTACATCACTGAGAACATTAGACAAGTATCTCCAAGTGGCACTATATGCGCCATCCCCGCATGGTCTGCTTTGCGTTGGATGCTCCAGAGGGCGGTCCTGAAGCTACATGTTTCAAAAATGTGACCGATTGAAAGATTAGTTTTAAACCACCGTTCCTGTCATCGGCCAAACCCCCCAGTCGCCTACAGTCCAGTTCGTAACGTAAAATGACTCGAATCAGCCCTGTGGCGTCATGTGTCCGCGAGATTTTGGATCATCGATGTACGCGTTGAGATCGGACCTGCATCCAAAAATTTTAGAGGGTAGGGACTGGACGCGTTGACAGGAGGATGTGTACGCAGATCAAGATCGGAAAAATCGTCTGTGCACATAGCTGAGGTTTCGTTTTATATGCCAGCCTTTATATGTATATAGATGGCGGGCATGTTGGTATATATATGAGTCACATTTGGCCACGCGCCATGCCATGTGTCCTCGGACATAAGCCCAAATGTCGCCCCAAGTGCATGTAACCCTAGTCTGGATCGGACACGGACCCATAAATTTCTGACCCAAAAGTGCCCGGAGACGGATTGGACGTACATACCTAGGCAAATGCCCCGGATCCTCCCGTCGCGCCGCACAAATCATGTGACAGACCTGGACAAAGGATCCACCCGGTCTGTTGTCTCACATCGGGTTGATAGTCAACAGCACCCCCACACGTTGTGGCCACGCTCTCTCCTTCACTCACTTTCCTTCAGCTACCCCCCGTCGAGCACGGTATCAACCTCTTACTGGGCTCGACGACGTTCTTGCTTGGAACAAACCCGAAAACTCGGAGGACGGGGAAAAAGTTGAACGGCGGAGCTCCGAAAAACAGTCGTAGAAAAAGTCGCTGAGAAAAAAAAAAAAGGGGGGGGGGGGGGGGGGGGTTAGGTTCGGTGTGTGGCATAATTTTCTTACAACAGCGAAGTTAACGAAGGAGCGTGCTCCATAAGCGGTGAACCTAAGCGGGGGCTCCAGCAAGTTACAGGATCGTCGCCCGGGGCGGCGTACCCCCAGGATACGAGACCTGTACTTGACTCGATGAAGCCCCAGCGATACCTTCGGGATTGAATCCCCTTTCCGCCACCCACGGTCAATGGGTCGTCACTTCCCAAGCCTTGGAGCGAGAGATGTCTCCTTTACTCGTGCTGAGAAGCCGTTATTGACGATGGCGTGGACGGAATGAACGAATGAACGAACGATCCCTGGAACTCCTGCTTTTGCTTGCTTGCTTGGTAACGTCAGCATTGGCCATCGGCCACGAGGACTCAGGCTGCTCGAGAACACAAACTCTTTTTTTTTTGTACTGCGCTGTAAAAATCCTGCTGTGGCTCGGCTGGTGACTGCTGTCTAGAACACAACGGAGGGCGTCGAGCCGTCGACCGTGGCTTATGACGAAGTCGATCACGGAGAGCGGTCTTATGACAGAGTGTATGCGCGTTTCTGAGTCTAGAGAAACAAAAAACGCTCGACTCGGACTGCCTAATCCGCCGCCGTCTAGTGCAACTCACCGTGACCCAAGACAAACAGGGGAGGGCGCATCGGGCCATGGTGGATCAACGGGGCGGACGAGAATCGGTAAACCCAAAAAAATTTTCACCCACTGCGAATGGGGGAGGGATTCTCGGGAGGTTTTGAATCAAGTGCTTCTGTCGGACGATCTTTAGGGATGATTGAATATGCCCTAGACTCATGATGGAGCACTAACTGGTGTGGTCCCAATTCTTCTCCGTCTATCCTTGGGTCGGATTGCTGCTCCCTTGGGTTGAATGACGCTGAACTATATGCGGAACCGGCGGGCTCGGTGCTTTGACTTCACGCCTTGCCTCTGATGTCACGTCTTGTACAAGTCCCCTCGCCACGATCCTTTATCCGTCAATCCTTGGGTTGCTGATCGCCAAGGTTAGATTACACGGGACTGGCGGCTCGACGCTTTGACTTCGCACCTTGCCTCTGGTGTCACGTCTTGAACCAGCTTCTCGCCCGAATCTCGATTCTCTGCCCATCGTACGGAAACGACCAGTAAGTCATGGGCAACGGCCCATGCACGGGCCCCGCCACGGTAAAAAATCCTGTGCCCGTAGGTTATCCACCGAGACACGGGAGGTCTCAAAGACCAAACCTCGGCACGCTCATGTGACGGTTATATGGTGAATATGGAATGTTTACGTAGTGTATGCCTGGATGACCTAGCATTGATGATCCTAGAATCCGGAGAGAACGGCGGGAGATACAGAATAAATTGACTTACGAGGTAAGTATTCCGACGGTGGGACGGGTTATCCAGGGGCGCGAGCAACGCTAACCGCGTTCTTCTATCTGGGGTGTAGGTTGATGCAACACGGCGGCCACTTTGAAGTAGTTCGTGTCGATCTTCGACGTCCAACGTTCGGTATATTTTACTTTCCGCATCGCCAACGCGTGAGGTATGGCCGCGCGGCGGAACATTTTTTCATTCCCATGGCACAGATTCAAGTCAAAGGAGGTGAAGTAAAAGGCGTAGCGATAGTAGGGTTTGCTTACGAGGAGCAGCGACGCGATAGCCAGGATCTCACGGAGCTCCCAAGCAACCGCCGGGGTCGGAGTTTCGTTCCTCCTGCGTAAAGCGAACTAGTGCGGGGCCTGTGAAGAAGACTTGCCACGGCTGGCACTTCTGATCATGTAGCGATCGAGCAATCCTTGTTCTTCGGGTCATCTGTATTGCGACCGAGCGCTGGGATGCTGAGGAAATGGCGCCGCCGTTGTATCTATCATCTGTCAGGCCTGGGAAAAAGGAGTGTCGAACAAGGCAGGTTCTAGTCTTGTGTTGTTGTTCTGGTCGTCGACAGCAGCAACGACCATTTCCAGCCATGGTCTGCTTCCGGCGTGTCTTGCGACTAAGAGTGTTTCTATGCATCGTCGACTCTCCATCGACTAGACCTATTGTCCGGTCACTTGACGTGTCTCTGTGATTGGTCTTCCGTTTCCGCCTCAGCCGGCGGTGATGCGTCTGTGTCCTGCTATGAAAAGCAATGATTGGCTACATTTATTCAAGTGTCATGAATCACGATGGTCGACTCACCGATGGTTGATCTCCGGATGATTCGTTCCACAAGGATATGGTTCGGACACCAGAGAATTATCGATAGCCTATCAAACGATGCATTCCATAGAGGACTAAGTTCGTTCTCAGGTATGAATTACGTGCCTAACGCTGGCGGCACTTCCGCGGCACCACTGCTTAACCCGAAGATATCCGAATCCTCGATATAGGTGGCTCTGTGCATCTAGGGCCAGGATGTTGACGGGCCTTATGGCGGTGATGTTGGGGTTATTATCTCTACGGTGTCGCATCCAGGAGATTTGTCGGTTCCTGACTGAAGTTCTGGCTCCCTGTTCTGGTTTTTCCCCGGACAAAGCTCATCCAATCACAGCAGACCAGGGTACCCCCTTCCTGATGATGCTCGTGGAGTTCACCAGAGCACGTAAGTGTACGCCTGATCAAGCTCAAGGTCTTAGTCAAAGGCGGAATCACGCAAGCAGGACATACTAGACCGTAGTCGCCAGGTGCAAGGAACGAGTGGCAGTGATGACGGCTGACAGCGGAGATCTGGGGTTTTGACATTTGTGGGAGCTCTAAGAGGTTTAGTAGGCGTTGTTGCGCCTTCACTGGGGACCCGGTCATGGCTTGTTTTTTTACGGAATGGTATCACTCAAACACCAACTGATGGAGACGAAGGATGATCTACCCTCAGATGGAGTCTAAAAACGGCTGTAACAGGAGGCCGTGTTGGAAAAGTATTGAACGGCGCTGATCTCCACTCACCTCGTGGACGGACAAAAATCGTACCAGTGGATTGGGAATGAACTGAGGCTTGGTAAGTCGAGCTGTCGTTTTTGGTACACGTCACTACTGACATGGTCTTGCTACATTTACGGAGATAAGAACGGGCCTGGGAGATCCGTCACAGGTCATGGGGACAACGGAGGTGTCAGTGGAGAACCCATCGCTTCGGAGGAACACTCACAGGTCACGGAAGGCTAGGTGCGCATCCTTTGCGTATCGGCGGACCTGGGTAATCCTGCTTCCGTTATAACGTTGGGGAATTAAGGTAAGAGCGCCTGCTTTGAGTGCGGTGAATTCAGAAATGCTCGAACATCACAATATCACCAGATCATGAACCAAGACTCCATAGGCTCCTTAGGCCGCCGCTCTAATGGGGCAAGCTTCGACGGAGAGAGTCACGGAGGCCGACGTCGGAGGAAAGGGAGAGATTGATCAGATCTTCTGCTAACGTCACTTTTCCATTGGAATAACAATTATTGTAAGGTAGGTAGAATGAATACGTACACAAGTCCAGTTTACTTATCACATTGTGTTTTGCGTCCATGTCACAGTCCGTCGTAGTAGGGTCACCCGATACCTTAAGCCTTACCCCACGCGCAGATAGCATATACCAGGTGTTATGCCAGCATCCAGCCCCCACACTTCCGTGTTTCCCAACAGTAAGTCCGCTCCGCTAGGCCCGTTAGGATGTAGATCGCCTCGGAGGAACATACCCCACACCTGTCGCACGTAGTCTCGTCCCATATTTCGCGATGCGCGAACAAGGAACGCTTGTTCTACTTGATCCTTCATCAGTCCTGATAGGTCTTGGTAAGTTGGGAGACCGAGAGGCTTTTCCGACACAACTTGAACGTAACGGACGGCCTCCAGAGCCGTTCGAATCCCATGTTCAACATGAATTTCTCCGACGTGGGAGGCGGGGTCATGGATGTGAATAACCGTTGAGAGCGGGACAACGGTAGAAGCCAGCTTCGATCTCGTCATCGGTGTAAATTCGGAGGTGAAGTCAATGGGGAACGATGGGATTGGTGGTAGTTGGAGTATGTTCGAGTGGTATGGCAGCGGTATCGTTTGCACGCGTGGTGCGCGAGGAGGCTACAGGCAATATATCTCACAAATGTAGACGGCTTGTTTAATGGAACGTACCGATGCCTGCATATGGGGTTGGTTTAACAGGAGTGCGGAGTATATCGGAAAGACACTCACTATGTAGGCGGAATGCTCGTTGGAGAGCTATGATACAACAGCGGTGATTAGAGGTGATGAGAAAAAATAATGAAGCGTGGTAACTTGCTTCTTCTCTCATGTATCGCACATACGACTATTCATTGATGCCTTTCGGTCATTGGCAAAGGCTAGAAAGAGAAGACCTCTTACAGGACAGGGTGAAGAAGCCAGAGGAAACTGCCAAGGAAAAACGATGTCAATTCGGGCGCACGGGAGTCAAGGAACAAAGGCCGTTTCTCACATAGTTTGGCTGGTATGACCACATCGTCTAACTTCGGTAAGTCGCGTTATTGACGGAGACCACTTCAGACGAAGGGTAGGCGACAGTGAACTAGAGGGCGTGTGCGTTGTCTTCGAACGTCGTGAAACCCCCTTTCGCTGGGCTTTTGAAGGTAGTCGGTGATCAAAGATGCACTGGTTCTCACATTATATCGTATTTTATAACTGAGATAGACGGCGAGGAATTAAAGATTGAAAGCTACCGATCCTTCGGGGACGTCTTACCCAAGTGGGAAACTAGCTCTATAATCAGATCGTATGTCGATGGCACAGATGCCATGCTGGTCCCGTGCTGCCTTGAATGATTACGGTTCTGTTGCCAGGGGTGAAGGGGATATGTCGAATAGACAATCTAATAAGTAGGTGCAAGAGCATACTGGGGTATCACGCAAAGCAGTCGTTCTTTGTGTGTCACAGTGAAAGGGTTCACAACACAAAGACCATTGGGACATGAAAAGAGACAGTTGCATCAGTCTTGCTTGCCTACAACGTCAGTTGAAACGGCCCAGAAGCACCGTTAGGCCCCACAAAAAGAATTCGCCGGGCGGATTGATTAGTCGAGCGAGTCCAAAATGTCGACCAGATGATTGACCATTCCTGGCCATCGAAAAACGGTACTGACGCCCCATCTGTGCTCACGGATGACAGGTCACCTGGATCGGGCACCTATGTCCGCGACCCTGATTTATCTATATTTCATAGAAAAGCAATCGCGGCTTACAGAAGAAGCTAATGGAAGTTGAAAGATGTCCCACCGCTACAGGCATAGCGATGACAAAGAACCGCACTGGAAGGAAATGAAGAGTTTTCTAGTTGTATCGGGATCATAACTCGATCTCCTGATCATGACACAAGCGAAGCCCAGTGCTTCGACACGTACGAAGTATTAGCTAGCCTTCTGTGAGAGAAGAATATACGTGTAAGCTCGCTCATCGAACATCGAGAAACTCCGGCATGAGAGGCATGATCGTTGCCAGGAGTTTGGGTTATCAGATTGGCACCAAAGAAGCGCCTTCTGTGTCCAGCCTCAAGACGATTGACATTTGATACTGGATCATGCTATGGGTAAGAGTAAACGCTTGATGAACCGAAGCAGCGGCAATACATACGGGCTGAACGTGGTGGGGAATGCGAACCAGTACCAACTGAGAATGACTTTGTGTAATGATGCTTGGCATGCTCTTTGGAACGAAACATCCGACAATCGTGCCTTCACAAGGCACGCCGTCGATGCCGCCGGCTTCGGGAACTTCTGTGAAAGATTAAAGCGAAGGAAAATAAACCCATTTTCAAGGTTCTCGGCTATTCAACCACAGCTTCAACCCGATAAAATAACATTTCCTTTCGGACAGATTAAATAATTCTTCTTCCCAACAATTTCTCGTCTGGGATGGTGACGCTAAGTCAGTATACTTCCTGGCATGTACCGCTTGACTTTCTCGATGGTGGGGCTCGCCGTTCCTGATTTCTCGGGATTCGGAAGCATTTCGAAACTAGGAATGGTGAAGGTTCGCAAAGAGATCTATCGGATTGTCCGTGGTCAGCTGAGTCCCATATGTCTGACAAAAAAAACCTGAGATCAAGGACTGATTCTAGCGCTGATGGTACTAACGTGTCTGATCTGAGTGATTTACAATTGGTTTTCTGGGGCGATTCATGAGCGATGCCGCGGTTCAATTGAGTCGGATGCCGAGCAAATGCCGTGTCAGGCGTCGTGTGCAGTAGCTGACTGAATCGAGGCCGATACTTGACCATTGCTGCACAAGAATGGATAAGTTGGCTTACCTGACATTCCGTGAAACCCGAAGCTCCAATCGGGATGCACCGCTGTTTTCTTTCTGCATGAGACTGTTACCTCTGACGTTGACGAGAAATAAGTGAACTTGTGATTTGATCTAGCACGCGGGCCACGAGAGCCCCATGCCTCAGCGGGGTCAATGCCACAGATCGAAGGGTGAAACATTTTTTCGTGCCAATATGAGAACCGCGGACCAGCCGGATGGCTATTGCTTTCTGTTCGAAACATCAGGCCCTTTGCTATACATAATTGAAAGGGGTCTGAACATCTGTGCGCATGATCTGTCTTGTATGTGGGGTGCTCCGAACAAAAAGTGCTCCGCCTGGACTGCCTTCTCAGGAGTTCGGCGTCGGCGTAGGGTGAAGGGCAAACCGATTTGTTCTCGCTCATTGGGTATGCCGAGATCTTCGATTGGAGGGCGGGGAAAGCCTGTCAGCATGAGCCGGGATAGGGCGATCGGTGCGGATGAATTGACGACTTGTCAGGGTGTGATTTAGTCAGGTCGTCTATAGACTAGCACCCCCACATCACTGATACGACGCCTCCGTCGCCAAGGCGGGGATGATGTTATTCAGCGATAGCGTCGCATCATAAACGACACAGCCTCGGGGTCGGCCATTACCGTTTTTGGACTAAGCTACGGGAAAAGGCTGGGTAATATCCAAATCTGGAGAAGATGGCGGATCGAAGCTCGTCGATACTGTCGCAGGTGCTTGCATTCACACTGTCAATATGGTATGCTTCGAAGCAGAAATATCACAATCCGCAGCCGCAGTCCTGTCGGCCAACGCCGCGGGCGCTTCGCCCACAATGGTCTCAGGTGAGCATATGATTGTAAGAAGTCCTAACTAACAGGTCAGAGAGGCCATTTGCTTACAACACGAGGCAAGTGGCGCGAAAGGTTGTGGGCGTTTGGAGGCACATGGCGATGCCAGCACCATCTCAGATTTGGGTAAAAGCGTGATCAGGCATGTTGGTTGTCGGGGAGCGGGCTCTGAATGGGGGTCAGGGCCAAATGTAGCATCGCTTCCGGGTCCGCCCAGTCACCACGCAATCCTTTACCTGGTTTTCGAAGGCAATCCGGTCTGTGGCAATGTTCCCCTGCCTGATTTCTCAGAATGGAAGCTAAGGTGTGTATATAACCCCAATTCCAGTTTCATGGGTATTCATCCCCTCTCCCAGCATCCTACCACGTCCTACACCGAGTCTAGGTGGTTCAGTCCCTTCCTTAAGCCCCTTCCGTATGCTGACTATGCCATTCTCATTCATCTAAAGCTAATCGACCCACAGTACTTCCTCTTTATTAATATGTCGAGGAAAACGGTCCGCTTTCGTGAAGAGAACGAGACGTACTCGGATGACGATTATCCCACCCCTACAGCGCCCGACACCCCCTCCCCGCCTCATACCCCCTCGCCGACCTTTTCCGCAGCGACGCTCTCTCCTAACTCCAGCCCGCTGACGCCTCCCCCTTTCGTCTGCCACTCTCCAGTTTATAATGACAAGAACGGCTCGCCCGACACTACGCTTTATGGGGCAGCTGGACTGCACGTAGAGCTTAGCCACGACACTCAGATCACATTCGACTTTAGTTTTTCACCTTTCCACCCACATAACGACCTCAACGTCACCGTACCCGCCACGTCATTGGAAGCTCCCGCCACCGACGCACCCGTCATGAAGATCAAGTGTTATTTGCTACCATGGGTTATCCGGATAATGCCTCGGCACGACATGTCTCATATCACCGTCTTGGACGTCCTCATCGGAATCTACGACGCCTTGCAGCGTTATGCGACCAACGTCGAGTTTTTGGGCGAGCCTCCTCTTAAGCAACTCCAGATACAAGATCGGCATGCTCGTCGTGTGATGATGCAAACGGACAAGCTTCTGAGGAGGATCGATTGGCTTCCGGAGGACAAACGTCAGTTCTTAGGGCTCTCCGAGGTCCTCGGCGTCGATGGTGCGTACGTCTGGTGCCTTAAGATTGATGAATGAAGGTGCGTGCTTTCCACATCACCTCGTCGCTGCATAACATTCCGCTGTCAGTTCTCCGCTTATTCTTGGGACATCAGCGTCCCGTCACTTTCTTCTTCAATACACCATCCAACTCAGAAAACTGTATCGATAGCCACGTATACCTTATCTCATTTATCTTATTACTTACCTTGCATCGACGCCTAGTCGTCCTTTCTCATTTGTCGTTTTTTTTTTTTTGCCAAACTAGAGGTTGGGGTGTGCCCCCAGGCTTTGTTTTTATATCATCAGTAACGTCTTTTTATGAGCAAATACAGCGGTCTATGGAAGAAACGTATAGATGTTCAATGGAGAATGTGCAAGGGTAAGTCTCAAGAAAGCTTCTGCTTGAATGCCGCGTCATTCGTGGCCACCGGAGTTTGTGACCGTGCCCGGTGTTGTATTTGAAGTATGCAAGGCCGTCTGCCTTTATCTTCTTTGAGCCCTTACAGGACGTGAAGGGCGATAATCGATCATGATCGAAAGTGGAAGCAGGAAGTACACTGAGAAGGGAGTGTGACGAAAAGGAACCGTAGCCGATCGAGACCACGCTGTCGACATCTCGATTCCATTTTGATTTGAGAATCCATGGAAAGGGAGTTGTCCGGTACAGGCCGGGTGAAGGTTTTGACCTCGCAACAGTCACGTCCCCGTCGGTCAGGAGGCGAGAAAACAATACATAGCGCCGTAGATTTCTCCCTGTAATCAATGGAATTTAGAGCAGGTGAAGTATCTGGCAGACGAGAAGATTCTAAGTCCGAGAAATTCCACGGCTTTAGGGATCGGCAAGGATGAAGCGTGCGCAACTCGGAAATGGTTTGAGTGGAGTTCGTCCACAGAATAACCGTGGTCGCCCACCATGCACATCGTAAACAGTTGCAGGAAGCAGATGCCAGACTTGCCAAGGGGCGGGAGAGGCATGGCTGCAACGAGGCAATATTTGGTGATATTTGTTGTGGCTGTGGTTATCCTCCTGGATTCCTCATGTTTCGCTTAAATCAGGTTTTTGTTCATAGCTCATTTCCGCACTCTTCTATCTTCCCCGGCTCCCTCCCACCACAAACCAACTCGTCCATTGTCCCCCTTTTTCCTATTGCTCAGCCACGAGAGACGCATTTACGTTGTCGTCTGCCCATGGGGACTCGATCCTAACTTTTGTGATCTTAAGGTATTTTTATGTCCTTGAGATCAAGTTTCGATATGACACAACTTATGTTAATCCATTCCCGCAGTCATGAAACCTTGAAGTGTGCATCACCGATTCTATATATATGTAGTTTTTACACCTCTCGAGTTCTTAGCCACGTATATCTCACGAGACTTCGACCGACGAACCATGACCCATACAGTCTGGATGATTTCGAAGGCGCCAGGCTTGCATATTATTCCGAACGTTCCGTGGTCTGGAATCGTATGAAATCACATCTCCAGTTTTCTGAAGTGTCATGGTTCGAGTTCAGCAGGAACTTCGGCATGGTGAGCTCAATCACCCACACACTAGATCTTACACAATCCTAACTTCGCGGAGCATGTTGGAAGGTATCATATTACCCAACCGGGCCATGGACCCCGCTGTGTCCATCGACGCGTCGTGAACCAATCGATCACATGCACCTCCAATCCGACCACGTGGACTGAATCGTGATTGTTCGAAGTTCTACAATTATTCACCGAGACCGCGAGTTCCATCCTGCGAGTAACACTGCTCTTACGCCCTCTACCAGGACTTCACAGTATTTCTGCGTGTCATACAACCCCAGTCACCCGACGGTCCGAACTATTTCCGGGCGGGCGGCTGCGAGAGATCAAAACAGCCATTCGAAGTTGAACTCTTACGGATGCGAAAATCTTGGCTGCTTACAAGGTATGTGCCAAATTTACGATCTGCCTCTTAGAGCCGTCAGCATCACGTCGCACTAATACCCATGCCAGCTGATTCACGGAGTCAATAGAATGATCGTGGAGGATCTCTCTTTTTAGTATCTTTACGCCCTCTGCCCATGTTCACGCGTCATCATGGGACCCCGAACCGCGCTGACATGTCAAATTTTGGCTCAAGTTCCACAACATCGCCAAGGATTCCCTCGTCATCCACGGCATCTGGCAAGGTCTTACCTGGCTCTCATACCATCGAATGATGGTCCTTCAACGTCCACAGGAGGCGAAGAAGATGAACGGCACCATCAAAACCTGGATACTAATAGACTGCACCTCGTGGGTCCTCCACGACGACAAAAAGGCTGGACAGGGTATTGTGATTGGATGCCTAAGGTATCACGGAGCAACCTGACTGATCTTCTATCCCCATTTGGGCCGGTATACGACGTCTCACGTTGACATTCATGCCTTCCATCCCTGACTAGTGACCACAACTTTGTACCCTACCACCATCTAAAATCATGGCAAAACGCGTTCAATTCGCTGCAGTAAACGCAAGCTATTCACCCGGCCCTTCTACACCCTCACCTACGCATTCTCTATCATCTCTTCCCTCGCTGTCGGACCCGCCGACGCCGCCTGTCAATTCGGCCCCTATGTTTCACCCACGCTCATCGTTCGAGCTGAAGCCGAGCCCTTCGCCCAGCCCCCCGCTCGACGAAATGCACATCCACTTCCTCCTTGCGTTCGCACCATTTGGTGCCCCCGCCGTCCAGTACGATATCACCCACCCGCCCACGTACCTCTTGGGCACCCAAGTTTCGTTGGAGGCGTTCCACGAGCCTGCCACCTCACCGGCTCTTTCAAACCTTAGCATCATATGCCCCAACCTCCTGTCGCCTATCAACGTTATCTCAGGAGACGTTGGCTATGTCACTGTCTCTGACATCCTTCTCGCTATCCACCTTGAGCTCCGCGCCCCGACAAGTAATGCGGAGTATAAAAGCCTCCCCATGGACGTTATAAAAGATGTCGACGCAGCCTACTATCATCGTTGTAGGCGCTCTGGCGATGAACCCCGCCAGCTGGAACGGGGGATAAAACGGGTTGACTTTTTGATGGGGAAAAATCGCTTCTTCGGCCTGTCGGGGACGTTACACGGCCCCGACATCTGGGAGCTCAACGTTTCTTAACGCCGCTCCCGTCAAAAGCCTCACCAATCACCCGAACTCTTCGACAGCACCCTTTCTTGATATCTCTCTTTATACAGAGACCCGAAACAGGGCTTTCTTTCAAGAACAGGTCTAATCAGGGCGCTGAACGCTAGAATTACTTTATCGACTACTTATTAGGCTTTCCTTTTCATATCTACTCCCTTCTTCCTTCGTTCGCCTGGGGTACCTGACGTTTATTACCGTAGAACTATGTACAGTTTACACCATCAATACATGTAACACGAATCAGAAAAAAATCTATTTCAAGTTGATCAACATCTGCGCACGCAGTTAGCTGCGACAAGGTGTACGCCGTCGACCATCTTATTTAGATGACCGAGTCGAGACCCGAAGCGGCAGTAGTGTACATGTGCCTTATTAGAATTGGTGCCACTAGCCTATGCAGGTAAGTGGAATGGCGACCTAGGGCTAGTAAGGGCAACACTGGATTAGAGGGTAAAAGTTGACCAGACTCGAGGTTAAATTTGGTAACAAGGACCCAAGTCAACGAGATTGTACCACATACGAGTCCTAGCACGATACAACTGCGACCATGGCTCACTTCATGGTTCCTGGAGGCTAACGTTATGTGGTACCATCGCGCACCGGCGAGCACGACGACTGAAAAAGTCGGTATGTCCTTGGAGTTTTCTTTTTTTTTTTCCGTATGTCAGAGGCAAGAAAGGACAAATTAATCACCATGATGTTGTGGGAGACGATCGCGTTTAGACGTTCAGAACAGCATTACATCTGCGCGTCATCAAAGCAGTTACGATGCGCCAGCAAACATCGTAGCTACTAGTATTTCAGACCGAGTGGATGACGACCCTTACGGAGCGCTGGCGTTTCCGTATGGGTAGCGCCCCCGGCGGTGCCACATGAATCTTCTGTCCATAAAATTCAGCTGTGCATTTACTCGGCACCACTTAGCTGGGCAGTATATGTGAAATATGAACCTGAACGGTCGCCGTGTAACGAAGAACCTCTGGGAGCGTTCATTTCGGGACTTCATGTAAAAATCCGGTAGTGAAGGTGTCAGTGAGAGCTACTGCCTGTCCCGTCGCTTCATAGGCTTCAATAGAGTTCCAGAGAAGGCGGAAATAATGGGCTTCCGGGGGAATATCGGGACCTAACAATGATTAGCGTCATTTCAGGTCACGATACACAGTCGGATAGCGCGACACCTTTCGACATCAACGAGTGAGCATCCTTGCGGGTTGTCACTGATGAATCGCATAAAATGCTTGGACGTAGACCATGAGGCATGATAACCGGACCACCAGCGTCATCGTAAAGCCACTTACCATTTTCCATGCCGTGGTGTAATACCAGCGGTGTTTCGGTAAGATTGAGGAGGACAAAGTTTCTGGGGAGGAAAAAATGCTCGCAGGCAAGACATTACCCTGGAAAAGCAGTACCGCTGAGGTTGGTTGGTTAAGCGGGAGGTAAGTAAGTGAGGGAATGGGAGAAAACGTGTTCCATCTACTTCAATATCTGCGACTCATCAATCTAGCCTTATCGTGGGAAAACGGGTTCCCTGATCTGGATGGGACTCCTTGCTGTCAACTTCTACGACCACGACATCACCAGCTTCCTGCCTTTCTGATCTTTTAACACCCCTTCTTCCCTGGTTGAGGGAAAAGGCAACGCGAGTATTTGTGTATTAACTCGACGATGCTAAGGGCCTCTATATCTTCCGATGACTACCGATCTCTTACCTGAAGGCAATGCTCCATTGGAATACCATTCGTGGGACCAACGCCATGCAGTCGACATACCATACATGCGCGCTTACCCTATTCTTCTGGGAGGAAGGGATAGTTTCTGACATCTCGTCAATAATTTTAGGTGCGTCTGCTAAACGAATATCACAGTCAAGTATCTGATGGTTAACTGACAGATCGTGAAGCTAAACCCGGAATGTATTATATTTCTGTCGTTGCGTGGCACTGCTCGTCACTGCTCTCGCCACAACACGTGTGTGGCAAGCGCCGACAGCGCCATAACTGCTGTGCGAAGTTACTACCTTTAGCAACCACTCCGGCGCTGGCGGACTCTCACATGGCGGAATGCACTGCCTCAACTTGCGCCCCACGCCTCGAGATCGCCTTTGTCTCCACTACGGAATAGACATGGCTCATCTTTCCTGGTTGCAATTCCCCTTTTCCCCATCTTTCATGATGATCAAGCTACGTTCCACAAGTGCTGTGAAGCGTTCATACCAGACCGCCAGAAGAGGCACTCGTGTTCCAACGCATGAGATTTATCTCTCCTTCCGCTATTCCGCAGTGCGTCTGCTTGTGACCTTGATTTTTTCTTCCGCCAAGTTTCCGCCGTACAGGCTCGAGCCTTTCTTCCCCATCCAGTCTCCTCCCCCTGCTTAGCCTTTGTGAGGCACAGTAGGGTTAATACAAGAACGATGCGCTGACTGCGGCATGAAGCCATCGCATCGGAACCTGCCAGGTTCTCGCACTCTAAGTCCACGGCCAACGTCTCAAAATAGTAATGCGCCGTTTTCGAATCGTTGCAACGCGTTATGAAGCCTTTTTCGGATATGTCCACTCGTCGAAGGTTTGAGGCTATACCCCAGCATGCGAGTCACGGCCTCCACTGTGGAAAGTCCTTGATATTGCAGAACAGTATATAATCCGTCCAGTCCCCGCGATACATCTCCAAACCCCCCAAAGTACTCCCCCACTCACCAGCTTCGCGTCTACTCCCCGCGATGCCAGGAAAACACGTCCGCTTCTCTCGAACTACAACTGTTCACTCTCCCCCGACGCCAGCCCTATCATTCTCATCCTTTTCTCCTGCCTCTTCTGGGGCGCCGCTCACCCCTCCCTCGTATTCTGGCGCCCTTCCGGGTCCATCTCCCTACGTAGTCTCGTTCCCGACGAATAACCTAGCGCCGTACACGGCGCTTGTGCGGATGCACCCCCTCCTCCAATCCTCCAGCTCTCCCGCGCTTAACTTCGACTTCACCCAACATCCCTCCACCATTACGTCACACCACAAGGGAATCTCCCTGCGAGCGTTATCCCAACCTGCCACCAAACCGCCCCTTTCTGGGATAACCGTCGTCGTCCCACATCTTCCGTGGAGCATCACCGTGCATCCCTCACATGGGACTTACGTCACCGTTGCTGACGTACTGGAGGGGATATACCGCAAGCTCCGTACGAACATCACCGCCCAGGAGTTCCATGCCCTTCCTAGCGAGAAGGATATGCGACGCGTCACCATGGCCTATGAGCAGCGCTATCGTCGCGTCCGGGGCCCTAGGGAGTATGAGGACGAGAAACGGCGCGGCGTACGACGCGTCGACTTCTTGATAGGACACACCAGATTCATGGGTCTCACCCCCACCTCGAGCGGTCCTGATGTCTGGCGTCTGGACACCACATGACACCCGCGCACGGCTTTCACACAAAAGACGCGCGTCAAATTACCCTTCATATACCCTTGCATCAAGAATCACTCCAGCTAGATATAATCTCCTTGTACTGCATTCATCCACGCTACGTATACTCGGTCGTATCCAGACTTGTTATTTGCACTCCAGACTTATCGTTATTTCTCTGATATTCTTGTCGCCTCACCCTGTATGTCCATACTATGATTATACCTATGTAGTCTTTATGCCAAGAAAGTATCAATTACTTAGCACATGGGGAGCGAGTGGCTTTGTCGGAGGGCACCTGGTTCTGTGTCCACATGCGATTAGACTGACATGGCGTGGTCGGTTTATAACCTAGTCCGCTTCGAAGCCGGCGGCTTCAAGTTGTCCCCGAACAAGAAACCGCAGCCTTTCTCGTCACGGAAACCAACTTCAAGCCTTAGCTTCGCGGACTTGTCTGCTCCGGCCCCAGCTACTCCCAGTAATTCCATACCACGTGAAGGCGTCTGATGGAACGCTGTAGGTGGAAATTCACCAGCTGTCGCCCCACTCTTAGGTGTTCTCATACAGGCGATAAAAATGAGAGGCAATCTTGCCTTTCTCTGCTTTCTCTGGTGGACTGCCTGGCTGAGCCTGAGAATCACGTCAATCTTGCGGCTGACACGGCTAATTCATTCCGACCACATCGTAGTGGGGCCCTGTATCATCGGGGATTCGTCACCGGTGGCCCGCGCCTAGTATTGGATCAATGGGCTTCCGCTAGTACCGCTTAGCGCCTGAATAGAGTCTATCACAAAGAGGATGATATACGTCACTGAAACATCAAATCGTGGATAGGCCTTAGCCAAACTCAAGAGACCTGTGTATGATGACTGGCCGTCAACTCTACTTTGGTGATTCTGCCATTGTGCAAGCACGTTATGAAGGGTGCTGTAGCCACCAGCACTGGACGATGAATCACGCCAAGACGATTGCTTTAGGACGAAGGCTCAACGCAGCGCTCAGCATAGATTTCTCCCTATGAGGTTCTCCTGCAGCTTTCGCACTTCTCATATCGACTTACGAAAGAACTGCGATTGAGGAGCGTGGATACCGAACCGACGAGACGACCATTTGACAGTTGCTGTTTGTCAATACCTGAGTATTCACCCTTCCTCTAACCGTCGTCAAGACCACAAGCGCCAACGTTATCTGAGTCCGCGGGTATTTGACGCCATCCTCCCAACAGGACGGCATGTAATGTTCTCCAGGTCGAGAACACGCAGGAACGCGTACGACTCTGGGACCACGACTTGCGAGAAACCCTGATGGGGATACGGTAACGTTGTTCGGCTGGTGTCCGTGCTGTGCAAGCTATTTGTGATCCAAACAAGTTTCGGCCTTCCTGTGCATATGGATCATGCCAACAGCGAGCGCCAATCTGCCCCCAGCCATGATACAAGCTTAATCGAAGCCGCTGAATCAGCCTTCGATCTTTTCTTACGACGATAGGATACAACAAAACTCCCAGAGGCAACTCACATCCACCGACCACCGTCTCTTCGCCCAGTTTATTGTCGTTGACCGACCACTAGATTTTGACTCAACACAGCACCAGAAATCGCTGCCGACTACCCTCCATGAAAATCATAAGGCACAGACCTGCAAGGAGACCAGAGTATTGGACGGAGGCAGTGGAGCGCAAGCCCCAGAAAAAGGCCTTGCTGGTGGGAATTCAGTACGAGAGAGACGAGGAGGAAGATGAGGAAAGCGCGAACGCTCTACGTGGTCCCCACAATGATGTTGCGTCCATGAGAGATCTGCTCATCGGTATGCCTAATTTGATTTGCCTACTTAATCAACTGTAACTCGTCATCGTAGAGTGCTATTCGTATTTGCCAGAGGATGTCGTTGTGCTTATCGACACGGATGAGCCTGGGCAGGTGCAGCCTACCCGGGATAACATGGTACGCCCCAAGTACCGTTGTAATAACGTACTCAGCAACTGTTTGTCTTTCAAAATAGATTCGTGCCATAAAGAACCTAGTCGAAGACGCCCAGCCTGGAGACCACTTCTTCTTCCACTGTACAACAGTTTTTTTTCACGCCTTCCCTTGTGTAGTTGCTCATACGCCGTCTCGTTTAACGACAGACGCCGGACACACAGTACAAGTTCCGAATACGAACTACACCGAGGAAG
Source organism: Lyophyllum decastes (assembly GCA_025854295.1). Classification (NCBI taxonomy): domain Eukaryota; kingdom Fungi; phylum Basidiomycota; class Agaricomycetes; order Agaricales; family Lyophyllaceae; genus Lyophyllum; species Lyophyllum decastes. The sequence goes on from CP107709.1 coordinate 282,709, forward strand.
ACGGGATGGACGAATGTTCGTGTGAAGTCGAAAATTTTTGCGTTCCCAGCTTACACTGCTGTTATTGCAGGTATAATACCCAGCGATGGAGAGGCAAGGATGATCAAAGACAACGTGCGTAAGATTATCCATGTTTATGTTGCGGTGGAGCTCATTCCCCGCAGGAACTTCGACGACATCTTGTAAATTCCTTGCCTCTTGGCAGTAATCTCGTGGTACGCTTCGGTAACTAGTTATGCCGCGGTACTATTATGAATAACTTGAGCAGGCGATATTCGATTCGTGTCATTCAGCATCGTTACTAGGCATGCCGAAACGCTTCGTACCTTCAAATCGTTCTCATACTTTTGTATGTAGATCTCGACCATTTCCGATGTAACCGGCCATACGTTCCTTGGATTTCAAAGGGGAGGCGGAAATCGGACTCCCAATGGAACGCCAACAGTACGAACTTCATCATACTCCTTTGCTAAATTTCTCACCTCGTAAACGGCGCTTCTCCAGTGCGTCGCCATGCTCTAGGTAAGATATACACCACTTGGGAGGTATCAGTTATTTATATCCTGCCCCATGCAGTCGTCTCCCGACACGTTTATCAAAGTAAACGTGTTAGCTCGAGCAGCGTCAGGTCAAGAAGAACATCGATTGACCGAATCCTAATCTCGTCGCCAGACTACAAAAAGCTCAGCATTCGGACGCGGTCGCTATCCATTCAGTCAGATCTCGAGAAGTGGTATGACACTCCGTCCTCACCAATCAAGCGAACTATGTCGCCCGACTCGATGTGGCCATGCACCGGATACTGCCCACCTGACAGTCCGAAAGAAGCGAACGTGGTATGGTTAAACTGCTTGGGATCGCGGCTGCTACCTCATATTTGCTCTAGATTGCGGTCTCAGCGTGCAAGGATGACCAGCTCTCTTGGGAGGATATCGATGGGGCCTCAATGACCCAGGTAACACTTTGTTAATGACGCACCCTTAACTAGTTCCTGACCGGCTACCCGCAGGCCCTTATCAACATCCTCAGTATGGTTGTTTCCTTAACAGTTCGCTCCGACGCTCATTATTTCCCAGAATCCGATCCACATCCAAGCCTTATAAGTTTGATGGCGAACATAAGGTAAGATTTCCCCTGGCACCCTCCTTACTTGACATGGGCTGATACAACTTGACGCGAAGCCATCAGCTGCACAGGTTCTATCTTAAATTACACACTCATGCGCGGAACCACCGGAAGCAAATCAAAGAAATCAACAAGAGACGAGCCGCAAAGGGACGTTTGCCATTGAGGGTGCCTACCGATTCGCTACCCGAGATGAACAATTTTCAAGATCCCCAGGTAAGTCAATAATTGAGTAACCAGCGTTGCGGAAGTCATGACCAGCACATCCTCAGATGTCGAGCCACCGACCTGTCGTACGTCTATTCGAGTCTGTTCTTGTTTTGCCATTCTGATCCTTTTTGGAATAGCGAAGAGATGCAATCTGGGATCCATAATATATACTCGTACGGCGCCCCCATGTCGGCCTCGTGGTAAACGACTACACACCTTGTCCCCGCCATATTCCCGAATTTATCTATGCCCATATAATGCGGTAGACCTAGGCCTCGTATAATTAATGTAGACAGCACATTGAGGACCCTAAAACCAATGTGGAATTATGCGGATTTCGGCTTTCATGACGTACACCTCGTTTTACACCGCCTCCATCATTCTCAGCTTCCCCCCTGAGCCTCGACACACGAGACGAGGGTGTGTTCTGTCACAACACAGCATCAAATCTTTAAAAAGGGCAGGGCCGTAGGCCCGCAGCAGTTAATCTTCATTTGCATCCTCTCATTTATACATCCACCCCGGTGCAATCTACCTCACCGTTGACTCTTGACCCTTGTTTTTGGTAATTTATAGCAGGCTCTTGTTCCGCAAATCAGCCCCTTCCTAGCCGTGTGGACGGAATCCAGCTGCCAGTGCCATATTCGGCTACGGTTTCCAGGCTAGGCCTTCCAACACTTGAACGATTCACTCAATTGTCGACATTGTCACCGGTTGTCTGATGGCCCGTCCATTCATTATCAGTCACCGGCGTCTTTCTTTTGTAGGTCACCTAAGCAATCGATACAAGGATTTCCCGCAGCTAATGCCTCATGTCTGCCCCGTGATAGGCCGTTCTTAAGCCCGCACAACTGTGGTCGTCCCTGTCTCCCGGCCGTACTGTTCCTGTCGGCGGACCTAGGAAGAAAGCTTTGTTGATTGCAATCAATTATACCAATGCACCTCCCGAACACCATCTCAAAGGACCCCAGAAGGATGTGAATCGCCTGAAGTCCCTCTTGATCAGTACGCCCAATGCACTTGCGCATCTATCGTTTGGACTAACGTTCTGTCCGTCGTTGCTCCGCAGGTCATTACGGATACGAGAAATCTGCTGTCGTCGTGTTGACAGATGCAGAGGACAAGTCTTCGCCTCTTTATCCCACCAGAGATAATATTGTCAGTTGGGGTTGACCATTCTTTCGTTCCTTATTACTCATTGCCTGAAACTGTAGATGCGCGAGGTGAGGACGTTCTTGAAAGGTCAGCGACCTGGCGATCACCACCTCTTCTACTGTAAGGTCGAAACGCATTCCATTCCGTGCGTGGGTCTGATCAACATTTTTGACTAGTCGCCGGCCATTCCTACCAGAGGGACAGTGATGACGAAGGGGAAGAAGACGGAAAAGACGAACGTGAGTAGTTTTGGTATTTTTCTCCAAAATGCTACTAATGCAATGTCTAGTGATCATACCCGTGGACGCTTGTATTGTGGGTGGTATTGATCATGATAAGACGATCGCCGACGATGTAGGTCTTTGCATAATCAATTAGAAGCTACTCACCGAGCGTGCCTCGCAGGTGTTGAAGATCCATTTAGTCGACCAACTGAAGGCAAAGAATCGTCTGGTGGTGAGTCTTCTCTCTGACCGATGAAACGTGAGCTCACGATATACAGGCTATTTTTGATAGTTGCCACTCTGGTACCTTATTAGGTCCGCCCTTTTTCCTTCGGGTGACTCCTAGCCAATTGACAGCGGACCTTGTAGATCTTCCACATTATCGATGCAACGGTGTGTACAGCTGGACTAGTCGCTGTAAGTTTATACCACTCTCCTCGCGTCACAAGTTGAGCTCATATTCGCCTAGTACGCCGCATAGGTCGTCGGGGTTCGTGCCGTGATCTTTGAGATTTGTTTGATTGACCCTTGAGATGATGCACTAGGCCTGGAATTGCTTTATCGCATTTTAAAGGAAGACTACTCGACCTGCGAAATATTTGCGAAGGCAGTTGCTTCCGGGGCGGAGAATCGAAAGAGACAGGCGGAAGGACCCGAAATAAAAATGAATGAATTGAGTAAGAATGCGAGCGGGAAGGGAGAAGCTCGGCCAAAGCCATCACAATGCAGCGGCCGCTGTTCTGGCTTCTGCCTTCGCCTCAAAAGTAACAAGAACAATGTTGTAAGTGCCTTCATTCACTTCTCGTAGTAGCTTCAATGTTGACAGGCCAACCATGGCCAGCTCTGCCTCTCAGCTTGTAAGGATAGTCAAGTCACCTGGGACGATAGAGAACATGAGTCCATGACCACGGTAAATTCAGCTCCCTCTTCGCTTACATGTCCTCCTGAGCTGATATCGGTCCATTTAGGCACTCATTAATTTGCTTGGTATGCGAAATACCCCACGAGTTATTTCGCGTGCTGATACTAAATCTCGCAGAAAGAAAGCGGCGGCCGACTCTGAAGAAAGTAATGCGTGAATTGAGGTATGGATTTGACACGAGACATCAAGTCGAGTTACTCAGACTCGCAATATAGCTCCCGACCTTGCAACGCGCAAGAAGGAACGCCGCAGGTTCGTACGGTTTTTCAAAACAGCCATGACATCAACCCTGACGTTATCTTCATCGGAAGCTCTCTAGTCGTTTTCCTTTGGTGTGTATTGCGTTTAAACAACAATTTCCTCTCTAATTCGTCCTTCCTTAAGAGAATGAATTCACTATTCAAGATTTAGCGTTCGCGCATCCACAGGCTGACCTATCTCGACCGTCAGTATGGAGGGCTTCTCAACCCATCATCATCCCCCCTCTTATTCGCCTCCCACCCTTCCCGTTCACCACGACCACCTTACGTCATGCTACTGCTCGTGTCAGCCTTACACCCTCCTCAGCTCGAACCCACAACACTCTTATCCTAAATAATATCGGGGCCTGCTAGCTCCCTCCCACTATCTAGCCACGGCTTTCCTGTGCAGAGAGACACGTCTCTCGGCCATCTGCAGATGTTCGGCATGCATAGCGCCTTATCTGTTTAGTTCCCTAGGCTTCGGTCTACGGCAGTTCATTTCGCAATCACGGGCCTTGTCGCGAGCAAGGTTCGTTTCTTCATCCCTTGGATCTCGATAAACGTCGCAGTCTACACCGTTTTTCTACCAATTTTCGTTCTTTCTATCGCTGTTGCAATGCGAAGGATATCTTATTGCTTATTTTCATTTTATTAATAGCGTCCACTTTTATCATTGCCTCCCTCTTGCTGATCCTTTCGCATCATACGATTCTGTCCGGTTTCTCTTCATGACCATAACTGTATCAATCCCAATCACGCACGCTACACATACATACGATCATGCACTATCACACCATACATCCGCCATGTCAGCTAGACTCCATCCTATGCCCTCCCATTCTTCACATAGACCCTGTAGCATACGTACTGTCAGACCGACCTCTCCGAATCATGGCTCTTTACGAATATCTCGGCTAATGCTGAGAACATTTTTTCTCGTGAACGCCGACAAATGGAGGAGCATCGCCTCCGAGTCTGATAATAGGTGTAGTTGGAATACACATGGCCTGCTGAGAGACCCGATCGGCGCCCATACACACCTCAGCTTCGCTCGCTTCTCTGTAGTCATCAGCCTTCCGCCAGCGTGACTAACGGCACGCGAATCGCAGGCACCAAGGGTAATAGATACTTACCGTAAGCACCGAGAAGCGACAAAGAAGATGAGCACTGCCACTGTAAGCCTGGGGTGTCGCCGAGATGGCAAGCACGTAATTAGGGGACGCGTAATTGTCCGGTGTGAGCGGCGTGTGCTCAGCGCGGTCACGCGAGCTCTCAGGAATTGCGGGGACAAGGTGATCCTGGGGTCATGCCTTTGTCATTTGATATACATTACGATTATCAGTAATGTAGAGGAGCTGGAGTCGTCCGACAATTCTTACCGGAATATAATATAACTGACCGGTGTCTGACATCGGGGTGTGAGTGGCCTTCGCAGAAGCGTCCCCAGTTACTAGGTCAACGACGACTTCCTGAATAATAACTTGGTTATGTGGGCCAATGAATGGCAGGTCCGAGTTCTACTCATGAAGCTCAGTTCAAAATCAGAATAGAATGATTATGTACATTGGACATGTTGGTTTTCGGGGCTAAATAGCGAGCACAGCGGCGGTTAAGCCGAGGGTGGACAATCTCGTGAGGGAGATTGTCTGCCTGCCACATGTATTTATCTAGTTATCTACCTATTACTAAGGTAGTAAAATTGTAAGTAAATTTTACTCAATAGAAAATCTCTACAAATTTGTATTATTCGGGATATAGTAGGCAGGTTGCATACTAGAGGACATACACATGAAACAGCCGCCGTCCTCTCGATTCATGACAGCGACGATGTAAAGGGGCAACTGGGTCGCGGTCACGTGATCATAGCACATGTAGAAGCACAGATCCTGTCGTAGACTACATCTATCCTACCGCTGCCGTTCCCGAGCACTGCGACACGCTACGGGCCAGACTAGCCGTCTCCAACGACAGGAGGCAGAACACGGAAAGAAGTTAATGGAAATGTGAATGTTTGGGACGGATCGGTCGTAGTGATCCATCCTATATCAATGTTATAACATTCTTGCGAGTCGAAAGTACATACGCGCGCTAGAGGTGGAAGTGTCAGCGATGCAACGGAGACGACGGCTACGAGGTACCCTCATTGTGGTAGTTGATGAGAAAGAGTGTTTGTCATCGTTTTGATCGATGTGCCTCGTGTTACAATGCTGTGCAAGCCTCATTGTATCCAACCATTGATCATCACTCGAAGTTCAGCGCTCAGCGCTGAATGCCAGGCGGTTCGCTAGATATGGGCGTCTTGTTTTCACGATGTGTACAGAGAAGAGGTGCTTCTACCTCGTGCCTACAAGCTGCGGCATCCCAATTTTGCACTCTACACGGACCCCAGACCCACTACATTTTCAGAAGTATTGCTTTCGTAAATGACTGAAGAGACTCACGTGTATACACCTCCAGTCGCACCATTTGAATCTGCGACTCGGACGTACCACAATAACGACACTGGTCTGCATGCATCACAGGGGGATGGCTACCCCCCGCATATCATTGAGCACCGCTCGACAGAGCTAGACATAGCTCCTACGATGCGCACTGCCCGCTCCGGGGAATCAGGTTTCTTTGCTAATTCGCATCACTTCACCCAGCAGAACTGTACCTTCCTCGAGGTCCATGGCGACTACGTGGAACATTCTGGCTTCACGCCAGGAATGGTTGATTCAAGCACGGATTTTTCAGCAGGTGTGTCGCGGCCGGTCCTTCAAAATGACGACTGTCCTCTAATCAGCATTCCCAATGATGCAGATATAGTTCGCAAGCTCTGCCCACCCTCGACGCCGCTATTCACCGGGCGACAAGACACTCTCAAAGCCATGGAGCTCTATTTCTTCGACGAAATCGGTACTCGGCATATCTGCGTTTTGCATGGGCTTGGGGGGATCGGAAAATCGCAGACAGCGTAGAGATTTGTTGAAATTTGTGCCAGGAAGGCCCGGCGAGTCAACAGCATCTCGATGACGTGTCGAACCTTATGTTTGGTCATTCAGCTTCTCCGAAATCTTTTTCGTTGACGCGAGTACTGTCGATACGCTCAATACGGATTTAACAACTATAGCTTTGGTCGAGAAGATAGGAAAATCAGCCAATGACACGTTACATTGGCTCGCTCGTCAACGCCAGGAATGGTTGCTCGTATTCAACAACGCAGATAACGTCGAGCTCAACCTATCAATTTTTTTCCCAATCTGCTCGCATGGGAATATTATCATCACGACGAGGAACCCGCAGCTGTCCGTATATGCCCCCAAAGCGGGTTTCGGGATAAACGATCTCGGACCAGGAGAAGCTCTAACTCTCCTTCTCGCCATGGCGGCTCCGAACAATAGCGCCACCGAAGCTGCGAAACACCAAGGGGCTGCAATCGTCAAGGTATGTCTACATAATCAGGCCCGAATTACTACACGAATTGACCCATTGTAAAGGAGCTCGGGTACCATCCCCTCGCCGTTGTGCAGGCCGGGGCATACATTGTGAAGACGCGAAATCTCAGTGGTTATCTCGAGCTATACCATGCAAACAAGGCCAGACTTTGGCAAGCACAACCTGTACAAAAACTCGACGATTACGAACGAACGGTCTATACCACATGGCAAATGAGTGTCGATCTCTTACAGCCGGAAGCCGCCACATTTCTCCGTATCTGCTCGTTCATCCACCACGACGGAATTTCGGAGAGAATATTCAAGACTGCAGCCACCGCTGCCGCCCTGAATACTCGTGATTTATCCGAAGCGCCACCCCAACTCGCGGACTTTCTCAAATCATTCTTGTCGGGAGACACTTGGGATTCGTTCGTATTTCAAGAAGTGATTAGCAATGTTCAGGCGTACTCCCTAATCAATTTCGACGATGCAAACCACGTCTTTTCCGTTCATCCCCTCGTGCATGCCTGGATGCGCACAATCGCTGAAAAAACACACGGCTCCACACTGGACTGTGCAATTTCCCTCGTCGCGCTATCCGTCCCGTTCCTAGATGATATCGAAGGCTACAAGTCTCAACTCTCACTCCAACCCCACGTCGACGCCGTACTGGGCCACAAAACTGACAACATTCAATCGCCATACGTCTTACTTAAATTCGCGTCGTTATATCTGGAAAGCGGGCGGCTCAACGACGCGGAGCGGCTCTCCAGCAAAGCCGTGCAGATGGACAATCTCGGACGGAGTGAAAACTGGCCATTGACGATGGCGTGTGCCGCACACCTAGGGAAAGTGTACACGCACCAGGGTCGGTACAAGGAGGCCGAACAAATAGAAACTGCAATGGTGGAGGCTAACAAGCGACGGTACGGTGACACTCACCCCGTCACGGTCTTGAGCGCGACGAACCTGGCCGCGACGTACGTTCATCAGCGGCGGTATGCTGAGGCGGAGAAGCTCCAGGTCGGTGTGGTAGAGGCTTGCAAGAAATTTTATGGGGAGACTCATCCGCGGACGTTGGTGGGGATAACGAATCTTGCGGCGATATATATTGGGCAACGTCGATTTGATGAGGGGGAGAAGCTGCTTCTTGCGGTGGTGAAGACAAACAGGGAGGTGTTGGGCGAGGATCATCAGCATACACTGTGCAGCGTTGCGAGTCTGGCGGGACTTTACTGTGACCAGGGGCGGTACGGGGAGGCAGAGGCACTGCAAGTTGCGGCGATGGAGACTAGCAAACAAGTGCTCGGGGAAGGGCACCCGTCCACACTAGTTCACATCGCAAACCTAGCCGCTACATATTGCGAGCTGGAGAGGTACGATGAGGCGGAGAAACTCCAGGTTGCCGTGGTGGAGGCTAACAAGAGGGTGTTGGGCGAGAATCACCACCACACGTTGATTGCGATAGGGAACCTCGCGGCAATTCACATTGACCACGGTCGATTCGACGATGCAGAGGAGATCCTCGTCACAGTAGTAGAGGCAAGCAAGCAGGCGCTGGGAATGAATCATCCCGAGACCCTGAACACCATGGCGAGACTGGTCTCAAACTATTGTCGCCTAGGCAACTATGACAAGGCTGCGAAACTCCAAGGCGCGGTCGTAGAGGCGTACAAGCAAGTATTTGGTGACAAACATCTATCCACGGCCAACGAGATGGCAAAACTCGCCAAGGTGTATTATACACACCGTAAGTACGACGAAGCGGAGAAGCTTCAAGTTCTATTGCTAGATATCAGCAAGCAGGCGCTGGGGGAATATCATCCCTCCACGCTCATTAGCGCGACGAACCTGGTGGACGTCTGGCGAAAGCAGGGGCATCATCTCGACCAGGCCGAGACGCTACAAGTCTGGTTGGTGAAGGCTAACATGCAGGTGCATGGGCGGGATCATCCAGATACGTTTGATTGTGTAGCGGCTCTGGCGAAGACCTACTGGGACTTGAGGAAGTACGAGGATGCGGGGGAGCTCCAATCTTGGTTGATCACAGCAAACGAGCGTGTGTACGGCGGGGATCATCCTGTGACATGGGAGAGTCTTGGAATGTGCCTCGTGATTGCGGCCTTTGTCCTGTGGCACCGCTGGAGAGGGAGAGTGCTCGTAGTTGTGGTGGCATGGGCTATATGAAGGTGGGCATTGAGATAGTAGGGAGGTTGTAACGGGGTGTCGATCACGTGATCGTACCATATGTAGAAGCACAGATCCGTTAGGAGACGACATCTACCCTACCGTCGCCATTCCCGAACACCGCGATAAGCTCCGGGCCAGACACGACATCCCCAACAATTGGTTAACTAACAGAAGATGGTCAGTCACACTTCGTGGAAACACGGGAACGCGCCGAGGAGGGTTGGGGGAGTGTATCGCGGCGGTGTAGCTGTAGGGTGAACAAGCCAGTCGGACTCGGGGAGTGGTTCGGCCGTTGTCGGTACAGGTGTGTTGGGCTCTGCGTCGGGAACATTGGGATCTGGAAGCAACAGAGGTGTCAGGGAACTCGCTCATGATCATGATGCCTATGTGGAGACTCTCGCAATAAGTTCGATCCAGGTGACACGAGATGGTATTGTAGGGCAATTGCCTAAGCCTGTAGTCAAAGGATCACCCAGACGGACGCACGAAATAAGCCATTCGGCGATTCCAATCCCCCATTACTCACCCCAACCCTCCCGTTCCCGAGGACGAAGATGACACATTCGCACAGTGATTCTGCCAGTCCCGGAATCGGACCACATTGAAATCCCGTGTCGTGAAGGTCACGACGTTCCCAGGACTGATCAGTCCATCCTGAATGTTATTCTTGTACGTCAGCACGATCCTTGTACGACCCGCCGACCTTCATCGGGACGTCCGCGAACTTCACCGACGCGAAACCGGTTGGTGAGAGGCTGAGGGGCTTCGGCGCGGGGCCGGAAGTGGCGCTGTCGATGATCTGTGCGGAGACGTCGGATATCCCGGCGCCCAGGTCGCTTGCGCTGGTCGCGGTACTGTCATTTGAGGTCCATGATGGGCGAGAGGGAGGTGTTGTTGGAAAACACGACGTTCCCCCCAGCGGACGGCTGGTGGGTGTTGATGGAGGTGAAGGTGGGGGGGAAGAGGGCGAGACGATGTTGGTGAATGGATAGGGGACTTTGGAGCCATAGCCGATTGCGAAACTGGTGGTGATGTTTACGGTGGGGCTGCGAGCGGAGATTTGGTAGTTCTTGAACCCGCCGGAGGAGGAGGTCGAGGTGATGTTGGAGTTGATGCGGGCGTGGTGGGGGCCGAGAGGCAGGGAAGCGGGAAACTAGTACGTTGTTGTGCTGGAGATAAGGTGCATGGCTGGGGACGGGGGTAAGTGTACGCAGGGGCGGTGGAAGATACGACGTGCTTACCGACAATATCAACGACGTCGTTGCCTGCAGCCTCTGCGGGACCTGCGATTATTTCGACGTTCTCATCAAAGTCGTAGAAAGCGCGGGGTATAGGTCCTTTCTCGTCGTAGATTTTCCAAGAGCAAAAGGTGCTCATTGTATCAATGACCGAATTACCGTTGTGGTGACTGTATTGGTTGAGATGTTCTGGATCGAGAGCTGCGCGACGATAACATAAGGGAGACATAGGAATGTGAGCAACAAGGCATGCTTGGGGAGAACGGTATCTGCGAAAACTATAGTTAGACGCCATTATTCGAGATCAGCCCAATTTAAAGGATTGCGTTTGGGAACACTCGTCTATACGTAGTTCCGGGGAAATCTCACCTGGCCGCTTGTTAATTATAAGCGCTGATAGCACTGTCATCGTTGGTGGACGATTGTGACGTTATACATTCAATCCGTAGCAGTGGCCCCCGAGACATGCACAAAGGTACAGACGACATGCATTGATGTGTGTAGAAACAGACGATGGCCTGGCTGGTCACTACAGAATTCGAAGGAATTGCATATAAGCCCAGACTAGATATGAATTGTGATTGAAAAGGTCCACGCACGTTCAACACGATGAGGTTAATTTGACGTTTAGGCGTTCGATAATAAGAGTTCAACATTTCAGGTACGACTGTCATCGCCAGGGGAACGAATGAGCAGATTATCGACCTCCCCGAAATCTAGTTCTTGGGTACGCCAAGATCGTGGGGGAACGGATTTACTGTTGTCGTCCACCAACCTGGGGAGCAGATAAGTAAAGGCGTGGCCACACAAGACCACACAAAAGGTGGGTTCTCGTTGTCATTCCAGAACTTAAAGAACTTAGCTTCAATGCTGGCCAGGTTGTGTTTCGATCACAGCATTTTACAACTTTTCAGCACCGGTGCACTTCTCCCCCAACTCAAGCATTTTCATTTCGGGCAGGTTCCGACGGAAGCCTCTGTTGATGTTGGAGACGCGCATTCAACGAGAATCCCAACAAGGCCACCTAGTCCTCCGTGTAAATATCTGGTTTTCCACTATGTGACTCTGACGTGGACATCAGACTTGTGCTGAAGTCCCCTTTGCGGGAGATAGAAAGGAAGTATGTGTCAGCTGTTACCTCTTGGGTGAATTGGGGTAGTAGCCAGGAGGCAAGCTAGGGCAAATACACGTGAGTGAGTACCTTAGGCAAACCTTTGATCACGAATTCCCACCATTTCCCTGATGTCGATCAACAGCGGAAAAATTGTGAAGGGTGGTGGTACCAGGTGCTTTCAGCCGGCGGGGTCTAGAAGTGAGGGTGCCAACAGTAGAGTTCCATTACTGCTCGGAGGATTGATGGAGAGAGCTTGTAAGTATCCACATGCACCTTCTAGATCCAAACATTGACCATGACGGCATCAGAGGTATCATAAGAATCGAAGGGGAATGACGCGGGACTTGGAATCGTCGACATCCGAGACTACGCGGCATAGTGATCGTGAATGTCAACCACAGGGTCGGCAGAAGCACACCCTGTACCACCCTTCCTTCGTCATTATCATCTTCTGACCTATCCATATCACGGATGGATCTCCACACCTCAGAAGGCGCGCCATTCCCGAACAGTTGAGTAGCAACGAGCGAAAGCCCTGAACGTCTTCTGAACTTTGAACTTCTCTGACACTCTTAAGCTAGTAGCTGTGATATCTCGATCTCGCTGGACTGCCCCACCTCTCTAGAAGCCTTGAAAGCCGCTGGAGAGTGCCCAACGCCTGCAGCTCAGGAGGCGTATCCATACTTCATTCCGCCAGTGCTCTCTGTGGTATTATCTTGTTGTAGCTAATATACGGAGCCCGTTTCAGAGCGACGACATAGGATCTCTCGTTGGCCAACATTCGAGCTGCCACCGCCTACCCCGCTCAATGGAATTTGTCACATTACGGGTGGAGCGCGATTCAACGGAAAACATCGCGTATGGAATAGAAGCCGTTTTCCGGAGACATAAATCCCCGGAGGTTAACCCAATTGTGGTATATGCTTCTTCTCGCCAGCTGTGATATAAAACGGTCGTGGCACTCGTCAGCAAGGGTATCTTCAGCAGACAGCGCTACCTATTACCCACTGAAGCCCTATATTCGCAATGCTCGCCTCGACCGTGTTTGCCGTGAGTCCCAACCTGCGGACCACTGTCTACATCATCGCCATTTACTCAACGACAATTTCCAGATCTTTGCTCTCGCATCTAGCGTCTGCGCCTCCACCCTCGTCTCCCAAAACACCTCCGCCTTAAGCTTCGTACCCCTCTCCCCCATCGGGGTCGTCGCGTCCGTACAACTCACCAGCTCGCCCCTCCAAACCCGGCTGTACTACCAGGACAACAACGGAAACATCATCCAGCACGTCGTCGCACCCGGCCCTTACACCACAGCCCACACCACGTCCCACAACCTCCTCGTCAATGCTGCAGGAGCACTCTGGGGCACCCCCATCGCCGCGTCTGGTATTAAAACCGGGAGTCTCGGGGTTCGTATTTATCTTGCACCAGCGCACGAGTCCACGACTGAACTGAAAAAAAATCCCTCTTCTGGGTTCTCAGATCCACATCTACTACCTCGACCGAAACCGCGTCCTCAGCGAACGGCGGTTCGCAAGTGCCACCGGCTGGCAGCCAACGGCGAACAGCACCGCCTGCCCGCGCTGCATCCAGAACGCAGGGTTCACGGCCGCGGAGGGGAGCGACGTTTTATATGCGGAACAGGATCCCGAGAACGGTAATATCCTGAGGGTGGGGTTTGTGAGCACGGGCGCGCCGGGGACGTTGACGGAGGCGGTGACGACTGATCTGGGTGCGACGTGGGTGCTTGCGCCGCTGCCTGCGTGAAGCGCGCTGGCTCGTTGTAGGGTTTTCAAGCAACGGAACACCCCCTGGATTTGCGACCGTGACTGCGATTTTTTTTGTCGTCAGCGTCTCGTTGGATTTGCTTACTGGTTGCCGCTGTCTTCGTCTTTCTGAACCCAGATACCGTTTTCGTCGTTAGCTCGTTCAGGTTGACACCTACTTGCCTGTCGTTGTACTTCCTCTTTCAATGTCAACGTCGACCTTCGTTTTTTTTTTCTCCCCGAAGTTGTTTTCATCTTCACAAGGTATATTCCTAGTCCCCAACGACACTAACAAGAACAATATTATAAGTGCCTTCATTCACTTCTCGTAGTAGCTTCAATGCTGACAGGTCAACCATAGCCAGCTCTGCCTCTCAGCTTGAAAAGATAGTCAACTCACCTAGGACAATAGAGAACATGAGTCCATGACCACGGTAAATTCAGCTCCTTCGCTTATATGTCCTCCTGAACTAATATCGGTCCATTTAGGCACTTATTAATCTACTTGGTATGTCAAATATCTCACGAGTTTATTTCGCGTGCTGATACTAAGTCTCGCAGAAAGAAAGCAGCGACCTACTTTGAAGAAAGTAATGCGTGAATTGAGGTATGGATTTGACACGAGACATCAAGTCGAGTTACTCAGACTCGCAATATAGCTCCCGGCCTTGCCACGCGCAAGAAGGAACGCCGCAGGTTCATACAGTTTTCAAAACAGCATGATGTCAACCCTGACATTATCTTCATCAGAAGCTCTCTAGTCGTTTTCCTTTGGTGTGTATTGCGTTTAAACAACAATTTCCTCTCTAATTCGTCCTTCCTTAAGAGAATGAATTCACTATTCAAGATTTAGCGTTCACGCGTCTACATGCTGACTTATCTCAACCGTCAGCACGGAAGGCTTCTCATCATCGTCCCCCCTCTTGTTCGCCTCCCACCCTTCCCGTTCGCCGCGACCACCTTACGTTATGCTACTGCTCGTGTCAGCCTTACACCCTCCTCAGCTCGCACCCACAACACTCTTATCCTAAATAATATCGAGGCCTGCTCCCTCCCTCCCACTATCTGGCTACGGCTTCACTGTGCAGAGAGACACGTCTCTCGGCCATATATGGATATTCGGCATCCATTACGCCTTATCTGTTTAGTTCCCTAGCCTTCGGTCTACGGAAGTTCGTTTCACAGTTAGCGGCCTTGTTCGCGAGCATGATTCGCTTTCTTCATCCCTTGGATCTCGATAAACGTCGCAGGTCTACACCGTTTTTCTACCGTTTTTCGTTCTTTCTATCGCTGTTGCAATGCGAAGGATATCTTACTGCTTATTTTCATTTTATCAATAGCGTCCACCTTTATCGTCGCCTCCCTCTTGCTGATCCTTTCGCATCATACGATTCTGTCCGGTTTCTCTTCATGACCATAACTGTATCAATCCCAATCACGCACGCTACACATACATACGATCATGCACTATCACACCCATACATCCGCCATGTCGGCTAGACTCCATCCTATGCCCTCCCATTCTCGCACATAGACCCTGTAGCATACGTACTGTCAGACTGACCCCTCCGAATCATGGCTCTTTACGAATATCTCGGCTAATGCTGAGAACATTTTTTCTCGTGGACGCCGACAAATGGAGGAGCATCGCCTCCGAGTACGGTAATCCTCTGAGTCGGTACTGCTGGAGGCCACCTCCGTCTTCGACCATCAGTCACAATATTCTTTTTTCTGTTACACTCGAATTCTCGACGCAGCTGCTTACTCCTCTTTTGGTCCTTTATACGTGCTTGATACAGAACTAAGAAAGATGGTGCTGAATCTAGTGTCCAAGTCGCTGCCACTGTTTCAACGTACCATTGCTCTCTTCTCGATCTCTATATCCTGGGCGTCGACTGAACGGGAAGATGACCGCATCTCATTCCGGCCGGAGAAGCACTAGCTTGGTTCAGCGTTTACACGTCTGGCCCGCGAGATCAGTTGGCCGTCCGCACGTCTGCCTATCTTTTGTGGGGACTCCGCCCGAATGAGCATCCATGTGCGCCGTCCCCATCTCTCTACTTGCTTTTCTGCCGCATCGGCCACCGATCCAGTGAAGTAGGCCGAGTGGCTTGCTAGCTGGAGTCTATTGCAATGCTCACGAGGACCAACCAACATACACGTCTATCTATGGCTAGGTTACGTGATCTCACCAGCACCCCGCCCGGCGTTCGTGGGGACCACAGTATTGAAAATGATCCGTAAACAGGGATTGAGGCCTCCTCCCACTTTTAGAAGCGACTTCCTTTAAGGCCACGTTTGACTCTCAAGAACGATATTCATCTGCGAAATGCCGCCCCTGCGCTTGCATGGGAATTCTCAACGAGACCGTTAAGAACGTGTTCAGCAGATCGTGCGAGGTTAACCTCACCCACATCCCAGTCTCGAGCACGGCAGTAGACATCGTTCCCTTTGTCCTTGCTCGTGGAGGCACCCGCAAGCTCATGAGCAGAGCTGCTGCAAGGCGTACTTCCGTGAATGCCATTTGATGCCACGTGTACGTACACACACGGCTTCCATGAGGCGTTTCTCACCACGTTCTCCTTGTGTCCCTCTCATTCCTTCGCCGTGTCCACACCCAGTACCTTTGAATGATGGCCTTCTCCAATGCTCAAAATACAAATCTCTACCACTGCACCTTCACAGATGTGAGCGGTGATGTAAATTATTTCGGAAAGATCGAAAATGTGTCCATAAGCAAACCCGAAGCAGGCAAGCTGACGTTTGGTTGATATCTAGAAGAATGCTGATACACTCACAGGGCTTCTTGCTCTTTTCAACGCGACCTCGCCTGGGGCCGCCTTCGATTCGCATGAGCGATACCCACCGGCCAAATGCCATCCTGGAACGCGGGAGGAGATAAGGGAAGAAATCATTTCATGGACCAATAAGCCATCGAGCAAGGTCCGCGACCGAATACTCTGGCTCCATGGGCCAGCCGGAGCGGGAAAATCAGCAATTGCGCAGAGTATCGCCGAGGAATGCGCTCAGCGGAACATCCTAGCTGCAACGTTTTTCTTCTCACGAGGGAGACCTGGCCGTGACTGCATTGACCGCCTTTTTGCTACTATTGCATACCAAATCGCAACGGCCATTCCTAGATTGCAGACCTTCATTCAAGGCATTCTTATCACCAATCCGGCTGTCCTGCATAAGATCATTTCCACCCAGGTTCAGCAACTCATCATTGAGCCCCTCCAAGCTTTTGCTACATCTTCAGAAGATGGATCGCCACTTCCTGGACCATTCCCGTTTCTAGTGATCATTGATGGCTTGGATGAATGTGGTGGGGGGGATGTCCAACGTGACATCTTACAGCACATTCTTACCCTTGCCAGTACCCCGGTTGTATTCCTTCGTTTTCTCATTGTCAGCCGACCTGAGTTCAATATCTGCCATGCCTTTCAACAAAAAGCATTAGCAAAGTTCTGTTCCAGTCCTATTTCACTCTACGGCGATTTCAAGTCATATGACGATGTTCGTAAATACCTTACAGTGGAGTTCAACAGAATCTACGCATCTCCAACTCACGAGCCCTGGATGGCTGACGTACCAAAGCCTTGGCCTCTCACACCCACCCTCGACCTTGTGGTGGAACATTCTGACGGATACTTCATCTACGCATCCACACTGGTCAGGTTTGTGGATGCAGATGACGACGATCTCTCCCCATTGGACAAGCTAGAAATAGTCTCGAAACCGTCCTCTGTGGGCTCCGGCGCTTTTGGGGAGCTTGACAAGCTCTATCTCCAGGTGCTCTCCACCTGTCGTAATGACGTTCTTTTGAGAAGTGTTCTGATGGGGATTCTTGCAAACATGCCCATTACGGTGATCGCACAACTTTTCAGACTTCAGCCTGCCCAAATTTCCATCGCCCTACGCAGGTTACGATCCGTGATTCAAATCGGATCTGACGGTATCCCACACACAATTCATGCATCATTCTCCGACTTCATCTTTGATCCCAGCCGCTCGGGGAAGTTTCACATTGATCATGAGGCTACTTGGGCAAAGGTCATTCAGGGGATGCTCGATTGCTTGCGCCGTTGCTCAACAGCCTCCAATGGAGGGTTGCATCTGATTGCGAAGACTGACTGTACTATGTGGGTGGCCGCTGAATATGTATACGTTAATTGGTTTGACCACTTCGAGAGACTTGGTCCACACCAAGACTCCCTCATTGATGAAATTCAGAACATGGATCTCCGTTGCTGGTTTCCTCTTCCTTCTGACATTCAACACTTTCCATGGCAGGAGAACATCTTCCGTGACATGATAAACGCATGTGCAAGCAGTATGGCAATGCTTCTATCGATCCAGAAGCCAAAGGTGGTACGTTGCAAGGCTCGTGAACCTTCCTTTCCTGATGCTTTTTTTATATCAGGAGGATCCGCGACTCGTCGAGTATTTTGGAAAACTACTCGATGCCACATTGCAGAGGGTCCTGGATTCCATGTACCCTCGCGATCGATGGATCGTCTACGCCTTTGCTTCCGGGTCAGGATGCTTTGTATCCTCCGAAAAGGATCACATCCTTTGCATGTTATGGGATATGGACCATCCACCGCCTCACCTTTCCCATGCAATATTCTCCCAATTATGGAAGGCGTCGGTGGACTCCGACAAGAACAACAATGACGGATACTTTTACAAGTACCTCAAGAAGTATTTCACAAGTGACAAAGCAGTACCATCTCTCTCGCTTGACTTTGAAACCACAGTTGCTCGTGTCATCCACTGCTGTTTGACTTTCTTGAAGGTGAATGAGCAAAAAGCTAGATCAGCGCTTCCCAAGTTCGTCATGCAGTCGATCTAAATGTGACATGTACTCAAAGTAAAATCAGTCGAATGGCTAGCTTACCAGAGAATTATGAGATCGTGATCTGCTGGACACGTCATATGTCCTCTGCACGTCTTGGGGATGAGCTATTACTGGAAAATCTTCGGGTTGTCGAAAACGTGTGGCTATTTTGGGAGAATGACTTTCGAGAGCAAACTCGGCGTGCTCTGGTTCACGCGTATGTCTTCGGTTAGATTATGCTCAAATCTCACAGTAATCTGTATCAATAGACCCCCCCGTTCAAGCAACACATATGGATTTAACACGCGCTCTTCAAGGGAGAATGACTTTCAAACGCAATTTCTGTATGGGGAGTCTGGCCCGTACGTTTCGTTCTATGTTGGACCCATGAGGTCTCACATAGTTTGATCTTATGCATTGATCATGCCAGATCTCTTCAAGGATTCAGAACGGGGTCCAAGGCAGAGCCGAGTCTGGACGAATACGATCGTGCTATAGACATGCTTACATCCAGGCGTGTCGCCTCTTTCAATCTGGAAATTGCTGGCTCAGTTCTAGAATGGCTAATGGTAAGCTGTACACAGCTTGTGCTCCGTTGGGCTATGCGCGTTGACGTCTCGGCTCACTTTGCAAAAATAGGCTCATCCAAACCCCAAGCCCGGGGATCAGATAAAGACATGGAAAGCGTACTTTATAAAGCTTTTCTCTCCTGATCTAGGGAAGCCGGCTGATATCAGAGGAGATGGCGACGAAACATACGAAACCTGGATTTGTAGGATCAGAGAGGAATACCGTTCCTATCAGACGCTCTATCGAGGCAGGTTTGACCAGTTGCATAGGCAGCCGGACAACGTCTCTCTGTGTAGCTGCGTAATATGCGACATACGCCGATTGAAAGACCATGTGAGCAGCACCATTTATGACACTTCGTCGTTCTCATCAATAGCTAAAGGACCTGGATGGAGTGGGAGGACACCTATAGCTTGCTGGTCTTCCTTACAGTCAGGTGAGGGATTGGAGATGGGGCTAATGGCACGCCTTTCGGAGATGAAAATTGGAAGGAGCAAAACATCTGTGGCAGGTCAATTGTGAAGGTTGTGCTTTCTGTCTGCCGAGCCTTGAAGCAGAAGACGCTTGTGGGGTAGAGTAACTAACTAGAATTCCATTACTGTCACTGGCAGCCTTGATGTGGAAAGCTCCGATACGAGTCGTACCTGCATGGCCTAGACCTAAACATTCACGGTATCAGGGATATCACGGGAGAACAATGGCATGGGACTTGGAATTGTCAAAATTTGAGCCGGTAACATTAATTTGAGGAGATCGACACTTGAAACCATAAGCTGTCATGGCAGGCGGGGCATGTCAATGCCGGAAATACCATGATAAACGTCGAGAACGAAGATCACTGAGACCCAGCCCGTCCTCAAAGTTGACCTCAAACGGGCATGTTCTACGTAACTCGTTGTAAGCCGGACTACTATAACGCACGGACGCTGCCTACATCACATGCATGTATACTAATCTATATGGCAGTTAGAGTGGAGCTCCCACTCTCGAATGTATGCTCTTGCCAGTGGGTGATTGGTTACGCAGGTGTTTCCGACGCATCATTTGTTCTTTGTTAAGGGTTCAATTCGGTGCTCTGTGGCCAGTGTTTTCTCGGTGCAGCTGATACACTGGGCTTCTTTCCCCCCACTTTCTCCGCTGCATGGTACGATGACGTCGGATCTGTTGTCGTCCAACATTTAAGATGACAGCGCCCATTGACTCCGCGGAATCAGTCCCACAAGGGTGCAGCGGACTGAATGGAAAACATTGCATACGGAATAGAAGTCTTTTCCGACTCGGAAGACACCAATCCCAGGAGGTTAACCTGCTTGTGGTATATGCTTCTCGCCTGCTGTCTATAAAAGATCATATCACTCACCAGCAGTGTTTCTTCAGCAGCCAGTGCTACTCTCCGCCGAAGCCATACATTCGCAATGCTCTTCTCTAATATATTTGCCGTGAGTTTCAACCCATGGATATCTCTATCACCGCCTTCTATTGAACAATTATTCCAGTTCTTCGCTCTCACGTCCAGCGTTTGCGCTTTCACCATCGTTGCTCGAAACACCTCCGCCTCGAGCTTTGTACCGCTCTCTCCTGTCGGGGACATCGCTGCGGTACAATTCGGCACGGGCACGCCCCAGGCGCAGACCCGGATCTACTACCAAAACAACAATGGCAACTTAATCCAGCACACCGTCAGCCCTGGCCCTTTCACCACATCCCGCACTAATAACCAAAACGTCATCGTCGATGCTGCGGGGGTACTTTGGGACACCCCGATTGCTGTGTCCGCTATGGAAAATGGTGGCCAGGGCGTTCGTATATACATCTTACATCAGCCCATCGGCAACTGATAAAACCTTCTTGCAGATACACATCTATTACCTCGACAAGGACCGCGTCCTCAGCGAAAAGAGGTTCACAAGTGCGGGCGGCTGGCGGCCAACCGCTAACACGCCTTGCCCCGGCTGCATCCAGTCTGCAGGATTCACGGCTGCGGAAGGGAGCGACGCGTTGTATGCAGTGCAACACTCTACGAATGCTAATGTCCTCAGGGTTGGCTTTGTGAGCACGGGCGCACCGGGAACGTTGACCGAGGCGGTGACGACCAATTTTGGTGCGACGTGGGTGCTCGCTCCTCTCCCTGACGCATGAGGTACCTCCTCTGCACAGTTTAAGAGCGATATATCAGAATTTTGAATTGGCCTTTCATCATCTTCTGGTTGGATCTATTTACTAATTGCCACTATCGTCACTCTTGGGTTAATTTCTAAACCGCTAACCTTTTCATCCCTGACCGTTTCGTCGGTAGCTCCTTGTCGAGCCTACTGTGCCTGCTGTTGTAGTTCTGTTCTTCCATACCTGTGTTACCCAAATTTATTTTATTCTCTCGGGTTGTTTACACGTCCACGAAACCAGATTGAGCGTGGCGCTGCTCATGTTGAACTTGATATGTACAGTCTAGACTTCAATGACACCTGTCGGATAAAACATCAGCCGACACGCCTTCAAGTGCTGTGTACAATCACGAGAATGATCACAATTTCAGCCTGCGGTGTGTGGCAAGGAGGAACTCGATCTGTGTAGTGTGCTGAACTTTGATCTTGCAGATGAGGAGGCTGATGCATTGGATTAGGGTGTCTGCGGCAGAGGTGAGATTGACCGTAAATGCAAAGTGTGTGGGCGAGTATCTTGCAGGAAAAGCCCACTCACCACAGTGAGTTTCGAGTGTCGGCTGCACGCCTTTCTGCTCGGAAACCCGGTTTAAACTGGAATTCTAGGGTCTTGATGTTATAGCCATGGGACGTGCACAAGTGTACACCGTACAGTATATACGCATAATATCTGTTTGTCCGAGATAAGAGGGATTAGATAGTGAGTCGGGGGTAGTGGTGGCTAAAGACAATGAGTGCCGAGATTGACTTCATGGTCTCGAAAACAAGTCTCCACTTCGTCCATCGAGGCCGAAATTGTATCTGCGCATGCTAATTATTCTTTCAGAACATGAAAATCAACGCCGCGATACCCTCTAAATAGGTCAGACAGGCAGCGCACATGAAGTCAGCCACATAGTTCGATGCGGGGGTGCGGCAGTCGTAAGTAGTGTATGCCACAGGTTTAATGAGGGAAGCTTGGACGACGAACCTGGGTGAGCAAAGAATCCCACGGTTCAAACCCTCTCCGAATGTTTGATGTTCGCGCTGCCCTTCAATGCACAATACCCACGTTTGTAAACACAGCGGATTCTAGTGACATCCAAGCCTTCATGATATAGCTTTCAGAGGGTTGAGGTAGCAGGTGAGTGGGAACATTTTTCTGTCGCGTCAATTCTCATCATAGTGTGTTGAATCCAGAACACTTGGCTCTCCTCGTCATTCAACAAGGCCGCGTTTCGGCGATAGCAGTCTACAACTTTTCAACACTGGCGCAATTCTTGCTCAACTTGAGAGTTTATACCTTGAGCAAACTCCGATGGAGGCCTTCGCGTGTTTAACGAAAACTCCAACGAGGCCCGTCTGGTCCTTTGTGAAATATCTGGCCTTCCACCAGATGAGCCCGATCCAGACACCACTGTTGCGCTCGCGTCTCACTTTCAGGAGGAAAAAGAAATACTATGGGATTACATGAACGCCACTTTATCGGTGAATTGGAAGGGCGGTTGAGAGGTAGCTGAGAGGCCAAGGAAGTGTAACGAGTGAGTACCTTCGATAAACCTTTAATTGCGTATACTTTCCCCAATTCTACTCAGCCTGCTTTGTAGGAAAATCATAAAGGCTGTTGGTCCTAGGTGCTTTCAGCACGCCGGGTCTAGAAATGAACTAATAGCAGGGTTCCATTACTGCTTGCATGATTGACGTGGAGCTGGTAGGCATCCACATGCCAGTTCTAGATCCAAACATTGGTATCAGAGATATCATATAAATTGATGGAGAATGACATGAGACTTGGAATCGTCGACATCCGAAACCCTGCAGCATGGTGATCACGAATGTCAACCACAGAGTCTGCAGAAGCACGACCTGTACTACCACTTCCTATGTAATTATCATCTTCTAACTTGACGCTACGCATATCACAGGTACTATTCATACCACGGATGGACCTCCGACTCTCGAATACATGCTCTTAGCCCATTTCAGAAGGTGCGCCATTCCCAAACAGTTGGGTAGCAACGAGCAAGAGCTCTGAACGTCTTCTTAATTTTGAACTTCTCTGACGCTCCTAAGCTAACTGTAATATCCCGATCTCGCTAGACTGCTCCACCTCTTTAGCGGCTTCGAAAGCCGCCGGAGAGTGCTCGATGCCTGCAGCTCAGGAGACCTATCCATGCTTCATTCCGCTGGTGCTCTCTGTGGTATTGCCTCGTCACAGCTGATATACTGCGCGCCTTTCCACGAATCTCTACGCCGCACAGTGCGACGATGTACGATCTTTTGTTGGCCAACATTCGTAGATGCCTGCTCGATGGAATTTGTCACACTATAGGTGGAGCAGCGCGACTCAACGGAAAACATCGCGTATGGAATAGAAGATCTTTTCCGGAGACACGAATCGCCCGGAGGTTAACCTAATTGTGAATATATACTTCTTCTTGTCAGCTATGATATAAACGGTTGTGGTACTCGTCAGCAGGGTTGCTTCAGCAGCCAACGCTATTACCCCACCGAAGTCCTGTATTCCCAATGCTCGCCTCGAACGTGTTCGCCGTGAGTTCCAACCTACCGACTACCTCTATCATCGCCTACCACTCAACAGCTTTTCCAGATCTTTGCTCTCGCATCTAGCGTCTGCGCCTCCACCCTCGTCTCCCAAAACACCTCCGCCTTAAGCTTCGTACCCCTCTCCCCCATCGGGGTGGTCGCTTCCGTACAACTCACCAGCTCGCCCCTCCAAACCCGGCTGTACTACCAGGACAACAACGGAAACATCATCCAGCACGTCGTCGCACCCGGCCCTTACACCACAGCCCACACCACGTCCCACAACCTCCTCGTTAATGCTGCAGGAGCACTCTGGGGCACCCCCATCGCCGCGTCTGGTATCAAAACCGGGAGTCTCGGGGTTCGTATATACATCATCGTAATCTTGCATCACCACGCCTGAAAAAAAAAAACCGTTTGGACCTGCAGATCCACATTTACTACCTCGACCGAAACCGTGTCCTCAGCGAACGGCGGTTCGCGAGTGCGACCGGGTGGCAGCCAACGGCGAACAGCACCGCCTGTCCGCGCTGTATCCAGAACGCCGGGTTCACGGCCGCGGAGGGGAGCGGAGTGTTGTATGCGGAACAGGATCCCGAGAATGCTAATATCCTGAGGGTGGGGTTTATGAGCACGGGCGCGCCGGGGACGTTGACGGAGGCGGTGACGACTGATCTGGGTGCGACGTGGGTGCTTGCGCCGCTGCCTGCGTGAAGCGCGCTGGCTCGTTGTAGGGTTTTTAAATACCAAAACAACAACAACCCCTGGATTTGCGGCCGTGACCTTCTCTTTTTGTTTTTTTTTTTTTTGTCGTCAGCGTGTTGTTGGATTTGCTTAGTGGTTGCCGTTGTCTTCGTCTCTCCGAACCCACGTACCGCTTTCGTCGTTGGCTCACTCAAGTTGAAAACCTACTTGCCTGTCGTTGTACTTCCTCTTTCGATATCAACGTCGACCTTCGTTTTTTCTTCTCCTCGAAGCTGTTCCTATCTTCACAAGGAATATTCCTAGTCCCCAACGACACATCTCAGATGAGACCCCGATCCACACCAGAACTTGTCCCCCCAGGAACCTGTATCGTGTGGTACGTAGTACATATAAGGTGCAGCAAAAAACGACTCCAATTCCCGTGACGGCCCCGCGCCTGTGAGACGCTTCGATCCCTCACCGTACCAAAGCAGAATTTCGTTCCAGATACAGTACTTTATATCACGGAGTCAGATTCTGGATCACACGTTCCTGTCATGTCGTGACATGTCATATTTCCCTTTTTTTTTTGGTTCATATAGCATAGCATAGCATAATCTCCCAGGAACTTCTGGTTCGAGATCAAAGTGGAAGAAAAAACGGGGAGACATGCATACAGCACGCAACGTGATATGTAAGTAGGCAGGTCGGTCGGTGGGTTCCGACGGGCGCATACACTCCCCTCCCATTGGCACCCCCGCCCCTTCCCCCCAAAAAATACGACACAGACGATGGGTGACGACAACCGTATAAAGCATGCAGCGTTTTTTCAAGCCGCGGCCTTGTGGTGCGCAGCCTTGATCGCAGCGACCTTGGCCTTCTTCTCCGCGACGCGCTTGGCGATGAGGCTCTCGAACTCGGTCTTTTGCTCCTTTTGGCGCTCGATGCGGCGGCGCTTGAGGGAGCGGAGGTGGCGGCGGCGTTGCAGGCGCAGCGGGGTGACGAGGCGCTGGATTTTGGGACTGCCAGCCGGGGTTAAAAACATGGTACGCGGCAAAGTGAGAAAGGGGGGAGGGGGAGGGGAGAGGGAGGAAGGGAGAGTACTCACGCCTTGGTGTAAGGTTTCGCGTCTTCCTTCTTCTGGCTCTTCACCTCCCTGCGTACAACATACTTCCTGACATCGTCCTCCTTGCTGAGGTTAAAGAACTTCCTAATCTTCGTCGCCCTCTTCGGGCCCAACCGCTTGGGCAGCACCGTATCCGTCAACCCCGGAATATCCGTCTCGCCCTGCTTAACAATGACTAGCGACAGCACCGCGATATCGGGGCCGACGATGCACCCCCTGACGGACTTGCGCTTACGCTCGCCGGTGCGGCGGGGGCGGAAACACGAGTGGCCGTCGGCGAGGAGGAGACGGACACGGTGCGGGAGGAGGACGCCTTGTTTCATGGGGAACCCTTGTTTGTCGTTCCCGCCGGTGATGCGGAAGATGTAACCCTTCCATTCGTCGCCGAGGGAGTCGCCGGGGACTTCTTGGGAGATTCTTTTGTCGTAGAAGATGCGGCTGTAAGGCAGAGTAAGATGGGTCGTAGAAGAGGATTTTGTGGGGTGGACGTACAATCGCCTTTCCTCGTCGAGGTCGAGGAGTTTTTGGGCCCCCGTAGCGGGGTCTGGTTATCGATGAAGGGATCGTGAGTTGCCTAGCTCTGGGGTACGACTGACAACCGTAGTACTCACTGGCAATGTTGAACTTCATATTGTGGTCGTTGGCTTAAAAACGAGCGTCAGCAGCGAGCTCGCGTGGTTGGGAGAGCGACGGAAACCTCTTGCGATGGGTTTTTACGAGGGCCAACACGGATACTCAAGGATGCACGTGAGACAGCAGTTTAGAGTTCAAGCAAACTGTACAGTACCCATCAACGCCACTCGGAAAGTTCCGATATAATCATCTGTTGTGTCTCCGTTTCAATACACCACCTCGCCGTCGTCCACCCAACAAAAAAAGTATCAGCCATGGGTCGCATGCACGCTCCCGGAAAGGGCATTTGTGCGTTCCTTGCCTTATCCCACCGCGGTCAAAGCTAATCACAGCCCACAGCGTCCTCCGCTCTGCCCTACCGCCGCTCCCCGCCGTCGTGGCTCAAGACCACCCCAGAGGACGTCGTCGACCAGATCGTCAAATTCGCCAGGAAGGGCCTGACCCCCTCCCAAATCGGCGTCGTCCTCCGCGACTCGCACGGCATCCCCCAAGTCCGCTTCGTCACCGGCAACAAGATCCTTCGTATCCTCAAAGCTCACGGTACCCCGCTTCCCTTTCCTCTCCCCGCTTTTAGCTTATACTCATACACCATCTTTCTTTTTCTTTCTTCCTTTTTTCCGCCATCGCGCGCTTGTCGTTACCTTTTTGTTTGGGGATAGGACTTGGCCCATCCATCCCTGAGGACCTCTGGCACCTCATCAAAAAGGCGGTCGCCGTCCGCAAGCACCTCGAGACCAACAGGAAGGACAGGGACTCCAAGTTCCGTCTTATCCTTATTGAGTCCAGGATCCATCGTCTCGCCCGCTACTATAAGACCAA
This sequence comes from Lyophyllum decastes, assembly GCA_025854295.1. Taxonomy (NCBI): domain Eukaryota; kingdom Fungi; phylum Basidiomycota; class Agaricomycetes; order Agaricales; family Lyophyllaceae; genus Lyophyllum; species Lyophyllum decastes. The sequence goes on from CP107709.1 coordinate 309,671, forward strand.
GCAGCAGATCCCTCCGACGTTCAAGTATGATGCGGCGACGGCGTCGACACTGGTTGCTTAGGTGCTTAGGGGGGTTGGAGGTTAGGAAGCAGGAGTACGAGTATGGTCGTTCGGAAATATATGATATGCCTCTATGCTCCATATTCTGCCGCAGTGCTGCGTGTATTGGCTCTCTGAGACATCATCTCTTCTACGCGTCGCTCGAGTGGGGTATACATACCACACCCCATGTGGTGTCACCCAACTTGTCCCGCTGTAGATGCTACGAATCGCTAGGTCGGCCGTGTGCTGTCCCCACCACGGCTCGGATTGATGCAAGCCTCAAAGTGTTTGACCCAGCAGGTATTGTATTGTGTATATCTCTCGAAACATCTCCACATGCCATGGGCACTAGAACCGCCTCTCCCAAAGCATCCGCCACCATACCCGTCACCAGCGCCGATTAAGGGTCAATCCCCCGGCAGGTTTATTATCAATTATTAGCTTTTCGTTCTGCAGGTAAGTCTGAGACTTGGAATACGTGTCGCGAATCCGCAGGAGCCATTTACTGACGGATGCGTCATCGTTTTGTTCAACGTCCGCTTTTTTCGCGCATCCCTCAACGCCCGTGTAATGTTCGATATAATACACTTTCCACTTCTTTATAACATCAGTGGGCCGTGGGTCTGGGTGGCGCTAAATTGGCTGGAAGTTCAGGTCCACCGGCACACACAAGTGGCTATTAAGTGGGGAGTCGTGAAATGCTGCTCACCATCAACCACCCCAACGCGCTACGGAGTTGAATCGTGTTGACGTCGTAGCAAGCATTGAAAGCGATGGCGTCGATCAGGGCTCTCTTGTCTTGCTCGCGAAACAGTGCACTGAGAGATTGCATTTCCCTGGTTTGTCTCGGACCTTGCTCCCAAGATTTAACCATCTCAACCGCGTGCGGAAGAAACTCTTCCATCCTGTACAAAAAGCACTTTTTGTTAATGGATCCAAGTTCTCGTAGCAATTCCCTATCACCGGGAACTGCATAATATAGATGTTTGACCCAGTAGTCCTCGGCGAGACGGAGACGAGTGCCCCCTGACATCGCATTAACAGCAATCGCATGAGTCACATTCCCAACCACTGACATCTTCGTCGTGACAAACCTGAGCTGCTCCTCCTTTGTACGCAGAGAGCTCAGCAAGTGGCGGGCAATGTGGGCGTTGGTGACCTTGAAGTCAAACGCGAGTGTGGACACAGCTCCCTTACTCGTTTGAAGGTATTCCGCAAGGCGCTCGTAAATTACCCCGCCATACTCGCTGGTCACGGTCTTCCAAAACTGGTGGAATAGTTCGTGGGTGTCCAGGAGTGGGAGGTGGGAGTACTCCAGAACGAACGAGTCATGGAGCATCGTAGCGAAATCCTCCATCTGTGACACATTAGGCCATGAGTTTATACGGGCAGTGGATCCATATACGATCCATTGGTCATGAGGGTATAATGGTCCGAGAACTCGTGATAATGCATTATCGAGCAAAGCCGCGAAATATTCGATAAATTTCGGGTGATAAGAAGAAGAACCGAAATGCTTCCGGGAATGCTATGCATGTAACTCGCCATCAACAAAAGGTGTCTGCCAAAAATTGATGACGAGGCTTCACCTTCATTTCCTGTGTAGCGCCTAGCAACATGTGTATACCGCTCGCACATGCATCCTTCACGTCGCAGAACGTCTTGTCGTTCCAAGGAAAGTTCTGAATATCTGCAGGCAAAGGGAACCAGCAACTACAGTCCATAGCCACAACCTCTTCGGCGATGGCATCCCGGTGCGGACCAAGTGCGTTGAAGCGATAGAACCATGCCTGGTAGACATACTTTGCGGCTTTCCAGAGGAACATGTTTGTGCTGGAGATCGTGGGTACGCCGCCGGTACTAGCTAATGAACAACGTCGCAAACAATCGAGCATCAGACGGGTGATGTCCACGAAGTTGGAGTCATGGTCGATATGAAACTTCCCCGCACGGTCGGGGTCGAAGAGGAAATCGAAAAACGACGCGTGGATGGGATGTGGAATACCATCAGGTCCAGTCTGAATCACAGACTGCAATCCACGCAACGTGATGGAGACGTGGGGAGGAGTGAGTAGTCCTGCAATTACGTCGGTAGGGATGTTGGCAAGAACAGCTCCCAGGACGTTTTTGAGGACCGGGACGTTGGCGTGCGTGGAGAGCACTTGGCGATAGAGTTCGTCAAGCTCACCGAAAGCACCGGAGCTGGTCGAGGATGATTTCAATACCATATCCAATCGCTCAACAGGAGAGAAAGGCTCTTGATCCACAAATCTGATCAAGGTGGAGGCGTGGATGAAGTAGCCGTCCGAGCGGTCGACGACGAGGTTGAGGGTCTGTGTCTGAGGCCAGGGCTTTGGCACGGCAGTCATCCAGGGTTCATGGGTGTCCGATGAGTAGATTCTGTCAAACTCGTGGACGAGGTACCTGCGAACATCTTCGCGCGACATAAAATCACCGTAAAGGGAGATGGGTTGGGAACTGAACTTTGAAAGATCCGACTTCTCGAAGGCATTCAGGATATGGTACTCCGGTCGGCTCACAATGAGGAACCTCAGGGGAATGCAGGGGTTACCGGCAAGGCGAAGGACATGCTCTAAGATCTGCCGCTGATTTTCTGTCTCATCACACTCATCTAAACCATCAATGATGACAAGGAATGGGGTCGGGTCTGAGGGTCGTGGTTTTTCCTTCATCAATGTGGCCACAGCCTCGAGTGGTTCAATAATCAACTTCTGGAGCTGAATTGCGATAGTCTTGCGAACGACGGACGGGTCACTGCTCAGAGCTTGCTCGATATATGGCAGCGATTTTGCCATGTTTATGGCGAGTTGATACGCTATGGTTGTGAAAAGACGATCAATCGAATGACGTCCAGACCTTCCTCGGGAGAAGAAAAAGCTGGCTGCTAAAATCTTGCGCTGATGGCAATCCTCGGCGATAGTTTGCGCGATCGCAGTTTTCCCGGCACCAGCTGGGCCGTGGAGCCAGAGAACCCGCATCTTGTCTCCGCTCTGTGTACTATCAATCCAGTTGGTAACTTTCTTGCGTATCGCAACGCGCGTTCCAGGGTGGCACTTGGCAGGTGGATATCGCTCTTGTGAATCGAATGATGCTCCAGGTGAAGTCACGTTGAGGAGATAATGGAGCCCTGCGGTTCTGTGAGTATACTTGAAGCATGAACATCAACGAAATCACCAAGCTCACCTGAGTCAGGCTTGGTGACGGACGTCGTCCCTATATTGTAGTTATCGCCCCGAATATCGATGAAGCTGCCCCCATAGATAGTCGTATCTCGTGCATGGGCGAAAGCCATCTACGGAGGGATGTTTGGGGATGCCCAGTCCTGGACAACACCTAGAGTAGCCTGGATAGCTGATAGTTCAAGCACTCGAGTACGTGCGGTTGCCCCACTTCAAGTTGCTATCGATGATCACTGATTGTGTCACAAGTCTGAACGCAGATCAACTTCGGCTGTTCCCTATAAGAGGTCCGATCCCCGAAACCCTGGAAAAAAGCACTTTTGGAACCCAATCCCCGAATTTCTGGGAAATTGACGACCTATGTATGATCTCTAATTACCCCGAATTGGGACATCAATGACCAAGGTATGGTTCCAATCTAGCCTAAATTTCGGAGATCTTTCCTTCTTACCTGCAAGTTCGCAATGATGCGAGCAGTCGTGCTCACAGCAACAAGCCACGACTTTGCAATGAGGACGCGGTTGCCGAGTGTATCGACATCCCATTTTGCCCCCTTCAGTGTAGGCACATTCCAAGCACAAGCATGTTTTTTGCATACCTAATCATAATGCACCGGACAGCTCTTAAGGTTTTTAGATATTGCGGCCCCCATGTTTATCTAGGTCTAGACTGAGATCACCAGGAATCCATAAAATGTCTTTGGGAGCCGCATGGAAACACAGCTAATTCGCATATTCTTATCACGAATTTGGGACAGAAGCCTTACTTGATCCTCTTCCCAACCCATTCCTCCAACGTCGCACCAGTATCGAACGTCTCGCCCGGAGCCTTCCTCACCGCCTCAGCGATCAACGGGCTTTCTTCCACAAGGGCTCGGACGACCGTTGGATTGCTTGCTCGCACGAAGTACACCACAGTCCAGCGTTCGTACGCCGTCTGTTGGCCTGGCGGGGCTCTGTTAACAGCGTACCGGCACCCCCCGTCAAATATCTCTGGTCGTCGATGGAGCAAAAAAAAAAAGAAAAGCCCCGAACTCACATGACGCGGTGCCTGTTGGAGCGCAGGATGCCTCCGCTGAAGAAAGAGAGGGCGTCGCCGACGTTGCAGATAACATGCCCGGGAAGAGGCTACGGAAGAGTGGTTATTGGGCTAGGGATGAACTTGTTACATTTTGACTTACCTTGACATACTGCCACTCCTCGGAACCGGGAGCGAGAACTTGAAGGCCTCCGAGTTTGTTATAGACGAACGACTAAAAATGAGGGTGGGTAGATTAATGATAATCGTTGTCTCGTAGATCGAAGACAGGGTGACCTACGATAGTCCCAAAATCCGTATGATTCCTCATAAGCTGTCCTTTATAATAGAGGTCCGCAGAGAACCTGATCACCCGCGCCGTACTCTCGCTGAACTCCCTCTCCTCATGTCGACGCCTTATCGCGCCCTCCGGCAAGCCCAATCTCTCGTTAAAGGCCCCCAACAAGGTATACGCGACCTCGAGAGACTCACGAACGAATGGCTTAACCGTATTTTCCATTCTAGCGTTAATAGTTGATGGATACGTCCGTCTTGCCACCTCCGGCCATGCGAGAGCGTCATCCTTGGCGATCGTGATAAACTCGTAGGAGTTCGGACCTCGATTGCTCACTGGGCCTTCACCCGTCAGTTCTGATTTCCACCTGGATGTGTCGGAAATCGGGCTACTGAAGGCGGCGCGCGCGGAATCCAAACTCACCCGAACGACATGCCGCTGTCCGCTCGCTCGAACTTTTGCTTCTCCTCGACGGGAAGTGCCATCGCCTCTGCTCCCATGTCAAACATTCCCTCGACTTTGTCATAGGCAGGGCTGTTCTTCAGGCTTTTGATTCGAAAAAGAAAAAAAAGAAAAAGCATACAGTAAGCCCTTCTATGACATGGAAAACCAAAAAAAAACGAAGACGATTTTTGATACATACTACCAGAACCCAAGGTTTCGCCCCGCCTCCCAAAGACGATCGATCTCTTTTTGATCACCGGCCTTGATAAGCGCATAATCGATGATTAACAGTGGGTGGTAAGGGATGTCAACGGGGAAGACGGGCTGCGTAGGCGTAGCGGTCGGCATTCTCGTGCTGGAACGCTGTGACAGGGGAGCACGGCAAGAAGACGGGCGGCGGTTGAAAGACTGGTTTGTTTTTTCTACGCCCGTGGGATGGGTGAAATGACGAAACGTATAAAAGTAGATACAAATGCGTCTGCAGTCAGATGACCTCATTACAATCCTACTTGTGGATTACGAAGTTCGATTCCACGAGTTGGCATTCGTGGGGAAGTACCAGTGAGATGCTCCGTGCCTGCGATTCTGGAGGTCGCCTCTATTGGGAAAAGCAGGGGGAGCTTGAGCGCCTTGAGTTTTTTGAGTCAGATGGTACAGAGTATATAATATACCTTCGCGGTTTGTCCCAGTCGACATCCAGGACTGCCATACACCTCTAAGTAAATTCAACCTTCAAGCGCGCGCTTCCATTAAGCCATAACTAAAAGCCTGTTCCCGGGAAGACTAGAGCATGGGTCAGTAACATCGTTTTTCCGACCGTGTAGGAGAGTACTGGCTCGCTGTAGTCAAGGCTTGGCGGAACCGAGCGAGGACGAGGCACTCAGATCGGAGTTGGACGCTGATTTGAGCGTCAATTCAAGCGTCAACTTCGCGGAGTCTAACCCGTTATTCAAAGCAACGCGCTGCACTGGAGCCTGACAGACGTCCAAGTCCAAAAGAATTGCAAGAAAAGAAATTAGTAGTCACGTGATGTGCACTGAGTGTTTACTCTGATTACCAAATTGAAACCCATGACACTTTCTCTTCCTTCCCCGCTCCTCTGTAGAGAATTTCCAGGTCCCAGACCCAATCTTTCACTCCGACGTAGTTCAGAGTATTGCTAAGCGCAGGGTTCTGCCTTGCGTTACCGTCTTTGCATGCTGAATGCAGGAACCTTCTCTGATGCCGTTCATGAAATTCTGGAGAAACGCAGAGCGGAAGAGGCATCAGTCAAGGAGGGTGTTGTACGCCAGTTAGGTGCTGAAGGTTGAGCTCCGGAGGGGACCTCGACGAGCCCTTGACTGGATAACACGGCTGGATGAGGTATATGGGACAGACTCCAGGGTGACAGTGCCGAATCTAGACCAGTATTGAATGACGCCATTCACAATGCCCACTCTACTAGGAATTCAAATGCCCTTTCAGCATCCAAGACAACTAGGAATGGAGCCTCGGGGATTGGATCGCGCTCGGCTGATGTAGCGCGTAACTCCGTCCACTGTCCTCGCCTGGCGCCAGTGCTATTCTCTTCGTTCCCATATCGCACATCCTTTGGCTTCGTCACGCCTGGCTGTATCCCGTACCACAAGCAGAGGTGAGCGGGAAGATGGTATCCTGACACGTTCTACCAGCACCGAGATCCTGTCTACCTCCTATAGGCCTAATGACGGGGCTTTTTCGCCATGCGGATTGGTGGACGTTTGCAGCACCGACTACTACCTCGAACGGCATAATTCTGTTGCAGACGTACGGCGGAGGGGACGATCTTAAAGCTGTGCACCCATTTCGGATTTCTTCCGAACCATGACAGCGTGACGCTGCACGCTGCCTAATCATGTCATTGGCAGCGCCCATTTTGGCTGCGTTTGTTTACCGGAGAATTGTCCTCTCCAGGTGCTTGTTTTGCAATCCTCTGATCATCCTTTCTGCAGTGACCGACGCGCTCGCTTGAACGAGTGACGACGGCGTCTCTTTGCCTGCTGCTCCGCTTTCTCAGCCTGAGTGAAGGTGGACATATGGCTCTATGGTGTTAATATTGCGCCACCATCATTGCTCGGGTCTCAAGATGCACCGAAAGGGTCGTGAACGGAATGCCGCCCACGAGTCATGACGTCGCTATTTAATCGGCCGGAAGGTAATATTTTGAAGCAGATGTCCTTACCATACGCTGTGATCTCTTATCATCGACGACGATCATGATTGCCCACCCGGAGCGCCAGCAACTACGCAATGTGGGGTATTCGTTTCTGATGAACATAGCGGGCTTAGCGACGTCCACTCTTCTTTATGGTACGCTGTGTTGAGGCTATACTATACCTGTTCTCTACTTACACAAAAGCACGGCGCCCAGGAACGTTCGTGTTGCTATTCTTCCTCTCTACTGTCGCTGTCCTGTACGTGCTCATCCTAGTCCTCCTACTGTTCTGAAAACTGTTCCAGGCAACGCCGCTTCAAATCCCGAGCAACATGGACGATGTTCGGGGCGACCGTCGCCAGCTTCCTGCTCGCTACATTGCATTGGACCGCTCATGTCGCATTTTTTGCCACTTACATACGGAAGGCGCTTGTCGAAGGCGTCAACGGACCACTGGACAGCGCGTATCCCTATGATAGTGATGAACGTATCTTTTGTATGAACCAAATCATGAATTGGACGCTGCAAGGCCTTGTACGCCGAGTCCTCTGTTAGCTTATTGGATGTGAACCCCGTCATTGACGTACTCCGCCTGTTTATCAGCAAATCATCAACGACGTCATCGTCATCTGGAGGGCGTACGTGCTCAGTGTGGGCCACAACTGGGCTATAATCGCCCCATCGCTGCTTCTCGTCGGAACATGTGGTAAGCGACACCTGTTGCCGCATTATCCGTCCGTCTCAATCGACGTGTGTCCTTCTACTTCAGCGACGTCCTTCGCGTTTCTCGGGATAACCTCGAGTTTTAGGAAACTCGAAGCTTATTACTCTGGTGACAAGGTCACCCACGATTTGCTATACGCAACCGGAGCTCTGTCACTGGCCACGAATGTTCTCTCGGTAATGTTGATCGCGTATAGATTATGGTTTGTCCACTTTTCTTTGGCCTGTTCTCTGGAACCCTAGCGTGTATTGAAATGTAATGCATGTCAGGGCCTGTCGAAAGAACTGGAATGTCGGCTTGGGCAGCCGCTGGTCACACGCGCAAAAGATTCTACTTATGATTGTTGAATCTGGAGCCGTGTATGGGTTATGTCAGGTCAGTTCGCTGTACCGGGTGAGAACAGGAACTACGATTGACACACGCCTTACGTGTAGCTGGCAGCGATGCTCGCAATTCGAAGGGGGGCCAAGTCTCGTGTGCCAGTTCCTGAGCCCCGGAAGTGGCTAGACTATTTTTCGTTCGTCGTGTGGGAGGCGTATATTCGGACCACAGTGCGTCATTTGTATTAAACCTGGAGATATAACGACAGTCGAACTCTAGGCAATGTACCCGACGATTGTACTTCTCCTAATCGACCAGAAACGTTCATTTGCAGACATTGATGGCTTTGTGTCGACATCGATCCGCGCTACCCACGTCCGGGGAGGTAGTGCCTAGGGTATCGGCAGGGTTTATTGTTGGATATGGCCACGGTAATATTCTAAAATCCTCGTCAATCACCCATATTAGGTTATACCCCCAGTCTTTTCGCTGCCCGCTTCAATGCGGCACTGTGAGATTGAGGTCAGCTGGGTTTGTGAAGCTAAAAACGTGGTTTCGAACCAATTGCAAATTGTTTGAGTCTTCCTCGGATTCATAAGCTCGAAGTCTGCAGTTGTTCCCATTTGCTGGGTCACGAAGATCTCGCACAGCTGCAAGAGCGGCGTGGAGCACTTTCAGATATCCTTTCCATCGCAGTATAAGATCTTCGGGTGGCTGAGGATGGCCCTAATAATGTGATCAGAATGATACAAGACGAGTTAGCAATGAATTCTGCCCACCTTCAACCACCATATAATTGTCTGGGCTTTCGAGATGTCATCCTCGAGAACGAGCATTCGGATTCCGCCAACTTCTGAAGGAAAACGAAGTGCGAAATTGAATTCACTCAATTTGACCAGGGTCTGATCGTGTTCATCGTCAGTGACCTCCTGCCCCGCTTTGCAAATTCTGCAATCTATTTTCGGTGCAATATGGATCCCGGTATCCTGCGTACGGAAATTTTCACCACACGCGAGAGTGAAGTTATTCTGAGAAATACCTATAAATGCTCCACATGGGTAATCATGGCGGAAAAGTAATTTATCTCGAACAAATATTGTGGATTGCTAGACCAAAGGTGCTGTAGCAATCTTTCGTCGCCATGAAGTGCGTGCATAAGATGTTCGTCCCAGAAGAGTCTAGCGTATTTATATTCCTGGTTACTGTCAGATGATTGCAACGAGCATACTTCTCAGTGGCGATGGATTATACCCGTATTTAAAGCTTCACAAACCTTTCAGTGGAAAAAACAGTGTCTACGTCACAACCCAGTAAAGTTAAGCACCCATGGGCTAGATTGGCGTGACTAATCCTAGTGTCGAGGAGTAGTTCGGGAGGCGCATCCTTGCTTGCAAGATAATCTCTTAAGCTATAGACGGAGTTGATAAATGGGCTGACCAGGGCATTGCAAAACTCGTAGATCTCGAGAGTACGATATGGGAGAGGGCGCTGCAGAATGAGTAGTTTCTCAATCAACACGTCAAAGCTTTTTGCCGTGAAGTGGGTATCAATCTCCAGTGTAATGAATGCGTGGACAATCCACAGATCTTGCAGGCATGACGGCGAGAAGAGGCATCCAAATGCCATTTCGGAGATCAGCGCGAAGTATCGGATGAGATCGTGTCGATACGGAAGCGCAATCTAAAAAATTTGTGGTGTAAATCGGAGTAGCTTTCAGAATCGGCGACACAGCACCTTTATTTCTTCCCTGAGTTTGAGTAACATTCCTAAACCACGGGCGCACATTGTTTTAAGGTTATGAAAACTCTCGTCGAGCAATGGAAGAAATTCAGCTGCGGGTGGAAGTGGGACCCAGCAGCTCAGATTCATTGCTTTTATTTCCTCCGCAAGGGCATCTTGGTCCAGTCCTGCTCTTTGAAAATGGACAAACCAATTCCGATATGTATAATATGCCACAAGGAGGGCATCATCCGACGTGTCGATCGAATGGGACTCCTCAAAAGCCTGTGAGAGACGCCTCAAGGACTCCAACATTGCACGAGTGAGCGCTGCCCAGAAATCGGCATTCGGCGGGCTGATGTAGAATTTGCCTGAGCGAATGGGATCGAATATGAAGTCCGAGAACGAGGCGTGAGCAGAATACGGTATGTAGTCGTCTTCGTTAACAATGATCACTGCTTGGAGTCCACGTAACGTCATCGAAACTTGGCCCGCCTCGAGGTAAAACAGTTCCGGGATGGCCTTGCTAGGAACCCCTGCAAAAACCGCCCCGAGAACCCTTTTCAAGATGGGGACGTCGGGAATTGTGGAGAGTACTTGATGATAGAGTTTATCAAGCTCTCCAAAAGCCCCGTCGGGGGATGGGTTCATCAGGATAGATAACTGCGTGACAGGGGAGAGGAATTCTTGGTCCACAAATCTAACGAGCGTGGAAGCATAGATAAAATACCCACCAGAGCGCTCCACAAGAAGATCGAGGGTCGGCGTAGACGGCCATGGCCGTTTGATGGTAGCCATCCACGGCTCATGCGTGTCGGATGAGTGGATCCTCTTGAATTCTTGGAGAAAGTACGTCCGGATATCCTCGCGAGAATGGAAATCGCCATAGAGAGAGATTTCCCGAGTACTGAATTGTGAAAGCTCAGTCTTCTTGAACGCGTGTCGGATATTGTACTCCGGTCGGCTCACGACAAGGAAGCAGAGGGGAATAGACTTGACGAGGACAAGGATATGTTTCTAAATCTGGTTTTGATTGTCTTTTCCGGAACATTCATCCAAGCCGTCGAGAATAACGAGTGACGGTATCGATTTGGAAACGGATGATACGTCACCAAACGTCGACAGCACTGAGTGAAGTGGCTCAACGATCAATTTTTGACATTGCGCAGAAATATCTTGATGGACGATGGACGGGTCTCGGGAGAGCGCACGTTCAATCGGAAAGCGGGAGTTTGGGATAGACATGGAAAGTTGATATGCAATAGTGGTGAACACCCGCTCAATAGAATCGCGCCCTTCCCTACCCCGACAGAAAAAAAGCTCGCAGCTAGAAGTTTGCGTTCAGCGCAATCTTCAGCAATACTCTGCGCAATGGCAGACTTCCTGCTCCAGCCGGTCCATGGAGCCAGAGGATTCGGCCAAGTTTATCTTCGTCAGCTCTATCCTCGACCCAGTGAGTGATTCGCCCAAGTAGTTCCTCGCGTGTAGTAGGGTGACACTTAGCAGGTGGAGATCGTTCTCGAGCATTAAAAGAAGCACCAGGCGTAGTAGCATCGAAGAGAGTGCTCAGCCCTGCCGTTGCATGAGTTCTATTGTAAGGGAAAGACTCATGACTGATCATGACCCACTTCGAGGTGATTGATCAAAAGATCACCTTGAACGTTGTAGTTATAGCTGTGGCCATGGACCTCGGCGAAAGTGCCACCATAAATGCTAGTATTCTGTGCGTTGGTGAAGGGCATCTGCGAACGTGAACAGATAGGAAGACAAATCAGGGGTTGAGTATGACGCCGTGATGCTGTGCACAACGTTGAATCACAACAGTCGCAGGCCTCATAAGGCACATTCACACATCATGATCACCTGTTTTTACCTCCAGAGACGCCGAGATGCCTAACGAATCTTCAAACCAGTGTAAGGCAGTACATGAATATTAGAAATCGATGTGTGCTTTTGCTGAGTACTTAGTCCACCGTTACATCAGTTGGGCATGATCATCCTGGCCGTTGACTTTACTGTGGACACATGGAACCCTAAGACACTCCCAACAACCACAGAGAGCAGCGCAGCTCTCAAGCAAACATGCACTGCAATTCACGGTATATACTTGAAGACTCTACCACCCAGCACGTCGTTTCGGCATATGAGCGCTTTTACTGACTATTGCCAGTGGTGAAAGTGGGAATAGATTTCAGTAACAATGTCGGAGGAAATTGAGCTGGGAAGGCTCTTAATGATTGACCAAATCACGCAACTGCTCTGTATTTGCGGTCACCATCGTCGACTTTAGTCCCTGAAGACCACAATCAGTAGGACCTTTCCATGCTATCAAGTTCGGGCCTACAACTATCGATGTAAGAATTCGAGGGGTTTAACGTTCAAAGGACGGCTGGAGTAAATTGTGGTCATGCTATGTCCTTGCAAGCTTACCGATGATATCGTTACAAAATCGGGGTAGCCATCGCCTGGAGTGGAGTGTTTTCTCACTCAACCCATGGATTTGCCGTTGTTGGAAACGATGGGCACAGCAGCTGATGACGAACAGAAAACAAAACAAAATAGAAGGGATAACGTGAGCATTGGTACATAGCACCACATGTGAACGGGCAGACTACGAAGATGTTGAAGCCGAAGCCTGAGTCGGAGGCTTCACGTCCTTCGGCGGCGGATTGATCTTGTTCGGAATCTCCAGCATCTTGCAGAAAGCCTCCGTCTGCGGATTCGTGTACCAAGACGCTACAATACCGAAACCTTCAGCATCGTCACCCACATGCACCGGGTTCAAGACATACGCTGTAGTATCCGCTCCTGCGGCTTCCTCCCCGATTCCCCACGCTGCGTCGGCGACGCCGTCATCGTGAACGTCTGACACTCTTGCACTGCCCATCCACCGTCGAGTTTTGGCGGGACGTTCTTCTGGACCCACTCAAGCTCGCGCGCGACGAGGGTGCGGGCGTAGGTCTCGTCCGGGAAGGCGGATTGAATGCGTGTAAGGGAGAGGTTGGGGTGGAAGGCACGAGTGATCGCGAGCCAGGCAGGGTCGTAGGAGAGTTTTGGTCCGATTGTCGTTGAGGATGACGAGGAGACGTCTGTTGATGGTAGGGGTCCTTGGTCGGCGCCGGGAGCGGGTACGTCAATGACCTGAATCAAAAGGATGTTACGAGTTGTTAGAAGAATGTGCTAGATGAGGTGGGACAGACCTCGAGGAAGTGCCGTTTAGGAAGACATTTGTCGAGGGCAAGAAAATGTGTTACAGAGGGTATTGGCACGGGTTTGGGAGGTGGCGGGAAGGTGAAATCGCCCTCTTCGTCTGAGAGCGTTACCTCGTCCGGGTTCCGGAGGGCTGCACTCACTATGAGCGCCAGAGGAGCCGGGCGTTCGACACCAGCCTCATCCAGGTCCTCGTCAATAACGATCTCGTCAGGATTCACCACCGGCGCTTCAACAGCGCCTGTTTCGTCTCCATCGTGATGTGTCACCGTGGCTTCAAAACGGGTATGCATGTGCGCTGCGAACCACCACCGTGGCTTGAGCGTCCTGAGAAGGCCCATAAGCGGTGGTGACCCAAGGCTCCCAGAATCAATGTCGGGCTTGAGGTATTTCTTATTCCTAAGGAGCCCCTGGAGGTTGCCGTGGTGCTCGATTTGCTGAGGCCAGTCGTGCGACATGAAAATGTCTGGGGAGGGTAGCTGTCGCTAGGGTTAGGGTTATGCGGTGAGATGAAAGAGGATATTCACCAGCGATAGCTTGCGGACGCAGTATTCTCGGATGTGGTAGATGCTACGCATCGTGTACTTGTCGTACGGAAGCTTTTCGTGGTGGCCTAGAGGCGAAAGATTCAGGCGTCGCGCAGGAGCAAATCAGGTGGTTTCTACGCACCTTGACGAAAGTCTTGGGCTTTGAAGATGCCTGAGGCTCCAGCTATACGAAGGCCGTTGACTAGAACGCTGCCAGCATGGCCGAGGAAGTAGATGTTGGGTGCTAACCAGCCACCATGGTACCTACCCAACAGTCGAAAAGGTCAGCGAGGACCAAGTTTTAAGAAGTTTGATTACGCACAGCTCCCACATGTAATTCGACGCCTCGTGGTTCCCTCCAATAACGATAGTCAGCACAGGCGCCAATTTTTCGCCCGAGTAGTATCTTTCGGAAAGTCAAAAACCATGTTAGTCAAAATCGAGCCATATACTCAAAGATACGAGTCGATCCCACCTACTTGTGGAAATCCTTCAGTTCCTTGTATTTGTCGGGCGCAGCCATAGTCTGGAGGTCGGCCCAATTGCGCATCGCCTGGAAATCCCCACAAATAAGCAGAAGATCCACTTTGTACTGGTTTTTGGCCTCAAGCTGCGCTATATGTCCGTAGATCGCGTCGAGATCACCGTGGCAGCATCCTTCTACTGCAATCTGAAGAGAAAGTTCAGTTGAATCCCGATGATACCAGATGAAGTGTCGACCTTCATGGCGGTCAGGAAGAAAAGAGGATGAGTCGTGACAACGTGACTTTTTGATGGCTCCGTAAATCTTCAAGCTTCAAGGTTGAACTGACAGTCCATTGACCTGTTGGCGACCATACCAGCCTCGCAGGAGCCCCATATATTCATTTCTCCCAGGCAATGCTCTTTGCTTGTCAAAATTGCCACACAACTGCTCAGAGTCGGCGATTCAAGGGGCTCAGATCTCAGAATTCAACGTTAACTCTATGATTCTACTTTCCACTTTTCTAGCCTCCAATCCATCTGGGGCCTCCGGGTTTGATCTACAGGTCCTGGGGGGAAGGGTTTAAGCGCCCACAAGTCGCGCTTTCATCACAACATTCTATGCCACTCCTCGACAGCCTCCATCATCACACTTCCCAACGTCGCGGCTGTATTGGTACATGCTTGCGTCCTTCTAACTCTACTTTACCTCAGCATCAGTATCGCGTGCGATAGTCCCTCACATCCGTGTAGCTCTCAGGACCCCATGACGTGTCGACTGCTTTGAGAAGATCCTGCAAAGGCCGTCGTCAACGGATCGACCTTGCTCTAACCCTCCATCGACACGGTTTCTAAAAATGCGTCCACCTTGGTCAAACCGGGCAAGAAAGCTTCACCTTGCTGGAGGACGTGGATCAATCCAGTTTTTTCTGCTTGCCCAGTCTGGATTGACACCCCTTTATCATCAGCTGATATTCTCACCCGTGATCATGGTCGATTCGAAATTCCTCATCGCTGATCATGATTGCCATCTTCTCAGGCGGAATTCTGAGGTTCCGGCATGCCACGAAACTGACCTATTTCTCCCAGGCACAGAGGATTACTCATGGTGATCGTGTCCTCGTCTATAAAGGCCCTCGAGGCCGCCTTCCAAACAGATCCCCACATACCAACACCCACATACCTCTCTCGCAGCATCATCGAACCAGCACAACTCACTAACCATGCCTCTCACTGGAACCTGTCTCTGTGGCCAGACCACTGTCACTGTCAACTCCGACCACGCAGACCAGGTACGCGGCTGTCCTCCTTACCGTCCCTCATCTAAATTTACTCTTTGAGTCTTAGATCGTGTGCCATTGTCTCGACTGCAAGCAGACCAGTGGCAGCGCCTTCAGCACCAACATTCTCGCCCCAAAGAAGGATGTCACTATCACTGGTCCCACGCAAACGTTTGACATGAAGGCTGCCAGTGGTAACACTGGTACGTCCTCTTTCCTTGCTGTTCATCCTCCCACTATATCCCGTTATTCGTTGCATTGATCCGTGAGTATTGTGTACAGTGTCCCGCATCTTCTGCGGTAATTGTGGAAGCGCGATCTCCCACAAATCCGTCGCGTTCGGCGACTCGCAGGCGATCCAGACAGGGAACTTCAGTAGCTTTGCTACTATTCCTATTAGCACGGAGCGTAAGTCCGTGCTGCTCTTCGGCTTTCATCTTTGGCTCAGTCGTGTGTCCTCGCAGTCTTTGTCAAGGACCGATGGACCGGGCTTGCTCCTATCCCAGGCGCGGCACAGGTCCAGGCCATGACGTGAGAAAGGATCGTCTGCAAGAACTTCCATTGTATATTATCGTGTATCTGACAAAAGAAATCCCATGATCTTTCGTTCACTCCTTCTTTCCTCGGTTAGGCATTCACACTTCAATTCAACCGTCATGAGGACATGTCAAGAAGACGAGCACTGTCATCCAACCTTTGAAATTTTTCTTCGCATCGGCTTCTTATAGCTTCAAAAAGTCTGAATGGGAGAACGATTGACTCCGTGTATGATAAACTCCTCCAAGCCAGCATTTTTCACCCGAAGTCGAAAACGCATGCGGCAACCGCCTTTACCACCTATTCGAATTGAATTGCCAGCGAATTCGTGAGTTCCAGTCTTACGTCACTCGTCTCAATTAAGAGCTTCTACTAATACACCAAACATTCGTTCGAGGATATGTCTCAGACCAACGGATCGAGGGGTACCTCATAAGGCAAATTCATATTGACGACTCGGGAGGTCTGTCGCCCAGGGAAATATAAGAGACATACAGTGCTGCTCGACGGGTTCTCCCCCCATTTTCGCTTCTCGGCGTATCATACAAAGCCTCACAGTACAACACTCGAGCCTGTGCCTTGTGTGCACGATGACCACCAATTTCATCAAGCCTATAACAGGGAACTGCTTATGTGGTGACACCACCATCCTCCTTGACACCGCCGATACTGGCGAGCAGGTGCGCACCCTTCCCTTCGCTCTGCCTTTTGGCATTCTTAGATAACTTTGTCATACATACGTACGCGCAGATCGCATGCCACTGCCAGGACTGCAAGCAGTCCAGTGGCAGCGCGTTCAGCACAAACGTCCTCGTCCTCCAAAACGAGGTTACCATCAGGGGCCCTATAAAAACCTATGAGTCTAAAGCCCCTAGCGGCAATATCGGTATGTCGTCCTCTACATCTATGCATCGTCATACTAAGCAGCCGTGTCCGTGTGACAGTACAACGCGTTTTCTGCAGCAAATGTGGCAGCGCCATCACGCACAAGTCAGAAGCTTTTGGCGAGGCACAGGCTGTTCAGACAGGGAACTTCACAGCGTTTTCGCGCGTGCCGTTCCACAGTGAGTGTGAGTCGTTCGCTTCACTTTTTAAGCCACCCTGGTGGTTTCAACATTTACTTACTGGCATTGTGACTACAGTATTCACAAAAAATCGCTGGAGCGGGCTTGGTGAGATTCCAGGGGCGAAACAAGTCGCTGCCATGGTGTGAAAAGGCGTAGCATTCGCGGATGAAAAAATCTGTACACTTGCGTATAGAATGAAACGTTAAATTCGTTCTCCGATCGCAGTTGGTTACATACAAACGATGCACCAATACGCTGAATCTCAGCAGCCTACCTCGCCACGACCTGGACATTGGGGATCATTATCATCGGCCTTGGTACTCGTTTGAGAAGCGAAGCTGTGTACCTCAAGCCCATGTGGCTTGAGTCCAAAACTCGCCTGAAGGAGCTACCATGAGATTATGATTGTGGAGGCATAGGAATACATCTTTCGCTTCCTCCATTACTTCCCCCTCGTCAAATTCCCGATATCCGCCCTCTACGACGACCGTAAGGTCGCTTCAGTTACCCAAGGTATGCATTCTGGCTGAGCGCCTATGTGCAGGCTCTTATTCCCGCTCCGGATGTTGTTACCAACCAGTCTCCTGCCAAGATCTCACGTCGACAACTACTTCTTTTCTCTAGGTCCTTGACTCTCGTGTCCCATATGGAAAAGGGATCAAGCGTTCTACCGTTTCAAAGGACAACAGTGGCAGTCAAACCGCTGAAGTACAGTAAGCATTGAACTCCTCTTTCCGCCAACCCTGCTGATCGTCATCTGGTCCCATAGGACACGTCGCCGGCGCTGCAAGAACATTTGTCATAAGTGGTGCGCCAGATCCGTTCGTGCGATACCTTCGCAATGTCAGTTCCTCATCAATGTCGCGGCCTCTCTCCTTGTCACTCATCACATGCACTGCTCGCAATGATACATGCAGGAACGTGAGATAACCTTCATCGAGAGGATCTCCGAGCGCCTCCGCATCATGCTATACCTCCTCATCTGCATACGGACGAAGGTGACCTTGACAGTTCACTCCGGAATCGCCAACGTCGTAGGGTGCGCGAGTCAAAGACTCTTGAGTTGACCCAGCCGAGTGTCATACCTTATTTCCTCGATAACAGAGTACCACCAAAGAGTCCCTCTGAGAAGAGGGACCTAGTTACCCGATTTGCCGAGTTCCTCACAGTGATTCTGCGTTGGAGCCGTGACAAGATGATGACCGATCCAGAAGAGAGAAAGGTGTGGGGCCTTGCAGACTAATCGTTTCTTTTTTTACGCCTCCGTTGACGATCGAGTTCTCTCAGCGCCGGAAAGAATTTGAGGAAAAGATGGCGGAAGCTGTGAAACGGTCAATCGGGGGCCGCGTCGACAAGATGTGGTACATCGAGGGTTTATGCACTGATCCCTTGAGCCAGGGTCAAGGATATGGCGGCGCGTTGCTCGACGCCGTTACCACCCTCGTGCGTCGTCTCGTTCACACTGGAAAGAACCCCCTAGAAATATGACAAATCCTCTGCAGGCGGACAAGGCGGGGCAATCAACTTGGCTGCAGTCTTCCAACGTCGCGAATGAGAGATTCTATGGTGAGCATGGATTCAAGGCCATCGAGACAATACTGGTAGGAGACCAGAACCCGACGTGGCATGGGCAGCCGGTGCCTATCAGTGTTGTAAGTCCTGGTTGTCATATTGCTCGCCCTTCGCTCAACTGTCGCTAGATGGTACGCACTGCTGGCACGGTTAGGGGTTTCTTAGGAAAAACCCTTAGGAAAAAGGTTTTCTCACATCTGATCTGTTTTTCTTTGAGATAAAGGTTTCATTTATGTTTTGAACAATACAATAAAATAATAAACTATTTCTGGAATCTTTCTCAAGAAGAACAAAGCCTGTTTCCTCACCTTTGTTCTGAGAAAGAGTCAAGAAAAACATTAGGTTTTTCCCAACCTTTTCCAAAGAAAAAGATAACCTGCTTCCAGTATGTTTTTCTGATGATACTTATAATCTTTTTCTTTCAAGTCTTTCCTATCATAAATGCTTTGTTTTTCCCCCGAAAAAGAAATTGTAACACAAAAAGTTCTTCGTAAGAAACACGGAATCAGAAAAACCTTATGTTTTCCTCGAGAAAAAGGTAATGAAACCGACATCGACACCGTACTCGCGCGCTGTGGGACTCACTCAGGGACACGATTTGCGCGACTGATCGTGTTAGAAGACGCGATATTCGAGATAGTATTAGACACGCCGTAGTAGATTACACGGATGACAGCGCCGAAAACGCGGCGTGCCTGGTAGCCAGTGATGACGCGACAGCCGTGGTTGCAAAAAAAAAAAAAAGACGGGGTCGAGCGTAGTTCCAGGACCAAGAAGGGGAGGATGAGTACACGGCTGTTGAGAAAGAAATGACCGTTGGGAGGGAGAGCGGACACTGAGAGAAAGTTACGCACCGATTCGCGTCCTCAGTCTCTGCAATAACCGAAACAGCCACCGCCAAGATAAAACATAATTGATTTCCAGAATTGACTGGCGGTCGCGGGACGCTACGGAAATGGTTAGGTTGGCGAACGCGGAATGGTGGGCTATGCCGACAGACCACGGGTCCGGGAGCGGGAACGCTGATCGAGTCGCTGATCGTGCCTTCGCTCTCCTCAGAAATGGTGGACTGGAAAAGTAATTTAGTCAGAACATACTGAGGTCGCGGAGCTGTACACTTACCAGAGTTAGTTGGAACGGCATTGGTAGTTGTAGAGGAAGGACGACGGTGGATGGAAGTTGAGTGGCAATCGCGAATTTTGAAGTGTGACGAAGTGACGAACATGCTTTGCGACCTCACGCATCCAATGCCGCGAACCTCTTCGTCGACTCGGACCTCTTCGACTCAACGGACTCCAAGGGCGACTACGCATACGATGCCCGACTATTATACAAACGCAAGATCACGACACTCTATGTCGCCCTCTCGAACTTGAAGTCGTACGTCGAGGCCAACCTGTACTGTTGGTGACCAAAGCGGCTGGCGACTTCCTAGGCACCAATGGGATCGCTGATGAGATGATCCAGTTCCCCTTCCTAGAAAAGGACGACCATGCGTACAATGTGTGGTACGTTTTTACGCATTGTGGACCGCAAGTCATGCTGAGCTCCAGTCGCTGTCAGTATCGGCGGTCATACACTCAGAAAACCGTACACCTATGGAGTCTGGATGACCGTTGAAGACGTTGGTAAAATTTCTATCCTTATTCGGAGTTTCCAATTGTTAATCTCTTTTGCCGTTTTCCGATTGTTTCATCCGACGGCCTACGACATATTGTAGGCTACGCTGGGCGAACTGAGCTGCGTTATGTCCTTGGTAGGTCGTTCTTTGGCCTTCCTTTCCTACACGCTGACTGCTCACGGTATGCAGACCGAGCAAAAAAGATGCCCGCATCGAGGATGATACGCGATGCCTGTTCGCATCTTGTCACACAGAAAGGGACGAGGAACATGGAGCGTCGTTCGGCATAGAAGAGGAATTTTCTTTCAATCTCATCCTAGAGCACGAACCTGATTTCCTGCTAAGTATTACGAAGCAGTTGGCCCTCTTCCAAACCGTCTTCAACCTCCCCTCTGGCGTTCTCCACCCACCACACCCGCGAAACCCCGCACACGCCATCAGTACCAGCTCTCCGCTTCAGGCTCCAAGAGCACCTCCAACCACAATGACAATTGGCAGTCGGAGATCAACTCGCACCGACAAGCCATCTCGCGTCACCGGCACCACTGGGAACGGGCGAAGACTCCCCCTGGGTACTGGAATATCGGGTTTCCGGATACCCAGGAGGTAGAGGATATCAATGAGCGGGCGAGGGAGATGCATAGGAAGAAGATGGAGGAGATTGAGGCTACTGTGAGGAAGGAGGATGGGTGCTATAGACGTCGATCGTGATGGTTGAAGGTTTTGCCCATCCCTGGTTTTCGTTTTTTTTTCACGTATGGGAAGGAACTCATTGTAATTTTATAGCAATGGTTAGATGCATATCGTGATACTGGCTGGTCTCTGTCTCGGCGGTTCAAAATGTGCTGGTGGCTGACCTGAAGGACAGAAAACATACGGAAGCTGTCAAAGTTCGGAAGCGATGTGTATAAGGACACATCGTAGAATGGAGGCTGACTTCCAGCTGCCTTTCTTTCGTACTCTGACCGTTAACAAATCGCTACAATTATGCCTAGAGCCTCGAGATCTTCCAAACGCGTGGAGCCGAAAGGCTGTATCCCCATCGGCCTCCGTCGATTCTTTTTCAAGCTGGAGCTCTTGGGAAAACGCCGGCGTACAGACTTATTTTACGACTACAGCAATCTGGATCCCGTGGTCGACACTCCTCCTGAGAAAGCCCCATACCAGACACCCTTCCAGATATCTTCCGAACAAACGAACCTCCCTTCAGCTCGAGCTTCAACGCCTTCTCCATCCACTCTTCCCGAATCCTCACGATGTCGCGCGATCACCTCATTAGCGTCGCCCTCGCGCTCGATGCCGGGCTCCCCTCCGTGATGGCAATCGATATCGACCACGCCCTCCCGACGAACTTCATCCGAGGCTCTATCGAGCGCATCGTTGGTCTGCGACGGGACGTCTCAGGCGCCGAAGCCCCTGCGTTTGCTGACAGATTCGGAATCTAACAATGGACTACGTGCGGATTTCGATATGGGGCCCAGATGGACAAGACGCCGCCTACAAGTCCTTGGCGAGCCGGAGCCGGAGTTACGGTCAGCTTACATCTCTCATCAACCCTCGTCTTGCGCGGCTTCGGGAGGTAGAGGAGGAAGAATTCGACGTCGACGCGGCTGGCAGGCACTTGAAGAAGAGAAAGCTGCCTTTCGATAACGCTGACACCGAGAACGACGATTCCGACGTTGACATGTCAGGCCCCGTCCAGACACCCACTCCGCTCCCCCACCTCCAACGCGCACGCTCGCACCACCTGGCCCCCATCGCCTCTCCGATCGCACCGCGGGTCCTCCGTTCGCACAGCCAGAAACTTGATAAGACCACAACGATCGATATGACCTTCGTCAACACCAAACGCCCCGCGTATCGTTACCGGAGCAAGGCGAAACGCCCAGCTGCTGAGATGAAAGTTGATGAAATGGATTCCGTTGTAAAGCCAATCAGCGTTCCGAGAAGGACAGGACGCCTGAGGCCTACAGCTGGGCACCGCAAACATGCTCTTTCCAATGGCGACAACGGTTCTGGTGGTATAGTCACCGGATCCGTCTCTTCGCGGATGAATAAAGCTTCGACTAAATCCCTGGCGCTAGCGGTTATTGGGGGAAAGAGGAAGAGGAACGTCTGTCGGACAGAAGCGGAGAAGCGGATGACGTCCGGGATCGGGAAGATGAATATGGGACAGTCTAGAGATTGCGATGATATGGATGTAGGTCCGTGAGGGTTTGGAAGTTCGTTGTTCGGTGAATTTTCGGTCATAGTTAACTAGGGAGGTCGTTGTGGAGAAACGCAAGTGCAGAATCTAAACAAAACGCTGATCAGCTCATAGCTTGCAAGAAAGTAAAGACATCATTGTACCGAAAACATTCACGAGATTGTTTCATCATCCTCGTCCTCGTTGTTCGCCTCAGTCCAGGTGACACTGCCTACCACGTTCTTTACGGCTGCCGCGACCGTTGCGGAGATACCCCTGCAGCGGTCAAACTGAACATGGGTCAATCCCGACCCGGCTCCTCGCCGTCGATTCAGGAAATCAGCCAACAGTCCCAAGTGGATCGTGTCAAAGAACACCTCGGTGAGGAGTAAAATACGTAGATTGGGGAGAAATTCGTGGCTTCCCCAACCCCCCGCGAAAATGGGGCCCGGCTTGGCAGTGAGTAGATATCCCGGATGCGAGCGGATCGGGTGAACAGTGTGGATGTTTGACAGCCACTTGAATTCAGTTGACCACACTAACTTCTGCTCCAGACCCAGGATAGAGACGAGCTCTATGCCCTCCAGGGGAAGAAACAAGCTAGCAATCCTTAGAATCGCAATGGCGAGTTTCAGAACCAATGGACCTGCCCTTAGCCACAAATATAATGTTGGCTTTTTAAGCGAGACCGTTGGTCCTTCTAATGAAGTCCAAGCCTCCAAGAGCATACCAGACTTGGGATGTTCTGAGAGGCGAACGCCCCGTAGAGGCTGTTCGTCAAATCGGGTGACGTGCCTCGCAACCGCCGTAAAAATGAGCATGCAGGCGTGAATTTGAGAAGACGCCGTAAGCCCTAGGTCAAGCTGGAGAATGCCCCTCGCATTTCCTGCGTCGCTAATATTGAAATGGTTCAAGAAATCTGCGCAGCTGATTGCGGGGGAGTCATACACCATCAAAATTGCAAGGGAACGCAGCTTAGAGGTCTCTCGGGGCGATGGAAGTTTTGATATTTCCGGGTGGAGCGCCATTAAGAAGGACCATAAATGCAATGTCTCTAGATTTGGTATACTCGAAAGGAAGTGGACGAATTCCGGTGTGGACAGGTAAAGTTCGAATCTGACACTGCGAAGCTCGAGAAAGGTTAATCCACGATAGAGCATGGACTTAGGGTGAAAAAAGCCTAAACGCAGGAAGAGCCGCCGAAGGCGCGGAGCAACCCCTCCGAACATGCTGAAGAAGCTATTAGTGGAAAAGGACTGAAGCTCGAACGATTCTAGGAGAGGAGCAAGTCTTTCGAGGTGACATTCACTGCTTAAAAAAACAGCTCTTGCCAAATTGACGTTCGGCAGAGGACATTGCGAAAAGGAGTACGTTGGCGAACTCAACTGGCAGGTGATGCCGACGTACCACGGGACCAGGAGAAAAAAAGCGATTGGGAGTCGCTCACAGCGTCTCCGCTCTCCGGGGAAATGACGACTGAAAAATGATCCGAGGGAAGAACGGAACCCGTACTACGATAGGCCAGTTATAGACTTATAGTTTGGTCGGAATCCTGACCAGCTCATCGCATGACGAGGGGAGGAGGGCGGGCGGTGGTGGGCATAAGAATCGGATGCATTGATATTCTGGTACAAAAAGGGGTCTTCGTGGGAGGATTGTTCAAAGGGCAAGCTTCTTCATAACAGCATCCCGCCTCACTGTCATCGCGCGATGACGGCGGTCCGTCAACACAGCGCATTGATATCCATGAAAACGAAATGCAAGCAAAAAGAGTCTGAGCATTCATGAACAATACCGAGGACGGTGATCATGAGACCGGGTTATCAACACAGGCCGATACCAAGAACTTCTAAGCATCCTGAAGCAATGTTAACTCCGGGCAATTCGAAAAGACCGAATTTGACGTACACGTCGTAAGGCGACCACGACCACGACTTCCTTGTCGGTATTCCACGCAGGCACCGCACATTTCGCAAAATGAGCATCAACTTCCGACAATGGTTTGACTTCCGATTTGGTCTCGAGGTCCCTACCCCACAGCGCTGCACCCAACTCAGGATATTGTGAATAAGGATCGAGCGTCGCGCTGGCCTGCTGATGGCGCTCCACCACAAGCCATGTTCCGTTAACATGGTGACTACTTGAGTCCGCGAATTGCACGATGAGATGGATGGAGTACGGTATTGATGAGCCTTTGAAAGTGACGCAGCTATTGCCTTCGTGTCTCTCTCTCGAGGTGAACGAATAACCGCGGTACTGAATATGGCTTCTGAAGTGAGCATTATGAGGAACGAGTTTACCAGTTCGGGCGTCGCTGAAGGCTGTGCGCAGCGTCGAGGAGAGTGGTTTTGATTGTGTACTCAATTCCTCTGCAAACTCGTTAGCTTCATCAGGATCATCGTCATCGGGGTCCTGGGAGGGTCCAAGGAGGTCAGGAGTGAGTGTGTTACGTGCCGCAGGTCGGACCAAGGTGTCGAACATGTCAGCGCAATGTCGAATGGCCGTGGGGCAGGTTGCTTTCTTGAAAAGACCTTGGAAGTTTGAAGTTCGGTGCCAAGACCTCAATATGGTCTCCTCATATTCACCTTGTGATACCTTAAGCAAAGATGAACGATTAAAGAGCGGTAATCCTACCTGGTTTGTAGTTGGTGGATATCCATTGGAGCATGCCAATGACTCTTTCGAACGGAAATGCCCACCATCCCGTCGCGGGGCCATACATTCTCAGGAACTCAGGTAGATGCAGCGCCATGTGGTGGTTGGGGAGAGGGTCATAGGTAGGGAAGAGCCGTTCAAGCTCACGACGGTATTCCACCATGAGCTCTAGGTAGCGTTTACAGTGTTCTTCGGAGGTGGTTCGCGAAGTTGCGACGGCAACGGCGGATAGGAGTAACATGGTGAGGTGTAACAAGTTCTTGCGCTCTGGACTGATGTCGGACTCGGACCACAGGCGAATCAACGTAACTGGCAGATACAACAATCCAACCATTCGCCACTGGTCGGATTTCAACTTGGGCCCTGATGAAGAGAGAGTCGTTGGAACCGATGTCACCCATGACGGCTTGACGATATCTCCCAAATCGGACCATAATGCTTCCATTTCCTCTTTAGTAAATATACTGCCCTGCGCGAAGGTCATAGTTTCTTCCGGTTGCCCTAGTCGCTATTATCAATATATCAGTCCTATATCCCAAGGGGCAACGAAGTGGCGAACATCACTGACCCATTCCAAAATAGCTCTGGTAACATCGGCCTTTCTTCGTTTCTTGCTTTCTTCGACAGGTGGGAGAGGGCACTCATACCCAACGGCAATGTATTCCAAGGCTGACAGTTGTGTTTTATCCCCCCAAATCTTGACCGCCCTTTCAAACTGCGGATCGCCCTTCACGAAGGCAAGGGGTTTCTTCAAGTAATTGAGGAAGGCACGAAGGCCAGTGAGCGCGGCTTGTGACGACGGAACTTTATTGTTGGCGTTGGGTTTCATCTTCTTGAAAAAACCTTTGACTTGGACCGGGCCGCGTCGCTTCGGGTCATAGCCAAGGATGTCCTGGAAATGCGCCTTGATAAGTCCTAAAAAAAGATTGTGCATGACATCCACGACGAGGAATGTCGAAGGTTTGTAATAGGGTAGATCAAGAAGCACAGAATACCGTAGCGCCGCCCGCTCAAAAAGTTCATCTGCTACTGGTGCACTTGGAGCATCGCGGTAGCTCTCCGCATCCTGTCGACATTCCTCATCTGTTCGTTGTTCCCAGCTCTTGTAGTCATAGTCACCGTACGTATGCAGTGATCGGCGGCACTTGCACCGGGTGCAAAAGAGTTCATGGGTGAACGCGCCGAACCCTCCTGTTTTTCGTGCTCCTGGCAGATCACAGATGACAAGGATGATGGCACAAAGTATTAAACGCATGCTCCAATCACAGGTCTGGGTGAATGTCATGCCTTTCCAGAGCTCTAGGAAGGCATCGACAGTGGGTTTGAGGTAGGGATTGATGGCGTCGAGTGGTGGCTCCCTGGGGCCTGGTATTATTTGGGTAAACATGTTTTCCGGCTTGTATCTCTCTTCGATGGGAAGATTCAGGCAGGCCAGGGTAACCAGGCCTACGGAATTCTTCTTTCCTGCAGCCATGACGCGAAGCGGATTAAAGAAGTCGACACTGAGAGAGAAAAGGTATCGACCGGCGTTATCATCACCCGAAAGACTGAAATGAGTTCTTTTGTCTGGGCCCATGAAGTTTCGTATGTTCGACCCCTGGAAAATGTGCGTCAAACGCCCATCTGGGGGGATTTTCATCCTGTCCCAGGCTGCATCCATGATCTTCTCGTAGCCAGTGCGGGATAGAAGGCTGGCTAACCAGTCCTTGAAATCGAATACAACATATTCTCGTATTGGAACCAGAATCGTATGTTTCCCAACGGTCTTTGGGCGCGTAAGCAATTCCTTGCAGTGGGAGCCATGCTTCTTAGCATTGCATTTGTCACGATATATAGGCAGTCCTTTTGAGTAGGTTGGGGGGTATATAGCATGGCATTTGGGGCATACGGCGTAGACTGTGGATTTGCCGTCGACATTAAAAGCCTTCCTCGCCGTTCTGATGTCTCGAGGGATGTCACTGACGAGCTCCTCGATGTAGCTTGACAACGTGCTCGACAAACCCACGGAATGAAGTGCTTTTTTGACTGCGAACTCGATGATGTACTTGCACAAGGAGAATAGCCAGTATGTTCCACGGCGGGGTAGGCGGAGGATGACATGGCAAACCGTGACCATGAGCATCACAACCTGCACTAGGGGTTTGACATCAGCGAACAGAGGCCGGAAATGCTCGCCTGTGAAACGGGCAAGACATTAGTACTTAATCCGGCGTAATAAAGGTCTCTGATCACGTACTTGTGTCGTAGACAGGTCTGCCTCGCAAACCCCCGTCGTCGGCCCGCTTCTGAAGCAATTCTCTCCAAGTCTCGACCATGCTCCTGTGTTCCGCCTGAACGATCCGTAACTTCAGCAGCACCTGTCGGTGCATTTCCACAACAGACGGGGTCTTGACATGCGCGCTATTGGACAGCTTCATCGCATGTTGCGCAACGTTGTCGCCAATTATGCCGAGCTTTTGCAGAGCCTCGTCGATTGCTGGTATAGCTGCATCACTCGGAGCTGCACCGATGGCGACAATCTGCTTCTGGAGAGCAGTGAGGGCTTCTTCAACTTTACCCGCGTCACGAATCATATTCCGAGCCCTCTCTGCATTATTAAGTGGAGAGCGCGAGGCAGGCTCGATCGCAACTGGGGAAGCATCGGGGTCCAAGACGAGTCTGCCAAGGGCATCGACGATTTGCGCTTCGTGATTGGCTTTCGCCCGCGCCTCGGCAGCGGCAGCGGCGGTGTAGACTGCCACCTGTGCCTGCTTCTTATCTGCTTGAACGTGTTTTCGCAACATTTTGGTGTCCACCATGTAACCGGGCAGACCATCCGAAAATTTCCCGTTGCATCCATAGGATGTACAAGTGCAACGATGGATTCGATCTGGCATAGAGTCAAAATTGTGGTGCACAATGGAGAGCAACGTATGTGTGGTGGGGAGAGTTGAGTATGGGAGCGATCGATTGCGCGATTAGGAACAAGGCTGTAAGTTGGCACATGCCATCACCCTCCGGCTACAAGGCACGATTCCTCCCGAACGGATCACAAGGAATTCATCACAGGGCAACTGGAAAAACTACTCCTTTGTTTATACAAGTACAGCCTAGCCGGACCGGGGAACTGTGCGACCTAATACTTCTCGAGCTTTTCCTCATGCTTGCGTAGTAACTTCGAGACTACAGCATAACCAGGGAATACGTGTGGCTGAGGCGCCTTCCTTCCTAATCCAGCGCGGCAGGAGGGGCAAGTACGGGATTGATTGAACCATTGGGTAAAGCAGTCTTCGCAAAACATATGTCCGCAGTCTAGTCTGTTGAGGTATGAGTTGGAATATCACCAGCACAAGGCAACCCAACCACCTTATAGGGTTCGGGGGCTTTACGACCCTGATACATACACAGCACCGAAATAGCAGGCACACTTCGACTACGATCTAAAAGAGCTCAGTGCGCTGAACGTCAAGGCAACTATGGAGACACTGTAATGACACACCTTACGCAATACGTCTTTGCGTTGGGTTACCTATGGCAAGACAGTGAGAGAGCGAAACAAGCTCACGAACGCTGCATACCCTTCCTAGTCTCTCTTCGACAGATTTGTGGAGGTCGAGGTGCTCGCGACGTTGTGCTCGAAGTGTCTCGAGCTCGCCTTCGAGAAACTCGTAGCCCTAAGCAAAGCAGATAAGCACGAACTCAACTGAAACTTCATGTAAACTGCACTACCTTCTCTACATTCTTGACGCGTTGAAGAGTTTGTCCGTGTTCTCGTTCGGACTCTTGCAGTTTCGCAGGGAGGAGACGTAGCTCACGGAGTTCCTGCTGGAATGTTAGCATACTAGACGTCTGGGCACGTAATTTTCCTTACCTTCGTCAAGCGCGCAATCTCTAGTTCCTTTTTCTCTGCCTCATCCTGGAGTCTTCGACACGCGATCTCACTCTCCTCGAGTTTGCTTGGATAAGCCTGAAGACTTTCCAGTTCCTAGCCAACGTATGAGTTTGTTGAACGAGACCAAGGCGATGTCGCTCACCTTTGACAAGTCTGCATTCTTCTTTGACGTCTCTTTAAGATCGGAAATCTCCTGCGAAACGCGGTTGATAATGACCTAGGATAACTGCCAAGGAAAACTCACTTGTTCCATAATCTCCAGGCTTTTATAAATCTGTGTGAAGGGTCGATGTTACCTTCGCGATATAGACGATCAACGATGCACATACCGACTCAGATTTTTGTTGAACGAGGAGCGCCGAGCTCCGCTCTTGCGCGAGCGCGGTTTGGGCTGACGTCCTTTCTATCAGGCGTGCTGCTGGCTAAGTAGGTGACAATGCAAACCTTGTAAGAGTTCTGCATTCTGCGCATCGAAGGCCTATCCAAAAATTGGCCACTTCCGTGAGCAAAGTGCGAGTTTAAACATACCTTTTGGCTCCAATCTCTGAATTCAGCGGAGTCAGCTTCTGCCTGAAGGAGTGCCTGTCACAGACCAAGGTCAGGCCAAGTCGATCGGATAGCACACGAATACTCACATTTTGAAGATCGTCGATCGCTTTCTCGTTCCTCTCATGGCGATCATTGAGAAGAGTGACCAAGCTTTTTTCCTATAGGTGCATTAGCCGGATGTGCGGAGGCAGTGGAAGAACCGAAACCTTGACACCACGATCGATCTCCATATGGTCGGAAGATCCTATAGCTCTCTTCTTGAACCGGTCATATATCAGGTTCTGGCCAGGCATCAGACCGCGAAAGCGAGAGCTCATAGTGCTAGATGGTGAGGATTTTAGAAGCGGTGGGGAGTGTAGGGATACTGGGTCTCCAATGCAAGGTCGCAATATATAGGCTCAGAATGCCGCTTTCTTTGTGATCACGGACAAAGGGCTTGTCTTCCCACGAAGTGTTTGAGCCACACTGAGGACGTTCGAAGGGATGGGCGGAAGGACGCGGGCGCGAAAGTGGCGATGTGAAGGTGCGAAGACGACAAAGTCTTGCACAGCACCAGAAACTGGGAAGAACTTGAACAACTACGTCACGCTCAACGGAAGATATTCATTCAAGGAGCCGAGTACACAAGAAGTGCGAGAGTTTACAACAGAATGACGTTCGGCATGACATTGTACTCCTCTAGGACCCCGTTGACACCGAAGGTCTCGATAACCGGTACATGCCCAGGCTGCGCTGTCCCAGCGACTTGAGCTCTTTCTCCATGCGCTCCATCATTGATAATAACCTGTCGGTGCCCATCTTGAAAGCGAATTTCTTGGGCGCTTGGGGCATGTGGCGGCACGAAGTCCATTCTGGGCACAGGGGGAACGGTATGTTCCACGGGGGCATGTTTCATACCGATGGACTAGATGGACAAGCGTGAGCAATAAGGTAACGTTGAGATCGCTGGATACATACATTCTTGATGGGTGGCGCCCAGGAGGGGTAGAAACCACATACAAGCACAACTGCGAAGCACATGTTCAGAAGTCCTTGTAGGCCAACCTTGAACTCCCTGCACGCCACAGCAGTCGACGATGGCTGGGTCACGACGGGGCGCTGAAGTGACAGTGAGTGCGGTGAACGAGCGCCGAGAAACTGACATACCTTTTCCCAGATAAAAACACGACCAGCTGGGGTGCTGGTGCCAGCGGCAATCATGCACCTGCCATCGTCATCGGTGGCTGCAGCGACAGCTTGAACCAGATCAAACGCTATACTACAGTCAGCTTTGTAGATTAACACGAAAGACGCACACCAACCTTCCGCGGTCTGCAGAGACTCTCGAGATTCGCCAGTAGTCACGTCCGTGACGTAGACTTTGCCGTGGTCGCTGCCACAAACGGCAAACTTGCCTTCTTCAGAGAAAGTGCATTGCTTGAGGAAGCGGCGAGCCGAGGAGAACGATAACGTGGTTGCAGGCGTGCTCGAGGGAAAACGGTAAATATCGAATTTACCGTTGGTGAGGTTGTCAACAACGAGCGTGCTTTCATCGGGAGAGAGGGCAGCATGTCCGCTGAAGGAAGTTAGTTAGAGTATCATAATGTCAGCAAAGGCATTAACGTACATCCCTCCGACCAAACGCTTCGTCCATTGCACGTTAGAAGTCTGAGCATCTCGGCAAACCCTTGCACGACGTTAGAACGTGAACAAGTACATGTGCCAATTTGCTTACATATCACCCGTCTCGAGCCCAAGGACCAGAAGGGACTGGTTGGCGCCACAAAAAACTTCACACCTCGTGGTATGGCCCCATCCATTGTGGCGCTCCATATCAAGGTAACGTTGACTAGTGACGATCAGCGAGAGCGACACTGAAAAGAACGCGCGACTCACCACATTTCTCAACAGTGTAGACCTTCATAACACCGGAGTGACTTGCCAAAGCGAGGCGACAGTTGAGGGCATCATAGGCTTGACACTCGACCGCGTCGTTCATCCGGAACGGCTCAACAGTCAGCGAATCTTTCCAAACCAACCACTGATAGTACGTGAGCAGACGCCTTACCATCAGGCACAAATGTACTTACGGTGTTGGTTCTCGCCATTGGGCACAACGTTACAACCCCTCTTCCTGTACCCACGCAGGCAGAGGTAGCCTTCTCGTTCACGGGGGGTTCGACCAGCAGCCATGAGACGGTGGTCACCTGTCCCCAGCTCGAACTAGAAAGTGTTTGTTCGCACTCAAAGGTGGTCGTACTGTACACACGAGCGTAGCCATCGTCACCTGTTGGAGTGTGAGAAACACTAAGCAGGAATCCTACATACAACATACCCCCGACGAGAAGGAGCTTGGCATCCTTTGAAAACGCAATGGTATTGATGGGACCCTTGGCATGCTTGAGTTGTGTAGCCAAGTGATAGGTAGGCTGACGGGAGGATGTATGAGTGGCAGTCAGGCATTTCAAGAGGACACACTCAACAACAAGCGACATGTTGGAAAAGGTGGACAGCGCGAATGAGGTCAATGAGTAGATAGCTTTGTTCGGAAAACGGGCAACGCGATCCTTTATACCCAGAGATTGAGATGACGTAATGAGTGGCTCAGCGTCGTCTTTGTTGCGTTACAGGCGTGTCCGGAGATATCAAGGAACTGGGCACCGAGACACGTTCGGAGTAGTACGTAGATTGCGGTAGCCGGAGTTCTTCACGAGTCGAGGGGCATAGGGAGAGACGAGATGTGAATCTCAATGGTTGTTGTGGGCGTTGGCAATGGACCGGAACCGAATGAGGAAAGAAAGGCGATTGTCTGGGAGACAACAAAGGACATGCGTAGCGGATAACGTTATAAATTGGAGGGGCTCAAGCATCAATTCCCCATATCCAACATGCATAGGTACATCGAGACACCCCGACCGCTCTTGACTTCCCGGGTGGAGTTTACGCTACTTCCTGCTCCAGCACCAGCAGCGCTCGCATCGCGCACCGAATTCACTGACGCACGTCTTGCCTACCCGAGCTCAGCCGAACGCCCGGTCAACGACCGGGAAAGCCCTTCTCCGGCGCCCCAGCCAGCACGCCGCAATTTGCGGCGCGGGGGTAAGATCGCAAAGCCACCGGGTGAACCTGGCAGGCCTAAATCAGGGGGTTTCACACTGGAAACCGCCTTGAAGGGGATTGGCTGGACGAGGGATGATGTGGAAGCCCTGACGGTGTGCAATATCCTGTCGTCGATGCTTCCAGTCACTGACCCCGGTAACAGGAGGCTGTCCGAGAGGCAGCGCGGGAAAAGCTTGACATTAGCAAATGTTATCGCGAACAAGACAGAGTTGCGGTGACGAAGGTCTGCGACGACGTATGTCCCTGCATGTTCCAGCGCTCGGTGCGTGCTAACTCTGACACAGATGATGAAGGATAGCATGTGGCCTAGGCTGAAGGATTACGATAATTGTTGGCCCGTGCGTAGCATCCTGAAACTGACACTGAAATATGGCGCAGAGGCTGCAAAACGCGAGGCTGCGAAGCGGGCCAACCGCCGTCTCCAGGCAGCATTGCGCGGCACCAGTCCCGTATCCCCAGAGTAATGATCTTGAGTAGAAAGCTGCCTGCTGATTTGCACTTATGTATCGGTCGATGGGTTCAGTTATACAGTCCTTTGGATTGTCTCTGTCGTAGTGAAAGCGGGCCTTGCCTGTAAGGAGCATAATTATTGAAGGCGTCGCCGTGGCGGACTATCGCAACGAAGCCCGTTGACGGTCGGATTCGAGGACTTGATAACTATGAGAGAAACAGTAAGGGTTCGCCTTAAGAAATGCTGAGATCCTGCATACCGAACATATGCAATAAGTCCTGGTCACGAACGCTCCAGAAGAGCGCGTAGCACACAGAATTGTCTGTGTAGTCGTCCACCACAAGCCATTCGACTGCGACGAACAGCCGGCCTAGGAGGGAGAGGAATTTCCGTGGGCGAGCCCAGAGGAAATGAAAAAAAGTCTGGGCGTGCCCATAACTTTTGAAGAAGAGAGTAGCGTGGGCAGGCCCAGAGCTACGGGTGAGTTAGAAGACGGGAGCAAGCAAGCATTACCGTGACCATGTCATGTTCTGCATATTTGTCTGCCACGTTAGGAACAAACATAGCGCCATCAATTTGTTCCCGTTTTCATTTTGCGCCAGAGTTGCTTGTTCTCATTCCCTACACCTACGTAGCACTGGGCTTGCCCAAGCTACATCCTTTCCTCCAAAGTTCTGGGCTCTCCCGGTCTTTACTCGTCTTCTTTTGGGCTTTCCCAGAGAGACGGACACGCTCGCTCGCACGTAACACTCATTCGTTGCCTCGCATAATTTGAATTTTGGTCACCACGAAGTCTTGCCCTCGAGGATCAAGTCAACCAGAACAACATGAACGCTCAGGATACAGGAACGAAAACAACTGAGAGCAAGCAGATCCAGTGAGTGCTCAAGAGACACCTACATCCCCATGTCGCTGACTTCGCCATTAGGATCGACAAGCACTTCGGTAAAATAACCATCCTCAACGGCGAAGTCTACTACTCCCCCAATTCCTCTCGGCCTATCGAACTCCCTGCCCCCAGAGAAGACGTGTACGGAAAGCAATTCACGATTTTCAGTCTACGCGATCCCCGTTCGCAACGGTACCATCAACCTCGGTGGTGGACCCAGACATTCGGCTGGGTCTCCTTCGTTCCTCGTCGTCCTTCCTATACCGGTGCTCTCTTTCGCCGACTAGCCCATGTTCCGACTGTCCTAGATTCTTATCCGAAGGGTGACTCGGACACAGATCGCCTCTACGCCATTCCTGAAGCTACACGGGATAGTTGGAGACGGCTAGACACCAATCTTTGCCTACTTACCTCTCTGATTGCCAAACAATACACACTTGCTGCAGCCCGACCTTTCTCGCCATGGGCAGTAGGGTATGACACACCGCGTCAAAGCCATAAGGCCGTTGTGCGTCGAGCTTTCATGTCTCGAGATTGGTTCTCTATGTGGATGGGGTTAGCTTCATATCTGATTGCGGAGGTCGAGTCACTCCCACCGAATCCCCGTAACCCAACGTGGCCACAGCTTCTTCTCCAACATGGGTTCCAGCAAACGTTCATCGATGCTCTGAAATCGTCATCGGTCTGTGACTTCTCATATGCCATGCAGCGAGCTGGTACCTTCGTTTATCTGGGGAGATCACCTGTTCCCCAACCTCCTGTGGAATGGTTTGTCGCATGGAATATACCTGTATGGTACAAGTGGGGTCTGAATGAGCGTAATGATCGATCTTGCGCACCTTATGCCCCAACACCTTACCAGTTGCAGGAGTTGCTGTTATCAAACGGGATAGAGAGACCGCTGTCAGAAAACGAGGCCTCAGGGAATTCGGTCACACTGCAGCGCGCTACCCCCGGAGCCCGGGGCACTCCACGGGAAAGGGAATACGTTGCCTTCTTCGCCGCTCGTGAAGCCCGCAATGAAGGTCGTCGGCTTACGGAGACTGCGAAGGACCGCCAGGCACGCCTCAATAGGGAACGTTGCCCGCCCACTGTCAGCGCAAAAGTTTTTGTATGGGAGCCCAGCGCTGCAGATCCCGAAAAATGGGTGCGCGCCTCTGTTCCCCGCTGGGCGAGAGAGGAAACCCTCGGTGAATATAGTGCTGCTCAACGCCGATACGACCCTTTCTCCAACGAGTGGGACTGCTGTGATAAGTTTGGACCAGGGAACGATGATGATGATGATGATGATGATGGGATCATCTATTTCAATCGTGGTGGTGTTGAAGAGAAGGACGAGCCTTCTCAGTGGCCTGAGCCCCCCGCCGTCGAGGTCCCGAGGTCGATTACCCCCCCTCCACAACCGGCACAGGTCTTGGATGCTGAGCGCTTAGATCTTCCCCAATTCCATCCCATCGCCATCGGCAGTCATGAAGGGTCTGTGGCCCAACCGATTCCCGTCGACAAAGCAGATCTATGGCAGCAAGAGGTCCTTGAAATTCTTTCCCTACATTACGGTTACACCCCACCTCTTCCTCTTCCAAGCTCGTTCCCTCCTCTTTTGAATGAAGCGGACCGGAAGAAACTAATTCGTTTGCTTGGCCTGTCTTGGAGCCAGTCTCGAGCCCACATCTTGGAACGTCCGATTGCTGGCTTGGCCAAGTCCTACTTGGGCATTATCATAAGTGGCTCCCGACCTGCTGACGACACCTGCGATCTCAACGACAGGAGTCGTCTGTCATTGAGGTCGTCTCCACGTCTGAACTGCTTGCGTTTCGTGAAGACGACAGACCCGAAAGCAAAAGGACTGTATATGTTTGATTTCGGTCGAGAGTCAAGAGCCTCGTGGAAGTTGACGATGACAACTGCAGCAGACGCATTAATGGTCTGTCGACTTGATGCACGGCTCAACGAATACGAGATAGCACGGTTCCTCCTTGATCGCGGCATCCCATTCCGGACCATGCTTCCCTTGGAAATTGCGTCTCGAGCCCCGCAAGAGTTACCCCCTCCATGCGTCCTTCCCGTCCGCTTGTCTGACGCGGTATTCGCCCGTTCAGACTACGACGCTTACGCCAGGCAGCGGTTTGATATTACGGGACAGCCACGTGCCCGTGCGGCTTTGCTCAGGGGTACTATCATCTGGCGAATATGTGTCCCTACTGTCAGTTTTGAGGAGGTTCTCCAGGGACCAACAGGTTGGAATCCTATGCCTGGCGCTATGTTCACGGTTCAAGATCCTCGGACAAAAGAGGTCTTCATTGACGACGACCTCACGGACGTCGAGTTGAGTCTCCTTTCCGGAACGTATACATGTTACACTGGTATGTGCTTGTTGACTCTCTTTTCCAATACTGAGCTGACTCTTCGCAGGCATACGCAATCAGACTGCAACCAAATCTTGGTATCCACTGGCTTCTACCTTTGAGGCTGGCGGTGAAGATTATGGTCGCTGGAATGCTTACCGAGAGGACGGGTTCTTCATGCGGGTCGACGAGATCAACAATGCTGGCCGTCCCGAAGGATCGCGGGGACCGCTCACGGCGGGAAAGTGGCGCGACCTCACCCGTGGGATGAAAGAAATGCGTCGGCTCAAGGACAATATCGAGCGTTGGTCAGAAGACTTCTTGAAGCAACACATCGAACATTTCTAAGCAGTGTATATACGACTGGCCACACACGTTAATGTACATACAAACGAAGTAATACATTAAGCGGATTACAGTATCCGCAATCTTGCAATCTTTTCCGTAATACGTTCTCAAAAGGACCTCAAGGCATATCAAAAATCAAGAACGCAGGGACGCGGAATCTCGGAGCCTGTCGCACAACGCTTACGAAACTTTGACTTGTCAGCCTCGTGGTATAAACGTGTTATTATAGACTCACCAGGCTACCGCGAAGTCCGCGACGAACTGTTCGTTATAGGGCAAGTTGACGAGGTCGTCCTTACAGCTACGGCCCTTACGCATGAGCACAATGTCGCCTCTCCATTCTACCCCAAGACCCCATCCATCCACAATTTCGTTCCGGGGGAGATACTTATGGTTTTTGACGAAGATGTGGTATCGCGTCCTTCGACCATGGTGATGAATAATGACGACAGTGTCGTGGATATGTGGTTGGAGCTTGGGAGCCTCCATCAAGAGCTCCAGAAGCGGGCGTCGGCCGTTCGCGTTCGCCAAGGTGTAGACGGTCTTCATTGCGGGGCGTGGTACGTTGGCGCCATAGTACCGTGCTTTCAATTTCTTTGTCTGATCCTGTTGCTCTATGTTAGTGTTCGTCCTAGGTGTCTGAAATTATACGTATACGCACCCGCCAAGTCGGTGAGAAGGGTCTGAGATGTGATACCATCTTGCTGGGATTCAGGAGGGGAGATCTCGGGACGCGACTAGAAAGCAGGGACGGCTGCTGACAGTGAAGTTTCGCGGTGTGAGCGTTAATAAGTTGTCTCTCCCTTTGACCGTCGGACTTGGACGTCCGGTGCCCTTTGTCGCTCTCATCGCCACTCGCACAAAGAAGCGGACTTCTATTTTCCAGTATGCCAGGCCTTTCCACGACAACGCTTCTTTTTACCCTCACGTTCACCTCGAAGCATGGACAACGAACCTCAGAACGAAACGCGACTTGATGTTGAGATGGCGGAGTCCCCGAACGTTCGTACTTACTGTTTCTTGCGTTAATGGCGCCCTTAATCTGTCCAACAGAACGATCCCAACACACCGAATGAGACAGGGCCAGCGGAGGTCCGTTCTTGTCTGTTCACCCTTCGTGATGTTGCTGATAAACTCGTCTAGTCACCCCAACATCAAGCCTCAGACCATTCCAGGCCTGCACATCGAGGCATTCCGGGCACTTTCCCTGGCTATGGGGAATCAATGATCATGGATCCGCCTCAATCAGATTCTCCAGCGCCATCCGCAGGGGCTGTCGCTGCTCAGGAGCCCAAAGCGGACCTCGGTGGCGAGAATAATATTCGTGGCAGGCAGACCAGCCGTGTGCATCTTACTCGAATTGGCTCAAAGTCTTCTTCACGACCTCGCGTTGTTGCGGAGACGTCTCACCACCGCATGAGAGTCGATTGGGGAAGGACCAATCCAGACCCTCCCTCATCCAAGATTAATTGGAGAGCTTCTGGATCTTCTGGTGCTAGTGCTACAATTGCCTCCGGTGTACCTACCGCGAACGAACGCTCCTCTCGCTGCGCTAGGTCTCTCGCCGCCATACCATCATCAGGACCTTCGACAGGAGTGTCGGTATGTCCTCGAATTTTTGTCGCCACCCGTCCAACTCACGTCTCGCGTATAGACCAAGCGCCCTCTGCCGCAGGATGATGTTTCGAAATCCACCTCCGTATGAATGTCCTTGGTCTCAACTAAGACTTACTCTGACAGTTTGCTGAAGGGATCGCAAAGGAAGAAGCTCATTGTAGAAACACCGGAAGTGAAGAAGTTGAAGAATGAGGTAACTGTCTTGTCCTACACCTTGTTTAACCGCACACTCACGCTTCCCTAGGTTCGTGATATCACCATAGAGCGTGATAAAGCCACCGAGGATCTTAAGACCTCTCGAGAGGTACACGACCCACTCGTTCGAGTGGAATTTTACTAATTCGTTTTCGACAGAACATGAACAAGGCCAAAGACTACGTGAAGAGGTTAGAAGGGGATAACAAGGCCCATAGAGAAGAGTTGGGTAAGGCACGCGAAGATTTGAGGCAGGCGAGAGAAGCACGGGACGCTCTGGAGAAACAGCTTACGTCTGCCGTACCGGTGCGTATCTATGCTGTCGAATCGCAATCTCTAGTCATGCTTTTCAACAGTCCGTCCCCCCCCATGTCCACCACGCGGCGACTCAGACAGAACAACACGACACCGTCTTTGACTTAAAGGCGAAATACGATGAGCTTCGCCACGAGTACGTTGAATCCACCAATTCCTACGAGGACCGAGTTAGAGGCCTTGAGCACAAAGCCCGGCGCCGACAACGCGTCATTCGCAGAGCCGACGTGGCTCTCCAGGCAGTGTCAGTCGCGTTCCAACATGCTGACGCCGCACATGATCGTCAAGCAGCGCTGGCAGCCACCACGCAGGCAGAGCTACAAACGCAACAAAATTCCCTCGTGCAGGATGTTCAAACCTACCAGGCCCAGGCGGTAGAGGCCGAGGGACGAGCCCTGGACAACCATCTGGACAAAGAGAACGCCGCTCGTTCCGTTGCTCGGCTGGAGAACGACCTGCACAGTGCTCACACAAGATTGGCCGAGCTCGTGGGCGAAATCGAGAAGACACAGAGGGAGCGGGACGATGCTCTCGAGTCTGTCAGGGCACTCACTAGTCACGATACTGTGATGGATGATGTTGAGGAAGACCGAAACCAACTTCGGCAGGGTCTCGAGGAAGCCAGGGGAATCTCAGCCGCGCTGGAACGCCAAGTTTCCGACATGCGGGCTTCGAAGGACGCAGACGACGCGACGATTCAAGGCCTCCGCGATCGTCTCCAGACCGAAGTTGACGCGCTCGCTCAGTCAGAGCAGAAGACGAAGGAAACTCTAGATCTCAATATAATCCTTCAGCATAACCTCGACCAGAGCAGGGAGCAGGCCGTCCAATCCCGGAACATCTTGGACAACCTCAAGGCGGAGCGGAACCGCGCTAATGCGGACTCTGCTGAACAACGGAGCAAGCTCGAAGTGGCTAAACACTCTCTCAACACTGTCATGGGCGAGTTGCAGGAGGCCAAGAGAGCTTCGGAGCAGGAGAAGGCTGGACTTTCACGAAATCTGGGTGGTATGCATGAACGGCTAACCGAGGCGTTGGAAAAAGAGCAGGCACTTTGCGAGAAGCTCGCACAGACTGAGGAGGCTCTAAAAGTAAGTCTCCACTACATCAACAGTGCAGGCAGAGGCTAAGTAAGACCATCCAGACCGCAAATGACACTTATAATATACTCCAGCGCAATCAACATGAGGCCGACGCAGACTCCGCCGAACAACGAAAGAAGCTGGAGGAGTCTCTTAACACCGTCAAGGGCGAGTTGGAGGAGACCAAGACAACGTCGGAGCGGGAGAAGCTTGGACTCGAACGCACACTGCACGATGTTCGTCAACAGTTAGCCCAGGCGTCGGTGAAAGAGAAGGAAATTCGTGAGAGGCTGACTCAAGCTGAGGGAGCTATAACAGTCAGTCACTGCTACGTCGAGCCAAGAGCCCGGACTAAGTAACCTCTTCCAGGATGTCAATAAGGCTCATGATGAAGTACAGCAGCGCGAACGACACAACGCCCAGGTAGATTTTCATTGTCCGTTGAAAGGCTTCTTTTTAAAGCGAAGATTCAGCTCCACGAAAACCAACTGCGTGACTTGAATGGCGACTTGGAGAAGCTATACACTCGCGTTGCCGAACTGGAGGCTGGAACTCACGCAGGTAACGATGGTGACGACGAGATGGAGGTCGATGACGGAGGACTCTCATCCCGTGCTCGCGGGAAACGTCCCGAGAACCGTCGTGAGCAGGAGGTGTCTCCGTTCCACCTATCCGGAGGACGTTCGGTCCAGATACACGTAAGCATTTGCTGGCTTCCACCGCGCAACTTGAGAGCTCACTCGAAGCAGAACTATATGTTAAGGCGCTCCGTTGAGCCTGTAACCCCCTTGAAAGATCGGGTAATCCGGCAACACGCTCGTCGATCAGTAACACCCGGTCCTGAGAGTGTTGTCCAACCCCGCCGTCATGAGCCAATCACACCACCCCCGAGCATTTCGAGATCACTGCTTGATCACTCAACGTTCCGTGATACGCGTCTCCCCGCCATTTCAGAATCTGCTGAACAGGAACCCGTACCAAACGCCCCATCATCGCCTAGTCCCGTTGGGATGAACTCTAGCCGCCGAGTCGAGACCGCTTCGAACGACCCGGAATGTAACATTTCGAGTTCTTCCGCCATACCAGCGCCCATCACTACAGGTTTGGGAAATCGGCTGCAACGAGAGGACAGTTTCATCCCCGCACCCTCCGGATCCCATCATCAGGGGTCATCGGGCTCAACGAATCATCCCTCGGTAAATACGCCCACCGGAGGAGAGGAAACACCCACCTCCTCTGGCGTTGGGTTCGATCAAGTCTTAGCAAAACTCGCGCAACTGGAACAGCAGATACGGGACATCTCGGGTAGTTCAGGAGCAACGCGCACAAAGTCGTCGAGAAACTCGACGTTCCCGTTCAAGAAGGCACAGGACCCGAGACCCCGCAACCAGGACAGGACCGACATGATGGCGACTGTACGCAAGGCAATGGACAAGCTTCTCAACATTAAGACAGACGAAGACATCATAGATGTAGTTGACCACGTCCTCGCCGATCCGGCCGACGTTCTAGCCTACATCGAAGGAACAAGGGAAGCTCCACCTCTCCAGCCTCTTCGACTCTACTTTGAAGTCCCACAACACCCGTGGAACCTGGAGCTTGCCGGGAAGTTTAGGGATACTCTTCTTGTGCACCATCCCACCCTCCAAGGCGACGATGTTCGCAAACATTTTATCGACCGGATCAGAGCTATCAGAAAAGTCCTCGTGAAACACATCGCGAAACCGGGTGAAAGTGAACAGAGCGCGATGCAACGCTTTACGGATCAATATTCTGTCAGCCGCCGCTCATCACGCCGACGAAAACGCCAGTCGGAGGTGAGTGTGACCTCCTGGTATTACCGACGAAAGTACTGATGATCTTGTAGCTCTTGGAAAGTCGAATCAAAATTTGCATGGAGGGAGAGCGCAAACATCAACCAGGCTGGCAGAAATTACACAGGATGGTCAATGAACTTGGTGTTGACGGCCAAAGCTCTGATGAAAGTGATGGTCCCGTCGAGTGTATCACCAGGGTTCAGTTTTGGCGCAACCCCACTGCTACCCATCTCCTCCGTTATATCGACGCCAACAGGAGCAGGACCAATGAGAATGGAAATAATAAACCTGGCGCTCGTCCCCGCATTCGTCGTCACCTGCAGGATCGCAGTAAGCGTGAAGTCCAAGACATCGTTTCCCGGCTTCCGGCCAATCTCTACGAGCCGACGTGGTATAACAGTCTCGAGCGGAACTTGCAAGACCAACTACAAGTGAAACCCCAGATTCCTTTACCAGAATTAACAGAATCTCAGACGCAGCTTCGTCATGCCACGGTGGTGGGATAATCATCACGGAAGGGATATTGTCATACTCTCGATATGTGAATGGTCTATAGGGCATGGAATCCTTAGTCTTAATACATGGTTGCAGTTGTTCTCTCGAGTCCGGACACATTTCTTCGGCCCTCGTTCATAGGCAAGCGCCGCCGCCATCTGCCGACGAGGAAATCCCCGCATGTTCGGAGGTGTGCTATCCCGCGTTCGTGTTTGCACCGCGGCACCTCCGGGCACGCAGGATGTCAGTGCCTCCACTGTCGTTGCGGAACATAGCCCGAGCAGACAGCGAATCTTCCTCGTGTCGCTAGCGGAACACGATCCGGAGTGGCTCAATCGTGGAAAATGGCCTTTGTTTTGTACAAAGAACATTGTGTGAATGGATCTTAAATAGCCTCCCCGTTCGCTCTGCTCTCTCAATCCATCCCTACACCATGTTCAGATTTCTCAACACACTCCAGAGGCGCGC
Organism: Lyophyllum decastes; assembly: GCA_025854295.1. Taxonomy (NCBI): domain Eukaryota; kingdom Fungi; phylum Basidiomycota; class Agaricomycetes; order Agaricales; family Lyophyllaceae; genus Lyophyllum; species Lyophyllum decastes. The sequence goes on from CP107709.1 coordinate 352,263, forward strand.
CGCTGCCGCGTCCATACTGTCCCCTGATAAGGTTGCCCCCAACAAGATGCCACTAGTCTCCAATTCGCTTCCCAGTTGTGACGAGTCTGCCGACGTCACGGCGCTTGACGAGGTGCGCCATCGTCCAATAGTCGACACGTTTGCTTAGCTGGCATCCTACTCTGTAATTGCAGATCGACCGCATGGTCCGCGATCTCATGCGCGATGAGCTTGGACAGACTGAAATGCAGCATGACGAACATCACGTCCAGATGGAAGTTGCTCGACTCCAAGCCGAGCTGTCTCGAGAACAGGCAAAGTCTGCAGAACTCCTCGAGGTGCGTATCAACAATAATCCGGAACTTTGCAGACTTGACCTTACATTACAGATTGTTCGGGCTATGTACGAGTTTGCCTACTGTACAATTTGTGGGCGGATTAGCCTTATTCCCACCCGGTCAGTTTCCGAAACGGCTACCTGATGTTGCGCTTACACAACTCGTGTCTTGCAGACTTGAATGTAGTCATCTCTTTTGTATGCACTGCATTAGACGCTGGATGGTGAGCGACGACGCGTGTCCAACTTGTCGCTGGCCTATCGAAGAATTGCCCGGGAACCTTCGCGTCTATGGTCTGTGGGATGTTTTACTTGCACTACGCATGAACGAGGCGAGGCTTAGAGAGGAGTTGTAATGTTACGCCAGGACCACCTTGTTTGACTTCATGACAGAGTATGATAGCAGCTACCTTGCAACTTGAAGATTTGTTGCCACCACCGCTCAACCCGCATCCATTGTCGTGCTTCCATCCTCGATGCCATTCCGACCGAACTGTGTAAATGTATAACTCGGTGATCGTAGTATGGCACCATTTCTCCGGAGAGTGAAGCCGCTGTGAGCGACTCCCAATCGCTTTTTTTTTTTTCTCTTGGACCCGTGGTATGTTGGCATTGCCTGCCACTCGAGTTTGCCGACGTATGAAGAGTCCCCATGAAGGCTCAAGTGGGTATGCGGAAGTATTGGGAGTGGTGGTAGTAGGACCCACGGAGGACTCTGAACGCGCAAAGCTTGATTCCGTATATGCGACCATGTGGCCATCACCTGGTCAACACAACCTGACTTGGAGTCTGAGCTGTGATCCTCGGTCGTGGATTCGGTGTGTTTCCGCCAAAAAAATATCGTGTCAACTCATGTGTTTCGCCCTGGCACGATCCCAGTCTTCTCGCAGCCAGCAGCCCGCCAGCCCCTCCATTGCTGGGCAAAAGGTCTGGATAGGTCTGATACCCCCAGTCGTGATCACAAAATCGTATTTATTCACCATGCGTCTGCTCGCCTCGATGCTATCGTGTCACTTGTGAGTTCCAGGAATGGTTTCCGCACACCACAGACGCAACACGTACATTTCTTCCAGTGACAACCTCTATCCGTTTTCTGCAGGTCAGTCACAGACGCTCAGGCGATGGCCCAAGGAATAGGAGGGACAGGAGGAGACGCACAGGTCAACACTGGGCTCGAAGCAATACCGTGCAAAGAAGTGCGAATTCCGGCCGAGCGTCTTGCCATTCAGAATTTCGTCGCTAGAGCAAGTATCAGTAAGTACACAGGGGGCTTGATACTCGATGTTCCGTGGTAACGCACCCAATGATGAGTGCAGCAGCAGTGCATATATGGCGTCCCTCTCCCAACGGGTTCATCGGTATTGGCGAGATGGGGAACCGCACGCCTTTGATGGTGGTGCTCAACGTTGTCATGGGTGCAGCCAGGGGACTGAGAGGAGTGGAAGAGGAAGAGGCCATGATGCGAGCGTGGCGGCCGTGGAGCCGTGCGCCGTGATTGCGGGCATTAGTTGCAAAAAGCTAAGTGGAAGGGAGTAGGAAACGGGTGGCTGTGAGCATTGGTGTTGTGGGTACGGAATTTGGGCTCCGAGTCAAAGACCGGACATGGGAGTTTTAGGTGGGTGGGAGGCTGGCCGTGGCGGAGTGTTCAGACGCATCGTCAATAATCGACCAACGCAACTACATCATCGTGATTATCTGTAACACATGCATAGCCAGACTACAATCGTACGATAATCATCGTTAATAAGAGGAGGATTCCGGCCCAACCGCAGAAAGGACCGCCCCCCATAAATGAACCGTGGTCAACGGAAAATCATAACCTCCGTCTCTGGTGGTTCCGCACTAGCCTTGGTCCACAGCGGCTGACAGCGACTGGAGTTCAACATGGCTTGCGGTCCACAACGCGTAAAAACGTACCGGACACATTGTACGTGTGGTCTTCCTTTTCCAGGAAGGGGAACCCATTGAAGCGGATCGTCTCATCAGCGATGTGCCTAGGAAGTCGCGCGATGAGAAAGTGGCGGTAGTCGAGACCGTGGGGCTCGCCGTCGCGGTCGACATAGGTAAAGGTGGCGTTTCAGGAATATGAGCGTTCGAGGACGCCGGGGTTGTCCGCTGTATGGGAGGAGGGGGAATGCCTTGGGTCGAAGAGGTCCGAGTCGACGAAAAGGTTCGCGGCATCGGATGCGTGAGGTCGCAAAGCATGTCCGTCACCTCGTCACACTTCAAAATTCGCGATTGCCACTCAACTTCCACCCACCCTCATCCTTCATCCATAACTACCGATGCCATTCCAACCAACCCTAGTAAGTGTGCAATTCCGCGACCTCAGGATGTTCCGACTAAATTGCTTTTCTAGTCTACTATTTTTGAGGAGAGCGAAGGCACGGTCAGCGACTCCGTCGGCGTCCCTTCCCCCGGACTCGTCGTCTGTCAGCATCGCTACCATTCGCGTTCGCCAACCTAATCCTTTCCGTAGCGTCCCTCCACCGCAAGTCAAATCCGCAAGTCAATCATGTTCTATCTCGGCGGTAGTTGTTTCGGTTGTTGTAGAGACTGAGGACGCGAATTGGTGCGTAACTGTCTCTCAGCGTCCGCTCTCCCTCCTAACGGACGTTTCTTTCTCAACAGCCGTGTATTCGCCTTCCCCTTCTTGCACGACGGCGACGTCCTGTTCTCGGAACTCATACCACTGTCGACCGCGTCTTTTTTTGCAACCGCGGCTGTCGCATCATTGCTAGCAGGTACGCCCGCGTTTTCGGCACCGTCATCCGTGTAATCTACTACGGCATGTATAATATCTCGAATACCACGTCTTCTAACACGATCAGTCGCGCAAATCGTGTCCCTGAGTGAGTCCCACAGCGCGCGAGTACGGTGTCGATGTCGATTTCATTACCTTTTTCTCGAGGAAAACGTAAGGTATTTCCGATTCCGTATATCTTAGGAAAAACTTTTCGTGTTGCAATTTCTTTTTCGGGCGAAAAACAAAGCACATATGATAAGAAAGACTTGAAAGAAAAAGGTTATAAGTATCACCAGAAAAACATACTAGAAGCAGGTTATCTTTTTCTTTGGAAAAGGTTAGGAAAAACCTAATGTTTTTCTTGACTCTTTCTCAGAACAAAGGTGTGGAAACAGGCTTTGTTCTTCTTGAGAAAGATTCCGGAAATAGTTTATTATTTTATTGTATTGTTCAAAACATAAATGAAACCTTTATCTCAAAGAAAAACAGATCAGATGTGAGAAAACCTTTTTCCTAAGGGTTTTTCCTAAGAAACCCCTAACCGTGCCAGCAGTGACGGGAACCTAAATCTAAAGCAGAAAAGTCTGGTTAACGTTCCTATCGCCTGAATGTCGTCTGTAGGTAGTTCAAAAGATCAAACCAAAATGGTGAACCTGCATCACGAAGTATTCGTTAAAGAAAGCTGCATCAAAAACATCACGGCCTATAGGCCAAACCGAACATAAATCCACTCTTGGGCTGTAACAATCTCATTCTGCGGGGTGGGTCTAAACGAAACAGGAAGGCGTCGTCTTTCCCAAGGTCTTTCCCGCCCTCGGGTCCGAAACGTTTTCGCCCTGACTTCTTAGAGAGTAAAGCCCTCCTGCCCGATGCGATATCTATCTTCTCGCTCTCGAGTATTATCCCGCCTCGACTCACATCATTGGTGGCATGTGGTCCGCAGTCTGCGCAACTGTTCAGTTGACTTAGTACTCTGATGGGACTACTATCATAAGGACGAATTGGCTGCGGAAGCACACTGATCTCTTATCTGTCCGCACCCCTCTAGTCTTTCTCTGAAAAGCGATAGTAAGGTATAAATTTCTCTACTGCAGGGGTCCCTCTAATCGCCCAGCGTCCAGTGCTTACGACAACCTTAGTATACTTTTATCATCCAAGCACTTAAAATGCGCAGTCAGGTATTGTCAATCGCCTCGTGTATTGACCACTGTCTACGATATATCCTTCTTTTGTCGACCTCTCAGCGAAGGATGCTTGGCGACCCGACAAAAGGCGGTCAAAGCGCAGACACCCTGCATGCGTCTCCCATGCCAGCGTTCCGAATGAAGTACGGTCTGCATAATTGCTTTTCTGCACCATTTCCTTCCTGTAGGTCCGAGGTCGGCGGTCATTATTAGGGCAACCGGAACGTTTTAAGCATCGTGGGCGCGGATTCCCTTGTTTCGCTATAATGAATGTTTGTACCTCATCCCTTCTCGAATGTTATGCTCGTTCCAACCATCGTGAAACTCTTAGGATCGCCAACAGAGCCGTACCGAGCGGTTTATCGACCACCTGATAATTTTAATGCATATCGCCTTACGCATACGCACAAAAATCGCTTTGACCGTCGATGCAGGGACTGCTAACGTCACGGCATATGTGACCCCAACGAGTCCTATTCAGTCTTTTGAAGAGATCGTCCGATCTACAGTGCTCTTACCGAAGGATAATTCCGAGCCGCCCGAAAATGATCTAGCCACCAAGCTCGTGGAATGGATCTTATAAAGCACTTACTAAGAAGCGCCGAAGGATGGTACGGGATCCAGAAGCCAAGAGCGTATGTCGACGGGGCGTTTTTGATATCCTGGACACGATACATTAACCTGATGAACGGGCGCAGCGTTGGAAAGAAGTCGACGTGAAGCTGGAGGAGGCGGTGAAGCGCGTGTTGGGCGACCGTGTTGACAAGATGTGGCTTGTTAAGGGCCTGTGGACTGATCCTAAAAGTCAAGGGCGCGGATATGGTGGTGCGCTATTAGAGAGCGTGGTCCTGTTGGTAAGACGAAACCGTTATCCAATGTTGCTTCCCTGTAGGCCAGTAGACCAGCGTAGTAGAGGAAAGATCCCCTGCCAACTTGTAGGTGTCATAATCGTGGTCGTTCTGTTTATTCGAACAATCTGATCCACTAGATGGAGTATAGACTCCAGCGGGTAGCGCGAGGTCGTGGAGAGATTCGGTTTGTTACGTTCATTGTCTGGTTTTACCTTCCGTGCCTGTCGTCGTAACACCTCTGACAATTCACCGTATTGCGCGGAAGCGTTGTCGAAAGGTAATTCGGCGTGATTCTTCCGCAGTCGCTCTCCATGATAGCCTGATGCGCAGTCTCAATCCGCTCCTGCGTCTCCATCAGTGGCTGACTGCGCCTGTCAGCCGGCAATTTTTCACATAAGTACACCACTCAACTAAGTGCGGCAACATGCTGCCCTCAACATGTTGGATAACATTGACTCACCCACAACGTCTCTCAACAACGCGGGCCCTATCACGGTAACGCAGATGAAATATGGTACGCGGGTCCTTCCATTCGGCTCGTCTCGTTGCTGAAGCCAAACGGGATTGGCAAACAGCGGACATATTTCGGGCAGCGAAAATATATCAAGAAGTATTCGCGCGGGATCCCCTGTTCCGATACCTTCGAAATGTAGGAACAACTGGCGTTTAGGGTCGTATGGCCAATTCATGCTCATCGAGCCCGTTAACTCTCGCAGAATCGGGAGCAGACTCGCGCCGAAAAGATCTCGGAGTATATGGTGATTTGCACCTCCCTCTTCCTCAGCATCCGGACCAAGATAGCATTGACTGTGTATTCCGGGACCGCTAATGTCACGGCGTAAGCATGCGCTGAATGGACGGCTTCTTTCGAGTTTCTTACCAGCAGTCCCGGTTTGATAGTGCTCCGCCCAAGGCTGACCCGGGCGAGCCTAGGCCTCGAGACCCGGTCACCAAGCTAGCGGAGTGGCTTATAAAAAAGCTCATCCAAAAGCGCAAACAAATGGTACGAGATCCAGAGGCGAAAAAGGTGTGTCAGGAGCCAAGTTCAATGTCATGGCTGTGGTTGACGAGGGAGCAGCGTCAGCAAGAAGTCACGGAAAAAACGCGTGAAGCAATGGAGCGAGCACTCGGCGACCGCATTCATAAGATGTGGCAGTTGGAAACCCTGTGGACTGACCCCTCAAGCCAAGGTCTAGGGTATGGTGGCGCATTGGTAGACTCTGTGGCGATTTTGGTAAGACCTAGAGGCTGTTGTGCGGCGACGTAAGCCGATGCACACTGATACTCACGCTGACCTCTGGATTTAGGCGGACTGGGCAGGGCGGTCTACATGGCTCCAGTCCTCGAACGTCGCCAATACGACGTTCTATAACGGGCATGGGTTCGAGACAATTGCGACGGTGTTGTTTGGGGACGATAATCCAACATGGCATGAGAAACCCGTGGTGATGAACATCGTAAGTCTTGTTCGACACGCATGTGCTTCGCTGAAGGATGGCTATCAGATGGTGCGGGAGCCAAGGTGGCCGTTGCGTCTTGACTTCGGGTCGATTTGACCATATTGCATACGATCAGAGTTAATATTTGTACCTGTACTTCGTATTTCGCCTGAGTGAGGGCGGCACCATATGAACCAAAACTCCTCTTACCATGTCAGGTCTCTGATTCCCTGCACTGGTATTTGTCTGTCCAGAACACGGCCACCAGCTAACGAGGCCTACAGCGCTTGAAGCCTTCCTGAAAACGCTGTGAAGATTGTCCCACAAACTGATCCGACATGAGAGGTAAAAGAGAATAGCAGGACGGGGGAAGCTGGGACACCGTTGGGGTAACCTGCTTCTCTGCACCAGGAAGAGAAAAGTTTGATTACAGCTCGCGCAATAGATAAGTACAAGGGAATCTCAAAGTCCCGGACTCGGAAAGTTCATCCAGTCTCAGAGCGTGAGGTTATACTCATACTCGTTGCTTCCGCTCTGGGCAATCCAAAGGACGATGGCGGACAGCATGAGCGCCACGTTTTGAGAAACATTGGCGTAGCCGTAGTATGTAAATTGCTCGGGATATCCGTTGAGGATATATTTCAGGATCAGAACGGTCTGGGGAGTTCACAGGTGAGTAAAACGACGTGATGAAGAGCATTGATCCACGTACGACGCTCCCGGCTAACCCGCCAGCCATGAGTGCAAATCCAATGAATAGGATCAGTCTCGCCCTCCAAACCGCCCTCGAGTCTCCAAAACCTTCGTCTCCGCGGACGCGGTCCTTATCGATGAGGGTAATAATCAAATAACCCAGAAGGGAACAAATGCCAGGGATCCAGTCCACGAACGTGACGTGAACAGGAGGCGGAGTGTCCGGTTGCCCCCAAGGGGAGCGTGCATGCGTCGAAAGCACAGCAGCATCCAAGAAAGTCCAGTTCGCTAGCGCGAACTTGTAGCTCGTCGTCAGTATTGATCTGAATCAGCGATAGTTCCTGTTTTTAACTCACCAGAGCGCCGGCCAAGTAAACACCCACTGTGCGGCGATGCTTCCCAAGAGAGAACTCCGGAAAAGGGTTCAAGCAGACTCTTCGAGGGTCGTAATTTGCTCGTGGCAGCGACATCGTTGGGAACAGCGTGCTTGTCGTCGGCTGCGGCGATGAGAGGAGAGGATGGTGTGGTTGTGACGGTGACACCACTGTGCTGACTGTTGAAGGCCCGTGGGAATTCTCGCCGGCATCTTCCACGTTAACGTGGGTCTCTGTTTCTACTCTTATGGTTATTGGAGGAGGCCGAGGGTGTGGACGATTCAACAGAGGCATGGTGCGGGACAGACAGCGGGCCTAGCCCTGTGTAACAAGCTCTGCCGCACCCGCTGATGTTGAAGTTGACGCTTCCCCCCACAGTTCCCTAGCGGCAATCACCATTGGAACTTCCCTAAAATTTTCATTGCGTCCTTAACTTCGCTTGTTCGCAACCTCCGTGTTTGAGACCTGACTTCGATACAAGTTCTGTTTTGCTCCAAGCTCGTGGCTTAGATTCTCTGCAGTCGAACAATAAAGCGTCAAGAGACCATGGAATAGCGAAAACCCACTGAAGGTGATTAGATTCGAAGGTTTGATTGATATTTTATCTAGACAACACTGGGAGTTAAAGCGTTCAAGATGTCAAACCGCCTGTAAAGCAGGGAAGTCTCCATGTCGAAGCCCCTCCATCTAAGGCGTTCGAAGGCTACGGTTTACACGACCTGGCGTACTCGAGCGTCGATTGAAAGCCAGGCTCGTTCTCATCAGAGTGCGTTCTCGCCATGCGTGTTTTGAAGCCATCTGAGACTGGTGCCGGTGCTTCTTTTCCACCATTTCTGCAGATATTCATCCTTGATAAGTACTTTCTGGGATGGATACCAACAATAGGGTACTCATGGTCCTCGACTTTAATCCTCCCTTCCAGGACCTTCCAGTGCTCATCTGTTGAAAGGTTCAGAAGACCTCGAATGTGAACGATTGAACAACGGCATAGTAGGACGGATAGAGCGAGTGCTGCCGCACTTTCCGACGTTGACAATTCCCCACCCAAGTTCTGTGGCGGCAATTGTCATTGGAACTTCCCCAACATGATATTACGTCGCATCCATGTCTGCATGCAAACGCAGATTAGGATATTGTATTGAACGTCAGATCGGTATATACAGATATTCTGCATCCCAGATAAGGACTACGCCTTATAAAATCTACTACTAGCCTGACTACCATTCGCGTTTTTCCCTCCCACCATCTCACCCGTAATTGAAGGAGAGACCTCGAGAATGTTATATACGAGACAGAGCAAGTTGTAAAGGCGGTGCATGATACTACGCCTCTAACTGCGCCTCAAGGAAGCATACAGCTTTGAGATGCGTGCGCCTGACGAACCGTGAAAGCCCACTGAGTTGAACGGAACCCCACCGCGACACCGCTGGGCTGGAACAAAAATGTAGGCAAACGAGCCAGAATCACAAATCCAGTCATCAAGAAGAATCGTACAAAAGAGATAACGCCGGACCTTCTACAACGTATCTGAACACTGCGGTTTTGCTTGTCCTAGCATATTCGAGAATGGCATTGAATTCCTTGTCATCGTCGGGATCGAGCTCCTCCTGATTTACGTAGATGCGTACTTTGCGAAATCAACACCAGTGCGGTACTCTTGTTCCACAATTTCCGCAGCCATTCGTCCTCCGCAATCAGTGTGTCGACGACTTTCTGCGACGCGTATCACACAATTGGGTACTCAAACCCGTAAACCTTGACCTTCCCCTCCGGAACGCCTGTCAATCGACTTTGGTTAGGGTAGAAATAAGTGGACATTGTAGAAAGGACTAACCGAAGTCCCTCTCGGGACTTTTTTTGGCCAAAATTCCAGTGCCATCGAATGTGCAAGCATGTTTGGTCAACTTGTGGGAATCGATAAGGCGGTGTTGCCCGTCCTCCGGAGCCACAGCGTTACAAACAGATACGTCGGCTAGCGAGAGCTCTGTTAGGAGTCATTCCACTAAGCCGCGCGGCTTAGTGGAATGACTCCTAACAAGCTCGCCTGTCATTGTCCGGTAGGTAGTAGAGTTCGGTTCTGATCACTTGTCTACGGTCCTGCAGGATGATAAAAGACACTGACTTGCCGTGCGAGCAGGTGCCATGATATTTTCCGTTGAACATCGGAATACCAGAACCTTGCAACAGAGCAAAGAACCGTCGCGTATGCCTTGGTTTCCCTATTGAGATCCTCGACCGACTCTTTGTCAAACAGCAAACTTTAGTACGACACCGAGACCGCCATCGAGATTGCTCGATACACCACGGAGTGGTCGTTGTCATGGGTGAGGGCGTCCAGAGACCCGGTCAGGTGCGCTCCGACGGCGATGAGGGTGGTCGACTGCATAGCCACTGGACCGCATAGGACGTGATGTGCGCGGGAGGGTCTGGCCGTTGAGAGATCGGGTCGCTGATCTGGGAAATTGACATGCAGGGTTGACATCGTGAGCGCAGATTACCGGGACACAAGGGAGAACGGTTGACATGCAGTGTTGACATCGTGAGCACAGATTACCAGGACGAATGGTCACGGTGTTCTAAAAGAACAATAACGCAAATATCTGCGGGCGCTATGTTCCTGATACAACACGTGGCGCGAGGAAGGTCCTGAACACGAACTTGAGGCTTGCATCGTGTTGACTCTTGAAAATGAAAGAAATGGCCGACGACTCCGTAGAGAGGTGAGGAGCTACCAATTCCGCTGCTTGACTGTATCGGTGGGCAAAGTTAGGTTACGGCAGATCAGCAAAAGGGCTCTGAATAAGTCTGAATATTATCAGGTCATGACCTCGGATCGCTGATCGGTTGGACGACAATATAAGCTCTATCGTAGGGCATCATATTTGCTGTACCAGGATCGAAATGTCAACTCTACTACCCACCCCAGGTTTTGACAAAACTCTGAGGACAGAACGAAATTTCAATGACATGATATTCAGCGATCAGGGCTGTGCCCGCGTACTGTAGACAACAAAGAACTCTGTCAACAGCTCGAAGTAGGGAGTGCGTTGATTTGATCGAGTCGGATCTGCCTCGTTGAGCTCTCTTCGTCCATATCAAGCCTAATTCATGCCGCCTGCGAACCGCCGCCACCGATGCCTATCAATTCGAAGGTGACTCTTGTGAGCATTTTTGTACTAAAGAATTCACCTCGATGTTGCCCTTAGGCATTTCTTGGCACGCCAGAAGTTCTTGGGTCGTCGCATGAAGACCAGGTGAATGGAAGGGCGTTCAACGAGGGCAAAATATGTCCGTGTTTGATTATCTCACTTAAACCAAACATCCTGACGCCATCAATGCTTCACCGTCGGTTACTGTTTTCTTGCTCTCTATCCTCCAATGACTCCCAATTGACCCTAGTCATCGTAATTGCTATTCCTTCCTTCCCGCAACCCACTGCCTCGCTCTTAATCATTCCACATTGAGACAAACCTCTCCCAATCAGTTCCTGCACGGGTTCATCTTAATTTCCAAAAGCAGCCCGTTATGTTCAAAAAGCGGGTCCGTCGCCGCGTTTCCTTTCCTTAGATCTACCCACATGTTCGTTCCCTTTATCACCCCCTCTGATTCTCCCCGACAACGATACCGCAGGAAAGGTGGCCATGGCGGTGGCGGCGGACACTCGGGGGGTAAGGCCTCGAGTTCTGGCTCCAAGGGAAAAGGTCCGGGTTCGACCAATGGTCCGAAGTCGAAATCCTCAGTGCCCACGTTCAGTATGGCGGGAAAGAAGAGGAAACCGCGGCCGTATGGTGGCGGAGGGGGCGTCCCAACCACTATCCCACCTGGCGAGCTGTTTGCAGGCCGCATTGCCGGAGGTGGGACAAGAAGTCAGATCTATGGGACGAAGTCAGTGTTCGGTATTTCTTCAACCTTCGCGAGCTCAATTTGAATGTGTCTTTAGGATGTACGGTAGTGGATATCCTGGCATCGCCGGTCGTGGTGTTGCAGGTCGCGGTTTTCCGTTTTACTTTTGGCCCATCGCGTGGGGCACTAACGCCAACAACTATGTATACAACGACGAGGTCAGTCCTTACCCATCCCCTATGCTTACACCTATAATCTGACATCGCGTGCCCCCGTAGTACGGACAACCAAACAACAGGAGCCGCCCTGGCGGACCCATCGCCGCCGCCGCCTTCCAATCTTCCTCCACAAACAGCACATTGCGCGTTGTCGCCGACACCGGCACCGTTTCCGACCTCATCTCCTCCCTCAAGTCCAACTGCTCTTCCTCCCTCAATACCGCCAACACGTCGTCCGCACCCTCGCCCTACGGCGGTTACCCACTTCCCGAGCAGGTCATCCAGTACTACCGCGCCAGCTCAATCGCGCTGACACTTGACGGGTACAACAACTCGGCTGTATTTGCACCGGAGGGTGCAACGGATACGCCGATACCTGGTGGTGTGGACGCGAAGCTCATGGACTGCTTAAACCAGACAATTGGGCTCGGGGCGCCGTTGGTGGATGGAGCGGCTGGCATGAGGCTGGCGATACCGAACCTGGGCTGTCTGGGACTCGCGTATGTACTATGGAATATGTTATCGCTAATATGATCATGGCAAGGGTTTTACTGTATATTTGTGACACCCCTTCGTTTACTTACGACATCTCTAGTATTCAAATTATATCCCCATCGTGACAACCTCATTCTTATCCTGCCTCGACTCGGTGTTGTCACACACTCGTAATAATTATCGCGCGCCCTCTCCACGTTCGACAGCCCTGTCTCGTTACCGCCACACCCTGTCTCCCTAGTAATTTCTTCCCTACGCCTCCACGGTACAACGGGAAAGCTACATGACGCTTTCCTGCAGAAAAATATGTTCCTTATCCTTGAGCCGAACAGGGCTTCTTTCGCGAAGCGCAGGGGTGGTGTTGTTCCCCTACCACAGTCCTACGGCGCGTGTTGCTGCGCTAGCAGACTGCACTCTCCTGTCCTCTGTCTAGCAGTGAGATACCGTGGCGTATCCCATTTAATTCCACAAGTTCGTTTCGCATCTGCTCCCACCGATTAAATCCAGTGGGTGCCAATTTTGTCGGCGTCCATCGCTTCAAGCCAGGTAAGGTCAAGCATCAGCGTGTTTCAACTCGTCATGATAACTACTACGAATCATTGAGTCTAAGGAGATTTTCATGGAGCAGCCTTACGGTCGTTCGACTTCCTTATCCCCACAAGCCCATCTTTTCTCTTCCCTAAACGCGGCGGCCGTAAATTCTTTGGATCGTACGCAGGAAGAAAGAATCTGCCTTCATGCGAAGCACTGGCTGCCTCAGCGACCCAACGTTGAATCAACAGTCGCCTACATATCCGACGCTTCATCCAGGATGTATGATCGAAGCTCGTCGAGCTTCTTTTGATACCCTTTCCACTTCCGCAAGAGGTCAGTACTGACAGGTGGCTTGGTCTGACGCTGAAAGAGTCGTTAGCATACCCGCATACATGGATTCAGCCTGACCTGTGCATTGCTTACCTTGAGGCACAGCAAAACAATTCGAACGGTTTCGATATCATGTTCTAGAAAAGTAGTCCGAACGTCCCACACAGTCGACCGTTCCTTTGCAGCCGAGTCGCGCACCGTGATATTTGGATTGAATTGTGATAGTTTCTGCAGAGCTCGGCCGTACTCGTCATCGTTGTCCGAGCTCTGTTGGCCATCATGGCTGGTGTTGTTTTGCGCAGCCTCCTGGTTTCGTGCAGAATTGGAAATCAATAGCGAGGATTGCGCGTGGATTGAATTGAAAATGTACCTGCAGCTCTTCCAAATCAATCCCGACTGACCCAGAAAAATATTCGATCTCAAAAATGCACTGTGACTCAAGATTTTCCAGGCGACGCAGTAGATTTTCATCCAGTGGGAGCGCTTCATAGAGATGGCTCCTCCATTGACGCCTGGCGTACTGGTATTCCGCGGGGCTAAGCGCGTATAATTATGATACTATAGTAAATTGCGAGTTGAGAATGCACGAACTTTTTGTCAGCGAGGACCTGGGCCACGTTAGCTGTCAACAGCTTCAGGCAGCAATTGGCTAGGTGAGCATGTCGATTCCTCTCTGGGTCGTCAAGCTCACGCTCAGCGGGCATGTACTTCTTGATCAAATAGTCCCGGAGGAGGTTCGGGGGATCGAACTCCGAATCAGAGGCTATATCAACGTTATCAAAAGCCTTCATCATGCCATAAATGTCTTGGGCGCGATGTGAGAAAGGATTCTTGAGATCGAGGAGCCTTTGGATCCAGGTAAGGTCAGCACCATAGGGTTGAAATTTCGGATGCCTGACAGGCGCGTATAAAATCCAGCCATCCTGAGGCGTCAAGGGAGCGAGACGGCGAAATGTCACCTCAGATAACAGGGCGAAGTATTGCCGTAACTCCATCATATACGGAGTACTGTCGTTAAACACACGCTAGAACCAATCTCATGAATAAACAAGGGTCCACGGCATCCAGCTTTGTCTCACCTCCAAAGAGAGCAATAGTACCATCCTTACAACAGTATACATATACTGCAAGTCATTGCTGTCATGTGGAATGGGCTGGGTTGGGTGCAGAGTCCCAGTCCAGCAATCACGACCCACAGACTTGATCGCCTTCACCAGTGCACCCTGATGTTGACCCGCATCCTCGAACCGTCGAGACCAAAAAAGAGATATGTGCATTAGCACAGAGGCCAGATCCTTGGTAAGCCCAGAATTCGCCGTGTGGCGCTTCAAGCAATCTATCATTGCACGGAGGAGTTGTGCACTATTTCCCTCGGATTCGACGTGGAATTTCCCTGAGCGAGCAGAATCAAAGATAAAGTCAGGAAACGAGGCATGAACGGGCTTGTAATCCACTTCTAGGATTTCCAGGCCACATTCGAGTAGATAATCTAACGTTGGAGGAGGAGGAGGCTGCTTTTCCAGGACTGACTGTAGGGCTCGTAAGGTCGCGGACACCTGGCCAGGTTGGAGGAGATAGATCTCCGTGATTACGGCGGTTGGAACACCTGCCAAAATAGCGCCAAGGATCTTTTTAACGAGATTAACATTTGGATTTGTGGAGAGAACTTGATGATAAAGTTTGTCAATTTCGCCATAAGGACCCGGGCTATCAGAGTCAGACGAGGAACTCGATGATTGCTCGCCTTCGCAGATGATATCTAGCTGCTGGATCGGAGACAGAAATTCTTGATCTACGAACCGGACAAGAGTGGAGGCATAGATAAAATACCCATCTGCGCGTTTCGCTATAAGGTCAAGTTTCGGCTTCAAGGGCCACGGCTTCGGCACTGTTGCCATGTACGGCGCGTGCAATGCAGATGAGTGGATCCTGTCGAGTTCGTGGAGAAGGTATGCTCTAACGTCCTCACGAGACTTTGGGTTGTTACTAAGTGAAATTGGTTTGGACGTGAATTTTGCCAGATTCGTCTTCTCAAAGGCGTGCTGGACATTGAACTCTGCCCGACTAACGATCAGAAAACGTAACGGCAACCCAGGGGTGCTGACGAGGTGAAGGACGTGATCCAAGATCTGCGTTTGATTGTCCCTTCCTGCACATTCGTCCAGGCCGTCGATTATGACGATATGAGCAGTCGAACAAGACCCGGGCGATGTGTCCGTCAACGTGAACGCCGCGCTTTGAAGTGGCTCGATGATCAGCTTTTGAATCTGGATGGAAGGAGCTTTGCGAAGGACGGAGGGGTCGCCAACAACGGTTTGCTTGAGATGAGGCTGGGAGGTAGGAATGGACATAGCAATCTGGTACGCAATGGTGGTATAAAGTCGATCAGTAGAGTCGCGGCCAGGCCACCCTCTGGAGAAGAAGAAGCTTGCTGCTAGGACTTTACGCTGGGCACACTCCTCCGCGATGGTCTGCGCAATTGCAGACTTGCCTGCTCCAGCGGGACCATGCAGCCAGAAAACCGGCTTCAGGTTATCCGGATCCCCAGGTCTACTGTCAACCCAGCCGGTAACCTTCTTCAAGATATCGACACGCGTGTTAGGGTGGCATTTCGCAGGAGGAAATCGTTCTTGCGAGTCGAACGCCGCTCCAGGAGAAGTCGCATTCAAGAGGGTAATGAGTCCTGACAATCTGTCAATGCCACCCGGAGCATACAGTACGAAGCTCGGAAGCAAACACTTACCTTCCTCGACATTGCTGACAGACACATTGTAGTTCAGGTTGCCGCTGACATCTGTGAAGGTTCCACCATTGACGACGACGTTTCGCGAATGCGCAAAAGCCATCCGTTATGAGTTATCACTGGTACCACCGTTATTCGACGTGGGGAGAATGGCAGTCTCCTAGTGGTTGACCTTGTAGCAGAAGATCGTCGAGCTGTTGTCCAGGGCAAGGGTTGTCACTCAAGCGCCGAAGTGCAACTTGGTCATTGGGTCAATGCGTCTCACGCTACCCCATAATGATCATCTTATCTCATCTTCCTGTAACTCGTGGCATCCCAACCACGCAGTCGTGAATTCAACTCATTCAGGTGGGTAACGCTAGTGTTAGGGGCTTCAAAGCCGCACATCTCATTGCCACATGTTCGTTTCAGCCATTGCCACCTTGGGTGCGACCATCATGATACCTCTCAATATCAGCATAGGCGAGTCGCAGTCAAAACCAGAATTTCACTCGTAGGATTGTTGCTTCTATACAAACGGCGCGGGCTTCAACAACGGTTTAGGCCCATGTAGTACCTCAACAACCTAAGTCTCTTGTGTGAGGAAGGTCCTGCACCTGAACTGGAGGCTTGCATCGTGTTGACTTTCATAAATGAATAGAATACCCAGTGACTTCGTGGAGAGATGAGGAGCCACTGATTCCGCTACTTGACTGCATCGACGGGCAAGTCATGTTACAACAGACCGACAGAAGGGCTGAGTATTATTTGGTCATGACCTCAAATCGCTGATCGATTCGACGTTAACACACGCTCTATCGTAGGCCATCATATTTTCAGCACCCAGAATTACTTCACACACCTCAGGCCTCAGGTTTTGACAAACCTCGGAGGACAGCAGAACAAAATTTCGATGACATGTATTTCGGTGATCAGAGCTGTGCCCGCCGAGTACAGCATTCAAAGCACCTGGTGAACAGCTCGACGTAGGGGGCGCGTCAATGTGATCGAGTCGGTCTTGATCCATTGAGGTCTCCTAGTTCATATCAGCCTGGTCCAGGACGCCTGCGGATTGCTGTCTCGATACTTATCAATTACAAGGTAGCCCCTGCGAGTGTTTTGCGCTAGGGAGTCACCTCAATGTTAGTCCCTAGGTATTTCTTGGCGCGGCAGAAATTGTTGGGTCCTCTCATGAAGACCGTTCAATGGAGCACAATATGTCATTGTTTGGTTATCTCCCCCTAAGACACCCGAACCAAACACCTGGTCGCTGGGTTCATCCTTTGACGACTCCTAATTAACCCTAGTACTCGTAATTGCTATTTCTCTCTTCCCGCAAGTCACTGCCTTGCTCCTATTCATTCCACATCGAGGCATGCTCCACCAAGTCTCTCTACTGATCGGTTCATACACAGGTTCATCTTAATTTCCAAATCCGGCGCTGGCCTTCCTTTTATGTTCAAAAACGGGTTAGTGGCCGCGTTTTCTCTTCTCTGACATACCCACATGTTCGTTCCATTCATCAGCCCCTCTGGACCTCCCCGACGGCTATATCGCAGGAAAGGCGGCGGCGGTGGTGGGCGAGGTGGTGGGGGACGCTCGGGAGGTAAAGGTTCGAGTTCTGGCTCCAAAGGTTCGAGTTCGGGTTCGGGCAGTGGTTCGAAGTCGAAATCCTCGGTGCCTACGTTCAGCATGGCGGGAAAGAAGAGAAATCCACGGCCGTATGGTAGCGGAGGGGGCGTCCCAATCACCATCCCACCTGGCCAGATGTTTGCGGGTCGCATTGCCGGAGGTGGGACAAGAAGTCAGATCTATGGGACGAAGTAAATGTTCGGTATTTCTTCAACCTTCGCGAGCTCAATTTGAATGTGTCTTTAGGATGTACGGTAGTGGATATCCTGGCATCGCCGGCCGTGGTGTTGCGGGTCGTGGGTTTCCATTTTACTTTTGGCCCACCGCGTGGGGCACTAACGCCAACAACTATGTATACAACGATGAAGTCAATCTTTACCCATCCCCTATGCTTACCCACATAATCTGATATTGCGCGCCTACCCACAGTACGGACAGCCAAACAACAACAGCCGTCCTGGCGGACCCATGGCCGCGGCCGCCTTCCAATCCTCCTCCACGAGCAGCACATTCCGCGTTGTCGCCGACACAGGCACCGTTTCCGACCTCATCTCCTCTCTCAAAGCCAACTGCTCTTCCTCCCTCAATACCGCCAACACGTCGTCCGCACCCTCGCCCTATGGCGGTTACCCACTTCCCGAGCAGGTCATCCAGTACTACCGCGCCAGCTCGATCGCGCTGACACTTGACGGGTACAACAACTCGGCTGTATATGCACCGGAGGGTGCGACAGATACGCCGATCCCTAGCGGTGTGGACGCGAAGCTTATAGACTGTTTGAATCAGACGATTGGGCTCGGGGCGCCGTTGGTGGATGGAGCGGCTGGCATGAGGCTGGCGATACCGAACCTGGGCTGTCTTGGACTCGCGTATGTACTATGGAATATGTTATCGCTAATACGATCATAGCAAGGATTTTACTGTATAGCTGTGACATCATTCTGTTTACTTACGACATCTCTAGTATTCAGATTATATCCCCATCGTGACAACGTCATTCTTATCCTGCCTCGACTCGGTGTTGTCACGCACTTCTAATAATTATCGCGCGCCATCTCCACGTTCGACAGCCCTGTCCCGTCACCGCTACACCCTGGACTTCGGTCAGGGGGCAGTGGACGATCTCGATGTATCTGGCCGAGCGGTTGAAAAGCATTGCACCGGTCAGGGTACTGCTGAGTTTACACAAGGTAACACATCTATTGTGCGAGGCGCAAATGCTGGATCTGTCAGGGTCGCAGTCGAAATCGGCATCATCAAGGGAGAGCGAGCCGAATTTGTTGAGGAGCGGGAGAGCGTCGTTGAATTCATCGACCTCACGCCCTGTCCGCTGGGGACAATAATGCTAAACTGAAAGTGTGCAATGCTGCTCGTCACCTTCGACCAACCGCTCAAGCCATTCCCTTGTATTGGTGAAGACGTTGATAAAGTTCCACCCGTCGATCGCCAGCTCTCCCAACACGAGAAACGGATATTGAGCTTGGACCGCGGCGCTATGCAGGAATCCCGACAGACTGTCACCTTTGAATACTTCTAAGGTCAGCTTGGTCAGGTATGGCACGGGGTGAGGAAGACGATTGCAAGACGGCAGCAAGAGGGGAGAGTGGATGTATGGATGAGATTGTGAGTGAGCGTGTGGCATTGCGGGACGTGGGGTGCGAGTATGTCGGTGATCTGTCTTACGCGTACTTGCTCTACTTCGGGGTTGTCAATAAACGCGCGGGGTTCGGGTGAGGTGATGGTTACTTCGATGAGCAG
Organism: Lyophyllum decastes; assembly: GCA_025854295.1. NCBI lineage: Eukaryota > Fungi > Basidiomycota > Agaricomycetes > Agaricales > Lyophyllaceae > Lyophyllum > Lyophyllum decastes. Next base: position 371,398 of record CP107709.1, read on the forward strand.
GCTGCGCGACGATTCCGATTCGAAATGTGAACATGACAGGGAAGAGGAGGGTGACTCGGTGAAGATGCCGATGCGTGTCCAAAATGGGGAAACGGTAACATGGCGTTTTGTGATGCATTCGAGACAGATAATAAAGCATAGGGAAACAGATCAGTTTGGTGAGCATGGTAATCACCCATCCAGTGTAGTGCCACGGTCCGGCAGGTTTGTCGTGGTAGCAGACGTCTCGCCGCTCGGGCTTTCTAGACTGTATACACACGAAGTTGAAAATGAGGTTAAGAAGCTTAGCTGGGAGATCCGCGATGGATGGTGGAGAAGGCCTGAGATGATTGGGGCTGGAACCCACAGTGAGTGATATGGCAGATGTGTTTTTATGCGGGTGAATTGTCGAAATTATAGAGACTTCCGCTGCTTTTACTGCCAGAGTCAGTATTTTCGATAACTGCTCGCTCCTTCGAGGCCACGGAGTAAGAGAATCAACAGGAGAAAAAAAAACGAAGTGTAGCTGCAAGAAAAATATGAGGATTTGCAAGATTGAAGTCCAAGCAAAGCGACAAATGTCGGAGATTTCCAAAATTCTAGTTCAGACGTGATCATCCCTGATCAGATTACGTTCGGCTGATTTATCCCTAAAACCTCATCCAGCCTTTGAATGTCTTCCGAAACTGTTAGATCGAGTCCTGTAGGTGAAAATGAAGAACGTTGTGCAACTTTGATGTTAGTTGGTCCCGGTGGTGACTGTTTCGAGCTTCGACATCCCGAGCAAAACAGACCTGATCAGTTTGATCACGCCAAATCAGCGGAGTTGCCTGGTCAAGGGGGTCAGAAATCTCCGACAAAGAACCGTTCCTCTTTCCATATACTGTACCGTTCCAGTCAATCGTTAACAGGCGTTGCGTGCTTCAGAGAAGAAACTTCGCAACCATGATGAACCGTTGGTGATTTGGACTCAGTGAAGCCTGTTGCAGGGTACTGATCGGAACATGCCGAGGCACAAAATGTCAGCCACACCCCACAAGAGCCAACTAGGAAGAGGTGGGCCTTCATGTAGCTGCTTGGATGACCGTGCGTCGAATGTCATCATTGTCAAGCAACAGTGACCCAAGAGGCAGCCTGCTCAGCTAGAAATTATTTGTCATGAACGTCCCTCACAATAAGATGGCGACCCTGACCACGAGTTTCGGAACATCACGAGGCACGAAATCTCCGCCAATTTGCCTCACCTTGCAACGCCCTGCAAGCTTTCACCGTCCACAATGACGAGCAATAGCAACGCAAGATTTGCTGGTAGACCGAACACCATCCGCGTTGTACAGCTTGAGCAAGATCCTGTATTTCGCACTACAGAGGCTTTAACAACACTTGCCCAGCTCCGAACTACACGGAACTCCACCGTCCTAATGTCCTGCGCGCAGTGCTCCAAGGATGAGAAGACAGATGGAATTGATCTACGGAAGTGTGCAAAAGTAAGATTCCGACGCTGTTCGATGGTCATCCTTGATCTATAACTCTCTGTAGTGCAAATCTATCTGGTATTGCTCGAAAGAGGTGAGAAGATTTTGACCGGTCTTATCATAATGCAAATCGAGTTGACGAGTCGACCTTGGAATGGCAGTGCCAAAAAGCACATTGGTAGGAGAAAGTAATCTTCCCGATCTTCAGTTATAACTGGCAGGACAGGCAGACGCATAAAGCACAATGCCGCGACGTTGAACGGGGGATCTCGAAGATGATACAGGCTTTCATTGCCAATCCGCTCCTGCGCACTTACTTTGAAGTCTGTCTGAGTCTCCATTTCGACCTTGTCAACAAACCCGCGCCCGATACACCTTTCGCGGCTCGCGTTGACATAAGTTTCTTGCCTTCCGACATGTCTGCCTTTCTTAGCCTATACATGGGGCGGTATGGAACTGCAGAGCCCGAAAAAATCCAGGGAATGCTCCAGATAAACACAGTCACTTCAGTCACCGGTTCCCAGCACCATCGTCTGGCTGCCTGGCGTCAAGTTCGGGAGAGCCTCGATATCGATGATGAATTTAACCCAGCAACTACCCCCGTCATCATCGTCCATCTGGTGGTGAACGCGGAAGCCAGAGGAGGTTTTACAATCATGCTCCCCATATCAGCAACTGCCTTAGATATGGCAAAAGCGAAGCGCCCGTTCGAGAACCACTCATATATCACAGGCAATACACCTCTGCCAATGACTCTTTCATCGTGCCTCACGTCTGTTTTTTTTTCGTCGCCTCGTACTCAACATTTGATAATTGATCGTACGACTCACAGGTATATCAATGCCTCCATTCGTGCAGATACACGAAATCGGATGCTCTTACGCATGGACATGAGGGAGGAGGACAGGGCTGTAATACGCGCTGCTGGCCGTGGCGAAGACACTGCAGCTGCTCGCAACTTGAAAGAGAAATTTGCAAGGGAAAAGATGTATGTGGTTGGTTCGTAGTATTCGATGCATGAATGCGACGGCATGTCCGTTCCAAACAAGGAGTAATCATGCACAATGCCATGCGCCATTGTATAAACACATAAGTTCGTGTTTGAAAGCACGGGTCCATCTTCGCGCGTTTCCGCTGAACGTCTGGTTGGGCAACTCCATCAACGAACGATGGAAACACATGCGTATTCTATATAGATCTCTTCCTGAGTCGAAGGGGGCTGCCGCGCAGCGCTACCTTGAAGCATCAAGTTTTTCGTCGTGATGATTCCAAACAGTGCCTGCGGTTGTGCTATGCGAGTGTCGTATACCAGTGTTGGTCTCGTCATCAAATATCCGTGCGCAGACGCCTCATCCTTTGAGAGTTATGTGAGAAAGAATATTCTCTTGGTGTCGTTGAAGCGACCTCGAAGCATTTGAGATATCTGATCGCCTTGCGTGAGCCGCTCCAACAGCATCTCGCGATTTAATTACCTATTTATTATTGATTAGTCCTCCGCACTTGAGAATCACACACATCGTGAAGAAATAGAGTGACGCTGGGACGGGTCGATGGCGCTGCGGATGCTAGATCTGAAACATATCGGGGTTCGAGACGTCGGGATCTGCTTCCCAGGCCGTGCCAACCATCACTATACATCACTGTTGAGAAGGCCTTGTTCAGAATCAACTCATGAGTCATAATATCGATATAACGAGAGGACTCATCACCAGTGTCTTCAACGGCGGTCGTCGTATTCTGTCTTGATGGGTGATGAACGCGCTACGCGTTAATATCGGGTGTTTGGAAGGAGGTGCGGACGTTCCCTATCCAAGTTGGGAGGGGCCTTGCCTCATTCGCACTGCATAACATCTCATGTCAGATACGTTGGGCTCTTCATCAGTGTAAGCATCATACCTAGACCGGGATCAGGACCCGGGACCCCTCTGGGTCGCGCGGACATCGATGACGCCGTCATGCTGACAGCTTTAACAAGCTCTTTTGCGGCCAACGAAAGTGTAACGGAGTGCGTCGCGAGATTGCGACTTGGAGAGATATCGTTGTCGTTCAATCACGCTACGGCACAAAGCCATTCACACCTTACAACTTGAGCTACCATCGATGCCAACGGCGCTCGAGGTTCTAGAACCCAACCCGCCGAGGAATGCGATACCTTTGCGCCATCTCCCATCTCCGATCCCTGAAATAAAGTCGTGTCCACCACGGGCCAAGCATGGAAGATAGTGTGTGAGATAGAAGAAGTTCAAAAGGCGTCTCGCGTTGACCCGGAAGGAGGTCCAATGGGTTCAGGAATGCTCAGACGTGCTGTTTGGTCAGTGCTGTCCCTGAACTAAGCCTGCAGACCTTGACACAGTCACGAACCGGAGACTTCCGCGCTGGGGAGAGGCCGCTGTTGGTGGAATGCGTACGAAGTATGATGTAATATTGCTAGTCAGATATCGCGCTCAAGTGGAGTAAGATGAGTTGTAGGTTCGTGGCTCAGGCACGTGTTAGCCTCGCACAACACCGAAGGCCCATATCAGGCAGACGAAAAAAGGTACCTTGACCGTGCAAAATGTCAAGCAACAGTGACACAGGTTTACCTGCTCATCCAAAAATTGTGGTCTATACATATCCCGAGCAAAATGCGATATTCAATGCCCTGGCAGCCTCAAGGGCAGAGACACGAGCTGCACGAGACTCCGCGATGGTAGCATGCTCGCAGTGTTTCAAAAGGCGTGGCTCTCGAGCCTTCCGAGTTACCCGTCTATTGGAGCCTGTATGCCGGGCGATACGGAAGCGCCGAGCCCGAAAAAATCGAAGGAATGCTCCAGATCAACGCGATTACAGGAACACCGCCAGATATCATACCCTATCCTCATCGTCTGGCTGCCTGGCGCGAAGCTCGCGAGAGACTTCGCGCCGATGGCCAAGCGACCAACCCTGCCGTCATCGTCGAATTTATCACCAACAGCGCCAAAGGCGCCTTTGCATCTGTCATTCCGATATCCTCAGTCGCTCTGGCCATCGCAAAAGCAAAGCAGCCGTTCGAGAAGCACTCGGCTATCACGGGCGACTCGTACATTCCAATGACTGCTGATTCGTGCCTCGAGTCTGTAGTTCTTTGTTGGCCGCTGCGTGATCTGGTCGCTGACGCTGTGGCTCCCAGATGTATCAATGGTTTCATCCGTGCGGATAAGCGAAATCAGCTCCTCCTGCGCATGGATATGAGGGAGGAGGACAAGGAAACGATACGAGCTGCTGCTCGCGGCGATGACACGGAGCCTGTTCGCATCTTGAAACAGAAAATGGCGAGAGAAGGGGTATATCTTCTTTATGAGAAAGTTGATGCGGCGTGAATGGCGCTGGTGAGTCTCTCCTCCTTCAAACCCCTCCTCTCACAAAGCTCGTCATATATTATCACAAGTGCTCAGACGACCGTATGAATATGCGTCCGAAACATGATAAGTAAGATCACTGCTCGCCGAGGCACTGTAAGATGATAGATGGTCTCGCCAAACACCCCCTGCGTACATCCTACCCCAAAACCATGAAATATCATTTCGGCTTCAGCTAGGAGTACTAATACGCATAGGAAGTACACTGTCCGCCTCCGCTGTTCCTGATATACAGATGCATGTATATATGTATATCTACGCGGCGTCGGCAGGAACACCGCCTGGCCATCATCCTGACATCCCATCAGCCAGCATCGGAGTACCGTGCAAAGCTTCATCATGGTTTACCGTGAACGGGAGGCGGTAGCGACATAGCATATAAGTAGTAAGTTGTCATCAGCATATAATCTGGATTCTCTCATCGTGATTGTGATATCGATTACTACGATTATGATTGTGATGACGGCGGGAATAACAACGATGGTTTATATTTGTAACACCCTGGGGCGGCTGAGGATGCGGTCTCGAGTTCGGATTCGGATTTAGGATAGATATCGTGGCTCACCCGGTGGTATTGCTGGTTCGTGACCGAGCTCGAGAATGCTCACAGGCTGTAAACATACACACAACACAGCCCGTCTTCGTCGTTGTTCCTTCGCGTGTCTGTCCGTATTGTATTATAATAAGAGTGCGAGTATGAACAAGGATAAGAATGGGTAAAGAAGAAGCGCCACACATACGTAGCACCCATACGCCCACAAGAAGACTACACACGAGCACGAGGCTCACAAGGGGGGTCCTTCCTTCCTCCAACAAGCGTCAAAAGGGACGACGGAAGGGGTTCTGTCGATCATGATGCATCATGCGTGATCGTTCGTTGGTTATTCAGCGTATGCATGTATCGCAGGAGGTGCGATGAGATGTACTCAGGCTGGTATCATCATCATCAACCCAGAACTCGATGGCTGTGCCTGCGCGCAAGGTATATGATGTGAACGGGAACATCGGACATGGGATGGGACATCATAAGATGCAGCAGACGCAGATATTGTCGATATCATGGATCAGTGTAGTTGTAGTCGTGAACCAGCGTGCGTGGTGATATGTTTTACATACTGAATTTTTTGGGTTTCCCAGATTTGACGAAGCACGGCGGCATCAGAGGACTGGGGTTATTGGGAGGGGATCAGTTGTCTGAGGACTCAGACCGTTTACGTATGGAAGACGGAGCGAGATGCCGAACGAAAGGTTTCTCTCACCGCGTTCGTTCTGACACCGATGACTATGTACTTATCGAGAAGTCCGAAGGGATGACGCCCACAGATCGAAACGACGGAGAACGCGTACGTACAACTCAATTCCGGTCTCCCAAGCAACACGCGATAAGAAAGTACCAGGCAGAGGGAGCGCGAGCGCCCCGAGGCCGGAGTTGCGCAAGATATAGATAGAACAAGGCCAGCTCACGACCGGGCGGGGATCCGGGAGAAGAAGCTCAAGATCTGGAATTGGGGGGAGAGGGGCGGGGGCGTGTGTGCCTTTGACCCAAAAGGAAAGTTTGAACGCCGGAATGCCGCGTACGGCGTGTCCCTCGGACTCGGGACGCGTCGGCGGAGGTGGGTGGCGATTAAGGCTCCGTGAACGGCCCTAGAAAAAAGGGGAGATTAGGTTTGCGCCGGGTTCTCCCACAATTTTTTTGGACATGACGTGATGTATTTTGGGGTGGAGTTGACGCTGTGGTTGTAGGAGGAGGGGAAAGGAGGAGCCGCGGCTGGACTGCGTACCACGATGATTGCGAGAGATATCACGCTCGAGTGCCTGCGAAGTGTGAGTCCGGCGGGGGGGATGGAGCAGAGTGTTCCGGATCACTGGCGATCATGGGATCGTTCTGCGCCAGGGATCATCTGATGCCAGACCCGCCTGAGGCCATGGACAGACAGAATCTTCCACGAGAACAAGAACAGTCGAAAAAAGCAGAATTGGGGTTATAAACAATGTTCCAAATCGGGGTCCAACAAGGTAGTGGACGAATGCAGAAAGAGGTGGGTGGACCCCGTGGCCATCCAGCCATATCATGATCACGGCAGCGTCCATCGTTCTACATCCTCCGTTTGTTGGGACCACACTGCCTTTGTGAACTCAGTCGCTGTGTGTCGTCCGGACTGCGTAAAGATACAAAAGATAAGGAACAAGCCTCGAGAGATGGTATCCACGCAGTGGGGGGCTCCAGTACGAGAGGGGATGGCGAGGTGTTCCCATCAGAGATGGGTATCCGGGGTCCCTGAGGAAGAGGGAGGGTGGTCTGATGCATCGACCGAGGAAAGGCTGATATATAAACGACGAGAACAATAAGATGCTTTCGTCCACTCACGCCCTCCCTTTTGTCCTCCTGCTTTAGGGAACCACGGCCACGTTGCCCCTTCCCTTCACGTTTTTCATTCTTTTTGCAGGACTGTTTCTATACGACACGATATCATCATGCCCGCTGTCCGTCTTTCGAAACGAAGGCGCTCGTCCCTAGCCATCTGTGAGTGTAATACTAGCATAATACGGCGGTTGGGAAACTCACCGACGAACACCAGCATTCAACCCCGCCAAAGCCGGGATCTACGGCATCTCTCGCCCCGTGACGTTCGCGCCCAACGTGACCCCTGTGTCCTTCGTCGACCCCGAGGCTAGCTCCTCTTCAACCACCCCCGAGCCCGGCTCACCCACGTCCGCCCTCTTTCCGCCCTCCGAAACCCCGGCCCCGCCGCCGACACGGAGACGCGTGCCGCCGGGCAAGCGCCGGTCCATGGGCTACATCCCACGCCCGCCCAATGCCTTCATGCTTTTCCGTGCCGATTTTGTTCGTCAGAAGCACGTCCCAGGGACGATAGAGACGAACCACGGTTCCTTGTCTAAAATAATTGGTCAGTCCTTCCCCCACACCGCCAACGCTAAATTTTGATCTAACTTTTGGCGTGACAGGCAACTGCTGGCGCGCTCTCCCGCTCGAAGAAAAACGGGTCTGGGAACTCAAAGCCAAGCACGCCAAAGCCGAACACAAAGCGCGCTACCCCGAGTACCGCTTCCGGCCCGTGCACAACAAGAACAAGGAGAAGAAGAAGGAGAAGGCCCCTACGACCGTCGAGGACGAGCGCCGCTGCGAAGAGGTCGCACAGCTCCTCCTAGAAGGGAAGAAAGGTGACGAGCTCGCAGCCGCCGTCCGAAACCTCGATATCATGCGCACCGACATCGTTGACCTGCGTGCCGCCGCCGCTGCTGCCGCGCCGACCCGCGCACAGGCATTATTCGAGCGCCAACACCGCCGCTCTTCCTCCGTGCCCCTCCCGAACGACTACATCTCACACTTCGGTACCATCGCTCTCCCGAGCGCGCCGTTCTTCCTGTCCTCGTCCTCTGCGTCCTCCTTCTCCGCCTCGTGTTCGCGCCCGCCGTCCCCCATGGACTCAATGGCGCGCCAGCAGCAGCGCATGATACTTGGCAACCGCCGCGCGTCGAGTGCGCGCCCGGCGGGGTTGAACCGCTCGTGGACGATGCCTTTGCCTGGTGCGGGCTTCTCAGGTATGGGTATGGGTATGGGATTGCAGAGGGACGATTCGCCCCTCCCTGAGGTTGACACGTCGTTGTTCAATCCTAGCTTCCTGGGCGGGGGGAGTTTTTCGTTCGGTGACCAGGAGAACGAACAACATCTTTTCTCCGGTATGAATGTGAACGTCTCGTCGCACCAGCAGCACCAGCAGCAGCAACATCAGCAAAACCAGAACGCGTCGTTCGGACCCCTAGACATGAACATCGCGCCGCACGAAATGCTCCGCCTGGACCATCAGAACCAGATGTATTCCACCCCCTCGACCGTCCCCTCCTCCTCCTCCGCATCCTCGTCCATTCCCGACCTCGCACTCGGCCTGCTCTCCTCCTGGATGCACCCCGACGCCACTAACCCCCACTCCCACTCCCACTACTCTCACCCGCAACAATCCCAACACCACTCCGCACCCAACTCCTACCCCTCCACAGCGTACTCCGGATCCCCCGCGCCCTCCTCCCCTCTCCTCTCCGCCCCCGCGCCCGTGCTGCACGCGCCCCAGCCCCAGCTGGCGGCGGCGTCATCGACTCCGCACGCTGAGGTGTTCGCAGACATGAACAGCATGGACATGGTGGACATGGATATGTGGAAGGAGTTCGGAGGGGGCTCGTACACGAGCGATTTGGAGCGGCATCAGCAGTATGTCGTTGATGAGGGTGGTCTGGGGCTCGGCGTGGATTTTGACCCGATGGTGGCGCGGGAGGTGGACGTTTTGGGCGTGGGCGTGGGCGTGTGTGCCCAGCAGCATCAGCAGCATCAGCACCAGGGTGGGCACGGGATGGAGGGCATGGAGGGGTTGTTTGAGGCGCAGGGGATGTTTGCGCATGGGTTCGAGGAGGAGGGGTTCGATATGTCGATGGTTGGGGTGGGCATGATGCATGCATGAACCTCTCCTCTCTCTGACTTACCCCCCCCCCACGCCGCTGCCCCCTCCTTTCGCTCTAACGACCCACACCCCGTTCCTCTCTCACGAACGTTAGCATCTCACATCTACGATCTACACTATACAATACCGGGCCGGCTTGCCCCCCTCACGTCGGTTTTTTTTTTAATTGCCTCATCCTCCCCTTTCTTTGCTTTTTCACTGTCCAATCGTGTTTTTTTTCCTTCTTGCTCCCCCCAGTTCTCGGTTCTGTTGAAAAAAATCATCCACTCAACCCCTCGCTGTAGCCTTATACTATCTCTCTGTGTCTGTGTCTGTGTCTGTCTGTCTCCATTGCCTCATCTGCCTTGCGTTATACCTATATCGCTGTAGCCCTTCTGCCTCTCCCTATCTCCCGCTCTTGCTCTTGCTCGTCACCCGCCCCTAAGCCTGTGTGGTAGGGGCGGGTTTTTAATTGTATTTTTATATTTTTTTTACTCGTTACTTGACGTACGTAGGTTGGTAGTGGTGCAAAGCAAAGCAACTTGTGTGCGTAGAAAAATTGTGGTGGTGAGTGAGTAGGTTTAATGTTGAAACTTGCAAGGTGCTTGTGCGTTCAATGAAGGGTTCGGGATATGTCAGATCAGTTGTCGCGACGTCGACTGTAAGTATTGTACATGTTGCGCTGAGTTTGGCGTCGTGTCGACTCGCTGCAGGAGTAGTGTGATGTTTCTCCGTCTCTGTTAGACTTGGAATTTATTTGGTTGGGGAAACAAACCTAGTGTCTGCGAGATACGAAATCGACGTAAGCATTGTGTTCGTGGAAGATCGATATGATTAGCCGACAAACATAATCTTGGGTAAGAGGTAAATCTGGGACCTAGCTCAAGGAGAAAACAGCAGGCGCAATTTCTACTGGCGGCGGTGGCAAAATGTAAACGGTGGATGCTAGGTTATCATCACAACTAAGTTCCGAGGTGAGGATCTTCCAGTACTTGTGCTGTTGTGCATACTGGCACTTATTCCACTTGTGAGGTTGTCCTGAATCGCATAACATACACAGCTAATGAAGAGCTGAAGGAGACTAGATACGTACAGACCACACGATGAACACGGTTTGGGACATAATGTTGGATCAGTTGTCGCGACGTTGACTGTCGACTTGCCGCATGACTAGTTATGATGTTTCTCTGTCCCCGTTAGACTTGGAATTTATTTGGTCGGGGAAACAAACCTAGTAGATTATCGTCACAAGTGAGTTCTGGGGCGAGGATCTTCCGGTACTTGTGCTGTGCATACTGGCACTTATTCCACTTGTGAGGTTGTCCTGAATCGCATAATATACACAGCTAATGAAGAGCTGAAGGAGACTAGATATGCACAGACCACACCATTCACCCGTCAACTTCGTAACTATGAAAAAGAGGAATAAACCCCTTCTCTCGCCATCTTATCTTTCAAGACGGTAACAGCCACAGTGTCGTCTCCACGACCAGCAGCTCGTATTATCTCCCTGTCCTCCTTCCTCAAATCCATGCGTAGAAGCAGCTGATTCTGGGTATCTGCGCGAATGAAACCATTGATCCATCTGTGGGTCATAACGTCAGCTACCAAACAACAAGTGCAGAAAAAAAATACAAACTCGATGCATGATGCGGCGGTCATTGGAATTTGCGAGTCGCCAGTGACAGCTGGGCGTTTCTCAAACGGCTGCTTTGCTTCTGCCATAGCCACAGCGACCGGTGATATCGGAATGACACTTGCAAAAACTCCCTGACCGTCGTTTGTGTGCAATTCGATGATGACGATGGGAACAGACGCCTGGCCACTAGCGCAGAGCTTCTCCCGAGCTTCACGCCACAATGTCAGACGTTGGGGATGAGGTATGGTGCCTGGTGATGACGGAATGATTGCATTGATCTGGAGCATTCCTTGGATTTTCTCGGGCTCTGCGTTTCCATACCACCCCTTGTACAAGCTCAGAAAGACAGATAAGTCCAAAGGCTCGAGACCAAAGTGGACAGCTGCCAGGAAAGGTGTATCTGGTGCTGGTTTGTTGACAAGGTCAAACTCGAGACTTAAACAGACTTCGAGGTAACCACGGAGGAGTTCATTGGCAAGCAAGGCCATTGTCAATTTTGAGGTCCCACGTTCAACCTCACGGCAATAATTTTTATGCAGGTTCCTATCCTAGTGGTTAGAGTTCCGGATTGGAGAGATTGCTTTCTCCTACCAATCTTCCTTTTGGCACTGTGGTTTCGAGGTTGACTCATCAAGGCGAATTGCATAAACCACGAATCTGCTAGTTGGAACCATCTCACCTTCTTTGAGCAATACCAAACGGATTTGCACTGTAGAGCAGCAATGAAATGGAAAAACCATTCTGTGGAGTGGATATCTTACTTTTGCACACTTCCGAAGAACGATGCCATCTGTCGTAGTCTGCTTGTAACACTTCGAGCAAGCCATTGTGACAGAGTTTCGTGCAGTTCGTATCTGCGTTGTTGAAGCTGCTTGAGCGTGGAACATCGCATCCCGCTCTGGATGTATCGCGCGAACAATTATCTTTGGTCGGGCAGGTACCCCCGCGTCGCCATGACTGCTCGTCATTCTGCGCAGTCAATCGTCGTCTCTCAGCTGATGGGCTTTTGGGTGGTCTTATCCTGCCCCGGCATGTTCCGAAGCTCTACATCAATCTGGCCAGTCGCGGAAGATAAAGCTGAGTTCAAACCGTTAGGCAGGTTTTGACGAACATTTTGCGACTTGGACCCACTCAAACGGCGCTGCGCAGCGATATCGCCCATTTTTGCGCTTTGTTGGTTACAACGGAGGGCATTCTATATGTTCGTGTGGTCTTTACGTTTTGTGCTCCTGGATTTTATATGAAAAGGTAGGACTTCTTGTTGAGAGTGATTGAAACCCAGCTAAGGAGCTTAGTTCGCGGCCAAGGTCAGCCTTCCAAATCCTTACCATCACGACGGACAGCAACTTGGACACTTTACCCGAGTGGATGCTTGGGCTTACAATGAATGAAGTCGACGTAACGGCAGTTTCGTGCCATTCGCTGAGATCTGCTCCCCGTAAGTTTCTGAGGCCGCTGCCCCTACCCATACCGCACGCCGCATTAATATTCCCCGCCAATCCAGGCATCATGCGCTGAATGGTTGAAGCTTCCAAATGTTAACGAGGTAGTGACGCCTGTTTGCATATAACCGCGTGGTTGGTTGGATGGTGGATGGATGAGCGTTGGATGATATCGGGGGGACCAGGCAGGACGTTCCGGCTTTAATCCGCGGTCTAAAATCACGTTGATCATTCTTCTGTCCGCCTTCAACGTCGAGACCCCATATGACATTCCTTCGCCGCACCTTCACGTCCAGCGCACTTCCAAATCTTCCACCAGATTTTCTATCTTCAAAGATCGTCGACTCCGGGCATGACAGACCTATATCTTTCCCAAACCTCTGCATCACAGCGGATGCCAATACATTGTCCAGTCCATATGCAACCTCGGACTTAAGAGGTCCGCGCCACGACGTCGACGATTCTAGTTGCATCGGAGGCAAGATCTTGAACTCACCATCGCCGGCGTCCATGTCGACGCCGCTATTCTTCTGATTCGAAGCTCTGAGCAGACCGGCGAAAAAGATTTTTACCTGCGGTCTATTCCCACCAGCCTGAAAATTTCAACGCATCAATATCCATCGCTACTGCGACCATGTCAATGTCGATCTCTTTCGTCGATCTGCTCGCAACAGTGTTGCGATTTCCCTTTCCTCCAGTTCGTCTGTCGTGCCGTTATTGGGTGCGCGTTTCCAAGGCTCGGCGCTGGGCCGCGCAGGACAGCGCATGATCCCTCCAAATCACTGTCATCGCTGTTCGGAGAGCATCGTGATACCTTGTCCATAGGTATTTTGACAATGCAGATCCGGGCTTACGAGGTCCGTGCGGCGATTTCCCATCAATAGTGTCGACGTTCTTCTGATCTGTCCGGATTTCTGGCTGACTCCCAGCGTTCTGTATCCCACGAACTTCCACTCATCGACCTCATCTCTTTCGCCATCTGCAGTATCAATAGCAACGGCAGCACGATTGCCATTTCCCCCACACCTCTCACACCATCGCCACTCATGGCAGGACACTTAGCCCGCCGGGGTAACTTGACAGTGCCCTCTGGAAATCTGTCCCACCACACGTCGCTCACGTCTATACACGTGCCCATATTGCATGGTGCTTTAACACACAGACTAATCCAGGTAGTAGACTCCCCGTTTAGGCTTCGAAATAGAACGACGGTAGGTTAGTTGCCACGTCGTACGTCTTATCCACGGCATATCATACACCCGAGGGAGTTTATCACGGCGCAGGTGGGCCCATCGGTATACCAAATTCGGTCCCATTTTATGAAGCTGAACCCGTTCGGGGCTGTAGGGCTCCGTACCGTGGACGACACACGATTCCAGCGCCATCGTGCTTGCGCAAATTTGCACAGATGGGGTAGTTGGCGCATAAACACGTACCGGGCTGGCGTGCATATATCTGCTCTTTGTGAGGCCTGGAGAAGCCTGATTACGAGATCGATATGGACATCGAAGCCAAAATCGGGGCAAGAAACTCGAAGATCGAATCGACCGTGACAAATGTTCCATTCCCGTCCCCTTGGCCACTTGATACCCACGTGTTAGTGACTGGTAGTGAAGTCCTCCCACATCGACAACGAATCCATGCAGATGCCTTATCGGCGCCACGTTTGCCGCAAGGTCAGTGCGATGCACATGCACCTGCACTAGGCATACGTGCTGGGGCAGGGACAGCGGAGATCTGTGAGGAACCGCCGTAGAACTACCTGCGGAACAGGGAAGCCACCCACTACCTACGCACGGAACCAGCTGATCGCCTTCACTGCGATATTCGAAGCGTCCTGGTACTGGCGGGCGGCACGTGTTGCGAGGCGAGCGGAGTCTCCTTGGGTCACTTCGAATTTTTCGCGATGGAAAGGCACACGCGCCTCGAGGCTCTTTGAATGCTGTTGTCCGAGGGCATATTACTCTTTTCTCTCCCTGCGTGGATCGGGAGGGCAGGGTGTTAGGAAGGAAACACGTTCAGGTCGACACGTTCAGGGCGCATTGTTCACTTTCCACCGGCTTCTTTCACGCCTGCATGTCATAATCATGGGTCAGATCGCCGCTCCGGGCTCAGGTTCGCCGCCAAGTCTGCAATACACCGGATTGTCGCGCTCGCTGCCGATATGGTGAGGACATGTTCACAATCTGAAACATCATTGCCCTTGACCATCGGCACCGACATCGCACACGCATGACAGTTCTCCGCTATGGGTGCCTCCGGCGCACGTCCTCCATCATTCCAACAGCTCGTCAGCACTGAAACTGGACACATGTCCTTACTGCAGCCCAATGAAGTGCCATGCTCAGGTACTAGCGTCGTGGCATTCGCTCAAACCTGTGACCAAGAATATGGTATCTCTCGTACCCACATCGCACGATACATCCAGTACTCATATGTTTCACTGTGGGGCTTCAGAATTGAGTAATCAAGCGACACCAGGTGCTAGTAGTTGCGGAGACATTATGTATCGTATCAAGCCATCCATCCACGGTCTTTCACCCGAAATCTGGACTTGGACGCGTCGGAGCATCGTACCGTATTCCAAAATCGGCTGTATTCAAGACGCTCGCTCTCCAATACCCGGCGCCACATCAACAGCGAATCCATGTTAACCTGCACCGGTGCGATGGTTTGGGCCTGGATGTATGTCGGGGCAAACACGAGCCGGCGATGAACGATGAAACAATATCTCTCCATCACGGCCTCGCTGGGTGCACCTCTCACCATATTTGGCACAATGCGCATGATAGACCATCAAAGCTGCCATCGCTCGTGCGACCGCGCCGCTCACATAGCAATCTGACCTTTCCATATGCACGCTCGGGCTAAACGGATCCGTGCGACGGTGCATCAAGTCACCGTCAGGAGATCGACGCTTCAACGACAATGAACAACAGGCTAAGCTTCCGATCTGAACTTCCAACCTGACTGCCTGACTGCTGCCGACCTCTCTTCGTCCTGCGCCATCCAATGCAGCACAGCGATTTCTATTTTGCAATCCATTGTATCATCCCCTCTGCCCTGGAAACGTGATGTGTACCACGATGTACTACGGAGGCTTGTGTTAGTGTTCCGGACGCCGTCCAGACCATATCCTATCGCATTCCTTAGCCACCCCTCCAGAGTCCAGATCGTTCCTTTCGGCTTCGAAATGAAATGGCGGCGAGGTAGCCTCTGTAGCAGAGTCCTTACGTCTTCTCCGTCCAGTGTCCACGGCATAGCGTACCCCCGAGGCAAGCGCTTGTATCTAATTGGCCTTACATGGTACCCCGCCCGGTGTTGTGCGAACCCGACACTGACCAAGATTCGTGGACAAATGCCGTTGTTGGCTCCTCCCGCCGGCGGGACGAAGAGGCACATGCACATGGATGCAGTGGGCACGAGGGTGCACTCATGTGGGAAATCGAAACGGGGCGGGAAGCACGTATCAGCAGCGACCACGCGTGGGACAGCTGATCGCCTGATTTCGAAGGAAGTTCGAACCGCTGTGCAGCCTTCTTTGGGCGTACATTGAACGTGGTACGAGGGGAACGGAGATCCTAGCTCACTTCGAATTCACAGGCACCCAGAGGTTTTCGATGTGCCGTTGTCCGAGGCGACCTTGCTTTAGGTGGCTAGGAGGTAACAGCACTATGCCCTAATGGACGCACTCGACCAGTAGCTTCTCCTAAGCCCTTGTCTTCGTGGTATCGCGTTAAGTCGGATTTACCATTTCCGCCAACATGTATATTTCGGGCTCACGCTGTCACATTCGCCGTCCCTTCGCGTCAGCTGGGTCCAATACAAGGACCACGCTGCTGCAAGAAGCTAGATTGATTACCGCTGCGGCTGGCTGTCTTGAGTATTCGCGGTACAGTTGCAGTCGTTTGCATGTTCCGCTAGAAATCTCATCGCCGGTACGTCGTGCAACATCGTTCCTTCGATCTGCATATGTCCTTAATGATGTTGGCTTGAGGTTGAGATTGTTGGGGCCCACTGTAGGTCCGGTTTGAATGTTTCCGTCCCACTCTCGGAATTCTTCGAAGCGTTTCATCGCCTCCCTTCCCTTATCACATCTAAGCGAGGCCCTCACGTCTCGCATCGGCCTCGAGGACAGAGAAAAAAAACCGGGTTCCTGTGGATGTACCTTTCTCCGAGGAGTGTTTCGGGCACCAAGTCCATGCTCAGCTAACCGTCTTCCTTATCCTGTGGGCGTGTCGCACTGGTGACACAAATTCCGGCCGTTCTTCGTGCCGAAAGACTCTGTGAGCGCGTTGCTGGCCGTGGACCCCAATCCCTCTACCTGCAATTGTGACGGTCTTTAGGGTTCTCTATGATCAAAAGGATCGACGTCATGCGACCATCTGTCTGGGTGGACCTGTGACGAAAACGGACCAACATCACACGCGATTTATTCGGCCAAAGCACGGGATTGATCGCACTGGAAATCACTTGAAGGATCTCGCTGATGAGGCACAGTTTGCACAGGATGGATGTATATACATCGCACCAGGCACCCCAAGGAACTCGTCTACATCTAATACACTTTCTGATTACACTCCCTGGTGTTCGCTATTTCCTCCCTCGGACCGGTAATCAGGTTCCGAGTCGATTGGGGCCCAGAGTGTTGTTATAAGGTCCAACTTCTACATGCCGTACACGGTCTAGGGCTGTGGTTTTCAGCTTGGGGTCAGCATACCCTACCATGACCTTATTTTATTTGCGTCGGCTGATCTCAAATTTAAAAAAAGGTTGTTGCATGCGCACCGCCGGATATTTTGATCAGCGAATCGATCTTAAGACGCCATGTGTAAGTCTCTCGTCACCGGACCCCTATGCTCCGTTTGACTTTCGGTGGTGGGGAACATATGTGTATGGTCTAGCAGATGACGCATCTCCTGTATCCACCCGCTGAGGGCGTTCGGACATTCTGATATCGGTTTTCTCTGGAACGGAAAATGTTCCCGAGCATCTTATCCGCCTGTAACTTGGTTCCTGACGGGGACTCGATGAAAGACACTGTCAACGTCTTATCCGCGCTCGTATGAACGCGGTCCTTTCCGGGTTTATATTGATATACCCGTCACCACCAATCGTACCTCCAATCAGACTTGTGCGATGTGCTTTCGTCCATATGGGGATGCAGCACCACAGTGATGCTTATGCTTGCTCATGCTTCGTGATAGGCACACAAAATTCCGGAGGAGCCATTTAGGTTATGTTCCAATTACTATATAATCATCAAGCCAGCGCAAGTCTGTCAGCTTCAAGTCACAATCCCGTCCCCAATGCGCACTGATATTTTCGTCTGTGTCCTCGCCTCTGTCCTCGTCGCAGTTAAGGCTGCACCCCTCGTGAGTATCCTATCCTACTTCTAATCCTCCACGTCATCTCTGACGGAATAGATCCACAGGAGGTTACATCTGATGTATGCAACTTGGCCAGGACAATTTCTGTCATAATCTTAACTGCACCCATTTTTTAGGCCGTCGCTGCTCCTCCCTGGAGAAAAGACGTCACTGATGCTATTCCAGCCCCTGGGTGGAAGCGTGACACCGACTCCATTGGCACACCCGACTGGAGACGTGAAACAGACACTACTGCCGCTCCCCCATGGAAGCGCGATATAACATCTGCCGACCCCGCTCCCGATTGGAAGCGCAACACCGACTCTACCGACACACCCGACTGGAGACGTGACAGCGACTCCATTGCCGCTCCCCCATGGAAGCGTGTCGACGATACCACCCCTGCACCGCCGTGGAAACGGGAAATCCACGAGGTTCTCCCTGCCCCTGGGTGGCGCCGCACCGAAGATTCCATTCCGGCACCCCCTTGGAAGTGAGAAGCTGAGACGGGAGCCGCTGCGGCGCCACCCTGGTGAGGCCAAGAAGCTAGGAAGAGGGTCAATGATTCCATACATAGCCTCAGGATTACCACGGTTTCTTTTCGTTTGCTCGCCGGATCACGCACCTAAAAATGTTTCTTTGACACGAGCACTGTCCTTTACGTTGGTCTTTTGGTTCTAGCGTTGTTGTACTGTACAAATTCTACACGAGTCAAAATTATAATTAGATGACATCCCTGCTTTCGTCGACACTTGTTAGAGGACAAAGACGTAGGCCCTTATCGGCAAATACTGAAAGGTGGACACCGAAAACGTCGAGACATGATGCGTGGTTTCAACTTCTCGGCAGTAAGCCCGGAGCAGGTGGAGAAAGCAGTGCCCACGACGATGCAGAATGAGACAATCAGACTTCTTTTGCGTCAAAAATTATGTACCCAGCCACATATCATCTTCATCATGTCAAGCCGTTGGCTTCTGGTGCCCAACGCCACATGCGTCCTCACATCCGTCTTGTTCTTGAACGTGAGTGGATACAGAATCGTATATCAGGATTGGTGGTCGGATTCCTAAAGCACTGATTACCCCGAAGAAGCAAAGCGGTCCGTTTCAAGGCGGAAGGTGTCCTGAGCCCAACTTTTTATTCTAAGTAGGAAACCAATGAACAGCCCCAGGCACACAAGTACCCGTGGTTTTGTTTTTCCACCCTGGTCGGAAAACGCAAGTGAGTGAAGCGGCATACCTCGATTCATGTCCGATGCCGGTTCCGGGGTGTAAACCGAACGAATTCGCGGGCACTGAAGTGTTAAAATACCCCGTTTCAGAGGCTGTGAACGCAAAGCATGCCACCGGACTAAGACGCAAGATTTGCTTGAGCTTCTGGGGGGAGCCGAGACCGACGGAGTAAAAGCGGGGATGAGTGTGGGTGGTAAAACGTGTATAATTGACAGCGCTGACGAAACGGTCCCTGATGCCTTTACAAAAATACACGATGCGCACCAATAGCAGGAGGTCAGAGGCGTGGACTCGGAAGAAAGTCGAGATGTAAAGGTCCATCACATGAGATGAATGACTCTCGACATGCCTGAGTCGTGGAAAAGTCGGTAGGAATGCGGCTAGTGGCACGACGTGCACCAGGACACGGTGATAAGTTCAACTTGTTCTCCCAAGAACCTTGTCAAGATGTATATCACGCGGACGTCAACAACTGCCCGAAACGATACACCGCGGCCTTAGAGTGGGGTTTCTACAGCGGGTGAAGAGACTTCACTTGGAATGACTCGGGGCGTCCGCTACTGCGGCTGCCTACAGGTCGCTAGGATGCTGGTTAACGATGGTCACGGATTTACGGATCGCCTCACTCTTATGGACCCGACGGTATTCCTACGATCTCTGGCAGTCCATGATTTAAAATCCGAGGAGGACAGTACTTCCAAGAGGTCAGCGTCTTGATCATAGGATCTGCTTCGCCCATCCCAGCACGGTGGGGGACCAGGTGCCGCGACGATCGTAGAATCTACGGTTCCGGTGCTCCAGAAAGATATCTAGAGACCTACGATGTTATCACGGTCCGGGAATAGCCCAAGTAAACGCGAGAGCAAAGTGGAGAGGGGTTCGATCAAGAACAGGGATATTTGTGACGAAATGTTATCAATTCAAGCATCAAATACGGATCGACAAACTTGCATGCCGTGGGCCGAAACCCCTCTTTTTAGACCCTCCGAGCAGAGGTACGATGTACGTACATATGTATCAATCATAGATTGAGTTGTGCACGCGACCGCCGAGTTAGATGGCCCAGTATTTGGGGTCCTATCAGGATGACGACTTAGGGGAGGATTAGCAGATAATCTGAGCCTTCACATGAGTCCCTGTGCATGCTAGTCGCAAGCAGCAAGGAATTATCGAAAGTTAAACGAAATGACTGAAATGCATACCAGCCACAGATATGTATCCCTTAAATCGTCAAGCGATAGGAAAGGCTTTGTGTACTCCAATACAACAAGCGCTCATACCGTCACCTGTCCTAAAGCACGGTTCCGGTGCTTGGTCACGTTGACCAGGGGAACCCTCATCAGTGACCGAAGTGCTTACGACTTCGCACAGTTCGGCATGCGGCACGGATTTCCTCCATGGTTTTCGTTCCGAATGTGCGGGACTGGGGCGAGCAGCGTTGCCTCGATACTCCAACGCGGATTGTGACGATAGAGTCGATGGAGACACTGGGTGTGATGACGCCTTTGGCTCGAATGTGAGGGCGAAAGGAGATGAGTAAGGTCGATGGGAATGGTGTATTAGAACAGGGGAAGGGCGTAGATGGCCAAGATGGTAGACGAAGCGCCGTTACGACCCCTGTGTGTGAGTACCATAGATGAGCTGGGTCTTTGTCGCGAAGGATTGACAAGTATCTCTTGAATCGTTAACCGGCCGCGACAACGTGTAGGTTAAATCCCCATAGGGGCTGTCTTAGATGTTATTCCACATCCGAGGTCGCAACAAGTGCAGGAAGGAGGCGTAGCAGTAGGTGAACGGCGATGACGCCGACTTTCAAGTCATCAGACTGATGATCACAATATGGAGTGGAAGTGCAAGCGGGTCTCGGGAAAAGCAGGGCACGCTGATCTGACTTTCAGCTGAAGAGGCGTTGACCGCTGATGTCGAAGTAAAATCAGACTCCTGAGGTAGCCAGAGCACTTTCTATCCGGTCGCTTTTGACCGCGACCAGTGGCTGATCGCCGTCCGCACCAATCTTCCCCATAACTTTCACCCGCATCTACGGGCGGAGCATGCTCCTATGGCGTCGTTCCTGACAACTGTTTTCCGGTCTTTTCTCCGGCGATATTTCGACAACGTTTGATCAAGGGAGACTGCAGTCCGTACCGAGACAAGTATTTCATGCGGTATGACGCAGGCGATCTTCATCTCGTTTCAAGCCTGGCAGGTCTAGTTTCGCCTCCTCGAGTATGCAAGTCGGAATATGAGCAGCTCGAAAGTGTTGAGCTCGTATTGTGATATCTAGCGATGCATCTGATACGCATGACGCGCTCGCGTGTCAATGAATACGGACAAATGAATTGACTGGCTCACCGCGTAGAACAATGATCAGAGATACACTAGGAGATGTGCAATGCCGCCTGATCCCTACTAAGGAGAGGGTAAGTATTCCGCGAAATGCATGAAGCCGTAATGGATCGTAATGAGAAGTGTTTGCTGTTATGCCGTGCTGAAAAAGGGCGGGTAATGCATGAACGTTCTAAATCCAGGTAATCGGACGGAAGAATGAGCTTGTCTTAGCTCTCTCTCAGGGACCAGGTTTGCTAATACTCACTCACTGACGACAGTCATTTTAGTCCTACTGAATTCTGAAGGACCTTCGCTAGTTGCAAATGTTGGGACTGTAAGACGCCAAGCGGCGACAGGGAACAGGGCTGGTCTGACATGTCAATAGATCCTACTTTCCCACATATTTAACTTCCTCCGTGGACCTTCACCCGTCGCCAGCCTCCTGGATTTTGACAAAGTATGAGAACGCCATACTGCAGTGCTAAGCCCCACGGAGTGTTTTCGCGAACCTTACCTGTTCCTTCAAAGACCGGGGATCGGATTCGAGTAGCCGTGGACGAAGGAAGAATGACTACCGTACCACTGCGCTCGAGCTGGGGTGGTTCTCATACCCTTCCGTAAGACCTCAAATAGCGGTTGTCCAGCGCAACTCATTTGTCGTCATAACAAATGACAGAATGTCTCTTGTTTAACCCCATTTCTGTTTGTTGATTTCCATCAATCTGGACAATGCCCACCCCTCCATTATTGCCCTTGGCATATGACCCTTTAAAACTTTCCTCGTTCACCTTCACAGGGTTTATCCCTGCAGAACCCCGGCTGAATATCTATGCCTTCGGACATCCCTGCTGATGTTGCATACATCGGAGGGGTATGGTGCGAAGCTGTGCTGTACGGTATGTCGAGCATTTCTTTGTCCACCATCGCCAACTCATTTGTCTCATAGGAATCCAGTGTGTGCATTATCTTGAACGCTCTTGCAAAACATCTGATGTCTTTTCACAGCCTCGTCGCATTCGGTGTGGTTTGTAGCGTATTCCTTGGCAAATCCTACATGAGAGGGCGAGATATCGCGTCTGGGTGAGTACATAATTGTTGTTCAGCCTTCTTGGGTGATCCCTGTTCATGTTATGAGAATAGGCTCCTTCTGGGGATGAGTACTTGCATGTTCGTGTTGTCTACGGCTCATGTCGCTCTCGCACTCCATCATCTAGTCCGAGGCTTCATCCTTGAACGTGATATCGACGGTGGTCCCGATGGTTTCTTCCACCGAAACGTGTTCCCAACCCGCAAAGCGATTTATCTCGTCAATGTACGCCACCACTAATATTGTAACCGCGCAATGCCTAACTCCACATGGCTCAGACTCTGCTTGGCGACTCACTCCTGGTGCGCAACAGCTTCGCCGCGCGCCAGCTTCCTTAACTCTGACTCGAGATCTTAGATCTGGCGTGTGTATGTTATTTGGGGTCGAAGTTGGAAGATATCTACGCTGCCCGTGAGTCATTCGCACCTTAAATGTCTCAACGAGTATTGATTATGCGACCAGGTACTTCTTCTCTTAGGTACCACCGGTGCGTCCCTGGTCCTCTTCGTTTTTCGAACTGCCCCACCGACTATCGTAGCATGCGGCATTAAGACCATTGTCGCAAATGTGACTTCTTCAGGCCATTCTGTATTCGCCCCAGATATCCTCTCCTGGGTCACCTCAGCATTTGTACTCAATATCACAACACAAATCACGGCAACTGTGATGCTCGCAAGCAAGATCGTTCGAGCATCCAACCTTGCCAACGCAGGTTCGCGAAATAGATCGTATTATGCATCGCTCTTGTGGCTGGTCATCGAATCCGGCGCGATATATACGTCGGCTGCCATTGTACAATTAATTACCTACCTGGCAAAGATGAACGCCGGCGTGATCCTGGAGCTCATGCTAGCTCAATTAAGTGTACGTTCTTATTGAACGGACTATCCTCGATCTTCGTAGCTCAAGTTCTTTCTCCAGGCAATAGTTCCCGCGTTGATAGTTGTCCGCGTCGGATTAGGCTTCGCGTACGAAGGGAATGAGCCACCATCAGATGAAGTGGTCCTCACCACGTTCCACGACAGTATACCCCTATCCGTCGACATTGAAAAGAGTATCAACGACACCACTGGATCAAAGAGGCTTGCAGATAAGCCTTCATCAGAAGGGCGAAGTTCGCAATCCACGCGTTTCCGCGGCCCATCCAATGATATCCGGCATCAGAGTTACCACACGGATCTGGGAGGGCCACTATGACCTTCAGTTTACAATGTATTTCGATGCTTGACTTATACTGCTACTCTACGCACTAGTTACCACATTGTTACGGTGTCGTCAGTCTCCCTGATCACATGTATTACCTACGCTCCTGTATTAGATAGAACAATTAGGTACTTCTATCGTCAGTAGAGAATACCAATTGTCGCAAAAGGGAGTAGGTACAGACACGCGGAGCTCACAAACTCGCTCACCACTCAACGATCTCCGGGAAGAACTTCTCAATGAGAGTAGTATAGTAAGGCTTCAGCGCTTCCAGATTGACAGGATCATCACTCTTGCTGTATAAGTCATAGGGATTGAATGCGCGGACTGCCTCAAGCGCTGCCCTATCACCTGGACATGTCAGGTGCTGATAAGCACCCTCACGGTGCCACCTGGATTGGGGGTATTCAGAATTGCCCTGACAGAAACACCATCTCTACCTACGGGTAAAAGCTGTGGTAGCGGATCATGGCTAGGCCTTCAGAGGGTAGGCTGCATTGGTTCCTAAGGACGAGATAAAGATACTGAGAAACATCAGGCTATCTCCCGCAACGAGCGAAGGGGATTTGATCAAACCTCGTCGTGGCCCCACGACAGCATTACATTATCTAGGCCACAGCCTGGCTGGTACACCCCGTACTCCTTGGAATAGATCGCGTCGTTGGAGTCTGGGTTCCCAGAAAAGGTGTCGTAGTATATGATCCTGTCGGAGAAGCCACATCCGACAACTGTCACTAAAGGCTAAGTCGCTGTCAATGTGAAAGACG
Source organism: Lyophyllum decastes (assembly GCA_025854295.1). Taxonomy (NCBI): domain Eukaryota; kingdom Fungi; phylum Basidiomycota; class Agaricomycetes; order Agaricales; family Lyophyllaceae; genus Lyophyllum; species Lyophyllum decastes. The sequence continues at coordinate 395,750 of CP107709.1, forward strand.
TAGTTCAATCCCACCAAAGGTGTCCTAACAAGTAAGGAGTTAGGTGAATATGGTGAGCCAACGGGGAAATGTAATGGTACTCCAACGACGTCCCACTGGCCGCTGATATTGCAGACAGAGTGAGTTAAGTTTTGGTAGAAATACAGGCTGTGAACATACTCTGAACCAAAAATATACAATAGTTTACCAAGGTCATGCACAAGCCCGACGACCTGCATCCACTCCGGCTTTCCGTCCCTGCGAATAGCCTCAGCGGTCTGCAGAAGATGCTCAATCTGGGAGACGTCAGTCTAGATTCAGGGTCAGTTTTGATAGGTAGAGTCAAAATCAGAGAATTACACTGACGTCAGGGTCCGAGTCGTCCACCAAGGTATTCAACTTCTCCATAGCTTCCCATATACCTAGTTGAGTGGTGTATTTAGTCACAGTCGGCATTGCCTGGCTGGTATTTACCCATCCGAGCGCGCACTGACTTCCTGAACTTGACTCGGACGTCGATGTTGAATTCCATAGTCTGTTTCTCTATTTTAAGGCACATCGTGGGTATGAATGGCTGGGCAGATATGACAAGTGCGTCACCATGTTGTTCCCTGTAAAAATCCTTTACTTTGTCACAGGCTGCCTCATACTGGCGAAATTTGGCCTTGTCTTTCTCAGCGTCGAAGATGGACTGCTCCGTGTACAGCTTTCCTTTCAAGATATTAACTATGAAGCATTAGCGCCATGTAATTGCTTCTAGAGTTTTTAGGAGCACCTTTGTCAATGTCATCCGACACAGCTTCAAGCTCGGGCAAGTCAGGAATATGCATGGTGATAGATGAGAAGGGAAGTAAGATCCGTGGCTATAAGAGAGCAGAAGCCACTGTAAAAATTGAGTTGGGATTCGGCTCCATAGACATGCAAATGGAGCAATGATGGAAGTCAAGTGGAGAAATCAGTTTGCTTGTGCGACCGACCTGGGGCAAATAGAGTCAAGACAACAATGTATCTTATGTAGTATAGTTAAATAATGTGTATAGAATAGAGCCTTGCAATATAACTTGTCCTGGCATCTCTACATGATATGTAAGCCCTCAAGAATGGTTGAAATTGCCTGCGCGATGTGGTCTAGTTGTATCTTTTTTGTATGTAAATGCCGTGAATTATCTGGCACACACAAAAGGAGGCCATGTAATGGTGAAAGATATTATCTTTCATGCTAACATCAATAATCTCAATAATCAATGGAATTGGGTGCATGACTGACAATCAGACCGTCTTCTAAATAATTACACCTCCCTTCCCCCAGGAGGTTTTCCCTAATGTCATACATGCCTAGAAATTCAACCTAACTTACTTTGTGCAACAAAACCCGTATTTTGATATTAGTGTTGGGATCCTGCTCTCACTTGAGATTGTAGAGTCGCTCTGCTGACGAATCATATGCCTCAAGAATAAAGTGTGGCCACGCAATGCCACGCTAGCACCCACAATTGATATGAGGGACATCGATATGATGTTGGAGAGCAACAAAACACATCTGATCAAGTTCGAGAACGACCACAGCCTCGACAACAAGACTAGCCAACCACGATAACTATGATAAACACACTGGCGGCCACACGCCTCTTCAAGTAGCACAACGTGGTGGCAAGCGAGCGAGGCATGTCACGCCCATCGCATTGTTCGGTGCTGCCCGGAAGCAGGGACAGCCATAATCGTTACGAGTCACAAGCGTTTCCTGTCTTCAAATGATCTCCTATTGGGCGATGATCTTCCGTCACCACTTATCAGACAGAACACGCTGATAGATGGTTCCTCGTACATCGAGGACACAAAACCCAAGACTTACCGTAGTGGCGAGGGTTGCGTGTCACTTCAGCTCGGGTTTATGCCCATCCACAAATTACCTTCCATAACAGACGGAGTCACCATAGTGACGGATAGGTTTCATTATTTCGTGTACATGGAGGAGAATGTCATCGAGGGTGCAAAACGTCGAACCGCGGGTATAAAAGTCAACGAACCCGTCGTGCTTGTACATCTGCATTGTATACTTGAGTTGACAAAACATGGTGACGGAGACAAATACGCACTTCAGTTTGAATCGTTACCGCGGACCGAGTCCTCAACGTGAATCATGTATATAGGAGCGGGGGTGCATGGGGATTGAGTGTTCAAAATAATGATGACAAGGACCATAGAATCCAAAAGATGCCAAAGAGACCCATGCTCGGTGCTGATAACCCAGCGACGCCGTCGACGAGTGGAACTGCAGTCCCTATTGTCTGGTTGAGGCAATTCAGCAGGTTTCTGTCAATATTGTTTGGAAGAGGAACATCGGGCGTTCCATCAGGTCCTAGAGCCGCGGTGTCGTTATAGCCATCGAGAGTCAGTGCAACGGTACTCGCTCGATAGTATTGAATGGTCTGCTCGGGTTGTGGAATGGCTGAGAACGAATCATCGTAAGGCGACGGAGCTGAGGAAGTGGATCCGTTCAGATTACTCGAGCAAGCGTCTTTGATGTCGGTTATTAACGCGGCGACAGTCGTATTGTCAGAAATAAGTCGGTATGTGGTATTTCCTGCATTTGAAAAGAACGCGGCAGTAGCCATAGGTCCTCCTGGACGACTGCTGTTGTTAGGCCGCCCATACTGAAGAGTAGCAACGATCAATATCTCGACAGGACGGGAAACACGCCTCATACCTCTGAATTGTGCAAGTAAGCACCGGCACCAACGCCGCCGATTCCACCCCATGCGATGGGCCAAAAGACAAATGGAAAGCCGCGTCCGGCGACGCCTCGCCCGGCAACTCCTGGGTACCCGCTGCCGTATTGTCTAAGAGGACGATGGTGTGAGTTTGTAGTTTCACTTCAAATATAACGGCGTACTGGTTTCCATAAACTTGACTTCTCGTACCGCCGCCAGAGTCACGACCTGCGAACGGTTGGCCAGCTGGAATAGTTGTAGATTTTCCACCACCAGGTCCAAAGGATGTTGCGCCCTTTGTCGTACCGGCTGAGCTGACAGGAGCGGAGCGGCCAGCACCACCTGAGCCTCCCCTCCCTCCACCACCACCGCCCTTTCTTCGGTATAAACTCCTTGACCTCTTGTTGGATGGTGCGGAAATGAACCAGACGAACATGTTCAAGTCCTATACCTGGAAATCCGGTCAGAGGTTTCGGCAAACATATCAAGACAAAACGTACGCTCGCTTTGGACCGGGAGGGGAAGGAAGAATGTCTGTCAGCAACTCTCATACTCTCGCCCTGTTTATATATTCTGGCTTGGCAAGACTAGAGCAGCCAAATTTGGCAGTTTGCATAGCCTTAAGGCTTAGACATTCCCACGAATCGGTTAGATCTGATTTCGGATCCCTTTTTGTCCATCCACTCGTAAGCCATCCATCCTAAAGTGAACCGAAAGGTAATAGTCCTGTTGGGACACTTTCTCTGCGATAACCTTTCGCGGCCTGTCTCTACGCTTACCTTTCTCAGGTCTGTTTTCTCAGGCGCCTTACTGGACATCGGGTCAGCCCAAAAGCAAGCGCTCGACGCGCAAGTGATGCGATTCTAGTGGAGGAATAGTCATTGAAAACCACTCTTCTTATCTCTGCCAAAGGCCCTATTTCAGAGCTCATTACCCAAAGGCTCAAGGGACACAATCACTACATCTAGTTTCAAAACGCTACGATTGACTTCCCTGCGTGATAGGACGTTATTCGATTCTGATTGGATTCGCTTTCGGGGATGGGACCGGAGTGCTCACATCCTACACAGCCTTGCCAAAAAAAACAGGTTCTTACTCTTCGATTCATACCACAAATGTCATGAGGCTAGCTCAATTTGCACGTTAGCCTGCATCACGGCCTGTTAGAGCTACGCACGTCGCGGAGCACACCGTCTCGGAAAAAATTCTCGTTCAACGTTCTCATTCATCTTGTTAAGCATAGAATTCGAGCTGCCGGGGCGATTTCTTTTTCTAGGCTGGGTCCGACTGCCGAGCAGAACGCAAATAGACCGCCTTCCAGGGATATCCGTTTGCGGATGAGCACAGCAATCGGCAAACCACAAGCGCCTCAACCCGGCGGCATTCTGCAAGGTGACAGTGTTACGCGAATATTATTACATCGAAAGGACTTGGCAACGATTCTGTGGAAGGTTCTAAAATTCATCATGGCGTACCGCTCGTTCGCTACGTGCGTACACGTCCAAAACCTGCGAATTTTCAGCGAGCATTCGTAAGGTCACTTCCATGTCTCTCGGGTTCGTGCTGATTCGGCCAAAGTATTTGCAGAGACATGTGGAGGAACCTGAGCACTGCACCGCCTCGACGCCATTATCCCATTGACATAAGTGATATGCGTGTTGCGATTCTCCTTGGAAACATGCATGGCCGCCGACCAATGTTAGAGACGCCGGAGACCACGTCATCCTATGGCCAATGCCATATACCACGGTACACTAGCAGTGGACGTGACGTCCGACCGTGGCTCGGCCGGAAAGCCCCAGACCGCAATGGATACGGTAGCTATCATCTTGATGTCCCCCGTTCGATCCAGGCAAGTCGGACTATCTTGGACGGGGTATCTTTTGTTCTTCACCAACCATGCTTCGCGCAGACCGCTCCAGAGGATACTTTCTCGCTTTCGAGGCAGAGGGACGAAAGGCTCCATGCACATGTTACCACCTGTTTGGTCCGTCCACCGATTCGCAATAATTCGCCGCCGTCGAGGAGGAGATGACGAAACAACTTCGGAGCGAATATCGAACTGCGCAGTTTTACGAGTTATTGATTTATAGTTTCCAGATGAGGGTACGACAGTGCAGGTCACCATGGTATATATTTAGGTATAAGTAGGTATCACACAAAACCTGGCATGAGGATGGGTATATTGTTTGGTATCGGTGGCGGTCATAGGTATATAAAAGATAAGCTATTGTAACAATAGATGGCGGCGAAGAACATGCGTGCTATAATGGACTGTAACTCGGAAAAATTAGCGTGTATGCACGGTATTGTATGTATGATACTCTGAGGGTGGCGCTGAAATGAGTAGCCGTATATCGACGGCATGGTGCCCTATAGGGATTCGAGACACCACATGGCCCAGGCAATAAACACCAATCCGAGGGCGGATGGAATGTATGAGGGTAAGGCAGATCCTACTAGAGGGACGCTCGTGCCAATAGTCTGATTGATACAAGCCAGAAGCTTCGCGTCAAGGTTGGTAGGAAGCGGTACTGGCAGGGCACTCTCGTTTGCGCCGAGTGCGGCAGTGTTATTGTAGCCATCGAGTGTAAGGACGACGCTACTGGCACGATAGTACTGGATAGTCTCCTCTGGTTTAGGATAGGGCGTCTGGGAAGAGTTATACGGTAGGAGTCCAGACACAGTAAACGTGTTGGTGTTATGGCAGCTGTCATTCACGGCGGTTTGAAGCCAGGTGACTGTCGTATTGTCCGAGATGATATGGAATGTCGATTCGGGTGAGGAGAACGCCACTTGGCGAAGTGGTCCCCCAGGGCGAGCGGAGCTGTTGGCGTCGCCGTACTGGGAGAATTGTCAATAGTGTTGAAAAACGAGTAAGAAGTAGTCCTCACTTCTTCCTCACGGTATAAGTAATATCCTCCGGCTCCGACTGGCGCGCTGAAAACGACAGGATAGAATATGAAGGGAAAACCTCTGCCTTGAACACCCCGACCATTTACACCTGGGTAGCCACTCCCGTAGGTTCTAAGACATTAACACTATCAATAGGCTGTACAGCTAACGTAAAACGCAACTCACTGTGTACCGTATACCTGACCTCGCGTGCCGCCACCGACTTCACGGCCAGCAAACGGTTGATTTGCGGGAATGACGGACTTGGGTCCACCGCCTGCACTGGAAGGGCTTGCCTTGAGACCCTTGCCGCCGGAGGTGATCGGAAAGGATGATCCACTCTTCCCCCCCGTAGACGTCGAGCTCTTCGTGCCAGAACTGCTACCGCGGACTGCGCCTCCGCCACCGCGGCCACCACCACCACCTCCACCCTTACGGCGAAGCAAGCTCTTGGTGCTCGTCCTCTCACGGTATGTGAAGAATGGAATAAGCATGTCCTGCGCGGATAGGCTGATTGCAAAATGACAACGACGTAGCGGGCTTTAAGAGCACCCACATTCCTTAGGAGGTATAGCAATGGCTGTGATACCATATATGATATTCACAGGTTCCTCCCGCGAAGTCATGGTTAATTGCGATAGGCATCAAGAGAGCATCGCATCAAGCATCGCACCCGGCCAAGTCCAGCTTGAGGGTGTTGTTTGATAGATTAAGACCTAATCGTCCGCCGAGTACGCACAGGTGATAAAGACACTCGGCGCTAAAATGCACTGGTTGCGATGGTCTCCCAGAGGAAAATGCCAGATCGGTGGTGCTGTTACACAGACAACAGCGGCAGCTTGCTTGACTGAAGGCGCGGAAGGTTCCATTTGTGGGCACTCTGCACAGCCTGACCTCGTCAGTGGTGAAGTCGTCGGGAGTCGGATCATGATGGTTGGATATGCACAGCCTCGACTACATAATGTTTTTCTCCGCGAGTCGTGGAACATGCTAGCGCGGCCAACGACGCCCAATAGTATGTCCTAGTCGTCAAATACAGTCCTGGAGCGCGCGAGCTCCTTGGATTGATCGGTAACAATTCTGTCGGCGTCTACGAAGCCGATTTCACTGATGTTTGTAAAAGGCCTATTCTGTGTCCTCAGGTATAGCCCTGATAATATATGCCGGACGAGTTTGTAGTCCGGGAGAATCAGCGTAAATTCCCATTATTGCGTGGAGTTACCGCATACTGTACCTTGTTTTCTTGACTCAGAGTCAAATGTGGTTCAACCTTTGAGCAGGTTGATTTGGTGACATAATCGCAAGCCACCCTTCTGATCTTCCGAGCAAGTCTGACAGAATGAACGCTCAGCCAAGCTAACCATGACCGCTCAAGGCTGTAATACTTGGACCTTGTCCTGAAAGAGGAGGGAAGTATGTACAAGTGACTAATGTGGTGATGCTCCATTCAAGTCGGATGTCTCAGAGATCTCAAAACACTGGCAGTGGGTCGTTACAATCTTCATAGTTTAGCGATATGTGTTTAGTCGGAGCACCCATACCCGCCTGGATACCATGTGGGCCTTGTAGAATGGCTGTGACGGGGTAAAATAATCCATTATCCCGGTCTTAGGCATTTACAATCTGTGTCGCAGGGAGTAGTACAGAACTCTAGTTCATGCTCTGCAACTAGGATATCATCATACCCACATAGACCGTAAGGATCGATGTCATGACATTCTATATGGGACAGAAGGACGTCGTCAACCAGCTCATCGAAGGAGGCATATCATTGGAGATCATCATGACTGTCATTTGAAGGTGAGCGCTTCAGTACCGAATTCGAAACACCTATTTCGATCACAGAGTCACAGCGATTTCTACCACACCGCCGACATGTCGAAGTATCTGGCTAACTGTCATAGAAAATTACCCAGTCAGCCCCAAGGGCGTGTAGCTCAAAAGCGCTTTCAGGCAGGACCACCGTCCGCGGCGTTGATATCGTTCGCCGATAAGACATTGGCAATTAGAAAGTCTTTGGTGTTGTTGGACAGATTGACACTGATATTTCGGAATTTTGGGGCCGTGGATCTCATCGGAGGCGTAGGTCGCTGTCCTCTTCTCGTTAGTCAGTCAATTGATCGACACTCGTTTTCACTTACCGTGATACCGCTCATTTCGGCTGCGATGTTGGTTACAACGTGCACGAATTAACACAAAGGGAAAGCGCGACTATGCCTCCAGAGCGATATGCAGGCACCCGTTATCACGACTCGGAGGGTGGCGGTTTGGACATAGGAAATCGCCGCGAACCGTAGCTTCTAGTCCTATAAGAAACCTTCTGCGAGAACTGCAGGGTGCCGAAGATCGAAGCATTTGATGCAAAAGATATATTTGTATCATTTTACGCATGAGGAGAGTTTAGTTCTGATTGCGAAGCACAGAGCTAAAGTGGATTTGTGGAGAAAGATGTCAAGGAGCTGGAGGTATAGGATTTATCGACCCGAGGAATATTTTGTTCAAGTTTGACATAGAGCAGGCCGCGGGAAGGGACGAGAAAAGCAACGATCCCCAAGAAATCTGTAGATGCGAAGCGTGCGAGTTTGAAGCGTTCCATTAGACAGCCATAGACCCGAGGATACGTTAGGGGTACGTGGGCGCACGTTAGCAAGAAGCACAGACTAGATCAAAAAAAAAACATTCGCCTGGACTAGGCAGAAATGGCAGCATTTGGCTGGTGCTCAGGCTATCGTTTAATAAACCATACAATAGTGGCGCACCATTGTACCAAGTTCACAGTCAACGTTGAGCATAGAATGGACGCGTCGGGCGTACGAGAACAATTCCTGCTGCACCTGGGAAGTAGGGGGCTACATTACAAGCGCACTATAACCGTTATTCTGTGAGATTTAATTGACACGAGGGAAAGGAGGCTCAAAAGATACGGTGCGTACGAGTGCAGAGAAATCGCGCCGGCGTACGATGTCACCCAATGCGATTCCTATCGGCGCGGTTTATCGAACCGGAGTGCATAGCACTTTGAGTCAGATAGAGGAGGCGTAGCGCGTCCTGACTCGCCAACTATTCTTTGCCTCCTTTTCTGCGAGCGGAAAACTGTTTTATCCAGGCCTGCCCGATAAATCAGAAAGTTTAGGATTGGCGTGGAGGGGAATTTGTATCTGAGCTTGAGGCAGAGCTAAGGCGATGGACATGAGGTTCGCGTCAAAATCATGTGACCTGCCGGCCCTAAACAGCGCTGCGTCACTAGTCCCCCTAGCGACTTCAACGTCAGCAACCCCGACGACTACCACTATTTCACTCGCTGCCAACGCGTTAATATTGCTGTAATTCCTTGTTCGAAGGAGCTGAGGGGAAGAGCCCCATGCTTCCCACCGTAAACGCGTCAGGGGGTGGCAGTGGGAAACAAGGGAAGAGCTTGAAAGGATGGGATGGCCCGCGTTTCTTTTTGGATTTAGCTGGTATGTGACGCTTAGCCCTACCTCAGTACCCTACTCCTAACTGGCGATCACAACTTTTAGTACGATAGTTATACGTTTTGTTAGTTTAACGCGTAACCTCGCGAGGCAGCCTCGAGGATGTCATGAACAAGTCAGGGTTCACCTACATCATTAACGGTCCGAGGTATCTGATAGCTCTGGTGAGAATTTTTGCCATCCGCAACCGCACCGTAAACGCGTTGTTGCAGCGCGGTGTAGGTCCAAAGTGGTCGAAGAAATCCTTTGAAAGAGGTGAATTCTCTAGTCATGGGTGCCGCTTCATACGTTGCTTATCTCGCATTGCAAACGTAGTTTCCAAAGCACTATATTGAGACGGCGATGGGTGTGCCCTATCCTTATCCGTTGCTGACGCTTCTTGCTCGTCACAATTCACATCCTATCGCCGCCCGGTGGGTGTGCCTCTGATGCCTTGCAGACTCGTGTTGATGAAAGCTGCCTGGAGGTCCATACTCCTATAAGGGTACGTGCACTGGAGACGTTTTCCCCCACCTCGCCTCTGACTCTCCATTCTCTCCAGAGTCGTTTCTCAAACATCTCACACCCCACACCTGCGAACACGCCAAAATTTCGTAGCTGTGCGTAACGAAAGTCAACTTTGTCGTTGTCACCTTTGCATGCACGCCTGGAAGGAAGAAGGATCTAGTCCCGTTCTAGATACCGCCACCGGCCTTCAGAAATACACCCTGATTGCTAGGCAAGTGAATGGATTATCCGCTTCTTAACCACTGAACAGAGCATTGCTTCAGTTATCGGATTTGCCTTTTGGCTTTGCCTCCTGTACCTCTATATCTGGTTTCAAGTCGATTTCGAGTACATTTCAAAGCACAGGTCCGTTCCTTAATTTCAAGCGCTTTTCGTGCGATACTCATGTAGTGTTCAAAGCAACGGAAGGGAACTAGGAGAATGTCATCATCCACGTTTCCTCACTCAATCGTCCACCTGGTCATTAATCAAGTCACCGCGGCGTACAAACTCACATTCTCCCACCGCAGCAGTCTAGACTCATACCAGCCTCCCCACGCGCACGCGCACCTCACCATCCCAGAAACTGCTTCTGCTTCCCGAGCATATGGTTCGGCCATCGCCCCCGCCACTCCTCGTGACCCTGCGTTGTATACCACGAACCCTGCGCCACCAGCGATGGGGTATAGCCCGATGTCACCCGAGCCCGCTGCCCAGTTCATTTAACGCAACACTTCATGTCCGCCGGCTGATGAACATTCACGTTCATCATAACCTCGTGTCCAAACTTTGAGTTCACACCATGCACGACGCAGTGGTCACGCGGGCCCCATTCGTGCCGTCTTTCCCATGCTCCCGGCTGGGTTGAACCCTTTTTGTCCTCTTCGGGGCGACCCTCCCACCGACACCCTGCGATGAAAATCTGGAAAACTCAAGGCTTATCACAGCGCCGGTCTAGCGCCGATCCCGAATCGGACTTTCATCACTTCCCATCACTGAAATTCATGAATGATTTCCCCACTTGCGGATTTCTTATTGTCTTTTGCGAATTCGAACACATCGTGAAACTTCGCAACGCGCGGGCGGGGGTTTTGTGGTGTCAGAAAGTGTGGATTTCGCGGAAAGCGGAAATAGAGGCTGGTGACACAACAATAACGGCGGACAAGCCGCAGGTGGACGTAATAAATGTTACCGAGACTGGGGGTATAACGCGAGTGGAGGGGGTGGTATGGATATGTGATAGTTCGTGAAGTTAATGTGGGGTCGTGAAGTGGGAGCAATCAAACGTGTCACACATGAAGATGATGATGAAGTGGGAGGACGGCCATCGAGGCACATCCCCATGGGAGGATGGCCGTTGATGGTACCAGTACGACTCGACGACACATCCTCCAGATATGCAAGTGGGTTGGGGGCTGGTGAAGTGACTATGACTACAGTGAATGCAAGTGGGAGAGACAGAGGAGAATGAGGAAAGGCTTCAAAAACGTACAAAGCAATCGCCCCGATCGTCCCTCACCCGCGACGGTCTTTTGACGCGGAGAAGAAGAACAGTGCGCGAAAGTCCACATATCCATACAATGTCCAATCAAGCCAACGACGCCCAGCATCTGTTGACTTTTAGAAGCCATGTCCGGCCATCATCTCGTCGAAGGCAAGAACGCCTTCCTCCGAGAAATGATGGCCTTGCATGGGCTGAGCGTACTCCTGGCTGTACTCTTGGCAGTACTCCTGGCCGTACTCCATTCCATTGCCCAGCTGCATCTGCGGCTGCTCCTGGTATTTCGGCACCCCGAGCTCGATGGGCGGGATCGCGCTCAGATCGAAGTCGTCGCCGAGGAGCAGATCGGTGTTGGTGTTGGACCACAGCTGGTTGGTCTCCCACGAATATTGCGCGTATTCCTGCTGTAGCTGCATCTCCATCTGGAGGTCCAACTCGGCCTGGCTTCTGGGCGCGGGCTGCGATGGTTCGTTGGAGGTGGTGAGGCGGGAGAAGGATTGGGAGAGGACGGAGGAGTTGGGTGTGAAGGGACCGGTGCTAGGCGTGGAGGGGCCGGAGGAGCCGGATTCGACAGAGGACGAGGGTGAGATGATCTGATGTGGAGGAAGAAGCATCGCCTCTTGCGAGACGTCGAGTGGGTGAAGCGACTCTCTCTGCGGAACGCCAGCCATGCTGAACATGCTTCGCAGGAACTCGGACGACTAAATTCAACATGTCAGCTTTGCGAACGACGAAGATGGGCTGCAGACACGCACCTGAAGGCTAGCTTCAAATTGCCCGAACGACGAAGGCTGCATAAAGCTCTCGTTGGGGTGGAAATCAAAGTTGGACATGGAATCTTCGGTGTGGTCGGGGTGCGACGATCGTCGGCTGATCATGGGGAGCAGCGAAGGCGAGGTCGGGCAGGAAGGGGTCATCTGGTAGACGTTGGGAATCTGGATGGACTGGTAGGGAGGAGGAGTGGGGGCGGAGGCGGAGCGGCCGTGGTGTCGATGGTGCTGAATCACGGGAACAACGAAGGAAACGCTGTCGGAATCGACCTCGTCCAGATCGCCCCTCCGGCCCTTAGGCTTCCTGCTCTTCGACCGGCCATCCTTGTCCTTGGCGCGCTGGGGTCGATAAACATAATTGGGGTACATCTGTTCGTGTTCCTTCTTCTTCTCCTTCGCCAACTGCTCCCAGTACTGTCTCTCCTCCGTGCTCAGACTCTTCCACTGCTGACTGATGGTCTTCGACAGGTCGGCCTGCCGCTGCTTCTTCGTCGGACCGTCTGCGGCAGCCTCTTCCTGAGCGGCTTGACGATCCTCGCAGCACTTACGGCGGAAGAGAATGAACGCGTTCTCCGGTCGCTTGATGTAGTCCTCGTCGCCCTTCTTCGGCCGACGCTCGACGATGTCGCTGCTGCATGACGATTTTCGACGCTTATGCGATGATGGTGATGGTGATACAGACGTAAAAGATGATTCTGGGGAAAGGGTGCGCATGAGAGGTGGCGGTGTTATACATGATGAAGACAGAGCGAGCGTGCGGAGGTCGGGTTCAAAGGGCGAATGGGACGGCGAGGAGTAAGGACTGTCGGCGAGATTATGTGTGATAGGGAAGGTGAAAGCGCGTGGCGTGGGGGAGATGATGGCGAGGGTCGGGGGTTGTGGGGTGTCCGTCGTCACTTCGAGTGCTGGGCAAAGGTAAGCACATTGTCCCCCTAGGTGAATGGAATCGTTAACGATTGTTACTCACATCGGGATTGGGTATCGCGAGTGCGGAGGGCAGGCATGATTGTTCGATGGGCGTTAGGACAATGGAGGTCCGTTATGGGTGAGTGATCACCTCGTGTCGTAAGAGGGGAGGAGGATGAGGGGAATAATGAGAGGAGCTCCTACGCGCAAGGAGGGGAGGGGGGAATAATGAGGTGTCGCAGGTACCAGATGGTGATCGTTTTCTTTGTCTCTGGCGATCGGGCAGAACAATTGCGCTAGCGGGGCACAAAAAGAAAGACAATACGACCGAACATCTTTATAGTCCTGGCTTGGATGCAATCCAAGAAAGGGTCCGCCGAAGAGCACGAGCCCCCAATTTCGTAAGGCGCACCTGGGATTTCGCTTTCATTGTGCCAACCAAATCGGGACGGTCGAGGGACAGCATCCCGATATGGCATGGATGAGGGTTCGACAGCTGTGTTGCATCATGTTTGGCACAGCAATGGAGATGGCGCTATTGTCTTCTGGTCATCTCGCCAAATTCTTGGTTTCTCCGGCTCACTGGTCCGAGAACCTAGGCGAGTCACTGTCGACCTTACTCTAATCTATTGTTGCCGTTAACCCGTTGCTTATCAGTTCATCTTCCTACCGACTCACGCACGCCCGTCCCTTCTAGACCTACTGAGAAATCTTGGTGCTCCCGCGGACCCTCCGCCCACCAAACATCAATCCGTTGACTCACCGTTCCGCCGATGGTGCCTCTCTCCGGGATGCCCACGTGCTGTGTCGCGTTCTGACCATACTGATTGCACGGAGACTTTGACAAGTGTACTAATGATGAGCGCAACATCCTGGAATAGAGCTGAGAGAACGTCTGTGGAGAGCTCATTGCTTTGCACAGTCTGCAATCTGATGTCGAATTCTGTCTTGTGATATTTTCGTCCGCGTGCGTCTCATGGGATCAGCAAGATCGAAATTGGCGTAGTGCCTTCACACTTCCCGATTTAGCATCGTTGACCCGGCCGCTTGTCCCACGTCACACAAAGTTCGAGGAACACCCACACTGAACCTTAGCATCATACCGACGCTGTTCCCGATGCTTCTACATGGATCGTGCTCACTGTCCCCCACGTTTTCCAGGACACTGGGTGCGGTGCATCGTTTACATGTCCCGTATCTATTTCGCTGTTAAATGAAAGTGTTCCAGGGATTATTTCTGACCAACGAGCACGTCATATGTTCCGAACCTTCCTGACAACCCTCATTCTGCGGAGAGGTCGGCAATTTCATAGGTGCTCGTCTTGTCATACGGCGCTACGTCTTCTTTCGACGCATAGGCCAGCCCGTAGCCCAATTAAGCGACTATTTACCGGAGTATCACGTCAAAGTATCTACACGTGTAGAATATGGAACATTCGCCCTGCAGCATGACCTTGCGTAGGTCGGCCGCGACATCCGAGCCGACCCTATCTTATCAGAATCACGGTGGAGCAGCAAGGACAAGAGGAGCGGAACCAACGGGGGACGTGGTCAATGCGCGCTACATCGAAAGCCGGCTTCATGCGGAAGCAAACCCCCTCCCATAATTCACGTTTGAAATTCGACATTTGTTTCCAGTTTGCTTCCTCCCTCCTCCGCGATATCACATCGGGCGTGAATATAACCGAGATCAGATCATGAACCGATAGAGAGAGAACAAGATCGACAACTTGCACTGATTCTAGGGTTACAGAATTTCCATTGTCCTCCCAAAGTGGTCACAGGTTGAGGGAACCAGGCTTCGCGAGATAGAGCTTATTCCCCTCTTCCGAGTAGTGGTCCGCGTCGAAACGAGCTATCTGAATTTTAGGTGCAGTCCGTGTGTCCACCGCCACCGTTAAATTCGACCAGGGTTGACTACGGTTTATGGAAATTCACGCCCGGAGTGCATGGGATACTTTCGTACCCGCGAAGGCAACGAGAGCGAATACGCAGTCTTACAGGCACGTTGTCCACCAGGAACACATGGCTTGAAGCCACGCCAGGCTGGATATGTACAAATGAGCTTGCAAATTCGCTGATTGCAACCGCACAGGATATCACAGGGGGGGACCCATCATACCCGTCTCCTCACTCGGACTACAATGAGTGCGGAAATAACGATGCCTGTAGGGGACCCTTCGACGCGCGATGACTAGAGTGAAATCCACGGCTACCCACGAAGATGTCGCGCAATATACACGAAACGTCTGAGCCGTAATCAGCGGCATCCACGAAAAAGAGCACAATGACCAAATCTATAGAAAGTACGACGCGTGCATGACAGTGAAGTTATTCCTACAGCGGGAGCACAGTTGACATACCGGGGACGCTTCTCCTTGGATAGATCCCGGAAGATCCATCGGGGCGTGCAAAAAATCTTTGCGGTAACGAGTCATAATGCCAAATGCATGACGGGCGGTGGGTACATACTCACGCAGGAGCGCGGGAAACGGGGCTCGTGCGTCGACGGTCTTCCGTAAGAATTGCGACAAGTCGTGCCACCGGTAGATTTAGGGCCAGTTACATCAGTTAGCGGTGGCAATGCGGGAGGCATGTGTGTCCACTACGGCATCGATATCATGGTGGCTATACATGCATACGTATGCGCGGCATAATGTTTTGGCATCTACAAAAGCCCGACGTGCTCCTGGCCTCGTCGGGCGAGATCACGTAGGTCCAGGATGAGCGAACAATGTAGGAACGTGGTGAGATGGAAGTGGAGATCGTATCACGCTCGTATGATGGTGATGCTTCGAGGGTATCCCGTGGACCTACTTTCGGACGTGAAGTAAAATTTTTGAACAAGATGGCGTATGGCAGGAGACGTCGAAGATAGAGCGTGGGCTAACTGGTGGGTGCTACGAGTCATAAAGGCTGGCAGATAATAGAGAACTACGGCATTGCGCACGGAGTAGGCAGTCCCGGTCCTAATCCTGCTCAACAATGTTCCACCCTCTTGACAGCGGGGTCCCTGCGCATAAGTCTAATGTGACAAGGGAACTGTTTCATGTGAATCGGCGGTCAGCACAAAGTAACGGTCTAGATGGCAAGACCGCATGTCTCGATTCTCCGGTTAAAATTGGGCGGTCGCCGAGACAGCCATTGTGGTGGGGGCGTGACAGCCTATTTTGTGGTGGGGTGGTAGATCGCAAGTCGTTGTCAACGCTATGGGAGTTTCGAAGTTAATAAAGGCCAAATGTGGAGTCGATTCGAGTCATGTTGACCGTGAACAGTGGGAAGTGGCGGGCGGGATCGCGATAGTGCGGCGATACAACGACCGTTTCGCCACCACTCTGTGCGACGGCAAGGTGTTTCAACTCCTGGCGTTCAGGGGCGCGATTTGTATCGTCGTCGGGTAGCATGTGCACAACCGCGGCGGATGTAATTAGAGAGCTAACACGGTAGGTCACAGTGTGACGCTACGCGATTTTGGGTGAGTTGTGACAAGTACGTTTTCGTTATGACACCACGACCACCGACACCACCATCGCAACGCCGGCTTGCTATCGCACCCACGACAATCTATCTTTTTCTACCCTAAACAATTCAGTAGAAGGCTCCCAGTGTCCCCCCCGTGTATCACCAACGACACCTAGCAATGCACGAAAGCGAACCTCAAGAATTACTTCCTAGGTTGAGGTATTTCCTTGTATCTCCTGCTCACAACCGACACTGAACCGCGATAACAAGGTTTCGTTAGGGTATGTCTTAGTCATCGTTTGAGGATCACCGCCGATCTCTAGGTGCTCTGAGTTAACGCACCTTGCAGTGGTGGTATTTCAGTTTAACTTTATGTTAGTGCTATCGCGTCTCTAAAATGCGCCGTCAGGCGAACGAACTTTTAAAGCAGAACTGACTTGGATGCTATCCGATGGAAGACTTTTCTCCGCATTCCTCTGCGCTACTAGCCTGAAGCAAACGGGGATCGCGGACTGGGACTAGAATTTGAAGGTCGACGCATATCCACGTATTCTACCTAAACGTGCTGCTGACATCTTCGGTGGCAGGACTCACAGTGCAAGCGCCGTCGAGACGCGGCGGCGGCCCGACAGGGGCAATGTCCAGATCGAGCTTGACAACAACGGAACCAATGATCGGTGACTATTTGTCTTCGCCGCCAACAGTAAACAAATCTCATGTATCGAATCTGAGGCGATCATGATCGATGTGATAACTGATGGAAAGTGGTGGGCATCGTTCACATCGTTCCTGAGCCAACGTCTTAACGGTCTCCTCTGTCCACCAGCTTTGCTCGGTGTTCTTCGACCACCACACCGGCAGCTGCTTTGTCTACGTTTCCTATGCGGTTTGTCGTCTCTTAGGCTGCCTTCTTGTTGTTTATTGCCTCGCAGAAGCTAGAACGTCTGATGCCAGGCTCCAGCCATCGCCATCACAAGTGTCCCGATGACAGGTAACCTAAGCCGCATATGCTTCCTTCTCCCATACAAGATCGGCACAGGGCTTCCAAACCGAACTTCAAACCCACCTTGTGTAGAAGGCGTTTATCATCCGAAGGTTCGGTCATTAAATCTCGGCATCGCAACACGTGTAACGTCCATCAACGACTCCAAACGGCAGGAAAATCTCGCGGTTATTGTTGTGAATATTATTGGCGTGGAATTTCGGGCGCTTTCTGATGTTCAATGTCCGTGCCCGACGTTCAGGTCCCCAAACCTTCTTGCTTTGTCCCCACCCATCAACCATGGCCACACTGCCCGGGCATCGCGAAACGTGCATTCTCACAATCCACAAGGCTCGTGATGCGCCACATCAACAGGATCAGACCATGATGTGGGAGTCTCGGTAGACATCTGTTTTGCCGGGCTCAGTAAAGTCTATTCAAGATGTCGTTCTACAGATTGCCCCTCCCCATTGCATCAGCCGCCGTAGACGCAGCTGTTGTTCGTCCTAGAATGCCCCTACCCTGTGCGTGATGCCGACTTCCACCGACAGACAAGATCGGTGTGCACCCGCGACTGTCGTGCACTGCCCGGGTGTTTTTGATTTTCATCACTCGGCGTGCTCGGCCTTGAAAAAACTCGACCAACTGTTCCTCCTTATTGTAAAGCTCTGTCAGGCCGATCCTGGACTCGAAGGACTTTTGAGGTGAGGCTGGGATGAATTCGCGCTACTCGTCCTGGGGAACCTCGACTGGGATCTCATATCAGATGTTCAATCAGCCTCGAAATACAGTTCGTCATATGGAGTTACCTGATCCACTTGATATCGAGGTTGGTGGCGTCAGCCCAGGCCCAAGCAGTATAATCGTGGTACAGGCGCCCCTTTGAATGGTCATCCGAGTCGGCATTTCTCCTGTAGCTTACTCTGCCGTTGCAAATGCTGAAGTTCCGGACTCCGGCTCATGACGATCGTGAGTGTTTTACCCAAATTTGCTTCATTGGCCACAGCCCCATGTTCTGTTCTGTTATCTGTTGTCGATGACCACCTGACTTGTTGCCAGCCGCTGGCGACACACAGCGGACGCCCACGGAGTTTTTCAATAGACGCTGCTAGCTCTGTGCGCCCACCGTTCCGTGCTATGGCGAATTTCACCTGTTCAGTTCGTACAAATCCCAGTCCTATCTCCTCCGTTCCGGCCAACAAGAAAATAACCCAAGTCACGTCGCCGTTTAGTTCTGCTACCATGTATATTTTCGTCCCCGACCTTGTCAACCAATGCCAGCATGACCACCTGGATGTTCTGGCGCCACCAACCAACTCTATTGCTTCTTTATCTCGGCTCTCCCATGCTGCCCGGTATCCAAATGCTCTCCCCGCTCTCCCCAAGGACACAAGCGTCTTGTTCCTCCCCCACAGAGGTTCCCTGCGGAATATTAAGGCCGCCGTCCGTCAATCAGTATTCGGCTTTCTCCAGCGTTGAAACCAGAACCACCATGCCGTTCACCCCCTTGGCTCATCTGCGTGTTTCAGTCTGACTTTAACTTTGTTTTTCTACTTTTCCGATGGATTGGAGTTGTAGAGTGCCTTCTGATGGAGGAATATCACGGCATAGGTCTATCCTTCGAATGGATAGATTCGAACCTGCGACGTGCGGTATGCAATCAATAATGAATGTACTCGAAATAGAGTACGCCTTGAAGATGTCTGCGGAAGTTCGACAGGCGATGAGGGGGCGGACATGTCGGGATGCTCAAAATACTATGTTCAACGAGGTGTTCCGGCGCAGGGATCTGCGCAGCTGGAAGACGTTGCACAGGCTGTGTATGATGAAGGTGATGCTAGAAAACATAGCCTCCGAGAGAAGTCGGCAATGTCGGTTTGCAGAGGTTTGTCTTTGTTTCCATTGATGTGTGGTTTCAAACAACGCGTCATGGCTTGCTCCATGGTTTTCACCTCGTAGTTGAAGTTCCAGCCCCTTACCCTTACAATCGATGTGTTTACAGAAAAGAACCCTGTTCTAACCCTCTTTTCGCTCTCGTTACGCTTTGTTCCAGGTTCGGCTCAGGTAGCCATCGATAACGGCTCATGTCTGCAATTTCGCCTATCCTGGATGCATCATTGAAGGAGGTTCCACTTGCAAATCCCTCCGTGCCTGCAGGTGCACCAGCTTATCCTGCAGTAGTTCCGTCCTTAGGAACTCAGGGTTGATTATCGGATTTCTCCTGACGCCGCCCAGGACTACTCGGTACAGACAACGACGTCATTTGCGGGGTACGCGAACCTGTCCGTTTACCCCACGTCATATCTTTCCCGGAACCTACTCTCCAATTTTACTGCAATCAACTTGACATCGGGGAAATATCGATACGATATACTTTTAATACCCGCCGACAACGTGTTCACTGCCTCGCCAGGAGGTAGTTATTGACCCTGCACGTTTCGGATCCTACGTGTGCTATCGTTTCTCATCGTCGCCGACAGATGAAACGAAATGCATGTGTTTGCGAGCCTCGTGAGCAGCCTTTGTACTTTCAAAGTGTAAAGCCTATCTGATCTCCGAAACGGACCCGAGCTGGGCGGTCATCCTCTCGAACCTGGCGTATATTGGTTTCTCCATTCGCAGTTGTGGCTGAAGGCTGCCAACAAATCCCCACCGTGAATTCATTGACGCCCAGGTCGATGCGCACATGGGTTCTGAGGAACTCGGTCCGAGACGTCTATTCGAAGGACAAACCTATGAAAGCCGTCGAGTTTTCCGAAGCCCAAGCGTGCTGTATTACCCTAGGGTTCAGGGTATGACGCAATTCATTCGCTACAAGCTGTCTGCCGTTGCTGAGCGGTGCCCAGTTGACCGAAATACCTCCACATAGCGCTCGTTATTCACCATGAACGGATCTTGCGTATCTCGAAATCTCGGACGAGGGACGATATGGTCCATCCGAGATCGCGCCTGCGTTCCCGTTGCACACCCCGCGGACGTAAATCTCATCGTTTTCCGGTCAATGTCCAGCTGACGACCTGGGATTACAACTTACAAGATCCGGATACAGTATCATTACCCCGAGGGTTTGGCGCAAGCCGAACAAACCAGGCAATAACCTGACGAAATGTCGGATCCTTCGTGTGGGACCCAGATATGAAGTTCGTGAGATTTGCCTCCGGCTTCCGGTCCTGCTCTGTTGAAGGAAAAGGAGGAAAGCCATCAAGAGTAGAGTTGGAATGCGGTATTTTTGTCTTTCAGCGTCCTCCCACGCCTCGACCTCGTGTTCTGCAACCATCATTGGATCCGGCGAACACCTTGGACAATCACGTGCTGCACGTGCCTCATTAAGGGCCGGCATTTGGTGTTCTCTGATCATCCACAGCCGGCAGAAGACTTGTCATCCGCAGGTCCTGGCGACAAGGTCCCAGCGCTGCGCCATCTTCACGCTTTCCCAAAAGATAAGCCTCGCAACCCCAGCGCTCTAGATCACAAATCACTCCAGCCTTCATGTCTTTAACGAAGCAATGGTCGGTATCATTCACAAGGTATCGAAGGTCAGCCTCGCTGACGACCCTTTGTAGTACTATATCCACCGCCGTGTGGTCTCGCTTACCCATCGAGCTAACGAGGGAAATCATTCTATACCTGGCATCAACGGACATAAAGATAGCTCGCGACCTTCGA
The DNA here is from genome assembly GCA_025854295.1 of Lyophyllum decastes. Classification (NCBI taxonomy): domain Eukaryota; kingdom Fungi; phylum Basidiomycota; class Agaricomycetes; order Agaricales; family Lyophyllaceae; genus Lyophyllum; species Lyophyllum decastes. The sequence continues at coordinate 416,581 of CP107709.1, forward strand.
CTCATATCTCGGTACACCAATGTATGGGTCCTCCCATTACTATTCTGCACTCTCACATTTACGACCCCGGAACACATCACACGCTTCGCCTCCACCCTACTACCAAAAAGAAAGCTTCATATACCAGCACTGAAGTCTAACCTCCATAACTTTCCGCGAGCTCTCTCTTCATACACAATCGAGTCACTTGCACTGGTCGTCAACACCCGACTCCCATCAGTCGAGATCGCATTAGCGAATGTGGCGCCCGCTTTTTCGCGACTTAAGAACCTCGTCATCACTGGCCAAAATCTTTCTGCCAACGCACACTGGCTGCGCCAGCATCCCATCCACCCCAAAAACATGATGATCCTTCACTTCGGTTCACCGTATCTCGTCAACTATCGAGACCCGATATTCCGATGCGTCACGCACCTCTATACGTCGACACTTACGGGCCACCGAGACTCCTTCGTGACGGATGCCCCGCAGCTGAGCCATCTCGCTGTGCACACGCGTACGGACCACCCCTCTGAAGTCATGTCGATCATCGTCGAGAAATTTCTGTATCTCCTCGAGAACGTGTCGCAGCTTCAGCTTCTCGTTTTCGTACTCGACACCGATGATGGTCACGAGGACAAGTTCGACGAGTGGATCGGTACTTTGGCGCCGTGCTTAACGGACAAACGGTTCATCGTACTGCCCCATTTTCGCAATCCTAGGATAGAGTGGGAGGATATCCTGAGGGCCCAGAACAGCGTTTGGGACAGAGCCCTCGTTTGGCGCGACGTTTGCCAACGGGGCGACTTCAGCGAGATGATTCGGTACAGGGAGGAATTGCTGGAGGAGTCGCAGTCGGAGAAGATGAGGCTCGCGGAGAAGAAGCAACTCGTGGAGTGGGAGATCGATTTAGTGCAGCGAGAGGGCTATGTTCCGTTTGAAGGAGATCCTACCGAGCGACGTGAGGCTATTGCCATGTTCCATTAGCGTCAGCCGCTTAATCGTGCTCTCCGCATAGTTTATTCACGCACTCGTGAGCAACTTTTTTGCTATCGCAATCATGCGGATCTGACTCTGGCTGGTCCAGCATACCCGCAAACGGAACTGTACTAAGGCATCGTCGCCGCATTTAACTGGCTACGAAGACCAAATTCCGGATCGCGCAGTTCTGTTCACATTGACCCTCGGAACTCATTTTTACCTCGTCCCGTCCCCGGTCAGGTTGCTCCACTACTTGGATACATTGAGCGCCATCACAACATCTTTCATCAGCAATGTCTGAACGCTGTTCGGAGGAACTAGCGACCTGCCGATGGCGAATCACAAAATCAATTCCCATCCCAATCTTTCTCCTCAAACTCAATCGCCCTCCAGAAATCGTGGCCACATTATTCATGCCACCGCCCCATTCTCGGTCGTCATGATCAGACCAATTAGCAGCTTGTCGTTGCAGCAGGACCCTCCATTTCGTACCCTCCTCCGCATGCTTCTACGACGAAGGAGCCCAAATTCCGAATGATCATCTTCCTTTCCATCAACAGCTTCTTGATGCTGTGATACACGGGACCGCACAAAAGTTTTAGTGTTATCACTGCCGTCCGAACCTCACATCTGCATTCCATACCCTCCCACGGACCTTCGTCGGTCCCAGCGAACATGCCACAAACCCGATGATGGTGGTTAAGTCCCCAATCTGCGTTTTCATCTATCTCCCCGGCGGATCCTCGCGCTGTTGATCGCACTTTTGCCCGATCCTCCATTGCGATATAGCTCGACTGCGTTTGGCATGCTGGTACTCGAGATGAGGAGTTTTCATTATCGTTGTCACGCGCCTCGGACGGATATGCCTGTCCTTTTACCCGGACCCCCGAAGTCCGGTCCGGCCACAGTATAGTTGTTTACCGGCCTTCTCTCCATACAACACACGTGCCCTCAATTTGCCCACAGTCCTACCAATGCCATTGTACCTCCAGATCCATTGCGGTCGGCCACTGTTTTCAACCTCGAAATACCCACTGTACGCCCCGTGTTTCACCTCGCCATGCGGTCTGGCCACTCTCAGCACTTGGGAGCGGTATTTTTGCCGTCGAATGAATTCATAAATTGTTCGTCTTCGCGGATAATCTCGTCCACATATGAGAAGATTCCACGCAAATCCGGCAATTTGACACGGCGCTCTTCTCCCGCACGTTGAACACGTGGAAGGTCGTCCACAGATCCCGACCCCAGATTGATGACTCGGGTTCCATTGCCCTTTGCCCACCTTGACCGTCGTTGTTACATCTTTCGTCGTTCTTCTGCGACACCCAGGAACCAATCCCACCACTCGCCTCGCCATCGCTGAGGCACGTTTTACCGCGTGCGGAGAATTCTTTTTTCCCCCGGTGACTATGTTCTGTGTGCCGAAGCCCGCCTTCGGAAAAATTTTATGGCTTTATTTGACTTGCTCCTCATGGCTCTTAGGTGCCCTGTTCAGAACGGCACCCAGGACCCAAGTTTGCGTCTCCAGCATACGAGTAACGAACACGGACTACGGTGGATTCTTCTTACTGCCCCAGAGAAGGTCGAATCAGCTTTAGTGTGAGCTTGTTGGTCGTCTGAGCAATTCCTTTCAAATTACCATTTTGGGGCTTGTCGCCTACTGGGGACGACCATTAACCTTTCGAATGCTAGCTTCTTCGAGTTGAATACGGCATGCCATGGTCGTTCATAATCAATTGCTCCTTAAACTGGCGAGCACCGTGTCAATGATTCTGAAAAACGGGGTAAGCTTAAACGACATTGAATATAACGTCAAAGCCCCAAGATGAAGCAGGTATGGATTAACGCATCTCATTGTTTGGCCATTATGACCCGTTTATCCGGGCATCGATTCTTTCCCCCATCCATTGAAGGCGTTACTCAATTCCTCAGCACTGATTCTGATTTCTGAATAGACTTTCAAGACCAAGCGCTATCTAGTCCGTCAAGATCACCCCTAGTAATCAAGCCCCAGGATACCTCTTGCAAGTCGAGTTCGTTGCGTGTCTGTGTTCCCTTACATTGCTCTTCAAGTGCAGTGGAAGGAATTGACTTTGAGCCCAATACCCATGACAGGCCAATTTGCGGGACGATTCACCTATATAGAAGAATGTTCAGCTTCTGAAGTGGTTTCGTCGTTTGCATTTTCCAGACCCCAAAAGCTTCGTAACAGGAGGTAAGGAGTTGAATAGTCATATTAGGCCTTTGACCCGTCTTGCCAGGTAATCCTCTGATATGGCGTTCATCATCAAGTCCTAAAACCGTTGTATTTTTCCTTAACAGTTCCTGTCCTGTTTGAGGAAAGAGTTCTGTTGACCATTGTCAGTGTCTTCATTCCAAATGAAGATGAATTGTTCTTTGGTAGTAGAACTCTCGAAGCAGGTGGACGCTATTAGCTAGTGATGCACATAATTTCGTTATCTTATCAATTTCGAGCATTTCCTCATCACATCAGTGATAATCAATTTCTCAAACGGTTGTGTGGAGGAATGCTCATACCTTGTTTCTACGACGTGCCACTGGCACTCGACCGTTGTTGTCCAGGTCCTTGTATATGTTACTTGTGATCATTGCTACGTCTCCTTCCTAAAAACAAGGGCTCTCGCAACACAGCCATAATACCCAGCACAGCCTACTTAGAGCTGACAACCGAGCCTCGTGTTTTACTTTTCATCCTCGTGTCTTTTGGCCTGCACCCTGTGACAAAGTGGTTTCTTCCTTTCTCGCTCAGAAAATACAGGATGTCCGAGGAATCTAAGCCGCTTTGGATGCAACATGGAGGATGGTATCGGCCGGTTATGGACTTGTCAATGCCCTGGGTCGGCAGTCCTGAGTTGGACAAGCCTAAGACGGCGCCATATGTCTACATTCAGCCGTTTATGTTTCCGGAGACTCAGCAGAAAATGGACACACCAAGATCTCACAAATCGGTCAGTTTACCGTCCAGCCATGCACCACGCCAGGCAAAGCGCAAACGCCTCGTTATCTCACGGGTTCTACACAGATTGGCGGATAAGATTGGTGAGCGCATCTTTACCAGCCTAGTGAGTTCTAGAGTGACCCCGTTTTAGGGCGCATACCCGAGAGCAATACACCAACCTTGAAACCCAACATTAAAACCGATCTGCGATCGGATGAAGTGCCCTTACGAGAGTGGAAGGCATGGGGTTACTACGCTTATCCAAAGTTGTATGGTCAGCATATTAAAAATTTCCGTGAGCCAGGAGTCTCTTTTGCGAAGAATCCTAAGTTCCAACATGGCCATTTATAGCCCCAGAGAAAGACATACCACCAACCATCGATGTTGAAGAGGTTTTCCGGAGTCTTAAGGACGAAAGGCAAAGAATACGTCCCGATCGCTGGATACGTGGTCTCCGGCATCCATCCCTTCCTCCACGCCCTAGGAGATGGTTGGATCATCGAAACGGCGCTCCTCTGCCGTTCCCTTGGAAATGCCAACTCAACCCCTTCCTACAGCATATTACCTTCGGTCGGCCGCATCTGGATTGGGACATCTCCGAACCTTCAGCAGATTGCTACATGGGGCAGACCGACGTTCTCATACCTTTAACGAGGGCGGACAAGGCACAGCCCGCGACATACCCGTTCCTCACTCACATGTACATCAACGCTATCGCGGAGGACCCATACCCCGAGTATTTCTGGCCTTTCTATGTAGTCAACGAAAACGGGGTAACGGTCAAGGACGTCCTTGACAAGGTCTATGAGAATTTTCAGCAATATCTCAGTGTCGTCGAATTCCAATCATGGGAAGGACATTACCATCGTCAAAACGCCGCTAGGATTGCATTCGAGGTACGGTGGGGTCATACCCGCGGGCAGCAGGCCCGCCGCCTCGATATCCTTGGCACGCATTGCATGTTCCGTGGTCTGGAGCCCCATCCTAACCGCGAAGGGTGGATGATGTTTGTTGGGTTGGCGTGACTTGACGGCTCCGTAGAGAATACAGTTCTCGTCTTATCTTACGACCCCTCCTCGCATCTTTCTACATGTTCGTTCGCTTTTTGTACACTCGACAAAACTCGAATGCATGGACACCACACATCGCTCTCACATCGCTGGATCCTTCATGTTTTTCCTTGTTGTCATTGCATAATGTCTAGTTCCGTGCATCAACCCATTTACCTCGTTATCTAAGGCTACTCGCCCACATTCCCAATCAGGATTGAAGCCTTTGGTTCAAACCGAGACCGATCTATAGAATTATGGCGCTGGATCACCCCTAGTACCAAATGGTGCTAGACTTGGTCTTATGCCCACATCGCCTTGTACTTCTTATCGAACTCTGCCGTGGCTCCACTGACGACTCTATAAACCGTCCAATCAGCATTTGTTACCCCGGATGGTCTCTTGAACTCCAAAGTGTCGTCGGCGTCGATTGCTTCATCTTCCACTTCGGCAGGATCAAAAGTCCCATACCCGCTGTCGACGTCCATCTCTCCCTCTTCTCCTGTAGCATCCATGCGTTGAGACTCCTTCGAAGCTTTCGTCAGCAGTTGCTCCAACGCTGACTTGATCGTCATCAAAGTCAACATGAAATCTTGGAGCAGGTACCACACGTCGCCCCTCCTGATACCGTTTGCCGCGGCGAGGCTCGACACTTGGCCATGAATGTAGAAATCGTATAGATAGGCGTTCAAAGAATGCTCTCCCCCTTCGGAACGATGAGACGCGAGAAATTTATCCAACGATGGTATCGCATATTCGTTTAAATGTAAGCCTTCCCGTGCTGTGTGGACCAACTCCTCCACGCTTCTGAATTCATCGTCGTGGCCGGAGTTGGCTGCGAACGAAGAGCGCGCGACGACAGGAATAGCGGTTTCTTGGAGATGGCGACGGAAGCTTGATTCTTGGCTGGCATTTCTGCCTAAGTAATCTACCTTGCTCATTGGGAGCGTAGAGTCTTGACCAAACTCCGCCTGACATTTCGTCGCATAGGTCACGGCGTAATTGACAAAGATGTGTCGGATATCCTCGGTCCGCGCAGCCAGGATTCTGTAGGCGTTTTCTGGGAACGCCGGGAGAACGATCCTGGAGGGGTATTTCTTCGCGAGCTCGGCGAGATGTTCTTTGTTCGTATATACTTTGGAGAGATATCGGCGGCCGAACAAGTGAGCCATTAGCATGATGAAGTCGTCTTGCGCAGAGAGAATCGATGCCTGGTTGCACATCTCGTGTAGGATGCCATCTTGGAAGAGCGCAACCAGAGCAAAATTACTCGGCTCGGTATACTACAACGATGAGAATCTCAGGTCAGACAGGTGTAGAGGAAAACGTGCAGAACCCCGTACATATAGATGGGCCGCGATGGCAAATAGGTTCATTGGTCTGCCTTCCCGATCCAAAAGACGGGTACGTCGAAGAAATTCAATACTAAACCTGAGGTGATGTAGCAACTGCTGTCTTCCGGTTTCCGAACCAAAGCTTATGTGAGGAAGTGTCATCATGCTTTTGACGGCCGCAACAGCCACAGGAGCATGATCTGAGCCTTCGAGGAGGTTGAGAAGACGCATCGTAAGAGTCGCTGTCATCGGAAAGTTTCCTCCAAGCGAGGGCAATTTCGAGAGAACGAGGCGCTTGACTCGTTCTAAGGAAATGCCGTAGAATACCACATTTCCCAGCAGGTCGTAGCCGCGACGGCCGGCACGACCAGCGCATTGTCGGTACTATGATTCCCATGAATCGAGCGCCTTCGCCAATAGTCAGTTAAGACTTCACCTGTAGAGCAGTCAGATATGGCGAATCGCCACAGAAAACGGAGGTTTTCGTGGGGGCATTGATCCCTAGCGCCAAAGTACCTGTTGGACGAGTCAAGATAAAATATTCTACACCGGTCCGTAAAACGTGCCTGTCGCGATAACGACGCGCACGAAGCCCAACCTAAACAGACTAATAATACAAAAATAAATGATAATCATTCTCGCATCCAGTGAGGAACAAATAAGATACCTTTCGACCAGACTTCTGTACCGCTTATTCATACCTGCGTGATGGACTGCAATTCCCCTCTTCAGCGCTTCCAATGCCCAAGATTGAGTAGATGTCCAACGCGCGAGGCCGAAAATCTCTTTTTCGAGGTCAGCCATTGAGTAGGATGTCTGTGCGCCTACAAATGAAAACTCCCTGGAAGGATCATCAGGATTGAACGAGCTCTCCCAGGACAGGTCAACACTGAAATGCGTCTCCTCATCTTTGTCCCTCTTCTGCTTTTGCGCTCGCGCTGCCAGACGTTCTCGCTCTTTCGAACGTAGTTTCCAACGTTCCCAGTCCCGCAATTTTCTTTGCCATTCTGGGCTGTGTAACCGCCACTCCTCTTCCGCTGTCTTGAGAGAAGCGAGGATCGACTGAGCCATCAGCTCGCAATCGGAACGGTCGAAGTTGAAAAGGATCGCAGGCTACATATAACATTACAACAACGAGCACCTGACAAACAATAATGTACTTACAAGCTCGCCTTTGGAATTAAGGTCGGCCAGAAGGTAGATCAGGTTGCTCCTAAAAGTTATCCGGGAAGGCGTGGCGTGCAGAAGTGTCCCAGCTTCCGCTATTGCGGGATCCTCGAGCCGGTGAACGATATCGTTCAGCACAGACGAAGGAGTTTGGGCGTCAGAAGCCATCATCAACGTCGATACGATACCCTTTAAGTTCGCCTCGTACAACAAGATATCTTTTTGCCTTAACAAACCCAGAGTCGACGCAAAAAAGCCGGTGGGCTCTAGAGCTGCCACGTCGTACCCTCCTGCGGTCTGATTTGCAGCTAGAGCACTATAGAGACTTAGAGTGTCGCGGGCTTCCAGAGCAAGATCCGCGGGAAGGGATCGGGAGCCGAAGGCGAGGAGGGAAATCGGATGAAGGAATCTCGATCGCTCCGTTGGTTTGTGAGTGGTCAAGTTCGTGAAGGTATCCTTGAGTTTAACCGTGAGGTCGTAAAAGAATTTGCGCAGGTGGGAATAACGATGTGGGAATTCAACAAACTTGTGTGCATAACCATGCGCTTCTTGCACGGATCGCAGCCATGTATTGAACGTATCAGGGGAGCCAATGGTGGCGGAAAGACCGCTACAAGTGGTAAATCGAGGTAAGCTATTGCTAGACGAGACGGTTTGATAAACTCACATGATTGGACACGGCGCAAGAAGAATGATCTGCTCCCACACGGCTCCACCTTCTTGTTGACCAATGGAGTGAATTTCATCCAAGATGATTCTAGATGGTAAAGGTTGCGTCAAGTTCTGGTTAAAAAACCGTCATCGCGCATACCTTTTGATCCTGGCGGTCCAGACACGAGCGAGGGGAGGCGAAAGCAACATGATGGAGAGCATCTCTGGAACAGTAACTAGGATCTGACATTTCTGAGGATCGTTAATTCGGTAGTCGCGGGTGTGGATAGCCCAACAGCTTTCTATGACATCAAGGGCGAGATGAGTGATGATTTAAACAACGGCAACGACGATACTGTGGGACTTACTCCCATTCAGATTCTTGTTGAAACGTGCGTAGATCTCGGTCGCGATTTGGGTGACGAGCGCTTTCGTCGGGGCTATATAGACCAAAATACCATCGTCTGAACTCCTTAAAACCTTCTCCATCGCGTAGAATGAGATGAACGTCTTTCCTGCGCTGGTGGGCGCTGAGAATGTAGATATGAGATCCTCAACCGCTCATGCACGTAATCTCGAAGACATACCGACGACTAGAAGAGAGCTATCGGCGTCGATGCAGTCCAGGACTTCACGTTGCCACGCATCCGGTTGGAACGAGACGCGATCATCGGGGGCACTGTCCATGCTTCTATCCATGTACTCTCCAAACAGCCGCAGCTGCCATACGATAGGGTCTTCTGCGACATGCATGAATTCGTGGTATGGCGCCTTCGACTTCGGCCGTAGGAGCTTTATGAATTTGAAGTTGAGAGCCGCATCTGGTTCCTTGGCAGAAAGCAAGCTCGAAGCATAACGACCGAAACCCAAAGATTGGAGGACGTTTGAGAGGGCTTTTGCGATCGTCGGAGTGATGAACCGGCCGTCCGCCATCGCTTTGATCTTGCGCATAATGAAGACTGTGTATCTATCGCGGACGTCCGCAGAACCCTGATCAGGCTCTGCCACCCATGAGACGAGCTCAAGGTGCACCCTGTACAGACGTATCTCGCCACCTATGAGCCGTTCCGTAGCCTTTTTATTACGCTCAATTGCCTTGAGCTGCTCCGTCTGCTGTGACGTCGTGAGCTTAGACAGGAGATTCAACTGTGCACGCCACCAGTGTTCAGATTCATTAGTTTGCTGTGTGTTTTTCTCCTCTGCGATCTTTCGACGCAATTTATCAGCTGAGGAGAGCATGGGGTGTTTCGGAATTTTGACCGTCTATAATCACAGCGAAGTTTAAGACACTGCTATTCGAATAAGGCAAACAAGACGATACCTTCACAGGAGCGACACGTTGGTGCTTCGGGGGACAATTCGATGACCCAACTGGTGGAATAACGATCTGCTGCAAACTTCCTCCAGATGCCCCCGTCAGCGTCCCAGCTTGCGCCTGCATGGTCGCCATGAACCGCTGATTCTGCTTCAGGATCCGACGACGAATGCGCTCGTCCACAGGCTTTGGGGAACCACCGCCCAGGTGACTCGGTAATATCATTTTTCGATTGTGCCAGTGCTGGGTATCAGAGAACAGGGTGCCTATTCCGAAGTCAAGATGGGCAGAATGTTTTGCATCCTCCGCGTCGCTAACAGGGACGTTGACTAGGGAAAGCTCGGCGTTGAAGACATCGTTCTCGAAAGGTAGCAGCTGGAATGTCGGTGTTGCCACTGACCGGGGACTTGCCTCAAGCGGCTGCTGCGGAAATCTTTCCGAGAAGACCGCTATATTGACTGGGGAAGCACCAAGCCTTGACCAAACATGCTGGACGGAGGCGAAAGCTGTTTGACCTATGGACTTCGAGAGGTCTTCCGAATGATGGAGGACAAGGAAACGTATGAGGGAGCAAAGGATTCTACCATCGACTTCCAACGTTACGGTATGACTAGATAGCGATTCGGCTGCGGTTAGAAAGACCATTGGTAAGAATTTGTCCAGGACGATGGTCAACAATGGGGAGCTTAGGCTTTCGTACGGCCTAGCGCGTTCTTGGACTGAGAGGTCTCGAAGGAGAAAACAGTGGATGACGAAGAAATAGAGTAACTCGAGCGGAAAAGCGGACTGGCAGCGCATCAAGAGCCTCTGCGTTATGTCCATGACCAATTCGCTATAGTCATCGAGAGCATTACCCGGCCTGCGATCCGAGAGTTGTGATTCTCCACTCAAATAATTCGGGATAGTTCCTGCGGAAGGGGGCAGGGACAGGGGTGCACAAGGAGACATCTTGACGCCGAGATCAGCATTGAGACGGGCCATGGCCGTATCGACGGCACGAAGTAGTACTTTCGGAAACCTGTTCCGATTGTGCAGGTCCCGACTCTGTTCAAATACGAACGAGAGAATCTACGGGGACACCTGAGTCTCCCATCTCGCGTGATGGGCAGAGGAACCGACCTTGGAGTCACGGTATTCTGTTCCCTTGAACAGCGCTATCGGCAGGCCATGCGAAAGTAGATCAAAGACGAACATGCGTTGCATCAGTATCTGTTCAGCGGGAAGCGTTCCCCAATGATTCTCCAGTACGCCACCGTCGTTGACCATAACGAACATTGGCTAGGATCAAGAGACATGATAAGTGGAAGTTTCCTAGATGAAAACGACCTGGCACCTTTCTGGTCGCCTCATATTGAAGCCATGACGGGTCATTGAGATCTTCAAACACTTGAACAGGGACACCTAATTTCGTGATGTGTCTGAACAGCATGGCACGAGCCAATAATCGCGACGAGACGATGAACGAAGGTTGGTCGGTGCGTAGAGTAGAGTGAGCGTTAGCTGGCGACACGTGAGATAGGTCGGATCGAGAAGTCAATCACGGTGAAGGACACGCACTTCTCCAGAAAACGATATCGATCTCCGCAGATCTCTTCGTAAACTTCATCAACACTCTTTCCAGTATTTGATATGCATGGAGGATCTGAAAACTGGGTTCTGCAGAGGTGATCGCGTCAATATGGCGTACCCGAGTGAATCGGTGTATTTTACCACCAGTGCGAGCGATCGCGAGCAGGGGATCATCGAGGACGATTTGTAAAAGCGATTCCCCTATGGGCGTTGTCGAGAGCTCAATGAGTTAAAGTACCCTTGCTCGAAGAATAGCAGCGACAAACCATCGATAACAAATGGTTCACTACCTGCGTAATCTCCCAACAAATCCATCCATCTAGCCCTCCGTGTTGCGGGTATGAACCACGTCCGATCAACATATCCTAAGGTTTCTTTTGTTGAGAAATCTGATTCCTGCGGGGCATCGGGCGAGGTCTCCAGGAGAGTGTCGAAATTTTCGAGATCCATGGCATCCAACAATGTGGTCGGATGGAGAGTGGAAAAGCGACATACTTAAAAAAACAGCACCCCAAAACCTTGTTCAAACCTAATGGACAGTAACGGCCGAAGAAGCTTGCTTGACCGCATTTTAGCGCCCATTTCGGCGGGCTCGGGCTGCCGACCACGTTTTCCTAGCCACATACCTGCCACTTCACGAGGCTGATGAGCAAGGTCACAGTTGGGCGGTGAAGGACAGGGTAGTTCTTGGATTAGGACCAAAAAGCAGTTCGACGGACGCGTTACTTGAGCAAACGTTAGCATGAGTACTTGAGTTTAGAAATACCCAATGTAGTACAATACACGGCCACAAAATGACATCAGGTGGCAGACAAGCCTTTGTTCCTTACAACGGGGTCGTTTCTGTTCAGTGGCCATTATCGACGACCTGAAGGAGTTGGTGAGTTCAATGCAAGGGACCATCTGGCTCGGATAAAGGAATCTGTTTTCAGTGACAGCATTGTTGTCCCATGTTGTTTTCTAACCATTTCGACATCACGCACTCCCCCAAAATGGTAAACGCTTGAATTGTTTCTGACTCGCCCCCGAACGGTGTTCCCCTTGATTTCTTTGAGGATACTACTCCACGGTGGGAATGAGATTTTGAAAAAGAGTTTCTTGATGAGGTTTTTGCGCAAGTTGGTGGGATTTTCCACGACGTGTGACCCAACTGATCTGAGATCACCGACGCGCCTCCCGCCCTCCGCGCCCACTTGCACAATCCTGGCCATGGCCAGCACTCATTGTCCTCCCAGTATAAAGGTTCGTCAGGCTGATTCTGACACACTTTTCCTCCTACTGCTCCCTGTGCCCGCTATGGTGTCTAATCAGCTGAAATTTCCAGGATTGAAAACAGTATGCGACTATCGCGATTTTGTGCGTCATTCGGCGCCTTCCCGGAACGTTAAACTGACCATTTTTAGGCATTTCCGCGAGAATTGCACGACGAACCATGGTTATCGCTATCGTGAGCACGCGACTGGGTTAATCCCGATGCCGTCGAATGTTTCTTGAGCGCGAACGGAAAGCTTAATTTGGGTGATCCCATATCAAATGCCTCATGGGAAGAAGAAGAACCCGAGGTGGTCGCGAGCTATCTGGACTGGGTGAGTCACGGGCTCTGCTTCAAGCAGCAACCTGACCTGAGTCCTGACGGTGACCAAAATTTCATTCAGCTGTTACCCACAAGCCTGCCGTCCCGCCAATTCTTCAAGCTTGATAATGTTGACATCTGGTTTCTTGACGTCCCGTTCAGGCTATTTTTGTCAGTTTCTCGGTGGCAAGACATGCCAACGTGTTCTGCAAGTGTCACTGCTACCGGCCCACGCTCACATTCTATGGCGAAAAAGGAAGTCAAGGTTGAAAACGTCACGCGCTCTCTCCTTGGATCACAGTCGCAGCCAGTGAGACTCGGAAAGCGAAAACCCGAACCATCAGAGGAACCAGAAATCATCGAGATATCTGACGACGACAATATCACCCCATCAGCCCCGAAATTGGCTTCGCGCATCTCGAAAAAACCAAAATGCGAGAATGAGCAGCCGTCCTCTGCCACAGCACCTGTGATCGATCTCACTGCTGAGATTATCGAAGGTACTACATCTGGAAAGCACCAGCCGACACAAGCAAAGTCAGCTGGGAAGTCCAAAACCCCACGAGAATGCCATCCCGACACGAAAATCAAGGTCACGGCTAGCGAATATGTTTCCAAGGTCATCCAACTGAAGGCGATCCCTAGTCACTGGGACCCTTCTAAGGCCCCGAAGGGCTACCTTATCGATTTAGGTGATGATCGCAGTGTGTTTGGGGATGGCAAGAAGAGTATCATAGGTATCATCCACGGTGATGTATGTTCTCAGACGTATGCTGAATTCGCTGGTTTCTGATCATAAATGCATAGGAACAATCCTCATGGACGGGATCAGGAGGCCATGCAAAAGGCGATGTGTTTGTCTACAACATGTTCCCCAGCGAAGAGAAAGTATGGTGCCAACGGGCGGAATTCAAGTGTCGGTCCATCAAACTATGTGAATTCTTCGATCGAGAACGTCTGAAAGGGTATGAGAGCTACGAGATTGGAGAAGATGAAATGAAGGAATTTTGGACATCGGAGCTTGACGCAAACAAACGGGAAGCTTCAATCTCGGACGGACCTGAAGCCAGGTATTTTGCCTTTCCAAGCCTGCCACCTGTTTACTGAGGGCTGCTCTAGGTTTTATGCTCACATTATGGTCTCCAAGTGCAAGGAGAAGACCTGTAATGTGCAACCATGCATTATCAGGCTTCGGGTGAGTGCACTTGACATCTGAACAGCAGACTGCAAATTTACTATCAATTCTTAGTATGCTACGTCGTTCGGCAAGCACATTCACATTGGATGTAAGGGCTGGCGCCACGGTGATCTCCCAGGATTGCACCGATGGATCGATCTCGCTCCCAATGTCGACGAAGGAAATTCGGCCAGGAAAAATCATTCCATACGAGGTGAAGTGCAAATCGGTGCTTCTTATTTTCCAGCCAGTGGACCCAGTGCTCGCCCATATGGCTGTTGTAATACCGAAGCGACCACATAACCACCCACGCCATCCACATGTTAAACCTACACTTGCCGAAAAGAAATTTGTCAAGCAGGCATTCAAAGCTGTGGGACATTCGACAGTCACTCCCAAAGCGCTTCAATTGAGTAAGTGAGGCAGTTATATGACTACATCATCTTGTTAATCCTACTTCCGGCCAATGGGTTCAACCACGAATGCGCTTCTTGAAGGCCACTCCTGGGAATCACAACTACCTGGAATGGTGGACAAGAAACGTCTCCGGAAGTTTATCGACCAACTCAAGAAGGACCAGCACCCCGAAGGACTTGACTGGCCAGGTATTCTATGAAATGCACTGCTTCTCCTGGACGCACTCATCTCACGTCCATCTCCAGGTGTCCAACATGAAGCTAACACTCGGGAGGCAGCTTTGCCTGCAGAACAACGTTACATCCACTCAGTGATTGTGAGGGGCAACATTCAGCTAGTTGTGACCATGCTACCACGCCTCGTGAAACACATACACTCCGCCCGGTTCCTCGCCATCGATTACACGTTCAAACGAGTACGTGGCAAGATAAACGAATGGGAAGTGGCCACTTTCCTCGACCAGTATAACATGCATATGTTTTCCATTTCATTTACTGCATGCAAATGTTGACCCAATTCTTCAGGAGTTACTTTGGCCAGCTTGTACTGTAACAAGGCGACCCGAGAGGCATTCATCCTGCTGTTTTGAGAATTTTTCGAGACTGTCCATTGTGTGACCAAATGGCCCCTCGAGCTATTTGCTTTCAACCACAAAGCTCGCCTTTGTTGTCTCCTCTTCGATGCAGAGGCCGCACAAATGCAGGGCTGTGGTGACATGATGCTCACAATGAATGATCCTTTGATGAGCGGAATTACAACTGACAATCCACTGGTTCTTGTGCAACACGTAGCAAAGACTTGTATTCAACATTTCATCCGGTATGTCAATCCCTTCAATTGCATCTGATGAATTGCATGCTCATTCCAGGATAGCAACATAGATAAGCTGCCCCGAGATATCCCTCGACATGTCATTGATCGCCTCAAGGGCTTCACAACACTTTCAACCCAGGAAGGAATCGATGAATGGCATGCGTTCTGTACAACATCGCCATACAAGGGTATTCAGGGTGAGCACCTCCAACATTTATGTCTTTTTAACTAACTGACCCTGCCACAGACTGGTATCAGCAGAAGATCGACCACCCATGGTACCTCCCGTCACTCAATCCTTTTCTCTCACCGATGGACCATGACAGTTGGAAATTGACGCCTTGCGACACAAATATTGCAGAGACTGCACATGCTGCTCGTAATTCTGAAACCAGAATCAATACGCCGCTGCTGGCAGCAATAATTGAGTATGTGAATGTTTCCTTGAAGCTGAATACCTCTTAATCATTCGCATGGATTACAGTGCCTGTATCCGTGATGAGGCCATTGCTGATCAGCTTGAAGAAAGCGAGCACACACCAGGCAGCATGCCGAATCGCTGGAATAGTGCTGCTGCACGTGAAAGCTGCTCTGCGTCCCGTCGACAAGCCACGTGGGCCAAAGTACTTGCTGTTGAAGGTGCACGGGACTGTGTGCGTGTCCTGGAGCAGGAGCTGGCAGAGTTGGGAGTAATGCGGGTGCAGTCCCTCGATCGAAAGAAGGAGATCGACGTCCGGCTCATTGAACTCAAGTTGATGAACCCACCAAAGGGAACTCCTGAGGCAGCAAGTCTCAAGGAAGAACGTGATGAACTCAGGGGGGAATCTCGGGATGGCATCGACCAGCGGAAGATATGGGGAGCACGAGCTGTGGAGCTGGAGAAAGGGATCAAGGAGATCAAGACCATTGACTTGAAGGGAACCCGGAGTCGGGACTCACGTGAACCATCCACGCCAGTTCGCGATGGTACTCTGCGGCTGGTTTCTCGCTGTCCAACACCCATAACACCCTCACGCACACCTCACCGTGCCCCAACACACCTACAATCAACCCCACTTTGTCAGTCACATCACACACCAGAGACAACTGACACTGAGGAGCAGTTTCATGCAGATGAAACTGCTCCTCCACATCTCTCTCCTCTTCGGTTACTGCAGCAGCATATTGACACAGGCCTGGCTCACAGTACTGACAGTGAGCCGACAGACTTACTAAGCTTGCTTGATAACGAGGAGTACATCAATAGGATTCTGTCATGGGATCCAACATCTGAGGAGTCTTCCGAGCTGGAGAATCAGTTCTGCAACTTGTTCCCCAATGGTATGTAGTGTAATTTATCACTGCAGTATTTAGAGCCTTGTATCACTATCATGTATATGAAATATCATACCAAGTAGTAACATAAGTTATTTTGAACTCGGATATACATGGTCTTAGGCACCTGATGAGTATATTCCCTGAGTTTTGAAGGTTATGATACAATCTGCCTTTTGCTACCCTCACATGTTCTTCGTCCACCTCGTACTTGCATTTCAACATGTACCAAAGTAAGGAGGCGCAGATCACATGACTTGTGAGTTATTCCCAAGCCATCACCTGATTTGGCCTTCCTCAGCAGCCCGCCTCGTTGCCTGATTTGGCATCGGGGCGCTGTCACATGAGCAACTGTTGCCGAGACCAAAGTGATGGGTTTTTTCTACACCAGCAATAAGATAGGGCTCATGCACAGGCTGGGTCATCACATGATCAAAGTGTGATTCTGCGTGACATTTGCCAAAAACCTTTATTTTACCATGTACACACCGTTTTCAATGAAAATCGCTCCGACAATCTGTTAGAAAACATAGTCATGAGGGGTTGTCGGAGCCCGATTTCCCGATTTTGGCTCAGAAGAGCAGAAATAGCAGCGCGATCAAATCCAACCCATATTTGGACCTGATGTGTCTCCATAACACAAAAGTCCGCCGCAGAAAGACTCTCATATATCTGCAATGGGATACCATAAAAACAGCTGAATAACCTCAAACAGTACAAAAGAAAGAGGAGTAATTCAGATGTTTTAAATAAGGAAAATGTGAGTGTCAAAATATTGTAGTAGAAATACCATGGCCAAACTCATTCCTGATCAGATACTTCAGGAGCTCGAAAAAGCAGGAATTCGGTGCATTATACTATATGTAGCATATTCGTATGACTAAGTTGACCTTATTCATGCCCGATCCTGGTGTAGCATCCACCCAATATCACTGAAGACTGCAACACATCCTAATAATTACCGCACACAAGACCGCTTACGGAGATGTCACAGGTGCGTCACATGTCATGTGATGACCCGGACTGTGCATGAGCCCTATCTTAAAATGGTGGGATTTATTTCCCACCCCCACTCATTTGGGAATTCCACGATTTCTTTCCCTCCTCCGGAATTCTGGAAAAAAGGTTGCGTTCGTAAGGTTTCTGGGTGTCGACATTCAGATCGTTTTTATGCTCTCGCATAATCTCAAGGCGTTAGAGAAGATTCCTCAAGACTGCATTATCCCAACTCATGAAGCACAAACGATAGCGGAAACACCTCTTTTTATTTTTCCCGAGCTGGTATGAAAATTTTCTCTGGAGATGACGGAGTTTCGGTCGCTCATGAGGGACAGAGAGCCCCGTTCCGAGGGTGAATTCACGACGGTCCGCTCCCCGGCCCGGCCTCCTTCTTTCTCTATTAAATTGTCGAGTCTTCGTACAGCTTCCTTAATCGTATCTCTCACCATCATCCTATCTTTATGGCTGTCCCCGTACTCAGGTTGAACAATGGGAACGAAATTCCCGCCCTTGGGCTAGGTGGGCGGTTGTAGTGGTCCGTTTTCGACTATGGGTTGGTCTGATCATATCAAGGTACCTGGCAGTCAAAGCCTGAGGAAGTCACCTCCGCGGTCTCCTACGCGTTAAAAGAGGCGGGATACAGGCATATTGATTGTGCTTGGTATGCTTTTCTCACACCTTTACATCTCTTGTCATTCTTTCGCTGACCCTGCATCTAAATGTCAGGGGTTATGGGAACGAGAAAGACGTGGGCGCAGGCATTCGTGCCTCTGGAGTTCCTAGGTCTGAGATCTTTGTAGGTCCATAGTCTATTCACTACCTGACACCTATCTCACGCGTATCGTTGATCTAGATCACTAGCAAGCTCTGGGGAACCTGGCACACACGTGTTGAGGAGGGTTTAGACGAGACGCTTGCAAACCTCGGCACTGATTACCTCGATCGTGAGTCCAATCTTTATAATAAATCAGTATCGGAGGTGAACGCGCCCTACTCCAGTGTACCTTGTCCACTGGCCCATTGCGCTCAACCCAAATGGCAATCATCATTTGATGCCCACACTTGCGGACGGGACGCGTGACGTTCTCCATTCGTGGAAGCTTCAAGATACGTGGAAACAAATGGAGGCAGTTTTGAAGAAAGGTGTGTGACGATTTCAGCGTTGACGTAGGGGGTGCTTACAGTCCATCAATACCGCGACAGGAAAAGTGAAAGCAATCGGCGTTTCGAACTTCTCGGAGGCAAAGCTTGAGGAGATCCTTCCCACAGCTGAGATCGTTCCTGCTGTTAATCAGGTGCGCAAACTTTCCCTTGTCGTGAGGCTAACCTGACGCTGAACGTCATACGTAGCTTGAACTTCATGTCTACAACCCGCAACACAAGCTTGTCGCCTATCTTAGGTCGAAAGGAATTGTTCCTCAGGCGTACTCACCTCTGGGCTCGACCAACTCCCCTCTTCTGACTGACGATAAAGTTTTGGAAATCGCGAAGAAACATTCCCTCAACGCGTCAGACGTGCTCATCGGCTATCTTGGTACGCCCACGCGGGGATGTTCCGAACCGTCAACTAATCTACGTGATCCCTAGTCGCGAAAGGTTTTGTAGTGGTGCCGAAATCAGTGACACCTTCCCGCATCGCGTCCAACCTAACAGGTCCCCTGGCTGCCGCGCAGCAGCTTGACGTGGGCGATATTGCTGAACTTGATGGCCTTGCTGCCGGTAGGAAGCAGAAAAGGTTCGGCTTGCTTGACAACTCTCGTGAGACCAACAAGGACTGAATTTACCCTTCACTCATGCTAGGTTCATCACCCCGCCCTGGCGTGCGTACCCATCATCTGTGAAATCCCTAGCTTGAATGCTTGTCTCTGACTCTTCCTATTTCTTATGCTAGCCGTCGAACTTGGGTTCGAAAACTGGCCACCTTTCAAGAAGTAATCGAGCGCGATGTCATGATCTTTCTCTATGGGGGTTCGTGGGAGGATGAGGTCCACATTGACCGGTATGATGTATTTTCGCACATGAAGTGTTGTCATATGGTTTAATGGTTACGATCTATATGCTTATGACGCATCCATTCCAAGAGATTGCTCATTACAGCAGATCACAACCCGGGGGGATCCCCGAGGCCGTGAATACAGATGGGCTGATTGCCACAAGTCCAGACAGCCCTCAAGCGCAAAGAGATGTCATGTTCTGTGAACAAGTCGGCCGTCCGTAATGTCACCCGTCGACCACCAAACATTCGGACTGAGCGAAAACTGACTTCGACGGCCTTCCATGTTCAGGAACCTTGGCGCCACTGGGAAAGAGGACTCGTCCAACGTGGAGTTCCCGCGTACTGCATGGAGTTCTTGTAAGTTACATAACTATCTTGGGATGGTGGGCGCTGTCATGTACGCATCATCAAAAGATTGGGAGAGGACTTGTACCTGTGATTACCGGCCTACTCACTTGGTCGAAAAAGTTTTCATGTTTGGCATTGTTTGATGGCTCCAGGATTGGGCAATCAATGGGTTGGAGCTATTCACCCAGTAAGTCACCTTTCCAAGCGAATCCCTAAGGCAGTGTCCTGAATCGACAGAAATCTCGGAAATTGACCCCATCTCCGCAGTCCGGAATGAAGTCGAGCGCAGAACGGACGCTGTGCAGAAGGGTGTGCAAGCAAAAAGTTCGAGAGCGAAGCGAAGGCTTCCCACGTGTGCAAGGGAACCCGGAACAACACGTGGCAACGGCAAGGCACGACGTCGACCTTCCATATCCGTCGACTGCTCAACGATCTCCTCACCAGGTTCACATGAAACCCAAATGTCAACGTTATTTCCTCTCGCCTCGCTTCATATCTGCGATGAGTCAATGTAAGTTTTGGCAATAGGTTCCGTTGATACGCCCGGTCTTGATAAGGCCGTTTCCCTTCAAGTCCGAACCCGTAGGCCCAAGAACCCCTTTAAAACGGAGCGATCGTTGCTCGGGGATGGCCTCAAGTACATCCCACTTTTTGCCATTCATACTCCTCCTATTCCTCCCCTGACGGTATGTTGAGCACCACGGGTCGGGAACTCGATGTTACATCGGACGCCATCGATGAAGGTAAGACAACATGGATCGGAGCTGATTCCAAGGCTGACAAGCAGGTTTTAGTTAACGTCCTAAAAGGTACTCTGTGGGATCAGAAATCAAAATTCGACGAAACCAAGGATAAAAAACGGTTCAGAGACTACGATGCAGCATGTGATCGCGTTAAAGCCTTCTACAAGGAGCAACATGGTATGTCCCATCGACTACGCATGTTCCTTCCGTGCCCATTCGTCGTAACAGAAAAACAAACTGTCGAGTTCAACATCAAAGCTAGGGTCGATTTCAAGACAAAGAAGCGAGCTCGAATGGGAGTCTGGGAAGCCATGGAGATGCTCAACACTCTGATCGACGAGTCGGACCCTGATGTGCGCTCCGTTCTTCGCTCGCTGCCACCCTGCACCTAAATGACGTCAAACCCTGCAGACAACGGTGTCCCAGATCGAACACTTGCTTCAGACGGCTGAGGCCATTCGAAGAGACGGCAAACCTGACTGGATGCAGGTTGGTTGCTCCCGTCACTAAGGGCTCACCTTTTTCTGAATTCCAGTTCTTCAGGTTGCAGGTCTAACGCATGATCTTGGAAAACTTCTGCTCTTGTTTGGATCAGAAGGTCAATGGGATGTCGTTGGTGTGAGTTTCTCACTCTACAATTTCGCTTTCGGTGGCGCTAAATACATATCCAGGATACTTTTGGTACATCCTTTTGAGCACATCCTCGCTGAAAGGCACTGACACCCGTTATCCAGTTGTAGGATGCAAGTTCTCGGACAAAATCATCTACCCAGATACCTTCGCGGCGAACCCCGATTCCTACGATAGTGTCTATTCCACAGAGTACGGGATCTACAAACCTCACTGCGGTCTCGATAACGTCATGCTATCTTGGGGTCACGACGAAGTACGTTTCATCCTTTTAATTTCCGGTCCTCGGCCTCTGAACGTGTCTTCATACTTCCAGTACCTTTACAATGTCTTTAAAGACCAGAGTACACTTCCAACCGAAGCTCTAGCAATGATCCGCTATCACAGCTTCTATCCCTGGCACCGAGAGGGCGCGTACTCGCATCTCACGAACGAAAAGGATAAAAGCGTGCTTGCTGCTGTCCAAGCTTTCAACCCGTACGATCTGTACAGTAAAACGGACGCGCCATGCAACATTTCCGAGCTTAGGACGTATTATGAAGTGCTCATAGCGAAATTCTTCCCTCCTGTCCTTGACTGGTGATATAATTCCCACCATTTGTATTTCTTGATCTTCTACTCCTGCTACTGTACCTTTCTTGATATTTTTATCCATCTTATTGCTTTCACCTCCTGTTCTACAATATGTGTTTTTAGTGCTTACTGCTGTCTTCCGTCGCACATACCTTACATACGCGCACTTTCTTTTATCACATTTAGACTCCTGTAGCCACTAATCGTCTCGCGTAGTTGTGTTTGGGCTTCTTAAGTCGCTTTCTCCCTGTTAAAATCAACATCGAGCCCAATATTTACCATAGAGTTTCTATTTTTGGGACCCCATCGGAATAGATAACGATTGTTATGATAAGATCGGATTGAAAGGTTGAACATTTATCCCAAATTCTTCGCAACCAGCATCCCGACCACCATGACAGATACCCCTCACCCTGCAAGTGCGCTTCCTTACCCACCCGTGCATACAGACAAGAAATTTGTGGTCCTATCCGACTGGTTGGTCTGCACAGTCCCGTTGCCATCCATCGACTCTCGATTTGCTAACCTGCGTTGATCACCAGGGATGGCACCATCACCACCCGGGACTCCAATGACTGTGGGCGCTGTCTCCACGAGATACCGTACGGGAGTATAATGCTGACCCTGCTCTTTCATCTCCAACAGATATGACGGATAACTTGGGTTATGGCCGGGATAAGCGAAGAGAAGGGAATCTAAAAGTTTTGGCTGGGGAGATGACGTTCAGGTGAGCGAGGTCGCTAGATGGCGTCCAACCATTTCTCAAGGTGCTTCCTCTAGAGACTCGTTTCGGGAGATGCTCGAAAGTGTTGCAGCCGAGGGCCACACGTTCGAGGAATGCAAAACCCTCCTTCGCCGAGGTGGGTCAACACCATTCCCATGCCTGAACTAGTGTACCTGAACGGCGATCAGACATCAAGCTCGATCCTGGATTCAAAGAATTCCATGCGTGGTGCAAAGCGAAGGACATCCCTATCATCATCGTATCCAGGTATGTTCATCGGCCATCTTTTCTACTCGAAGAAGAATCAATCACCCACAACAGCGGCATGGCCCCTTTGATTCGCGCGGTGCTTTCCAACCTCATCGGCGAAGAGTCCGCCAACGAAATCCAGATCATCGCAAACGATGTTACGATACACCCAGATGGGAAGTGGCACATAAAATACCGTCACCCGTCCAGGTAGGCACTGGGTCCGAATTACGTCGCGAATAACGCCACTGATGACCAATTCAATATCGTAGCGGGTTTGGACACGATAAGTCGCAGGCCATCCTGCCTTACCGTGACCTCGCCAATCCGCCGACCCTCTTTTTCTTTGGAGATGGCGTATCAGGTCGGCTTCCCTTTCTCTCGTGGTGACTGCGCAGATCAAGGGAACGGGCTAATATTTCTCCCTGTTTTCTCCTTAGACATATCGGCGGCCAAACATGCCGACCTGCTCCTCGTGAAGGTGAAAGGCGACGGGGAAAACGACCTGGCAACGTATTGCACCAAGGAGGGCATCAGACACGTCTTGTTCGAGGATTTCTCCAAGGCGCTGCCCGTCATTGAATCTGTGGTGGCTGGGGAGAAGACCGTAACGCAGGTCGTTGACGCCTGATCTCCAGACTACCCCCTTCCTAGACGTCGGATTCCTTTACTTTACTTAGATGCGACCCTTTAAACAAGCCCGGAGATTGCGTGACTACGCGACCGGGAATTCTCTCTCCCCCTATTCCCGCGCTGGTTGTCATTCGCCGTGTGATGCGCCAACGCCACAGCGAACCGCCTGATCCAATGGCAACGGTGAGTATCGCCGGGTGATGCTCCAGATCTGGCAGGCGTATTCCGTCAGGCTTGGCTGGAGCTTCCAGCGCGTCGTCAGCATTACCGTATTTGTGTGTTCAAGGTCTACTCCATTGCATCTTGCTGCCTTCATTGTGCCTGCGTCTTGCGTGTATGCTGGCTTAGATTCAGATCGGGGTATTTTTCCTTACTCACCCGGTTGATCCTAGCTTTTGTGTCTTGTGTTTAAATTTAATACTGGTTCTTCCCCATTCTCCCAGACACTTAGGACTCTAGACTGTTAAGCATTGGCTACATGACTCGTGTTGCGAGCCACTGCTATGGCACAGTATTAGTGACTCTCATCTCAGGATATTGTCTGCCCCACCATTGCCTGTCATATCAGCAAAAGTGACTGCCCAATAGATCTAAACAGTGATGAAGGAGATCCTATTATCACTGCTGGCAGAGACCAAAATTTCCTCTGAAAAACCTATTAGAAAAATGTCTTCTCAGATCCAATCAATTTTTCTTGAGATAAATTTCAAGCCTATGTTTTGAAAAATAGAATAAAATATTAAACTATTTGTGAAGGCTTTCTTGAGAAAGACAAAGCCTTTTTCCTACCTTTTTCTCAAGAAAAAGATGGGGAAGAGGTAAAGTTTTTCCCATCTTTTTCCAAAGAAAAAGGTGACATTTATCAAAGGGATCCTAGGAAAAACTCTGAGATATCATTACCTCTTCCCTATCTTTTTCTTGAGAAAAAGGTAGGAAAAAGGCTTTGTCTTTCTCAAGAAAGCCTTCACAAATAGTTTAATATTTTATTCTATTTTTCAAAACATAGGCTTGAAATTTATCTCAAGAAAAATTGATTGGATCTGAGAAGACATTTTTCTAATAGGTTTTCCCCAGGAAAAATTAGTCCCTGCCTGAAGTGTATATGCCGCAGAGTTCATGGCTAGGACGGTGGATGAATCGATGCAAGTTCAAGGACAGCTCAACTGTGACGCCATTGTGAATTCACGTCAGCCAAAAAAAGTCACGTGCCTCTCTTAGCTCGTACCACCATCTCAGCTATGGCTCCTGAGTCGGAGGCCGCAGAGCCTCCTCCATCTCTCTCCAGCTCATACAACGAAAAGACTCCCTCAATAGACTGGGAAGACCTCCGCAGACGCAGCCTCCAACCCGGCGGCTTCGGGCCCAGTAGAGTCGAAATCTGGTGCGCCCCCACACCCACATTTTTTTTTTTCAGCATCTCCAGAGCAAAACTGACATGAAGGTTTTTGTTCTGATGAAAATAGGCCACAGCTCCTTCATGCCTCTCCTACCTTTGAGGAAGAAAAGGCAGAGGAGGAGGAAGAACAGCCCCTTGTAGAGCATTGCGACGAGCGGCAGATCCGCCTGGACACGGACCGCAGCTTCGTTCTATACCCAGTAGGTGAAAATGCCTTGCCTGCTCTCTTTTCTCTTTCCCTTTCTCTTTCCCTCTACCCGCCCCAAGCATATCCATCGCTCACTCCTGTCTTTCTGTGTTGTTTCTGTTGTGTAGACACGCCCTTGGAGACCCGGCAAACGATGCAGACGAAGCTCAACCGACTCCTGGTATCAGTGTTCCGGCGCCGCCCGAAGTTGCATTATTTCCAAGTACGCGTTGATTCTGCTTTTCTAGTTAGTTAGAGTGTGATTTGCGGCTGAACGTTTTTATTCGGGTTTTGCAGGGGTACCATGACATCATTAGCGTGATTTTCCTGACGCTGCCCGAAGAAATGCAGTTGTCGTGTGCGGAGCAGATCAGCTTGCACAGGGCGCGCGACTCGATGGGCGCGACGCTCGAGCCCATTCTTGGACTTCTGCGGTACGTACTTACTCCTTTTTTTCACTAAGACGTTGAAAACTAAAATCTTGACCGTAGGGTGACCAAAAACCTTCTACGACTAGCCGACCCGCAATACGCCCAGGCTCTCGAACGGTACACTATCTCCCAGTCATCCTTCACACCCGTCGATACTTACCCTGTCTTATTTCCACAGCACCTCCCCGCTCCCTTTCTACGCCCTCTCCAACCTCCTGACGCTCTTCTCGCACGACATGCCCACGCTCCCGCTTATCCAGCACGTCTTCGACTACCTCCTCTGCCGACCCCCTATCATAATCGTGTACCTCGCCACTGCTGTGAGTGCTCTCTTCATCTTGGTTTGATATATTTTTGAGAGAGGCTGATGAGAGAGGCGTAGATCATATTGTCGAAGAAGGGGGAGATACGGAGGCTGGAGGAGCAGGACGAGGACGAGGGGATGGGGATGGCGCATTCGTTGTTGAGTAGTCTGCCGGGGATATCGGACGGGGTGGAAGGAGAGGAGGAGGAGAGGGTGGAGGAAATGGAGGAGGATGTGGAGGTGAGCGAGGAGGAAAAGGAGAACCGCTTCCTGCAAGATCTCGCTGCCATCGTGAAGGAGGAGCAAGGAAAGGTGGAGGTGGATAAGGAGGTGGATACGGTGAACGAGGCCGTCGTACAAGCGGCCGCTGAAGTCGTGGAGGAAGAGCAGGCGGCATTGGATGTGAAATTGGGTGCCGATGGCGCGGAGGTTGACGAGAAGGTCCACGATCGTACGGCAGACGATCCTGCCACAGAGTCGACATCCGGATCCAGAGAGGACGTTTCTCTCCTCAATGACGTAAAGGAGGAATCGCTCCTGCCATTCGCGCCCACCTCGGAACCCGTCTCACGGAAAGCAACACCCTCTCCATCACGTCTATCACGACCTACTTCATCAAGACCAACACCCCGTTCATCTCGTCCCGCCTCGACAAGACCAATACCTTCCCCATCTCGCCCCGCCTCAACAAAATCAACACCCTCCCCATCCCGGTCCCGTTCCATCTCCCCACCACCACCGCCTTCCCACCCCCCGCAGCCCGCACTCTCCCTCGTCTCTCTCCTCGAACAAGCCGACGCCCTCTACACGCTCTACCCGCCTACGCACCCCTCCCTCGCCCTCTCGAGCATCATGGGTCCACAGAGCGTCGTGCACACGTGGAGCGAGTCGCGCAGTGCGTTGCCGGGAGACGACGAGGCGGAGGCGATGGTCGCGCGTCCGGGGCTGGTGGTGTATCCGTTTATTGAGGAGGACGAGGATGTGGATGTGGATGTGGATATTGATGAGGAGGAAGGGGAGGGGGAGTGGGATGAGAAATCCCCTGCTGGGAAGAGGAAACGCGGGAAGAGGAGGGGGAAGATCCGGGGCAGGCTGGGGAAGCTGCGGCCGCGGCTGGGCCTGGGCTTGGGCTTAGGCTTGGGCGGGGAGAGGAGGAGGACCGGGGCGATGGTGGCGGGTGCGGTGTTGATTCTGGGGGTGGCGATGGCTGTGGCGGTGTATGGGGGCAGGATGCGCGGGGTGCATGCGGGGGCGGGGGGGTATGGGTTTGGTGCGGTGGACGGGCGTGGCAACGCGCATGGACATGCGCTTGGGCAGGGGAGGGAGTGGAGAAAGGTGGCGGCGTGGGTGGGGGGCGCGGTTGTTGGTGCTACGGAGAGGGTGTTGAGTGGGATGGGGGTGTCGTCGTCATCGTCATCGCCGCCGCCGTCGGGTCAGTGATTTGAGTGACTCGGGGGTCTCTCTGTCTTTACGTTTAATTGATCCATTGACGGATGTTCATTCGTTCGATTACTTACGACATATCCATATTGCCATATCTTTATCTTACAGCGTTCTAGCCTTCGCAATGCTCGCGCTAATTATTACGCCTGTAACCAGTCTGCACACGACAAGACGACTTTGCATATACGGTGGACGTGAACGTAAAATGGTCAGTTGCATTGATGATCCAGACTTCCTAAAGGAACGATATTACATAGACTCGGTCCTTCACCTGGCGTCTGCCGTGGAGGCGCATCGGCCGAGACCCTGATCATGAGACGGCTAGTCACTCGTGACTTCCCGATGGTTTTCTTCTGAGCCCAACGTCGCGTCCAGCGCCGGAGTATCGTCTTCTATTGCCCCTTTACACCCCAGAACGAGGTAATTCTCGGCAGGGTCCACATAATCGATAACGTTCATTGATAATCCAGCTGATTCTCTTCCAGGTTAGATGTGCACGGAACTCTGTTCTGTGTTCCTTACTCAGAGGTGGTTCATGTGACATCCTATTATAATTAATTTTAGGAACACTATAAGAACGCCCTCACATAAATCAGACTGCATCGGCTTTTCGTGAAAGCCGACTTGTTATTGTCCCATCTCTGCACAATGACCTCCGCATCAGTCATCCCCAACACCCCCCTCCCCACCCTCGAAAACCTCAACGCCACCGTCCCGGACGATCTCGACGCCAAAGCCGTCGCCAAGGCCTGGTTCGCCGCCTTCTCCACAGCGGCCGAAGCCCACGACGCGGACGCCCTCGCCGCGCTCTTCGTCCCCGATGCCTTCTTCCGGGACATGCTCGCCCTCACCTGGGACTTCCGCACCTTCTCCGGGCTCCCCAAGATCAAACGGTTCCTCTCCGATCGCCTCCCCATCGCGCGCCCCACAGCCTTCGTCCTCCGCGACGACGCGTACCTCGGCCTGCAGCGCCCGTACCCCGATCTCGCGTGGATCAACATGCTGTTCGACTTTGAGACCGCCTCGGGCATCGCGTCGGGCATCGTGCGGCTCGTGCCTACGCCGAACAACGGGGCGTGGAAGGCGCATACGGTGTACACGAACTTGGAGGACCTGAAGGGCTTTCCTGAGAAGATCGGCCCGTTGAGGAATCATGCGCCGAACCACGGGAAGTGGGCGGCGGATAGGAAGAGGGAGAGCGAGTTTGTGGATAGAGAGCCGGTGGTGCTGATTGTGGGCGGGGGGCAGAGCGGGCTGGAGGTTGCGGCGAGGCTGAAGGCGCTTGGTGTGTCGGCTTTGGTGGTAGAGAAGAATGCGAGGATAGGTGACAATTGGAGGAACAGATACGACGCGCTGTGTCTGCACGATCCGGTCTGTAAGTATCGCCGTCTCTCCTCCACTGTCGTCGATCCCTACAGACGCTAATGCCACCCGTCGCGTTTAGGGTACGACCATATGCCGTATCTCTCGTAAGTTCTTCGCCTCCATCTGGCTCTCATCTCTCACCCCGGTAACGCGCCTCCCCAAAGCTTCCCACCAACCTGGCCCGTCTACACCCCCGCCGTCAAAGTAAGCCTCTTCCCCACCTTCCGCATCCCATCCAACACCCCTCTAATTGAACCCCCACAGCTCGCCAATTGGCTCGAAAGCTACGCAGAAGCGCTCGAGCTCAACGTCTGGACCTCCTCCACCGTCCTCAACGCCGCCCAAACCGGCAGCGGCGGCGACGGCGCCTGGAAAGCGACCATCAAGCGCGGAGACGGGTCCGAACGGTCTCTCACCGTGAAGCATATTGTGTTCGCTACGGGGTTGGGGAGCAATGACGGGAGTGTACCCGTGTATCCCGGTATGGTGCGTATCCGAAGTCGTTTTTGGTTTGTGGTGCTGGTGCCGGTGGTGGTGGTGCCCGCTCTGCCTGAGTCGGAGCTGACTGAGAGAGTGTGCTTGTAGGGTGTGTTTAGGGGCCAGATTTTGCACTCGAGCAGACATAAGAATGCGGCCGACCATTTGGGGAAGAAGGTCGTTGTCGTCGGCGCGTGTACTTCGGGTAAATCCCCCGCCTAGAGTATGGCAAAAGTGATCGCTGGTTAACGAAATTATGCAGCTCACGATATCTGTGCGGACTACTACGAGCAAGGTGTCGGTGCGTACCCAATCACCCACTTCTACCACCCCTCCCCATCCGCTCCATCGTACTCACGGGCTTTGGTTCTGTGTTGGCAGACGTAACGATGTATCAGCGCAGCTCGACATACGTCATGTCCACCAGGGCAGGCTGGGAAGTCCTCATGCAAGGTAAAATAACACTCTCCCTCCCTTTCCCCCGCTCCCCCTTTCCCCCGTCCCGCATCCCACATCCCCCCGCATCGGCAGCTGAAAACCTCCCCCCCCGTTCCAGGCGTCTACTCCGAAGGCGGCCTTCCGACCGACATCGCGGACCGATTCAGCGCCTCGTTCCCGCACCACATGGGCGTCGGCCTCTCCCAGCGCAGTACGCGGCGTATCGCCGAACTCGACAGGTGAATGGTCCTCCCATCCATGCTGTTCCCTATCGGGGAGTGTTCTGACGCGATGAATAGGGAGATCCTCGACAGCCTCCGCAAACGGGGGTTCCTCCTGAACGACGGTATCCAAGGCACCGGGTTTGGGCTGCTCGCGTGGTCAAAGGCAGGCGGGTACTACCTCGGTGCGTTTTTCAACCATATCCTTGCTGTTGCTGTAGGGTTACGTTTTTTTTACGCGATGCGCAACAGATACGGGCGCGAGTAGGCTCATCGCGGACGGGAAGATCAAGCTCAAGAATGGGAGTCCGCTCGTGCGGTTCAGCGAGACGGGGCTCGTGTTCGAAGACGGGTCTGAGCTCCCGGCGGACGTTGTGGTCTTCGCTACCGGGTACGCCCTGCCTCCCTCCTTCCCCCCCCCCCCCTCTCTCTCACCTTGCCGTCCGGATCTATTGCCAACTCTAACACGCATCTCAAATAAATCCGCAGACTGGGCGACTCGAGCGCGCATCTGAAGCGCATATGCGGCGAGGAGGTGGCCGCGAAGCTGAAGCCGGTGTGGGGGCTCGACGAGGAGGGCGAGCTGAACGGGGTGTGGCGTGATCTCGGCGTAAAAGGCCTTTGGTCGATGTTGGGGAATTTGGCGCTGTGCAGGTTCCATTCGAAACATGTTGCGTTGCGTACGTTCCTTTTCTTGTGCAGTTGGATTTTGGGCGCCAAACTGATGTCGTTGTTTTCTTTTTTTTATTTACCTTTCGGGGTGATGTAGAGATCAAAGCGATGGAGGAGGGGGTGTTTGGAGAGCGGTATAGTGCGACGGGTGCGACGGGTGCGTAGGGCGGTGTTTGGAATGTACGGATACCAATCTAAGGAATGTAATTGCCATTTTCCCAATGGTCCTGTTTTTGTATATGAACACCGAGTCACTAGTCAATGTTGGTTCAAATGCTGTGGTACGGATACTACGGATAGAGAGCGAACACTTGATATCACCGATCAGAAAATGGACGAATTCAAATGATTTCATTCTCAATTTGAATCCCGAGCGACTGTGAGTGATGATAATGAAATGAGGGCTGCCAACTTCTAAACAGAAAGAAGAGGGAAACTTGATTATCTGCACCTGGCGTCCACTCTCGGTCAAATTGCAGAGGACCGGTGGGGAAAAACGAGCCGAGCAAGCATTTAAATCGGAAATTTTTTCAGACGGTGTGGGCCACCCCGTGGTCGATTTGGAATCAAAAAAAAGGGCAGCCGGTCTAGTAAAACGAAAGCCTCCCCTTGCTGATGTTCAGCACGAGATTGGAAAGTGGTCGTCAAATCAAAGCGTCATTTATGATTACGTAAGCAATCATGCTACGAACCAGGCAAGAAACGGAGACAGGTCGGCACATGCGTCGACTGGGCCACTTAGCTTGAACATCCTATAAGCCAAGTATAGGGCAGGGCAAGCCAGTTCCATCGAGTTTCAAGAGCCCCCGAAATCAAACCCAGTTTCTCCTCAGAGCGCGATCACCAGACAGTGGCAACACCAGTTTCACAGCGGGCGGCATCAGAGGAGGCCCTAGTGCGGACATGTACAGTGAGCTATGCGACCCGGAAAACCTATATACAGACTCTGGTGACCTGAAATTCTCTCGATGCTTCCCCAGAGCGATGTGGACTTGACTTACCACAGGAACTGGGAGCTGTGTTCAAATTCAAGTTAAAGAGAAACGGACCACAAGAATAGCAAGGGCGCCATTAATGGGTATTAATGGACGACGTCAGGTAGGATGATGGACAGCACATCGTTCCAAGTCGCCGAACATGGATAACGAGTACCACCGTGACTTGCACCATGGTCAATTGAGGTTGTGGGTGGACACACGTGGGTCGGCATGGGATATGCCGACAGGTGCAGAATCCTTTTCAAGGTCTATCTACTACACGAGCAGGCTATTTTGCCGCATCATTGACTTGCCATCTGACGGTCCACCCCGGAATGACTGGTGAACATCTGCTCAATGCTGGCCATCCGGTCAGATGTAATACGCCACCGGCAAAGTCTGTTATCAAAGCAACCACCACGCCTTGATCTCTTTACTCAAAGTCCAACGCTTGAACTGCGACGTCGAGCCTAGATATAGCTTGTTCAATCCGAATCCCCCCCTCTAGGCAACCTCAATAGTGACATAGCGCCATCGCGGTTTCCACACCCAAGCCTCAAGCGATACTAATGGCCGTTCCTACAATGTCCTTGCCACCAACGATGGTCAACGTCGGCAGCTTTCAAGCCCCTTTCCTAGCAGGTGGGCACATAATTTTCGACGCGTGCACTTGGACCCAATCACCCAGACATGGTTCTTCTCATCCCAGGCACAATGGCTTGCGGCCCGTACGTTTTCCGGAAACGGTTCCTCAGTTTATACAGCTGAGGGTCGGGATTTTAGCCTGTACGGAATCACTTGCGCACAAACGGCTTACTATTACCGTACTTACCCTCGAGATCATGCGCTCATTAGGCTGTTGGTGAGTTTCCCACTTTCAAGCCCACAGTCACAATGACAAAGCAACTCTGCCGTAGGTCGGGATATTGTTGTATGTCATTTCCGTTGCATTTGATGTCTCTGCGGCGCTTACCCCTTACCAGTTTGGTAGAAACGGCGCATGTGGCGCTTCTGACACAAGCGGCGTATTTCATTTATGTGACCTGCAAGATGCCAGAAAATACCGCCAAAGGATTGCTTGTTGTGCAGTGAGTATTTTACCGTGTCATCGGCAATGGAAATTGTTCAAGTTCATACTTGCGTACAGGGGATTTGCTGTGAGTCACTCCGCGACCTCCCTTGAGGTTCACCCTGACATCTACACCTCCAGATATCGGTGACCATGACTGTGCGTCCTTGAATGCCGTATATCTGCCTTTAATGTACTGAACGTTAAAAGGCCATCATTACCATTGCCGTCCAGAGGTCAGAGATAATCCTCCTCTGATTTTCATCGTATTCATTGCCAATTGACGGCCTCTTTTAGCTTTTACGCCTGGAGAGTGTATTCCAGTTCGTCATATCCATCTGATCAAGTCGCCGTGAAAATTTATTCCGAATATTTTAGTCAGCAGTCGGCACAAAGTGAGAAACCCAGTGGTAGCGTTCATCGTACGTTGCCCCTTCCCTGTCATGTCTTTTTCTGACTATCCCTCAACTGCCTGTTACAGCTCGCAACATCGTTCGCCGAATTCTGTAGGGAATCATCAGTGTCTGCATCTTGCGGCTTCGCTAACGTTGATGATCGGTCATAATATCTCTAGGTCTTGGACTCGGTGAGTAATACATATCGGAACGTTTCATTCTCCTATCAATGCATGCCACGCAGCGACAAATGCCATGTTGTACGTCACAAAAAGTGCGCCAGCATTGGTCATTGAGCTCTCTGCTTCCTCAGATTTGGTAATCCATCGGTCGATTCTGCCAGAGGAAAACTGCAACGGGTATTGACATGGATAGACGCACTCTTGTGACGCTGACATAACAGCAGAGGCTTTACTCGGCAACCCTAATCTCGACCATCGCCTGCGATGTGACTATAAGCGTGGCACTTGTTTATTTCCTCAACCGAATGCGCTCAGGTTTCCAATCGTAAGTCCCGACCCACTTGCGCCATCTACATTGTCTCATTGGCCTCGCACTGAGGGCAGAACTGAAAATGTTCTCAATCGTTTGATACTGTTCAGGTAAGATAAGCGGTGAATGGGAGGCAAACATGCATCCTGATTAATTCTGTTATACAGCATCAACGTAGGATTTCTGACCAGCGCAATTGCTCTCTGCACGCTAGTCTCCGTAAGTTGTTGTAATCAAGGTCTGCGAGTATATAACTAAATTTCTGCTGCCTAGTACTACGCAACGCCGCCCACCAGTCTCTTTTTCGCCCGTAACCCACCTTCCCTTGCATGAATGAAACCAAGCCGCTAACCTTGATATCTGTCTAGTGTTTGTAACAATCAATGGGAAATGTGAGTCTCACAAGCCACATTTCCAATACCATCCTCACCGTAACTCAAGTTTACGTCAATTCTATGCTTGTGAGCCGAGCGATAATTTTTCCCCTTGTTCCGTTAGTCCTAAACGGATGTCGCTTTTGGGCAGGTAACGTACGTTATATGACATCAAGCCTCACTTCCATATATCTCTGATGCGTCTCGGAATAGGCTGAACTCTAGGAAGAGTGCGCGAGAAATATTTAACCGGCCACAATCGATTTCTCTCAAAGGTCTGACGACCGCTCAATGTGGGTAGCATTCAGTGCCATATGGTGTTTCTTGGAGGCTGAACTTCCTACTATCCAGCAACAACTACCGGCGGTGTGTCATCTTCCGTGCCCGCGACACTCCCCGCTATAGAATTAGAGAATCAGAGTCAGGCGCAGCGATAGTTCTGTTGTATCTCGTTTTCCTCATCACGTAGTCAGAAATCTGCACCGGCACTTCCAGTCAACACCACCCCCTCCCCTCTTCTTCGATGTCTGTATAGAACACGATATTCACGGAGCTTCACACGATGCCCAAAAATATGCACGGAAGAGAAAGGCACTCCACTTGGAACAGGGAGCACGAAAATTTTCTGATGGAGCGTCCCTCACGATGATATGCTTCTCAGTTTCGGGTGGTCGTGGCAAAGATAACGGCATCCTGGCACATGCCAAGGGGAAGGAAGGACACACCCAACTGCGGAGTTTGGGTTAGTCACTCTACTATCTTTCCGCACCAACTTCTACTCTGAGGAAATGCGGTCCTGCTCTCACGGGTGTCAGGGCTGTGTACGGAAACCTATGTATCCAAGTCCTCTTCAATCCATATCGGTTACGTTCGATCGGGAGACTTCCCGGAGCGCACGGGCAAGATAATATGCGGTCAAGAACCACAAGACATAACACTTGGGTGAGGCCCGATACGAGATGTTCTGGAGTAGTACTACAACAAAAGGGCATACATGTAATGATAAGGCGACGTGTTCCAACACGTTCGACGACTTCTGCGCACTCAACTAGTCGTAGTCGTATTCATGCGCCCGAAAACACACCATCACCGCCTTCAGCTGTCAAGTTAAGACATTCAGTTGGTGGATGCGAGACGGGGTAGCAAAAAAAGGTGCCGCTTACCGTGGGGTGTTACATGGGTGAGGGGAATCGTTTGACGAACGGAACTCCGGTAGATGTCACGGAGGCTATTCCGAGAATTCAACCTGGAGCAACAGAAGACGAACATAAAAATCTATAAAAAGAGGCCTTTCGACGCGTCACGTACGTTACCTGCGATCATAATTACACGTTAGAAAACCGATTGCGATACGTTCCGATACTCACCAGCATCGAGTTGACGTAGACTGACAGTAAGAGTTGGCGATGGACACGAGTTTTCTCCGTGGCGAATCAAAACATACCTTTGCCACCAATTTGCAGAAACGCTGAGTGCGGGATTTAGCCCGGACGAGTGAGGAAAAATAACGAGTACATACCCGTGAATAGAATACTCGTTTGTGGCGTCCCAAAGAACTTCGTTACGCATAATTAGATTTGACACAACGGTGACGAGCATAGCAGGCTGCATACGGATCCGAGAGTGCATATCGCAACCATACTGGTAATCACTCCAACGTTTACATTGAAAAGTATCAAACGATTGATCACGTTTTCAGTTCTTGCTCGCAAATGCCCCGTCAGTGGATGTCGAAAAGGGGCAGAGACCTCAACGCACGATTTGAAGCCAGAACGCATGCGGTTGAGGAAGATAGCCATCGATGTGCTGATGGTAAGGTCGCAAATCATTGTGGCGACGAGGTGCGCAGAGTAGAGTCGCTACATTGGGGTTGAGCAATGATGGAAAGCTGGGCAAGATGTTCGAGGATATTACCCGCTGAAGTCTTCCTTTTACACTATCAGAGGGAGGGCGAGAGAACCTAGGCTCTGGCGTTAGCAACAATATGAGCCTTCGACTAATAGATTGTGATCTACAAGAAGTGATCTGTGGCTGTACAAGTCAAGTAATCCCAGTCAGAAGAATTGGGGGGAAGATTGAGGGCAGACCGACCAAGTCCTAGAGCTGGATTGACCAGCCGATTATACGTTTGACGTTAGTACTTGCCCATAAATTCTTTTATATCCGTACCGCACGCTGCCAGGGACATCATAATCTGTGAGGAGGGAAGTTCTTAAAGAAGGACAGGGGTAGGCAGGAGTTGCCATTCACAATAAACGTAACAACAGGGATTCTCCACTTGTGCCAGTGACTTACTTGATATGATCGTTAGCACCTTCAGGATGAGGGTGAAAGGAGACGAACTTGACCACACTCTCCATGCGTAAAAACTGCGAACCGACACCTTATAGTCAGATTGATCAATCGTACCAATATAAGCCGATTTACCATTGTACAATGGAGGTTATCATAACCTTGAATGCTATCAGTGTCATGTAATCCCGTTTCGTCGCTGAGTGTACGTACGATCAGGGTGACTGAAATCTAATGGTGACAGAGGTCCGAACCAAACCGCAGGTTGTGTATTGACATCACTCACCGCAAACGCGCTGGTCATATACAGGTCAGTACATGCGAACGGTGTATTAAATGCCAGATGGTGACCCACGAAGTAATAATGAAGGCCTGTTGCGTATTTTCCGGAAGTTTGCAGGTTATAAAATCAAAGAACGCCGCTCGTCCTATAATCGCCATATGGGCTGTTTCCATTGCACTGCATAGATTCGGCATTCGGGACACTACAAATGGGCGTGGATAAGACCTACAACAAAACTGCGACCTACAAAGCATCACATTCTGGAAGACTAAGAACATAAGAGACAAAATGTGCAGGACTTACCAGTCCTTTCAGGATCAGGTTGTCTTTAGGATAGTTGCGGTAATAGTGCGCCGCTTGAGCGCATGCAATCCCATACAGGCTGACGAACGATCCTTTAGAATTATGACTAGAAATACAGGGTGACAGAACGCACGGACAACACACCATAACCCCTAGTGATAACGTGAAAGGCAGGACCAGAGACACATGCTTCAAAGAACTTACCAGCGAGAAATGGTGCCTGTAAACCACCAGCGTTGAACGGAATTGTCGACATTGTGGGGGGATAGGTGTGAATTCACGTTCCTTTCTTTTAAGTTAACAGGATCATTGGGATGATCGGTCGTTGTTAAACGAGCTGCTAATTATTGGTGTTGAATAGTGATCTTCTCTGTGTCAATTGGAAGATGAAGCATTAGGAAATCATGAGTATAAGAGCATCAGCATACAGAAAAAAGCTTGTAACGCATTTAGGGAAAAAGATGTGATGCTCGCATTCGATTCGATGTTTGACCAAGGACAACCATGACGACCACCGCCAGGTGACTTACACTTATCCTTGTAACCCCGGTCACTCCCTGAAACGGTTCACACTCCACTGGTTATTTTGGTGTTTTCCGGAGACCGTTTTAAAGGCCGGATCTTGATAGCTGAATGTTTTTGGGGGGCACGGAATGAGATGGTGAGCAAGACTGGTATGCACTAGAAATTCCTTAGTCGCTTTTTCCCCCGCCTCCTGGTTTTCGTTAGTATACCAGGCAAAACTGAATCAATCATTTGTGAACATTGCGCACTGATAACAGCCCTGGTGTTGGCATCACGTCGTTCTCCTGACATCCTGTGCAGCTCCAACGATGCCTTCGAACATGTAGAGCCACCAAAATGAAGGACGAAACAGACTCCTTGCTTAGATTGTGACTAAGGATGCCTTCATGGGATAATTGAACAGAGCCTCAGTGTTACTTTTAAGTCCTTCGTTAGGATAAGGAAGAGGTCAAGCAGACTCTTGGCAGCCTTATGGGCTTATTGGCCCGCCTAGTTATTTTGGGGGGCAAGATTTTGGAGAAGAGTGGGAAGCAGAATCCGATGCATGATGCCTTGGTTAACATTTACATCTGCACCAACCCAGATGTTGACACAGTACACGGGGTCTGATAACCTGAGTGCTCTATTATTGTTCTCTGCTTCATACCAATAAATAGTGACTCACATGCCGGGCTCGGCGATACTGTCACCGACTTATTCCCAAGGACCCATCATCCGATAATTATGCTGAAGAAGCTGTGATTGCCCTTCAAAGCACATCCACATCCACCTTCCTTCGATATCCAACCCCCAAAAGATGGCGAAAAGACGCTCGAGTGCCCATGTGTACAATCAAGTTGAATCAACTTTGATCTTTCGGCCGCTCTTCAGCTATCCAGCCGAAAGGATACATAAATTAAGCCATATGAGCCGGTCGGTGGCATGTGCAGAGGTGTGGTATGGGTGCTGGTTGGGATTCGGTTTTCGCTACATACGCGTACACGTGCAATTCACGTGCATTCCAAATCAGATTTGGATGTATGTTGAAAGGAGGCACGGGATGAGAACGTAATGTGTTTCGTGGCCGTGACAGCACATGACTGAAGGCTTCTTGGTTCCATCTGCTATCCTGTCCCCTCTGCCCTTTTCCTTTGGGTTTGCTCTTCGAGGTCCTTTCCTCGTTTTGAGTGCATAATGGCACCTCGCCTAAGGCTGATAACTCCTCCGGCACATCCTAGGACTTGTTCTCATTCCCAAGCTGTAGGCGTGCCCTCACCTCGGGAACTATCTGCAGATTTGGAGGATATTCGTCAACCTCTACCTGATCATGAGGAGGAAGAGGAAGGATTTGAGATATTGAAGGGCTCGGAGGGTAGCCAGGATGATTCGTCTTCTCCTCTAAGGCCAGATTTGCAAACATGTCAGTTGGATATCGCAGTGACTACTGATTGTCCGGGACCTGGTCCTCATTTTTTGGAACTCCCGCATTGGACGGATTCCCAGATATTACAGGCCCAAGAACACGTTCGCAGTTGTCTTGCTGACACCAATGCATCATTGTCACATGTACCCATGCATATACCCAGCACTCCAGTAACAGCCTCTGCCCAGTGTGTTCCTCCTGTCCATTCTCCTCGAAGGGGACGTTCTCGACAACCTGCAGTCAGTTCTCCTGTGAATCAACAAACACTGAAACACCTGAGGGCTGGCAAGGAATGTGTGGTTGACCCCGTGTCTTTGCGGATGGCCAACAACTTCATTCTGAAGGCCAAACCAATTTGTCCTCTACCTATGTACCGTTCACTGGCTACACCCACCAATCCTGGTCCTTCGCAACCTCTGGCTGCCGATTGCCTGCCCCGTACTACCTCCTTCGATTCTCCTTGTCGTCAGCCTTTTTGGTCGTGTTCTCCAGGCCTGAATCAGGGTTATACCCCTTCCCCTCATTTGCCTAGGTTACGTTCGTCTCCTCTGGTGCTGCGGTCCCCACTTCCCGCCCCCACTCCTGCTGTTGTGACTTTCACACAGGCAGAGTTAGCGGCTCTCCTCCAGAAGTTCGCCAAAGAAGTTTTGCAACAAAATACCAGTGGGTCTCCATGTGGCCTTGCGCCCCGAGCCTTGTGCTCATTGCCTTCTCGGCCCTATTTTAGTTCCAGATGTTCCTCGTCACCGTGGACATCAGGATCTTCATCCACCTTCCATACCTCCTCCTCTTGTTCCTTGCGAACCTCAAGTCGTGGTTGCGGACCTTCATGGTCTTGATGGTCCCCTTGATGCAGGTGTGTGGTGTAACGTTGAAGTTAGCCTTGCACTGATCATTTCTTGCAAGCTGTGCTTGCTGCTCATGTGTTCCATGGGAACCGCAATCCAGGTAGGCTGGCCCTGGGCTTTGTCCTTCAGCCTGAATGTCATCAGGATGTGCCTCCCATTGCTCTGCCTCCTCCCATTGTGCTACCTCCCCCTGCGCTTACCTTACATGGTTTGCCGCCTTGGGTGGGGATCCTGCTCTGTGCAGATGAGACAGTGATACCTGTGAAAATCGTCAAGATTTTGCATGCAGGTTATCGCGAATACATCCCATTAGACTCTCTCACCAACGCCGCTTGCGCACGCGCAGCCACTGAACCTGTTCAACCTGATACTGGTTTCTTGATTGGTGCAGCTGGTGATCTGAGGCTGCATACATCTCACCTGGATGCGAAACATGAGGTGAAGATCAGTTTGATCGATTGGTGCCAAGCAGGGCCTACCCTCGTGTGAGCCATGTGCGCTCACTTCCTGGCAGCCGGCGATGATGTTCCTGGTGGCCCTAATGCACATATCATCACGATGGGTTTCAAACGTCACTTCGAGCTCTTATGCCTGCAACGGGATTTCCAATCTCAGTTTGATGTAGCTCTGGCCTATGACATGCACCTTCGTCGGTCATGGGTGCTAGACTCATCCCAGTTTCACATGGACATCTTCCACACCGATATCTGGGATCACTTGGTGCGAAACAAGCAGAGCACTATGCTCGAAGTCTTGAAATCACATCTAGACACTTCCACATTGAATTCCTTTTGGGATAGGGGGTGCATGGCCCCTGGTGCAAACACTGAGCATGCCAAGAACCCAGTCACCACTGGTGATCAACCGCGCATCCGGTGTATGTTTTGCGGTTCCTGGGATCACAAATACTCTGGGTGCAAACACATCGGCCGTTACCTGCATAAGGACAACACTGGGAAATGGTGTTCTCCCACAGGAGCTACATATTGTATCAATCATAACAGACCAAAAGCATGTACTCGTGGCAAAGCCTGCCTCCATGTCCATGCCTGCTCCCTTTGCGGAGACGGCCTTCACACTGCACAGGCCTGTCCTGGCACTGTCTGAGCTGAGCTTTCCTATTACAACTCCTCTGAAGTATGAGTGCTGGACCATCTTGCTTGCAGAAGTTGGCATCCTCAACGAGTTCGTGGAGGTTCTGAAAGGCCTCCAATATGGGTTTAGCATTGGGCTTGACAATTTTTCCCTTGACCATACCTATTCCCCTCCAAATCATTATAAATTGGCAGAACATCATAGATTCATGGTTAAGAAGTACAGCGAGGAGATTTGCTTGGGCCGTGTCTCCCCTGGCTTCACCCCTGCAGAAGTTACAGCTTTTTTCGGCCACTATCATACGGCCCCTCTGAATGTTATTGAAAGCGCTTCTGGCAAGCTTTGGATCACTGTAGATCATTTGTTCCCTTGTGACGACCCCAATGTTCCTTCTCTTAATTCTGTCATCGATGCATCCATCTTCAAGTGCGATTGGGGCACATTTTCCACCTGTTGGCTCCTTGTAGCAGAAGCCCCACCCAACACGGAGGCCTGTGTCTTTGACGTCAAGGCAGCCTTTCATAACATTCCCACTCAAATCGAGGATCGGGTCCTGACTGCAATTAAGATCGCAGAGCTTATTCATTTAGATTTTCGTCTCAATTTCAGTATCTCACCAGCACCTGGGGTCTTTGGTCGCATGGCCAACACAATCGTCAAAATCTTTCTTGTGAAGGGTATCGATGCTGTGCTGAAGTGGGTTGATGATTTCATCTTCTTTTGCTACCCTCTTCCACAGCTCATGGCTGGCCCCCCATCATATGGATATGACGAATCTCGCATTTGGTCTATCGTGGAAGATCTTGGATGGCCATGGGCCATTGACAAATATGTTCCATTCCGCACATCATTTACTTACATTGGCTTCACGTGGGACCTCGCAGCAAAGACAGTACACTTACCTGATGCAAAGCATCTGAAGTACCTCACCAAATTGTCAGCTTGGTCCCTGACTGCTCCAGTCACCTTGCGTGTCACAGAGTCTCTCATCGGGACATTGAACCATGTTACACTTGTGGTCCCTAATGGTCGTTCACATCTGCCCTCCCTCTTCACCTTCCGTGCTGGCTTTCCTAGAGACTCTCATCATTGGTTGCAGCATCATGTTACACAGTCCGTCATGGCTGACATCGAGTGGTGGCAATCCACCCTTTCCATCGGCTGGTGTGGCCTTCACATCATGAGCCCACCACCGCCTCTTGACATTCCCATTTTCGTTGATGCTTCTACATCCTGGGGCATCGGCTTTTCCCTGAATGGTCACTGGCTCGCTTGGCAGTTGCACCCTGATTGGAAGTTGTCAGGCCGTGACATTGGGTGGGCTGAAATGGTTGCAGTCGACCTGGCTCTCCGAGCTATCGTCGTGGGTGGTTACTCAGACTGCCACCTCATTCTTCATTCTGATAACAAGGGTGTTGTAGGGGCCCTGTCTGCAGGACGTTCCCACAACTCTCAACAGAATGCCATCCTTCATCGAATCATCAACAATTTTCAGACACACAAGATTTGGCTCATAGTCACTTGGGTGGCTGCGGTGGATAACATTGCAGATGCACCTTCACAGGGATCATTCCCTTCTCGCCATCTTCTATTTCCTTCGCCTCCTTCCATACCTGATTACCTTAGACTATATGTGTTACCATCAGTATCGTATGCGGACCTCGCATCTTAATACCTCACACTTTCATACCTCTACATTTTGATACCTTGTAGCCCTCGTTCCTGACTCTCGCAGTCCACTATGGTACATTGGCCTCGGGCTTTATTATTAGAATAATTGTACATTCATGTTGTCAGCCAGGTAATTCTGTTGTGTGGTCAACTCGACCACACAGCGATGGCTAACATTAACTCGTTCTTCATACCATGTCCATTAACATGGCCTATGCCTCTTGCGTTTCAACAGAATGGGCCTCCCGCTTGTTCCACGAGTGCTGTGCACCACAGCTATCCACCACAGTGACATATGAGGACTCGAAGTGGAGGCCATCTGCTGCTTCTCATGTGGATTTGGACCGAATTTTAAGGAAAGCCTGGAAATCAATGACATCAGCGAAATATTCATCTTCAGTCAACGATTTCATTCATTTCTGTGAAGCTCGTTCCATACCTCTGTCCAATGCCTTACCAGCATCACAGTCACTTCTCTGCATTTATGCTTCTACCTTCGCTGGATCGCTTGTGGGCGGCACTGTTAGAAACAAGATGTCTGCGATTCAGGGGTGGCATATCCAGAACAACGTCCCTTGGCATTCCAGTTTGCAACTCAAGTACATCATTCAAGGCATTGAAAACATGCGTCCTGTGCAATCAATTCGACCTCCTCGACCACCCGTGTCTATCGAGATGATTGATTTGCTATCCCGGTCCTTGTCATCATCTGACCCATTTGATGTTTGTGTTCTTGCACTCGCCACTACTTGTTTTTGGGGTCAGATACGCTTGGGCGAAATTCTGCCAGGCCAAGAAATTGGTTTCGACGTCTGCCTATTCCCTCGCTGGTCTGACCTGGGTGTACCGAATGCTCGCAGTTCCCATGTTTTACATTTACCATCAACAAAGATGGGCAGCGCCTTGGGGGAAGATGTTGTCATCATACATCAGCGGTCCCCATTCGACCCTATCGCAGCCTTAGATGCCCACACTTTACTCAATTGCCTTTGCGGCTCTACTTCACTCACCTCATATGTTTCATCTATGGGTTTGTGTACAGGGCTGACAAAGAGAAAGTTCCTTTGGCGTGTCAACTCCATCTTGGAAAGTGGCGGATTTCCAGCCATTAGTGGCTACTGCTTTCGCATTGGTGGTACTACTCAACTCCTTCTGGCAGGGGTACCTCCAGATATCGTTAAGCTACTTGGTCGTTGGACTTCCGATTCCTTCCTACGCTACTGGCGATCATTAGAAATTATTGCTCCACTTTATGTGGAGATGTTGGCATCTGTTATGTCACACTTGGGATCCATTCAACCCTTGGCTTAACGGGGGGTTATCGTTCTCGGGCTCCGATGCGCCTTGCTGGCTTCTTTCGGTTTTGGGTGTTTTCATCTTGCCCGCTCTCGCAGAACCCCCT
The DNA here is from genome assembly GCA_025854295.1 of Lyophyllum decastes. NCBI lineage: Eukaryota > Fungi > Basidiomycota > Agaricomycetes > Agaricales > Lyophyllaceae > Lyophyllum > Lyophyllum decastes. The sequence goes on from CP107709.1 coordinate 459,836, forward strand.
TTGGAATCCGAGGATTCCATATCCCATTATTGCGACGTAGTTTGTATGTACAGGAATTCATTTCGTGTTCTAATTCTTTTACAGATGTGAGAACCTTTCCCTTTCCTATCTTCCCACCTATTGGTCAAAAGCAAAACCAGTGCGAAATGTCCCTTTCTCAACTCCCTACACTGAGAAGTGTAAATGACACCTAACGTTGTCCCACGTGCCAAGGGGATAGGCAAAGAAATTGTGCAGTTGTGGAGTTCGGAGTAGTCGCCTTACTATCTTTCCATGCCGACTCCTCTCTCATAACCGTCGAGGTCTCGTACGGAAACATATATATCCGATTTCCCTTTGTCCCCTCATACCAGTTATCTACTTGCTAGATCGTTTGATCAGGAGACGGTGACCGTCCGCAGACGACGACACAGGCACAAAAACCACGAAACGCGTAGGTTGTTGTGAGGGGCCGATGCAAGACATTCCGCACTAGTACCACAACATGGGGGGAATACATACATAAATGACGATCCGGGATCTAGGCTACAAGCTTGTATCAACAACGTCCCGCAACTTCCGCACACCTCGCCACACTGTCGCAGTCGCCTTCATGCGCCCGAGGACAAACCGTTGCTGGCTTCACCTTTCAAGTTCAGACATTTTGCTTAGTGAATGCGAAAACGGAGGGGTAGTAAGAAAGTAGCGTCTTACTCTTTGATAGTATATTTCCAAGGGGGATGGTCTGATGACCGGAGCGCCCGTAGACTTCGCGGATGCTATTCCGAGAATTCAACCTAGACCAACAGGGATGAAGGTAAGGAGCTATCTTGAACAAGAGCCTTTCGATGCGTCACTTACGTTACCTGTGATGGTACAGGGATTATCAATGATTGGAAAACCGATTGTGACACGTTCCGACACTTACTAGCATTGAGTTGACGTAGACTAGTGGTAGCGGTTAGCGATGGCTACGTTTCTTCGAGGCAAATGGACACATACTTTTGCCACCGATTTGCAGGAACGCTGCGCGTGGTAGACGTTAGCTCGGACGGGTCAGGAACGACGAGGAACACAAACCCGTGAATAGAATGCTCGTGTTGGGGGTCCCGTAGAACTTCACAACCATGGTCAGATTTTACACGATGATGGCAAATGCATTAGGTGAGCATACGGATCCGAGAGTACAGATCGCAACGATACTGGTGATCACTCCAACGTTTACATTGAAAAGTATCAAACGATTGATCATGTTTTCGGTTCTTCCTCGTTCGTCAGTAGATATCGAAACGGAGAAGAGACATCAACACACGTTTTGAAGCCAGAACGCATGCGGTTGAGGAAGGCTACCATAGATATGCTGATGGTGAGGTCGCAAATCATTGTCGCGGCGAGGTGCGCCGAGTAGAGTCTCTACATCGGCGTTGAGCAACGATGGAGAGTTATAAGAAGTATTCGAGGATATCACCCGCTGCAGTCTCCCCTTGGCAGAATCAAGAGGTGGGTGAGAGAACCTGGGCTGTGGCGTTGGCAAAAAATCCAGGCCTCGACTACATAGACTATGACTCACAAGAAGTGATCCGTGGCTGAGTCGGACAATCTCAGTAAGAAGAATCAGGGGGAAGACCGAGGGTAGACTGACCGAGACCCAGAGCTGGATTGACCACCGATCGTACGTCTGACGTTAGAACTTGCCCGGGTGAAAATTTATATCCTTACCGCACCCTGCCACCGACATCACGATCTGTGATTCAAAGTTCTCAAAGATGAACAAACGTAGGTAAGAGTGTGCCACTTACAATAAACGAAACAATGGGAATTCTCCACTTGAACCAGTGGCTTACTTGATGTGATCGTTAGCACCTTCAAGAAAAGACAGGAAAAGAAACGGACTTGACCACACTCTCCATGCGTAAAAACTGCGAACAGAAACGTTGAAGTCAAGTTGATCGATCCTACAGATGTAAGCCCATTTACCTTTGTACGGCGAACGTTATCAAGACCTTGAATGCTATCAGAATCATGTAATCCCTGTTTAATCGCTAATTTCACGCACGATCAGAGTGACTGAGACCTTAAAAGTGGAGGCTTGCAATAATTCGGAGATTGTGTACTTGTATCACTCACCGCAAACGCTCTAGTCAGACGCGCCGTCAGTACATGCGAAAGGTGAAGTGGATGTCAGATGGTGACCCACGAGGTGATGGTGAAGGCCTGCAGCGTATTTTCCGGAACTTTGCAAGTTATGAAAATGAAGAATGCCGCTTGTCCAATAAGCGCCAGGTGGGCAGTTTCCATTGCACTGCGTAGATTTAAGATTCGGCATACTCCCCACAGGCGCGCGAAAGACCTACAGCAACAGTGCGAGCTACAATGCATTATATTCAGGAAAGAGATTAAAAATGTACAGATAAAAATGGAGGACTTACCAGACCTTTCAGGATCAGGTTATCTTTAGGATAGTTGCGGTAATAGTACACCGCTTGAACGCATGTGATCCCGTACAGGCTGACGAACGATACTTAAGAAGTACTACTAGAAATATACAGGATCAGAACGCACGGACAACAGGTCATGACCCCTGATGATGGCGTTAAAAGCAGGACCTAACACACATAGTTCAAAGAGCCTACCAGCGAGGAACGGTGCCTCTAAACCACCAGCGTTGAATGGGAATGCCGACATTGCGGGAGTACAAGAGAGACGTATCCACTTTGCCCTTCTTTTAAGATACCAGGGCCGCTAGTATGATCGGGCTATCTTCGAATGAAATGTCGAGTGTTGGGATCGAACAGTGATGTTCCCGGCGTCTGTTTGAAAGACGATAGATTAGGAAATAGCAAGTATATGTCGAGCATGAGCATAGGGGAAGAGCTTGTAACGCACCCGAAGAGAAAGATGTGACGGTCGCGTTCGATTCGATACGTTTGACTACAAATGATCATGACGGCTATACATAGCCTGGTGACTGGAGTTATCCTCATAACCTCGGCCATCGCCCGAGACACTCCATGCTTCACGGATCGTTTTGGTGCTTCGGGAAACCGTTTAAAGACCGTATCTTGATAGCTGAATGCTTTTTAGGGCAGAGCGTAAGACGGCCAGCAATTCTTGTAGACACTAGGCGTTTCTAGTCGCTTTTTCCGCTACCTCCTGGTTTCTGTTAGTATACCACGCAAGAACGAATCGACCATTTGAGAGCGTCACGCGCGCTGATAGAAGTCCCAGACTTGGCATGATGCTTGACAGCCTGAACAGCTCCAATGATGTCATCGGAAATGGACTTGGAGCTTAGACTGATGCAGAGGCCGCCGGTATAGTATTCTCTGCTGGAGCGGTGTCTTGAAATTAAGTCTAAGTATCTCTTCATATGATGGTTGAACAGAGCGTTACTCCGAAGGTCTTCGTGTTAGACTTGTAACTGGCATATGGTCATTCCCAGTCGATATCATTGTGCGGGGAGCAAAATTTGGAGCGGAGTGGGAAATAGCATCCGACTCCCGGGACAACACTTACATCCGCACCATATCAAAATTCATAGAAGTCTGTCCATATATCCAAGAACTCCCGAGCCTCCTTCTACATACTACACAGTGACTCACATGTCAAGATATTGTTGTCGTCGACTTTTTTCAAGGACCCATCATACCAGCTTTCGCTTTACGCCCGGTGATCTGTGGAAGCACCCAGTGGTCTTCGACGCTTATCGCTAACGACTACGCACTGTTCCCTCGTCTGTATTTTGTTCAGCTTTGGCCTCAACCGCGGCGAACCCAGAGTAGCGCTATCCTCAAGAAAGCTTCCGCTGGGTTGCGAAGCACACCTATTTTCACCCTCGTTCGGTGTCCGACCATCAAAAGATGGCGAACAGACGCTCCAGTGCCCATATGCACAGGGGAGAGTTGAATCAACTTCGATGTCTCGGGCAGTCTTCGGCGAAGTCCTATCGGATGCCAACTAGTATCAGGTCGTGAAAGATTGCTGGGCACTGTGGACCGCTATACGTAGCTACCAATGCACGGGATCATGCTGGCTTCACTCCGGCCACGCGGGATGTAGTTCTGATGCAGCAAAAATTGTTAGGGGCTTTCACGGAGAAGCACGGAGAAGCGTTGCACGGGTATTAATGAGGTTCCCAGGGGAAAGCGCCTTGGGTCCGCCGCCGTACCTGTTAGAGAGATGATGATGTCTGCTTGAGAAGTCCGACTCTTGTTCATCATTTCACCATTCATTAACAAGGGTGCTTCCAGGCTCCGTATCGGAACTTGCAGGCTGTCTGCAGATATCTTCATGGTAACCTAATATACATAGTTTGTTGTACTTGTGAAACGATGAGAGATTTGGAACGGGGAGTGATAAGAATAGAGAGGAGATGATAGCGGTGAAAGGTGAACTGACTCTGGTCAACTGCCAAGTTCAAATTAAGAACTTGACGTGATGCCAGTATTTGACCCAAAGCTGTGCATCTTCACTTCCAACCTGCCGCAGCTCACGCATCGCGTTGCTGATACGCAGCATCTTCTCTGTTGAAAAAGTCGGCTGCCCACCAACCTCGACGTCTCTCACGCCAGACTTGATGATCTCGTCGTTTGCTTGGGCGATGCCACGGAAGAAGTCCAACAGTTTGACCGCGGGCTGCACAAACCAAACCACATGAGTATGTCTCGCCCATGTCAAAAATGACGATCACTTACAATATTCTCGAATGTCTGGGCGTTCGCTTTTGCAGCACGTGCTTCAACCGCCGAGAACCAGTCACTGAACGGGACGAGCTCTAGATCCCGACCGAGGACATCCTTAGTTGCTTTTTGGAGGCTGGTCATTAGTTGTCTCCATTCGATCGGTCGAGGATGCACGATATTCAACGCCGGAGGTGCGGTCGCGTCACTGAATGCAACATCGGTGATCGCCGTCGCGACTGCGTCCATAGGAAGCCACGATACAAGCTAACAAATGATTTAGTTACAAGAAACATTCTCCAACCAAACGTCAAACCACGCACCCCTTCGACTTTGGGAAGCAGGCCGAGCGTTACACTCGACTTGACCAGAATCGGCAGCCAGTCGGTAGTGGCCCAGGCACCGTTTGGAAGTCCTCCGCTAATCTGCCCTATCCGTAGCGACGTCCCTTGCAGACCGCTGTTTGCGAGGACCTGACAGTAAGGTTTAGTACACCGTCGGAGGGCAAAAACGATACGACCCACCCTCTCGGCGACGTATTTGCCTTCGCCGTACCCTCCTCCCACTGCGATCGAGGCGTCTGTCAGGACTTCTTCGGGGTATGGACCCTGTGAATTGTCCCAGGATTGCGCAGAGGCAACGGATGATGTGAAGAGGAACCGGGCACTCGAAGCGTTCGGTCCAGATCTTAGGAGGTCGATGAGGTGTCGTGTTCTACGAATGTTCGACTCGAATGACGACAGTGATAGATTGAAATCGAGTGTCCACGCATTGTGAATGACGATATTTACGGACTGGTGGATCTAAATTCCTCCAAAATTGAAGAAAACCGAAGTGCGACTGGAAATGACTATGGTCGTACCTGGTTGTACAAGTCACCTTCGAGACCCATGTTCGGCTGTGCGGGATCGCCTAAGACGAATACTAGCTTCTTGCTCTCGAGTAGATCAAGGCTTAAACCTCTATCCGTAAACCTCTTTGCGTGCCGTTCCTGGATGGTGACAGTTCCCTTGGCAGTTCTATTGAGCGCATAAACCCTTTCGACTCGGCTATCCTCCAAAAGCGTTGCGAGTATCTGCGAACCGAGATTTCCCGTTGAGCCCGTAAGGAGGACTATCGGAGGGGATGTTCGAGGCTGTAGGGAGTTCTCAGGCAGGCTTTCAAATCCAGCGCTGTACTTCTCGATCAAATTTTCGATTAGGGCTGTCCTAGATGAGGCGACGCCGTTCGGGACGTCCGTACAGGATGCGCAAAGCGAAGCGATGTGAGCAGCAAGGCCTGCGATTACCGGATATGTATAGACCAAATTCTGGGTGACGGCGTGTACCGCCTTTTCGACCGTTGCGTCGCCCGACGATCGAAGGATACGGACGATGCGAAGGCGCAAGAAGGTCGCGCTCAGACTTCAACAAGTCAGTAGGATATTACAACGATAAATTCAAAAGGCTGACCTGTCAAAACCTTGCTCAAACAAATCGACCGACGGAGAAATGTTGCTGCCTGAAGTCAAATCGATGGCTTGCTCGACGATCCAGTCCTTGAGGTCATCGGCAGACCAGCTGGACGGAGGCTGAACATTCTCGGCTGCTTTGTCGCTCGACTCCGCAGCTTCGTATCTGGAAATGGTGGACAGCCATTCTAGCTAGCATTTTTGCAAGGAAGCGTGGGTGGACGTACAATTCTCTGATCTCTCCTTTGTAAAGGGCCAGCGCTGCCTTCCGCATCACGGTCCCCTTTCCCGCACGCGGCAGGGGCTTATCCTTAGAGGTGAATAATATCATCTCCTTGAATATTCTACTAAACGCGGGAGCGTTCCTATTGGCTTCCTCAATAATCGGCCTTGGGGTATGAAAATTAGCTGACGACCAAGAAATAACGAGTAGAGCTTTGTTTCCACGCACCAGAGCTTGTTACGCATGGCCGCGAGTTCTGCACTGTCACCCACTTCGACCTCGTTTCCAGGCTTAGGCTCGATCAAGATACCGGTTTGATCACGCTCCCGGCCGAACATGACTGCACCTTGTACGCTGTACCAGCCATGAAGATCAACTCTTCAGAGCAAACGAAGAAATATAGCTCACAGTGGACTGCTCATGATTACATCCTCCATAGGAGCCGGGACCGTCTTTTCCCCGGACGAGTGGACTATGACATCGTCTATGCGGCCAACGCTGTCGAAAATGGACTCCATTAACGAACAAAACCACGGGTAAAAGCCAATTATAGACTCACATCTTCCATAGATCCTTCTTAGTGGGGTGTTGCGCCCAGAGGTCCGACGTAGCGTATCCGTCAGCATCGGGCAAGTTATTTACCATGGGTTGATGTTTCTCCCAAGCCTTTACGAGATAAGGTTCCAATTATAGATTGAAGGCGAGGGAGAAACGTACCAAAAATTGACATTCGAAGGTTCCATCCCCTTGTGCGACCCACCTCACATTGGCGCGTTCACCGAAGCGCATGTACTCCCAATCCTTTTCATCTCCCTTGGATGGCATGAGGAGGGTTGGAGCGCCGAATTCTGTACCGCCATATATAGGACGGAGCCGTACACCCGCGTTGACCAGCAGGTCACCGAGCTTGGGCGCGAGCGAGCCACCAGAATATCCCTTTCAAAGAGCGTCAGATGCTAAAAATAAACGCGAAGGAAGGCGTATTACCACAAACTGGAGCGTCTTCAGGAACTCCACGGCGTCGGGTGACATGGACCAGACCTGAAGGAGGGCTGGGATTATGATTAACGCGTTTGACCCTGTACCCTTCGTGTGTTCGAGGATATTCTGAGGGGACGGCAAGACCGGCGCGAGCCCCGGCAAAGCTGCTGTCGGAGGGTAGACGGTGATAGGCACGATGCTGTACAACGGGTTGAGAAGCTGCAAGTAGACGCCAAGCGTATGGAATGCAGGCAAAGCCATGCATCCGACGACTAGACGTGGTTCATGATTTCCGAGATCTACCCCACCAGCTGGATAGGGGGCATTTGTTAAGGGCAATAGAATTCTATGATGGAACCGCCGCTTACGGAATAACGCCCAATGTACCCAGGCAAGATGTGTTTGTGGAATCGCTTTCGGGAACCCTGTGCTTCCTGAGGAGTGTAAATAGATGCAGATGTCGTCTTTCGGCGGGCGCACGAGAGGCGCCGGGTAGCGTTCGAACTGATCATCCGCGGTCTCACGAGCAAGATTGGGATATGCCGTTGAAAGCGAGGGAATCTCTTCGATCCGGAGTTCCCCAGAAAGAGAAGTGCCCGCGATATGCGCTTTTACGCCTTCAATGAGCGGCTTCAGCGTGGCGTTGGTCGTAATCAAACGGCGACATGATGTCTTCTCGAGTAAATTGGCAATCGCTGCAGGGGAATTTCGGGGAGACATCGGAAATGGCTACATCTAGGCTTCAGATGGCGCTTTTCGATGCAGTGACGACGGACGCACCACAAGGCCCGCAACAATCAAGCCTGCGTTAATGGCCTGGTATAGAATTGTGTCTGCAAGTGCGATGAAGGCGACAACCTCGCCATCGGGACCCGCACGGTTCGGACGCAACGCGTGAGCTACACGATGAGCTGCTCTCCCAAATTCCAGATGTGTAATGACGCCGACGCCGGTCGGTGCTTTGAGGTCAATGTATGTGTAGAAGGGTTGTTCTGCATTGTTGGCGAGGTTGAAATCTAAAATATCAGGTATGAATTGGCTTTCGTCGACAGAGGGGATCACAGGTGGAGGTGCAGGAGATGACATCTTGGCGAAACAGCAAACTCGCTTCCATAGCGCGACGAGTTTATATCCGCAAAGGCAGACGTCAGGGTCAGAAGTTGCGCCCTGACCGAAGTGGTTATGCCCGGACTCCTGGGTGAGCAGATGAAGTTCGCGGGGTCTTGTTGTCTGCGAAGATCTACAAACGGACAATACCAAATTAGTAACCGTGTCGGTTCGTTCGTCAGAAGTTCTCAGAACCGGGTGGAGGTAGAAAAGACAAAATGATGTGCCGCACTTGTCTGCTACATCTAGGCGACACGACCCATGCAATCGCCGCTTTACGACTGACGTAGGTGCATTCGACGGGCCTGCCTAGTGACCCGCCCAGGATTTGAAAAGTCGTCGGGAGACTGCAAGAATAACCTTGAGACGAGCCGCACTAGATTCTTCGGAGGTTTGAGTTGAGCTTACAATAACTCCTTCCACCCTCCGTCCTCGGCGTGCTGACTACGCCCATGATGATGACAAGGCCGCACCACAAGCCAAGGGACATCGGCCACCGCAGCGACTCCGAACTGACCAAAGGGTCATCATATCCGCGGACTGTCTGCCCCTCGTGGCAAACTACTAATGCTTGCGGGACTTATGGTATAAAGATTATGTTTGTCATGGGCTGAGACGGCAACATGAGTCGGTAGATGGGAGCCTAGATGCGTGCATCATGCGTAGCCGGCCAACCTAGTAGCGGTTGTCGACTTTGGACAGGGCAGAGTGCACTACTAGACTTCGAGAATATTCGAAGTTCCAGTGCCCCATCCAATGTCGTACTCCAGCGTAATTCACACACTCCTTAAAAGGATAAAAAATCCCGGCCCGACCTTGGCCGGCAACACTTGCAACATGAGCTTGTCACCACACACCCATCAGTCAATTGCAAAGGACTTCCGCCATCTATCAAGGCTATATTTTCACCTCCTCACGTTCTTTTCGAACCGACTTATGTTCCCAACCATCTACAGCGGCACCTATTCCCGATTTCCCCAGACTTGATGCCAGACCAGTGTCACAGCTTTGCTGGGCAATAAATACTGTGAAGCGTCTCAGGCTGTCTATGCAAATCAAGACATTTCGAAGCCACCGGCGGTTTGAAGCAGAGTAAACCTGGATAAGCTCGGTGTTCCTTTCTCTGGCTATCTTTCATCTCCATAGATCGGGGGACGCAACTTTACAACTCGTCACCGGCACCCACGGGCTCATCGGAGCTTTTTTGCATGCTTTAGTTACAAGGTTGATTCCTAAGACTATTGCCAGTCGTTTCCACCCGGGTCTTTTGACGCCATTTGGGTGTGGGGGTCGGGAAGGGGCTTGGTGCCAGCCGCTCTCAGGCGTTACCGGCGGGCAGTTCATACATCGCTCGATAACGTGATATCCGTATGCCATCTATAGATAAACCTCACCAATGTTGTGGTAATGTCAGTGCGAGCGTGCCCATTCTCTGCCTAATACTTCTATTAGAGAAAGTGCCTCATGGTTGCATCGGTGTCGCTCTTGATGCCTACAAACTTTCTCATCCCCCACTACGGCCCGCCAAGCCAAGTGTGTTGTTGATGTTTCGATTGGACCTCAAAAAATATTCACCTCCACTCTGATCAGCTAAAAACTGCCCATAGCAAAGGGATTACACTCCTTCTTTGCTCCTGCTCCCCACTACACCGCCGACAAAACTGTGATCGGGCGTCATTCTTGACTCATCAGTCTTCTAACCTCAAGAGGACATAATTGAAGGTGCTTGGTACGAACAGAATTCGATAGTATCATCGCTGTCAAGTGGCGGCCCGCCCGTGCTGAACGAACCGCGAGCCGCAAAAACGAACCGGTTCTGGGCAACTGCCGAATCTGATTTGGGCTCCGCGGCGAGATTTGGGTTCGATCGAACGAAGCCACTTTCACTGCCTCTTCACACCAGCGCGCTTATGTCTTCCTTAGACACTGGCTACTTCTGATGCCATGAATAATTAGATCTCTTGAATCAAGCCCAGGGCATGTAGTTGTAATAGTGATGATGGTGCATCCAAATCAATCAGTGCTGGGCTCCATGATTCCCGAGACTCATGCAATCCTCTTCAGAAGAGAAAATAGGATATCGATAGACCTCCCGTTTCGTTTTATCACTCGGAAGGACTATGACAGACTTCATTCAGGCCTTGACTTTGGCTGCAGCCGTCGGCTTCATCACGGTAACTGTGCTCTATTGGACCAGAACTTCAAGCAGGACCATCCGCCCAGGGCCTCCAGGAAGGCCCTTCTTCGGGAATGCGCTCGAGATACCAAAGCAGGCCCCATGGTTGAAGTTCACAGAGTGGGGAACAATGTACGGTGGGTCATCTTCATCCCCACGTCAACCTGCGCATGGCTGCTGAACAGAGATCCTAATAGGTGATATTGTTTTTGCCAAGGTTTTCACCCGCAAGCTGGTCATAATCCACTCGTACGACTTGGCAATACAGCTGTTCGAGAAGCGTTCTGCGAACTATGCGAATCGGCCAAGGCGGTATATGGCGGAATTGTGGGTCACCCCCTTCTTTTCCAGATCAGCTGATGCGTATCCGAGGCGGTTAACAAATCTACGTAGGAGTGGATTTGGAAAGACGATGCTATTCAAGAATTATGGCGAAGAGGTGAAGAAGGGAAGAAAGCTAATTCATACGGGCCTAGGAGCTCTCGATTCGCAAACGTATCAGTCGATGCACACCGCCTCTGCCCATAAATTCGCGAAACTCCTTCTGGACGATCCCTCTCGATGGCGAAAGCATCTCAGAAGGTACGTAAATCAGACGTTACGACAGATGCTGCTGGCTAATTTTGTCCACCCAGAATGTTGACGACCAATTTACTGCGGTTCGCATATGGTCACAAGGTGGAAAGCGAGGACGATGTTCTCATCGCCCTTTCGGAGAAAATTATGAATATCACGGGGAAGGTTGTTTCACCTAATAGATATGTGGTGGACACCTTTCCTTTCTGTAAGTTTGGAGCACCTCGATCAAGCGTACGAGATTGTTGACGTCTAGACCACTAGTGAATGCGCTCCCCGACTGGTTTCCCGGAACAGCCTTCAAGCAAGTTGCGAAGCGAAATAAAGTGCTTCTTGACCGACTCATAGTGACCCCGTTCCTCAAAGTGAAGGAGGATATGGTCAATTTACCCGCTCCTCTCTCATGGGATCCCATGGCTTACCGGCATCACCATAGAATAATGGAACGGCAGAACAATCTTTCACTTCATATCACCTCGACGGCAAGCTTTCTACCATGTCGCAAGAAGATCAGGAGCTGCTGCAATGGACGTCTGGAATAATAAACGCAGGTATGAGATGGGAGACTTAGTCCGCTCGCAAGGTTTATCTTCATACAACTTTCCACAGCCGGTGTAGACACGGTAACCCTACATATCCCCCCGATCAATTCTTTTCAGACATTAATTAAGATTGGCTCATAGTCCGCCAGCGTCCTCTCCACCTTCTTCCTTGCGATGGTCCGTAACCAAGAGGTACAAGAAAAGGCTCAACAAGAACTCGACGCTGTACTAGGGCTGGATGTGCTGCCCACCTTCGCAGATCGTGACCGACTTCCCTTCATGGAGTGCGTAATAAAGGAATCATTCCGATGGCATCCCCCTACGCCCCTAAGTGCGTCATCCATGCACCAGTGACCCTCAATCGATTCCTGAAGCATTGTGTTAACCTACGCTATTACTTAGTCGCACGTTCACTGAAACGTGACGATGTGGTCAACGATTGTGAAGTCAAGGCAGGGTCATTCCTAGTCGCAAATGTTTGGTAAGAGACCGCGTTGCCCATGATCGGCTTCCATGAGCTTGACGCTTCCCAAGGGCATACACACACGATCCGAACCTGTACCCTGAGCCTTTCGAATTCAACCCAAGCCGGTTCCTGCCCAAGTCGCCGCAAGCTGACGATTTTACCCTACCCCCCGATCCACGTCTTTACATATTCGGATTCGGCAGACGGTGAGTCAATTCCCTACTTGTCCTAGCCTGCCTCGAGGTTAATGTATCCTGTACTCCCGGTAGACGCTGTCCGGGGAGCGAGCTAGCGAACAACGTTCTCTATATCATGATGGCGACAGTGCTAGCTCTTTTCAAGATTCTCCCCGAGGTCGACGAGAACGGACAGCCTAAGATCCCGGAGGTGGAGTATACGACCACTTTGACCAGGTACAATTTGCGTGGCTCGCGGGCAAGTGACGTCAGACTAATCGAATCGGAACAGCCACCCAGTCCCATTTGGTTGCAGGATTGTTCCTCGGTCACCGGAAGCTGCTAAGCTAATCCAGTACGCAGATGAGTCGTAAGGAGTGAGACGTGTATCCGGTCTGCTGCTTTGACCGTCATGTCTAAGCTTCGGGGGGAGAAGGGAGTTAGGATCTGTTAGGTCGTGTTAGCACGTCAGCGAGATGTACTGCAATATTTCTATCTCTCAATTGGCCGGTGGATAACTATGAAACGGAACTTGCTATAAACCACTCAAAAGCACAAACATCTAGTCCGCTATTAACCGTGATGGAGTAAAGTCCGACCAGCCAACGCGCAATGAAAATTCTGCCTCGTACGGGCACGAACGTAAGAGACCAGCTTGCTATTTCATTACAAGCGACTTCTATGGGAATCTCTTGCGAATTTGAAGGTCGAAAGGAACGCGTGCATCTGCTCCGCCAATTCCTTAGGTATTTCCTGTACAACCTGAAATAGATCGGCATTACCCAAATAGTATAGGAAGCATGTCGAGGAGAGGCTTACGAGGTGATCACCTTTCGGAATCTCCGAGATCGACATCCCAGGCGTGCGTGCTATTTCTTCACAGACCTCCTTTGGTGGGCTGTGCATAAAACGGAGATGAACGGCGATGAGGTGTGAGATCCTCTGGATTGATTTAGGCTCATTACCGTAGAAAGCTTTGTTCACCCGTAAAAACATGGATGGGCAAGATCTGGCGAAGCAACGGTATCTTGCGTGCAACCTTGTTCAATTCTGGGAGATCTACGTAGGCGAAGCATTCATGCAGGCGATGACAGCTCAAGGTGACGCCTTCGGTGCGATCAGGGTAGCCACTGGTCGGTAGAGGGCATAGGGCGTAGTCCTGCAGGAAATTAGTAAGACAAATTACCCAAGAAAGTGGATTAACAAGGCTTACTACGTATGCCTTCAATGCCCGCTTGTCCCATACCTTCCACGGTGGTCGACGGCTGAGCCACGCAAAAGCTTCCTCCTTTGACTTCCAGATATCTCTTCGTGTGATCGTGGCGTCCAGATAATCCACACTTTTCTGATCCTTTATATACGTCTTGCTGAAGACTTCCCCGGGGGGCTCGACCATGATGCACAAATCGACGAGCCTCTGATGCTCGTAATGATATAGATAAGACATCCACGCTCTGTTGGAGGGCGTCAGCAATGAAACTAGGTGAAAGAGGAGCCCTGCTAACGCAGCTGTGGAGCCTACGGAATGACCGACGACTACGATACGGTCCCCGTCGACCATTCTGATGTGTCCTGAGACTAATACACGTAAGTGAGCACGAGTGTACTCCTCCAAACCTGACGATGATATGGTCACGCTTCATCGCATGTGGAAAAAAACGAAAGTCGACCTACTAACGTCGTTGGGATCCGTTGGAGTATGGAAGAGGACCTTGTCATTGATGACGGCCGCTTCACCGTTGTTGGGTCCATCGGCTGCCCAGGCCTCTTTCACTATTGCCCGTCCCGTTGCGCGTTGTATAATGTCAAGTTCTTCAAGAAAAGGTTCCCAAATTTCTTTGTCTAGACACATAGCTTATTAGCCATCTCTTCTTCAAGATCGTCTTATGGTCGACTTACTGAATCCGGCACCGTGTATCAGCAGGAGGATCACACCGGGCTCTTTGGTTGGGGGATCTACAAACTGGTACCTCTTACAGCAAACGTGCAGAGGGCTACCACCAGGTGGGTCTCGTATAACAAATGTCTTGCTCTTCATGAACTGTACTTTGAGTAGTGAAGGACGGCTTAAACTTTTGAAGGTTCAAGGCGAGGAACTCGGCAAGGGCAGTGCACAAACCGACCAACCCAGAGACGGTGTGGTGCAGCATGGTGCTGCGCTTCCATTCTTCCGTGGCATCACCGGATGTGTGTTACGAGCGCGCAGATGATCAGCGGAGTTCATGCCTTGAGCAGCTTCTCCTAGAGTCCCACCAGATATAGCACACCGAGATACCCGATTGTCGTACAATCGTTGAGCCAGCTTCGATCAAACATCCAGGAAGGCAGTGAAAAAGGAGAATAGACCACGATCAACGCCCACAAAAAAAAAAAAAAAGAAAGAAGTTCGAGTTGAACGATGTGAAATTTTGAGATCAAAGTCCAATGTGTGGTCCTGAAATTCGGTCGGCACGCCAGTTTGCTTGGTTCGCTTGAATTCGGGGATCGCCGAACCAAAAGAATTGGTTTACATACCACAGACTACTCTGTACTCAAGTACGATACAAATCTATATGTGAATGCGCCCAAGTCTATCATCAACCAGTGATGTTCACTCAATCACTGAAACTCAAGTATACTATCACTGGGACTATGTTTACGACGCCGAGGTTTGATGAAAATGTCATGCCTCACAACCGCCTTGGGACTTCATCAGTCCATCGATTGTTAGCTCTCGAGTACACGGTGCCAGAAACTCGGCACCTCCGGAGCAGAGTATCAAAGACGACGTGAACTGGAAAGTGAGGTCAAGACAACAGACGAATTAGGTCACCGCCGACGACCAGTTGTGCGTATAGCAGTTATATAATACATGGACACGGATTCGAGCCTCTCGGGCTGTAGGACGTACATGAAATGGTCACCGAAAGCACACCCTGATACGCTAAGATGGCCCTACATCATAAATTATGTCCATAAAAACAGAATAAAATAGCAAATCCCAGTTTGAACGATGGCCCAGCCTAAACCGGCTGCGACTTTCCAAGATCTGAAGAGGTATGCATGCCCTGGGTGCTAGTCTTGATTTTCGCTGTGAAGTGCGCATCGTAAGCTACGACAGCAAAAGTAAATCGCGGTTGTTCCTCACTTTGACTTTGAGCGAACACGCTCCCCGAGAGCGGGATGCTCTCCGCACCACGGTTGTTCATAACAGTTTTAATGCTATTCCTCGAATTTAACCTAAATGAGGAAGACGGGGCCTTAGACGCGAAAAAGGGTGAGGAAGCTATACGTACGTGACCTAGGAGAAGTCATCAACATGTGCATAGGCTCTGGGTATGAATGCGAGCCTTAACTCACCAATAAGGAGTTGACATATACTGCCGATTATAAGCTATAGAAATGCGAAAAAAAAAATATGAACAGGACACACTTTTGCTGATAACTTCGGTGAACACTGCACAACATTGCTCAGCTAACTATTCGCAGGGATAGATGGAGAGGGACGAACGCGTGAACATGGTGCTGGTGAGCAGCGTGTGGAACTAGGCACGTCAAAGTGATTAGACCAGAAACACGGCTGCAAAATTGGGAAGGACACGGACAGTGACGAATGTGCAGATAGACATCGCGCTAGTCACAAGTCCGACATTGACGCTAGAGTGAGGATGATAAGTCAAGTTGAACGATTGCCTGGAGATGCCCTCAACAGACCTGTAGATCACCAGGCGGTCGATGATACTTTCCGTTCTATAACGAGTGGCATTTGTGAGGTAAAGGATAATACTAGTGAGGCCATTGAACTTACGAATTAAATCCAGAACGCGACCGATTCAGGAAATGAACAAGTGCTATACTGATAATGACATCGCATGCCATGGCTGTTGCGAGTTGGACCGAGTATAAAGCCTGTGTAAAAATTCAGTGGCTGCACCTGAATGTGTCGGCATCTCCCTCAGACCTGAATAGTAGGTTCGTGCACGGAGGTGAGGGCAGGATTCGTGAAACTAGATATTCCAGGGTCGGACACAGATGGAACTTCGATGCAAGTGAGGACTCACAGCAAGACATCAACGGCTATGTACATGGCCTATCAGATAAATCGGACCCATTGCAGTGGGTGTTACACTCACCGACTCCGAAGCCTGGATGTTGCGAATTTCAGCTGACTGAAAACGCTGTAGCATCACCAGGGCGAAGGACGCACCGAATTGTAAGAATGAAGTAAATGCCTGCGAGGTTGAAAAAAAGCTGTCCACAAAACACATTAAAACAACTCACAATGAGAACTACAGAAATCTTTTGCCACTTGTGCAAGTTGGCGACTGCGAATCTCATTGAGTAGAAGCAGTCACTGGATGATTACGACGCACTTGACCATACCCTCCATCCATAGAAACTGCAGAGAAATATTAGAAGCGCCATTGGGTTAAAAGGGGGTCAAGACGCACGCTTGGACGATACTCGTTATGATAACCTTAGCGTACTGTAAGTTTCGAGGAACGGTGCGTGGTATAGTGACCTACTGTGAACGCGAACGACGCCTAGTGGTCCCGCATAAGCTTCAAAAAATTCGGCGCAATGACAGTAAGAACATACAGAAAACGATCTAAAACGCGAGAGTTAGCTTGAGTGCTTCAACGATAATTTCAAGCAACGTACTTCCTGATCAAGAACATCCCAGGGAGGTTTTCTGGAGCCTTAACAATTACGTAGAAGAAATGTGCAGCCTCGGTGACCAAGAAAAGATGTGCCGTCTCCATGATGCTAAAGTCAAAAATCAACTGCTCAGCAAGAGTGCTGCTGGCAAGACGAGGGGCCCATGCTCACAACAGGACGGCGACCTACGTGAGACTCACATTAGCGGGTTTACGCTATGACATGGGTGCAAAACACTTGCCAGCCATTTCCTGTACGGATGGTCCGCAGGGTAGGTGCGGTAGTAATAAACGGTTTGTGCACATGTGATACCAAACAGGCTACGGAACGGCCTCAATGAAGTGATTTAGTCTTTTCACGATTTGCTACGCACGCGCAAGATACCATTACCGCTAGCAAGTGCGGGGGTGAGGACGGTACACGGCGTCATCACGAACAGATCCTCACCAATCAAGAACGGTCCTTCCGTTGCCCCATAGTTAATCACAGGTGCTGCAGCGCCTGATGCCATTGCGGAATCCGTTAAAAGACTATCAGGGTTTGGATCAAGGAGGAGGAAGTTGGCTGGTCAGAGCTGTGTCGGGCTGGCGACTTTTGCAAATAAGTCTTTAACTTGTCCCGAAGTTGTATTGACAAGCCATGCGTCAAGAAGCAATTCCATTTGTGGGCCAGTTCATCGGCGGGGGTATTGTGTGAAGCACGGAGAAGTCGTTGCCGTTTCTGGTTGCCCGTGAGATCGTAGTAGATCATGTCACGGCGATGCCATGATGAGTGCCATCGTGTTACCTCGAACCGAAGTGTAACGGCTAGCTCCGCCACAACGTGATTAGAACACAGAACCCTTATCTTACCGATCTATGATTGACCCCTAGAAGATCAACGACAGGGCTATTCATATTCTGTAAACCAGTTCATCAATGCCGTTAGAGGACTTCATCGTTTGAAGACGAGATCGCGAGATACCGCGGTAACTCGGATTCGTGGTACATAGCACCGCAATCGGTCGGGTGCCGCTGAATGGTGTTCTCCGAGTAAACCAATAATCATAGAATGAATTAGCTTGGCTACCGATGTACTTGATATTTTATTGAATCCATGACGAGGAACCACATAGAAACTCATTCAATCACGGTATACACATGAATGTGCAAGTTCATTTCTTAGCTGCACACCTTAGGATAACCTTAGTTACAGCGTTCAAGATGGCACTGATCACCAGCATAGGCGTATGGCGGGGATCTTTGATTTTCAATTAAATGACGCATGGCTACCTCACCTGATACGGTAGCTGGAGTGAATTTATCAAACGTCGATGTATGGAGGATCAGTGCCATTGTACTATTACTCTCTCTCAACGAAGGTAAAATCTCAGCTGGTGGAAGCGCGAACACCAGCACTACAATGATTGGAGGACCACGTTCGGATAATCTATCTAACAACGCAGTAGAAAAGAAAAGAAGCAGGAATTTCTCTGTGACTCCCATGTCTGTGTATGGCTTAGCAAGGTACGAGGGCTGTCCTACAGAAGCCCTGGTAAAAATTTACAAGGCACTTTTCGACTGTATGCCAACCATTCATCACCGAATACCTTCTTCAGTTGCTCATCTTCAATTCTCCCCCTTCGTAACATGCTCGTGATTGAGAAGATGCTGAGGAAATGAAAAGTGTACAGCGTCACGCCGACAATCGTGCGTCCTCGATTGCATTGGTTAACCCAGCTTTGACACTCTCCCAGCATGACATTGGCACCGATGATGACGAGGATCAAGGCGGTGTATGAAGGGTGCCTCACGTATGCATATGGTCCTGTAGTGACGAGACGATGGTCCTTGCGAATCGTGATCTGGAATGTGAAGAGAGAGCCAAGGCTGTGGAAACACCACGCTCGTACGAAGGCATTCGGTATAACGAGTAATGCGCCGATTAAGAATAGATAGGAGATTTCGGTGATGGACTGATGGTTCGAAGAGCGGCAAATCCGCGACAACACGAGCGACGACTGCGTTGTGTCAGGATACTGAATGGCGGCAAGCGTTATCATCTGACAGATTAGCATAGAAATGACGAATGTCTGAGCGGTAGGTCAATTCAAGTAGTTCGCCAAAACATACTCGTTGCAGCTCACTTGAGAAATCATGGAGAGTCTATAAGCGACGATTCCAAAGAAACCATCGACGTGAAGTTTGTCTTTGTCGGAAGGATAACTGGGGGGGGTTAGAGAGTACCAGTAGGCAGCTGCTGCCAAGCCCGAGAGGATAAGTTTGACTTGAGAGGAGTCCATTTCTGTGGTATCCGAGACAAGGCTACATGCAATTTGTACTCCTTCACCAGTCAAGTCCTCGAAATCTGAATCATGACGGCGGGAGCTCCATCAGATTTACCATTTCGGATCGGAACAGAACACTCGAGGCATCATTTTGGAGAGCAGTGACGATCAACACCCAGCGCAGAACATCGAGGGAATGAAAAAAAAAAAGCAAACCAAGAAGAACTGAAAGTCGCAGTTGAGGTGCAATCACACTCCCAACTAATCAGGAAAATTACACAATTTACCACGCCATTTGTATACAAGTGTGGTCAAAAACCTTCCTTTGGCTCAATCTCACTCCGAATAACTACTATCAGATGCGTGTAGAAGGCGACCTTCTGTTCCCATCGGCAAATCTCCTAGGAATGGACTCACGACAGTGAAACGAACACGAACACGAAGTTGATGGACAGCGCGCCGTATTTGGCGTATATGGCGCCGGAGGGTCACTCCAGTTAGTCAATCATACTCAAACCCTGTTAAGGATAACCCCCACATCTCCAGAAGTAATCCATCCCTAGCCTTCGTCATGTCTTACACTACGAAGCTGTCTGTAATCTGTGCCTGCATCGCCGGTTCCGTGCGTCTTTCATCCTGTCATCCCTCTCTGTGTTTAATCGAACATGTTCCAAGGGGACATGGGCTGTCTTAAACCGCCACGAGGTCAGAGGTGATCATGCATTGGTCGCCTTCACCACTTGCTTCGCCGCCTTATACCTGGGACTTCACCTTGGCTCCAACCTAAGTCCAGGAGCGGACCTTTGGCAGGCGTTGCAGATATCTGCTAGTTATGTCTCTGCGTTGATAATTTCGACCGTCTGCTATCGCCTGTCTCCTTGTCACCCCCTTGCTGCGTTTCCGGGCCCCCTTCTATGGCGTATCAGCACTCTTCGTCTCGTTATCTCATCCCATCGTGGTTATCGGCATCTCGTCCTAGATTCTCTTCACAGAAAATATGGCAAATTCGTAAGAATAGGTAAGCCGATGTGTGAATCTACAAAGGTGATACTCATCGCTGTCAGGACCAAACCACTTGTCAATCAACTCGTCCTCCGCATCCGGCGTACTTTATTCGTCGCCTATCATGGACAAGGGTCCATCCTATACCCGTCCAGGACATGTACCTGGTGTCTCACTCTTCTTCAAGCAAACACGCGAAGAGCACGCTGCTCGTAAACGCATCTGGTCCGCAGGTTTTACCGCCAATGCGTAAGATATTGCCTCCGACGAGAATCTACTTACGTTTCTGACTGATGATATCGCCCAGTTTTAAACAATATTATTATCCTATGGACAGACGAGTTTGGCAGCTCATCCACTTGTTGGAAGAAAAATCAGCCGCAGCCGGTGTCATCGACCTGGGAGACGCGCTTGCGCACTGGTCATATGATTTCATGGTAGCTTAATTGACCCGCCTTCCTCACAAGCGAAATTGATCCTTCTTTCTAGGGTGAAATGGTTTTCGGAGGTTGTAATGACTTGGTACGACAATTATACATTATCCCCTGTTTTCTGGCTGAAGGTGTGGTAGGAGTTGATGAGAGACGGAGACAAAGAAAATCTTGTCGAAGGCGGAAAGATGGCTATGGCCATTGTTGATTCGTACGTGATGCCCTTCTTTTCGCAACCTATAGAACCTTATTTTTTTTGCCAAGCAGGTTTGGCCAAGCACCTTGGCTGTTGGACATCCTCTGGCATCTCCCTGCCTCTCAAGATATTCACAAGCTGCGTTGGGCAGCTCAAAGGATGATGCAAAACCGTATAAAGTCCAAGGATGTCGATATTCAAGACGTATCCTCATATTTGGTTTGTTGCAATAGTTGTCTGGAGGTCTCAAGTTCACAAGATTTTTCTCCAAGTTGGCTGGTGATCCCGCTTCTGGTGATCATATCTGTGACACCGAACTCGAGATTGATGCACTCGTTGCCGTCCAAGCTGGTACGCATCCGAACATCCAGCCGAGTATACTGAATGACCACGGTAATGTAGGATCAGACAACACGGCTACGCTCCTTGGGATGGCTTTCTATCATATACTTGCAGATCGGCAGATCTACCAGAAGCTGCAGGTGGAGCTGAGCAAGCACTTCTCGGACCCCAAGGATTTTTTGGAGCTTGACAAACTTGTGGAGTTACCTTACCTCAACGCTGTGGTCAATGAGGCACTGCGTCTCGGGACGCCGTTTTTCCTACCACGTGTTGTACCCGACGAGGGCATAACCATCGATGGTGTGCAGATTCCGAAGGGCTCGATTGTGACTTTAGCGGCGTACAGCCAACAAACCAGTGAAGATAACTTCGGCGCTGATGCATTGGTTTGTCCCATACGTCCGGAAGAGTCACCCAGAGCTTAAAATGTCACAGGTGTTCCGCCCTGAGCGATGGCTCGAGGACGACGGAAGCGGCATAAACAAGTCCGCCATGTTCTCCTTCACCTCTGGTATACGCAGAAGCACTTAGCCTTCCGAAACGTTTACTCACAGACACTTTTCAGGCAGGTTTATGTGTATCGCAAAGACGTTCGCACTTCACGAGTTGCGCTTTGTGCTCGCGCGGCTGATCCTCAATCTCGAGTTGAATCTCGCGCCTGGTTTCGACATTGGCCGATTCCGCCGCGGAATCCGCAACCTTCGGACCACAGTGTTCGACTACCCTCTGATGGTAGAGGTCGAACCCCGCTCTTCGAAGGCATGATTCTCCTTGGCATTCTTCTTCCTTTGCAAAGCATGGTGTACATCATGTTCTAAACTTGTGAAACGAATCAAAAAAATTTGTCCATCGTCAAAATCAAGTGCGCCAAAGTTGCGTCTGGAAGTAAGATCAGGTTTCGCAGATGTCCTCAGGCTGCACTGAAATGGAAGTTTAGTCACACTCCACTCGAGCCTCAGCCGCTGTCGTCGCTCGAACTTTCAAGAACTAGTTTGTGTCGCCTCCGAAGCGGGACATAGGAGTATCATCTCGGCTTGCTATTCTCGCCGCGATGTCGTACACTGATTTTGCACGAAGCTCTACGTCTGATGTCTCCACCCGGCCCTTCTCGCAACGTACCCACATCGCGCCAAGCGTCCTGATACGAAGCACATCACCGTGTTTGATTGTGTACCTGATTTATCTCGTACAATTTGTACCGGAGACAGTAATATACATATTCTGAAATGACCTCAAGATCAACTAGAACTGAGCTGCGGCGTTGGCGGGGCTGGCACATCCGCCGATGCTAAGTAGGCGAGAGTTCGATCGTCAGAATATCTCAATTTATGGCTTACATGGGAAACGTACATAGCGAGCGGCCAGGAAGAAAAGTAGAAGGTATAGCGGCCAGTCTCCTTGCAGTGCGCAGCAAGGTCTTCGACATCAAAGAATTCTCCTGCAAAAACATGCTTCTGTCAGCAAAAGACGATCGTGAGAGTTAGAAGTCGTTGACCAATGGGCATGCCCCACAATCTGTCAAATCAAGTACAATAGTCAGGTGTAACCCAGATCAGTGGGGAGTATCACGACTTGCCCAAGCATCGTCTGAATGAGGCAGATCAAATCAAACGCATGACAAATTAGGCGAGCTAAGAACGCACTTGGTGCAGGTGGTGTGTACCCTCGGGAGCAGGCCAGCGCTGAAATTGACACAGTTGAGATAAGATCCGCACAAATCGTGTAGATGTTACCTCCAAAGCTGGCTGGTCAGAAGCCACAGCGGCGAAATGATTATCCCTTCACGGACTATCAGCGATAAGGGAATGGAGTGGTGCCTCCACCATACCAGATGAACCGCTTCATGTCTTCTGTATTGTCAATACCCGCGCTAGGAGGAAGCAAATATATGAATAGAAGCTGATGAGATGAATCAATCACTGACCAGTGCTCCTCTATCACGCCGAGCTCGGCACGCGCCTCATTGGTGGTAGTGTTATATTTATGGATGAAGCCAACACGGAGGATCAAGATGTCGCCCTGTTGGAACTCCACACCCTGCTTTTTGGCACAGGCGTTGAGGTCTGCGACGCCGATGGGGTGGGAGGTGAATGGATCATATGGCAGTTCCTTGCCACCCTCAGTGTAGAAGCGGACGAGGTCGAGAAGGACGCCGCGGCCACAGATACCGTGTTTGGCCCAGTCTGAAATGATGTTAGCGTGAGAGGAAGAAATGAAAAGAAACAGCAGTACTCTGAATTCCGAGCTTGCTGAGTGAGGGGTCAATGTTGAGGGGATCTGGAATCGCGTGACGACCCAAAGGGAGTGATTCGGCAGGGACACTATAACGAGCGGTGAGTCTTTCGTTCGGAGAGACATGACACAATTTTGTACCCCTTGTAATAGACACCATGTTCAACGACACCGAAATGTTTCATACCATCCCACTGAGTGCCGGATTGAGTATTCTAGGGCACAACTGATGTGAGTAGGTACGGATTGAGGTAGGACAAGGCAAGTTACGATATAGAGATCGTCATCTCTGACGGAGAGGAGTCCCGGCAACTTCAGCATGTGAGTCACTTCGGGAGACTTCCGCTTGAACATAGGCTAGAACATAGTTAGAATCCGAGGGCGCTACAAAAATATCGACCATACATTCTCGGGGAAGTTGACAGGCCTTTTGATTGCTTGTCCAGTATCTGCACATGCCTGATAGAACGGAACTCTCACCAATTCAACGAGAAGGTCTTTCCAGTCCTGAGAAACCATAGGATGAGAATGGAATTCATTCATGTCAGATTAATCCTTACCGGATCTCTTCTTGGGCGGCACGTTTGACGACGTCCTCTGTGAGCAGGTTGATGGTGCCAAGTTCATCGTTCTCTGGCCACACATCCCAAGCACACCCAGGATGGTTCTTAAAGTTCGGGAGCTCATCGTACGTGGGAAGCGACATGTCTTCAGTTCTGAGTAGTTAGACTTGACGTTGGACGCCTTTATATCTACAAAAAAAACTAGATCAGACGAGATGTTTGTGAGGCTTGCAGGGTGCTAGGATACGAATGACATACCGCTTCTAAGCGAAGTGTGGGCAGAGCGGCCTGATGGAGGTGTGCAACATAACCCGGTTAACAGCTAAAAGGTTCTTAAGGCCATGTTTGGATATGTGAAACGAGTGTATACGGAAAAACTGTTTATAGACGGTTTTTTCCTGGAGCTCGAGCTAGTTGGGCAGCAGCAGCGCAAGAGTCTCGCCGAACACAGACACTGCTAGTGATCGGAACCGTGACTGCTTGCTCTAGAGGAACAGTGGAGTTGCTCCTACTTGGCCACCATAGCGTGTACTCTTGTCTGGACAGTGATCTACATAGGCATTCGAAACCTCATCGCGTCTGGACAATCTGGTCTGGCCACATTTCCTCTGTTTCGTCTGGACTAGGACATGGCTGTCGGGCCTAAGATGCCCGAATTTTGTCTAGATCCGGAAACCGCCTCTGCCAGGATAGTCTGGGGTCCTAGTTGAATCTGCCATTGGACGGTCTTCGATACGATCATCAAACGCCCCTCACGATCTTATCCTATTCAATACATATATACTCACCGTACCCTAGAGATGACAGGGACGCGGTAAGAGGTCGGTGTCGCCATGTGTCCAGCCCGAACCTCTGCTTTTGCCCCGCTTCGATTGTATTTTCAGCGTTCCTGATTGCAGAAACCGAGGCGACCTGTGACTTCGGGGATAGATAGAGGCACACCTCGGGGTCCAATACCGGGGCGCATAGGCGGAGGTCCTGGCGGCCTGCGAGCCACGCGATTATCAACCTGGATTAAAGTTGACGTGCTTTCAGACGTTGGCTTGTCATCATCCTTCTTGCCACGAACCTCCCAACACGTTCTGCGGTCCACCTTGGGTGCAAGCAACAGGAATCTTCGGTTCATTTGCCAACATGAACGCACAAACGCAGTCGCTGCTGCAGGTGGTGGTGATGGGTGTTGTGAGTGGTTGAATCTAGACTCCGCTGGCCATTGTTGTTTGACGCCCTGCACAGCTCACTCATCTGTATTTCCGAAAATTCGAGCCAAAGAGTCCTGTATCACTTGTTTCAGTTCTACTTCTTGAACCTATCGTGCTCATAGTCTCGCCCGCTGTGCCGAAACCGTTGACCGCTGTGTCAATTTTGACGGTGTACGGCGTGTTTTTGGGATCGCTCACCTTGTCTATCGTCTTGTACCGAATCTCGCCATTCCACCCATTAGCAAAGTACCCAGGTCCTCTCTTGAACAAGGTTCATTTGCTTTTTGGTGGCGTTGTCTGGCGCGGCTTATTTACGGGCCTCCTCAGATAACCCAGCTCCGGAGCGTCTGGGTACAATATAGCGGATTCCAGCACTTAATCATAAAGCAACTCCATGACCAGTACGGTCCATTCGTTCGGATTGGCAAGTTTATCACCATCATGAGAGTTTCTGTCATTCTGACAATACGATGTGGCCGGTTTAGGCCCAAATGAGTTGTCCGTCATTGACGTTGATGCTGCGTTAGCTATTTTAGGTCCTGGAGGTCTTCCAAAGGGACGATGTACGTGTTTTGAGGTCTTCATTCGCTGCGCATGGCGAATAAGACTGCTTTTGTCAGACTATGAAGCGCGCCAGGATCCCCGCGCTCCGGGCAACCTTCTTACACTCAGGGATCAGGCTCATACAGATCGACGACGCCTTTGGTCGAGAGCGTTCACCACGGAATCTCTGGCCCAATTCGAAGACGCGCTTGTGCACCGGGTAGAGTCCCTCATCGACCGTCTTGTGATTGAGTCCAAGTCCCGCGTGGTAGATCTTTCAGTGTGGCTCAGTCTCTTTGCTTTGGACTTCATGGGTGATATGGCGTGCGTCGATACCTGATTTCTCAATCTGTGTCATGACTGAGATGACACTCGTAGATTTGGTGAAGGTTTCGACATGCTACACACCGGCCAGGACCCGGATAATCTTCGGCCTATGTTCGACAAATTTATGGTGTACGTGGACACAGTTTTTCAGTACAAACGTGGGTGGATTAAACCTTCTACAGGTCAGTTTCCGTTCTTGCTCAGGTGCCATGGGCGGTGTCCACGATGCAACGCCTCCCTTTCCTCTCCAAAAATATCCTGAAGCTGAGAAAATTCGCCGTCGAGCGTGGTACAGCTCGTGTTAAGCAGGGTGCTGAGAAAAAAGACCTCTGGTATCATCTAGTAAGTTGGCTCTAATGTCATCCTTACTGGCAGTCTCACTTATCCACACATTAGGCTGATGAAGCTGGCCTTGAGAAGGAACGCCCGCCTGTCCGCAACATCATCGCTGATAGTGCGCTGGCCATGATTGCCGGCGCTGATACTACGGCAACTGGTCTCAGTAACTTGTTCTATCTTCTGTTATCTCACCCGGAATACCTCAAGCGGCTGCAAGCTGAAATCGATGAAGTATATCCTAGGGGAGAGAGCCCATTCTCGTCGTCCAAGCACTCCCAATTACCATATCTTACTGCCTGCATGTGCGATGGTCTCTTCGATCCGATTTTGACCCCAACTTGACTCGTGTGTAATAGAAACGAGGCCTTGAGGGTGTTACCGCCCTCTCTTACCAGCGGACCTCGACAAGTACCAGAAGGTAGTGGAGGTCGAGTCTTTTCTGGACGGTGAATTCCCTAGCAATCTTGCTTGTATGTCTTCTGATCTCGCGTTCGATAGCTACATTCCAGAGGGAACTCAAGTGTACACCCCTCCTTACTCCATACACCACAATCCCGACCATTTCTTCCCGAGGACTGACGAATTCGTGCCCGATCGCTGGCTTTCGGGACGCAGCGACGAGAACCAGATCTTCAATGTGAATGCCTTCATCCCCTTCAGCTTCGGTCCTGCCAACTGTGTTGGCCGAAACCTGGCTCGCAGGGAGATGATGATGGTAGCCAGCGCAATCATCCAGAAGTTCAACATTTGCTATGCGGACGGTTTCGACGGCAGCACTTGGCTCCAGGACTTGCACGACCATTTCCTCACACGGAGAGGTCCTTTGCTAGTTACCTTGTCACGTCGTCTCTGAATGATTGTACCCGAAACACCGTTTCTTTCATGTATCCCTTCTATCGCCCTCTGAGATATTTATGGTTGTGGACTTCGTTTTTACAGGGACGGCGTGCAGATACATATCGTAAATTTTTTGAAAGTTCTGATTCGGACTGATTCTGACGAGATTACTGTGGGGTGTCTCGATGTGTAAATGATCCACTATGTGTAAATCATGAATTATTCCACAACCGCTCATTCTGTTGTCTACCAAAAATTCAGGCAACTATCTACCATGTATATAATGAAGCCTGTAACTTCAGTTTATTAAAAACTGGGGTGGTTGTCAAATGGGAGACGAAAAGGTGTGAAATGTGCAGGTCTGTAAGCCCATCAAATGGCTCGGAGGAATTGTTGCAGACAAGAATTTGACCCTGTGTCATCCTTGCATCTATGTATATACCTAACACCTCATGCACCTAATTTTCCGAGACATGCAGGTCTTTGGAATGCCTTGAAAATGGAGAATGTCTGTGGATGGAGGAGGAGAGCGTGACATTTGTGATGCCCATTGAAGCTCCGCAGGCCAAATAGCGAGCCAGAGCATTTTTGGCGCCGCCATCGAAAGTGGCAGCAGTGCTTCTTCCGAGCGGAGTAAGAATTTGACCCGTGACCTGGCGTGACCAAGATTTACACATAGTGAACTTTTTGACCTCTGGCCTCGGTCAATGTCCGATACCCCCCACACATAGCAGAAGGTTCTGGTATTTTTTGAGGGCATTCCGGAAGTGTTTTTTAACAGTATTATAGAATTTGGAGTGCATAGGGTGAATGGAAAAAAGTACAGAAATTGATATGTCCAAATTTTACATATCCCGACACCCCACAGTACCGCCGTCCTCGACTGACTCAGCTAGAAGCTTATCAGCCACTGTTGATCTCTTGGTCTGATGTGTCTCCAGAGCCCATCGAGCGTCCTTGGTCGGTCGAGATCCAAGTTCTTGACACCCCACGCCGGCGGGACAACCACTCAATTCGAAGCCCAGAAGTCATTACAATGCACGTTTTGACATCATAGCGCGTGTCTCGATGCTTTTCGAAGGAAGTCTTGCCGGACTGACCGGGTTCCAGGGGGTTGACATGATGGTGCTCCTGTTATTGCCCTGGTTCCTAACTTCCACATCACATCAGGGGGGCCATTTTTGGACGCCCGTTTTGAGGAGTGCTTGGTTCACGTAAAGACCTGTGAACGTTTCCCATCGGGTTTGAACATATTCCCCATCACTCATGTGCGTCTTCTGCATGTGGACGTGCGAGTGGTTTTCGACTTCTACCAATTCACTCGGTTGTTTTTCGTCGAGTTATGTTCTGTTCTAACTCTATTCAGTTCTCCTTGGTGATATCTGCGGCAGCTGACGAGAAGATAGTTGAATGCACCTCATGAGCGCATCAAAGTTTCCGTCAAGTAGAATGCCCCCAGCCTATTCAACGGTGAGTAGCACTAAGAAACGATCATAGAAGTCGCTACCACCTTCGGTGGGCTATTCAAAGCACTGCCTGTGCGGTTGCATGTCCGGCTGCTTCTTCGAAGATGATGGTGAGGTCGCTTTCGACGATAAGAGACTACTCACGGATCTGATAGACGAACAGATATATTTGAAGGTCTTATAACGACCATGGCTCTGAAGTTCCTGAATAGGACATCGAATAGATGCGATTTCCGTACCGCAACTTCGTTCTTACCGACACACGAGAATGAAACAACTCAGAGCTTGATCAAATGTGTTCGAAATCTACTACGCAACTCGCAATTGGCTATGCGCAAAGGTGCCACAGATGGGTGTATTGGGTACATGACAAGGAAGGAAGGCCCGAGCTGTTAGACTACAGAAGGCTTGGTGTCTATTGTCGCTCAAGATTTTCGTACCCCGCGACACCTTGTCCCGCCCACGGGTCGACGTACACAGCAAGGGCTGAGCGGACTATCGGGCTTAGAAGCGACCGCCTCCGATCAAATATCTATAGATCGCTTGATAATTTAGAGGGATTCAACAGATGCTTGAATAGATGGAGAGATAGATATAGATAGATGGGTAGTACATCATCGAAGCTCACACATGCTACTAATCAATACCAACGTTCAACCAACACTCGCCGGGAGGATGACAAAAATATACAAGTGGCCTAGATCTACGGAAGAAGGAACGGTGCCCAACGTTGGCATTATGAGAATACAACAACCTTTCCAAGACGGGGAGCATCTTAACCGGCGTATGCCTTTCTAGCTCCGTACATAGGCTGGGTACGAAGAGCAACGTAAGATCGTGACAGTCGCAGAGAGATAGCCAAGGGTACTCACACTGCCATCGACATCGTAGGTGATTTTGTCCATATCTTGGTGGATCGACTGATCCACCTCGATGACAATGGGGGCCTGCTGCATGCTCTTCAGTCGGCGTCATGCTGCTCCACCGTCGCGACTTACCTTGCCGTGGTTGAATTCCAAGTGAGAGGTGGAGCCTTGGGCAGTGACTGAGGAGCCGCCAATAGTGCGAGTAGCGCCAGTGCTGGGGCCCCAACGTTCTTCCTTTCCGAGATTGATTTCTCCGCCCTCCCTTGAGTTCAACCTACAACATGCGTCAGCGGATAGAAAATTTGTGAATTGAAGGATGGACCGTACATGGTGATGGCGCTGATGACGAACACTGTGGAGGCGTGTCAGCAAAGTGGCTGAGCTATGACAGGTGGATACCGACGTTTAACGGCTGCAACGTAGAAGGGGAACCAGTAGATCCGCGAGGGGCTTCCGACAAACTACGAAGAGGAAGATTTATTCTAGTATTCGTGGGAGGGACACCAGCGGCTTACGACGAAAATGAGTGCGAGTTGAACGATAGAAGCAGCGCCTCCGCGGCTGACAACATAGGAAACGAGGTAGTCGAAAGGCCCATTCAAACTGAGATAGGCCCGTGAATTTGGAACGAATTTGGTAGGAGTGGAACTTACACTTTGTAAGGAGCTGGAAGACGGGATGCTGACAAAACGAGGAAAGACGCCAGGGCTGATGCGGCGACCATTCCGTACGTCGTCCCCACGATCGCCTTACAGTGAAAAGTACTTTTAGCATTGGGGACACGTTAGGATCAAATCCAATACCTTGTTATGACCTTGTGCGAGGTGGGAAAAGTCATTGTCTTGGAAGCTACCCGAGACCTGTGAATCCATGGGACCAGTAGAAAGGTCAACCCAACGTACAGACGGACAGACATGACTAGGACGCATAACGTGTTAGGACGAAGCGCGTAGAAAGCCTAAGGGGAGCATACCGATGCCCATTGCCAGACCGGTTGTAGCAAGAATTGCCTATTGAACATTGTGAGGCTCCCTCGTCTTGGTGTCGGCAATGATTCCAGGACTCACTGTAGCGCCAGCAACAATGGAGTTTTTAGTCGCTGCACTCGAAACAATCAGTCGGAGATAGTGGCCTATTTAGTCAGCAGGTACTGACCAGACCAAACGGTTGCAGAGTAGTACCTGGTCAAAGCGAGCTGTAGAACTAGGTTGACGCCGACAGGAGAGAGAAAAGCTTACATTTGTGCAACGAACACAGCAATGACCTGCAGTGTCGACTATCAGTGAAGAGAGCCCGGGTGAGCTAGATCCACGTACGGATAGTGTCAATTGGGCCTAAGTTAACAAAAATCAATACCGTGATCGGGATGAAGGAAAAGGGCTCACGCAGTATGGTCTAATTAAGGCGCTGGGTAATTAGCGGCCAGCATAAAGCGAGGCACGTTCACTTGCCTGGTAGCGAACTCAACACTGGTGGTGTAAGGGAATAGGTTCACCATGTAGTAGTATAACCTGGACAGAAAGGTCTCGATGAGTCGTTACCGAAGGAGAGAATCTCAACCGTACGTCTGCGATACTGGTTGGATAAAATTTCGTCAGCGCTTCGCAGTTCGTATTGACTCAGAACGATGACACGTACGAATAGCAGTCGCTGCAGTGTCAAGACAGCTACAAGAGAAATCGTCAGGATACAATTCATGCATTTCGTGCTTAGCTACGCACCATAGAAGTGCAACCTGATATTTGGAAAAGGATTAGTGAAGTATGACGTTACTTCACGATATTGGAGTTCATACTGTCGTCTTCGTGGCCCAAGGGTCCTTCGGGTATCGAGAATAGTACATGTAGGACTCTGGTAAGACGTTAATCGCCTCGTCACTGCTATTACAATCTTCCAGACACGCACGGAAGAAGGTGAACCCATACAGCACCATCGCGAATATGTATCCGATGAAGAAGACTCCCAATGTACGTTCGAGGTCATCCAGCTTGAGGCTACCAGGTGTTGCGGGGATGAGTTCAACCATGGTGATGAAGGGATCAAGGACGAAGTGTCAGGCGCTCTTACCTGGGACATCTTAAGCAGGTAAGGATTTCTACCACAGTAACGGATCAAGGGATCAGTGCGGAAGCTAAATTACACGAGTTTACTTTTGCCTGGCATCAAGGACCATTTTCGTTCTCAACTTCATCATGTTCCCAATCTTCCGATGACCTTAAGTAACCCACTGCAACCAAAGCAAGAGGGAGCGGGGAAGTTAAACTCCACGCCTATGATGATGGCTTCTCTTCAAACACGGCAGTGTCCGGGCACGGTCGAGCCAGTTCACTTCCTTGATCTCCATTCAAACCCTATCCCCCGGCCCCCCTGCACATCCAGGTTCTATGATACCATCGAAACAAATATTTGTACCTACACAAGAAGACAGTCCTTAGACGCCAGAAGACGCAAGAGGGCCAATCGGTTCCCGAGGACGTCAGATTCCAATTCCAAGTCATCATCACTTGTCAGCGTCCGAGTCGTTGACAGTCAAAAGATCGTGTTTCGTTGGTCACCTCGAAGCTTCTTGAAGCAAAATTTTTTCCTGGTTTCTACGTGAGGGTGATAATCAGCACGTAATGGTACCATGAGGGTATGTGAAGCCTCGCCGATGTTACTGTTCGTTTTCCTCCCCAGTGATGGACAGTGATCCTTGCCACGTTCATGACCATTCCAGGTGAGAGGGCTGTTTCTCTTGGGCTCTTTTACTCATCATATCTCTCTAGGATTCCTTGAGACGGCCTGACCAGACACCTTCAGACAATTTTGTCATTCAACCTTTTCGACGGTCGGTGACTGCTCCTGCGCTCTTTGAGGTTTCGGAACACCCAGACCTACGAGGTCTCAGATACAGCTGCTGCGAATATTGCCGTCCCTTCAGCTCGTCTGGGAATGCGTCATATTTGGGTCGTCTAGCTCGTGCTCCAAGCGGTTACATGCTAGTCGTGTGCATCCTGCTTCAGCTATGCCTCAGGAGTCAGTCTCCACAGAGGAAGACATTGATTTCTGCCGTGGTGTTCGCCCTATATCCCCGACGTCACACTGCGATCAGGTTATTTTACTCGTAGCTCAAAATGATGTTATGGTCGTCTTACGTGTCTGATCATCTCCTTGTCAACAGCCGCAAAGAGGAATACTCCACTGCGTAAACCTGTGATGCTCTGTAGGCTTTTGATTAAATACCGCATGAGGGTCTCCCCTTCCTCCGTCAACGCTGGTCGTTTCTCCTAGGACTGGTTTCCTACACGAATTCACCATCCCATTGTACTCTTCCACCATGCTGTCAAACAAAATCATCCTCTGTCTTCTTACTCTCTCCTTCGTCTTCGCATATCCAATAACGGAAAGAGGCGCAGCGCGAGATAATGGCCTGGTCGTCAGTACGGTACCTTGTTCACTTTCCGTCATCCACTCACGCCCTTTCTAGCTCTCCCGCGCTACAAAGGCCTCCGGGAACAAGGCTCCAGCAAAAGCACCAGCTAAAATAGAACAGTACACCGGTGGAGGAGTGGTGGAGAACGCCCGCAAGGCGAACAATGCTCCGGGGCGAACAGTGTGAGTATCTTTTATTCCATTTTGTGCCAGCACTCTACGTCTCAACGATTTTGCCCATACCGTTAGGCCAAAAACATGCAAGAAAGTGACCGACTGCTCATGCCCCAATAACCCGAACTCCAAAACTGGCCATTCCACCTCCTGTATCAACGGCGTCTGCAAATGCGACGATGCTACCGTTAACTTTTTCGCGAACAAGTTCATGGACGCCATCAAGGCGATCGGGAATGCTGGGATTACGAAGGCCATCGGCCACTTGATGCAAGGGCTCGCAGATGTCAAGCAGGTCGCAAGTATCATCGCTGGTGCGGTTTTAGGGCCACAGGCGAAATTAGCCCTCAAGGTAAGTGCAGTCATACGCGTCGAGTTTCCCGTCTCTGATATACAATTGTCTTCGCAGGGTGCATTGCTAGCGTTCCCGGACACTGGCCCCAGCCACATTGACCAAGCGACGAAAGGGATTTTGACTAAGGGATTGTAGAGATAGGTGAACGGCTGTACTATGTCGGAATGTTTCGAGAATGAGGGTGCTGGATAACACACTTCTCGGCGAGCATAACTGGTCAAAGACGCTAGAGGGAAACACTCGATTCAAGCCTGAATTACGGTGGCAAGCAAGGCTCGAGTCGCGAATGGTTGCAAGGATCGCATCCGTCAGTTCTAACCATGAGACGTAATTTGCCTAAATCGGTGACCGACAATGGGGGTGCAGTGCATGGCAAGGGACGTCTTCTGCGATAAATAGTCCACGCTTCCACCTTCGTCTGAATGGCGAGACTTGTGTACCAGAAGCCAGCCCCTAGATCCTTGATCGCTATACAAAAATTATCAAGATCCAGACTATCATTACAACCCAGCAAGGGACGTCTTATTCGTGAAACTGTTATTTCCAAAGCCTTACATCGTCCCGTCATCGTTCGTTTGGTCAAGAACTACTCGACTATTCTTCGGAATTTCACGAAGCAAGGCTCACCAATAGGGCGCGCCTAACAAAGAAGTTGTTTGTTCAACCCTGTACGAAATCATGTCAGGCGCGGGAGAAACTTCACCTGTTGATAGTCATTCCGATCCGGTTGAGGAAGTGCAGAGGGGAATTTCCCAGTGGAGTCGATGATTTCGAAGTCATACCCAGCAAAGAAAAGAACGATAACCAGCTTCATTTCCAGCTTCGCGACCCTCATACCATTGCATGGATGGCGTCCTAGTCATGGGAGCAGGCATTAGCATTTCTGATACATTTCAAGCCCAACCCTCCTACCTGCTCCCCACCCTAAAAAGGCATGTGAAACCTTCTTATCCTCTGCTCTGCCTTCATCATACCTCCCGGGGTCAAAGCTGAAAGGATCGGGATAAACCTTCGGGTTAAGATGGACATCGGCTGCCACATAGGCCAGGAAATCGCCCTTCCTGATCTTCACGCCATCGACATCGAAGTCTTTCAGGAGGTTGCGACGCAGAAAGATCCCACTGCCTGCGATGAGGCGGAGGGTTTCCCGGATAACGGCGTCTAATGCTGGCGTTTCGTCCTCCCAGGCCTGCATGGGGATACTCGAAAGACGTTTATGAAGTGGCTCCGTGGAGAGCGTATCTGTGTGGTTGGCCATAAGTGCCTGTACTTCGGCGGTGACTTTCTTCTTCCATTCGGCGTTCATGCCGAGGTACAGTAGGTTCCAACAAACTGAAGAGGTGGAGTGTCATGAAGGAATAAGGATATAGGATGGCCTCCCTCACCATTCATCCCCGTGTTGACGAACCCAGAGAACACGACACCTAGGACGAACTGCGAAAATCATAATGAACTTGAGTAGAAGAGAAAGCGTAACAGGAAGACGATTACCCCAACGATACTTTCGGTAGAATCACCATTGGCGATGAGAACGTCGATCGCATCTTGGTTGGGACGGGGAGCCTTCCGTCGAAGCTCTACATATCCGGCAATAAGTTGGAATAGCTTCATGGTGGCAGCCTCCTGATCTTTCTTCGCGCGACTGGGGAACCAGGGCAATAGCAACGCAAGAGGGGAAGCGCTCTTCTCGAGCTCCCAGTAATGTTGTCCTAGTTTTGCGACGGCTTTCTTGTCCTCAGCTAGTTCGCGGCACGTGGCCAGTCGTACGTTCATTTGAAAGACAAGCTGAGATGCATGTCTATATTTCGATACGAACAGCAATCGGACGCGGCTGCTTACCTCGTATATTTCTTTGAAAGGATTTAGTGTTCCTTGTCGACCCCATGTCTTCATACCTTGGTGGACGTCGTCGAAAAGGACGGGCAGGACTAGCAAGAGCGTTAGCAATCTACTAACACTATGAGCGATGTAAATTTACTTTCATCGATTCGCTCTTTCCGCAGCAGGCTTATGAGCTGTTTATTGAAGGCGCTCAAATCCTTCATGTCTGGTTCCTTGACATGGATGTCTCGCATCTGGGGCGCTCCTCCTTTGAGAATGCGATAGCCTTCGGGAAGGTCCAAACTTAGTTCGTTAAAGAAGACCTGACGAGAAGCTTCTCCAGAAAGCGCAACGACACGATGCTACGGACCGCGATTGAACTATCCCTGATTTCCTATGGATTAAAACGATTTCCTACCTGAAGGACACGGAAGCGGAACATCTTCCTCCCAGCCTTGAAGTTGGACAACATGAAGTCATATCGTTTCTTGAAGAAATGCAAAGCGGTAAGGATGGAGAAGCCACCAAGATCAATATCCTCCTTGGGCAAGAGAGCAAAGTGTTGCAGTGTGACAGCAGTGAATAACACCGCTACGGTCAAACCCGCCAGGAGAGTAAACGTAGCGGAGGAATCAGACATCGGTGCTGCGATGAAGGAGGGGGAGGTGCTATTTCCGGGAGCCGCCATGGGTATGTTAGGTATTTCTGGCGTGGGCGTGCCAGAGCTTTAAACCAGGAGAGCGCCCAACCGGATTCCATTCTCAACACCGTAGTGTGGAGGGACTTCTTGATCAGGCTAAGCGTGGCATCCCACGAGATCTTGTGCATTATGGACAACATTTCCGGGGCGCAATGGTAGAAAGATCACGAATTGCCTTGACGTAAGTCATAGTTCAAAGGATTATGAATTTGGAAGTCGCTTAGCGGGTTAGAGGGTTGCGTTGACGAACTTGCAGCTACCAGTTTCTTGGATCAGTTGGTCCCTTCCTTCGAACCGATGCAGGAGAAGCGCTTTTTTGAAGTCTCCGCTTGAGGTAATCATGGACGGATACGAAAGCCGGGAACTTGCACATCCGTGGGGACATCTCCTGCGTGCTTGAATGTCGTGCGTATCACAATTAGGCTGGATGATCCTTCAACCCACCCCATTTGCACAACCAGTCCCGCCTGATCTCGTTGAATGAAGCGTTGAAGTGTATTAAACACGCCAACCCTTTCGGGAAGAGGGCACAGAGGTACCAGTCCAGTAGGGCCCGGTACAAGTTAGACGGCTGAGAGCGCCTCCAGCACCGATTGAGGATAGTA
Organism: Lyophyllum decastes; assembly: GCA_025854295.1. Taxonomy (NCBI): domain Eukaryota; kingdom Fungi; phylum Basidiomycota; class Agaricomycetes; order Agaricales; family Lyophyllaceae; genus Lyophyllum; species Lyophyllum decastes. Next base: position 496,507 of record CP107709.1, read on the forward strand.
GTACTGCACCCCGCAATCACACGACATGTCTGTGGGTCCAATGGATGATTCGAATGTAGGCCGGAATATGACCCTAGATATGCAAGGATAATAACACGAACGGAAGATATATGCAGCAGCGCACCGAAGGAATACAAATGGACGTGGTGAGAGGGGGTCGCATATGATAGTTACTGGTCACAAAAGCCTGAAATCAAGGGTCTAAGTCACCGAACGCCACCAAAACCTTATGCAATCCGCGACCTGGGGCGACTTCCACATCGTACTGTACATCTGATTACGAGTCCAGTTCATCGATTGTAGCAAATGTTGACTTCTGGACTGGATCGACTAGAAAAAAATCCAATGATCCAATTGTATGGAGCGATGGGTTAGATTCGCTGTGACTTGTTTAGAGGAATTTATACGGATTATGTCCAGAGGAAGTTTGGGCCCAGGGAACGACGAAGTCACAGATAGTGAATCATAGGTTTAATTTCGAACTAGCCTGAGATCTAGAGCAGGCAACAAAGCCATGTTTTGCGATCTCTCGGCGTTGAACATCATCAGCACCCAAACCAGATTTGCACGTCCGGCAACACAGAAGCCGGGAGTGAGGAAGATGGAGGCCCATACACTGCCAAATGGGCAGGATGTTATGCAAATATCTGGTGTTTGAGCTTCGGTCATCTGGGCCCCGACATCACACAGTAACTTGTTGATGTCTGTGTTGCTCAAATCATAAGTTGTCTGATGTCTCCTGACACCGACTTTTTACAATATCGTTGGCTAGATGTCTCCTCTATGTGATACTGGATGACTTTCCTTAACGATTTGGAAATTCAGATTGCTCTTCAAACGTGTGCCTGTTGGGGTTATGTCAGCTTTTGAAGCTGAAAAACAACCGTCTTCAAACCGTAACAATTCTGTATCCATAGATAATGAATCTAATTGATCATTTAAATCATCTGAGCCTCTCCATCATGTCCAAAGATCAACTCTGTATTTTGCAGCTCCTGGCTGAAGAGGAGGAAGAAGATTGAGTGGAGGATGACTTGTGTATATGTCAGGCAGCAGCAGCAGGGGCTCTCATTTACCTTGTGGCATCGGAATCCCATCAACAATGTAATCAGCACCGACAACGACTCTACCTGATGTGCAACAAGCTCCTCCCTGATCCACAATGCAACACTCCCTGGCAGAGGTTGTATGAGCGTCAGAATACACATGCCTTTATCACAACCATGGGAACTGATATACCAACCTTCAAATACATCCTTGAAGGGTTTACAACTGTCTGGGATTCCACTCCTATACCTCACAGGGATCTGCCAGGATCTGCTGCTCCATGTCTTAGCCACCAATCACTTGATTCAGCAGGAGCCTTAGGGCTCATCCTCCATTATCTCAACTCTACGATAGCAGATGTCAGCCTAATGCAGATCTTTGCATTGATCCCAAGCACAGTCTCACACTACATCCATTTTTCTCTTGTCATCCTCTTATCCATGTTGCAACAACTTCCAGAATCCGAAATCAGATGGCTCAAGAAGGCAAATGAATGAATTTTTGTTATTTACATGCATTGCGACGGGTTTCTAAGGGAAGAGAAGTGAAGGAGTGTGGGCAGAGCGGGAAAGCTCTCAGGGTCCAGTGGGTATCAGTGAACAAACATGAACCAACGAGACTGCACGCGAGGTGTGATGGCAAATGTAGGGAGGGGAAGAACATGAAGGAGGGAGAAGAACATCAGTGTATGGTGAGCGACGCGACGCTTAATGAGCGCGATTGGCCTTGACCCTGGTGTCGCGGACATTCAAAATGGTGTTGAAGGCGTTTGAAGATGCATTTGGAGCTGAAGGAGGGGGGTCAGGGCCTTGTCCAGATGGTTATCTGGACGAGGGCAACGTTGATCAAAATTTGATGTGCTGACTTTGAAAAATTCGCCAAACACTGTACCTGAATTGCGGCACCTCGGCATCTTGCATTCGAAGCGAAGTCTGGATTTCCAAACGTTAAGGAAAGTCATCCACTCATGAAGATGTCGGTAGAAGATATCTCAGAGACATGTGCGACAGGACATCAAATTCACCTTCTTTTATGACCAGGGGATGTTTCTTGGTGGTATCCAGATCAGTTCAAATTTGACATGATAAAAGCAATTGATTCAGGTGCAGCCTGTATATACTCTATTTACGAGCCAATGAGGCCAGGTGATTAAGTTACATAAATGAATGAGGAGGATGGAGGTCATTAAGGGTAGAAATTAAAGGAGTGCATTAAAGGACTTATGAAATGAAATCATGATGATGGAACTGTCGACTCGGAGCCTGGTATCCTGTGTGTGTTTACAGTCCATCAGCCACTTCCTGAGCATCGACCATTCGGCGGATCGCAGACAGGATTTTGACCATCCAAGGCAAACTCATCATCATCGAGACCATCCAGGGGGTGGTGGGTTGGCAAAGATGGCAGGGCAGGGGGAGAACTTTGTAAAAATTCATTGTCCTCGTCGAGATTGCTGTCTGTCATGCCGAAGCTGAGAAAAGAGGTAATCAGTGATGAGACTGATGCTGTGAGATGAAGGAAGGAAAGAAATAAATGCCAGAAGGAAAGGAAGGGGAAGACAGAGACAAGAAGATGTGAGAGTGCGTGCTGGCAGTAAAATTGGAATGGTTCAACGTTCCGATTTGCAGAAACTGCACCACATCACGTGTGAAGCCAATTGTCACATTCAAGTTCTTCATCTTCACTCTGATTCTGCAAAGGTGGCGAGCAGTCCATGTCATTGCCTTTATCCACAGGTCAGCTTACAATATTTGACTTGAGACAATCATTGAAAGAACTCACAGGGTTTGAAGATCTCCTCAAAGATTGCAAGAAACTATCATGCCATTTTTGCACTAAGTTTCATCAACATGGGCAGGTTGTGATCTTGAGAACCTCGAAGTCATCACATGTTGCGACGAAAAAGCACCAACAGGCATTGGAGTGGGGACGAGCTCGGCAGCTGGCTACATCTGCACCTGCAGGTGCGGTAGAAGTCAGCTCGCATGCAGCAGCAGGGCATGGGAATGGGCAATGACGGATATGTAGGAATATGCTGCTCAATATGTGGGAGATGTCTGTTGAATGTTGTGTGGACGTTGCGTCGATAAGGTTCAGACATCAACATCAAAAGCTTGATCTCATATCACTGAAGATGCGTGGTCATGTCGGAGATTGACAACTGGCCATGTCCGAACTCAATTGTCAAGATCATATTGGACACAAATGGTGGTGTAGGCATCGAACAGGTCTGTTGGTCCCTCAGATTCGCACAGGACTTGTCCTCGGCGTTGGCCGAACATTACGTACACCAGTTTTCGGAACCGATCACCTGACAACCTACCATGCAGACTAATTATCATATTAAATAATAATATCTTTCCACCTTCCAGTCCGCTCAATTCAAAACAATAGGGCGGGGTCATCGCTGTCATGCTTGTCAACCAGTGTCCTTCCCTTAAAGCTTTCACTAGTCGTCATCTTTCCACTCGCAGTATAGATTGTGAAGTTTTTACGCGGTCCAAATCATTTTCAAAGATAGGTACTCGTCGCCTATCGAGCTCTGCCCAGTGCCGGGTCTGTCCTCGACCGTCTCTTCCGCACAGAATTTGTACTGGTCAAGTTACACTGAGAGTATACATCAATGGTACCAATTCGCTGGTATCACAGTGACACAGTAATCGCTTGGCTTTTTAATTGTATCGAATCTCTCACGTAGGCACTCCCCGCCACCTCCGAATTAGGTGCTCCTGGCAGCAGACCTCTTTATTTCTCGGCATTCCGTGTTCCTCAGGTTTCTATTCACGTCAAGAGGATCGCTTGACAAAGTCAAGGTGCCAATACCAACGCTAAGGGCATGTGGCTGCATGTCAAACGAGCGTGCATCTATTTTGGAGCTGCCTTCAGACTTCGACCACGGCTGATGCAATCTACGCCTGTGACCTACGTACTTCCTGCCACTGCACATATTTGGGTTCCATTCCATGTGATGCAGATCCTTGCTTGCCGCTGTATACGCGCAGGCAAACATCAGGATCTGTTCAAGGCTGTGTTGTATCAAACTACCATGCAGTTACGCCGCAGGTGACATAGGCGTGTCACTTGCTTTAGAACGATTGGCTAGGATTTATCTTCCAAAGTTAACAAAGCTCCATGGCATCACAAGCATCTCTCGGTAAGCCGTGGCTGCCCTGTCGCGATGTGACAGACATCCGAGCGTGTTGACGGAATATCGAGATATTTACCGTGACAGTGGCGCGCTACTGTGCAATGTGTATGTTTTCTGCATCATATAGCTGCTTGTTTCCTGGATTCCACTCCATTCTGTCCCCAGGTGATTTGTTTTTATTGGAATCCTTTTGTTCCAAAAACAGACTGGATCCGATTTTTATTAAAGTCTGATGGTCATAATTCGACAGTCACTTTTCCTCCTCTACCGTCATTTTCATCTTGACAGACAAGAGACTGATCAACTCGAAGTCGGCCATCTGCCGAGTGCCTGATTGCCAAGATCAGACCCTTGCGTTAATCTTATCTAATTTCCGTACCCGCGCTTCAGAAATCTTTCGTGCTCTCGTAGTTTGTTTGTGCAACTACAGCATTTCATTGGTAGGACTGGCAATTCGGTGCATGAGCTGTACTATCTGTAGGAAGCATCAGTGACGTCTTTGGGAAGTAGGGTCGTGGGACTCGTGGTCGAAAAACATTGGGATCAGCAACCTAATAATTTGCGTGCGAATTTTGACGGGTTTCAAGAGTTGATCTCCTCAGAACTTCTCCACCTCCATCAGCACTGTTCTCAGTCGCTCGTCGTTCCGCTGAGGGCAGACAGTCCTGTAAGTCTTGTCTTCGCCGGAGCCGCGAGGTTTCTGCTTCTCCGAGGAGGTGACTAACTCCATGTTATGTGAAATTTCAGGCTCGCCATCGTCGTGGGCAAGAGTTGGCATTACTGGCATCAACTCCCGCTCACAGTTATGGCCACGGCAACCCAGAATTCTACTCCCCGTTCTCGCTTCTCTCGACTCGGGCTGGGCCTCGGGCTCAAATCGTCCAGCGCATCAGCAAGTCGCGCTCGGGGGAACCAAAAGCAAGGGGCAGAGGATGAATGGTACATACCATACAGTGGGCCGTACGAGCCTCCGCGCGAACCATTCCGGCGACGGAAAGAACGCGACAGCTGGGGTGACCCCATAGACGGAGAGAACGACGCCGACGACGACACTGCTATGGCAAGCATCGAGCTACATAAGCGTTATGTCGTTGGCAGCGGCTCACAGGCTGGAGAGGGTCAATGGAATGGGGGAGGGGCCAATGAAAAGGCCGCCACAGGCGAGGACCAGGATAGCTCCAGGACCGGACACAGGGATAGAACACAATCCGGTGTTTCTGGGCGGACGGTCTCCTCGGGCCTAGTTGATCCCAGCCGAACCAGCATGGCTAGCCAACGCCGGTCGACTGTTTCATCTGCTCAACGGCCGCCAGTTCCTTCATACATGAACCTCGATGCTATTGGAGGTGTCGGGGAATCACCCATGCCCTCGACACACAAACGGAACTCCTCCAAGGAAAGTAACCGGACGAGTATAGCAGGCCTTTTCGCTTTCGGTGGCCAGCCCCGGGGTAAGCCGTTTCCTGACCGCGGTGCGAAGAAACTCTTCTCGCGGAAGCTCTCGCGATCGGGACGCCCTTCGACGGGCATAGGTTCTGGAATCGGGCCAACGACGGCAGTGCATCGTCGCAGCTCCTCCACTGGATCTGGTTCGCTCTTGGGTCACAGTAGTGCGCTCGCGCATAACGGTGCAGATGCCGCGGACAATGACGATTACTATAATTCGTATTATTTCTCTACGAGGGCTTCCCAAAATCCAGCCCCGGGCAGCGCTGCTGGGCAACCCACGCACCCATACCAATCGGTCTCAAGCGTCACCTCCCCGGCGGAGAAAATGACCCCATCTCCAACATCTTCTACGAGACACCCTTATGCCTATGTATTTCCAAGGTCCCAATCTGACGGCGGCCCTCACACCGCCCCACTGCCCTCCTCAAACCCCCGCACCAACCCACCTTCATCGGGTTCTGTGAACGTTGACCCGCCTAGACTAACTTTCACTGAACCACCACCACCACTACAGAAACCCGCAAGCGCCAGTGTCGCCCAGTCTCAATTCTCTCTCTCCTTCCCGTTCCAGAAAGGATTCAAGCAACTGAAAAATTCTGCGTCCACTCCCGATCTCCGCCTTCGAGCCAATACATTAACTAAACCGCCTCCAAACCGCCTCAATGCGTTCTCTTCCAAAGTCTCGCCTACGTTCAAATCCAAGGATCGCTGGCTGTCCGCAGAGACGTGGTGCGACGCCCTCTTGTTCCCCCGCCCTCGGCTTAAGATCAAACATGACTTCGGCGAAGGTAGTAGCGGCAGGATCGTCAGCCCACCGGGAAGTCCAGTGCGAAGGGGGTTGGAGGAACAGCCGGTAGGAAACGGGGTGGCGGAACGAGGTATTGCATCGAGAGTGTTGGCGCATTCCAGATCTCTCGTTGATCTCAACAACAGCGCTCGAGACGCAGCAGCAGACGAACAACCGGCACATCTGAGGGCATCCCCGGAACCGTCCCCGCCTCAGGCAAATTTACTCCCTCCTCAGGATGGTGTACCCCCTCCTATACGCACGGATCGACCACCGCGGCCGAAAAGTTGGGCGCTTGATGATTTGGCTCTCCCGACCCCTGTGCCCTCCTTAGCTCGGTAAGGGCACGCCTTGATATGTTACCAGCCGATCACTCATCTTCTGTACGATCTCTGTAGCGTACTTGAAGAGGGCGAGAAGCTCGAGAGCCAGCGGAAACAATGGCAGGAGCAGGCCACTCAGTCTTTCCAGAACAAACGCACTCGCAGCGTCTCCCGTGCCCGGTCTAAGTCTATGACACAGAAGGGACGAAGATTCGATGACCCTCGGCCTAGCAACATCGACTTCCTCGCTGCCCGAGCCTGCCTTGGGAACCAGCTCTTGACCCCCGTCATCGCGCCCGCTAAGGTGCCCGATGCTCAAATAGCCTCCTCCAGCAGTGATCCGTCTAGCAAGTCGCATTCACATTCCAACTCCCTCGTGAAGACCTTGTCCAAGTCGTCGAAGTCCCATTCTCGAGGCCATTCGCGCGCAGACTCATGGGGACGTTCTGCCCTCAAGATTGCCAAGACCGCTGCGTGTGGCTTGACGGGTCCTGAGCACGGTATGGGGTCCCCCTTGTATGCACCTGACAATGGGTTGGAGAACATGCTGAGAGGGGGTGGCACGAAAGTTATTAGGCTGGCTGATCCTGCTTTGGTTGTTGCTTCTGATAACACCCCCTCGACTTCAAACTCACCGACTCCCTCCGGCTCTGCGGCCAGCGATGCTAGAATTGGGATTGCGCTGACTACGCCTCCGCTAGTCGACAATCCTGTCGATGTCGACGCCATGAGACTGCCCGCGCATCCTTATGCACAAGGAGGGCTATACTCTTACAGTACGTTCGTGCCCGCGGCGCACCCCGAGAAGGAGGTCGCTGCTGAGATTTCGGATCATAAAGCACCACCTGACCAGGGTGACAACAAGCCGAAGTCGGGAGACATTCTTGCCCTCGACCTATCATCTCGCCCACACAAGCCTCCACCTTCCGTTCCATATCATCCATATGCGCATTTTTCTCCATCGAGCGATTCATATGACCCTGATAGCAAACTCGTCCGTCGTCCACGCGATGATAGTGACATTCCTCCTCCTGCGAAGATGTGGGCGCAAGTGTCCCCTGGCATTGTCCGAGAGATATTGCCCGGCGATATTCAGTATTCACCGTTCATGTCGGAGAATGGCGACGTCTCAAGCCGCAACTCGAGAATCATTTACGATACGGTGGGTGTTGGGGAGACCCTGGCGTATGCTGTACGAGCGAAGACCAGCCATGACAGCGGCTTGGGCATGAGCGAGGAGCACACGATCGTCGACCTGGATCAGCCTCAGGCACCTAGCCTGAGTGGCAAAAGAAGCTATAGGCAACCTGTCCAGTACGACACCACACGACCCCCGCATTTATCGCAGCAGGAGAAAAAGCATGCCGCCCCTCATTCCGCCCATACTTTCGCTTCCTCTCCTCTGCTGTACCAACAGACGCCGCCCCTCGACGTTCCGAGAAAATACTCTGAGGAAGCACATGTACCAAGGACGACGAGCACGTCGCCTGAGAGCTTTTCTCCGCCTCATTCTCCACGTTCGTTCGGCAACCCGGATGACCTGGAGAACTTCTACGATCTGTTCTACAAGCCGAGCCGAGGTTCCGCACATCAGAGTATACCCTCTGAGATTGGCGCCGCGTCAATAAATGGCACTCCCATCGGGTCGCGGCGGACGGGGGGAAGTGGACTCACGAGTTTGGCACGCCAACTGAGCGAGGAATTCGAACACCTGGCGCATGAGCGGGAGGGCAGTCAGTATTCTCGTACATCAACGATGGAACTTCCCAGTTCAATCGGGAGGAGACCTACAGACTCCACTCTGGAATTCGTGTTTGAAGAAAGCTCACCGCCTGAGTCTTCCGCGACCGGTCAATCGCCACCGTCTGGTCATTCCAGGATCTCGCCGTTCCAACCTTCCTCTGTCCATATTCCTGAAGACGTCGAGTCCTCCAGGGCTTCATCACCACTGGAGCCGGATGAAGATGAAACAGGTTAGTAATTCTCTGCATAGTTTTAAACTCAAATGCTTCAACTGATATTGGATGTTCCCAGAATTGTTCCGCGTTGGCGTGGTTGAATCAGTGTCAACACCGCCCGCCGTCGCGAGCGACCATCGTGCGTCATACATGGGCGAGCTATCCCCTCCAGAGGACCCACAGGCCAACCCAGAAGTGCAAGAAGTTGCTGCACTGTCTCCAAATCCCAGGATAAATTCTGGGCTGCAACCTCCATCAGCTGATCCCACGCGCAGCAGTTACATGACCACGTCAACGGGCTCACGCATCTCGAACCTATCAGATTTCCCGGCGCCACCCCAAAGGCATCCCGTTGGCCACATGTCTCTTCTTACGTCATACTTTGACGAAGCTCACTCGCTGAGCGAGGCTCACGCTTCGCAGAATACCACACCGCTTTTGAGACCTTCTCATGATGATGCCGATGAAATGCGCAACCGGCGTTTAACATTCGACGGGGATGACTCAGAGATTGAGGACCTTGTCGCGGCTCTTTCATCTCACTCCCATTCGACAGCAAGCCACTCGTAACATTAACCCCTAAGTATTATGAATCTTCGCATGGATGTATTTATGCCCCTAATACCTTGTACTTTTCGTAGTTTGTGGGATATCAAAGTTGAGCCTCAGAAGTTCATTACGTAAGACAGAGGTCGAGCACCGAGACGCTACTGTTATCCTATCGGGATCTAGCCTCTCCTTTCGACAAGCAGAAGCTGAAATAGACGCAACCTGCGGCTCGATGGCTGAGCACAACCCGAGGACTTAGAATAATGACCTACCACAACCATGCGGTGTCAGTGCATCTTTCATGCGCCACGTTCCCCGCTTTCACCGGTCTTCAACGTACACCTATTACGCATTGGCATCACTCACCCTGCTGTAATATCAACACTTGTGCCCTGCGAGAACTGGTTGAAGCACTATAGGAGTGCTCACGGATCCATTCTTGCTGTTCCTCGATCGCGGCTGGGAAGGCTGATTCCTAAGAACATCCGTATAAGCCACCCCCTGATGAACATTCTACGCCTTATCAACCGCAGCCTCGTTGCATCTTCTTCCTTGCCACCCTCAACGACGACCATACTCTTATTCCCCGTTCATTTTCCTGCAGTCTAATTCTTTCCCCCTGTTGTCCTGTGCATCGTCTAATCTCTACGTGAAGGCACGCCGCACCTTGCCCCCTTACAGCCATTCTGTCATGACACCAGAAGAAACTGGGCTTGTTCAACGTCTTGGTAACAATTTAATTATTGGCCTCGCTTGGCTCATAACGCTCACATTACTCTACGGTATGCGAATGTTACTGCTGGTTGTTGGAAGTGCGAAAGGGCTGACCCGTCGTGTAGGAATCTTTATTTTACTTTTCGCAATCTCAACGGCCATTATCGTGTTTGCTAAGTTTCATTATCCATCGTCTTCTTTATACCTGAGTTATTTTATTACAGCCGCCGAGGTCTGAAGGCTCTCCCCCAGCGCGCGATGTTCGCAATAACTCTCGTAACCTTCCTCATTGCGTCCGTACACTGGGCAGCCCAGCTAGCAGGCGCGACCATCCTTATACGATATGTAATGATCAACAATCCGGAATTTCCACTTTCACAGAGGCTGCCAGTGTTCAGAGCAAAAATCTATCAGCCCAATCTGATAATCTTGTGGACGACCCAAATTTTGGTGGGCCTTTCACAAAGCTTCGCCACGTATTGTCATCTCAATCCGCTTTTCCAGCCCATCATCAATGACGCAGTTGTGATTTGGAGAGCTTGGGTGCTTTTCCCACAACAAACATGGATTATGATTCCTCCCATGACCTTATGGATCGGTCTTGTTGGTGATTTTGCATTTGTTTCACTGTTATATTCGGCAGCCGCTGACGGGTGATTCTGGCTAGGAACCTCGTTTGCATATCTTGGACTCCAAGTCAGTCCAGCTGTTGTCACCAATAGTGCGAGCACTGGACTGCCCTCAACCGAGGGTCACCTCCTGACTTCCAGCTTCGCTATTTCGATAGCCACCAATTTAAGTGCCACTCTGCTGATTGGGTATAAGCTCTGGTGCGTCGCTGATTTCGTGGCCAACCCACAAAACATATTCACCCTTGGTGGTAGGTCCCATCGGAAAGTTGTTGTTAAGAACTTAGGCCTGGGCAGGCGAAGATCACAGGTGCAAAATGTTTTGATTGTTTTGGTGGAATCCGGTGTTATCTATTGCGCACTTCAGGTTAGTCCACTGATTTTAGGCGTGCCTATGTTGATCCTGGTTCATATCCTGTAGACAGCCACATTGATCCTGACTCTCGTACCAGATAGCACCGCAGGCACGGGTTCAGCACGGATGCCTGGGCTAATCTTCTTCGCAACCTACGTCCTGCTATCCGTGAGCTTAAATTTCCCCACAGGTCTATCCTGCAACTCATATAATCGCTGCGCAGGCAATGTATCCCACCATAGTTGTAGTCCTTGTCAACTCCCAACGCTCGACCGTAGATATCTATGAGTTGACAGGCGTTGTCATAACCCTTGGAGACAAGGTTCACGGCCCTGGTGCGCGTCCTGCCACATTGGGTCACCTTTCTTTCGCTGCACCCCCATTCCATAACAGGACGAGTACGGAGCGCATAGATGGTACACTAAGGATTTTTAGTGCAGAGAATGAAGTGGAGCAGGAGCAGGAGATCTTGACGCACAGTAGAGCACCTGTTGGAAAGGAGGACCGCACAATCTAGGGGGGAGGGCAGTACGCGGTTACTGCCCCTCTTGGAGGGAAGACAAGACGAGGATGTTCCACACCAAATTTACCTTCCACAATGTTGTAACCATCCAATGGTGATTATTGGCATGCAGGAGTTGGCGTCATGGCGTTTTCAACATGCGCAAAGGAGAAGAAGATCAGAGTTGGATTGTTTTCAAATTTCCATATAGTTCCGAGTTTCCCTTGGTTGGTGTTTCGGCTGTCTTCGGTATTGGACTGCAGGATCTTGCGATCATGTTGTGTCCAATCCGATGTGTGGCTGCCTATGCCCTTGATAATAAATATGAGCAAAGAACGCGTCGCCCACGTGATGAATGTCAAGCAACACGTTTTCCTTGTCCTCACTCACTTCGCAATTTTTCCTCCCTGCAGCCAGATAATCATCTAGAAATGGCGAGCAAGACGACAAAGAGAGTGGCATCTACTCGCATGGTACCTAAATCCACGCGGCCAGCTGGGCTATCAGTAGACAAACTTGCTGAACAGCTCTCGTCGGGCTTGACCATCTCGGACGCGAAGGGGAAGCAAAGGGCTCCGGCTCCGTCTGAGGAGCAAGTTCGTCTGGCATCCATGCGTGCTGTGAACTCAGCGTCTCAAGCACTATCGGCTGCAGTACAATCCGGATGGAAGAAATCCCGGGGTAAACAATCGTCGACGGCGGCGAGCGCTATAGCCTCTAGTGCGGCAGCGACGAAGCATCTTTCAATCCTGCGACAAGCAAGTCCTGGAGATGTTGACGTAGAGAGGGCAGCAATGAGTGTGCTAGGAAAACTTGTGGCCTTGGAAATGGTACGTAGTCGCATTTGCCATCTAGACTTCGAAACGTTTACCAATTTTTTTTTGACCACTAGTATGAAGAGGCAGCGGATGCACTTGAAGCTCTACACCCTCGAATTTGCTCATTGCACCGTGTGACGCCACCAACTTCGCGCTCTTCCTCCCACTTTCATCTGCTGTGTATACCCCCTCCTTCGTCGGGCTTTTCTGCGGATCTCACTCTGCTGACACTTACAACGACATACCTCACATACGCGCTAACTATTATCACACACCTCTGTTTCACTTCAAATCGCATTTCTAAGGAGCCAACCGCGGGGCTCGATGTATTCGCGCAAGCTCTTCGCGGCAACGAGCCGACGCTCCTGGCCTGGCTGCCTCGTTGTTCCGCAGTTCCAGCCAAACAACTTGATTCGCTCCTAACCCGGGCATATACGACTCTTACCAAAGCATGCGCGACGGACAAGTTGAATCACCAGGCGGTTTTTTCCTTACGAATATACGCAGTCATGTGCTTAGCTCATACGAGCCCAGGAACTATCGAGCCCAGTACGTTTTGGGACCAGGTGGTGAGGTTCGGTGGTGTGTTCGTCAAGTCACAGTCGCTTCCAGAAGAGGTGGCTATGCAAACAGTACTTGCTGCGTTTTCCGACCTAGTTGGGCAAATGGAGGCGGGCAACGACGGAAGTGCTTTTCTTAGTGGTAAGGGTTTTGTTGGATTTTGCGAGTATTGGATGGTATTTGCAAAGAAGGTGATTCGAGGCAAGGACACAGTATGCAGTCGCTGATGTTTGTTTTTTTCATTCAGGCAGGCGATATCTGCCTCGTCGATCGCATAGCTGGACTTATTCAAGGAATCTCCATGGCCTCGTCATCATCGAGTAAACACGACGTTCCTTCTGACAAGCTAACATCACAACCTAAGGACGACGCAGAAGAAATGCAGCATCGGTCGAAGGCTAGGAGTGACCGGGATACACTTGAAGCTGCTCAATTATGCGCAACTTTTTCACAAGCGACCGCAGCACTAGAACAAAAAAGCCCAGGTGTGTCGCTTCACAGCATAATCGCTGCGATGAGCTGAGCCGGTTCTAGATGTGCCGAAGCGGGTTCAGGAAGCAAGCTCAACTCTCAAGGAGTCGAAATGCCTCCTTCGATTCTTACAATGTGGGCAGGACGAAAACCCAGACTACGTCCGAATTTCTGGCAAAGTAGACCGAGCAATAGAACGGATGAGGCGAGCCACCGTTTCAGCCATGGACTCCTCGACGAGATCTCAGCACGGTGCAGGTGATCCTCTGCAAGCTCTGCTCCAGGAAATCGCAAAAGTCCTGGAGCAGCAGTGTTCCTCTTCAGTGAGCTTCAAACGCGGTCGTTTTACATTCAGAGTCTTATTACTCCAACAGCAGGCAGACGCAGATATATTCACCCGAACCCTCGACACCCTCTTCGTCCTTGCCCGAACGCAGCTCATACCCTCCGACCCGCGGACTTATGTGCCCGTACATGACACCCTCACCAAGGCAACTCAGCTCCTCCAGCCCCGCGTCGCCGACTCCGCCATCGACGCTCCCAACTACCTACGGTGCATTTCAGGCGCGTTTCACAATATTGCAGGGACGCTCTACCAGGCAGGTCGGCACGGTTCATCGATTGGTTTCTTGAAGGACGCGTGTGCGTTGGGGGTGCGGGCGCTCGAGCTACGGAGGAGCACGAGTGTAGTTTCTGCTGTGCAGGGTGGAGACAGGGATGGGAGGACGGAGGAGGCTTGGAAGCAGCTGGAGGAGCAGCTGTATAGGCGCTGGGAGTTGCTTGGAGTGTGTTTTTCGAAGATCGGAGACCGAAAGGTCTGTTTCCGTGTTTGTCTTCGGCTCCGTGTTATAGACTCACGCATGGTCTCCCATAGCAAGCCTTGCAGGCGTTCCAGCATTGCATCAAGACCTTCCCGTATGCAGCGTCTGGCTTCGCTACACGTACGGCGGAGATGAGCCTATCGACTCTATTCGAGCTGTCTAGCGGGACGAAGCAGCTTGCCACCATCGTCGACCGAGCGACCCACCTCAGCGCTTGTGAGCTTCTCATGGAGCCTACCGCAGTATCGCTGTTCTCCTTGCAGATCAGTGATCCCGGCGTGACTGGCGCTCTTCTAGAACGGCAGATTGATAGCCTCCAGAGCAGCAGATGGAAGGAGGGTGTGCCTGCGATCACGGCGCAGCTGCTGAAGGATGCCTTGAGTATCTATAGGCAGGATATGCCTGTACGGCGTGCCAGGGTGTTGGAGAAGTGCCTGGACTTCACGTATCATGCAGGACCAGGCGCCATGGTGGGCATGGGTAGTCCTGAGGATATCGGCGGCGAGATCGAGGGGCTTCTCGTAGGCGAGGCAAGCGCATCACCCTGATTCCTTGCCTAATTAGCTGAGGACCATCATCAGAACTATGGGCAGGATGCGATGTTGGCCGGATTTTGCACACAATATCGTGCCGCAGCCCACCTCTGGTGCGCGCTACACGCTCATCGACGGGCGGACGCGAAGCAGAGCACGCTGATTGCGTGTCATTCGGAAGAAGCCTGCGAACTGCTGAAGACGGTCCTAGGTGGGGTCTCGGTGCCAAAAAGCGGGAGGAAGTCGTCGCCAAAACAGATTGTAGCATCTAAGAAGCCGGCGCTTGGCCCGCCGTCCAGGCAGCGGTCGACAAGGAAGACTGCTGTTGCCCGCGAGCCTGTCACGCCGAAGCCAAAGACTCGTAAAGGTGGGTTACCTTCCTGGTTGGTCTTGGCTGGCGTCGGTGTGAGGGCTGAATGGTATCTGTCGCAGCTCTGCAGCCAGTCTCTTTGAATGCCCAGACGCCGCCACGGCAGGCGGAAAGTAGGAAGTCAGCTATTTTGTTCGACGATTTTGAGAGGTTGCTGGGTCTTCTTCGTAAGTCGCGACACTTTTTCCTGGGAAGATACCTCGACTGATGAGGCCGTGCTTCATAGAACTTACTGCTGGTGTATGTGGTTTGTTGGCACTGATTCTTCCGAAGGTGCATATACTAGATGCATCGAGAAAGTTGTGCGATCGGCAGTTAGGGATTCAGAGCGACGGTTAGTCCGCTACCCTCTCCGACGTCTGAAACATCTTGAACAGCGATCCCTTAGGGTATATTGTCAATTCTGTGCACTTGGCGTACGAATACGTCAAGCTTGGGAAGACCCGACGCGCGGCTATGATCTTTAACCAAGCGCTAAACGTCGTCAGAAGTGGGAAGGCGTCAGATGAGGCATCTGCTTCGTTCTTCCTGCGTTTTGCTGAGTCCCTGGCCATGACAGACGACGTTCTCAGAAGGTGAGTTTTCCTGATATTGAGAACAGTTGAAACAATAGAGTTGATGTTTTCTTAGTTCGACTATCTATCGCGAGGCTCTCAGCCTCTCGGAGAATTTTGACATCGAGGATAAATGCCTCCCTACAATTCAACGTATTCAAACGCGGGTTAAACGACTCGAAATGGCTGCCATCGCCTCCTATGTGTTTGCTCTGATTCAGTATTCTAAGGTGGGTGTTTGCAATTCTGCTCGACGAAAACTGAGCCTTGTTACAGGAAGATGTCACAATGACCCTTGATGGCATGCTACGATCCCTTCGACTATGGAACAGGGCGATCGATACTCTCACTCGTTTAAATCCGTCGCCTTCCAATTCGCCGCCACCGCTCGCAGAGGACAACCCCTTCCAAATCACCGGACTCAGAGATGCGCTCCCATCGGAGTCGTCTGATGGGTCTGTGAAAGAAATACCACCGCCAAAGAAGGCCTTTCCTCGCCGGACGTCCATGGACGGATTGGAATGGCGAATATCAGATGGTCTCCTCGCCACCTTGTTTTCACTGAGCCAGCTTTACCTCAACCGTGGCTCGGCACGTGAAGCGGAGTATTTTGCACAGCAAGCGCAAGAGCTAGCGGAATCTCTCAATGCCCCAACGATGATCAGCCGTGCACTGGCAAAGAAGGGCGAGATCCAGCTATACCAGGGCCACCTTGATGCGAGCCTCGAATGCCTAACCAAGGCTGCGGAACTGTTGGGGGATATGCCTGGGACTGAAAATGTTGATGTGAGACGGCTGCGAGGAATTCACAACGAACGAATGGCATGTCATACAGATGCCAACGAGCTTTATGAGGAAAGCATGAGCATGATCGAGGAGCTAGATCAGGCGTTCAAACTGTTCGACAGCCTCGTCTTCGGGTACGTTATTATTGTTTCCGAGGAAACCCACCTCATAATTGACATCGGAATAGACGGAAGTCCATTGGCTCTTCACCGCCTTCCAAGCCAGCAAAAGAGGTTGTACTTCCCGAACTCCTTGCCGCTGTTCTACGCCAACGCAGTACGTCTATTTTCTGCCATGTTCTACACTTCACTCACAGCGACACAGTCTGGCTTCTGCGTGACAGTGACGTTCAAGATTATACGACTTTCCTCGACAAGTTCCTATCCCTCCCTCATTCCTCTCGCACCAAGGTCCGCTCGTAACTCTGCTCATCGCTTCCGTATCACCTGATCACCCCCCACACCGTACAGGCTGAGGAGAATGCCCTAATGGCAAAACTTACGTTACATGCCGTATACAGCCGTTTCCGTGGAGACATGTTTTTAAGCTCGCTAGCCGAATCCAGTAAGCCTCCCTCTTTGTTAATTGTTCCGATCGTTGTATTCATCGTTAACTAGCGATCGCCCTACCCATGGGAATGTCAAGCAAGGCGGATCTCCCTTTAGTTCCTCCTACTCAAGACATACTAGCAACTCTCTATGACGCTGAGAAATTATTTTGGGCGAACCTTGCATCCATTGCCAGGAGAGGGAATGTCGCCGAAGTGCGAGACGTGGTCATTTCCTTGGCACTCGTACAAGCCTTCCAAACATCTCTAGGGAAACCAAGCAGTGACGGACCCTGCCTTGCCGCCAGTCTCCTTGGTCAGCGATCACTCCTCATCAAAATGCTATATCGTGAACTTATCACTCAACTTTTGCAGATGCCTCTTCTGCGATCACCCTTCGCCGCGAGATGCTCGAAAGCATCCAACACAAGTTCCCCTCGGAGGGGGTCGACGACATCAAATGGCCACTCATTGGGCCTGATGGGTCACCACAACCACGGCCGAGGGCAAAGAGCAACTCACGATTTTCGCTTGAGAGTCCCCTGAACTCGGATGATGACGAAGCTGAAGAGAACGAGACTTCGCTGAAAGAATACTGGGCTTCTGTTCGAATGAGGTATCAAGCTCAGACACTGGATCCCCCGTCATTATCTTCCAGACAGATGAACGGGCTACCTTCGAATTGGACAGTTGTGCACATCAATGTTACTGAGGACAAGAGCACTCTGTTCATTACCAGGCAGGAATGTGGAGATTTAGGTTGTACTCCGCTGATCTTCTGCGTACCGTTGAAGGGGCGGCGCGATAACGGAAGCGGGGCCGACGATGAAGAACATCTGACCTTCGAGGACGCTGTTAACGAGCTGAAGGAGATTGTGAGACTCAGTGACGAGATGACAAAGGTCGCGGTGCGCATCAAAGCAGAGGATCAAGAAGCCAGAGCCGCTTGGTGGAAGGAACGTAGCGAGCTTGATACAAGATTGCGAGAACTGCTCGAAAACGTCGAGTTTTGTTGGCTTGGGGCTTTCAAGGTATGGCTGCTTTCTCCGAGTGTGTTCCCCGACCTGACACGTCAATTTTAGACTGTTCTAAGCCCTCGACCAAACCTAACACCGGAGCTGATATCTGACCTTCGGAATCAATTCGAGAAGGTCTTCCACCGAGGTATCCATGTGCAAGATAAGAAAACGAAAGAGCGACCGGGGACCCACAAGAAGACTACTTCTCAGAGTCAAACTCAAGCTGCAAGTCAAGTTACTTTCGACGACGCGCTCTTGGAATGCTTCTCCACGTTGTCTCCAAAATGTCGCGACGAGGAACTTGAAGACCTTGTCTATTTCATTTTGGATCTATACCAATTCCATGGCGTGCCAGTCGCGATTGCCGAGGTCGATATTATCCAAGTCGTTCTCGACCTCCGCGCCGTTCTCGAAGATCACGTACAGAAGCTCTCCCGCCGTAAAGTGCAGACGGCGACCGATGAGCATCTTTTCTTAGTGCTTGACAAGAATCTTCAGGGGCTGCCCTGGGAGAGTATCCCTATTCTGAGGGGCCGCAGCGTCAGCCGAATCCCTAGCGTCGATTTCTTGCATGACAGGATACTCTTTGCGAAGTGGAAACGGCAAGCTCTCGGCAGCAATGATACCACACCTCTGAAGGGCGCTATCATTGATCCTCGCAAGGGATACTATATCCTGAACCCCAGCGGGGATCTCGACAAGACCGAGGGGCGGTTCAAGGGCTGGGCCAGCGATATGGAGAAAGCTGGGTGGAAGGGCATAATCGGACACGCACCAAGTGAACAGCAGTTTTTAAATGCTTTGCGTAACCAGGACCTGGTGGTGTATGTGATCTATCTCATCCTCTATTCTCATGACTGACGATCGATGATCTTGCCAGGTATTTCGGGCATGGCGGTGGAGAACAATACCTTCGGTCCCATAAAATTCGAAACCTGCCTACATGTGCAGCAACGATGCTTTGGGGTTGTTCTTCAGGCGCCTTACGCGAAATGGGTGATTTCGATAGGGTGGGGACGCCTTATAATTACATGCTCGCTGGATGGTAAGTGTTTCTTCCTTCAACCTCCTTAAATATCCTGAAGGTCTTCCTTCTAGCCCTTGCCTTGTCGCGAATCTGTGGGACGTGACTGACAGAGACATCGACAAATTTTCGCAAGCTCTATTCGATAAGCTGGGGCTGACGTCGACCGGGGTCAAGCAGTGGAGGAGAAGGGATAGACAGGTCTCTGTTGTAGCTGCTGTTGGACAGTCGCGGGACTCGTGCAAGCTCAAATACCTCACTGGAGCAGCGCCGATTGTATATGGTATACCTTTTTATCTATAGACTCATGCTAGGACCCCATCGGAGGCTTGTCATAATTTTCGTTCGGACACGGACTTGAACACCTAGCTTAACTGCATTATACTATTCCTACTAATTCATCGCCTTCATCATCTTCCTCCCCTTCAACCTGAGCCAAGGTTTGCAAAAGGAAGGTTGTTGCGTCAAAAAGTAACAGCTACAAATTTTGTCCAATCTTGGCCGAATCACTGTCAGGGTCGTACTACTCGACTTGCCCCTGCTTCAACCTGCTTAACTGCCTCTCCTGGCCGACGCATCACGCCGCTACCCCCAGTGAAGGACCGTTGGGACTGTAATAGCCTACTTCGTCTTCACACATTTTCTCAAGCCATCTTCCCCGTACGGCGGTACAGCCGCCCACCGGGTCGTCGTGACCAAAAGCTCTGGTGTCCAGGTAGCCATCACATATACACAAACACTGATCTGAGCAAATTTTCTCGAAGCGTCATACGGCACCATGGTCCAAGGTCATCTTTTCAGAGCGTCAGCTGATACCAGGAAGCTTCTTCCTTATAAGCTATCACAGCTCTCATGCTCCAGGTGGAGATATCATATCTCTCTCATTAGACTGTGCCGTGATACTCTCAGTTCATAAATTCATGCCATCCATGCATCCTGGGCTTGATTTCTAGAGACTTAAAGCATAGCTTCCCACGGTCGTGGAACTGAACTTGAAGCCACATTGCGTTCAGCAATACAACCATTGGACCGAGGAATTGCAGCGTCTCATTAAGTCCTTGTCGACGGCACGTTATGGTGTTCGGCCTCAGCACTCGGCTACAGCCAGTTTAGCCTTTGTCCATGACCTTCAAGATGCCGGAACTCATGACTTCGTTATGAACTCTAGTCAGCTCCAACAACGTATAAGGGGGTCTCATGACTCCCCTCCATGTGCTGCCGATCACACCAGATTATGCATTCGATTCTCATGAGACTGTCCTATGAATCTGCGTCATTCGTCAGTGGCACAAATTCCCTGGCAAGCCAGACCTTATCAACAACTCAAATTTGACTTCCGCCTTGACTTTCTCCTTCGCAATGTCTGAAGCAACGATGCCTGAAAAGTTTGGCACAGTCTGGAGAACAGTCGTCCGCCGCGGCGATGACAATTTGTCAATAAGGCAAGCTGATGACAAGAAATTGGCTGAACTAGGTGAGCGACTTTCCAACGCCTCTTTCCCATACCTTTCGTCGCTCCAGGGTACAAGAGCGAATTCAAGCGAAAATTCTCTCTATTGGAAACGATTGCCTTCGGGTTTTCGATCATGGGCGTCGCCGCTTCCGTCTCTGCGACTCTTGGATTCGGCCTTGTGAACGGCGGGCACTTCGGGATCGTGTTTGGGTGGCTCATTCCCAGTATTTTTGTGATGCCGGTTGCACTTGCGATGGCTGAGCTCGCCTCTTCGATGCCGTATGTGGTGACATTATATCTGCTTCTCTGAGGCTCAAGAATTCTTCAGGACAAGTGCTGGCTTATACTATTTCTCCGCGAAGTTGGCGCCCCCAAAGTATGCGCCGCTGGCTAGTTGGATCACAGGTGACATTTCGTTGATGGTTTCTTCCTCTACATACAGTTAATGTACCTCCTCGTAAGGCTGGGCTAACATTACCGGCCAGATAGCATTGGTGTGCTCTATCGACTATAACTGCGCACAGATGATCGTCTCCACTATTTTTGTCGCTTCCGATGGTGCAACAAACCTCTCGCTCGGTGTGACGTATGCCATCTTTTTGGCCGTCCTGTTCTCGCATGGAATTGTGTGCTCCGCCGCTACTTCGATCGTGGCCAGACTGAACCTCTTATATGTTGTTCTGAATGGCGAGTATCCGTGATCTTTGGAAATTGGAATACGGCATCTAATTTCATGTGATGCAGTCGGCACAACTACTGCAGCCATTGTCTCGCTTTTGGTTTTGGCTAAAGACAGAGTGTCCACCAAGGATGCCTTTACGTTGTTTGAAAATAACTCGGGATGGTCGAACGGTGCGATATCACCCAATATGTGAAGTTAAGGCAATGAAGCGGAAGTCAGATGGGTGGGCGTTCATGCTTGCATTCACTGCACCGATGTGGACATTTACCGGCTGTAAGACTCTTTATTTTTCAATGTATCATGCTCACTTCCTGTAGATGACTCCGCCGCACACATATCTGAAGAAACGGCGGGCGCAGGACGAGCTGCTCCTATTGCGATCTTGGTTAGCAAAGCACTAACGTTATAGGTTTTTTTCATGCCGACTAGTCTTCAAGGCAGCCGTCGGAGCAACCGCAAGTCTGGGCTGGATTTTACTCATTGCCACCAGCTTTGTTATTACCGACATTTCCGAGGTTCTTGCTACAGATCTTCCGCTGCCCATGGCCCAGGTTTTCCTCAACATTTTAGGAAAACGAGGAATGATAGCGATTTGGTGTTGTATTATCGTCGTTCAGGTTGGTTATATCTACCCTCTTCAACCTGACCCAGTCGATAGTTCGGACTAGTATGCTTCAGGTGCGGCTCAAGGTGTAGATGCTTCAAGGGTGGTGTTCGCCTTCGCAAGGTTGAATACTTGAAGATGGTTCTGCTCTCCCGTTAACACACACATTCTAGAGATAACGCTCTTCCTGGTTCCAGGTGGTGGAAAAGAGTAAACCTACGCACACGTACACCTGTCAATGCCGTCTGGCTCGTTATGGCCGTCAGCGCGATATGTGGGTTCCTGGGATTTTCTGCAACCGTGTTGACATCCCTTGCTGGGTAAGTCGACGCATATCGTAACGTCGGTCACTGAGGCAAGGTCAAGGGCCTCTGTAATTGGAATGTATACGTCTTACGCCATGCCAATCTTCCTGCGAATGACGTCCGGTCGAGATAAACTTGTTCCCGGGCCCTTCAGTCGTGAGCACACACTCAATTATCCATCTGGCTATTCCTGATTTCCTGATTTCGTTGTTTAGTGGGCACGTGGTCGACTCCGGTCGGCGTTATGGCCGTAGCTTGGGTTGCATTTATTGTGATCATGCTTTTCTTTCCTCCAGGCCGAAAGCCTGACGCCCAGGACATGAGTGAGTGCACTTCGACTCCAGGTTTTTTGGCTCTACCCTAATAACTTGTCCCCGAGATTACACAGTTGTTATCATCATGACCGTTTTTATTTTTGCAACAGTATCATGGGTGTTCTCGGCCCATAAATGGTTCAAGGGCCCAGTTAGGAATATAGATGATTAGATAATTGGGGGTATCATGACACGGAGAGCTATCGAGAAAGTTTCCTGCTCGATGGACTGTGGGGGATGCACTGCAAATTACATGGACGCGACGCGTCATGAACGCCCACGTGATCGTGATACAATGAAGCCTGACCGACCATCATAAACTCCGATCACCCGGTTATACCATCCAGGGGGATGCTCCGCCCGTTCAACTCGTATTTATGGTGCTGGGTCTTGTCAACGAACCCTGAAGCGCTCTTAGGCTTAAACTCCGTTTACCGCCATTCCTCTGGCTAAGGTCCCGTGAAAGTCTTCTCGCTGGTTCCTCGACGCTAAGTACGTTGACTCGAGCGGTGACGACAGACTTAGAAGGTCCAATATCCCACCCCTGGTGGTCTCGTTGACTCCAATGCCATTAATATCGTCGTTGCGCTCACGTTTACCTGCACGAGTTTTGTGGTCGCGTGGGTATCACGACGAGTCGTTTGGGTTCCGGAAACGAAGGGAATATGTCTTTCCTGACTGTGAGTGACTGGTTCCTTGGGAGTATCGATTGGAAGCTTATATGGGCGTTCAGACACGGAGGCACAACTAGAGAATCGTTATCTTAATGCTCCACTCCTCCGTTATGTCGACTCCATGAGGACGCATGGGCATCGTGCAGCGCGCATTGACCCGTTGGATATCATCCAGAGAGAGGAGGTTGCGGCTTTGGATCCTAGGCGCTATGGGCTTAATGATGAATCGAAGAAGTATAACGTGAACGGGATTATATGGACAAAACCCGTCGGCAAGAGTCATTCGTCGGAGGAGTGGTGGACGTTGGGTGAAATTACAAGTCACCTTAGAACCGTGTATGTTGGACGTATTGCACATGAGGTACGAGCCATGCAGCGCGTCTATTCTTTATCTCAACCACGTCGCCCAGTACATGCACTCGCCTTCGAAAACGGAGAGGCTGTGGTTCTCTCACCTATTGGAATCTGAGTCCTTGCCGTCGTCCGAAGAACAGCCAATAACTACAATCGATGCGGCAATGAAGCAACGCATACATGGACTTCTGGCACGCAGCGAGGTCTTGGACAACTTCCTTCAGCTGAAGTTTCCTAATTTGAAGCGCGTATGTGGCGTTGTGATGCACTCCTATCTCAAGGACTCTGACTATCTTCAAAGTATGGCTTGGAAGGAGGCGAATCTATGATACCTGCACTGGATTCCCTTTTCTCGTCTGCTTCTCGTGGTACGTAGCCGCAATATTCGTGATTGTCACAACGGTGCATTGAGTCGTATGTCACAGGCGGTATACAGCACATTGTTTTGGGTATGACCCTCCGCTCTTTCGAACGAACGTATTTCTGACTATCCCGCCTATCCTCCAGGAATGCCTCATCGTGGCCGATTGAACCTTCTCATGGACCTCCTCCAGTTCTCGCCGACAGCATTGTTTAACAAGATCAAAGGAGGCTCCGAGCTTCCAGAAGAACTCGGAGCAGAAGGCGACGTATTGAGCCATCTCAGTAACGATGTCCTATTACTTAGCAAAGACTCCCCCTGACGCTTGTGCTTCAGTTGCATCTCCTACTTTGGATTATGGCACTGCGAACCCCTTGAAAATCTCCCTCCTACCAAACCCATCTCATTTGGGCACGTCATAGTTCCCCAGCGTGACGCTCCAAACATCTTAGCTGACCTTTACACTAGAGGCGGTCAATCCGGTAGCTTTGGGCAAGACACGGGCAAAGCAATACTCCCTTCTCAAGACGTCCCCAAAGGACTGCGAATTGGGCGACAAGGTCATGTGTGTTCAGCTGCACGGCGATGCCAGCTTCACCGGTCAGGGAGTTATCATGGAAGGACTCGGCTTGAGTAAGGTCCCGACGTCATATCAACCCGTGTTAGATCTCATTGGAAAACTCAGGCAATCTACCTCACTTCACGAGTGGTGGTACAGTACACGTCGTGGTCGAGTACGTTCTGCGTCTTTCCTGTGGTGTTCACATTTACTAATTGCTGCGTTGTAGTAACAAGTACGTGGAGTGTCGCATGCGAAACATCGCTCTAAATCCTGATCAATGTCTCATAGTATCGGTTATACAACTCCTGCCTCCAACGCTCGGTCCTCGCTATATTGCTCCGACGTCGGCAAAATGATCAATGCGCCAGTGTTGCACGTCAACGGAGACTACCCAGAAGGTACCATAGATTTCACTACTTCGTACATTCTAGTAACTAACTGTGTTACGCATCCAGACGTCGTTCGCGCCATGGATATTGCCTTCCGGTACCGAAAGTACTTCCGCAAGGTACGCGATTGACTTCTTTTGCTCTGAATTTTTGCTTAGCCTTCTGGTAGGACATCATCGTCGATCTTCTGGTATACCGTAGATGGTACGTCGATTAAGGTTAACCTCTGGGTTGACGCTAACATGTTCCTGGGCTTCGCTTAAATAGGGGGTACGTACTTTTTATTCCAGTTTTTCTCCAGACATCGAATAATTGTTCATAACAGTCACAACGAACTCGACCTTCCTGGAATCACGAGTCCCCTGATGTACGAGCACATCAGCGCCAGACGCTCGGTACCCCAGATCTATGAGGAGAAACTCAAGGTCTGCTGTCCATTCGTCTGTATTACACGACATTAACACACTTATCTCCTGCCAGGCTGAAGAAGTCCTGAACGAGACCGACATCGCCGCAGTTCGCACTGCTTACAAGTCGCATCTCGAAGCCGAGCTTTCGAAAGTCGGCTCTTTCGTCCCGCAAGCTTCGATGCTGGAGGGCCAGTGGAAGGGTATTGTGTGGCCGGCGAGCAAGGAGGCTGAGTTTGATCCTGTAACTGGCGTCGATCAAGATACCCTGGTGAAGGTCGGGAGAGCGAGTGTTGCTGTCCCGGATGGATTTGTATGTATGCTCGACTGTTTGGGAGCATCAGCTGATCGGCGTTGGTTTGCAGGAAGTTCATCCGAAGCTGCATCGGCACATCAAGAACAGACTTAAGGGCATCGAGAGCGGGAACGGTATCGACTGGGCTACTGCGGAGGTGGGTCTAACCGAGAGTTGCTAACGCTTTTGTGGACTTATGTAATCATTTTAGGCTCTGGCGTTTGGGTCCCTGATGCTCGAGGGGAACGACGTGCGTATTTCCGGACAGGACGTTGGAAGAGGCACCTTCAGCCAGCGCCACGCGATGTTGGTCAACCAGAAGACGGAGGGTGTTATCGTTCCCCTCAATGACGAGCTTAAGGCGCCTGGGAAGCTTGAGCTGGCTAACAGTGCGCTCTTGATGTTGCTTTGGGGATAAATACTGACTCGTAATGTGGATAGGTTCTTTGAGCGAGATGGCTGTCCTTGGGGTAAGTCTTCAAAACTTGGGCACTCACGTGCTCTTAACCGTATGTCATAATTTAGTTTGAGTATGGGACAAGCTGGGAACGACCGAATATTTTGCCGATCTGGGAAGCTCAGGTGCGGTGTTTTCACTTTACCCAGTCCCTATTTGTTGATCTGACAGTTGGATTGTAGTTTGGCGATTTCTTCAACGGTGCTCAGGTATGCCTTCAAACATGGTCGAAGAGGTTGATTCTGATGAAGAATTGTAGATCATCATCGATACCTATGTCGTTTCGTCAGAGAGTACGCTCCTAGTAAATGCGTTGCATATACCGACATCTGATAAAACATTTACACAGCGAAATGGCTCAAACAAAGCGGAATCGTCATGCTTCTCCCCCACGGTCTTGACGGCGCCGGTCCGGAACATTCGTCCTCACGTATCGAAAGAATGCTTCAGGTGGGATATCCCCCACAGATAATAAATCACCTGGTACTGACTCGGAACCAGTTGTCAAACGACCCCTACGTACGTAATCCCAATAATGAGCCGTCGAACGTCAACATCCACGTCGTCTTCCCGACGACCCCTGCTCAGTATTTCCATCTCCTGAGGAGGCAGCTCAAGAGGAACTTCCGCAAGCCCCTCATCGTCGCTGGACCGAAGGCACTTTTGCGCCTTTCGGTGTGTCCCACTTACCCTCACATGCCATCATCTTTTTGCTGAACATCGTCGTCATCTAGGCTGCCGCCTCTTCGATGTCGGACCTGGGCGAGGGCACCCGTTTCCAGCCTGTCCTCGATGATCCTATCGCGGATGCGACGCAGGTCAAACATGTCGTCCTCGTTTCAGGCAAGATATACTACGACCTCATCAAAGAGCGGGAGGCTCGGGGGCTGAACGACTCTGTCGCTTTTGTCCGCATTGAGGAGCTCTCGCCGTTCCCTTTCAAAGAACTCACAAAGACGCTGGAACGATACACCCGTGCCGACGAGTTCTTCTACGTTCAGGAGGAGCCGAAGAATCAAGGAGCGTATACACATGTGGCTAGTCGGATTGGTGTGGTGTTTGATGCCATCGGACATGATGGTGTATTGGAGTACAGGGGACGGAAGGAGAGCGCGGTGCCTGCGCCTGGAATCGGAAAATTGTATAGCGTGCAGCAGAAGGCTGTGATTGAAGCTGCTTTTGAATCTTTGTAGGATAGATAACATATACTACCTGACTGCCTTTGCAGAATCACAAGCTCGATTAAAGGAATGTTGTCGTTTGGGATTTAGAGTATGTTGTACACGGCTTTGAGTTTATATAAGTACGTACAGCAGTAAGAATGAAAAGATGGTTGCATAGGTCGTAGTACAAGCGCGAGGCGCCGCATGATAGCAAAAGAAGGCATAAAGACTGGCATGGGGGGGGCATACGTAGGGGTAGAAAACATCAGTGTTCCATGGTCAGATTCAAGCCATCCTTGGCCCACCGAACTCGCACGGCCACCTTTTCCGGCCGGGGCCTCAGAACGGTGATAAACAAGAAGAAGACGACCATCGCGAGGAAGATCATGACGAGGAGCAGCTGCTGCCAGGGCGACAGCTCGGCCATCCACTGCTTGAGACACCAGTCGAAGTAGCGCACGTCCTGCTGGGCTTTGTCGTAGCAGTCGCCCAGGTTCGTGTCGTTGATGCACTTCTCGACGCGATGCATCAGGGCGTCGAACCGCGGGCGCACGGCTTCGATTTGGGGGCGCAGATTGTCTCGCACTTCTCGCTTCTTGAGCGTCTCTTCGCAGACGGAAGGTTCTATTTTTTTTTTCGATGAGTTCAAACTGCGGTCAGCCGCCCGCGGAGGAGCTCACCGATGACGTTAATAGCGCCGTAGAACTCCGAGAGGTTGTTCACAGCCAAAGGGGACAAAAGTTCGGGCCGTCCTAGTTCGACGACCTTCCATCGGACAGGGTCGATAGGCTGTGCGTGCGTGGAATGCCTTAGTCGTGTGTGGATTGATACTGCCCATGACAACGTACTGCACAAGTTTCAAGGCCCCACAGCCGTTTGACCCTCTTCAAATCGAGTTCGCCATTCGTCTCTAACGGCAGAACGGCTTCCAGATCAGGCTTGGCTCTGAACCCTCTCATAGGGTCGATCTTCAGGAAAAATCGCACGCGAACATGCCTTGAAACCCAACCGGTCAGGATAAGCATGTGGGGAGGGGGTGGAGAGAAAGGATCGGAGGAGCATCTCGAACAAGGTCTTACCCAGGCGGAACCTCCGTCTTCAATTGCTGTATATATTTTCTTGTCGGGTACGGAATACGCGCTCGGGACTTGGCCAGGTCCACGATGTGTTCCCGGGGCGATTTCTCGAGGACGGATACCCTTGAGGGTCCGATCATACGGGAGATGAAAGGGTTCAGGAGATTTTCAAGGCGCTGGAGGTAGGAGAGCTCGACGATGTCTCGCCTCCGCCCCCGTGGGCCTCGTCGAGGCGCCAGCGGCCACGGGGAGTAGAACGGCGTTGAGGGGTTATCTTTCATACAATGGGGAGCGTGGTTGGGAGGCGGAGGTATTGGGACCAGACAAACCGAGTAAGGCGATGCCGTCGTTCATCGGAAATATATGCCAGTGCAAGTACAAGGTCGTTACACACAAGCCCTGACGGATGCCTTTCCCGTTGTCCTGTGGTTTCCGAGGGGCGACTTTCGAAACTTTTTTTTTTGGCTGTGGCCTCGCCTTGTAGAGTACAAGGCCTTTGACATGGTAGCGCCAAACCGAGTACAAGGTCGCGATGCGGACGGTGACGTACTTCAGCGCCAAAAGCAAACGGTTCAGATGCATTTGGCTAGAGCTGTACACACGAGCCTTAGGTTAGTCTAGAATGCCGAAAGCTCGCAGAGGAACTTAGGGAGGGAAGGGTGCAGAAGGGTTGTCCGGGAGAGCTTGGAGATTCCGAAGCCAATGCAAAAGCAAAACAAATAGCATCACGTGCTCATCATGTGACCGCGACCTCGTTAAGGTTGCCAGGTTGACGTTGGTGCGGGTTGGAGTAACCAGTGTGCGTACGAGGAATCTCATAGTACCACCGCTCGCGGGGTATTGTACACTACTGAATTTGCCTCCGTTTCCGCTCTGCTTAATCGAGCTAAACATCATGTGAGAAGTGCGTGTCAATACGCGAGTCACGCTCCAACATAAACGGCGTTGTGAAAGAAACTCGTACGAATCTCAGTTTCCACTATATTAAGCAGGTATTGCAAGACATCTACACATATAACGAGAAAGACTCTGCCCACCAATCTCTACTCCACAACCCGCTTGAACTTGATGAACGTTGGGTCTCCCATTGGGCGCGCCTGCAGTTTTTGAAATTACATCCATCAGCGATGCTGCCCGACCGTTAACCACTCAGACAAGAATCACCACCAACGCACCTGTTGAATATCATTATAATCGGGGATCGGGAGGCGGGCGGGGAAGTTGCCAGCAGCGTCAACGACTTCGTAGTCGTATCCCGCAAGGAAGAGCGCCATGATAATCTTGATTTCGAGCTTGGCCACCTTCATACCCGCGCAGGGATGCCGCCCTGTCCAGTCATACCCAGTCAGAATTCCACCCCCCTTAGTTCTTCTCCTACATCCCAAAAACTCACCTGCGCCCCAGCCCAGATACGCAAACGTCTGCTTCCGGTCCTCCTCCCTCCCGGGTCCATACCGCGTCGGGTCCCACTCCGTCGGGTTCGCATAGATCTCCGGGTTGAGGTGCGCGTCCGAGATCGGGTAGGCCACGAAGTTGCCCTTGGGCAGAACCTTGCCGGCGCCGGCCACGTGCAGATCCTCGACGACGTTGCGGCGGAGAGCGGTGCCGTTGAGGACGAGGCGGATCGTCTCGCGGATGACGAGGTCCATCACGGGCATCTCGTCCTCCCATACGGAGATCGGGATGGCGGCGAGGCGCTGGTGGAGAGGCTCGGACGAGGATGAGTTGGTGTGCGTGTCGACGAGGGCGCGGACTTCGGCGGTGACTTTGGCTTTCCACTCTTTGTTGAAGGAGAGGAAGAGGAGTGCCCAGCAGGCTATTATGCGTGTCGATAGCGTTTAGTAGGTGGTGGTGGTGATGGTGGAGAAGAGGGTGAAAGGCAGAACGACCACTTACAGTTGATGCCCGTGTTCACAACTCCAGCAAAGATGGTGCCAAGGATGAACTATGGGGCGGTAGCAATGAGCGTTTAGCAGGTAGGTACAATGCCACAGGTCATCTTTACCCCGATGATTTCCTCATTACCCAAACCTTCCGCCAATAGGAGGTCGATAGCGTCGGCACTAGGGACCTCGGCAGTCCGGCGTCCCTCGACGTATCCATGGAGCGTGGTGAAGAGATTCCTCGTAGCGGCTTCCTTGTTCCTCTTGGCCTTTGAGGGGAACCAAGGGAGCAGCAGAGCGGTGGGCGTCGCGCTCTTTTCGAGGATCCAGTAATCGTTTTGGATCTTGTCGAGGGCTTCGAGGTCGGTCGCGAGCTCACGGCACGTAGCCATGCGTACGGTCATCTGGAATACAAGCTGCGGTAGATCAAGTGAGCTCTCCTGGGGGTACTTTTTGGGACGGAGCCAACCAAAAAAGACGAACATCGTAGATATTTTTGAATGGATCCATGCGCCCTTCTTTGCCCCACCCGTCCATCCGAGCCTGCACGTCGTCGAACAACGTCGGAAGGACTGATCCAAAGGGCTCAGTGGCGGTGATGAACATGCAAGGAAGATAGAATAATTGCCTTCCGCCAGTCGTTTCTTGTTCAACAGGACAGACAGCTGCTTGATGAACCAGGAAACCTCCTCGGGCGGGTGCGTCTCTTGGATATCGTTCAATCTAGGGGCCTGGCGGAGCGCAAGAGAGAAAGAGAGAGTTAAGTCGGGAGTGTTCCCAAGCAGTCTGAAGGGGCACACATACCGCTCCCATAAGAATTTTGTATCCCTCCAGGAAGTCCATGCCCCTGTTATCAAAGAACGCCTTTCGCGCGTCCGGACCCTTCATGGCGGTGACGGAATGCTGGGGGATAAGAATCAGCAATGGTTGGTGGGGAAGAAAGGCCTGGACGGACGTGTAGAACTTTGAATGTAAAGAAATTCTCGCCGGTCTTGGCAAAGTTCGCTTTCAGGAAATCGAAACGTTTGTTGAAAAAGGGCCATGCTGTCAAGATGGACAGTCCGCCCAGCTCGCGGACGTCGGTGCTCTTCCGTGAGGAGAAGAGGGCGGGGTAGGCGAGGGTTATAAGAATACCGACGCCCAAGGCCGTTGCGGCCTGGATGGTGATGGGTGCCTGCTGCAAGGCGGTCCAAGAATCGATAACCGTCTCGTTAAGGGACATGGGGGGTACGAGAGGAAGATGCACACGTTCACCCCCCTTTTTAAGATCGAGCAAGACAGTATCACAGGTACTGCGCTCAAACACCAGGGCAAATTAAGCGGCTTTGGGCGGCCACGGTCAGGTTCGGGTGAGGGAGATGAAACAGCTGGAAAGGACTCGAGTTACCAAGTCGTATGACCAAGGTTGCAGGTCTGAGCTGCCCAGTCGGCCGCCGAGATGCAGGAAGCGAAGAGTGGATGCGGATTTGTGCATATGCTTACATACATCCTTCTGGTACGATTTTCCTGACCTGATTCCGTTTGCGCCAAGGAGTGCAGCCTGAAGCAGTGCCACGATCACACCAAGAATAGTCTGCTGATAGGCGAACGGAGTCTCCGGCCATGCATCACATAAACAGTTTCACAGGGCATGAGGCACATCGGAGGCCATCCCTGATCACGATTTCCCCAGATTCCGACAATTCTGCGCGATTGTTGTCCCGATTGGATCGAGCCCAGCATTCGTTTGTGCCAAAATTTTGTCCGAAGCACCCTCCCCGTTACAGCGCCCATCTCGACCCGCAAAAACCGTCAAAAACCCTGTACCTCTTCAAATTAATATAAACCTTCATGGTATTGGTATTCAGGAACCGTCGTTGAGGTCAAGCGATAATAGGGTGTATTTGTAGCTTCACAAGCGGTGATATTCCCTGTTTGCAGCCCGTGAGACTTTGTGACCACCTCGACACGCTCTTCGAGGACGCCGCCGTGCAAGTCTCCATCGCGCTCGGTCTTGTTCTTTTTTGGCTACACGGATACCAGAAACCCTTCACACGGGCTTATAGTACTGTGATGTACCAGTCAGATAGATAAGCAAACAAGCTTGTCCCAGGTACCCATCCCAAAGAAGGTCATGCAAGGCGCCAAGCTGACAGTCAGGCGGGGCCCGAAATTTGAAGATACGACCGGAATCTAGGGTCGAGAGATGTGAAGCACGATTTCGGGGGTGGGGGGTATCGGGGAAAAACACAAGGACCACACGGTGAAGGCATGTCTGACTGCGTGGTCGGAGATTTTGGCAGCCCCCCCAATCATGTTCCAGAGTCTGGTATGTACGTACGCTCAATGAATGTCAGCGCAACTCCTAAGCCCGGGAACAACGCCAAATGTAAGCACTAATAAGAGTATGGCCATTGCACAATGAGTACCCATTCAATTTGCAATGAGCAGGTTGATGGTGAACGTGAACGTCGTGCGGGGTTTGTCAGAAGAACATATCAAGATCTAGCGGAGACGATCGTCCGTAGATTCTCTCTTGTTGTCGCCGCAGCGATTGCCCCAGTTGTCTAAGGCCATGGCGGCTGTGAACGACTGGCTGGTAGGGGGTATGCCTGCATGAATTTGGTCACTGGTGCCGTATAAAATGAGGGTATCCGGTACTTCAGAGGCCAAGAGCACAAGAGACAATAGAATACGGGGAGGCTTTGGGATACGCGCCTACCCTATAAATAGAATTTCCATCTCAATTAGATATATACTCACCAAAATCACAGACAATCAAAACGGACCTGTTATGTAGAAAGGATTGAAGCATTTAGCACATACACGCATCCTGTTGATGCTACTTACTAACTGAGTGTCCGAATGTACCCATCCTTCTTGAGATCACGTCCATAACGACACCATTATTTAAGTTGCGTGAACTGCATGGACCTATGCCTTGGATTTCGGATATAATGGGTAATTGAAGCCAGGATATCCTCCGATTCCCGGATTGTGCGGAGGATGTAAGACGTTAGTAGAGCCGTGTACAATGCTTGTTGGGGGTCGCGAGGTTCGGCCAGAAAGACAGGGATGGTTTGGAGATAAACCGGAATCTTGGGGTAAAGACTAGACCATGACCACGGATAATATAGCGAAAAGAAGTGTCAACGGTCTTGCATGTCAATCTCGGGCTGTATAGAATACGATGTGTACCAGACTTGAAGGCTGAGGAGACGGTGGGCTTCATTACACTTCTCTCTCCCCTGCCCACCCATTCTTTCTTCAGCATCGCCTGGCGCGTGGGCTGCTTCCCCCAGGTCTTTACCAGTTTCTCCTTCGATGCTGGAATAACAAGGACATAACCCTGCCTTGGAAAGTCTGAGACTGCGGTTTACCCACAGCGCAGGACACCGGGAACTCATGGTTGAGAATGTGAATGTGTATGGGAACGGAGACTTGAATAGGCTCTATTGACGGGCATTAACAGTTCTGCAATGAGATCATTTGCGATTTTGTTGGGTTCTGAATGCCAGGTGAGGCGAAGATAAGATATCGATAAATTTTGATTGTGAGTGTGGTCGTGGGAATATACTTGTGGGACGCGTTCTTTCGCGCTGCGACCGCGTTCTTGGCCTTTAGTTCTTCCAACCATGCCCCTGGAACGCATAGAAGTTTGCGACTTCAAGTCCTACAGGTATGTTCTAGTTACGGTCATCTCATGAGCACGTCCCAAAGCCTCACTCTTTCTACAGAGGCCATCAGACAATTGGACCCTTTCGAAATTTCACCTCAGTCATAGGTCCTAATGGCGCGGGCAAGTCTAACCTGATGGATGCCATCTCGTTCGTTCTTGGTGTGAAGAGTGCCCAGCTGCGGAGTTCTCAACTCAAGGATCTTGTGTACCGCGGCAGGAGGCTCGCCGCGGAAGATGGTTCAGAAGCAGGCACAGTAGAGGACGAGGATGAAGGGGAAGGAGAGGGGACTGCGAAAAAGGCGTGGGTGCTGGCGGTGTACAGAGACGCGGACGACAAGGAATGGAAATTCCAACGGACGTGAGTCTTCATGCATTTATGGTTTCAATGTGCTAACTTTTATCTAGTGTCTCAACTGCGGGCGCCTCGGAATACAAACTCAACAACAAGGTCGTCACATACTCTGCATACAACGCCGCTCTTATCGGCCACAACATTCTTGTCAAAGCCAAAAATTTTCTCGTATTCCAGGGTGATGTCGAAGCAGTCGCCTCGCAGTCCCCACGCGAACTCTCGCGTCTCATTGACCAGATCAGCGGGTCCCTCGAGCTGGCCCCCGAGTACGAAAAGGCGAAAGAAGCGCAAGAACGCGCGACCGAAAACGCGACGTTCAATTTCACCAAGCGGCGCGGGATTGCTGGCGAGATCAAGCAGTACAAGGAGCAAAAGGGCGAGGCTGAGCGGTTCGAGAGTCTGTGTGCGGAAAAGGACGACCTTATTCTGCGGAGGAATCTGTTCAAGCTGTATCAGATCGAGGAGGCGATGGAGGCGAATGCGCGGACGATCGTGGGGAAGAATAAGGAGCTGGCGGGACTAAGGGCGGAGCAGCGCGTGCATGAGACGGCACTCGAGGCAGCGAGGGCGGAACAGGCCAAGGTCCGGGCAAATGTCATGCAGAAGGAACGGGGTATCAAGAAAGCGGAGAAGACACTGGATGGCAAGGTACGCGCGATATCAGGTTGAGGGACAATTATTAACAATTCGACAGCGTCCAGACCTGGTGGCAATCGAGGCTCAGATCACGCACAGCACGCGCAAGACTACCAACACCACCAAGACGCGGGAAGAAGTGGCACGGAACGAGGAGAAGCTGCGCGAGCGGGTGGAGTCTCTAGAGAAAGAGCTGGAAAGCGTGAGGCGGGCAGCGGATGCAGCACAGGAGGAGCAACGCAAGGCGGCTCAGAAAAACGTGGCGCTGAGTGAGGAAAGCCTCGAGGAGTACCGTAAACTGTGAGTGGCCCGGTGCTGTATGGGCGGTAGTCTGAAATATCTCCCCAGGAAAGCTACAGCGAATGTACTGGCGATCGACGAGCGGCAGCAGCTCGAACGGCTGACGCGCGACGAGAAGACTATTAGCAGGACCCTCACACAACTGACTGAGCGCGAAACGGGGCTGCGTGAGAAGCGCGATGCACGGGCTGGGGAGCTGACTGCGCAGACCGAGAAAAGGGCCGAGGTGCGGATCTTCTTTGACATACTCTGGCGGCTCTAATCCCGCACACAGCTCGAGGCAAAAATCACCTCAATGCAGGCCGACCTCGCAAAAGTTCGACAAGAGTTGGACAATCGGCAGTCCGAGAAGACGCGGATCTCAAAACTCGAACAAGAAGCAGGCGAGAAGTTGCAAGCGGTGTACCAGCAGCTGTTGCAGGCCGGCGTCGACCGGAACGAGTCGGAGAGGGAGGTGCGACTCAAGGAGACACTGGCAAATTTGCAACGCATATTTCCTGGTGGGTCTCCTGCATTTCATGAATAGAAACGAGGCTGACGGTGGGCTAAGGTGTGCGGGGCCGAGTGGTGGATCTGTGCAAGCCTATTGCAAGAAAATACGAGACGGCGATGTCGGTCGTGCTTGGTCGCAACATCGACGCGATTGTGGTTGACGAGGAAAAGACAGCAATCGACTGCATCGAGGTGTGTGTCCCCCTATCTCCTCTGTATTTTTAAGTCTAACGCGCGTGGCAGTATATGCGGAATCAGCGTGCGGGCCAAGCAACGTTCATCCCGCTGGACACGATCCAGGTGAAGCCCGTGAACGACAAATTCCGGTCGTTCGCGAAGGGCGTGCGGCTCGCGGTTGACGTGATCGTGAGTGAAGGCGTGGTGGAACGGGCTATACATCATGCATGCGGGAATGCCTTGGTGTGCGATACGATGGAGAGTGCAAGATATGTGTGCTATGAGAAGGGGCAGGAAGTCAAAGGTATGTTAGCCTCCTCGAGGTTTTTGGAGGGCTTCGCTGATTTGAGGGCGCGGCAGCGGTAACGCTGGAAGGCACGGTAATACACAAGAGCGGGTTGATTACGGGTGGGCGGAGTACACACGGGATGGGGAAGAAGTGGGACGAGAAGGACGTCCAGGGTGCGTATGTTCTTCGGTCCTGTGATACGACAGCTTCATGCATTTTTGTGCAGGTCTGATGCGTGTCCGCGACGGTCTCCAGACGCAGCTGCGGGAGCTAGCTAAACAGAAGCCCCGCGGCCAGACGGATGAGAATCTAATTGCAGAGATCTCGCGTTTGGAGTCGATTATCACAGTGGCGAGGGATGATCTGGTACAACCTTTTGTATGGCTTCTAGTCATGGTGGTCTGACTGTCGGTTCCAGAGCGCATGCAAGCTCCGCATTACCGGGCTGAAAGACGAGCTGAAGCATCTCGAGAAGGAGATCAAACAGGTCACGCCAGAGCTGAAGAAGGTCGGGACCCTTCCGACCCACACATGCACAAGCCAACTAACAAGGCTGACTCATAGGCTGAAAGAAACCATGCGCAATGTCTCGAGCAAATCGCACAACTTTCGGCGGTCGTCAACGCGGCCGAGGACGGCGTCTTCAAGGAGTTCTGCAGGAAGATTGGAGTCGCGAATATTCGAGAATACGAGGAGCGCCAAATGAAGGTCGCACAGGAAGAGAGCAAGGCACGATTGCAGTACGATACGCAGATTGCACGGCTCGGTCACCAGTACGTTTTCCGCCTTCCCCTGCTTTTTTGCTGGTTCCCAGATCTGACCGGAAAATCTCAGAGCCGCGTTCGAGGCCGAAGGCCTGAAGACCACACGCGAGCGGCTGGCGAACCTAGAGGGCGTGCTTGCGGCCGAACAAGCCAACCTCGTAAAGTACGAGGCGCAGAAGGACGCACTGAAGGAAGAGATTGCGGCGTTTGAGAGCGCGATCGCGGATCTGAGGGAGGAGCTGGCGGAGATACAGGAAACATTGGAGGAGAAGAACAAGAAGGTGGAGGTAGTGAAGAAGACGACGGGCAAGGCGGCGAAGGTGTTGGATGCGGCGCTCAAGGAGATCGCGACATGCGTAAGTGTTCTGTTTCTTTATTCCAAGGCAGTGGGGTTTGACTATCATGTGTTTAGAACGATGAGATTGAGAAGCTTGCGTTGGAGCGGTCCTCGATCTATCGTAAATGCCGTCTAGAGGAGATCCCACTTCCGCTACTCCATGGTAATTTGCGGAACGTGCCTATGGAAGAGGTGCGACTATCCGACTATGCCCAAAAGGTCCCACTCATATGACATCTTAATAGAACCTTCGGGAGGAAGTCGCAATGGACGTCGACGAGGACGAAGATGGGACCCAACAGCCTAAGAAGGTGCCAGATTACGGTATTGAAGTCGATTTTGAAATCTTGGATGAGGAGACGCGAGAGAGCGGGTCTGCGGAGGATTTCGACAAGGAGATCGCCAGGCTGAATACTGAGATCGAGCGCATGGCGCCCAACTTGAAGGCAATCGAACGGTACGCTGGCCCCCTCTTCTAGTTTGCCTTTGCTGACGATTTTTGTATTGCAGCCTTGACGATGTTGAGGCCAAGCTCGCCGATACAGAAAGGGAAGCTGACAAGGCGCGCAAGGATTCTAAAACGGCAAGAGAAGAGTTCCATGATGTCAAACGGCGAAGGTAACGCAGCAGGAGCGTTTTGGCCCTATAACTTGACTGACGTACCTTCTAGATGCGAACTCTTCAACAAGGCGTACAACCACATATCTGACCGGATAGATCAGGTGTACAAGGACCTGACGAAGGGCAAGGCCGCACCTATGGGAGGTGTTGCATACCTTAGTTTAGAGGACAGCGAGGTACGTCATACGAGGTTCTGTACGATGTTTGTGGCTGAGC
Organism: Lyophyllum decastes; assembly: GCA_025854295.1. Classification (NCBI taxonomy): domain Eukaryota; kingdom Fungi; phylum Basidiomycota; class Agaricomycetes; order Agaricales; family Lyophyllaceae; genus Lyophyllum; species Lyophyllum decastes. The sequence goes on from CP107709.1 coordinate 534,293, forward strand.
AATTGTACAGGAACCATACGCAGGTGGCATCAAGTATCATGCTATGCCACCGATGAAGCGATTTAGAGACATGGAGCAACTTTCAGGTGGTGAAAAAACGGTCGCTGCGCTCGCCCTACTATTTGCCATCCATAGGTATTTTGCATTCTCCGTTCACAAGGACATTGCTCATGTAATTCTCAGTTACCAGCCTGCGCCGTTCTTCGTCCTGGATGAGGTCGACGCTGCGCTCGACAACACGAACGTTGCGAAGATCGCCAATTATATTCGGGCCCAGGCGTCCGACACGTTCCAGTTCATCGTCATCAGTTTGAAGGGCTCGCTCTACGAACGCGGCAACTCCCTCGTCGGTATATATCGCGACCAAGAGGTCAATAGCTCACGTACACTAACTCTGGATGTGAGTCTCTGCCTATCCTGGTTTGCACACGATCCTCTTATCACTTTTTTAGCTCACCCAATATGATGAATGACGAGTGGCGCTTTTCTGCGTTATACATACCCCGTTTTCTCATTGCTTTCACCCTTGCTGCTTCCCCCTGTATCACCTATGTTATTATTATTACTGTTGTAATCCGTCTACATTGTGTGTAACCAATAGTTCTGAATCGATGAAATGCTTGTGTATTCGTCGGTCGCGCCCATCAATGTCGAGTTCTGCCCACATGATTGGAGGTTCGAAGACAGATAAGATAAGATCAGATGTTGATTCAACAACTGACAACTTCTTTTTGTTGAGACCACTGGCAAGACACTGACCTGAAGCTTGAAGCTTGAAGGCTAGAGGTGTCCATCCGTGCTGCCCACTTTGCTGTCAGACAACCTCGCCTACGAGTTCGGCTTCATTGTCAGAGTCCCAGCTCCGAGCACAAGCTGTCGTCCATGTTTGAGTTCTTACTCCTGTCACAGCCGAGTCGTTGATCCTTTCCTCCGAGGGCAATTACCTTGCCGGTATTTGGATTGAATTGCTCGCGATCATGCTTCCGTACAAGTTCTTGGCGCTAAAATTTCCTATTCCTGCTTTGACTTCACCGCTATCCAACAGATCAATCACTCAGAGTTGTCGTTCCTGAGGACCCCGGGCAATCCCGTCAGAGGCCGTTTCCAAAATCCTCGAATTTCAGGACTTTTGTCTGGACAGATTTTCGGGATTTTTGTCTGGATTGCACATGGCCCAAGTCCAAAATTTCCGGGATTGTCTGGACGATCCGATTTGGCCTCTATAAACCCCTAAAATTGTCTGGATTTCGTGATTTAGCCTTCTGAGAGCCCTAATTTTTGCTAGGGACTGCCATCTGGCCACCTAGTGGCCCAGTCGTAACGAAAATATGTCCTACATCATCATACAAACCGTTTTACGATAGCACAATACAAAAGACTACAAAAGAAAATACCAAAGAATGTGTATATCAACCATCAGCCCCGTTCTTGTCCTTGCGTTTGCAGAACGATTTCATGGCAGCCTTGAACTTTATCTCCTCAGATTTCATAGCCTTGAATTTGGGGAAAGTGATGGAGGTGTTCCAGTGGTATTTCAAGTAGTTTCTTCCGTGCCGATTGTACCTCCAGTGAACATTCTTTATTGAGTATTCCTTTCCAACATTAATCCATTGGCCAGGATCGAAAGGCAGTATGTCTGTCAAATCAAGGGTGTCGGTGGCCATATTGGGATTAAAGAAGCCTGGGAAGACTGATTGCGGACGCGGCAGGATGCCAAATTTCTCCTTCAGCCGACACATTGGATCACGAGGCCCTGCAATGGTCGCAAAAAAACAAACACTCCCTACCAGGATTGAACACAGGCACACCGGACACAAAGTTAACGATGTCTACTGTACCACTTCACTACTGAGGCCCACATATTTGTCTGGACAGTGATCTACCTATGAGCCCGAAGCCTCATCCATGTCTGGACTGTCTGACCTGGCAGTTTATCAAATTTCGGCCGTTTTGTCTGGACTGGGACATGGCTGTTGTGCCCAAAAGGCCCAAAATTTGTCTGGATCCGGAAACGGCCTCTCACAGGATTGCCCGGGGTCCTCGTTCCTGCCGGTGGAAACGCCTCCGGATTCAATGTCATCAATACCTCTAGGAGGCAGGATCGTCGACTCCCTGGCGCTTGTTTCGAACGTCAAAGTCCACCGAGTTAACTACATATATTATAGTATATTCAAGTCATTCCCCGTTCTCTTCGGCCCCTTTTGATTGTATATTAACAACGGATTTTGTGCAAGGCGCGCTTTAGTGCTCTGCGAGCGCGACGGGTGATTCTCTTGGGAGCTCTGCAATGCTTCAATCATCAACAGCATTTAACCCTCTCCGCGTTGAAGCCCCTTCTCTAGTTGGTGAGCGCGTTCCCAACTTATGTCATAGAGCTAGTTCGATACTATTAACCTGACATCAGGATTTATGGCTTGTTGTCCGTACGTTTGCCACAAACCTCCGCTAGTTCGGCGTCCAACGTGGAAGCGCCTCCCCACCTCCCCGAAAATAGGTTGTACGGAATTGCGTTTTTGCAAGCTGCCTACTATTATCGACATTACCATCGGGATCCTATTTTCATGAAATTTTTGGTGTGTCCCGAGTCCTCATCCTAGGAAGATCAGGCACAAACTGAAATTCTTACCACCTCAGGTCGCCATCTTGTTGTACGATGTCTCCCTCTCGCTTATCGCTGCTTTGATCCAGACACCTTCCGCAGCCTGCTCGAAACCGTACACTTGGCCTTGCTGGGACATTCCGCATATCTTGCATATGTAACCTGGAAGTTACCAGAGAACACGCCGTTTATACCGAGCATCCCATCGTAAGTGTCGGGCAACCCAAATCTACTATCTAAGACTGTCGTACGTCAGATAAAATAATCTCCTGTCAAAAAAATGACCTGACCACTGTTTTTGATACATCCAGGCTAATTCCTCTAAATCCAGAACCTACGCTGTTCGTTTCATTGAATATCTACTACTCTTGATCACTTGTGACTAATATACTATCTCCAGGTGTCGTACGCGCTTACAGTAGATATTCCTCTCGTCTGCTGCCTACTTGATGCTTATGATAATGTGAGACCATTATTACAAGCACGGTTCAAGGGTGAGCCACATCGCCGTCTATAATCTAGCACGCCACCTATATTGTTTTCATCGCAGGTTATATGGACGGAGAGTTTGGATAGGTACGATCGTGTCTTAGCGGCTGATAGCTCTGACCTTCACCGAGACATGTAGTCAGCGGCTTGCATGGGTCTAGAAAGATCGCCGTGTCGCTCATTGTAAATTCTTCCCTTGCTTGCTCCACGGACCGTAATTCACTCGCCTCATAGGGACTTACTTCATTCACCCAGTTTTGTACGTATTCTTATCATCTCTCGATCGTGCGAGGCGGCTGACATTGGATGTACGTCATGTAGGCACGGGAGTTGGTGAGACTCCTGATACAGGTTTCCCTCTGTTTCTGACAACACACAGCAATAGAAGTTTTTCTGTATGTTAACAACCTGTACTGAGGTCCCCTTTTCCTCTAACTAGATATCTAGTTTCTTGAAACCCAATCTCAGCGACCTATACAGACATCCTGTGCAGGTCGGACACCATTTAAGTTACGCATATTCGCTGCACTAAATCGCCAAACAGGGACTCTACTCAGCACAACTTGCAACAGCCATGACGTGCGATCTCCTCATCAGCGCCGCGCTTGTTTACTTCCTTCACCGGTCACGCTCGGGGTTGAAATCGTAAGTTATTATACTATACTGACATTACAGTTCCCCTTATACCTTATCTATAATAGAACGGAGAACGTCGTCAATCGCTTGATCCTCTATAGGTCCGTCGAACGAAAAACTCTCTAAGCCAGCCATCTCGAGCTCACCCCGGATTTTTCACACACGAAATTAGTGTCAATGTCGGGCTCGTAACGAGCGCGATAGCCGTGGCTACCTTCGTGACCGTCAGTACTTTTCCTCCCACCCTGTTCTTGGTGTTGACTATCCAGAATCATATCTGTAGTTTCACGTCGTCAAAACAAACACCATGTTCACCTGTCCGTACATCTATCTTTTCGAAGCCAAATTACCGCTGAGCGTCGGCCTCCAGTGTTCACCGCCACGATCAGTAAATGTGTGTTTAACCCGAGATTCATGCCACGGATGTGCCCCCGAACTGACAATCAATAGTTTATGTCAATTCTTTATTGGTGAGTCTAGTCTCATTAGACCTTCGGTCGTCGGCCAATGGTTTTGCCATAGGTAACGTACGTAGAGGCCCCTCTAGTTTGCTCTCTGAGGGACTAAATGATGCCTTCAGGTTGAACTCAAGGAACAACATGAGACATTCCCTCGAAAAGCAGGACAGCGTAAACTTTCCGCTGACCAGCATTTAATTATCCCAGAGTAAGCGTATGGACAATGGACATCATCGTGAATTTTGGCTTACTCGTACCATGTGTATTTCTAGCAGGAATTTGAGTTCTGATAAAATAGTAGAAACCTGTGTGACGACCATCCTGTGTGACGACCCTCCCGGAAAGGTACAAACGGCCATGTGAGAATGAACAGAACCAAAATGCTCTGGACGATAAGTACCTTGTAATGCTGACTCCCTGTTTTTGCGGTGCGTCACTGGTATCGAAGCGTACGACATTCGGACCATGGCCGCCAACGTAGTTTGGGGACTGTGTCCCGAAAGCTGACCCCTTGTATAGGCTTTCATTCCGATTGGGAATTCCGTGCGCATCAATCACTTCAATGCTGCTTTAGTGGCTGTCATCGCATCGTAGTAGTGCCATTGCCAACTTCCGCTGTGCTTTTTTATTGTTCGCTGCCGGTGTCCAGCGTACTCCTGTCCGGTCCCTCGGCCAGTTAGGAGCTGGTATTATACCTGCGGCGCTTAGCATGAGGTAACTGAGGCCTCGTTGAGCGCCATCCGTGACCTTTCAATTCCAAAAAGTGATCGAAGCTGGAAACAAATACCGTTCTTCAGCGGAGAGGGATATGAAGATAATAGAGCAGCTTACAGTCGGGTCAGTTATGCAGGTCGGTTGGGATTTCTGTGGAAGGAGCTAACGGAGAGCCCATATCGGATCATGTTGATCGGAGTTCGGGAAATTTCACGGACAATTGGCTGCAGTAACCTGCATCATGAATCTTCCTCGACGACGATAGCGATCATACCTATAGCCTATTGTCTGTGCAAGTCCGACAGGAACGTTCTGGTTGCCTTGCCGTCGGACACCTCAGAACTTTGCTCGTAGCAGAACCGCCGAGCGTTATTGTTGCAATCTAGTAGCTTGTTATTGTGCAAGTTCATCGACATCGATATGGTCGCAGCGCAACATTGCTACTTAAAACCCCACAGACAATGTTCCAACCTTTACACAGCTCTACGCCACTACCGTCTCCCCGTATACCCCCAGTCACACTGAACAACCCAAACCTACGGTCCGTACAGCTCAATCTGAACATCGCGTTCAACGCTGATCCCGTTGGTTTCTCATATAGATGACAACGTTCAACTCCGAACTGCTCCCCATTCCATCCGTTTCATCGCTTGTTCCAGGGAACGACAAAGTCGTAGGCGCCTTTCTGACTGTATCGCTGCTTTCCGTTGCACGTTATCTTGGATCGGGACCACGAAAGTCTGAAATCCCAGTCGAATCTGTTGCGGATGCACCCAAGAGCGAGGAGGGGTTACACCCTCCCCCACTCTGTCCTCCTAACGTTAAAATTACGGGAGGGCCACGCTCGATATCCATAAAACTCGGCAAGAACGCAGCAGCCACGAACCATACCCCCGAGGAACAACTTCACCTTTTATCGCGCCGCTTGGTCCCTGGTGGACCGCTCAAAGTTGTTGCCGAGCTTGCAAGTGGGGAGTGGTCTAAGCCGGGGGGGTTCCGTAACCTGGGGCAATACCTCGCCATCCTCGGCGGCGGGGTCCCTTTCAAGCATTGGGAGGACCTCACCATTCGTCTACCGAAAGACGACCTTTTATACGACTGGAATTCGTATCGCATTCCAGAGCACGCTCTCGAAAACCTACGCCATCTGAACTGGGATGGTCACCGGCAGCAGTTAGCAAGCTCGTGGCTCCCTTTTGCGCCTACCCTCCTACGGTCCCTTACAACTCTTGTCATCTCATGCGACATTTCCCTTGAAGATTGCTCTCGCCTTCTCTTGTACGGTGTACAAGTGAAACACTTTGAGTTACATGCGATCCGACGTCACTTCCAGCCCGTCCTCTACTTTTTGAGCAGACCTGCAGAGTTTTCCCCGAAGGATCGGAGGCGGCCCTGCTTGGAAACTCTGGTCCTCACCTCCTCTCAAGATATAGGTCCGCTTCTCCAACCATTCATGTTCCCGTCGATTCGCAGCATCAGGTTTGACCTTTCGTATCATACGACGAACCTGGCCGCTCTTCCCCTCAATTGGGCGAACCTTAAAACGGTCATTTTGCGGTGCGATATCTCCGATGAAGATTCAGTATTAATACGCAATCGGTGCAGTGCTGACACCCAACACGAGCACGTATTTACGATCAACCCACAACGCTTGTGATAGTTAGAACGATATTCAAACATCTACAAGCATTCCCTGCTCTGCCAAGACTCTGAATCCATCTAAGTCAGCTTCGTGGCAGCCCCAATTGCCGAGATATATATACCGCAGACAGTTGCCGACATTAAGTCTCCGGGAGCGAATCATCTCCACCAACGCACCAGGAGGGGTGCTACATCCTCCAATGGCTAGAGTCTCGAGCTTCGGGAGGAGTCCGGATGTTTGCGCAAGAAGTTTTGTAAATTTGTGTGTGACTGAGGATTCTACACTGAGATGGACGAGGGATGACATCACGGGTGAAGCGAGGATTTCCAAGAGAGTTTCTTCGCCATCCGGGCTGGGATCATCGTAGGTATATTGTTGAAGACGGCATTGTGATCGTACTAACAAATCCTTGAACGACGAGGCATCGGGGCGATCTCCGGATGTCTTGTATTGTCGGACACTAAACGATGAGAGCGACGGGAGCGTAAGTTGCTGAAAGATAGTGTCGGATGGTTGCTGCATAGCGATGGAAAACGTGCGTAGAAAGGGTAGGATAAACATGGTTCGCGAGTGAAGGTGGTCCGACGATTGAGCCGCAGGGGGCAAGAATATTGAGTTGAAAGCAAGGCAAGGATCGGTGAAATGAAGATCCAAGAGGTTATGGCAGGAGGGTAGGACTTGAAAGAGCGAACCGATGGTGATGGTGACTTCGATGCGCGTGAGTTGCATCCACGGGATATTTTGTAACCTGCGCTCCAAGTATTCGAATTCCCAGTGCCCTTCGTGGAACGATGGGCAGGCATGTACCACCTCCCAAACCTTTTCTAACTGTGGAAGGCCATCAAGAAATAGGGTGGGGACCTGACTACTGAGTATTGTAGCGGATTCGAGAAGGTTAAGAGATCCGGCTGGCAGACTCGCGAGGACAACGGGGACTCTAATGGAGAAGCGAAAATCGATCGCCTTCCAGCGGTGTGAATGAGCGATAAGAAGAGATAAAATATCCGTTGCCAAAGCGCTCTGCTGAGGCCACCACTGATCCTTTTCTGTCAATTCTAGGAATGGTTCAAGAAAGGCAATGGTGAGGGGGCAATCGCTCGATCGCTCTAACCAGGTCCGTAGAAGGGGTACATGTTGTCTCCTATCGGTGCACAAGATCGCCATTGACGACCAGAGCATAGGAGTTGTTAGTGCGACACCTCGCCAATGCCTGCAGACCTGGGCCAAGATCATCGGATCTGAGGATGAGCCTGGAGAAAACGATAGTCCAGGGAAATTCCTAGAAGCAGGAGGGCCCTGCATACCCCAGTCGCCTGCATAATTACGAAGGGTGAGGAAGAATATGTCGGCCAGAAGCTCGATGGGAAGACGGTTTATGGGGGGAGTAGGTGGAACCGGGTAGCGATGAACGACAGCGTGGTCGCTGGGGCCATCCTGTATGCATGTTTGCTGCGAGAGCTGGTGGTCGTTGGAAAAGCCTTGAAAGAGCGACGGAAGTGGTAGGAAGGTCTGCAATGGGAACTTCGACATGAACTGGTGATTAGGCTACGAAGAAGTCAGAGCGTCGTCGGTACAAAGCTGGGAGTGAACGTACAATATCGCCTGCGATAATCATCGTAGATCGGTTGCTCAACGACGGGGTCGAAGCGGTAGCTGCCAAATGGACGACAAACCATGGGTATTTAGGTAAGGACGTTCAGACAAGGTCGTCAAGCAGGAGAAGAGAATCTCTCGGGTAGCCACTTGGTAGGTGACCTGGGGTCTATGCCCTTGTTCCAGATAAGGAGATCGACATAGACGTTGTGCCGTTCTGCACGACATATTGGTTCACAAGCTTACGTCCAAAACGGGAAGAAGGCGAGGGGCAAATATATCATAACAACACGTACCTAAAACGGTTCGACCTCTTATTTGTGGTGTACAACTCTCATATGAGCCTGCCTTTACTGTCGAATCTGGCTAACGTATCCTTAGAGAAAGTCCAAAGCTGATGACACGTTGCCGTACAGGAAATTTTAGTTGCAGCTGCATGTAAACTGACTCGTCTCCCAATCCCTTCAGTTCAGCATATCCATGAGCGCATGACTATTGATTTTGTTTTCGGGTTATACTACAAGAGTACCGACTGTTACGAACATTTGGGTATGTACTCCAAAAAAAATTACGCGGGAGGTGGTCGCAATCAACCTTCCCTGACGCGCCCCTACCACCACAACCTGCATTTCTACAGACTTCGAGCGCCTGACTCAAGAAACTAGCTCCTTGGGGGTCGTTTGAAGTGGGGTCACTTCTTTGCGGTTCTCGAGAGTGCGGACTAGTGACCCCGACATCCAAAACTGGCCAGTTCACGAGTATCTCAGATGCTGCCGGATCAACCAGGTGCCAATTCCAACACCACAACCTCACCGTCCGAAGCAATGTCGTGAATACTTGCGCGCTGGTCAGCGCCGTGTAAACATGTACAGATCTACTCGTAGGTGTTCCCATCGGCATTCGGGCCAGATCGCACCTTGTGCCTTGACTTTCGTCAGAAATGCTGAAAAGACACTCTAGCACAAGTGATATCTTGTGGGGAAAAGCAAAAATTGATCGTCCTCCACTTGAGCAATGAGAAAGGACAGAATTCCGTTTAGGACAGGGTCAGTCTTCAACGCCTGCCCCGGGATAGCAATCCCGCTCATTTAGCTTCAATTATGATTCAAATAGGGAGGTGTTGAGTGGACAGGTACCAGATCGCTCCAGCCAGGTCCCCAGGAGAGGCATATGCCATGTCCGAATGTCCTGAATATCCAAAATGCTGATCGACGACCAAAGCAGAGTCGTCGAGAACGCGACACCTCTCCGATGTCGGCAAACCACTATGGAGATCATCGGATCTGATACAGAACTCGGAGAAGAGGATTCACCCTTCCGTTGCCTGGAAAAGGCAGTTTCCGTAATGTATCTCGTCTCGAGACAAGGTCGTCAAGCAAAAATCCGACGCGCAGCCCCAAGTGTAGCCAAGATTTACAAGACGGGACCATGGGGTCGCCACCCTGGTCCTAGGTAAGGATGTTGGCATGCAATCGCGTCTTCCGTTCCGCACATGGTTGTTCACCGCACTCCCATTTCCAGATACGCAAGTTCGAAGTTGATGGAAGAAAGAGGGTTTTCAGTTTGTTGTCGGAGCTGCATCGGAGTGAGAAAATTCGCCGGCACCACCACAACTTCGCCAAGAAACAGTGACCATCTTCACCTGAATCAGAAATGTTCGCTGTACAGACCCTCCGATACGACTTCGTTCAGAAATTCGATTCTCGTCCTTTGCGGATTTGCTCGCCCGTTCGTTGTCGTCCGGGGTCCATTTTTGTTTACGATGATCCTGCCGATTCATGCAAGCTAACCCCAAAAGGTCAAAGATGGGCTTGAACTCTGATTTCAGTTCACTGTGCTTGTGGGTGCAAAACGAGGTACGGACCTTCTCTTTGACTTGTATTCGGGAGCATCGTCTCTTCTGACATCTGCACGTGTCTACGCGTATTGTACTCCACAGTCTTATTGTATTTCGCAAGATGGTTACACTGGCGACACCTTGTATTGTTCTTTGACTTCGTCTTAAACCTGTCCCCTCGATGAACCGCTGCTCAAGTCACGCTCTCATAACATTAACCTCTTCCAAATTATCTGCCCACTTGCAAACCTAGTCCCCATTGTGCGTGTTTCGAAGCTAAGAATCAGTGTGCTGCACTCAAAGGAGACTTAACATTCAGATGCCCAACGTCTATCAACGTCTCCTGCTAGGGCTGGTCGCCACCATCCTAGATTTGGCCGTGGCTCCTCTTTGGCTTATGACTAGCAATCGCTCACGTCCCAAACCCCGGCTCGAAGCCGCCCCTTCGCCATCATCCTCATCACAACCTTCAGGACGTATCCATACGCAGACTCGCTCGTCCCTAAAAAATCCCTGCCTGACTCCTGCATCAATCTCCCCAATTGCGATCGCCGGTGGGTCGCGTTCCATCTCGATTGTAATCGGCGAGCATACAACTGCAGCGGACACCACAACCGAGGAACAATACCGAATCCTTTCAGAACGTCTCCTTCCTTCCAGTGTTCTCAATTCTGACTTTGAAGTCACTGCAAAGATCCAGGACGAATCCTGGTCCCCGGAGAGCGTGCATATGCTTGGGCAGGAGCTGAATCGCCTTCGAGACGAAGTAGGCGTTGAACGCTGGCGGACAATGACGATCGTTCTCCCAACCATCGAGCTTCCGCCTGACGCGGCCAGTCGGATTGTAGTTGCCTTACCACACCTTAAAAGCCTAACTTGGACAGGTCATCGACAGCTGCTGCCGCAATGGTCGCTCTTCAATCAGCCCTCACGATTCAGTTGGGTGTCACCACTGCCACACCTTACCAGCCTCACCCTCCATTCCGAATTTTCCGCCGAGGACTGTGGCTTCTTACTCTCCCATGCCACGTCGGTCGCGCATTTCGAGGTACACACTCTCGCGGATGTGGACTCTGTCCTCCCAAAGGCACCGCTGGGCGTAGTGTTGGGCCAACGCACGCTGGCCCATCTGGAGACCTTGATCATCTCATCGTCACGCGTCTCGTCTACCGGCCCGATGCTTGACCATTTCAGTTTTCCGAAGCTTCGGAAGCTCGCCCTCGATTTCTCGCGAAACAAACCAGACTTTGACAGGGACTTTTCGACGATCGACTGGCGGAACCTCAAAGACGTGCGGTTGCGGTGCGACATGTCGACTGATACGTCCCACATGATTCGCCGGCGCTGCGGATTCGGCACGGTGCACTCGCACGAAGTGACAAGAAACCTGACGTCGTTTCTAGATCGTGAGCAGCCGCGGGCGGCGTCGTCACCGCGTCTTCGATCAGGCGAGGAGTTGTTGCGGGACTTCCCGTTCATCGCAGCCACGATTGGGCTCGATTCCGGAGAATTTCCTGCGTCGATGACTGTGCGGCCAGGGCGTGGATCTGGAGTGGTATCTTTGGTTCAGTGACAACATTTGTGTCGTCTCGTCATATATAGGTCTTAAAACCCTGACATTGCTTTCAATGGAAAGATGCCCATGGATGTTTGGCCTGAATTGAATTATCCTTCGAAGGCGTTGAGTTGGAATACCGTCTCGTGCGTCACCACCCTCCATGTGGACATCGAGCGCATGCTGAGCAACGTGGGTGTCCAATTGGACGCCGACGGACGCCGCAAACAGGAGGTCAAGGCTACGAGTTCGATGTCTCTATTGTTATGACCTTTCTGGATGTCGCACTGTTGTACCGCTCATTATGCATTTCAATAGTCCGTAATGGGTCCTAATACTCATCGTTCCAGTTGAAGTCATACTCGCCAGCCTATATTACAATTCGGCAACCCTCCAAACGACCCGAATCACTGCGTCACGCCTAAAAAGCACTAGCCCTCACAGCATAGAAATGCCTCGACCCCGGATGCTCTGACAAGGTCCATAACTCGTCCGCGTTATGGTTGTATGACAAATCCTCGCACCCAGGGGCCAAGGCCGAATGGATAACCTCAGCATTCCCTGGAACCCAGGTCACAAGGTCACCCTTCGTGGTGGCCCCGTTGCTGCGAGAGATGTAGAACTTCCCATTGATGGAGGTGGCGCCTTGCATGCGCAGAACATCGACCTCAGACGCCCACGTCGCAGTGGCTACGCCGCTGGTGGTGGCAAGGAGGCGAGTGGTGTAATCGATCGAAAAGCGTAAGAGGCGGGGTGCAGGGACGGTGGAGTCAGCAGCGTATTCGCCAACGACAATGGAGTCAGGCGTGGTGGTGCGGTCCAACGAGATGAAGGGCCACCTCATGGCAGGTGTAACGGCTGATGCTCTGTAGTTACGGGATTGGGGGATGACATAGGCGTAGCTGAAGGCCTCGTAAACTGTGGCGGATTGCCTCCCGATGCCGGCTCCAACGCTGACTTTGTAAATGTGGCTGAGGTCGAATAAACGAATGCCGTTGCTAGTATCGACGACGTAGAGGGTATTCCCGTACCACATGATCCCTCCGCCGTGAACTTTCACGGCCCTGAAGTTTGCATTGCCGGAAGTGTCGGTGTAAGGTTCGACGAGGAGAACGTTACGGTACGACGGGGCGCCGGACGCGGTGCGATCGATGAAGGAAACGCGGACGCCCTTTCCTTCCCCGGTGTTATCATACCAATCGATCAAAATCACTTTCTTACTCTCATATAGGCCGGTATCCAAAGCGTCGGCAGAGGTCGTGATCCCTTGAGGGTACCACTTCTCCGTATTGACGTCGTCATAGCCAGTCACGTCCTCCCATGTGTATCCTCGGAGGAAATTGGTAGCAGAGACCGTTACAATGGGGTTTACATGGTTTGTGTTAGCTAGAACCTATTCATAAATCATCAGTATGAATCCGCGTTCTCCAAGGTTCAGAAGGCGACTCGACGCACACCGGAGACGGTCACGATAGGAAGGATCGTGTCAAGCTTTGCAATAACAGAATTATAGGCGCTTTGGGTCAGCTTGAATTCACTGGCGTTGAGCTGAGCCCCCGAGGCGGCAACCGTAGTGGGAACTTCGGCAGTGGGAGATCGAGTTATCGAAGTCATTGCTACGGTCATTGGAGACTTTCAGCAAAACGCATGCTATTAAACCCTACTGAGGAGATACTTATCAAGGGTTACATGCGGAATCTGGCGTATTCTGTTATTCTACAGAAACGTGAGAGGAAGGAAAACAGAAACTTCGAGCCTGGTCAAAATCGAAGGAGCTCTGAGCTGACCGGGAAAAATCTAGAAATGGGCTCATTTGGCGAGGGCCTCCGATAATGCGACGTTAAGGATTCGAGGCAGGTCGGGTACCAGCTATAGGAATAAGTCCCTTTCTCGATCCGATTTTGGCTGGGTCCCTTGAAGGACCTGGTGAGGAGGCACTTGGTTCCATGTCAAATACGCTCCGATCTGACCGATTCTAAATGACGGCATAGCATCTGGACCAGTCGATTATTATCAATCCTATAAAAATAGCATGCCGCACAAAAATGGTATTGCATGTGTGTCTATAGGCCCTTGAGTAGGCGAGAACCATGTATGAGAAAATTACGCGTTCAGGCAGAAGATATCATTTTTTATACGGCACCCCTTCTACGGCCTCCTGCGAGCGGAACGAGACTTTAACAAGCCTGAAAGGCTTCCTCTCCATATACGGAATAGGTACGTGAAAACATAGATGGCGGCGATCTGGGGAGCGGGCAAAGGATAAGTATCTTACTGTGGTCAAAAAGCAACGCATGAACGCACGTTGAAAATGGTATATCCGATCAGAATCCCGAAGTTCCTCCAATGATGATTATAGAAAATGTTGAAGTTCGCGCTCAGGTATTCGTCCGTAGTCGCGTAGGCGCAGACGTTGCAACCTGATGTGGACATCGGATTCGTCACATAGCCGCCGAAGTTTTGGATGTATGTTTGGAGGTAAGACTGGCAAGTTTGGCCGGAAGGTGGGTTCAAGGTGACAAGCTCTACGGACGAGCATGTAATCGGTTTCAGGCCAAGAGCTGAGAGGGACAGCGTGAAAAATATGTCTAAAGTACTGCGATGACACACATACCTTGTCCCAGCAGGCCATCGGTAAGGTATGTATATGGGGATAGATAATACCTGAGAAGCACGCAGTGAGCATCGAGTGGAGTCAGCTTTAGATTGGCTGGCTTACATCCACCTCCACCAACCGAGTTGCCGGTAGGGCTGAAGTACGCCATTGCTGATAGAAGGGATTAGGACCGCGTCACCGCCTGAAATGGACACGACTCACAAAGTGAGGATGAACGAGAATAGGACCGAGAACAAAAGGGCTGCGATCTCCGCTGACGGTGCCATAGCAGCGACCGCCATTGCAAGCGACGTGTAGTACAAGGGGAAGACCACGCCATACATCAAATACGTATATCCAGCCCTCGAGTTGTCAAACCCAACGGTCCAGAACCAGCAGAGGAAGAAGAGCGACGACCCAAAGATGTTCCATGGGATTTCCGCCAGGTATTGTGACGTGACCCAGGCCGTCCAGCTGTATATCCGACTGGGGCGCTCTCGAATTTCGTAGATCTCGCGCGTCTTCAGGAAAGGCACCTGCAACTGATTGGACAAGGGCGCCGAGAGGACTGTGGCCATGTAAACCGCCTTGACGATGGTCAACCTAAAGCACCTAGGGCGAAAGGAGGGACAAACGTACGAAGAGCTGGTTCTGGGTGCCTTGCTGCGTGTTCTTCGCCTTGAAGAATGTGAACTGCGATCAATGAAGATCAGATACCATACGCTGCGAAAGAACAAGAATTACCAACCCCAATGAAGAGACCAGCGAAAATGTTGAGGACCACTTTCGCCATCAGGTACGTGGGATCCCTCCAGTGCGCCCTCGAACCACGGAAAACGAGCTCCTTCAGTTGGTGATACCACGGCGTGGCGAACTCTGAGGGGAACGTTGCTTTGAGAGGAGGGCGACGCCTGCCCTCTTCATGGATAGCGTCGAGGTCTCGCTGGGTCTTTCCCGCCTCTTGAGAGTTCTTCCAAATCGCATGCCTTTTGTGGTTGAGGTTAGCTAGGACGGGTCGAGTATTAAATTTGTCCCTACCAATCTCTATCACTTGTAGCAGAAGCACCTGCACCGATGATGTCCAACATGAACTCCGCGCTTCAAACAGAGTTAAAGACGACGCAACGACTTCCAACGAGGGCACTCACGGATTTTCATCTGGCCCACAACGACGCGAGCCGTTCTTCTCAAAGTAGTGGATGAGGGTCGT
The DNA here is from genome assembly GCA_025854295.1 of Lyophyllum decastes. Taxonomy (NCBI): domain Eukaryota; kingdom Fungi; phylum Basidiomycota; class Agaricomycetes; order Agaricales; family Lyophyllaceae; genus Lyophyllum; species Lyophyllum decastes. Next base: position 549,622 of record CP107709.1, read on the forward strand.
TGAGTTGCAGCCAAGATCACCAAAGTACACCGTTTGGCCGCCTTTGCGAAGCAAGAGAAGCCGATCGAAAACCTGAAAAAATAAGACGTTAATTTCGGTTACTTGGAAGCAGAAGTCGGAGACAAACCTGGAACAGCTCGGCTGAAGGCTAAAAATGACTTGTCAGTGGCAGTATACTGTGAAATTCTGATGATAATCTACCTGATGAATACTAAAGAATGAATGCGTCATAAGCAAAAAAAAAAACACGTCAAAAGAGAGTATTGACATACGTGCAGAGGACCGCCTGCCCATTATCGGCAAGCTTCCTCAAAAACGTCATGATCGCCCACGCACTCTGCGAATCGAGACCTGACGTCGGTTCATCTAAGAAAAGCAGTAGCCTTGGCTGGACAAACCAAAAAGACGGAAAGGGAAAAACACAGAGAAATCAATGGTCACCCAGCGCAGCACCAGCAGAACACCCACCTTGGCTGCCAGCTCGACCGCAATGGTTGTCCGTTTCCGGTGCTCGACGCCCAACGACCCGATAGCAGCTTCAGCAAATGCTTCGAGGCCGCACATCTTCAGGCATTCCTCGACACTAAAAAAAATCGTAAGTGCCATTACTACCATTGCAAGACGAGCGACACGTACTATGCTGCCTTCTCCGCAAGCGGTACGGATGCAGGCTGGCGGAGCGATGCAGAGAACATCAATGCCTCCCGCACCGTATCAGTCGGTACATGCGTATCCATCTGCGAACAGTACCCACTACAACAAGACATAAATAAGATCAACAATCAAATCCTGTAAAGGGACGGACCGACGTACGTCTGAGATTGGAAGTCTGGGGGTGGCCGCCGGCCATTGACAAATCGATCACCCTCGATAACGCCCACATCCGCACGCTCAGCCAGGACATTCAGCAACGTCGTCTGTCATAACATCTCAACCACCAAACAAACACAGAAAAGCGCGAGAAAAGCTCACCTTACCCGCGCCCGATTCACCCATAAGCGCCGTCAATTTCCCCGGCACCACATACCCCGACACATCATCCAGCAACCTCCTCTGTCCCCCCGGCACCGGAACCGCATAGGTCAGATGCTGCCACGAGAATGTATCCGTCGTCACCGGTGCCGCCGCAAGCGCCTTCTCCACTGCTCCGTTATCTTGCTCGGCCATGGTCGGCTGCGAGCTAGTGGCCGACTTCTCTTCGTCCGTCCTCTCGTTCTCCGCCGCCGCCTCCACCAGGACGGGCGATTTAGCTCCGCGCTTGAAGAGCACCATGAACGTCTCGCCCGCAAGCGAGGTGTTGTACTCCGAGAAGAGCAGAAGCGCAATAATGAACAGCGCACCGAATGCCACCACGATGCCGAAATCCTACCAATACCAGCAAAAAGCCTCAGTCCCACCTATCGAAACGAAGGATAGAGGGTAGACTCACCCTCCACATATTCGCATACGAAAAACCATACGACAGCTCAATGAACCTATTCCCGTCGACACGGTCCTGGCCGGGGAGTGCCCCAACCGTCGTGCACACCTGATTCTCGAGTCTGACGCCTTCGTAGCCAGGGCCCCTGGGGATCAGCGAGGAGCACGTGCCGCGCAGCGTATGAAACTCGTTCGCTAGTACGCCTTCGAAACCATAGCGGAGGGGCTGTAAGAGCAAAAAAGGAAAGAGAGATGAGCTAATTGCATGGGACGGTAGACAAGGAAAAGAAATACACACGTTGATGTACGATATCCACCGCAGGGCGCCGATCATAGACGGTTTCGGGATGGTATAGCCACTTATTGGCGTATCACACGTCAGCTTGGGCTGGAAGCAGACATGCAAAAACTTTAGACGCACGTGTAAATGACCATTGCAAGCAGCATAATACCCGAAAACGCCTGAGCCATCGCTTCAGATTTGAAAGCCGCCGCGATGCTCCTAAACCAGGCCTTCATGACGATCGTCATCATGAATAGAAAGAGATAGAATATACTGCGCATCAAAAGGACCATCAGCTACCGCCTAAGAGAACACACAGGAAGAGGAGGGAGAAAAAGAAGACTCACAAAAATTGACTGGCGCTAGATAACTGTAGCCCAACGATAAAGTATATTAAAATAGCGAAAATGATCGTGTTCGTGAACAGTATAGGTATGTCCACCAAGGTCAATGCAAGCCTAGATCACAAACACGTATCAACGTCAAGGTCAGAGGACCGGAAAGGAGCAAGAAAAAAAAACACACGCTTCTATAAAAGGATGATACATTGCTGCTTTCTGGTGGCGGCTGACAATGGGCCGCTGGCCGAACAAGGCCGGAATCTCTGCCATACTCGAAAGAGCCGAGAAAAGCAGTGCACTACGACATCGTAGTCAGCAATGAAACATTCCTTAACGAGAGACGTACAAGAATAAAACACCACCACGGGAGAAATACGCCGCGGTGGCTTCTGGGACCCGGGCAAAGACCGTCCCGATAATGATACCCTGGAAGACGAAAGAGCTACACAGGGGCACACGAAACAGTAAGCAGGAGTGTCATAACAAAAGACCATGTGTACACTGACAAAAGACCGAGAAGCGTCGCTGTCTTATTGCCCATCAGAATCTGGACCCTGCGTTTCATGACTGCCCGCGTCTGCATCGGAATAGAAATCGTATACGGGCTTTAAGGGTTGTAACAATACAATCAGTTGTAGGAAACATGAAATAAGAGGAGAAAACACGTACGATTTCTTCCTTGCAGTCTTCGCATGCTCTGCCTTGACGCTTTGTTTGTACACGGTCGCCCTCTGAGGTACACCCACGAAATCCTGCTTGTACTGCGCAATATCCTCCCTATTACGCTGTGCGAGCTCTGACCGCATGAAATAGTCCGCGAACTCGGCGGCCGTGCGTGGCGTGGGCCCAGACTCAGGGCGCGGGTTGCGCCCGTTCGGATCGGTGACCTAATCAACGTAGGTAAACATCCAGTGTGGACATATACGACAAATAAGATCACATACCGCTACGAGAAAGTCGGGTGTGGTCTGCCTGTTCGCAGGCTCGTATCCCATGTTGATGAAGTACTGCCTCGCCTGCTCTGCAGGGCCGAAGTACACCATCCTGCCCTCGTAAATGACGCACACCTTATTGAAGAGCTGGTAAAGTGTCTCTCCGGCTTGGTAAATGGACACGATGGTCCCGCGGTGATCAATATCGGTAGCAATGCGCAACGCACGCCCAAACCTTGAACCGATTCATGAGCATGATGATGAGACACGAGATCAGAGGGTGGGAGGCGTACTCAAGTGCCGTTGACGAGTCCAAACCACGCGTCGAACTGAGAGATGAAATATAAGAGTGAACCAGAGGAAGAAAGGGTTTGAACTGACTTGTCCCAACAGTGCACCCGACTCCTCGTGGCCAACGCCTCCGAAATCGACACACGCTTCTTCTCACCCCCAGACACACCCCGAATCGCCGCATCACCCACCGCTGTGTTCTGAACATGCTTCAACCCAAAAATCGTGGACAAAATCTCGGTCATCATGTGCACATACTGCAACCTCGACGGCATGATACGGACGTGGGGCACACGCGTCTTGGCCGCGAAGTCAAGGGTCTGCTTGACGGTGAGAGTGGGGAAGTGCACGTCGTCCTCCGGGCAATACTGCACGTCGCCGCGGTAGTGCTTGGCGATGTCTTCGGGCGTGAAGGAGTCGTAGTGGACCTCGCCCTCGATGGAGTGATACTCGTCTCTGTGGTTCGCCAGCATCTTGAGAAAGGTGGTACAACCAGAGCCTGGTCGCCCCAGCACCACTGTGTTGAAAAATGTCAGCCACCTAAAGGCGGGCCGAGACAGGAAGAGAGGGACTCACGAAGCATTTCGCCAGGGCGAACAACACCTTCAAACCCGCTGATGATATCCCGCAGAGGTGGATTACGCATTGTTCGAATCTTCTCGACGATCGAAAGCGGATTCAATAGGGACCCTACAGTGGGTTGATATGCAGCCGTCGATCCTAGTCCCACCACCCTGAGATCCTCCCACTGCACGCCCAACTCACGCGTCATAACTCCGGCCTCCTCTTTCCTGCAAGAAAAAAACATATACGTCAGCCCAAAAAAAAAACGCACGATCGGCCAGTATGACGTACTTCTTCACCAATGATTTTAGCGTCTTCTCAAAGTTGAAGGGTGCATCTGTCATGAGTGTGTCGTCGGAGGCGACGGATACGGTGTGCCCGACAACGTCAGGCTTTATCTTGCCGCCGCCCTCGCTGACGGCGGACATAGCCGTGAGTGTGCGTCTGAGCTGTCGAACGCCACCGGGGTCGAAGAAGTCGACGTTGACGTGCGAGGCGTTGGAGCGGAGCGTTGGCCTGCTCTCGAGCTTAGGGGGTTCGGGTGCGGTTCTCGCATTAGGCAAGGTGCGGGGTGAGATAGTCTGTGTATTATGCTGAGAATTAGCGTGGGGAAGCGCCACAGCTTGGGGTGAAGGAGGCATAGGATGTATAGAAGTAGAAGGACCACCGTTGGACTGAGGACTTGCAGACATGGCGAGACACTAACGAGCGAGAAGGGGAGGTAAGAAAGAAAGGACTGTGGCGTTTCAGAGGTGGCTGGCGAAAACGTTATATAGGATTTTGCGCAACACTCGATGCTTGTCATCCACAAGTGAAGAAGTGACATAAGCGGGCCGAGAGATACAGGCCACGATCGGCTGCAACAAATCGCTCCGTTGTACTCAACCACAATGACACACTGGACTAAAGACTTGAATATGATTTAGTTTGGAATCAAGACATCATAATGTTGGACTTACTGCGGGGTCAGGCCGACTACGAAAACAAACGTATTCGACATTATGGAAAGCCCGGGAATTTGAATTGTTCGTCCCGCCTGAAGTCGTTGTCTCAGACGCCCGTCTTCTGCTTTCATGCCTGTGCGGACCTTGAAGAGAAGAGAGAAATCACTTGGATTCCCCTGCAACGTCGAGCCGGGATGCCGCGAGCATGTTTCTGATTACACTGCACCCTGAGAGGCCTACTAAGCTTGTCTGAGTTGTAGAGGAGGTATGCTTAAACGGAGGTCTGCCGCAGGTACGATGATCGGTAAAGCTTTCCGTCACTTGTTTCGTCAGCCAGGCAAAAGCATCCGAAAATTATTTGCTCATGTTAGTTGTTAAGGCCATCAAGCTTAACATCATTGCCAACTTCTGGCAAGCATTTTCCTCAAGGTTCCAAAGTTTCCGTTCGAAACCGGACCACTCTCGTCTAGAAAAACTACCATCGTAGTAGCCTGCCCCTTCACGTGGATCCTCGCTTTGTAGTGTCTTCGTCCTTTTGACGGCACGAACTGCCTTCGACGGTTTTCTAGCATCTTGCTAAACTTGAACAGTGGACTGATGCAAACATCTTTCCTACATCAATGTGCCGTAGGGTTCGGTGTGTTCAGCCAGTAACCCACCTCTAAAAAGTACCTGCTTCCCATGGGTGGGTGGTATGTTTCGTCCTTGTCGCATCCATGGTTTTTCCGATGTAATGCTTTCTGTTGGGACTTTGAGCGATTTTTGAATTCGCCGTTGAGTCAAGCTCTCACGGACAGTCAAAAATAGCTGAAAGTCCTGTCTGTTTCTCGGATTTTGGCGGGTCGCCCTTCAGCTTCATCACTGTTCTGCAGAAGTTGTGCGAGGATACGGATCGGGTCACCGACCGTCTAGGATGGACCACAAGTCAACGTCCCCTGAGCGCCACTGTTGGACAGGACTCTTTCCCTCGAGCATATACACTCTGCCAGACACAACCTGCTTCAAGCCACTGCTTCTATCTTTGTTATTTCCGATCTCGACGAAACATGTGGGCCCACCATATATGGTCCTACAGCATATTGAATGCCTAAGCAACTCAAAAAGGTCCAGCGCATCGATTTTCGTCTCAAGTCTTGAAATCATGATCGTAATTAGCCCCTGGAATTCCACTTATCAGCAGTAACCAAAAAAAAGCTCAACATCATGGGCAGGGTATTTTCGTGGTTCTGTGGTCGTTCGCCAGCTTAACAAAGTCGCATAATCACCTTTGCACCATCTCGGATCTTTGAGAGTCAATGCTTCACACCCGATGCATCCGACCATTGTGTTGCTTCTTATTCAAGACAAAAGCTTTCGTTCACGGATAGAGACGTTTTTGCTTCATACGATGCGGGTCGTCGCGCCTAATAGCGAAGTAGTAGAGATCCGGTTGAAAAGGTTAACTCCTGTGACGCTTTCTACAGTTCCGTGCCCCTCACGCCTCAGGGCTTCGATTAACCTGCCACGTTTCATCAAATTGTAGTGCTTCCAGCCTCACTACCTTGCCCTAGGGCCTAGGCCGCCAGAAGACAAAAAAGTCAGAGCATCGAACATTGCTGTCACTCATCAGCTGCTCATCTGGATCCCGTATCCGACCATGAGACCACATCTCAAGTTCACCCAATGTCGACTTACTTGACTCATTTACACCACAGAGCATTGCTAGAGCTTGTGGCCACCACGTTCAGCACTTCATATACATGTGGCGTCGAACAGAGACGAGGTCTCATCGCTGGATCGCAATTGTGGCGCGAACGAGGATCCATTGAGCTGCTCAACCGCGTGAGCAACAAGAGGAGGGACCGATAACTAAGATCAACAGCAAAAAAGAGAATTTGTGTTGCTATCGCGAGTATACCTACGACAAGAGACAGTGGCTGTAGAGCGTCGGAGCCGCGGAACCAGTTCTCAAGCTGAATGGCCGGCAGAACTGTCAGAACTAAGTTGTCTCTGTATTTCGTAAATTCATTCAGAGTGGTGTAATTTCGAGGGGGTAATCAGAAGCTGATACCAGCTCTCGTCCAAGCGGGATGGAGCGAATCACTAACTTGACTGCAACTTGCAAGCACGCCCAATTTTTTTTTAGTATTTAGTGTGTATCGCCGTCCATCGTCATCCACTCGACTGACAAAAACTGCTCCTGTGCGGTTAAGTTCGAGTGGCCCGCCCAGCATTCGATGACATCTTGAGTTCAATCCCCGTGCGCTCCGAGAGGTTCTCTATAAACGTGAAATTAGTGCCTATTTACGTCCCGAGTATGAACTCTGAAATACATCTTACTATCTGTCGAACGCGGAAGGTGATCATGTCCGCGTTGGCAGAAGGAGGCGCTTGGTAATGGAAGGCGTGCGATGGGGAGAACTCGGACGGAGGACAGACAGAGGGGCGGGCGGGCGGGGGGGGGAGTCGGTTGGAAGGAGGCCTAGAGCGTGCACGATAAGGATACAAAGGGTAGGGTACGGTTTATGGCGTCAGGGCATGTTGGGCATGGTGTGTTAGTGAGGAAATGTGTACAAATGCCAGTCGGAATCTCCAGTTTTCATCTTCACTCAATCACCTCGACGCCGTCCTGCTAGGATTACGAGCAAGGGTATCACTTGCGCGCTGCAGCTGGATACTGCCGACCCTCTGGAGCTCCTCCGGCTTGATTGACACCTTCCGTTTAAGCCCAACCTTGCGCGCTGCCCGCTTGAGGAACGACACGCGGTTCGAGTACAGCGACTCGTAAGTTGATGTCGCGTGGGACCGTGTGCGTGTGACGGGCACGCCAGACGTGTCCTGCTCGGCGGGGCGCTCGTGGCGCTCGAACAGCCTCTTGAGAAACTTCGGCTTCATCGCGAACTTCATAAGGTCGAGGGAGAGGAATCAGATGGTGTTCTGCGAGAATAGTTGGGTCGGATTATGAATCGCCAGTGGGAGTAATAGTGGTGTTCTGGCCCGGCTTGGCCTCAAAGCCCCGGCTTTGGCTTTCCCAATCTACAGGCCGAGCCAAAGTCGTCAACCAGGGCTTGCCCCTGGCTTGGCTTGGCCCAGACCGTGGCTTTTGTATGTGAAACCAAAAAATTCCTTGGAATGAGTTTTATGTGTATGGGGAGCCAAATTACCTTGGGTAAGTAATATGTGCAATAGATGACGGCGATGTTGCCCCCGAAAAACTTCAAAACACGTCGTCGAAATTTCTTTCGACGGGTCACATGACTGGCGCGTCAATGAAAACGACTATCGCAAATGGTAATGATGCAATACCTCGTCCCGAGTCTTGAGACTATTCAATACCATACAATACTGTGATTTAATACAGAGTTGTAACCACGATGTGGCTACCACAAATTCATCGAGATACAGCACTAGGAAAGCCGCGGCCCGACGCCCTGGCTTTGGCTTTTCGGACAGGCCAAGCCAAAGGCACCAGGGAGCCAGGATTTTGGCCTGGTCTGGCTGGGTCTATTTGGGCCTGGTCCTGAGGTAGGGTTTAGTAATATCACAAGCTATAGAGAGTAAATAAAGAATGTCAAGGAATGTGATGTATTTATATTTAGATAATATCAATTCAATTACTCGAACTTATACTTAGCCTCGACATTATAGATGCCCTTGCAGTACCTCCAGAGGCCATAAATCAACAAATGGGAGGCACATAAAGGCGAACACGCCCGTTGAGGCTTTGAACGCTTAACAGCTGATAATTGTGACACGAGCCTAGATATATTTAGCACTGGCCCTGATCCACGCGGAGGCTGCTGGTCGGGTCGTCCGAGATTTTTACTTTCGACGTAATGGCAACTTTCTGCGTAAGCGCATCTCTGTCTATTGTCTACCAGTGCAGTCTGGATTTCCAGCACTAATCTGCATTTTTATGCGAATCCACGCCTCGTACTGTTGTCATCGTCCTCGTGACGGCACGAACGTGCGATGCACCTGTGTGAGCTGTTCTTTGCCTTCGAAGGTTTGCTGACGTCTTGCCGTATATGCCTGTTAGAACCGCTGATACAATCACCTTTTCGATAACCACGCGTCGCAGTGTTCGGTCTGCAAAGCTGGCCCACCCCAAAATCCTGTTTCCCATGAATTGGTCACTATTCTTGTGGCATCTATGGTTCTTCCGATGTGTCGCTTTGTGTTGGGAATTTGAGCGGTTCGGGTTCGCTATTGAGTTAGCTCACATGGCCATCGTGCTCCATCATCGTTCTGGCGAAGTTGTACGATCTGCAGCGCTGCATACCAACTATCTGGGATCGGCCGAGGTCAGTGTCTCCTGGACGCCACTGTTGGACAGAACTATTTCCTTCGCAGCCGCAGTCAGACGCACCTTGCTCACTGCTTCCATCTCCGTTTCTTCCGATCTGGTCGTAGCATGTGGCCAACCTTATATTGTTCATGATTGACATACAACATATTCCAGACCTAAACAGCCCCTTTACGCCCAATCTGCCAGCCCCCGTCCTGCAAAATTATGATGAAATGGGTATCTGACCCCCCACCTATCAGCGGTAAACAAAATAGCTCGACATCGTGGACAGGGTATTTTCATGCTTCTGAGGTGGTTTCCAGGCATACCAAAGTTGCATGATTACCTTTGCACCTAGCTCGGATCTTCCGAGTCGACGCTTCACTTCGCTCGAGTGATCTGGAGGCGACGTGAACGCACACTTCAAACCAATCATTTGGACGGGATGACGGAACTCTCGATCGGACTCTGCCTAAGCAAATCTATCAAGCGCTGATGGATCACCTTCCTTCATGGTAGGTAATGAAGCAACGTACGAGGCCTCGGGCATTTAAAGGGCTACTACAACCAAATCGCCGACTTCGTAGCTCTGACCCATGATCACTTCAACTGAACGTAATTCGCTCAAGGCTTTAGGACTGCGGTATATTCAAATTGAGGCAGAGATTGTCACGTCTGCTTTCTTCTATGGTACGTTTTCATTTTAAGGGCAGCACCGCAGGCGATGTAATGGATATTCGGGGCTCAGGAACATTCATACCACTGTTCGCCATCTCGATGGTCGTATTCATGTGAATACCCATTCAGCTTCCATCGCTGTGGGCTTCTTGACATCCCTCGATAGCGACCGACGAGTCAAATCCTACGGAACTTGGGCAATGTTTGGCACGACGGTTTTCAGCTTCCTCCTTGTCTCGGTACACTGAGGTGCTGACGCAGTCGGATCCGCGGTCGTTAATTGGAGAACACTAACTGGGACCATCAATGGGTCAGTTGACGCTGCGAGTGTGCTGAAATTTAAACGCGACGTGATCATGAATTGGACCATGATAGGACTCGTGTGTTTTTCTCTTCCCGTGCTCGCTACGATTGCCCGGACATAACCTCATTGACGCTTTGAATCATTCTAGCTAATCATTAATGATTCTATCATCGTCTGGAGGGCATGGATACTGTGTGCGACTCGCCGATCACTAGTGGTCGGTCCACTCATTTTACTCCTCGGAGCGTTCGGTCGGTCGGGGTGTTCCATGATTTTTCAAGTACACTTCTCAATATTTTTTGATTTCAGCAACCAGCATCGCATTTGTCTCGTTCACATCGAACAAAGGAGGGTACAATGTCTACTATGCTCACGGAGAGGCTATCAGGGGTACTTTATTATATGCAAGCGGAGCTCTGGCTGCTGCTACAAATATAGTTTCGGCCAGGGCATGGATCTGGAGTGGTATCTTTGGTTCAGTGATAACATTTATGTCGTCTCGTCATAGGTCTTAGAACCTGACATTGCTTTCAATGGAAAGATGCCCATGGTCGTTTGGCCTGAATTGAATCATCCCTCGAGTTGAAATAGCGTCTCGCGCGTCACGATCCTCCATGTGGGCATCGACCGCATGCTGAGCAATGCGGGTGTCCAATTTGACGCCGACGGATGCCGGGAACAGGAGGTCATGGTTGTTATTGTTTTTTTTCCCAAACGTTCGTTATAATTCATTTAAGCGGGATCGCCAGCAGCGTGGGCTGTCGGGCCATCAAGGCTACGAGTTCGATGTTTCTATAGTCGACACCAACACATCTTTCTGGCTGTCGCGCCGTTGTACCGCTCGTTATGCATTTCAATGCTCCGTAATGGGTCCTAGCGCTCATCATTCCAGTTGAAGCCATGCTCGCCAGCTTATATAATAATTCGGTGGGCCTCCAAACGTCACGCCTAAAAAGCACTAGCCTTCACCGCATAGAAATTCCTCGACCCCGGATGCTCCGACAAGGTCCATAACTCATCCGCGTTATGGTTATATGACAAATCCTCGCACCCAGGTGCCAAGGCCGAATGAATAACGGCAGCATTTCCCGGAACCCAAGTCATCAGGTCACCCTTCGTGGTAGCCCCATTGCTGCGAGAGAGGTAGAACTTCCCATTGATGGAGGTAGCGCCTTGCATGCGCAGAACATCGATCTCATACGCCCACGTCGCAGTGGCTACGCTGCTGGTGGTGGTAAGGAGGCGAGTGGTGTAATCGATCGAAAAGCGTAAGAGGCGTGGTGCAGGGACGGAGGAGTTAGCAGCGTATTCGCTAACGACGATAGAGTCGGGCGTGGTGGTGCGGTCCAACGAGATGAAGGACCATCTCATGGCAGGCGTGACGGCTGAGGCTTTGTAATTACGAGATTGGGGGATGACATAGGCGTAGTCGAAGGCCTCGTAAACTGTGGCGGATTGCCTCCCGACGCCGGCTCCAGAGCTGACTTTGTAAATGTGACTGAGGTCGAATAAACGAATGCCGTTGTTGGTATCGACGACGTAGAGGGTATTCCCGTACCACATGATCCCTCCGCCATGAACTTTCACAGCTTTGTAGTTGGCGTTGCCGGACGTGTCTGTGTAAGGTTCGACCAGGAGGACGTTACGGTACGACGCGGCGCCGGATGCGGTGCGATCGATGAAGGAAACGCGGACGCCCTTTCCCTCCCCGGTGTTATCATACCAATCCACCAAAATCACTTTCTTGTTCTCGTATAGGCCGGTGTCCAAAGCATCAGCGGAGGTCGTGATCCCTTGAGGGTACCACTTCTCTGTGTTGACATCGTCATAGCCAGTCACGTCCTCCCATGTGTATCCTCGGAGGAAACTGGTAGCGGAGACAGTTTTGGCGGGGTTTACATGGTTCGTGTTAGCTAAAACCTTTTTCATCAGTATGAATCGGCGTCCTTAAAGGTTCAGAAGACGACTCGACGTACATCGGAAACGGTCACGATAGGAAGGATCGTGTCTAGCTTTGCAATAACAGAATTATAGGCGCTTTCCGTGAGCTTGAACTTGCTGGCGTCGAGCTGAGCTCCCGAGGCGGCAACCGCAGTGAGAAGTATAGCAGCCAGAGATCGAGCTATCCAAGTCATTGCTACGGTCGCTGGAGGCTTTCAGCAACGTGTCCCTGAATCGCAGATTATTTAACCCTGCTGAGGAGATATTTATCAAGGGCTCCATGCGGAGCTTGACGTATTCTGTTGTGCCATGGAAACGTACCAGGAAGGAAAACGGCAACTTCAGTTTCAATTTGCTTCGATGCTTTACACAGCACATGATTCATGGCATGGAAGTAGTCCAACGCCAGCGGTCTTTGTAACAGTACAACCTCCATCATCCACGGCGCAGAGTTGGGAAGTCTGGAAGCAATATGGTTGAGAGATGACCTGGTGATACACTTGGGTTCCGTGTCAAATATGCACCGATCACTCCGATCAGACCAATTCTCGACAACAAGTAACACACGAACCAGTCAATCATTATCAATCCTATGAACATAAAAAGCATGCTGCACAAAGATAGAATTCCAATTCTTGTGTGTCTATATGCCCTTGAGTCGGCGAGAACAATAAACGAGAAAATTAAGTGTTCAAGCTGAAGACATTATTTTTTATACGACACTCCTTCTACGACCTCCGGGACCTCAACAAACCTGAAAGGCTCCCTCTCCATATACGGAACAGGTACGTGAAAACATAGATGGCGGCAATCTAAATAGCGAGTAAAGGATAAGCATCTTACGATGATCAAAAAAGCATGCATAAATTCGAACGCACGTTGAAAATGATGTATCCGATCAGAATCCCAAAGTTCCTCCAATGATGATTATAGAAAATGTTAAAGTTCGCGCTCAGGTATTCGTCCGTGGTCGCGTAGGCGCAGACGTTGCAACCCGATGTGGACATCGGATTCGTCACATAGCCGCCGAAGTTTTGGATGTATGTTTGAAGGTAAGACTGGCAAGTTTGGCCGGAAGGTGGGTTCAAGGTGACAAGCTCTACGGACGAGCATGTAATCGGGTTCAGGCCAAGAGCTGAGAGGGGCAGCGTGAAAAATGTGTCTAAAGCACTGCGATGATGTATATACCTTGTCCCAGCAGGTCATCGGTGAGGTATGTATACGGGGATAGATAATACCTGAGAAGCGCGGTGAGCGTCAAGCAGAGTCAGTATTAGATTGGCCGGCTTACATCCACCTCCACCAACCGAGTTGCCGGTAGGGCTGAAGTACGCCATTGCTAATGGAAGGAATTAGGACCGCGTCACCGCTGGAAACGGATACGACTCACAAAGTGAGGATGAACGAGAATAGGACCGAGAACAAAAGGGCGGCGATCTCCGCTGACGGTGCCATAGCAGCGACTGCCATTGCAAGCGAGGTGTAGTACAAGGGGAAGACCACGCCATACATCAAATACGTGTATCCAGCCCTCGAGTTGTCGAAGCCGACGGTCCAGAACCAGCAGAGGAAGAAGAGCGACGACCCAAAGATGTTCCATGGGATTTCCGCCAGGTATTGTGACGTGACCCAGGCCGTCCAGCTGTATATCCGACTGGGGTGCTCTCGAATTTCGTAGATCTCGCGCGTTTTCAGGAAAGGCACCTGCAGCTGATTGGACAAGGGCACCGAGAGAACTGTGGCCATGTAAACCGCCTTGACGATGAGCGGTAGTGCTTGGCGATGTCTTTGGGCGTGAAGGAGTCGTAGTGGACCTCGCCCTCAATGGAGTGATACTCGCCTCGGTGGTTCGCCAACATCTTGAGGAAGGTAGTACAACCAGAGCCTGGTCGCCCCAGCACCACTGTGTTGAAAAATGTCAGCCACCTAAAGGCGGGCCGAGATAGGAAGAGAGGGACTCACACAGCATTTCGCCAGGGCGAACAACACCTTCAAACCCGCTGATGACATCCCGCAGAGGTGGATTACGCATTGTTCGAATCTTCTCGACGATCGAAAGCGGATTTAATAGGGACCCTACAGTGGGTTGATATGCAGCCGTCGATCCCAGTCCCACCACCCTGAGATCCTCCCACTGCACGCCTAACTCACGCGTCATAACTCCGGCCTCCTCTTTTCTGCGAGAAAAATCATATACGTCAGCCCCGTGGAAAAAAGCATGATCGGCCAGTATGACGTACTTCTTCACCAATGATTTTAGCGTCTTCTCAAAGTTGAAGGGTGCATCTGTCATGAGTGTATCATCGGACGTGACAGACTCGGCGTGCTCGACAACTTCAGGCTTTACCTTGCCGCCGCCCTCGCTGACGGCGGACATGGCCGTGAGTGTGCGTCTGAGCTGTCGGACACCACCGGGGTCGAAGAAGTCGACATCGACGTGCGAGGCGTTGGAGCGGAGCGTTGGCCTGCTCTCGAGCTTAGGGGATTCGGGTGCAGTTCTCGTATTAGGCAAGGTGCGGGGTGAGATAGTCTGTGTATTATGTTGAGAATTGGCGTGACGAGACGCCACAGCTTGAGGTGAAGGAGGCATAGAATGTATAGAAGTAGAAGGACCATCATTGGACTGAGGACTGGCAGACATGGCGAGACACTAACGAGCGAGAAGGGGAGGTAAGAAAGAAAGGACTGTGGCGTTTCAGAGGTGGCTGGCGAAAACGTTATATAGGATTTTGCGCAACACTCGATACTGTCATCCACAAGTGAAGAAGTGACATAAGCGGGCCGAGAGATACAGGCCACGATCGGCTGCAACAAATCGCTCCGTTGTACTCAACCACAATGACACACTGGACCAGAGGCTTGAACATGATTTAGTTTTCAATCAAGGCTTTCATAATGTTGGACTTATTGCGGGTCAGGCCGACTACGGGATTAAACGTATTCGACATTATGGAAAGCCCGGAAATTCGGCCTGACCCGCAGGAAGTCGTTGTCTCAGACGTCCGTCTTCTGCCTTCATACCCGTTCGAACTTTGAAGAGAAGAGATAAATCACCTGGATTCGCCCGCAATGTCGAGCCAGGATGCCAAGAGTATGTTACCTATTACACGGCACCTCGAAGGGGCCAACTAAACTTGTCTGACTTCTAGAGGAGGTATAGTTAGACGCGACGACGATCGATAACCTTTTCGTCACTTGTTTCGTCAGCCCGGCAAAGCATCCGAACATTATTTGCTCATATTAGTTCTTAAGGCCATCAAGCTTAACACCCTTGCCCCCCACTGGGCCGTATTTCCTCAAGGTTTCAAAGCTTCCGTTCGAACCACCATTGTCCAGTCGCATGCCGCCGCAACGCCTCAACACTCGATCATGCCTGTCGGGTCCGGAGTCAGACACCTAGAGGGCTCGCATACTCAAGTAAGGCGCCGTCTGGAATGCGCCTCAGTTTATCCCCCGTACAATATGTGCATGCTCACCGAATTACTCAGCAACTTTTCATTACATTTTCGCCATCTCTTTCAAGAGCCCGACCCACCTCTGCCCCCAATCCAAGCTCCTGGAAGCTGTCTATCAAAAAGCGAACTTCGACGCCCTCGTCGTTGGGTCAACATCTGTGTTCCTTATTATGGGGTAACCCGCCCGCTCGTCTTAGCGTTCTGCCCGGACAAATCCTCGAGCTCCACATCTGAATCAGCGCCATCCGAGTCGGAAGGTGTCCTAGCCCTACCGCAAATCGAAGACATCGCGGTATCCAGTGGGGCCGCAGCCTGTGTTACGAACCCGCTTGTGCTTCATCATTGTTCAAGTTCTGCAGAAGTCATGCGAGGGTACAGATCAGGTTACCATCGATCTGGGATGGGCCAAAAGTCAATGCCTCCTTGACGCCACAGTTGGACAGGACTCTTTCCCTCCAGCATACACACAGTCGGACCGTGACGCAACCTGCTTCTATCTTTGTTCCTTCCAATCTAGACGAAACATGCGGGTCTACCACATCTGGTCGTACAGCATAATGCATGCCTAAGCAGCTCAAAAAGGTCCAAGTGTATCGACTTTCGTCAAGTCCTTGAAATAAGGACTTAAATCGGTCTCCGGAGAATCCTACCTATGAGCGGTAAACAAAAAAGCTCAACATCGTGGTCAGGGTATTCTCGTGTTTCCGTGGTCGTTTGCCAGTTTAACAAAGTCGCATGGATACCTTTGCACAATCTCTGATCTTTCAGAGTCAATAATGCTTCACACTTTCGTTGGTAACTTACACCATTCTCACAGCCGGAAAGCTAGCATGGCTGAAACTATGCCTGACATGGGGAAGCCTTGGTTCCATTACTGTAGGTCTGCTGGTTTGGGACAATTCAAACATCCTTCGCTACTAAGCGATCGTCTCGAAAGTCGGTGTGGCGTCGAACGGAGACGAGGTCTAATCGCCAAATCGCAATTGTGGCGCGAACGGGTCCCCCGGGCTGCTCAGCCACTCGAGCAAGGAGAGGAGGGCCCAGAAACTAAAATCAACAGCAACAGCAAAAAGACAATTTGTGCTACTATTGCGAGCACTCATGCCTACGACCAGAGACGGTGGCTGGGGGGTGCTAGGGCTGCGGAACCAGCTTTTCAAACCAAGTGGCTGGTGGAACTGTTAGAACTGGGTCGTCTCTGTCTTTGGTAAATCTATTCAGGGTGGTGTAATCTCGAGGGGGTAATCGGAAATTTTGGGACTAGCTCTCGTACAAGCCGATGGGGCTCACTGCCTGATCACGACCTGCAAGCACGCCCAATTTTTTAGTGCGATAGCCGTCCATGCCATCCTCATCCACTTTGAATGACTGAAAAATTGCTCCAGTTGAATTAGTTCGAGTAGCCTGCCCAGTATCCAATGACATCCTTCAAATCCCCGTACGTTCCGTATAAACTTGAATTTAGTACCTATTTATGTTCCAAATACAAGCTCGCAAATACATTTTCTGATCGTTGAACACGGAAGGTGGACACATACATGTTGGCAGGGGGGGGGGGGGGGAAGGTGGTAAAGGAAAGCGTGTGATAGGAGAATTTGGGCGGAAGATAGATGGAGGAGCGGGTGGGCGAGGAGAACGCGGTTGGAAGGAGGCCCGGGTCATACACGATAAGGATACAAGTGTCAGGTACGGTTTATCGCGTCAGGATACTTTAGGGAGGTGGGTTAGTGAGGAAACGTGCTAGGGGGAATCTCCAGCCTTCCAGTTTTCATCATAACTCAATCACCTGACGCTGTCCTACTAGGATTACGAACAAGCGTAGCGCTCGCGCGCTGCAACTGGATACTGCCGAACCTCTGGAGCTCCTCCGGTTTTATCGACACCTTCCGTCTAAGCCCAACCTTGCGCGCTGCCCGCTTGAGGAACGACACGCGGTTCGAGTACAGCGACTCGTACGTCGACGTCGCGCGGGACCGTGTACGTGTGACGGGCACGCCAGACGTGTCCTGCTCGGCGACGGGGCGCTCGCGGCGCTTCCACAGCCTCTTGAGGAACTTCAGCTTCATCACGAACCTAATAAGGTCGAGGGGGAGGAACCAGATAGTGTTCTGCGAGAATAGTTAGGTTAGATCACGAATCGCTAGTGGGGAGTAATCAAAGAATGTAGAGGAATGTGACGTACGTAGATCAAAACAATACCTGTCCAACCAACTGAAATAGCCTTAACAATACGATGCTCTTGCAGTATCTCCACGAAGCCATAGATCAACGAACTGGAGGCACATGAAGGTGAACGCGCCCACCAATGCCCGAGCTTGAATACTCGACAACCGACTCTCACGGCGTCGTGTGACACGAGCCTGAATATATTTAGCATGTCCGTGATGGCACGTGGAGGCTGCTTGTCGGGTTGTCCTACATTTCTGCAGTGCTTTCGGTGCATTGGCGACCTTCTTGCGCAAGCGCGTTTCTGTCCACCGTCTACCAGTGCCGCTTAGTATGATTTCAGATTTTCAGCACTGATCTGTATTTTCATGCAAACCCGCGCCTCGTACTGTCGTCCTCGTCATCCTTATGACGGCACGAACGTGCGATGCATTCGTGTGAGCTGTACTTCGCCTTCGAAGGTTCGCTGATGTCTTGCCATACATACCTGTTAGAACTGCTGATACAATCACCTTTTCAACAGCGATGTGCCGCAGTGTTCGGTCTGCAAAGCTGGCCCACCTGAAAATCCTGCTTCCCATGATGGCTTTGGTCACCACTCTTGTGGCATCTATGGTTCTTCCAATGTGTTGCTTTGTCTTGGGAATTTGAGTGGTTTGGGCTCGCTATTGAGTTAGCTCACATGGTCATTCCGGTAGATGAAGCGCCTGTCTGTTTCAGGGGATCTGGGGAGTCGTGCTCCCTCATCGTTCTGTCGAAGTCGTACGAAGTGCAGATCAGCATATCAACCACCTGAGGTCGGCCGAGGTCAATGTCTCCTGGGCGCCACTGTTGGACAGAACTATTTTCCTCGCAGTCACAGGCAGACGCAACTTGCCCACTGCTTCCATCCTTGTTCCTTAGGATCTGGGCGTAGCATGTGGCCAACCTTATATGGTCCATGATTGACATACAACATATTCCAGACCTAAACAGCCCCTTTACGCCCAATCTGCCAACCCCCGTCTTGCAAAATTATGATGGAAATGGGTATCTGACCCCCCACCTATCAGCGGTAAACAAAATAGCTCGACATCGTGGACAGGGTATTTTCATGCTTCTGAGGTGGTTTCCAGGCATACCAAAGTTGCATGATTACCTTTGCACCTAGCTCGGATCTTCCGAGTCGACGCTTCACTTCGCTCGAGTGATCTGGAGGCGACGTGAACGCACACTTCAAACCAATCATTTGGACAGGATGACGGAACTCTCGATCGGACTCTGCCTAAGCAAATCTATCAAGCGCTGATGGATCACCTTCCTTCATGGCAGGTAATGAAGCAACGTACGAGGCCTCGGGCATTTAAAGGGCTACTACAGCCAAATCGCCGACTTCGTAGCTCTGACCCATGATCACTTCAATTGAACGTAATTTGCTCAAGACTTTAGGACTGCGGTATATTCAAATTGAGGCAGAGATTGTCACGTCTGCTTTCTTCTATGGTACGTTTTCATTTTAATGGCAGCACCGCAGGCGATGTAATGAATATTCGGGGCTCAGGAACATTCATACCACTGTTCGCCATCTCGACGGTTTTATTCGTGTGAATACTCATTCAATTTCTATTGCCGTGGGCTTCTTGACATCCCTTGGTAGCGACCGACGAGTCAGATCTTACGGAACTTGGGCAATGTTTGGCACGACGGTTCTCAGCTTCCTCCTCGTCTCGGTACACTGGGGTGCTGACGCAGTTGGATCCGCGGTCGTCAATCGGAGAACACTGACCGGGACCATCAGTGGGTCAGTTGGCGCTGCAGGCGTGTTTAAATTTAAACGCGACGTGATCATGAATTGGACCATGATAGGACTCGTATGTTTCTCTCTTCCCGTGCTCGCTACGATTGCCTGGACATAACCTCATTGACGCTTTGAATCATTCTAGCTAATCATTAATGACTCTATCATCGTCTGGAGAGCATGGATACTGTGTGCGACTCGCCGATCACTGGTGGTCGGTCCACTCATCTTACTCCTCGGAACGTTCAGTCAGTTGGGGTGTTCCATGATTTTCAAGTACACTTCTCAATATTTTTCGTTTTCAGCAACCAGCATCGCATTTGTCTCGCTCACATCGAACAGAGGAGGGTACAATGCCTACTATGCTCACGGAGAGGCTATCAGGGGTGCTTTATTATACGCGAGCGGAGCCCTGACTGCTGCTACAAATATAGTTTCGACGCTGTTGATTGCGTTTCGGCTATGGTAGGCGGATCCTTCGCTCTCGTACTTATATTGAAGATGGAATGTTCTTTACTAACCTACGAGTAACAGGGCCTACCGCAAGCAGTGGAATGTAGGCATACTAGGCAGCCGCTGGTCCTTCGCACAGCGAATCCTGCTCATGATCATAGAGTCCGGCGCTCTCTACGGAATCCTACAGGTAAGTGTCAGGTGCCATGTCAGACTTACATTCCAACGACCAATAAATTCCCTAAACCACAGCTCTTAACTATCTTCACATTCAAGAAGCCGATTCCGGCGGCTACACCACGAGCTTTTTACCAGGCTGTCGTCTGGGAAATGTATGTGCAGACCACGGTGCGTTATACTCTCCTGCAGCAACTAAACCCAGCTGATATGAAATATAGGCGATGTATCCGACCATTGTATTACTTCTCATTGAACACGGGCTCTCATTCACGGATATGAACTGCTTTGCCTCTACAACGCGGGCCGCGCCCAGCGGTGAGCCTACGGAGATCCAGTTGAAAAGCATGACTCGGACGCCCGAAACACTTTCTACCAGCCAACCAAATTCTGTACCCTGAACTTGTCCGATTTCGATTAGTCTGCCATGGCGTACTTGTGGCGTTTTGTCTACCCCCTTGCTCGTAACCAAAACAAAATGTACTTATCTATCCAGTGATGCGCAACAAAATGCGGTACCTGTCTTCATCTTTGCGGAGAACCCTCCGACATCAAAGTAAGAACGCGAAAGATTCTTCATCAGTCATTTTTTTTTCACCTCGAAAACGTGTGTGATATCGGCTCACTCACCAATGCACATTATATCTCCAGAAGTCGAGTCCAGTCGCGCTGGTTGATCAAGATTACTTCTTTCGTCTGACATAGTAGCTTCGTGGGCCTTGAAGTTGTTCTCCTTTTTGATTGAACCCAACGCGGATGGCTTGATCTTCAGTGTAACGACTCCTGCGATGATACCATGTGGTGGCAGAGCTCAGAGGATATTGGCCCCCTATCAGGGCACGGCATTCAGTCCTGACCCCCCACCGGACATTAGGAAGAGGTTCCGGAGGACACACAACCAGGAAAGGCAAGACTGAAAAAGGACACCAAAGCGAAAGATACGGTACAACAACAGTCGCTTTGTAGAGTAACCTAATACACGTGCATCGGAGACCGTTATTCAGCCCAGGGCCGAAGAAGACATCATGCAACATAGAGACATATTGGTCTGCCGAATCGTTGAGAAGTTTCAAATGATTAGAAAGGTCGTCAATCCACTTGTCCATATTCTTGCCCGAGCCCCGCGTCGCTGCCATGCTTTCCCAAAAGTCGGGATACCACCCCAGGCTCTCCCAATCCACTAAGCCTGTGATCTTTTCGCCATCAACCATAATGTTCCTTGGAGCCAAGTCTCCGTGAGTCAGGACAACACTACATGTTCGGTCGACATCACGCAGGGCTGGAGGGATGTCTGGAAGGCACATCTCGTTCCCAAGTCGCCAAATCCAGTATGAGTGAAATTCTCCAATATCATGAAACTCGTGCAGAGGAGGTGGGTCGAAAAAAAGGTTGTCATACGGTCCAGAAGGCCAAGATCCCATCATTGTCCGGGGATCTAGTACCCTGAGTTCCCGAACAAAGCCGGCCAGCTGGGTCGCGAAGCCTCGTAACTCTTGGATCGTCGCACCGGGGAGAGCCTGGTCTAGACATTGGCCATTCAGTCGATCCATGACAATATACGTCGTGCCTGCGTGCTCGAAGCACATATGGACTGTAGGAATTGGGATAGATGTCCGCTGTTACACATACATCATGGCCATAACCTCCCGCACAGGGTGTCCTCGTCTCCCCAGTTTGACGACTAGGGAATCGCTGATGACAACGACGTTATGCGTAACGGAATTAGCAAAGGGTGCCCTGTCCAAAGCTGTCAAAATTCGCCGAACGCTGTCAGCTGAAGGACGAAATACGGCAGTGGCGAGCAAGGAAGCATGAGGAAGTGAATGCGAAGCTGATTCCGGTAAAAGATGGTATTGAGGTAATGACTTCGCGATGAACGGCGGCAACTGGGTGGCACGCAAAGTGATGGAGCTCTGAAGTTGTCTGGGGTCGTCCAAGGCGATTCCAGGTGTGCATAGGCCAGGGTGGTAGATCTTCAGCCTGAAGTACTGGGACATAAATTCCGCAACGTCGGGATCAAGCAGAATGATTGCAGGGTTAACACATGCCTTCGATGAGGACTTTGCTGTTACTGTATAGAAAACAAAATTCAGATGGTGGAAGGCACCGAGATGGCAGGGACATTCACCTGCCCAGCTGGATAGGGCGACGGAGCGGGTTTGGATACAGCTTCTTCATTCTGGCAGACGGGAGGGTGAGTTGAACCCGTCTAAGAAATTTGCGGCGGAGCCAGAATCATGCCAGAAGACAAGATCTTGGTCCACTTGGTCGCCAGGATCCCGTAGTGGGCCACTTCATGTCCACTGAGGGCCCCGGGTTATTGTTATTCAGGACGAGCTTACTTGCGCCGGTCAGCGACAGTCTAGTCATAACTGTGTCAGTGACCCTTGTCAGGGTATAAGCCACCGCTTCTGGGGCGTTCTTTGTACATGTTCCTTGTCTTCATCCATTTTGACACATACACACTATCACTGTTCATCGCGAATTTTTTCGAATTGAATTCTTGCAGCTGGCCACTATTCCCGCCATATCCGCCGTGTACCAGAGCATCCACAGAATAAGACGCTGCCGACCCCTGATCAAGGTCAATCGCCTCAAATAATCGAGTAACTCCGCAGCTGCAACTGTATTCTCAGGGCATTCATGGCCGAAATTATGCCTAACATGGGCAAGCCCTCTGATATCTGCGAGCCTCCTGGCGTGGATCACCTCTATCGCGACCCACCCGATCCCCTTACTGTCAGCCTTCTGGTCTGGGATGATCCGAACATCCTCCCTCGAGATCGCCACTGGGCGATCGCCTGGAAAGTCGGTGCGGCGTCGAACGGAGACGACGTCTACCGCCAGATCGCAATCGTGCGCGAACGTGGGCCTACCGGGCCGCTCAGCCACTTGACGAACTGGGGCCCGAAAACTAAGACCATCAGCGAGAAGACGACGTGCATTCCCATTGCGACTCTTACCTATGACCAGAGGCAATGGCTGGAGGGCGTTGGAGCCACGGAGCCGGTCCTCAAGCCAAATGGCTGGTGGAACTGCCAGAACTGGGTCGTGTCTGCACTTGTGAAATCCATTCGGAGTGGTTTACTCTCGAGGGAGCAAGTGGAAACAGCTCTTGCGCAGGCTGGTTGGACCGAATCACTGCCTTGATTGTGAGTCGCATATCGCTCGGTTTTCCCGTAGGTATCGTCCTATCTTTTGCCTTTCGCCATTCGTTTTGACTAAGCAATTGCCCCAGTGCAGACAAGTTGCCTCGGAAGTTCGAGTAACAGTCCGACACCATTACATCTTTCTTTCAACTCCCGTACCCTCTCTGGTTATTTACAAATCGTAACCTTAACATACCCGGTGGTAGCTGTAGATGGGTGAGGCCGTAAACTATGGAAAAAGTTCTATCCCGCCCTTGGACTTGGCAGACCTGGTCCCCTACTTACCCTCACCCCTGCTTCACTTTCTCCCCACCCCACCACTCTGAACGTTAGTAACCAGTGCAAATCATAACCGCATTACAGTCACAGCCGAGCCATCGCCATCGACGACTGCATATCCGCGTACCAAGTCGAAGCATACCTACCGATAACAGATAAGGATAACAACGGCGATGCTTGGCGATGGCGATGGTTCCGACACTCAATGGCGAACACACCACAGAAGATAGCTATCAATGAGCATGGAAGGCCAAGAACAAACGACTAGACACATCGTCATATAAGCTGCAGTCAACGATCATTGGTCCTTGTTTTGTGGAAGTCAACGTGAACGGAAAGGATGGGGATCAGAGAAAGACATGGATAATGAAAGAGATTGTATTCCAATTAATGATGACATTCTAATGATGGGGGGGCCGAGCGGCGGGAATGCGGATGGAAGGAAGGAGGGTGCACGATAAGGATACGGAGTGTCAGGGATACGGTGCGGTCGGTGGTGGGTGGGGGGATACAGAAGCCGGCGGGTGTGTATGGGTGTATGTGTATGGTGTGTGTGGAACCTCCAGCCTTCCAGACTTTATCTTTAAAGCTCATCACGATCACGATCACGATCACGTCGACGCCGTCCTGCTCGGATTACGCGCAAGCGTCGCACCCGACCGCTGTGCCTGGATGCTACTGAACCTCTGGAGCTCCTCCGGCTTCATCGACACCTTCCCTCCAAACCCGACCTTGCGCGCCGCACGCTTGATGAAGGACACACGGTTCGAGTACAACGACTCGTGGATCGACGCCGCGCGGGACTGAGTGCGCGTGATCGGCACGCCGGACGTGGCTTGCTCGACCGCGGCGCGCTCGCGGCGCAGACGCAGTCTCTTGATGATCGTTGCCTTCATCGCGAACTTGATAGCGTCAAGAGGCAGGAACCAGATGATGTTCTACGGAAACGGTTAGCTTAGGCCACCAGTGGAAAGTTGAAAGAGGAAGCGACGTACCCAGACCCAGACGATACCAATCCAACCACCCGAAATAGCCTTAATATTAGTGAAGCCCCAGTTACCGTACGCCGCAATGATGGACGAAATGAGCTGAGCAACACAGAAGGCGACAAAGAGGGCGACGGAGGGACGTTCCATGAAGAAGAATCCGTGCGACCGGGTGACGAAGATGAGCGCCTGGGATATGATGGCAACCTGAAGATAGACGACCATGTGCAGCTGGCGATCGTTAGGCATGACTGGGAACGAGTCGAGGCTCACGCCAAACGTGCGTTGGAAGAAGTTCGTCTCGATGATGATGCACACCAGGGCGATACTATACAAGGCGACAAATTCATCAGTATACAGCGCGGAGGGCGAAGAGCATAAAAAAAAACTCACGTAGAGGCGGTGAGGTACAACCCATACGCAATAGCAAACGCAAAGATCTCAGTGAGGTCCCAAGAATCCGGCGTCATTGATGGTAAAACACGATCCACAGACAATGTCATAATAGTACCATCATTGAGGAGGGCAATGACCAGGACCATAAACGGCGGGAAGTCAAACTTGTACGTGAACGCCAGGACCGCGAAACACACAACAATACGAATAGTAACTGCGCACGCATAGATGGCGTAGTTGCGCATGCGCTGGAAGATTTGACGGGAGCCACGGATGGCGTGTACGATGGTGGAGAGACCAGGTTCAGTGAGGACGATGTCGGCCGCACCACGAGCAGCGTCGGTGGCACCTTCGACGGCGATACCGACATTGGCGCGGGAGAGAGCGGGGGCGTCGTTGGCTCCGTCACCAGTCATAGCGCAGAGATGGCCGAGACCCTGGAGACGCTTGACAATCTCGTACTTGTGCTCAGGGAAGACCCCAGCGAACCCGTCTGCATCCATGATCATCTCGTCGAGCGAGCCGTGCTTGCTGCCGGGCATGGGTCCATCCTTCAGAACCTTGGCAGGGTACATGTGGTCACCAAGGCCGAGACGACGACCGGTCTCCTTGGCGATAGCGAGCTGGTCACCGGTAACCATCTTGACCTTAACACCGAGAGCAATGGCGTCATCGATGGTCTGCTTGGTATCGTCACGGGGAGGATCGAAGATGGCGAGGAGACCGATGAGCTCGAAGCCGTTACCCTCAGCCTCATAATCTTCACCCTCGAGCTCCTCGTATGCGACAGCGAGGGCACGAAGACCACGGGACGCGTACTCCTCGACGTCAGCCTCGAGTCTGTTCTCGAGCTCCTCGTTCTTGTTGCGTGAGCAAAGCTCGATAATGATACCGGTCATGCCCTTGGTGACGCGCTTGACCTTGCCGGATGATTCCTCACGGTAGGTGATCTCAGTACGCTTGTCGACGGGGTTGAAGGGCTTGAAGTCGAGAAGCTTGATACCAGCGCGGGCACGGGCGGGATCACCTAGAGCGGTGACGACGGAAGCATCGATGGCGTCCTGGTTCTCGGTGCGAGAAGCATAGGCGGCGAGGAGGATGACGTCTTCAGCGGAGAAGGGGCCGTAGGTGCGAACGGTGTTGCGGTCAATAGTGAGCTTGTTGGTGGTGAGGGTACCGGTCTTGTCCGAGCACAAAATGGTGACACCAGCCAACTCCTCGATGGCGGTGATACGGGTGACGATGGCCTTGTGTTTTGCGAGCTGCTGGGCACCGACAGCGAGAGTGACGGAGAGGACAGTGGGCATGGCAATGGGGATACCACCGATCAAGAGGACAAGGATGTTGTCAAGACCACGACGGTAGCTGTAACGGAAGCCGGCGTAGAGACAGAAGATTTCTGCAACGACAAAGATGCCAATGGAGACGAGACAGAAGGAACCGATTTGGGCAAGAATCTTCTGCAAGTGACCGGTGGTGTCATCGTCCTGGCCGACAAGCGACGCAGCACGACCGAAGAACGTATTGGCACCAGTGGAGATAACGACACCTTCAGCCTCACCCTGTTTGCAGGTGGAACCACTATTGATAGTGAGGTCAAGCTAAACATAGACATGTGTGAAAGTTTCAAGACATACGAGAAACACTGATCGCCCTGCTTCTTTGACGAGGGAAGGGATTCACCAGTTAGGGCAGCCTGGTCAATAGAGACATTGATAGCATCCGTGAGACGGCAGTCGGCGGGAACGATATCGCCTATTTTGAACGAGATCATGTCACCAGGGACAAGGCCAGCAGACTCTATCTCGGCCCAACGACTGTCGCGCTTGACTTTGGCCTTGGGAGCGAGGGAATCCATGAGAGCTTTGACAGCGTTACCGGCGTTGCGCTCTTCGTAGAAACCGATGGTAGAGTTGACGAACAGGAGGAGGATGATACCGACGAAATCCTGCCAATCAGGGGCCCTGCCTTCACCGTTGGAAAGAACGATAGCGACGAGCGCAGCGCCTTCCATGACCCATGAGAGAGGATTCCACATGAAACTGAGAAACTATAAAAGGACCAGAACGGTAAGTGTCAGCCATAGACAAAGTCCAAAGAGGAACATACCTGAAGGAAGGCATTCTGCTCTTCCTGCTCCAGCTTATTGGGACCAAAGAGCTGTAGACGACGTTCAGCCTCTTCTTGCGTCAGACCTGCGTCAGTGCATTGAAGGAGGGTGAAGACGTCCTCTATTTGAATGGTTTCCAAGTCGACTTTTTCCTTATCGTAGAGGTCCTCCGCTTTCAACTCAATCTGCGCAGGACGTGATCAGTACAGAAAAACTCGTCAGGCAGAGAAACGCACAGTTGACATGTCAACATTGGCGTCTTGGAGCACAAATGTAAGGACCAGGTAAACAAGGAAGCGGGAAGTAGAAAGGGAAAAAAAAACGCACGAGTTGCCTTGTCTTCATCATGACCGAAATCCTTATACTCTCTCTTCTTCTTTTCGGGCTCAGGCTCAGTGGGAGTTGTATTCGCTGTGTCGCCCTGTGGGCCAGGTTCCTTTTCGCCGTTTGAACTCATAGTGTGTATTTGTGGAGATTAGCCGGGGGTATGAGAAAGAAGAGAGGGGGACTTAAGCCCTAAGGGACGGGTGGAACGCGATGGACGAACAGCGGAGGGAGCTAGTCGAGCGCGATGATGGTGGTGGAGAGAGGAAGGAATGTTGTCCGCGGAACCACACGCCCTTTTATTCCACCCCGAATTCAAAACGATCAAACATGAAAACATACGCAAATACCGAGTCTCCAGTCCCTCCGACATATTCGTCAACCCGATAGCGGCAGGGACAACAATGTCTCGCGATCCCCGCACACGTAAAGAAGCTCATATAGAACTACCCTGGCCTCCCCCATTCTCTTCTCTCTGCGTCTTCTCGCTGCTCATGTCTTCGTTGCCGAGCATCCGGAGGGCGGACATCGAAATCACGATGATCTCACTGGCTGGAAATAGATCCTCACGTTGCGTTCCGAAAACACCCTCTTCTAGCGCATCTTGGCGCGAAGTCCATCACCATCGCACAGCGTCGACGACAGCTCATGCACCAACAAATCAACTTTCATCAGCACTGCACACAACCACCGTGACAAACCGCGTCGTGACAATGTACTCCACCCCAACGAATCGCGAGCCCCATGGAAACCGAGTCTATTGAATGCACTGATCGACGCCCGCGCCCAACGACCGGACCGACACCCTCACTACTACATACGGTGTACAAGTAGCTAAAATCCCGCTGCTATAGGATTACATACCCGATATACACCCTTTGCGCCCATCACCCTTGCCGCTTCAGCGGTTTTAGCCAGAGGTTTCCCCTCCTCTGGGTCTCTGCAAGCCACATCATACCCGCTGACCCTTATCGAAATGTTCCTCCTGACGTTCAACGTTCAACCTCCGTTTGACACGCCGCCGCCCGATTACTATTTATAAAACTATTCTCGTTGGTCCATCGTGATCGAGATGACTCAAGGTACATATGTCATTTTGCGCATTACCGAAAAACCACTTCCGCAAACCCCCTGCCCGCTGCCGCCGGCAGGACACCGTGTTTTTCTGCGGGCATGAACTGGCTAGGTGTGCCGTGCAAAGTACATTTTTTCCAATGCACATGTGCGTGCAGAAGCTTCCAGCACCAGATCTGCGCCTCGTGCTCGGACTCGCGCGTCAGTTTGGACATCGGCTGTCCTTCCGCTAGTTCAACGCTTGTCACACCTTTCATGCAGAAACACGCCTCGTCCTCATGCACGGTTGGCATTAAAACATCGGACTTCAGTGGCCCCGAACGACACGGGATCGGTATTGCCGGCCCTTTGAACGCCATACTTATGCATAAGTAACCTGGAGTTACCTTTATAAGTATACCGCTCAGCTAATCTGCGGCACATTTGCCTTTGCCGTAAGCTCTGGCGGTCTTGCTGCAGTTTTTGCGGTCATCGACGGTAACTCTTTGTGCTTCATCCCATCTTTGAGTTTCCGCCCCTTTCCCTCCGGCGTTGGGTGAGGGCCTTCGGCGCGGGGATCCCGCATCCCGCAGAACCACTGTAGGCCGGTGACACCTATGTATCTATCATTTCCTCGAAGTTCCACACCAGAAAGCGTCCCACAAGCCTCGAGAACTCGAACCTCAAACCACGCTACGTACAGCAGCTCTAACTCCACCATCAGGCACTGTCCCGCGGAACCACCGACGGCACATCACATCACATCTATGGCTGCTCGACCGAGTCGAACCCATAAAGCAAAGCCACAGGCCCAATCTGTATGTATGTATATACGTATCTGTCTGTCTGTCTGTCTTTTCCTCGGCGCGCATCTTTTCCTTGGACACATGTCCAGCCACTGACCTCGACGCGGGTAGACTTACCCACCTTCTCTCCGACTCTACGCGCCACCCCCACCTGCTCAATACGCGACCTTGACATCGCTTCTATTTAACCACCAATGCTAGTAGTACTTGACCACCGCGGGGTATACATAAACGCCCCCTGCAGGGTCGTCCACCATGGACCCTGAGTGGCACCCCCACAGATAACATGAACAAGTAGCACGTCATAGTCAGGGCACCCAAGACTGACACTGGCAGGCTGCGGCAGGGTCCATGATCACCCTCCCCCCCCCACACGCACACACCATCGTGCAGATTCGGACTCGGAACGAAACGTGTGCCTCCAACGTGCTGCCTCTCTCGCGGTCGCCCTACTACCCCTAACTAGCTACTGTGATATAAACGCCGGGCCGATGGACTATACATTGGTTGCACACCCCTCGTAGCGTGTACGGTCGTGTTTTATTCCGAACCAAGGCTGCACGTTTCCAGTCCCCATGGTACCATGGCTCCAACATGCAGATCCTGCTACCTAGCACGCCCCCGACTCCCTCCGAGAAATCACTTGACCGCGAACAGTACTCAAATTGGCATTAATATTGCTCCGGGGCTCGCCAGGCTTACCGCATCCCCATTTCGCCTTCCAAACTTCCGAGCTTTTCGAGGCTGATCCTGGTATGCACTTACATACAGCATCGTGGCTTGCATCATGGCGTCTTCACGGTCCTCCCGGTCTTGGCCTTGATTTTTTATTTGCTCCCGTTAGTGCTGTTGTGCGTGGAGGACCGCTAAGCGTTGCGCTTTTTTGACGTCGCCTGTCTCGTCTTGTCGCGTCATCGATTTGCGAGGACGTCACGGGTGTACATCGCTTGGAATCCTCGAGCGACCGTACCCACGCGAGGTGTTCTCATCGCTTCAAGAATGATATTATGTACAGCACAACGTGTTCCAGCCTCGACGAAGACTCGTTCACTGTTGTTGTGAATTCCCAAATACAAAATTTTGTAACCTAGTTCGACTGTGGGCCCGATCGCTCACAAGCTCTCGTCAGTCAATCATGGTGTATGCTCGGGAACTGGAACGGCAGATCAGATTCTGCCGATAAGAAGTGTGGTATAGGTACAGCTCTACAGGCGTTTCAACGTCTCGAAGAGCACCGTGAAGTCGATCTCCACGCACCCCCCCCCACGAACGGATAGCCATCTGCCACACAACGGGACCCCACCTCACCGAAGCAGAGCGTAATTACGCTTCGAAGAACCGCCGAGACCCCTAAAAGAAGCACCAGTGCTCCTCGCGGGTGCCACGAGCACCGCCGAAGAGGGTCATGCGTCCACCGTGACCGGCAGGTGGATTTCGCAGTGGCGCGGCAGGGTATGTAGGGGTTGGTTTTTTGGAAATGGGGAATAGGGTATTGGGAATTGGCCATACGACGTCATGATATTGGATGGGGGTGGACTCGGACGCCAAGAGGGGGGCCCCCTGTCACGGTCTGATGGTAAGTTCATATGTCCTGTACTCTATACAGAATGCTTGAGCGGCCGAGGGGGAAGGGGGATCGGCAGGTCAGGAAAATTGGGCTCCGCGCGAAAATTCAACTTGGGTAGGCAGAGGATATTTCGAGCCTAAGTTCTATTGGCCAGCCTCGATCACAACAACTTCTGTCATGGTAATGCCACTACTACACAGCACATTCTCTTGGCAAGTATATACTTCTAGCCGTTTCAACGTCTTCAAGCCTTTTCGCCCCTTGAGGGGTCGCTCGGGGCCAAGGCTTGGCATCGTCGACGTCACAGTTTCCAAGAGTCACCAAGACATATAGTACAGCCTTGGCCTCGTCGGATACCGGGGGCGAGTAAGAGTACAAGACTTGGCCGAGCTAGAAGATGATAATTGCCAGCAAATTGCCAAGTTGGTTGAACTGTTGCACGGAAGCAGGATCCACGAACGATGTTGATTGTTGGGTGTTCCGGATACCCCCTCGCTGCTGCCAGCGGGCAAGAATCGACTAGGCGTGCCGTGCAGAGAACACTTTCCGGAAGTGTCTACTTGGTGTCTACAACTACTCACGCGGCGCAGAAACTTCCAGCATTGACGCATGCTCAAGACGTTTTCGAGTCAGTGTTGGACACCGGTTATCCTTCCGCCACCCTCGATGCCTAAGTGTGTATTACGCCTTTCCGTGTACATAGAAGTGCATTGCATGCAGCGGGCTTCAAAAGCCCCCAACGACGCGGATTTTCAATCTGTATTGCTGGTCCTTTGAATGTCGTATTTCGAAAAATTGACTGTCTTCCTGCTCCAAGTTCTAAGTCCATACCAGCCTGCACCACCCGCCTCGCCACATGTTACAATGTTATTTCCTGTACAGCGACACTGAACCCAGACTACAGTACACTATGGTCACAGCCTGAGCACTCCTTGCTGCGGGTAAAGTCACATTCACCATAGCTTGACATGCACATTGCAGATCCTAGAAGGTCCGAAGTTTAGGATATCACTTGATCATGAACCTGCCTTGCGCTTGACTTTTGTATTGGAGGCCTTAGTACCGTCCATTTTTGCTGTCGCGTCGTTCCCACGAACGAACCCCACACTAGGTTTCCCTTCGAACACGCGCTAGGAGTAGCTAGAGTCATTCGGGTTATTCGGTGGTGACGCGATCGTCATAATTCCTTTGTGCATTGGCGTTACGATCCGACCTATGTGTATAGCCTTGGACGACTTCGAGTCCTTGAAGCCACTTTACCAGGACAAAGTCCTATCTACTTTAAGCGTAGGGAATCAGCCCTCTCGATCAGACAACCCCCTTCGCAATGTCTAGGGATGCTGCAATGCATGATTCTCATGTGTGTATGGGCTCGCGGTGGTCTATCGCCGTAACTTGGGAGAGCACTTACACCGATCCCTTACTAGGAGTCAAGGGGACTTTTCGGGCGGCTATGCTCGGACATATACACAAGGTTTTCGTCGACCAAATTTCTTGGCTCCTCCTCATACCTCCTTTTTGTTGGCATAAAAGGCCGCGTATACCTATCGTTGTCATTCGCTCAAACCAAGCTTGTCACAAATGAAGCTTGACATCTTTATTTTAACCGCTCTCGCCGGCTGCGCCCTTGCTGGTGCCGTTTCCGACGTTGAGACTCGGGGGCCTGCTGGCGACCTTGACCTTGACCTCACAGGTCGTGAGCTTCCCAAAATTGACGTTGAGGTCCGCATCTTTTGTTGACATTTCGCGTCGTTATGTTCTTATGCTTTCCCAAGGCCCGAGAGCCCGTCGATGTCGAGATTGATGTATGTATCATTTATCGGCCTTTTGCTTCGTTCTGTTCCTCATTCCTTCTTACAGGTTCGTGCGGTTGCCACACCCGGCGAACCTGGGCAGCCCAACGAGCCCGGTGAACCTGCTCAGCCGAACCCCAGATGCCCCCCTCGCAGGGAGGCCAGGCCCTGGGTCCGCCGGGGAGATTGGCCTTTCAACACTACGCGCTATGTGGGCTGGCTCTTCAGATCATTAAGATTCAACACCAGGGTCGTTTACGTCCTGTTCCACCCTGACACCGAGGATTGGTTCTACACGGTCTCCGCCAACGAGCGCAGGCTTGCTATCCGCAATTATGGTTATGAGGGTAGGGGATTCATTGGCTTCATCTTTCGCGACCGGCGCTGTGGTGGCTCGCGTTTGTACCGCATGTATAACCCTGTCAGGCGACACCACTTCTATACTACCTCGGAGCTTGAGAGAGCCAAAGCCAAGCTGAATGGTTGGAACGACCAACAAACTATGGGATATATTTTCAGGTTCTAATGCCCACATTGAGTATGTCCAGATCTCCTCATGCCGTTGAATGACCACTCACGACCCTTCCATGATTGTTATATAGATTGGCGTTCTCTTCTCGTTACTAGTTATCTTACCATGGTCACTTATCCACGCCATTCTCACACCTACATCTCCAGATGTGCCGCGGTGATCTTCCAGCATCCTCATGTTTACTATGTGGAATGACAAGATCTGTAAAAATACCCTAAACATCACCCGCAACCGGTCATCGCTGTTCGCGGATCGTGTCCGCTTCAAGTCCCTCTCACATTCTGAACATTCTAGGTATGTCCACTGCCTTCCGGCAGTGTCGTAACCGTGCAACGGTCATTTCACCCTTCCGATTTTGCACCTGTATCTCGAACCAAGAAAAGCATCTGGTTTCCATTCGAAAATGTGTCTTACCCCTCAAAGGTGAAGTTAAGGGGTCATGTTTGAATTAGCCACGCCCCATGCTGACTTGATCTTAGACTGCTGTACTCAGGCAATACCGACCTGACCGATATGTAACGGGGGTCAAACTTTGGTGAATCCAGATCCTATTCAAAGTCGAGGAAATCCAAGCTATTCTTCCACCAGACAACCCCTCTTAACGACGTCTAGAGATGCCATATTCAGGTGCTAAAATGAGCGTTCTATCACGGGTGTACGACGTCCTCAGAGCCTGTCGCTATATGCTTAGGAGAGCTCCAAGAAAGCATGATATCACCTTCCCTTGCTAAGAGTAAAGCAGACGCTCTGCTAGGGTTCAGATTTCGTGACAAAAAGGCATTTGCTTCTTGCACTCTCCTTTTTTTTCCTGCATAAAAAGCGCAGACAGCTTTTACCTGTTTCATCCGGTCAATCCACTCTTTCGACACAATGAAATCCAACATTCTTGTTCTGGCTGCGTTTGCTGGCAGCGCTTTCGCGGGTGTCGTCACTAATGTTGAGAGTCGCGGGCCTGCCGGTGACCTTGACCTCGTGGGTCGTGAACCGCTTGATGTCGACATCGTGGTATGTATTACTTGCTGCCGTATCCCCTCGTTGTGTCCTTATACCCGCCGAAGGTCAGGGAGCCCCTCGAGATTGACGTTGACGTATGTATCCTTTATTGCCTATCGTTTCGTTGTATCCTTATCCCTTCTCAAGGTCCGGGAGCCCCACGATGCTGAGATCGACGTATGCATTATCCATCCCTTTTTCTTCCTTGTGTCTTGATACCTTCTTAAAGGTTCGGGCGCCCCTTCCTCCCCCTGACGGTGGGTGCCCCACCCGTAGGCAGGCGGTACCCTGGCTCCGCCGCGGAGATTGGCCTTTCAACACCACGCGCTTTGTCGGCTTGATCTTCAGGACCAGATTATTTAACACAAGGGTCGTTTATTTCTTGACCGACAATCGCACCAAGGATTTTTTCTATACCACCTCACGCAACGAGCGCAACAGTTCTATTCGCAATTTTGGTTATCAGGATAGGGGAATCCTGGGCTTCATCTTTGTCAACCGGCGCTGTGGTGGCTCGCCTTTATACCGCATGTATAATCCCGTTAGGAAACACCACTTTTATACTACCTCGCAGCTTGAGAGGTCCAAAGCCAAGCTGAATGGTTGGAACGATGAAGGCGTCATGGGATTCATTTTCAGTCCTTAGCTTTCGCTTTCCGTGTGTCCAGTTCCCTTTTAATCCGATGAATGCCCACTCACAACGCTTGCATAAATAATAGATCTGATGAGATCTCTCTCCTCTCCCCATTCTCCTCATCTTTGTATTAGGTGCAGTCATTATGGGCATTTATCCACGCAAGTCCCCTCCTGCCCCGCTTCATACTTCACATCCTTTTTCCATCACCATTCATGTGTTTTTAGCATAATCTCAGAATAACACGCGCAAAAAATGGCCCATTGTAGGGGTTCTCCTACGGGAGGCAAGTTCCTGCCGGTAGAGAAGCAGAGCTGTTTGGTATCAGATCGAGTCGCATTTCCCTACGACTCAACGATCTTTCGATCTCTCGCGGGCCGCCTTCAGAGCATTATCCACAATCTCCGTCATGGCAATGACCGCTTCTTCCTCTTGCGACCGACCGATGAGCTGTAACCCCACAGGACACCCTGCAAACAGATCCGTGGAATCTACGTCATTCATGAGCTGCTTAAATACAACATAGATTCAAATGAATCAACGACGAACATAGCTGGAAAATCGCCTCGTCTTCGTGGTTGTGGAACTTATGTGGCGGCAGGGGGAGATCGAGCTTGGGGTCCACAAAGGTCACGGGGAAGACGGTACAGGCATAATCGAGGGCATTACATAGAGTGGTATAGAAAGAGTCGCTATGGGCGCCTCTCAGTTACCTCAATTCGGTTTGTATAGAAGGATACTCACGTATTCAGTCCGTGTGGAACAGCTGTATAGGCGACCGCTGGGGATATGATGGCATCCACGGGACGACCAGTACCAGTCCGGAAAATTGTTCGTTCCCAGTGGTCGAAATGAGATTTTCTCAGCTCCCGCTTCTCTTTGTGAAGTTGCCAAAGCTGTTGAGTGACGGTTGCGCATCAGTGCGGTATTCGAATCCTTAAGAAAAAAGCTTGTCACGTCATGGGCGCTAAGGTGAGCTGCTTCACCAACAAGCGTTTTGGCGAAGGGTTCGCTTAGGGTGCTCATATGAGCACTGGTAGGGGGAACCATGGTCTTAATCAAAGGCTCTCCAGAGAGCTCGCACTGTGCACGGTAGTCGTGGCCGCCGTCTGCAACAAAGATCGTTTCCTGCACGTTTAAATTAGCACGCACCATGAACGAGATGTGAAGTACACAAGGCGAACTGCGTTCTTGTATATTTCCAGATGTCGGTGGGGTTCCCAGTTGATAACTGGGCAACGCCGTCTCAGCAAAGCCCTGACAAAACCAAGCATGTACCCGACCTTTGTGCCCAACAGCCTCCAGTGCGGCCTTCGTCATTTCCATTGCTCGTTGAAGTGGTGGGTGAGGTCGTACGACACCATTGTCCCAAAGCATAGCGAAGCAGAGCCCCTTTCCTCCACCGTGATATACGAGAGTGTACTCTTTCTCTGACCATTCCTTTCGTAGGACGAGGGGATCTTTGGTCCATGGTTTCGCGTCGATGATGGCCTTGGTGAAGATCTTTACCCCAGACATCGAGTTCGCCATCGGACCAAGCACAGAGGATATAGATTCCTGCCCTTCGAGCGCATTGACCGCTCCATAGTAGGGTAAGCGCTCATAAGACGGTCGGAGAGTGTAGAGACCACAGAAAGCGCTCGGAATACGCAATGATCTACATTGAATTGTCGTTCGCAATTAGCCTAGACGTCAAGGACGGAAAGGGGATCCTGACCCTCCAATATCAGTGCCTACACCAAGTGGGCTCCCTTTCATGGCCAGGAGAGCCCCTTCTCCGCCGGAAGATCCGCCTGATGTCAGCTTGCGATTGAAAGGATTTGTGGTGCGGCCGAATACATGATTGTACGTCTCGCCCCACTAAAGGACCAAAGTAGGTAATAGACGCTTCACAGGATGAAAGGGCTCACCATGAGTGTTTGCGGGACATTGGTGCGCACGAAAGGTACCGCACCACAATCACACAGTATCTCGACGAGGACGGAGTCACTGTCAGCATATTTGCCAACCCAGGAAACATATCCTGCAGCCGCCATCCACGCTCAGTCTAGTCAAGGGCTAGCGCTGGTACGACACGTACCCATGACCGTTTCGAGGCCTCTCATCGTGAATTGATCTTGACATAAAGTGAGCGTCCGCTACCAGAACAGATATCACATTCGTCTGTTACCTTTCAGAGAAATAGGTAAGCCGTGCAAAGGGCCGACGGGTTTGCCGGTTTCGCGTAGAATATCGTCCAGTTGTCGTGCCTGTTCCAAGGCACGCTCAACGAATATTTCAGTCATGCAATTAGTCTAACCATCGCAAGTTAGATGGCAGTGGGACTTTTCGGGCGGGCGTACGAGTTGTTGTGCGATGATAGCTCGTTTGTAGAAAGCTGTGGTGACCTCCACTGATGACCATTCCGCAGAGTGTAGTTTATCTAGAATAAAGCTGACATCCGTGGTCTCAGTTATTTCCAGTTCGCGCTCGGTAAGCAGTCCAGACTCGACAGGGACATCTAAGACTCGATCCTGCGATTCCGGAGGCGTTTCGATGATCCACCCTCGAGGAATCGCCGCTAATTGTGCCCTCTTCTTTGTAGAACATATGTCCTTCCAGTCTTCATGAGCGCTCATACCAACGGAAGTGGGGCGAACCAAGATCTTTTTAAGATGCTGCCGGAGCATGAACTTGAAGGTTGAGCAGTGCCAGGCACGATGGCTTTGACCGTATCACTTTTGATGTCGTCAACTTTCCCTTACCCCTTGGACGATGAAACTGATGAACTTCTTCCGGTTGCACTACAAAATGGTCGTTGCACTTGCTGAACTGCATTACGGTTTTTATTCACCGCCCACAAACTTGTTGCGGCACCCATCACTAGAATTTCTCTGAGGATGTTCTTGTCTTCCTCTTTCTGCATTCTTTTGGCCTCCGCGCTCATTGCTCGCGCCGATGTGTTCCCCAATTTCCCTGCAGCTGACGTTTTGCGGTCTGGCTCGACATGCCATATCGGATGGGCGGGAGATACGGCTTCTACTACCGCTTGGAAGGACATGACCATCCAGCTCATGACGGGAGACAATTTTAATATGGTGCACATCACCAGTGCGTGAACCTCGTCATCACTATTTCTTTACTGTAGACTCTGAATGCGGTGACTAGCGGTCGCGACCGGTCGGGATGGCACTGTTGACGGAACATTTGACTGGATATGCCCAGAGGTCAGTGGAATATCATTGACGAATGACAACTATAACTGACTGCTTCTTAGGTCATTCCCAACTCTGCTATCTATTTCTACCAGTTTAGGTCCCCTCACACACCAAACTACCAATGGACCACCCGTTTCACGATCGCTTCATCTACCGGACAAACGACACCACCAACCAACAACACCCAGCCCGGCGGCGCTAACATTCCGTGGGGTACCGGCGCCCTCAAGGACCCCTCGACGGCTGTCCCACCCCCGGTGTTCCCAACTTCTACCACAACGATAACTACTCCGTCGACACCAACACCAACCGCGACCTCGACTCCGACGAACGTTGCCCCCGGTGTTGTTCCCGGCTGCACATCGTTCTTCACGGAAACCAACTTGCTCTGCTACGAAATTGCTGCGAAATTCGGCATCACCGTAGAGAACGTACGTCTTCCTGATTGACCTCTCGCCGGTCAATGATATTGATGCCTCTCTCTCTCTCAAGTTCGAAACCTGGAATGGCGGCCCGAATGTCTGCAACGTCCTCCAGACCGGCCTAGCATACTGTGTCGCCGCCCGCCCCACGAACGTCGCACCCGGCGTCATCGCAGGTTGCACATCCTTCTTTACGGAGACCAATCTTCTCTGCTACGAGATCGCAGCCCAATTCGGCATCACCGTCGAGCAGGTATGCACCGAAGTTTCCTTCCAGTTTTATGACCGCTTACGGTCCTTTTGTTTCACAGTTCCAATCGTGGAATGGCGGCTCCAGCGTGTGTGGGGTCCTCCAAACCGGCTTGGCGTACTGCGTAGCGGGACCGGCGACCACGACACCCACAACCACAGCACCCCCAGTCTCCACACCAACGAACGTGGGGTCTGGCGTCGTGGCCGGATGCATGAAATTCTTCACAGAGACGGATCAGTTGTGCTACCAGATCGCGGAGACCTACAGCATCACCGTCGCGCAGGTACGTGTGTCGTTTCCTGTCAGCTCGCAAGGTCGTAATCTGACTCCTCTGCAGTTTGAAAGCTGGAATGGCGCCGGTGTCTGCAATGTTCTCCAGACGGGAACGGCGTACTGTGTGGCTGGGCCTTGAGCTATTCATCACTCGTTTTATCGTATTACAACCACATTCGTTTGATTGCTTGCTTCGTATAATTTACAGGGCCAATTTATGACGCTCCAAAACGTTATCACCTTCATTCCACATATTCTGAGGGCGGACCTCTATCGGACAAGTCCACGACACTCACAGAGGAGCTGATAAACTTCGTCGTTGAAAAACGAAGAACTTGTATACGACGAACAGAACATTCAGGGACCGCAAGAAAACAAATCTCGTGAATGCTTTAGCGCAAGCCAATGCCGTATAAACACGTTCAGAACAGGTACGCCTACTGCTAACTTTATACCACCCGCCTCGCGGCTCATGCCGTCTCGGCATTCGGTCCACGTACCCCGACTTTCGTCAGTGTACCCATCGATGCCTTTGCTTCGGTCCAGACTTCTACGCTTTTGGCTCTTCAGAATCAAAACAATTCTTATTACAATCCAAATACAAGATTTTCGACGCGATTCAAACAACCCAAAACCCAGAACAGACCATGTATCCAGGTCATCAGGTCCCTCGCGGCTCAAATCTCTTCCGCAGTCCCCGCTCATGCAACACTGATCTTCTTGGGCGCCAGTTCAGGAGCCGCCTTCGGGAAAGTCACTGTCAAAACTCCATTCTCCATGGCGGCCTTGATTTCTTCCTCCTGCAGAACAATCCCCGTCAGCATCTTCTTCGACAAGCACAACGAGATAAACAAATTGTAGCCATACCTTGACACCCACTGGAAGTTGCAGAGTCCTGGAGATCTTGCCGAAACGCCTCTCCTTGACTGCATACCCGTTCTCCTCATGCTCTTCCGAGATCTTCGTTTCAGCGGAGATGGTGAGACGCCCGTTGTGAAGGTCAATGTTTACATCTTCCTTCTTGAGCCCGGGCAACTCGAAGGTGGCGGTCACTTGGTTGTGCTCCGCGTTTTCGTGGAGGTCCATCCTGCACATACAGGTCAGTTCGTGCCCTGATGTCACGGTTTTGAAAAGTGCTTACCTTGGCTTCAAGCGGCGGACAGCGTTGTCGTCGGGTGCGCGACGCGTCTGCAAGGCGCCGGCGTTGTTGACCAGAGGCGAAAGGGTCTCGAAGAGGCGGTCAAAGTCGTAGAAAGGCTCGTAGTAGAAGATAGATTGCGACATTGTATGTAGAGTGCTTGCAAGTTCAAAAGACGCTAGATGTTTTGTTTTGCTGACCTTGGTGCAGACATA
The DNA here is from genome assembly GCA_025854295.1 of Lyophyllum decastes. Lineage (NCBI taxonomy): Eukaryota > Fungi > Basidiomycota > Agaricomycetes > Agaricales > Lyophyllaceae > Lyophyllum > Lyophyllum decastes. The sequence continues at coordinate 589,734 of CP107709.1, forward strand.
AACCCTCCTTTTATACCTTGGGATAGTCATTCACAGTACCCCGAAGAAGCATTTGTTGTTGGTACTGGTGGCGTTCGCTCCAGGCCCAGAAACTAATGGCCAGTCCTTTCTCACTCATCGAAGCACTTCGTAGAAGGTTCTCGAACCTCCTCGGCCTGGGGCTTGGAGCTGGCCAACTCTGGACGCGGGCTGCCCTCTGGATTGTTGGAGCTCCAAAGACAGAAGCTAGTACAATACAGGTGCGCCCCCTCGTCTGATACCAGCCAAGCTGGCAGACTTTCATCGTCATGTGTCGTCCACCGCCTTCGGGCGAGCCCGTGAGCCCGTGCAATCCCCGGTTTGACCAGCATTACCCAGCAATTTCAGAACATTGTTTCTTCACATTTGACTCAACATTAGACTGGAAGTGAGGCACAGCGCGGAGAGCAAGTTGGAGAGATATCGAGGAGTGAAGAAGTTGTTGCCGCTCGGACCAAGTCCGGCAGGATCCGGCCCGGCATCAAATTAGGCAATCGAACTTTTTTGCAACAAGCTGTTCATCTACCCACTGCCTGTTTGAAGGCATTTCCTTCATTTCACCCGGACCTCACTAGGGCCTATATCCAAACTTCTAGCTTCTATTGAGACCTCACGATGTAGAGCAAATTGCGAAATTAGGCTCTGCTTCCCCGTCCTCAATAATGAATTTCTCGTTGAAAAAGTGGGGTATATACCGTGCTGCCTCCATTTTTCCGACTGTAACAATATATTTAGCCATATCCCTGGTACACCTGCTTGAAGTTGCAATGCTATTTCCATGCGGTAAGATTCCGCTTGCAGAATTTGCGCCACATCAATGATGACCACATACACAGTTAATCCGGCTGCGAGGGCTCTAGATGCCACACATCCTTTTCAGTTTCAACTTCCTACCGTACGAGCCCCTTCTAATCCTCAGCATCAAATGTTCATTCCTTAGAGACGCTAGGTTGTTGCACAGTTTGGCTCGACGAACCGCCCTTTGGAAATACCTTCTCAACCGCGCTAAGAAACGAACTCATACTATTTCAACGAGTGATTTCTGCGCAGCTGCTAGTTCAAATCGTTGTGCTAGGATATCCTAGAATAACAATGTTAGAGGTAAGCATTGAGGCCAGAAACCTCCTCGTCGTCCTATATTCGTCTATAGAATTAGGCCTTGGGGTAGAGTTGCAAAGAATATAGACACCTTACTACAGAAGTTATGAGACCGATGTTGACTTCAGATCTGAAACCGTGCCCTCGTGGATGTTCGTGAAGCCAAGTTACAACATTCTCATGTTATGAGATGCCAATACAGTACGGTAGCACTATTAGGTATACCGTGACAAGATCGAAAGGTTTATGAGTACAAGGGGGTTGTAAAGAGAGGGTCATCAGGAGCAGAAACCGCGTGTGTATCAGGATTAAAAATGCCCATGTAACTAAGAAAGATAGAGGAAGGTTAGGAGAGTAAACTGTATGATTGAGACAACCATCCTGCTAGTGAGGACTTGTACGTATGGCCGTACGTCAACTCGCTCGCGTCCTCCGCACTAAGCTTAGGCGACGGTGATTCTCTTCGGCGCGAGCTCGGGAGCCGCCTTAGGGAAGGTCACGGTCAGAACCCCATTCTCCATAGATGCCTTGATTTCTTCTTCCTAAAGATATGCATTAGTCTCTGCGTCGACCAGAAATGACAGGTATGGCTTACCTTAACTCCTTGGGGAAGCTGCAAAGTCCTGGAGAACTTGCCGAACCGCCTCTCCTTCACTGCATAGCCATTTCCCTCGTGCTCTTCCGAGATTTTCGCTTCAGCGGAGATGGTAAGACGCCCGTTGTGAAGGTCAATGTTTACATCATCCTTCCTGAGCCCGGGCAGCTCGAAGGTTGCGGTCACTTGGTTGTTCTCTGCGCTCTCGTGGAGGTCCATCCTGCATATACAAATCAATTCGTGCATTGATATTACGGTTTTGAAAAGTGCGTACCTCGGCTTCAAGTGGCGGACGGCGTTGTTCTCGAGCGAGCGACGCGCAACGGAGGTGCCGCCGCTGGTGACTTGGGGCGCGAAGGCCTCAAAGAAGCGATCAAAGTCGTAGAAGGGTTCGTAGTAGAAGACAGAGTGCGACATTGTTAATACGGTAGTTGTGAGCTGGAAAGGCTGTGGAAATTGTGTCTTTTGTTGAGCTTGGTGTGGAGAAGAGCACGGCTTTTATAGTAGGGACATAATGTTCGAGAAATTTCGAGAAGTACTGTGTTGTGGAGATGGTGGCTATCTAGGCTGGAGTCCAATGGCCCCGTCTTTTCTTCGTGGTCGGAGTACTCTGTGCAAGTTTCCAGAACTTTCTGGTATGGGAGGCGGCCGAAAGAACACGGTGTTCTGGTTGTGTCTGTTGGGTTTCTAAACAATTGGAAGGACCAAGAGCACCTCTGCTGCAGGGTAGTTGGGGAGTTCAACGTTGGCTAGAGTTCTAGAGTGACTAGGCTGGCGGTAGTAGGTACAAGTTTCAGCAAAGTCTTATCTTCTTTTCCTCCAAGGTCCGGTTCACCTAGTGATTCTGCAATATCGTTTTGCCTCCACATCCGATGTGAAGATGAGCCTAACGTCATCGATATCGGCGAGGAGTAGAGCTTTCGACGAGCATGTTGGCGGAACGGCGGAGCCTGTGGCGTGGTATCATCGGAATTCTAAAATTGGGAGATCCTTTTACTCCACTCGAAAGGCTGCAGGTTCTGAAATCCGAAGTTGATACTAATACTGTAGAGGTGGGAGAAGTAGGATGGTACGATTACATATCAAAAATCATTACAAATAGGATACAAGGGAGACATTAAGGGCATAAAGATATGTATGAGATAACCACGGGTACACCAGTCTGGAACTGTCACAACGAACCACTCAATCCTCGGCTAGCAGATCATTCACCTCGTCCTCTTCTTCCTCATCGTCGTCCCCATCCATGATGGAATCAAACGGAATCTCTGTTGTGTCTCCATCAAGCATATGATCGATTTCGGCATCTAGTTGCTCCTCTTCTTTGACTTCAGCCGACCTGCGAGTGGGTCTTGTGGTTGCAGAAATCTATTTCAGTATTGCGGAGGGAGACGGGGGAGTGATACATACTGTCGTTTGGCTCGTTTACTGTGAGGAACGGGAGTAGCTTGCGTTTCATCGCTATCCGAGCTTATCTCGATGATCTGGACAGGCTTCTTCATCGCCCTGTATGTCAGAAGGGATCAATACACAGGTGGGAAGAGCAACAGTTCTTTCCTTACGCAGATCGCTTTGGAAGAGTCCGTGTCGGTGCTGATGGAGGTGGTGGTGTGCCAAACTCCGTAACATCGTCGTCTGAGTCTTCATCCGATTTCGAGAGTCGAGGACGCCTGCATAGAAGGAATTGAAGGCCGACGTATCTATCCATGACAAAGTGCTTACTTGGACTTGGACTTTGACCTTCCACGTCTCGACGACGTCGCCGACGTCGGCTCCTCGCCTTCTGTAGTTGTGGTGACGATACTATCCGATCGCCTGATGCAACATTATAATCAATCAGCCGGTAGCCATTGGTCGGCAGAGGGCTTACCGCTTCCTGGCCTTCTTCTTGGGCTCGTCCAGGCTTATAACCTCGTCATCATCCGGAATAATCTCGTCCAACCATGAGAAGAGCTCCTCAAGCTTCTCAAGCTTCCTGTACTCCTCCTCACTGAAATCTTCTAACTGCTTCCCGAACTTTTTGTTGATAGCAGTCTCGAACTTCGTGAAAGCGTTGTTCGTGGTTGTATCACGTAACGGGCGACGCTGGTATAGTCGTTGCGTCAGAGAAAAGGCCAGACCGAGGGATATGAGGAGGCACATACAGAACGCAAGCCATGCATCAAAACCTTGAGCTCTTTAATCTTGTCATCGTCCACAAGGTCCGGAATATACAACTTCCCGAGTAACTGACAAAAGACTTTTTTGTCCTCCTCTAAAGCAACGCAAACACGTCAGAGACGACGACTATATGCCTACACAACACTTACTTTCCCAATCTTCTTTGAGAAGGACCGTGAGGATATCGATGGCCATATCTACCTGGACGCACATGTGTGCTTGATGCTTCGCGTCAGTATTGTCTTGTGCATCACTAAAGAACAGTGTTAGTCGACCACATCGTGAAGAGCGGAATAAACACTTGCACCACACTGCGCAGCTTAGTGGGATCGGTCCAGTCGACGAACAGCGCAGCGACCTGCGCTGCGCTGATCATCTCGTCATCATCCTCCAGATTTTTGCGATCCTTGTTAAGTGCCTTGTACGTCTTTAGGAAGATCTGTGTAGAAAAAATGGCCCTTAGTCAACGTCGTGGGGCAGCGAAACTAGAAAAAGACACACCTGACGCATGGTGTTCTGGTTGATGGGAGAGGAATAACAGTAGACGGGGAAGAAGAAGGTTAGACATTGCCGCAACTCCTGGTTGTTGACCGTAGCGGGAGATAGATAGGCCTTGATCAGGTTGATCACCACCTAACACCAAGAAAAACCGTTAGTAAAAGACAAATTTCGACCCGGGAGATAGGGATATACATTGTCGTCGGTGATCATGCCTGACAGGACGAGCTTAGAGATACCGATGCACAGTAGTGCCCGCACCTTGTCGGAGGTTTCAGTAGCGAGGAGCCCGACGAGGAATGGAACAATCTTGGGAAACTACAACCTTGAGATTTCCAGAAGTGACACCAGATGATAGATGAGAATCACCCACATCCTCTGGTCTCTCCTTGCGCAGATCTCGGTCGTGCACCATAAGCACATCGAATACAACTTGCAGTAAACTCGGTCTCAGTACCTCAGGGGAAATGGTCAGCTGTGTCGTGAAAAGCACGATCGAACTAGCAGCAAGTCGCTAGAAGGTGCACACATTAGTTACGAGGGTCATATTCAGAAAAAGTACATACCTTCGCGATTAGGCAGCAAAGGCCGAGGCTCACCAACCCCTTCTCCCGGAAAATTAGTTCCTTCCTTTTAACGGAAGGGATAATCAGATCCTTGAGAATACCGTCTAATGTAACATTTTCCTCCAGGGTCTGTCACTTCCCTGTCAGCATAACGTTCTGGATGATAACGGAAATCAGACTAACGCTGTTCACTCGTTCTAGCATGCCGATACAGAGTGAGAGGCATCTCAAGTCCATAGCGTCCGCGCGATTCTTCTCTTCAGGGGTCTGCTCTTCAAGCGGTTTCTTGGCGCGAGGAGGCCGCACTGTGGCTGGTGTTCCACCAAAAGTCGTCTCTCCGTCAGCATCCTTCTATTGTTGACGCGTTAGTATGTCTAAATCGGCTCCACAACAAAGCACTCACTGTAGGATCTTCCTCTTCATCATCACCACAATCCCGCAAGTCTGACACGATTTCCACGACGACTCGGATGAGGTCTCTCTCACTGACAGACAACACTCTCAGAACGTCGAGGCACGTGGCTAAAAGCACCTCGGGCAGCTCCTCTCTCGACAACATGTCACCTAGAAATCATGAATGGATCAGAGACAAGGACGGGTCGACAAGGCCCAGACGGCACGCACGGACAAGCTGGAACATTTTCCTCCTTCCGATCTCATCCGAATAATCCAAGTTGACCGCCAGGCGTAGGAGCTCGCCCACAATGGCCTCATTTTCCAGACGCAGCTCCTCCCACTTGAACTTCTCGTCGTCCGTGAGCTCTTGCAGAAGTCTCTCCTCCGCTTCCCCTTCTGTGTCGTCGGTCAACTTGTTGTATGCAGCTTGGATGCGGAAGGCCAATGCAGTAACTTCGGGGAGGGCTGCTTCGAGTCGCGCTTCTTCCTTCGTAGCCCGTCCGTGCTCGACAAACACACGAGCAAGGAAGGCCGTTTCAGGCGTAAGGTTTTCCCAATAGTCGTCTTAACGCCAGTAAGCGAGGATGGCGGACGGAGCCAAACAAAACGACGTACTTCCGAACTCTATGTTCTCGAAAATCTCCGTGCGCGTAGCGAAGACGCTCAGAACCGCATCCACCGCAATGCTGCTCTCCGCCAGATCGAGCATCCTCAGGAGCGCCACGACTCCGCTCTCAATTTTCACATCCGGCTTCCCCTCTTTCACTTCTTCCGTCTTGGTAGGCCGCTCCGCGAGGACATCGACCCATTTACCCAAGAGCGATGCGGCTGCGTTCCGGACGCTGAGTTCGCGGTCGCCCAGCCCGTGGCGAATGATGAGTTCGCGTTGGGCGATCGACAAGGTGCGCGGGTGCGCAGGGCCCATGGCATCGGTCTCACCAACAGTAATATTCGAACCGAGGACGGTGCTGTAAACGTGTCTGCGGATGGTGGTGTCGGTGTCCCGGGCGCGATTGAGAATCTGAGGAAGGGTGGTGGGGTTGACGGGGATGTTAGGGAGGACTGCACGGCGGACTTCACTGTCAGGGTAGGGTTAGTAGCACACGGTGAAGGTTGGCTTGGGAGACATACGGAGAAGAGTCGTGTTGAAGCATGTCGACGAGGACGTCTAGGACGGTCTCGCCATCCCCTACTTCCGAGGGGTCTTCCGCACCCGACAGCTTGGAGAGTGCGATTACCGCCTGCACGCGGACAGAGGGTTCTTTGTCGTTTGCGCGATCTAGCAGGGAGGAACGGAGCTCAGTGTAGATTTCTTCGCTGCGTGAGGTCAGAGGTGTCCATGACAGCAACTGGCTGGACTGACTCGACTTCTCCTAAATGTGACACCATCTCTGCCACCGTCTGAAGTACACGATACCGAACCGACTTGTCTTTCGACGCGAAACCTTTGAACAAAAACCTGAGCAAGCGGGCGGTGAACCTCGACGCTGTGGTGTCGTCTTCCTCGTGCTCCCCTTCATCGGCGTTTTTTTCTTCGGCAGCTAAGACGGACTTAGCTATCACATTTATGCTTGAAGAGAACAGAGAACTACCTTTCTCATTGACGAATTTGATGTACTGCCCGACAAACTTCACGACTCGATCAGCCTGTGCGACGCCCTTCTTCACAGGCAATACGCGCGTTAGCATATGGAAAATAGCCTCCTCAAACATCTTCTCCCCAATAAGCTTGACTCTGCCTTTCTTCAAGTGTTCCATACACTCTGCGGCGGTTGTTTGTACTTTGTAGAGTGCGACTAGGTTCTTCTGGTGGTTCGCCGTGTTGTTCTGTGCCTGATCCAGGATTCTTGGGATATGTGTGGACACCTGTTCGCGCACAGCAGCAGCATCTGCTTGGAGGATCCGCCCAGGCATGGCGGTAGAGGGGGAGTTAGTGGATCAAGCAACTGAACCGTAAACGAGATTGGGATTATCGATCACGTGGGAGACGCGACCACGGAGTCGAGCCGAGTTAAAACACAGTCCGCGACCAGTGCAGTCAACAACCAACACCACCTGCAAGGCCTTAGGAGAATTTAGAGGCCACCTATCTAAGAGTATTCTTCCACGGGTAGCTGCTAGCAATTTTCAAATTGCAGTTTTTCAACTCTGACAAATTCCCATCTCGCAACATTTTTATGATCCAAGAACTCGATAGAGCGTCAGTCATGGATCTCTCGGACTTCTAGGACTGTCGAGAGGAAGCCACGGATGTGATGGTGGGGAAGACAAGTGGGACGCAGAAACAATGAGGTTGAAAGACGGAAGGAGGGAAGATATGAAATGTCAGCGGAATGGGATATGTGCATTGGTGGTTAGAACCAACATATTTGCCGTTAAAGTCCTTCCTCCGAATCCGGAACCTCGTCATTCGCGCTGACCACATCAGTTCCGAGCAGAGCTGCATGCAGGATCCTCTCGTCTCCGTATTCTCCATCCGCGAACGCACCAACTGCGTCCCAGAACGCGAGACTCGGTTTATCGCGGAGGGCCTGGGTCTGAATCCTAACGCACTCCCAATACTCCGGATACCATCCCGCTGATTCCCAATCAATGATGGCTGCAAGCTGTCCATCCTTGACAATGACATTCCCAACATGTAGATCCGCATGTGTGAAGCAGATTCTGTGCTGCTTCGCGTGTACAGGACGAGCGAGTCGACGAAGGCGTGACAGGCGGGTGTTGTATCGAACGCGAGAGAATAGCATCTCGTGGAATGCGTCGATGTCCTTAAATGGGGGAATTACTTCGGGACTCGACATATGCCTCCATACAAGTGGACCCTCATTCAGTCCCGAGATGACACCGGACGATAGCGAAGGAAGGTTTCGAAGTTCGTGAATTGCATCGCGCAGATCGTTGAGCAGAGGCTGCGCATCTGAAAGTTGCAGGGAAGGTTCAATTGTATCCAACACTTTTCTGCAGTGGTCGGTTTCGTCTCCACCCCTTGAAGCCAACAACTTTGCAATCTGATCGTGGAATTCCTGTGACCATTCTGTACGAGCTGCCAGCCAATCCGATAATGTTTCTCCATCAACGAACGACATCAGGATGACACCATAGGATGGCGCAGGTCCATGTGGATTGCGAAAATCTATCGGCCCCGGATACGAGATGACGTCGTAAACTATTGGAACAGGGATGGATGTGTTTCTGGCTATAAAACGGGTGTTATTGGCTTCATACTGGGGTGGACGAATGGTGGATTTAAGAACCAGCCCAAAGGGTAATCGAATGACACCAAATGGACCAGTTTGGACACCATAGTGTGTCTCTAAATGTCGATACATCCAAAGACGAAACGAGGATGGAACACAGTGAACCCATAGCCACCTGGGTGCGATGAGGGATTTTAGTAGAATCCATGACAGGAGCGAAGCATAATTTCTAGGCATTAGCGCGTCCGGTGTGGCCTGACCGTCAGATATCGTCCATCGAGTTGTGGCAACAGAGCAAGGCACGTTTTACATAGGCAGTCGATTGTGCTTGGGAAACTAGGCTCACATAAGCACCCTCACCTGAAAAGGCTTATATCAGAAGTGAGGCAGTGTATTATCGCACTAGGGCTCCTGCCTCAACTCAGAATTATATTGAGATCATATCTACCAACTGATATACTCAAAATAATAAAAATCGAGGGGATGAGCCCAAACGATGCCTGAGAAGTGCGTGTATGTTTGTAGTAGTAGTAGTAGTATATTACCGGCATGGTCCAATCGCTGAACACCGGGGTTCCGAGAATTTCCCGACGTAATTACAGGCAAGGTATTTAATTATTCTACATCTTCGTCTCGGACCCAAGAACATCACAGCCAGTGAGCGGGGCCGCAGGTCAGGTTGTCCACTGGGGAGTAATGAACAAGGGTACTGTGCAGAGTCATCCAAGTGTTGGAATATGGACATGCGAGCGTGCGCGATGCACGTGAGTAATTCGCTATTGTTTCGTTTCACTCTCCATAATACGGGGCTGCGCACTTCTATTCTGGGTTCTCGGGCATGCTAGGGCATATATAGGTAGTTATGTGGGTGTACCACCCCATCCGTTTGCCTCACGAGCTCACCGAGGCCAAACGCGAATCCTATTCACTGTGTTTTTCGCTCTCTCGTGGGATTGTCAGCGTCGATTTCAACACCAAGTAGTTTAGCAGTTGTATCAATTCTGTATAGCAGAGATTGGATTGAAAATTGGGACAGTTTCATACAATGTCAACACTTCATGTGTATACTTGGCCACCAGCTGAATGGTTTTCCTCTCACTTGTCATAGATCTTAGGAGATCAGTAGATGTGATAAAAGGTCGATGTGGCAGGTGGGGCAGGTCAGTGTACATGCTGGCCAAAAAATTGCTGCGTTTTTCAACAAGTACATCAAAACCATTTGTAATCCCAGGATGAGCGGATGTATACGTACAGCCCCAGTGTCACGAAGTGATGGAGAACAGCTGAAGCTGGCATATTCACGAGCAGACTGGAAGCGCTGATAAGATGGATAGCAACAAGAACATAACTCGAACCGCGAATCACAACAGGCTGCTCTCTGACACGCTATTCCATGGCTTATCGCCATGCTCCACCCTCCGATCCATTTTCGCATACGTAGCTGCTGCACGGCCGCAGGCACCTACACGTTTGCAGGCCGCAGTGGCAGGAATGTATTCGAATGCTAGTGGCCGAGACATGTGAATCCCCCACCTCCTGCTCGGAATCCCTCACCCCCTTGTTGTAGACAGCTCGGGAGACCTTTTCTTATTGTGGTAACAAACATTTCTAGTAGTACAATGACGCAATCAAAATGCTAGACGGACTCAGCTCCACGCACATGCCAGTTGTGTAGTAAAAACCTTTGGGAGGCTCATCATATATTCCGCGGCACACGCGCGCTGCCGAAGCTCGACTTCAAGCTTATCCAAATTATCCCGCGAGCATCGTACAAACATCTGGCAGTCATGGAGGCGGCGGATGGCTTCACGAAACCAAACCCTACAGGTGAACACCTGTTCACGGTAAGTATCGACAGGCGGAATAGCCATCGGGATGGGTGAAAGGTATTCGTTGAGCACATTAGCACCGAACCCATCAGCGAGCTGGCCAATCTTGGTGAAGGTTACAGCTAGCTCCGATTTCAAGCCGTCCCAGGGAGCAACTTCATAATGCCAAAGGGCATTCATGTGATTGGTTGCATGAAATTTGTACCCTGCGGTATGAGTCTTCCATAACAGAAAAAAAAAATTGAGTTTTTGACTTCACATGCACGATGATCCCTTACGAGACAAAGGTAAATCATCCAATGAAAGGTACCGCGTTGTGGGGTCCTAGTGAGGGCAGCATAGATCCCATTGGGGACGACATTCGCTGTACTGTTCCTGATACAGTTTGCGGCGTTTGTCAGGACATGGCGATGAAGGATTTGTAGCACACACATTTTCACGCAACCAGTGGCAATATTCCACCCAAGGTCCTTGGACCTCGTGCCTCTGGTGTTGAAGAAGGTTGAGATTTGGGTGGTTAAATTCGTATCATCCCCGTCTTATTATCTTATACCGCGTTCCACTCTCAGGGTCACCATATTCAAGGTTCTGTGATTCCTCTGTGATGTACAAAAGCAAGAATGACTCGGGAGAGAGAAAATTTTTATGGAATGGGTCTTCTGATCAACGGACCCACGAAAGGGTACAAAGGGCACTATAAGACACGAGTATGCTTGCTCGTGGACTGTTGTTTCCATTCCAAGAGGCACGCCCCATAATACATAGCTGGCTTTCGTCTTATTAGGATGATGGGCTCCCGGAGGACGCCAGTCTTGTTCATGGGAGTTCAGACCAGCTGACCCCCATGGCCATCTTATTTCGGTGTGGTGATGGACCTACAAAAGGCTGCAAGAGCCTTGTCGACAAAAATCCCTCCCAGCCGACCGCATACTCTCGTTTCAGGTGTTGTATTAATGCTAATCTCGGTAGATGTCAGACCAGGCTCGCAATAAAACGCTACATAATGGGAGTGGCGCTACCACTGAGTTTGAACCTTAATCTTCTTGAACGCATTGTTGGTCGGACTTCAGATAGTCCTAGACGGTCATATAAGTCTTGAGAATAATAAGTTCGGAACAACCAGTTGCGCAAAGCCTTTTCCTTTGTGGAATTGAAAACTGACGATACGCAGCCATGTATGTCCGCGACCCCGCACTAGGGTGACCACAGAGTAGTTTTGCTCATGCTTTCGCTGCAGGTCAGAGTCACTTTTTAAGCCAAATACCATTTTCGCAGCTTTGAAGCGTTCAAATAGACGCGGATTCTTCCACTGGATAATCTATCTATGCACAGTAAGCGGACAGGCGAGTGCTTCCCGAATCCCAATTGATCGATTTGCGTAGGATGCGAAATCGGGTTACAAGTTCCATGCCACGACAGATGGCGCCACATCGGAGTGGCACTACGAGTGCGCGCCATGGCAAGAAGAGACAGACTCTCCGATGGCTGTGACATTCACGAAGATCGGGGAGCTCCCTGAATGGATGGACCCTGGCTTCCTCGACACGTACCTCTGCGAGATTCCCATGGCGGTCCCTAAGATAGATTATCACCGTGAGGCCGTGTTCACATGTCGAGTGTGGTTCCGAGCAGCCATTCGCCAGTTACATGATTCTCAGATGTTTGTCGAATGTCCTGACGTTGACTCCTTGGAAAGCGAGCTGAAAAATCGAGCGACTGCGGCAGAGTATTTGGGAGATCTTCCACAGGTATACGAGACAAAACTAGCCAGAGCTTGGTGCTGGTGACAGCTTGGTGAATGCCGATGAACATGATGACATCATGCAAAATACTACAAACAAGGAACTCTAGAGAGGCTAAATCGATACATGTAGGAGAGGAGGCTGAACAGAGTGGGAGTTACACTTAACATCGGTATGCCGTATTTGGAACAGCTTGCCAGTGGCAACGGCATCGAGCACTAGCATCAGAACGGCGCGGTCGTCGCATGCCTAACGAGATCTTCACCACTCCTTCCCTAGAGCCCTGTCCGTTTCTCTATAGAATGTTCACTGGCCAGATCGTGGTCCTTTCTTGAATGGAGCCAGATACGAAATTAAGATGACTTTTTCTTCCTGCCATCTCTGCATCAAGACCAAGTCCAGCGAGGCTGCCGCTCCTTAGTCCAAAAATCTCCACAACCGCCTGCTGGCGCTTAACAAGGATGACTACTGCCGTCGGATACATGGCCTGTGGAGCGTACATTAGAAGTGGACGCGGAGAGCAAATCCTCAGACGAACACAAGAGGTAGTATGTGGACGGCATAGTGTTGGCACCAACATCAGTCGGCGAAAAAGGCTCTGGGGGGATGAGCACAAGTGCTATCGTTACAATCCGGACAGTGAAGATCCTGAGAATGACAAAGCGTAACGTTCTACATAGCGGGTCGTACCTGGAAGATACAGAAGAGCGCCCCAGACTCGACCATAACGACCATGACTGGATGAGCATTCGACAATGATCCCATGCAAGCATTTTCTGAGTTTATTTCAAAGAAGGATGATTATTCATATAATTCTCGAAGAAGAGCTACAGTTTCACATACCGGAGCTTGTATAGGATCAGGAAGGTCGCAGACGCATGGTATATATTCGCCGGCACGTCACTTTCTCCGAGCTGGTTGCTGAAGTGTCCAGTGAACGTGGAGGTTAGTCCAGAGTATGCGATACTCATCGTTATCACACGGAGACTGTGAGCACCGACCTAATCCCACATAGACCGAGCTCACCTGTTCCCGCTACCAGGGATGCGATAGGAGCAGTCAACATGCGTCGCTGGTGAGCGAAAAGCGCCCAGGCCCTCCATACGACGATACCGTCGCTCACGAATGGCTACAAGGAAGAATTGGGCCATTACACCCCCATTGCAACCGAGGAAGATCACATACCGTGAGCTGAGAAACCCAATTGTGGATTGTGTTCATGGTGAGGGGATGGATATTGATCGCGTCGAGCCTTGTGTCGTCCAGGGGCTGATCTAAGTCATCCACAAGGCTTGCCTGGATCTTGTATACAAAGCCTGCTAAGAAGCTAACCCAGTAGACCGTCCCGAGCGCGAGGGTGATGAGAGTCACGATGAACATGATCCACACCGGGCGAGTCTGTTTTTCGTTTTGTCTATGAGAAGTGTCATATTGAGAATGCGCCTCTCGGCGGCAGGTGTGCGGGCAAATGAACGACGCACATGAACACGACGGCCGCGACCGAGACAACTAAAATAAAAATCCCTGTAAGGTAGAGTAATTAGTCTGACACAATCCTGCGTGATCGAAGGCGAATTTACCACAGAGTATCGACATCGTGACCAACGGACCAACGTCGAATAGGAAGACAAGTCCGATGATTTGCAGAAGCGAGCGATCCTCTGGAGTCGTTGTTGGAAAGGCGTTGAGGTGTACGCCGACTTACCTTCTTTTAAACATCCTCAAACCTTAAAAAAATAGAACTGGTATGTCAGACGAAGGACACCGTTCCTGGAAAATCAATGGAGAGGAAGATACCAACAACACAGCCCGTGGCGTCGGAGTAGCGGATCAAGTGATCGCGCATAGTTGAGTGGGTATTGTACTCGATGAAGTCATCCCCTCACTCGGAAACAGACGCATCCAACAGATAGCCCCCTCTCCGCACGCCGAGAGGTCGCGAAAGTAGTCATGTGCCCCAAAAGGGTTATACGTGTAGCGGTAAAGCATGGTCCGGTCGTACGGGAGGCGCATTCCGGGATCCTTAATACTAAACACATAGCGCCAGTGATGCGGTGGCGGGCAATGTATGATTGACGGCTCGAATTTGAATCGGGAAGAACAAGGAAGCGAATCAAAAACGATCGTCTGGTTTAGGTGGTCTATATGTTCGGGTAATACCCAGATGATATACTATACCGTACCCGCACTGGACCAGACAGCCAAAGAGACCTCGAGTGTTTCGACTTAGAAGCGCTGTGCAAGAAGCAGCGGAAGCAGTTAAGGAACACAGAGTTGAGGTGGGAAGTTGCCTATAAGCGCTGAAGGTCCTAATACATAGCTATATATGATTCTTTGGGACATGGGATGTCAACGAATGGCATTGAGACAATTGTTTGAGAACGTACAGCACCTCTTGTTCCTCGACAAAAAATTGGTCCATAATAGTCCAATCCACATGCCATACGGATAGCAAAATGATGCGCACGAGAAGCTGATGTCACAGCATGGGGAGCCGTCCCGTATTCTTCCTATAATGACACGGACCCGTGTGCATACCGAAATGCGGCAGGCAAGAATGGTCGGAGAAAGTTTGTCCAAGTTGAGATCTGCTGTGGAAGCGGAAGTTCAAAGAACAACTCCGATCTTTGAGTCCCGATATCGCCCAACTCCGACTCTCCGAGTCTGTAGCCTGCAAAATGCTCCTCAAATTTCAAAAGCTCTGGTACTCGCAGGTTACGCTGGGCCTTCGTCCCATCGGACGTTAGGGTGATATGTACGCTAGAGTCGTACCCTAAAAATCACTGGGTGAAGTGGGCCGAAGACGAAATTAGACGCTCACTACTGCTGTTCGACGCCTCAGACTTGTCACTGCAGAAGTGGAATACTACTGGTTTCACTAGGGATCTTTCGATGAGCAGAACTGATTCAGGGGCACCATCAAATTTTCTTGGATGCAACCTGAGTTTCATCTACCAGGCTTGTGACGTTCGAACTGAGACAGTTCTAGAACCTTCCACCAAACGCCACAACCACGAAGAAAGGGCGGGACGATCCTCTGACCACAACAACTAGAACAGACAATGTCTGGAAGTTTCTAGAACTGCATCGCTCATAGGTGCCCCGAGGTATAAAAGTCTCCGCACCCAGCTCAGCAAAATTAGACCCCTTGTCTCACAGGCCACTCTAACTCGCGATGTCGCACTCTGTTTTCTACTACGAACCCTTCTACGACTTTGATCGCTTCTTTGAGGCCTTTGCGCCTCAAGCCACTACCGGCGGCACCCCTGTTGCGCGTCGCTCGCTCGAGAACAACGCTGTCCGCCACTTGAAGCCGAGGTACGCACTCTTCAGGACCGTAACATCAAGGCATATACTGATTTGTATTATGTACAGGATGGACCTCCACGAAAATGCGGAGAACAACCAAGTCACCGCAACCTTCGAGCTGCCCGGGCTCAAGAAGGAAGACGTAAACATTGACCTCCACAACGGGCGTCTCACCATCTCTGCTGAGGCGAAGATCTCGGAGGAGCATGAGGAGAATGGGTATGCGGTGAGGGAGAGGCGGTTCGGCAAGCTCTCCAGGACTTTGCAGCTTCCCCAGGGAGTCAAGGTAAGCCATACCTATCATTTCTGTTCACAGTCACTAATCCATATCTTTAGGAGGAAGAGATCAAAGCGTCTATGGAGAATGGTGTCCTGATGGTGACCTTCCCTAAGACGACTCCCGAGCTCGCGCCCAAGAAGATCGGTATCGCGTGAACTTCACGTTGGGACCGGACTGCGTTGATGCATACACATGCGGACATTCCTCACCTGTAAAACAGTTAACATCACATGCATAGTTGTATGATCCCAATCTCCCGTCTCTCCAATCCCTTTCACCCCAATATGTGTACTATTCCCCTCCTCTAGCCTTCATGCTCCTCATATCCTTCGACTTCGTTCGCACTCGGGTTTTAATATCCCGTGGTACTTTATATCCTACTCCACCTACCCTACTGTATCATACCATTATTCCGAAATATCGTATCCCAGTTTTACAAACTACCGCGGCATGGCGATAACGAGCAGGTTTAAAATTCACAGACTTGTAGCGATCCGGTCTCATGTGGGCTCTTCTTCTCGGTATGTGAGGCATAATAGCTATACAGACTCAAAAGCGGATTTCTGAATTCCTTCAATGCACAATCATCCAAAAGAATATCCTCTCATCGTTACACCCCCGTGCCCGCCGACACGATCTCCCAAGCGTTCCGGACCAACTCACGGTCATTCTGGAATGTAAGCCGCTCTACCGCAACGCCTGGCTCCAAGAAATGCGGCTCATACAACTCATACTCCGCCAACGTGCCCTCAACCCTCTGCTCACCCGTCACCAGCGTGATATACCACCATATAATCTTCACCCCCTTCTCGCCCAGATCCCTTATCGTCACCGCAAGCGGCTCGATCAAATCATCCGCGACCACCACGACATCCGCTTTGTCGTTGACGCCGGGAATGGGTGCGCGGGTCGGCATGCGCTGCGGCCATAGAGCGCATGGGTACCCGGTCTCCTCGAAGGTTTCCCTCACAGCGGTGATGGCGAGGCTCTCGCTCCGGTCTTTACGCCCCTTGGGGAGTAGCCATTCGTCTTGGTCCAGGTTGTGTATGAGGCATATCTCTAGGCCTCCTGTTTCTGTTTTGCGAAAGAGGACGGAGCCGGCGGATATGACGAATTCGCCTGCGAGATATTGTTTGGTTGGGTGTCTTGGAATAGACATTGGTTTCAACTCCGGAACGCGTCCGAGTGAACCACTTCCGATAGCCTCTTATGTGATGCTGTATGACTAGGTTATCACCTTATCTCGCTGCTGCTCTATAACTCCTTCCTGGATCACTCGATGCACACTTAGCAAGAGAGTCATGACATCAGTAGTCGCCGCGCTATCGCTACTAGTGCTGATCGGGCCAAAGACTGGGCTTTTGACAACCTCACAAACCGTGTACTCTCTCTCATTGGCAACTGAACGCCTCCTAGACGGTCGTCTATGGGGCGCAGATATGATACATAAGAAACCGGAACCGAAGCACTATCGAGACACAAGGACCGGGATCAGATTGTCGCCGCGTTTAGGGGGATCAGACGCTCCTGTTCACTTCCTGCTGGGCTTCACCCTTGTCGCGGCGCACGTTCCCTGCATCAACGACGTAGGTAAACGTATTCAATGACCGCGAAGGGATTGAGAGGGTTACCTTGCGTCTGTTGGGAACTGTCACCCGTGACGGCGCCCACGACAGAGTCTTTCTTGCCGCCGACGCGGTCCATCATGCCCTCAGTGTAGCCCTTGGCTTGGGCGGCTTTGTACTCAGATTCACCGGCAGTGTGCTCCTGCTTGCCTGATTGCTGCCAGGATTTGGCACCGGTCAGGTTCCCGACGCCTTCGACGACGTTGCCCTTGGTGGAGTGGAGCTGTCCAGAGGTCTTACTATGTTCCGGTTCATCAGGGGACGTTTTCGACGCAAGTGGCTGTACCGCGGACTTACCTGGGATCGCCAGAGGCGGTGTTGTTGGTAGAGGATGTGTTGTTTGCAGTCATTGTGGATGTTAGGTGAAGGTCTGAGGTCGATGGACTCGGAATACGCGTACCATTTTATACCGCGACACAGTCTGAGTTCTCCTAACGCCATGCTGATTCGCTCAAGGGTGACGCGTTTGCGCAGCGGAAGGCGCACGTGATAATGAGGTATACCATGGGGCTGATGACATCACGTCTGGTCAATGACGACAAGCGATGCAAGCGCCTTTCTCAAGTTTTCCATATGCATTACATATTGACTTCCGCACGATGAGGCACTTGGCACTTGACCCTCATTATCGCTTTCTTCCGTGTTCCATCACTAATATACACGCGCAGCTAGTGCATTCAGTACCGCACAAGAGTCATAACCGCACAACTCACGAGTTCCTCTAAATCATGGCTTCCGACAACGATGATGCCACTAGCGGGAGGCC
The DNA here is from genome assembly GCA_025854295.1 of Lyophyllum decastes. Lineage (NCBI taxonomy): Eukaryota > Fungi > Basidiomycota > Agaricomycetes > Agaricales > Lyophyllaceae > Lyophyllum > Lyophyllum decastes. The sequence continues at coordinate 607,813 of CP107709.1, forward strand.
GAGGTATGCGACATCAAAGATGAAACGGACAACACTAATACGTTCGCCTCACAGCAAAGCTTCTGGTCAATACCACTCAACGAAGGGAAGTGTCGTCGAAACCGTTGGTGACATCACAGGAGCCAGTTCATGGAAGGAGTCAGGCCAACAAGAGCGCGCCCAGGGTGAGGCTGAGTATAAGGCTGCGCAGGCGAAGGAGTACATCGAGGGTGCTATGGATCGCATCGGCGGTAGGAGGGATGCAGTCATTGGCGCTGTCAGTGGGGACCGGCCGTTGGAGGCGAAAGGTTCGGTCGCTCTCCCTCGCTGTTTAGGCCATGTTGACTGAGTTGCATCATAGGCAATCTGCGACAAAGCAAAGGGGAAATGCAGCAGGAGGTCAACAAGCCAACCTAAGCTTTCAGCATATTAGATTCACCGTTTTTTTCCCATTCAGATTCCAGTAGGGGTGCAAATGCATAATGCGTAGCGTGATCCTGAATGGGGTAAGTTTGATATAGATGAGTAGGGAGAGGTGAGGGACGCACCAGCACCTGTGATTGCCACCTGTTCCCAGCTGAGAAAGATGCCTTGCAGTCAGTTCCACCATTTCACACGGCCATCAAGTTAACTGCAAAAACATCTAAGCCCTTGCAGAGGTATAGACTTGGCGGAGTCCACTGCCATCAGTCGTCGCGACATCGTCAGTTATGCAGTTTAGATCTTTTGATCACAGTAACGAAATGTTTGGGAAGACCGGAAAAGGGCGTGAATTTCTCTGGCGGAAGACCGGTGGCAGGAATATCAGCCATTTCGCATTGCGAGCAACTTCGAATAGCACAAGTTTTGTTTGTTGACTATTTGGCTTGACCGTCATCAACTCGGGTATCTCGGAATTCCTTTTTCACCTATCCAACAACCCCAAACACGCCAACGAGTGGAGGTTACTCATCTATGCCATTTGGACTGTGGAACTGTAGGGAAAAAACTCTTTAGGCGATGGATTGCGCGTTTCCCGGGCTATATTGACGTAGGTCCAAACTGGCCTGTCGCTAGCCCAATGCATATCGTTGCCTGAAGTAGGTTGTCTGTGTTCGACAGCCTCTGGTATCGGTTTAATGGGCAACATTCTTCTTGGCTTGCACGAGCCGGCAGACCTTCTCTCTTCGCCTACTCACCAATTTGACTCGTAGATTCATGACGTATCGACGACGCGCAACGTTTGACTAAAGAGCATGGAGCGCCCTTTCTGGGAGATGATTTGGAGCCTGGTGGCGTTTCGGCTTACGAGGTAAATGGAAAAACTTGGGCAGGTGGCTAACCGGGGAGGAGCACAGACCACGAGGTGCGGCGCAATGACGTTGCATTACTGGTGCAATCCACATTATATCACGACGTGCTCCAAACTCACAGCGCTCGCTGTGCGTATAAAGGGAGCTTAATTCTGCCACAGAACCACATTTCAGAGGTCAACCAAAGTCACTAACAGTTATTGACAACCTGCTTTACGAATTATACGCGTCTATCATGTCTTCCACAAATGATTCTTCTTCTGTCGACAACAACCCCACCGGCCAGCCCAGGTACGTCTCCGTTCCCTCACCCTTTCGGACAACCCCGCGTCATATACTGAACGTGATCAATAGGAAAACCTCCGGACAATACCACTCCATGAAAGGGAGCGTTGTCGAGGCCATCGGCAACCTGACCGGCGCTACCTCATGGCAACAATCCGGAAAGGAGGAGCACTTCCAGGGGGAAGCCGAGTATAAAGCTGCGCAGGGCAAGGGTTATGCCGCGGGAACGACGGACCGCATCGGAGGCAAGAAGGACGCTGTTATTGGTGCTGTTACTGGGGATCGGTCGCAGGAGGCTCAGGGTAAGCTTTTTTCGCAGGTTTTCGGGAGTCGCGTTGTGACTTGATTCGGCTCGCAGGGAAAGTGCGACGTGATAAAGGCGAAGCCCAGCAGGACCTCAACAGGAGCGTTTAAACGCGTATCCTCTGGAGTTGTCAGCCTACTAGCGCACTATGGACCTACGAAATGTGTACAAAGTCGATAATAATCTGTATTATATGATAGTCCGTCTACCATCTCAAGCCTTCCTGTACTTATCAAGCTTTTGTAAATGCCTAATCACTGCGACAAGTGCTACCAGTGGGAGACACGCACAACCCACCCAAATGTGGCAACGCGCAGGGCTCGAAATATCATCGGATCGCGTTCAATATGTTCGGAAAACGGCAAAGCGATTGTCCACTCGAACTGCGAGCACGGTACACATGGTCAAAGTGCATTTGGCTGCATGTACAGAGACAGTCGAACAAAATTTAAGTGAGCTGGAATGGCCGAGTCGTTAAGGCGAGTGATTTGAACGAGCAAATATCACTTGGTGTTTCACCGCGTAGGTTCAAATCCTGCTTCCAGCGATACTTTTTACGGTGCGATGGATCATTTCATTATAGCATAGAGGGCGCAAGCACAACGCGCTAATATCACGTGCCGTGACAAGACTGTGACCATCTAATTTGTCCTATGCAGGTCACCTGACCTGGCAAATGTTTCGCTAACTGACTTTGATTCATGCAATTTGACACCAGACACTGTAGTGCATCCCGGATTTACTAGTACCAGCTGCTCACCTGTACATAACCTGTAAATTTTGTGATGCTGGGAAAATTGGTGTGTTTTGTGAATGATAGTGTTTATGACTTGCCAAGGACTCCCAGTCCCACATGGAGCACTTATTCTCTCCCCTTGAATGATGACAATGGTGAGCCCATGCCATCTACTTCCAACATATCTATTGATGCTTTGGAAACTCAGGACTTCCTGTTCTCTATAATGCAACTTTGCACAGTGCAGCATTTGATTCCCCTGAGTGATATCCACCATCCAGGTGCCATCCTGGTACATGCAAGAATATACTTACAGAGGTCTTCAGTTGGATTGATAAGAGATCAGAGAAGGATGATGAGTGAGTACTCTGGGTCCATGGGCCTGCAGGGTCAGGAAAATCTGCTATTGCACAAACAATCACTGAGAATTGCACCTAGCATAACCTTTTAGCTGCAAGCTTTTTCTTCTCTTGAGGTGCAGGCTCTGGCCAAGATTCCATCAACTGCTTTTTCACCACCATTGCATTCCAAATGTCCAAGTCCATACCAAGTTTATGGACCACCTTTAGACAGCTGGAGAAAGATTCACATGTTGTCCATGGAACCTTTTTTGTCCAGGTCCAAAATCTGATTATCAGGCCTCTGCAAACTTTGGTGGTTCCATCATCATCAGACTACCCTACTAGAAAACTCCCATGGCTTGTCATTATCAATGGATTGGATGAATGCATGGGAGAAGACAATCAAACCCAAATATTACAGCACATTCATGATCTTGTCAGTGCCCCTTACATACACTTCCATTTTCTCATTGTGAGCTGACTAGAGGACACTATTTGCTATATCTTTGCAAATACAGCCCTTTCTAGATATAGCTCAGAGCCAATTTCCCTCTATGGTGATCCCCTTGCTTGTGAGGATGTTCAAACATACCTCATGCATGAATTTGCCAGGATCCACTCTTCTGAGGTACACACAGCATCAATGGCCAAGGTACCAAAGCCATGGCCATCTACACCGACATTCAACCATGTTGTGGATTGTTGTGACAGGTACTTCATATGTGCTTCCACTCTTGTCGGATTTGTAGATCAACCTTGGTTCTCCCCATCTGAGCAGCTCAAGATGGTCTTGAATCCATCATCTTCAGAATCTGATGTCTTTGGAGTGCTGGACAACCTTTATTACCAAGTGCTCTCTGTAAATTCTGATACCACTCTCTTTAAAATGGTCCTGGGAGCTGTTTTAGCAGGGGTTCCAAGTGAGGTGATAGTGGAACTTTTTGTCCTCAGCCTGGACCAGATTTCCATGACTCTACCCAAACTACAGTCTGTGATACAGGTTGGATACAACACTATACCATGTCCTGTCCATGCCTCTTTTTTCGACTTCATACTTGATCTGACTTGTGCCAGACCATTCTATATTGATTGGCATGAGAACTGGGCATGACTTGCTCAGGGAATGCTGGACTGCTTGAGATGTTGCTTGTTGGGTTCCAAGGAGTTGGAGTGATGGGCAGGAAGCCTTGGAGAGAGATCTGACTCCCCATGACACTCACATGCTAGCCAGTCTGTAAGCCTGCCAGCTTACAACAGTTCCCATAATGTGCATATATAGTGTGTGGTGACTGAGAAGGTAACTTCTCAGTTATTCTGCCTTTTAGCTGGACTGTTTTGGGCACACACTTAGAGCATGCTTCCACAGTCAAGCAAAAAATTATGGTTTTTGGGTGATTTTTTTGAGAAATTTCACTGAAGGAATCCTCCTTTGTCATCAAAGGTCCCTCTGATCACCCTGCCTCCACCTCCCAACTTGTGTCATTCTCTGTGCAAAGCAACAATTTATATCTATTGGCATTGGATTGAATTTGTGAAAGAAGTAGGTCCACATCAGGAAGCTCTTGTCAAGGAAATCACAGCCATGGATTATATCTGCTGGAATCCTATTCCCTCCAATTCCCAGCATTTTCCTTGGCATGATGAGACATTCTCTGATCTGAAGGATATATGCATATTCAGCATGTTGATGTTCACTATTATCAGGAAAATTGAGGTGTGGTGTACTTAATTTAGAAGGTATTGTTTGCTTATGCCAGCATACTACTAGGCTTTGTTTCCCACATCTCTGGCAGGAGATCTTGTAACTTACTTTGAGGTATTGTGTGCAAAGGCATTTACATACCTCAATCAGGAGAATCCCCAGTGGTGAAAGGTATAGAACACAAGGTGACTCTGTACCCAGTGCTGAAAAGATGTTCCAGATCACCAGTGGCAGGCTATGTATTGCAATATTGAATTGCCAACTGGGATGCATGAACTCTTATACAAAGTAGATCTGTTGAAGAATGATCTGGATTCACATCTTCCATTGTACTTCAATAGTAGCATTGCAGGTTGTGTCTCAGGTAACAGTGTTATGATTATTAGATATCTGCAGTTATATATTCTACCATCAAGGGCTTTCTTGACAGAGTCATGAAAAAGCTCTGCCATGCACCATCAAAAAGTATTGAATGAGATCATCAGCAGAAAATATTCTCTAAAAAGGAAGTCCCATGCATGAGTTGGCAAGGTTCATCACTGAAGCAAACCACCTCCATACCTTGATTGTCTCTACAATTGTAAGCAACATTGTCATACTTGACATGCATAAATGCTTCAAATCAGAATGCTTCTCATCCTGCCAGGGAAGATGCTGAGATCCATGTGAAATAGGAATCCAGCAACTTGGATCCATGACCACGATTTCTGTGACAAGTGCATCCTGATGTGGACCTGCTCTCTTTACAAATTCCATCCAATGTTGGTACATATAGATTGTCACTTTGCATAGAGAAGGCTGCAAGTTGGGGAATGAAGGTGACTCCACAGTAGCCAACACACAATGTTTCAAGCAGCCTAGCATGCCATGAGTGATCTGAGCATAACTCTCATGACAATTAATGTAATATGGCCCTACACATGTGGAGTCGAAGACAAAGTTAGCAAAGGAAGTGTGAAAGGGAAGAAGTATCTTGTTGTTTCCAATCTGAATCACTGACTGGAGGCCTTGTAAGGTCATTGTGACATGGCCAGGGTGAATGCCAAAGAGTTCTGCAATCACATCACCATGATCTCTGGCAAATATGGCAGTGAAGACCTTTTTAACAAGAGCAGTGTCACACTGGGTGCATAACACAATAAGCCCCAGAATCTTATATTGAACAAATTGAATTTAAATTCTTTATGTAATCAAGGTTTCTAACAATCATATATTGTGAAGAGATAAAGATTTTGTTCAATATTTGTGCCAGTCACTGATTTATAACCTAAGAAGAACAAAATCTTTGTTTGTTCTCCATGTATACAAGAATTATGAAATGTCTGAAAAAGATTTGTGACCATCACAGACCATAAACAGATAATATATGTATTTTGGATAAGAAATGACAACAAATACAAAACAAAGCTAAAACAACATCAAAATGTATTCTCCATCCAATCAAGATAACCTGTGAAAACAAACCCAAAACAAATCTTAAACAAAGAAAAAATATCTTCCACATTTGATCAAAACAAGATTGCACAACAAACCAAAAATATACTCAAAATAAATTGCAATATTTGTTCAAGATATGTTTTAAATTTGTCTCTAACATATTTTACAACTGATGAGAGAAAAAATATGAAACTGACTTAAAACATATATAAAACATCTCTCTAATTTGTTTTCCAACTAATTAAAGTAAGTCAGGTTGCCAAATGTAGAACATAAATAAAATAAATTGTGAATAGATTAAAAATAGTTATGAACAATATATGATGAACAAATGAAGATCAGATTCAAAATAAATTAGATTGGTAAATATAAAATATTATTAAAATCTGTGGGATACAGAAATTTTGAATGTTGGGAAAGGAAGAAAGGAGATATGAACTCAGAGCCCTTGAAAAGTATATGTAATTATAGGCCATGATAAATATTGTGACTTTGGTGATTCATATCTGCTTCTATAATTGTTTCTTCATTGAATTTTTGTGAATTGTTATCAATTTTGTCAAGCTGTATCAATCTCTATCAATTGTCAAATGTGAGTATTGTCCTAGTCAAAATGACACAAAACACCACCATATTGGCCTGTAGTAGCCTGGATATACACCCGTCATCACTGTTATTGCCTCTGTCAATTTCTGTCAATTTCTGTCAATTTCTGTCAATCTCTGTCAATCTCTGTCAATTGTCAAATGTGAGTATTGTCCTACTCAAAATGGCATAAAACACCACCATATTGACCTGTAGTAGCCTGGAGATATACCCGTCATCACTGTTATTGCCTCTGTCAATTTCTGTCAATTTCTGTCAATCTTTGTCAATCTATGTCAAGCTCTGTCAATTGTCAAATATGAGTATTGTCCTACTCAAAATGGCATAAAACACCACCATATTGACCTGTAGTAGCCTGGATATATACCCATCATTACTGTTATTGCCACTGTCAATTTCTGTCAATTTCTGTCAATCTCTCTCAATCTCTGTCAATCTCAGTACAGGTCAATATGGTGGTGTTTTGTGTCATTTTGACTTGGACAATACTCACATTTGACAATTTACAGAGATTGACATGGATTGCCAAAATACATCCAGAGAGCCTTAGACCCACATCAGACACAGTTCTTGGTTGTTGTCCATTCCATCTTCTGTCGATATCCAATTTTAGGGTATGACATTGTGATACAGTCATCCCAATGAATGTCTTGTGGGATGAAATCATTTACTGAGGAGGACCTAGCAGATGTTTCCAGCCCTGCAGCCACAAGCCCAAATGGTGTTCATTGAGGTCAAGGCCTTGTAACCCTAAGTAAAGGACATGATGACCCAACACCAGAGCTCCGTGAACCTGAGTGAGGTGACCTGTCACCCTCGCCCAGGATGCCGGAGCCTCTGGCGTTGGCATTGTCACATAGTTTGCATTTCATCTGAGTAACGAGGTGCAAGGAGCCAGTAGTAGGTATATATTATTATTATGTCCAAAGGACAGTCATACAAGTAATTACCGGTAAAGTAGTACAAGAAAGAGTGTGTGAAGGCTGACAGGTTACCCGCCGTCATCACAGAAATGGACTAAGTGGTGTCAAGTCATCAAGAACCTTTGAATCCTCCCAGGGCAGAATGGCACATCCATAGCCTCCTTTGGATCAATCTCATGACGAAGCAATGAAAACCAAGACAACTTCGGAACCTCTTTAGTGATGCTCACAGCTCGGCCACAGGTCTTGTTCGAAACCTTAACCCTGTAGTATGGTTACTATATGGAGCTACCGACCTTCCAATGCTACACCTTCGAACTTCACATTACTTTTCTATGCTTGCAGTGAAGAGCTTGAGGGGTAGACCATGTGCCCCTAAACCTCCATACTCCACAATTTCACCCCCTCATTAACTGATATCTCCTGCAAATGACTTTCGAAATAAATTCACCACCCCATCTAAATCCAGAAATATCTCGAAGGTGCCAACCCTGCATCAGTACACAAGAAGCACCCCACCAAGAAGCCCTCCAATAATCCTTTTGCAAGGTACATCACAACGGCTGCTCGAGGATGTATGTAACAGCCCACCAACAACAACCTACGGCAATAGGGCCAATATTGTTGTTCTCATGTTTTCCCAACCTTAGATCCTAGGGCCAGTGGAGCGATGAATCTTGTGGCGAAATTTCCCTATGCTGGGCATAATCAAGAATCATTTAGCAGCTGTCGAAGAATTTGGCCCATTGATGCCCAGGATCCTTCAAGATCACAAAAAACATTCCCTACGCACGCCTACTCTCCCCTCCCGCGTCTATGAGAAATTCAATTCACATGTCTAGGACACTACTTATCGTACCCAATATGATTGTCAAAAACTAGCTCTGATATTTTTAATGAAACAGACCGTTCCATTACGGTATAGCCACTGCGTACGACGTCCAAGAAATACAAAGCGACGACAGGCTGCTCAGGGGCGCATCCTCTTAGTGGGCGGCTGCAAAGGACCCTCAGCCTCCTCGCCACCGCCTCCTGCACCCCAGGCTTCCCTTCCATCATGCGTCCTCTTCAAACTCAGACTGCGAGGCATAGACCAACGTCGTTGGGCTTCATCATGGAAGATGTCCTCGATCTCATAGTCAGAGGGCCAGTAGTCGGACATCATTATGGACGAAGGGTGCGTGGGGTCAATGGGCCAGGGGGGACGCTCGGAGGCGAGGTCAAGGCGCTCCAGGGTCGAGATCTCATTGGTCAACGCCTGCCGAATTGTATTGACCTGCTCATCCACGATGCTGGGGAGGTCCCGATGACCCAAGCTGGCTGACATCAACATCAGTGGTGTAAGGATGGCCGCACGTAATCGCCACCACTCTGCCTCTATGCCTACCCTGCATGTAAAGCCAAATCACAAAAAAAAGAGGGAACGCGGACTCACCAAATAACTTCCGCTTCGTTTCAATGGCCCATTCTCTCCACGTCCCGAACAAAGCCTCCAAATCCTGCCTGTCATCCGCGAGGTTCTTCATCCTCGCTTCCGCTCCCTCCGCACGCTTCTGCTCCGAAGCCAAGGCTGACTCCACTAGGCGTAGCTCATCCGCGAAGTTCTCCATCCTCGTCTCCGCTTCCTCTACACGTTTCCGCTCCGAGACTAAGGCCGACTTCACCAGGCATAGCTCATCCTCAAGCACTGACACCCGCTGACAAGATTCGCCTAACTTACCCTGGGAGTCATCACACTGGGACACTGCCTTCTCCAACTCGGTCTTCACCTGCTCGAGCTCACGTCGGAGTCCATCTTCCGTGCTGTTCCCAGACTTCACAACCCCCGTGGCCTTCCTCTCCACCCTAAGCATAACGTCGAGGTCCTTGACGCGAGTAGTGAGGTTGTCGCGTTCAGAGCAGAGCTGTTTTATTTCCGCAACAAGCGCCTCCTTCTGAACAACAAATGCCTCCCACTCTGCGCGAAAACGCTCGCCGGGGGTCCCCTGTTTGTTCAAAGGAGGAACGGCTGGGCAGGCCGGCAGCAGGGGAGGCTGAGGGGCAGAACTCGCAGAGGAGGCCCGAGCAGGACGGAGAATGCGGACCCGTCCACTATAAGGAGGGGGTGAGGGTGCAATCTTCCTCCTCCGAGGCACGACGATGACATTCTTGCCCTCCCGAACCTCCGAGGATGCTTTTCGAGCCGCTACCCTCGGTATCATCCCCTTCTTCGCCTCTGGCTTCATCGGTGCCTTGGACTTCGCTTTCACTGGTGCCTCTGCTTTCATCTTCATAGCCATCTTCGCCTTCCCTGCCCTTGAATCGTCATTGTCCTCTTCGCCAGTTTCTTCTTCACCCTCTTCACTTGCTTCGCCTTCCCTGCCCTCTTCGTCCTCCTTCACCTCGGCGTCCCCATTATCTTCCCCAACCTCAAACTGCTGGTTGTCCTCCTCTTCCTCTTCTCCCCCCACCTCGTTCTCGTCACCACTCTCATGTCCACTCTCATCCTTGTTCTCCCTACCCTCCTCGTCGGAGTTTCTGCGCACCCGCTTATCTTTTTTCTGGACGGGTGTCCTCAATGAACGATGACAGTCTCTTGAACGAGGCGTGGAGCGAGGGAGGACGTACCATTGCCAACGAATTCCCCAGTCCACGAATCCCTGGGTTTGGCCCATCTGCTTCGCGAGATGAGTGCGAGCAAAATCTGTCTTGAACGAACAACGCCTGTGTTTCTGCTTACAGGGACCACATGCGAGACCGGTACCAGGGGTGGGGAAGACGCATACACCCGGGTTCTTGGCACAGTAAAAACATGTGCTCTGGAGGAAGGATTAATTCTAAGGCATAGAGTGGACGAAGCATCACACTCACAGTGGCAAGGGATTTGCGCCAATCCTCCGCATCGAGCTTCTCGAGAGCCATGAAAGCGGCGTAAAACTCCTTTCGCTTTGTCTTTTGCTCCTCTTGGTTCGGGAACGCCTTCGCCTCCTCGGCCTCGATTTGCGTCCTTGAGAGCTGCGCGTCGTCCCAACTGTTCAGAATCGCCTCACCCGGCGCAACCACACCACTCCGCGCTATTGCTCTGGCAAGAACTTATCCGGATTCCCCTATCAGCTTGACGAAGAGAGTATATCCACCCCACTCACTTCGACGTTGCTCCCGTGTCGTCACTTTCCCTTCGGCATCCTCCCACTCCGTGAAGTCATCGGCACGGTCGGACAAATCTGACAAGCACTAGATAAGCACCCTTCCCGAACAGATTCCAAGGGTCATAGCTCACCCTCAAGTACGCGTCTTGGCACGGGCCTCGGCAACACAGAGTGGTTAGCCATCCTCTGGCGGAGGAGGCGACGGGCTTCGTTACGTTGGTAAAGCTTCAGACGCTTCTCCGCACTCTTCTCTTTTTCCAACTCGATTTGCAGCTCAGTCGGCATTTTGAAGAAAAAGAATAATGTGGAAATAGCGACAAGAACCGCAGCACGTGTGCGTTCTGCCACAGCGGATCACGAGACGCTTAACTCCGCCTCGAAGACTCGATACCCAGGCGGTGGTATCAGGACCATCTATTTTCCCTACCCCATATTCCTCACCAGTGGAATCCCATACCCGCCTCTCGACCCACCTTCACTCACACTCCGAAGAACCAATCTTATTTTATCTTATCTCACCACCTTAGGCAATCCTTCGACTGCATCAAAGGACCCAATCGAAGCACCAGCATCCTCGATTCCCCAGCACCACGCCTATTGAACAATATAACAACCACAGATACAATCTTGCCTTCAACAACCATCGTACTCGGAAACGCCTCTTCTGCAAAATCCAAACTCTGCGGAGTTTGCATCGAGCAGGGTCATTCATCGAAGGGAGCCCTGACCTCTCGAACCACATTCACATAGTGCCGACGCGAACAAAAATGGCCGTAAAAACGCTAAGCTATTCAAAACCAAACAGGTGGGCGATGTCATTGAGCCCAAGCAGGTGAGCGGTGTCTCCAACGGGAGCTGGGCTCCGGGCATCATCCCCAACGTCCTCACCGTTTGCCCCATTGTCATCCTCTCCACTGGAGCCTTCGTCGCCTTCGTCGATGTCTCCCTCGTCGTCTTCGTCACCCTTAATGTCATATGCATCGTCAACTAATGACTTCTGTTTGTGCCCGAGTATATCATTGGCCAGGCGACACTTCCGATCTTGTAACTTTGGCAAGAGGGTCAGGAATGTCGTAAAGAAAGACGGTGTTAGATAGAATACCTGGAGAATTCAGTCTTCGACTGTTTCCGGAACTGCTAACTTGTAGACGTTAACAGCTCTTGTTTGGCCAATACGATGAGCACGTCCGAACGCCTGATCCTAGATCATCATAACATTGTGACTCTGGTGCACAGCACGAAAATGTGTGAAACTGACTTCGACAGCAGGGTTCCAGGGCATATCCAGCATGACAATATTGTTACACATCGTCATATTGAGACCTAAAAGTCAACGAGTTCAGCATACAACGTTAAGCATGCTTTCCACGACTTGCCAACAGCTCCAGCCCGAGTGGATACCAGGATGCAAGAGATGGCGGGGTTGACCTGTATTTTCTGCAAACTCGCTTCGCGTGCTGGGCGAGTCATCCCCCCAGTGTCTAAGGTATGCGATAAACAGTTCAGTGTCTGTCAAAGCCTAGTAAAATCTTACACACAAAATACAAATCCAATTGCATGTGCTGTCAGGTGGTTGCCGACCAAACGCAACATGGACTTGGATTCTGAGAAGATGATTGTCTTCTCAGTGCCTCCAGATCGTTGGAGGATCGCCTTCAGGATTTCCATTAGCTTGCAAAGCTTCGCAGAATTCTTTTGCTCGAGCATGAAAGCCAGATGCCTCAAGTCGCAGCATACACCACAATAATCAGGTGCAGATAGGACAGGAAGGCTATAGAAGTGGCGGCGTCAACCGTCCATTATGACTGCATATCGACAAAGGAGAGATACGTACATGCTGCCGCATAGTCCACAACGCATGATACCATTTTCCGTCAAGGTGCGCTTGAGATTAGAGAACACCAAGGTGGGATGGCAGCACGCTGTTTCACATGATAAGCCCCGAAGCAAGGCCCAGCGAGCACGACATTCGTACCTTGCCTGAGCCTGATAAGCAAAGTTAAAATGGAGGTATAGCTCAATGGCGTTCGTTTGCTCTCCATAAGTTCACCAACGATCATTCGAAACTTCGCTTCGAGGCCTGTGTAAAACCTTCTTTCGACGGCGCTGAACTCGCAAGTGATGTGGTTTATGATCCGAGGTGGGAGCTGAAGAATTGGGCACCCGTTGATGTTTTGTTCCTTCGTTCTGCGGATCATGATTTCCCTGAGTATGCCCTATGCCGAAGATGGGAAGTCAGTGAATCTTTGTTTGGATGGAGTCGGGAGAGTACCGTAAGATGACGCCTCGCATCTCTGGAACACAACTTGATCGGTTTTGTTATGTGCCTATTGAAATACTGCAGGTCGTCGAAGGGGGTAATTTTCAGAAATTTCAGGATGGAATAAAGTTCTGCGACCGTATTCTGTCTAAAAGCTCATGAGCTACTCGGAGCGTAGCAATTTGAAAAGGAATTTACGAACATCGGTGTACCCGTGAGGCACCATCGAAATGATCCACTGAGGGCGAAGCAAGCTGTGGCAGCCTGGGTTGTATGGTTCTTTATGTTATGGGCCTCGTCTACGGGATGTCAGTACCTCAGTTACCATAATACCTGGCTCCTCACCCAGCACAATACGGGCCCAAAGAATTTTGAATAAAGCATGTGGCTTAGATTTATGACCAGCAAGGTAGTTGTGGTATTCTCGAGCCAGAGTCGTGTAGGAAGTGATGACAATGTCGTAGTTACAGACCTTGTCCGAAGCTTTCAAGATATGTCAGTCCAGCCCGAGAATATGAAATGAAGAGAGGTAATACCTTGAATCCTCTGAGGTCCATGATGAAGAATGATGGTTGCAGTATCGGAGACTTTCGGCACCTCCGCAGCCCACTGATTGATGAGCGACACCAGGGCTACAATTCTACACAGGGGCTCGTTCATTGACTGCGCACTCATGCGATGAGAAATACAGTACAGCATAGAGTTCGAGGGCACTAGGCGCTCTCGTTGAGGTGATGGTACTTGATTGATATGCACCAGGTGACTCAGAACGTAACCCAGAACTTGAATGGTTTTACCAAGGCTGGGTAAGGATATCAATATCTCAAGTCATGAAAGAATGGCAGAGTGTATATACCCCATTTCATCCACTAAAATCCCGCCAGCATGAGCAGCCTCCATTTCTTTCATCCAACTAATTCCAATTTTCTGGTGTTCAAGAAGGGAAAATGTCGATCGTAGCATATGGTTACTGAGCGTAATGTGCCTAGGTCCCGTATCGAGGGCAGGCATTATCTCATCAAGCAGAGTGGTCGGCTTGTCGTCATCATCGTCGACCTCCACCCAACTCAGATGTCCACGAAGTTTCGGGGGCCAAGAAGCATTGGCACGCGGAACGGTGGTGGCAATTTGTGCAACAGGGCGGGAGGTGATCTGGTACATGGTTCAGCGGGTCTTGAATATTGCTAAGAGTCCTTATACCTGCGGCGCACCTTCTCGTTCCTTTGTGCCCATCAACCGGGGCAACACAAAGCGTTTTCGAAGGGAGAAGAATGCTATGCGTAACTTTGCATTTGTTAGATCTGCAAGGCGATGGATAATACCGCGTGCCCCTTAGTGCCACTACTATCCCTTTGCCACTGACAGTGCAACCCACTTGGTACTTGTGGCTGACAACCCGCGTATTGATGTGTCGTCGCTTTACATTATTGTGTAGAGTCATAACCAAGCAAGCAAACAATTTGCAGAACTATCGAAGTTGTTGCATCACTGCAAAAATAAGCCAACAAAGTATCCAGTTCTAGTAATGCGACTCTCATCAACCATGGTCTCCTCGCCGAATTCCAGGCATCCATCTAGTGCCTCCCTGAGCCCGAATAACAGCTTTCTCAGTGAGATCGCGTCGACTGGAGGTGTCTTGATGCTGGCCCTGCACACGGGACACGCGTACTGGAAGTACGGCTTGGTATTACGCTGGTATAATGCCAGGCCCTCCAAGGTGATTTTCAAGTGCTCGGGGCAAGTCGGAGCAAGATAGGCGTTGAACTCTTCTGTGCTTGCAAATTCGAGGAGGTGGAGGGGTCGCAGTTTCTTCTCCAGGGTCCCGGAAAACAGTTTTCGCAGGCAAGGTCCACAAAATGAATGCCCGCATTCCGGAAGTCTAAATTTCAAAATCAGATGGTGAGTGTGGGTGGTTTGTCGGCGATTTCTGAACGAATTTACACAAAAGGTCGCTCCATCAATGAAACGCAGATGGAACATTCACTCGCTGACATGAGCGACGCTGAGACCTGAACAATACGGTAAGTAGATAAGACTTGGGTTAGCTGCCATTTGCAGAGACGCACTTGCGAAAGTCGATCCTCCAGTCGTCCTACATCAGCTTTGATCAGGGTAAGACTTTTGTCGAATGCAGAAAACTTTTCACCAAAATGAGTATATAGTGCCTTAGGGTCGAGCTCAAGCACTTACATCTTGTGTTACTTTGAATTGTTTCACAGCTTCATCAATGCTGTCCTGTATGTCCTGAGCCATGAAGGCTGAGTTGGATTGTCGTGAAGTAGTGAGCGCGAGAGCGGGAGGGGAAGGACTCGAGCTTCTCCGGTAGCTGTGAGGACCTGATCGTGCGGAGTAGGTACGAACAGTGCGAGGTGGTGTAGATAGGGCAGCCACTGTATTTGGCTGCGCATTTCTGGTAGGGATAGATGGTGAGGCTTGATCCTGAGCCAGTCGACGAGCAGAACGCGCTTCAGCGCGAGCAGCAGGAGGTGACGTTGAGCAGGGAGCGCGAGCACTTGACGTTGAACTGGGAGTGCGAGGCATCTGAGGAGAATTTTTGCTGCAAAAACCAGGGTGGCACCGAGATTTTAAACGCAAGGGTGGCAATACATCGATTCTTAGACCTGGATAAAGAGTCGGATGTGGCACAAAGGGGTTCGAAGACCCAGCACCTTCCAAAGCAACGGAATACGCAAGTAGCAGGAACTGTCGGCCCTCGACCACGTTGATCAGAATGATTGCGTAGCGTAGGGCATAACTTGGGGTAAGTTCGATGCCAATGCTGTGTATTGAGCACTTCGGTGTATGCGTCCCCAGGGATTTTCTTTTTCGTCAATGGATGCTGAGTTGGACAATTCTATGCATGTGGACTCAAAAGTGGTGTTGGAACGAGAGGGTTGTATGTCAAGATAAATTCGAAGGATAGTCCTATGGAGATCCCGATTTTCAGGCGTGTGATTCGTTTGCAATTAGTGGACGTTTAAACATCAGACCGACCTGAGCATTAGTCATCCCTCACCATTTGGTGGGTATCCGTACGACCTCCCTGAAGAGTTAGGCTGCCACGGAACGCTGAATTTAGCAGGAGCAGCATCTAGGGAGTACTCAAAATGCCTCATCATTCTTGTGTCCATTCTGGTAGCCCTCTCGTCGTAGTATAGTTCTCTCACAGGCAAGATTACTAGGGACATTTTCAAGCCGTAGTGTTGATTATTTTACAGCGTATTTTCTTTCAGTGTAGTATGCTAATATGACTTCTCTTTGTGCTCTGCACATTTGAAATTGGCTTCGCATTGGTGCAAAGGTCCTGCTGCTTGACAAGCACCATTCCGTTCTGCATGGGTGGGCTGGCCAATGCTGCCGATTACCACCAGAATCGGGGCACTCCAACATGGGGACCTCGATAGGAGGCCTGGCTGTGTACCCTCGTATCTCCCACCCAGACCATCAAGGTCACCAAAGGCCAGAATCAGTGATTCGATCGTTGTGAAGTTCGCGTTGCTTAACTGTAGATTACTCGCGTCTCCAGGGACACTACCGAAACTATGACCCCCTCATGAGGGAGATACTCTCGACTATCCGCGCACATACGAGCTTCCAGCCGATCGTACCCCCCTTGAAGCTTCCTGCCTTGAAGATGGCTGTATCGAGCTCGAAGGGCGTTGAACTCAATAAACACAAAGGGCGGGGGCTCAACGGACAGTGAAGAAATGATGCCCGCAAACTGGCGGGCGGCGGCGGCTGGAGAATGGAGGAGCAGGAGATGGCTCCATAGGGGCATCACGATCGAGCCCTGCAGTTGAGTCACGGAGGTGGGAAGCAGGAGCAAGAGCCGGGGGCTGGGCAAATAGAGGGAGCAGTGAGTTACCTCCCAGGAGAGAAACGACCGGAGCGGCGGAAGGTGAAGTCGCACGTGGGTGAGCCATGGAGATCGCGCCCCGCAAAAAGGGAGCAGACAACATGGCTTAATGAGCGGGAACATCCATAGCATGAGTGCCTCCCAGATTGATGTCACAAACGAGTGCTATAAGCTTCGCGGTAATGAGAAAGGACTCAAAGGAAGAGGAGCAGGAAATGGTCACCAAAGACAATCCATTGGTAAACTTGTGATCAAGATTCTTGACGAGCAGGCCATCCGTCCGAGCCTACGGCTCACACTACGAAACTGCCTTCAGGCTCCACCTCATTGCCCAAACCTATCACCTTCGTCAATGTTCCCGGGATTTTCATTGGCCTCCTCGTCGTCGCCGTCGGCCTCTCCATCGGCGTGCACTCCGTCAGTTATTTGTTGTCGAAGCTGCGCGAACGAAACAAATAGGTGCTCCTTTTGTCGTCCCCTGACGGCCCTCAAAAATTTCGGGATAGGACCCAGTCGACTGGAAGCCCCAGCTCGCGATCGCGGACGCACCGCAGTCCACCTTGATGGAGCAAACCGTTCTTGCTGCAGCTGCACGACACTCACTACAGAGGAAGGGGTCGATTATGGCAGTCAGAACCCTGTTTGTAGCAACGACTACATGTCTAATGCACACAATTTAGGAAGCAATACAGAGCGAAGAGTAATTGAGAGCATACTGGCCTATGAGCTCAACCCACTGTCTACCTGGATCTGCGCGGGTTGCGGTGCGCCAGGCCTGATGAAAAATCTCTCTCGACAGGAGATCCTGGTAAACCCTCCCCGAACGTTGTTTCCACAAACATCGGGGCATCTAATCATCATGCCCATCGACATTGCATTGATGTTCTACCTTCGTCTGATACTGTTCGATCATCTGATAAACCAGATAAGAAACGGTTTCCCGGTGACGAATACGCTCTTCGGCGAGTTCATTCTTGAAGCATTCAAGATTCGAAAGGTGAGCGCGATGGCATGGAGTGATCACCGAGCTTAAAATAAGTATGGTTACTTCACCAAATGGCATAATATATTCCAACAGCAAGTCAGTGAACACACAAGATTTCAAGTGTAGTGGCTATTTTTGCGTGAATTTTTTCGTCTGGTTCAACCTTTCGAACGTCGCTCAATGTGTTCTACATACAAGCCGTAGCTCTCGTGACCAATAACCCCGACCGCGACTAAGACTTACTGATCATGGCAGGTCATGTGCACTTCATGTGTACTCCTCCGATCAGCTTCGACGACCTTTTGTCACCAGCCTGAGCTAGGAAGGTTGGGGACCGACACACTGTGCTCCTTCCGTTTCTATGGCCGAGGATATCCCCTATGATCGCACTGCGCATTCAGGATCTCGATCTATAAACAACACAGATCAAATGAGAGCTCTCCAGCTTGGTGCCAATCCCAAGTCCTACTTGGACCAGCGTCTAAGTCCTCCTGACTTTCGAGTGGTCTCTAATCAAACTCGACGTCCCGTGAAGGTTCTGAAGGGCGGGGTACGTTCTTAGAGCTCTACACTTCCAACAAATTTAAACCTGAGAAGTATTGTGTTGAATCCCTGCCAATATCGGGTCGCGGTGTACAGCACGACGTTCAACGAACAACGCACGCACATGGTGTGGGATTGCCTGTGCTAAATCAAACCCAACGTCCGCCAAAAGGGTTCATTGATAGAATGCAGGGCACGGTACATTCATGTAGAAATGGAACCTATTTATGACAGAACTAATATGAGTTTAGCATCCCTGCCCACGGGCCACTGATGTACGACGCGATGCGGACACAACAGCGCGAACACCTTTCGAAGGGGTTTCTGTTCTAAGTGAGACCCGACTTCTCTCGAATGGCTTTACAGAAGGCAAAGATGACACGGTATGTTTGTGAAACCCGACAATTAAGAAAGACTAGAGAATTGCTGTATAGAAACCGATGCAATGCTTAGCCTCTACATGGAAAGACCAGCAAAGTTCTGATCAAGCTGTGCAACACCCGGCAAACAATGGTAACAACGGCAGATCAACATCCGAAGAGCTATTGGGGGAACCTTCAAGTCACCGCGACACGCTGATATCACCCTCGCGCCCAGCTTTTCCAATGTAATCATTCATCCGTCTTGTTCGTGTATGATTCTTCTTATGTATTGTTGATCGTAGGACGAGCCCGGAAACCGATGATAGGATTCGATTGGTACTCGCACCTTCAACGCAGTGCCCGATATCCCCAAGGCTCGATCCTCAGGAAGTGTAAGTATTTTCATCATATGCTTTGCGGTAACACCCCTTCATTGCTTCGTAGAATTCTTTGCTATCCCCCAGGAGTTCCCGGAGGCATGAATATCACCAACCATGACTTACAGAGGCTACAGCCCAGGAAATTCTTGAATGATACTATCATAGAATTTGGCTTCAAGTAAGTACCCCTATGCACTCAATGCCCATAGTGATCATAGAGGCCGCCAGGTTATGGTTTCGGAGACTGGAGCAGAGTGACCCAGGGCTGGCGAGCCAGACTCATGTTCTCAGTCCATTTTTCTACAAGAAGCTGAATAACGAGAAGTACGTTCATTATTGTAATCAATTGATGTGTGTTCATTAAGTCCTTTCAGGCCGGATGTAGGCTACGATGGGGTCAAACAATGGACCAGGAAGGTTGACCTCTTCAGCAAGAAATACGTCATCATCCCAATCCACAAGAAGTAATGTCCTTTCCCTCTAGGGTTTATTGTACTCAATGCAAGGAAATATAGCCAGCACTGGTACCTTAGTATCATTTACCAGCCGGCGTATATCCTTCTTCCCCCGCCCATCGAGGAAGACCCAGCACTTGGCGCATCCGGTAATGCCATCGAGACCACGTTCATAATCTTTTTTTTTTGCGACGATAATCTTTGATTGACACAAAATGTGACATCAGGACCCATATTTTTACCTTCAATTCCATTGGTTCAAGGCACCCAAGTGTTATTGAGCAGCTTTCTAAATACCTCAAGAATGAAGCTAGGCATAAATTGGGGAGAGAAGACACAAGTGACGCCATAGGGAAGCAGGCATTCGTAAGTCAACTTTTATGGCTCGACCTGGTTCTAGTGACGTCAGTGGTATTGATCAGGTCCCCGTCCAACCAAACAATTGTGATTGTGGACTATTCATGCTGCACTTTGCGGAAACCTTCATGAGTGACCCATCGAAATACAGTAGGATTATCAAAGTTCGTACATCTTTGCCCATGTCATTTGTTTAAACTGACCATTGGCTTTTCAGACACGGGTTCAAGGGACAGCACATCGTATTCGGCAGGACGATTGGAACTATGACAGGACTACCGGCATCCGGGAGCGCCTTCGCCAGGACATCGAACAATTATCAGCAGAGTGGAAGAAGGATCATGCTGCGAAGGCAGAGGGCAGGAACGAGGGCGGTGAGCCGGATTCAGATCCCATCGAATTCATAGAAGTATAGGAGGGGTACTTTAGGTGCTGACATGCGCGTATCCTACGATAGCTTTTTTTCCATCCACTGTACTACCTTTTCCAAAAAAAATCACCGGGATAGGGTGGGATATACTTATTGGCATACAAACTTCGGACCCAATAACTACAAATGAATATGATATCCCTGTGTTCCGTCAAATTTCCGCCATGCTCGGTTCAGCCTGAGCAGCTGCCAATGCTCGACCAGCTTAGGACGCTCCTTCCGCCAAGAAGTGGACACGAGTTATCAAGAATCATTCCGGAGGAGCGAGCCTGTGGCAGCCCTTAGCAAGGTGAGAGCCAGACAATGTATATCCAATCTCTCTCGGTCTGGAGACTTACACGTCGCGTCCCACCCTCTGAACCCACACTGCCACGATCCCAGCTCGACGTGTTGTGCGTCGAAGGAGGACAGATATACAGCCCAGTTGCGCACAAATGGGGGAAGTGTTGAGAGGGAAGCACCGTAGCCACCGATCAGCTAGCAGGAGGATGGGTGTGTGCGCATAAGCCAATGGGCGCGGGCGAGCAGGTTCATTTGCGTTGATGCCCATCAATTATTGATATGGCGCTTGCAACACGGAGTTGTCGCGACTATCTATCTACATTTTGTCTAAGCTTCCATATTTTCGGAGTGACTGAACTTGTTTATCGTGAATTTGAGATCTCACCGTTCGACATCTTATGTACAATTAACAGAGATGGTCTGTGTCATGTTGAGGACCGTGACGCTTAGAGCGCTCAAGCATTACCCTCTGTCTGAAGGGACAGACCAGAGTCACTCAAGGAGGATAATCAGCAGAAGCTTGACGGACGGTTCTTCTGGTGGATAGATGTGACTAGTCGCCGTTCTATACGATCATTGTCAAAAATCAGCTCCTAGGATTCGCATTGGTTCTTTGTCACTTCCGCTTCGCATATTTCCCTTTGCCGCCACTGTCGATTGGACGTCCAGATTTACCGAAGCATTGTTATAAGTAATGACCCGGGCTGCAAGCTCATGCCACCTGACGCATTAATGTCCAAGAGCGCTCCCACAGAAGACTCTGACCGTCGCCTCAACACGAGGATAAGGTTTTATGTTCAAGAAGCCATGGATCCATATTACAAAATGCTACGTTGGCTGGAAACGCAGCTGGGTATTTTCAATGGCCATTTCGAGAGGCTGGAGCAAGAGGCTCGCGCAGCCACAGACTTGCAGGTGAGTCCGTCTGCCATTGTAGGAACCTCCCCCTTGCTCACAATTGTGCTCTAAAGGCTGGCTTTGACCTACACATGCAAACGGGGGTTTCATCTCTGTACTCAACTGTCCAGGAATATGAGAGGAAGCTCGCCTCATTCACAGAAAGGCTAAACTCTCTTCGAGACAAGCTTAAACACCATCGGGGTATTTGTTCGCTCTTGCATAAACATCAACCTTCACTTATCTCATACACAATCCTAGGACAATGGCGACCAGAGTTTGACTCTACAATTCGAGCTATCGCTGCAATGGGTTCGGCACATGTAAAACAGTCGTCGAAGGTGATGACCTTGCTTCTCCAGGTTGGTTGCCAACTCGCTCAGGGAAACTTATTAAGACCTTTACTATACTCCACAATCTTTGGCAGGAAAAAAACAAATCGGCGGACATTCACATTTCTCCTGCTGTGCAAGCCCTTAATGAAGCTGTCATTGACGATGAAGACATCGATGTTGATTCACAGGAGTTACAGGTTGATATGCTGCCTTTGCTTCCTATCATTGCCTTACCTAGTTGCACTAGGATATCAACATGCATATACTTCAGGACATCCCTATATATAATTGTCAACGTAGAATGGTTGAATCCGATCAGGTTTGTCTCTTCAACTGCAATATTATGACTGGTATTTCAATTTTTTGCTCATCCTTTTCAGGGCGTTCAGGGTTTGCGCTACATCGGTGGCATAAAGTACATGTCAGATACTCAAACGTTGGAATTGGAATCTACACCAGTACGTGGTCGGTATTTCAGCACTCCTTCCGGCTCAAAGCCTACCATAGTTACCCTGCGACAATATCATCAAACAGTACACACAAAAGGAGGTGGCTGATTATGCGCAGAATTTGAAAATTGTTGCACTCAAATTTGAATCCGTGATGGAATCATTCCAGAGAGCCGATGAGGCCTCCGTTAAAGTTCTTGCGTGTATGGTGTGTAAGATATGATCCATAATGTCATCCTATACACTGAGTCAGATGCAAAGGACAAAAACAAGCAGCGACTTGAAAAGGCATTGGCTGGCCTTGGTTCGAGGATCAGTCTTTCTCTCGTCGCGGCCAATCACTGTGGTGTACAACTCGACGCCTTCCGAGAGACAGTTGATAATGACGAAGGTCAGGAGCTACTCTGCGATTGTCATCGTGTGTCATGGTGCCCATTTTTGTCCTAGACACCGATGTTGAGGAGATGTTGGCTGTGTCCATGGACGCAGCTACGGTGATGTCGATTATGAAGCACGACACCGCAGTTATCGCAGCCCTCGGTCGGCTATTCCTGGGTGTGCTGTCAGTTCGCCCTGAAGAGGCTGTCGACTACAAACACAACTCGTCTATTCAAGGTCTTCACACGGATGCTATGATCGAAGATTCGGGGGGTGACGTACATAGGCACATAGACCAAGATTCGCCCGAGCACGGTGATTTTGGAAAGGGAACACTAGCGGACGAACTACGACGAGCTGGCGAGCACATCGATCTATCCGACCATCGTGAGGTACCAACTCTTGCAGAGGAGGTGCAAGTTGAAACATTTTCCTTTCCCCACCGAGACACATGTGTTGACAAGCGGAATCCAATGCCCTGCCCTGAGAATCCCTTGGTGACACCGCCGTTCGATTGCGAAGGGAATCTAACCAAGGCGGAATCAGTGCAGGTTGTGAAGGAGATTGGATCGCCCTTCCCTGAAGGAAAGTCATCCGACGTACAGGCTCCGATGCCCGCAGCATCAGTGAACCATGAAAGCGGGATCCAGGGTTCTGGACCGGACTCCTATGTTGACGAGTGGAACTGTTTGATGACGCCACCCTTCGATGTCGAAGAGAGTTCCAAAAATCCTGAAGCAACGCACACGGTGAATGAGCTTGGAATAATTGCCCACGATCATGAAGGCGTCAATCCCGCTGCGCCTTCGGCTTCCACTGAGGAAAAAACACCCGATGTACAGGCCGACCTCTCAACGCCCGAAGCATCTGTGGGCGATCGAAGCGATATCAACGCGCACATTCTCAATGCACCCGCTGCTGAAGCTCCCGTCGATCTTCCCCCTGTATATGAAACTCAATTAGTATTACCTGGCTCGTTCCCTCTGGCCAACAACATATTCGACCCTGGCAATGGCACAGACCAGGTGCCTGGGTTAGGGACCCTGCTGATTGTTCGGATCACCAGCATGGGGAATCCTCGAATGCGATGGGCACGCATCGCTGGACAAACGATCTTTATTTTTGGCACACTATGGCTGTTTTTCTTGAAACCGCTGGTCACATTTATCCAGCTCGAACTGATCTCGACCCCTCCGTCTCCAGATGACGTCCCCTCACACTTTCGGCAAGCTATAGAGAATTCAAAAATCCGTAGCGGCTTTAGACCTAGGTAACACTTCCTCCATCGTAGCTGCAACTCCGGGAAGCGGGCATAGGAAGGACAGCATCGCGGTCATCTGTGGAATCACCTGGCTGGAAGCGCTGGGTCAAACAATTATTGTGTCCTTTTATCATATCAACGTACCAGGATTGTTGATTTTCCTTTGATGATGTTCCCTTCGACAGCACATACATTGGGTGCTACCAGCCTTTGAATAATGTTATCGAAAAACTGAGTGAAGACACAATTGTGAATATATTCGTTCCATTTGACGCAGCACAGACCTCTGCAAAAGATCCGGCGGTTTGTGCGTCTTGGTTCAGAGAATTTTCCTGGTCTGTCATCCCACAAACAGATGCCTTTCCACATCGAGTCATCCTTAAGAACAGATTGTGAGCATGTGATTCTATATTTATGCATCAAGGTGGACAGTCGTGATCAGTTATCCAGCATCAAACCGTCTCTAGATCTAAGGTAAATTCATGCAAACGAGAATACCATGAAAGCATTGTATGGACATCACTTCGTCTCTCTCAACCCCTTCCCTTCCAAAGCCCTGCTGCGTCGAGTATCGGCACATCGAGGCCATTTCTTTGTGATCCATCGAAACAAAGATAACTCAGCTGATATAAATGTAGGTCGACCATATGATTGACTCTCCTGGAATAACATCTTTCGTCGATATGGACGCCAGCCTCCTTGCATCATCCCCTCCAACTCTAATGATCACCATTCCCCGATCTCCAAGCGGCCAGACTCCCCGTCTAGCCATGCCTTGGGCGAAGCCACCTCCATTACCGCGTCCGTGGGCACCAGAGATGTTGGCCGATTCAAACGCGCTGGTGACGTTTGGCCGCAACCCCTTTGTAAGTAGTGCTTCGTCGCGTTGCTCGCTATACTTCATGTATTGACGACAGGTCTGTGACGGCGACAAGACGACGCCATTTAATTCAACCAATCCAGCAGCTACGGAAGCTGCCACAACCAGTCATACCTATGTCACACCACCGAATGATAATCCATACAGCGGTAGTCCTGGACCCTCGGCCGCGATATCCGCGGACCTGGCACCCATCGCACCTCAAGCTATCGACGCCTGCACATCGAATGCTAGAACGTCCGTGGAAGAAATGAATAAATATGGTCATCCAGTAAACAATATCTGGGCCATTACATTCTACGACTCACGAGCCTGTCGCTCACTAGACTATTCCGACCGAGTCGAAACGTTCAAGTGTAGCTGATCGAAACGCTGAACCAGCACAAAGTTCGCCTCGTACCCCCCCATCGCAATCGACGGTTTCCAGGATTACTTCTCCGCCTTACGTACCGCTTCATATACCGGATAGAGAGACCAATGACCACCTAGGAGCTGCTAGTCAACTGCATGGAAAGTTTCGGGATGACAAAGCCAAAGTGGCAATACCCACTCACGCTTCCAAGGTATGCTAGTTCCTGGTCAAATTATCCTCTATGATGTTCTACGCTCAAGGTTAAGATCTCCCCTGTGACACGCGGTTCTATCCGAAAGAATTCTACAGCGCAATCTGAGGCAGGGCTGTCCGAAAGTAGAGTGCTACCCATGAGGTTCTATAACAGTCTTCAAGCAAATCCGATTTTGCTGAATGAGCTCTTAGGCATAAGAGGAGTCAACTGTCACGATCTCAAGTGACTTCTCACCAAGAACAAGTATTTCTATCTTCTAACTAGGTTGCTGGTTACTGAGTTGATAGTGATCTAGGCCACCAGTCCATCGCCCTACTCGAGGAAGCCCAAACAGAGGAAGATATATCGCAAGCTGAACATGTATGCGTTTTGGCATACATCAGAGGGATGCCAGCCTATTTCAGGGCCGCCAATGCCACATGTGAATGATAACATCGTGGATGGAACCCTCTTCCTGCACTGTTACGAACAGTCGAGTCAACTTTGGATCTGGTCCGAGGTTTGGGGTCAGTGGGAGGAAATCTCGGAGGGTCATCGTCGTACCATCGACAACACAGAGTATCTGCTCTCCTTGAAAGGCGGGAAGCTTTCCTGGATTAGTAACCAGCGTTTCGCTCGACTCCACGGGTAGAGTCGTAGGATATCATGGAGTTATATGGCTTCTAGATCACTCAGTATCAGATATTATTATCAATCTCGGGGAATTAAATTCTTTGATACATACTCGGGTATTCCCTGTCACTCGACGTAGCCCTCTCATCACTACCTATTCTCGCCTCTCTCGATGTCGTTGCGCGGTGGTGTCCGTCCAATAGGAAAACGGCTATGTACATGCCGAACGTGCAAATTAGAGACAGCGGTCGACCATCGCTCAGGAACCTGCAGACAAGGTCGCTACCTGGGGGAAAACGAGCACAAGCTGCATCGAAAACGAGAACTTGCCCATCAAAACAGCGATCCTCCTGAGATGCAAGCGGAGACTGTCCCTTCGAACACACTATCACCGCTATCGATGCCCACTCTGCCAGATCCCCCACCAGGTCCAATGGGACCAAAGACGGACGAGCCACCTGGCAATGCCACTACACAGGCTGCACAGACACAGAATAAGCCACACATTATCAAGGTCAAGTCCTCCTCCCCAGTGGAGGATATTGAGGACGCCCTCCAGCACCTGTCTGTCGAAGGATGCCTTACGAAAGGTGGTCTGATCTTTCGCAACCCCCTGACAGTCCTTTCGCCATCCGAATCGCCGCAGCCAGATTCGATCAAGCTAGATCCTTGTGCACGCGAAAATAGTCGCCTGCTAGGGCATCTTCACTGGCTCCTCGACAAACGTACCATCTTGAACTGCACTAGACGCAAGCTGAACTCGGGGAGGCAGAAGATTGTGGCAATGGTGCTTCTTGTGGAGATCAACAAGCAATTAAATGCAATTGATGATCTCAAACAGAAGGAATGGTTGCTTCAACAGCAAGCGGCGGTAACCGCTGGGCATAATGTGGTGGATACAGGTACCTCCTCTCTCTCTCTCTGTCCTCAGTCATGCCCAATCACTTCTTCAGGACCATCGCCTCACCGATTCTTGCATTTCGACCCCGTCACCCTCGCTTGGTACATCATCGTCTGCATCCTGCATCTGCTGGCGGGTCTTTCCTTAGACTACTGCCAGTTTGTCCTATTAGGTGCAAGGCTTATCCAAAGGCTTTCACCACAAACGCTGGACACCTTGCATGACTATGTTCCGCAAGACATGCGAACGGTTTTGAACGTCATGCAACTCGAGCCTACATACGAGCCATACGTTTGCTGTCCTCGCTGCTTCTACTTTTACGCCATGGAGAGCAAGGGTGATACTTACCCTATTAAATGTACAAACCGGTATGCTGGAGACAGCCCAGTGTGCAATCGTACTCTGAGAAGAATGGAACCGCCTCTACCAGGAGGCGCACCCGTCTGGACCCCTACAAACGAAGTTCTTTACCAAAGCGTGAAGGCATGGCTGGGGAGAATGTATTGCCAGCCGGAAATCGAACAATATCTCGATCGGTTGTTCACACCACTAACGGGAGGAGAAGATGGTGAGGTTGCGGATATTTGGGACTCACGCCAACTACGCCAATTCATGGGCCCCGATGGTCAAACCCCATTCCTGCTTCGCCCTGGTCACGAAGGGCGGGTGGCATTCGCTCTCAACATGGATGGTTTCAATCCATACGGCAATCGCTTAGCTGGGAAGAAGGTTTCGGTGACCGCCGTCTGGATTGCATGTTTGAACCTACCCCCCTCCCTCCGCTACCTAGAAGAGAATATGTGTTTGGTGGAGCTTGTCCCAAAAGAGCCTTTGCTCCATGAAATGAACCACATTCTGGTCCCGCTCGTCAGGGATCTCAAGACGCTCTGGCATGACGGTGTTTACTACAAGAGGACTGCGACGTATCCCAATGGTTGTTGGGTGCGAGCCGTGTTGTTTCCCCTTACATGCGATCTTGTTGCTGCGCGCCAAGTTGCTGGGTTCGGTTATTTTTCTGCAGAACAATTTTGTCACCTCTGCACCCTCCCACTGGAAGAGATACGAAATGTTAACGTCGCAACCTGGCACCCGAGGAAATGGGAAGATCACAAACGGCGTGCCGCAGAGTGGCTCGCTGCTCCGACTGAAGCCGAAAGGGACCAGATCTACAAGACATATGGCATGCGTTGGTCGATTCTGCTTGAGCTTCCTTACTGGAACCCGATCCAAAACACCGTTATCGACTCAATGCATGGTTTCTACCTTCGCATGTTTTGCCATCATTGCCGCGAGATCTGGGGGATGGATGTTCAGATGTTTGATGGGAAACCACTCTCCATCCACAACATATCAAAACTGTCTGACGAAGAAATGACGAAGGGACGCAGAATCCTGAAATTTGGAACACAACAGGAATTGGAAGGACTTCCGAGTCCTGTTTTGAAACAGCTTTGTCGCGAAACATTTCTGCATTTCGGCGGCAAACGGCGAACGAGGTGGCTGAGGGATCTAATCATCTATGTGAGTAGTCTCGCAGTGGGGCAGTAAATATTGTATTGACCAGGAGAGCTCAAGAGAATAAGCTGTGGTTGGTTTGACAAGGAAGGCAACTGTTTAACGCGTGAAAGCACCATTGGTTACCCTGCCAACGCCTTCACTGCTGGTAATCCCTCCTCCGACACACGCACCCCGCAACCTCCAATTACCTTTCAGGCTACTACCACCCAAGAACTGTTGGAGGCGTCCTCAGAGTTTCCAACAAGCTCCTCTGACGTGCGTGAAAAGCCAACCAAAACAAACGAGCCACCGATATCGAGCGAACTCGCGGCGATGTTGTATCACACAGGTTCAAAAACGGCAATCAACTGTCTCAAGAAAGGATCGTTGGTCGTTCTAGCAATGGTCAAGCTCAAGGGTTATACTAAAGATGTTCTTGAAAAAATGACGCAAAAGGATATTCAGAATATAGTTCATGGAAGGGTACGCTTCCTTGTGGGCTGCTAAAGCCGGAAAGGTCTGACGGCCTGTCTGTAGCGTATATCTGAGGGGATTCTCAATGCAGAAGGAAAGATCAACAAGCCCCGGAAGCCAAAGCAGAAGAAACGGAAGCCGAGGATGAAGAAGGAGTCAGCTGTGCTTGGGGTGGGAACTCTGCAGGAAATCCGGAACGACATGGCAAAGCTCAAGACCCCGACCTGGTTGTCTAAGGCTCCTAAATGTCCAGGAGAGGCTGCAACGGGGAAGTTTTCCGCTGACCAGTGGCGCACTTTCTGTTCTGTGAACCTTCCCACCACTCTCATCTGTTTGTGGGGTGGTTTGGACGTGAACTCGGAAAAATACCGGATGCTCGTGAACTTTATGCACTTGGTCAGCGCAGCCCATTACGGCACCATGCGGAAGGTCACTCCTCAGCACATTCGATTGTATGAGTATCATATGTCCCAGTATATCTCCACTCTGTTGGATCTGTACCCGGGTACGGAAATCACCCCTTATCAACATCTATCCCTTCATTATGGAGCATTCCTTCGATCTTTCGGACCTACCCACGGCTGGAGATGTTTTCCCTATGAGTGCTGCAACGGACGTGTGCAACGAATACCGACGAACGAGAAAGTCGGTAAGTGAAGTACAAAGAATTTAATTCCCATCGAGTTGTCTAACTCCCGGAGCAGGTGGCGAAATGGAGAAAACCATGTTTATTAAGTTCTGCAGCAGCCAGAATCTGCGTGCAATCCTTCAACCGGATCACCTACCTTCCACCGTGACGGATCTTCTCTCCGCTTATCGACAGGTTTTCAGGTCTGATATACGAGGAACATTATTAGACGATATGCTTGCGTATGACAAAAATTACGCGAAGATAGACGATACCGTGACTTGGACGCGCTTCGAAGAAACGCGCCTCCCGTCTGAGACATATGAACTACTTTCTGAATGGTTCTCCATACGGTTCTCCACTCAAGGGTCGGGCACCCGTCATCGTGCACCAATTCGTGCATACTATCGTTCCCAAATCAAGTGGCTTGGTCAAGCCTTTCACACTTGCAGAGGATCGTTCAATTCTAATAGCATGGTGGCATTTCCGGGTGGCAATAACCTGCAAAATTCAAATTGGTCTGCTGGTTGTATTCTCGAAATCTTCTCCATACAACTTGGCAAAGGCAATCGGGCCAAAGATTTTTTTGTGGTAGAAGAATACGCATCTCTGGTTCCAAAAGATGCACAACTGGACCATTATCGGAAATTTCCCCTTGGCGGTCGAATTTTTTACGACAAATTTAACCCCCAGCTCGTTCTGGTCGCAGCTGATCAGATTATCGGCCACTTCGCTTATCATAGCCGAGAGTTTTCCGGCATTCGCGAGCCCTGCATTCATGCAGTTCCATTTCTTAAGGTTCTAACCTACTCTCATGTCGCTTCCGTCGTTCTGACCCATTGCTACTTTTCACAGGAGGGCATCTATATTGGCGACACCCAGTGATCGAGGTGACTGGTATTCGGCAAAAGAAGTTCTGTGCAAATCAGGTTCGATGGTTGAATTGGTAGTGGGGAAGATGAATGCACGAAACCACCAGAGGAGGGGAGGCTCTGGTGGAGGAGCACAGCAGGGTGAGGACCACTCATAAGGAGCTGCTCCATTTTCATTCTTTGGAAATGGTTTCCGATGGACCAACATTAACTCACTTACGGAGCCACATCAATAACAGCTGTATGTATGACGTCAAGCAGAATATGAACATAGATCAATAAATGCACCAGCGACGCGTGTGATTGCGAGATTCTAAGAGTCATGCAGCTGGCCTCTATGGTGGTGACGCGTAGTGATATCCTCGGACTCCTGCAGGACGAGAGGTCGGCGGAGTCGAGTCGTATGTAAGAGTTCGACCTCCGTTGCACCATGTGACCCTTGGGAGGGGCGTTGTGTTCCTACGTAGGACCTTCGAATCCCAAGGCGGTGTTGGTCGGCCGTTGAGCGAAAGCAACCGAATACTGAGGAGACGGAGGTTGAGGTCGAATAGCTGGTGACGAAGGAGAATGGAACCGTCGGTGCCGTGCGACTGGCGGTGGCGGGAGAGGCGAGGGGTTGTGGTGATGAGAGTGCCGTGAGACAAAGGAGCATTGAAGAATGACCCCATCACCCGTTCGGCGTGTTGCCAGAAAGCCACGAGCGCGGAGGGCGCTGTCTGTAGAGTCCATCTCCATCCAAAATTCCTGCTCCCCTGGGCTAGCGTTGTACGAAAGACTTGCGAGACTGTCGTCCCCTCCAGACACGGACTACTGATGCCATATATGCCAGGAAGTCTGTCAAAGAGACGTCTCCCACTGGCGTGTTCGTAACGACGAGTTAGGGGGACAGAGCACCAGCATCGGAGACATCCATCATACCTAGCGGACCCGCATTATGCCGTGTGACGTACCCAGAAAACGACAGAATGACGGCCGAGGTGTAAGGACTACGAGGCGAGGAGGGCACCGTAGTGTCGGATGAGGGTTCCGACTGGGGAATAGGGAATTCATCGGGAATTGCCTTCGCGTTGAGCTTTCGATAGTCTACGACTAGGCATGGTTTACCATTACGGTACACGACGACGCAATGGAAACCTCAAGGACCGGACGACGGTTCGATGACGCCTGATTATTACTGAGTCGTCACAATGGTGAAGTTCAAAGAAAGTTGGAAATTACTATTGATCTCAGGCTATGGTAGCTAGAATTACTTGGGACTGACACCTTCCAACTTGTCTCCAGACGTTGTGCCTTCGAAGGTCCCACTCATAATATACGATAGAACCTTTGAAATGACGAGGGACCATACTATTAGACATCATTGTCATCATCCTCCACATAACTCCTGGTACGACGAGTCGTGGGCGGGGCGGGAAATCGTGCTCGCTTTCTACGACTTGAAGATGGCTTCTTTGTTGATGAATCTTGTTTCTTTGGCAGTGATGCTAGAGGAGTGGCAACTTTTTCAGGGAGTGATGGGTCATCATCATCCAGGGGGACTTTCGAAGTATCTTCAAGGATGTGGTGGAACCGCTTAGCTCGTCTACCGAGGTCCAGTGAGCCATGCATCCAATGATCATGCTTCATACTGTCCATACCTTTCAATGTACGGCGATAATGAGAGGTCGATTGCTGGAATGGGTTCAAGGTCGTGCATCTCAAACTCTGTTCGGGCAGCAAGCCATTGTGGATCATAAAAGTTCCTTGGAAGCCCCCGCGCTGGCGACTTTGTCCTACATGTACGGTTCGAATTACGAATTCGGGGTCTTGGGAACTTGCCTCGTTTTGCTCTCCCATCAGAATGAAAGCGGGTTGACAAATGAAGTGCATCGAATTTAGCAAGCCATGAGCATATCTTGGTGGCACGCCAATATGGCTTTCATACGACATAACGGACTTTTCCACTGTGGTGGTCCGTTTCGTCGCCACTCATGGCCTCGGCAGGCATTGTTTCCCAAACTTCGGCAAATTTTTGCATGCTCGGGTCGTCTGAGAGTGTGTTAAGTACCACGTCGGCTCGTCGTTCACGAAGCTGGAAAATGATAATCAAGACACTGTCTGAAGAGTGTTGAGGAAACTCACATTCCGCCGCCTGCCATCTTGTCGTTCCTGTTTCTCCTGATCCTTCTGATTCACAGTCGTACTAGGTATAGGGTTTTGTTGCCGCTTCCACACCAAATAATGTCTTCTGAGGGTGTCGAGATGAGTGACGAACGTCTTCTTCACATCCTTGTCCGCCGCCGCGTCAGGTCCCATCTCTTGATGAAAGAACTGGAGGAACAGGAAAGAAGCACGTCGATTCCATTTCGACGATCGAAGCTTCGTAGTTGCGACGTCAAGGCGGAGGTTTGGAATGGACGGGCCATGGTCCGGAAGACCCGTTTGAGAAAAACGGTCGAGCTCTTCGTTCGTGGGGACCATGGCTTCAGTGAATGGTGCACCTTCCTCGCGACCCAAGGCCTGGCCAACAAGTATGCGTACTTGAGTCTGTGGTACGATGGTCATTTGAGAGCTGAAGGTAGGTACAAATGCAATGCTAACCTGAAGATCAAGTACTTCTGCAGGCCTGTGCTGGACAACGGTCTTTTTTCAAGGGCTCGATGTAGATTGACGAGATCTCAGTCTCTCTGCCGAATCATACTTCGAGGACAGTTCCGGGGTGCTAGAGTCTGTCATAAGGCGCATAAACAGAGTGAGGTCTCCCTTGGTCGTTGGCTCCTTCTTCAAAATATAGGAAGTTAGATTGCATAGCTGAAGAGCGCCGTCTGATGCACAAGATTATTCATGAAATCCTGGTAGGCTGAATCCTAAATTTCCAGAAGTGAGCAGCGCATCGAAATGAGAAAGTAGAAGTAACACTAACCAGCCCCCGATTGTTAAAGGCTTCGCTTGTGCTTTCGTTCGATGACCCCTCACCCCCCTTCAACGACTGTGTATCATCAAATCCCATGCTGTCAACTGACATTGGACGCTCCGAGATGGACGACCTTTCCTCTTCGCAGTTATTGTCGGTCATGATTGAGTCAATTGACATCAAACTGAAGCTGCGAACAGGAGTGGCTTGAGCGGCAGGCTCAGTGCTGGAGGGACATTGCACGGGGTTTCTGGAGCTCAGCAAGGCATGGTCCAGTATGCGGAAGGCCTCAGAAGGTGGCAAGACGTTTTGGAGTGGCCGAACCGGAGCCTGAAGAGACTGAGGAGGGTGAATGAGTGGATTGAAGCTCTGAGTGGCACGGGTGCCCTGGTCTGTCTGGGCGGGGAAACGAAACCTTGACGTAGGCTGATGTTGGGTTTGCAATCCCTGGTCCGGTCGCGCGGGTTGCTCGAGGCCATGAAAAGCACGAGAGGGCGAGTGGAAGCTCGGCAGAGGATTAGATGGAATCCAAGACGGCAGTGGGGGCTGAAGGGGGGGCTGGAAGACAACCGAGGCTTGGCTGGATGGGGTGGCGTTCTGATGAGTATGAAGTGCCGGCTGGAAGCTGGGAGGAGGAAGACTTGGAAACGGAGAAAACTGTATAGGTTCGATGTTCATGAGTTCGGACTCCATTTCACCTTCCGAGCTGTGATCGCTCTCCATCCCGGGTTCCTGGTCGAAATCCACATCGTCCATTTCGGGGAAATCTCTAGTGTCCGACTTGCTGTCACTGCTTTCTGACTCATCGTCGCTTGCCTGACCCTTTGTTGGGGATTCATCCTCTGCAGAACTATCATCGACAGTCATGCCATCACTGCTCCCCTCGTCGGCGTCACCATCGATTTTTCTTACCCTTGAAGCTCGAAAATCAGGGTGCCACTGCCCGTATTCAGAGGAACGTCCGGCGTTCAGCCGCTTGGCGGGAGTCAGTCCAGTGACTCGAGTTGTAGCTTTAGCGCTAGTAACATCATAGTCTTGGCGCCCGTGTGCATATTTCGAAGGTGGCCCAGCGTCCAACAGAGCAGGCTGAAAACGGCACGCCCAAGCGTCTGCCACTGGGGGAGGCGTTCGCTTCCGTTTCGCTATTCGCGATTGAACAGGGGTAAGTTGGTTGGTGTTAAGGTCCATGAGGGTAAAGAGGGTGTGTATAAGTGTGCGATAGACGTCCCAGACGTTGTAAGAAGAAAAATGAGTGGCTTGATTTGGTATTGCTGCAGCCCCACTGAGAAAGCCTTTCAAGAGAACTGGTCACATGTATTCGAAGGTAATCAACCTCACGCTCGAAGATCGCATTCCAAACTACTGTCCCAATACGATCAACCCTTCGCCCAATGTTGCATGCCGCAAATTTTCTAATCTCTTTCCTAGCTAGGCTGAGGGGAAAAGACCATCTTTTCGCCCAAACATTCGACCTGTAACACCCTCCAACCTCGTGGTTACGCGTGCACTATGCATGAAGGGTCGGTCGAATTAAAACAGTATATTGTGAGGTTCAATACTTTGCATAGATGTAAGCTACAGTCACGGGAAGTGTAATGGCCGCAACAAGGATTTTAATTAAATTCCGTCTTCCACAGCGTTGATCCTCGCGAATATCCCGATCTAAAGAACAGATAAGTCCCAGTCAAACTGCATATATATGATGACATCGGTTTACCTTCTAGTTCAGGAGCCATTTCAGTTTTCCAAATGCGCACCAGGGTCGACATAGCGATCGCGATATGGAAAGTATCAGACTCATGGTCATAGTTTGTCTTTGATGCACATAGTCAGACATTAACGGCGAGCAAACGCGAAGAAAGAAGTTACATACCGCGAGAGTGACAATAGGTGACCTTTTCTCAATCTTCGTCCCAGGTGCTGTTCGGGAACACTCTCAGGCTGGCACTTAGCTCGTCATTGAATTCGCTCACGGTATGGATCAAAGGTGGCATATGATTCCCCCCTAAGGTTGTAGAGACATGCATAGAAGGGGAGGGCACAAAGTACTGCTCTACTGGCATGGGCAAAGGCCACGGGAGCACGTTCGAGCAACGGCCAGCCTAGGGTCGCCTCAGTAACATAGGAGGTGGTATTGTACACCTTGAACGGTTTTCCCGGATGCAAAACCGCGATTTTGTTGCCACTTGGGGAAAGGTCTGCTGCGAGGCTAAAAGGATCGTCAATGCAAAATTTTGTCCTTAGTGAAGGATGGTTGGTACATTTCGGGATTGGGCAGGTGGCGAATGGACGTTGGCGGCGAATCTTTGTCTTCGTGAATATTCCACGTGCTGTAAATTCGAAATTTAGAGCCTTCAAGGAACACTGAAGCCAGATGACTCAACACGATGCCATGATGACGATAAACTACAAGCAGATGCTTTGGAGTCCGCTCGTCGAGCCAGCCCATGGTGATGACATTGACCTCGCTGGCGA
This sequence comes from Lyophyllum decastes, assembly GCA_025854295.1. NCBI lineage: Eukaryota > Fungi > Basidiomycota > Agaricomycetes > Agaricales > Lyophyllaceae > Lyophyllum > Lyophyllum decastes. Next base: position 643,574 of record CP107709.1, read on the forward strand.
CATCCCCCCTGGGTACAATGCGGTGCTGATATAAAATCCATCGGGACTTGACTTTCACTTTCAATACGAAAATGAGCCTGAGCCAGAGCAAATCATGACAATGAATACTCACGGTTTGCATCCTCTCGTTTCCAGATAACGGTAGCGTGTCCATCCTGAGTGGCGAGCCACAAACCAGAAGGGTGAAGACATGCGTGTTGGAGTTGCCCTGTTCCATATAGATACAGGCGCTGATCTGGAAAGTCAGCCATGTCGTACATCGTCAGCCAACCATCTGGATACATAACCCAGACAATGTCGTGATATTTGACCCAGGAGACAGAAATGGCTTCCAGACCGCCTTTAAAATAAGTCGCCTCGACGCCTGTCTCGACGTTCCAAATCACGAAATCATGTCCGACGGCACCAGCAAGCCACTTTCCGTTTGAGGAGAATGACAAATGGCGGACAGGTCCATCGCGGCATGGTATAGATTGAGAGAATGCGGATGTGTACTTTAGCTTTGGGGGAGCAGGCATGGTGGTGTCCAGCAGCAGTGTAGGCAGTGATTTAAAGACAAAGACTCTCATGAGGTGAATGTGTTTTCCTGCACGTGAATTTGACACGATATTTCCATAAATATCCTCAAGTATTGTAAGGTTGAGGGTGGCTCAAGTATTATTCATCCATCCATGGATCGCTTTTCTAGCTTTCGGTTCAAGGCTGAGAAGCAGGGTAGCCAGATTAACCAACCAGTACGAAGGTGAGCTTCACCCCGATCGAGCAAGCGAACGATTACTGCTGTCGGGAAAGAGGTACGTCTCTTGCCGTTTCTAAACGCGGCTTGAAAGAACTCAATGCTGCTTAAGGTGGGAGAGGCGAGACATGCCTGGTGTCATTGCCTTCTGACGCCATTCGTAACGTTATTCGTAGCTTGCACTGCTTATCTTGCTCGTCAGGAGCTATCCGGTCTGGTCATGAAGCTTCCCTATACCACCATTTCCATCACCTGTCATTTCGTCCAGATAGCCTGCCTTCTGGATATGCATGCCACCCTTCCCCTCATCATCACGTCACTCTGCGACGCGCCGGAATGTGCTGCCGTTCAGAATCCGACAACTGCACTCGACGCACGGATTAGGGAGTTAGAGGCAACAATTCCCCGCATGGTGGTCCCCGCACCACGCCGGAACTTCGCTCTCAAATCTAACGGTGCATCAGTCATTCCAGAATTGACTTCGGCTACCCTTGGGCTCAAAAAGCCCAGCTTCTTTCAACAAGTACGCATTCACGTGCTTGGATACGACATCGATAACGCTTTGATCCAACTTCCCAGTGTGGTAATTGAAGGTGGTAACCTCGAAGGTCGAACATGCTGGCAATTTTTGGGGTCGAAGGGCCACATTGGCATCCATCTCGATGGTCTTGTATTTATCTCCGGTATCACCATCTATCATCCCCAACCTCAGCTTGTTTCGTCCTACGAAGCACTGAAGGCTCCCAAGACGTTTCATTTCTGGGGACTGGCGAACAACAATACCTTCGCCTCTGTGCCTCCGGCAGGCGGAGGTCGGAACACCACTGACACCCGCCCGCCCCAAGATTTCACAACTAGAGAGTCCTTACCGCGTTCTATCCTACCTACGGATACATTTGTGAAACTCGCAGAAATTCATTATAATGCGACTGTGGGCGGTTCTCAAACATTTGAAGTCGCTGCAGAAACTCATCAAGGATGGATCGGATTCAACATTGTTGTCTTGGAGATTAGGGACAACCATGGTGGGGACACTACATGTCTTCATCACACCGCAATCCACGGCACCGAGATATAAATCAATCCCTGTTTTCTTGTAGGTCTGCCGTTATTCTTCATACCCTGAACGGAAAACGAACTAATTACACACAACTCTAAGGCTCTCATTCGTGTTATGGTTTCCTTTCTTCATTTATGAGCGGGCCCAGTGCGACAAGGCTATACAAATTGATTCCTCACCCTCTGCACTTGAAGTTCCCTTGGATACATACTCCTGTTAGCTCCGTTGACCTACCATAATTCTGTTAGCAAGCAATTCATATCATTTTCACACTCCCATCCACGCTAGTCACTTGCCTTTTGCCTTAAATTCGTGATATGCGAAGCTAAGCATAAACATCATAGGACACATTATAGAGGATCCCTCGAGATCAAATCTTGGCGTTCTAAGGTTCGTTCCCACGCGTCGTCTATTTGGCATTGGTTTGAAAACAAATGTTATTCACTTCGCTCGCATCGCCTCGTCCACCTCCGACAATCTCTGGTAGAACTCTCCACTATATTTTTCTGAAGCGGCGTAGCATCTCCGTGTAGCGGCAAGAGTTTTCAAGAAATGAGCAAACAACGACACAAAGATATTTGTACTCCCTTAGTGGTCATCTGTCACCCGCGCAACTACACGCCAGAAAATAGCAACGGAGATGCCCAGTCAGAGATTGCTTCCGACCAGCAAGACTCAAGTGAAGAGCAGGAACCAGAGGAACTTGAAGGATCGGAGGAGGAACAGGATGCCGAAGAGCAAGGTGACACAGCAGCTCGGCGTCCCCATGTTTCGAGGGAGATCTTCCTTGAGGCTTGGCGGAGTGCAGTTCGGGCTCATCAGGGTCAGGAGTGGTTTAATCATACGCAACTGGTGAGTGTTGTTCTCTTTTTCTGTCGTGTCGGGGAGCTAAACTATCCTAGACTTGTAAACGGTGCTCCACACAAGGTGTCGAGTGCACAATTTCGGATTTGGATTTGCTGGACCCGTTGCTCTGTGAACCCTGCCGGAAAAGCGGGCTGGCATGCTCAATCAAGCAGCAGTTCGGTGCACTTGAGATCTCTAGTGAACTTCATTTACCTCTCCAATGGGTCCGCGAATGCATGAAGCCAAAATTTGGTTGGCAGAAGCAGGCGAGGGGCGGTGCGGGCCGTCAGCAGAACCACCCCTTCATCCCATTTAGTGAACTACGGCGCATGGCGGACGCTGAATTAGAAGCCGAGCAAAGTCAGGCTGTTGTGGCGGCCATTCGAAGGAAAGCTGCTGGCGGCTCCAAGGGGAAAACGGTTCCACCCACAGCTGTCATCCTGGCCAAGGAGCAGAGTCCTGTGCCTAAGAAAGCCCCCCCTCATCGCAACCATCCTCCGCCGAATTCTCCTCATCTCAAAATTCGTCTTCCTGCCCATGCCTTGCGCCCTGCCAAGTTGGCCGCCAGCCTTGACCGAGAAAACATCTTGACGCAGCAGCCTCTAGATCCTATTGCTGTCGGTCGGACTGCAGTCGATCCCGTCCCTTTACCACCTCGGTCAAGTGTTGGCCACGATGTGCCTTCAAGTTTAGAGGCTCGTGCCCCCCCCGTTCTGTCTCCGAGCACCCCTGAATTCCGCCCTGATCCCGAAAGTCCCCTCACCCAACAGCTCCAACCACGTATCATTCCTGATGTCCAGGTTCAGTCCATGCCGCGCGTGATAAAACCAGCCTCAGGTCCCCCCAATCGTCCTTTTTCACCCATTCCTCATGTCAGCTCTACCGCTCCTACCCCAATGCATTCCCCAGTCCAATTGCCCAGTGCCATGAGTGATTCTTGTCCACCACTTCCTGGAGCTACAGAGGATCGTACACCCTTCCTCAACACTTCCATATGCCTCGGATCATCTCCTGCGCCTCCCCTGAGGAATCCTCACTCTCCGCGAGTCGATACAGCCACTGTAGATGCTTCAGCCCCATCTAACACCCCAGTTATTCCCCAGGTGGAGTTCGATGACTTGCAAGCTACGTACACGTCCCTTCGCAAGGAGTATGACTCCGTCCTTCTCCAACACAACTTGTATCGTACTCAGGTCAAGCATGCTCAAGCGCGGCAAATGACCGCGGAACAGGAGCTCAAGGATTTTATGCAGCGATACCAGCGACTTGAAGAATTGTTCGACGAACAGCTCAGGAAAGATGTTCGGGAGGAATACTTGTGCAGCGGGATCTTCATGGCCACTCGGTCCGGTGTCCAAGGCGAATCGGATCCACAGGAGCTTGATGTCCTGCGGGACTGCCTTCGGGAGCTTCGAGCCCTAGTCCAGTCACAGGCGACAGAGCTGGAGCAAAACAGGAAGCAATTAGGGGAATATGAGGCGCAGATGCGTGACATCAGGCGAGAGGAGGGCGAGGCAACATTGTCGGAGCGTGATAAGCAGGTCAATCATTGGCGTCGTCGAGCAATCAACACAACTCGCATCATTGATCGTGAGTGTCTCTTCGTTGTCCCTCGTACCTGCTCATGCTGTTGCGCAGAGTGCGAGGCTGAGCATACCGTTTTTTTTTCGAATGTTGCTCTTGCCGAGGCTACCCTTGCAGGTGTTCTGCATCGACATGACATACCGACGTCCGATGTCTGGGGTGCGATCGAGGATGCGCAGGGCCTCCTCCGTCGAACATTGATTGCAGATGCTGCGAACCCGCACTGATTGAATAGGATGCTGGAGGGCCCGGTGTGTGGCATGGGGATGGATCATCTCACCCAAGTAGAGGTGGCACTTCGTGGGTCGGAAGAGATTGAGGAGTGGCATGAGCGTCAGGAGCGCGCCTCCTCTCGCTCCCCACCTTCCAAAATTCGGAAATGATCTCCATCATGGGCAGAGAACGAGGCTGGCCCCAGCTCAAAACGTCGTCATTTGTGATCTGCTTGTTGTCCTCTTCTTTCTTGTTTTCGTTTTTGAATGTTGTGCATTTGCTTTGTTAGTTGTCATTCTTGCTCTCGTGAATGTCTCGTTGTTTTGCTGTTTTTGCTGTCTATGTCTACTAGTACCATTCAAAAGTTGTTACTATAGCAAGCACATTATTATCCGCCTAAACCTCCTTCCCATCAGTTTCTCTTAAATTTACTTGTGATCAAAGCTTGCACACAAATTAAACGTGCCCGATATTAATTCCAGGAATTCACAATGTGCGATGTGTTGCCCCATTATGGTATCGAATTGCTCACCAGTCATATTTGGGATCATTTTCGAGTGGCACCTATTTTAAAGGAGATCCACTCACCTCGAAGGTATGTATATCCTACCTTCCGCCTTCGACCGCCATTCCCACAGCCCACGTATGATCCGCATTCGTCTAAGCACTATTGCATTTCTATGCGCCTCCTTCTGGTTCTACTCCTATATCCTTGTTCCGATCTGCAGCCTTCCCATCCCCTTTCTATCCTCCACCTCGGTTTGCCGCGTGCTGTCGCCCAACGCTCTCCTCAGCAAGCGGAAGCCAGAAGCTCAACATGCTTCGGTTTCCTTTATATGTTCGATTCCATTCTTTGGGACAACAACCGCTTGCCTGCCGCCGCTCGATCGGATGCTGCCTGACATTCAACAAATTCTTGACAATCAATTCAATCACTTCGGCGCCCTAGTACAAGTTTCAAAGGAGACTCCGTCCATTGTACACAACATCAGAGACTTCGGGATGGCACTGCAGGATCTTATGATTATGGTTGAACATAGCGACCTGCACAGACGAACCGCAGTACTTAACGAGTTGAGGGTGATCAAGGAGGCAAGCGAGGTTAGCAGTCGGAGGCTTCAAGCTTACGGAGCGAGACTTGATACAACAGTCACAATGTGAGTCGCTTTACCGTTTTCTGGCACTCACTGATCGTACGTTTCAGATTTCTTGCATCCGCTGAAGAGATGCTCTCGTTGACAAATGCAGAAACATCCGTTGTGAACTCCATTGTCCGAAAGACCGCATGCTACTTCAACATGGTTGACGATTGCAACCTAAGCTCGGTCCAAAATGTGTTTGTGCACACTTTGCAGACGTTTGAGATGCTCCTTGGTCACCTCACCCACCACAATGCCCTTACCGATCAATCCTTGAATAGGCTTAGCAGCCACATCGATGTTCTCAAATACATTGTCGCAGAGGAAAAAGACCTTGCATCAAAGGAAATTGGGGAGCTCCTGGGAAGGATGTGGACGTGGCTTGGAGGAAACAGCAAACCTATTGCTAATGTCAGGGAACGTTTCAATACACTAGTCCGCACTAGCGAGCAGACGAAGGTTATGAGGAGATTAGTTTCCAATGTTCAAGATGAGTTGCAGGATCTCAAGGTCAGCAGCAAGGCGCTTTGTGCATATGCTGCGCAACCACTACTACTCGAGTCGGACATTCCAAAAGGAGGGGTCATACGAGCTCTGTCTGAAGGATGCCGCGGGTTGAGGGACAGGATGAATGGGCTCAGGAATCAGCAGCTTGGCGAAGAGGAAGAATCAACCCCATTTGTCGAGCAGGCTGGAGCGTTGCTTCTGCATTAATCACCACTCCCTCAGTCATTTCTTTATGTTAATTTCATTATCTTCTCGCTGTCAATTACTCCTACTCGTATAATCGTATCTCAACTGTGTTCAAACCGTCCCATTCGATTGCATTTTACAGTTCTTTGGAGCCCGTGAATTTAACAGTGATGTGTTGGAATATGGACATGCGAGCGTGCGCGATGCACGTGAGTAATTCGCTATTGTTTCATTTCACTCTCCATAATACGGGGCTGCGCACTTCTATTCTGGGTTCTCGGGCGTGCTAGGGCATATATAGGTAGTTATGTGGGTGTACCACCCCATCTGTTTGCCTCACGAGCTCACCGAGGCCAAACGCGAATCCTATTCACTGTGTTTTTCGCTCTCTCGTGGGATTGTCAGCGTCGATTTCAACATGATGCAGCTAGCCTCTACGGGGAAGTTTGAAGAAAGTTGGAAATGCTGGTTTTTTCGAGATCTTCAAACATACCTACCTAAACTCTCCTTCGTACGGATGGCGCATCTTCCCACTACTTCACGCCCCAGATAATCTCTGCCCTCGGTCTTCCAATCCAGCACTCGATGGTACAACGTTAGGGGTCATTCTGGTGTACTTAGGGTGTAATGCCCTGAGCTGCTCTCCTACACGATTCCCGAGCATCTTGCGTGAATACATAATAAAGGTAGAGCAGCCAGTTTGTATTCGTACACTATAAAGAAGTATCATATGCCCTTCGGAGGTCGGCAAGCACAGTAAAAATCAGACATCTGAAGCAAAAGTCTATCCCTGGCTGGCGACCACCACTGGGTTCTCCACAGAAATGATCTCGAAGTCTGGTAGAGATAGTCAGCGTGGTAGTTCACTTATTTTGGAGCACTTACCAATCACAAGCGGTGTATTGGGAGGGATTTTACTGGGCAACCCCCCGCTGCCAAACCCAAGCTGAGGTGGGATGCGGAGTTGTCGAGTGGCTCCGACCTTCATGCCGGCGATGTTACGATCCCATCCTAGTCAAGTTCGTGAGACGGCGGAGGGTAGGACAGGTTGTATACATGCCTGCCGGAATCTGACCCGCTCCGATTTTAATTTGGACCTGAAAAACTCAGCATGAAGGATATCCCGATAGTTGTGACGCTCACCAGCTGGTCTCTATGATCGACGAGTATTACGCCCTGAGCGTTGCGAACAACACACCGCAGTACTATAGTATCGCCCACCCTGACTTGTGGACCTTCCCCAACCTTCCTATCCTTCACCATGACCCTGGGTGCTTCTGCAGGTGTATTTTTCTTCTTCTTCCTCATGTCATTGCCGTCATCCTTGGCGTGCCCTTCCTCGAGGTTGGAGTGCTTTACATGCTTGAATACGTCTCCAAAATTTCCAACCGGTGGATTCCACGCATGTTTGGCCGCCACCCCGGTTTGAGGTGCCCCTAAGGGCGTGCGGTTTGTTGATGTAACAGCTTGAGGCATAGGTTGTGCGCTTTTAGATTGTGTCGCAATAACGTGGTGGTCACGGTCAGTCTTGTGGGAATTTGGTGGCTCCGAAGGCGAAGACATCGGTCTGGGAGACAGTGGAGTGGTCATCGATTCATTGGACGTCATGAATGATATGGACATCGCTGAGCTCGGCATAGCTTGTTGACCCTTATAAGCACCGCTTTCGGAGGAACGCATAATTATTGCTTGGGGTGCTGCACTACTGGAATGGGCCAATAATTGGGTATCGTTGGGGCTAGGCAGTGGGTGGGGTCCCTGGGCTGGCACAATCTGATCCAAAGACGCTGTGCTGGAAGCAAATGCAGATACTGTTGGTGGGACCAGTGCCAGTGGTTTGCTGAGATGTCGTCGGTGAGGTCCTTGGGCTGGTACCATCTGATCGGAGGGCAGCGCGCCTGCAGCAAGTGCAGATGCCGAGAGGGGCACGATTTGCTTGGTCAAATTTGGGTCAGAGACAGAATCGTTCCCGCTGACAGCATTTGAACTGTTGGATGGTTGTACGAGCACAGATATATCGGGCGACTTGACTCAGGAATAAACATCCGGGTTTCCCGCGGTACTGGGCGTAAACTTGAAGTTTGTCATAACTGATGGGCCCTCGAGGGTAGACTTCATAGTCACAGAAGAGCTTGAATCAAGAAGGTAGTTCCCAACCAGGTGTACGGAGCTGGGTATGACAAAAATGACAGTCAAACGGTTATTCGCGACAGCAGGGAAAATGTACTTTGGGCCAGCAAGCTGGAAGCTATACTCAAGACCGCCTCGCAAAATGATATTGAATTGGACTTGTTCGATCTAAAGGTACAAAGTCAGTCATATAATTATGATTCCAAGAAAGGACTCGACCTGACCTTTCCTGGGATCAAAGAACACAGGACAGGGAGGCAGGCGCCATTGCCACCGACCTTCGTATCCGGAATTTGAACCGCCTCGCAGACCAGTTGGACACAAGTCCTGGCACTGTCGTCTTGGATAGTGCAGCCGAGGGATGCATTAGTGAGCCTGATGGAATGAGGGCTTTGCACTTTGATGGGTTGCGCAGAGGTTAACTCGGTAGTCCTAGGCTAGATGTTTGAGTAGCTTCAGTAAGGGGTCTCTAGGTTTCTACACACCACAGCCTGTGTTCCATGCTGCCAAATGTCTTAACAAGTTGTGGGAGATTGATGGCGTTCAAGGACAAGATGAACAAGCCACTCAGATTTGGAAACTCAATTTACACCTTGTCCTAGTCCTTTGTCGATGGCACAAACACGATCATGTGACAAGGATCCCCATCCAAGCCCGTCCATCGATGGTCCTCAATTGCAAGGATGCCTGTCTAGGGTAGAGAACGAGACTGGTTGCGCTCAGAATGTCTAGCTCTGTACACATCCTAGCGATTTTTTCCCGTATCCTACATGTACAGCCCTAAGAAGCAAAACAAATCTCGAACGTCAACCTCGAACTCTTACGTATCCACGATGTATGAGACAGCGCTTAGTAAGATTGTAGGTTCAGCTCTGTGCGAGTGGGATTGTGTGACTGAGCCTATCGTTTTCGACAAACTGCGGTCTATTCTGCTCAATGGTTGTGGACGCGTATCTGGGGGTGGATGAATTATGAGCAATGGAAGCGCTTGATGAGGGTTTTGGTACCTACTCAGCCCTCAAACGATTCATATTGAATCTCGCAAGATCAATGAGGCTTTCCTTCTCTTGCAATCTCTGCCTCAGCCCCTCCATCTCAACGTCCATTTCCTGTATCAGCATCCTCAGCCGATGATTCTCCTATGACGATGTATGACCTTCGTTGCTATTGATTCTTCGGAGAATTGAAATCCGCTCACCATAGCCAACGCCTCCCGTTCGACCCTTAGCTTGGCGATATCCCCTGGATCTAAGTATCCTGAAGTGCTTATGAGGATCGTGTCCTCTTCAATATCAAGTGTCTCGATGAAGGCTTTTCTGCACATGTGCCGTCAGGTAGAGGGTGATCCATTGAGCGAACTGACGCCTGATATATTTCCTGCTTACTCTTTGTCTGCCACCTTGCAATCGCTGAGGCCATTGAGCCACCCAGCCATGGCATAAATTTCATTCTATCCTTTATATCAGTCATAAACACTGGCCTGGTGACCTAAGACAGACCTCCGCATGAGCGAAAAGAAAAATACGCGGATGTGAGCATCACAGCCACCCGCGGAAAACTGGATAGTCAAATAGATGGACTCGGCATCAACTCGCAAAGCACTCCTGGAGGGACAGCTACAATATATTTACCTCATAGAACGACAACAAGAATTGATGCAGACTGAACGTATTTGAAAGGGATCTCGTCTCAGCGTTGGCTTTGAGCAAAGCTAGTGCAACAACTGAGCCGGAGACTCGATCGATAAATTTAGGCTACAGACTATCCTAGACAAATAACGTAGACTACGGAATGATACGTAAAGGTAAGTGCCCTTCAGTAATTATAAAGGGCTGCCAATGACCTGATCCCGCGTGGTTATCCAGCCAACTCGCCCCCACTGAATATGAATGACTTCCGACGGAACATTTGACTTCAATGGTCTAATCATGTGCCCCTTGTCCCTTCCCCAGACCCATCGGCTTGTTCTCGTTCTGCTTGGTCCGAAGGCTGTTGGCGGCGAAATGTGACATAGCGCTGGATGCTGCGCAAATAAGTATACTCAAATCGCAGATCAGAGATTATTGGTAGTCATGCCTGGCGTGGGTGTGCAGAATACCTTTCAGGATGGTCGGAATGCTGGTGTGTCTGTCAACTGCTGAAGACAACGGGCGTCATGGTGCAGGATTGGACCTTGGCCACATGATGCGCGAAGGAATGCGAAGTTGAAGCTACATTCAAATCGGGTTGCGTCTGGCGCGTCGTCCACTGATTGCCTTCTGCAGCTCTAATTGCCCAGAATATTTCATTGGCACCGTTCCTTGCGCTAACTCATCCTACACCTCTGGCAGGCTTATTTACGGCGTCGACCTTGTTCAAACTTCACATTCCGATTGCCTTCTATCTCGCAATGTATAAGTTGGTTGCAATGAGTAATTTTAACCACAGAGCACATCAAGCAACGAACACAAACTTTCTCAGCTCGTACAACCACTACCCGGCAGCGTGCATTCAGATATTCTGAGGTCCGAGAAAGTTCCAACATACCCAAATCGCGCATTGGCCGCCGATGGGGCCTGAAGTCCATTGCCGCAATAATTTTGACAACATACGTTCTGCTACTTATGGAAATTTAGACTGGTGCTGTACGATCGCTGTTGCCTTTGTACCCTTGTATACAAGATACGACAGGGCGTACTGTGATGGTATATCTTCAATGTATATCACTTTCAGAAGACCTGCCACTTTAGTCCAATAGTTATGAATAACGTTACACAGGTGGTGATCAAACGTCATTGATACATACGACAGTGTTACAAGCAACGACCCAAAGAGAAAAACGGCTCGATTGGAGAGAGAAGTCCTGCTATTCTTCCTCCAAAATGCCGGATGATGCATCCGACATTTCTGGACCCTTGTCCATGTCATTGCCACCACCAGGAGCTCGGCGCATACCCCGTCGTGGCTTCGTCAGAGTAACATCACATCAGGAAATTGGTATTGATGATCGAAGGTTTGCCGAAGGTACTGACCTCTATTTACCATCTTTTACCCTCGCTTACCTCTTGGCTACCATTCCCGATTCACTGATGCACCATCGGTACTAGTATCCTTGTCTATCACAGCAGCCTTGGCTTTGGCAGTTTGCGACTGCGATTTTTCTGACGATTACTTCTCAACGCATTTCATACCGGCTCGAAAATTCTTCCAATATACTGAGGACTTTTGACTCTGGTTTTCTTGTGAGTGAGCGACGAAGCCCGCGCGGTCCAGAGCCTGGGGTGCGTATCTGTCTATCTAGCATTAAGTGATCGTGTCATAGAAAATGAGTGCACGACGTACTTTACTCCTTTCCTCGTTGGTGTGGCGACCGTTCCAACAGTCGCCACCATCTCTTCCACATCGACCTCGGTCTCTTCAGATGCAGATGGACTTTAAAAAGAGAATATAGCGATTTAGACAGAAGGATAACATTGATGCAAAAGGGCAATTCGGCTAGCCAGAGCGGGTTTCCTGTGCGGCGGCACTTTTCTCGTCCGTTTGCCATCTTTGTAGTTACGCGGAGAAGGAGTGGGAGAGCTATATGGTCATACTAGAATGAGCAGGGGCTCGTTGCGCAACGTTTCGTTATCACCTTGCTACTTCCTCATCTACAGATGATGGTTGCTCAATCTCTTCTTTGCCGCTATGAGATGGAGTATTAGTTATCTAGTCATCCCATAGATGAGGAAGACCTACCTCTGGACAAGACTTTGGCTCTGCGAAGGAGCCAGACTCTCGTTGCGACGCACGGTCTCCTCAGGCGGGTCGACGCCAATGAACTTGTAAACCTCGAGGAACTCCTCGTCCAAATACCTCCCAGGATCGATGCGCCGGATCTCTTTCACGAACATCTTTGAGAATCGATACTTGAATTTGTCGAAGACCTTTCACACAGGATTATCGTTGAAGGGGAATTGCTGCGATAGTCATCCATTAGGAATAAATAATCTGCAGAAGAATGACGATTGAGGATGTACTGACGTCGTTATGGTGGCTGAGCAGAATGTTGAGTTTGTATCGAGCGATTATCCAGATCGGGCATTATATGAAGATTGCCAAGGAGCTGGCACAACACCTTGAGGACTTCGTCTAGATTAGAGCTTGCGTTAATACATGACGGGAATAAACAACAGGCCTCCTCACCTGATCGTTCAGAATCATATAGGGCACCTAGAATATCTACAGCCACCTCAATGTGAGCGTTTTGACTTGAAACCTCGGTCTTCAAGCTACAGAATCTCATCAGAGGTCGAAGCAACAAGAAACCCAATATAACTCACACCTCTGCGCTCTTCTGAGGATTCGTCCAGTCGAAGGCCGAACGAACTGCTGCGGCATGATCACCTCTTGGTCGTCACCCAGGGCTTCTCGAGAACGCATCAACAAGTCGAATGCAGTGACGAAGATCTGTAGGTGATTAGGCATTGGTGCACCATTTCAAAGGACAAAGACCACACCGAGTGCATACGTTGCTGGTTATCGGGAGAGGAGTAGCAATATACTGGAAAAAGGTACAAGAGGCATTGCCGCAACTCTTGGTTCGTCGCTGTGTTTGCGAAACGTAGGTCAAGACAAGACGAGTTAGAACCTAAAATGGCAGGGGCAATGTTGGACCACTGTTGCCAAAAGAAAAAGAAGATATCTTACCTTGCGATCCGTTATCATCCCTGACAGAATAAAGGCAATTAAGAGGTCTCACTTAGGTATTATGCATGCTACGTGGTGGCACGGAGCGGTTTTGGAATGGTTTCGAAGGAAACCGATAGTTTCCGAAGGTATGCAAAGGTCACCGAAGGGAGAACTGAATGGTATACGGCTTCTATGAGTGTAAGTATATGAAATAGTGAAGTTGTAATGGGGGTATAGCACGGCCGACGGCGGGCGTCGAGTAAGGTAACGGATTTTGGGGTCATAGATTCGGGCGCAGCCATCCTGCATTCCAACATCAATGTCACGGGGATGATACCCCGTACGAAGGGTCAGTAAACAAATTGTTGGAATGAGCAGGTCTGCACACTCACTGAAGACAGCAGTGGACCCTCGCAATCGGGTGAGGAGCTTTGTGTTGATATTAGCTACTCAAGTAACGAAGGTTTCGAAGGGAAATAACGAAAGTGGAATAAATGGTTTGGACCGTAAGATACGACGTAAGAACGTACAACAGAAAAAAATAAGCGAGGGTACTATAGGGGGACATGAGTTTCCGAAAGGCACATGCGGCGCTCGCGGGGTGCTCGATATTTCAACGCAGATCTTCCTTCTAGGAGTACGGCCTAGTGGCTACCGTAAGTGGTGCTACGGGACCACCTACATAGTATTTAACCGTTTTACTGCACCTTCTTGTGCTGTGGTGGTGGACATGAATGACAGTACCCTCAACGTAGTTGTAGTGTGAGCCATCTCTTCTGAACACAATGTTAGTACATCATTCTAAGTCAACCTGGGCATGACCTATTAACCGCTAGCGCCACGACTGCACACACTCTCAACTGTATCCATCTCTCTTAGTGAAAACGCTAAGTCTTGCCAATCTTGCTGTTACCACAGTTGATCCTAAAGGTCAGTCAGCATCCCTCAACTACCACTCGCTGTCGCGTTCTCATCGCGCTCAAGCATCCCGCAATGACGCCCAAACGCATCAGATACAGCAATCGCTATCTTTCGCGTCATTTCAAGGTATACGAGGAGAGGTAGGGCGTACTGACGCAATAGCTACTGACGATCATTTCCAAGGCGGGAGACCCCGTTTACGCACACATCTGCGGTGAGCGTTTCCTCGTGATCTTTGTTGAGAAGCATATCAGAACGATTTGGAAGGGGCGGGGCAAAAAATCGAAGGTAGGTGCTTGCTTTGCAAAGTTTTACAGGCCTTCATTTCCTGCAGCGCGAATGTGTCGGCGCGATCGTCCGCATCAAGGGGGAAAAAGTTTGCGTTGACGGCGTCGAACTTCAGAAGATTTGAGGAGGAGGTTTTTGTGGAAGAGGATAATCATGTGTATAATATTGTGACTGACTGCTGACTGACAGACAAGAGGACAGTGACTGCGTAGATATACTCTCTGTACATTAATCTCCACAACGGCAACCCATGGGGCCTTGATCCGCTCACGGAGTCCCCAATAATAGCACTTGAAGCCCAAAATAGCTCTGGCGTGACGCACGGGTGTCAGATCTAGATCTCTGCCGTGACGTATGGATCAACCCACATGGCGAGACCTCCCTTCCAAAAAGGGACGGCCTAAAAAGGACGGCTTATTGTGAATCGACGTATGGTGCCCTCAACCATCGACATAATCTGCAACACGCTCGCTATGGGGGATTCGGCTTGGGTTTTGCAATGGGCATCCCATTCGGCCAAACGCGCACAGAATTTTCTTCAGTGCCCTCTGTGCTCGAAGGTATCTTCTAAGGGAGCGAATCGTGCATACGAAAAATGAATGCCTGCGTACGTCGCTCTGCCTCTCCAGGGGTGTTAATGCTAATCTTGTCCTACCAGGATCTACAAGTTATAAGCCAACCGGCTTCAAACAAACTGCATCTTTTCCCGATGTATGCACCCACGCCTTACGAAGCCTCGAAACCACCACCACCAACCGATTTTGACGACGAAATACCATTTGAATGCCGTCAGATTAAAGGTACGAGATTGTGTCTTCATTTACACAGTCTCATTTTTTTTCTTTCCCTTAGATGTTGAACATAACGATATTCAAAGTGCTCCTTTGACGCTTTTGAAGGGTACCCAGTTATAGTATTGCGCTCCGTATCTTTCCCCACGGCGTATCTGTGATCATGATTCGATTATCGCTTCAACCTCGAAATGTTCTTCGCTGGTAGGACTCTTATAATTACTGGTAAGGTCTGCGCGTGCATGCTATAACTAAACCTGGTTAAGCAGAAACGTCCGAGAAAGCAGTGGATGGTTCCGTGAAGGGATGGTGGAGGTACGGAGCTTCGTGGAAACTTCCGGAGGTTGAACGGAGGGGTCGTGGAGCAGTCGAAGGGTCGTCAGCGGTCTAGGGACAAGACAAGGAGCCCAGCGGCGTATATACCTGATAGATAGAGTCGAATAGTCTGTGCGAACGCGATAATAGAGACTCGGGGGTTGATACGGGGCTGGGAGACGACATAAGAATCAAGTAGGGGGTGAGGAAACGAGATGGAGACGAGAGACAAGGCGAGATGGACGAAATTTGATTTGGGAATGCAAAATATCGTAGCTAAGGGAGTGAGATGGGGACGGTCAAGTCTTCATAGTAGAGTATGGATGGGCGGCTGGTCATAGAGGAAAGGGAGAAGGTGAATACCTAAGTATGGCTGGCCCGCTTCCGTCGTGGGAACGAGAATGCGGGCACGTGTGGCATCCAACGAAAAATCATGAAAGTTATCAGGGTGTCTGGTGCTCTGCCTCATTTCGATATGCCTGCACCTGTCCCTTCCACCGAGCTCGAGCGTGAACAGCGGAAGAGTGCGAGTGTAGAGGCACGGATCAAACGATACCAGCATAATGTCATCCTCAGTACGAACCGTCAGCGCGAGCGGGGTCTCAACCCGATTCCGAAGGAGGTCCCTGGTCGTGTCCCGGAAGGTGCGTGGCGTAGTTTTCATTTTCGCGAGCTGACACTCAATGTTCCCATGTCAGATAAGTCGGATTGCGCCGGAGACTTCACCGAGTATGAAGTTGGCGGTGGGATCGTGGCGGTGCGGAGGCAATCGACAGAACCGGAACCAGAACAGTCCAAGGGGCGACGCGCAAGGACCGGCCAAGCGGATCAGTTGGGGTCGACGGGCGCATGTGAGGGTGTTTCTGGTAGGGTTGCGATGGGGGAAGCTGGGGGGCAGATTACAACGCTCTCGAAGGAGGAGGCAGAGGCGGAGGCAATGAAGCATTACCCTGACGAGGCGGATCGCACGAAGAGGAGGAAGGAGTTTTATATGAGTTTTTTGGCACTCAAAAAGTTGGATATCGTGGAGGCTTGGTGGCAGTCCATGAAGGCGGTGAGTTTGTCAATATTGCTCGCTGCTTGCCTGAGTAATAATGGATTTAATTTAGAAGGTATGTCATTTGTGTCTGAGGAGGCCTAGCAAGTGTGTCTTTCCTCCCACCGCACCCAGCCTCGTGTGTCTTCCGTGCAAGACGAGCCGTCAACGCTGTCCTCTCAAAACCGACTTTGCCTGCCTTCACCTCACCAAACTAATAAAACAGTCTCAGGAGTATGTCGAAAACGGCTTGCGCTGGGGCTGGCATGTGGGGTCTCGCACATCGAACAGTTCTAAGGCAGGTGTTGCAACTTCCCCGAAGGCAATGACTAAGGTCGGAGGCAAGGGTGCAGGAATGGCAGCAACGTCGAAGCTCAAATCTCGACGGTCACGCAAGATTAAAGAGGAGGGGGGGGGCGAAGAGGAAGACAAGGGTGAGGAAGAAGACGATGAGGACGAAGAGGATGACACTACGGATGGGGATATCAAGGCCAATGTAGGGTGCTTAGGGGAGGAGGATGAGGAGAGCGAGGATGAGGATGGGGGAAGTGTGAAGGGTAGTAGGAGTGGGGAGAATGTGAAGGGCCCGACCAGTGCTCTATCGAGGGGCAAGAATATACCTCCTGCTCCCCCCCAACACAGTCACACCATCCAATTCTCTGGTTCTCCTCTTGCCCGTCGTCGTCCTATGCCAGTTGCTGATTGGGCGCGTTTGACTTTGTCCATCCCTTCCTCCGCAAAGAAGGGGACTGCTGAACGTCTTCGAGTGGACTTGGACGAAGCCATAGCTGAGAGGGACCGTTATCGACAAGACCGCAATGAAGCCGTTTCCGAAAGAGTTCGCATTGCATCAGCCATGGCAACAATTGTTCTCGCCCGCGACGGTCTTATCCAGCGCGCCCAGCAGGCGACCGCCGATCTCAACATGGAGAGAGTGGCGAAGACGAAGGCTGAGGAGGAGTTGGCGCGCCTTCGCAATGAACTGGTTGTGAAGGCAGGTGAGGGGGAGCCGCACGCAGCTAGTGATGAGGTGGATCTTCTCCGTCTTGAGCTTGCGGAGACCAAGGCGAAGCTCGAAGGGACGGTCCGCAGTCATGACGATGCTGCTCGCGATCATCAAGTGACACTAGAGGAGTTGGCGCGCCTTCGTGAGGAGCTGGTCACGAAGGCAGGCGAGAGAGGGTTGCACGCAGCTGACGGCGAAGCGAATGGCCTCCGTCATGAGCTCGCAGAAACCAAGACGAAGCTCGACGGGGTGGTCCGTAATAATGATGCTGCTGCTCGCGGATACCGAGCGATGTTGGAGGGTTTGAGGTTGCGCGTTTTGTTGCTTGAAGAAGAGCTAACTTCCACGAAGGCAGCTCTTGCGTCGGAGCAGGAGTGCGTGACACAAGCAAAGGTAATGGCGGAGAGGTTTGCGGAGGAGAGGCAGGATTTGAGAAGCAGGATTGTGCAGTGGAAGGACTGGGCCATTGAGACGAAGTGTGACAATTTTTGTGAGTGCTCCTCCCATCTTCCCTCGAATGTATTTATAGGGATCCCAGACCTCGAACTCGAACGTTGGCGTCTCCGCGGCAATGTTTCATCGCCATTGGATATGATCGCCAGTGCGTTGGGGCGATACGACGGCACTGCCATCATCGAGGAGCAAGTAGCAATGATCCGCCGTGCCTTCGCACTTGAGGCTACCCAGGGGGCACGTCTTGCTCGGGCCTCAGACCGTCCTTCGTGGCCAATTGACCCACTACATCCTTCATCAATGATGCTTACTGGCTGCCAACCCTCTGACCAGGATATTGAGGAGATTCTGTATGAGGAGGCCCAACGATTCCCCAGGCTCACACCCCATAGTCCTGTTCAAAAGAGGCCCCAAAGTGACTGGAGTGACAAGCCCATTGATGACCAAGGAGAGGGTCCTGAGGAGCGACCTTCAAAACGAGCTCATGTAGACATCTAATGGTAATTTCTTAGACATAGTTTCATGCTGTGAAACATTTATGATAGTCTGTCTAAATAGATCATTGAGTCAGTACTGAGTAGAAGTACTGGGAATTGTGTGATATTGTGAAAATGGGAAAAGACAAATCCCATTGCATTGTTCATTGGGTTATCTATACATTGTATTGGGCTACACTAGTGAGATTCAAAAAGTCAGTGACAGTGATACAAGAGTTAAGCAAAATCCTGTCAAACAGGGGCAACAAGCCATAGAGCCACATCTGACATTAAGTAGCTTGGTATCATTTTTTATTGTTATGTATTTCAATTCCAAATATTGATCTCCGAGCACCTGATTGCAAAGATTGACAGGAATTGACAGCAGCAATAACAGTAGTGACAGAAATATATCCAGGCTACTATGGGTGTACATGGGGGTGCTTTGCTTCAATTTGAGTCAGATTTGACAATTGAGAGAAATTGACAGAGATTGGCAAGGATTGACAGGAATTGACAAAAATTGACAGAGGCAATAACAGTGATGATGGGTATATATCCAGGCTACTATAGGTCAATATGGTGGTGTTTTGTGCCATGTTGACTAGGAAAATACTCACATTTGACAATTGACAGAGCTTGACAGAGATTGACAGAGGCAATAACTGTCAATTGTCAAATGTGAGTATTGTCCTAGTCAAAATGGCACAAAACACCACCATGTTGACTTGCAGTAGCCTGGAGATATACCCGTCATCACTGTTATTGCCTCTGTCAATTTCTGTCAATTTCCATCAATTTCCGTCAATCTCTGTCAATCTATGTCAAGCTCTGTCAATTGTCAAATGTAAGTATTGTTCTAGTCAAAATGGCACAAAACACCACCATATTGACCTGTAGTAGCCTGGAGATATACCCGTCATCACTGTTATTGCCTCTGTCAATTTCTGTCAATTTCTGTCAATTTCCGTCAATCTCTGTCAATCTATGTCAAGCTCTGTCAATTGTCAAATGTAAGTATTGTTCTAGTCAAAATGGCACAAAACACCACCATGTTGACTTGCAGTAGCCTGGAGATATACCTGTCATCACTGTTATTGCCTCTGTCAATTTTTGTCAATTTCTGTCAATTTCTGTCAATTTCCGTCAATCTTTGTTAATCTCTGTCAATCTCTGTCAATTGTCAAATGTGAGTATTGTCTTAGTCAAAATGGCATAAAACACCACCATATTGACCTGTAGTAGCCTGGAGATATACCCATCATCACTGTTATTGCCTCTGTCAATTTCTGTCAATTTCTGTCAATCTCTGTCAATCTCTGTCAATTGTCAAATATGAGTAAAGTCCTAGTGCAATAACAGTGATAATGGGTATATCTCCAGGCTACTACTGGTCAATATGGTGGTGTTTTATGCCATTTTGACTAAGACAATACTCACATTTGACAATTGACAGAGATTGACAGAGATTAACAAAGATTGACGGAAATTGACAGAAATTGACAGAAATTGACAAAAATTGACAGAGGCAATAACAGTGATGACAGGTATATCTCCAGGCTACTGCAAGTCAACATGGTGGTGTTTTGTGCCATTTTGACTAGAACAATACTTACATTTGACAATTGACAGAGCTTGACATAGATTGACAGAGATTGACGGAAATTGACAGAAATTGACAGAAATTGACAGAGGCAATAACAGTGATGACGGGTATATCTCCAGGCTACTACAGGTCAATATGGTGGTGTTTTGTGCCATTTTGACTAGGACAATACTTACATTTGACAATTGACAGTGATTGACAAAGATTGACAGAGGCAATAACAGTGATGATGGGTATATCTCCAGGCTACTGCAAGTCAACATGGTGGTGTTTTGTGCCATTTTGACTAGAACAATACTCACATTTGACAATTGACAGAGCTTGACAGAGCTTGACAGAGATTGACAGGGATTGACAGAAATTGACAGAGGCAATAACAGTGATGACAGGTATATCTCCAGGCTACTGCAAGTCAATATGGTGGTGTTTTGTGCCATTTTGACTAGGACAATACTCGCATTTGACAATTGACAGAGATTGACAGAGATTGACAAAGATTGACGGAAATTGACAGAAATTGACAGAAATTGACAGAGGCAATAACAGTGATGACAGGTATATCTCCAGGCTACTACAGGTCAATATGGTGGTGTTTTGTGCCATTTTGACTAGGACAATACTCACATTTAACAATTGACAGAGCTTGACAGAGCTTGACAGAGATTGACAGGGATTGACGGAAATTGACATAGGCAATAACAGTGATGACGGATATATCTCCAGGCTACTGCAAGTCAACATGGTGGTGTTTTGTGCCATTTTCACTAAGACAATACTCACATTTGACAATTGACAGAGCTTGACAGAGATTGACAAAGATTGACGGAAATTGACAGAGGCAATAACAGTGATGACAGGTATTTTGACTAGGACAATACTCACATTTGACAATTGATAGAGATTGATACAGCTTGACAAAATTGATAACAATTCACAAAAATTCAATGAAGAAACAATTATAGAAGCAGATATGAATCACCAAAGTCACAATATTTATCATGGCCTATAATTACATATACTTTTCAAGGGCTCTGAGTTCATATCTCCTTTCTTCCTTTCCCAACATTCAAAATTTCTGTATCCCACAGATTTTAATAATATTTTATATTTACCAATCTAATTTATTTTGAATCTGATCTTCATTTGTTCATCATATATTGTTCAGAACTATTTTTAATCTGTTCACAATTTATTTTATTTATATTTTACATTTGGCAACCTGACTTACTTTAATTAGTTGGAAAACAAATTAGAGAGATGTTTTATATATGTTTTAAGTCAGTTTCATATTTTTTCTCTCATCAGTTGTAAAATATGTTAGAGACAAATTTAAAACATATCTTGAACAAATATTGCAATTTATTTTGAATATATTTTTGGTTTGTTGTGCAATCTTGTTTTGATCAAATGTGGAAGATATTTTTTCTTTGTTTAAGATTTGTTTTGGGTTTGTTTTCACAGGTTATCTTGATTGGATGGAGAATACATTTTGATGTTGTTTTAGCTTTGTTTTGTATTTGTTGTCATTTCTTATCCAAAATACATATATTATCTGTTTATGGTCTGTGATGGTCACAAATCTTTTTCAGACATTTCATAATTCTTGTACACATGGAGAACAAACAAAGATTTTGTTCTTCTTAGGTTATAAATCAGTGACTGGCACAAATATTGAACAAAATCTTTATCTCTTCACAATATATGATTGTTAGAAACCTTGATTACATAAAGAATTTAAATTCAATTTGTTCAATATAAGATTCTGGGGCTTATTGTGTTATGCACCCAGTGTCACATTGCATGGAAAGCACTTGCTGGTAGAGCTTGTTAAGCTTGTCAAAGGCCTCGGATCCCATAGGAGAGTCCAGTGCAATGTCAAGCTGTTTAATGGGATTGACAGACTTTTGATCAATGAATTTGACAAGAGTAGAAGCATATATAAAGTATCCATTGGACTGTTTTACCACTGTGTCAATAATTAGCATGGCTGGCCATGGCTTTGGTGCAGTAGTCATGAATGGCTCATGGATGTCTGAAGTGCAGATCCTGTTGAACTCATGGCAAAGATACTTGCAAACATCCTCATGAGATTGAGGATCGTTACTGAGTGAAATCACATTGGAACTGAACAAGGAGAGATCCGAGTGCTTGAATGCACAATTAATATTGTGCTCAGATCAGCTAATAACAAGAAAGTGGAGGGGTACGTGATTGTTACTGACAAGGGTAACAATGTGTTTCAAGATCTTATGTTGATGTTTATTGCAAGTGTCAGAGCACTCATCTAGACCATCAATGACAACAATTGAGGGTTTTGGCTTAGACTCAGCAGCCACCTTCAAGGAAAGGACCAAAGCCTGAAACGGCTCAACAATCAACTTTTGGACCTGAACAGCAATGGTTTAATGGACAATAGAAGGGTCATTGAATAGGACCTGCTGGATAAAAGGCTGTAAATGTGGAATTGACATGGCAAGTTGGTATGCAATGGTGGTGAAAAGATGGTTGATGATGTTGCATTGTACTCCATCCTGAGAGAAAAAAAAGCTTGCTGCCAAAACTATGTGCTGAGCGCAAGCCTCAGCAATAGTCTGTATGATAGCAGATTTCCCTGCTCCTGCAAGTCATGGAGCCAAACAACTCACCTGTCATCCTCATTAGACTGCTTGTCAATCCAGTTTGCAATCTGCTGGAGAATCCCCTCCCATGTCCCATCATGGCATCTCACAGATGTACTTCATTCATGTGAATTGAAAGTGATACCAGGCACAGTGACATTGAAGAGAGGAAGGAGCCCTAGAATAGCATGGACATCCACCAATCTGTGTGCCTCTGCACAGATGGCACTAGACTCACCTGAGTTGCCAATGTTGTACTGGTATATGTTGCCTTCAACATTAGTAAAGTTGCCACCAGTGATGGTCATATTTTGTGCCTTGTCGAGGATTCCCATCTCTGGTGAACATCTGATATGAGAGGGGAGAGAGAGGCAAGCAAGTGCAGTGCCTTGTGGTTGTAGGACTTCACATAAAGTTGTGTACATCCATTAGTGTCAAAAGAAGTTTAGTTTCATTAGATAATAAGTGGTGCATTGCCTTACATTCATTTCAAGAACATACTAGTACAGAACAAGGTACAATAACATCCCTGTTGAGCAGGATTGAGTATGGTAGTCCAGGAGTCCAAGGTCTATTTTAAAATTTAAAATTCTGCTTGACACTTTTTGGATTTTTTTTTTATTTGAGAATCAAAATTTTCTGTTCCCTTGCATGTGTTTGCTGCATAATGGATAACTTACAAGCTGTTTGGACTGTTGTAGGCAATTCCTCACCATTCTGTGCAATCCAGCTTGTAGTACACACTGTTTTTGAGTGATATCAACACTCTCCAGATGACATGGCCTAACATTTTCAAGGTCTCTGAGTGGCTCTCTACTTGATAGCTTGCTTTTCAAGTTTTTCCCACCCTCTTCAAAGCCCTCATACACAGTGAACCCACCCACTAGCATCCATGGAGCAGCCCATGCCAGCACTATCATATGAACCCAGTTGAGTGAACTTTACGTAATCAAATCCTTAGATCAGGGGAAATCGGAAGACTCCAATCCCATCTCCTGGCACCTCAAATATTCAGGCCATACTTATACTTGACATGAATAGGTATTCAAGGCCAATATGGAGGGCTACATTCAGTTGGAACTAGATTCTTCTCCCAAACTGTACCTTCTGCATAACAGACTGGAACCAAACAAGGACAGGCCTCCAGGACAAAAGACACTTCACTTCAGACACTACCTCAGTGTTCCCAACAGCATATATAGAAAATCTTTGACAATTCCCTTCTACTTTCCTCCCACTCACTGGCACTGGAATGCCTCTGATGGCCAGAACACCATCACCCCTGTGGGGTGTGGAACTGAAGGCTACTGTGAAAATGCTGTTGAAAGCCCAGAACATGCTTTGCTAGAATGCAATGGTTATGATGTACTTGTTGAAAAACACAGTAATTTCCTGTCCAGCATGTACACTGACCTGCCCCATCTGCCACATTGACCTGTTATCACTACTGATCTCCTAAAATCAATGACATGTGAGAGGAAAACTATTTGGCTGTTGGCTAAGTATACACTTGAAGTGTTGACATTGTATGAAACTGTCCCAATTTTCAATCCAATTCCTGCTATACAGAATTGATACAACTGCTAAAACTACTTGGATGACTCTGTACAAGTACCCTTGTTCATTACTCCCCAGTGGACAACCTGACCTGTGGCCCTGCTCACTGGATGTGATGTTCTTGGGTCTGAGATGAAGATGTAGAATATTTAAATACCTTGCCTGTAATTACATTGGGAAATTCTTGGAACCCTGGTGTTCAGCGATTGGACCATGCCAGTAATATACTACTACTACTACTACATGCCTTGAGTAAGTATATTTCTTATGATTTACATGACAGAAGGCTGGAAAATGAGTGATGTTGGGACTTAGGAGCTCAACAACAGCAATGTATTGGAGATTTGGATCCAGACAGAGTCTAAAGTTTGGAATAGAGTGAACTGTATGAAGATTGTGTGCTGGCATAGGCAAGGCTCTGTGGATGCTACTGGATGCAATCACTAGTGTGTGAGGCCATTGGTGAAGGCACACACAGCAAAAAGACAGAAGATTTGGCTGAGTGAAATTGAGGGGAAATCTCACAATTCCTACAAATTTCTTGTTGAATTCCAGATATGGATTTTCTCAGGGGGATATTGGTGTGATTTCTAAGAAGCCAAGAATTCTTTGGATCTTTTAGTCAAGATTGATATTGGAAATGCATCAGAAAATTTCCAAGTCAACAGTTGAGCTGTCACCACATCCATCAACAATGACAATGACAATGACAATGGTGCTGCCTCGAGCTCGCTGCCATTGCCAGTGTGCAAATACAGATCCTTTCACCATCCCCCACAAGGTTCCTTTCATATCTCGCTCCCCTGACATTCTGAAATCCAGTGTTCAGTGATGCAACGACATGCGAGATTTCCCTGTACCTGCAAGTGGTGCCGACAGCACCCAGATGGGTTCATATGGCAGACGAAGCAGCTCATAGTGAAGCACTGGGCCCTCTATCCTCTTGAGCCATTAGCTTGTGAGCTGCTGTTCATCCCTCCACCAACATCACCATTGCCTGCTTCGAGTCCGCAAATTTCGAACAACATAGAAGAACAAACAGATCAATCTGATCATTCATGGGAGGAAACTGTACACCCGGTGCACTTTGGGAATGATGGAACATCTGACCTTTTGTCTGATGACAATTCAGGGGACCAAAATTGGCACTTCCATGACAACTTCGTTGACCTTGACCTTGCTGTTGGACCCAATGACAGCTGGAATCCAGGCGAACTATGGGACGAATTTGATGAAGAGCAAGCCTTCAAGCCACGACCAATGGCCATCCCAGTGCACGAGCAGCAACGACCTCTTGAAGCGGAACTTTTCGAATCTGTGGCTTTGCCTGATGTACTCGAACCCGGCTCTGACCAAAATCTCGGCAAACACCTGACTCTGGTTCCTCAAGCCTTTGCAGAAGAACCTCAAATTCGCCTCACTTACCTACAGGCTGTCAAGTCCAATGTTTACAGCCATTCAACTGTTCAGCAAGTGACGGACAGTCTTAACTCAACTCTTGATGCACTCCTTGTTGTAGATAAACTTCCTGACCTCCCTCGACCTGTTTGTTCTCTTTCTGCAGTGAAAGCCAGGCTTGGACTTGATCCCAACCTTCACATCACGCAATATGTGCTCTGCCCAATTTGCTGGAAGCACCTCACTCCGAAACAGACAAAGGAACTCCCATCTGCAGCCTGCATGGTCCCCGACTGTAAGGGCATATTATTTAAGGAATCCCGCGACAGCAAGAACCGGCCTGTTCGAATGCCATACCTTGTCAACCCTCAAGTCTCGATCATTGCGAGTTTGCGGCGAATGTTCATGCGACCAGGTTGGGCCAAGTCTCTGAAGGATAACCGGCCAACTGCTACAAACAGCCCCAACTGAAACGACAATGAGGACTTCATCATGAAGGACATGGACAACATGATGGAATGGTATTCCTCATTTACTAATACTGTTCGTGAGGTTGGCGAAAATGGAACCATCCGAGATGTACCACTTGATGGTGTCCCAGCCACCCACCTGACTGACCATCGCTATGGACTACACCTCATGATGAATGCTGATTGGTATGTTCCTCATGTGCTATCCAGTCCTCTGGCTCACCAACAATTCACATGCTTTTAGGTTTGGATTGCTTGATGGTCGACCACACTCATCTGGGGCAATATACTGGTCTATCAATGACCTTCCACAGGAAGATCGCCTTTTACAGATTAACACCATCTGCCAGTCAATCATGCCGGGACCAAAGGAGCCGAACCAAGACCAGCTGAACAATTGCCTTGAGCCATCAGTCAAGGAGTTGGCTGTTCTCAAGAATGGTGAGTATCTAGATCCAGTTCAAGCATGTATTGATTGTGTATTAGGTGTAAAAATGGATGTATACAGTGAAGAGGACCAGGCTGACATCTATGCTGATTTTTTTTGCCTGAATTGTGACACACCGGCACTTCAAAAGTTCGATGGAGTAGCAGGACATGCTCACAACATCCACCTGTGTCCCTACTGTGATACAATCCTTCTAGATGTGAACCAGCCAGCTGGATACGATGGCAGTATGTGTCCATTGTTCTTCTTGATCATGAGTTGAGCAAATCTCATCACAGGTTGGACGATGAAGCTCGATTTCTCACTTCTGCGTCACACATTCCATGCACACAGTGCTGCTCCTGCGCGACAGAAACAAATTCTTGATAGCTATGGTGTTCGGTGGTCAACCTTCGATATCCTTTCTGGATGGCTGCCCTCAACTCGAGTGGTACTTGATTTCATGCATAATGGCTTTCTTGGTTTGGTTGCCCACCTCTTCATGACTGTTCTCTTTTCTTCTTACATGTTCATGGGCACTGGTGGAGATAATTCGTCGAAGCAGCATTTCGAAGACATTGTCAACAGAATACAGTGGCCAATTCATGTTACATGGCTGCCGAAAAATGTGTGTCTCTTTCATTGCATCATATGTTTATCATTTTCGCTAATGTATCTCTGACTAGCTTGGGGAAAATCAAAGCTTAAAGAAGGCAGATGAGTGGTGCCGATTGTTGACTATTACACCTATCATCCTCTGGTGGGCCTGGAGAGATGAAGAGGACGAAATCCCAGACATCGCGCCACCCATCCCTGCAAATGCAAAAAATATTCCTGAACACTCCCGAAACTGCAAGATGCTGTACAAGGCGGTTTTGCTATTATGCACTGGCATCAGGATTCTGGCTTCTCGCACAATTACAATGGCTCAAGCTTGCCTCAGGCAGGACTTTCTTGCCCAGTACTGCCAGTGATGTCTCGACCTCAGAATACACCTTGTGATTAACCACCACTTATCCATGCATTACTTAGGCATGATCAAGCATTTTGGGCCAGTCTATGGCTGGTGGGTGTTTGGCTTTGAATGCTTCAATGGGATGCTCGAGAAAGTGAAGAACAACAGGCATGATGGCAGTCAAATGGAAGTAACCCTGTTGCGGAACTGGGTCCAGATGCATCTCCTCTACGAGCTTCTTTTATCACTTCCAAAGAATGCTCATGATCTAGAACGGCAGGTTATCAACCAGATCATACAAGACAAAGCCTGCCAACGAGGAGGAATGGTCACCCAGATTGCTATATTCCATGGTGAGGCGAGCATGGGTATGTGATCCTACACTGTCATTCAAATCATTCTACTCATCCTGGCACCACCCAGATGGCGTTAAACTACCAAAACATCACAGCCAAAAATTTGTTGACCTTCATTCAATCAACAACGGCAAGGTATATGTGTTGCTTCTTGACTACCTCCAGCTTTTATGGCCTGATCTGAATCTCATTGCCAACCATTCACAACATGCGGGAACACCGTTCTGGGGGAGAAAATCAACCACCATGATCAATTACATTTGCAAAAATGGGATTTGTTATGGGTGTGCTACCAATGCGTGTACTCAAGCTGATTCATTTGCATTCATAGAGAGGGGCGGAGGTCATGTTCCAGCACAGCTACACATGCTTCTGGTCATGACTGTTGACGGAAAACCACCACATGTATGCACACTTGTACGGTGCTTTTCCTCTGATGCAAATATTCCTGAATTTCCGTGGGGTCTATTGTATGTTTCTTCTTTCTTTCCTTTCTTTGCAGTCCTGATGATGGAAAACTACTAGCACATCCATCCTTGGCATCCATGTCTCATATGCAAACATGTTCGAAGCTTGGGAAATTATCCCGATCTCAGCTGTGGATGCACTGCTTGCTCTGGTCCCAGTCCATTCACACAAGATCGATCATGATCTTTGGATATCCATCTTGTTTGATCATGTATGCCCTTTATTTCATTGCAAAGTATTGCTTACCACAATCCTATGAATTTCTATCTATACAGACTGGCACAGAACCTGAAGAATTTGACAATGACAGTGACCTCTAATACCAATAGACACCTAATGTGACATTGATGACCTACCCTTCCATGTAATCCAACCACTCGTCATTGTCCAAAGACTCATTGCTTGGTCTGGCCCCCGAGGCCTCTCCTGTAGCCTTCTCCTTCCCCTTATTGCCCTTCTCCATTGCATTTATCAATATCAATCCTTTCTCGACCATTGTCTCGAGTTTCACTCATTTAATCCCCTTCTTTTTCTCCTGTACCATTTTTGCTTTAGCCAAGATCTCTTCGGGATCCACCTCTTCACCCCACAACCTTCCGTTCTCCATGATGTGATTCGGAACATCAAACTGCATATTTTCTGGCTTCTTCAGCCAGGTAGGGTCTATCATCCATCTTCTTGCCCGGTTTTCGAGCTTCTTGGATGCACATGGTGCATAATCTTTCACAGGACCTCAGACACAAACAGTATATCAGTTGGAGGTGCCATTGGAATCTGGAGCCTCATCGACAGCTGTAAGTATCTTATTAACCTGGACACAGTCAGTTTGGCTGAATATCCTGCAGACTCGTTCGAGAATATTCTCAAACTCACGATTTCTGCATGATACATTGGGGCCTGTGACACATAGCGCCCAGTTTTCTTCTGTTCATCATTGAGCTCATCCTTGTCATTGCTCATGAGTGATGCTACAAAGAGGTGATCATATTTCTTGTCCTGGTATTCGCTATCTTCGCTGAATCCTGTGCGTTTTCTCAACTGGACCTCCAGTTTCTGCATGGTCAATTATCATGCCAGTGAGTTTTGAGCATGTATGTTGTGCAACAGCTCATACATACACCTTTAGCACGGCTTTGCTGTTGAGCCTTCGTCATTACCACAACCGGGTTGCCTTCCTCTGCATTTTCCATGCCAGCTGCTTGCATCACTCCACACTTGGGAATCCGACCTGCCGTATGAAGATTCTTCTGAAGGTCTTTGAATTTCAAGGCCACCCAATCATGAAGGTCTTTCTCCGAGATCAGCCGTAACGCTGGTGCTGCAGTGGTATGATACTTGGCACCATGCTGTTGCACAAATTCAACAACACAGTTCAAGGATGCAGCATTGTCGGGGTGTGTGATGGTTTCATTAAATCAGAAACAGGTTAACTGATGTTGGCCCTTTGCAGTCATAGGCCATGTTTCGTGATCATCCTCAGGCCACAAGGGTATGGCATTTGGAAGGAGGGTCGGGCATCCCATGAGAAGTTGATATGCTGCACGAATCAGTTCCTGGTGATGATCTGGGATGTACTGGTAAGTGATAAGTGTTAAATTTCGCAGCATATACTCACCTTAAGACTGTTGTCATGTGTTGCTACATCACTCAATTTGATTGAGCGTAGCTCTTCCTTCAGCAACAACGTCCCCTGATGATCATCCCCATTGTCTTCATCTGCCCACTTTCTTTTCTCCCCAATGTTCACCTCAAGGGTTTGCAAGTTGCTTATCATCGTGATCTCCACTTTTCCCAATCTTTCATCAAGCAGGTTACTGAACATCACTGCCATTCCTCACATCTCATTTCACAGGACTTCATTCTCATTTTGCAAACTCTCCACCCTCTTCTCCAAGTTAATCATTTTCGACTCAAGACTCACAATCTTGTTGGTAAAATTTGCGCTGTTTGTCACCAGTTTCAAGAGCGGATTGCCTGCTGGGATGTTGTCAGGAGATTGGGTGACTGCCGTCAATCCAGAGGACAGCATGTAGCTGGAGCGAGGTGCTGCATTGTTTTGCAGTGTGGACAGCAATGTATTCGAGGTGCTCATGGTGTCAGGATGTGTAGTGTAGGGCGACACATTTATTGGCCTGTCAAGTGATCGTGATAAATGGCATGTGTTGCATCATAGAATCCAAACCAATATGAATGACGAAAATTTGAATAATTTGAAAGGGAATTGCTAGCAAATTATAAAGCAAATTCAAAGGGTATTAAAAGGAATTCTTGTAAATCCACTTGAATACTACTACATGATATTCCTTGTGCTATTGAAAGAAATTCATCAGGAATTCTTAACAATTTCCCGCAATTTCCCGTGATCATATTTTTTGTCATTTTGCTGTGACAGGTAGTGTTTGAAAGTCCAGTTGCATGGACCGAAAAAAAGACCGGGACTGGACTGGACCAGACTGATCAGGACCGGACCAACAGTTGCGGTTGCGGGGTTTGCTGTGCAGTCCCGGTTGCCAGTTGGGCCCTTTGGAGCAACAGTTAAGACCGTCAAGAAACTGGTTGCAACCGGTCTCGGACCGGACTTTTGGTTGCGAGACTGGGCTCATCATTAGTTTTTTTTCCTATCTATTACTTGTCTTGTAATGTACGCAGAGGCATGAAGGATGTCATGCATGACATTGAATAAGGCCACGGTGGGCCAAACACATCAGTGCAAATAAATAAATGAGTTTAAAAGGGTGCTAAGTATGTGTCTGCTGGCAATAACTATCCAATGCCGAAAGCTCCAGCCAAAAGGGCCAAAGCCAGGGCCAACAACGCCCAAGAGAAGAAAACAACCCATACGCAGTCCAAATCCGCTCCTGCAGGGAAAGGCCGGAAACGACAAACAAGTGACAGCTCGGAGTCTGAGGACGACACCCCTAGATCCCACCCCAATAAGTGATCGAAGAGGGCAACAGAGACTGACGAGGAAATGGAGGGGTCTGATGTCGAGGTTATTGATGCGAGACAAGATTCCAAAGTCGAGGTTATTGTGGAAAGGAATGGCGAAGAGTCTGATGACGGCAAGGTAAGTAATTAATATCGACATGGATTACTCACCTGCCACCTAGGAGCGTTGCATCCCTGTCCCCCAGCCAAAGGTCATGAAAAAGGAATCCTCGAAGGATATCTTGCTGGTGATGTCGGATCTTGTCAAGATGAAATTCCAGGATGGCATGAAGGTCGAAACCTTGAAAGGACAGTGGTGTCTGCAGTGTCGGTGAGTCATGGGTTCGCGAGATGTAGTATTGCACTCACAATGCTTTAGTCATAACAAAGAGTTTGTTAAAAAACATGGAGAACGTAAGGCCTTCTTTACAGGAGGCAACTCAATGTGCAGACAGCACATCCGTCAGCACTACGAATATTACAAGCAGCGGTGTAAGGAAACAAACACACCTGAGAACCATTGGGCTCTCCCACGAGATATCTGGAATGCAATGGAAGCGGAGAGGCTGAATCTGAAGCGGGAGAAGCAGACAAGTCTCAATGGACAATTCGAGAAGATGACAGGGCCGCGAGAGTTCATGAGAGAGGGGGCTCTTCATGCCGTTGCACAGTTTATTGCATGCGACGATCAGGTGAGCAGTTAAATGCTGAGATAGGATGTCGGCTGATGGCTTGGCTTGCGTAGTCATTAGCAGTTGCGGATAAGGCTACCTTTAGAAATTGTCTTGTATCGATGAGACCAAAGGCTACGACAGCAGACATACCTAGTACACACAACACGATGACCCATATCCACAACAGTTTTGTTGACCAACTTAAGCAGCTGAGAAGCGACATAATTGTAAGAAAAGATTTGTAGATAAGTATGTATGACTCACGGTTTTGCAGTCAGCGCCAGGTCAAGTCTCCATAACCGCCAATGCATGGTCTGCTGATACCACAAAAATGTCATTCCTAGGTGTAACAGCCCATTGGATCGAGGTCATCAATGGCAAGTGGTCGATGCGGTCGGAGGTCATCGCGTTCCAAGGGATTTCAGGCAGTCATGATGGAAGGAACATGGGCAACTATTTGATGGCCATCCTTGACTGCGTGGGCATCATAAACGAACATGGGTCGAAGGTGAGGCCTTGTGGGCATGGTCATGTGGTGCTGCCATAATCAGTATGCTGATTTTGATTGATCTTGATAACGCTCACTCAGCTCTACGGCGCAACACTTGACAACACCTCAAGCAATGACACCACATGCGATAGGGTCAAGGAGCTTCACAGGCAACGAAAGTTGAAGGTATGGAAGGCAAGAGAAAACCAGAATCCGTATGTCCCCTTTGTTTCTTTGATGTTTGATCTGGACATGCTCATTTTGCCCTCTAGCTGCTGTGCACATGTAGTAAACATCGTGAATGTCATGTTCATGGAGTCCATCATGAAACTCACGGTTGTCGAAAACGCTACCGCCATCTGGGAATACGATCTGGAGTTACCAGATAACCGTGTCCTTGGTGGCTCGCTAGACATGATTGCTGCGCTGCAGACACTTGCCATCAAGATCCAGTCATCTGGCCAATGCATCGAATACTTCGAGAAGCTTCAGCTTCAGGTCGGGGTCAGTATTGCACTCAAGATCCCCCTGCACAGTAACGTCCGATGGGGAACCACATTCAAGATGCTTGAGAGAGCGTTTAAGCTTCGGAAGGTACATGAAACACTGCTTAAAATTCCCTATCGACTCTAATCTCACTCCACTTTCACCAGGCAATTAATCTCTTCGTATCCTCGGCCGACCACCTCTATGGACCAATCACAACCCTTCGACGCGACGGAAGGGTGGCCAAGCATATCCCTTGGATGGCTTTCAAGTTCGACGAAGATGACTGGCAACGTGTGATTGACATGAGCGAAATTTTAGCCATGAGTCTGGTCTCTTTTTATGCATCCCTTTGTAATCTTTACTCAACGAGATAAATCTAGGCATCGAATCACATCCAACAGTATTTCTCTGCAGAAAAGCAGCCGACTCTGTGGCGTGCTCTCCCAGCCATCGGGGAACTCCAAACTGCATGGGAAGCGATGAGAGATAACCCACACTTTGCTTTATACGTTCCTGGGATCAATGCCGGCCTTGAGAAACTGACTAAGTATTACTCCCGATTCGACGAGAAGCCGAACTTTGTGCTTGCACTCGGTATGTCTTCAATTTCCTCTCCAAGCAACATGCCTGACAATCGTGATAGTGCTGAACCCATACTACAAACTTGACTATATAGAAATGGCATGGGGAGGGGAAGAAGATCAGCAGAAGGAGATCAATGAGGGTAACATAGACGTGAAGAACTGGCAGGATGAGGCAACACAGATCATCGAAAACACAGTACGTTGAACTCAACCTGCCTGTTCGAAGTTCAATATAAATTCATTTCCATAGATGGAGAAGTACTGGAAGACCCATCCGCGAACTCCTGCCGTTCCGCAGGCAAGCACATCATCACTGCCTCAATCGCCACATGAAGGCGTCGATGAACCCCATTCCGTTATGTCCGACTTCAATCGCCATCGCCTATCGCTTTTGACTCGGGAAGATGGCCAAGGATGGCATGCCGAGCTTCGCTGTTATCTCAAGGATGTTCCAGCCGATGTAACAAAGGAAACCAATATCGTTGAATGGTGGCAGGTATGTAACGTTTCAGTAATCCGTGAAGTCTGGACTAACAACAGTGATCTGTAGGACCACTGTCAGGCCTATCCGACCCTCACGTGCATCGCTCTTGATGTTCTCCCATGCCCAGCATCATTGGTACCCTGTGAACGGCTTTTTTCTGCTAGTAAGGAGACGGCCACTGACCGCTGCTCACATTTGGGCGCCAAAACCTTCGAACAACTTCAAGTCATGAAGTTCACTTGGCGCAACAATATCCAGGATCTCGCTGCTTGGAACTCAGACCAGATCGAGGAGATTACTCTCAAACCTTACACCGAGATGCTTGCTGGAGATATCCAGGCCGACGAGTGGGACAAGGAGGAGGACAAGGTCATTGTGAACTTTAATACCCTTTAGACTTTTGGTAACTGTAGTTCGTGTTTCTCTTTTCATTTCGTCCTCACGTTACCTTAGCTCTTCAATATAATGTTAGTCATTCTATAGCCTCACCTACAGTAAGTAGCATTATCTCAATTACCATACATTTGTTAGGAGATTTGAAGCAAAAAACTGGTCCAGACTGCCTCAAGACTGGTCGAGACTGGTCTGCAACTGGTCTGCAGACCGGTGCCCAACTGGTGTAGACTGGTCACTAGTGGTCCAGTCTGGTTTCTTAACATATTTGAAGTCCATGCAACTGGTCTTGGTCCCAGTTGCCCAAAAATTCAGCAAAAAACCAGACTGAACCGGACTTTGAAACACTAGTGACAGGATGCAAGATCAAGTTATCAAGCCGAAAATCACACTCTGAGACCTTGAAAATGCCAAGACATGCTATCTCCATGGCTGCCAGTGGAGTCTTGAAATCACTCAAAAATGGCATGTACTATGATTTGGATTCTTCAGAAGAGTGAAGAACTCCCACAACAGCCTACACAGGCTTGTAAGTTATGTATTTTGCAGCAAACGCATGCAACGAGATGGAGAATTTATGTTCTCAAACCAATCTCGAATGAAAAAAGTCAAAAAGTGTCGAGCGGAATTTCAAAGTAGACCTTGGACTCCTGGACTACCATAATCGGGTAAACAGGGAAAAGCTAAGCGAACGATGAGAAGGTATAGAAACGTGCGAAATTATTTACCTCATGTTTAACATTGTTTTTATCCCACCAGAACAGTCAACATAACGGTTTACACTGAATTATCGTGTGCAACGACAATGCAGGACGGACGCGCTCCCAGGTAACTGTTTTTCGGTATCCCAGTGAATTAGATCTCACAGAATTGCGCTTTTTAGGATAAAAAATCGCGCGCCAGCGGCGATTCAGGTAAGTCGGGGGTTCGATTTTCACAAGAGGGTCTCTCAATTCCGCATTGTGGGATAGATTACAGCGGAGCAGCTGCTTCGGGAGGTACGTTAAAAGACGATGTGAGCTATATACCGATGCTAATCCAACTCTAATAGGCCCAAGAGCGTCAAGAAACCGCATTCCGCGCACCGAAGCAGCGGGTTGAGGATTTCGAGGAACTTCACGAATATCGCGGCCGCAAACGAAAAGAATTCGAGGAGCGCATTCGGAGAACCAGGGGAAGCATGTACGTCTGACTTTTTGTCCGTTCTGTTACTACTTCTGACCTCCAATCAAGCAAGGAATGGCTGCAGTATGCCAACTGGGAGGTACGCGATTCGCGAACAGCACCTATACATGTTCACCACTCACTTCCCTCAAGGCCAGTCAAAATGAATTTGCTCGTTCCCGCTCCATCTTCGAGCGGGCTCTTGACGTGGATCCGCGAAGCGTACAGCTATGGCTGAGCTACACCGAAATGGAGCTCAAGTCCCGCAACGTTCAACACGCTCGCAATCTCTTCGACCGCGCCGTCACACTTCTTCCTCGAGTGGACCAGCTGTGGTATAAGTACGTTTACCTCGAAGAGCTGCTCCAGAATGTCCCCGGCGCACGTCAGGTATTCGAGCGGTGGATGCAGTGGGAGCCGGATGACAAAGCGTGGCAGGCGTACATCAAGCTTGAGGAACGGTACCAGGAGTCTGATCGTGCAAGCACGATCTATGAGCGTTGGGTCGCGGTGCGGCCGGAGCCGAGGGTATGGGTGAAGTGGGGCAAGTTCGAGGAGGAGCGAGGGAGACTAGACAAGGCTAGGGAGGTGTTTCAGACTGCGCTTGAGTTCTACGGCGACGATGAAGAGCAAATCGAGAAGGCCCAGGCGGTATTCAACTCGTTTGCCAAGATGGAAACGCGTTTAAAGGAGTATGAACGGGCCCGGGTCATATATAAGGTGCGTTTGTCCAAGACTCGTCACAGCTTGGTCTCACTTGCTTGCATTCAGTTCGCACTAGCCAGGATACCCCGCTCAAAATCTGCTGCGCTGTACGCATCGTACACCAAGTTTGAGAAGCAACATGGGACACGCAACACTCTCGAACACACCGTCCTCGGCAAGCGAAGAATTCAGTATGAGGATGAGCTAGCGCATGACGGACGGAATTACGATGTATGGTTCGACTATGCACGGTTGGAAGAGGGGGCGTGGCGGGACCTCAAGGAAGAGGGTGCGACTCCCGAGGAGGAAGAAGGTGCGTCGCGGCGAGTGCGGGAGGTGTACGAACGCGCGGTTGCTCAGGTGCCTCCTGGCGGCGAGAAACGCCACTGGCGACGGTATATCTTCCTGTGGCTAAACTATGCGTTGTTCGAAGAAATTGAGACCAAGGTTTGTTTCAAAACTATTTTGGCTCCTTACGACATATCTTGACTGCTTTTCCATAGGACTACAGCAGGGCGCGGGAGATCTATCAAACGGCGATAAAGCTCGTTCCGCACAAGCAATTCACGTTTGCCAAGCTTTGGCTCATGTTTGCAAAATTCGAGCTTAGGCGGCTAGAGCTGCCCGCCGCCCGCAAGATTCTTGGAGCGGCTATCGGAATGTGCCCCAAGGAAGTACTTTTCAAGGGATACATCGAATTGGAGATCGAGGTTTGTCTAATTCGCCCGCTGTCAGGCAGAAACTCACGCCAATGTATAGCTCCGAGAGTTCGACCGTGCCCGTACACTGTATGAAAAATATCTCGAGGTACGTTCCGTAGCTTTCTCACCACACCCTTCACACGGCTCACGCAACCCCATAGTTCGACCCTGCCAACTCCCCTGCCTGGATCAAATTCGCCGAGCTCGAATCCCAGTTGCAAGACTTCGCTCGCGCCCGCGCCATCTTCGAGCTCGCCGTCTCCCAGTCGCCGCTGTCGATGCCCGAGCTACTCTGGAAGGCGTACATCGACTTCGAAATCGAGGAGGGCGAACGCGAGATTGCACGAGGGCTGTACGAACGTCTCGTTGCGCTTAGTGGTCATGTTAAGGTTTGGATCTCGTATGCGCTGTTCGAGGCGGAGCCTATTCCCCTACCCCGCGCTGTGCGGGAGGAGGAGGAAGACGAAGACGAGGAAGACGAGGAGAGGGAGGTGCGGACTGCGCCAGGGGATGAGACCCTCGCTAGGGCGGTGTTTGAAAGAGGTTATAAAGACTTGAAGTCCAAGGGGTTGAAGAGCGAGGTGAGTGGATGCTTAGGTTATCTTGTTGTGTCTATTGATCACTTTCTGGTCCACAGCGTGTTGCGCTTCTCGAAGTGTGGAAGACATTCGAGGAGACACATGGCACGGAAGCGGATATTGCAAAGGTGCAGGGTATGATGCCCATCGTCACCAAGCGGAGGCATGTAGATCAGGAGACTGGGGAGACTGTTGAAGGTTTGTTCTCTGCCAATCGTTTAGAATATCCACAAGCTGACGCTGGAGATCGTCAGATTGGGACCTTGTATTCGCAGACGATGAGCGCGAGGCCAATCCGACGTCGTTCAAGTTCCTGCAAATGGCGCACGCCTGGAAAACTGCCCAAGCGGGGAAAAATGCTGGTGGAGGCTCGACCTTGCTCTCGGGCTTCACGCCTGCTACTGTTACCGAGAAGGAGGTGGATAGGTCGAGTGAGGTGGCGAGTTCGCATGGTGGTGATGAGTCCGATTGATGATCCGTTGTACATGTTGGTACCCTCCGTGATTTTTTTTCGTGGGATATAGGAGGGACAAAACCAGCATACGTCAGCCTCAATCTCCCAACTTGTAAATCGAAAAGACCCAAAAGAGACCTCGCAGATCAGAAATAGGGAATATCTTAAGAGCGTAATGCGTTGATATAAGCGTAGAGGGGTGGGGGAGATCGTGCGCGGTATCGAGAAGTCCACTCTTCCATCCAGTTAAGGTATCTGAGTAGTGCGATAAATCCAAGTACACCAGAAGCACACAGGCTATATCATAGTGGAGGGTGTCACTCCTGTACTGGCTCCTCCGCCCCGAGGGTCATCTCATCGAAGTCCTCCAAAAGCTCATCTAGCGAGACCTCTGGGAAGTCAGGCTCGTCCTCACCTTCGTCCTCAACAACCGTCTGAACAGGGTTCTCCGGCTTTGCCTCGTCTACTTCCATCGCGAACTGCGCCCTCTTCCTCTCTCCCTTCCTCTTCTGGGGTGCCGCCATCGTCACATCCGACGACTTATACAAATTGACGGCGCCACGAATCTCAGGATCCTCCTCGATGTCGCGCAGGAACAACTCATAGTCCTCTTCAATCTTCTTCTGGTCCCTGCCGCCAAGCCTTCCCACCACACCACGGGCACCACTAGTCTCTCCCTCCTCGCCTGCCTCCTTTGCGATACTCCTTAGCTTCCACGCCCGCGCCTTGCTCTTCTTGCGGCGGTTCGGGTATGCCTTCTTCACTAGAATGATATCCGGTATCCGCCCCGGCTCCAGAGTCGCAAAGTCGTCAGAGTTGTAATTGCTGTTTGTGAGGTGGTACCCAAGCGCGGTATCGCCAGGCTGCAATATCGCGCCGAGATGCGTTCGTGTATGGTAGATCTGATTGCTCGTCCCGCGTGCGCTGTCAAAGTCCATCATGTCGTCGCCGTCGTCGCCGTCCTTCCCCGCGGCAGAGGAGCGGAAGGCACCAGCGAGCGCGACTTGTGCGTCGGCCATGACAAATTTGCCTTTGCTGCGCCGATGATCGGGTTCGATGTCGAGGATTGTGAACTCGACGAGGTCCGTGACAGTCGCGAGGGTGTCGAAGGGCGCGCGCCAGTAGACGTTCGCGGTGATATCGCAGGATTGCAGTGTTGCGGGGTCGAGAAGGTGAACCGAGTTGCCGACGCGTGTGCAGACTGTGAGTGGGCTAATGTTGCTCATTTGCCGGGCTTGTTTTGGGGGTATGCAGACGAGGTCGTCTTTGCAGATGGGGGTGATTTCGACGGAGTAGGTATATTTGAAGTTGGCGGTGTTACTGTGCGTGTCGGACGAGATGAGTTGCTCGGAGTATTTTGATCTGAAGAATATGTAAGTATCAAGTTCTTCTTGGATGGGCGGACGCACCGAACTGGAACGACACCCTGCAGGAACTCCACCATCTTGATAGCATGGCTGCGGGAGCTATAGAAGAAATCAAGGCCGTCTTTGACTTCTTTTACGGAAATCGTGTCCTTCTGGGCGCCGTGCTTGAGGATCAACTGCTCTAAATACAAGAATGTCCGTTTGTGAGGAACTTTCTGGCGAACTTGCACCAGCGCTTGCCAGGTATTTTTGGCTGCAAGTTTTGCGCAATCTGGACATTGGCCGTGTTGGACCAGGTACTCGATTTCAAAGGTTTGTTCCAAGATGGTACTCGTCAGGACCTAAGTAACGTGTTACGGTGGAACAAAAACACGATGGGGAGGATCCGCACTTCTTTCTGGATTGTCATAGATACACGCAGCCGCTTTGAGTGTGGTTCTGTCCAGATAAAATGTGCCTCCGTTAGCCGGACTTTATTCAACCCCTTGAGTTTCTTCAGACAGATCGAAAGCAGCTCTGAAGATTCGGGTTTCGCGAGCATCCATGCCTGGGGTGGCGAAAGAAAACGTTCACAGTTGCGGCAAAATGAAACAGAAGCTAGCGAACATGGTGAGTAGGTCGTTCGTCCACCAGTTAGATGATGGTCACCCTGCTTCGGGATTCCCTCAGTGATATCAACACTGTAAGCAGTCATGGGTAAAAAATGGTCTCCAAAAATATTACAGGAGCTGCCCACGTATTCCTCAGACAGGAGACACACATATTGGCAGAGTTAGGCACGATGGGCGTTCCTACAGCAAGAATCAATTGAGGATCTCTCGCCGTCTGATTAGATTTCCTTACCACAATCTGCACATAGTACACGATGGACCGGGGGGGCTGGAATAAACTCCATATTTAACAGCTCTTGCGCTTCTTTTGGGTGGTCTCTTGATTTCTGGATGGGGGTTGGTCAAAGGAAGAGGAGGACGAGGCTGGATGACTGAGCTTGCTTGAAGGGTGCTCGGATTCATCAAGAAAAAAAGGAGCACGTGATGTAACTGATAAGATTAGATCCGTCATCACGAAAGTTGTTGACGTGTCGTGTTCGACGTGTTTTGGGTATACAATTCCGTGGACTGCTTCACCTGAGATACATGCTCTAGATATCGCCGTGGATTTTCAAACAGATTCTGGGTCTCTCTATACCTCACATATCTCCAGTGAACATACAAGATGAGGCGGGAGCTCCAGCTCCTCGGGTTATCCTTTGTGGTGTTGGGTGGAAGGTCCGCTAGCCCACCCGTAAAGGTTTCCTTGAGATCATCATGGCCGGCGCCTCCACCACTGATTGAAGTCCTGTGAGCCGTGCAAAATCTCATAACCATTCAGTATTTGCTGACTTCTTTCCCAGTGAAACGGTTACTCTGGAAAACCCAAACGCCTTCTTCCCGCTCCTGGACAAGTCAAGCGATCCAGATGTGCTGCCTTCGCCGCAAAAGATGTCTCCGGAAGCGGTTCACCAAGCCGTTTTGGACATTGCGGCTAGCAATGGGTACTTGAGCGAGCCTGGAGCCGTCGCTGCGGTCGAGATGAGCCTCGCATTACATGCAGCTACACCGAAGATCGAGGCATTCTATAACTATTACGCGGACCATCACAACAATAGCAAGGGGTCTGAATGTGGCTCTTGGGTTGACTGGTATGGGGAGGTTGTGTGTAACATCGAGGAACTGGTGAAGCTTGCTGGAATAGAAACAATAGACGCTTCCGTCGAACTCTCCACCTCGAGGTGAGCGGTGGTTCCGTTTTCTTTTTGTCTAGGTACTCAGAGCACTCCAGTCCTTTTCCTAGACCTCGGCTACTGACATTTGATCACATATATCCTCCTCCAGAGCGCACTTTACGGCCTCCTCCACGGACCGCCATATTTTACGCCTCACCGTCTTCTCCCAACTTCCGCGAGTTACATAGCTACCTGCTTTCACTTGCTGACAAGCCGAAACCTCAAGTGGAATACGTGCTCCGCCACGTTCCCCCAGAGAATCTCGACGGCCGCATTCGGAACTACTTATCAGGTTATGGCGTTTCACTGAGCTTGAAGAAGACGGACTATCTTGCTATCGATGACCGCCATACTCGTAACGGCAAGTATCCTTTGGATTGCGTCTGGTTTGTCTGCTGAAAACGATTTCGCAGGTGCCAGCAAAGAAAGCACCCTGACGCGCGACGACTCCGAAACGACTTTAGATCCTGTCTTAACCCTCCTACACAATCACCCTGAAAATGTGACAGCACCCAGTGCAGCAACTCCATTGACTGAGGAAGAACTCCAAAGTGCGGTCATCTATCATATCCTCACCACAGACACCCTGACGCACTCACAGACATCAGCCTACAAGCCATTCAACTTATCGCTGACTCCTCCGAGCCTCTCGTCACGCTAACCCACCTCTCCCAGAATTTCCCCAAATATGCCACATCTCTTGCTCGGCGAGTCGTTGTCAACAGTAGCCTCGAGGCCGAGATTCAAGCAAACTCTGTACGGGCCCAGGGTGGTGCGCATGTACTCTGGCTCAACGGCGCCATCGTTCCCGACAAGGACATCAACCCATTCGCGCTCCTCCGGCTCCTGAAGAAGGAACGCTCGGCGATGCTTAGCCTGACATCCCTAGGAATGTCGAGAGCCGAGGCGTTTGAGCTGCTCACTCATCCTAGTGTTGCTGAGGCCCAGACTGGCGCGGACGTCTTGGACGGTTTGTTTGATGCGAGTGATCGACCGGAGGGCGGGGACGTCATTATTTACTGGAATGACATGGAGAAAGATACTCGGTGAGGAAGGCAGCCTTTCCTTTGGAAATTATTGACGTTTTCTCCCAGGTATGATAAATGGAGTCCTTCCCTCTATACAGTACGTCTCCCCCGTAGTGCACTGCTCTGGTTACATGCTGGATTGGGTTTGATGTTTAGCTACTCCGGCCCGTGTATCACGGTTTTCCCAGTGTCAAACTTAACCTCTTCAACGTTGTTCTTGTGCTGGACCTATCGCGGGCGACGAGCCTGTCCTTCATCACTGGCCCTATGGCCAACATCATCAATAGGAACTTCCCACTCAGGTTCGGCGTTGTCCCGAGTGCCGAAACGGAAGATGGTAAGCTTTGACTTTTTCGAGCCCACTTCACTGTAAAGCTAACCTGTATGTCAAAATCGAGGTGCTCGTATGGCCCGCCTGTTCTACCACCTGGTGCGCAACTACGGACGCCGAAAGACTCTTGGGTTTTTACAGGAGGTGTGTACCGTTGCAACAACGTTTCGTCGTTATTTGACTGTAAATCGGTTTCCTCCAGGTTGCGGAAGCCCAACCTGTGGACAAGTCAACTATCGATTGGGACACCTTGGAAAGGCTATTCACAGACTTCGCGCGCGGGGAAGGTTCAGAGACGCACGTCGTGGCTGAATTAGACGATATCCTTGCAGGCAAAACCAGCCCCGAGGCTCCTCTGGGCAAGGCGCTCACATATGCTGAGCGTCTCGGTGCTACACTCTCGGCTGCTCCGATGGGCCACGTCTTTCTCAATGGGAAACACTTCGACTTTGATGATGTCGGTTTCTCTGCTTGTTGTTGTGTGCAAGTTGCCTGATATATCAAAATAGGAATTCCTGCGCAACATGCAGAACGAGCTAACGCGCCAGATGCAGTTCCTTCAAGAACAGGTATGGGTTATCCTTTTGCTACCTCGTGACTGACAGTTTGATTGAAGGTCGTTGTGTAGGTATATGAAGGAAAACTCACGGACGCACAGAACGAGACCATGTCCACATTCTTCTACGATCAGCCCACGACCGGACTCAGGCGGAACCAATACATCTACCCAGCAACCACCCCCGGAAGCCTGCAAATACTTAACCTACCAGACTTCTTCTCTAGGACAGGGTTCTGGGTGGCGCCTTCTACGTTTGTGTATCCATGTAAGCCGCCCATTCGAGCCTAGGGGATGTCTCGTCTACTGACTACATGTTTGGCAGTGGGCACTCCGGTCATCCCACTCAGTCTGTATGTTGTTGCCGATCTTGACAGCCAAGCAGGACTGCAACTCGTCAAGGAAGCGTTATCCTCCATCGTAGGACTCTTTGTTCGCGCTCCTGTGCCCATTCCTGACGTTTCGCACTGTCACAGACACCCGATTCTCGCACTCGCATCTCATTCATCCACAATCCCGTCAACGACCCCGCCGAAGTGACTTCCCGGCCCGTGGCATCGTGGCTGATCTCGCACCTCATCAAGAGCCACCTCCTCTCGAAGGCCGCGCCTGAGCAGCTTTTGCCGGCACTGGGAGCCGAAGTTACTAGCGATGGCGCACAAGCAGTGCTTTCACAGGATGAGATGGTGCGGGCGTTGACGAATGGAGCGAGGGTGGCCGACTTTGACGCAGCACACTATGCTGAGTACGTCGCGTCAAGCCAGTTGGTAGCAAGGGAGATGGGGGTCGCTCCTGGCCAGCTAGCTCTTCTCGCTAACGGAAGGGTGGAGATCCTCGTTTCATGATTCTCTGTTTGGCACTGATTTGGATTTAGGTTGTGGGCCCAATCGAGGCTGGCGATTTCCACACGGCGGACTTCTTTGCTTTGGAGAATTATGAGATCCGGAAACGCGCTGAGCCCGTTATCAAGGCTCTTGAAGCCATTGCTCCATCTGCGTCCCAGACTGATCGGTCAGTCTTCTTCCTAGCTTTCGAGGCAAGGAGGCTGAAGAGTATCACAGAGCGACGTACGCCCATCTGATGTCAATGGCCTCGTCTGTCATCGCCGCTATCCAGGTCCCGGATCCTAGCGAGTTCAGTCTGTTCCAAACGCCGCAGCGGCCGCGCCAGAGGCAATACGAGCTGTTAGATTCTAATTATACGTGAGTACGATACTTCCCTATGCCGAACCAAAAGGCTAATT
Source organism: Lyophyllum decastes (assembly GCA_025854295.1). NCBI lineage: Eukaryota > Fungi > Basidiomycota > Agaricomycetes > Agaricales > Lyophyllaceae > Lyophyllum > Lyophyllum decastes. Next base: position 687,700 of record CP107709.1, read on the forward strand.
GAATGTAGGGCATTCGAGGCGGGCGATAATATCACGGCACTCTACCATGTTGCGGTCATTATGGACCCTTTGAGTGTGACGGGCCAGAAGTGGTCGAGTTTGCTCCAGGTGCGCAACAGAATAATTCATAATTTTTAAGGATTGACACTGTTGTGTAGTGGTTATCAAACGTGCCGGATATGTTCATTGAAGTTCATCTCAGCCCTGCCCGCCATAGGGAGGTAAGAATGCTTCATATGCACCCTTGACAGATATTTATTGGAAACTAGGTACCGTTGAAAAACTTCTACCGGTACAACCTACTGCCGTCAATCTCCTTCGATGAGAATGGGTATGCAACCGTTTGTGCTAAACTCCCAGCGAGACCCATTAAATTCCACCTGACAGCCAAGAAATCCCCGCTCAAGCTGTCTTCGAAGACCTCCCAATAGAGCCGATCTACACCCTCGCCATGGATGTCCCGTCATCCTGGCTCGTCCGTCCCCGCGAATCCCTTTATGACCTCGACAACATCCAGCTTGGCAACCTCTTCCCCAGCGACCACAGCGTCGACGCAGTTTTCGACCTTGATTACCTTGTGATCGAGGGCCACGCACGCGAGGCACCAACGAACAGTCCCCCACGAGGCGTGCAGCTTGAGCTCATTCGCGGTGGGAAGAACTCAACGGCCATCGACGACACGCAGGTTGTTGCCAACCTCGGATACCTGCAGTTCAAGGCGAAGCCCGGCGTGTTTGGGCTGGAGATCCGTAAGGGCCGGGGAAGAGAGATTTACAGGATGGAGAGTGTGGGGAACGAGGGTTGGAATAGCGCGACTGTTGAAGAGAGTGGGAATGAAATTACGTTGACGAGCTTCGAGGGCTTGACATTGTACCCAAGATTAGCGAGGAAGGCGGGGATGGAAAAAGCGGATGTATTGGAGGAGCCGAAGGCGGAAAGTAACTTGAGCTCTATGTTCGGAGACTTTACATCTCGGTGTGTATGTTCTTCTCCACATTAGGCTGGGAAGCTGACTTGTCTTCGTTGTAGGGTGACATCGCTGTTCATGTCCAAAAATAATGAAGTTGCTCCGGTGGAGGAGCAGGCGGAGATCAATATCTTTACTGTTGCTTCCGGGTTGCTGTATGAGGTAAGCTTGTATGCGGTAAAGCCTATGTTAAGGCTAACCTAGCTATTAGCGATTCGCATCAATCATGATCTTGAGCGTTCTGCGCAACACGAAGAGCACCGTGAAGTTCTGGTTCATTGAGAATTTCCTCTCGCCATCGTTCTTGGTACATTTTCTCCAGCGTGAATCAGCAGTCGCAAGCTAATAAATGTGTGCCGTTGCCAGGAATTCATCCCCCACCTAGCCGAAAAATACAACTTCAAGTACGAGCTCGTGACATACAAATGGCCGTCTTGGCTGCGCGAGCAAACCGAAAAGCAGAGAATTATCTGGGCCTACAAGATTCTTTTCCTCGACGTGCTGTTCCCCATGGACCTCAAGAAGGTCATTTTCGTCGACGCTGACCAGATCGTGCGAGCCGACCTGAAGGAATTGGTCGACCTAGACCTGCATGGCGCGCCCTACGGGTACACTCCCATGGGCGACGATAACACGGATATGGAGGGATTCAGGTTCTGGAAAACAGGATACTGGAAGGAATTTTTGCAGGGAAGGCCATATCATATTAGGCGAGTTTACTCACCCCATGCACAATTTCTCGATGCTGACGGGCGCGCTGACCAGTGCTCTATACGTCATCGACCTAGCTCGATTCAGACAGGTGCGTAGTGCCAAATATACAGTGACACTGTCCAATGCTTACTGGCTTTCTTAGTTGGCTGCTGGCGTAAGATCCGTGGTGACATCACCCTACTATCACTGCTAACAGATCAGCCAGGACATACTTCGAGGGCACTACCAGCAGCTGTCCGCTGACCCGAACTCTCTTGCAAATCTGGATCAAGGTTTGTATGATGCCTAGACGCTCGGTAGTATCCTAACATGCTGACCGCATTGTAGATCTACCCAATAATCTACAGCGAGAAGTTCCAATAGTGAGTACCAGTCCGTTTTTTACCAGCGGATGCTCCACGATGCAATGCAGTTTTCGTTGCACGAAGACTGGCTCTGGGTGAGTGCGCAATCGTATACTTGGCTAAAAGAATACTCAATATTGCCGCCTTTGATAGTGTGAAACTTGGTGTACGTTTCCGGTAAAGACCGTATATCCCTCCCGCTGATTAGCCCTTCATAATAGGCAGCAAAGATAGACTGCATCGAGCCAAGACGATTGATCTCTGCCAAAATCCGCTAACTGTGAGTCACGCTCTGGAAATCGTTGAATGGATGCTCATCTATTCTATAGAAGGAACCTAAGCTGGCACGAGCCAGGCAAATACCCGAATGGGAGGAATACGACACTGAAATTGCACGCTTTGCTCGCAAGCTGGCAGAGGAGGGCGTCATTCACTCTAGAATGGCTGCTGCTGACACAAATGTGCTTGCTAATGTGGGAGCTGCAAGCTCAGGTACTGTTGGGAGCTCAAACGGGACTTCTCACAAGGTTGATGGCGATGCACCAGAGTCAAACGTACCTGATCGAGACGAGCTGTAGTCTGTCCGTGCATCCAGTGATTTTGATATACTTGTAAGACTATCTTGTCTGGCTGGTCAACTTCACGACCTCCAATTGGGAACAAGATACCAACCGAGAGATGGCAGAACTCACAAGTTTTATCTCGCGCTTCGTGTCCCCCTTTTGCTAACTTTTCCATGACTCGCGAATGGTGATGGCTCTTATAAGCTGCGACTACATTCGGGGGACGTCGACGGCATATGAAATCTGAGGGGCAACTCAGTCCCTATATACATCTTTCTGACATTGATGCAACTAGCAAAGCACTATTGTGACACTGACGAAATGCAGAACGAACGGTGAGTGCAAGCGAGGCTCAAAAAGCTCGCCATCGGGAACAGCTGTTGGCTTTTCTCAACGACGATTTGCTGCTTCAAGCATATTCCTTCTTCAAAAGAATTTACGACTGGGAATACTTCGATCTGTTTCTTCAGAATGGCAATGTTCGTGGTCATACCGGGCTGCACATTGCATCGGCCACGGGTCTTTTACTAGTAGCTGGATGGCTCTTACAACAAAACCACAACGTCAACTCACTGGATTCCACGCAGCGGACACCACTGATATATGCATGCCGAGGACGGCTGCAGACATGGTCAAACTTCTGATCAGTAATGGTGCCAACATCAATGTCCGGTCAAAAAGCGGCGAAACTGCACTATATTCTGCGTAGGGGAATGGACATGAAGCCGTTGTACGTGTGCTTGTGGAGGGAGGTGTTAATGTTAACACAGTATCAATCTGGGGCGAAAGTGCACTACACACTGCATCGTGGAGTGGACATGAAGCCATTGTACGTTTCCTGGTGGAGAGCGGCGCCAACGTCAATGTCCAGTCCAAAAGCGGCGAAACTGCACTATACACTGCATCGTGGAGTGGACATGAAGCCATTGTACGTTTCCTGGTGGAGAGCGGCGCCAACGTCAGTGTCCAGTCCAAACGCGGTGAAACTGCACTACACACTGCATCGTGGAGTGGACGTGGAGCCATTGTACGTTTCCTGGTGGAGAGCAGCGCCAGCGGGACCCCTCCTGGTGCTCTCATCGAGATGATTATCTCTAGAAGGTTGATAATCAGTTGTTGCTTGAAACGATCCAGATCGGCAGTTGGGATTTCCATGGGGTCGACGTAGAAAGATTGAAGGTCTTAGCAGAGCAGGGGATGCTCGTGAACGTTTGACCAGTGTATTACGTGCAATTAGATGGATCATAGCTGTACATTAAATATGTGCTCGTGTTGCGTATCAGGGCTGCAAGCAGGCCGCTGTCTATCTTTCACGTGAAACTCTGAAGGTTTGCGCAGAGAGTAGAGGACTGGTTCGACACCAGGGTGGATCGAATCCAGCTCAAAGCGCCTCATTCGTTCGCCGTAAAAGAGGAGGCGAGAGCAATCTTCCAACGCAACGTCGCATGTGACGCGTGATATGTACCATACTCCCTTGTTCTCCAATTCGGTCGATTTATTTGTCACTGTTTGTAGTTCAGTTTTGCTCGAAAGGCTAAGTTACCATGCTTTACACCTCGTCAATGCTACTATGCGTACTTACACGCCGCTTGCGAAGTCGTCGAAGTCTTTTCTCCCTGGTACAACATCACCCGTTCCCGCCCTTCACTGTCAGATCTGTAGCTATGGCACGTCCGGCAGTTGCATTCAAGGAAGCCGACCCTCATGCACCGCCTCGATCCTCTAACAAACACGTTTCTGTCGACCCAGAGGGCAACACACTCATTGATCTAGAGTTCATTGAGGAGCCACTAGGAGTCACTGCAGAGCAAGGCCACGGCTACCTTCGGGTCGAATTCGGCGATGCACTAGGTCCAGATAAGCGCTACAAAGTTGTGCGAAAGCTGGGGTGGGGCATGAATGCCAGCGTCTGGATGGCGTTCGACGAGAAGTAGGTGTTCAGTGCGAGTCGTACATATGGTACTCAAAGCTTCTGCAGAGAGAAGAGATATGTGGCGATCAAAGCTCTGAAAGGATACTCGACCGATCTGTTCAAACGAAACGTGACATGGGAGCTTCCCGCCCTACAGCGCGTAGCTACGATACCTCCACCTCCCGGCGTCGAATCTACCCACTGGCCCCAACTTCTCGATCACTTTATCCAACCTGGACGTGACCGGGACGGAGAGCATCTGTGCCTCGTCACAGACGTTCTAGGCGGAGATGTGAAACGCCTCCAGAACGAGGTAGCTAAGAAGAATGGATTACCTTTACCTCTGGCGAAGCATATTCTCCTGCACACTTTGCGGGGCCTGGCACATATGCACCACTGCAACATGGTGCACACGGATCTCAAGCACGACAATATCATGTTTGATGCAGGCTCAGCCGATCTTGCAGCGCTCATCGAGGCGGCCCCGCCGCGTTACCACCCTCCTGAAGAGAGCTGGGAATGTACTGTCCAAGCAGCCGTCTCTCAACCATTGCCTGTTCCATCGTTCTCCGAGGCTATGACCCGCACCTACGTGGTCTCAGATTTTGGCTGCGGTGACCAATCATGAATCTCCTCAGTATGTTGCAGCATTGACATGTGGCGTACCGTAGTGCAACCTACGGCATTGCACACTTTCGATGAGATTACCACTTATGCACTGCGTGCACCGGAAGTCATTCTTCAAGGCCCATGGAATGAGAAGGTTGACATTTGGGCATTTGGATGCCTGGTGCGTTTGAACTTGGCCGGTTTCCACCATTCTAAACTGACTGGATAATCTTCAGATATTTGAATTTATCACTGGCAGCGCGCTGTTTGAAATGAAACCTTACCCGGAAGAGGGACTTGACGAAACTACATGTCACTTGTGGCAGATGCTCTGCTGGACGCAAGACCGCATCACACGTGAGCAAGTCGAGGCAAGTAAACTTGGGACGCAGTACTTCGACCTCCCTGACAACCCCGACGAACCGTTCTGTTTGTGTCCTCTGCTTGTTATAAATTTTGTATCGGTTACTTACGCAGCAAATCAGGCAATCTCAAGGGTCGTCCGAGAATCTACAATAGCCCATTTTGGGCATTACTCAAGAGATACGATGTGCTGGAGGAGGCAGATGTCTTTGCGACAGCGAAGTTCATGCAGAGATGTTTGCGGTTGAATCCGAACGAGCGAGCGACGGCGCAGGAGTTACTTCAGGATGCTTGGTGGCAAGATACAGCATGATCATCAGAATACCGATATATGGTGGGCTTTCTAACGATGGCTATGATCCTTGTGTTTCGTGTAGAACATATTGTTTGTGATCATTGGTGAACATTATCAGTATCCATTAGGTGATGCAGGAGTGGCTAGTCCACCTAGATCAGGATCTATGGTTTCGAACGGGGCTTTGAATCGGAGCTTGCGTGGTACCCTTGTGCCCAGTAGCTATCCATGTCAGTAGACGTGCTTGGTAGGTGGTGTTCCTGTTGTCGTCGCCAAGTTGCTCGAGGCATTCCATAGGCAGTCTTCCATGGGGTATTTGAGTCTTTACAAGGTCCAGTAACTCAAGATCGGGTGGTAAACGAATCGTGTTGAGGTGTTCCAGCAGTGTAGGTACATAATCCATGTCATTGAGGCAAGAGGGAAGTCGTCGTCATTGTTTACGACGCCGTCAAATCCCTAAATTCCGTTTCGGGTTATTTACCCAAAGAGGTAGATAGGATCATTCCGAAGTTATTTTTATCTTTTTTCGATCAATCTGCAACTACACGGTAATTTAAACTCAAGCTGTCCCGGTCCCTCTATCGAGGTCTTCCTCATCATAGAGGGAACGGTCACCGGTCTAAATAAAATCCTCCTCCTCCTCCTCCTCCGTGGGGGGGCTAATTTCCGAGTCAGGTTTTCGAAGTCCTTAGAAATGTGGGTTGCGGTGGTAGGAGCGCGTCGGTGGAGCTTCCTTTGAAGCAATACATACTCGAGCGTTCTTAACAGTTGGTACGCCTGAGAGCGGTTGCAATTGCCTTTGATTCCACGGTCTAGAATTCGTCGGTCACGAAACCTTATCAAGTTTTCCGATGTTTCATCTCGAGATGTTGTATAATCTGCAGCTTCAGTACCAACCCTCCGACGACCGGCTACCTCCAGCGCGTCCTACGGAGGCGCGTAACTATGTAACATTCGATGGAGCGTAGGGCACAGAATCTCAGTCGGAAGATGTAGGTCCAGACAAACCAGAGAGATTATTCAGACGAACACCGAGAGAACTAAAAACAATAAATACTGGTCTTAAAAGTCTATTTCCTCAATGGCACGGCGACGAAAAAGAGTGCAACAAAACAGTACGACACAACTCCGCGTCGTCGCTCCCCCTACATACGAACAAACCAGCAACCATAACCACGCTACGATCCGGGACCCATATCGCGCTCCTTCCCCTTCTTCGACGGCGGCATCGCTAACACAAGATTAGGCGAGCTTGCCATGCCCGGCGCGGCGTATGACGCTAGACGGCGCGTCCCCGCCCCGGTTTTGGATGGGCCCAATGGGTATGTTGCATGTGTCGGCGTTCCAGGGAGAGAGGTGTTGTTACGCGTGTGAGGCGAGCCGTTGTCGGGAGCAGGTGATTCACCGGAGGCAGCTTCGGTGAGGAGGAACTCGACCCAGAGGCGGGAGAAGGACTATTCGCGGGGCAAAAATCAGACTCAGTGAGAGAGGAAGTAAAGTGTCAAAGCAAAGCATACCTCCGTCTCGTCGGTCTTTTCGAGATCCACACTCTTCGCGGGAGAGTTATTCGCGGACGAGCGGCCCCAGAAAGAGGGTGCGGGGGCGGCAGCTGCATGAGAGCGTTGGAGGCCGGCCTTTTCGCGCTCGGAGTCGGACCAGGAGAGGATCGTGGCGAGGAGCGAGAGCATTTCAAAGCGTTTTGCGTCTGCGCGTGGGGTGGTGAGAAAGGAGAGGAGGACGTTCGTCACCAAACGCCGGTCGACGTTGGTGTCGGTTGAGTTGCGCCGAAGCCGGCGGAGGGCCTCCATTAGGTGCTCGTTGATTATGACGGCTGTGATTGGGGAGGCGTCAAGGTTGATGTGTACTCAAGGGCGGGTGAGGCAGACCTTCGTGTCGTAGCTTCCCGATGAGGAGATGCTTCTCTTTCACTTCTTTCTCGAGTTCTTGAGTTCGTGATACGTTGGTACGTGATTCTTCGAGTTGAAGCTACCACCTTGAGTTAGTAGAGATGCACAATAGAAGCACGCGTCCTCACCTCAGCAGTCAATGCTCGATGCTTGAATTCCGCAAGAGATTGCGTGACTTGAATGAGCTGCGACTCATAGTCCTTGATTGCCTGCTTTAGCTCGTGGTCCTTCGCTGTAAACAATCAGACGCGAATGAAACTAGGGCGTGTCTACGACCAACCAGCCTGAAAGTCCTGCAGCACCGACTGCAGATTGCTTGATTTCTCCCTCTCGGTTTCCAAGTCCAGCAGGTCTGCTTCCCTTGACTCCCGTTCCAGGTCGAGTTCGCGCTTGTATGCCTCCTCTGACGACTTGAGATCGTCGGCCACTGCTCGCTCCTGCATCGCAGTCCGCTCCCACTCCTCCCGCTCCATGCGACACCGCTCCAGCTCGGTCTGTGTCTCTCGGAGCTCACGTTCCCGCAGATGACTCTCTTGTGCATTCTCCTCCAATGCGCGACTGCGGATCGTGTCAAGCTCATTCGCTACACGTTCGACCTCCTCGTGCGATGCTATAAGTTCCTCCTTGAGGGTTTCCAAGGTAGATGAGAGATCGTCGTTCTGAGCTGTCAGCTGCTGTACCAGCTGTTCCCGCCGATCGAGTTCTTCCTGTGCGGAAGACATGTATCAGCGGAGACTCTACAGCTGAGTAGACCGGAGAGTGCGCACGGCGTCTTGCTTGAGCTTATTTCCTAGAGTCGTGCGCATTGTAGTCAACTTTGCAAGTAAATTGCGATACTGGGTTGCAAGCGTGTCCTTCTCCTCCCTCGTCCGTTCGAGCTCCTGCTGTAATTTAGCAATAGGATCATCGTCTTCTTCTTCCCCCGCGTCTTCATTATGAGTTGAATTGTGTCCATTGGTCCCTACGCCGTTGACAGTCAAGTCCGCGGATAGGTTCAGACTGCGTTCGCTGTCTATAGAAGTTCGAGCATCGATTGTATCCTGCTTGGTCGACGACTTTGTCGGGGATGAACGAGAGTCGAGTGCGCCATTGCCTGACATTGGGTGGGTGGGGCTTGGTCGCCGTGGTGGACGACTTAGCGAAGCATTTGACCACGTGCTCTGCCTTTTCTCCGTCCATTCTGCTTCAAACTTCCCTGTGCTTGTTCCTGACCATCATTGTACTCAGACTGTATAAACACTCGAGGCCGATGGCTGCTTTCTACTTGTAGATCTCTCATAGAAACTCTTGCTTCATCTCTTCCGAATACCCCGGCAGTCGCTGTTTACCCTGATCATCACGGCGCTCACCATGAATCGACTGATACAACTTATGAGCTTTCCGGTTGAGCTCATATGCTATATCTTGAGCTTGCTGGACAGCGTAGACCTTGTACGATGCACACTTGTGAGTAAACATCCGTTTGTCGTCCATTTTCTATCTGATTCAGTGTCCATAGCTCACGAAACGGCTACGGAAAGTCATCTTCGATTCGTCTCGGCTTCAATACACTATCGAACTGGCGAAGCATCGCATGATCTCTCTTCTTCCACCCTCAGCGGCGCCACCTTACGTGTCTCGTTTGAAAATCCTGCGCGACAGAGAACGTGCATGGAAGACGCTCAGCTGGAACGGCCGGCATAATCTAAAACTGCCACCAACTGGTTCGGTGTACGAGTTTGTTGGTGGCTTGTATGGGAATGGGAAGGAGGATGACCGGAGAGTGACTGCCTCGATATCGTTTCTGGAACTTCCGTCGGGAGGTCTGGGCTCCTGCAATGATGGGGGACGTACGACCGATTTGAGGACATGGACGCATCCCATGTCGGACATCATCATTATTGACTTCACGATGGATCCTTCGCAAGATTTATTGGTCCTCGTTGCGCTTACAGACCCTGGGTACGTTCCTCCGTTTCGTGTCCCGAGATCCTCAAATTCTCAACATAGCGTACATTTGAAGTAGTTCAAAATACGTGTATGAGGTCCATCTGCGAACCTTATCGACGAATGAACCTCATCCGAAGGCAACATTGCCCACACTCCCGTGTCTCCTCAAGGCGTCACATGCACACGAAGGCTCGGAACATATTGCAGCCGTGCGGGTCCAGGTGTCCGGAGACTTGGTCGCTCTTCTGGTTAAAGAGGTTCATGATAACATCGGTGCACATCTGGAAATCTGGGATTGGTTGAATAACCCTCAAGTATCGGTGCGTCGTCAGTATGTTACTTTCCAAACCGCTATCCGACCCTGGCATGCAGTGCAAATTGGATCGAAGATCTGGAATTGACGACTTCACCTTCCTATCCAAAGACGCCTTCCTCCTTGTACGCCCCATGGGTAGCTTCGAGGTGTATAGCTTCCAAAATCCAATCACAGAATCTGTCACGCCCAACTGTCGAGCCACCTACGCGTTCCCTCAACTATCGGAGGGATACATGTACTGGTATATTACCATGAGCAGCAACCCTGCCCCCGGGTCTGTACCTCGACCAAACCACGACTTAAACACGGCTGGGGGAAGAGAGAGGCAGACCTACTACCCCAAACCCGACGAGCGCATCCATGCCTGTTGTTTGTACGTCTTCAACCCTGGTACGGAAGACACCGACCACCGCGTGCACTGCTTCGTTTTCTTTGTCAATATACATTCGCTGCTTCACCCGCCCATCGAATGGCTACAGCATAAGCGGCCGCGGTATAATGGCAAAGCGAAGGCCCGGCAGTACAGCTCGTCCTCAGAGACCGATAGCTCGGAAACAAACACCCAGCAGGTGCCTTTGACCATCGGCGGCTCTAGCCCCAGCTCCAAAGGTAGTAGCAGTAGCGGCAGTGGCAGTGGCACCTCTCCCGGATACATCCACTTTCTACAAGCCCCGCCCATCGCCACTTCCAATTCCTCCCCGTCTACGCACAGCAACATGGGCACGAGCATGAATACCGGGAACGCCCTCTCCCTTCCTTTTCCCATGCCTCCCCACGCCCTGGTTTTCTCTCTCCGCCCGCCATTGTCCTCTCCTATGATCCCGCCAAAGCATACTCACGCCCACATACCCTGGGCCGTCTGGGGCCCGCAGAGCACCCGTTGGTTCCAGGAATGTATAAGCACGGACTGGCAGCATTCGATTTACGGCCTGCGCACCATCGAGTGCATCGTGCCCGGGAATATCCCGCGTCTTTCCGGGAGGTCCAAGACACCACCACCACCGCCAGCGAACCCTTGGGATCCGAAGGTCTGGGATGCGGTTCTGGATACGTCGACGTGGGCTCCCGCACCAGCTTCGTCGGCCAATGGGGTCCAGAACGGTTCTACTTCGTCCGCATCGTATACACCTTCTACTGCTGTCGATGCGACGATGGTTCCACAAGGAGAAGCCCCTTCACAACCCGCTTCTTCCTCTACTCACAACGGCGATCCCCCGGTCGCTTGGCGACACCTCCGGTTGCGTGACTACAACCCCTACGCGATCATGGAGCTGCAACGTGAGCAAAGTCGGATGCAGGGTGAGGGCACAGACAGGAAGGGGAAAGGCAAGGACATTTGGTGCGCGCCACGCGTAGTGACGGAGCCGTCGACGACGAAAGTGCGGGGCGTGTTCAAACATGACGTGACGAGCTGGCTGCCATATGCGGAGGTAGTGAGCGAGGAGATGTTTGAGGTGACTGATGTGATGATGGATGACTGTCGCCTTTTGTTGCTCAAGGTTCGTGGTTCCTTTCTGTTTTGCGTATGAGAGTTAAACTTGGTTTTTAATATGAAGCGGGGCGAAAATGGTAGGTTAAAACATGTGGAGGTGTTGACGATGTAGTTACTTCGGTCGCCAACTTTGTACTCTACTCTGTAGCCTTTGTACAGTCTGCGTCATGCGCCGCTAACTTTATTTTGTAGCTTTAACTTCGTTTCGACAGTACTATGGTGTCTTTGAATCAATCAAAAGACCGAAAGAAATTCAATTTACACCCCACGAGAGTAAAAACTTGGTGGTGTTGGGTGTAGTCTCAGGGATCCCACGTGGTTTGGACTCACTTTCGAGATCGCTTTCGTGCTATCTCCTTCCCATCACCACCGCTGCCAACTCAATATGAACCCCCCAGAACGCCATGGACTACATATGGAATATGGACACATGTTGCAAATGATGGTGATATGGTATGGCATTGACGCCGACTTCTCTCCTTGACCTCTTCAACAGTGCTATCGAAAACTACAGATTCTAAACACGCAGGGTGCTCGGCTTACACATAGCACGGAAACGCGGAAATGTTCAGCGCTTCGTCTCCCGAGACAATGATGGTATGTCGCGGCACCTGAGATCATCTCGCTCCTTTCTGACCCCGTTGAACAGATGGAAAGAATTGGGAGAGTCACACTGAAAGATGAGACTACACTCGAACATTGGGCTACTATCGATATCGGGGTCACCATCGACAAGGACGACAGCGTCCTTTTTACCGGGCTACAAGTAATAATCCAAATTGATGATAACGACCATTGGCGCCAGATACACGTACGTATGGTGCACCTTTGCTCGTCTTCAGAACTGCAGGGTGTTAACCGAATCTTTGCCATAGGATCTACCCCGGCGGAGAGAGCTTATGGCATATACACTGCACAGTCTTGCCTCTGATATCAAGAAGCGGTTTCTCGAATCGGACAGGGCAAGAGACTTGGAAATAGCCATCAGTCTCAACCGAAAGGCGCTAGAGCTAACGCCGAGGACACCTCCTTCCTACCCTCGCTTCTCCAGCTATCTAGCAGACACACTGCAAGTCAGATACGACCATTCTGGCCAAATGACGGACTTGGATATGGTGATCGCCCTGCATCGACAGGCCATGATCATGACCCTCCCTTCCGTTGTCTACCCGGCCACGACCTGGTATCTGCCCGACTTAGCCGACGCGCTCGGAAAACGATATAACAAGTTACGAAATCAGGAAGATCTAGACGAAACTATCACGGTGCGAAGGAAGTATGTCGAACTCATACCTCTCGCTAGCGAGGACCGTCTTGGGGCATTGATGTCCCTTGGCAATGTGCTTGCTATCCATTACAATCGGAACAACAAGGACAGCAGATCCTTGGACAACTTGATTGAGTGCTATCGAGAAGCGGTTGCGCTGGCATCGTTGGAGATGGATACGAAAGCCTCTCTACGCATTACTTGCCTTCGTGACCTAGCTAAAGCGGTACTCGCGAGATTCAAGCTTTCAAACAGTGCGGACGACCTGCAGGAATCCATTGATCTGCACCAGGAACTTCTAGAACGACAAACAGAATCAGACAATTTTATCCTCGAAAATCTCGCTATCTTACTAAAGAGTCGTTTCAGTCGTTTAGGAGAGACAGACGACCTGGACCATTCCATCTCTCTGTGGTTCCAGCTCGCTGACCTCCACCTTTCTCCTCATCCTGATCGCTATCGCATTCTCATCGGCTTGGCAGAAGTGTTACGGACGGAGTTCGTTCAGACGGGCCAAGTGAAGTACTTGAATGACGCCATTGCTTTCTTACGAGAAGCACTTTCGATGGTCCCATCAGCTCATCGCGGGAGACCCCATGCTCTCAATTCCCTTTCGATGGCTCTTAGGGAAAGATTTGAGGAACAGAAACAGGCAAATGACCTAGATGAGGCCATGGAGCTCGAAAATGAGACTCTGAAACTTGATCCGACACGAGTAACAGCTCTCGTTAATCTCGGCGCTATACTCTGGAGTCGATACGACCCAGCCATAGGAACAGAAGTCGAATTGGCTCGTATAATTGCGTTAAACGAAGAAGCACTGCGGTTATTGCCAACAACACATCCCAACTATTTCTCTCTACTCAACAACCTTGGAACCGTCCTCCGCGCCCAGACTCTTCATGAGGCGGACCATCACCAGAGTATCACCCGGGCACTTCGGATCCTTGAAGAGGCTTTGAACGCTCTCGACCAAATGCATCCATTCTACTGTGTTACATCTCTCAATCTGGGTATGGCTTTATTTCAAATGTCCCATATTAGCAAAGACTCCGCACACATGGACAAAGGAGCTGTTGCGTACCGAAACGCAGCTACGCATCCCTCTGCGCCGATTTCCATGAAATTCCAAGCAGCAACCAAATGGTCAGCAGACGCTGATCGTTCTGACCACTCCTCGGGGTTGGAGGCCTATGGCACGGCTATCGCCCTCCTTCCTCAGCTTGCGGCGCTAAACGCTGACATCGCGCTCAGAAAGGACAGATTAATGAGCCACACGACGCCAGCAAACGGACTCGCTATCGATGCAGCGGCATGTGCATTAAGAAAAGGAATGTTAGAAGAAGCCATCGAGTTCCTGGAAGAAGGACGAGCGGTCTTTTGGAGTCAGGCCATGAGGCTGAGGTCGCCGATGGGGAAGTTAGAGGCCGTGCATCCTAGATTAGCGGAGAAGTTGACGAGGCTTGGGAAGGAGCTTGAGACGGGCTCGTTCGCAGGTGACCGACGTGGTTTCGATGACAAATTGAGTGTCCTATCGAGTTCAGTGGGTGCAGGGAGCATGGTGCACGAACACCAAAATCTCCGTCGACTTCGGGAACTCAACAACGAATGGGAGAGTACCCTGGCGGAGGTCCGGCGAATGCCCTCCTTCCAGGATTTCCTCCGCCCCCACCGCCTCTCTGCGCTTCAAGCATGCTCAGTGGATGGCCCTATAATTATTCTCTGTGCCGGCCTCAAAAACGGTGATGCGCTTGTTATTACCGCCAACGAGGTGAAGCACCTTACACTTCCTGATATCCGTGAGCATGAGGTGCAGAGGTTGGCGAAATGGTTGCAGTGTTACACTACCACTGGGAATCCTCGCGAAAAGTTTCTGAAGCTGGTTGGTGCCGAAAAGTTTAAACAATACTTGGAACAAGCCGAAGCGGCCAAGACCGCAGACAAAACGCATCCGAAGTCGACCGATACGAGAGATATATTGGGGATCCTGGAGCAGAGCAGATACGGAAAGATGTTCTCCAAGCCGGCGGCAGATAAGCAGATTTGGCCAACAACCTCCGATATACTAAAATTCGTCACCGAACTCTTGTGGGTCAAAATAATGGAGCCGATTGTTAGCTTTTTGCAGCTGAAGGTTGGTCCACGCCATCTCGCGCTGCGTGCCTATTGACAGAGGATATCCTCTCTGAAGAAATCGCCGACACCTTTGCACATACACTGGTGCCCTACTGGACTGCTGACATTGCTTCCAATACATGCGGCCGGATTGTATGGCGGCCCAGCGGAGACGCGGGAGAGTATTTCGGATTACGTTGTCTCTTCTTACATTCCCACCATTAGTGCTCTACTCGACAGGAAAGGAGAATTGCCTCCCAAGGACAGCAACGGATCGTTTAGAATGCTCACCATCTGCGAAGCCAAAACGCTTCCTTGTGCGCTCGAGGAAATCAGAAAGATCGAAAACCACGTCTCCCCTCATTCAATGGTCCAACTAGGCGGCAATTCCTCCTCTCGTGCAACTATCTCCGAGGTTCTAAGCCATCTCTCAACCGCTTCTGTCGTACATTTTGCATGCCACGGTAAACAGGACACGGACAACCCTTTAGAGAGCGGGCTGGAATTGGAAGATGGACGGCTGACCGTGTCGAGGATTATGCAAGAAGAGATGAAGAATCCGCAAATAGCATTTTTGTGCGCATGTGAGACGGCTATGGGGGAGATTGAACTGCCGGACGAGAGCATGCATCTTGGGGCGGCCTTGTTAGCAGCGGGATTCAGGGGCGTCATTGCCACGATGTGGTAGGTTCCACTTTTCTTATATCGGCACTGGAGCGATGGTGAACCCTGCGTTTCTGTTTATAGGTCTATCGCTGATACAGACGGGCCAAAGATTGCTGACCACTTTTATGGGTATTTGTCCCGAAAACGGCCTGGAGTTGCAAGCGGGACGTTACAACCAGATACCAGCCAAGCTGCTCGGGCCCTCCATGATGCCGTGCAGAAGTTGCGCTCGGAAGACGTTCCGCTGGCACGCTGGGTGCCCTTCATCCACATTGGAAGATGACAGCTGTTTTTAATCGAGTGTAAGGTGTACAGACTCGCTTGTGTATTGCTAACCAGTTGTCATGCCGCCTATGTCCTGCGGCACTGTTATACCAGAGGTTCATTAAGTTCCTCAGCCGCGGAAACAGGTGGTGGCGCCGTGGCGTCGGAAAGGAGAATACGGCTGGCGGATATTTCCCCTACATGAGCAGCTGGTACAAGTGTCGGTCGTGGCGGATTCCGCAGTCGATGGTGGGCATCGACGTTGTGAGCACGCCCGCGTGATGTGAGCATAAAAATCACAGCCCAATTTACTTGTTACAACCGGCGTATCAAACTGCCTCAGGACGCAACTGAGGAGTTTAACCCGCCGGTTTTCTCGAACAGTATTATGATGAAAGCCCCATACGTGGCGCATTTCACGGCTACTACAACCTACGTACTTAAAGATTCGCAATTCATCAGTAAAAACGGAGGACCCGACTATCACAGCTATGCAGACTATGTAGCGCTCAGTAGCCCGGTAACTCTTGGTAGTCAGGTAGTCAAGGCTACTATGATGCCTACCCGATCTATGGGGCACTACATAGCGTACTGTTTTTCCTGATGACTCACTTGGGCTGCCCAGATTGATGTACGGAGCCTACACGCCCTGCCTCCCACAGCATGGGTACAGCGCGTTCGAATTCCTCGAGCGTCGTGGTCGCGTCACTGCCGTCGATGAACGAGAAAGCCGAGGTTATACCCATTTACTTCAGTAGTGGGTTTACAGACAGTCGGCATTCAGGACTCAACGAGGGTCACATATAGCGTCTACCAAAAGAGGAAAAGTAGTCGCTGGTGGCCCGGATCATCAACGGCCAGTCGATGGTGACCTATGGAAC
This sequence comes from Lyophyllum decastes, assembly GCA_025854295.1. NCBI lineage: Eukaryota > Fungi > Basidiomycota > Agaricomycetes > Agaricales > Lyophyllaceae > Lyophyllum > Lyophyllum decastes. The sequence continues at coordinate 704,304 of CP107709.1, forward strand.
GCGGAGAATAAACAGGAAGGAGAGGGGGGAGGGAAGGGCCCCGTGATGGATTGGCCAGTCGACTAGTGGCCTAGCACTGGAGGATGGTGCATGTCCCACGACATTCCGGGGTTGTGGAAGGGGGATATGTGGTGGTGACCGTATGACTGCGTTGACTGGTGGTGAAAGCTACACCAGACGTTGTTTATTGTTCAACCCACGGCGACAGCTATTTCGTACTTGTCGATTGTTTAATACTTTATTTTGCGATGGGGTTTTTTTCGGCTACTTCAGACTCCATACCGTACCATGCTCGAAGTGCCCAGCAGCTTTTGGATTTAGCCAGCGCAGTGAACCGTTTTAAGCATAGGTAAGACCAATAGTAACAGGATTACCCTCAATGAACAACAGGCATATATCGAGGGGGGCTACACTTATCCCGTGTCCAGACAACCGCCCTCAGGCCATCCGGAATAAGAGTTTCTGAAGCATGACCAAAACAAGGAAAAGAGCATCTGTGAAGAGGACGGATGAGGATCGCAACGATAGTGGTGGTAGGGGGTGGGGAAGTCAGGGCGCTTATCCAGGATAGCTTAGGAACCCCGATTGATCCATCCCCATCGTTATGTGAAGCCGGCCCGTGTCATCCTTTAAATGATGCGCATTCTTCTTGTGCCGCCAGTCGCATCGCTGCAAACGCAGACTAGGAAATACGTGCAGAGGGGCAGAGAGGTATAGCTCCTAGCTCCAGGGAAGGATAGTGACGTTGCAGTAGTCGGCTGCGTAGCGGCGGTCCATGACCTCATGACAGCGTTCAGCCAGCGGGATGATTAATTTGCGAGAATTATTGGTGTAGTACCAGTGACCGAGGTCCATCTTTCGGCGTGGAACTCGAAGTAGGGATCCCTGGAATATACGACTGTGCCTCATGATATGACACAGAGCCACGAGGATGGTTCTAGGAAAGGCCGACGAGTTTCACCTCGTTTTGGGTTACGGCACGATCCATTAATTTTGGAGATGACATGGGTCATCGTATTGCTCTAAGCCTCAGTGGAACATCGGTCCGACCGCACGATAAGGGGTACATTCTTCGACCACAGTGTACGGAACTCGATGAGATACAGATTGCGAACGAGGCCCCCCAGATCACCCAGATCGCTGCGACTGCTCTAGATATCCACCCCAGATCGAGCGCGGGGGAGGTAAACCGTGTTGCCGACAGCATGTCCTGATCATCGGAAAGCGCGCCGGACGGTGCAGAACCTGTCGTGTTTGGCACTCGCTTCCCAAGTTTACGTCTCGCCAACAAAGGAACGCTATCCAAGCATGCGAGCCAAATCCATAGCGTCATCCAGTGGGTCCTCATAAGCTTTAGAATAGCATCCGATATCCTCGTCCGTGGTGTCAATATCCACACCTCGCGGAGGTCTGCCACGCCACCGCTCGACGCGGGTTCTTAGAAGCATTTCCAAGTCCTCTAGCGAATTAGTCCGACCCAATGCGGCCCGGAATTTCTGGAACCATGAACGGCGACCACTGTTGATCAAACGTTCGGAATGAGGACCGGTAGTCGGGCATGGGAACATTGGACTGACCACTGGAATTCGATTACGTGCCTGACGTGCGTCTGCATGACGGGAATTGGGGTAGTATCAGGGAATTCTCGGCAAATGTTCAAGTACTCCAACGCAATATCTACTGGGTCTGGCAATTTATTCGCGAAAAGGCTGTAAAGAGGGTGGAGAGCATCAGAGTCGGGAATAGATAGAAAGGAGGGTGCATGACGAACCACGGGTTTCCCAAAAGCGTCTCGCCCACCATAACGCCATCCGCTCCGGTGAACTCAAGGTTCTGTGAGATGTCACCCCAGACTCGCACATTTCCGTTGCTGATGGTCGGGATTCGTAGGACTTCCTTCAGACGTTTGACCACACTAAGATCCGCGGCTCCCTGGCGTCTCCGGCGAGCAGAGACTGTGCGTGCGTGAAGCGTCAACCATGAGGCACCAGATGCTTCTAGGCGCCGGGCGAGGTCAACGGTTTTATCCACAGGCTGGCAGAGTCTTATCTTTACTGAAGTCGGCACTGTAAAAGATTTCGCCATCCCGGATACTGACCAACAGAGGATGAGCGGTGGAAGCACTGCTGCGAGCATGGACAGGACGCACCAATGTCTTGAACCAACGGCCAATCTTTTTGGCCGAGTAAGTACGCGCCATAATGGCCATCGCGTGCAGCTTCCTGAGGACAGCCGAGGTTCAGATCTGAGGCACTTCGGATTGCGATCAACTCTTCGTCTGCGGTACATAGGAGGGAGAGCGTACCAATACCATCACAGCACCCTTGTAATTTTCGACCAGCCTGGACAATGATATCTACGTCATCCCCGCACAGCTGTACTACAACTGGATGCCCGAGCTCTGTATCCAGGGTAAGGTCGCGTAAATGACGTTCAAGATATTGTTGATCATTCAGAATTCTGTCCGGCATAAGCATTTGTGTACACGCCAACGTCGCGCCATGTCTGCGAACAAGTGTCCGGAAGGGTAAGTCTGACTGATTGACCATTGGCGCCGCTATATACGCGAGGTGCTCGAGTAGCATAGTTGAGAACCCCGAGGTTTACAGCGACCCGTGGTGGTTGGATTACGGAAAGTGCAATGAGCGATTTGCTTGGCAGAGATACCACGCTGCCTCTCTTGTCTTGTGATCACCTCCTCGACTCGACAAAACTACTGCAATCCTCACGAATTGTAGCCAATTTTGAGCTCTCACCGGACGCTCTTGTATGAGTTCATCTTTCACCCTCCATTTTTTGAACCGTTGGGCTCGCCAACCGAAGACCTATTGCTCATCTTGAACAGCTTCGCTGGGATCACATGGAGATGTGTTCACTGCTCATGGCAGCCTCTCAGGGATTGCCTTCCCGTGGTGATGCGTGCCCATGGCCACATGTTGGTTGCCCATTACTCCCGATTATGGCCGCATTACGCTCAATATTCTCAAAATAAGCTGCCATTATTACATGTGCTCGCACCTACTTAAGATCAAAGAAGATGTGGCCGGGACTCAATCGACCTCTTAACTCGTGTTCGCCGTCCAGCTTGCGCAGTTCTGCCCCATGGTGTTCAGCCACAAGTTTCTAGTCGCTTTTGTTGGCCTGAGTCTAGTTGGAGCAACGGTCTTGGAGGAAAGGGCCGCTGATCCATGTGCCGCTATCGCAGGCAAAAAATGGGTCAGCCCAAGAGACGTTAGGGCTTGTTATTCGTCGGTTAAGGTTGACGAGACGCTCAAAACGAATGTGAGTGAGCGTGCTTTGTTCTGGCCTCGTAGACGTTAACCTCGACTCTTGCTACGTTACTTAGATTATCGATGTCGTCAACAAAACTGTCGCATTCCATACATCGGTCAACTACCAGATCAAAGCACCCGCGCCATTTACCTCAGATGTTCACGAAGACCTGCTTGCGGACCTCTCGAGAATCAGGCGTCAAAGCTACAAGTCTGACTACGACCTTCACATCGACCTATCTCGTACGTTGAAACGGTTGAACGACGGTCACTGCGTTTGGATAAACCGCTGCTATGTGTGTCCCTATGATTTCAAATAGATTCGGATGCGCTGATATCTAATTTAGGACTGTACGTGCATTGCGTTCGCACACTCTGACCCCGCCTCACTTATTCCTCAGCTGCCTTCGTCAATTACCTTCCGATCCCCCTCGTCCTGTTGACAGCCCCTGATGGCACCCAAGCCGTACATATTGCCCCCGAGGCTTTCACAGTAGCGAAGGCAGAGTTCTCGGACCAGATTCAGGTCTGGCAGGACTCCCTTTCCGGTCATTTGAGGGGAAATCTGGAATCGGTGAGCAACCCAATTTGTTCCCTCTGATTGAGTTAAACCCCACTATGCTCCTTCACATAGCTTTCTCGCGCCAAAGTCCTACGTATCAACGGCCTTCCGCCTTTCATAGCTGTCAACAACAATGCGGAGATCACTGGTAGCTACCAGTCGTTCGGTACGCGTCAAAACTCGTCAGTTACTCCCTTGCCCTGCCGTGTTCTCCCCTTATATCTACCAAACAGGTTCTTCTCGAGCTATCAGGCTGGTGCTGCCGGCTGGACGTATATCATGGGCAACTTCGCCCAACAATCGCTTCCTCTGAGCGATAACGTCATCTTGACGGTTCAACGTATAAATCACACCGTTCCTGATACCTTCACCGTAGGCTGTCTTTCATAAAAGCCCCCACGTCTTCTTGACCCTACTTCTCAGTTGCCTTATCGCTCTAGAATTGGCTCCGCTATCAAGCCCTTCACAGACGCAAAGTCTTATCTTGCCAATAATTGCGTCGCCGTCCCCGGCACCAATGGAGAGGACATCTACGCAATCTCAACAGCCAAGGTCACCCCATCTGAGCGCCCCGTGGCCAAGTTCCAGCAGCAACCTGTAGTTTCCGCCGATGTCGCACGCAAACATCCGATTGACGTAATCTTGGATACTTCGCCCTTGTCCGATGTTGTTCTCCCACCTGTCCTTGTCCCAAGCCTACCGCCTGTAAATGGAAGCCGCAATGCCGCCCAGTTCTATCTTCTGAAAGATGGAAAAACTGGTGTCTTAGCCCTGGGTAGTTTCTCGGACGGCGACTACTTCCCCTTCCTGGACAGTCTGCTCACGGGGTTGGTTTCACTGAAATCTCAGGGTGCGACACAACTTATAGTCGATGTGGTGCGTTGCACGATATTTTCATGCCGTTCGATTCGGACGTTGAGATGAATTTCATCTCCGTAGACAAACAATGGTGGAGGCTTCATTTGCGCAGCTCATGTAAGTCCTTCTACCATAATTGTAACTAATGCCTTCAACTTTTGGCTAACGAATTTCCAACGTAGTGGCTTCACCGGATCGTAAGCGACGCCACCCGCCCTGTGATATCACACTCTGACTTTCCTATCGCGTAGATCATTGGCCCAAAATCAACTACGGTGCCCCAAGCTGGGCTAGACACTGAAGCTCGGGATGGTCCTCTTGCACAGTTGATCGTCAAACAGATCATCAACAACAATGCCGATCCGGACCTACAGCTGTTGTATAACCCCCTACAATGGAACAACGCAAATAACCAGCAATTCGCCGCCAATGAGGATTGGTTACAGCCTCCTGTGCTGAAAACCATCAACGGACGGCCCGATGCGTTTAGCCAGAGGTGGGTTGTGTCATGGTGTTGTGGAGCCACGTTCTCATCTGTTGTACGTAGGTTGGGACAGGAATGTCAGCCAAGTGGCTTTCCCGCAAACGTTCCGAACGTCGCCCTCTTCGATCCCAAGAAGGTAGTTATTGTGTCCAACGGCAGGTACGTCATCTCTCATCTGTTCTCGGTGCCTATACCTGTTGGCTAAATCGTGGATCACCTGGATTGCCAGATGTGCGAGTTCTTGCTCTCTCTTCAGTGTAAGTTTAGAAACGATCTGATCACACGAACCGCAGCATTAAGTTTACGGACCACCGGGCCTTTTAGATCACCATGTCCAAACTCGAAGGTGTCAAGACTGTCGTGGTTGGTGGAAAGAATGACACTCCACAACAGTACTGTGGTATCGTTGGCGGACAGTCGACCGACTTCTCAACGATTGATACTGAGATCAAGGTATGCACCCCGAAACCAAATGATGCCACTATGCTCTGATCCGAATCACACATGACCTCAGACCACTCATCTCAAAAACAACACCCTCGCTCCACCTGATTTGTGCGTCGTCCCTCTTTGCATTCGTCTCTGCCCATATTGGCAAACCGTGTCCTTTATTCCCACCTCCTCGCCGAATTCTCCCCGGCTAAGTCCGGACCTCCTTTTGACTTCGCTTCATCTTCTGTCATTGGGCGAAGCGCTGACATCCTCACGTTGGTTCTGTCCTTCTTTATGCAGGTTGGTGAATGGCGTTCAGGGCATCACTTGGAGACTAGGCTTTGGGGTGACTGACCCTGTGCAACCAGAAGGTGAGTGTCTTCGTCGGCCGACCCTGTCCTTGTGCCTCGAGACCAGTGCGATAGTGGACCGTTGCAACCCTTCCACTGCAGACGCTAAAACAACCTCTAGAATGGCAAGACCACCCCGCTGACCTTAATCTGCCTCTTTCCGGCAACCTGTAAGGCCCCCTTACCACCTCTCTCCCACACCAGCTTCCTGACTCCACTTTCCCCGCGAATTGCTATAGTGTGAACAACCCAGTCGCGATCTGGGAGGAGGTGACGCACCGATCACTGGCATAGATCCCCGGGTCCAGAAATATCTTTATCCTATCTCATCCTTCCTTAACGTTATAACGCAAGATTGCACGCGGGCAATTAGGCTTCACCAGCTATGCACGGATCATTTGGAGAGATGGCTTGCTTGAACGGCGAATCTAGGATCTGAGCGAAGACGCTCTTGATTTCGAAGTATACCACATCAAGGAATATATGGACAAAGTAAGAAGCGTCGTGCGCTCGTTCAACTCCCGGTGGCCCCAACTCCCCGTTGTTGGCGGCTAGTTCCCACCACCTCTTCAGATGTTGAGCCCCGAGTCAAACAACACTATATGTGTAAGCGTCCTGATAGGGAAGCCTTCAGACGCCCAACCACTATGGGTCCATGGTCAGCGAGATGCCGTGAATGATTTCGTCACCTTGGCCATCTCTCCGCCATCTGTCAGTCGCGGTCCGCTGGCGGGGACCGTCGCCCGTCGTACAATACCTTGCATGGCACCTGTCTGCTGTGATTCTCCGTTAATCGACCTGTCCCGCTACGACCCTTTGGTGTACGTAGATGCACGATACAATACTGCGATGCTTCGGCTAATTCCTTGGACCCTGCGTGCGTGATATATATCCTTACCAAAAATACACCACACGCACTCACACCATAACTTTCAGCTGGACGCTTCGCCCACCGGCCCTGGATGCATTCCTGCCTATCGTCTTCCCTTTTCTCTCCTTCGGCGTTTTTTGGGGGCCTTGAACAAACGTTCGCGGGAACACAACACAAACACGCGGATCTATGTACCCCATGAATGCGAGAATATGGTGATGTGCATACGTACACCACATTGCATATATGTATTGCATGCGTAAGGGCATATGAAGTAAGATAAGGTTGTCCATATCATGCCAGGCCCAATGACACGGAAATATAGAGCTCCAGAAGCCGTTCCATCGATCACAAATGCTGTGAACCCCGCATATGTACCCGGATCCTGTTATCATCAGTCTCCCACCATTGGGGGAGCTGGGATTTGATTGAGACCTTCTGTCTGGTTCGTCTTCTGTCTTCTGTCTTCTCCCTATCCCGTGTCATACGGGATATAAAGCGTGGCCCATGACCTATTCAAATATTCATATGCAAACAATTTGCGTCGCCGAGGATCTACGGACACCATCGTGATCATTGCGCACGATGGTGGCACGCGCGCAAATGATCTCCGAAGCCCGCTATAGTTATCCAGATCACTCCTTCGAAGGTCGAAACTTCCAATTCGAAAGATCTATCCTCTCCACGCATTCCCAAGTGCCCAGGTGCCAGTGCGAATAGCGAGCGACATCGGTACGGTTCTTGTTATCGCCCCCCCCTCTCCCACCCGGCACCAAATTCTATTTACCTTCATTTGATAAATGCGCACCCACGCTCATCTCATGTGCAGCTGCAGGTTTGTGGCGTACGCGAAGAGAGGGCTGCATGTGCAATTTACTTACCGATGCCTATACAAACCCGGGCCTGGCGTATTCCGCTTCCCAGGGTCGCGAACTCAGACGCGCTAAGTATAATGTAGTAGTGAAACGTGGTATGGGACCTGGGCGCTCACTAATTTTCACACTAGTAAAAATATTTATCGGTAACCATAACCAACATACAGGTCCCCCTCCCCCCCTGAGCCTGAGTCGTCGAGCGAGCGAGCCTTCCCGTTTCCGATTAGTCTCGCCCCGCTCCCGATCGCGAAATTAGAATTTGCTTCGTGGACGGACCATTGCCACTCAGGGAGTGCCACACCGTCGGATGTGGGGCATTGTAGCTGTCCACGAAGTCCCTGTTATTTAATTTGCTGCTGAAGCGAGCCACAACCTGTCAATTATCGTTGACTCATACAGGGTTATACTATGCCAACGCAAGTGTATACATACATACATACATATATACGGCTATAACGAAGGTACAGGTTCATGTCAAAGGACCCTGTGGCTAAGTTGCGTCCGACGACGCCGCACGAGTCGATCTTAGATGCCCTGCGTACTACGAACTGGTAGGATAAGAGCAGTTCTGCAAGTGGAATAATCCAAATCCCTTAGCTCCACATTTACCTTATATATGTCCGCCACAGCTGGCGAATTTAGCCCAAGCTTACAAGTGCTGGGGTAGGGTGTCATGCGTTTTGAGACTCCAAGAAAAAAAAAGAAGTTAACCGAGTTTCATTCGCAAGAATTTTCACGTTTAGTTCCATTTGCAGAACTTCTGCTCTGATCTGAATGGGTCTTGGTACCTATATCCAAAGCCCTCGGCAGTGCGAAGAGTGGAGTCCTAGGCCTTCGACGTGCAAAGGTCGCAGGCCGCAGAATTCGCCTTGGCCCCCCTTCCTTTCTGTCAAAAGGACGCCACCGGAGAAATCATCCTAGTCAGCTGCTCGAGTCACGATCCAGGTACTCATTGATGGGGGGGAGGGCACTTTGCAGGTTTCCTCGGTTGTTGAACTTGGAAGGGGTTTTTTTTATGTGTTTGATTGCGGTAAGAATACAGTGACCTATGTAACATGTAGATGCAGATAACTCGGAGGGCGGGGACGATGATGATGACAAGTGAGCAGCATACTGGTACAACACAGCGCAGCGCACGAACGGAGGTGAGGTAGGTAGAAGGAAACAACCGGCTTAATGTCCAGATCTATAGTGGGGGGTGGGGGGGGTGGGTGGGTAATATTAGAGGCATCACGAGTGCGGGAATAAATGATGTAGAGATATAAAAAAAAGCACAGTCCGAAGTGGGTATGTTTCACGACGACTCGATCATAACCTTGAGGACCATATTCCCGCCCTCGTCCTGTCCCCGGGACAGGAGATCAAACGCGCGTTGGGTATTCTTGAGTGGAAACCTATGTGTGATGAGTTTCTCGACGTTTTTTAGTTTCCCTGAGGAAAGCAGGGCCAGGGCCGCCGGGTACGTGTTGGCGTAGCGGAACGACCCGTGGATGTCGACTTCCCGCAGGGCGGCGCTAGAGAGGGGAAGAATGACGTTGCGCGTGCCCATTCCAATGAGCATGACCTTCCCTCCGGAAATCGCGGTCTATGAACAAGAAAGTATCAGTAAAAAATAACAACTTCACGCCATGGCACCCGCGCGAATGCAAGAGACATACATGAACAGACATCTGTATGACGGGCTCAGCGCCTGTGCACTCGAACACGACGTCGAATCCAGCGGGCGCGCCAAACTCCGCTAATGCCGCCTGTGCGTTCTCCTTAGCGCGGCGAAGCTGCTCGTCGGATGTTTTGGCCCTGTCGACGTGGGGCAGGCAGAATGTTTGCGATGCGAAGCCATGGTCGCGCGCAAAGTCTAACCGGGTTTGGTTAATGTCGATTGCCACTACTCGTGATGCGCCGAGAGAGTGCGCGACGGAGCAGGCGAGGATACCGATGGCGCCGACGCCGAAGACGAGGACGGATTGGCCGGCGGTGACGTTGGCGCGCCGGGACGCGTGGATGAGGACGGAGAGGGGTTCAGCGAGGGCGGCTTGGTCGAAGCTGCAGGTGTCGGGTAGACTGGAATATCTGCGGTAAACGACAAGGAAGTGTCTGCCACGCAAATGGACTTACGGGTGGAGGAGGAAGGCGGGGTGGTTCATGCGGCCTTGGAGTGTTCCATCGGCGTGGGGGAAGACGGCGGCGCTGCTGCAGAACCGCATGGCTTTGCAGAGGTTGTATCGGCCCTTGGTGCAGAAATCGCAATTTCGGCAGTAGACGCCGGCCTCGATCGCGACGCGCTGACCAGGCACGAGGTTTTTGACGCCGGGCCCGACCGCAGTGACGACACCGGCCGCTTCGTGGCCGAGAACGAGAGGTGCTTGGATGGCAAAGTCGCCGTTCCTCCCGTGCATGTAATAGTGCACTAGATATCGCGATGAGAGTGGGCGAGGTTGGACGTCTAGGCAACTTACAGTCACTGCCGCATAGACCGGTGGACGCAACAGCAACCTGGGCTTGATTTTGGGATGGGGGCCACACCGAGCGTTCCTCGATGCGGAGGTCCTTGGCACCGTAGAGGACGGCGACGTCGTGAGAGGGGAGGGCGACGGGCGACATGGTGGACTTGGTGGGGATGGAATGAAAGAATGCGCATTGCAGCGTAGCTTTTAAATGGACGGTTTCGATATTGGTGTCGTGCGTGGTTTGAGACAGGAGATCGGGCGCGGACCGAGGAGCCGGCGAGAACGAGTCCTGCGCGTGACCTTGAGACCCTGCGCTTCCCCTTTTGGCCAGATCTGTTGGACCAAAACTCTTTTTCCATCCACCTCTTCCTTGAACCGCTTCTATCTCGTTTTTGCCTTTTTCTCTTGCCAGTACGCAGATTCAAATCGCACCGTCGGATGCCCGGTGCGCTAGCCCGATGCGGGGGGCAGATCCCAGCCCGCCCTCCTTCTGCAGTTCGGCCCCTATATCGCACCAACTCTCCAGTTAAATATCCCTTCATTCAGTTCCCCATTGACCCTGAAATTAGAGCACTTTAAATTCGCTCTCCGTCATGGATCCTACGCCCTCCATTTCGGCTCCCAGCCTCTTTTCTCTCGCAGGCCAGAACGTCCTCATTACCGGCGCAACGCGAGGTCCGTCATGCCCAATTAGTGTCTTGTGACTCCCCCGGAACTCATTAATCTACCGGACGCTCCTACCAGGCATCGGTGCAGCTTGTGCGCTCGCTTTGGCCGAGGCTGGCGCGTCGATATGCCTCGTTCAGCGTAATCCAACCGGGGGAACCCCACCAAATCATGAAACGCTAAACGCTATCCGCGCGCTCGGCGCCTCAGCCGATATCGTGCACTGTGATCTGAACGACCAAGAGGCCGTCAAAGGCCTTTTCCAGAAAGCACTCAACGTAATGGGCGGTCAAATCCACGTCCTCATTAACTGTGCTGGAATTCAGCGGAGATCACCGAGTGTCGATTTCTCCGAGAGTGACTGGGACGATGTATGTTGTGGCACAAATTACCGCACGCGCTCTCATACTTATCGATCGCGATCCCCCCCCCACTCCACAGGTCCTCAACGTGAACCTCAAGTCCGTGTGGCTACTGTCCCAAGCAGCCGGACGACACATGGTGCCTCTACGCCGCGGCAAGATCATCAACTTCTGTTCGCTCCTCACGTTCCAAGGCGGGCTCACCGTCCCTGCCTACGCTTCAGCGAAAGGCGCCCTCGGGCAGCTCACTAAAGCCCTCAGCAACGAGTGGAGCCAGCACAACGTGCAGGTAAATGCCATCTGCCCCGGATACATCGCAACGGACATGTAAGTTACCCTCTTCCACTAATGGCTATCCATCCACCTGTTTTGGTGCTCCTGCCCCTTCTCCCGGCCCACGCGCCCCGTTTCCCGAAGGGTTCCACTTCCTCACCCCCCTCCATTCCCGGCGTACCGCCGGTGGTACTCAACCGCTTGCTAACTCCCCGCCCCCCCCTTCCTCTTCCTCCCTTCCTTTCTTCAGGAACGAGCGCCTTCTCGCGGACCCGGTACGCCTGCGCCAGATCTCCGAGCGCATACCGGCCGGTCGATGGGGCGAGCCTAAAGACTTCGCGGGGCCCATAGTTTTCCTCGCGAGCAGCGCGAGCCAGTACGTCTGTGGAGAGCTTCTCGTCGTCGACGGGGTGAGTACTATCGCAAGATAAAAAAGTCGCGAGATCCCGCGCTTGCTTCCCGATTTAGGCGGATCGTTATTTACCGTTGCTTTTTCATTTATTTCAGGGATGGATGGGCCGGTGATTGGCGGAGCTCGGGCGGGGCGGGGGCTGCGGCATCGTTAGCGCCCACTAAACGGGTTTCTTTCCAATTGTGTTCTTTTCCATTCCTCACCACTTCCCCGTTGACGCTACGTGGGGTTCGGATTCGGTTGTTTGGAACGTTTGGACTTGGTGCTGTGGAGAAGGCAGGAGGTGGCGGCGGGTCGGCGGGTCGAGAATGATTTGTATATACGATATTGGGAGCGCGAATGACGCAGGGATCCATGAAATATACTCAATAAAGCTTGCTTTCCATCGGGCAATGAACCGGGACGATACAGCCGCACTGACGATTATACTTTAACAAGGACACGATCATTGTGCCCCCACCCGGCACGAGTCCCGAACCGCTGCATATCCGTTTCATTATTGTAAGCAAGATTTCGTCTCCCCTGGACGGACGTCAGAAGACACAAAAAAAAATGTGAAGCCTAAGACAAGTACTTATTACTACCGTGCTCCCGCACAGTGCGCAGAAGCATCGGTTGGTATTTAGCCGCGCGCAAGCACTCAGTAAACGGCGTAACTCTAGGTTGGCACATCTAAATCTAAATTCCGAGCTCATGGGTGTGCATGTCATACAAGACCACGGGAAGCTAAAAGGTACACTCTATAGCCCCTTTGCCACCTCTCCCGCATCTTGGGGATTGAGTCTGCAACGTACGACCGTCAAAGCAAGTCCGGCCAGCATACACTGCCAGTGAGGCAGCCCTGCCCCTTCGTAACGCCGGGGAGGTCCAGACAGACAGGCACAACATGTACGCGAGCTGAGCTTCGGAGCGCCCGGAGAATCCGGCTCTTCCGGTGGTGGTAAGGCAGCGTTCTACATTGAACGTTCTACGTCTTACTGCTGTGGTTCTACGATCAGATTCTGGTGTGGCGACATACACGGGGGGTGGGGAGGGTTCACGGTGAGCCTGTCCTATGCCATATAAATCTAACGCCGTTGGTCGCCCCAGGCGAGGGCTAGGCTCAGTCGACTCGTCTGAGTTTCGGAACCACCCCCCCCACCAACGATCGCAAGCACAGGCACCGGGGGGCGGGCGGGGCACGGTACCTCGCATCCCGGTCCGGTGTACGCCTACTCCGCGGCAATCCCTCAAAGTTCCAATCATCATCATCATTCATTATCATCAGCGTAATCACGGACGTCGAAGGTAAACGCTAAATCAGCAAATGAAATTCGTAATTGGGGGTGGGTGACCGGTAATACATACCACCCTCCCTCCCTCGCTCGTCCATTTATCTTCTCGCCTTCCCACCGAGATCTCGCATGCTGTTTGGGATCGGGGGCAGGGAACATCGGTAACAAGGCTCCCCGCGGGGCGGGAATCACCGACACCGAGGCAGCGGAACAAGCAAGTTGTTGACAGTGAGCATGCGGGGCCCCTCGTCCGTTAAGCGCACTTCAGACTAGAATCTGATCACGATCAGAACACGACACTCAGAACCCAACGCGAGGGGGGTGGGGAGGGGTCCGGCCCGTGTTTCCCTGAGCATACTTCCCCCCCGTCTGATCGCGCGAAGGAAATGGAAAGGGGGTCGTCCGGGACTGTGGTCATTGTCAATTGTCAGTGTCTGTGATCTGGATTGAGCGTGCGTCAGGTTCTTCCACCCCGCTTTTGTCGAAGGCTGCAAGCCCATAGTATGGCGCGTTGCGTTGCGTTGCGTCAGAGGAAACTCCAGTGTCGTCGATGCCACTTCCCCTGTGGCACCTAGGTGGAAGACAACCAGGACGAGAACCCTGCATAACAGTCCATCCGCCCCACCTATGCGTACACGCGCACACGCACATGAACACCAAAAGCACACCACACACACCAAGCGCCACTCCGCATTGGTACCAGGAGCCGAGGAATGGTCATGCGTCGCTCCTCGCCCACCAAAAGACTGGGCGAACGGCGGCGCAGGGTGGAGACTAGTACCATACGGAGAGGTATGTAACAAGGGTGTCGCCGTCAAAGAGAGCTTGTGCGTGTGTGTGTGGCGGTGTTGGTGTTGGCGTTGGCTTTGGCGAAGGCTGACTTCGCATTCGGATGGAGATTTGGATTCTGGATTTTGGATTTGGACTTCCTCCCACTCCCCCGCAGCAGCCCAAGTGAGTACTCGAAAAACACATAGTACACACCAAGTGTGTGTGTGTGTGTGTGCCCCCGTTGGGGCCTGCTTACGCGCGTGCGCATACTGCACATACACAGGTCGAGGGAAGAGCTTGAAGAGGTCTATCGCACCGGTGTGCCGGGAGGGGACCAGCACATGTTCCGTCCTTCTGACAACAGCGTATCTCGGAGCGGGGGGGGGGGGGGGGGGGGGGACGAGGAGGGCCCAGTCGGTTCCAGGCACGAAAGCACGAGTGATAAAACAACGGAAGGGAAAGGCACCGCTGCAAGACTGCAGACTGCACGGGGGGGCATACACACATGATCGTGACGGTACTGCGTGATCGGGGGCCATAGGAAGCGTGGATGGGGGCGGATAGACGGGGACCTTTAGCTCTAGCAGTAACTTCGCGCGTGGTGGAGGCAGGGTGCTATTCTTAGCCTCATCAGGCGTCTCCTTCGGAAACGACGACGTCAATCTCGCGATTAAGCGTTAAGTATAAGCCGTCTATTACAGCCAGGTGCTGCGCACCGGGATGTTGAAACGCTGACGTTGAGGGGTGAGATAAGGCCCGGAGTTCCAAAACGCAAACGCAATGCAACGATTCGGAAGAGAAGAGAAGACAAGATGCACGCTCCTGATGAAGCGGTAATGAACACGAACACGAACACGAATATGAACGTGAACGTGGAGCGCAAGGAGATTATCGTCGGAGCCTGATGAAGGCTAAGAAAGGAAGGGTTCACATTGCCAATGTCACTAGAGTTCTGGGGTGCTACCCTACGGTAGGTACGTAGGCCGGCGTAGCGCGTGGAATGATCCGGGGGCAGGAGGGTGGGCAGACGCGCTTTTCCATTTCCATGAATGTTCTAGAATCTGAAGCTGCCACTTGACGGAAATGCGATTTCGAGGTTGGCTTTCTTCCATGAGCGCGTGTACAAGTGACCGTGCCTGCAAGTCTATGAAGGTTTTCATCGAGATATGCGTAGTCAACCGTGAATGTGAGTGTGATGTTCCAGGTTGCTTGGAGTGCGTCACGGGGTTGAGGGTGCCCGCAGTTGTATCGATTTGTATGGACACCCTGACCGACATGACGCGAAGGAAGACGGGGGTGAAGGGAATATGGTACATAGTGCAAATTGCTGAATGAGTTTTGGGTTTTGGTGTTGTGTGTGGAGAGGCCCTTGTGTACGCCCCGTGTAAGTATTGCGGAGGGTGGATGGGTCGCGAGGTTTGAAGCGAGCTCATCTCAGAACGGGCATGTGTTCCGGGAGCTGTAGACGTGGTTCGCTAGATCATTTGACTGTTGTTAGACTGAGACGAGACATATTTGGCAAAAAAAAAAACACTTACCACGCAAATACCTGAGGTCGAGCAACGCTGATGAACATCTACCTCCAGGTATTCTGTGGCAGACCGTTCGCGGGCAGAGCTCGTCAAAGACTGTCGACTTTGTTCGTGGCCTGCAGCTGAGTAGTAGAGCACTGGAATGAAGATGATAAGCTTTTGCCATTGCTGTCGATGATTCGGAGCGTGTAAGATTTTGGATTGACGTGAACGCGTGATCATGGATCGTGAACGGGGTATGATGGCTGTGATAAGAACTGGGAAGGGAGTACGAGGCGCAGGGTCATTAGTGCGCGTGCAAGAGTCCCCGAGTTTGTCCAACGTGCCGAGAAGGCGATTTTAGTCACGAGCTATAGAGCATGGCGTTTATTAGGTGGGGACGAGGTGTGCTTGGGAAACGTACCCTTGTGACATACCAGAGGTCGAGCCACGCGGATGAACATCTACACCCCAGATCGTCGTTGGTTTTGAAGGACGATAACGCTAGCTTTACGGCCTGCAGGGTAGCTGATTAGATTCTTGGCTGAAGAGGAAAAAATGTGTATAGACCTACACTGAGTATGTGATGTGGGGTAGTAGATGTACCACCCCACACACTCTACGCTGATGAGCATCTATGGGCTGGAGATTTAGGTGGCCTGGAGGATCGCGGTAGATCCAAGGTAGCGCACCTTTATCTCTTTCTTGGGGAAGTGGTAGTCTGGTGGGTACTGCTGTTCCACCGGAGGCGTCTAATTTGCGGTGTAGAGACAAGCATCTCAGGGTCTGAGTGTATACGTACCCATGGCAGAGAAAAACTGAGTTGCGTTATTGTGCTTGCCACGTGGACCGGCTATTTTTAATTCACCGAACATTTTTTGATTCTGGTCACCCACATAAATCTTTCTGCGAGGTTGACTGTCCAGGGAGTGGAGATGATGCATGGTCTCTCTGGCATCAGGTTTCAATCAGACAAGTAGTAGAGTTGATCTGGGTCGTGCCGAGCTCTGGGTTGGAGTCTGGACTGCGATGATGATGCTTGCCAGGACTCGAAACACGCGGCGATCCCCTTAGAGACGCGACCCTTTAGCGAGCCAACCACAGGCGTCGCAAAAAAAGAGTTGTCACCAGGAAGGCAGCATGATAACGCGCTGTCGGGGTTCCGTGCGCGCATCTCCATGCCCAGCAGCAAACACGGGTACCATTTCTGCTATGTATATGGGGTCAGGACAACCATCCACCGGCAACGAATCAGCCCAACCCGCGCCAGGATCCGGGGAGGCGCCCCCAAATTAAGACACCCCAACAGAAGTGGTGAGATCTCCCTATATATATATATCCCTTGTCACGAATGTATCCTCACTTTCTTTTTTCTCCCCCACTAGTAGTCGTTCTAATACCCACTTTCTATAATCATGACTATAGTCCTTACCCCCTACTGGTCCGACGGTGTCCAGAAGCTCAAAATGGCCCCTCAACGTTTGTCCCACCTCCTACAAATCTCCTCGTCGCTGAACTCGCTTTCGCTATAGCCCCAGAGAAGCCGAAACACGGCTTGACGCCGCCCGCCCTCGACGACGAAGTCCACACCACGCGCTGCCTCAACCAGCTCCGCTCAAAGGACAAGGGCATCGAGAAATACATCTACCTCTCGATGCTCAAGGAGCAGAACCCCTCCATGTTCTATAAGCTCTGTCTCCAGTACATGTCCGAATTCACTCCTATCATCTACACCCCGACCGTCGGCGACGCGTGTCTCCAGTACTCCCACATCTATCGCCGTCCTGAAGGCTTGGTGGGTTTCCTACTCCTAATTCCCGCCCATTGATTATCGAATTGACGTTCGTGCCGGCAGTTTATCTCGATCAAGGACAAGGGCAACATTCGCAATGGTGGGAAAAATTCTACTCCGCGTTCACCGCGTATCTTCCTGATCCGCTGCTCTAGTCATCAGGAACTGGCCCAGGCTCGACGAAGCCCGGATTAGCGTCGTCACCGATGGTAAGTGATAATGATATCATATGATACCCATCCACCGCGTTTCTTACCGTGGGCCCTCCCAGGCTCGCGTATCCTCGGTCTAGGCGACCTCGGTGTGAACGGCATGCCCATTTCCGTCGGGAAACTCTCCTTGTACATCGCCGGTGCAGGGTAAGACATCTTCCTTTCTTTTCATAACCTCGACTGACTCGTCGTTTTTTGAAAGAATCCGCCCGCCGTCGACGATCCCGGTATGCCTCGACCTCGGGACGAACAACCAAAAGTTCCTCGACGACCCGCTCTACCTCGGGCTGCGCAAGAAGCGTCTCACGGGCCCTGAGATGACAGATTTCATGGATGAATTCATGCACGAGATGTCTGTCGCCTTCCCCAAGCTCCTCATCCAATTCGAGGTAAACCTCCGCCCCTCTACTTCCTCCCTTGCTGCGCTCATCATTAACTCCTTTCCCGAAATAGGACTTCTCCACGGACAACGCCTTCCTCTACCTCTCCCGCTACCGGGACAAATACCCCGTCTTCAACGACGACATCCAAGGCACCGGCGCCGTCGTCCTCTCCGGGCTCATCAACGCCGCCCGCCTCTCCTCCGCCGCCTCCGGGCGCCCTCTCACCGACCACCGTATCATGTTCTTCGGCGCGGGATCGGCGGGTGTGGGCGTGGCGATGCAGCTGATGAGCTTCTTCACGCTCAACGGCCTGAGTAAGGAGGAGGCGAGGAAGAGGATTTGGTTGGTGGATAGCCAGGGGTTGGTGTTTGATGCGAGGGGGAAGTTGGCGGAGCATAAGAAGTGTGAGTTTGTGTGCCCTACCGGCTTAATTTTGGGCTGAGAGAGCACGCCACTGTAGATTTCTCGAGGAAGGATTATGAAGGCCCCCCGATTACAGATATACTCGATATCATCGACTACGTCAAGCCCACTGCTCTCCTCGGCCTCTCCACCATCTCCGTACGTCCCTTCCCTCCCCTCCCCCCATGTACCCTCTACTCACCTCTTACAACAGAACGCATTCACACCCGCCGTTCTCCAATCAATGGCCGCACTCAACCCGCGCCCCATCATCTTCCCCCTCTCCAACCCCGTCCGGCTCTCCGAATGCTCCTTCCACGACGCAATCGAACACACACGGGGCCAAGTGCTCTTCGCATCCGGCTCGCCATTCCCCGAGGAGCAATGGCAGGGGAAGATGTTGTATCCCGGACAGGGTAATAACATGTACATTTTCCCTGGTGAGTCTTTTTTTTTCCTTGGTAAGGGGAGAGCTGACGCATAACCCTGGTGTGTGTGTGTGTGTGTGTATCTACGTAGGATTGGGACTGGGTGCGATTCTGGCGCGCGTGAAGAATGTGACGGATTCGATGGTCGAGGCGTCCTCACTTGGCCTCGCGGGTGCGCTGACGGATGAGGAGCATAAGATGGGGTTGTTGTATCCCCGTATTGAACGCAGTACGTCCCTCTTTTTGGGCGCGATTGAGAGATGAACTGACGTGGGTGGGTGTGTCTGTAGTTCGTGAGATCAGCACGCATATCGCGACGGAGGTTATCAGGGCGGCGCAGAAGGCTGTGAGTCACTTCTGTTTACCTCTGTCTAGTCTGATGCCTGTACTGATATGATATGATATGATAGGGCGTGGACCGCTCGACGGAGCTCCGGAAGCTGAACGACGAAGAGCTCGTTCGGTTCGTTGAGAAGAAGATGTGGAATCCTTGAATTCCCTTCAACCCTTGACGAAGGCGTTAGGAATGCAAATGTACGGTATGTTTTGATCCCTGTGTAGAGCCACCTTGCTTAGAGCTTGTATTGTAGATACGTGCTGCGGCTGTATGAGCCGTTGTGTAGATTTGATACGTACTATGCATGTGTATCACTTAGATTTAGCGATTATTACGATTCAACGAACATGTCTCACTGATTTTAGCTGAATTTTTTTTGTTGCATATGAGGGAGAGCGCGATGTGCAGTGGACGGCCAGGATGGGGAGTCATTTAACTGCTTTCGTTGTGGGTGATGATTCCAGCCGCATCCTCAACAACATCGACATTTCGGATACCCAGAGAGTCAACCATATCAAGGACCTGATCAAGGACAAAAAGTAAACTTCATGTGATCATGATATTCGCGCATCCAGCTCTCGTCCTCTCCGCCGTCTCCATCCCCCTAGATGAGAATCTCGCCGACACGCTTGCCAACCTACCGCCCGCTAAGCAACCTGTCTTAGCGGGGTACAAACGCCTGTCGCAACTGTTCCCGGCTCCGTTTGAGACTCCAGAATCTGCAGATTGTCACGGTCGTGCTCCCTCCATCCACCCGTTAGCACCCACTGTTCTGTTGTCTTAGTTCGGGAGATGCTTATAATCAACCGAATTTGAGGATGGATCAACTTGAAGCAATCGGGGGGGTACGCCACTGGGAGTGGAAGAAGCGTTCACGCCTCCGATCGGAATTCGATCGCGTTGGATTTCCTCTTTAGGATGGCGCGGTATCCTGTTCAGGTGCTGCTGCTGACCTGGTTTTTTGCGTTCTTTCTTGAGGGGCAATTTATAGATGAATGGCGAGACAGTGTGATCCGCTCTGGGAATCCCTAGGACGATAGCTCGGGGTTGAATCTGCAGCTCATCATCCGAAAAAATAATTACTGTTTACAACAGTACATATGTTCTTCCCCAAGGCGGGGACTGCTTTATATTTTGGACGAGCGGACCGATTATTGTACCATTGCCATCGTCGTGATTCATAACACAAAAGGCGTTGCCACGGCGGTTTGGAGGAAGAGTCCGCTCATCTTCTGAGTGATGTATAGTATTATTAGTAGTTCTAGTGTTTTTGGTGTATCGTAGCAGGCGCACCGGAGACTGGGTGAGAACTCAAAGCCATGTCAGTTAAGCTTCATAGCGTCAGGTGAGAAGAGCTGGGAGGAAAGCATAGCCTTGGTATAACTAGCTTAAGAGCGAGTCTCATGGCGATGAGAGCTGATGAGAGCTGATGAGATGGTTGTGCCACCAGTCATCAACATCACCCCTTCATGATCCTACGTTGGGCATGCACCGCCTACTTACATACATGGAAGCCAATGCTTCGTGTTGCGATTCACTGACGATCAGTCTCATGCTGGTGACATTGACACTTGCAATCATTCTACCAAAGCCCTGAACAGATAGTCATTTCCTCCGAATCCATGACCACGTCCACCTCGGTGCTCCAGTCTGCGTGATAGTACTTATACTGGCAGGCTCATCCGGAAAATTTCCTTGCCTTTATAACCAGGATAATGCCGCCTAGTTACCACGACGAAAGTCACATCACATTCTCGTCGTCTTCGTACTCTTTGAATTCAAACTTCACCTCCTCAACTGGAATCACAGCCTCCACGTCCTCATCAAGGAACACAGTTCCTGGCATAGGGGCTTTATCTGGGAAGCTCATCCTCGCCCTAGGCAAGGCCACTTTGCGCGGTGCCGAGCATGTCGTCATTCGTAGACGTCTCGGTGTCATTGACGCCAACTTCCCGCCTACAGATGGCAAAAACGTGAAGGGTGTAGAGCTAATGTATGACGATCTGCTGGAATTGTCGAGGTAAGCCTGGCCAAGTGTCTGGCTGGAGCCATAGGCGACTAACAGGTACGATTCTGGATGCGCAGGTTAGATATGTACTCGAAAGCCATCAGAAATCGGGCAATGCAGATTCTCCTCGTACAAATAGGCATTCGACAAACCCAACATCTCATAAAGTGTCTGAAAAAGTGGCCGGACGTTGAAATCCAAATTTTCATGTCTGAATTGTTTGACATCCTCGACCCTATGCGGTAGGTATGTGGGCTGCGCCACCAGAATCGTACCTAAACCATGAAGTACAGGCTATCCTATGCAGAAGTCAAGGCCGAAGTCAAAGTCAAAGCCTATTGGAGTACCCTTGCGGCTTGGGAAAGTCATTCCCTTGTGCCATTTGTTGACTTCTGTGACCAGCTGGCGCAATCACTCAACAAATCTAGCGTCGCCCTTCTACAAGCTGGTATCCTGAACTTTCTGCTCCACGCGTATGCGACCAACTTTCGTGACCCGTTAGCGGAAAACGAACGCGTTAGTATCCATCGCACATCTACATTCCAAGTTGCTTGTAATATGCTCCTGAAAGACCTCTGTGACACCAAAGAAGGTCTCGCGACAATCTACAGCCACCTCTTACGTGCGCTATGGCCCACGCGCCCTTCACTGCCTTTCACTCCTGATATCCGTGATCGCATAGGTGAGCGGATAACTGCCTGGAATGCTGTTCCATATGAGGTTGTTCTTTGGCGGCTACAATCAACACTGGATGTGATGCTAGATTGGACGAGAGTTTATGACGAATTTGTGATGTATGATTTTTGTATTGATTTACTGGAGCTTTCTGGGTGAGTGAAGATGCGGTATGACCCCAGTATGTTATTGACCACATATGCCTCTAGTTCCCAGAATATGGACCCAAGGATTGCAGTACGCGCCCTGAGGACCCTGAAACGGGTGTTCAGCTGGCACAACCGTATTGCCCGAGCCGCTGTAACGCGATATTTAACATCTAGCGATACTGATCACGGTGTGCAAATCATATCTCAAATAATTCGTTGTCTATCCCGGATAATGTGCGCCGAACTATGGTGTGCTCTGGTGTTTTCGCTGACTAGTTGCCTGAACGTCAGACCTAGGGACACACCAGAATCTAGACTCTTTTTCCTGTCATCAGACCAGGAGGATGCCATACTTACCGCAGTACCCTAGTTTCTCCTTGTCTTTGCGAATCTGGCCAAAGCCGACGGTAGGCTCCTCACCATTATCCTCGCAGCAGACGTCCTCGGTCTCATGCGACCACTCCTCGAAAAAGAATTTCGTGGTCACGCTAGTATACGCATTGCTCCACATGACCATGATCTCTCTATGGTCTACGATCCTCCAGATTTTACCCTCATTGCGTTAATCAAGGAGCATGGGCTGGAAGACCTTCTGCCAGATCTTCCGGAGCAAGAAAAGGCAAATCATGCAGTTCGGTACCGGCGATATGCCCTGTGTAGGGCTTTCGGTGTATTCTTGGCTCGCGGGGACAGTCTCTCTATGCCTGTGCCCTGGAATCCCGATTGGGACGAACCAGAAAGTGGACCCAGCGGGAGTAATTACAAGCCGTGGATCAAGCATTAATTGCTATTGTGCACTTAACCGAGAGATTGATACAGGCATCCCTCAACCCATCACCACCTCTTACCCCCAGTAAAAACGAAAAGTCGAGGTATGGTCAGCGAAAAGTCCGACCATAGCCAGAAATGACTAAATCCAACAAGATGCAGTTAATAGTTCATGATTCTCCTACTGCATCTAGCGCCTAAACATTCAAGTCTTCCTTCTAACGGACTAGTACCAACCCGGACTCGGTATTGCCAAGAATATGCACTGAAGGCCCCTTCGAGCCAAGGACGCGCTTTAAACTTTAAGAGGCATCAGGCAAAGCCCGACTCAATGCTTTACTGTAATCGTCCCGCCCCCGAGTGCCTCAATGACAATCCCGGTTACTCTCCCTCATCCCGTTTTTGGCCAATTTATGGACGACTGCGCCACGTACCAGCCAACAGTTAAGGATAACAAGCCGGTGCTAGAATTGTGGACAGCAATGTCTGAGATCTGTGGATTCGAGGATGCCCAGACTGGAGCAGTTGGGGGAACATTTGGAGAGCGCGGGATTCGCCTAATAAAAACTAAAAGCCAGGAATTCAAGACAGACGGTGACATCAGTTAACGGCGGCTACCGTTATGTTCTCACCGGGGTGAAAAACGAGGTTACTGCTCATAGTACCGAGCCGTATTTCTACTCTGGGTTTCACTACGTCGAGAGTACCAGGCCCCAGAAATGCAACACCCCCCACTCTCTTGCATTATCATCCTTATCTTCGGTTTGTCTCTCGTCCTCTGGTTCTCTCCTAGCCTGATGTCTCATACGTGCGGTATGGAGCGACCGCCCCAATGACCAGGTACGTTCGGCCGCCCTTCTGTTTCACTTCCACTGCCACACCGGTACCAATGCGAGAACAATGGCCGCGCGTCATCTAGGGGCCTTCAGACCTGCCATTCATTCGCTCGAGCGGTACCACCGAGAGGAAATTCCATCGAGCTCCTCCAGCTCCTTAACAACACATACGATTGTCTTTCCATACCCAACATATTTCTCACCAATCGTAGGACCTAATGGGAAACAGATTTTCGAGTTTGTGTCCTAACCGACGGATGATAAACTCCTCTTCTTCGGAAAACACAGCAGCGAGGACATCCGTATTAAGTTTGTCCGTCCGCATTCCAAGGAGGCGCACACGTTCTGTGCATCGCTAGGAGCTGCAATAGCTGCACCTAATCTGTTAGGGGTTGAGAGAATACCCAGTGGCTGGTACATGATGGTTATAGAGAGGATCGACACGGACTATACGGACTATTTCTATTTCCGCCACTCTGAAAACTTCACCCCCGTCACGGTCCGCGCTTCTCTGCTACGTGACGGAATCAAAGCCACCTTACGCCAGCTACATGACAAGGGTCTCGTACATGGTGACGTGCGCGACATTAATGTTATGGTGGCAAGGAGCGGTGAGCCGAAGTTCATACTGGTCGATTTTAATTGAGGGGTGCGATACCCCATGAATGTATATAACGGAGAGGACCTCCGGCGACTGCATACGACGGCGAGCTCATCACACCTGAGCATGACATCTAAATGACGGACGTCAATCTTGGTGGTGTTGGTCAACAGGGCGAGCGTTTTCACCCACAATGAGCCTTTACCCAATCCAACGCGAAGGCTGGCGCAGGATCCGTGGCACTGGCAGGCGTACTATCCAGACTAGTACAAAGATCGATAATGATTTCGTCTCTACAGATACATAATAAAAGTGCATGTATGCTCGCTAAGCAACGAATAACAATGTCCATGCGCCGCGAGTGTAAGTGAGTGTGTGGTCTGGCATAACGCTAACAGAAGCAGTGGGGTGAAGCGATGTAGTGCGAAGCCGTGTCCGTGTATGTTTACAGGTAAGAGATCGTATTAGGATCGGGATAGCATAGATAGGAACTCCGACCAGCGAATTATTGGGGGGGGGGTAGGGTTATGATTTAGGAGGGAGGCGCGGCGGGGGCGTGGGTGGTAGGGATCTGCGTCCTGTAGGGAGGGGATCTGGTAAGGGCAGTGGGAGAGAGAGGTAGTAGTCCACGACAGAACCGCGGCCCCGTTCGCTCCGTGTATAGAGGGAGAAAATGCCGCTGGGGTCATTTCGCAGGATGGATTCCGTGGATGTTAGGATCGTTCCCTCTGCAACCGCATTGTTCTGTCAGCAAAGGTGTAGAGTAGAAATGAGAGAACAGGCAGACCTTGCACGCCAGTGGTTGAAGATGTTGATGAGGAGTATGTTGACTTGGTCTTGCGTAGTTGGGGCAACGTCACGACTTCATGTCGCCGTCTTCGTCGTCGGAATACGAAAAACAGACCTACGAGAACGATCAAGGCGATCAGGGATCCTAGGGTACCGGCGAGGACTCTGATCGTTGCGGCAGACGAGGTCGCAGGGGCTGGGGCTTTTGGAAGGGGGGACGCGGGGGCTGTGGAGGTTGTTGTGGAAGTGGACTGGGGCGGAGATTGCAGCGCCGAAGTAGGGAGCGTGTCCACTACATGTTGGGTGACATTAGACCTGGGAGCAACGAAGAAGTGCTGCAGGATGTAAGGTGCTGTGCGTAGTCCATCACTGCTGCCCACTTGTATCGTGAGCTCGTGCTCGTCTGCTGATAGCTGACCGGCAAAAAACAGAGGCTGATTTGGAACCTTGGAGTTCGCCATCGGTTCCGTGGTAACCACTGGCTTGTTGGCGTCTAGAACATACGAGGCCACTGGCGGTTTGAGAGTCTCGTTGCTCTGCGGAACCGTGCCGAACACTATAATTCCACTTCCTAGAGCAAGTTTTGGTAAGCTGACGGGTAACAAAGGGTTGAGGGTACTTGCCGTTAAACCGAAATGAAACACTGGCCCCTTGTTCGGTTGTGCTATGGGTAGTAGCAGATGGCGATCCATTCAACGACCAGCTCCCATTATACACCAACCTCGCATCGTTATCCCGCGTTACGCAGGAAAAACAACCAAAATTGGGCGGGCTTGTAGGAGGTCCACGTGCTGTAACACCGCTGGAGCCGCCGCCACCGGAGCCACTAGAGCTCGGAAATGCAGAGAAATTTGACGGAGTGTTCTTCATGGTAGCGAACACCTCATCCCAATCAACAGGATTGGCGTCGTCGGTGCCTCTAGTTCCAGGCGCCTGCCTGGCGATAAGATCTGCAGCGCGTGATGAACGTGAAGCGTAAGAGCCATCTGGCTTCAAAGTCGTGTCAAATTTTCTTGAAATTAAGCAGGAGTTGACTTGCCTACAGGGGGATGGGGAGGCATAATGACAGGAAGAGATGTTAGGCGTTGACGTAACGCTCTACCTGTATGGGGGGGAGGTTAGACAGCAGACGATTATATTGGTGGATGGGCATACGTTATTGTTAAGTCTCAAAAAGCGAGAACTGAGATGCCAAGGTTCATGGGCAGGTTGGACATTTATATCCTCAGATGAACCCGCAGAACTGGGTACGGGCGATTCGGTGAGAATGCCCAGGATTTTCTCACCCCGCTTAGGCGGAGGAAGTAGGGACAGATTGCGAGTCCAAAAAGCGAGATATCCTCCTTCGCGGCAGGGGTGTTCGAGGAACTGGCCATCTGGGGAAACCGTCATATAATATGCTTGGCCGCACTGGAATTAGCGATAGGGATGGAGCTTTATGAGCGTCATTTTCTCTACAAAGACTGGAGCATTGAGCCAGGGTCAGAATTCGTTCCCCAGAAGCTATCGATGGTAACCAGACTTAGACGTGCATGACCAGAGCCTGCATAGTTGCCATGCCAGTCAAGATAGAAACGTGGGAGGATGTGGAGAGATTCTAAGACCAAGGCAGCATGACATCTGTATGTATCGTCGCACTTTTGATGGAATTGATTGGTCGCTGGTCGATAACTATAATGCGGCGGCCTTGCTTGACCTTATCAGTGATGGCGACTCGAGCTATGCGTAATGCAGACAACGTTCGAGGTTGACAGGTCTGCGGCACCGGTCACCTGATGCGCACGGTTGGTAGTGCAAATGATGGGGAATTGCACGATACGATGCACAACTCCTGCGTCCTGTTAGTACCCACAAAAACGGAATCTGATTGACAAGCTCAAAGTGCCGATTTTATACAGGAGGCTCAAGAGCCTCAGGGTATTAGTAAGGTTTACCACTCCTTGGATCGCTGAAGGCATCAGATCAGGATTCTTAGGATGAGCGACCTACGATCAATATAAAAGCACACTTACTGTGTCCCGGACCGTACATCCAGATGTTGAGACCCATCCATTCTAACCCACCAGCATGGTCAAAAGGTTAGTATTTGGGAGGTCTGAACAAGGCCACGCACCTGGGAACTGAGGTTTTAAACAACGCAGTTCGGCTCGAAGGAAAGGGTGGAGTTCCCATGTTTGGATCGCAGAAATGTTAAAGGGCGTTCCTGTGCACTATCTGATCATGAGAGCAAATAATACCGACAATAGACGAAAATGTGACATTGACATCATGTAGATGAGCATGTGCTCATAACCAGTATCGCAGGGTTACGACAACGCATTCTACAAGAACCATCTTGTTCCGACATACTGGTCCGAAAATGGATGCCCAGGCGTCCGATGTTCGCAAGTTGAGATCCACTGGAATCGAGTTGTAGCGGGGCAGCTGGCATCTATCTAGGGATTTGCCGCCGTGGGATTGGCCAAGCGTTTAATTATCCAGCATTCATTTTATCGAAGTTGACGCGCAACCAGGATCGACGCGAAGAATGTCCTGCCCGTCACGGTAACGAGCCACAAGATAAACCTGTTGCAGCATCGCATACTCTCCGGCAGCCGCGAAGATCACAGCTACCCGAGCGGTTCTTTCAAATTTTTTATGCGTGAATCGGACATAGTGCAAGACCAGATATTTGCTGCGGCTGTATGGCAATCGAAGCCCAGTTGAACGGAAGCCGTCCAAAGAATGAGTTGGACTGAGCGTGCAAATGGGAATCAATTGCTCTGATGTCGAAAAGCAGGTGGGCACCCCCTTTGGCCATGCACGCGGTCAGAAAGTGAAGGGTTCTGCAAATTATGAACGACTGCCTTCTTCTTGACCTCAACATCAAGACCGAAGAGCATGTTGAACTTGCGGCGGAGTTTAGTAGATAGGCATGTCAAACACAGACAAACAACATAAGGGTGGCGTGCCACTGGCGGCAAAGTAGCACCTCCAAATTCTGAACTTCCGTCATGTTGCGATGCTTCCTTACCTTCATTTCACGACATAGAAAAAAATTCTCCTCCTAATAACAACTAGAAATTAGACCTTTCGTGTCAGCACTTGTCTCAAACACTCGTGCGTAAGATCCTGTTCGATGACTCGGCTAGCTGGTTCTTATCTTGACAGTCCTTAACCAAAGCGACTGGTTACTGCATTGGTTTTCGTCTTCCCACTTCGGGATTCGAATTGCAGGAAAGTATGAACATAACGTACAAGGCTTTGGTCATCGCCCCGGCGCAACACAGTACCAGTTGATCGAGGAAGCTCGTGACAGCTTCTGGAACATGATGTTTCCCAGCGGCTCGCAACGCCGCATAAAAGCAGCGGGAATATAGGTCTTGGAGGTGGAACTGCGTCTCAACACCTATGTTTTCCGTCGTTACGAGAGGCATTCTTCTTTATGTCATTTCCTGGGCATCTTGGCGCCTTGCGAGACGACTTTTAGTCAAGACAGACCTTGATAACCTTCCTGGGCCAGAACCTGGACCTTTCCTCATAGGTAAGCGGATGCTAGCTCTTGACGCTGGTAGGTGTTTAATTTGTGTTCCATGTAGGCAATTTTGGACAGTTATTCAACATCGAGGCTTGGCCCTTTCACAGTCAGCTCGCCGACCAATGTACGAGATTGACCCTTTATTTGGTACCCCATCCGACGCTGGCCTGAACAGTTAGCAGATTTATCAGAATCTATGGTCCATTTCGCGTAAGCCCGAGCGCCGAACACATATGACATGAATATAGATATCACTGACCCGTCGCAAAGTCACGGCAATTATATGTTTTTGATCCAAAGGCTTTGCACCATATCATCGTAAAGGTTGGACTGCATAAGTCCGCTAACCGATCTGCTGCTCACGACAAGATCAGGATCAAAATGTCTTCGAGGAGCCGCACACGGTCATCACGTATGAAAGCAGCAAATACTGAGTCTCTCGCCCCTAATCCGATTCATCTCTAGGTACAATAGCCTTATGTTCGGAGAAGGGATTTTAGCCTCCTTGGGTCCGTCGGAACTTGTCCACCGATGTATTTTGTTTAACGAGGATAAAGGTGAACGCCATCGTAAACAGCGTAAGATGTTGAATCCCGTGTTCTCGATTGCCCATATGCGACACATGGGTAAAAAATATGTCCTCCTTTATCGAGCTGGCGAGCTGATATGTTGGATTAGTACCCATGTTCAACGATGTGGCGAAGAAGGTTCGTCGTAGCTCCACCGCCGCGTACGCAGGCTTACCTCTCTGTCAGCTCGAACGAGCCATTAGATTCAATATCGCGAAAGGCACTCATGAGGTACGTCCTCCAATGTATGTGGAAGTTGATGCTGACTGCACAGTAGATTGATATACTGCACTGGATGAGCCGGGCTGCTCTTGAAATGATTGGACAGAGTGGACTCGGATATTCCTTCGATCCCCTGGTGGAAGGCGCTGACCCGCATCCATATAGCAAAGCGGCTAAAGAACTTGTGTGAGTGAACGCCTTGGGCACGTCGTTGAGGAACAGACGCTCACGCACCCTCTGTTAGACCTGTCTCGTCCACGATGGCATTCCAGATGCACTACATCCTGCCTTTAGTTTACAAGATCGGTCCTCCTGGGCTGCGAAGGTTCATTGTGGACCTCATGCCGTCTCAAAAAGTTCACAGGCTCAGAGACATCATCAATATCATGGATAAAACTACGATACAAATCTTCAAGGAGAGGAAGAAGGCTCTAGAAGCAGGTGACGAGGCGTTGCTACAACAGGTGGGGCAGGCTAAGGATATTATGAGCATTCTGAGTATGTCCTTGCTTGGTCGTGGCCATTCCTGAGCTGACTTTTCCTCACAGTGAAAGCGAACATGGAAGCCGACGAAGCCGACCGATTACCTGATGACCAGGTTTTGGGACAGGTAATAACTTCCCTTCGTCGACATTTTATACCCGACTGAAAAGGTGAAAACATTGTTAGATGTCGTAAGTTGGACAATTAAGCCCTTTGTATCCAAATATGGCACATATAACGCTCCGTTCAGGTCGCTCACGTTTGCCGCCACCGACACTACCTCAAATGCCCTGTCACGTATTCTGTATCTTCTGTCGACTCGCCCTGAAGTACAAGATAAACTTCGTGCGGAAGTTACAGCATCCCTTAAGGCGCACGGGGACGGGGATATACCATACGACGAATTGGTGGCGCTTCCTTTCATGGACGCCATATGCCGTGAAACTCTGCGCCTGTAGGTGTACCAGCTTTGGTGTGGCGCCCTTAGTTCACATTACGTCTGCCAGCTATCCACCAGTCCCCACGGTGATGAGAACGTACGTGCGCACCCTGTCTGAATCGGCTACATCTGATGCTCCTCCACTCAGAGCTCGACAGGACGCCGTTGTGCCTCTCTTGGAACCAATCAGAGGCCTCGATGGACGCGAAATGCATTCGGTTTTGATCCCGAATAACACAAGTATCTTTATTTCCATTTTGAACGCAAATCGGGATCCCGCCCTATGGGGCCCGGATGCGTTAGAGTGGAAACCTGAACGCTGGCTCTCAGAACTTCCGCAGGCTCTCCATGATGCACATGTTCCAGGAATATACTCTCATCTGTTCGTACATCACCCGCACACCGCTCGAGGTTCCACTGATTTTCGTCTTTAGTATGACGTTCCTCGGCGGCGGGCGGGCGTGCATTGGGTTCAAGTTCTCCCAGCTTGAAATGAGTGCGTGGTTCACCCCTTTCACCGTTACTGCTTCGTGGTGAAATAATCCCATCGTTAGAGGTGGTATTATCTACCCTCGTTTCTCAATTCCGGTTCTCTCCCTCCGACAAAGAGATTGATTGGGTCATGAGCGGCATCGTGACGCCCACCGTAAAGGGCTTCCCACAACCGCAATTACCACTGAGGGTTGAGTTGGTCGGAACGAATGCCTAAAAGGGCTGGAGATGGGTGATCTTTCGTATTCACTTCCGTTTGAGGACCTTGTATATATCGATGTCAAAAGAAACGACCAAAGTTTTTTTCTTAACCCCAAATAAGCACCGAGAAAGAACATCCCGTAGCCTCAAGTAGCTTAAAAATGTTGAACAATTACCTGTTTGTGCAGTTGACCATTTTGTGGATGGTATTCAGACTACCTATAAAAGCGGACTGTTTGCCAGTATCAAGCGAATTCATTCTGGGGTTCACGGCGAGGTAATATTGATGCACTCACACAGTCCGTCCTTCTGCACCAGTAGCCGCCTTGACAATTCTCCCCATCATTCCTTTGCCACTGGGGTACTGTTCTGTGCTGAGTGACCGTTTTTCTGATACTTACACTGATGCTGTTGCCGAAGGCTTCTTCCTCGAGTCATTTTTGGCACGAAGGAGCTACCGAGAGGCGTGAGTGGTTGACGGAACGTACGCGAAATACATCAACCGCCAGGACGTTTTCTCGTGATACGCATCTCTCGGTAGTCGGGTATACAGTACACAAGGAGGCAGAAAATATTTTCTTTGACAGCACGATGGAAAAGTACGGGCAATGATCACCTTGGTTGGAGCAGGGAACCAGTCCCTGAAAAAATGACCGGCGTTAACAGAGAGAATGAGGTATTGGAGGGTATATATGTGCACTGTAGGGGTTACCCAGCCAACCTTTTGCGTTCATAATGTCATTGTTAGAAGGAAGTAAAAGAGATCGTAGGGGATAAACTTTTGGTTAGCATACAAGCCTACCGCGTGTATAGTCTCTGCTTGCTGACCTTGACAAATGATAGTCGATCTTGCATGGTGGCATCGCTAGTTGATCCTGTTATTTGTTCTTACTGTTTCTTGAAGGCGAAAACCCGTGGTTCTCGGTCCGTCGAGCGGAACCGAATGATGATTGTCATGAAAAAGTCGTCGGAATTGGATATTCGATGCTCTATGGTAGGTACTTTTCTCGGACAGAGACGATTGGAGTCTCCTCATAGCTACTGCGATGCCGGACTATACCTCGCTCCGGGCGGTTGTGGTAAGTGTTAATAAAATAAGGGTCCACACATTGGCTTTGTCAGCGTAATTTTCTGTTTCGCTGTTATCGGTTGACTGACTCCCTTCAACAACTTGACTCACTACCTCGGATCTCTGGGACATATAGAGAGACGTGTGCTGAGTGAGCTGTCAAAAATTGCAGTGGCAGTTCAGCAGATGCCTCGATTCCAGTTTGAGGTAGGCATCGTGTTTGGGATCGCCGCACTTGGTAGCGCTGGCATCTTCTACCTCAACCGACCACAGGAGGGCAAGATCCAACTTCCCACACATGTGGACGGCGAGACATTCGAGGATGAGGTTCTCCACGGGCACGATCCTTTTGACGTGACGCAGCCAGAGGATATTGTTGATGGGTACCCAATTGACGGCGACGCGTTTTGGGCGAAGGTGCGGTCACAGCTCGATGTTCCGAGGAAAAGGTATTAATGTTGAGATGATGCTTAGATGAGATGGCGGAAACTCTTGATGACACTGCTGCTGACTGTGATCATGGCTCTCGATGCCATTTCATTTGGTTGGTCGGTGGCAAATGACGAAAGCATTGATATTGCGGTCTACATTATCCACATGTCTTTTTCGCTTTATCTCGTCACGGTCGCGGCATATTCGGTCAACAAAGCAACCGTCGATAGCCACTCAGTGTTCATTCGCCACCTGACCGCGCTCACGACCATAGCTGTCCTCTTGTTGTGCTCCACCGCAATCCTTCCAGATACACCGCCTGTATCCGCGTCTCTAGAGACGGAAACCGCTCCCCGCGGCCTGTGGCTGGCTAAACTCGCTCTTTACACGATCGTGTGTTTGCTATACCTCACGACGCCTCAAGGACCCCGCCTTCACTTCCCTGCGGAAAGAATCTACTCGGAAAAAACTATCCAGGCAGCCACGAACCGCGAGGAGGAAAACGTTTCTGGCGTCATTGGTTAGAATCATTCCTATCCTGCCTTCTAACCTGCGTCTAATATCTGAATTCAGGCGCGTCGCTATATCAGATTCTCCTCTTCTCGTATACCACCAAGGTCGTCTGGCTCGGCAACATCGCGACGAGCCTGGAAACGGCCGACCTACCCATCGTCTCCGGCAACATGCGCGCGACCTTTAACTACTCCAAAATGAAACGTGGTATGCGTGAAGTCCGCCTGCGCATTGGGAACTGGAGCCCGAAACCCGGCAGTGGTTGGGGTATGGGCTGGCGCCTCATCCGCCTCAACTTGGCCTCTATCACGCTCATGCTAAGTCTCGCGGCGACGAGTGCGGTGATGTTCTATACCCCAGCGCTGTTCTTGCGACAGTTTGTGAGGTACCTGGAAGTGGACACGGAAAGGCGCGATACCGGCTGGGGATGGGTTTATGTTACGGGCTTGTTTGCCTCCAATGCGATCACTTACCTCAGTGGGTTTCCTTACCGTTTCTCATTGACTGACACTGATCACTTTCGTCCTCCAAAGTAACGGGGCAGCTGTGGTCCATGTCAACGACAACGATCCAAGTCCGCCTGCGCATCCAGCTCAACTCCATCCTCTTCGCGAAAACCTTGGTGCGCAAGGACGTCGCTTCCTCTGCGCCCCCAGCTTCTAAAACAGATGCCGACACTACTACTAACAATGCCACTACTACTAATGCGGACGGAGGCGAGGAGAAAAAGGACGACGACGACGATTTTTCGAGCAAGGCGCAGATTATGACACTCATGACTACGGATGTGGACAGGGTCAGCGAGTTCGCATGGCATCTATTTTCCCTCGTTGGTGCGTTCCCGTGTTTCGAAGGCTATGTCCTGTTGTAGATATCTGATTACGATCTTGCTGTAGACTCCCCTATTGAGATTGCTATTGGATCTTTATTCCTATTTAAACTTCTTGGTAAGAGCGATTGTGGTATTCCTCTACTGCTGGGCTAACAGAGTTATCAGGTGTTTCTTCCTTTTTTGGGTTGGGGGTGACGTGTCTCTTCCTGCCGCTGAACCACTACGCCGGAAAGGTCGTCGTGGGCGCTCAGGAGAACCTGATGAAGGCGCGTGATGAGCGTGTCGCACTGATGAACGAGGTGTGTGAATCTTTTCTTGTTTGCCGCGTTATAATAATTGATCTGCACGCTCAGATTTTGGGAGGCATTCGCATGCTCAAAGTATGTTTCCCCTGAAATTATACATAATGACGATTTATCTCATCATGCGTGTTCAGTTTATGGCTTGGGAACGGAATTTCGAAGCGAAGGTGCTTAAGGTCCGCGAAAAGGAGCTACAATACCAGAAACTCAACTATTCTATTGAGGTATGTATGACTCCGAATAAGTTCTTTAATCTGGTTGCTAATATGTGCTTTTTAAACGTCCAGACGCTCTGGAATGCTATTTGGTATGCATTATGATTTGGTGCCAGAAGGGTCTTTGTTTCCTTGAGCTGATATTGTTGTAGGAACGGATCTCCGATTCTTGTTACGCTAGTGGCTTTCTGGCACTTCGCAGTTGTGCGGGAGCAGATCTTGACTCCCTCCATCGCGTTTACGTCGGTGAGTTTCTTTTGATTACCTAGCCTTTGAATTGCGTGTTAATAGTAGGTAATAGATCATCGGTATGCTTCCCTGTGTAACTGGTTCGCGTTCTGTCATACTGACTTCCTCGCGACAGTGTTTAACGAGATGAAATTCGCGCTAAACGCTCTGCCTGAAACATTCATCAACCTCCTCCAGGCACGTTCACCTGTTACTCCAATACACTATCACTAATCAACCGTGCAGAGCTTGGTCTCCCTCCGTCGCATCGAAAAATACATGAATGCCATGGAGGTCGCACCTGTCCCGCCCATCGAGTATCAATCGCAGACCATTGCCTTCCAGTCTTGCAGTGTCACTTGGCCGCAAGACCGCGCTCAGAAGACCCCCAGTGTTATTGCCAGCGCCACGCCCTCTGCCACCCCCACCCCAAAGTATAAGTTCATGCTCATTGATATGAGCATGAGCTTTCCACGTGGCGAACTTTCCCTCATCTGTGGGAAGCTTGGGTCTGGGAAGACTTTGCTGTTGCTTGGTGTGTTATTCTTTGTTTCTCTTTTAGGAGAAAGCTTGGTTGCTGATTGAGGGTGTGGGTTTCAGCGTTGTTGGGCGAGGCCGATGTGCTGACTGGCCAGGTGCTTTGCCCGCGATCGCCGCCGGACTCGCTGGCGTCGTTTGCAGGCGTTCATGTTGCGCAAGAGGATTGGGTTGTTCAGGGATTTTGTGCTTATGTGCCACAGGTGAGCTAAGGAATGTTTGTGTGAAAGGGACTGGGTTGACTCGGTTCCTGGTAAAGGCTGCATGGCTGCGTAATGCGTCTATTAAAGGTCAGGAAAACATTTTTGCCTTAGTGCTGACAACGTGCTCAGCTCTTTTCGAATGTAGATAACATTTTGTTCAATCTGCCCATGGACGAGGAGAGGTATCAAAGGACATTGGAGGTGGGGAGACTCTCGCAGGTTCGGAGTATGAACGTTGTACTAAAGGCGGCGTGGCATAGGCTTGCGCGCTGATCAGTGACCTTGAAATTTTGGAAGATGGTGACGATGCAGAGATCGGAGAACGCGGCGTGAGTTCGAGACTTGGTTTGCATTTTGAGTCTACTCTGATTACCTACGTTTAGGTGAATTTGTCAGGAGGTCAAAAAGCTCGAGGTCAGTCATGATCCAACTGAAATGAGACAAATAGGTTGTGACGAGTCGTTCCAGTCTCCCTAGCACGCGCGGTCTACTCTCGCGCATCCGTCCTCCTGCTGGATGACGTTCTATCCGCAGGTTTGTGTTGCAACATGCCTTAAACAGAACTTCTCACCAAGATTACCCTAGTGGATGCGCACACCGCCCACCATCTTTACCATCAGTGCCTGAAGGGCGACCTTATGCAAGGAAGAACCGTTATCCTAGTTTCGCACCACGTCCAGCTCTGTGCCCCTGGCGCAAGTTACGTTGTGGCACTCGATAATGGAAGAGTCATGTTCGAGGGCGACCGAGAAGCATTCCAGAGCTCTGGTGTCATTCGGACTCTGGTTCAAACTACAGATGCCGCGGAGGCCGTCGATAGCAAAGAGGAAGAGGTCATGGAAAAAATGGACATCTTCCCTAAGGGAACGGACCCGAACTCGGAATCGAGTTCTACTATCGCTCCCGCATCTGAAAGTAAGGTCGAGAAGAAGAAGCCTAGGAAACTGGTTGAAGAGGAGAAGCGCGCGGTTGGCCGCATAGGCCGAGATGTATGGGCAACTTACATCTTGGCTTGTGGGAAGGGTTGGTATTGGTCGCTATTTATAACGATTCTCATCGTTGCCTCCCTGAGTCCTGTCTTTGAAAATGGGTGGCTGAGGTATGAGCGTGAGTTCTGTCATCGTCGCGGTCTAACGAATTATGCTTCAGGCACTGGTCAAGTGCCACGGCTGGCGACCGAGAAAGCCCTACCTTCTACATTGCAGTGTATGCGGCAATTACAAGTGTTGGCCTGGTGCTAACCACCCTGAGATACTTCGTGCTCTACAATGGGTCGATTCGTGCCTCGACGGTGCTGTACAAGAGGCTCCTAGAGACCGTTCTGTTCGCCAATATCCGGTTCCACGATACCGTATCTCGCGGTCGGCTACTCAACCGATTTGGAAAAGATTTCGAAGGTTAGTGCTATTTTTACGGCTAGTACGACGGCTATTCCTCATTCGTCGATTCTTTCACAGGTATTGATAGTAGCTTATCCGATAACTTTGGCCGCAGTATAATCTATGGGCTGTCGGCCCTTACAACTGTCGTTACTGTCAGCGTTGTTGGTGGTCCGCTGTTTATATTTGCTGCATGCATATTGGGAATAATTTACTATAATGGTGAGCTCATTCAATCATTTTATTCTAGACGTACGCACTAATCAACCGTCCTACAGCTGCGAAGGTAACATTATCCCATGACGCCTTGAATCTTCGGACTTACGCCATCTAAGGTTTATGGTCAAACCTCCCGAGACATGAGGCGGTTAGGTCAGCCGATTTCAGATTTCCCTGCTGATCTGGAAGCCTTATGTCCTTCTCAGACTCTGTGACGCGTTCTCCGCTATATTCAATTTATGGTGAGACCATCGCAGGCGTCACCATTCTGAGGGCCTTTGGGGCATCTTCCAAGTTCCTGCGAGATATGCTCTGCTGCCTAGACACAGTAGGTCATCTCGTTAGGCTCATCCAATGGATACTTATGTTATCAACATATTCCAGAACGCGAACCCGTTCTATTGGATGTGGGGTGGTAATTACGCTGGACCTGATTCCTCTTTCATGATCTGACTGCCTCCAAGTGAACAGATGGCTCTCTATGCGCTTCAACTTGCTCTCCTGCGGAGTGATCGGCTCCACGGCCGTGGTCTGTTTGATAACACCAAGTATTAGCGCAGCATTGGCTGGATTTGCCCTCACCTTTGCGTCGACGATCACTAATGATCTTTTATTCATGGTCCGACGTTTCGTTGGTTTGGAACAGTCGATGGTGAGGCACTGCACGTACTCCGTGTGCTACTCTGACGCTGGTTCAGGTTGCATTAGAACGGGTCAAGGAATACTCTGAGCTCCAAAGAGAGCCGCCCGAGTTCGTGGAGCCAAAACCGCCTGCGACGTGGCCAGCAGAAGGTGCCATTGAATGCGAGAATCTTGTAATCCGATACGCCGTTCGTATTCTTTCTCCCACTAACCGAGGCTTCCCGCTTACCTTGCATAATTAGCCCGAGCTGCCAGATGTATTGCACAACCTGAACTTCAGTGTACGTCCTGGCGAGAAGGCAAGCGACTCAGTTCTAACACTGCTCTCACAACTGACAGTGTGACACAGATCGGCATTTTGGGACGGACAGGATCAGGCAAGAGCACCCTTGCGCTGTCTTTCTTCCGCTTCGTTGAAGCTACGGAGGGATGCATCATGGTGGATGGACTCGACATTGCCAAAGTCGGGCTCACTGATCTTCGCAGCAAGTTGACAATCATTCCTCGTACGCCACCGACTACTTCATGCGCGAATCCACCCTTACACCCCTGCAGAGGACCCAACGATCTTGAGTGGAACTGTGCGATCGACCCTTGACGTGTTTGACGAATACGAAGATGCTGAAATTGTAAGTCGACCGCTTACTTACCGTTCAACAGCCGTTCAAAGACGGTTCTTTCTTAGTTCGAAGCTCTCCGTCGGGTTCACCTTATACCGTCCGAGGAAACGCCAGAAGAGGATATTCATACTGTGAACGAAAACGTCTTCCGCAATCTAGATTCAGCGGTGTCGGAAGGTGGAGAGAATTTTTCAACTGGGTAAGCGGCAAGGCATTACTGTAAGTAATGCCCATTCACTAAGGTTGCCTCAGTGAAAAACAATTGCTTTGCATGGCAAGAGCCATTTTGAAACGGTCAAAAGTTCTGGTGATGGACGAGGTGGGTTGACGCCGGCAATCACTCTCGAAATTCTCTGACGTCGTTCAATGCAGGCAACAGCAAGGTAAAGACCGTGATCCCAGGATGCGTATAATGGTTTTTACTCTGCAATATCAGTGTCGACTATGCAACCGATGAACTAATAGGGAAAACAATTCGGCGGTGGGTACAATTCAACGGTTCATCGAAATTGGGACAAATTAATCCTTTTTGCAGTGAATTCGCTCACAGCACCATTCTCACCATTGCACATCGATTACGCACGGTCATTGACTATGACAGGGTATGTGTCTCCCTATTCATGCGGTTTTTGGTATCCAATGCAAGGGACAGGTTATGTTGCTAGATCAGGGCCGTATAGCTGAATTCGATCGGTGTGTATCCTATGGTCTGCTCCTCCAGGCATATTCATAGAATTCTTGCACAGACCGTCCGTACTCTTGCAGGATTCTACTTCCAAGTTCCATGCGTTGTGCAAGGCAACTGGCAGAGAAGAGTTCGCCGTGCTCAAGAAGATGGCGGAAGCGTAAACTAGTATACGCAGTATTTGATCTTGTTCATCTATTAAATCTAGACGGTCTACTTCAAACTCCTTCACTGGAGAATCGACGTTCAGGACGGAAGCTGGGACGTGAATGATGCCTAAAACACAGAATCTAAGCCACAAGCTTGAAGCGCTAGCCCGCGTCTGGGGTGCAATGCATTGATCACTGCGTAGTCGTCTTCTCGGGTTCTCTATCGACGTTCCATTCGCGACCCCAGTCGTCTATCTCGAGACCACAACTGAGTGTTAGACTTCGGCGGCGGATGCGCTGTACTTCAGATAAAACAGAACCATGTTGTCTTCGCTCACCTAAAGCGTGCTAATGCTACCGACTCTCTACGTTACATACTTTCGGTTTATACGACCCTAATCTCACAGCACGATCATGAGAGCGCGTGCTCTCTATTTGTAAAAGTCCATCACATAAAATAAAGGATTTCAAAGTTTACTCTCGCTCGCAAGTGCTTCCTCCATGACGCGCTTCAGCTCCGCACGTCCGATTGGGGACTAAAGAAAAAGCCTATATCAGCGTCTGCGATGCGAGGGCAATCAAAACCCGAACGCAAACAGCGAGGAACGAACCTTTGTCATCCGCAAAGGCAGCTGCGAGAAAATACTCCCCAGCCCCGCACCCTCACAATCATCAGGATGTCCATGCCCATCCGCCGCTCCACTGAGCCCGTCTCTTCTACGGAAGTTGAGTCCCGGCTTCGTCACCACCTGTATACACCAAAACAAAAAGTCAGTCCAAACCCCAACAGCATACAAATACACGAAAGAATAAAGAGAATAGGGAGAAAACGTACACAGTTATCCTGCGCCCTCAATGCTCTAAGTCCACAAATCGTAACATCCTTACAGGCCGCATCGCATGCGCCCACACCGAACCCACGGTCCAGGAACGTTCTGTACTGCCTGAACGCCGTGTCGTTGCGGGCGAAGACCTCCGTCACGCGGTGCCAGAATGCTGGGCCCAGCGGTTCTGAGGGCTGTACACCCACGAGAGGCCCGTACGTCGCACGCGCGCTGTAGTAGAGCTCCCAAGTTGCTGTGTGATACAAGAAAAAGTGAGGTTGAGCGAAACCAGGAGGGGAAGGAGGTCAGGGGACGCACGCTGAATTTGGAAGGTTGGGCTGTCCACGTTACCTACGATAAGCCGGGGTGATGAGTCCAAGCCATGTAATAGTCCCGAAGAACACGCCACGCACTGCGAAAAACACGGACATCCATGATTTCGTACGTGTCCGGATCGACGTCGTACACCTTAAACGCCGGCTGGCCGCCTGACGAAAACAGAACGCAGCCTCAGCAAAGTCTCCTATGCCGTCGTGACACTCACTGCGTGGCGTTAGTGACGGAGCGATCCACCCAACGCTCACCGCCGTCTCTGCACTGCGGTGGGCATAGTCCGAATACGCAATGGCGAATTGGTCCTAATCATAACATCGCACACCCCAAACATCAGAAAACGTCCGTCTTTTCGTAGTACCATGACATAAGTTACCTGATGACTGTGTCCGTAAAACTGGCCTGCGATCGTGTTCTTATATCGCTGCACGACTTGATCAAAGTAGTTTGACTGTACGAAAGCACCCAGATATATGCGACATATTCAGGTGGACGGAAGATCAAGGCATGCATACCTGGTCCTGCAGCGTGTCCTGCCGTCCAGGCGGCATGTGCGCAACGATCCACGCGCGTTGGCCTGCATCTTCCGCCGCCTGGAGCTCTTGCACCGTGAACGCGAGGATGCCATTCGGGTCTGGTCTGGATGCGTTGTGTATGTCACCGTATGACTAGGGTATTAGATCTGTAATGGTAGCACGTACTGCTGCGTGTTGCTGTCATATAGCCAAAAGCTAGAGGGCAAATGAATATAGTACGAGGGATAGGTTAAGATTTACGCGTGCTTACTTCGCTTTGTACCAATAAACAGTATTTAGTGATATGATCCTATACCAACACAGGATCGGGCGTCAGCAATCTGAGCATACAAGCCACCACCCGACGTGCCGTAAGTTTGTGCCAGGATGAACGATTGAGTAGCTCCCGGAAAGATGGGCCACCTGGTTCGTGCCAATTGAGCCGATCCAGTTCTAGCAAAATGCGACGCGACATCAATGATCCAAATGCGAATTTCGAGATCAAGGGGGGAACATACCGTCCATCCTTTGCTCTGTGTGTCAAAGACCCACTGGGCTGCGTTGGGCGTAGATGCGGTACTCCTTGGGAAGGCGTTTATTGGCGCTACCTCGCTAGAGACCTAACGTGAAGCGGAGGAATGGGCGGTGCAATGGTGAAAGGACGCACTGGTTTCCTGATAGTGCAGATTAACCAACGTAGGAAGTGAAAGGATAGTACATATATGCGACGAACCAACGGCGGGGTATACAGGTGCACCCAGTATGGTGGCCATTTCGTTGTTGAAGGTTTGCAGATCGTTCGTGACGCCGCTGTGTTAAGAATGGAGCAATGTCATTCGACCAGTTCACCCCGGAATATGAACCGCGTAGAGCGTAACTAACGTCTGATTTACCAACCACACCGATGCTTTTGAGGAAAGAAAAAAACATATGAATACATAGAAAGCCAACGCATATATGCAGCCGGAACGAGAAACGCACCTTCGACGACGTCACCAGTGAAAAGTGAGAACGCAGTGTCGGGCGAGATCGCGTGGAGCATTGACTGTGCCAATGCGGTAGTCGTGTCGCAATGATGCTCGCCCATCGGCCCAGCAGGGACCGCAGGCGGACTCGCACTGTCCGCATAGTTCCTACAACAAATCGGCTTCGTGCAGTTCACGTCCGAGCCCGGCTACGCGTACCACAACAACACACGGGGAACTAGTCAGTCCAAATCCCGCATATAAAAGACGCGTTCCATCTCGTACCGCGTACTCCCGATCAATATGTACATCACTGAAATGCGCGACCTGGAACGGTTTCCTCCCCGTCGACTGGAACACCTTCGGGTTCGCGGGGGGTGGTTTGGGGATGGGCACGGTGTACGGGTTGATGGCGGGGGGCTGGCAGAGGCCGAAGACGGAGTCGCAGAGCTTGGTTGCTGTCTGGCCGAGGGCGGAGATGGAGCGCAGGTCGTGTGCGAGGATGGGGCCTTGTTGCTTGATTATACCTTCGCATACATCTGGGTCTTCGGCCTGTAAAGAATAACAGAAGCATGGGGATGGTTAGGGAATGAGCGTATATAACGCGAGTTGAAGATGCGCGGGGGGCGGGGATGCCTTGCCTTGAGGACTTTACAGACCGCGATGATCGTGCTTGCGAATGCAGAGTCACCGAGGAGCGCTAGACCTTGGAGAGGAACGAGGAGGGCATGGCACGCCCCACAGTCGACTGCGTTCTCAATCGCATTAACAATGTCGTCGACAAGCGTGCCATAGACGGCGCAAACGCAGAGCGGTAAAGCCAGGAGGGATCTCAGTCGGACCATACTGGATCGGCTAACAATGCCAGAAAAGACATGTCTCCGCAGGGAACCCTTTATAATGGATTCATGGGTGAGAATCATTTAGGAACCATGTGGGCCATATGGGTTGTGACAGTAGGATCCGGGTCGTTGATTCGACATCGAGGGGACCGCGAAATCATATGGAATTCGACCTTCCGTTAGATAGACATTGAACGTGTCTAATTGCGCGTAACCCATCCTGATGGTTGGTTCAAGGAAGTCATGAACACGTGCGGATCAACGTTCGTCATTTTGTGTGGTTCGGACGGCGGCCTTGATGTCTGGAGTGAACTCCCAACGCACGATTGATGCGTCCTCCAGCCCATACTTGGTTCTAAGCTAGAGTTCTGGCGTAGCTTAAGAGCCTGGAATGGGGGCAAGGATCCGTGCAATACCTGATCCATCGACAACTAAGCGCGTTGATGACACAAAACTTGATGATAATACACATACACTGTGACAGTCTGAGAAACTTGCCGGAGCCACGACTTTACATCTCGCGGATAGCTTACAATCGGAAACGAATGGGTGGGTTTGAGAACTCCATACAATGCCATTAAAAATACACTGG
The DNA here is from genome assembly GCA_025854295.1 of Lyophyllum decastes. Classification (NCBI taxonomy): domain Eukaryota; kingdom Fungi; phylum Basidiomycota; class Agaricomycetes; order Agaricales; family Lyophyllaceae; genus Lyophyllum; species Lyophyllum decastes. The sequence continues at coordinate 747,123 of CP107709.1, forward strand.
TATACAGACTAAATATCTTCTAACAATCTCACTACTGAGATGCCTATTCCCCAACACGCCTAGTCAGCAACATACCCACACCTCTACCTCAGGAGATACTCACCGAGACAGGGATGAAATAGATAAATATCACAGCTCGACAGGCCTACTTCGCGCCCGCGGACGAGAACTTCGTCACGGATTTCGTGCCCTCTGAGATTGCATGCTTGGCGAGCTCACCGGGGAGGATGAGTCGCACTGAGGTTTGGATCTCGCGTGAGGAGATCGTGGATTTTTTCGAGTATGAGGCGAGTTCTAGAGCACGCGTCACCATCAGTATGGGCGAGCGGGAAGGAAGGGAAAGAACGCACTGGATGCCTCGGTGGCAATGCGCTCGAAGATATCATTGACGAAGCTATTGAGAATAGCCATCGCCTTATTCGAGATACCCGTGTCAGGGTGGACCTGCTTCAGGACTGTGTACAAGAAAAAAAAAACCAGGTAAGCGCGTTGGGTCAGTATGGGGTAGGGCAGTGGCATACCCTTGTAGATGTACGAGGAGTAAGTCTCCTTTCGGACCTTCTTACGCTTCTTCTTCTCGCCGTCGGCAGGCGCTGAGGCCTTGGCCGAGGTCTTCTTCGCTGCCTTGGCTCCCTCCGTGGTTTTGGCAGGGGCTTTGGAGGCGGTGGAGGCAGGGGCCTTGCCGGCAGTGGATGCGGGTTTGGGAGCCATTGCAAATGTGTGGGTGCAAGGTGCGATGCGGAAAGAAGGGAAGAAAGTTGAGGTGATGGGGGGACGCGAAGGTGTAACGGAGAAGACGAGCAGGTGGCTGTGGGTTTATATAAGGACGCGTCAATTTGCACATGTTATGTCCCGCGACGCGTCTTTGTTGACTTGCGATAAAGTTTAAACGGAATGGACAAGCCATCACGTGATCGATCGATATAAAAGCTGAGGGTAAACGTCGCGCCGTCCGTTCTTCAGTCCTCCATCATTACGACCACTACTCTCGCCGCTCCCGCGTAGCCACTCTCCCCCTTTACCCTCACCACCACCACCACCACCAACTCACACACATACTACAATGTCTGGCAAAGGAAAAGCTGGCAAGTCGGGAGGAAAGGCAAGCGGCGAAGCGTCCAAGTCCCAATCGCGCTCCGCAAAGGCGGGTCTCCAGTTCCCCGTCGGTCGTGTCCACCGTCTCCTGAAGAAGGGCAACTATGCCCAACGTGTCGGCGCCGGTGCACCAGGTGTGTTTTCCTATCTGCTACACTACGGTCCCGACGACCCCTGACTCACGTGGATGCTTTTCTTTTTTTTTTTCTTTTCCGTTGTCAACAGTGTACTTGGCTGCCGTATTAGAATACCTCGCGGCTGAGATTCTTGAACTGGCCGGTAACGCTGCGCGCGATAACAAGAAACAACGTATCGTACCTCGTCATCTGCAGCTCGCCATCCGTAATGACGAAGAGTGCGTCCCTTCCTTTTCACATTTTTACATTTCGACTCATCTATCCGCTGCTTAGGCTGAACAAACTCCTTGGCCACGTCGTCATCTCCCAGGGTGGTGTCGTGCCACACATCGCACCCGTACGTCCTGCCCTCTTCGTTCTTTCGGCTCGGCTCACCACTTTGTCATCCCTTTCAGGAACTCCTCCCGAGTAAAACAGCAAAACGAGGGGATGGTGGTGTCAGCCAGGAGGTGTAGAGGGTTCTTGGCTGGTTTCTTCATTGACGCTGTTCTCATTCTATCTCGTGTATCTGCAACAACTTGTATTACTGCCACTTTACCATATAGTTATATTCATTAACTTGGAATGATTCATGCTTTGCTATGTGCCATCTTAGTCTTTAGTCAAATACCTCACGATGTTAGTATCAACCGGGCTTTCTGTGATTAGGCTTTGAGTTAGGGATACTACGCACCAAGACGACATCGAACGTCGTGTTCACTTTCCTTCACTAACGTAGCTCTGTCACCAATTTCCATATAAGCTTCCATACGATGGGGTTCTAGCGGTCTTCGCCGTGAATGACATTGACAGGATTCCGGATGGCCCCGAGGCTTCCGTCACTGTCGCCTTGCTTGCCAACTCTTTGAACCAAGCTTGATGCTCGCTCTGCCCGCCAAGGTAGCCTTGCCACAGCGCTCTGACGTCAGCCTGGGTCGTCCCAGTCAGGTGCGTTCTGCGTTTCAGGGAGCACTGATCCCAAGATCTGCCAAGTACACATCCTGACAGAAGTACACCAAGAGTCTACACCAAATCGGAAAAGAAGTGCGTCGTCTATTGACAAGGAAGATCATCAAGGCTCACAGAAGTGGGAGATCGATCCTCAGTGATCAGCCGTTTCGAGGATCTCTGGGCGTCGACAGCGAGAGAAAAAGTATTTTCATTTCAAAGAAGGGTGCTGATGTTGGTTGCTAGGTCGTGGACGTCCACCCTACCAAGGTGGAGTTTGTAGGATCACAGTGGGAGTCTTTGTACATGTCTGAATGATGGACAACACAAAACGGCGGGTTGCGGATATGGCAGTCATTCCGAATTTCGGTTCCCTTATTGGTTCTCCCACGACCTAGAATTAAATGACGTCAGGCCGATATACGGAGCATGGTAGCTCCAACGTGGTGGCGACGGTTGCGTGTGGGGCCGTACGATGTGCTGGCAAGGATGTGTGGACGGGGGGACGCCGCCGCCGTGTGGGACAGTGGGCGGGGAGTGGCGGGCGGTGGCGGGGGCGTGTCTGCGGTGGTTGACGATGACGTGTGGCGGGCTGCGTAATAGTAACGCCGACTTTGTTCTGTGTGGAGCGAAAATTTGTTACTCGTGGCCTTTCTCCACAAACAGAACATCTTGGAAAGGGCACGGTGACGGGTCTGTTTGCAGCAAAACAACACCTGTTTTCTGACAAGTCAGAGAAAAGTGGAATTGCAGAGGCCTGACCGACGTATCTGGCTGCCTGCGATCCCAAATTTGATCCTGGATGGACGCTTTGCGACAGGTATGTAATTCTTCTTATGTTCTTGACAAATTTGCTAATCCGCCCCTCCCCAGCCGCTGTCCTCTCGCTCCCCCTCCGCTCTCACGAACGATGACATCGAGGCCGTCATCCAGATGGCCACCTCCTCTCGCGGCTCTCCTGACGGACGCCAAGGCCCTCTCAAGGACACACGCACACAACTTTTCGTAGGAAACGTACGTCTCTGCCCCTGACCCTGTTTCAACCCCTCTCCCTCACACCCCTCCTTACAGCTCCCCTATCGCGTCCGCTGGCAAGACCTCAAGGACCTCTTCCGTCGCGCGGGCACCGTCCTGCGCGCCGACGTCTCTCTCGGTCCGGATAACCGATCCCGAGGATATGGCACCGTGCTTCTCGCCACTGCAGAAGACGCGGGGCGGGCGATCGATCTCTTCAACGGATACTCATGGCAGACACGCATCCTCGAGGTCAGGCCAGACCGTCTGCCTCCCGACTACGACATTAGCCATCCACCCGCAATTGTGACCGCCTCGACCTCGACCTCTATCCACGCGCCCAAGTCGTCCGAGGAGCTGGACTATTCGACCATACTGGATTTACATCATAATTTCTCTAATGCCGTGAACACCTCGCTACGGAGTCTATTCGTTGGAAATGTGCGTACCCATATCCTGCTCGTCCGACCTGTCATTCAACGACGGTGCAGCTTCCATTTCACTGCCAGTGGCAGGATCTCAAGGACCTATTCCGCCAGGCGGGGACAATTATGCGCGCAGATGTCGCCCTCGGGCAGGACGGCCGCTCCAGGGGTTTTGGTACTGTCACTTTCGCCACAGAGATAGATGCGGATCGTGCCGTCAAGATGTTCAATGGGTGAGTAGCCGAGTCTTTCCATCTGTATCGAAATTTCACCTTGACCATCTCCCTACAAGGTACGAATACAATGGCCGCATGCTCAAGGTCAACCACGACAAGTTCACGCAACTGGCACAGCCGAACGCACTTTCGGCTGTGGCCACACCTTCATCGAGTGTATCTCCAGTGTCTGTGTCCCCAGTGCCGTCGAACAGAAGTGCGCCAGATCCACGTATGGCGCTCCCATCAGCATACCAGGCCCGTCAGCTCTCCTCGATTGGTCAGCCAGGTAAATTGCCTATTGGATATCAACTAGGGCTGGGCGGGTCTACTTCGAGTTCTCCATCCCCGTATGACTCGTGGGCTGCGCAACAACAGCAGGAAATTGCGGCTCAAAAGCTTCGAGACGAGCGTGAGAGGGAGTTGCTAAGATCTTTCCAGAAATTAGATATTGCTACCAGTCGTGCGTCATCTACGCTATCTAACCTCTCGAGTCATGCTCCTACTACTTCCCGATCTACATCAAATTCATCATCTACGAAACCGCCGTCGATCATGACCACGACGTCATCTGGCTCTCTAGTCTCTTCAACCTCATCTGGTGCTGCATCGAGTTCAACGTCGAATACTTCCGAGAAATCGGACCCTTCACTCCCTCCATCGCTAGCACGTCATCGACGCCTCTCGTCTAGCCAGCGGCCCAAGAACCTCACCATATCCGCTGCGACCTCTCCAACGGTGCCAACAGCTGCACCTTCCGCTACCGCCACCGCCAACGCCACACCCCAAGTACCCACCCGTCATCCCTCCCACCGTTCTCCCACCTCTCACCACACTCACCGCCCTGGACCCATCGCCCTCCCGCCACCGCCGCACGCCACCTCCTTCCCCCTCGCGCACCACGCACATGGGCCTAACCATAACGCATCCCTTCAGGGCATGATGGGCTACTCGCCACTGCACCACCCGCTGAGCTCGCCGTCCTCACCCCTCTTCCATCCCCACGCTCACGCTGTATCGCACCACCAACAGCAGATCCAGCAGATCCAACAACAGCAGATGATGACGCCCCATGGCCTGCCGCCAATCACGCCCTCCATGCCCTCCTTCAATTTCCTCCCGCCCCCGCCGTCACCTTCTACGAACAGCAAAAACAACACCGGCATGAATAACGCCCCACAACACCACCCTACCTACTCGCCATACGCACATCCGCTATCGAGCCCACTACAGATGCACCCTCACGTGCCCATGCTCATACACGGTCTACCCAGCCCGCCCCTTCACGTACACCAACAACAAACGCATCCAGCGCCGTTCGGCATCACCCCCCTCTCCCCACCCAACACCGGCACCGCGCCCACATTTGCCGCCGCCGCCTCTTCTTCCGCCTCCGCCGCTACCAGCAACGGTAACTCCGGTACCACCACCGCGTACACGCCCCTCACGACCTTCTCCCCCGGCGTCACGATGTCCCCCGGCGCGTTCTGGGGCCGCCCTGGCCAGGGCGCACCAGGCCCGAACCCGATGATCAATCCTGCGGTCGGTGCGCCGGTGCACGCTGTGCATGTTACGCCGGGGCATAATCATGCTCATAACCATCAGGGGCAGGCGGGGGGGAATATAAGCCCGGGGTACTACGGAGTAGGAATGGGGCAGGAGCCGACGGGGTATTTTGATGCGGGGTATTTTCCGCCGATGTATGCGCTTGGGGGTGCGGAAGGAGGAGCGGGAGTGGGAACGGGGTTGGTGGGGAGTAGACTTGTTAATGAGATTTTGAAGGATAAGGTGGAGAAGGAGAGGGATAAGGAAAGGGAAAGGGAGGAAGAAGGGGAGGGAGAGAAGAAGGTAGTGGAAGGAGAGAAGGGAAGTGATAAAGAGACCAAGCAGGAAAAGGGTGTTGGAGTGGAGGAGGCTGTGGATGATAAGCCTTTTGAGGATGGGCAGCTTTGGGGTGCGTTAGGGCCTGGCTCGCCGGGAGAACGCGTGCGCCGGCATTCGAGCACCGCGACGACGCCGTGGCAGACGAACCCGAATGATATGCGCGTCTGGGAGGGGCGGGAACGGGAGAGGGAGAGGGAGAGGGAGAAGGAGAGGGGTTTGGTGGATTTGAATCGGGAAATGGCGTTGATCGGAGAGGGAGGGGGAGCTGCGATTTCGAGGACGCATTCGATGTCGGCGACGAAGAAGCCGCCAAAGATGCAGCCATCCCCGGAGTCGGCTGCTACGGATACGGTGGGTGTGGGTGGGGAAGCGCATCGAGAGGAAGGGACGGGGACTGGGACTCAAACAAGGATTGGAATTGGGACTGGGATTGGAACCGGGACTGGGAATGAGGTGGAGCGTTCGGTTCCGATTCGGCAGGCGTCGATTGAGTCGGCGTCGAGTGTGACCTAGCGGTCCACCCTGCTGGCATTTTCGCTTGCGCTGGAGTACTTACTGTTGTCTTATCTTCTTTCTTTTTCTTTTCCCTTCCCGCGTCTGTTGTGTTTCCTCTTGGTCGTCGTTGGCTCTCCTAGCTCAAGCATCATTTTCTTTTTCCAAGCATTAATCATCGCACCCACTCGCACACACATCACTGATCTCTTCTATTTCTTTGGTATCCTTTACCTTATTTAATTGTTGTCCTGCTCGTAAAATACTGTTCTTCCCGGAGTCTGTCGTACGCATAGTTATTTAGGAACGCATGGCCATGCTGTCTGCATAGAATGGGAAATAAAAATCTTCTTATCAAAGTCGCGTAGTCCGGATCGGGCGACGCGTTGTTTGCCCCGATCAATATGGCCAACGCCTTTCTTCCATTACATCGACTCCTCCCAAATCCTGTCGTTTGTCCTTGGACAACGCCCGTTCGCCCAAATGGAAGTCTCGCTTACTACATCCTAATGTCCCTCGCCCATTGACCCTAGGGGATAATGAATGTCATCAATTCAATTGCGCACAGCCTTCAGAAGGCATATCTTGGCCAAATGCCTTCTTGGGCTGGACATGACCGCCCTGTTCATCTCCTTTGCTTACGATGAGCGGATCTTCGCATATTGGTTCCTCAAAGGCTGAGAGTGGAGGCGGGAATCCAAATGCTGATACTGCACCCGTGAATACTGGAGCCCCGCCAAACCTACAGCGAAACGCCGGCGATTCTGCATCAGTCCTAACATCGTCCACAAAGGTATAATGGAATTAATACTCCCTACCGTTATCTAAGTAGACCTGTACTAATTCACCTTCTATTCTACTAGTCTCAGGCGCGTCGCACAGCCATCTCATTCAAGCCATGGCATTCTGGTGATCGCTACTACCATGATATACCCCAAGACGGGAATCCCTGGGGAAATGTATTTAGAATGGCGCAAAATTTTGACGATGAGATGTGTAGGGCATGGAGAGAGGAAATTGACACCCTGCTCGTTTTCGTGCGTTTTCCTTGCTTGGAACCCTCTTATTAGTCTAAAAGCTATTTCTGTGGATATGTAGGCCGGCCTTTTCTCCGCAGCAGTCACTGCTTTTACGGTTGAATCTTACCGTTGGCTTGCCGAAGACCCTGCAGAGACGTCTATGCGTCTGCTCGTCCAAATATCTTCCCAATTGCGGGACTTAGTCCCCAATACCAACCGTTCAGATCCATCACTAGTGCCACCTACGTCGTTTACCTCGACTCCTTCAGCTGTTCGCGTGAACGTGATGTGGTTCACAAGCCTCACACTAGCACTCAGCTCAGTTTTAATTGGCATCCTGTGCAAGCAGTGGCTGCGCGAATATCAGCGTTACGAAGGTCTATCCGCAAAAGACGCGTTTCCCGTGCGACAACTACGATACGAAGGACTTATTGGCTGGCATGTCCCGAAAATCCTATCGACTCTCCCGCTTCTTCTCCAAGCGGCGCTCGTGCTGTTTTTCGGGGGACTCCTCGATCTATTGTGGACTCTAAACTGGATCGTAGCGTCCGTCGTGACGGTGATTGTAGGATTGGCCATGCTGATGTTGGCTACTACCACTTTCCTTCCTTGCCTCCAGCATCTACTCCATTTCTCGACCCTCCAGCCTACCGATGAACCGGGCCAACAGTGCGCATACAAGTCACCGCAATCATGGGCCTTCCATCTCCTCGGAACGTGGGTCGCCAGCGTTTGCGCTCATCTTCGAATGAGATTGTTCGGTGGGACTGCTATTGATTATCTGCAGTCAACATCGTGGGTGCCTCAACGTAACTGGGTGCAATTTGATCTAGATTGGCAGAGTCATGGGAATTACACCGAACGGGGGATTTGCTGGATTGAGCAAACGTTTTCTCGTAACGTCCAAACTGTGCACCATATCTACTCATGCCTTGAGAGTTCGGGAAACGGCGTGGCTGGGCGTTGCGTCTCCCGTATCATCGAGGAAATCTGGAATCCCCTCGTTCCCCTCGTCGGAATGCTTCTGCCCACCTTTCAACGCCCCGAAATCCACGACGAACCGGAAAAATCGATAATTCAGGACCTAATCCTAATGAGTTACCTTGTAATGCATCATCGGTCGGACAGAAACTTGGCAAATCGCTGCGTTGAGCAATGTGTTCGAATAATGAATACATCTACGGACGAAGCCCTGACTTCGATCGTATTGGAAGTCCTGAACATTGTCGTGTCTCATGCTCATCCATCCGAAGGTTCGTTTACCTCGCTTCCTATTCTCAACATCACTGCCGACACGCCGCTAGACCTTTACGAACAGCTCTTCGCATCAGTCAAGGCGCTCTTCACCCATGACCGCATCACGAATTCAAACATCGATTCATTCTTTATCACCTTCAACCTGCTCCGCAGTCTCCCAGGTGAAGATCTAGCAAACCGACCTACGTTTACACTCCTCGAGGAAGTTGACGCATGGCTACGCCGATCAATGGAATCCAATATCTCTGCAGACGATAAAAATCACCGCATAATACGCTGCCTAAGGGGGATGAGCACCACGTATTGGTCCCCGCTTGCGCAGACACAGATCAGCGAGGCAAGAAATCTCGTCGGATTCGACGTCACTGTAGCCTTTGTGCGTTTGCTCGACGACCTGCTGTCTACTTCGCCTGAAGCGGCTTTGTTGCTGTCGCCGTGGGCCGAAGAGACTTGGCAACTAACGAAGAATGAGTTTCTCGTAATATGATCCGTACTTTGCAATAGAAATGTATTGGGCTTCCTAATCCAAGCCACACCTCATGTGACCGCTGCGAGGCGGACCTATGAGCCTCGTGGTATCCCAAAATACGGCAGCCAATGGACGCACTAGTTGTCCAATGTCCTCATCCGACAAGACGGCCCTCGTTCCCATTTAAGTTCGGTTAGTTCGACCTGTACACGCTTTCTCATATCTGTCATAGTGTGTGTAGAGCTCTCGCAGGACCATCGACAATAATAACTGAACCCAGCATTGTTAAGCCGGTTGCAGTTGCTCGTTCTGGAACAGGATGCTTTGCAACCTTGGTTTTGTCAGGCTCAATCTCGTACTCAAGAACAGTCTCGTAGGCATACCGTAAGGCATATCTCGAATGCCAACGCATTATGCGATTCTTTTTTTGGATTCTTTACATCGCGGCTCCTGCTGCTCTCCTTTCACGACCCGACCCTACGATGCCTAACTATGGGTTAATATAAGTTATCGAATCTGCTACGTTTCGCAGTCCTCCTGGCAGTTGCAAGGGACGAATACTATCGTGCGAGGGTGTGCTTGTGGCCGCCCAAAGATGCGTCGGGGTCAGAAAAGATATGGTGCTCGCGATTGCCTGGCCAAGATCCTCGATTCGACTTGGACTACACTCAAGAATATATTGAAACGTTCTCTGGCGGCGCAACAATGCACGGAAAAATGATCCGCTCCCCTTATCCAGGAGTTACAGGAGTAGTCCAACTGCCGAATGCGTTGGTTCGTGGACCTTGGTTCAAAATTTTGTTCCAACGATTTTCGACCATAGGGGAAGGTTTTATGAGCTCGCCAAAGTCTATTCGTGGGTTTGTTTTTGCCGCTCCGGCTGTATCTCTAACCCGATCGAGTCTTGTAGGAATTTGCGAGCAGTTCTTAGCTCCATCAGCTTTGGGAGCCTTCCGAAGATAGAACCTTCATTTGCGGTGTCACTGGATACTCGGACCCTGTGTGCGAACAGATGGCCTGAACCGCGCAACGTAACCGAAGTCCGAGGATTTTTGGGAACGGCAGGCGTAGGGCGTAAATGGATCAGGGGGTTTTCCTTGATCTCGAAGCCACTGACTCTTCTGACAGATACTCACGTGCAGGAGTCCACATTTCGTCATAACGTGGGTGCACTAAGCGAGCACCTCGAATATTATTATCGCACTCCACGCATACGACAAGGCCAGTACGCACAATGTGAAAACCAATAAGTACCCAATTGCCATAGAGGTTTCCTCTCGGACCATCTGAACCTACGGGCCACTCCGGATTAGCAGAACTGAACAAAATCTGACAATTCTGCCTTTTACATACCGCTATACATGGTTCAATTCATATAGCTCCTTACAGAAATAGACTCCTGAGGTTCGTCTTATAAACAGACAGCTGAGAGAACTCCCACCTACTGATGTTATCCATCGTCTTCTGGTTTTTGTACCTCTTTTCCATTGCGGCTCGCGCTTTCCTTGATGCATGTCCTATATCTATTAATCCGGATTATGACTTCATAGTTGTCGGGTCTGGTGCTGGAGGAGGGCCACTTGCATCCCGCCTTGCAGAATCCGGCTTCTCAGGTATTCTTTACATGCTTTGACGAGGTGTTCTCTCTCTAATGATTATTACAGTCCTCCTGGTAGATGCAGGTCATGAAGTGGTTAACTTCAATACCACACTGCCAGCATACAATCTGAGGTCCCTTGAAGGTGCGTCTCGGGTATTCAGATGTTGAATGATACCCATTCTTCATTCAGATCCTCAAATCGAGTTGAATTACACTCTTCAAGAATTTCCTGATAGCTTCCCTATTCAGAGGGATGATTCGTGGTAAGATAGCGCTCCCTTTTATTGGAGCGGCGGTGAGGAACATGCCAGTATTCAGGTATCCCAGAGCAAGAGCCCTAGGAGGATCAACAGTGATGTTTCTTGCCCTTAACAAATCTGGACTCGCTGTTGACATAATCCTCAAGGTCCACAATGCGATGATCAACATCATTGCCGGCACTCGACAGGATTTCGATGGGATAGCTGGGTTGTTCAATGACGAATCATGGTCGAGGAACAGGATGCAAGATTATTTTCGTCGCATTGAGGACAATAAATACCTCATTCCTTTGCTCGCACCCGATCACGGCTTTAACGGATGGCTCAAAACAACCACTCTCCCGCTTGATGTCTTTGTTCATGACCCTCTACTGCTAGGTTAGCTTTTATCGCTTGAGTGCCTTTCACATCGACTGATAACTCTCTTAGACCCACAACTTGCTGCACTGGCAGCATCAATTCCTTTGGCTGGACTCCCAATTCTTGATCTCAACTCGATCGCAGAAGACGGAAGCTCGGGAGTCAACTCACCTAGTGCTACGGTCGACGAGAATCACATCAGATCTTCTGTACACGAGCGGTTACAAAGTGTGCAAAAATCTAGCCCTGGGCGACTACACTACTCGCTGGATACCCTAGCGATAAAATTGCTATTGTGCAACACTACGCAACGAGTTTCGGCTTACGGCGTACAACTGGTTCCTGGTGCGGCGTTACCAGTAGCCAGCAACTTTGCGGGAAAGACTACCCTAAATGTGCGCAACCTCACCGCGCGACACGAAGTCATCGTTAGTGCCGGGACGTTCCAAAGTCCGCAACTAGTACGTCGCGTATTAGCCAATGGAATACCCTACTGAAATTACATGTCCTAACGGGCAGCTGATGGTGTGTATTCTCTCATATAGAGCTTTTGAGATATTATGATTATCCCACCACGTCATCATTTAGCTCTCTGGTCTTGGTGATGAAGGCCATCTTCGCGAACACGGGATTGAACCCGTCGTCCACCTACCAGGGGTTGGAAGCAACCTTCAAGGTCGGTCAATCCAGGCAATTTTAGGGGTTGTTGAGCCGTTCTCGACTTCATAAAACAGATCATGATGAAATATCCGTCATCTGGCGCTTAAAGAACAACTTCACGTTGTTCAATCGGTGCAAGTTCCTTTCGGACCCAGACCAGGACCCATGTCTCCAAGACTGGCTCGAGTCGGATCACGAGAATCTTTACGCCTTCAGCGGAACCTTCGGCGCGGTCATAACGCAGTCGTCATCAAGCCTTCCAGCACCGGACATCCTGACGTATTTTGCCCCTGCCTCGTTTCCGGGCTTTTTCAGAGGTATTTATCAGGACTTACTCCAATTAGTCCATGGCCCCTAACTCGACGGCCACAAAGGAGCCCCGCAGCAAGTAGCAGACAATCACAATTCTCTTACTGCCGTCGTCCTAAAGGGCCATCCATCTTCGAGAGGGACGGTACGCCTGACAGGTTCCCACCCGCAAGATCCTCTGGATATCCAGAAGCTTCATTTCCAAGCGCCAGATGGGCCAGCAGATGTCGCTGCGCTTCGCGAAGGGATCCGACGCGCCCGCGATATTGTGAAGCTCTCACCCCTTGGCTTATTCGTAGATGCCGAGGTCTCCCCTGGACAGAACGCTACCACGGATGAGGGGATCGATGATTACATCTTCAATCACGTATTCGGTATCTGTGCCTGTAATAATGCATCATGATCGAGAGCTCACCGCCTGTGTACAGGACATCATGCCTGCTGCACAAATGCAATGGGTCCTGCTGATGGTGCGCAACTCAGCGAAGAAAGCTGGTCAATGCCGTGCTGACTCATTTATTTCTATAGACTCCAACGCAGTTCTGGACGGTAACTTCCAAGTGAGGGGTGTGGATCGGCTGAGAGTGGTCGATGCTAGTTCCTGGCCCAATGTCCCTGGATTTTTCATAACCACTCCGACCTATATGGCAAGCATTCCCTCACAACAACGTAACCTCTTATAGACCCACTTCGCTTTCAGATCTCTGAAAAAGCGGCAGATGTCATCGTTGCAGCAGCCAGAGCCCGTAGTAATTTGTGAAGAGACCCGAGGCTGATCGCCAATCCGAAATGCCCGATACTTATAAGCGCCTCATTTTGATTCCCATGGAGATATCGAACAATTCCTTTTCGTTGCAATGTATTCGTATACAATACGTTTGTTATTTATTTTCCACTCTTCAGCTCCCGTGTTCTCGAAGCGGCTCTTAGATGAGTGTCAGCTTGAACGCAAAGATGTTCGTGAAAGCTGACCTATAAACAGAAAATGAGCCACAACTCTCACAGGTCGTTGCATCATTCTAGCCCTCTTGACGGTATCTTGGCCGCTTGATTACTTATGTCAGTGCAAGTCCGGGTGCAAACAAATTACCACGCACGACGTGTCTTCCATGTCCTCGAGAAGTGGGAACGGCGACAGCTTTCGACAAGTCCAACTTGATCAAGTCATGCTGGCCATGATCATGGGTACTGTGATGTTGGTTTCTCATATTCGTATTTTCCTTATGGCTGCAGCTTGGATCGAGGAGAGACGTTTTGAATGTGTTGGAGCTTACTCTCTGCGCTAAAATCTTCGGAAGACGCCGGGCAAGTCTAGCAGAAGCCACACGAACTTCTGGATACAATATCGTATTCTGGAGTCCAGTTTCTTAAGTTTCTTCATCGGAAGTCTCGCCAAGACCATGGAATCACGAGTACACTTTCCTTGGTAACGTCTCACGCGAAATGCCTAATCGTTGCTCTCGCGCTTGATCCAGACTTCAGGAAGTCATGACATCCATTATCCGGGTATTTCGAGCGAGGGATATCAGTCAACGAAAACCAGTACTCTACCCCCATTCAACCTGTGTCATTTTGTGGCGTCGGGTCTTCTCTTTCATTCAGTTGACACTTCAAGAAGCCGGCCAGAGTCCTGGGCCTATAAATTACTTGCCATGGGAGGGATTCGGTTTTTCATCCGCCTTCTCCCAGTCTTCCTGACCTGTGTCTCGTCCTTTTTTCGTTCTTCGAACCAGACCTGGTGTCTTTACTGAGTCGACTCATTTCGTTTTCACCAGTCATTCGGCCAGCTTTCTGAAGTTCTTTCTTCTTCGCCCCCTTTCGTTCTTACTCCTCGCCCTTTTAATTCACGTTACACACTGCGATGCGCTTCACTCTGTGCTTGCTCGCTTTGACCTTGGCCGCTGGTGAACTTGGTACTCAGGCTGGTATGTCCCTCGCAGCTTCGCACCTTTGCGCTCTATCCAACGCGGAATGTACCTGGAACAGCACCTCTGGGCGTTGCAAAATGCGGCTTGGCCCGCCTCAAAACTGCTGCAAGCATGCAAGCGGCCAACGATGCCATTGACACCATGGCCACCCTCGCTCTCAAAGCAAAGTAAGCCAGCTTCTTTACATCTCCTCTCAATCCCAAGATTCGTGATCTGACCATTTGGAAACCATTATCAAGTGATGCTGCGATGGCTGATGCTGTCAGCGACGCCCAAGCCGGACTGCAGGACGCCGGCGGCGCGTTCCAGGGCATCGTGGGTGCGGTCCGCAACAAGGTCGCGGCAAAGGCTGCGGGCGCGGGGCTCGGGGCTAAAGGGCTCCAGGGTCTGACTGCTGCCAAGGCAGCCCTCGACAGCATCAAGGCGTGAGTATCCTAGTCTGTCACTCGTACGCTGCGTCAGCACTCACGATTATGGTCTCCACATTTAGTGCGAAGGGCGGCGCAGCTGCGGGACCCCTGGCCAACGCAAAGGCTAAGATTGTAGAGGCGCTGACCAACGGGAAGCAAGTTGCCCAGTGTGGCGATGCCGCTGCTGCTGATGCAGGAGCTGCCAGCGCGACCGCTACCGCTGCCTCCGCCACCGTATCCGCTTCCGCAGTTGATGCCACGGCCACCGATGCCGCCGCCACCGATGCAACAGCAGTGGACAACCAAGCCTCCGCCACTGACGCCGCTGCGCCGGCTCCCGCGACCAGCAAGCAGACCAACACGCAGACCGCCACCTCCAAGAACCAAGCCGCGGCGAAGACTGGTATGTGTTCCCCCTTGCATCGTACGAGTCATATCCAGAACTGAACGAATCATCGATGATATTTAGAGAAACGCCAGTTCCTCAAGGCTCTCGGGGGGATCGGCTGCAACGTCGCCCGCGTCCAAACTGTGGCGAGCCTCGCTGCATCCAGCAAGGCCGTCTCGAAACTGAATACAGCTGCCTCTGCGTAAGCCCCTCCTTTCTGCCCGCCTCACGTGCGCTCAATAACCTTCTTGCTTCTAGTGATGCCGCCGCTGCTGGCGCAGCCACAACCGCAGCCGATGGTCTCAACAGCGCCAAGGCCGGCATCGCCACCATCGCAAAGAACATTGTGGCTGGCCAGGCGCCGTCTGAGGCCGCACGCACGCAGGTCGAGGACGGACTTAACGCGGCGAAGACGGCGCTCGCCGGGATCACTTCGTACGTCGTCCTAGAGGCTTTCTAGTGTTTGGTCGTTGATGATGGTTTGGTCATTGCACAGGACGGACCCGGCAGTGACGGCCGCTGTGGCAGACGCGGCTGCGAAAGTCGACAAGACGATCACGGCAGGCGGAAAAGTCGTGGCCAAGTGCTGAGCGATGTGTTTTTTCTTTTCGTGTCCAGCGAGGTAACGGGGAAGGACTTTGTATTTTCGAGAAAGCCATGGACTTTGGGTGATGATACACGAGATCAACCATACATGAGTTACACTTTGTATTCTAGGGACATTCACATTACTGTCAGTTAGCCTTGTGGAATCAATAGGCGCATTATACATTACAGTTGCATGGACATGTTGAGTGACTCGGATGTCCGGTTGAAGCTTGAGAAGAACGCGGAGTTGTGGGAAGCATTACAGTGTGTATGTCGCGGGTAGTGTCTGAAGATAAATACATAACCGGGTAAAGAAAGGGAAGGACAGGGGGATCGCTCTCGTTGATAACGTTAGGTGATGTGCGGAAGAGTTCTGAGCCGTTCTGAGATGGAGAACCTGGGAAACCCCACGACACAACGGAAGAAGAAATGAGAAACCACTAAGAGATGCGAGTCACGCGAGCACAAAAAAGTCAAGAAAACCTATGATGTCTTGCCCTCCATCGTCTGCTCCACCAACTCGCCGACCCACCGCTCGAACCGCTCCTGATCCAGGGTGCCTTGTTCATCGAAGAAGGCATTGTACTCCTTTGATCCTTGCGTCTTGCCTTTAGCGAGGAGCGACTTGCCACCGCTGGTAGACCGCACGTAGTGCAGTGAAAGGGAGTACTCAGGGGGGTTCATCTTTTTCACGGGGTTAGTAGTTGAGGATATGGTGATTCTCTCCGTGATTATCTGGGAAGGGACAGATATGAGTGACACCGAAAAAAGGAGTGTAAGGGAATGATGTACACACCCTCTTGGAGAATGTTTTGCGTTTTCCGACAAACACGATCTCGCCTTCCACGAAATACGCGTAGAGGGCCTGTAGGGTTGTGAGGGCGATATAGCTAGGTTTCCGCCGCATCAGGACTGAGCTGAGATTTTGGGGCCGAAACAAAGATAGACTCACAGCAACAGCCCAGCCCACACCACCGGTTTTGACTTCTCAAACTCGACTTTATATCCGTACAACGCTGTACCAGCAGCAACAAACACGCTTAACCACCCCAGTGCTAATCGTACATCCGTGTGAAGGTGTATCTGCTTGAATAGGTCGGGCCGAGCGAGGTACTAGACAAAGACATTCAGCGTGCCGCTTAGGCGCCGAAAGGGTGACTCACGCGTTTCAGCGCATCGTCGCAGGCGTGTTTGAGGTCTATGACATTCACGTTGTTGACCTTGACGACCTCGCGGTCCCCTGTTGGGACGGGTATGCTGAGGGGCCCTGCTGGGCGCTCAGGGGACGACGCAGCTGACGAAGTGGCGCCAGAGCGATTTGGACTCGGCGTACGCGGGTCACGACCATTTTTTGCTGATTTTCTTGTGGGAGCCATTGAGTTGGATGATGAGGAAAGGGTTAGAGGTGACCAAGGATGGGCATGGGCTTGGTGGGAGTTGTTGACACTCGCCGACGTGTCGTCTCGTGTCAGATTCCCTTTTTTGGAACGCTTGACCATCACATTATCATCCGACTGCATCTGGACATCCTTCAGCAGCCCGACCCCTGTGTTCACTCTGGGCTTGATGACTGTCTCGACTTGTTGTAATAATTCAAATGCTGAACTATCTCAAGTTGGCGAATCTTCCCTGCATGACTGAATCGAAGCTCTCAAATAATCGGTCCCCTAATTGTGGCTGGAATGTGATAGTGTTGCTCTCCTGGCCAGCGGGATGCCCATCGTGTGGGCATTCGAAGTGACTCTCATTTTTTTGATTGACGAAAACCACTCTGGTGCTGCATTATCCGTCGATGAACCCCCTCCATATATGCAATAAATCTTGTTCATCGAGCCAAAAGTCGTCCTCACTGGTGTTCCTTTGCCAAAGCTGGTAGGCAGACTGTGATATGCACAAAATCACGAAGCCGGGCCTAAGATTTATGTTTGGGTTCTCGACATCCAGTTTTTATTATGGACCACAGACAAACGTGACACGACTTGAAGGACCCGCGCCGCCAGGTCAAAGGCAGCTATCGTTTCGTCGGGCGTCCATCGTGGAGTGACGGCGCCACGACTCGGCGGATACTCAAGCACTGGGGATCGCCACTGTCCTACAAAAGTACTTATGGGTAAGGCGACAATCGCAACGACATCTTTCACTGCTCTGCCAGGACGCATGTATGCAGACTCATCTGCGTAAAGTTTTTCCGTTCGTTATTCAGCAGGATGGCGCATGGAAGCACGCGGGCCTATAAGTTGGGGTTGATCAAGGCTGGTCCTGTAACTACGAGATCACTTGGTCGAAACAAGTTGCCGTTATGAAGGCGCATCATGGGTCGGTGCCTTTTTCTCCCTCGTGGATCTCTGTGGCGACGAAAACGGTCTCACCCAATGTACGCATGCGCTGTAATGCCTCACATCAGGGTGCTGTCCAATGTTCTGTCCTCAATATGCTCGTCTAGTCCGCCGCTTGATTATATCGGAACCCATCTCACCCCATCCTCACCGTAAATGACAGTTTCTTCTGTTGAGAAGGGTTCTACACCTTTTGCACATAGTTCGTTTAAGAAGCACGATCCCTGGTCTACATGTTGACAGCCCCTCAATCAGCCCACATATCATAGACGTTTTTAGCTGACGATCACACCGCCCAACGTCACATTCGCTGGTAATCTCAACCGAGTTAATTCACTCGGTCCATGTTTTCCTCCCGTATTGGGAATCGGAAGCAGGACGACCGGGGAAGCTTTCCAGCACCTCACGATTGACATGCTATGGGGCCTATCTTTCCTATATGCACTCCTGCTCCACTTTCGATGGTGACATGCCATGCTTGACTTGGTCTTGCCTCCTGAAATAATCAAACAATCAACCGCAATGTATCCCTTGCAAGCCACGTTCTGCATGGGCTTGGAGGCTCGTCATCCGCGGAGTCTTGACATGGTTATAAAACCAGGCATATTACAGTCAATCCTTCGATGGCTGTACTCTTCCGTAGTCTATAGGCAGGGCTATTCGGGTCGACTGACTTGCCTCGATATGTCACCTCGACTTGACAAAGAATATCATTCAATGATGGCAGGGTACCCTAGATACCTGGCTGTAGCACGTCACATGGATCATAAATTGGATTCCTTGGACATTTAGGTAGCTGTCCTGACTTCGCTATGTCTCTTTAGATTGATGATCACGGTCGTGGCCTTTGCTGACCCAAGTAAGTCACCGCCGCCACTGAAGAATAAGCGCCTTTACCTGCATAAAAGCCTTGGATATTGTCAATAAGGAACCAGAAAAGCAACTCCTACTCTCAGTCACCGTACCCCTACCCTCTTCTCTACACCTCATAACAGGTGAGTGCACACGACGCACTGTCACCGCCGCAACCTCTAAATTTGACGGTTCATTGCAATTTTGTTCACAGATCAACATGGCTAGCTCCCCGTGCGGCCAATGCGGAACCACCACCACCACCATCACTAGGACTGGATGGCAAGGTTAGTCGGCCCATAACTGGGCGATCGAATGAGGCTCAGAATCGGTGTTTCCACAGGCAAGTCGTGCAGCTGCAAGCAGGACACTTGCGGCAAATGCAAGTCCATCAAAAAGTTTGTGTACTCGTGCGTCAGTCACGCCAGCAGCAGAAAGAAGTAGAGGGCTCCCCGGGATATTATTACCAGCTTGCAGTACGTCATCGGAGTAGTAGCGAGGTTGAACCTGTGCTTCTAGTGGATGGGATAAATGCTTGAAGATGTTTTCTATGTTTTGTGAGCGGATCTTACGTTGCGGGGAGGTGAAATGAGGCGATCCCCCGTTTGAAGACCCCACTCCTGTGGTCGTTGCAAAATGACATATGGCGGTCATGGTACGTGGTGTAAGCATTGGAGCTTTTCCCGCTGTCTCATTTCGGCCGTTCCTGTTGAGATGCACTCCCATCGTAAGGTTGCAAACAGCATAAGGGATAGAAAAAAATTCACGCAACTTCGCTCTTCATTAGATGTCATGCATGTAGATCGGAGGCAAATGTGAATTCAAACCCAGATCGCTCATTACTTCGGCATTCCCCAAATCGTCGTCTCCTTGCTTCTTGACACGCTCTTCTGTGCCAACAAGATGGCTAAGGGTGCAGGGGCCGAGAGAATGATGATGGGATTACGGCGCCTATCATGTATGTAAGCCCCACAGCCTCTTAACAACAGGAACTCGATGGTGGTGTGCTGCCAACGTTGACCGTCCTAAAAGCCAACGCGTCACAAGCGACATTGCTAGGAGCACACGAGCTTGAACGCCCTCGAATCCTGCCCTGAAGGTGATGAATCACATTAATTGCATCGTCGTAACTCACTACGTGGATAGTTACTTGAGATTAGTACCACCATCGACGTTGCCGGATTCACGCATGCCGAGCGTAGCACCCTCAAAGTCAAGTTCAGTCCTACCACCGACGGAAAATGTCCCGGATACGTCGACCCTGGTCAGTCCCAAGTGACTGTGCTAATATATGCTCTTGTAGTTCCTGACTAGGCTCTTGTAATAGCCAAGACGCAGTAAACCCTGGCATACGGAGGATCCGTATCGCTACGCTGTTCCTAAGCCTGAGGAGCCTTGGAAACACTGTCACACCCTTGTCCAAAAGTATGACAAGGGTATGCTTGACGCCTGGAAGGATGAAGTAGACAAATTACTCATTTTCGTATGTTATGCTCACTCTTGTGATGTGCAGTGCGTAAAGCTCATCAATGACTCTCCAGGCCGGACTATTTTCTGCTGCAGTTACTGCGTTCACGATTGAATCTTACAAATGGCTTCAAGAGGAACCTACCGAGACATCCGCGCGTATACTGAAAGCAATCTTGCTCGAGTTGAAACACATTCCTCTTACGGATGCCGCTACACAGGCCAAGACCCCAGGCTTCGCGCTATCATCAAATGTTGTACGAATCAACATATTTTGGTTCTTGAGTCTTACTCTTAGCTTGACGACCGTTCTCCTTGGGATACTCTGCACACAGTGGATCCGAGAATATCACCGCGACGCACATATTCCTCACAAGGACGCAATAGCGCTCCGGCAAATGCGTTATGAGGGCTTCGTGACGTGGAAAGTACCCACCATCTTGTCGTCACTCCCCCTGCTTCTGCAGTCCGCCCTAATTTTATTCTTCGGCGGTCTTCTGGAACTGCTGTGGTCACTCAACAGATATGTGGCAATATTTGTGACTGCGGCTGTCAGCCTGGCCATCCTCTTCCTCGCCCTCACAACAATTGCGCCATTCCTTCAATATATCGTCCTCGGAGAAAAGGACTTTCATGCAGTACAATGTCCATATAAATCACCCCAGTCATGGGCTTTCTTTCGCCTCGGGCTCCGTTTCCTGTGGCTCCTCACCAAACCTTCAAGGACAATGAATGGATCAGTTTTTAACCTGCTTAGAAAAGTACAGCGCTCTCTACACGACCAGAATTGGATCGATCACGACATACGGCAGTGGCGGAGGCTGCGTGGTCCAGACGATCTTATCCATGGCATCACTTGGATAGACGAGGTCTTCACCCAAAACCTCGACGCCGTTTACGCCGTTTATCACTGCCTCCTGGACCTGGATATTCCAAGTGCAGCACATGTGATCTTTAATCTCAACCCTAGGGCAGCAGCTTTGAATCTTGCTGTAGGGAGTCATGCGTCCCAGCTTCCGTCCCAAAAGAAAGACAATATAAGTGCCGCATTCTTGGAATTACACCACCGCACACATTCGACTCTCACAGCATCGTATCTCGAATCCGTTATCCGAATATCCAACACTCAAGATGTTCTTCCATTTATCGATTGGCCCGTTCGTGACATTTTGACGCTCCCACCTGGTTTGTCCGAAAGATTATGGTTTATTGTTTTTGCTCAATCACGCTCTAAACAGATATCGTCGAGCAATTCTTTATGTCCGTTGCCTCGATGATAGCTCGCGACCTCGTCACAGCGCCCAACGCCATAATCATTTGGGCCCTCCTGCAGCGGGTCGTGGAGCGAAGCGACTGGGTTTTACGCGACTGGGAATCTTACTCTGAATTAACGGTCTCCATCATCAAAGAGTTCGAGCTATGGTTGACGCGATTCAGCCCAGGGCTCGAACAGAAGGACCGGCTGTCGATATGTATCTACGGCATGGTCAAGGTATTCAGGTCCTCTTTCGACTTTTACCCGGACGGGAAGGAGTATCCTGGGTTCCAAACGGTAGTCTCATTTGTGCTCACCCTCAATAGGTACATGGAAGGAGGTGTGATACCCGGGACTCTCGCACCTTATGTCAGGCGGCGCTGGGAAGAATTAGTCGCTCGCTGCTGTCCTCGGGTATGGCCCCAGGACGGGGCAATCCTCGAAACGGTCGTGAAGCCAAAAACACCCGCCGACGATGCACAGGATTAGATGACCCGTAGCCTATATCGAAAGCATTTTGTCCACTAGATCTTTTCATTCCCCGTCATCAAATCCTAAGCCCAGATCGATTCATGCGCCCCGGAATGCCAACCTGGGAGGAGATGATTGATAACACCCCCGATGTCGACAGCTTTCTCTATTGACGCAACATCATGGGAGAAATGAGTCTTCAAACATGACAGGAATTGGGCAAGCAGGTCGGGAGGGACCGACGCCAGAAGGTAAGAGGATAAACCATCAGAGATCTTTTGTAGGATCAGTAGTGATGGGTCAAACCATGGTACCCCAACGGCATTTGTGACTCGGATTTTCGATTCGAGATGATAAATCTCGAGACGCGGGTGTGTGTGGACATAGAAACCGAGTACGATCGTCGAGAAAACCCCTTCCTCGTTGGAGCATCGTAAAGAGAGCTTGGATCATCTAATAATCCGTGAAAATGGTCCGCAAATTCGGGATAGGTCTCGCTGACCGCTTGGACCAGTTCTGTTATAGTCATGGAGAGATGTCAACGACCTAGCGATACGAGACTATCTGCGGCGGATCGACCAAACGAGCCTTTGTGGGATCAGGTCTACAAAGTTTAGGATTAGACGATGAAATGCCCAGGACTGGGGCGAGTTGAAGGGGCATTGCGCAATGTGAAGATCGGTAATTGGGGTAATGATGTATTGGAGAGTGGGCGCAATCGTTGTGACTATGACTCGGAGGAAAAGGAGTGCCACCCACTGCTGTGGAGACGAAGACGGCGAACCTTCGAAGCCTGTGTACATAACTGCTAGGGTCCACACGTTAATCGGGACTCAAATGGTGTCAAGCGACGGTTATATAAACTAAACTGGGCTGATTGCATTGACTCTTGGTACTTATGTGATTGACCGTTGTGGACCAGTTTAGCAGACACAGATTGAGGTTACAAGGGGATGGGGATAGAAACATAGCACAAGGAAGGGTACTGGTTGTTCCACGCCTCCCGCCTATCCCTAACTCTATCACTGCCTCAATACTGTGCCGTGCCTTACTATCCCACTAAGACTTGGAAGCGTCTGATATGCAGACCATGTATAAAGGTCGCTTGAATCGGAATAGATGTATTTGCCTGTCTCCTCGTGTCAGACCTGCATTCACGGGACCGAAAAATATGATTCTCACCGCTGTTGAATCCATCGGCATACCTAGATTATGATGAGGGAGCAAATATTAGCAGAAGCTACTGGTCAAATCAAAAGAAGAACGCACAGGCGGAATTTTCCATTGGGAAGGACAGTTATACAAGGACCCTCTGCTTGGCCCCATCCAGCGAAGTTACCCGTTTGCACGAAGGTGTAAGGACCAGTGAGCGAAGAAGCCACTGCATGCTCGACTGTCTTTTTCCCGTTGCTTTCGGCCTTCGAGAAGATGTGATATTGGTTGCTATGGATTGTCAGTAAGCCGGCAATCCGTCGCAGCAGCGCGTTAAGAGCTCACTTGAAGTAAACAGGGAAGGTGTCAATGTACCCCAAACCTGCATTTGAGATCCCTGAGAGAACGACAGGGCCCGACCATGATTTCAGAGTTGAGTCGGTGGAGGTGAATGCATATGGAAGGAAGGGTCCGTAGCTTCCGGTCGAGAGCGAGACAATTATGTTCAGCTTTCCGGTCCTGGGGTCTTTGAAGAATTCCTGTGGTACCAACATTGGGCTGGCAGTATCGCTGAAAGATCAAAGCAGACAGCTCACAGGCGCCCAAGTATTGACCGGCGTGATCACAGATGATGCAGTCGAAATTGTCGCCACTAACGTCCAGGTTTGAAGGTTTGTGCTGCTCTGTCCGTTGCTTATTGACCGGAAGCTCGATCATGACGTTGTTTAGACATACCGCAATGGCGAAATTTGTGCCCGACCAATTCGTCGTGTCTAAGGGACGTTCATCACTTGCTGTCCCTACGAATGGGAGCCAAATCCATGCCACATACAGCAAATATAATATTTCCCGCTGGTCCGGCAGATTAGTATGGGGCGCGTATACATTGGAGAAGCCGCGCACTCACTCAGTGTGCAAAATGAGGCTGGGATCTCTGATAAGACCGGTTGGTGGCGTATACGCTGGTCCCTTGACGATGGAGAAATTTGTCCCGTCGTTAGAGGTGTACACATATAGATTTGATTCGGAGGCGGACGTGAACGCAGTGAAGACGTAAGGAGCCGCGACGGCGCGTTTAAATGCCTCAAGCGTAACGGCGGGTGTGGTCGAAGTGATACTGGCATTCGTCAGGGGCGAGGCCAGAGTACAGACCAAGGAAAACAAGAGAATCACTAGAAGGCTTGCGAAGGACATATCGTCGTGCGGAACAAGTCATGAAAACAGTGGGCCTTGGATGGTATTTATGCATGGTCATTGGAGAAATTGCACGACCATCGCGTAGTCTTGTGATCTCCAGCGGCGTTCTGGCGGGCCGCGCTATGTAGATGGACCGCGAAGAGCGCAAGAGGATGCAACAGGTCTGCCAGTGGGCTAGAAAATGGAGCTTTGTTGGGTCTGCAGAAGCGAGTTCTTTGACAATTCATCGATTACGGAGGAGAGAAACGATGATATTACTAGCCACCTGAGCGCAGGCGGTGAAAATGTAGTAGCAGGTACTGTCCAACCGATGCTCGGCATAACACAATTGTCGGGTGGTCTTTTGGGTAGCTTCGGAAAAATATAAGAAGCTCTGGCCGTGTGCCACTTGACTCCACGAGCTCCACGCTTTGGCCAGAGTTAATCGGATGCAACCAGGGAGGGACTGTATGATACAGGAGGCCTAGGCTGCGGTGAGACGTGCAGTTGTCGTCGTGGTCTGGTTGGTACGGTACTGGGTAGAGAAAGTTGCGTGGCATTCGGGAAGGATAATTATTTTCATGAATATTTTTTGAAAATTTGTTCGGAGTTTCTTGGACTTCCCGCCTGTATGACCATGTTGCACCGTCAACACGCGCCTCTGATTAAAGCTATCCCTGCCTAATGAATGGAGGGACGACCGATTGTGTCCGTCTAGGAGAGACTAATCACTGCCCCCCTTCTGATAGGCTCAAATCTAGTTCACGAAAACCGACGCTTGAAGATGCCAGCATAATTGCCGCATTTTGGACGATGTTTTCTCGGCTACCTTCTGCTACTCTACCTCTCCTGTACGTCACATAGAGTGGCAGCCCAGAAGCACGTTCCCAATCCTGACACTTGCAGATTCACAGCTGTTTCAAGATGGGCTGCGCCTGCCATCATCTGTTAAGAATCGGAGCCGATGATCACGGTACAATCTCCGGTACAGTACTGTTCTTGACAGAATTGTGCTGGGTCAAGGTTTCTGTGGAACACGTTTCAAAAGTGTTTCTTGGGATTTGAGCGGACGATCGCCTTCACTAAGACCGGTATGGTATTCGTGTACCCCCGAATACTGGGGGAGGTATCCACTTCCATCTGCTGTGAGCCTTCATCCCCAACCAGAAGATAAAACCGTACGTATTCCTGGCGTTTGTATATGGTTCGTCGGTTCCAGGTTTCTTGTTCGTGCATGATATCTTTGACTCAAAAGACACCGGAAAGACCGAAGACTCCACCATCGTGAAAACCCCATTCCCTTATCGCTTCTGCCCAGAGGACAGGGCGTATTCTGCCGCAATTCCATGTTCATATGCATTCAATGGTCACCGCCGTACGGACGTAGATACCTGTCACGTCATGTCCTACATGGTGTCCTTACCTCCAACTGCGGACCGTTTCTGAATTTATGAACTGGGGATATTGATGTAAGTCTCACAGTTGAATATCACATGAATTACATGCTGAAGTCGTCAACCTGATCCTAGTTTATCCGACTCCGCAGCTACGAGTCTGCATTAACCACGTAAATTAATTATCCAAGCTTGTTGTCCGGCGCCCGAGGTGAGCACATCTGTCCTTGGCCAAACATCCGTTCGTTCGGGAGCCTTGGGGACCGCCTAGGAAATAGGGAATCGTGAAAGGGCTGGCAGAGCCTAAATGACGAGGGTTATCAAACCGTACTTATCAAACCACTTCAGATCACAAGCTAATGTAAAATATTTGAGAATGAAAATGCAATTAGGTCACCAGGCTATCCAACCCAGGAAAGGTCTAACAAACCAATCGAAAACCCTCCCTTGCTCTCCTGCCGTTCATCATGAGGATTTGCTTGTGGTGTGAATGGACCAAACTTCACCGAAACCCGCGGCCGCGGCTCCGTAATTCGTCGTATGTCATAACGATGACATCAATCATCGAAACTCAGGCCGCTTGCGTTGCCTCCAATTGCGTCGGCGCCGGCGCCTCGCCTGCAACCCCGATAAAACATTGAGATGTTGATGCTAACAGCTTGGCTTCCCATCCTTTCCTGGGTATTTCTCTCAACTATCGCAACCACAGGATGGACTCCGCCCCCTTGTCTAGGGCAACATCCGCCCCCACAACTGTCGCTGGGGATCCCGAGACAATCAAAGGGGATAGACAAACCATGTCAGGGCGCGACGCTAACGTATCTCGCGTTGACATCGACTCCCTTGACCCCGTTGGGGTCCAGGAGCTTCGCCGAACGT
Organism: Lyophyllum decastes; assembly: GCA_025854295.1. Taxonomy (NCBI): domain Eukaryota; kingdom Fungi; phylum Basidiomycota; class Agaricomycetes; order Agaricales; family Lyophyllaceae; genus Lyophyllum; species Lyophyllum decastes. The sequence goes on from CP107709.1 coordinate 773,542, forward strand.
TGACCCAGAACGCTGTGCATGAAGTCCTAGGAAAAGAGACGCGCGATTCTTTCACAAGCTCGAATGCGACCCTCACCGGATTAACTGGTGGAGAAGGACCTTTCGACTTTGAGAAGACTCTTCGTGCTGTTGTTAGAAAGTGAGATCTTTCCACTTCTTTGGAGGTTTTCTAAAAATACTCACCCTATATTTAAGGTGCGACGAGGCCAATATTCAACCCAGAACCCTCGGTGTTGTTTTTCGTAATCTTCAAGTCGTCGGTCTTGGCGCCACTGACACTTATCAACCGACGCTGGGTTCACTTTTCAGCTACAAGACTGTTTTGAATTCTATACAAGCTGCACGCCACCCCCATGTTCGTAACATTCTTGATGGATTTGAAGGCGTCATTCGGCCTGGCCAGATGCTTCGTGAGTCGAAAATGTAAGTTGTACTGTTTCCTACGCTGATTCAATTATAGTTGTGTTGGGCCGGCCTGGTTCTGGTTGCACGACGTTCTTGAAGACTCTAGCTAACATGCGCGACGATTACTACGCTGTCAACGGAGAGGTTCATTACGATTCACTGCTACCAGCGCAGCTCCAGAAGCACTATCGCGGCGATGTGCAATATTGTCCTGAAGATGACGTCCATTTCGCGACCCTCACTGTGGAACAGACCCTGAAGTTCGCCGCCAAAACGCGCGCACCTCATACCCGTGCTGGCGAAACGAGACAGTCATACACTAACATCGTGACTGACGTCTTTACCACCCTTTTTGGCCTGCGGCACGCTAGGAAGACACCGGTAGGCGACGCTGCCATCCGCGGTGTCAGCGGAGGAGAAAAGAAGCGGGTATCCATCGCAGAAGCCTTTGCCACCCGAAGTTGCATTGGCGCATGGGACAAGTGAGTCGCCTCCGAGCACTTCAGATTCGCCCTGACTGACATTATGGTATTCCCAGTTCGACGCGAGGTCTTGACTCCAGCACTGCCCTGGAATACGTGCGGGCTCTACGTATCGCTACGGATACGTTCAACACTAGCACCATAGTTTCTATCTACCAAGCGGGAGAGTCCCTATATCGGCACTTCGACAAAGTGTGCTTGATTTACGAAGGGAAGATGGCATATTTCGGCCCTGCAAGTCAGGCCAAACAATACTTCACCGACATGGGGTAAGCATGGAGAACTATACTCTCGTCGAACATAACTGACTAACCCCGATCAGGTATGAGCCCGCCAACCGCCAGACAACTGCCGATTTCTTGGTCTCTGTGACCGATCCCAAAGGACGGATCGAAAGGCCTGGCGTCAAGGCTCCACCCAGGACGGCTGACGAGTTCGCGGAATATTTCAAGAAATCGACCTCTGGGGCGGCCAACAGGGAAGACGTGGACTCATATACATCCCAGTTTGTGGGGAAATCCAAGCGAGCATCCGCCTATATCGAGAGCGCCCAAGCGGAGCACGCTAAGCATGTACGACCGGCTAGGTGAGTGGTACGTCATCGATTGCTTGTTGTGAGCTAACCCCTCGCCAGCCCGTATATGATCAGCATTCCTATGCAGGCGCGAGCTGTTATGCTCAGACGGGTGCAGATCCTTCGTGGTAACATGCTCGCTACGGGACTCAATCTCTTGTCAGTGCCCCTTCAACGTTCATGACCGCAACCTACTGACACCGTGCTATAGCTCGTTCGTCTTCCAAGCTTTAATTGTCGGCAGCGTCTTCTTGAAAGCACCCGAAGCCACATCGGCCTACTTCTCTCGTGGAGGTGTCCTGTTCTTGTACGTTTTGTCCTCGATTAAGAAGCATGTAGAGTCGCTAAGTTTCCTTCAGCGCCTTGCTCTTCGCTGCCCTCACAACCATGGCTGAAATTCCGGCACTTTACGCACAGCGTCCAATCGTTCACAGGCATAAAATCGCCGCCCTCTATCATCCCTTCATTGAAGCCCTAGCTTTAACTTTGGTCGATGTCCCAATCACCTTCGCCACGACGGTTGTGTTCGGTGTCATCCTGTACTTCATGGTTGGCCTTCAACGCTCAGCTGTAAGTGTCTCTCTTTGAAGACCAGTCTCGCCATCTAATGCACCTGTGCAGGGACAATTCTTGTGCGCTTTTACGCTGCTGTCACGTAGAATTCATCTTGACTGTACGATATTGCAGCGTGTTCTTCCTCTTCATCTTCACCATGTCGATCACGATGAAGGCCTGGTTCCGCGCGGTCGCTGCAGCTTTCAAGTCTGAAGCATCGGCTCAAACTGTCGCGGGAATATCTATTCTTGCCTTGTCCATATACACTGGTTCGTCTCAACATTCTTCCGTCGCGGGTAGTATTCAAGGATCCTACAGGTTACTCGATCCCGAAACCGTCGATGATTGGGGCTTTGAGATGGATAACTTACATCAATGTATGGTCCTTTGTCAACCAAGCTAGCCCGTCGCTGATGACTTTTTTCTACAATTCCAGCCTCTCCGCTACGGGTAAGATTGTTTTTACTTATATATTTCTATTCGCTGATTTACAGTTTCCAGATTTGAGGCAATTTTGACAAACGAGTTTCGAACCCTCAATGGCACTTGTTCTACTCTCATCCCTCAGGGTCCTGGTTATGAGAATGTTCCCCTGGTCAATAAAGTTTGTACAGCTGTTGGTTCTCGACCCGGAGAACCATTTGTAGATGGCAATCGTTTTGCCGAATTGTCATTTGGGTTTACGTACTCACATACCTGGATGGTGCGCTCCATTTGAAATCATTCGCTTTCTTCGAGATTCACGAGACTGATCCCAGAATTTCGGCATCCTCATTGCGTTCGCCGTCGGCTTCATCTCCTTCCTCTTGCTCTTTTCTGAGTTCAACACCTCTATCGCAAATGAGACATCCGTTGTATTGTACAAGCAAGGCTCCAAATCTGCCTCATCTTCCGGGCCTGCCGACGAAGAGGCCATACGAGACGAAAAGTCGCTCCCTCAGTCACCCAGCAATGACGCCATAGCCGAATCCAATAAAGAAATGGCCTCTCAACCACCTATGACCGACATATTCTCGTGGCAACATGTCGACTACACGGTGCCTATACCTGGGGAGGACGATAGGAAACTCCTATCTGATGTCACTGGATATGTTGCGCCTGGCAAGTTGACCGCTCTGATGGGAGAGTCTGGCGCTGGTAAGACGACGCTACTGAACGTTCTAGCGCAACGCGTCAGCACTGGCGTCGTCACTGGTGATATGTTCGTGAATGGTCATGCTCTACCAAAAGATTTCCAAGCGCAGACGTACGTTCCCTCAACAGTATAGGAAATGGAGAATATTCGCATTAACGACTCCGCATTACAGAGGTTATTGCCAACAAATGGACACACATATGCCCACCGCTACCGTCCGCGAAGCGCTCCTATTCTCTGCCAAGCTCCGTCAGCCAGTTTCAGTGCCTTTGGCGGAGAAAGAGGCCTAGTAGGTTCACTATACCTCCTAGGATGTGCGATCTCACCTCGGTGACCGTGTAGCGTTGAGAAATGCTTGAAAATGTGCGGTTTGGAAGCGTACGGAGAAGCTGTCGTCGGCTCCTTGGGAACCGAGCACCGAAAACGCACCACTATTGCTGTCGAACTTGCAGCCAAGCCCAAACTTCTCTTGTTCTTGGATGAACCCACGTCTGGTCTCGACTCGCAAAGCGCCTGGAGTATTATGTCTTTCCTAAGAAGCTTGGCAGACAACGGCCAAGCTATCTTGTGCACGTACGTGATTTTACGTTTTCTCTCTATCAGTATCTAACTATGGCCATAGCATTCATCAGGTATCTAATTTCTTGCGTTTCATTAGTTATCAAGACTTACCGCCTCAATAGCCTTCTGCAGAATTATTCCAAGTTCGTTGATCCAATCCGCTAATGGAGCACGCGGAATGGCTAATATACCTCGCGCACAGGTCTTCGACCGAATTTTGCTATTACGAAAAGGGGGCCAGACCGTGTACTTCGGTGATCTTGGGAAGAACGCAATCACTCTCATCAACTACTTCGAAAGGAACGGATCCCGCGAGTGCCATCCAGATGAAAATCCGTGAGCATTGATGTCCCTTGGCATGTCGTTCAACTCATTTGGTATCATCTAGTGCGGAATTCATGCTCGATGTAATTGGTGCGGGAGCCACTGCTACGAGTTCCCAAAATTGGCACCAAATCTGGCTCAATTCGAACGAATCAAAGAGTCTACAAGCCGAGGTTGCCGACATCCATACGAAAGGCCGTAATCATCCTCCTGTCGAAGCGACGCTCCATACCGAGTTTGCGACGTCGTGGTTCCACCAGACTGCGCTACTTTTCAAGCGGAATGTGGAAGCCTACTGGAGAGACCCGACGTACCTCATGGCTAAGCTTGTCTTGAATATTGTTGGAGGCTTGTTTATTGGGTTTACATTTTGGAGTTCGAAGAACACTCAACAGGGAACGCAGAATAAGCTTTTCGTTCGTGCCCAAAAATCTCCCATCCGTGTGCTACGACTGACATTGTTTCTGTAGGCTATCTTCATGGCCACGATTTTGAGGTATACCCGCTTGTCTTGATCGTTCAACGCGATGTATAATGATACCATCCCTTCCAGCGTTCCTTTATCAAATCAACTGCAGGTCCCCTTCATTGCTACGCGATCCATATACGAAATACGGGAACGGCCCAGTAGGATGTATAGCTGGACTGCCCTCATCACGTCACAACTCCTCGTCGAGTTGCCTTGGAATGTCTTGGGCTCGACGCTTTTGTATCTCTGCTGGTACTGGACTGTGGGGTTCGACTCCTCGCGAGCTGGTTACACATATCTTGTCCTCGGCGTCATATACCCCTTATATTATACCACAATCGGACAGGTGCATAGCTTCTTTCTCATTCGTCATGTATCACGATACTCACATTCCATGCTAGGCTGTGGCTGCAATGTCTCCCAACGCAGAGATCGCAGCCCTCCTTTTCTCGTTCTTGTTCTCCTTCGTCATTATGTTGTGAGTCATTCTCGGATAATCGCTGTCCGTAACGCCCCCTGAAGATACCTCACAGCAATGGTGTCCTTCAGCCTTTCAGTCAGTTAGGCTGGTGGAAATGGATGTAAGCCATGGACCTTTCATGCTCCCTTCCGGGTACTCATGGGTTGTGTTCATCAAGGTATCACCTTTCGCCCTACACATATCTCATCGAAGGTCTCCTTGGACAAGCCATCGGCCGACAGGCCCTGCAGTGCTCTCCTATAGAGTTCGTCACTTTAAATCCCCCCGCTGGACGGACATGTGGACAGTATCTCGACCCGTTCATATCCGTTGCTGGTGGCTACCTCACCAATCCGACTGCTTCATCCGACTGCCATTATTGCAGCGTGAGCTCCAGCGACCAGTTCCTCGCCGCCGGTTTCAATATTTTCTACCACCATCGCTGGCGTAACGTCGGGTTCATGTTCGCCTTCATCATTTTCAACGTGAGTTTGAGGTCTTCGCAGACACACAATTGTCTGACAATCAAATCTTCAAGATCGTCTGCATTTATCTCTTCACGTATTTATTCCGCATCCGCACGGGAAGTCTGTTACCGTTTTCCAAGAGGTCGTCCAAGAAAGCATAATCTCCGCGCTCATTTTAATTATCATTTCAATACCCTAATGCTGAGACTCACCACCCACTTTATCATAACCCTACCCAAGAAATTCGAACATAGGCAACTCTACCAACGAACCAATAAACGTTTTGAATTTTCACTTTCCTTAGCACTCGGCGGCTGTATAGAGTTTAAATGAAGACGGGATAGGGATCAGAACCACGAGCTGGTTGCTTCTCGCCCCGATTAGATAAACAAGGAACTGGTGCGCGTGTTGGCATCCATCCATGAAGGAAAGCATGGAACGTAGACAAGGCGATAGGAAGTGCATCAGAGAGGTGCACTAGGCGTTCGTCTACTCCTTGGGCTCCCTTCTCCCGAACCCTCCCATAGTGTAGTGCTGTCCATTAGGGTAACCGCCTTTTTCTCTGGTGATATCGCCATCGCCGATCTCTCAATCTCAGGAATGGGTGAACGATTGGATCCTTTCTGCGTCTTGTCGAGCACCATGGCTTTCGACGGTACTGACTGATGAGTCGCTACCTCACCTGGCTGTTGAACTTCGCTGTCCGATCCAGAACGTGATTTGCTCGGTAAGTGGGATGTAGATCATGTCGGTGGAGCGTTCGGAGACCGCGGGTTGGATGCCGTCTTGGGGTCGTGGAGTGGTGCAGACTTGCTGCGCCGTGCGTCTGTGGGCGTTGGATTCGAGCGGGGACGAGCGGTTGGTAGAAGCGATGCTGAGCTTGGACTGGGCCCGACGCGGCTTCTGGGCCAGCGGGGACGAGACGGTCGGTGGTGTAGTGTGCAAGTGGGTCGACTGATATTGGGCGATGCCGTGGAAGCTAATCTGGGAGCCCGGGCGGTCGGACGATCAGTATGTGCTCGCGGCAGCGCAGGGGGTAACGGAAGGTGTGGGACTATGGAGATCCGAGAAAAGAAAGAGGTGTTGCGGTCGCTACCGGGTGATTTTTCTGTCGGCGTAGTGGTACTGTGTTTGGCTTTCGGTGGACGCGGGGAGCTGCGGTTACTCCCAGTTGTGTCAGCGAATCTTTCTCGCGAGCGACGACGCATCCAGGCTATGAACTTGAACGAACTCTTTTCCGATTGATTCATAGTGCCGCCAGCTGCTGTGTCGATGTTGAGCGGAGCTGGATTCGCCGTCTGAGATGCAACCTGAGATTCGATGGGTCTGTGAATCAGGGGAGCGAAATAGAAGTATGCGAACACTGCACACAAGATGCCGATTCAGACTAGACCCGCGACTGAGTAGACAGCTTGAGTTGCTTTCTACAGGGCATGAAAGAGAAACTATGCAGGCTCACTGACTATACTGCTTAGATGTTGCTTACGAGGAATCGCCTGCCCGTCGACCGTGCCAGTAGAAGATACCTCATGCATATGTGCGAATCCAAGGCATGATGATAAAGTCCAGGCGAGGCAATAGGAACATAATGAGACAAGCACGAATCCGAGATATACACGTAGAGCCATTTCAAGTTCGTTCGAGATATCATTATGCGGATAGGACGAGTCCAGGATACCAAGCAAGCGGTCGACAGTAATTCAAGCAAACAGTCATATAAGACAAAGCCAATGCTCAGATACACAAGAATGAGCGCGACCGTGGTTCCGAGTTCTATTTATAGAACGAGGTCTTTCCACCTGAATTTTTGGGCTCAGTTATTTAATGATTGGATCAATTTGATGGGATCACTTACCGTCACGGTACTTCACCCATCTGTCGTACCAAAATGTTAAAGCATGAAAGACAAGATTAGAGCTGGGGCAGTTTTAGCGACATATAAATCAAGATATACATCAAAATATTCTAAACATGAGGTGCGGTTTCAATCCCACTCAAATTCAGATCAATTCCAAATATATCAATTATTGTATATCAATTATTGTACAAGTCCGAAAAGTGGACGACATGTGAAGACACAGATCACATGATAAGTTATAGATCGGGATGTAAGTATGTAGCAAATTGTCCTACATCTTTGACTCCTGTGTCCAGGTCTTGTCGTCCAAGCTCGCCTGTCCAAACCACCATTGTGTGAACCGCATGGTTGATCCTATCATGGGTTGTTTTTTTATACCTATGACAGATGGTGATACCTCATTGCAAACCTATGTATGCGATTTTCAGTACCAGGTGGGGTCATGGTGTCACTCATGTCAGAGCGCATTGACAATGGTACATACTTTTGTACATGCTCCCCCTTTGTTGGCCTTCGATTTGACACAGGGAAGTCCGACACTCTCATGGGACTTAACAGTACCTATATCAGGACAAAGCCATTGTCAGCAGCAGGTTACTTACCATGTTGCTGGTGTCATTTACCATGGTGAATGCCACTTTGTTTCTTGAGTGATTTCCCCTTTAGGGTCTTGCAATGTCTGGAATCACGATGGTATGACCACATGTGCTTCTGTGGAGCATGAAGGGTCTGACTTAGAAATTCAGAGCCTTGCATACTTGGGTGCCAAAAATGCAATTATGGTGGTGTATGTTCAGGCATAGTTATTTTGATGAGTGAACCTATATGCAAGTATAACTTGGCTTTGGTAGATAGCTGTGTCTCATACATACACTGACTTTGAAACTGCTAGAACTCAGACCTGCCATTTAACAGCCCACGCAACCAAGTGAGTATGGTAACTAGACGCTAGAAGGCAGGGGTACTTGTGAGTGAAGTTGGCTTCTCTTAGTTCTAGCAAGTGAGGGGAGTCAGCCAGCATATCCAGCGCATTTAGTATCATGCATTGACAATTCTTTGGTGGCAAGTGCTGACTTTTATTTGGTCTTGATCACTGACAGATGTGTCATGCCAAAGCATGTGACCTGAAAGGCTCAGAAGGCTCAATTTGTGCATGCTCTGGTCAGTGGTGGTTGATGATAGAAAAACACAAACCAGTGATGGGAGAAAGTGGAAGAAGAAGCAACATAAATTTGATCTGTCGTCATCATTATTTATCGTGCCAACTGGGGATTGCAATCAGGCTCCCTGTTTTAATATGACAAAGGCATGGACATTGGGGGCCAAACCCCTTGTATCCAATATTTAGGGCAGGAGTTCTGAAAAATTGATGGGATTGTCTTACATAACATTATTTGCTAAGCATTCAGGCACTATTTCATGCTCCCATATATTATAGATAAAAAAAAACAACACGAATGGCAGCACAAAACTATAACAGATGTACATGTGATCATGAAGCAGTGCGTACACAATTCACTTTCTCCTATGGCTGCATACAGTACCTGGAACATGACTTGAGTCCTTATATATCACTTTACTCATATCTCTATGTGGACATGATTGCTTTTGGCTGACTGTTCACTTGTGACTGCTTGATATAAATTTACAGCTAAATGACTTTTATGTTCTGGAAGAAACTTAACATTATGTATGATATTGACACTGGGCACTCAATGGTAACAGTGCTTGCTATGCTTCTGACTGAACATGGCATTGCAGATCCATCACAAGTCAAAGAAGATCACAAGGTCATTACATGAGTTCTGATCAATGTACCACATCCTTTGTACAGCAGCTATGTACCCATAGTTTGAACATGGAATGACTATTACTGTCCTCACTTCTGTCCAATGAGGATTTTTGAAGGATGTTAGGACTGATGTCTCTAACAACTCAATCAAGAGTTATTCTGTTCTGACTATCAGCAGTCCTTGCCTAGCTGAAGTCCTACCTTAGCTGATGAGGCAAACAGGTAGTCAATAGTCTGCTTAAGAGCTAGGACTATGTCGTATTCATCTAGCAGTTGCTAAGATGAAAGTCATCTGGATTCTGAGTGAGCTGAGAGGTGAGTAAGTCCTGTAAGATTCAATAGATCAAGCTAGAGAATACTACAATGAGTACTACATCTTATATACCATAAGTAATGGTCCATGCTATAAAGATGGGGCCTGGTAAATGTAAGAAGAATGACGGTCGGGGCCCAGGTATTGTAACATAAACACTACAGGGGGATGCCTTGCGAATCGGTGTAAGCTGGACCAAATGGTACTATTTGCTATACAATGTTTTACAAGGGCTTGTTTACATATGTATTTACTAGCTGGTTATATAGGCAATATCGAAGGTGTTGCCAAACACCGTAGTGCCAACCAATTAGGTCAACACTATATGTGTTGACTGTGCCTGTTACATACCCCCTCTTAAGGCTGTGTAGACAGTCTTCATAGTGGGTAATATTATTGTAAGACAATAATATAAAAGAATATTAATGTAAAGTAACTATAAGTCCGGTGAACTTATAAACATAGGATATAGGATAAAAGGGTGGGGACCCATCATCCCACCCTAAGTACAATACAAACATAGGAAGATTTAAGTCTTCCCAGAGAATATGTGAGGTAAAATACCTTGATGCCCAAGCTTGGACATAAGATGTTGAGAACATCTCTTTTCGTCACTGCCATTGACAGTACCCAGTTCATGATCAAGATGTAAATCCTGATCCTCGAGTTGGTCCTCCAGTCCTCATGCGTCCATGGGATCATCAGCAGATGGATGATGTGCTTCACCCATGCTTGACACCTGCATCGTCCCATCCATGCCCTCTAGTGGCAGCGTGATGGTGCTAGTGGATGCTGCTGCCAACGAAGGTGGCCCAGATTGGGCCGCCATGGTATCCACTTGGGTTTCAGTGCTCAACGACACTGTGACTGTGGTCGAAGTCATGGTGGGCAGTGCCACAGGAGGTTGGGGGTCGACACCACTGGGTGCCAGCACAGATGATGGCCCTACCATAGGGTCATCGGATGGCAAATCTCTCCAATTGGGGAGATTGATGAAAAGTAATGGCTCTCCTATGTAGAGCCAGTCACGTCCGAGTTGGCGATCTCCACCATTCTCTTCTGCCTCAATTCCTTCAAGGATCTGAAGGCGAGTGCAGTCGTCGGTGGTAGCGTAACGCCATCCACTCCAGTGAAGGATAATTGGTGGAACACCATATTCACCCAGCCACACGAGGCACTGGTCATCCACTTGACAATAAATCGCCTCCAGCTCCGCATCCACAGGCCACAAGTAGTTCCACCAGTGGATTGCGAATGCATATGAATGATGTATCCACTCAACGGGGATACAGTTCTCAACCAAATGGAGTATGACCATAGCCTCTGATATGAGGTTATGGTCCTCCGGGGGGTTGAAGCGAGTTATGGTGAACTTGCCGCTTCAAATTGGCCTCAAGGGTCGATCCGGATTGGCCACATTGTGAGCCTCTACCGCATTGTGGTAGAGGTATGGATGGGCCATGATGCTCATGAGCACTCTCATGAATGCCATGCGATAGTGGTTACTGACAGGAGCCACTGGTATGGAAGTCAACGTGTGGCCGAAAATGGTCTCATGTGAAACACGGTGAGCATAATCCATGACAATGCCATGGTGCCAGTTTCGAGTCCCCGGATGACCATGGTGCAGTATATACTGTGCCACTCGCTCCTGGTTGAATGTGTCGCTACCCGTAGGCAGTGACAGCCCAGCACCACATGTCTTGCCAGTAGTCTTGGCCGACAACGCGCCTAGTGGGCGCTCAACAGGGGGATGGAACCACGGATCAGTTCCTACTGTCCCTTGAGGACGCTGTTGTTCCTCGATTAAGGGAAGGTCCATGGCCGCATTCATTGCGCGGTCACGTAGAGAGGGGTGGATCTGCTGAGCGATCCGAATGAACTCCATAAGGAGCTCGTAGCCTTGGCAGCGCTCGTCGATTGAGAGCTGATACTGACCCTTCTTCATCCTGAAGATGTGGTCGTACAAGACCTGAACTTCACGAGGGTTCATTGGGAACCCTCGGGGAACAATAGCATACAGCCAGCCCCCATAGGTTGGCCTGTATCCTTCTCCCTCTCTCACTTCACGAATGGAAGCTTAATGAGCTTCCCCTAGGGTGTAAACCCTGTTCTTGTAATGAGACCAGTGAAGTCATGGGCCCAGCATGTCCCACAAATGGTTACATCTTTCGTGGCATTTCTGAACGACCACTACTTCCATTTCCTGGGCAATAGGCCCAGTCTCCTCCTTCTCCAGCCTCCTAGCTTGATTAGCCAGGAACGTTTCCTTGCCCCTGACCTGCTTAGCGGTCCGAGGCTTATCGTCGTCGGTGCTAGCACCGTCATCAGACTCAAGGACCTCGTCATAAGGAGTACAAATGGTTGGCGCCTTGGATGGGCTGGCAACAGGCATTGTCAGCATTGGGCCTGGTCGAGGTTTAAGGACCCATGCAGGGGGCCCTGGTGCTGCCAGTGGTACTTTGTATGTCGTGACTTCATGATGTCCACCATCCTGGTTAGTGGGGTTAACTTTTTGTGACTTTGGAAAAGCCACTGGTGCAGACGGCTTCGATGAAGCCATTGTAGAAGAACGGTTCGAGGCAAGAGGCCGTGCCTCTTGCCTAGGCTCTTGCAGCTGCGTAGAGCAAGCTGCTGAGGTTGAGGGATGTCGATCATCCTGTCGCTCAACATCACGACCTGCCAGGTCGCTACTTGAATAGTGGAGGTAATCTTCACGACATTCATGACACCATGAATATGCCTCCAAGGAGCTCTCGGTCCTCAACACATCTGAGTATGATTGTTGAATGGCTGGAAATGGCTCTGGTGATCATTGATGCTCAGTGCACCGATGTGGAGACGGAGGGCGGTTATCGCACCTAGGCATAGGCACTAAGGTGTGTTCATGACATGCCTGCTCCGTCTGGTGTACCTTGAAGGGCCTTGACGAAGGTCCTTCTTCACAAGAAGGTGAGGATGGTAGCATCCTCTTGTGCTCAACCTTGAGCTGAGTTGATAGCAACTCAGCTCTCAATCATTCGCGAGCCACAGCTTGTCGTTCCTTGTCAACTCTATCCAAAAGTTGAGTTACAATGAGGGCCGCCGAGTTGACTTCAAGGAAGTCAAGGAATTCGACATTGATTCCCTCATTGATCAATCGTTGATGAACATCATTGATGATGCTTGTCCATTCTTCGTTCCTACAATGAGATGTAGATGCCTCTGGGTTCCTCTCTGGGCACTTTCCTCTCCTGTGCTCAGACTCCTGTTCTTGGTTCGAAGATGAGCCTCAAGGAACAGGAGGAGGTGTTGGTGCCCGAGGATGCCACGCACCCTCATTGACCTCCATCATGGCGGGCTCTTGAAGTCTTGCTGCATAAGCCAGTTGTACTGGGATCATAGCAAACGATCCCCATGGAGTGTTCAAATTTGTAGGGTCTGAGAAGAAACCCTGTTGTGGATTGTAGGGGCTACCTACATAAGTCGGTTGGGACGACCCTTGAGGGGCCGTCGATGCTGGAAATGTGTATGATCCCATTAATGGGATCGGGATCAGCTGTTGTTGTTGTTGGTAGTGACCTTGGGCCACTGCTTGTACGGATTGGTCTAACAACCCAAATTGTATTTGCCTGCATACTTGGGCAGGCAGGCTCAGAGACGCATCAATGGCGCCTCCTCCCCCTCCTTGACCCAGTTGCAGGGTCTGGTTTTGATTCATATCAGGATGGCCGAAGCCACCCTGTTGTCGGTTTGGGTCACTGGGGTCGTCATTGTCTATGCAGTGTGTGTTAAAAAGAAAGAAAGAAAAACTTGCCAGCATAACATTCCTCCAATTCAACTCAGCCATCATGATGTGATGGCCGTTACCATGTGATTGCGACACGGCGTTTACACACGTCGCACCAACTGTTGTGGGCACTTAACCCCCTGCAACTCGAGATAATGGTCCAATGCCGCTAACTCCTTGCAGTTATCATATGGCTCCCAAGTCATATCACTGAGGCTCCAACAGACCTCGAACTCCAAATCATTTACACCGACCCAGCAATATCCTATGATATCCTCTACAAACCATTCCTGATCATCATCGATTCCAAAATTGTATGGCTCTGGGCGCAAATGATTAGGGAACATTATATCATTGGACATGTAATAGGGTCGCAATAGTGACACATGGAATTTTGGAAATACGCGACATTGTACAAGCGCTGCTGGTAATTCCAACATATAAGTAGAGACCTCAGGGAAGGCCTCAAGTATTTTGTATGGACCAATAAATTTTGGGCATAGCTTCCGTGCTTGTCCTTTCGGCAATTTAAGGTTCTTGGTGGATAAATACACCAATTCACCAACTTTAATAGTTGGTTCCAGTCCATGGCACTCATTCGCCATTCATGTCTGAAAGACACGAGTTTCAATGATCGCATCATGAGTGTTGGCTAAATTAGTCAACACTTGTTCTGCGTATTGTTTGATACCTCTCGGAGCGACGTCATCACTCCGGATCTCTTTGATCATTGACAGCATAAATCCACCATTAAGTTCGAAAGGGGCATACTTGGTTGTCCCCGATATACTTGCATTTATAGCAAACTCTGTCATGGGTACACGTTTGACCCAGTCCTTTTGATCATGTTTTATGATCATCCGGAATATTTAACCAACATTCCTATTGGCCCGCTCTGTTTGTCCATCCATTTGAGGATGAAAGGACGTCGACATTAGGAGCTTAGCTCCTAACATTTTATGAAGCGATTTCCACCATCGTGACGTGAACTTAGAGTCCCTGTCAGAAACAATAGAACTCGGGAGGCCATGAAGCCTCACGATCTCCTTGAGGTACACCCACGACAACTCCTTAGCTGTCATAGTGGTGTGTACTGGTATCAAATGAACCATGCTCATCATTCTGCAAATGACAACCCAAAGGTAATTAAAACCTTTAGACTCCGGAAATGGGCCAATAAAGTCCATTCCAATCGAATCCCAAGGTTTCGTAGCCATGGGTAGCGGGTGATTCTTACCCACTGGTTTCTGGTTTGAGTCTTTGGTGCACTGACACACCTCGCAAGTTTTGCAGAAGGCCTTTACGGTCTTCGGAATTGCAGGCCACTAATACCACCATCGAATGTATTCGGCGGTTCTGTAAGGGGACACTATCTCATTCCATTATCACATTCCTTTTTCTCTACACTCGTTACATATACTTACTTCTAGATACGACATCTCTGGATGAACCCCGCCTCCGACGTCCACCTCCACTACCAACTCCGAGTCCTGCTTCGTCGGACTCCGGACTTCGGCCTTCGGAATGCCATGTGCGTCGGCTCATCGTTTCGCCCCCGCACCATAGTATAGGGGGCCTATAACTATACAGTTTATCAGCCACTGGATCGTATATACAGGACACACCTGGCAGAGGGATCCTTAGATTTGTTCTCTTTGGATTTCCCCTTTGCCAGGTGTGTTGTTCCCAGTATCTACCATAGCTTGTCTAATAAACTTTGGATTTCCCCTTTGCCAGTCTTGTACAAGCCTACAAGCCTTTAAGGGTCGCCCTTACAGGTTCGCTGTTCGCCAAAATGACCAAGGGTTTGGTGGGCTTGTTCCACAATCACAGTAAGGAGTTCAGGACTCCTAGGAACACACATCACTCGACTACCAACTAAGTTGGTAGTCCAGATGATATCCTTCTTGATTGCAAAGCTTTTATAAGCTTCAGGATCATCCAAGATAAGTGCAAATAGTTTATCAGAGGAGTAGCCCCTCTTCACTTCGTCGATAAAGGCTGCATCAGTATGGTCTTTTGGTGGGGCCACTACAGTTTGTCCAAACAATATATCACCTAAGGTGATACTGTTATTGTTGTCCTCTGCTGCCAATACCTCGGTAGCGGTGTTGTTATCATCGGCCGGTTCAGCTTCATTCATGAGCTGAGCTTCGAGATCGCGTTCCTCTTGACGTTCCTGAAGACGTCGTGCAGCCTGTAGTCATGTTTCACACATAGTGCGTATCTCAACAACTTTCTCTACAACCTCTTGATAGCAAGGCTGTGGTAGATCCTCTCCTTCTGGATCAATACAGATGTCCGCATTGACATATTCATGAACATCATAGACATCCTTAGCCGTGTCGCTCTCGAAATACTGAGAGAGACAGTCAGCAACTTTATTGTATTCACCTTTGACATAGGTGATATCGAAATCAAATTTCGACATATAATACATCCCTTGCCGTTGGCACAGAGTAAGACTAGTTTGAGTTTTGAAAAACTCAAGGGCCTTGTGGTCCGTGATAATGTGGATTTTATAGCCCACAAGTTTGTCCTCCCACTTCAAGAGGGCTTCTAATATCGCAAGGGTTTCACACTCATGCACAGCATAATTCTGTTGTGCACTTGTAAACTTCTTGGACATGAACCCGGCTGGACAACACTGCACCCAAGTGGGTCCTTGACCATACATTGCTCCTACACCCGTCGTCGATGCATCACATATAACCCAAATGGGTTCTCCAGTTTTCGGCTCTACTGGTTGAATTACTGGAGTTGTAATGCAGATGTGTTTGATCATGTCAAAGCATCGCTGATGTATGGGGCACCAATAGTAGGGCATCCCATTTTGCGTCATAGACATTAATGGCCCTGTATAGGCTGTCACATTGGGCAAGAATGCACCGATATAATTGACGAGTCCAATGAAGCACTGGATATTGTTATAGTTGCAAGGAGTTCGCCACTCGCGGATACATGCAAGCTTATCAGCATCCGGATGGATGCCTTGGTCATTGATAATATGGCCTAAACAATCCACTTTGTTGGCGTACAGCTCGCACTTCTTCCATTTCAGGAAGAGTTGATGCTGTCTAAGTCACTCAAAGACAACTCGAAGGTGTTGTTTGTGCTCCTTGATGGAATCCGAATAGATGAATATATCATCTAAATAGACATGCATAAAACATCCAATGGCATCTCAAAAGATAGAGGTCATTAACCTCTGAAATGTCGCGGGGGCATTACAGTCCCCAATTTGCATGATATTGCTGACATAGGTGCCAGATATCGTTGCAAACACAGTTTTATGAACGTCCTCAGTGTGCACGCACACTTGCTCATAGGCGTCTGTTAGGTTGATCTTCGACCTAATCTTGCTGCGAGTGACATCTTCCCGTATTACCTCTTGATCAGGCAAGGGGGTAACATCCTTGATCATATTATCATTGTGTTGACGCGCATCCAGAGGGGTTCGTAATGACCCATCTTTCTTGGGAATACACAGTAGCAGTGCAGCCTGCCTAGCAGGTTGCGGCTCCCACCACTTGGCTTCAATGTACCTATTTACCTTGGTGTAAAACTCATCGTGAAGCAACTGAGGGCACCTTGGCGTGTGGTAGATGTACTGCTTCTCTTCATCAATGAGATTTATCTCATGATTGATGTCGCACCATGGAGGTAGAACTGGTTTAGTTCCACACACCATATCTTCAAACTTGTTATACCACTGCTGACACAGTCTAGGATAGTCAGCCTTTGTCAGGTGGCCCTTATGGGTCGTCTTCAGGTTATCCTTGGTATCTGCAGCTCGAATGGATGCTGATGCACCCTTGGCTCGTGGGCTCTTGAATTTTGCTTTCAACTTGACTAAGTTGAACTCACTATCGTCAGCTACCGGTACCCGGTAGGGTAGTGGTTTCGCCCTTTTATTGGACCTTTGTCTGAAGTCCATCAGCTCTGAGACTTCATCGTCAAAAGCCTCACAATACATTGATACTGCAGGTTGTACATTATGACCTTGCCATGCTCGAACAGAGCCAATTACTTGGTTCCATTCCTCAGGCATTCGAGGGTCATACAACCACTCATACTGGGGTACTGGGTCCGGTCGATCCCACATGAATCATCTCGTACAATCTACTGGTGCTTTTTCAGCATCGTCATCGAGTTTAGATTCCGCAGCCTGGGCTGCGTTCGATCCATCAATCGCTGGGGTTGCATCAACTCCAATAGGTTCATATTTTGCATTACGTGCAGCTATATTAACTGCATGTTTGGTCGTTTTTGTCGTTTTCGGAGGAGTATTTAGTACTTCCCCCCTTCTTAGAGTTTCTTGAAACTCTATTTCGGACATCATGATGGATTGAAATCCATCAGGGAGGCTATTAGTAGCCTCTGCCTCTTCAGACACGTCCTCAATCATAACCTTTGATCGAACACCCTTCATGGCCAGTGATGCAGGTAGTCATTCCTGACACTTTTCATGCATCCGGTGATGACGCAATCGGCCATCAGTGTCTTTGAGACTCACCCGAAGAGCAGGTGTTGCTACACCGTTAACTACAACTTCATTCTTGGCAAAGTCTAAAATGATGCCATTGGTGCACATAAATGGTGTACCAATAATTACATCATAGCAATCAAAGTTCGCTACATCCATGTATACTACACCCTGAAATCCAGGTAGTGATATCTGAGTTTCAGTGCCAAAATTAACTGTGGCCCTACTCCCTGTCATGCCCAACTGCAAGATCAGCAGATTATCCAAGGTTTTAGCCTTGATCCCTGCAACCTGAGTAAATGCAGGAGTAACTCCTGTAGTGGTACTCCCTGAGTCCCACAATGTCCATGCCTGATGTCCTCCAACATCAGTATAAGTTACAAGGCACTCCTTGTCCATAGCAGAGTATACAGGGCACTAAAGTGTCCCTTTCTGCAAAACCAGTTTATAGCAACCAGAAGTTGGCTGCTGCACCTCTTCAGACAGTGCCTCTGTTATAGCATACATATGTTTGCTATCAGAAAAATGAGTATAATACTCATTGTCGTATACTTCGACTTCCACCAACTCATCACTACCTTCAGAGGCAGTGTCCGATTTAGGACGTTCGATGCCCTTTGCCTCGTCCTCATTCTCCGGAGCACTTATGTGTTCCTTCTCATCATCCACGTCATCCACATCATCAGGCAATGCCATATGTGCTGCCCTCACAAATACACGATTCTTTCAGGGCTTTTTGCAGTCCCTCAAGAAGTGACCCTTTTCGCTGCAATTAAAGCAGTTACTGTTGTTCTCTTCCTGTCTATGTTGATAAACCGGTTTTACTTCTCCTACGATTTTAGGGTAAGCCCCAATCTCGTTTTGCAGTGGTGATGGTTTGAACAGCTTAGCCATTCATGTATTATCGCCTCACGGACCTGCTCTTTTATGCTGGTCCTTGCATTGATAGGGTGACACATACACCTGCAGGGTTATACCTCGCTGTAAATCCCCAGTACGCATATATACATGCTTTGTCAGTGGAGGATCAGGCTTGTGAGAAGTCTGATGACACATCAGTGTTTCCAATGCTCGATGAATGTGCGGCTGAGCATGGTAGTGTTCAGCCATCTTTGTAGCTGCTTTGTATGCTTTAGCATATGCTACAAAGTCATCCAGAGTATTAACCTCTGGAGAAAGACCATCACTGAATAGTTGGTCTTGCATAGTATGAGGCAACCCATACAGAAAGGTATCCAGAACCATAATCTTGTCTGGTGGTCGAGACATGTTCTGACTATGGTCTTTCAAGGCGTCTACAAAGCCTTGTACACCAAGTTCAATGGTATAGTGTGTAGTGAAGAAGGCGCTTCGAGCGTCTTGCATCGTGGAAGTATGAATAAACCAGTCATATAAACCAGTGATGACCTGTTCAAAGGTCCACTGCTTGAAGTCATGGTGGACATGTATAACATGTCAATTAAACCACCGCTTGGCTTCTCCATCCAAAAATTCGGACAGGATAAGGACACGCTCTCAGTCCCTATCAGTTCCTCTGAACTGGTTTACTGCCAACATCACAATGAGGTTGGTCAACCATTCTTCAAGGTCGCCAAACTTGGCTGACCCACTGTAAAGACCTATGGCCTTTGCATCAGTCCAATGTGGCTTAACATCATCGGGGATTGATAATTGAACGCCTAACCATTCAAAGATTAAGGCTGTCAGCCTTTCGTGCATATGCTGTTGATGATATTCGGCAGCTAATTGAACTCCTTCTGCTACTGGTGAATGTTGCTGTAGTAACAGCATTGTGAAGGTACGGGCATCTACAGGTAGATGCCCTACACCCATAGACGGTGGAGTAATCATCCGCTGGACAAGCAGCAGAGCCATTTGACCAGTAGGTGTAGGTGGGGGTGCGACCACTCCTTGTGGTGAAGTCATAACCAGCGAATTATTCATCAGTCTGGCAAAGTGTACCATCAACTGGCCTCGAGGCACTGTACTGCTGCAAGGTTGCTTTAGGATGAACAGTGTGCATTTGTCCAACTCTTTAGTCTTGATACACTGCTGCATTGCAGTAGCTTTAAGATGTGCAAACGTCTTCCTGCTGTGAACCACAGGCTCACTGGGTTGAGAGGCTATAAACACCTCTCTCATAACGTCACGGGAATGACCTCCTTCAAATTGTATCCCTTGGTCATCGGTGGTGCTGAATCCGAATTCCCACATTTGGGACTCGCGAATATGCTGTCTGGCGATTCAGTCACCTACCCCTTCAAAGAGACTGGTACAGCCTCTTGTATCAGGAATACGAATGCGTACAGATGATGACGATGGAGGCTTAACAGTCTCCTGATGAGTCGAAGATGGCTCGATGGACAAGTCAATGTCTGACCGTCGTTCTGTACAAAGCTCAATCGGGCAACTTGGTGTCGTCTGATGGTGATATTCCTATTGAGCTGCAGCCCGTCGGGCTACATATTGCTCATTTGTCTCGCCTGGCATACGTTGCTCATTCAACCATTCAACAGCTGCATCTAGCACTGCATCAGTAGCCATAACTTCTGCAGGCATAGTGCTTGCTCCAGGCAAATGCAGTGGAGGGTCTCAAATTAGTGAGCCAAAGTGGCCCACAACGACTGGTGAATCAGTCGTGCTAAAGAAGCAAAGTCCAGGTGATGCCACTCGGACTGGGCTACCTTGTGGTGTGGGTGTTACTGATCCGTGCTGCGACTTACGCTCAAGCCACAGTTGTAAATACTCTTCAGTTAATTGTTGTATCAACAATTTATATTCGGCCATGGAGTCATAACCATCTCCATACATTGTTTTATGCTGTTCGTATGAGGCAGATACCATCTCAGCAGCAATGGTCCGCAAGTGCTGAGCGCGATTATGGCTTACTAGTGGATGCTGTGCAAACCAGGCATCTACAGCTGATTCTAAAGCAATCTGGGTGGCGCATTCAGCATCATCCTGGTCGTCTTCATCCGAGGTCTCCAGGTAATGTCCGGGTGTCTCAAAGACACCTTCGTCCTCGAGTTTGACATCATCCACTAATGGATTTCGTTGTGGAGTGTGCTGAGCTGGCAAATTGCCAGTTTCCAAAGTCATGTCGCCAACTGTTGGATCTGAAGTCCTGGGCAGGCAAACTCAGGAAAGAGCCGGCTGCGCTGCCAGCTCATGTCTCGACGACCTTTGTCCAGGGGTCACATAGGCCCCTGGCAATAAAGGCAGTGCCTGAGGTGCTGCCGACTCGTCGTCGTTGTTATCCACATTGTCGGTATCCGGATATGGCATCAGTTTGATCAAAGTTGTCTGAATTGGGTCAGAATTGCCATAAATGTGTCGAAATGGTAGATTTAAGATGTGAGTGCCAGTTAAAGAAAAAAGCAAAGAGATTAAGCACTGTTGGGTAGCTTAAAAAAATGTAACATAAACACTACAGGGGGATGCCTTGCGAATCGGTGTAAGCTGGACCAAATGGTACTATTTGCTATACAACGTTTTACAAGGGCTTGTTTACATATGTATTTACTAGCCAGTTATATAGGCAACATTGAAGGTGTTGCCAAACACCGTAATGCCAAACAATTAGGTCAACACTATATGTGTTGACCATGCCTGTTACAGGTATTGTAGATACATTGACAGATCTCTGGTAAAATGATGGGAGTTGGGAAGGGGAGTGATGAGGTGTTGAACAGCTAGGCTGTGAAGATGATGACGATCTGTCAAGTAATAAATAGGTCAAAGGGTACGATGGTGATAAGTAAAAGTACAAGGGGACAATGAAGGCCAAAGGTGTCCAAGGTCTGAGATGTCCGAAGAAAAGTGAAATTGTAACATTACCCCCCCCTTACCATTAAAGTCCCTGACTTCAACACCCATAAGATTCTCCAGTGGTGTTGGCTATCCCTTCATTGTTGATGGGATCATCATATTTGTCAGTGTATTCTCTCAGGTCATAGTTATATTCAGGGGAGTAACAGCAATTTTCGGGTTGGTGTCCTGGCTGTAAACAGTGGCAGTGGGGACAGACCTAGTTGGGACAATTTCTATAGATATGTCCGGATTTGCTGCAGTTGTTACATATCGTCTCTCACCTGATCTTTGCAAGAGATCGTCGTTTTTGTGGGGGAGGGGGAGATGGTGAGATGACGATGGTGTTTGAAGAAGAAGATCCAGGCATAGCTGACTTTTCTGGGGAGCGAGTCTTTTTTTTGTGCTGGATGGAATGTGTCTTTTGACAAGCCAGGGAGGGTTTCTTTAGTATGATTGTTTCCTCTTTAGAGGAGTTGCTAGTAGTTCAGGAGGGGTTGGTGATGGTGGGTTTGGGTGACAATGATAGCCATGGCAATATTTGTTGGGGAAGTGCAGGGGTGGGGATTTCTGGTGAGGCAACTCTTGGCACGGTGTTGAAGTATGGTACGCCAGCATATGGCATATTTGGGGTGCATGGGAGGGTGTCAATACCATCTAAGAGGGCCTCTCGTCCTAGATGGATCATCAAGAGGAGAATGTCGTCCATGGTGTGGTCTCCTCATTCGATTTCCTGTACCATATCTGCAATTACTGTTTCTAGGCTGTTTACCTGCCAGATCAGGTCTCTCTGTCAGTGGATAGCTTCAAAGACAATCCTGGTGAGGGGTCCGGTAATATTATCATGGGAGGTGTATATTACGAGGTCGGCTGCATGATTTTCTTGGGCGATCCATTGTTGAGCCTTTCAAAGGACTCAATGGTGGGATTTGGGGAAGGGGGGAGGAAATGCAATATCAGACATGATGAGAAGGAGTGGTAGAGGATTTGTTGACTGGGTTTTCTTTCTGTTGATTTACTTCATCTGCAAGGGTATCTTTTATATACAAAAGAGGGTAGTAGTTGCATTTTCCCTCAAAGCAAAGGGGATTGTGATTTGAGAGGAACCCCTAGAAATGCTGATTGCATTTCATGATGTAGGGGTGATGATTGGTATTGAATGGAAAGTGGTCACATAGCGAATATTTCAACTGATTGTGTTCCACAGGGTAAGGATGATGATTGATATAGAACAGGGGAAGGTCACCTGACGAGCTCTTCAATCTCTTCCTGTGTGAGGGTGATTTGTCCAAATAGAAGGAGGGACCAGGGACAAGATTTGGTGAGGTTCTCTTGTCGAAATCTCTGAAAATTGAAATAGAATTGGGATCCGACAACCCAAGTGCCAACCAGGAATAGGAAAACAAATAGAGATGCAAGGACTGCCACAGTTTTCGACAAGATGGTTGATGGCAGAGTTACAGCTGTCATTTCCTTTTATAGTTGATCAGAATCTCTTTGGCAAGATTGAGGTTAGCTGATGGTTCCCACATATTTTCCAATGTCGGGTAACCCTTCCACTTAATTAGATATCAGTAACCTTTTCCAATCTTTTTGTGGGCCATGATGGCCTCTACTTTGTATTGTTCTTCTCCTTCTATTAGATCAGGAGGAGGGTTGAGGAAATTTGGACCATGGATGTTGTTTTCTTCAAATTGTGTCAACAGCATGGTGTGGAAGACAGGGTGAATCTTCCATTGACTGGGGAGTTTCAGGTGGTATGTCAAGGGTCCTAAAACTTCCATGATCTCGAATGGTCCTTCGCATTTAGGTGCTAGTTTCCTAGCTTGGTATACAATCTTCAGGTTTTTGCTTTCCAGCCAAACCTTGTCATGCTTTTTGAAGGGTTTGAACCCCTTGATCATGTGCTTCATCATTTTCTATCTGGCTAACTTGTGTGTTGCCAGAGCTTCATCTCTTGCACATTGTAAGGCAACAATCCGTTGTTCGACTGCAGGTACATCAGTCTTCAGATATGGGGTGGGGATACCATGAGGATCAAAGCCCATCATGAGGTAAAATGGTGAGGCATTTCGAGCTGAATGAATCCAGTTGTTGTGTATGAATTCTGCCAATGGTAAGAGATCCTTCCATGTTTTGGGGTTGTTTGAGCAGAATATTTGGAGGTAGACCTCAAGTTCTTGATTTAGCCATTCTGTCTGTCCATCTGTCTGTGGATGATAGGCTGTACTCAAAGCGAGTTTGATGCCTAGCAATCGTCTGAGTTCTCTTGTAACTCGTGCTGCAAATTGGGGACCCCTATCAGAGATGATTGTGTCAGGGAGTCCGAACCATTTGTATACATTTTGCAAAAGGAGGTCTGCAGTTCCTAATGCATCAATCATTTTGTTGCAGGGGATGAAAATTACCCCCTTGGTAAGCCCATGGTCTACCACAACCATGATTGAGTCAGATCCATTGTGTTCAGGTAAATCCATAATGAAGTCCATGGATATTTGTCCAAATAGTCTGGTTGTCATTGATTTTATTGGCATTAACGGCGCCACCATCAGATGTGTGTTGACCTTCATTTGTTGACATGTGGCGCAGCCATCAACATACTTCTTTATAAAGGTGTACATATCCAGTCACCAGTAGTCATGCTTGACTAGTTCCATGGTTTTGTATTGTCCTGGGTGCCCTGCAATGAGGGAATCATGGTATCATTCTACAATACATTGTCTGAGTTCCAGGTCTTCTAGGACAGCATTTTTCTTGGAAAAATAGCATGCCGTCTTTGATCTTCCAGTCTTCTAGTGCCGATTTAGTGGGTGGCACCCCCTTTATTTTCAAAGTATTGATGGCATCCATCATTACTTCATCTTTCATCAGTGCTTGGGCCAGAGCACCTTTGAGTTCTAAATCAATTGTTCAGGTGAACAAGTTGTTGGGTAGGACAATAATATCCTCATTATTGTTGTTGTCTTCTGGACAGAGATCGGGTCATTGTGACAGGGCATCTGATTGCACCATCTTTGATCCTGGAATGTGGATCAGTTTCAGGTTGAACAGGGATAGGTAGAGACTCCATCTTGCTTGTCTCCTGTTCAGTTTCTGGGTGGTTCGGAAATATGTTAGATTCTTATGATCCGAGAGTATTGCAGTAGGGAATCTGTTGCCTTGAATCAGGTGTCACCATGTTTCTAGTGCACAGATGATCCCCAACAACTCTTGATCATAGATCTGGTAGTTCCATTGTGTTGCATTGAAGCAGGTAGGGGCATTACAGTGTAGCGAAGTGCTCAGAGTAGCAGGCCATACACTGTATGCGGAGTCTTTGGAACTAGCAGGCCTGCTGGAGCTCCAGCAGGCATCATACACTGTATTGGAGGTGACTGGTGCAGCAGGAGTCATACACTGTAGCATAAAATATAGTGCAGCAGGCACGCTGGGACACAACATCCCCAGTATATATCACCTAGGACAGCTGTTTAGCAGGCACAGTCATTGCTGGTCTGCCTACCACAGGCATGTGTCAGCAGTATGTTAGGCAGACTGGCAATATGACAGTATTTGAAAACTGTAGTTACCATAGCATCATGGATATATGGAATCGCATATGAATACATTGATTGAATACTGGACTGAAAGCAGATGGATAGCAGGGAGAAATCGAACTGCCGTAGATGAGCAGCAACAGCATTGAGTGGCAGGTGAATGCCTTAACCAGCACTGCCTCAGCTGTACACTAATCAATACAATAATATATTCATGTGGAGCAAAAACAAAATTAAGGGATGGTATAATAAGGAGGAGGGGGGGCTATAGGTCTTCCTCCAATAACGCTGCCAGGGATGTCACGGCAAGATGGGCAAAGAATGCCAGGGTGTATGGTCCGCGAGGGTGTTCCGCAAGGGTGTTCCGCAGTCTCATCAACCTCATCTCCACTGGAAAAATTTAAATCCTCCTCCTGACTACTGGTGCTTCCATCACTGCTCTTCTCATCAACGTCAGCAGAGTTGCTGTTACTGCTGTCAGCCGATGTACAGTTGTCAGAACTGCCTTCTTCTCCTTCGTCACTTGTCCATGCTATTACCTGGCCTGGCTGTACATCATCCTCACTATCAAACATTACTTTGGCAGTGCTCACATCGGCAATAAATGATTGTGGCACCATGAGGGATGGATGGACAAAATCTGCAATGGCATGTTTAGAATTACCACTAGAACTGATGTAAATCATGAACACACCGGAATCGGCAACATCAGCATGCAGTGAAAGGTCCGCTGTAGACATGGCACATTTCAGGAAGTCAATGGCCCTTATCAGAGTAGCGAAATCTGACTTCATAATGTCTGGGGAGGGTGAAGCCATCTTGATATCTTCATTGTGTGCCACAAGGGACATTGTTAGCAACCTGGCTTTTGGGGCATGGAGATCCATAATTGCCGGATCTCCAGCAGTTGTAAGGGTGACCCTTAAAGGCTTGTAGGCTCGTACAAGACTGGCAAAGGGGAAATCCAAAGAGAACAAATCTAAGGATCCCTCTGCCAGGTGTGTCCTGTATATACAATCTGGTGGCTGATAAACTGTATAGTTATAGGCCCCCTATACTATGGTGCGGGAGTGAAATGATGAGCCGATGCACATGGCATTCTGAAGGCCAAAGTCCGGAGTCCAATGAAGCAGGACTCAGAGTTGGTAGCAGAGGTGGACGTCGGAGGCAGGGTTCATCTGGAGGTGTCATATCTAGAAGTAAGTATATGTAATGAGTGTAGAGAAAAAGGAATGTGATAATGGAATGAGATAGTGTCCCCTTACATCACCCCCCCCTAGAGTGCAGCACCTCAATGCACAGCAGGATCCACAAAATACATCCCCTGGACTTGGTGTGGAGTGTCTGGATGACACTGATGGAAGTTGCGGATGAGGTCGTGGGAATGTGACAAGTTTGCCATAGGCTCCCAGGAAGCCTCCTCGTAGCCGTACCCTCTCCACTTGACCTTGTACTGGAGCTTGCGACAGAAGATGCGACTGTCCAAGATCTCCTCCACCTCGTACTCCTCCTTGTCATCAACCAGAGTCAGAGGTGGAGGCGGATGCGCACGACAACCAGGGATGAGGTCCGGCGGAGCAGGTCGGAGTTTCACAGCATTGAACACTGGGTGGAGATGGCTCATGGCATGAGGGAGATGGAGTCAGTAGGCAAGAGGGCTGATCTGGCGCTCGATGGTATATGGTCCAAGGTAGCAGTGGGAAAGCTTCTTGGATGGCCGAGTAGTATGAATGTCAGAGGCATCCAAGTAAACACGATCTCCGGGCCTGTACTCCGGAGCCAGAGTACGACACTGGTCATAGTACCTGGCCATGTCGTCCTTTGCCTTAACAAGTGCTGCCTTTGCCTCCTCCTGCACCAACTTCATCCAGTCAAAGAACTCGTTGGCTGACTCATTGTTTGAATTCCAGGGACGGGGTTCGAAGCCCATGCGTGGATTCCGACCAGTGTCCAACATGAATGGGGTGTACTTGGTTGCGGAGTGAACGTGGTTGTTGTACTGGAACTCCGCTTCTGGTAGGAGGTTGTCCCAGTTATCCTGATGTTCATTGCAGAAAACCCGGAGATACTGTTCCAGCTCCTGATTGACTTGCTCCGTCTGACCATCTGACTGGGGGTGGTATGCTGTGGAGGTGCTGAGCTTGATGCCAAGGAGGCAATAAAGCTCATGGGTAAACTCTGCAACAAACTGTGGTCTGCAATCGGAGATGAACACATCTGGAAGTCCATATAGCTTCCAGACGTTCTTGTGGTAGAGGTTTGCGGCACCCATCGCCATACAGGTGGTGTGCATCGGAATAAAGTGCACCCGCTTCCCCACAGAATCTACCACCACCATCACCGCATCATACCCATGACTCTCTGGGAGCTCCACAATGAAGTCTATGGATATGATGTTCCAGCAACCCTCCAGAATGGGCAATAGGTGCAGCCTCCCCACTGGAGCCTGTCTGCGGACTTTCGTTCATTGACAGAGGTCACAGGTGCTGGTGTAGGAGCCGATATACTGGGACATCTGTGGCCACCAATAATTCTGGGACACCAACTCCAGAGTCTTCCAGTGACCTGGATGTCCGGTGACATGGGAATCATGATGGAGCTCAACAATCTGACGCCGGAGGTCTGGGACATTTGGAACATAGATTTGACCACAAAACATGAGAACTCCCTGCTCCTCCGCCCACTCTGCACTCTTCACCAACTGAACTCTGGAATGTGCAGACTTCAATGCAGCAGCGGCCTTGGCCACAATGTCCTCATGCATGTTCCCTCAGTTCCCCCGACAGATATCCCACAGAATCTGGTCTTCTTCACCCACTGGAGCCAAACCCTCCAGAGCATGGATGGAAAAGAACTCTGGTTTGAGTAACACGATGTCCACATTGTCGGAACTCCCATCTCTGTGATCAGGGCGGCGGGACAGTGCATCAGGTTTGCCCATGGTCCATCCGGGGCAGTGATGCAACACAAAATTGAAGTTGGCTAGATACAGAGACCACCTTGCCTGCCGTTGATTGAGCTTCTTGGCAGTCAAGAAATACTAGAGGTTTTTGTGGTTGGTATGGATCTCGATCTGGTGTTGCACTCCCTCCAGGAAATGCCTCCACTCCTCAAGTGAACGAATGATTGCAAGTATCTCCTTGTCGTGGATCTCGTAATTCTGCTCAACCACATTCAAACTCTTTGAGTAGAATGCGATCGGATGCCATTTATCGTCCTCTGGAGACTGCTGAGACAACACTGCTCCTGTGGCAAAGTCTGAACTGTCTGCTTCTACCTGGAAAGGTCGGCCATCATCCGGAAATATGAGAACAGGCTCGGAGATGATGGCATGCTTGAGGGTGTCAAACGCCTCCTGTTGTGCAGATCCCCACACCCACATAACGTCCTTGGCCATAAGGTCAAAGAGAGGCCGCGCATGATGTGAGAAATCCCGGATAAACCATTGGTAGAAATTGGTAAAGCCTAGGAATGACTGTACCTCCTTCTTGTTTTTCGGAATTGGCCACTCTGCAACTCTGGCAACCTTGACTGGGTCCATCGACACCGTTCCATGAGAGATGATAAGTCTGAGATATTTGATCTCCATCTTTTCAAACTTGCATTTCTTGGGCTTCAGGAACAAGCGGTATTCATGGAGGCAGTCCAGTACGAGATGAGTGATGCAACGATGCTCCTCAAGTGTTTTGGTGTAGATAAGGATGTCGTCGAGGTATATGCAAACAACTCCTTCTGCTATAAGGTCACGGAAGATGTCATTCATCATCGTCTGAAATGTGGCTGGACTATTGGTGAGTCTGAAAAACATAACCAATGGCTCAAAGAGCCCACGGTTTGTCCGAAACGCTGCCTTCCACTCATCTCCCTCCTTGATGTGGACATTATTGTAGCCCCACTGGACATCCAATTTGGTGAAGTATCGCGCACCCTGGAGATTGTTAATGAGCTCAGAAATGAGGGGAAGAGGGTAACGGTTCTTCACCATCAGGGCATTCAATGTCCGGTAATCCTGCACTAACTGGAGGAACTGTCCTTTTTTTTGATGAAGAAGACTGGAGATGCCATGGGAGATTTCGAGGGCTGGATACAACCGGACTTGAGATTTTCCTCCAAAAACACATCAAGCTCTGACTGTTCATTCAGGGCAAGGGGATAGACTTTGCATGCACTCAGAGTAGAGCCTGGTTCGAGTTTGATTGCATGATCCTATTGCTTCTGACCTGGAAGTTTGTTGAAGGATGCCTTGGAGAAAATGTCCTCAAAATCTTGAAGGTGATCAGGGATGGTATTGCAGAAGGACTTTGGCATGGAGTTGCATGCAAAGGCCTCTGCTAGGCATTGAGACATTGTCTGACTTGCTCGGATCTCCTCAGCAGTCAGGTAACCAAAGAGAGTCGTCACAAATATACGATCACCTTCTTCCATGGGGTCTGCCTCCGTGTCCCTCGCTGTGTTGGACTCTGAATCTGATTCTGACTCTGACTCTGAGCTCATATCAGGGATATAGCCCTCGTAAACTTCATCATTGTCATCATCTTCAGAGTCAGGGCACAAGTCTGGGACATCATTGAAGTCCGGTTCGGGTAGAGGAACTCCACCAGCACAGCACATATGTATAGCAGCCCAGAGTTTAGTCCGTGCTTTGTGCTCCACTTTCACCTCCTCTCTACAGGTCTGACAGCAGGATGGGCAACGACTCATTGAGACTGTCCCGGCTGCCCAATCAATCTCCGGGTTATGCTCTCGGAGCCAGGTGTACCCGAGGATCATGTCCTGTCAACCGAGATCGGTGATGGCAAACACTGCACATTCCGCATGTCCATTGTAACGCAGAATCAGGTCAACAACATTGGTGATGGAGCCAGCTGTGTTTGGAGTTCCATCCACATTGTTCACAGGAATGGGTTGAGAAAGGGGATGTGTGGTGAGATTATTCTGTTGCACAAAGCGGGTGTGTAGGAAGAGTCTGGAGGTGCCACAATCAACCAGAGCCTTCAAGCTGTAGATTTTCTGAGTGTCTGTCGTCTCTATTTCTATGTTGAGGGACAGAGAGTTGGGACTCGGAATAGCAGCAAGAACATAATGGCGGGGGAGGTGCTTGTCCCAACAGGGTAATCCACAATGGGAGGGAAGTTTTCCTGGCAAACTGGAGTTATGAACTCCGATGTCTGGATGTCTGGGGGAAGAAGGGGGTATGTCTTGATTCGAATCAAGTTCATATGGGGAGAGTGCAGCAATGGAATGGGATTCTGCGGACTCTATAGACAAACATGCAAACCGATTGGAACCTGCCAACAGGGGCGTACTTTTCACCTGTGGCACAACTAAAAATCCTCTTCTAAATCCCCAGACTTGCCTTCTGTGCTCACTATGGAGATCTGCTCGTTAGGCTCGGGAGTGTGAACAGTGTCCTGCTCAGCCAGGAGACTCATAGCCCAGTCCTGACGCTCTTCGTCCGTCATGGCACGGATATCAAACTGGTCTGGACAGTCACGGGAGACATGTCTGGGTTTCTTGCATTGGAAACAGATGCCCAGAGTTCTGGAGCACTGACGAGATGTGTTGATGTCCATAGGGACACCAGGGGGAAGGGAGCAAGTGACTGGCGTGGCTCCAGCAGGGATGGTCTGAACTGGGGGAGCAGAGAATGGATGGAATGAGACAACTCCAGGAGTCCGATTAGCCAGAATCAGAGCCGGGGTTATTCGGGGTTTGGCAGATGCGGCGTGGAAGTCACGATTAGCCTGGTTGTTGTAGTCGACCAAGCATGCAGCTTCGATCCATTGGTTGATGTGTTCATCAGAGGGGTGCCCATCCACCATTCCTGCAACCTTGTCTTTGATCCTTTTGTCAAGACTACGTTGGAAACGGAACACAAGTTGTGCCCCGTCAGGGAAGTTGGATTCCTCCATGAGATCCTAGAAGGCATCGATATAGTCGTCGACAGACCGAGTTCCTTGATAGTAATCAGTGGTCTCGAGGGTGGTTGCAGCCGTCCACTTTTCATCCCAAGGACAAAACATGGAGACGAACTCCACACGGAATTCCGCATAGGATCAGAAACAGGGAATTCCACTGTAGGACTTGGGGTAATGAAGTGTACAGGCTGTGGAGTGGGCGGCACGGCCCCCTTTCATGTATGAGAGGGCCCAATTGATGCGAGTCTGTTCATCCAGAGATGCCTTTGGGACGAGAGACATAAAAAGATTGCAGGAGTTGATGAAGGCACACCCTTTCTCCCTCTCACCATCAAAGGAGTCAGGGGGTGTGGGACACAAGTGATCTGTAGAGTGTGGGGAATGCTGTACAGCAGCCAGAGTTGCGAGCACGGGGTTCAGTGCAGCAACAGGGTTGGGGACATGACGAGTGGTATTGATGGCAAGCTGCTCGACAATGTGCCAGAGTTCGGTGACTGAATTTAGGACTTGGCCAATTTGGCTGGCTTGGGTCTGTAGTTGTCCCTCAACAGTGACGAGCCTCTGCCAGGCTTCCTGCTCAGGCTATTCAGAAGCAGGTGCCAAGGTAGGTACATCTAGTTTGGGGTCCATGACTATGAGACACTATGAGACAAGGTGGAGGAGTTTGGAGATGGAAGGAAGTGTTGATGCGAGGCTATCAGAGCACTTAACAATGTTCTCAGACATCCCGGACCTTGTAGGAGATTTGTTCTACTGTAAGGGTGACCCTTAAAGGCTTGTAGGCTTGTACAAGACTGGCAAAGGGGAAATCCAAAGAAAACAAATCTAAGGATCCCTCTGCCAGGTGTGTCCTGTATATACAATCTGGTGGCTGATAAACTGTATAGTTATAGGCCCCCTATACTATGGTGTGGGGGCAAAATGATGAGCCGACACACATGGCATTCTGAAGGCCAAAGTCTGGAGTCCGACGAAGCAGGACTCAGAGTTGGTAGCAGAGGTGGATGTCGGAGGCAGGGTTCATCCGGAGGTTTCATATCTAGAAGTAAGTATATGTAACGAGTGTAGAGAAAAAAGAATGTGATAATGGAATGAAATAGTGTCCCCTTACAGCAGTAGAATGTGCTGCTGCATCGGCAGCCACCTGCACATTCTCTGGCTCGCTGTCAAAGTCCATGATGCCATTTCCCTCTTCCTCTTCCACACTGTCAAAAGACACCTCACCAAGTGTGACGGAAAATCCAGCAGCAGCAGTGCTGACTTTGAATGCCTGGAGTATTGCGACATTGGCAGCAGGTTCCTTGTCATCTGTATCACTGGTAAAAATGACTTCTTCATTTGCATTCTTTTCTACGTCACTATTGAATGTAACCTCCATAGATGCAGCAGGTGCAATATGGGATTTTATTGCCATTGAATAGCTGGCAGTAGGGAGAGTAACCAGACCACTAGCAGCAAGATCATCAGCATCTGCATTACTCACAAAGCCAACCCCTGCATTGCCATCCTCACCTGCACTACTGTCGAAAGAGACCTCTCCAATTGGAGGACTGGCTGCTTCCAAATGCACTGCTGCTTTTGAGCCAGCAGAGGGGAAAGTGGTGTCACTGACTGCTGGTGCCATGTCATCAGCATTGCTCGCAAAATTCATCTCTTCATTCCCATCATCATCTTCACCACTCTCGAAAGTGACCTCACCAATTGTGAGACAGGCTGCTTCTGATTGCACTGCTGCTTCTGAGCTGGCAAAGGGCAATGTTGGGTCAGTGACACCTGGTACCCCATTGTCCACATCACTCTCAAAATCAAACTTTCCATTCCCATCTTCATCTTCATCACTGCTGAACATAACCTCCTTGATTACTGCTGGTACAGAATGTGATGGCAGTGCCAGAAGAAGATTGGCATCGTCAGGTGCACCAAGTTGTAATTCAGGATTCAACTCAGACAACATGTGTAAAGGGGGTCTTTCAAAGTGAGTCAGCATCTCATGCGGATGGAGATCAGGGATCAAATGGTGATTGCTGCCAAGGGGAGAATAGGACGATGTGGCCATACTAAGCAAAGAATCACCTGTAGAATGCTCTGCAGTCAAAGGTCCAGTTGGGAGGTCATCAGTTCCAGGATGAGCACTAGGAGCAAATAAATCATGCACATCAGAGGCTGTCAACTGCACTTGCTGATGTCTTGCCTGAAGCAGCAGATGCATCCATGCATCGTGGTCCTTTACTGCTGACTGCCGAAAAGCTTTGGCAGTCAGCAGTTCGTAGGGCAGTGCCAGTTCCTCAAGGTCACATTCTTTGTGTACTGCTGCTTTAAACAGCATGTATAAAGCAGCAGCTCATCATAGGCTAGTGGACCGCCAGGCTTTGAAGATGGCTGCATAGCCCTGTGCATTGTTCTAGACATCCTTAACCATTTTTGCCCATTCAGGTTGCTGCTGGATGACTGGGGGGGGAACCTTTCACAGCACGATGGTGTGCCAGGCATTCATCAAGGGTGTGGTTGCCAAGAGCCAGCAGGTTGCCCAAGTTTTGTGTGTTCCACCAGTCACAAAGATAGCACTCAGCAAGGGACAGTACATCATCAGAATCAATTCTGGCATTGAGGGTGGTGATGAAGTCCTCGGAGAGGTTCAGAGTTTCATTGCCGATGCACCTTGCCAAGGTGCGGATGAGGATCAGAATGTCAACATATAGCATTATGGCTGTAGCGGCACCAATATGGGCCAACACAAATTTCTACATAATGTTCAGTTTCACACCATTGGTGAGCTTGGTGATCCCAGCTTACCAACTCTGCCATGAGACAATCACATATCCATTTCCCTGCTGGTAGGTTTTGAACCTTTGCAAAAATGGGCAGGCTAACATGGAATCGTGATTCACAGTAGTCAACGACTTCCTGGGCATTAAACCTGAGCTTGCTGTAGTCCACTGGGTGCATATTGAGTACATTCAGTGGGTTAAGCTGCTTTGATGATATTCTGGTTCAAGATCAGATTGCATTGTTATCACCATTCAAAGGATCAAAAGCTGACAGTATTATGTAAGCATCAGCAACAGTTGGCATGGCGGTGTGATTATTGTTGTACATTAGAATACTCTAAATGAATAGATAGGAACTTCTTTTCTGCCCCTGATAACAAGTGGAACCACATGGCTGCTTTGCAACTGGCATATGTGGCAGGTCCAAAATTGTTTGCAGCAGTGGTGGCAATAGATTGAGATTTCCACAGCTCAGCAAAGTGAAGGAAAAATTGTGCAGTCCATTGCATCTTATATTGTACAAGGAGAAACTCTTCATCCCAGTGGTGTTTCTGTGCCCATCCTTGAAGGTAGTGAATATGTTGAACTGTGCAAATTTGTCAGTACATGAGTTGCCATGGCAGTGCATCACATACATTCACATAAGCCTGTGACTGCCAGTATCAGGATCATTCATCAGCCAGATCCAAGACAGACCTTGCCTAGAGCTACCTGGCTGATTGGGATTCACCAGTGCCATGCTACTCTTGACATCTGATTGAGTGAGCTTGCAATAAGTGTCCATCGTTCCGCAATCTGCACCAAGAAGACCAAGGGTGGTTTAGCACTTTCCATATGTTTGTGAATAAGTCCCTATACTGTGATTGAGCTTGGCCATGGCTGACCATGCCCGGGTCACCACAGCCTTGCATGGGGCCACACGAATGACATGAGAATATAAGAAAGATTTCTTGGCAATTACCTCATGGTTGCAAACATAATGCTGCCTGCTGCTCCTGTATATGCCACTCAAGAAGACAGAGTGCTGAATCACATAGAAGCATGGCGGATGGCAGTGCCAGGTTCACAGATTCTGGTGGAACAGAAGAGCCAGGAGTTGCTAGAGCAGCAGATGGCTGTGCTTCGGCAGGTGTGCTGGGTATTTTGGCAGGGGATTTATCCTCATCTAGGTTATCAAATGCCTTAGGAGAGGTCTCATCAACAACATTATGCATTACTGGCCAAGTAACTTCAAGCTCTAGCTGCATCGAAGTGAATATATTTAGTTGTGATCGCAAAAGACATCTGTCATTGTCAATTGCTGTAAGATCATCTTGCCATGGGTACTTTGCCAATCTTCTGACTTTATCTTGAATTTCAATTCTGTGATGGTCAGATGTTTGCTGCAGAATAGGTTTTTTGATCGCATACTGTTTTTCCTCCAATGAGAGGCCCAACTGAATCCACTCCTCTTGCTGAGACCTTGCCGAAATGGCTTCAGGCTCAGCTGCGCCACCTGCCAGACTGCCTCTTGCCGCAGCAGTCCTGGCATTCATCACATCCATTGCCACTGGGTCTTCCAGTCGCTTTGGATTCTGCTTCACATATTTCATTGTTTCAAGCAGCAAGCAAAGCAGCATCAATGCCATTCGATACCTTGTGGAAATATGTCGCCACACATGTCCTCATCACAGCAGTGGTTTTGAATTTGTGGCATAGAACAGTTGCTTTGGCAATTCCATATCAATGGTCTGTCACATATTGGAGAAAGGGAAACAGCATACACATGTTTAGAAGCTTCTTCTAATTTGAATCATTCATGTGGGCATCCAGCATCTCTGCCCAATGGGCCAATGTTGAGGTTCACGTCATCGGGGAGACAGTATTGAGGTCCGACCATAGACTTTCGAGGATCTCTCCAGTGACAATAGCTGCTCCAGGAATGAAGGATGTGGTAAATCAAAAGAAACAGTTGTCCTTGTGCCCATGTACATGGAGGAGGCCAATTGCCCTGTCTATGACCATGCCGGGTGGCAGCATGCAACCAATACAGTTATACAAGTGGACATAATATTGGCAGATAATGTCATAGATAAAAAGAACTACCTTGAGTTGCTTAGCATTTGTTGTCTTGATAGCCCTCAACAATGCCCAGTCCATGTACTGCTGCTCTTCTCCAGCAACAAGGTTGATAAGGCTATTTGGAGCATAGCACCCATGCCGTGCACAGGCAATGGCCACTATGCCAGTAATATTGCATGCCTTTGAGGCAAGTAATGCTTGCTCCAGAACTCGAAACTGGGTCTCACAGGGTGCTTTCTGAAACAAAGGATGAATGACAGGGCTATGATACTCAACAGGTGTGTTGACAAAGCCGTGGCAAGTGGCAATCGGCAATTGCCTCCTGTGCCATCACTCCTGCAATTAAGGTAAGAAACCGCACTGACCATCAGCCTTTCAGTAGCATTGTCTAAAAATTTCTTCATTTTTTGACACTCTGCCATCATGCCTGCCCCCTCTGATAGCCATACATCGGCCTTGGCAGGTTTCTGCCAGACATGATCGGCTTTGAAATTGCCATCACCAGTCAACTGTCTGATGTATACCTGCCTGCAGAGAACTGTTAGAAGATGCCATTATTATTGATTCTTAGGTAGAATACTTGTTGTTATCTGACTCCCAGCCTTCCAGCAAGTTGATGCCGGGTTGTGGGCATGTTGGACAAAAAACAGCAAGCTCCCCATCTTCCGTCTTTGTCAAGTCTTCCTTCCCTTCTTGTCCAAAACCAGCCCATTCCAATTTCTTGAGCCACCTCCATGATCTGGATAGACAATGTAATTCTCTGTAAAAATTGTCGACATTGCAGGGGTGAGTAGCTGCGGCAGAGTGTTGGCATAGTTTTTGCCAATACTGGAAGGCAGATGCCTTGCATTCCAGATTAGACAAACAAAAGTCATTGAGGACTGCTATGGTAAAGAATGTGCAGTAGCGCTTGAATCCAGTGGGAATGAGGCCAGAGTAGATCAGGTCAATTGGGAGATTGTCGGGTCCATGGCATGTACATGAGAGGAGGGAGATATAATGAATCCTAGTTGTGTGGACCACTCGTACATAACAGTTATTGAGTGCATCAAACTGGGGTAGGTCTGATGGCAAGTATCCAGATGGTGCCACCAGGTCATCTGTGCTGTCCTCATCCTCTGCCACCCCATCATTTTCTTCATTGGTGTCTAGCACCCCTGTGTCATTTGTGTCTTCTTTGGCATCCATATCTCTTGCCTGATCTCTGTGTCCACAGTGCCTAAGTTCCTGTGGTGCACTGTGTTCAGGTTTGTCACCTGATGATATATTTGTGGCATTGCCGCTGCCATGGCAGGCCCACATTTTGGCAATACTGTGGTTATCGGCAATGTCTTTTTCATCTTGAAAGGTGTCTATGAGTCCTTTCTGCATGCTCAAACTGTCGCACAGTGTGGCTGATGAAAAATGAGGAATAAGAATCTTCGCACCAACCTCCCACAATTCTGCATGGCGAAAGTATTCCCCTGTCCAGCACTCAATTCGATGTAAAGGATTTTGCTCATGACTGTGGCACATGCAGCAGTGGCAAAGAATCCTCGCACCAGTACAGTCCTGACATCTCCACTGTCCATATTTCTTGTTGGGACAATTTGAGCAGCAGCACTTGACCAGTATTGACTTCTGTGCCAGTAACCCACTTAAAAGTCAGGGAGCATGGTCAACAAATTCCATCAAATAGTCTTGTTATGTCTGGGCCATTTTGAGAACTCATTTTGCATCATAGATGGCAAGCTTACTTTTACTGTCCTTTGTGGATGCACATCCATGTCATGGTGCCTATTGTGATGATCAGTATTATGGTATTTGTGAGGGGGAATCAGCATGTCAAGTGGAGGGCCTGGCAGCAAATCCATGTCCTTTGATGAAGCGGCTTTTATGGGAGAATGTTGCCGCAATGGAACTCTCTGGGTTTTGACCACAATACCTTATGCTGTTTGCCTAGTCGTTGTCTCCAATTCAACTACTGCTGCAAGTTCATTTTCTCTAAGGAGGGAAGGTGCCTGTTTCCTTTTGTGCCCCTGAGTACTGTTCATCCTTGCGGTAGGAGAAAGATTGTGTGCTTATCAATTTCAGTATCATTTGTTATCAGATGCAGGGGTCCAGATGAATGGATGTAAATAGCCAACAGGGTTTGCCACAGCTAAATTCCGGCAGATTGCCAGATCACTTCGGATAATAATGCAACCAGCTGGCACCCAATTCGGCAATTTTATTTCTTACTACCTTGGCTTCCTACATGTCATCTGACAAGAAGACAAAGACTGTTTCAATATGGTCACCTGCTGAATGCAGGGTGGTAAACAGGTACAAGGAGCAATATTGCTCTCTTACTTCCCCTGCAGAAAGAGACAGCCTCCTGGTGAATGTTGTCCAGCTGGATCTCTTTAACCACTGGAAAGCAATTGGCAAGGCTCTGACCACTGACAAGAAGCACATGAAGTATATCAAGGCAAGTTGTATGGCACCTATGCCTTCCCACACTGACCATTCTTA
This sequence comes from Lyophyllum decastes, assembly GCA_025854295.1. Taxonomy (NCBI): domain Eukaryota; kingdom Fungi; phylum Basidiomycota; class Agaricomycetes; order Agaricales; family Lyophyllaceae; genus Lyophyllum; species Lyophyllum decastes. The sequence goes on from CP107709.1 coordinate 811,775, forward strand.
AGGCTTTCTGCCAGTGGGTGTACAACAACTGGAGGCCTTACACCAACATCAAGCAACCCTTGGCTAAGCTGAAAGTGTCACTCTGCAATGTTATCAAAAAAACAATGCAAGACAAGATTGAAAGTCAATTGAGCATAATGCTGGGCATTGAGGAGCTCAACACTGCCACCCCTGTCTACTTTGCCAACAAGAATAAGACAATATCAAAGGTGATTGAAGGGCTCACAGATATGGAGCAGCAGAGGCTGAAGCAGAGTGTGGCAGAGTGGAGCAGGAAGGGTTTACTGGCACAGGAGCAAAGGCGGTGAGTTAGCCACAACATGTTGCTGATAGATTTCAATGCTGCAGCATCTATACAGCATTGCTGACAAATGCGGCATACAAAAAATAGAGCAATTGGACATCGACCATTGGAGGGAAATGGGAATGGTCTCCTTAACCTTTGTTGTGTGGACTGCAGCTGATGGGCAACTTACAATGGCAGTGTACATTGTATGTTGTGGCTGTGGTGATCGGCAGTTAACAACACTCAGCAGACATGACAACATTGCTGAGAATATGGGCATCATTAGACAACAATTCAAGACCCTATACAAGGACCTGGTGAAGGAGCTCAAGCTGAAACTGATGGATTATGTCCTTTCTTTGCAGCCCTCTAATGTTCCTCTTGCCACTGCAACAAATATTGACAAGGAGCCACAGCCTAGCATTGACATTGTCCTTGATGAGGATGGCTTTCCATTGTTGCCAGAATTGCCAGGTGATCCCTTGACAAAGATGAACATGGAAGTACTGCTCAGGAGATTTTTCAACTTGCATTATTGTGAGTGCTGGTTTTTTGGCACATGCCAGCTAGTGCTGAATCTACCAGGTTTGGCATCTGGTCATTGCTGAAAACATGCTGCTTTTGACAGCATTGAACATGATAATAAATCATTCATTGCTGCAGAATACTTGCCACTGGGCAGAAAGATCATAATCCATGATCCATAGAACATGCGGAAAGAGGAGATCTATGAACTACTGAAGTTCTGGCATTCACAGCAATAGCAGCATGGTGCCACCCATACTTTCAGATGGTCGGCATATGTGATGAAAGGGAGGATTGCTCTGGCAGAGTATGGGCAGCAGTATGATGAGGAAGCCAGAGCAGCCAAGGTGGCGCTGAAAAGGGGGAAAGGAAAGGTGCAGACAAAGAGAAGGAGACATAAGGTCACAGTGGCCACAGCATGTGCTGTGGTGCTGGATTTAGTTGTGGCAAGCACAAGATCAGCAGTGCTTACTGCAACCACCCCACCTCTAGCAGATATACCTTCAGCAACTACAGCAAGCCCACCTCTAGAGCCTATGATGGCAGGAACATTGAGATTAGCCATTGATAACACTGTATCACACCCTGTGTCTGGCCACCCTCAGATCAAGCCCTGCCCTAAACCTGCAGAAAGGAGGGATGAGAATATCCTTGTAGGAAGTGAGGTCATCCAGGTTCTCCTTGCAGAAGGCTATCCCCTGGTTACCCCAATCAATAGTCCCAATGGTGGAGCACTACCAGAGTATACCATACCATATAAGGATTATCAGTGGTACTGCACTCTCAAGGCAGCATCGAGGCACCAAAACCAAGGTCACCAAACGGAAAGGGATGATCATCCAGCAGTACATGATTATCCGGCAGATCAAGACAATATGGCGGATCATGATAATATGGCAGTAGATGATAATCCAGCAGTACATAATCATCTGGCAGGATATATTGATCCCTTGTTGTGCTGTGGGGGTGTTATTTCTGCTGGAGAGGTCGTGCAAGGCCAACTCATAACTCATGAGCCCAACACACACATCCCACACCAACTGCGGCCCATGTCAACAGCCATCCGGCAACACATTACAATCAGTGAGACTGCCACAACAGTGATCTCAACTACAGGAAAAGAAAATGCATCTATTGGGGCCACCACATCCACCAATCCACAAGTTGATCATCCCATCATCACAGTTCAGCAACCCATCAAGGGATTGGCAAGCCTGCCAGTGGTATCTTGCAATCTCTGGAAATGCAATGCCAGCAATAGCACGGCAGACCGAGAGCTGAAGAGATGGAAGCAAGTGAAGGCAAATGCATTGCTGTTGCAGGAGGCAAACCAATACATTACAGGTACAGCTTACATGCAGACTAGGACTACCTGACAAACACAGACCTGGACCACCCATTTGACTCACAAGTGATAGTGGCAGTAGACATGTCTCACCAGCAGTAGACATTACATCCCTATTGGCAGTAGGCATATCTTAACTACCAGCTTCAACTATGACCAATTCATTAATTTCTTGCTATATCAACATAAGAACAAGAAAAACAGAACCCAAGAAAACGGAAAAAACTCTATTTATGCTTTTTTTTGATGTCAGCCATCTCCTCTGCTTCCTCACTAGCTTTCCTCTTCAACTTCAGTGGCTCCGGAGGGTCGGAATCTAACATCATCAGTGACAGACTTCGTGATTGAGAGTGATTCTGCGCCTTTCTGTCAGGAATCAGCAAAGGCGTGCAAGTCTGGGAGCGTGATTGGGTATTGGGGGGGGACCGGTTGGTGCAGGGGCCTTGCCATGACGTCACCAAGGGCCATCTTCGGTTGGTGTGGGAGTGTTCTGTGTACTTTCGGGGGTTGCTGGTATGAGATTTAAGGAGGGCAGAATGGGCTCAGGCATGGCTTTGGCAGTGTTAGGTGGGAGGGGGACAGTTGCCAGGTCAGCAGTCAAGAGAGCGGCAGTTTGGGGAGTGGCAGGTAAGGCAGGAGCAGCAGTGTCTTTGGCAGTAGGGGGAGCGGCGGCTGTGTTGGCAGCAGTGGGGACCATGGAAGGTTCTTTGGCAGTCGGGGCATCAATTGAATAGGCATCAGTGGCAGGGGTGGTGGTGACAATGAAGTCAGTGGTGGAGTCTGCAGCAGGTATATTGTGGGTTCCACTGGTAGTAGTGTGGGGGGGTGGGGAGGCAGCAACGGACATATGGTTAGGAACTGGAGAATGGCAGGGGGCTTCAACTATGACAGTGGTGGTATAACTAGCAAGACCATCAGCAAGAGCCTGGCAAGCTGTGTTGGCAGTAATCTCAACAGTACTGGCAGTGTCACCAGGCCCCAATATGGGTCTCTCATCAGAGGCGGACAAGTCAAGTGCGCTTCAGGTGACTTCTGTCAGAGCAGATCCATCATTGGTGGCATCATCAATGACCATATCTGTCACCTCTCCTGCCGTTGCTGACTAGGCATGTGCACTGCTAGAATGGTCACATCAGCAGGTGCCGCCATGGGTGAGGCTCCTTCCAAAAGACTGTTGACATCGTCAGGGGCTTCTCACTGTCTTCGGAGGAGGTCTCTTGTTCCAAGAGCTCTGATGTATCCAACTGGTATGAATGCCATGCAGGATGTGGGAAGGTGATGTTGATATCATGCCTGGCAAGGACATCCTGGACCTGCACCACAGCCCTGACAATGGTGTTGTGATCAATGGCAAGTTGCCAAGTTGTCAGATACACGGTTTCAAGCTGGGTCTCCAGATTGATGAGATGGGTCTCCACATCTTTCTCTTTTGGTACTAGCACCCTCATCTCCAGCACCTGTAGCCACTCTTCAATAGTCAGTGTATGTGTTCTGTGCCCTCTGATGGCATGCCACAAAGGTCAGCTAGCTGTTTAGACAGAGCAAAATAGTACTTGCCTGCCACTGCCTTGCCTTTGTGGCTATATCCTGCAGACTGTGTGGTTGCTGCTGAAGTACTCAGCACTGCTGGCATTGCTGCCGCAGCAGGTAAGCCAGCAATGTCTTCTGCTGCACTGTCTACCCTCTCTTTCAACTTTGGTGCGGCCCGTGAACCCTTGATGCCTGATGACCTGTGGTATTGTGTGTACTGTCCCCTCGGTGCTCTCGGAAGCACTTTATCGCATCATTATTTCCTTATCGTGCAGCCAATGCACACTGAGCCTATGCTAGGTTTCTCGCACCTCAGGCCACGAATAGAGCACGACTGACATGCCAACACATGCACCCTTGTAGCCTTGGGCACCTTGCGCCCATCACTCCAGCCATTACTACACCTCACTACTTTCTGTCTGCTATCACCAACCTCAGAGTGTCGGCGCTTTGATGATCGTGGGCTGTCCGGCTCCTCATCCACATCGCTGCTAGGATTGGGCTGCTCTGCCACATCCCTATACTCATTACTATCAGATTCCTCGAGTTCCGTGAACTTGGGCATGGTGGTGTCATCATGGGTATCCTCCACAACCTCAACTGCTTTGCCCTTCCCTTTGTCCTTGCGGAATGGATACTTGGAGACGTACATGATAGGGAGGTTCCGTGTGTCTGGTGCAGTAGAAGTGGCAGCAGTTGGATCTTGGCGGCTCAGTGGCAACACTGGCACCCACTGACTGGCAGCACTTGGCTTGGTCATGTGCCACACCATAGGTGTGGGTGCAGGTGCAGGTATGACTTGCCAATTCGCAGGGGTATTGCCCACATGTACAAGGCTGGCTGGGTTGTGAACTGCCATCTACCCATTGGTCAATATCTGATGGTGGAGATAAGTGTTGGCAGGCAAGCATACTGTGGCAGACTCACCTCGGCAGTGTGCTTCGTTCTGCTGCCTGCTGGCAAGTGTGACAGACTGGCAACAGGAGATGCGGATCCAGTGCGGAGTTGATGAAACTGAGCTTTCTCAGCATCCATCAGTGCATTTACTAACTTTTGGAGTCCCATAGGCTTGTTCTGATGGAACTCTTTGACCACCAGCATGATCATCCACAGCAGGCTGGTCCTGCAGAGCTCATCACCTTCCAGAGTCTCTTTGAGGCATATGTACATGACTTTCTGCAAGATTGTCAACAGATGGCAATCTAGTGGATGGAAACATGCTTACTGCCAGTGCTCACAGCACATTCAGTCTCTCCACATTTTGGTTCTGAATAGCCTTTCAGAGGCTGCTACAGAGCTTGATAAGGTTGGATGTGTTGGTATACATATTGAGTGTTGTGTGCCGAATATTTGATGTGGCTGCCGATGTAGATGGTGGGACAGGCAGAGAGGAAGAAAAAAAGTATTTTGATGTAGCAATATAAAACTGAACTTGTGTCATGTGATGGTGTCATTATTGCTGTCACGTCATGGCTATAATCAGGCTCAACTGGCAAGGGCAATCACTTTATCAAGATATGGCTAACACACAAGAAAGGTCTTTCCATCCAGTGCTATGCCTCTTGGAATGCTCTCACATTACTTCATATAGTGCAGTTCCATGCCTGGTGGCAGAGCCTGTGGCACCAACTCTGTTGGCAGTGTCAGCAACTGCAGCATCAATGGCAACAGGACCACTTACTGCTCCAGGAAATGTTGTCACACTAATTTGTTTTAGTGTCCAGAACTGCCGGAAACTATGTCTTTTAGCATGGGCGATATTCTGGGTGTTTGATGGGATTTCTGTTAGCTTCAATAGTTCTTATCTCCCTTTGAAGTTGTATGTCTTAGAGGTTGGTTTAGGTTGGGTACACTATATGATAGTGTGTATTAAGTCAGGGATATCAGATGAAGTGAAGGATTAATGAGAGAAGAATGATGAGAAAGATATCAAGTATACTCGGATACTTAATATATAGTGAATACTCTTCTTGATCAACAGTATGATCAATTCAGTGAGTACTTAAGAAGAGGACTTTAAAATATAAATGAAGAGAGTTTTATTAGAAGAGGTACTACCCTTCCTTTCTACTTCTTCTAATCTATAGACTCTGGTCTGTGTCTGAATATCTGGGGCTCTTATGCTTATTACTTACTTTTTCTGTCTAATTTTGAGCCCTTTATATACCTGTAGCAAGGGTATTTCCTAATATAGATATAATGTTCCATGAGATTCTGGAATGTTCTTTCTTTCTTAGTATGAGTCATCTAGGTACTATAAGTAGGTTATTTCTCTCACATTGGTAGGCTATGTAAGGTGGATTAGTAAGATAGTTTCTATATATAGGGGTTTATTCTCATGCTGAATAAGCTTAGAATGTCCTGGAATGATATTTTATGGGGTTGGGGCATTAATGAGTCATTTTGAGTCAGTGCAAGAGTAAGGCTGTAAGCTGAATTGCCTCATCATGGCCTATGTGGGAATATTTCTCTTGAGTGACTTGTAAGCTGAATTACATCATCATGGCCTATGTGGGAATATTTCTTCTTGAAAGCTCATTGGGAGTATTCCTTTGTAGAGTGGAGATTTATGTCACTTTCATCTGAAACAATTTTCAGAGGTGACAGCAGCTGGGTGAATATGGTGTTCTGCCAGTTATCCTTCACTGGAGTGGGTGGCATTATGCTACCACTGATGACTGCACTTGCCTTCAGATCCTTGAAGGAATTGAGGCAGAAGAGAATGGCAGAGATCACCAACTCGGACACAACTGGCTCTACATAGGAGAGCCATTACTTTTCGTCAATCTCCCCAATCGGAGAGATTTGCCATCCGACAACCCTATGGTAGGGCCATCATCTGTGCCAGCACCAAGTGGTGTCAACCCCCAACCTCCTGTGGCACCATCCACTGTGACTTCAACCACAGTCGCAACATTGTCAAGCACTGGAACCCATGTGGATACCATGGTAGTCCAATCTGGGCCACCTTCATTGGCAGCAGCATCTGCTAGCAACATTACACTGCTACTAGAGGGCGCAGATAGGACGACGCAGGTGTTGAGCATGGGTGAGGCACATCATCCACCTGCTGATGATCCCATGGATGCATGAGGACTGGAGGACCAACTTGAGGATCAGGAATTACATCTTGATCACAAACTGGGTACCATCAATGGCAGCAATGAAAAGAGATGTTCTCAACATCTAATGTCTGAGCATAGGTGTCAAGGTATTTTACCTCATATATTCTCCAGGAAGACTTAAATCTTCCCATGTTTGTATTGCACTTTGGGTGGGATGACAGGTCCCCACCCTTTTTATTCTATATCCTATGTTATAAGTTAATTGAACTTATATTTACTCTACATTAATATTCTGTATATTATTGCCTTACAATAATATTACCCACTATGAAGACTGTCTACACAGTCTTAAGAGGGAGTATGTAATGGGCACAGTCAACACATATAGTGTTGACCTTAATGTTTGGCATTACCGTGTTTGGCAACACCTATATAACTGGCTAGTAAATACATATGTAAACAAGCCCTTGTAAAATGTTGTATAGCAAATAGTACTAGTTGGTCAAGCTTACACTGATTTGCAAGGCATCCCACTGTAGCGTTTACATTACAATCTTGCTCAGTTCCTGCAGTATTGTCAGCCTTTGCACCCACCATTTCAGCCTCAGGAGATGTAGATTCTCAATCACAGGCTGATAATCCCCTCGATGATGCCCTTGCCATGGGGCTTGGTGCCATCTTAATTGAAGATCCACTGTCATCAGCTGAGAAGGGTTCAGCATCATCACGAGGTGGGAAACGGGGAGGGAGGAAGGTTGGAAAAGGCAGAGGGAAAGCAGTTATGGGTCCAGGTGAGGCTGTACAGGTACCCACCTATACAACCCAGTCCAATGCTAGAGCTTAGGTAGCATTTTCACTGTATAGTTTCAACCTGTATGCACATTTTATGACCATTGTTAAGAGTGAGTGTTGAGCATTATAGGTGGTCACCTGCCAACAACAGTATAAATTAACTTAAGAGATGTACATAATAAATGGTCTGTTAGTATAGTGGTAAGTTATATTGGTAATAGTAATGAAGCCTTTGCGCGAGGTCCCGGGTTTGAATACAATGTAAGTCAATATTCTACACTGCCAAATGGACCTCATGTGATCCAGACTCTTTGTGAAAATGTGATGATCGGAGATTTGATGGATGTTGAGATGACATGCCATGCCATCTCAGGTGCAGGTTCTCTAATCCATGGCGAGATTAGATGTCCTCCATGTCATGACCATGCTGTCCCAATACATTGTAGTCAGGTCCATCTGGTATACATGTTTGACTTCTACATGTATGCAAGCTGATAGTTTCATGCTTTGTACATGGTGAAAGGTTGGATCTGGGTAAATTTATTATGTTCAAAGACTATGGGTCATATCAACGTTTGATTTTTCTTCAAAGTTATTTCAAGCTCCGCCCATGGAAACCTAGCTCCGCATTTACCCGTTCCATCATTGCTCCCCCTGCCCTTTCCTATTCTTTTGCTCCCTGCCTTCTGTCGGCAGCAGGTGGATTGTGATCATGATTGCCAACATGTCGGCACCACCTGAGTGGCATGATCCACTGTTTTCCAAGCTCATGTACCCTGCCACCTCATTGTATTGATTTTCCTGATACACTCAGTTCTTTTCACAGACAAAAGAGAGGCTTGGCAACAGCTGGAGCTTCTGACATTGCTTTCGTCATCTTGCATATCTGGTAAGTCTCACCCATTGTGCTCAAATGATACTGACCCCACCACTGAGCAGCTCTACAACCTTATAAGCCTCAACATACACATGAGCTGCCCCAGCAATGATATACCATAGCACTCCCCAGCATGCACCATATATAAACATCCCAGGGACCATGGATGAGGGGGTTATGAACTGGACCCCAGGAGTGGGGCATATGGTGTGTTGTTGCCACTGACATTACCCACTTACTGAATCATAGCACTTCTAGTTACGACAAGTGGCCCTATAATCCACAACAACAGCCATTTTCCCCGGATTCTGCACCCTACATGAGGGGACTAGTTGAGGCTCATCATGGCTGATGATCATCCTTCCTTTGTTCATGACGACATCATATCTCATGTAGTTATTGCACCGAATATGATTTTTTTGGCATTTTCCACCAGGCTTGAGCCAAATTACAATGATGAACCTGGTCTGATCTTTTTTTGCATCTGAATGCAATGAGATATTTGTGTGCTCCCCAATCCAGGCATATGTTGGTTGACTATTATTTCATGCAAATATGGCATAAAAGATTATATAGAAACTCAAGTGAGGATCCCACCTGAAGATCAGGAATGCTTCCACCACACATGCAGCCTGGAGAAATACGTGCCCACACATGGACATGGTGCCACGATGCCCAAATTTCTGATTGGATCTGTATTCAGCTGAGCTTGATACAAAAATGACAGAATTTGATCCTGTGCTTAAATTCCCATTCTCACGTTCAGGACAGGTGGAATCCAAAACTCAGTGTAGGGTTTGAAATATCTGCTGACTAACCAAATTTCAGAGTAATTGGGTTTAAGCTTGCTTACATGAGTCTAATCAACAAAGGTATGTGCAGCCCATGTGATGCCCATTCCCCCCTGTTCTTACAGCAACTAAGATGTGTTTGCCCTGCACAAAGTCTGGACTATGTCCCCATTTTGGTCTGTCCCCTCAATAATGATCGAGGCTCCCTTGTCCCAGCAACAAAGGTGAGACATGTCTGGCCCCCCTTTTTACTCTACCTGGGAGTTTGAGAGCCCTTGTTGCCTTCCCTTGCTGACACTCTCAAGTTCTCCAGGTAAGTAGGGCCACTGACTGGTTGCCTTCCCCTTGCTAACACTCGTTTTTCTCCAGTTTCTTCAGTCTTTCAGTCATGTCTCGATATTTCACTTTCCATTGTCATAGCCTCCCATCGACATATGTCTCATGACCAAAATCCATGATGAAGCATTGGAACAAGCAGTACAGGCAGTGCAAGCAAGTGACAAAGGACAACAGGACTCTTCCATATCCTTCTCCACAGAGATCTCCCAACTCTGTAGTGCAGTCATCGAATGCTACCATGCTAGAGAACTCTTGAAGTCGACCACAATCCTCAACATCTATAATATCCTTGCCACCTCAAATGCCAGCCCAGAAGGCAACCCTTTTGTCAAGGCTTTTGCCTCTTACATCTCCATCCTTGATGGCTTCGAACATTTCCATACCACTGCTGCCTCCCATGGTGACGCCCTTTTTGGAGACAGAGGAGCCGCAATCACAGGAGATGGTGATGCTGGGGAGCCACTCGATCCTGAGGCAGCCAACAGGGGACGTTCCAGTTCTCCTGTTCTGTCTAAGCGATCACTATCACCCGGAAGCGACAAGTGGCGACCTGTCCAATGCCGGCTTGATCCAAACACCTTACCATGGGTCTTACAAGAACAATGGGAGCCTACCAACCTCTGGCCGAGTCTGCAACAAACCCAACTCACTCTTGAAAATTTCTCCCAGGACCCTAAGGCTGCAAAGGCATCACTCCTCATTTCCCCATGCTGCCCACAATTCCCCAACTCTGAGTGGACAAACCTCCTTGCAGGGAGGGCCGTCGATCTCAGCCATGTCCTCTCCACCCAGTATTCAGTCTCCTTCGATGACCAATGCAGAGAGAAACTTGGGAACTTTGAATTTGTTGCTGGACCATCCTCCCCTGCATGTGTCGTCAGGTCACATTCAGAGTGGGTTATTGCATATGATTCCACCTGGGAGGCCACAGTCTTTGTCTTCCCCCACCGTTCTACTGAACTGATTGCATATGGGAAGTATATCTGACAACTTTTCACATCCTTCCCTTCCTTGCAATACACTCAAGTCATCCAGTTTGATAAGGCTGTCCGCTTACATGTGGCCCAACGTCACGATATCCTCCTCACCAATCATGCTGCTTTCACAGACCTTGCCATGCTCTGGCTACAAAATGCTGGAGCTCCCACCGACGTCAGCGATGATCATTCCCAACATTCACCCTGACGTCGCGAGGCCTGCCGACGTTGGAATGAGGGAAAGTGCCCCAACTCTAATGGGGCCTGTACCTACACACACATCTGTTCCAAGTGCCAGAATACTGGACATACACAATCAGCATGTACAGCACCCCCGAAAGCCATCCTACGCAAGTAAGAAATTGCCCATCGAGTTCCTCCTCCATACCTGCCCAACCTATGCCCAAGATCTTATCTGGTCTGAGGACGAACCACAGGGATTAACACTTGCTCGCACTTCCATATTCATGCCTCCCCTCCCCTCCATTCCTTATAATGAACTACACAATGACACCTCCCTCATCACAATCACTCAGAACCCGGATCTCTTTGTTGTCTCCACCCCAGTGAACATCTGTGCTTTCCGCTCCTTCCTGAAGAGCCACCCAAATAAAACCCTCATTGAATCCATCTGTTGTGGCCTGGAATCTGGATTCTGGCCATGGGCAAATACTACTGGTGTAACACTTCCTGACACCTTTCACGATGTGTATCTGATATGCAATCCAGAACATCTCCACTTCGCACTATCACAACATGAAGTCGAGATCAGGGAACACTGTTTCTCCCATATCCTTGACCACCTGCTTCCCGGCATGCTTGCAGTACCCATAACCATCTTGGAGAGGAATCTGAACAAATTCCAACTGTGTGTTGACCACTTGGCAGATCCATATTCATGCAATGCCATGATTCCGAAATTGGCTGTGTCAGTTCCACTTGACAACCTCCATGATCTTGGATGTGTATTACGGGAACTTCGCATTAGTCTAGGGCTTCAAACGAAGATTGTCCTCTTTAAGAGTGATGTTTCATGAGTGTACCGCAATATGCCCATGCACCCTCTTTGGCAGATCAAGCAGGTGGTCAAGATTGGCTCATCATATAATGTTGACTGGCGAAACAACTATGGTAGCTGGGCTGCAGGGGGTATATGGGGGGCATTCTTTGCTCTGGTGATCTGGATAGCCACCTATGTCCAGTTCATTGTCGATCTTTTTGCCTACGTTGATGATTCCTTCTCCTGGGATCTCGAAGGCAACTATCTCTACTATCCTCCCTATGACAAATTCTACCCTGCTAAACAAACTTGCCTATTACTCCTCTGGGACGATCTCGGCATTCCCCATGATGAAGCCAAACAATTGTGGGGGTCAAAGATCACCATCATCAGCATGGAAGTAGATGTGAATGCCATGACCATCTCTATGCCTCAGGATTCCCGACTACAGCTCCTCGCTGCCATCTGTGCTTTTGCAGTCATTGGAACACATCGCCCCCTACGTGAAGTTCAGAAACTTGGAGGTTGGATCAACTGGGCACTCAATGCTTACCCTCTCTTGCGCCCAGGGCTGTGTGCCCTGTACTGTAAGATGGGAGGGAAGCACCACATACATGTGAATGTCTGGATTAGCATGACATTGGTGAAAGAACTCCTATGGCTCGCTGACCACATCGCCAACTCCAGTGGGATCTTCTTACTTGACTCCATAGACTGGCTGACTGCGACTGCTGATGAGATCATATATACAGACGCATCACTTGGTCTTTGGTCTCCCTCATGAAACATGGGCTTTTTCCACATCATCCCCAACGATGAGAGGAATAGACCAATATTTTATTACGAAGCCAAAGCTGTCCTATCTGGCATAGCATCCATCATATCCATGAACCCATGCCCCCTTCGTGTCCTCATCTACACCGACAATCTCAACACAGTTCACATTTTCAACAGTCTCCAGGTGTCTCACCAGTACAATCCCATCCTCATCACCGCCATTGACATCCTGATTCACTACAACATACACCTGCATGTCTGTCATGTTGATGGTGATTGTAACGTCATTGCTGATGCTCTATCCCACCTCCGACTCCAATATGTCATGCAGCTCTACCCTGACCTCGAGGTCATCCCTTTTCTACCCCCTTGATGCACACTGGGGGAGGCCTGAAACTGACCATGGCTGCTGTCCTGGCCAGTCGATCCACTAGGGTCCCCTGGTCACGAGCACGCTTGGAGCATGAGTGTAGCATTGCTCTAGGTGCCCTACTTGACCCTGCCTCTCATGAATCCTACTCCTCTGCATTCCGCTCATACTTATCCTTTTGCCAAATGCATGGCTTCCCACTCAATCCCACCCCTGATACCCTCAGCTTCTACATTACCTACATGTGCCACCACATTAAGCCTTCGTCTGTCACATCATATCTTGCTGGCATCTGCCACCGACTTGCCCCTCAGTTTCCTGAAGTCCATATCCACTGCAAACATCGCCTTGTGGTGGACACTCTCTGAGGATGCACGAAAGTCTGAGCAGTTAACACTGTCCGCAAATGAGTGCTTCTCTGCTCCGAAGTTATCAACATCTGTATCCACCTTCATGAATCTTCCTCATATGATGACAAACTCTTTCTGACCCTCCTCGTCACTGGTCTACATGGCCTCATGTGCCTTGGCGAGATGACATGGCCAGACAGGAAATCTCTCCAGGATCCTCATAAACTGACTCATCAGGAATCTGTTGTCACTGCCCCCACACACTACTCCTTTATCCTCCGATTTCACAAGGCTGATCGCTTCTTCAAGGGCAACCAGGTCCTAATCCAACAGGCAGATACGGCTGATGACCCTCTACACTTTTTTACTACATATCTTGCAGCCTGCAATGCTGCATTCCCTCTGAACCCTGAACTATGGCTTCGTGTCAATGGCACTGTCCCTACACAAACCTGGTTCACATGCTGTCTCTGATGTTTTGTTCCAGATGCGTCTGGACATTCCCTTCGTCCTGGTGGGGTGACAGCCTATGCGGAAGCTGGTGTGCCAAACCACATCATTCAGGCTCTCAGCCGCTGGTCTTCAGATACATTCCAGATCTATATCCGCCATCATCCTGCCCTTCTCGCAGCCACCCTCCAGAACAATCATCTGACTATCTGATCCACATGGGTCACCATTGCCGTCTCTGACGTCTCAATCTCTTTCCACTTCACATCACCCGAACTCAACTCAACTTCCCACAAACCAACACCCATCATAGCTTTCATAGCATTTCTCCATGCAAATCCTATTTATTCAGGGTGCATATCCTCCAGAACACCCATGATTTGGCTAATCCACTGTATGATCGTCTGAAGTCCAAACTCGAGATGACCGAAAGGTGATTAGTTGGGTTTAAGCTTGCTTACATGAGTCTAATCAACAAAGGTATGTGTGGCCCATGTGATGCCCATTCCCCCCTGTTCTCACAGCAACCAAGATGTGTTTGCCCTGCACAAAGTCTGGACTATGTCCCCATTTTGGTCCATCCCCTCGATAATGATCGAGGCTCCCTTGTCCCAGCAATGAAGGTGAGGCATGTCTGGCCCCCCTTTTTACTCTACCTGGGAGTTTGAGAGCCCTTGTTGCCTTCCCTTGCTGACACTCTCAAGTTCTCCAGGTAAGTAGGGCCACTGACTGGTTGCCTTCCCCTTGCTAACACTTGTTTTTCTCCAGTTTCTTCAGTCTTTCGGTCACGTCTCAATATTTCACCTTCCCACTGCCTCCCCTAAACTCCTTTCCACTGGACTTTTCAACGTATTTATGTACAGTACTCTTGTTACATACTAAACATTCCCTACATTTTCTATGTACAGCACTATGCGTTTCCCCGTGCAAATCCTATTTATTCAGGGTGCATATCCTCCGGGACACCCGTGATTCGGCTAATCCACTGTACAATTGTCCGAAGTCCAAACTCGAGATGACTGAAAGGTGATTAGAGTAACTAATTGACAACTGTCAGGGTGGCCCTTCAGGTCTGATCATTGCCTAGACCTGATAAGTTCCTTGGGACTGATCAGTAGGCTCACATAAGCACCTCACCCGAAAACATGTGAGGGGCTTATATTAAGGTAGGGCTTAACTAAGGGCAATGTAAAATGTTGCTTGTTTGCTCAGTGTGGCCTTGAGACCTTCTTCAACCTATACTATTACCTGAGACAAAATGTTTTTATAGTTCATATCTATCATTACATACACTTAGAACAAAAAAATTTGACGGGACGGGAGTTCACGACCCCATGCAAAGAGATGGGTCCTCTGTAGTCATTCTCTCAAAAGACTACAAAACTTTTGTAGTCTTTGTCGGCTTTAATTGCCGGCATCAGTGTGACTGATGTGACGATCAATGACGTGAGCGCACCAAAAGAGACCCTGAACTGTGCCCATTATCATCAACCATGGCACATCGGAAGAAGTCGACAGGCAACAAGCTATCAGAATCAATTGACGTGATAAAACACAGTGGATTTCAGTCAACCAATCACTTTATCCAGAAGTTCTATGACTCGGAGTATGCTGTTCAGAGTTTACGCTTTCAGGAAGGCAAATCCTATGGACCAGCAGAGCTGATGGACTCTTGGACTCGAAATGTTCCATCAGGATCAGAAAAAAAACTAAATCTCACTATAACACGAAAAGCCACTGAAATCATGGTCAAAGAGTCAACAATGGCCTACCACGACAATACTCTGTGGCTCTCATCTTCTGGGCTCAACATCCCTTATCTCACGACACAGTTCAGCATTAGAATGATTCAGCAGACATATATCACCCTCCTCCCATGTTTATCCTTTCTGCTGCATGCTCTTTTGACAGCTCAGAATGATTACAAGTGTTGGAATCACACAGAGAAGGACGGAAAAGAGGAGATGGCTGCAAAGGTATGTGTGATGAATCCATCAAGTCACCCCATGTAATAATCCAATAAAAATTCTACAGATCATTGTCATTATCATAAGCATGTTACTTTTCTTTTGGAATCGTGCAACAAATGCATTTCAGCTTGTGATAGGCGTGTTTCTGGCAAGTTCGGGTGCAAGTTGGCGGATTATTGACACCTTCAATCATATGGGACTCTCAGTCAGCTACCAGTGAGTCATAAGCTACATTACACATTTTTGCCACTAAGTGTGATGCAGGACCATTCAAAATGCATTGAAAACACTGTTGGAGGATGCAAAATTACAGGCACAAAAGTTTGTGACTGAGTCTGGGTGTCTGTGGGGAGTTGTCTATGACAACATCAATTTCACGCTGAGAACTGCCTCACAACATCTTGACTATGCCACTCGACAACTCAACACCACAACACTTGCCGTTTTCTCATTACCAGCGTGTTTTACTCGCGACATGTACTCGGCATAACCAGAAGTATCCGTGATTACATAAAATTACCAAACTGCCTGGCCAAAAGAAACATAGACAGAACACGGTAGGAGATGAGATAAATTGTTGAGGTAGTGGGTGTGGAATGTGTATCTATAGAAGTATATGTAGGAATAATTAAAATCTAGTATGGCCCCCTTTAGCAGTAAAGACAGCGTGAATTCGGTCATTCATCCTGTTAACGTGTTTGTTGATGTTGTTGACAGGTAGTGCATGCCAGGCAGCATGAACAGCAGCTTTGAGCTGTTCAACGGTCGAAGGAGGGTGAGGAAGACAACGTATGATGCATTTGAGGTCGTGCCAAAGAGGTTCAATGGGGCTGAGATCGGGGGAAGAGGGTGGGTGGAAGAGAAGTGGAATGTGATTGTCCAGTAACCATTGTTTCGTTGCTTTGCTGGTGTGGCTGGGAGCCCCATCCTGTTGGAAGAGGACAGATTGAAGGGAGGCACTCATCTGTCCATGGAAATCCCTCAGAACCCCATCTAAAACCTGTTCTCGGTATCTCTGGGTATTCATGCCACCACCCTTCCCTCCTGGGTACTCAAGCACAACCAATGGACCCTTCCTCCCTGCCATGATACACCCCCACACCATAACGCGTACAGTTGATTGCTTGAATGTCGGAATGAGGCAGTCTTCGAGTAATTCCTCCCCTGGGCGGCGTGTGATGTAAACACGACCATGATTGTCACCCAAATAGACATAGCATTCATCTGACCAAATAACATGCTCCCAATCACTCGTCGTGAACTTCGAATACAGCCTGGCCCAGCTAAGCCGTGCCTTCCTATGTGCAGGTGTAAGGTATGGGACCTTTCGCGCAACTCGACGATGGTACCCTTTGGCAGCTAATACACGCTGGATGGTGGATCGGCTGATTTGGGTATCGACCACATTGACAAGGTCGGTGAATGGTCTCCGACGCGTTTTCAGGGCAGATCTGACAATGAGGCGCTTGTCTGCCTCTGTCAGCTTGCATGGACGTCCAGATCGGGGGAGATTTCGTGTTGAGCCTGTTTTCTTGTACTTTCGCCAGATGTCCGATGCAGATGTATAAGGAAAGTTGAAGAGACGTGCAGATTCAGCAACTGATTTACCAGCAATGATTGCCCCGATAAGACGGTTCTTCTGGGGTGTGTCATACTGATGTCCAGAGATGTGCAAGGACACCATAAGACGCTGGATGCTTGCGTGTTGAATATTTGCAGAATTTAAGAAATCGAACACTTCAAATTTCGGGTCACATAGATGTTACATAATCACGGATACTTCTGATCATGCCGAGTATGTCTCGGCACTGTCTATCTTGGAACGCAAGAAACTCGCCAGTGCATGGCGTAAACTGAAGCTGGATGACCTCCTGCCATCAGAGGTGAAACAGGGACAGGTTACAGCTGCTTTCAAGCATGCCATTCGGACCATACTACTTACGTACACACCAGGATGGATCTGCTGAAGATGCAAGACAAAAACTTTGCAGAAACATACACAATCCCTCAAACCATGTATTCGTCAACTCAGACATGACAAAACCTCTTTCTTTCCCCTCCCTGCCTTAAATGAAGAAGAAGCATCAGTTCCTGGTACAATTCAGGTTGTGGAGAAGATATTTACATCTCTCTTGGGCCTCACATGTGAGCTGGTTGAGGTTGAGCTTCAACTTCTTGTGGGTGACTGGTTATCAATTCACAACCTCCAACTGATGAAGGAGGAGTGTGAGGATGAAATCTCAGGCTTCCTGCAATTCGACTGGGTCCAGGAAGTTGCTATGCCATTTCATTTCCAGCTGAATGCTATGTATTCCCTCTTTCGAACACATCTTGGCCTTGCTACCCATGAAAACCCTAGTTCATTAGAGCATCATCGCAACTTACTTCGCTGTTCAAAGCTCGACCCAAAAAAGCCCAAATATAGTAAGGCGAAAGAACTTGTGATGCATTCCCTGATAGCACAAATTCTCGACTGTACCAGGTGTGGGTCTTCGTCACATTGACCACCACTTTTGTAGGCAAGATAGTGGACAGATATATCATGACTGCTGCAGCACACGATGCACTTGATTTTGGTGATGAAGTCCTTGCGCACTTGATTCTTTTTATTTGTGACACCCTGTTCTTTTGGGAATTCTGTGATGCTGTTCAAGATGCAGATATTGGTCGGATGTGGGTTGTTTATGACTTCTGGGTGTTCATGTTCCATGGAGCAGGCTGCCACAACTACGGTAACGAGATCTTGGAGATGAAAGCACAGTTTGAATACGAGTTTCCATCATCACTTTGGGAACTTGTTGAAAGGACCTGG
This sequence comes from Lyophyllum decastes, assembly GCA_025854295.1. Taxonomy (NCBI): domain Eukaryota; kingdom Fungi; phylum Basidiomycota; class Agaricomycetes; order Agaricales; family Lyophyllaceae; genus Lyophyllum; species Lyophyllum decastes. Next base: position 830,031 of record CP107709.1, read on the forward strand.
CTCGTCAATAGATGGGGAAAGAAGGGAAGGTCTATTCTGACAGATCTGAACCTCAAACACAACAATGGCTTTACCAAGGTGCATGCTGTACCACTTGAAATCCCAGTATCATTCTGAACCTATCTATCTGCTATAGAGCATGTTCACGGCCATGGGCAGTTGTGCATCGATTGAACATGTCCAAAACAAATCCTCTGCCTGTGTCGAGGTCCTTTGAAGCCTCTCTCATGAGGTTTCGACGTGGTTTGGTGTTTGCGATCTCCACCAGTGTCGCAAGGAGGTCAGCATCGATGGGGATCTTGCAGCATTATGTCTTGACATTTCAATCCACACAATTCACATGGGAATGAAGGATCGCAACATTGTTGCCTCAAAAGCAACAAAAAAGCAGTCAGGTGGTGGGAAAAAGAAGAAAGTTCATGTCTTCTGGGATGTGTTGCAGGATGGGATGGAAATGCTTACGGAAAAGAGTATGTTTGAGCACTGGATGGCATGGACAGGATCTGGTGGTACTGAGATCTACAGAGAAAGTGACGAAGGTAGTGGAATGGAGGGCCTGCATATTGAGCCTGCATTTGCTGATCCAAATGGCCGACTGGATGTCAATATGGCGATGGATCCAGAGTTTCCGGAATGCTCTTTTTCAAACACGGATATTAGCACAGATACTGGTGATAATTAAACAGACATACCAATGCACATAGTTCTGAATCTGCCATGTGAACGTCGAGGAAATTGAGGTTGTATGTGATTGAGCAAAGGGATCAGTATTGTGTGTGCTTGTCGAACCTCTGGTGTTTGCATGTTTGCTCCTCCTCTCTTCTGCTTCTCGCACATCTCGCTCTCTCCTCACGGTGCAGAATTCTTCAAGCACAGCGAGTAAAGACTCTGTCTTTGATGGGTCCGCCATCCACTTGATGATCCCATTGACCAGTGCAGCATCAATCTTGTCACTGTTGAGTATCACATGTGCCTTGTCGACGAGACGGCCTATGTTTCCATCGGAAAGCACCCAGGCACGAGAGAGTAATGGATTCTGTGACCTGATCATTGCCCAGTGTGTGTCGCGCCATGACATCAGGGTGTGCCAAAGGATTTTGCATTCTGGTTTCGAGCATCAGAGTGATGGTGTAATTGAGGCTACAGGAATGGGATCGCTGGAGGTCGTGTTCTGACCCTCCATGTTGACAGTGTTCATGTGGCAGCGAATGAGCGCTCGCTTGGCATCAGTGAGAAGCCTAATCGCCTTCTCAGGGTCCTCACGGCAACACCTTGCACTGCAACCACATGTACTCCTTGTCGCAATTGACTGCTCTATGACCTTCCAAGTCACCTGGAGGTCATCTTCATCATTGCTCTCATTGTCAGAGTCAGACTCCTCGGCCTCGTACCACTCAAAACCTGGGAGATTTGGCTTTGGGCGGAAATGGTCACATGCAAATTGACACATGCAAAAGTCAGATTGCGAGCGGTTGATGTACTCTTGAGATGTAGGATCCATGGTGTGTCGTTTTTCCTCCTCTGCCCATTCCTTCTTTGTCATTTGTTGTCCTTCCTCCAGTATTGCCACCCACTTGAAGGCCCAAGGCTCTATGAGCCATATCATCTTTGCCTGCACATCTCGGGTGCGTCCACCATGTCCACCCTTCTGAAATGCATCATTGAAGTTGTCTACACCATAGATAACCACCCTTGTAACATCTGGGATGTCAAGACCCATTCCGAGTGCCAGAGTCACAAACACAAACCACACATTGTTGTCCTGAAAGAGGTTGGTAACTTTACCCTTGAACTCCTCGGAGGCGGTTGCCGTGAACACATACATAAGGTTTCTGAACCATATCAGCACTAGGCTGCAGCAGATCTTCAAGGCATGGTGTGTTAGCTGGCGCATGCGGAAGTAAAAGATTGATTTTTCGAAACTTCCTGGGCCTTCTGGAGCCTGTGGAACAAATGTGAAGAGGTCGGCCATCAAGGAGGTGGAGTATTCCATCGGGCGAACCCATTGTGAAAGGTTAGGTTGATCTGAGCCCATGTCAATGCCCCAGAACAGCTGTCCACCACCCATGCCAAGTGTACTGAAGATGACCTCAAATGTTCATGTTGAACTAGTCACAGTAAGAGCCATTCATGGTATCTCAGAGCCTGCAATGACCTTGAGTGTCCTCAGCTCATTGTAATCCTTCCAAAATTCATCCTTCCATGCTTTGATTACATGGGCCTCGTCAACGACCATGGTAATGATTCTTTTCCTGAATGTCTTGTGCCGAAATAGCTGTTTGAACCTGGAGTTGTGCAGAAGGCATTCAGGTGATGCATAGCAGATGTGAAAGGCTCCTTTTTCAAGCTGAGTAAAGATTGAGTCATCGTGATTATCCTCATTGACAGCAACAGCAGTTATTTTCAACTCTCTGCCCTTGTATTTGCATGTGAGCCCTCCTTCATTACACCTCAACACCTACCATAGGTTGTCAAGATTGTCATTTTAAACATCTATTCGTACTCACCTGACCCTTTTGCAGTAACTTCAGTGGGCTTATGACCATGACCACTCCCTCAAATCCAGCAATTTCGGCAGCTATCCCCAGCAGGACAAAAACCAAGGACTTCCCCGAACCTGTTCCTGCAATACCAAATGTGTCAAAGCCTTCGGCAGCCTTCTCAAAGAGCCTGAGCTGCCATGTTTTGGGTGTGTATCCGTATATTGCTTGTGATATACTGATAATTTTGTCCATAGGTATTTGCTTCCCAATTCATGGCCATTTGCATGGTTGTGTACAGCCATGTGGGGTGGATGACGGTGTTTTTCGATGGCAAGGAGTGGCAAAAGGTGAATTAGCCGGGTTGGGTATATCTCTGAGAGCAGCTCACGACGGGGTTGTAGGGGGCTGAGCAGCAACGTGCAACACATGAGATGTACTGGCACCACTGTTCTTGTTCATTGAAAGGACATCGATGTGTTGTGTGTCGCGCCTCTGTATCTTGGCAGTACGTAGATCCAAAACCCAAAAATCCTACCATCAGCATTGTCATGTCACACTGGGAGCTCGGCAACTAAAATCTCTTCAAATCAAAATCTGATGACTTCTCATGTTTTACATTGCCCTATCAATACATCAACCTTAATACAAGACCATCCATGTGTGGACGTTCTTGGTATGAGACTAACTGATCAGTACTGTGCCTGGGGGGGTAACGGGTCAGAGGGGGTAACAGGTCATCTGCCTCATCCACTCTCCACAACGAGTTTTTACCTAAAATTGTACTTCCCATAATGTAGTCTACTGTCACACCATGTTGCATGCGAAGTACAGAGGCAAGCGGGGATGAACTGCAAAAGTTGTCCCCTGACGACTTTGTTGATGGCATGAAAGGTGCATGTTTTGGTCAACTCCAAAACATCGTAAGGCTGCTACAACCTCCAGGACCACATCCTGGCACAAACTTGGCTCCAATACATCTTGATATACTTCTCAGCTACTCATGGGGACTTACATGAGTATATTTGCACCAATGTGGTATTTCTGACCAGCACACAAGAGCTCACTCCCCTGTATTCACAGCAATTGACATTACCCCTCCCTATCTGTCCAACATGGTGCTGGCCCATTATGAAATTCACAATCCATGTTCCCCTGCCAATAGCCGTGATGTTCCCGGTATTCACTTATTTTTCCTGATTTTTTAGGGGCCTCAGAGTGTGCAACATAAATATGTGTGTATAAATCAGTCTTTCCATCTCCACACCCTTTTCTGCTGTTGTTGGTTGCACCCAATGCCTGAGAACGGTCAGTCCCAGTCCCAGAACACCCTGTACAATGCCTAACATTTGCTGCAGATGTTTCTATGCCTGTTGAAGCTTCCGAGAATCAAGCTACACTGCCCCTATCTGATCACTCAGCACTGAACTCCGAGATCTTGTTGGTTCCAATATGACATGCAACATGGACGAGACACAAATGTGCATATCAAATCAATATCAGCCTGTCCCATGCTGACCATCTTGTCAGTCATGTTGGACATACACAGCCATGGCAAGAATGGTTCCCTCGCATTCAGTCTAACAGCAATGCATCAATTCCTTCTTTGGAAAGTGTAGGGTCATCCAACGATGTGTATACTATAAATTTAGGTCAAATCCTGGGAGTGAGGGGCCCTGTTAATGATGAAGAAGCAGCAATTCTTGCCTTATTCCTCGAGTACACACATGATCTCAACCAGGCCTTGCACAAATATGGTTTTAGGATCTGTAAGGAGACTTGGAGGTGTGTGTTGATGGATAGAAAGGAGTTGATGGAGAATGATCTTACAGGTGACCTTTATCAGAGAGTCATTAGAGATTGGGCTTTGGGGAATGATGAGGTGGAGATGTAGACAAGTGATGTCACAAGTGCGATGCGTCAATACAATGCGTTGAACAAATAGCACCATATGTGTCTTGTGATTTGAAAAACTTTTGTTTAACATATGTTGGGGTCTATTCTACGTCTCCTATCATGCCCCGGAAAGCCAAAGCAAAAGAAGACAATGGGCCAAAAAAAGATCCCGTACAAGAAGAAGCTCTCCTTCAATCAGCTCTGAAGGCTGTCATCGAATCTGGCCTCACACCAACTGGACAGCCAGTTTATTCTCTACGCACTGCCGCCAAACACTTTGTAGTCAGCCGCACCACTCTAACTGCATGGTACAATGGCCGAGGGACCCAAGCTGAGGCCCATACTGTTCAGCAGAAGCTTACACCAACCCAGGAAAATGTATTGAAGGAGTGGATCAAGGTTTTGGGCCATCGAGGTGTTCCTCTTGCATACCAAGCAGTTGCAGAGTATGCCTCTTGCATTGTTGATGAGCCAGTTTCAGAGCACTGGGCACGTACATTCAGGACACGACATTCTGACTTGAAGACATGCTGGACAACTGGTCTAGAGAGTTGCCGAGCATAGTGTTTGAACCGTGCGTTGATATCAGAATACTTTGATGTCCTCGAGGAGCTGATCACTCAATACAATATACCCATGGAGAACATATATAATATGGATGAAAAGGGTATTCAAATGGGGGTGGGGAAATGCACCATGCTCTTAGTTGACCGTGATCAGAAGGGTGCGGTGTACCATATTGAGGATGGGAATAGGGAGCTGGTGACGATCATCGAGACTGTCTGTGCTGATGGGACAGCCTTACATCCCTCTGTAATCTTCAAGGAAAAGAACCGGGACCTTGAGTGGGGATGAAATAACCCTGCGAATGCGAGGTGAGTCTCTCGTAATCTAAGAAATTGATAATTACTTATGTGGTGTGTAGGGTCTCAGTCTCCCCAAAAGGCTGGACTGACAACGAGCTTGGCAGCAAGTGGCTTGAAAAAGACTTTGAACCAGCCTCAGCAGCCCATAATATGTCAGATGGATACCGCCTTCTAATCCTTGATGGACACAACTCACACTGCACATACACCTTCTGCTCAATTGCTGAATTGAAAAGGATCATCATACTGTGCCTCGTCGCACACACCACTCATCGCTGTCAGCCATGTGATGTTGGTGTGTTTGGGCCACTCGCGGCATTGTGGAAGTCCGAGGTCATGACAGTCACAAGGAAGTCACAGAAGATAACGAAGTATAATTTACTCAAGCACTATGCAAACGCATGCAGCAAAGCATTCACAGCCTCCACTATCCAGGCTTCATTCCGAAAGACAGGTATATGGCCAGTGGATCACACTGTAATCGAGGACTCAGCTTTTGAACCTGCAGCAAATACATCAACGCAAAGTGCCCAACCTGTGCCTGCGAGGCTCCCATCACTGCTTGAGCCAATAGACCTTACCCTGCCATCAGACCCAACCTCGAGTGACATCCCCACTCGTCCTAATTCACCCACACCCTCCCAGGCTGGACCCAGCTCACTCGCAGCCTCATCTTCCACCCCAAATGCAGCTTGTGCCACCCTCAGTGCATCAGTGGCTCTGGCAACACCTCAATATCACCTCGCAAATTTCCCCAAGCCCCTCCCACCAACAGTGTCATGTGCAAGCCTTCTAGAGCGAAATTGGGAGCTGGAGAACTTTGCAAAGGCCACCAAGGAGCAGCTGGAGGGTGACTATGCTTTGATGAAGCTGATGGATTCCGAAAATGAGCGGTTAAGGCAGCAGCTGTTTACGAAAAGGAACAAACCTAAGAAGCAACATGTGGGAGGTGCAGGGGCTCGCCATATGACCAGTGAAGAGACACTCGTGGCATTGAGCAAGGTGGACTGGACAGAGCGCATTGCACAGGTGCATGCCGAAATGCAGAGCCAGGAGTCATTCGCTGGTTTGAAGGAGCGGTGTGACAACACCTGGAAGGAGCTGGTTGAGAGAGAGAAGGCAAGGGCAAAGGCAATTTTAGATGTGGAAAAGGCAAGGGCAAAGGCAGTCGCGGATGCTGAGAAGGACAGATTGAAAGTGATTGCAGATGCAGAGAAGGTGCGGCTGAAGGAGATAGCAAATGCAGAAAAGGCGCAGCAGAAAGCAGCTGTGGAGGCGGAGAAGGTGCAGTGGAAAGCAGCCGCAGATGCAGAGAAAGTGTGGAAGAAGGCAGAGGCAGCGAGGCTGAAGGCAGTTGCAGATGCGGATAAAGCCCGAAAGAAGGCAGAAAAGGCTGTGGCAAAGGAGTGCAAGAAGGCTGAGAAAGCATCAGGGGGTGGGCAGAAGAAACGGAAACGAAAGGATACACACCTTGAAGGTGACAAGAATGTCCCCCCTGTGGGGCTTGCCCCTCCTGCTGTGAAATGTGCTTGACCAACTCCTCGACCTCTTTACACTTCTTCTTCCACCTCCAAGGCCGTTCCAGCACTGTCTGTTGAGGAATTTCAACAAAGCGAGGCAGTCTCGAACATAACGAACAGTGTGGAGTGGGCTATTGACCCACAGCTGAGATAGGTGGTGCTGGCAGGAACGTCGCTTAGACACGATGTCACCACTCAATCACCCCTCGGGGTTTGCCGCAGCCTGACCCGTTGCTCGTCAAAACATCAAAACTGCGATCTTTTTAGAAAAATATTCATACAGTACACTCTCGTAGCTCAGAACATGTAAAACTCTCAGATATCATACAAAACCCATATCTACAACTGCTGGCCAACTCAGAATGTCAAGGGGAGGCTCCATAAATTTACTATGAGAAATGTTTGTTAGGGTGACCTGTTACCCCCCCAGGCACAGTACGGTGAATCTGATCCGAAATGGGTGCACCCTAATTAGAAAACGTTCAGCAGATCAGACCTGATAATCCGGCCAATCTGAAGAGTCCTGATCAGGACTGATCATGCCTGATCCTGATTTTGGAAAATCTCCGACATTCACACGTTGTAGACACATTCATTCATTCATTCCCACTTCGTTTTGCTTCGTTGTTCGAGTCCGTTCTGGTTCGTCAGTCTCGAGAAGTCGATAGCGGGACCCAGAGGTCTCCATTGTCAGCCTAGTTTCTCCGACTCCGCAGCTACGAGTCTGCATTAACCACATAATTAATTATCCAAGCTTGTTGTCCGGCGCTGGAGGTGAGCAGATCTGTCCTTGGCCAAACATCCGTTCATTCGGGAGCCTTGGGGACCGCCTAGAAATAGGGAACTGTGAAAGGGCCGGCAGAGCCTAAACGACGAGGGTTATCAAACCGTACTTATCAAACCACTTCAGATCACAAGCTAATGTAAAATATTTGAGAACGAAAATGCAATTAGGTCACCAGGCTATCAACCCAGGAAAGGTCTAACAAACCAATCGCAAACCCTCCCTTGCTCTAGCCTCTCCTGCTGTTCATCATGAGGATTTGCTTGTGTGTGAATGGACCGATTCGTCGTATGTCATAACGGTGGCATCAATCATCTGAACCCAGGCCGCTTGCGTTGCCTCCAATTGCGCCTCGCCTGCAACCCCGATAAAACATTGAGATGTTGATGCTAACAGCTTGGCTTCCCATCCTTTCCTGGGTACTCTTCTCAGCTATCGCAACCATAGGATGGACTCCGCCCCCTTGTCTAGGGCGACATCCACCCCCACAACTGTCGCTGGGGATCCCGAGACAATCAAAGGGGATAGACAAACCATGTCAGGGCGCGACGCTAACATATCTCGCGTTGACATCGACTCCCTTGACCCCGTTGGGGTCCAGGAGCTTCGCCGAACCTTGACCCAGAATGCTGCTGCGCATGAAGTCCTAGGAAAAGAAACGTGCGATTCTTTCACAAGCTCGAATGCGACCCTCACCGGATTAACTAGTAGAGAAGGACATTTCGACTTTGAGAAGACTCTTCGTGCTGTTGTTAGAAAGTGAGATCTTTCCACTTTTTTGGAGGTTTCCTAAAAATACTCATCCTATATTCAAGGCGCGACGAGGCCAATATTCAACCCAGAACCCTCGGTGTTGTTTTTCGCAATCTTCAAGTCGTCGGTCTCGGCGCCACTGACACTTATCAACCGACGCTGGGTTCACTTTTCAGCTACAAGACTGTTTTGAATTCTATCCAAGCTGCACGCCACCCCCCCGCTCGTAACATTCTTGATGGATTTGAAGGCGTCATTCGACCTGGCCAGATGCTTCGTGAGTCGAAAATGTAAGTTGTACTGTTTCCTACGCTGATTCAATTATAGTTGTGTTGGGCCGGCCTGGTTCTGGTTGCACGACGTTCTTGAAGACTCTAGCTAACATGCGCGACGAATACTACGCTGTCAACGGAGAGGTTCATTACGATTCACTGCTACCAGCGCAGCTCCAGAAGCACTATCGCGGCGATGTGCAATATTGTCCTGAAGATGACGTCCATTTCGCGACCCTCACTGTGGAACAGACCCTGAAGTTCGCCGCCAAAACGCGCGCACCTCGTACCCGTGCTGGCGAAACGAGACGGTCATACACTAACATCGTGACTGACGTCTTTACCACCCTTTTTGGCCTGCGGCACGCTAGGAAAATACCAGTAGGCGACGCTGCCATCCACGGTGTCAGCGGAGGAGAAAAGAAGCGGGTATCCATCGCAGAAGCCTTTGCCACCCGAAGTTGCATTGGCGCATGGGACAAGTGAGTCGCCTCCGAGCACTTCAGATTCGCCCTGACTGACATTATGGTATTCCCAGTTCGACGCGAGGTCTTGACTCCAGCACTGCCCTGGAATACGTGCGGGCTCTACGTATCGCTACGGATACGTTCAATACTAGCACTATAGTTTCTATCTACCAAGCGGGAGAGTCCCTATATCGGCACTTCGACAAAATGTGCTTGATTTACGAAGGGAAGATGGCATATTTCGGCCCTGCAAGTCAGGCCAAACAATACTTCATCGACATGGGGTAAGCATGGAGAAATATACTCTCGTCGAACATAACTGACTAACCCCGATCAGGTATGAGCCCGCCAACCGCCAGACAACTGCCGATTTCTTGGTCTCTGTGACCGATCCCAAAGGACGGATCGAAAGGCCTGGCGTCAAGGCTCCACCCAGGACGGCTGACGAGTTCGCGGAATATTTCAAGAAATCGACCTCTGGGGCGGCCAACAGGGAAGACGTGGACTCATATACATCCCAGTTTGTGGGGAAATCCAAGCGAGCATCCGCCTATATCGAGAGCGCCCAAGCGGAGCACGCTAAGCATGTACGACCGGCTAGGTGAGTGGTACGTCATCGATTGCTTGTTGTGAGCTAACCCCTCGCCAGCCCGTATATGATCAGCATTCCTATGCAGGCGCGAGCTGTTATGCTCAGACGGGTGCAGATCCTTCGTGGTAACATGCTCGCTACGGGACTCAATCTCTTGTCAGTGCCCCTTCAACGTTCATGACCGCAACCTACTGACACCGTGCTATAGCTCGTTCGTCTTCCAAGCTTTAATTGTCGGCAGCGTCTTCTTGAAAGCACCCGAAGCCACATCGGCCTACTTCTCTCGTGGAGGTGTCCTGTTCTTGTACGTTTTGTCCTCGATTAAGAAGCATGTGGAGTCACTAAGTTTCCTTCAGCGCCTTGCTCTTCGCTGCCCTCACAACCATGACTGAAATTCCGGCACTTTACGCACAGCGTCCAATCGTTCACAGGCATAAAATCGACGCCCTCTATCATCCCTTCATTGAAGCCCTAGCTTTAACTTTGGTCGATGTCCCAATCACCTTCACCACGACGCTTGTGTTCGGTGTTATCCTGTACTTCATGGTTGGCCTTCAACGCTCAGCTGTAAGTGTCTCTCTTTGAAGACCAGTCTCGCCATCTAATGCACCTGTGCAGGGACAATTCTTGTGCGCTTTTACGCTGCTGTCACGTAGAATTCATCTTGACTGTACGATATTGCAGCGTGTTCTTCCTCTTCATCTTCACCATGTCGATCACGATGAAGGCCTGGTTCCGCGCGGTCGCTGCAGCTTTCAAGTCTGAAGCATCGGCTCAAACTGTCGCGGGAATATCTATTCTTGCCTTGTCCATATACACTGGTTCGTCTCAACATTCTTCCGTCGCGGGTAGTATTCAAGGATCCTACAGGTTACTCGATCCCGAAACCGTCGATGATTGGGGCTTTGAGATGGATAACTTACATCAATGTATGGTCCTTTGTCAACCAAGCTAGCCCGTCGCTGATGACTTTTTCTACAATTCCAGCCTCTCCGCTACGGGTAAGATTGTTTTTACTTATATATTTCTATTCGCTGATTTACAGTTTCCAGATTTGAGGCAATTTTGACAAACGAGTTTCGAACCCTCAATGGCACTTGTTCTACTCTCATCCCTCAGGGTCCTGGTTATGAGAATGTTCCCCTGGTCAATAAAGTTTGTACAGCTGTTGGTTCTCGACCCGGAGAACCATTTGTAGATGGCAATCGTTTTGCCGAATTGTCATTTGGGTTTACGTACTCACATACCTGGATGGTGCGCTCCATTTGAAATCATTCGCTTTCTTCGAGATTCACGAGACTGATCCCAGAATTTCGGCATCCTCATTGCGTTCGCCGTCGGCTTCATCTCCTTCCTCTTGCTCTTTTCTGAGTTCAACACCTCTATCGCAAATGAGACATCCGTTGTATTGTACAAGCAAGGCTCCAAATCTGCCTCATCTTCCGGGCCTGCCGACGAAGAGGCCATACGAGACGAAAAGTCGCTCCCTCAGTCACCCAGCAATGACGCCATAGCCGAATCCAATAAAGAAATGGCCTCTCAACCACCTATGACCGACATATTCTCGTGGCAACATGTCGACTACACGGTGCCTATACCTGGGGAGGACGATAGGAAACTCCTATCTGATGTCACTGGATATGTTGCGCCTGGCAAGTTGACCGCTCTGATGGGAGAGTCTGGCGCTGGTAAGACGACGCTACTGAACGTTCTAGCGCAACGCGTCAGCACTGGCGTCGTCACTGGTGATATGTTCGTGAATGGTCATGCTCTACCAAAAGATTTCCAAGCGCAGACGTACGTTCCCTCAACAGTATAGGAAATGGAGAATATTCGCATTAACGACTCCGCATTACAGAGGTTATTGCCAACAAATGGACACACATATGCCCACCGCTACCGTCCGCGAAGCGCTCCTATTCTCTGCCAAGCTCCGTCAGCCAGTTTCAGTGCCTTTGGCGGAGAAAGAGGCCTAGTAGGTTCACTACATCTCCTAGGATGTGCGATCTCACCTCGGTGACCGTGTAGCGTTGAGAAATGCTTGAAAATGTGCGGTTTGGAAGCGTACGGAGAAGCTGTCGTCGGCTCCTTGGGAACCGAGCACCGAAAACGCACCACTATTGCTGTTGAACTTGCAGCCAAGCCCAAACTTCTCTTGTTCTTGGATGAACCCACGTCTGGTCTCGACTCGCAAAGCGCCTGGAGTATTATGTCTTTCCTAAGGAGCTTAGCGGACAACGGTCAAGCTATCTTGTGCACGTATGTAATTTTACTCTTTCTCTAGCATATCAGGTATCTAATTATGGCCATAGCATCCACCAGGTATCTAATTTCTTGCGTTTCATTAGTTATAAAGTCTTACCGCCTCAATAGCCTTCTGCAGAATTATTCCAGGTTCGTTAATCCAATCCGCTAATGAAGCACGCGGAATGGCTGATCTACCTCGCGCACAGGTCTTCGACCGGATTTTGTTATTACGAAAAGGGGGCCAGACCGTGTACTTCGGTGATCTTGGGAAGAACGCAATCACTCTCATCAACTACTTCGAAAGGAACAGATCCCGCGAGTGCCATCCAGACGAAAATCCGTGAGCATTGATGACCCTCGGCATGTCGTTCAACTCATTTGGCATCGTCTAGTGCGGAATTCATGCTCGATGTAATTGGTGCGGGAGCCACTGCTACGAGTGCCCAAAATTGGCACCAAATCTGGCTCAATTCGAACGAATCAAAGAGTCTACAAGCCGAGGTTGCCGACATCCATACGAAAGGCCGTAATCGTCCTCCTATCGAAGCGACGCTCCATACCGAGTTTGCGACGTCGTGGTTCCACCAAACTGCGCTACTTTTCAAGCGGAATGTGGAAGCCTACTGGAGAAACCCGACGTACCTCATGGCCAAGCTTGTCTTGAATATTGCTGGAGGCTTGTTTATTGGGTTTACATTTTGGAGTTCGAAGAACACTCAACAGGGAACGCAGAATAAGCTTTTCGTTCGTGCCCAAAAATCTCTCATTAGTGTGCTACGACTGACGTTGTTTCTGTAGGCTATCTTCATGGCTACGATTTTAAGGTATGTCGGCTTGTCTTGATCGTTCAACGCGATGTCTAATGATACCATCCCTTCCAGCGTTCCTTTATCAAATCAGCTGCAGGTCCCCTTCATTGCTACGCGATCCATATACGAAATACGGGAACGGCCCAGTAGGATGTATAGCTGGACTGCCCTCATCACGTCACAACTCCTCGTCGAGTCGCCTTGGAATGTCTTGGGCTCGACGCTTTTGTATCTCTGCTGGTACTGGACTGTGGGGTTCGACTCCTCGCGAGCTGGTTACACATATCTTGTCCTCGGCGTCATATACCCCTTATACTATACCACAATCGGACAGGTGCATGGCTTCTTTCTCATTCGTCATGTATCGCGATACTCACATTCCATGCTAGGCTGTGGCTGCAATGTCCCCCAACGCAGAGATCGCGGCCCTCCTTTTCTCGTTCTTGTTCTCCTTCGTCATTATGTTGTGAGTCATTCTTGGATAATCGTTGTCCGTAACGCCCCCTGAAGATACCTCACAGCAATGGTGTCATTCAGCCTTTCAGTCAGTTAGGCTGGTGGAAATGGATGTAAGCCATGGACCTTTCATGCTCCCTTCCGAGTACTCATGGGTTGTGTTCATCAAGGTATTACCTTTCGCCCTACACATATCTCATCGAAGGTCTCCTTGGACAAGCCATCGGCCAACAGGCCCTGCAGTGCTCTCCCATAGAGTACGTCACTTTAAATCCCCCCGCTGGACGGACATGTGGACAGTATCTCGACCCGTTCATATCCGTTGTCGGTGGCTACCTCACCAATCCGACTGCTTCATCCGACTGCCAGTATTGCAGCGTGAGCTCCAGCGATCAGTTCCTCGCCGCCGGTTTCAATATTTTCTACCACCATCGCTGGCGTAACGTAGGCTTCATGTTCGCCTTCACCATTTTCAACGTGAGTTTGAGGTCTTCGCAGACAAGCAATTGGTCTGACAATCAAATCTTCAAGATCGTCTGCATTTATCTCTTCACGTATTCATTCCGCATCCGCACGGGAAGTCTGTTACCATTTTCCAGGAGGTCGTCCAAGAAAGCATAATCTACGCGCTCATTTTAATTATCATCTCAATACCCTAATGCTGAGACTCACCACCCACTTTACCATAACCCTACCCAAGGCTAGAAATTCGAACATCGGCAACTCTACCAACGAACCGGTAAACGTTTTGGATTTTCACTTTCCTTAGCACTCGGCGGCTGTATAGAGTTTGAATGAAGACGGGATAGGAATCAGAACCACGAGCTGACTGCTTCTCGCCCTAATTAGATAAACAAGGGACTGGTGTGCGCGTTTGCATCGACATTTATGAAGGAAAGCACAGAACGTGGACAAGGCGATAGGAAGTGCATCAGAGCTGCACTAGGCGTTCGTCTACTCCTAGGACTCCCTTCTCCCGAACCCTCCCCTAGTATAGTATTGTCCATTGGGTAACCACCTTTTTCCGAGTCCCTGGTGATATCGCCACCGCCTATCTCTCAATCTCAAGAATAGGTGAATGATTGGATCCTTTCTGCGTCTTGTCGAGCACCATGGCTTTTGACGGTCCTCATTGATGAGTCGTTACCCAACCTGGCTGTTGAACGCCACTGTCCGATCCAGAACGTGATTTGCTCGGTAAGTGGGATGTAGATTCTATCGGTGTAGCGTTCAGAGACCGCAAGTTGGATGCCGTCTTGGGGTCGTGGAGTGGTGCAGACTTGCTGCGCCGTGCGTCTGTGGGCGTTGGATTCGAGCGGGGACGAGCGGTTGGTAGAAGCGATGCTGAGCTTGGACTGGGCCCGACGCGGCTTCTGGGCCAGCGGGGACGAGACGGTCGGTGGTGCAGTGTGCAAGTGGGGTTGACGGATATTGGGCGATGCCGTGGAAGCCAATCTGGGAGCCCGGGCGGTCGGACGATCAGTATGTGCTCGCGGTAGCGCAGAGGGTAACGGAAGGTGTGGGACTATGGAGATCCGAGAAAAGAAAGAGGTGTTGCGGTTGCTACCGGGTGATCTGTCCGTCAGTGTAGTAGTGTGTGTCCTGCTTTCAGTGGACGCGGGGAGCCGTGATTACTCCCAGTTGTATCAGCGAATCTTCCTCGCGAGCGACGACGCATTCAGGCCATGAACGAACTCTTTTCCGATCGATTCATAATGCCGCCAGCTGCTGTGTCGACGTTGAGCGGAGTTGGATTCGCCGTCTGAGATGCAACCTGAGATTCGATGGGTCTGTGAATCAGGGAAGCGAAATGGAAGTATGCGAACACTGCACACAAGATGCTGATTAAGACTAGACCCGCGACTGAGTAGACAGCTTGAGTTGCTTTCTACAGGGCATGAAAGAGAAACTATGCAGGCTCACTGGCTATACTGCTGCTTACGAGGAATCGCCCGCCCGTCGACCGTGCCAGTAGAAGATAACTCATGCATATACTCGTATGCGAATCCAAGGCATGATGATAAAGTCCAGGCGAGGCAGTGGGAACATAATGGGACAAGCACAAATCCGAGATATACACGTAGAGCCATTTCAAGTTCGTTCGAGATATCATTATGCAGATAGGATGAGTCCAGGATACCAAGCAAGCGGTCGACAGTAATTCAAGCAAACAGTCATGTAAGACAAAGACAATGCTCAGATACACAAGAACGAGCACGCTGAGTGTGGTAACTAGACGCTAGAAGGCAGGGGTACTTGTGAGCGAAGTTAGGTTCTCTTAGTTCCAGCAAGTGAGGGGAGTCAGCCAGCGAACCCAGCGCATTTAGTATCATACATAGTCAATTCTTTGGTGGCGAGTGCTGACTTTTATTTGATGTCTCGATCACTGGCAGACGCGCCGCGCCAAAGTATGTGACCTAAATGGGCTAGAAAGGCTCGGAAGGCTCAATCTGTGCATGCTCTGGTCAGTGGTGGCCGATGATAGAAAAACACAAAACAGTGACGGGAGGAAGCGGAAGAAACAGCAACATAAATTTGATCCGTCGTCATCATTATGTATCGTGCCAACTGGGGATTGCAATCGGGCTCCCTGTTTGAATATAAAAAAAACGACGCGAATGGCAGCACAAAACTATAACAGATGTATATATGATCATGAAGCAGCGCGTACGAAATTCACTTTCTCCTACGGCTGCATACAGAACCTGGAACATGTCTTGAGTCCTTATATATCGCTTTACTCGTATCTCTATGTGGACACGATCGCTTTCGGCTAACTGTTCGCTCGCGACTGCTTGACATGAATCCACAGCTAAATGACTTTTATGTTCTGGAAGAAACCTAACGTTATGTATGACGTTGACACTGGGCGCTCAATGGTAACAGCGCTTGCCCCGCTTCCGACTGAACATGGCGTCGCGGATCCGTCGCAAGTCAAAGAAGATCACGAGGTCGTTACGCGAGTTCTGATCAACGTACTGCATCCTTCGTACAGCAACTATGCACCCATAGTTTGAACATGGAATGACTATTGCTGTCCTCACTTCCGTCCAACGAGGGTTTTTGAAGGACGTCCAGACAGACATATCATTGATACGACAGCGACCTTCAGCGCCCCATCCATGCGGTCTCCAACTTTTTTCCGTATAACGAATTACTATTCAGGAGTATACTCGATTGTATAAATCGACATTCGTCAAAGACGGCTTCCAACACCACCACCCCCACGACCTCCTTCGCACTCTTACTCCTCCAAATCTAGCATTGCTCTCCAACACAAGATGGCTAAAGCTCCTCCCTTCGTGCCCAAGCCCGCCATTGAGAAGCTTCCCCTCGCTGTCCGTAAAGACAGTGAGTGATCCATTGCCTTTGTTAATTAATGCTGACAGCAAGTTCGTAGTTCGCGACAACTATGATTCTGAAAAGGAAGACTTTGAGGCGACCATAACTGAGTTCCTGGGAACCCCTTTCCATGTCAACATCAACCCTGGTGAGGTCTGGGCCTACAACCCTCCTGATTCCAACACCTCCGCTGGAGGATGCCTCAAACGGTCCGTTCGCGCGCCTTGATTTTTATGTACATTTCAAAAACTAAAAAAATGTCTCTAGCTACGTTGAGGGCTTCGTCGATGCCCTCAAGTCCTACCTCAACAAGTACGGTGATGAGGGCAAGATCCATTTCAACGAGGCCGTGACCCAGTCCGAGCTCACCGTCAATGTTAATGAACTCGGTGACAAGGCGAGTATGGCCATCCTTCACCTTAAAAAAACCTTGCTAATGGTACGAAAAACCGTCCATAGGCTGAGACCATCTCCGCTGATGTCAAGAACGGCGTTTTCCGCATCCTTTTCCACCACCAAAAGCTGGGCTACAACCAGAGCTACCTCAGCGACCACCTGCTGAAGGCCATCGAGGCAGTGCCCCGCGCCGGCTTCTCGATCGTCGCCAAGAACTCGATCGAAGAGCACTACAACCCGGAGATCGAGGACCTCACTACAGAAATTGGTGAAATTCTTGCGATGCCCGACGTCATCCTCGACCCGAACTTTGAAGAGAACTACGCTGCTTTGTCTGCTAAGGAGGACAAGGATTGGCATCAAAACTTCGGCAAGGCCACATTCCAATACTTCAGGTACGTCTTTTATCTTTACTGTTATACCACCTAGGCCTTACACCCTATCGCAGCGACGGCTTGAAGTACCAGCTGAACAGCCAAGGCTTCAAGGGTGATGACATGCTCCAGGAAGGTCTCGCGGAGCTCCTCGAGTCCAAGACTTTCAAAGTTCGTGTTGTCAAAAAGACAAAGAACAATGCCACCATCGAGACAGTCCTCGAGGGCGGCGTCGTCTATATCCAGGTTAGCATCTGCCCTCCCCGCGCACCTCCCGCCTCCCCTGATCATCCCCCTTAGATGACTCCCGAGAAGTGGTGGTACAACACTAGCGATGCGGGCAGGGGCCTCATCGACCTGCTTTAAACATTTCTGTCCGTGGATCTCGGAATACCTAAACTTCTCGAATACTCAGTGGATTATGATTACTCACATGACAGAATATGTCTCGGGGACACGTACATGGATGCGGGGTAGTAGATTCGTACCTAGCTTTTAAGATTTGAAATATATGAATATACTTACTCTGTGACTTCCCCTGCCTCGATTCAACAGAAGACCTAACCCGAGACGTCCCTAGAAACAACCAGTTGGAAAATTCTTTCACAAGCAATGCAGGTTTTGAGGAGGACTGGATAGAGTAGACGCAACGTGAAGCACATGGCATAGCAAACGTAGCACTTAACTCATTTTCGTGATCATTGGTCGTCGACAGGATCAATGCATCCGAAGTTGCTGTGTCTGGGGATCCGGCGATCAGACACGCCATCTAACCTGCCGTATAGGGAAGTTCATACGGAGGTGGCATAGTGATGAATAGCGAAATGCACCCCCGAACCGAGACTGTGCGTGCTTGAGTTCCACCGCAAAACTTCAGAAGAGATATCCGGCAGATGCGAGCTTTGGAAAAATAAGTAAACCGATCAGGTGTAATACAATGGTAACGTATTCATGCACGACATAACAACATCAAAAACTCCCAATTACATTTTGGCCCAAGACATTAACCACAGAATTCCAAGGCAGGGCAGCCAATGGCCGTGCCATAGTCTACAAAGGGAGGGAGTGTAAGAAACGTGGTTGACTGAAGGTGAGGAAAGAGAAAGAGACTTACGCCCTCCGTCGACACCGATAACGGCAAGAAGTGCTTGGAACACGCCGCCGAGACCTTCACCAGCCAGAAGACCCGCCTACGGTCGTGGAGAATATTTAACAAAGAGTACAAGGGGATAACGAGCGGGCGGCGCGCGTACCGCAATAGCGAACATATACATGTCATACCCCGCGGGGTTGTTTCTGAGCCAGAACCAGTTAATGGTCGATCCGACGGCCATGGCGATGGAGTAGTAGACCTGGGGCACGACGAAAGCGAGGCCGACAGCGTTCCAGTTCGGGACCCAAGCCCAGTATTTCGTGGGAATCCAGTACCGCTGTAGGGTTGTTCCATGTCAGCATGGCAATTTTGATCCTTAATGGGCGGAGAGGGGGATAGATACTAACTTTGATGACGAGACTGATGATGCTAAAGATACCAAGGGCAATGGCGGTGTAACCGGAAGACGCGGGGATCGCTGGTACAAATTTTAATTTCAGCGAACATCTGTTGGTGTTTATCATACTCACGCAGCGAGGGAGACGCGACTGCGACTGCGACTGCAGCCCACGCAGACACGGAGGGAGCGCCATAAGTGCACTGACCCGACTTCGGAGGATGGCTGTGTGGAGATATTAGATCGCAGCTCGTCGCAGAGGGAGCAGGGCCAAGAGACATACAGGATGCAAGGCGAGGCCTTGGTGAACAAGATGAACATGCCCGAAGTCAAGAAGACAGCGACGACCGAGCCGCAGAGCTGTGCAATAAATTGGTTCTTAGGCTTCGCGCGAAGGAGATACCCCGTCTTCAGATCACCCGTCATGTCAGAAGCCTGTGCAGCGGAGCCAGCAGCGATGACACCAGCGGTCAAGTTGAGCGTGCGCGCCGGGTTGTCGGGAAGATGTGTGCCTTTGCCAATACCGCCAAATATGAGCTGGGAGGCCTTTGCGACGGTCGAGACGGGGTTGACGTCGGTGGTACCGGAGGACTGGACGCCGATGAAGGAGAAGATGAAGCCAAGGATGAGGGCCAGGATAGCTTCGCCGACGTTCATGTGGAACTGGGTCGCAAGGATAGCACAGGACATGACTGTGCTAAGGAACAGGCCCGAGGTCCACCAGGAGGTAGGGATGCGGTCTGCGATGGGGGTCTGGTCCTCGTCTTCTGGGTTGAGCTCCCGGGTGGAGAACCATGAACGGGGGTTGAAGTACTCCTTCTTGAAGGCTGAGGGACCTGAGGTCAATGATGGAGGACTAAGAGAGGATTGAGGTGACCTACATGTGAGGAGTGGCAGGACGGTGAGGATAACGTCAGCCATGGTGTACAGCAACATGATAAGGACACCAGGCCACAGGAGCCAGTAACGTGGTGACGGGCGGGTGATATAACTTGAGGGGTCGCTGAATGATAGACCCTGGTAAGAGACCAAAGGATATTCTTCGCTTGTCTCGATACCAAAAGCGAGCCCGTTTTTGACGAGAGCCGGTGAAACTGAGAGTCACGATATGAAAAAGAGTTGGTCAATGGGAAAGATAAGAGCATTTACTGATTCCCCAAGCAAGAATAGAACCACCGACTGAGAAAGATGAAGCGTTAGAATCATATTCAAGTAGCACTATCATGACCTTACAGAAGCTCCAAGAAGCGTTCAAGCCGCTCAACATGCCTGCACCATAGAACGCAGGTGTGACTGAAGCACATGCATGGTCAGCCATACTCGGACACAGGAGGCACACAATAATATGATCCCACATTCGATAAACCATCCGTAATTCTCAAGGGAGATGATGCTCGTGAATCCCAAGCGGAAAAGAGTCCAACCAATGTGCCAGTCGTAGAGCTGGAAGTGAAAACACACGCACGTTAGGTAATGCCAAGAGCAGGTCATATGAGCAATCCACTCACGATACCGGGGGCATAGCCGGTCATCACCTTGTACACAAAGGTGACGCAGAAGGAGTACAAAAGGGCAAGTGACTTCTTCTTGGCGGCGATGGCGCCAGATTTTCCGCTATGCAGAGAGCGAATTGTGTACGCCTACGGTGACACATGTCAGGAATGATCAGAACACAGCAGGGACGTATGACGGACGGTGGCAGCGGGCGTGGGGAAGGTTAACTTTTGGTGCACGATATAGTATTTTCGCAGAGGAATGACGAAAAATACGCCGAAGAAACCGGCGCAGGTTGTGAGGGCGATTAATTTACCAAAGTCTTTCTCGGGGAGATCCGATAGGAGGTCCAGACGGTACATGGCGGGAACAGCAGAGACGAAAAGAATCCCTAATCCACCGGACGCTAAAACGGAAGACCCTTGAGCATCATCACACGGCGATACAGGCCAGGGAGGAGAGCGCACCTGTTGCAGCACTTTGGGTTTGATATGGTTCCGTAAGAGACCGTTCGATACGATTGTGAAGATCTAGACTGACCTCTGAACCGTACAATTCTCCTTTGGACCGAAAGGGCCACCTAAGAAGCGACCCAGGAGTCCTGATTCGGGGACGATCCGGGAGATGGCCTTGAGAATGGCAAAACCGAAGATGGCGCCGAACAGCTGGGGACCAAAGGTGAACCCAGTCTTCAAACCTAGATAGATGTTCGATGCGCCAACTGTCGAAGGATGATCAGGGGTGGTTGCGGATATCACATAAACGGACTATCAACTGACCAACAGCACCGAGTGCACATCCCACAAACACCGCTCTACAATGACGTTTAGCGGGCGAAAAGCTGGAACGGAGGTACCAAATGCAACCAACCTGACGGTGAGCTGATGAGTCTCCTCAACATAATCCGGGCTGACGGGAAACGGGCGTGACCTGTGGAGATGAACGATAGCAATCAGACGACGGATTGTGTGTAGAAGGGAACCGAATGACGAACACATCGAGGTCTTCATAAGTTCCTTCGGTTTCTCGGAACGCCTCTGACCTCTCCAGCCGGGCCTCTTTTTCATTGTGATAAGAGGCAGACGTGTCAGTGCGATGCACGGTGGGCAGTGAAGTGATCTCTGTGGCGGCAGACATGAGCGTGCTGTCCACTGGGCACACCGTTACTTGGGTCGAACGACTGCTCTAGGTGGGGGTTGCGAGGGAGGCTGTCTCAATGCTCTTGGGCCCCTTTTCTATTATCCGGAAGGGGAGGTCCGTGGAAAAAAAAACCGAAGTTCTGGGGTAGAGCTTCGATGAGCCAAGGCGGAAGTATCTGCAAATGGCCATGCTTCTTCGTACTGATGGACCACGCGGGTAGGAACTGTCAACGCTAGAAAAGAGATAAGGATTGACTGTATAAAGTTCCATCATGTCACCATACGCGGACGTTGTTGGAAGCATGAGGAGACATGTCAGGATGTGCGGCAGCGGTGGGCCTCGGAATTGTGGCCATCAGGAATTTGATCAATATGCGCACGGTGAGAGTAGATAGCAGGCTGACCACTGGGCCCACGCTTTTGGCGGTGTTGTCGCACCCTGACTGGCGCCACGCGAATACATTGTCTCTACCGCATCAAGGCCGTGACCTTGTGTGACAGCAATTATTCCCAACATACAGCGTTCGCTTTATCCTCGTCCTATCCCGCCTATCCACGACTTCCGTCCAGTCAAAATCGGATCGAGAAAAGGACCCATGCCCGTCGCTGATACCCGACCCGCCTCGAATCTCCAACATCGCATTATCGGAGGTTCTCGCCAAATGGGCCCTTATCTAAAGTTTTCTTGGTTACCTCTCATCTCCTTCGGTCCGGTTTTGACTGGGCTTTCATGCCAGTGTTCTTTAATTTAGGGACCGACCCATGACTTCCACAGTCACATCTCGTAGTAGTCTCAAATTCCGAACTAGACCTTGACCGGAACTCACCACTAACTCACTCACCCAGGAAGATCATGACATCCACGATGCCCTTTTTATCGAACACTGTGCCTTAGCCCCGTCACACTCACGGTCTGGCGAGGGGTGGGGTCACGATCGCAGGCCCATGCGGTTTGCCCGTGGCAATCGCAGCTGTCAGTCGCGACATCGACGCGTATTCGACATTCAACGTCCGCGTGAAAACTGTGGAGTAGTCCACTCACATTGTGTGGGAAATCACCACCAAGCACGTCGCTTGGGACTGCAGCGTCAGCTGGCCTTTAGGGCTTGGGACTCGTTCCGTGTGTAGTGCGGCGCAAACGGCAAAGCGCGATTGTACAGACCCAGGGCATTCACACCCGAGGCATTGTCAAGGGCATGTAAGATTTCTATGCCTTTAGTTCATGTTAAATGAACTATCGTGTTGACGGAACACGAACTGAAGGCATGTCTCTCCCTTACATCCTTGGCAAATGCCTCCAGTGTCAGTAATTGACGAATCGTCAGATCTGAATCAAATGTCTCTGTTCATCCCCAAGCAGCCCCAAGCATGCATATGGTGTGCTTCCCCGTCGATCACCCTCAAGCGGTCAAACCCCTCAAGTTCACTGCGAGATCCACGTGGACAACTGTGTATGTACATACGTTTGATCCCCAAGGTCCCCCCGTACGGTAACCACAGAATATTCAGACTGTCTTCCAAGCTTGGTAGTCACGGCATCGTTGCCTTTGTGGTCTTGTGCGCAATGGACGAGCCATATGGACGTGATAGCCGTTGGCTCTTCCGTGGGGTGGCACTGCAACTTCTAATACGGACGTGGGCAAAGAAACAAGAACAGTTGATCCCCCCACTGACAGCATCCAACCGTTTCTGTAAATCTAAATTTCACGTGTTTCTAGTATCCTTACCTTGATGCCTTGGTTTAATGAACTACATGAAAGGGTCTGAACGCAGATAGAGGCAGCACATGGATGAAGACGCGCGTATCGCATCGCACAAGTGCCAGCTATCACATCACACGTCCCAGTTGCACTCAAAGGTTTAGAGATAATATGGTCGGAGCAAGTCAAGAAAGAAAGCACCAACGACGCCCACATTGTTAGCGTCGCTGACGTCCTACTCACGCTCACAGGCTAGCTCATGCCACCAATGCTGGGCAACGAATGACAGTCTTCTTGCACGCGTCATGAATTATTAAACACCACAGAATAGCAGAAAACGAAGCTGACAGAACCCAGACGGAACACGCTATCCCCGTTCCCCGAGAGTACCCTCAATATTGATTACCGTCGAACGGCGTCGTGACATGGACCGCCCCACGACGAATCCCAGAACCACCCTCGCCCTACACACCCCAACGCCGGACACCTACGTCCCTGCCATCCCAACAATCCCAACCTGGTCACGGATTTTCGCGATCTGGCTGGCGGTGAGCGAACCCTTGCTCGCACGGAGGTAGTCCTCGAACGCCGCAAGCGCGTCTGTCTCGGTCGTGAATTCTGATCTGTGAGGGGTGGGGAAGAGAGGAGGACGTCAGTTTTTGGAATTATTTTTGTGGTGGGAGGGGATAGGAAATAGGAGATAGGGGGAAGGAAAGGAACCGGGATGAAGGGGATAACGTGATAAGGGAGATAATGATACAAGGGGCGGATTGATTTAAATGTGATAGACGGTGCATAGGAGGCTGTACAGTCAAACCGAGCATAGAAGACGAAAGCAAGCGCGCAAACCCCCTCCCCCCCCGCAAAGCGAAAACCAAGACAGACAACAACAAAAAAAAAAAAAAATAGAACTAAACGATAAACGTACTTCAAAAACGCGTACAGTCGCTCCCAGAACTCCGGCTGCGCAACAGTTGCGCCATACGTTGACAGCAGCTCCGTCTGCACGGGGCCCGGGATTGTCGCGCTATCGAGCGTGAGCACAATGTCCTTCTCCACCACACCTGGCGTTTCGTTGGACGGCGAGGGTGACAGCACGACGGACGGTATCCGTTGGTGACCACGCCTCGACGGGCCCGAGGGTACAGGCGAGAGAGTAGGTTTGGTTACGTCGGGGGAAACCATGGTGTCAGGAGACCGTGCTGCGGGTTTCGTAGGGTCCCAAGCGGAGCCGGGTTTGAGAACGAGGTTGATGGTGTCACCGTCCTTGACGTTGTATTCCTTGAGGAGCTTGGCGTCCGCGAGAGCTTTGCCTTTGAGGAGGAGGCGCTGGGCGTCTGCAGGGGGCGCGGAGGGCTGTGCAGCGAGCTGAGTCTTGATTGCGGCGATGGAGTCCGTGGGCTGGACTGAGATGGTGAATGATGCGGGGGGCTTGAGGGATTTAAAGGTCACGGAGATGGAGGCTGTGCATAATAATTGGTAGCGTCAGAAGAAGAAAAAAAACAGGAGAGTTCTAATTCGATCAGACTTCGAGAACATACCTGAAGAAGCAGAGGCCGTGGGTACGCGCGTAGGTGGGGCGGGCACTGGAATCTAAGGGCAACAGGGACGACGGGTTGAGAATTGCGGAGTCATGGGTGGGGGAAATCGTGATCGGCTAACCGGGAGCACTGGGATTTTCTTCAGCGAGTTCTCCGGTGGCTGCTGGTAGTTGTCGGAGTATGTCACCGGTTGCGATGATATCGTGTTCACGAACGTCTTCACAAACGCCAGTTCTGCTTGGTCTGCCATCCCAAGAGTAGAAAAAACGAGGTGATAGGAGGCGAGAGGTTGAGATCGATTTGGTTGTTGATGTGCACAACGAGCAGCACTGGTGCCGTGATGGCGCAACACGGGCTTAGAGCCCGTTCGGCAACCAGCGTAGGCCAAATATCATTCGGAATCTGATGTGTGTCCACATCCAAAAATAAGGACTGTCACCCTTAACGCCTTCGTAATGACGTGGACACAATGAAGGAACCTCCTCGCCATCGTTGACCACAGCGAGCACAGGGAAAAAGTGTCAAACACATTGTTTTCAAGGGCTTCATAGAATTTTAAAAAATGTTGCTGTTCCAATGCAAGAACACTGAATAAACATCTATGCAGAAACAATTCTACGTAGGTCTTTCGACACGATTTCCAACGATGAGCAAAAAGTGGAATCTGGCAAATGCTTGGGACCGCTGCTATTTTTGGGTGTAGACCCTTGATATGTTTTTCGAACTCAGACGGGATTAGTATGCTGATTTGGCCGACTCGGAATCATCTACCCTTCCAAGTGTTTCTCGCGTTCACGAACACCTAGTTGTCCACAGGGCCAATCATCTTTTCCATCATTTCAAGGTCATGCTCAACGGTGATAGGCTCGCCATCGTATGCGCCATCGGGCCGCCAGAGGTCATCGCCAAGATGTACGTTCATGGGGTATCGCGCCTCGTTAATCCTCCCAGCCTAAACTTCCTCTCGCCGTTTTTCGCAACCAGAGGATTGACGTCGTGAATGTCGCCGTTGCACGAACCCGTTGGCATGTTAGTCGAGTTATGCTGCATTTAATTTTCGTCACGGAACGGACGAGCGAGAGCTCGCGTTTGAAGCCCGGGAGGTGACGGTAATCGAAATAGTTCATATACTCTCCGCCGAGCCATTCCATGACCACCATGAACCAGCAACCGGGTACGACGTCAAACCCCAGAAGTTTTGGTGCAGCGCCTATGGTACGGCGTGGTGGAAGGAGGATGGGTATCTGTGCGAAATTGTGAAGAGATATAAGTGTGAAAAGCAATTCTCACTCACCAGGCAGCTTCACGATGACGTGGATGTGGTCCTCGGATACGTCCCCAAAAATACGTGACAATTTAGTAACAGGATTTATTGGTTCCTAATCATCGAGGCTGAGACCTGCGAAGTGTGCGGCAAGGCTGTCGTCGTCGTCATCACCAACGGGAATGGAGACTTTGAAGAGCTTGGGAGTGCGTGCATCGATGTTATCAAAACTGGGAGTGTTCTCCGCCTTGATTGATTTCTTGAGGAGCACGACGTTCTTGGTATCTGAAATTTCGATGGTGAACATGCAGTTGATATCTTCATCAAAAAACCAAGCAGCTGAGTCGGAGAGTTGAGTGGACATGATGAGTGCTGGTTTCGATCAATGCGGATAAGGACCATCGGGAAGAGTGGCGTCGCAATGAACAACAATATTGAACGCGTCAATGCGATCAGATCACATGATCGTGACCAATGTAGGAAACGTGACAGTGACGATCGAAGCGTCACACCCCCCCAGTCCTCCACCAACTCACCGTCAATACAGAAACCATGGCCGTACGTCCTCCCCCTCCTTTCCAATACACCTCTCACTAGCATCTACCCAACCCCTCAGTCTGGATTCGGGTACACCGGAGGTTTGTACCATCCCATTTCCCTTCCGCTGACCCACACAAAAGAAACTCGCTGAACAGCAATATTCATGTAATGTAGGACGTTCCCGGTGCTTCACCTACTGGCAGGAATTCTCCAAAGTACGCTTTTTTGGAAAACCTTTTCGGGTGTCACCACCCTAAACACATGAAACAATCCCCAGTGCTACGCGCAAACCGATGACCCTACTGCGTGCCGCCCGCAATCGGAGGACTACCTCGAGTGTCTGCACCACCGAAAAGAGGTGCGGTAATACGTCCCCTCGTTTTCGCGGGTTACCTCATTGCCTCCATCTTTACTAACTTTCCCGTGTCTCCCTGCACTTCCTAGGTTGACCGTGCAAAAGCGGTGCAAGACGAGTTCATCCGCAAGGCAGAGGCGCAAGCAAGGGAGGGCCAGAAAGCGGCAGATTTCATGGCGGACGGTGTGATTGTGGGGCTGGGGCTGATACAAAGGGGGAAGGAGGATGAGGGGGGGAAGTAGTGTTGTATGGGTTTGCGTGCTGCCGTCTGTGCGCATGTGTGGAAATAGAAACGAGCGTTTTTTTTGGACTCGACCTTGGATTCTGCCCACGCGAGGTTCCGTCGAGTATGCTCTGGCATGGGGCAGATTCTTTTGGGGGATGTGATTCGAAGCTGACTTTCACAGGTCGCGTTCCTGTAACGTTTTAGAGCAGGTGCATAGCTTCTCCAGTGTTATTGCTCTTTCTGACCTTTTGTCGCTGACGGTGTTTTGCTGTTTAGGCTACAACGCTCTGACAATTTCTTGTCGGTCTACGCGGTAAGCAATGACATGGGATTAATGCAACCCTCCCCCCACCCCAGCAGGACCTGGCTCCTTTTGGGCAGGGGCAGATTCTCTTCAATGTGACTTGACGCTGTCGTTTACAGGCTCTTGATTCCGGGATGGTGCGTTGCATGCTCAGTGTTCTTTGCCCTTTCCGATTTTTTGGCGGTAAAGGTCTTCTGATGCTTATCGAACTCTGTGCTACAGCCACAATGCGCGACTGTAATGTATTGTCGCTATATAAACTATAGAGAAATACGCCCCTCCCCTGCTACCCTCCCCCGCTCGCCAGTGGTACCCGTGCGACACCAAACTCATACACCGATGGTCCGTGTGTCTCGGGGTTTAGCGGCATGGCGACTATGATGGTGATGTGTGCTTCCGGGTTGGAGTCGAGGGCCACAGGCGCATGGGTTGGTGCAAAGCCCTGTAATGGTGGCTTTGACGTGCTATTCATGGAGAGCCATGACGAGATGGAGAAAAAGGAAGTGCGTCGGGGTGATGAGGTGGTCGTGGACGTGGACGTGGGTGATCCCCGTCCTGTCATTTCTCTCTCGTTTTCGTGTTCATTCTCGTGTTCAGTTTTTGCGTCTGGACGTGTAATGGTCGTTGACAACGGCTGCCCTCAGCGTCATTTGAATGAGCCCTGACCTAAGCACTTTCGCCAAGACCAAACGCAACTCACCATGATACCCGCCCACCCTTCTGCGCCTCCCTTCTCAAAGTCTACCCACCGCTCCACCCACACTGGCCTCACATGCCGGACTTCCTGCCCGTCCCCGGGGCCGCGGTACCCAAACACCCACGGATCGCCACGGCCGATGAGCAGCGCCCTTCTACGCGCAACGAGCCGCCTGCGCGAGGCAAGTGCGCACCCGATGAAAAGGACGAGGAGCACGACAAAGGTGACGAGAAAGCCAAAGAAGTAGCTCGCGCCGCGGGGCACGCTGCCGGTCACCGAGTCCTGGCCTGCGTCAGCGGTGGCGTCGATGGTGGGCAGCACCGAGAAATCGCTTGTAGTGGAGGAGGACATGGGATATGGCTGCGGAGGAACTGGAGGGACGGGGGAAGATGGTCCAGGTTTCGGAGCATTGCGGGCTGGGGGGCGTCAATGCAACGAGAACTTTAAAGCTTCGAGGCTGGCTGAGTCGGATGCCGAGGCGCGGGATTTGTGGTGGAACAAGGTGTGAGTACGTCATCATCGACGCCCCTATCTCCGATCGTTCAGTTTTTGTTGCGTCCGATAGCAAAGGCATGCAACAGCCAGATTCATATCGACCGCCCCCTTCACGAAAAAGAATGCACAGAGTGGAGGGTGAAAATATGCATCGGTTGCGTCCAGAGCGGGGACTCGCCAAGTTCCAGAACCGTTCCAAGACAGCCGAATTCCGATGTCACTCCGCTTTATGTCTATTTTTTTTGAAGGGCCCCATGTGTCAGCTGGAAGTCAGAGTGACTCCCGAGCTGACTATCCAGATATGTACGTGCATAGTCTTGTCATGCCGGGAAACTTGTGTTACTCCCATTGAGGTAATTTCAATATTGGTCACAGGTATTTTTGTGCATTGTCGTCGTGTTGCCAGCTGGGGATGCCCAGGGTGAGATAAAATACTCCACGATTCCCGGACCGGGCTCACCTTGAACGTGAGGCAAGACGAACAGCAGTCTATAAATAGGACTCGGAAACCAGATTGCATTTGCAATGCGACGGGACGAAAGACTGAACTTGATATGTATGAGAGCAGCCTGTGATCACGAATTATTTTACTGTGGGACCCTTTTGTCGACGAACAGCGTAGAATTCCTCAGACACCTCAATACTGTAGACCTTTGTCACGAAACAGTGTCAATGCCCAAGTCTCCCAGATGAAGAGCGGGGCGGCGGGGGCCAAACGGATGAAGGGAGAAAGTCAGAGTGGGAATAGTAGACCTTTTCACACAAGGATTTAGGTTTGGGATACAATAGAATTGTGGTCTAAAGTCCTCGAGTCCGGGGTGCGAACTCAAGCCGAGTACAAGAGACATAAGTATGGAACATAGTAGTAAATGAGTCGTAGTGTAACAAGACAATGAAGATGTTTAGGGAGGTGGGTGGGAGAGAAAAACTACGCGACGCAATTAAAGTGCTGCGAGCACTAGTGAGAGGGAGGCCTCACACCATGCTTGCAGAGAATACTATATAGACGACGGCCAAAGAGATAGGGCATGAAAAGGATGTAGGTAAGATGTGATGAGGTGTTTGGGTCGATCTCGGCATTGACCCCGCACAAAGAACCCTTTGCCCGAATCAATTTCGGTCGTAGGCCACGTAGGACCGCGTGAATGACGAGTTGACATCTACTCAAAAAATAGTATCAGAGTAGTGCCCTACTGGCGCCTTCGCCACCCCAAATTCGTATCCTGGGGCCCCGTGTATATCAGGATTCTGTGGCATGGCGACCACGATTGTGACATACACCTCCGGAGGAGCTGTCGACTGTATTGGTTCGAATTCACACCCCAAATGCATGGAGGCACTAGGTCCTAACACTAGGGTAGTCCCAATCGACGTCTGCGCGGTCTGGTCATGCTCGTTTCCAACTTCGCCTTTTGGGTCCGAATGCATTGCGATAGTCATGGATAGCGGCTACATGCCATGTTGAATGAGTGACGGGGCGCGGTCGCATGCAAGAAAAAATGCAACCCACAATGATTCGCGCCCACTGGCCGTCCCTTCCGGCCTTCTTCAGGTCCACCCAGCGCTCCACCCACACCGGAGGTACATGGTTCGGGTCATCCCTCGGCTGATACTCACGCGCCAGAAAATCGTCGTCGTCTAGAAGCAATGTCCGCGCCCGCCTGCGCGCAGTCACCCAGCGCCACCGCCAAGCGAGCCCCCACGCGAGGAGGAGGATGATGACGATGCTGAGCGTGACTCCGGCGGCCACGATGATCGCAATGTAGTCTTTCACAGCATCCGGCATAGTTTCGGGATCCAACTGTGTTGTCCAACGCGAGAGTTCTCGTATGCGCGGGTTGAGAAGTGCCCAAGCGCATTTCCAGGGGGTCTGCAATGTGTATTGATAAAGCTTCTTTCATAGGGAAGGAACCTTGGGTCAACCCTGACGGCGCTCGGATGTATCTCTGGGTTTTGATTGCGCGCTGGTTCCCGTTCATGGCCGCAACCGAACTGCCCGCTGAGCATTGCCACAACAGAGATCGGAAAATAAAAAGCATCAGATTCATTGTACACACGCTTTTGGCGCACAGAAGGGCTGCCACTACGAATGTATGAGATACAGTCCGGCCGAACCAATTTAAGCCTTGCCGATCCCGGTTGCACCAGCAGCTGGGACGACGGTGGGCACCGTCGTAGGTTGCAGCGCCGTGTTCCACGTTGCTGTAGTGGGCCAGGCCGTCGTCGCAGGGACCGGGGACGCCAAGCCGTATGCTGTAGGTCCGGGAACTGTGGCGCACAATGTTAGCCATTTTCGAGTTCTTGATGGAGAAAAAAGAGCGAGGAAATATAGACTTACGGACATAGTTGGTGAGGTCTTGGTAGATGTTGATGAGGATGCCAGGGTCGTTCGCACCGTAAGCACCTGGACGTCGTGAGCCTCGGAACACTCCACTCACGGAGGAAGGAGCTCACCGGGGATCTTGACGGTTGGTGGTCTGACAGTCCCCGTGCCGCCGACCTAATGTTGCTCCGATTAATCGTTACATGCCAAGAATAAGCAAGGATAGTACTCACATTGACTTGGAAGCAGGCGGGGTAGAACCTGTAAAATGGTAAGGTGGGCGCCATAGAGTTGACCTATGAACTGAGGCCTTACTGGGCGCCTCCGGATCCACCAGCGACATGAAGAGCTGAAATTAGAAGTTGAGACATGTCATGACACGAAAGGATGTGGGGGAGGGCGCACCAATCACTTCCGCACGGATGAGGTAGTTGCCAGGTGCGAGGTTAGCAGGAATCTTGAACGTATAATGGCCGCAGTTATCATTGAGCACGCCTGCATAAAATGACGGAAATGAATAGATTAAGCGTCGCGGGATGAAAGCGACCTGGTGCGGACAAACGTACGGGAGCCAAAGTAATCTGGGTTATTCGATACAAGTCCCATATGCGAGACCTTGAACCAGTTTGCACTCGAGCCTACGGCAGTCTTCGCGTCAGACACTGCGGCCATGTACACCTTGTCATCCGCCCTGGATTAGCAAGGTTCAGATGCGAAGACAGGGAATACGGAAACACACCAAAACAGGCCCGTAGTGGTTCCCGCCGATGGCCTCGTTGCGGCACACACGGTCGCCAGGCTGCTGGTGCATCTCGACGGTCACGTCGTCTCCCGCTATGCAATACATCGTTGTTCAATACGTGCTGCGCTGAGACGCTCGAAAAAAAAAACGGATGCGTACGTTTAACCTGGCACACCCCCGTACTTGCTCTAGCACCCGCATTGCATGCCAGGTCCTGTCAACCACGCGTTAGTGCGTAGAACAGCGAAGATACGAGAAGTAGGAGAGTCTTACAGGGCTGCCGACGCTCGTAACGGGCGAGTTGCTCTGGGGCAGTCGAGCACAGGACGAGCCCGCATCGACGCCGTTAATCCAAAGCTGCTGGAATGTCGCATGTGCAGAGGCGGTGACGGCAAAGCCCGCCATGGCGATGAAAGATGATAAACGCATGGTAAGACGACTGTCAGATAGACAGAGGGATCGATTGGACAATGCGATGATCGGCCTTCAATATTTATATGCGGAAGGGAAGTCCTAGCGCTAGAAGGTAGACGAGCCATTTCAGCGGATAAATAGAGTGAATTGGTGTGGATGATGGGCTTGGCATCTGTATAAACGGCAAAATAGAGTCTTGCACCTTGGGGTGCATAAACCTCGGGTCTTTGTTGTCGTCCGGGATTCACCCTGGCGATTCACGGGCGCGAGTAGGTGCTCAATGTGACCATCGAGTTTCATATGTGCTTACAGGAGCTTTAGAAATAAAGGCTGCCTCCGAGGGGAAGCTAAGGAAGGCCGGACATGTGGTGACATAAAGGAGGAGCATAGTGGTCGACAGTGAAAATAGTCTAGACCAGGTCTGTGTACAAGGTCCTAAGTATCGACAAGAGAAGGGAGGAGCACGGAAGATTTAAATACGAATTACTTGCCCGTCATAGCAGCTCGGAGGTCTCATGGCCTCAGCTGCTCCCTTTCCGTGTCCTCATGACCTTATTCCTCAACGCTTTCTCCTTCAACTCGTTCTCCCTCCTCTCCAGCTCGGCTTTGCTAGGCTCCTACAACACACAGATATCAGAACTCAACGGGTCGGAGACGGAACAAAGGAACAAAGGCACACACCCCATTCGGTTCATCCTCCCATTTACTCTTCCGCCTCTCCACATCAGCCTGCCCCTTGATCTTCAACTCTCCACGGACACTAGCCCCCTCCTCACGATCGACCTCCATCCTATCCACCCTACGCACAGGGGGCGGGGACCTGGACCGACTCACACTACTCGCACTCCTACTCCGACTATACCCCTTCGCTGGGCGCCTTCTCACATCAGGGGATGGGCTCCGCCTCCTCGGTGGCGGGGGCGGAGACTCCGGGGACAATGACCTTGAAGGGCTCCTGCGGCGCTGGCGACGGCGGGGAGGGGTGACGCTCCTCCTGCGGCCATGGCTGACGCTGCGCCGTCTCGGGTAGCCCCTTGGAGGCGGGGAGCGCGAGCGGCTGCCGGATTGCGACTGGGAGCGTGCGCCTGGGGAAAGGCGGCGGCGCTGACGGGCGGGTGGGCTGGTGCTGTCACGGGGTTTGTAACGTCTGTCTCGGTCACGGGGTGGTGGTGTGTATGAGGGTGAGCGGGGCCGGCGGCGGGAGGGAAGTGGGGGTGTACGGGAGGGTGAGCGGGAGGGCCGGCGGTCGCGGATGTGTGGAGGGGGCGATCTGCGCCGGGCTGGGGGCGGTGAACGCGAGCTACGGATGTCGCGAGATGGAGACCGGCGCCGGGGTGGTGGGGAGCGATAGCGACGCATGTTGGGGGAACGTGAGCTGCCTATTGAACGGGAACGGGTGCGTGAACGGCGTCGCGGAGGGGGCGAGCGAGATGAGCGGCGTCGTGGGGGCTATTAAATAACGGGGATCTGGTGAGAACCTAGAGTAGGCGAAGAGAAGGCGAATGGTTCTTACGCCGCCGCCACCAGGGGGACCGCCACCTCTGACTCCCCAACCTCCGTCCCGAGGCCTACCGCCTCCACGATCGTCATCGTATCCTCCTCGTCCCCTGCCACGTCCGCGGCCGCGGCCCCTGAATCCCCCGCGCCCACCACGCTCCCCGTCCCGGATCTCGTCCAGTCGGAATCTGCGATCGCTCTCGTCGATGGCACGGGTACCGCTCTCTCGGGCACGCCGCAGCTCCGCCTTCTTTTCCTCGACGAAAGTGCGTGGCACACCAGACACGTCAGCCTGGGCTTCGAGAAGGAGGTTCCAGAGGGCTGTCATGAACGCGGGCGTATCCTTAGTAAGAAAGCCTGTTAGATTAATTTGCATCTTTTTGGGGTCAGGCGTCTGCACGTTATGCGAAAAACTAGGTGAGCTGGAAAGTAGGGTCAGAAGAGGGTTATGCTCGTACCGGCTGTTGCTCGTCTTCCAAGAGACCCATGGCGTACTCAACGACAACTTCATCCTCGAACCCGACGAGTTCAACAATTTTTTTCGCGATCCAGGGTCTAATAACAGCGAGGTTGACTTTTCGCATGTCGACCTAGACATACGCATTGAGATAACGATACATGAGGTAACATGACCCAACGCTACCTTTTTCTCAAACTCTGGAGGAAACTTCATGGACTTGAGAAGCTTGACCTCCTTGTCTGAAAAGCGCCTGTCCTGGTCGGCTGATGTGCCTTTGAAAAAACCTGCAACGGGTAAGCAAATGAAGAAGGTGAGCACAACGGAAGGATACCATAGCCGGTTACCAGGCCTCACCAGCGTCTGCCATGATTTTAGGATGAAAGAACTTGAAAAGAAGGAGAACGAAGGGGTTATTGAAAACGAGCTGTCAGTTTCAGGACCAAGGGTCCGTGGGAAACCTGTCTTGACAAAATCAATTCTTTCATCACGAATTTGTCGCGCTTACATATTGACCATTGATGATCTTCTTCTACTGCCAGTCGGTGTTTATGGGTAGTATAGCATCCTTTACCACTCCCTTAGACTCCCATCCTCGCCACGCCAAGCCGGATTCCTCCATGCCGGGTATTCAGCAATATACTTTGCAGACGCTTCACGGACTAAAGCCTCATTTATCTCAATTCCAATTCCTGGTCCTGGAAGAGTATTATCAGATCAACCAAAGGACCCGTCAGGGAAAGTGCTAGTGGGTGGCGACAAACCTTGCAGGGCTGAAATGTGGCCAGCCGCCACCGTAAATACTTCTGGGTTCGTCATGAAAGTGTGTAGGTCGACCGCGATCGAGGAGTCGGTGCACTCCGTGTTGTAATGTATCTACAGTCGACTATGTGAGAGGGGCGGAGCACGGGTGGAAAAATACTCACGTTCCAACTCATTTCTTGAATGACGACTGAGTATGGAAGATCAGCGTGAGAAATGGGCAGTTACATGGATGGTCAGACTCACAGTTCGGTGCTGAGATCGCAACCTGCATGCTTGCCGCAAGAGCGATAGGACCAAGCGGCGAGTGGGGTGCAAGGGCCACGTCGTACGTTTCGGTCAGAGTTGCAATGCGGTGTAGTTCACTAATTCCACCACAATGCGATACCTGTTACGATGGCCGTCAGCGCTGTCTAATGTATTTTATCGACCCTCATTCACATCAGGTTGGGCAATATCAATGGCCCGTTTCTCGAGGTAAGGACGGAAATCTGAGCGTGTAAACAGACGCTCTCCTAACGCAATCGGGGTCGAGACCGCCTTTGAAAGGTCTGCGATTTCTTTGGGCTGAGTAGGGAGGAGAGGCTCTGCAAGAGACAGCGTGAGCTATGAGCTTAAAAGTAACGATGGATGCCGAAATTCAACCTTCGATGAACAGTGGTTGATGAGGTTCCAGAAGCCTCGCGAGTTGCTTGGCCATGCCTTTGTGTAACCTTCCGTGGAAGTCAACGCCAACATCCATGCCTAAGGAACGAATATCCTTGACGCGCTGGACTGTATCGTCCAAAACAGTAGGGTTGTCGATCCACGCGACGGATTCTAGTGGGGCGAGCATTAGCATGATATCGACATCGACGAAGACAATAACCGACTACATACGAGTAGCGTTCATCTTGACCGCTGTAAAGCCTTGCTTTTTACGGACCATGGCTGAAGCAAAGATATCGGTGGGCTGATCCCCACCAATCCAGCCGTACACCCGGACACGGTCGCGAACTTTGCCTCCCAGGAGCTGCCAAACTGGCACGCCGAGTTTCTTGCCCTTGATATCCCATAACGCGATATCCAGTCCAGACAACGCGCTCTAGGGGATGTCTACTTAATCGACTCGAATGCGGTGACGAACTGTGCCCACCATAAGAACGGGACCACCACGGTAGAATCGAGCGCGGTACGCAGTCTGCCATATATCCTCGATGTTGTCCGCATCACAACCAACGAAGCGCTCGATGAGATCGCGGTAGGCACCTTCGACAGCTTCAGTGTGGCCCTCTAACGTACCTTCGCCCCATCCGACAATGCCATCGGAGGTTTCGAGACGAACGAAAAGCCATCGTGGAGGTACTCGGAATACCTAAGTGTTGAGTGTCGTATCTGCGGTCGCATTTCTGTTACGAAGTGGGGAGACTAACGAACCTCAAACTTGGTTATAATGCTTGGGGTCATAGTAAATGGGACGACCTATTTGTCAAGTAAGCGGTGGGCGTTAAGAACCCTTCCGAGTCGAGTCCGGCCCGCGTTCTCCAATAGTCCATGTGGTTTACACAAGAGGAAGTGCTGATCCGAGGTCCGACAGAAGATGGGTATTTGCGCTTGCTTGGAGTACACGGCAATGGCTCTGGAACGACATACCCACGTTGCATTGCACCGACCTCGACCACAGCTGAGCGCGACTAACGACTGCATCAGATACTCGCTAACAGAGCGTATCTGTCGACCCTACCACCCCTTTACGACACCACAACGCCGCCACCTGGCCATACCCCTCCTCTAACCCAGGCGCTCCGATGCTGTCATTTCCATTTTCATCACTACCACTTCTAGTTCTATCAACACTGCTCTTTCTCTCAGTTCCGACACCGACGCACGCAATCAAGTTCAGCCTCCAAGCACATCGATATCCCCCCTCAAGATGCATATGGAACCCCGCACACCCGAACGCACTTGTCATCGTCACGGCGAACGTCGGTCCAGGCGCCAATCAGCGTGTGGACATTGAGATTGTGGATTCTAGTCCGAAGAAGAACGTCTACCTGAGCAAGAAGGGCATTAAGAGCGAGTCGAGACTTGCTATCACGACACATGGTGACGGAGAGGTTGGGGTGTGCTTCAAGAATCATATTGAGGGCGGTGTGTATTCCTTTCCATGTCATGTGAGCCAGGAGCGGGTGGCTTGACTCGGTGTATCCGCAGATGTCTCGTATGAAGCTGCGGCAAAACTCTCGCGCGTAATCGACCTCGACGTCGACATTGGCGCGGACGCCGTCGACTACAAGTAGGCTCTATACACACCCTACCCGTAGCCACTTAGCTCACAGCTGACTTTCACAGCGCCATTGCCAACCAAGAATCTCTTTCAGGGCTTGAAACGGAGATGCGGAAGCTAGAAGGAATCGTCAAAGAGATAGTCGACGAGATGGGCTACCTCAAAACGCGTGAAGAACGATTTACCAACACCAACAGTGCGTGTAACAAATCCCCTCGTTTCCGAATATTCCCACTCACACTTCGCCGCGCTTAGCCTCGACGAACCAGCGCGTCCAAAGTTTTGCCTGGTTCACGATTTTTTCGCTCGCCGGCCTGGGCGTGTGGCAGATCTTCCACCTCCGGGCATTCTTCAAGCGGAAGTACCTCATTGACTGAGGCCGTGATGGGGGTGTTAAGTCATAGAGAGCTTGCTTCGCATGTATCGTATTGCGTTATTCCCATCCATAATCGGGGCTTGGTTTTCGATGCGAAGGTTAGGCCTCTGGTCATGTTTTTCCTGTGCCTGCTCCCAAGGTTGCCTCGAGCCCCACCTCTACCTGCATAACCTAATTCGGGGTGTAACCTCGGGTTGGCGAGGGAGAGAGACACGAGTGGGCGGTCGAGCAACGTTGTCCTCTGACAACAATCATTGGTTCCAGTTCAAGCACTTGAGCGCCCTATCTACAATCCGGAACTCTCGGATAATTGAATGGGCGAAACTGGGCTAGACTGTGTCTACATTTGATCAGTTGTCTCTGTAGGTGGACGCCCAAGGTTAGTTCTTTCTTTAATATTATTGTGTTCTTTCGCTCCTGGATGACTCTACGCAAGGCCCTGGGGCGAAACTAAATCATATAGGATGATCAAAACAACGTGTTCTTCGTGCTTCCGTTTGTCATGCATGCGTTCCCCTTTGATAAACCCCGAACATCAGATCGACGATGGATTCTGTCAACAATTTCGGCCACTTTCGGCGAACCACAATCTCTTGTATGTGTGACGGTAACTTATAAACACTCAAGCATATGGCACGAAGAGTTTTACAGCAAGTCAATGAGGCCGCTGCCGGCATCACTAGTGTTGTACCACCACTTCTCGGGAGTCATCTAAGAGGGATGATCAGGAAAGGCAGGAGTCGTGCGATAAAGGCGGATGCTAACCTGGATGTAGACGACACCGCCCTCGAGGACAGTCTCGATGGTGGCATTGTTCTTTGTCTTTTTGACAACACGAACTTTGAAAGTCTTGGATTCGAGGAGCTCCGCGAGACCTTCCTGGAGCATGTCGTCACCCTTGAAGCCTTGGCTGTTCAACTGGTACTTCAAGCCATCGCTGTGACACGGACATCGTACGTGAGACCCAGGTTGGGGAACTTGTA
This sequence comes from Lyophyllum decastes, assembly GCA_025854295.1. Taxonomy (NCBI): domain Eukaryota; kingdom Fungi; phylum Basidiomycota; class Agaricomycetes; order Agaricales; family Lyophyllaceae; genus Lyophyllum; species Lyophyllum decastes. The sequence continues at coordinate 868,350 of CP107709.1, forward strand.
AAAGCAAAAGACCTACTTGAAGTATTGGAATGTGGCCTTGCCGAAGTTTTGTTGCCAATCCTTGTCCTCTTTGGCAGACAAAGCGGCGTAGTTCTCTTCGAAATTCGGGTCGAGGATGACGTCGGGCATCGCAAGAATTTCACCGATCTCCGTAGTGAGGTCCTCGATCTCCGAGTTGTAATGCTCTTCGATCGAGTTCTTGGCGACGATCGAGAAGCCGGCGCGGGGCACCGCCTCGATGGCCTTCAGCAGGTGGTCACTGAGGTAGCTCTGGTTGTAGCCCAGCTTTTGGTGGTGGAAAAGGATGCGGAAAACGCCGTTCTTGACATCGGCCGAGATGGTCTCAGCCTGTGGACGGTTTTTCGTACCATTAGCAAAGGTTTTTCAAGGTGAAGGATGGCCATGCTTGCCTTGTCACCGAGTTCGTTAACATTGACAGTGAGCTCGGACTGGGTCACGGCCTCGTTGAAATGGACCTTGCCCTCATCACTATACGTGTTGAGGTAGGACTTGAGGGCATCGACGAAGCCCTCAACGTAGCTAGAGGTATTCTTTCAGTCTTTCGGAGCATACATAAGAATCAAGGCGCGCGAACGGACCGTTTGAGACATCCTCCAGCGGAGGTGTTAGAGTCAGGAGGGTTGTAGGCCCAGACCTCACCGGCGTTGATGTTGATGTGGAAAGGGGTGCCCAGGAGCTCAGTGATAGTCGCCTCCAGGTCTGGCTTTTCGGATTCATAATTGTCACGGACTTTTTACCCGGTATGAGCAATAATCGACGTGGAGGTGGTGATTTACTCACGGTCCTTGCGAACAGCGAGAGGAAGCTTCTCGATGGCGGCCTTGGGAACGAAGGGAGGAGCTTTAGCCATGTTGTGTTGAAAAGTGATGCTAGATTTGGAGGAGTAAGAGTGCAAAGGAGGTCGTGAGGGTGGGGGGTGACGCAGGTCTTGTTCAGCAAGAGGCATTTTATACCTCGCAAAAGTGTGCTCATCCCAGGGAAATTGAAGAAATCTCAGGTTCTCTGCCAGTGAGCGCTGCCGTTGTATCATTGATCTGTCAGGACGCCTACCAAATTATTCATGGGAGTTACGATGTAATTAAGCAATAGCGCAGCCTAAGTCGAAAGGGCAGTCTAGCCGATAGGCAGTCACTTAATGCGTCGATTGGTACCTGGAAATAAATTGACCTTGTGACCTTCGAGGGGACGCACAATCACAGGCATACGAAGATTTAACCCCCCCGATAGTTGGAGCCTGGATGGAAACCCCAGGGCCTACGGCGAATATAACTTATGAGCGCCCAGTGTCAAAGTCACAATGTCAAATCACCTTCTTTCGAAAACGGAGGATATTTAGGCGTACTCACAAGGCTTCTGAAGTCTATTCTGAATCGTGCCAGGAAGTACATTCGAGACCGTCTCTGTGAACTGTCTTGCAGTAACAATGAGAAAATAAATTGCATTCAACACCGTGCAGAGCACAGACGCACAAACGCAAAAAAGAGAAGTGTAATGTGGATCGCGCATACCGCTTTTCGGCCTTGGCGATCAGTGATACGTCTGCTTCTGTCATTCGCGTCGTCAACAGCGAAGTTCACGGCTCCTTACCAGGATAGAAGACCTAGAGAACAGCCTTTTACAGCGGAAGTTACGACAGATGGTTGAACGCGACACACCGCTAAGTGCAGACTGCATGGCAGGGTTGGTTGGACCCGACTCCTGTGGCCAAGTACACAACCATGAGATAATCGAAGGCTGAATCAGAAGAACAAGGCAAACGTGCAAGTGCCAATGACTTGGATGTGATCGTGGCGTTACCCTGCATAGCACGACTACAGTAGCCGTGGAGTCGAGGAGCCCTAAAAACTGCCAGTGGTCACTGATGACATTGAGAGCAAGACGTCGTATCGGTTCGATCGACCTAAGAATCCTGTACTTGCCATGAAACTATGACTTATGTCTTACGCAGATTTCAGAGGCGCAAATTATCGTCGTCTGTAGGACACGCGGAGAGCAGGGACGATGGTCGAAGTGTTTTGAAAGTGTCTTGTTTAGGTAATACGTAATCTGATGTCAGGGCGTACAGCCACTATTCAATCACCTCACAGGTTCGAATTACCAAGGTAACCAGTAGCGATAACCCTCACGATCGCGCATAAGTATGTGTATCTATTAGATCCGCAGCAAAATCTGATTCGATAACACAATACCTCGAACATTGAACGCCATATGGCTGTGAAGGGTAGAATCGAACCCTCATCAACCTCGCCACACAGCGTGGTCTAGTAAATATCCGTTTTTGAAGGAACTAATCGTCGTTCGGCCTATCTGCGATAGCTTCTTTTAGCAGTGCGGATCCATGCAAAGATCAGTGATACGTCGCGCTTGCTTGTCGATGACAATTTTGAGTTCACGCCTTTCATAAGCATGGTGCGTCAACACGTCACTTTGGACGCCGGGCGGTACACCTAAACATCAAGGGGATAGTGCCCGACATAACAACGGACAAATTGACCAACGTAGGCAGATGTGCCCTTATAGAGCTTGACTCCTGGCGAGAAACAATACCCCCACTTAGTCCCGCTTATCGCCCGTGAAAAACAGTAATCAGACCTGGTACTCGTCCTCATCAAACATGGCCGCAGAAGTGTAATCAACCATCTCTAGCTTTGCGTTCCTTCATCGTTAATACGACATTTCAGACCACTCAAGATTCGCGTCGACGTTCGTGACTTATGGGACTCCCCGAGATCGGACGTCCAAGCTTCGATCACAGCGCTGGAAAAAACCTTGGGTCATAAAATCGCCCCAATCGTTCAATGGCCCATACTGTGGAACGAATTGAAAGATCGCTTTCCGGACAAAAGCACATTTGTCCCTTCCATCACCCGTATCGTAATCGCATGGTATGAACGCCTCCTTTGGAGACTCGATAGCGACAACTTTCCTGAGTGGACGGAAGAGCTGCTAGCGCTGTTATCCGAAGGAAGGAAACAGCTGATCATCGGGGTAAATGTGTTTCCCTCACCTAGACACATCTCTCAATGATTGAACTTCGCAGCCCTCTCCACCACCCCACAATCGTCCCAAGACTACATGGAACGCTGAGACATCTTCGTTCTACCTTGGTATCCCGAAAATCGAACCTCCACCTCACTCGAAGGTCGTAGCCGCGTTTGATCAGGACTTCGAAAATCTCTTGACGCCAGGCAATGAAGCAGGCGGCCCGGCCGATGAGGGTTGGGATGTCCTTGCACCTGCCCGCAGCGTACCTACGGAACCCAGGACGGTAGTAACCACTCAAACAGTCAGCGACATCTCTTTCGAAGAGAAGCCCAAGACCGATCGTCTACCAAGTCTTGGAGAGCTCTCTCGTCCCAATGAACTTTTCGCACAACGGGCGCCTTATATACTCACCCTCGACATAGGCAATCCGCTCATCATCAGATGCAGTCACGAGGGGAGCCTGGATTTAATATCATCCTACCTCAATCGATGGGGCAGGTTGAACACCAACGATAGCCAGAGGGTTAGTTTCATTACAACCTACTGAGCTTCGTGTTCTGATACTAGGTGCCACGCCTGGCAGAGGAACATTATGAAGGTCGAGCTCATCGAGTCAGTGTTTTGCAACGGGGTTCATGATTCCTTGACGATTGAACCGCACATCAACTTCCGCAACGGTGGCTTCGCAATCAACCCAACGCTGATCTTAGCCTTCATCGAAGGGGTGCTGGGATACAAGCTGGTCCATACCAATGGGCAGAGCTGGGTATACAGGTCGGATACTATCCTGAAATAATCAGCATCAACGCTGTCTTAATGTCATTCTCTAAACCTAATGATGACCGCGTTTCTGAGCCATGCCAATGTTGATTTATATTAGCCGCGGTACTCGACGACGCACGATCCTTGATTTTCATTCCAAGTTCAATATGCTAAATCATCTGGGACATTCGGATTCCGCTGGTTGCAGATTTTGTGACTCTTGTTCGGAGTGTCACAACAATCATCTACACAGGGACCTCCGGTATGCCTTCTGTCAATGGCGGACTACCCCCAGGAAGGTGGAAGACTACAAGACTACAAACACAGGCTCCTTCGTGGTCTGGTGGTGTGGACCCTCTGTTAGATTTCTTACGCCAGCCAACCCCCGAGCATACGAACTGGGGGGACGCCAATGATCGCCTGTGTCATGCCAAGGATAATGCTGTCCGTCTATACAATGCAGAGGCATCGCAAACGAAACTACTGTCCAGTACTTCGGAATCGAACGGAGAAACTTATGGCCCACCAAGAATAATCGAGCTGACGCTGATCAAGTGGGCCTCGTATTCGAGCTTGAGGCTATAATCACTCCCTCTGTATCTGACCTCCCGTCAATTAATAATGCTGAACGCCTCGTGAGACCTTCAATGTCCGCCCCCAGCTGTTGTTCCAATCAGTTCCCCTTTTTATCGGTGATTCTATCTCCTGCAGTGGCTACACAGATGGCTCGGAGCCCATCCCTCGGGGTGCTTGGATGTGTTTCCCTTCCTTATCAGAGAAGTGCTACGGAGCCAAACTGAAATACGGATGGCAGTAGACATGGCCGCATTTCCAGGTCTCATTTTAACGGGAGCGGGGCCAGGTTTGTCAAATGGAATGGAAAGCGCTTTTTCCACACCGGTGGTTATCCTCGGATACTAGTTCATTGACCTCATTCATCACTGGCCTCTCCGTGGTTTGATGCTGTCTATGAAGGCGATGTCTTTGAACTAGATCTTCTAGTCATAGTCCTGGGTAACAATTTTTTTCTTCTAGTCATTGAGAGCACTTAATTGAGGGACGTAGGCTCAAACGATGACACCCAGGAGGTATACCCCCAGCGATTTCACAACGCCATCTGCACCTTCGTCTCGAAGCTGTCAATACGGTACTCGAAGTCTTTGAAACACATCATCGTCATTGTACGTGCATCACCGCGCTTTACAGCGAACTTCGATTTCATGCTCAACTGTAGTCTCACTTTGTTCCCCAAGCACGCGTTTCACGATTTCACTGACGAGGAAACTACGAATGAGTCGACTGCTTCATTGACGTCACATTCTCCGTCCTTCATGAAAGTGATCTCAACGAACGCCCCGCACATCAAAATATTTTCCTGAGATCTTAGGACAAGAATACAACGGTAGTATCTCCAGTATGGATGGTCTGCATCCCACGGCTGAAGGCCAGAAGATTTCTCGAGGAGCCCTAGTTCAAGTTTAGGGCTGGGTGCAAACCACAGTGGACTGGCACAATGAGCTAGACCTCAGCGGTGTACCATGTTCCCCGTGTGTTGCAGGGGGGGGGAGCGATTGCTACTCCACTTTTAGGAACGCCGTGATGACCTGCGGCTGCTCGTTGGCGTAATCAACTTTATGTCAGGAACAGGTCTTCTTCCTTCGACCCACCTTACGCTTGCCCTCATCCCAACCTCGCGCGTGATCCATTCTCTGCCTTCTTCGGTCTCTCGCTAGGTCATCACAGCCAATATTGATAATTTGACAAGGATCAGGAGTTCGGTCTTCGGAGGATCCCAAACAAGGTGGGTTCAAATATGTAGCATGCTTGTGGTAAGCTGAACCCCACCAGCCTTCATTCGACTGCCAAAAGAGTTTACGCCTCTCAGAATGACCCTAGCCAAAGACAGAGAAATTGACGTCACAAAGTTCAAACTCGAAGCAGATGGTAGTTTCAAGCGCCCGGATACAGTATTTCGCAGTTTTATCGAGAAAGGTGGGAAGTTCGAGCCCGAAGTCGGTAAGCAGAACTGCCCTTCCCCGCTTTCCTTACGCTGTTCGCTGAACTCTCGCTAGACCGATATCACCTCTATGTTTCGCTAGCTTGTCGTGAGCACACCCTTTCAACTCCATCACGAGTGACTGCGCTAAGCACAAACTACGGTTGGGTTCAGCTTGGGCGACAAGGACTCTGATTTCGAGGAAGCTAAAGGGACTCGAAAACATCATCAGTGGGATTAATCTGATTCTGGGCTGCTGCCAGGTCCTGATCTTTTTTCTAAGCTGTCAATGTTGTTTCTCCTCGCATGAGCACTCTTGGATGGCCCTTCGCGAACATCGACGATTATCCGGGTGCAGATGTTGATTCTTTGTACCAATCGGAACACGTCAAGGATTTGTATTTCAAGATTGACCCGGACTATCAGGGCAGGTTACACTCGTCCATCTTATCACACAGTATCCTCGAAGTGACATCGAAACTGTCCAGGTTCTCGGTTCCGATACTTTGGGACAAGAAGACCCACACGATTGTGAACAACGAGAGTTCGGAGATTATCCGCATCTTCAATACAGCTTTTAACCAGCTTATCCCCGCGGATAAGGCAGCCTTGGACTTTTACCCAGAGAACCTTCGCGCGGAGATAGACGAGGTCAATGAATGGATCTACGCGAACATCAACAGTACGTCTCAATCGGTCCTCATCCAGATAAGGCATTTGACTTCTTTTCCTGCTCAAAGACGGCGTCTATCGTGCAGGAGTTGCTACCACTCAGAGTGCATATGAGAAGGCTGTTACGGATGTCTTTGAAGCGCTCGACAAGGTTGAGAAGATCCTCGACGGTAAGGACTACGTCGTCGGAAACCAACTTACCGAGGCGGACATCAGGCTCTTTGCTACCGCCGTACGTATATGGCACTTTGTTCAGCGCGTGTTGCCTTTGTTCTGACCGGTCCACACAGATTCGGTTCGATGTTGTGTATGTAGGTCATTTCAAGTGCAACCTTCGCACTATCCGCGATGGCTACCCTGCAATTCACAAGTGCGTGCTTCTTTTCTCTGCCCAAGAGGCTGGGCTTGATGTTGAGTCTCAATTACAGGTGGATGCAGCAACTATACTGGAACAACGACGCGTTCAAGTCCACGACCAACTTTGAACACATTAAGACACACTATTACTGGTCCCATACTTTCGTGGGTATTCCTTGGTTGGCGTGTAGCGTGTTCTCAAATAACTCCGTCGTCCTAGCTCAATCCGCATCGGGTTGTCCCTGTCGGTCCCCTTCCGCACATCCGGCCCCTGTAGTGCAGATGTCGACGCTCGTTCACCATAAGCGCGGTCCTAGTTGCCCTTGTATTAGGTCTAGACCATAGATTTGCATGTCCGCATGTATTTACCCTCTACTGTATAACGCTGGAGCAATCTGTTTAGTACTGAGTAGACTGTAACTGCCGGCTTTCGGTAATCTATACCAATGAGCGGATCGCTGACCACTCAAAGCCAGGCATAGAGTAGAGCACGGTAGAACACAGCCCTGAGGCAAACCCAAATCATGATTGACATCAAAAGATCGTGCGCTTGTCCGGGACAAGTGTAGGGGGCAGAACTATTTTGGGTCGAATCTGCCATTCTGCCGGCAGGTCGATTTTTTCGTTTTGACCTTGTTGACGCTAGCGCTGTTCCTTCAGACGATATCATAGCATTGATACCGCTTAGCTTCCCAATGGTGTCTAGCTCCTGTGTGGCCTTCATGGCATTGCTATCTGCTTTGTGGTAGTCTTGAAAAGTCTCCACCAGAGCAGCTGGACAAAGTCTAGCACCAGAGATGGGCCTGATGCAATTATCATTGCATTTGACCAGCTTTTGGAGACAACCGCACATGCATTTGAGCTCGTAGCAGCTGGATTTGTGTTCGCGAAACTCAAGTGACCACAACACAGAAGGTTTGTCTACTAGATGGCTTTGAAGTTTGGGAAGCAACAAAAACTATAAGACAGGAAATAATTGACAATTTCTCACACAAGGGAAGAGCCCCTTCCTTCCCATGCTGGCACATCCTGCATGTGGTTGAGGTTCTGCCAGACCCCTTCGGCAACTGCCTGGTGAGATTTTGGCAGAACTCGGCAGAACGGCGGAGTTCTGCTAACAACTTCAATAGCGCTGGATCAACGCTCTCCTTGATCCTATCCCTCACTACAACGCGGTTCTGGGACGCTTGCATCTCCAGATCATGATGTGGGGCCTGGCCGTCACTGCAGCATAAACATGTGGTCTAAGTTTAGATCTGATCACAGGAATGCAAGTGTATCGAGGGCAAAAGTGCCCGTTGTGTCTACATCTCTTCTTTTCCCTCTCAGATGCGAGGTGAGCTCTTTCACAATGGCGTAGATACTGTATATTCAACCATACAATTGGCAGTGAGCCGTGGTTGGGTTTTACTTGTGGCAGCATGCGTGAATCGACGAGAAGCACTTAGTGCTGGTGAGCTTAATTCTTGGCCGATGCCATTGAAAACCCTAGCTGATCAGCCTCTCAAGCCGCACAGGTTACTTTATCAGACCTTCAAGTCAACGTAGTATCCGACCTGAATCCTCAATTTCGTTGGGTGCTGTCCCCTTCAGAACCAATGATTGCCCATAACTCGTACCAAATTTTTCTCTCTCGTTACCAAGGGGGCGCAAGCGACGTGTGGACCAGCGGGCCTATTCCTTCCAACAGTTCACGTCCTATCACATACACTGGCCCACCTCTCTCGTCACACGCTCGTTATTTCTGGAGCGTCCAAATTGAAACAACAATCGGACCGGTGGCAGCCTCGTCCGAGTTTATGACTGGAAAGCTCTCGTCCTCCAACCTGTGCCCAAGTCGGCTTATCGAACGACGCCAGGCCGGTGATGCGCTCGAGCGCAGTTTTCAGTCTGCATCATGGATCTGGACATCGGAGGCAGCGCCTCCCGTGGCACCATCGGCGGATCGTGCCTTCCTCCACACATACACACCACCGAGTGGAAAGTCCGCTTCTTTCGCAGAAATCCTTATAACGGCTGACGATCGATTCACTCTTTACGTCAACGGAGGGCTAGCAGGATCTAATGTGGGTGTAAATGACGAATTTGGTTGGCGGACCGCATATCGGTATCATGTATCCCTGGGTTCCGGCCAGAGTATCTTCGCAATCCGTGGTATCAACCTCCCCGATACACACACCGGAGCAGACAGCGCTGCGGGCCTTCTCATAGCAATCCAAATCGTTCACTCCGATGGTTCGACTGCTATGCTCACCTCGGACAACAGCTGGCGCACGAACAAAGTGGTTCCTGCCAACCTCCAGGCGACTTCGCTCGACGATTCCGGCTGGGTTCCTGCTAATGTCCTTGGGAAATATGGCGTGGCTCCTTGGAACTCTGAGGTAGCTTTGCCCACTGTCATAACCACGCCAAACATACCGCCGCCTATATCCCCGTCCACATCCCCTGCATCTCAACCGTCATCCAACTCTCCTTTGGCCTCTACCGTAACGATCATGTCTTCGCAAACAACGGCTACAACGCTAGCGGGTACTTCCGAAACGTCGATGGGAACCACTACCTCTGGCGTCACTTCAGCCATTGGTGCCACGTTAGCAACATCTTCAGGCTCGGCGACGAACCCAACAGCCACGGTCATCATTTCTTCTGGCGGTCAGGACAGTGCTTCGACTCAAAAGTCAAGCCCGGTGGGAGCGATCGTTGGCGGTGTAGTTGGGGGCATAGCGATACTCGCCCTGTTGGCATTAATGATGTTATACCGGAAACGCCTATTCAGCAGGTATAGTTCTCGTGAGGTGGAGGCAGCCGTCGCAGAGAAATCAAGTATGTAGTTTCTCGTGGCATCACTCTCAGACTTCAACTTAGCTCCACGACTGCGCAGCTCCTGGTCTACTCTCGGTACAGCAACCTTTTACACTCATGTTCCCCGGGCAACAAGAGGAAACCGCTTACAGCCCGTCGGCTGGCCACGATACAGGTATATATCCAGTCAGAAAAGGCTCCTCGTGGCCCAGCCACCACCAAACGCTGTCCAGCACTGGACCAAAATACTTTCAAGATCAGGACAGCGGCAGCAGCAGCATTGTGGGAGGGGTGAGCCTTGCCGGAAATGGGAGTGTTGTTGAGAGTGGCGGCGTGGTTTCTACGGCTACGCTTGGAGTCCCTGGCAGTCGTATGCAACGATTGCAAGACTTGATGGACGAGCTTAATAGGGTCATCGCTGCGGGCGGAGAAGGTAGTTCGTATGTGTCGGAACTCAGGGGGAGAATATCGGAGCTGACGAGAGAAGATTCGGTCGGCAGTTCTACGGTAATCCCGCCTCCTTATCAAAGTCCTTCGTTTCCACCTGTTGGGACGTGATCAAGGCGACTGTCACGTGTCCACCTCGCACTGGCTTTATATACATAGAGCTGGGTGAGTGTCTGGAATGCTTATCGTTCTTTATTTATTACATGAATCCTTACCTGTTGGCATGTCTACACTATCGTTTAATTCAAGATTGCCAAGCGAGGTCAAAAACAGTACTAGAATGCGAGTGACCAGGGAGGGTTTTTCAAACGCTGTTGCCAAACTGGAGCAAATTTTGAGCGTAAATAAAAAGGCCAGTTTTTGTTGAACACCCAACATACATCGAGGTGGCGGTGATACTCGTTCCGCACAGGACTGAGCTACTCAGTCTCTCTCTTGCGAGTAGTGACTAGTGATCCCATGCATTGATATGTCAAGGCATCAGCCGCACCATGTCGCTCTGCTCGCATCCCCTATCGGCGTCTCGTTCACCATTCGTGGTGGAACAGTCATGGACCCTTAGAGTAAATCTTAAGGATCTAAGCTGTCGGGCACAGTCTTCTCCAGAGTCTGTGCCACCCCCTTGCCTATCGACTGCACTGCGTTTCTGCAAGATGTTTTCAAGACGGCGTTCAAAGGTTGTCGGCCGTTGTACCCCGAGAGGTTCGTTGTGGATGAACTCACTTTCGGTGGAGCGCACGCACTCCGGGTGCTCCAATTTCGTCTTGTCTCACTATGTGGGGCACGGTGGGCCAATCTGAGCGCGGCTTTTCGCGCTTGGCACTTGAGCTTGTAGCGCCGTTCTGGGTTGGAAAACTCTCTTCATGGGGCCCCACTTCACTTATTTCTGCTGCGACTTGGCCTCAAGGCATGACTTACGTCGTCGCCGGGGGTCCACTTTCTGCGCGGATTGAGAGTTTTCTAAGATACCCGACGTCGAGAACTTGGCTGCCCACTGTGATATATAATCGAAGGCGTTCACCCAACGGATGGCCGGGCTTGGGGGCTGATGTACGAGGTCGTGTGCAGCATGGCGTGGAGTGCTTCAATCACTGCGGGTGGTGGTATCCTGATAGGCGCCACTGCCCTGTACCTTTTGGATCATGCCTCGGCTATTTGTGCAATTTTTTCCACATTCTCATTCGCTGAGATTTCATACCTCCCCTTGTACACGTAGCGGGACAAAACGGTATGCTCATTCCTCCCCTCCATTTATACCGTGCTTGATGCAGTTGTTTCGACACCAGATTCTCTCTGCGTCCATATTCACCGTAATTCCCGTTCACTAAAGCCCGCCTGTCCCCATTGCGTATGCTATATCATTATGGTCAACGTTGCTGGTGTCATAGCCTAACTGACATACATGGAATATGTTGTCCATTGTCAAAGGTTCGCTGAATGGCTTACCTGCTGCCTGTTGCCGCCATCTGTTATCCTTCGGTGCGTTACTCTGCCTTCATCTACATATCTGGTGACAAATACACTAGATTTGCTTTTGTGCACAAAATCACTCACCTATGATGCATATGATGGGCCGATCAGATAAGACGTCTACATTTCTTCACGTCATTGCTGATGTGTTCTTTTCCAGGCAGCCTATGTCAGTAGCACGTGAATTTTGTGTTGTGTGTGTACAACAAGTAACCAGAGCATTCTTGTTCGAATACGCCGATTACTTGCAGTCCCTGCAATGTCAGCCAAAACTCCTGACGTCACGACCGGCTTTCACATGCGTTGCCCCTGTTCTCGAAACAATCTACCCCTACGCCCAACAATGTCTACTTCAGGTACGACGGAGGAGGATTCAATCGTTTCCCATTGGGCTTGACGCGGCGGATGGCCGTTTTTCGCCGCTAGTTCTCCCTGGGCCACACCAGGTTTCTTGTTTCTAGCCTCAGAAGATGACGCTGAGACTCCTTGCTTTACCCCGTACTGTCTCCGGTGCCGCTTCCCGGCCATTCATTGTGACACATCGTGATCCCCAATTGAATTGCCAGAATGAATTGGTAGGAGAAAATCTGGTCGAGCCCTCGACCCAGTCCGTCAAGTGCTGCTAGGGCACCATGCCACTGGTGATAAATTTCCAGCGGGGTCCGGTGTGGGTTGTAGCGACACTGCTCTCGATTGCGTGGACAGCCATCCTCGTCCCTGGAACCCTACAGCTGGTGAATTAAATTCACGGACAGCTTCGATTCCGTCCCGTTGTCAAGATATCCGGAATGCACGAACTAAACAGTTAACCAACACCCCGTCTCACACCCTCGGCGTCTAATTCCAATGAGGCTGTGCATACCGACCTTGTTCAGGGGCGTTCGGGGTGTTTGATCACTGAACGAGGGCCTCGTTCAGTTACGAGGCGCATCACAAACATCGCAATCTCGATGTTTCCGACACCCTCAAACCCAGGCAAGCATCTACTGCTAGATAGATCGAGCTCGGATGGCATCCACTGTGACATTAAACGCCTAATGCCAGTCATCCTCAGTCATATCATGATGTTCTTCCATGTCTCCATCATCCGAACCCGGACTCAAGGCAGTGCAGACCCAAAGGTACGCATCAAATCTGTTTTCGGTCCTTTGCCGATTGCAAATGCCACAGACTTCCTGAAATCAACAAAATCAATACATAGGTGTGGTATATTCATCAGTAACCTCCGTGGTCAATCACTGCCAATCCTAGCCTCCTTCCGCCGTAGGCAGTGCCTTCACGCGCACCAAACCCCACAATCACAATGGAATCACTCACTAAGAGCACATAGGGGCGCACCTGCCGCCAAAACGTCCATATCCGAGGTGGTTCTATTTGGCTCTTGAGTAATATCCGGTACCCACATATCGTAGGATACATACACATACATATGCACATGGCTGTCCACGGTCTCATCGAGGGCCACGCAGCGATCATGCAATCGCCTTATAAACACTGGCTCGGGACCTTGTCGAGCTTCCCTGCCGTATCCCAACCATGACTACACCAGCGGCATCCCCGTACACCTCGTTCACGCTCCATCCCCTCCTCCAGTACTCCCAACACGACATCATCCCGGGTCACTGCACCTCACTCCTATGGGACCTCCGCGAGGCACCCATCATGTCGGTCCGCCACGTCTCAGCGCCGCATATCGCTCTCACGGAGCACGAGCTCAAGGAACACGCGACAACGCCGCACGTACCCGTCCTGCACATCACCTGCGGAATTCTCCCCGGAGAGTGGTCCATGATGGCACGCAATCAGCAGGGGGTGACGCTCTTCGACGTCCTGCAGGCAATCCACGCGTGCTTGCAAATACAGCTGACGCACGACGAGTGGGACGCCATGTCATCCAAGCAGCAAGAGCGTATCAGCGCCGTCTTTGACCTGCGCTGGCGAATCGCTGCCGCGCCGGCGAGCGCGCACGCGCACGGTGTGATCCGCGCAGACTGCCTCCTCAACCACACCCTCTTCGCGGGCCTCACACGCTCCCTCGTCACCGGGGACAGTTGTATCTTGACGTTACGACGGCCATATCCATGACGTGATGATTACTTGAAGACTTAGACAGGCAGAAGCAGACAGATGGGTGACACCGAGGCGCCTAAAGGTCAAATATGCCCGGGGATGCGCAGGAAGCGCCGAAACACCTTTTCCGTTCAAAAATCAAGTAATATACACGGATCGCAGTCCAAGGCATACACGCACGCTAGTCTGGGGTCCATCCACCATCCGCCTAACCCCATTGCCGAACATAGATTCGATCTGCGTTGCGTCACCCACCACCATCTGTCCGCCGCCTGGCATGCATCACCATCACCCGTTCCCATGCTTCCACGCACATTCGTACACCCCGAGGGTATATTCCAAGGTATCGTCCGTTTCAGTTCCAGGTTTATCGCCCTCGCGGCGGTGTTCATCTCCATATGTATCATTATCGCTGGGTATCGTTCGTCGAAAAGGCATGGCGATGGCGACTGCGACCTGGAGCCGGCCCGCATCAGGAAGGTCAGACTCTTGCTGTGCAGTTGCCCGTTTCGACGCGGCGGCACTGCCAATGGTATCTGTGGAGGTGGGTGTGGTGGAGCGCTCAGGGCGGCGGGTCCACCGATAGTAGCGCACAGGAATGGAGGCGATGGGGGACCACGTCCTTGAAGCACTGCTACTGCCGTCTCTCCCCGCGTCTGCTGTGGTATGATTATTCGACGGAGGTATCGCCACCACGGCGACAGGCTATACACCGAAAAAAAGCGATGTGAGCATACACATCCGTATTTATTCATAGGCGTAGGGTATCGAGGTGTAAAACGTACATACCATGATAGATTCCCACCCCATCTCCCGTTCATGAGCCTGTCCCTTCGTTCCGCTAGGATTCGCGATTGTCGTCCATATATCCCACAACTTCGGTCTCGGTCCAATATCGCGTCTGCTCGTGTCAATAACGTTAATCTCGAGCCACGCCGGGTCGTGTCCCGCGGCGATGAGGCGACCGTACTGGATACGACGCCAGCCAAACACGCCGATCATGGAGACAGCGAAGAGGCCGATAGCAAGAAAGGCGAGGATCAATGGCGGGGATGCTCCAGGCGAAAAGGCAGCGTCAGGTCTCTGCGTCCCGGACGCGAGCGGCGGCGTAGGTGTCGCCCTTGAGATGCTGGTCTGTGACGTGCTAGTGGCCATGGTGGACGGTCATGGTGATGGGGAGCGACAGAAGGCGGTACAACAACGAATATGGAGGTGTCCATGCCCCACCGTGGGAAGGTCCAGCCTAACAACTTAGAATGTATATTGCTATTAATGGAGCCAACAAGCTGATTGGCCCGGCCCCGTGGCGGGTTTTGTGCCTGCGTGCGTGAAACGGTACATATATGTGCAATGTGTGTATTTGCAGAGTGCGTAGTACAGTAGGATGAGAATTTGGTATGCAATGATATTCCTGGGCGCTAGAAAAAAGGTGTCCTTCATACGAGATAGGTCTAGACATCCCGGCGCTTGATGCCGACCGCGCATCCCAGGGGTTTCCGGAGGAAACCCTCGCTAGTCTTGAGCTGATTATAGTGACGCGTGAGCAAAGGCTGCGCGAAGCATCATGGGAGACGGGGGTGCATACCGGTATGTCCGGATTCTCCAGGACAAAATGATAACGGCGGAGTATGGATGCGCAGATGATCTGGAGCTCCAAGAAGGCCAAGTTACGGCCTACACATGCTCTGCAAAAATGTGGAGAATGGGCGGGGGAGGGGAAAACGCGCGTGAGCCATCATTGAGAGATGGCATCAGTCAATGGCGCATGACATACCTTGGGCCAACGGAGAAGGGGTTGAATGTTTTCTGCATAGCAGCCTGGTCGCGCTCGAACCAGCGTTCCGGGCGGTATACTTCAACGTCATCGCCCCAGACGGTTGTGTCGCGATGGATGGTGTAGCTGGGTACACTAACGACTGTATCGGGAGGGAAATACTGTCCGAGTATGGTGAGGCCGCCATCAGGCACGACACGGGGAAGGCCGAGAGCAGACGTGGAGTGGATACGCAGGCCCTCGCTGATGCACGCTTCGAGGTATGGGAGTCGTTTGACTTGATCACCAGTCGCGGCGATCTCGTCCTCTGTACCCAGTTGCTCGTCGAGCTCCTTGTGTAGCTTCTCTTGAACATGTGGATTACGTGCAAGGTGATAGATGATCGCACATGTGGAGCTAATAGCACCATGATGTTAATTTAGCGCGTAAACGTAACGATGAATGGGGGTTAACGTACTTCGATGTGGTGTCAGAACCGGCAATAAGGAGGGTCAAAGCCTCAGCGGTGAGCTCTTCGCGCCCCATAGGGTTACCATTGCTGTCCAGTCCAGCTTTCAACTTGCTCAAGAGATCGACGCGGTCCGTCGGCGTAGCCAAGCGTTTTTTGACTGCCATAATCGCGATGCCGGCCAAGGTTTTCACGTCGGCTGAGCCACGTCGGTACCAGGGGATCTGGCGCACAAATGGCCGCCACCAGGGGGGAAGCACACCGAGGGACATCGAGTACTCGCCGCGCCCGTTGAGGATCCGGACTGCGGGAACGCTCACCTCCTCTACACCGTCTTCTTTGCCGTACGAGTCCATCGCACCTTCCTGGTTCTTGGGTACCTTGGCGATATCCTTCGCAGCTTCGATCATGCCAAAGGGCGCACCAAACGCGAGGTCACCCACGATGTCGAAGGCGAGATAGTTGGCCCCTGTCACAAACAGTTAGAACTGTGGTATCGATAATTATATATATAATGGACAGCGCCATACATGGGAGGCAGTTGAGCCAGAGACGACCATCACGTCCAGTCCATCCCTCGCCCTCAATGCCGGACATGCCCTTCAGAGCAGAATCGAAAAGGCGGTCCCATTGCTTGATGAATGCACCGACATGGAGGCGAATGTGAGGCTCAAACTCCACAACATTCTTCTGAGAGAAAATGTGTGAGACGATCTTGCGCTTGCGAGTGTGCTCGTCGCGGTCACGAGTGTTGAAGACGCCGCGGCGGATGGAAACAAAGGCGTCGTAGAAATTAGACTTCAGCGCACCGTTCCCGTGTGCGTAGATGAGCCCCAGTGCATCCGGCTCGGCAATGGAGACGTGGTTGGGTGCAAGTCGTATAAAGGGGCCTGTTGGTTATGGTCATGTAAGGGTCGGCTGAGCGGTGCACCCAATGACGTACCGTATTTTCTGTGCATCTCATGCACGACCTCTGAACGATGACCGTTCTTACTCACAATACCGAGCCATATATCCGAGAACTTTGCTATGAATGGGCCAGGATAGTGACGAATGCCATGAGAGTCCCAGAAATAGGGGACGATGTGGACGAGGACGAAAAGACTGGGAGCGATGACGGCGAGGGTAGAAAGGTCAATCTTTTTGAGAAGGCCAAGGAAAGGAAGGTCAATATGTTGTAGACGAGTGAGGACAGACGACATGATGTGATTCAGTGGCGAAGAATGAACCGGCCGCAAGGATCATGCCTCTTATATATACGTAGATTTTGGCGTTCCTCTGACTGACCTTCAATGGAAAGAAGAGCATCAGGTGTTTGCCGAAACGATCGAATAAAAGGTACGAATCAGTCCGAGTTGAAGGAATGGGGAAATCTAGATATGTACAAAAGTCTAAGTCAGTGAGATCCGGGTATACAGCGTCCCACCCCTAATCAAGTTCCGTCCTAGTGCTCGCAGCGGGAACCGTGCCAAGCGGACACCAGCTATACCGACCTAAGGGCAGCCAACGATGGATCATGCGATTACCCTACCAGAGGTGACCATGGGGCGCCGCCGAGCGGGAGTGGACGACGGCTGGGTGACAAGAAGCAGAACCATGGGAAGAGGAACGAGCACGACGGAACCGGATGCCTCTTGCGATTCTTTTTTGAAATAGCCCCAGGATCCAGATCGCTCCCGTTGTACATGCTTCTGCTCCCCGACAATTCAGGCGAACTGTATTGCTTGGCAACGAATGTCTCTTCTGTTGCACATGTTTTCAGGAGCTTCGACGACTCTGATAAATGTTTAATGGAGATTTCCGATACGAAACTTCTCTGACCCCGAGGACATTTTCTGTCCTCAAAACGCTGCACCTGCAGGGTTTTGCTATCTGGAGATTGTCAGATAAACGAAATGAAAAGAGTGCGAGCAGCATCGCTACATGGATCGGCATAACATCGGGTTATCTGACAGGGCCAAATAACCGTCTGGAACATCATGACCACGACCACAACCACCACACCCGCAGCTCAAAGAAGCACCGAGCCCTGGCATCTCAAACGAATGGCATGTACCGAGTTCAAGAGATAAGCGATGAGAACGACTATGTGCGTTTGGATCAAGGGAAGACATGTCCCTTGCAGAGTGTGGTGCCGACAAGCGTCCACCGGCCTGACGGACATGTCGAACTTCGGCTTGTACCGTCACTGGACGCTATCCGACGTTGGCTGTCACTGCACATTACGGACACCACCAGAAACGAGAGCTTTCCCTTCTATGGCGTTGTGTTATATTTATTCCGATGAGAACTAGCGCCCAATTCAAGCGATCACTCTTTTTTTATCTCTCCATGCATGCTGTAGTCATCATGCCGTGCATGGAAGTATGTCCACGCCGCAGCCGCTTTTCCTCACAATCAACTTTCTCTCGTGTACGAAATGGCCAAGAGGACTATCCCTCTACTCTTAGTCCTGTTTTTGCACTTCTGGCATGCGACTGCTCAGAGCGCGACGTATCTCCCCTCGAATGCCCCGGACAAATCAGAGGAGGGACAATCGGGCACTAACCGATGTGGCACAGGGCTCAATCAAACCTCCAACTGCCAGAATGCCTACCGTAAGTCCTCGAATTCCCCATTCACTGCCTCGCATCCACCTTCTCGCGCCTGCATCTGCTGTCTGACCGACCCTTCGCCGTCAATCGTTCTTCTGAACACCCCTGCAGTCAACTCTGTAACAGATTGGTGCATATGGGCCCCCCCAGAACCTGGCCCAGGCTCTGTCATTGGCAACACCGAGGCAAGATTCCCCTTCGATGCGCGATATCATCATATGTCCCACTCACACGCTGCCCTTCCGTTTTTCAGCGCATTGAGGTTGCATGGTGCATCAAGGTGCGCAAGAGCGTTGCTATCTTAATTCTTCCTTATTTATCCATGGCCTATCTGCTGTATGGCGAAACCCATCGGCGGCTCCAGCCACCTCCACACTATTAGATTTAAAGAATCATCATTCAAATAGCTGCTTATATCTTGGTATGCTAATCTATTAATTTTGCGTTGCAGACCGGCACAGGCGCCCGACTAATTCCCGACGGGACCGTTAGCGGCGCACATTTCGTACAAACACCCGATTTTGTACAGGTCACTGGTGCGTAAGGCGCGAAATGCGGCCGCACGCCTGGCCGGGGCCGCCAGTGACACCTTGTCTAATACGCATATGATTACCTTTCCACCTCGACAGGTGTTGGCAATCTGACGTTCCTTAATGTACCCGCTGGAGATGCTGGTGTGAGTACACGTTGTTATTTTGCCTTCTTAGCCTTTCTCCCACCTCTCGCATGTGACTCACGTCGTTTCTATTGCGTTCCCAGGGAGAGGTATGTGCTTACCCCTCTTCTCTGTCCTTTCCTTTCCCGTCTTTCTACGGGAGATGGATTTACGCCTCCACTTCGCTACCAACTACTCAATAATAACAACGTAACTCGAAATCGGCGCTATTCGGGGGAACTATCACCCCATGTCTAGAATGTTCCCTCGCCAGAACCTGAAGCTGAATTCTCATCCTTGTCGATGTCCATTCTCTCAGCTCGATCCCCATGGGCAAGACGGTCTAGGTTCGTCTATGCTCACTCCAAATCACCGTTTCTCGCATGTCTGCCTTCTTTTTCCCTTTCTTACTTCTCCGCGATCCAGGTAATCCGATTGGCGGTCTTGTATTTTCTAGCGCATTTGGCCAGCTGCAGGAAATCGTTGAGTGGACCGTACGTTATCATCCATTCACATCACATACGGTCATGCCTGACTCGCTAGTCCTCGCTTACCTGCTGCTGCTGCCACACAGAATTTTATCTCCGACACCCAGTTCTGCTTCCGTGCCTGCAAGCCTAGTCCCATGGCCCCAACCTGGTGTCAGGTAAGCCTATTCAAGTGGGGTTCCTCCACGGCGCATACCCTTATCGCCAAGCTTCTGAATTCTATCGCGTCCGCTAGCACATATATGACGAAATGGGTTGCGCTTGGAACATGCCGGCGAACTATGATCCCGGCGTTTTTGAGGACTGCAAAGGCGACAGCGGGCAGGCGCGTATGATCTCATTGATCTGGTACCAACGAGCTACTTACCCAGATCCGATCCAAATTTTACACTTTGCAGCCAATGGGCGTCTACGGCGCCTCAACGTTCCATCAAGGCGAGCCCGTCACCCCGTCCGCACATCCTGTACCCTCGTCGTCGTCTTGCACGTCGATGAGCACAATTGGAAATGGCCTCTTTGTGACCGGCACGAGCACTGCGGGCGCAGCATCCACTTCGGTAAGTAGCTCCCTCTAGTGTAGTCTACATCTACCCCCGCCCCCATCGGCGTTCCTTCGCGACGTTCCCATCTCACATACCGTTTTTACTTCCTCATGTAGGGCGCTTCGGCCGGCCCGCAGACCTTGGCTTCCCGGACTTCTGGCGGTACGAGTGCGACAGGCACGAATGATGCGGCGTCCCACATGACCTCCACCGACGCAATGTTTGGTATATTTAGCTGGACGGCCGTTTGCGCGATGCTGTTGTTACTCTAATCTCCAGATGACATGCCCGTTTCCTTTTTTTTCTTCAGTGGACATTGTAGTCTCACGACGACGTGCGATTGATGATATCAGATAAGGACCTGGTGGACACATACGTTTTGTCTTTCTTTTTCATCTTGGAATCTAATACAGTTCCACCATTTGGCTTCGCCATCACCGATCTATCATGCCCTATTCTCTACTACATGTTCTGGATCAGAAAGATACACTGGATTGAGTCGTCGGTCGATACCGTACAATACTGTTACATGTGCTTCGGCCTTATGTTACCTGGCCATCGTTACAACGGCTTGATGTCAGGAATTGGTCCCACCGGCACGACCCTTGTAGGGTTGATCTGCGACAGTGATGCGTTGTAGAGATGACAGGCACGACAAACGTTGAGCACGCAATATTCGCAAGGAGATGGTAGCAGGGTACGCACAGATGGATGAGACCAGTAGTAATGGGTCTTGATGTGATTGAAGTCGGTCTGTGATTTGAAAGCGTCGTTGTTCCAGTAGAGCTTCCGCAGCCAACTGAATGTCGGATAAAAGTTGGGCGGGGTGAGACTTGGCCGAGCTTCGAATTAAAAAATACGCACGCGGAAATGGCGGGGTATCCGTCACGAATAGAGCGGAGGTTGCACTTGAAGTGCCCAACATAGACGGGGTCGAAGCGAATCTGGAACGAAAGAATGTCAGGGAACTACATTGCATGGAAATCTAACGAAAACATACGATCGTCACATAAAGTCTGACATCGGCCTCAGTAAGCTTGTCGCCGACGAGGTACTCCTTGCCCGCAAGAATGTTTTCTACCTTGTCGAGCGCCTCAAAGAGCTCAATCACGGCTTTCTCATAGGCCGCCTGGGTCGTAGCAAATCCTGCTCGGTAAACGCCGTCTAAAAGGTGCGCAATCAAGAAACCATGTAACCCTGCACGATAGAACGAGGACCCAGAGGCTTACTGTTAATGTTGGGATAGATCCACTCATTGACGTCGTCGATCTGCGCGCGGAGGTCCTTTGGGTATAAATCCAGACGTGCCTTCTCGGCAGGGATCACGTCATTAAAAGCAGTATTGAACACACGAATAATTTCCGAGCTCTCGTTGTTGACTATCGTGTGGTTCTTCTTGTCCCAGAGCACAGGGACGGTGAACCTGAAAGTATATCATTTTCAGAACCCGGGTAATTGGCTAAATTGAGTTTGCAACCTTCCGCCGTAATTTGGATCGGCTTTAAAGTAGAGATCCTTCATGTGCTCCGACTTGTATAAAGGATCTACGTCTGCTCCCGGAAACGGGTCAACATTGGCAAATGGCCACCCCTGTGCACCCATGCGGGGAGACACCACTGTGACCGCTTGGGGTATCTTTCAGAATACTTGATTGATTCCGAAATGAAAACGAGAGTCACGTATGATGTCTTCCAACCCCTTCAGCTTTCGTACAATCAGGGTTCTGGTAGCCCATGCTGGACAGGATCGTTATCGTCAGGTTTCTATTCGCCAGGTCCAACCAAACAGCATGCTCACGGCAAGCAAGTGAGACATAGAGATGATAGCGATCTAAAATTTGGGTAGAAAAGTAAGAGTACGGAGGGGTATCGGAGCGAAGGGTTTTAGGTACTGAGTTCAGGCTCGAATGGACCGCCTTTCTCGATAATGTTGCGAAATGAAGATGCTGCGCGCTTGAAGCTACCATCAGGTTCGGTCTTCATCTTTGTAATGTCGGACTGCTGGATAGCATCCTTCCTTGTGGTCATTGCGTGAAACTGGGTTCTGGTCGAAGAAAAAGAAGGGTCTGTGATGACTGTACTCTTCGAAGACAGTCTTAGAGATGTCAGCGTTCTAACCCCCTAGTGGTGGGCATTGTCACGCACGTGCTAAGGTGACACTGTGATGTCAATGTTCCTCCGTAAGCAAAAAGTGTTAGAAACTGAGGTAACGAACAATATGCAAGAAGTTCATGGTCAAGGTAGCCGCAGGCAAGGCGCTCCTAGCATGGTTGTAGGCACACCGAAGATGGACGGGAGCAAGACGCATCATCATGTGACATGGGAATACAAAATCAGCTTCGTTCATGGTTACGCGCAATGCCCGCCAGGTTTAAACTCCAACGCTGGCACTGTACGATGGTTGCAAGACTTGCAACCTCCTATGCTCACTGTTTGAGCATCCTTGAGTGGAGAAAAACATTGAGAATGCATAAAGAATGGAATTCTTTGATTTGAAATTTTTACCAAGGTGGTTTCCCAGTACTTGCTTTCTGCCCGTTGATGGTGAAGGCTTCGTCATGCCATATCTCGAGATCCGGGGTATAATAAAAACATCTACACCAAAGAGTTTCGAGAATTTGCATATAAATGTTAGCCCCGAACCTTCGTTCGCCAATGTGAGTAGAAAGTCATCGAAGTGTAGAAAGAAATGTTGCACGGAAACGCGCTCAATTCTGCTGACTAAGCTAATTTATCCTATTCTCAACTGACGCGTCGATGCATCGAGATCCTTCAAATATTGGACAACCCACTAGTAGGATAGGGAGAGGACGTTCCTGGCTGCAGAAATCTCACTGTCTCAATAACTTGCGCCGAATCAATACGGATCGATAGCCGGCAAAGGTGGAGCAGCAAGTTCGTGGCCAGGGTACTAGTTGTCCCACGCCTAGGTCCAGCGGGCGTCCCCCCAAGGACTGGTGGTTTGAAACAGAATCCCGCTGCAGACCCCTGTTTCCATCACGAAGACGAAAAGAGCGCCGATAATACACGAACAGGGAGTTCTGGTTTTCGTGTCTACTTACCCCCCGCAAGGCAAAAAGTGTAACAGAACCTGATGGGTGCATTCCTACATAGGCTGCTGCGCCTCTCAACCGTGGTGGGTAACTCAACGACGTAAACATTCTTGTGATGTCTCACCAAACTCAACAGCCAGAGTTTGGTAAGCACCTACACATGGAGATTAAACTGGTATCCGGGAAACATGACATAAACAATAAGGATGAAGGGAATACGGCAGCCCGTCAGTTTTGCAGCTCCTTCCAGAGAACGAACAGGGTCAACTGATACGTTCGAGTAACCTAGCATAAGCCATGGACTGAATATGCCCAAGTCTTATTGACTCATTCATCAAGCTGGGCTGGACCTGCGACTGCAACGAGGACCATCAGGCGACCATTGAAAGGGGCAGAAACACAGACACTAACCAAGACTAGAGGCTGAAGCTTATCCACCTGTGTCACCATCCCTGAAACCATCTCCGCAAGAGCCGCCGTATGTCGCGGATTGCTGTTGTCCCTCAGCACGTCTGGAAGGATCCCGATGATTCGCGGGACGCTCCTCGCCAGCGTGTCGATTTCGGTGCTGTGAGCCGCATCCGGAACGGCATCTTTTGATTGTAGCTCTGCTAGTTCTGGCAGGCGTGTCATGATGTGTACATAGTCCATGAAGATCTATCAGAAGTGCAGAACGCAGCTGTTGAGTGCCTACGGGTAATTCACGCGACGGAGAGAATCAGACCTTGCCGCGGACATTCCAGCCGTCCACTCCCGGTCGCCCGTCGATTCTGATGAACAAACTCCTCAACAGGCCCAGGTCACGGCGAATAACGGCATCGGGGGCGAGCTCCAGCACTGCGATGTCATGGGCAGGATTATACAGGCCAGCACTGATGAACAATTCATATGCTTCGTAGATCTCGCCAGAATCAAGGGCATGGATGGCCTTCAAGCGCGTCAATAGTTGGCATCAAAAATGCCGATGACAATGCCACATACCTTGGCCTCCTGAACCCAAGTCATCGGGATCTTCAAGCTCCCTACGATCCCCCTCGTCATCCACTCATCCAATTTCGGAGCCGATCGCGCGAGAAGGTCCTTGATCGCCTTTTCCCGCCTGGCAACGCATACACGCGTCAAACCTCCGACGCAACTTATATTTGACATAGCACTCACCCCCTGGGTCCTTCAATATGCAAAAGCACGAACAGTGCCTCCTGAATCATACCCTGGCTCTCCAGCTGCATAGCATAAGTGCTGGCGAGGAGATCGGCACTGGGACTGTGACCCTCTGGTCTATCCTCATCACCTTCGTCGTACAAGGATAAGGAGTCATCCATTCTGCGACTGGGCCCAACTGGTTTACCACGATCAGCAAAGTCACGCACGCGCATGCAACGCGAGAGGATGATATACAGATGCCACGGAAGGCTGTAGTCGACGGGGGAGGTACTGAATGACAAGGGGGTGAAGACTTGTGAGAGGGAGCAGGCGGGATCGGCGTGGAGTCGGATTAAGGAATACAAGCCATCGCCTATGGTGGGCGTCGACGTCAATGGGAGGTTCCATAGCGAACGCGACAAATCCGGCTGCTTCTCCATATACCAGGGAAGCGGCCGAGCGACTTGGCGTTGTCCTGCGTTCTTGACGAGCTGGTCGTATGTCTGGAAAACCTGTGCTATGGGCGCGTCCACTGGTTCAGAGAACCATAGATGGACTCCAAAGACGCGCTTCCAGTCGAGTCCTTTCAGCACATCCACATCGGCGGATTTTTCGAGACCGCCACCTCTCGATCCCTCGAGCACTGTATCCACTACTCCTGCCAACAAGGCGTACAGTCTTTTCACGCTGTCATCAATGTGCGCGTCTATTCGCTCATCCTTCCAGATTTGCAGCTGCTCCTTCAGATCCTCACGGAACTCCCAGTCTCCGCCGTTTTGGGAGATCAGGGTGGCAAGCTTGAGATATCCGCCATCCATTATCACATTGACGGCCTTCTCTATCTGGTAACCAGTGAGGAGCGAAAACGCGACGGTGGGCGGGTCTGCGGGAGTGTTGGAGCGTAATTCTGCTTCTAGCGCGGGAGTGACGGCGTCTTCTAGCCACGCAGAAAGCGCAGCCTTCCTTCGAACGGCGGTGATGCGATTTCGGACATCGATCGTGATCGATCCACCGAGCTGGAGATCAATGTCATCAAAGAGGGCGTGCCCAAGGCGGAACAAGGAGGCCTCGTAGGATCGGTCCGCTGTTGGGAACAATGAAACGAATGAGGAAAAATGTAGGGAGTTGGGATTGGGCGCGGAAAAGGGAATTCCGTCATCGTCTGGGGCTATTGGCGAGTTGGAAAGGTGGTATTGGAGAAGTTTCGCGGCAAGGGATGAACCTTGGGTGGCGTTCGAGAATAGCGGGACGGTGGTTTTGGTGATTATCGATGAGTTTGCCGAGGTTTTTCTGTACAAACTGTGAGGCAAGCGGCATGGACATATGCTGTTGGAGCTTACGGAGTGGATGATGGGCCACAAAGAGTACCTAGGTGCACTAATGTTCCACCAGGACCCCAGCCCACACGGAATGAGCGCCCAAACGCTAGTCCCGCGTCAAATACAGCACCCTCGCTTCCTTTGACCGCAGATTCAGACGTTTCAACGCGTGCATACTTTCTTGAAGGGCGGTAGACTGGTGGTTCGATATCGTGTGCAAATGAAGCTCTCTACAAAAATTCGATGTCCTGTTAGACGCGGCACTACACGAAAGACCGTACGCGAAAGAGCACCTCTCTAGAATCTATTCGAAGGCCGTCGCCGTCCGAGTCGCGACTGTGTTTCCGATTTAGAGGTTGAAGTGGGACTTGTAGATTCGGCCGAGTGGGTTGGTTGAGCGCTTTAAGCGCGGCGGCTTCCTCCGGCATGCGAAACAAGGATGTCTGCATGACGTGCATTTTCTGCGCATCGACCCCAATATGTTGCGCCCATGGTATGATAGTAGGGTCGCCCCGAATTCTTGACGATGGTGGTGAGGCAGAAGACGAGGCTGGTGAGACGCGCACATTGGGCTCCCTTACCACGTCAACTTCGTGGGCATATCTTATCTCCCCGTTCTCATCCTCAACGAGAGCATTCCTCCTGGGTTGCTTTCGACGCCGCATCGTGGAGGTCAAGAGTTCGTCTTCATGCATATCCGGGCTGGGTGGCCTGGAAGATTCGCTTTCGCTTTCATCCTCGCTGGGCGGCTGGTTTTCCGGGCGTGTCTCTGGCTCTGGAGAAGATTCCTCGTCGCTGCTGTCGCTGAAATTGGCACGAAACCGAGCCATGCCAGGCGGAAGAATAACAAGACGATGGTCAACAACTTGAAGTGTGGTGATGACCCCCAAAAGTAACAACAACAAACTCCTCCCAAACGTCTTCCAAGACGCTTCACTCAAGGCTTCACTACCTTGTCATGGACCGAGACTCGCACTTTCAAGTTGCATTCAATTGCCCGAGGGCACTCACAGAACTTGCTTTTTCGTCGAGATTACCGGATGGGAGACTCGCGGAAACACCCATGGGTGATTTACACTGAAGACGGGAGTATTCCGGTTGCAAGATGCTGTCAGTACCGCGAAACAATTGATAAACGTATACAATCCATGATGGTGACATGCGGCCGTTCCGACAATTAAGGTGTGTCAGTAGTTGCTTGATTGAGTTAACCCGGGTACAACGAATAAATCATACATGGAGAGGATACCTGATCGAGAGAGACCCAAGGGAAACTGATACTAGTACATCTTTGCCGAGCGATACCTGTCATACAAACCATCGTGTAAGAATGAGCCTAGAACCGGAAATACATGAACCAGCGTGATCCTGAAGCTGCGGTCCAGTGATGCAGTTTATCCGTATATCTTGAGCCACTGGAAATCGAAATACGCATTGGTGAATGCAGAAGGGTTGTTGTTGACGAAGTCTTTGGAGGCGATTAGGGACAACACTTTGGCATCTGATGGGGAACGCACCAACGCAAGTAGAAGGACACCCTGAGGAGCCGTAGACATTGCCAGCCCAGTCACCACCTAAGTAAAAGTGCCGTTAGTATTAGGGTCCAGGCTATTCTAGAATGAACAGCTGACAGAATGTCACTGTGAGTATCAGAAAGTCAGCTACGTAAAGCGACTGGAAAACTTGGGACCTACAATTGATGATGATATTGTGTGCGCCGAATTTGCTTCCAATAGGACACGATGTGCTCGGGAAATATGCTACAGGCGTTCCCTAATACGTCAAGCTTAAACTGGGGGACTGAGGGGTATGGCCCAATAAGGAAAAAAATACCCAGTTATCAGTATTGACCGAGGTAGCGCCATTTTTCACATCGGACGGCACGTTAGTGGCGGATCTCGTCCAAAACCACACCTTGATAAAGGAAGTTGTTCGCTCCATGGCATACCTATAGTAGCAAGGGAGTAAGACAGTTACACCGTGTGGTGGATATGAAACTCACCATCCTCCTCCGTTGCTATTGAACGTCGGGCCATAACTTCGCGAATCGCTAAACCTTACACCGCACCCGGCGTTGTTTGTAGCCGCAGTGTCGCAATTATTTCCCGTGGGGGTCCTGTTAACGCCATGGCATGAGCCAAGTGCCAAGTGCAACTTCTTCAATAACTCTATTGAATACAGACCCTGTTTGCGAGCGCGAGGCCGGCATGGTGCATCCTTTAAAAATAAACAGACACGTGTCAATCACCGAGGAAATCTATCCTTACGGGTCTTTGACTTACCAGCGTTGGTGTGCAGAGTAGCGGCGTTGGGTCCTTGGTCATTAACACCTTCCAATATGTCTATCTCACCCTAAGATAGCTGAGCTTAGGAAGGAACACCGGCAAGGCGATCCCTGAGTTTACCTGATTGGGCCAATCGGCGCCGACGGTCCATAGAGCGGGCCAGGTCCTAGAAGATCGACGTTCAACGTAAATGTCGTAATCACAACCCGGAGGAAATACGAACCCACAACCTTGTGGCATATGGCGAACATTAAACCTATGCCGAGCGTTAGATCCGAAAAACCGAGAACAATCAATCAACTCGAGTCAACTCACACAGTCACAGAAGTCCTGTATTGTTTGTTCGACTGTATGCGAACAGAATCTCTACCAGGCCCGCTGCCGCTGAGAGTCTTCTTGAAGTCGGCTCTAAGAACGAAATGGTCGCCAGACGAGAATGTCAAGTTCTGGCTCGCCGCGGTCGCAGCGTTCACATAGTTTCTGTGGGTGTATGAACTTCCAACAACGCGAGATAAGCTAGTCGAGACTTACACACGTCCGTGAGTAGGGTCAGAGATAGCCTGAACTGAAAAAGACTTTAAGAATCCGGATCCGGTGTGACTGTCTGTCTGGGAGTACGTGGCGCCCGAAACGCTAGTGGCGGCGAGAACAATAGGAATCATGACATAGAAGCGAGACACCATCCTGAGGACCGAATAAAATTGTATGCAAGAATTATTGGGGGGGTGATCCCTGAAATTTTGAAAGTCGCGAGCGAACTTATAGCAAAGCCAGCTTCCAAAAGTGAGTTGTAACCATGTGCAGCTGTCTTGGGGGAGCGTACCTTGGTCGGCTGCTCCGGCGAATACCCTAGTAAAAAAAAAACTGTCTGAGTTTGAGTGTTGGGAGAAAGCGAGGATCATCTGGCCCGGTCACGATGATTCCTGCCAGCACTTCACAGCCCCAGCTGCGCCGTTGCGGAAACACGCACCGTGTGCCATACAGGTGAGCGCGAGCACACTCTGTCCTCTGTTCGTTTCTGAATGGAGATGGGCCCAGGATTGACGGCACGAAGAAGCGTTAAAATTTCGCAACTCGGATCCGTGCTGAATGCATGTTAGGAGAACGTGACCAATTACGACCACTTTCGGGAGGCTTGGAGGATATCATGTGCGTCTGTCTGCACCAAATAGTTAACCTACCATGAGGCTGTGGGGGAGGTCAGCATATCGATACAGTGGATGCTTTAGCCCGGAGGTGTCACGAACGGGTTGGAGAAACTTATATTGGACGGTTGGGAGCTCCGATGGCCCGGGTGATGCCTCATGGGCGGTTTTTGGGAAGCTCAGGTGTAGCACTTGCATACATATCACACGCTGACCGAGGAAGCCCTCAGAGCCAGACCGTTGTCGTGTTGTGCACCTGTACCAGAGCAGTTTTTCCAGGGTCCTGAGAGCGTCCTTCAAAAATAGACAATGAGAGGTAGCCAAACGTCCTTAGGTTTGACATTGCTCCGCGTTGAAGGCGATCGTGATGTGAACGGTATATCATCAGTTGTGTCACTGGAGGTTGCGGTTAAAGATACTGCGCTGTTTGCTTCTGATTGCTTCCAAAGCGTTCGTCTTGTGAACGTCAAACACTCACAACCTCTCGGAAATCTCGGCCCCTGGAAAAAGAACCGACGAAGTCTGGAGATATATTATAGAGGTACGCAGTTTGTAACAGTATTGCGTCTCGTGATCGTCCGTACAATTATCTAGATTGTGGAGTAAGTCAGTAGATCGAGCACAGTACTAGGGATACAAGTAGGAAAGCGGAGAAAACAGAGTGGAAGGTCGTTGCGATAATTACGACTGCTGTCTTGTCGAGCTCGGAGTCATGACGGCTGTTACTTTGGATGTCTCGAGAACGATCTAATCAATATTGCGCCCGCACTGCAGTAGGAGCGCAGCGATCACAATGGTCTCCAGCAATTTCTGTTGGAGCGCATCTGATGTTATTTGAATCGCGATAGACGTCTGGGTCCTAGTCACGTTAGCGAGGAACGTTCGAGCAAAGTCTCCGGCATGCAACTACACAGCAAACAGGGACCCGTCAATACAATGCACTGCAACAAAGAACGGAACAACTTTTACGTTGATGGATTGATTGTGTGGCGCCCATACATACTTTACCCCCCGGACCTCCATAGACCGGGCACTGTAGTAGGCAAAGAAAAATTCGGGACGTCAGAGATGGGCGTACTAACAAAACGGGGACAAACCTGCGGTCATGGGAAAGCCTAAGCCAGCTCCGCACCGGCTGTTTCGTGAGGAGGTTGCGGATTTCGATTATCGGCGATGACTTCCACTCGACGAGTGCGATGCTGCTCTGTCGAACATTCTGGATCGCTGTATATCCAGGCATCTCGTTGTCGGTCCTTATGGTGAAGTGTACCTGGCCTTGGGGGCCGACGACCTTGGAGTTGAGCACGTTCGGCGCGAAATTGGTGATATGGTACGTGACAAGGCTGGAGGCATACGAAACGGTCGGGTAGGGGAGCGCACCAAGAACAGAGGGAGGCGGGTTCGAGGGCCAAGGGGAGGAGTGTCCTTGACCAGATTCTGCCCATCCGTCGTAAGGGTGATTGTGGTACATCGCGTAATGAGGAGGAGAGAATACGCGTTTGTGGGCGAGAGATAGAAAGGCACGGAATTGATGTCCAGAGCATTCGATTCCTCGAGCTTCATATAGGTTTTCGTCACTGCGTCCCTTGTAATGCACCTTTAGCTTCTCAACAACTTGCCATGAGTTCTGCTGAAAAGTCAACCAATGTTTCCGGCACTGACTCGTTAAGCCACCCATCGCAGTCCACGTAAGGCACGGGTAGAGCTGTACAAGATGTTTCCGAATGCTCCGCTCCCAGTCATCAAGTTCATTCGCGGAAAATGCCCCGCATTTAGCAGTAATAGCACCGAGAAAGCTGCATCAGTAGGGATTTCCATCTCACTCGACGGAGTATGCGAGGGCGGGCCAACCTTCCTTTGGAATATGATGATGGGCTGTGAGATCCTAGGTCAAGGGAGCAGTTTCATGCGACACGAGACTCCTTGATAGGGAGTATTGACATTCGTGGAAATTGCAGAACCGGCGGAACACGCGTCACAAAGCGCAATAGACTCATCCTGAGGGGTTTGAATTTGCGGAAACTGCAGCATATTCGTCGAGGATGGATTCAACCTGCCTGCCGTGTCGGGAGGTTCGGAAGCTATCCCGCCTGTTTGTCATCCCGAAGGGTGCGTGAGGTAAAATGAGTTGTACCTGTTTCCGCGGTCCTATTCAAAACGTCGGCAAGCCTATGTGGAGACGAATGCTGATATGTCACCCGATGGTGGTCACTGCGCGAGAGAGACGAAGGCAGTGTGAGGGCCAACGACGCGTGTGTTACCAAGCGGCGCTTCAATACACTAACAAATCAGACTCTCGCGCACAGCCGTAGAACTCGCGGGTGTAGGAGCTCAGTTGAGGGAGACGGCGTACTTGAAGAGATGCTCTATCCATTCATTCGGCTAATTCCCACGTGCAGTCATTGCATTCAGATCCGCGCTGTGATTACAGGAAAGGTAATCAGTTTCCCCAAGTTATTAACACACTGACTTGTTCTGACTACTTGATGCTTAAATGTGATTAAAGGTATAACTCCCCGGAACGGAATCGCATCAACAGTGCCCACTCGGGGTATATTTATCTCCGACATGCGGAATATTTCAAGATATGAGAGGATGCTGATATTGTCTCAAAGAGAGGAATGCGTGGTACAGGTGCGACAAGCGAAAAGAAGATACGTATACAGAACCCTCGAACAAAGCTACGACGATCTCGGTAACGCCAAAGCTTAGAACGATTGGTTCAAATTCCAGTACTACATGGCATATCTAGAAAAACATTGTCAGCACGTATCGTACAACCCGTAGATTGTCAGGACTTACTTCCTTGTCCACTCCCGCGCAGTTGCCTCATACCGGGTCCTGTCAGTCTTGTAAAGATGCGCAATGTCAGGCACCAACGGGTCATCGGGGTTCGGGTCGGTCAGCATTGAACAAATCGACAGCAGAACTGACCAAGGTATGAGTTGCATGTAGTACGACCTTGAGGCGTAAGCGCAGCTTACCTTTCGAGATCGTCAGCGCAGGAGACCATTGATCCCTCAGGATGTCCAGGCAGATCGAGCCATTGGCGTTGATGTTGGGGTGATAGATCTTGGTGGTGAAGCTGACCTTAGGAGGCTTGAAGGGGTAATCCGTCGGGAAAGAGATCGAGAGGAAGAACACGCCACCCGCATACGGGGAATCACCCTGGATATGGGTGCGTCAGAATGATTCACGCTGAGGCGCTATATGTTAACTCACCGGACCCATAATCGTCGCCTGCCATTGAAACATGTTATCGCCAGTTGGGCCAGCACTGCATGATGAGGGTGGATCGCGGCCAAGATCAATCAATTCCTGGAAAGTATTGTGAGCCCCCTGTCTCGCCGCGATGACCGAAAAGCGGCGGCGAGTAAAAAAAAATGGCGGGGGAGAGATCGCGTATACATACCTTGTTGATGCGTTTGAGAGCCATTGGCAGATATGTGCTTCAAAAGAGAAACTACTGTCTCGCAAGGTAATCGCACACGATCAAAGCGATTGCGGAGAAGATAGGAAGTGGCAAAGAGGCGATTTTGAAGCGATGAGAGAAAAATAGGTTGCAGGTGAGTGCTCCAGGCTGCCACATGCAAGAAACGGGGACTTACAAGGTCTAGCTGGCGCAGACGCTGAGAGACCAGGTGGTAGTGAGGGGAGAAGCTGTTCAAGCATTTGTTTGGCCTCTGTTTTGTAAGCTGTGGTTGGCCACGCGAGCATTGGTCAGCACGGCATCGCCTCTTCCTTCCACAACCTTCCGTGCTTGCCTTGTCCATCGGATCACCTCTGAAAGGCTGGCTGCGGGTGCGCATGCTGCCCAAGAAGAAAAGGTGCTGCTAGGAACGATTGCAATTTGTGCTATCTCTTCATCTCCAGCAGTTTCACAACCTGGCAAAAGGTTCCACAGTTAGGTGCCTACAAATATCCTACCTATCCTCCGTAGCAATATTAAGAGCTATCTTTCGATGACATGATCATCACTCGTGTGCCTTGCTCGAGACCTCTGAGAAATTGAGCTGCTTCCTTGCCTTGTTCCACCTCCGGCGACTGGAATGTTATATTTGTGCCAGCGCCACCGGTATCCCCAGAATCCGTTGGTGGTTGCGAATGTTAGACCGATTGATCATCGCGATGGTCATGATTATGCACGGCACCGAGACCATGCATTCCACATCGTCCTTACTCGGGAAGCGTTCCTACCGGCCTGCCTTCCTGCGCGGTTCGAACTTCACACGTTTCACATTCAACATTCAAATTTGACGACTTCCGAATCAAAACCTTCATCGTGTTCATGAGCATAGGAATACACTTCCGTATACCCGATATACTGCTACTTCCAACTCCCAGGGTTTACTCTTTGTCTCCAGAGTAACACCCAGATCCAGACCCCTGCGTCGGACGTCGTGCACTGATTATCTCGGTAGCCACAATCGATGCGACACTCCGACGGATCACAAGTGCAACAACCTTACCACCGAGGACTCACTCGCGTCTCGGACATCTCGGTAACTGAATACTCTTCTTCGTGCAATGCACATGTTGACCTGCGTGATGCCCTGTATCAACACAATGATACTAGCTACTATGATGGAAGGCCAACTTACCTTGCAAGGAGAAAGAAGGTGCCACGAGCAGCCATCCTCCTGTATGAGTTTCAGAGAAATCACAGTTTCAAAGTGCGGAGGAATATACAAGAACTTCCGAGGATTAGCCACGATCTCCTCTCACGCACTCCCGCCAAGAGTCTCCTTCACTACCCCCGCCACTTTGCAGTCCCCAGCGCTGAAATTAAAGTTCAAGCGGCTTGGGGGGCCGCCACAGAGCAGTCACATTTGAACACGAAAAAACGTACCTATCACGCCTAATACGGCCAGCCTAGAGTAGGTAGTGCGTCAAGGGCGAGAGAAACGGAAGTCATCAACGCCGCTATCATCATCCTCCTCGTCATCGCTGACGATAAGGACTCCAGCGTGTTCATGCGAAACAGGCCATTTCTTCACCACTTGAGCCTGAGCCTGGCTGACCTGCGTGTTAATCTTGACGTTGCCGATGCCATTGTTGCTAGCCGCCGTCAGCGCTGACGCCGGTGCGGGAGCAGTCGCAGTTGCAGCGCCGCCATCCTCGTTCCCCGTAGTCCTGCAATCACAAAAAACCACGCAAAGACAAAAATTACTCAGCTGCTTCGGGCAAGTTGCAGACACTCCCTTCCCGCGCGAGCACACCACCACCGACACGGAAAGGAGAGGGACAGGATGACGCACCGGCTTCGTTCGCGCATAACCGCCAGGATGCTTTCCCGCTCCTGCTTCGTCCGCGCCTGCTGCAGTTTCGCCATCAGAACCTTGCTCTCCGCGATCTGTGCCTCAAGCCGTTTCTGCTTTGCTGCGAGTTCGAGCTTCATTGCGGTGGCTGTGTTTTGAGTTAACGCGGTGGAGGTCGTAGTTGTGGCCAGGGCGGGGTTCGAGCGGGTCGACGGTGCTGGTGGTGGGCTTACGGTGCTGGCGGATGGTGCGGGCGTGGGCGTGGCTTTGATAGTCTCAATCGTCTCGGTGATGAAGGAGACAGCGAGGTCGTCTAAGGAGAAGCTGTGCGAGCTCAGGGTAGAGACAGTGCTAGACGGGTGCATGGCAGATACGGCCGTTGCATTGGGTGATGGCGATGGCGCGGGCGATGCAAGCGCTGGCGAGATCGGAGGAGGGTCCGAGGTTGTAGTCGACGTTGAAGGGGTGGTAGACACGGATGGCTTCACTTTGTTCCTCTGAGTCTTCACAACCAGGGATCTAAGGCGGTCCTCCATGACCTGCTTATCCGAGTGGTCACCGCCTGGTAGGGGTACAGGCGAGGCCGCCCTTGGAACGGAAGCATCAATAGTCGAAACTGCTGGGACCGCAGCCGTCCTCGTAACGAGTCCGAGTTCCATCTTACTCTGGGCTATCCGCTCTGCTAACTCCTTCTGTCTCGCCAACAGGGAGCGTTTGGCATAGCTAGGGCCTTTTGGAGCACCCCGCATAGCGCGTGGCTCGAGCGGCGGCAAACCAAATAGACTTGATGAAGTGACACTGGCCGATCGTGGCGGGATAGGGTCGAGGAGTGGTTGTCCAGAAGGACATACGGCATTGGATGTTTTTGTGATCGAGGTGTCGTCGCCATAAATAGCCACAGCGGCATCTGGTGTACCTTCCACATCTTCGCTAACGGCTGTAAGAACGGCGCTGGGGACAAGTGGGACCGAGGTGGGTGACACCGCATAATTCTTCATGGGCGCCGGTGGCACAGAGAAATCAAAATGGGCGCGTTTACCTGTCTGCGGAGACTCCAACTCCATGTCGTCATTGATTTCTACGTCTTCACGGTCCGGGGAAGCTGTACGGGTTGTCGGTGTTGCCATCTGCGATCTAATGAATGATGGAGAAAGCTGTGCCGGTGAGGGAGACCGGGAGGAAGCGATAGAGGAGGATATAGATCCGTTTTGAGCAACCGTGTTTTGGTGAGTGACATACTCCTGCAGGGTCTGCATTGGTGGTCTCCTTGAATGCTCATGTTTGGGACGCCATTCCGCTGCAAGCGCCGATTGAGGTAAGAGAGGCGGCCCAACATGAGCTGGAGGACGCATAGCAGGGCGATGATGTGGCAAAGAATGAGACACGGCTGGTGGTATTGCCATGGCCGGGTAGTATGGGGAGCCGTGCTTGGTGGGTGAGACGAGGGTAGGATTTGGTGGTAGAGAGTGCAATGGCAGCGTAACAGATCCCTTGGGTATCGATGTTTCGGGGAGTGGCACAGTCGATTGAGGCTGCGTTTGGGTAGATGGTGCTTTAGGTTTCAACAATTGAAGAGTCTTCTGCTTCGCCTGTCGATCTCTAGCCAACCGAGCTTTTCTTTCTTTCTTGGTCTCCTTCTTTACGGGCACCTCTACCTCTTTCTCCGCAGCGTCGCCCTCGATCTCTCCTTCCTCAATTTCGCCCACACCAGCGTTGGCGCCAACCCCGTCTACACGATACCACCAGACTTTGATGAGGTCTTCTCTTGGTCGACCCTTGAGTTGATTGGTCTTCAGTCCGACGAGGGCAGCGCCGAGGCGAGGGCTGCTCCAAGCTTTCCGTGCAAGCTCCGCGGTGGCAAACTCGATCAAGGCCTTCGCAGCAGGTGGATCTACATGAACGTAAACCGGGTAGGCACCACAAGCTGACTTGCTCCAGGAATTAACGAAGTCATTGGTGCGGTGCGACCTGGGTAGTTGTTCCATAACCAGCGTCCGGGCGGGATTTGGAATGTACGGCGCCGCGTTACCCGCGGGTGAGGGTGCACCGGGGGGGATCTGATATAAACCATGCTTGCTGGATGCATCTTGGTCGGGCTTCATTCCAATGGACTGAACGGGCGGCGGAGCTGGCGGAGGAGCAGGGGGAGGGGGAGGGTCTGGCGACTGTACAGGTTCAGCTAATTTCTGTGGTAGGGGCCGCGAGGCGGCAGGTGGCTGTGTACTGTTTGGTGCAGGTGGTGGAGACGGCTGAAGAAAATCAGGCCATTTAGCAAGGAAAGGATACGACTCCCAGGGGGCAGGCCCGTCTTGCGCGGGAGTCTCAGCGGCCCTTGCCATAGAGGCGACCCAAGCAGAAGAGGAAGCACTGTGGCTCTCTGTCGCATATTGTGGATGTGCGGCGTAGGGTGAAACGCCATACGGTGGGAGGGGGCCAGCAAGCTCGGCTTGGAAAGGAGGTTCATCGAGTCCCATTCCGTTTGTTGGCCAGGATTGAAGCATAGGTGACGGCATTAGGTCTGGCAACAAATGATTGAAGCCGTTTGCCCAGGTTTGCTGTTTAGAAGGGTGAGCCTCTGCCTCCATAGCCTGACGCTCCAATCTTCGCCGCCGCTTTTTGGCTTTCTTGCTCACGAGGGCAGGAGCAGGGTGGTTGGGTAAAGGGTGCCGTGTTTGACTGGGACCAGCAGCTGGGCCGCTCTGCAAATCATTGGCTACCCTTTTACGTTTCTGTGGTCTTTTACCTAGACGAACAAGAGGTCAGTGGGCTAACGTTTTGCAACAGTAAGCGTCTTACCGTCGGAGTCTGCATGCGGATGATGGCCCACAGCGATCAAATGTCCCGGTAGCTTGTTGCGTGAACCGCCCATAAAGAGCTGGTTGTGTGATGATGTGTTGGAGTCGAAACTAGATTCCCCAACTAGTTCTTGAAGCACTTCGTCTTCGGAATCGTCAATGGTAATAGGAGACCTCTTCGAACCCGTGCCCGTAATCTTCATCGGTGGCAGCAGCGTGGCGCAACTTGAAAAGGGGTCTTGCATAAGATCGACGCCGTCACCGTGTTCAAGTTTATGATGCGTTACGCGCGTGACACTCGGCGTTACGGTGGTCATGTGAACCGAGTTATTTTGGCCAAACAACGCGTTACGCGATTACTCCTAGACAGACATAACCCAGGATCAGTCATCCTTCCATCCTTCGGGTACGTTCACCATGCCTCGCGAAACCATCACACTTCAGCTTAGACAACGTGGAAACCAAGGTGAGACTACCAACAGCTGTATCGACTCATACTATGCCCTGCGACTGAGTTTTGTGACGTTGTTAACACATATCACCTCATGGGTCTTACTGTGTAAAAAAAAAATAGCAGAAAGTTGACACCAAACCGGACTGAAAATCTGAGAACCTCTCGGCCACATTGCACAGGGACAAGAAGGTTGCGCGCCTCAACGTAAGTTATTGGCTGGATAGCGACGTGATGTGCCAAAGTCAATACAATAACAACGAGGGGATTCGGCAAGCCGCATTCATGCCATTCAGACCGGTCGTGTATTCCATCATAAGATCGATGCCTTGAAAAGTGAAAGCCTTCAGAGAACATCAATCAGTTCGGAGGTGTCTACCATGACGTAAAATCGGCAGGCGTTGCAAAGACATGTCAGCCTACGTGTCATACGGGAACGGGGTGCTCAAATACCTGCGGCATGTGTTGCGTTCATGTACGAACGTGAGGCCCTGCAGGCTGGTTAGTGAGAGAGAACTTCACCAATCGAGATGCATGTATCAAAATTGGAAATACAGACATACAGCCTCAGCAACCTCCCAAAGGTGTCGGAACAGCAGAACATCAAAAGGATAAAGGAAAGGATAAAGGAAAGGATAAAGGAACGGCATAACAAAAGCTACGCTGTCGCCATCAGGAAAAGGGAGGAGGTCTAGACTGGGCACTGCGTTATTTCTATTGGTTGGGAGGACAGGTAGTGGGCATAGGAGCCCCTTCCGTCTAGGTATCAACTCGCTTCGATACGACCTTACGGCCATTAGAAACGCGAACCGCGTCAAGGAGATCGTCTTTCTGCATGTCAATTCATTAGTTTGGGTATGAACAAAGTCTGAATGATGCTTGCCATAGGAGTAATCGTGTCTTCAGAACGATGGAGATGTTCAACTGGCTCGCCTAATTTTGTCAGGTTGGTACGTCGTGCGTCATCGTGTGCTTGTAGTCACTGTGCATTATCGTTTTCCGAATTGCGTGTCAGGATTGATATTCCTGCCTCCAACACCAGGAGAACGAGACGATATCCAATCTTCCAGGATCTGCGCACAGAGGATAAACAACGAGCGAGCAATGTATGTGGTCCGTAAGCGCCATTGTATTGCGTACCAGGCTATGTAGTACAAACTGGAAACCGTTCTTTTACTTGAGCACCAAGCGATGTGGGCAAAATCACGTACTAAGTAGATGTAATAGATCAGGACCGCCGAATGGTTGGGTTAGCGCTAGTTCCCAAACCCAATCCGCTGATCCATCCTCTTAGCCATCCAACACCGGAACCTTCTTTCGAAGGAGCAAGACGTGTGTGTGCAAAGGTGCCCATTTTTGTCCCGAGCTGCGCCGAAAAAGGCGTCAGGAAGTAGCTCGCGAGCGCCCTTTACCTTCTATGTTAATATCGCGTCACGTATTCTTCACAACAGCTCACCAAAGAGCGCCTTGCAGTAGAGGAGTGATGACCTGATCCCGCGTGGTTATCCAGGCGACTCGGTCCCACTGAATATGAATGACTTCCGACGGAACGCTGGCCTTTGACAGCGTAGACTCATGCTCCTTTGGTCTCCCCACTTCTTCGAGACCAGGGTCCTCATGTTCGCGTTCTGCAGGGTCTGAAGGCTTCGGGCGGCGAATTGTGACATAGCGCTGAATGCTGCGCAAATAACTGTACTCAAATCGCAGATCGGGGATTACTGGTAGTCGTACTTGGCGTGGGTATGCAGAGTACTGTTCAGGATGATCGGGACGCTGATGTGTCGACTGCTGGAAGACAACGGGCGAATTCGCGTTCATGGTGGAGGATGAAACCTCGGCCACGTGATGCGCGAAGGTCCGACGCGACGGCGAAACTAAATCCGGTTGCGTCTGGCGCGGTACACCGATCGCCTTCCACAGCTCTAATTGCACAGAATATTTCAATTGGCGGGTTCAACGTGTTCTTTTCCGCCAACTCATCCTACACCTCTGGAAAACTTATTTTGCGGCGTCGACCCCGTCCAAACTTCACATTTAGATTCAGATATCCTGGAGTTCCAACATACCCAGATCGCTCATTGGCTGCCCGGGGGCCTGAATTCCACTGCTGCAACAATTTTGACGACGTACCTTCTGCTACTTATAGAAATGCGGACTGGTGCTGTACTATTGCCAGCCTCTTCGGACTCGTATATATAAAATTCGACAGGACGTAGGGTAATGGTGCATCTCTAGTGTAAATCATCATCAAAAGGCCGTTTTGGTCTAATAGTTATGAATAACATTACACAGGTGGCGATCAAACGTCCTTGATACATACAAGCAGTATTACAAGCAACAACCCGAAGAGAAAAACAGTCCGATTAGAGGGAAGAGTCCCACTATTCTTCTTCCAAGTCGTCGGACGACGCATCCAACATTTCTAGACCCTCCGGCCCACCACCTTCGCTATCTGTGTCATCGCCGCCGACAGCACTACGCCTACCTCGCCGTGCCTTCATCGGGGTAACATCATCATCGGTACCAGTATCCGTGTCTGTCACAGCAGCCTGTGACTTGGCCGTTTGCGACCGCGATTTCCTTGACGATTACTTGTCAACACATGTTCATAACTCCTCGAAAATTCTTCCAACATACCGAGGGCTTTTAACTCTGGTTTTCTTGCGAGTGAGCGGTGAAGCCCGCGCAGTCCCGGAGCCCGGGGTGTGTATTCGTCTATCTAGCGCTGAGCGCGCGCCATGTGAGATGGATGTGCGACGTACTTTACTCCTTTCTTCGTTGGTGTGGCGACCGTTGGAACGGGCGCCACTACCTCTTCCACATCGTCCTCCTCGTTCTCTTCAGATGCAGATGGACTTTAAAAGAGAACAGGGCGATTTAGAAAGAGGTTAACATTGATATAAAAGGGCGATTCACCTAGCCGGGGCAGGTTTCCTGCGCGGCGGCACTTTTCTCGTCCGTTTGCCGTTTTTGTGGTTACGCGGAGAAGGGGTGGGAGAGCTATATAGTCATACTAGAATGAGCAGGGGCTCGTTACGCAATATTTCGTTATCACCTTGCTCCTTCCTCATCCATAGATGATAGTTGCTCACTCTCTTCTTCGCCGCTACGGGACGGGGTGTTAGTTATCTAGTCATCCCATAGATGACGAGGGCCTACTTCTGGGCAAGACTTTGGCTCCGCGAAGGAGCTAGACTCTCGTTGCGACCAAGGGTCTCCTCAGGTGGGTCGACGCCAATGAACTTGTAAACCTCGAGGAACTCCTCGTCCAAATACCTCCCAGGATCGATGCGCTGGATCTCTTTCGCGAACATCTTCGAGAATCGGTTCTTGAATTTGTCGAAGACCTTTTCCACGGAATCGTCGTTGAAGGGGGATTGCTAGGATAGCGATGCATACAGGTAAATAATCCAACGGTAGAAATAACGACGGAGGGCGTACTGACGTCGTGATGGTGGCTGATCAGAATGTTGAGTTTGTTTATCGAGCGATTATCCAGGCTGGGCGTTATATGGAGATGGCCAAGGAGCTGGCATAGCACCTTGAGTTCTTCGTCTAGAGTAGGGCTTGTGTCAACACCCAACGGGGAGGTAACGGCAATCCGCCTCACCTGATCGTTCAGAATCGTATAGGGCACCGAGAATATCTACAGCGACCTCAACGTGAGTGTTTTGACTTGGAGCGTCAGTCTTCAAGCTACGGAATCTCATCAGATGTTGAAACGGCAAGAAACTCGATACAACTCACACCTCGGCGCTCTTCTGCGGATTGGTCCAATCGACAAGTAGAAGGCCGAACTGCTGCGGCGTGATCATCTCTTGGTCCTCATCCAGGTTTTCTCGAGCACGCATAAACAAGTCGAACGCAGTGACGAAGATCTGTGGGTGATTAGATACCGGGTGCAGCACCTCGAAGGGCAAGGAGCGCACCGACTGCATACGTTGCTGGTTATTGGGAGAGGAATAGCAATATACTGGAAAAAAGTACGAGAGGCACTGCCGCAACTCTTGGTTCGTCGCTGTGTTCGGCGAAACGTAGGTCAAGACAAGGCAAGTCAAAACC
The DNA here is from genome assembly GCA_025854295.1 of Lyophyllum decastes. Lineage (NCBI taxonomy): Eukaryota > Fungi > Basidiomycota > Agaricomycetes > Agaricales > Lyophyllaceae > Lyophyllum > Lyophyllum decastes. The sequence continues at coordinate 909,943 of CP107709.1, forward strand.
TAAAATGGCGCGGGGAGTGTTAGACCACTGTTGCCGAAAGAAAAGAAGATATCCTACCTTGAGATCCGTTATCATCCCCGACAGAAGCAGTTTCGACAATCCAATGCACAGAAGAGCTTGGACAGATGCTGATTCATCCGCTTCCAATGTTTGTAACAGGAAATTGATAATCTTCTGAGCCTGAAATCAAAATGACCACCTCAACTTCAGGGTGTCGTTGCAGTGCAAGCGAACGATCACTCACAATATCCTCTGATCGGGCAAAGAACTCTCGGTCATACATGATCAGAAGGTCAAAGATGATTTGCAGGACGCGCAACTTGAGCTCTTCGGGGGCACTCTGCACTTGACCGAGAAAGAGCTGAAAGGAGCTCAACGCCATGTTCTTGAAAAGGACAAGGTCAACAAGGCACGAAGACTAAATAAACGGTACGATAGACTTTGGCAATGAGGCAGCACAGCCCGAGGCTAACGAGGCCCTTCTCTCGCATGAAGAGTTCCTTCCGCTTCACGGATGGGATTATAAGATCGGACAAGATACCTTCCAACGTAGAGTGATCTTCGAAGGACTAATAAAGAACGTCAGTCAACATAGGACCGATAAAATATGATACTTTGGACTCACCCCATCAACTCGCTCGAGCATACCAATGCAGAGCGTAAGGGATCGCATGTCCCTGATATCAGCCTCCATACGTTCCTCGGCGGTCATCTCATCGCGTGGCTTGGTCCGCTGTATTGACCGCTCTTTCGAAATCGTCGTTTGTGTGATATCCGCATGGTTCTCATCGTTCTAAGCAAAAAAAGTGACATCAGAAATAGAGTAAACGCGCAATTGCAGCAACACTATACCACAACACTCCTGTCATCATTATCTTGGTCCTCATCTTCGCGAAGCTCGATGATTATCTCAACCACGACGCGGATAAGTTCGCGCTCCGTCGGCATGATCTCCTTCAGAACGTCGAGGCACGGGTTAATTAAACCAGGCGGAAGTTCTGGGTGTGCGACCATGTCCCCTAGTCGTAGACGGCATCAGCCATCCAAAGAAAAGGTTGACTAGTAGAAGGTACGCACTGATCACGGTGAATACCTTACGCCTCCCAATCTCATCCATGTAGTCCAATTTTAGTGCCATCCTCAACATCTCTCCAAGAATTACCTCTTTCTTCGCTAGTTCCTCCTCACGCTGCTCAGTCTCCTCTTCGTCCTCCGGCTCGCCAGCATTTAGGAAAGCGACGTTCTCTTGCTCCTGTAATACGTCCAGCAGCCCATTGTATGATTCCTGCAAGTGGAATGCGAAAGCGGTCACAACGGGAAGCAAGGCTCCTTCCAAGCGTGTCTCGTTTTGCGTCGAGAGGCAATGCTCTATGAAGACACGTGCAAGGACGGCAGATTCGGGGGTGAGTTCTTTCCAGTAGGCATCTGGCGATGCATGAGGGTCATGGACGTGTAAAAGAATCGATTGACAGACCAGGGAAGACGAACACATCGGGGATGTTTGGCCTCGTGACGAATATTGAGAGCATCGCGTCCACAGCAACTGCCTCTCCTGGACCCACAACATCGAAGAGGGTCAGAAATATCAGAAATCCCTTCATGATGCCTCCATCGTCTCCGTCCCAGGCTGCGTTTTCTGCCTTGTGGGGTTCAGAGAGGACGATATCGAACCAGCTTGCTGCAAGCTTCCCAGCAGCTACTCTGACACTCGGTTCTCGATCGCCAAGCCCGTCCTTCATCACCAGCTCGCGCTGGGCTATGGTTAACTGTCGCGGGTGTCCCAGCTTGGTTTGCAGGACATTAGAGTAGACAAGTTTACGCGTTAACGCGTCGGTGTCGCGCGTGCGACTCAGTATGATGTTGATCGTGGTAGAGATGATGGGAACGTTCACGAGGGCTGCGCGCCGGACTTCCCTGGGAGACCGCGTTAGTGGACAGCGATGCAGTGAAAAAGAGTTTACCCACGATGCGGGGTCGTATGAGATCACATCAAGCAGCACCTCCAGGATGCTCTTTTCGCCTGGCTCGACTTCGTCAGGATCTTCACTTCCTACGAGTTTTGAGAGTGCGATGACGGCGTGAGCTCGGATGAGAGATTCTTTATCACATATCCGTTCTGTCAAGCCGTCCCGGAGGACATTGTACATGTCTTCACTGCAAAAGCGGAGTCAACTAAGGTTCAAGGATTGAGGATGCGCAAGACTTTACTCGATTTCACCGAGGTGCGATATCATCTCGGAAACGATGCAGACTGCACGGTATCTTATCGTCTTGTTCTTCGCAATAAATCCCTGCAAGAGCCACTTCAACAATCGCGCCACGAATCTTGACACAAGGGTATCGTCTGCGTCCGAGTCGAGCTGAGCGGAGATCGAGCTTGATGGGTTTGCTAGAGCTTTCTCCCTTTCCGCGGATGCTGAGGTATACCGCTTGAGAAACATTAGGAAGTCTCCAGCGCATATGACACACCTTTTTCATTCATGAATTTGACATATGATCCTATAAATCTGACCACCCGATCCGCCGTCGCTGGACCCTTCTTTACCACGAGAACCCGATTGACCATATCAATGAAAGCATCCCCAAATTTCCGCTCTCCATCCAGCTTTATCACAGTTCCCTTCTTCGCAGATTGAGTAACAGCAGCGGCTTGGTGGTGGAGCTTGTAGAGCGCTACGCAGTTCTTCCGGTGATTCGCGAGTGTGAGCTGCGCCTGATCGAAAATGACAGCAAGGGATTCCGGAATTTTTTCGAGGACATCGGGGGACGTGGAGACCATTGAAACAAAGGGGATGGGATGAACTGCCTCCGCAGATAACGGAGGATTGATGTTGGTTGAACGGAATCGCGTGCTGTTGTCCTCTGCTTGCTTCTGTGGACGTGTTATTGTTTCCGGCACGGGCTGCCAAGCACAGCCAATCACGAAAATGCTTCCGTGAAATCGTACACGATCGCCGCGCCCCACCAGTGATAAAATGCTAGATTTCGAAGTAGCTCAAGTTTTTTACACCGCACATGAGAGTCGTTGTGGACACACAGATTTTCGCTCACAGTCACTACTCCAGTGATTCTGATCATGAATCATGAGATTATCTGAGGATGAGATGAGACAACATGTGCATCTAATCTAATCCATCGCAGGACTTGTTCTGGCAATAGACAGCAGGGGGCATGCACAACGTGCGAACGATACTGTAAAAACAAAATCAGGAGGTGGGGGTTTGGGAGCAGTGTAATATGATGGTATGTTAGATATAATGCCGACCACATAGCATCCATCGTGCTGTCCATGGTAACATAGATCGATGAGGGGAGAGGTTTGGCGTGGATGTAGGGGATAAATTTCCGTCAATGAGTCACCGCGAAGGTATCATATATGTATGGTATTACCCGCCAAGGGTGGGCGCGCGGTTCGTAGTGCGCCCTCTGGGTGCGTTGCGCTGGTATCAACGAGGTCCACTCGCGAATGCATATCGCATGCTGGGAAGGGGATGTGTCATAGGTGAATGTCCTGGGACCTCCCACGTAAACGAGGTCATAAATACTCCTCGGGCCAGTGCGGTAGAAGCAGTGGCTGTAGTTTGCGCACTGGGTGAGATAGTGTGTAAAGCGCGCCATGTTGTTAGTGTCGTTAGTCAAATGGAGGCATAAAATTCTCGCGGACGTTCTTAGCTCGCCACGGGGGTAAATTGGACAACTCGGTGGACAAGCATATTGATGAAAGTGACTTGGAGCGGGCACGACGTATCCGTCTGGAGCACTGGCTGGTTGGGGACCCCGACCGCGCTCGTTTCATTACGCGGGGAGTAGTCGCCGTGGTCGGTGGAGCCGACGACATTGATACATCATACAACGACATACGTGGCCGGTCGTTAACCACATCCTCTAGCTCCTCGGATCCGAGATTGATAATATCTAGCAAGGATTCGGCGGCCTCCATGGCCTCTCGCTCTATGGGATCTTCCGGTAGATCAGCCACTCCCATGTTCGGCGCACCTAGACCGTAGCCGGACACTTCCTCTCTCCACATTTCTATTGAATGGGATAGGCTAGGGTCGAGCTCGGGGAGCAATCCCAACGCAGGGAAATTGGAGTCGTCAGGGTGGTAGAAGAGATTCCCTCCGTCGCTAGCAGCCTCGTCTATCACAGAGTCGAAGCTTCCCTTCCCCGTGCCCTCAGTGAAGGAGTCGAGGTCCTTCATCACCGGAGCCGCCGGGGGTTGTATGGCATCGCGCTCGACGTTCCAGTCGGAAGTACTGGATGGGAATGCTTATGAGAACGAGGGGACGCAATGCGACCGAGTGACATACTGGTATTCTATCCAAGTGGTGTCTTCAGCAGGAGGCAGTGGGGTGGTAAGCCGCGGCAAGGTGGTTACGGCAGACGTGGGCGATTCATCGCTGGACGGAGAGAAAATAGGTGAGGTCTCATGGCTGGTAGACATGAATACCCACAACTCTAGAGGAAAGCTCGTGAGATCGAGGTCATTGAGCTTCTCGAGCATCTGCATCTTGGTCTCTGTTGACGATGAGGCTGCCTGGCAGGCGGCGGCAGGGATTGATATCAGGAAAAAGTCTGACCAGCACGGTTGATCGGGTGGTTGAGGTGGTGAATTGCCCTCTAGAAAGCATGGACAAGTCAGTCAAGGGTCCAAATACATCGGACCCGATGGTGGGCATCAGACATACTGTGTGGGAAAAGCTGGGTAGACTATGCATCCACAGGTCTCAGGCTTTATAGAAACATGGGTCTGTTTGGTGACAGAGTTTGCACAGAACAACTGTGGATGATGGGGTATGTGACTGGGGAAGGGGATGGAGGGAAAAAGAAAGATGCAAAGGGAACAAAATATTTGGCTCTCAGCCTCATGAGTCGTCAAACGACAACCCTGGCTTCAGACCGGCACGGCCCGTGAAGTGTGCACTGCCTGGTTGGTCACACGGCGCCAGTGGGGATGCTCTGGGTAGAAACATCGTTGGACAAAATCCGTTCGCCGAAAACAACACAAAGCCTTGTTTCCGCAGGAATCTAGGCCATGAAGACCTTCTTGCAGAGCTACAATGCCGCAGAATGACAAACTTGGACGGAATGATTGTCTGTATATGGGCCGTTTTTGATGGCCGGACCGACCTGATGATAGATGGGCGTCTATTCAAATGACACGCCCTAAGGGACCACTGAAGAGATAACACGTCGCAGCGTCCGCAGTCGCAGTCTCGCGACCTACGTGGTTCGAGATCTTGCTTGGATCTTGCCACCCAAAACACCGTCATCACCCCAACACATGCAAAATAACCAGCAATTCCAATGCGCTGGTGGAAGAGTTGGTTTCATTAAAAGCTCGAACATCAATCTAATGACAATTAGCCCACCTATCCTCTAGGTTTGGGGTACTGGGCTGTGAGTAAAATAGGTCTTTTCCAAAAGCCTGGTTTAGTCAGATCCTGCAGAAACGGAAAGTATGTTCAGACAGGGTCCAAATAGACGCCAACGATTATGAACGCATGACATGACGTCTTGCCTCGAGGTCATGGAAACAAAACAAATTGGGTCATTCATTCAATTCCAAGTTAAGATAACCTACCTTGAGAAGTGGGCGGTTTCTCATCACTACCGGTCGCAGCAATAGCGGGGAACCCGCAGTCAGTGACATGAGCCTATCGACATAGTTTTGCAAATGAAACGACAACAGCCGCAGTCCAGGGTTTGACAGGCCTGAACGAACTAAAAGGTAGAAATCCCGTGGTCGAAAGTGCGATTCAACATAGATAGTGAGAAACCGCGTCCGTAACAATTGTAGAGCGGGGTGAACGGACCTTTAGGCAACTATCAACTATGTGACACCTTCCACACAACCCGGTGGCTCTCAAGCAAACAATCCCAAAATTAATGATATTCAAGAGCGTGGCGTCTGTCTAGCAGGAGGGACAGGGCGATAAGTGCTCATTTGCAAGAGATTCGAAAGCGATGAACGTATGAACGCTGGTGAGTTGGGTTTCAGTGGTAAGCAGCGCCACCACATTTATTTGTTCCTTGTTTACCTCTACGTGGCCGCCTTGGGCAAATTCGTTTTTATCATTAAACTCTGTTCCGGTGGGACTGTCTGCGACACCTTCTCCGGCGAAACACTTTCATTCCACTATGCTGAACTTCGAGGATGTCGAGGAACGCGATGGTGAGTGCGCTCGACGAAGATTCGATGAAACTTTCTCATGGAATTCCGCTCTAGGTGTCCGATTGTCGTGGAACGTCTGGCCGTCGTCTCGCATCGAGGCGACGAGGACTGTCGTTCCAATCTCTGCTCTGTATACGCCTCTGAAGCTCCGAGAAGATCTACCGCCAGTCTTGTACGAACCAGTTGCATGCAAACCGCCTTGTCGCGCGATTCTCAACCCTTACTGGTGAGTGCCGTAAATCCCAACATATCTTCTGAAACTGATATCTGCCAGCCAAATCGATATCCGTGGAAAGCTTTGGATCTGCCCCTTCTGTCTCTCACGCAACGCGTTTCCACCGCATTACAAGGATATCTCCAACACGAACCTCCCCGCTGAGCTGCTGCCAAAATATACCACCATCGAATACACGCTTGCCCGCCCAGCCCAGGTCCCTCCAATCTTCCTCTTCGTCGTCGACACTTGCCTCGACGAGGAGGACCTGAAAGCTCTGCGTGATGCTATAGTCGTCAGCTTGAGTCTGATCCCGCCCTATGCACTTGTGGGTCTAATCACTTACGGGACCATGGTACGTACTCGAACATAGCTCTGGGACTCGTACCGACATCCTACTCAGACTCAAGTGCACGAAATTGGCTATGCGGAGTGTAGCAAGTCGTACGTGTTTAGGGGAGGAAAGGAATATTCAGCGAAACAAATCCAGGACATGCTAGGTCTAAGCTCGCAGACTCGCGCTGCACCCCGTCCAGGCCAGCCCATGCCCCAACAGTCGTTCGGCGCCGCTCGGTTCTTGATTCCAGTGCAGCAATGTGAATTCCAGCTCACAGGAATTCTGGAGAGCTTGGCGCGCGATCCCTGGCCGGTGGAGAATGACAAGCGAGCGCTACGGTGTACCGGCGTCGCGCTCAGCGTCGCTGTCGGTTTGCTTGAGACAACCTATCCCAACACTGGTGCCCGCATCATGCTCTTCGCTGGTGGCCCCGCCACGGAAGGTCCAGGAATGGTCGTCAGCAACGAGCTCAAGGAGCCCATCCGTTCGCATCACGATATCGACAGGGATAGTGTGAAGCATTTTAAACGGGCTACGAAGGTGCGTAACTTACCATTGCCTGATACCCGGTACTCACCCATCCATCAGTTCTACGAAGGACTCGCCAAGCGTGCGTCCAATAACGGCCACGCCGTGGACTTGTTCGCCGGCTGTCTCGACCAAGTCGGCCTCCTGGAGATGAAGGCGCTGCCAAACTCCACCAATGGTGTCATTGTTCTCTCCGATTCCTTTGCAACCTCAATCTTTAAGCAAAGCTTCCTGCGGATTTTCAATAAGGATGAGCAGGGCCACCTCCAGATGGGTTTCAACGCTACGTTCGATGTCCAGGTACGACACCCGCTCGTTCAATACGGCATACAGTACTAACGACGCTTTAGACGACCAAAGAACTCAAGGTATCGGGTCTTATCGGTCATGCCATCTCAGCCGGGAAGAAGTCTGCATGTGTGGGCGAGACGGAGATCGGCATTGGTCAGACATCCGCCTGGAAAATCAACACCATCACCCCTAGCACCTCCACAGCCGTCTACTTCGAGGTCGTCACTCCTGCTGGCCAACCTCTCCAGCAAGGATCGCGCGGTCTCATTCAGTTCGTGACACACTATCAGCACTCCTCCGGCCAACAAAGGCTTCGCGTCACGACCATCGCGCGAAACTTTGCCGAGGCAGGCTCCCCCAGCATAGCCGCGTCCTTCGACCAGGAGACCGCTGCAGTTCTTATGGCCCGGATAGCGGTGTTCAAAGCTGAGATTGATGACTCCCCCGATGTGCTCCGATGGCTGGATCGTATGCTCATCCGACTGTGCCAAAAGTTCGCGGATTACAGGAAGGAGGACCCAACAAGTTTCCGCCTTAGCGACAACTTCAGCATATATCCGCAATTCATGTTCCATCTGCGAAGAAGTCAATTCTTACAGGTGTTCAACAACAGTCCCGATGAGACAGCCTTTTACAGGTAAGCATCCTCGTGAAGATGACCTTGGCGAGAGGATCAATCATACCATTGTAGACACATCCTAAACGAAGAGGACGTCAACAACTCCCTGATCATGATCCAGCCTACGCTAATGTCGTACACATTTGACACGCCTCCGCAGCCCGTCCTCCTTGACAGCGTTTCCATTAAACATGATGTTATCCTTCTTCTCGACACCTTCTTCCACATCCTTATCTTCCACGGCGAACTCGTGGCCCAATGGCGGAAACAGGGTTACCAAGAACAAGAAGGCTACGAGAACTTTAAAGAGCTGCTTGAAGTCCCCGTCGCGGATGCACAGGTGAGTGGCCGCCCCCATTAGTTGCAATTCAAGATCCGTCGCGCTTATGGCGCCTTCCCAGGATCTTCTCGTCGACCGATTCCCGATCCCTCGTTACATTGTCTGCGACCAAGGCGGAAGTCAAGCGCGTTTCTTGCTATCCAAACTCAACCCGTCGACGACGCATATGTCGGCCACGATGTACGGCTCGACCCCAGGCGCTGGTGCAGGACAGGCCATTTTTACGGATGATGTCAGCTTGCAGGTCTTCATGGAGCATTTGAAACGACTGGTAAGCACGTCATCCTTCGACTGATCTTGCAATCGTGTTCACATGGTCGATCACTCTTTCCCCTCCCTCTCTAGGCTGTTGGTGCCCAAACAAATTGATTTGTATCCTCCTCCTCCCCACCCGCGCATATTCCGGTCTCGTCTTTCTAGATCTTGTTCCGTTATTATTTCATGTCAAAAACAGGCTCAGGGTTGTGTGTCGTCCGCTCGTACATCCGCGAATACTGAGTTACGTTGTTCTGTTAGACTCATCCTTACCTTTTTTTCTTTCGCCAAGGAGCGGAGATAAGTCACGAAAAATTGCCGCTGTTAGCCCACCACGCTTGCTGACCATCGTAATACTATCTCTCCTCGCACCGCCACGACCGCATGGAATCCTATGGGATCTGCCTATAAGTTAAAAATAGCTCTTGGCATGCGATTAATCTGGCCGAAGATGATGAAAGACTTCGTACATGAACTGTCGTGAGCGAGGAAGACCGTACTTCAAGCAGCTATGAATCCTTATAGAGCTATTTGCCGTGAAATACTTCGAAATGACGACTAATAACGCTATCTGTGCAGCATGGACTACCCAGAATGCATCTAGATCCATCCGTCGCGACTACCCGCCACTGGTCATAAAGAGTCTGGTCGCTGAGGGCAGGAGACAACGAGGCAGCACAATTTTTCCCTGTTCGGTTCCCCAGCGCCCGGCATGTCTGCCTCTGATCGCGATGTCGAAGGCCTCAACGCCCTCCCAACGCTCCAGCATGATGTATCGGAGAAGGCTTTCGCGAGGGAGGCCGATGCACAGAGTCTCGATCTCACGAAGGAGAAAGACCTTGGAAGCACTGAGGTAGCACACCTAGACGATGAAGATGTCGCGTACCTTAATGGTGAACCGGTTGTCACGAGTGGGCGAGACGTTTCACGCTTCGTTGTCGATATCCGGGATGACGGGGAGAAGGCGCTCACATTCAGATCGTTGTTCCTCGGGACAGTGATGGCGGGGCTTGGGGCTGCGTTGTGTCAGGTATCGTGTCTTCTCCTGGTCCACTGTCGTGTGCGAATCGTAATTTATTATATTGCAGATCTATCAATTTAAGCCGGTACAGATGACGGTGTCACAAGTGTTTCTGCTGCTTGTTATTTATACCATCGGAAATGCTTGGGCTACCTTCTTCCCGCGGGGGTCATGGGTGGAGGGTACTTGCTTGCACCGTTTTGGCCCCATCTTCGCATTCCTCAATCCGGGCGAGTTTTTGCTCAAAGAAGTCTGTAAACCCTGTACATAAACAAAGAGGTCCGGTGATCGTTGCTGACGCCTTTTCCCGTTTCCTAACAGCATGTCGTCGCTTCGTTGCTAGCTTCGACGGCTGCTGCTGGGAGCGCCGCTGTGAATAATTTTGCTGTGCAACGGGTATGTTCATTGAAATTCGCATTCCCGTAGGTCCTCTTACATTCTTTGTCTAGCTCTACTATGATACGCACGTTGATGCGTTGACAGCAGTTCTTGCAACGTTTTCTACGGCCTGCTTTGGGTAAGTCAAAGAACACTTTAGTCCAGTTAGCCTCATGAGAGACTTCTAGATATGGTCTTGTTGGAATCATGCGTCCCCTTACTGTTTATCCCTCCGAAATGGTTTACTGGGCAGTAGGCACCGTCTACCACGTTATTCGGAATATGAACATTGACACAGGCTTCCCAGAATCTCCCTACTGTTGCAGTGTTCCAGAGTAGGCATCTTGATTTGCACCAGTGATCGTCGCTGACTTGATATCATTATAGCTCTCCACTTCAATACTGCTGCCAATCGCAAGCGTGTAAGGTTGTTCTGGACCGCTTTTACAGGGATGTTCATCTACGAGGTCATCCCTTCGTACATCTTTCCCTTGTTGAACGGCTTTAGCATATTCTGTCTGGCATCTCAGCACGCATCGAAAAAGACTGTTGATGTCTTCACCAACTTGTTTGGAGGCGCGAACGGTAATCAAGGACTGGGACTGCTGTCACTGTCGTTTGACTGGCAGTACATTGGGTCACAATTCATGAGTTTCCCCTTGATTCAACAAGGTCCGACACACACGCCTACCAGTGCCCTGAATGCTGATGTTCATGGTTTCACAGCAAACTCCTGGATTGGATACTTCTTCTGCTACATCGCTATCACCGGTATATACTACTCGAATACCTGGAATGTATGTATCGTTCACCTCCACCCCTGTTATTCCGCATTACACTGATTCCTTTGCCCTTAGTCCTTAGATTACCCAATGCTTTCGACTTCTATCTTCTCCGCCAATGGCTCTGTCTACCACCAATCCGCTGTCTTTGGGACCACTTTCCAGCTTAACCAGACTGCGCTCAACGAGGTGGGGCTTCCGGCTCTGACAGGCTCCAACGCGTGGCATAACCTGACCGCGAATCTTGCTGTAAGTGGAGCCTATAACTTGTTTGAAACCGGCTGATGATCTGTACGTAGATTGGGGGTTTGATCGCTCACTGTATCTTATTCTGGGGTCCATATGCGAAGGAATCCTTCAAGCTCTCCCGCTCGAGGACACAACCAGATCCGCACTACCAGGTAACGATATTTTGCATGTGACTTAGACATGAAATGTTACAAGCTGGCCCCCTCAGGCCATGAAAAAATATGAGGAAGCGCCATGGTGGTGGTACAGCATTCTCCTTCTCCTCTCCTTTCTCGCGGGTAATTCTATACGTTCTGCTTCTAGATACCTCGATTTATTGAATTTTTGCTGTTTCTAGGTTTGGTAGTCGTACTCAAGGGGCAGACAACTCTTCCTTGGTGGTCCTACATCATAGCCCTGTTAGTGGGTGCTTTTATCACGGTAACTATCGGTTAATATACCTCCCCTAGCGCCTACTTAAATTTACATTGCAGCCCTTCTCGACTCTACTCTACGCTCGAATGGGTAATGGTATCGCGACGAATCAACTCATGAAAATGGTTGCTGGTGCTGTCAATCCTGGACGGCCCGTAGCGAATCTATACGTACGGATTCTTCGCCCATGGTTCTTGTATTTGGACTTGAACCTTCCACAGTTCTCGATGTGGAGTCACGATGTTGTATCGACTTCCATAAACCTCGCAGGCGACCTTAAGATGGGACAGTATCTTAAAATTCCTCCGCGAGTCATGTTCCTTACGCAGATTTGGGGAACTATTCTTGGTACGTTCTCCGCAAGGCTTCCGTTATCACTTCCTGATACAACTTGTCCATCGGCAGGGGCGGTTGTTAATTATGGTGAGTCTCCGACCCACGACGACCATATTCCGCTGACGCGTCGTGATAGTTGTCATGATCTCCGTTGTGGACGCCCAACGCGAAGTGTTGTTGAGTCCCACCGGTACTAATGTATGGAGTGGGCAAGTCCCACAAGGCTTGAATAGCGCAGCAGTCACTTGGTCGCTTGCAAAACAGCTATATGGCAAGGATGGCCCTTATCTCATTATCCCCTTGAGCTTGATCATCGGGGTGGTGCCTACTACAATTCAATGGCTGATCTCACGGGTATGTGGTCATGTCTTCCAGTTGATCTTATACATAGCAGTACTCACGATCACAATCATCAGCGCTGGCCTGTGATCGGCCCGGTGAAAGTGGACACCATTATGTTGCCCATTATATATATGGTAAGATATTGTCATTACCTTGCCGGTGACACTTAGATGCTGAATGTACAGTACTCTGCGTGGATGTATGCTGGCGTCAACTCAACCATCACATCCAGCATCATTGTCGGCCTCATCTCACAGCTGTGGCTCAGGAACTATCACCCCGGGTGGTATAAGAAATACAACTACATCCTGGGCGGCGCTTTGGATGGGGGCGCACAGGTCATGATTTTCATTCTCTCGTTCGCGGTCTTCGGTGCCTCGGGCGTTGAAAAACGTTTCCCAACAGTGCGTTTCTTTTGAGTTTTGCAAGTCTACCAAATGCCAATGCTTTTTGCTTGCAGTGGGCTGGAAATCCGGCCGTCGGGAACGTGGATTACTGTAATGGTAATGGCGCACTGGATTAATGCTCTGCTTGAGCTGCAGTCAGAAGCATTCATGGATTTAATGGGCACTCGGTTCTTGGCTGTTTTGATACGTGTATCTCAGTACGCTGGCCGCCTTTCTGTTTGTGACCTCGCAGAGGCATACTTGAACCAGGAGTAGGATATAGCCAATATCAATACGGCGCAAAATGAGTCAAAATGTAACCGACAACTAGATCATCTCGGCTCTCTCTGGGGCGAACAACTCCGGGCTGTAGTAGTTCGTGACTTCCCACCCCGATGGCTTCGTCCCGAAAGAGACCATAGTATGTATCCCATTCCGCTTATCCAGGGGACGGTGTGGGCTGATGTATAACTACAGTGTCAGAAACAGAGCAGCGGTGTCCACTTGCCACTCACGTTGCGTGCGCCAGAGCTTTTGGCATCCAGCCTTCCTCGCCAGCCTTGCCGACGTCCTTGAAGAAGAGTTCAGTCGCTTTCGCGGTCTCGAGATCATTCTTGCTGAAATGATCCATGAAGAAGTAAATCTAAACTGCAACGTGAGCAGAGAGCTGGTAACTCGGAAGTAAGACCGACCTTCGGATATGGCACCGTTTCGCCCACGAAGAACTCGTAGTAGTACATCATGCGGACACCGTCCCTACTAACACGGCCTTCGTCGTCCAGTCCCTTTATGTTATTCTCGAGAACAATCTCGGTCTCTTCGCTTTTCACGTAAGGGAATAGATGAGTGAAGAACTTTGAGAAATTTGCCATGGCTACATCTACTCGAGGGCCGGTGATACGACCGCCTAGAGTCATGTCGAAAATCATGTCCTTCAGAGTTGTCCTTTGAGACAGCAAGTAGACCTAGGGTTTCTGTTATAATTTGGAATGTAGAACAGTATGCGCAACGAGCAGTACCTTCAACCGGTTGTTCTCGGGCTTCGTGATATCGCAGGCGATCATGAACCACTTCATCTGCGATTCTTTTCCGTCGCCATGGACGAAGTCTGCGAACATCTTGAACGGAGCTTCCAACGACGGATGAAGAGCCTTCATAAGACGCTTAAATGGCTCCAGATCGTCTGTCACTCGATAGGAGGCGACGCGGTTCTTCGGTTGAGTGCCAGGAGGGGCCGGATGAGGGGGTACATAGTACTGTTTCAGGGTGATTTCTCCGGAGGGTTCCATGTCAAAAGCTTCATAATTTGAGTCAGCAGTAGCGAGGTGATATGATCTGTGCCCTCACCGATCATGTAGGTGGTGCCCTCGACAAATTCTCCCGAGTCTTTGAGATCAGGGAAGAGCCACTTTTCCAAGGTATCTTTCCAGCCCTTGCTGCCAGGTTCCTTTTTGATCAGGTCCATGTTCCCTTCGTTACTCCAGAGGTAGTCAAGCACAGCGCCACCAGCAATACGATGGCCACGCTCGGGGTGGAATGGATCAATAGTGAAACGAACTCTTCGGTTGCAGTCCTCTGAAGGATCCGTGTCATGGGGGATCGCCCACGAGAACTCCATGTTGGAGCCATCTGAGGTAGTGGAATCCAGTTGCTCTCCCGTTCTCTTCTCAATGGATGGGACCCCCATGAGGCCACCAAGGCGCGCCCACCAAAACTATCGATGCGGCATGAGCCTTACATTACGTAGAAGGGCGAGAGAACGTTCTTACCACGAGGTGGCTCACTTGAGCACGGACAGGATATTTAGCTGTCGCGAGCTGGGACGCCAATGAACGAGCGGCGCGCTTCCAGAAGAACTGAGACTGGTCCGATAAAACCGGTAAGATCTGCGAGACAGGGTGACAAGTGTCAAAGTGAGCAAGGATCTGCCATTGCGGTGTTCTGAATATATACCTGGGTAAGAGCGTCATAAACCTCGTAGCCTTCTTGAGGTGCGAATGGTAATGCAACATTGCCGAGTTGGTATGCCCCACCGAGAAGGTCTGTTGTAACAGCTAGGACCTCGGACACGAGAGAACCATCTGAAGGGGTCTTCTTGCTGGAGGGATCGGGCAGAGGAAGCTGAGCTGATGATCTGTGTCAGACTCGGTTGATGGATCGGCATAGGACATCTACCAAAGTACCGTCCATCTTTCCATAGCTTTGGCCAATTGATATTATAAAGAGACATTTGGGGAGAGCAAGTGTCGGCGATGTGGCACTAGGAGGAGAATGGGAAAGACGAAGTATACCCGGTGGTCATGACGCCTTTTATGTTCTCTGTGAGGGGTGAGATGGCTTCAATGGGAGAAAGTCATGATGGGGATAAAAATCTCAGTTAACGTACATACATATCGCGCTTTTCCTTGAGGAGATATATGGTGGCACTAAGGCGCAACTCACTCTATGTTGGAGGATGTCCTTCCCTGTAGCATCAATGACTCCGGTCTTTGCCACTCCACCTGTAGTCGGCCCGCAAGCTGGTTTGAAACGAGGCTTGCACTAGCCTATGGGCGGCGACCACGCATCGGCTTTTGAGAGTATTTAAGTTTGATATGGTAAGGTAATAATAATACACGGCACGGTCCATCCTATGAATACCGGTTCCAGGAAGTTATCCCGATGTAGGCCGGTATATACAGCTTCGTCCTTGGAGTTATGCGCATTGCGAATCAAGTAGCCTTTGGGGTGACTACGGTGCACGATTCTTGGGATGAAGAACGTATCAGTACAGCTGGTCAATGAACAACTGACGAGTCGTGCTCGTCATACTAATATGGTGCAGATGGGGCCGGGACGTTGCATCTTACCCTTGCGAGGTCGTTGAATGAGCGAGAGTGGCAACAAGTATAGCCGCGCTGGCAGGGTTGTCGGTTCGCGTTGGCCGGCGCAATTGTGTCTCTGAAAACGTTGGGTGTCAGGGTCATGGGGTGTGAAAGATGGTGATACCCTTGCGGCAAGGTGCGACGACTCGCACCAGTATTGGCGGAGGAGAATTAGGACGGAGGACGAACGACAATTACAGCATTTCAGCAACCTATGGAGCAGTGGAACTAATCAGAGAGCTCCAAACACGGAACGCGACAATTTGGATCTGTTATGCACGAAGATCGCCGCTGTGGTTGATTTTCTGAACTTTCAAAAAAATGGTCAGGTGACGAACCACGACTGCTGTTGTTTCAAGACCCCCATCTCTATATCGAGTAGGATTGTCAAATCCTGGAGAAATACACCCACACACACTGTATGCATGGGGTAGGACCCAAGCAACAATGACCCTGTGAGGCGCCATACCATCAACCACCATGAGGTATACTCCTTTGGCCCTGCGGTCCTAATCCTAACTGGAAGGAAACCTCGCATTAGTATGAACAAGGCACACCGACCCGGGCAATGCTTGGTGATTTGTTCACACAGTTTGCCCTTCTGCGAGCTGCGCTGTTTTCGGTATGTTCTGGCTCGGAGGTTCCCAAA
Organism: Lyophyllum decastes; assembly: GCA_025854295.1. Classification (NCBI taxonomy): domain Eukaryota; kingdom Fungi; phylum Basidiomycota; class Agaricomycetes; order Agaricales; family Lyophyllaceae; genus Lyophyllum; species Lyophyllum decastes. The sequence goes on from CP107709.1 coordinate 926,123, forward strand.
CCAAACTAGGGTGTACATTGGAGGTGGATCGGGATTCGGTGATGGAAGTGAGAGTAATTGACTGGCTTGGTTCCAAACAGCACCAAAGCCATTGCCTCCCATGTTGCGCATGTTCGCAGCATCTTCTCACTCTGACTATCCCAATGACATCGCACCAAGTTACGGACGCAGCTAATATTGCGCCGTACCTGACGCACGCCGTTAACCATTGTAGCCAGGTCACTCCTGTCCCTTCTGATAACAGCGGCCGAGTCCGGCAAACCAAGCAGAAGAAGAGCAGAAACCAGAGGCAAGAAAGAAACATCAAGCCAGAGGCGGACGTAAGGTTTAATACTGGTCCACGACCCTTGCGAAATTTGATTAGCAATCGCGTCGGGCGACGTCCCGGTCGCCAAGATCGAGGTCGAGACGAAGGTTATGGGGACGACGGTAAGCCCCTGGCAAGATGTGTTACTTCGATGATCGTTAAAAGTCAGTCACCCCAAAGCATATCCAGATTATCCGCCTCCCTCATTCCTTGAAGCTATGTCGACGTGTTCGGGGCCGCAATCCTCCAATGGCGCCACACTCCCGACTAGTACGGTTTCGCAGCCGATGTCTCCGGTTACACCGAGTAACCATTTCTCCACTCTCCCTGTTCCCACGTCTGCATCGTCGTCCCTAAATCAGCGTCAACCATCACCACAGGTCTCTGATTCGAGATCAGCGGGTGATGATGCCGATTCAGACACCTCTCTTGAGATTATAGATATGGAATTTCCTCCATCTGGGATTCGCCTGGAGGAAGAAGTTAAACGCGACTGGGTTAACCGACGTGGAGTTGAATTTCCAACGCCGCCAGCAAATCCGAGGGGTCGTACCAAAAGTCGTGGGCGAACCAACTCGGACATAGATGACATTCCCAGAGCGTCCCAGGCAAACCTCTCTCAGGAAATTGTAAAACGCAGGCATATGTCCCTGTCGCCCCTCCGCACCTTCTTCCCCTATCGGCCAATGGCCGTGCACGATGGCGCTTTTTCAGCCTCACCGAACACGTCCCCTTATTCATCCCGCTCATCACTTCCCTTTTTGAGCACCACTTCGCTCAAGATGTCGCTTTCGACGACGTCCTTCGTGTCTTCCGTAAAGGGTGAGAATTTTTTGTCCCGTAAGCTTTTGCCTTTTAAGGGCAAGGAGCGAGCGACATCCAACGAGCTGTTAGACAATTGGGAACTTGTGGATCCAGAGTCGTCAGGCTCTACACCCACGTCTAAATTAATAGAAAACCCCTCCTTACCTCTGCAGTCTCCCACTGTGAGCCAAAGCTTCCCTTCCGATACGAGTGGCGTTCCCGGTTATCCGACAAAAGAAGCCAATACAGCACATGCAGTGGACCAAGACGTTGACAACTCCCCTCATCCACTTTCACTTAGAGACCGCAAGGCACCTGTAGTGCCATTTCCAAGTCGTCCGAAGCGGCGGGCCGCGCATCCCGCTGCACCTGCAGTAGATCTTACGAGCATTCCTCAGGGCCCTGTCCTTGTTTCTGTTCGTACTAGGAAGCCTCCGCCACCGCCCAAACGCCCCCAAATTATCAGTACATCTCCGCTCGGATTTGATTCTTGGCACGAATCGGGTACAGAATTGGATCCAAACTCGAACACTACCTTACAACGCGCCCTAGCCACACCGCTACCTGCAAGTCCCGTCGACGTCCATAGTCCGTACTCCTCGCCAAAAACCACGAGCCTGGGCGTCGAAGGCGTTTCAGTACTCGTTCACCCTACTGCTACCGTTGATATTCCCATTTCCACGTCGGCCATGAAGACCACTGGCCGAACCTCTGATCTGGACGTTCCCAACTTTGTTGGCTCCACGGCATCTGGAGATCAATCATCTAGAAAGCAAATCGCCCCTTGTGATCACCCTTTGTCGAATGTACGACGGCACTATCCTGGTAGACCTCTTCCACAGCCACCAGGCACATCACAGGCATTAGCGGATACAACTGTCGCTGACCACGAAGATTCCGTGATTGGCGTAGAGAGCCAGATCAACTCCCGTTGCCCTGAAGGCCTGCTCATTGACCTTGAAGATACCTCGGTTGTTGAAGCTCCCGCCGGTGGCGACTCAACGACTTGGCTCAACGACAGGCTCCCGACGACACCGTCCTATGCCATCACGCCTAGTCGTTCCTCTGTCGATCTGCTTGGCTCCATCGTCGACGCTCCTGTTCCTCCTCAGGATGGTACATTGAACGGACCGGGACCATCCCCTCAAATGCATTCTACTGTCCCGTTTTCATACATCACGGATCTTGATGTTCTCGTCTCCCGCATAGGTGAGGAAGAGGGAAGGCAGGATGGATCTCACTACGATGTGAGCGTTCGAAACGTCCCAATCCTATAGATCTTCATGCCCACGCTGTAGGCCCTTCTTTCACTCTCGGAATGTATAGACCCTGTGACTCCCACAAGCGGGACTATGCCCCAGCCTCCTCATTCCTTCTCTTCAGTGCCGAATGCTGTTCCCGGTACGGGAGCCCTCGTGCCAAACGTACCGCTTTTCGGCAACGTTCAACTGGAACGACGGCGAACCACAAAAGACGGTCGTGTCAAGCTGAAGTTGAGCTTAATCGACATGCCCATAGACAAGTGCGGGATCTGCTTGACCCAGTTCAGGAGCGGAGACGCAGCACAGTTAGGATCGACGTGCAGGCACGCGTTCCACGCGAAGTGCCTCGTAAAATGGTTGTGCAGAAGCAAGACGTGCCCAATGTGCAGAGTCCCTTTTGCTGATCAACCGTAGGCTAGTTTTCGGATGCGAACCCTTCCCTTCTTGGTACACTTGCTCTATGCGTTCCTCTACCCTTCGTCACCCATCCTCATGTACAACCACCCCATTGTAGCCATACACGTATCGAACACACCTTAGACGATCCACACACCCTGTCTTTAGTAGTTGTAGCTCCTTTCTGTATCTGTCGTTTCGTCCCTTGAAATTCCCTTGTAGCATCACATTTTCCACCTGAACTTGAGTCTGCGTGACCGGATATGATAGGTATGCTGCACAGCCACGCAGAACAATGCCATCATGGCCGCATAACCCCTCCACTGACTTGTTCAAGTTTCCCCTCGCTATCGACATTGCGTGTCGCTTTCGCTCCAGCCCTTGTGGAATCTACCAGCGGGAGGGATATTGAATTATAAAAACAAGAGGCTCTGCGATAATTCATTCCAGGCATCATGACCAGGTCTAAGCAGGAAGTTCTATTTTGTTGGCATTGTCAGGTCCGCGGCTGGCCACGAAGCCCTAGTGTGGTCAAAGCGGGCTAGCTCCACAATGGCAAAGCGAACGTGATTAACTCTCTCTATATATGAGGACCAACTTCTTCTATGGCCTGCGACTCTTACCCCGCCAAAGTCATCTCTATCCACCCCAGGGCCTGGAATAACGACGCGCCGCCTCAAACACTATCAGCAATTATTCGCTGCTATCTGCGTCTTCTCTAACATCAATGAAGACCTTTAACAAACTCGCCAATAAGCGTTCCAACAGCCACTCCCGGTCGGCAAAATCGGCAACTCTTGGGAGCCTGGTTTCCCCAGTGTCGCGTATTCGAACTCAACCGGTATTGGTTGGGAATGGAGCTGGACCCTCGGGCTTACTCTTTATGGCGAGGACTACCGCCAGTGACTGTGCGAGCGGCAACAACGTCAAATTGGACGATGATGGTGCGGAGGCGTCAGATCCACGTACCGACACAGACACGAAAGGTTCCTCGCACAGCGCCCAAAAAAAATACAGGAAAGTACAACTCTGTCGAGCCTCTGGATTGGGACCGAACATGAGTAACGTACATCAAGCTACGCCTTCTCAACCGATCAATCTATCTATTCCAGGACCTTTTCAAGGTGCTACAGCACCGCACTCCACATTTAGTTTCAATACCCCGGGGTGCGTTCTGTTTCTTCCTCGTTGAATAGCCTCGCTAACACAATATCGTTGTGTAGTCCTGTACCTGTCTCTGGCTCGCATGTTGCTCCCCACCAGCCGCCAGTCCAAATAACAATGCCCGGCGTCTTACCGTTCGTCTTTTCCTTCTGGCTCCACTTTGTTGGTCTAACGGTTAGCTGTGTTTTAGTCCTACCGGAATTGCGCCAACGCCGGATGGTGGCACAAGACCCTCAACTCCTGAGCCCGAGCCGCTCTTTGATGACCTCGGATCCGCTTTTCCGACTCACCCGGCTAGCTCATCCAAGCAGGAAGCCAGTCCGCCGTTCCATACCGCGCTAACTTGCTTATCCGAGGAGATCCAACGAGCACTAGTGGAAGCGAGAATACAGTCGCCTACTACCGATTCTCAGCTGCGGCTTGATGACCTGGGACACATCGCCGATGAATTCCAGGGGGCGCATGCCAGTCTATCGTCTCGTTCAGCCCCAGTCACCCAGCCATCAACTTCTACGACACAAGGAATTTCTGACCCGTCACATAAGTTCGGTATTACGGAGTCTGAAACCACGATAACCCCCTCTACCAGTTATGCGTCGGGATTTTCTGCACCCTGGCACTCGAGCTCAAGCACCACTACGTATTCGTCGACCCAGGGCATGGTGCCACAGCAAGAGGTGCAAATGGATCATCAAGAACCCTGTAATTCTGATAATGTCATACACACCACTGTATCCTGTTTCGAGGTTCCCCTGATGTCCCATGATACGAGCTCGTACACCGACATGGACGTCAGCATGGATCTATACGACGCCCCAACCAACACGGCGTCAACATCGATACAGCAATGGGATGTGCCGTCTTCGAACGTTATCAGTCAAATCCACGCACCGATGGACGTTGTGCACATACCGTTCTCCGTTCCGGGTTATCAAACGGAACAGCCAACCTATGACATGTATTCGCAGGTCCAAGTGAATCAAAACTCGCTATATGAACCCGTTCCAAGCGTCGATCCATATCAATTGAACGCACCAAGTGTATCGAATTATTTTTCATACGTTCGTCCAATTCCACTACTTAACATCGTCACGGTACTGACGGTGGCTTACAACTTTAGAATCAGGGCTACTCTCAGGAAATGGCGGACGCTTTCCCTGTAAACGTTGTCGCGGCACTCAACCAAGCACTGCCAGCTTCCACCGTCGAACTTGCGACGTCGTGGCCAAACTATCATCACGTTTACCATGCCGCGCAACCCGCCTTACTTACGCAGGAGCCTCCGCTGCACACCTCCGAGCCGCTCTTTGCCCCACAAATCTCCTTCTCCCTTCCCTCACCATCGGTCACCCAGAATCAACTTATGGCCCTTGATCAGCACGTAAACCAACAACCGCAGTGTAACATGCGCGCAGCGGAGACTCCTCTCTCCGTCGATGTCAAGGAGAGCCTCTCTATGCCCCCTCATCAGAGTCCGCTGGCCCCGATCGCGGAACCCAGCTCCATCACGCTCACTGGTACGCAGCCTGACCGCATCCGACCCAGCTCCACCTTCTCGTCGTCTTCGGAGACCGATGCAGGAGCGCATCGTGTGCTGTTTAGTGCACTTCCGGAAATTTTACCGCCTGCTCCCAGACGTGACTTTAGCCTTGTAATGAAGCGGGACAGTTCAAAAGGCCACGAACCGGCGACAAGAATCTACTGCTCGCTGCCCAAGCGATCTAGACCCCGTACGATGGTTTTCCGCGCCCCAGATGCTCACATAAGTACCCGCGGTGTGAGTCTTTAAACTTCAATTATACATAACAACAGCTGAACTCTCGCCTGTGTGCAGGTGCCTGACCGCAATGCTCGTGTTGAATTGGCTCGAGAAACGACTGCTCCGACCACCCAACCCACGAAACGGAATCGCATGGAACCATCTGAGCGGAACGGAGATGGTCCAATCAAACGAAAACGAGTCATTGAATCTTCCGTTGCACCGACTCGCACGACATCCACCAATTCCCGATTACCTCGCTCAGCAACACAGAAGTCTCGCCCTCGACCTGCGAGGACTTGTACTGACATTATCGGGAGGCTTGTGCGACAGATGGTGCGCACTTGGTGGTAGTGCCATGACAAGTCGTGGACACCGCACAACCTGTAACATTACGCTCATAGCCTCGTCCGTATACCCACTTTCTTCCGCTGTAGTCCTTTATCTCGTCCCATTAGCACTATCTCCACTTGAAACAAATGTATTTCTTCTCCTCCATTGCACCTTTTCCGATTTCCATCTACCGGCACACGAGCCACGTGTATTTCTTTGCCCTAAGCCCCATTTTCCATTTTCTACCTCTCATACATTTCGTCATCCCTTCGTATTCTCGCTCGTGGGCGTGTACGGAAAAAATGCAAAAGGTCCAAAAAGAGAGCAAAATAATTGGGCCTGACTGGGAATTGAACCCAGGACCTCCTCGAAATGACGCGAGCGTCCCTAACAAGGAATCATACTACTAGACCATCAGGCCTTAGATCAAGGTAATCCCACTTGACACTTCACCAGTCAATATCCACTAATTTCAATCAGGGTCAACTTGTCCTCAGACGACCTATGCCATTGCTACTAACCAGGAAGACAGCGATAAATAGCCGAACATGATACATATGATTTACAACTAGTGTTCTGAACTCTGGCATGTAGGTCTACCGCCTGTCACACCGGTCACCGGTCTGGGCGAGGAAGCCGCTCTTTTCCTGGCTTTGGCACCGAAACTGCTGCGCTGACGTCTGATGAGTTCATCCTCATATCTGCGCTTCCGCCTCGTGGCTCTGTAAATAAATAAGGAAGTCATTGACGAACTACCACAGGGTGACGGCTTACTGTAAGTGGATTCACTGCCCTCTTTCACCTTGGTATCCACTGACACGGCGTACATAACCCCTAGCGAAGCTACCATAACACTGACACAAGCGATAGCCTGAGGGAAGAAGATCATTACCAGTCGGTGAGCGGCATTTTGGCCGGACGTGCCATGGTCCTTCCTCGAAGATGGTAGCGTTCCTGGCCTGAATTTGCCATACAAGCAGCTTAGGAGGAAATTGAGATGAGAAGAATCTGCTATCAGTAAAGCTGGTAGTCGAAAGCGAATCCGCATGGTTCCGTCATTATAAACGCGCCTCAATAAATCATGACGTCATTCCGAGATCACATAACAGTCCAAGATGTTCTTAGGTTTCCGTCATTGTGGCGCTTACATGCTTGCAGAGAACATATTGATGCTGCTACGTGTATTACCAGATCCGTCCACCAACAGCGCATCCTAGTAGAAGAAAAGCCTCGTTAACAGATTGAAATGTGTTGAGTTAATCTTACTCCGTACCGCGCAGCTCGAACCCAACCCGGCGTTTCCGATCCACTGAGGTTCCCAGTATACGATTCCAATACCGTGGCCTCCCGACAATCCCTGCAGTGCAGTGCGAATGCCCGACACCCATGTCGATTGACCAGCGGCTGAGATAGGAACCGAACTCTCGCTCATTGTCGTACCAGAGCAGACAGCGGGCCAGTCCGTCTCGACGACCATGACGTCCTTCCAGATTCCAATGATTGGTAAACAAACCCGAACTGAAAGGAGTAGTACCTACCTTGTTGAATTTCGTCACCATGGCTTGCAAACTCGATTTGAGTGCAGAATATGTGGCGCCGGTTCCATAGAATGGATAGAAAGAGAATCCGAGAAGGTCGAAGTCGCCGGTCGCGAATTGACCTGCTATGAAGATCTGATTGAAGAAGGAACTGACCGCACCTCCGTTCCAGCCGTTAGCAAGGTGGATCATGATCTTCGTCGAAGAAGAGGCGTCACGGACTCCGCTGGCAGCAGAATGGAGTAATTGTGAGAGGGGAGAATATCCGTTAACCGAGATACGTCCGACAGGCCAGAGCATCCCATCGTTGATTTCGTTTCCGATCTGGAATAATCATGAGCAGGTATATATATTCGAGCAACAGGTTATATACCTGAATGAACTGGATAGGCGTCCCCTGCGCTGCAAACGACTTAACGAGACTGTTTGTGTAGCTACAAGAGTTGAAATGAACATCACACTATAAACTCGAGGACAACTATAAGTACGCACGTATAAATTTGCGTATTCAAACCAGCCAAATCTTTTGGCCAAGACGATGGAATCGCCTGCTTTCCAGGATCGGCCCCTTGTTACGATGAATCGGAAAATTAGTTGGTGAGGAAGTGCAGTGATGTGAACCTACAAGTATCACTATAGTGAAGGTCGATCAGCAATGTCATCCCCGCAGCTACAGCGCGTTTCGCCAGAGCAAGGCCGTAGTTCAAACTATATTGGGAATTGCTGGTGCTTGTCCAGATACGAATCCGTGCTAGATTCGCGCCGTGATTCTTCAAGATGGTCTCGAACTTAGTCGTTGTACCACCATCCTTGAAGGTGCGACCCGAATTTTCGAGATTGACAAGGGATGAGAAGTCAGCTCCACGGTACGTGAGAGCCTGTACGGGCGAGAAAATCGTGAGTGCAGAGAGCAGGCAGATTCGAAGCAGGCGCATGGCGGACAATGCTTCTCATTCTAAGCAGCGCAAGAATTTATAGGATAACGTACCAATAGAAGCGCGGAAGGCTAATGTTGCGTACGAGCAGATGACATACCGAATTATTCTCCGACGTTCCCTAGGAATAGTTCTCGGGCGGAAAGGACAGCGAGGGCGGACATAGCGGCCCTGGATTCGGAACCTACGTTCACATCGGTCGCTCTCCACGAGACATATCACGAGTTGATAGGCGGACCGGTTTATGCCTCCGCCTGCTGTCGAAAGGACGGATGCTGATCACCATGAAATGACCGAGAGTCAAAGATTGAGGCTCTTTTTTCAAAGGGCCCCGCGACGTCCCTCTAGGTGATGACATCGGAACCCAGAAGTAAGGCATAGCAAAACCCCGAAGAAAACATACCTACCATGTGAACCTGTACGGGATGACGGAGGGACGACCTCCCATGGTGTCCGGATTTTCTCGTCAAGCAACGCATCATCTTATGATCTTGAGAAGAACAACACTATATTGAGTGGAGAGTTGAGAACACGATCGGAAGAAAATCGGCATGTTAGCAGTCTTTATGGATACGCCGCATTTGACTCGCCTTTAAACGCAGTCACAAGACGATTTATAGATCCAAATATCTACATCGGCGAGGAAAACTACCTGGGTGATTGACATTCTGGACGTAGTGAGCCAGCACAAGAGACCTCGACACTGCGCGCTACGAGATCATAGAAACACCCATATGGTAGATACCTGGACAAGAGTTTCCTTCCTATCGGTTGCATGGTTCCTCCACCGTAAGGGCTTTTACGAATATGTCGATGAACTGCTGGCAGGTAGCTGGACTTCTTGTGGCATCCCGCTCCTCTGTGGGCCCACAGGGCCTATAGTCAGCCTGGGGAAACAAGGTGTTCCGCAGCGCGATGATGTGCTCCTCCAACGGTCTGAAGCAGTCTCCAACATCGCGGAGAACAAGGCTGAAGCTGCAAAATAGATATGCCTGCTTGAGCAGCGCTAAAGCGTCGATATTGCTCTCCTTGAACCAGTACGTCATGGAAACGACGCGCTGTACCTTCCTAACGCGCCAATCATGGAGAAGACGAGATCCTGGGCCGTGAAAGTGGGAACAGATGAAAAGAAGGACATAGAATAGATACTCCAGGTCATGGGCAAGTCTATGTGGCGGATTATACAACAGCATGTCTATTGCCGTAAAGGGACCGGTATTCTGAAAGGACAAATCAGATCTCCACCATACCATATTTCGTGAAAAGGCATTTACAGTGCGATAGCTTGTTGACAGGACGGACAAGGCGACAGATGCGTGATCATAGTTGATCAGGACCCCACACCGACGATGACGTTTCTCGCCAAGGGCGGCAAGTTTGCCTTGAACGTCGCGGTTTTCATCATCATTCCCAGTCTTGTCGCCTTCCCTATTGTCGTTCTCGTGATCGCCCTTTCCGTTCCTCTGCCTGTCCTCATCATCCACGTCCATCATCTCTTCCAACGTGCTTTCCTGAGTGCCTGCCTCGACATCCTGTAAGAAGAGATTGGTGTAGTCGATACAACGAGGCGCCACTTTGTGCTGTTGGAGAAATTGCATGCCTAAAAAGAGTGCCGGTGGATAAGCCTTCATCGCAGAGGAGGAAACAAACATGCCCTTTACGATATCCAAAAAGGCACCTACAAGCTCAAACAGTGAGTTGAAATGGGAAATATGAACACTGGCACGCGTTATCGAGATACGTTGCTCTTCGCGATATTCCTGATCAGTGGGATTTGCGACCTTATGAACTTTCTCTCTGCTTTCCTGGATGTGCGGGGCAAAATAACTGTTGGTAATTTCAAGATCCTTGAAGAAGGTTCCTCCCTTTGCAGGAAAATGTACAGTCCAGGTATCCTTTAAGATCATGTCCGAACGGCTGGTTGTGGCAAGATCGACTAAGGCAGGCGATGGTGAACTTCAAGAGAAGACTACAGTGTAGGACGGATAAAGACGACCCGTCCGTAGAGACCTCAATTTTGGCCTCTGCAGCACTGCTCAGGAGAAAAACGAGGTAGCGGCAAACGGAGGTCTGCCGAAGCAGGCCCCAATCAAAATTGGCGAGGAGCGATGGGCTAAACGTACAGTAGACTATCATGTGAGTAGGGAAGCGTATAGTAAAAAAGCTTTGTAGGAGAGAAAAAGTGGGAGAGGTGGGTGGGTGAGTGAAAAAGGACGAATGAACAGGACGAGATCTGAAAAGAACCAAGAAGTAAGGATAAATACTAAAAGGAAAAAGGGGTCAGCGAAGCTGAGGCGTACTGTCTGAGTTCGATGAACTGGAATTAGACAGGCCAGAGGTGAGTGTGGAGCACGATGGTGAACCAAAAAAGGGTTGAACGTACCGAATGCAAGTGATTAGGTGGATTTTTATGGTAAGGAGGTGAGGCGGAGCCTGCCGTGAAATCACTGCATTCGAGTTCTGTGAGCTGAAAGACAGCGAGGAGGGGTGCGGAGCACTTACCTGGGCCGAGGACAATGAGATGGTGATGGTAGGGAGGAAAGAGGCGAAGCCTCACGGCCCAGGTAAAAATTTTCAACTGCCCTCACCGAAAAACTTCCTATGACTCCACATCTGCTAAACGATAGCGCGAAGCCGAGGTTCGGCAAGGACAACTGAATTGGCGGGGGGTGTAGTTGAAGATCGAGACACGTGGGATTGGTCCGAGTCAACAACAAAGTTGTTGCGTGGGGAAGGTTCTAGAGGTGAGCACAGAGGCCTGCGAAATCACTCCTTACCCCTAGGAACCCGTGATTATGACGACCTCTGCAGCACTGCTCAGGAGAAAAACGAGGTAGCAGCAAACGGAGGTCTGCCGAAGCAGGCCCCAATCAAAATTGGCGAGGAGCGATGGGCTATAGTCTATGGAGAAGGTAGAGATGTTGATGAGGGGTGGATGGTGGTGAAGAAGGATGGAGAAGCGAGGAGCTGGTGGATAGGACAGCTAACGACCCAGGCGAGACCTGAGAGCGGCTAACTGAAGTTCTGCGCGAATAGTGGGGTTTTCCCAAACATAGATTTTCCAGGCAGCAGATGACCAACGGCCAATAGCCTGAATGATGTCCTCGGACAGGCCAAGTCCAGCATAAAAAGTGGCCCCACCAGCACGGGCGGAATGGCCACCAAAATCCCTGCTAAGGACTGTGAAGAACTTGGTATCAAACCAAGATCGCGTTGGATGGGAGCCATCCTCACGCAGAAAGAGAGCCGGACGGGCCCCATGTGCAAGGTCGCGAAGTGCAACATACTCAGCAAGAAGTGCCACAGGGTCGGCAACATCCTGCTCGGTAAACAGAACATCGGTACCATGGTAGAAGGGGTCAGACTTGTGATAAGGCAGGTGATACTGTGCCCGCCCATTGGTGAACACCAACGAGGACCACTTGATCACCTTTCGCCAGTCAAAAAGATCACTTCCGTTCTTCTGGATAAGCTCCCCTGACCGGTGGCAAGCATAGAAGCAGACAGAAAGAATGATGACGAAAAGGAGGTCATCATAAGATCCAGACTGGTGTGCAATGTGGAGAAAAGTGGCCAGATGTGTGGGGCGTAGGGGAAGTTTCCGTCTGACAGGGTCCGCACGAATTTTCCTAGAACCTCGAATGGTAGCTTTAACAAGGGGGTGGGCCCGCATCTCATCGAAATCAGGGTAGAGATCACAAAGAAAATGGCGCACACCAGATAAATACTTTGGACCTGAGGCGATGAATTGTGAGGTGTATGCAATGTAACGAGAGAGAGTTTGAGGTGTGGGATCCAGGGGTAGATGGGCATTAAGACAAAAAGAAATGTAGTCCCGGGTGTAAGGGGACACTATCTCATCCCATTATCACATTCCTTTTTCTCTACACTCGTTACATATACTTACTTCTAGATACGACATCTCCGGATGAACCCCACCTCCGACGTCCACCTCCGCTACCAACTCCGAGTCCTGCTTCGTCGGACTCCGGACTTCGGCCTTCGGAATGCCATGTGCGTCGGCTCATCATTTCGCCCCCGCACCATAGTATAGGGGGCCTATAACTATACAGTTTATCAGCCACTGGATCGTATATACAGGACACACCTGGCAGAGGGATCCTTAGATTTGTTCTCTTTGGATTTCCCCTTTGCCAGGTGCGTTGTTCCCAGTATCTACCATAGCTTGTCTAATAAACTTTGGATTTCCCCTTTGCCAGTCTTGTACGAGCCTACAAGCCTTTAAGGGTCGCCCTTACAGTAGAACAAATCTCTTACAAGGTCCGGGATGTCCGAGAAGATTGTCAAGTGCTCTGATAGCCTTGCATCAACACTTCCTTCCATCTCCGAACTCCCCCACCTTGTCTCATAGTGTCTCATAGTCATGGACCCCGAACTAGATGTACCTACCTTGGCACCTGCTCCTGAACAGCCTGAGCAGGAAGCCTGGCAGAGGCTCATCGCTGTTGAGGGACAACTACAGACCCAAGCCGGCCAAATTGGCCAAGTCCTAAATTCAGTCGCCGAACTCCGGCGCATTGTCAAGCAGCTTGCCATCGATACCGCTCGTCGTGTCCCCAACTCTGTTGCTGCACCGAACCCCGTGCTCGCAACTCCGGCTGCTGCGCAGCATTCCCCACACTCTATAGATCGCTTGCGTCCCGCACCCCCTGACTCCTTTGATGGTGAGAGAGAGAAAGGGCGTGCCTTCATCAACTCCTGCGATCTTTTTATGTCTCTCGTCCCAAAGGCATTTCCGGATGAACAGACTCGCATCAATTGGGCCCTCTTGTACATGAAGGGAGGCCGTGCCGCCCGCTTCGCAGCCCGTACACTTCGTTACCCCAAGTCCTATGGTGGAATTCCCCGTTTCCGATCCTACGCGGAATTCCATATGGAGTTCATCTCCGCGTTTTGTCCTCGGGATGAAAAGCGGACGGCTGCAACCACCCTCGAGACCACTGATTACTATCAAGGAAATCGGTCTGTCGACGACTATATCGATGCCTTCCAGGATCTCATGGAGGAATCCAACTTCCCTGACGGGGCACAACTTGTGTTCCGTTTCCGACGTGGTCTTGACAAAAGGATCGAAGACAAGGTTGCAGGAATGGTGGATGGGCGCCCCTCTGATGAACACGTCGACCAATGGATCGAAGCCGCACGCTTGGTCGACTACAACAACCGGGCTAATCGTGACTTCCACGCCGCGTCGGCCAAACCCCGAATAACCCCGGCTCCGATTCTGGCTAATCGGACTCCCGGAGTTGTCTCATTCTGTCCATTCTCTGCTCCCCCAGTTCGGACCATCCCTGCGGGAGCCACGCCAGTCACTCGCTCCCTTCCACCTGGTGTCCCTATGGACATCGACACGTCTCGTCAGCGCTCCAGAACTCCGGGTGTCTGTTTCCAATGCAAGAAACCCAGACATGTCTCCCGCGACTGTCCAGACCAGTTTGATATCCGTGCCATGACGGACGAAGAGCGTCAGGACTGGGCTATGAGTCTCCTGGCCGAGCAGGACACCGTTCTCACTCCCGAGCCTAACGAGCAGATCTCCGTAGCGAACATGGAAGGCAAGTCTGGGGATTTAGAAGAGGATTTTTAGTTGTGCCACAGGTGAAAAGTACGCCCCTGTTGGCAGGTTCCAATCGGTTTGCATGTTTGTCTATAGAGTCTGCAGAATCCCATTCCATTGCTGCACTCTCCCCATGTGAACTCGATTTGAATCAAGACGTACCCCCTTCTTCCCCCGGACATCCAGACATCGGAGTTCATAACTCCGGTTTGCCAGGAAAACTTCCCTCCCGTCGTGGATTACCCCATTGGGAAAAGCGCCTCCCCCGCCATTACGTTCTCGCTGCTATTCCGAGTCCCAACTCTCTGTCCCTCAACATGGAAATAGAGACGACAGACACTCAGAAAATCTACAGCTTGAAGGCTCTGGTTGATTGTGGCGCCTCCGGACTCTTCCTACACAGCCACTTTGTGCAACAGAATAATCTCACCACACGTCCCCTTTCTCAACCCATTCCTGTGAACAATGTGGATGGAACTCCGAACGCAGCTGGCTCCATCACCGATGTTGTTGACCTGATTCTGCGTTACAATGGACATGCGGAACGTGCGGTGTTCGCCATCACCGATCTCGGTCGACAGGACATGATCCTCGGGTACACCTGGCTCCGAGAGCATAACCCGGAGATTGATTGGGCAGCCGGGACAGTCTCAATGAGTCGTTGCCCATCCCACTGTCAGACCTGTAGAGAGGAGGTGAAAGTGGAGCGCAAAGCACGGACTAAACTCCGCGCTGCTATACGTGTGTGCCGGGCTGGCGGAGTTCCTCTACCCGAACCGGACTTCGATGATGTCCCGGACTTGTGCCCTGACTCCGAAGATGATGACGATGATGAAGTTTACGAGGGCTATATCCCTGATATGAGCTCAGAGTCAGACTCAGCAGATTCGGAGTCCAACACAGCGAGGGACACGGAGGCAGACCCCATGGAAGAAGGTGATCGTATATTTGGGACGACTCTCTTCGGTTACCCGACTGCTGAGGAGATCCAAGCAAGTCAGACGACATCTCAACGCCTAGCGGAGGCCTTTGCACGCAACTCCGCGCCGAAGTCCTTCCGCGACGTCGTCCCTGATCACCTTCAAGATTTTGAGGACATTTTCTCCAAGGCATCCTTCGACGAACTTCCAGGTCGGAAGCAATGGGATCATGCAATCGAACTCGAACCAGGCTCTACTCCGAGTGCATGCAAAGTCTATCCCCTTGCCCCGAATGAACAGTCAGAGCTCGATGTGTTTTTGGAGGAAAACCTCAAGTCCGGTTGCATCCGGCCCTCGAAATCTCCCATGGCATCTCCGGTCTTCTTCATCAAAAAGAAGGACGGTTCCCTCCGGTTAGTGCAGGATTACCGGACATTGAATGCCCTGACGGTGAAAAACCGTTACCCTCTTCCCCTCATTTCTGAGCTCATTAACAATCTCCGGGGTGCGCGATACTTCACCAAACTGGATGTCCGGTGGGGCTACAATAATGTCCGCATCAAGGAGGGAGATGAGTGGAAGGCAGCGTTTCGGACAAACCGTGGGCTCTTCGAGCCGTTGGTTATGTTTTTCGGACTCACCAACAGTCCGGCCACATTTCAGACGATGATGAACGACATCTTCCGAGACCTTATAGCGGAAGGAGTTGTTTGCATATACCTCGACGACATCCTTATCTACACCAAAACACTTGAGGAGCATCGTCGCATCACTCGTCTCGTACTGGACCGCCTCCGTGAATACCGCTTGTTCCTGAAGCCTGAGAAATGCGAGTTTGAGAAGATGGAGATTGAATATCTCGGACTTATCATCTCTCATGGAACGGTGTCGATGGACCCAGTCAAGGTTGCCGGAGTTGCGGAGTGGCCAATTCCGAAAAACAAGAAGGAGGTACAGTCGTTCCTAGGCTTCACCAATTTCTACCGACGGTTTATCCGGGATTTCTCGCATCACGCACGGCCTCTCTTTGACCTTACGGTCAAGGACGTCATGTGGGTGTGGGGATCCGCACAACAGGAGGCGTTTGACACCCTCAAGCATGCCATCATCTCCGAGCCCGTTCTCATATTTCCGGACGATGCCCGACCTTTCCGGGTAGAAGCAGACAGTTCGGACTTTGCCACGGGAGCGGTGTTGTCTCAGCAGTCTCCGGAGGACGATAAATGGCATCCGGTCGCATTCTACTCGAAGAGTTTGAATGTGGTCGAGCGGAATTACGAGATCCACGACAAGGAGATGCTCGCAATCATTCGTTCGCTTGAGGAGTGGAGGCATTTCCTGGAGGAAGCGCAACACCAGATCGAGATCCATACTGACCACAAAAACCTCCAGTATTTCTTGACTGCCAAGAAGCTCAATCGACGGCAGGCAAGGTGGTCTCTGTATCTAGCCAACTTCAATTTTGTGTTGCATCACCGCCCCGGACGGACCATGGGCAAACCTGACGCACTGTCCCGCCGCCCCGATCACGGAGATGGAAGTTCCGACAACACGGACATCGTGTTACTCAAACCGGAGTTCTTTGCCATCCATGCTCTGGAGGGTTTGGCTCCAGTGGGTGAAGAAGACCAGATTCTGCGGGATATCCGTTGGGGGAACCGAGGAAACATGCATGAGGACGTTGTGGCCAAGGCCGCTGCCGCATTGAAGTCTGCACGTTCCGGAGTTCGGTCAGTGAAGAGTGCAGAGTGGGCGGAGGAGCAGGGAGTTCTCATGTTTCGTGGTCGGATCTATGTTCCAAATGTCCCAGACCTCCGGCGTCGGATTGTTGAGCTCCATCACGATTCCCGTGTCGCCGGACATCCAGGTCGCTGGAAGACGCTGGAGTTGGTGTCCCGGAATTATTGGTGGCCACAGATGTCCCGGTATATCGGCTCCTACACCAGCACCTGTGACCTATGTCAACGGACGAAAGTCCGCAGACAGGCTCCGGTGGGGAGGCTGCACCCATTGCCCATTCCGGAGGGTCGCTGGAACGTCGTATCTGTAGATTTCATTGTGGAACTCCCGGAGAGTCATGGGTATGATGCGGTGATGGTGGTGGTAGATTCTGTGGGGAAGCGGGCGCACTTTATTCCGACGCACACCACCTGTACAGCGATGGGTGCCGCAAACCTCTACCGCAAGAACGTCTGGAAGCTACACGGACTTCCGGATGCGTTCATTTCCGATCGCGGACCACAGTTTGTTGCGGAGTTTACCCGTGAGCTTTATCGCCTCCTTGGCATCAAGCTCAGCACCTCCACAGCATACCACCCCCAGTCAGATGGTCAGACGGAGCGAGTCAATCAGGAACTGGAACAGTATCTCCGGGTTTTCTGCAACGAACGTCAGGACGACTGGGACGACCTCCTACCGGAGGCGGAGTTCCAGTATAACAACCACGTTCACTCCGCAACCAAGTACACCCCATTCATGTTGGACACTGGTCGGAATCCACGCATGGGCTTCGAACCCCGTCCCCGGAATTCGAACAATGAGTCGGCCAACGAGTTCTTTGACCGGATGAAGTTGGCACAGGAGGAGGCGAAGGCGGCACTTGTCAAGGCAAAGGACGACATGGCCAGGTACTACGACCAGCGTCGTACTCCGGCTCCGGAGTACAGGCCCGGAGATCGTGTTTACTTAGACGCCTCTGACATTCATACTACTCGGCCATCCAAGAAGCTTTCCCACCGCTACCTTGGACCGTATACCATCGAGCGCCAGATCGGCCCTCTTGCCTACCGACTCCGTCTCCCTCGTGCCATGAGCCGTCTCCACCCAGTGTTCAATGCTGTGAAACTCCGCCCTGCTCCGCTGGACCCCATCCCCGGTCGTCGTGCGCATCCGCCTCCACCTCCGACTCTGGTCGATGACGAGGAGGAGTACGAGGTGGAGGAGATCTTGGACAGTCGCATCTTCCGTCGCAAGCTCCAGTACAAGGTCAAGTGGAGAGGGTACAGCTACGAGGAGGCTTCCTGGGAGCCTATGGCAAACTTGTCACATTCCCGCGACCTTGTCCGCAATTTCCATCAGCGTCATCCGGGCGCTCCGCACCAAGTCCGGGGGATATATTTTGTGGATCCTGCTGTGCATCGAGGCGCTGCACTCTAGGAGGGGGGTGATGTAAGGGGACACTATCTCATCCCATTATCACATTCCTTTTTCTCTACACTTGTTACATATACTTACTTCTAGATACGACATCTCCGGATGAACCCCGCCTCCGACGTCCACCTCCGCTACCAACTCCGAGTCCTGCTTCGTCGGACTCCGGACTTCGGCCTTCAGAATGCCATGTGCGTCGGCTCATCATTTCGCCCCCGCACCATAGTATAGGGGGCCTATAACTATACAGTTTATCAGCCACTGGATCGTATATACAGGACACACCTGGCAGAGGGATCCTTAGATTTGTTCTCTTTGGATTTCCCCTTTGCCAGGTGCGTTGTTCCCAGTATCTACCATAGCTTGTCTAATAAACTTTGGATTTCCCCTTTGCCAGTCTTGTACGAGCCTACAAGCCTTTAAGGGTCGCCCTTACACCGGGCACCAGTGGCATAGCCATTGATAGTGGACTTCTCAAGTGCATGAGCCTGGAGATGCAAGACATGCTTGTCAAGATCCTTCAAATCCATGCAGGGGCGAGCCATGCGTGAGACACGTGACCCGCCCAGGATGCTCAAAAGCACTCCTTCCATCACGCCGGCAACAACTCCCTAGGTGGAGTGAAAAGGTGGACGTGGTCAGCTGGGAATTTGCGACCATACTCATCAAGCATGAGGCGAGAAAGGAGGTCGGCCCGAATGTTATCCTTGCCTGGAATATGGCATACACAAATGTCGATATTGGTCTGCAGAACAATACCAGCAACGGCGAGCAAAGGGCCATTATGGAGGGACTCTGTGACACGAAGTGAGTTGAAAGCAGCCACAGAATTGAGGCTGTCTGTCCAAATGAGAAGGCGACGAGGAGGGGATGGCAGATATGCTATGTGGTGGATGGCGGAGAGGATGGCCACCAGTTCGAGGAAGAAGATGTCGATAATGATGTGAGAGGGACATGGCTGTAAGGCATAGCAAAAACCCTGGTTGCTATACACAAAACCGAGGGCCGATTTCAGACTCGCATCAGTCCAGACGACCATATCTGCCTCTTCCGCATGCCACACGCCATTGTCGATAAACCGAACACCAATCGCATTAGGGATAACTGTTTTCAACCAGGTAAGATCGTTAATGACGGCGGCATTGATTGGGATACCACGGGATGGAAGAGACTTCCCATCCATCTTCCTGTAAAGTTCAGTAAGGGCAGGCCGGCCCCAGGGTAGGACGTTAAGGAGCCAGTTGAGATGGCCACCAAGACTCTGCCAATCACGGAGGGTAGGGCGACGCCGTCCAGTCGAGAGAAACTCCTGGATGTGGACAATGATATCGGAGACTGTGTCGGGGGCCAGGGAAAGGGTTCCACGGTTGGCATCAACCCAGAAGCCAATAATCTTCAAGACTTCACCATGCTCCTGCTTTTTGTCCTCCCATGGGCACCCAATGGCGTCCCAGAGTAAAAGGAGCTGCACCTGACAGCGCAGACGGAGCTTCCCATGAAATAAGATGTAATTTCCCTCGAAGTCCCAGCAGAAGAAGTCGTCCATGTAGACACGGAGCCCAATAATGTAGAGCTTACGAGCTCCCAGCCAACAGAGAAGGCCGGAAACGGCGCACCAACAGCGAGGGGAGGCACGGTTTCCAAAAACCAGGCGGCGGACAATATAAAGGCGTCCATCGACAGTGACAACCTGATGAAGTTGCCAGATAGGATGAGCGGGGAGGTTAAGAAAAGCTGATGCCACGTCTGATTTGAAAGTGATGATCTGACGTCCAGGGTTAGTACTACGTGCCTCACACAAGGCCTCCCCGAAAGTGTGCATGTCATCATATCGGACCTTCCCCTCAGCCTTGGGGATACCATCATTGATACCAGACCCACTGTGATCAGTAATGATGCGGTCCTTTCCCTTCTGCCAAACTACAAACATGGGTGACATCTTCATGCCAGGTAGAAGCTCGGTATCTGGGAGGGCCTCGGACCAGCGCCCAGCAGCCTGTTCCTTGTCTCGGAAAGCACAAATAGCTTCGAGGTCATGGTCCTCGACGGAGTAGTTCCCAGTCAACTCCTCGAGTTCGACTTTCCAGTCACCTTCATCAAACAGCCAGAAACCTTCACAAAGGCCAGTCATAACAGATTTGACAAAAGGTTGGTTGGGATGGTCATGGAGCATTGACTCGAGTTTGTCGACGTCGAAAGGGGTGTCAACTTTTATGTGATCCCGCATGGCATGAAGCGAATTTTGGATTGCAGGATCGTTGAGAAGATGAGGTGGAGGAGAGGGAAGAGGAGGCGCAGTCTCAGTATACAGGGCAGCAGGAGATATGTTTTCAGAAGTAGAGAAGGTAGAGTCTGACCATACATACCCACGGTGGAACCGAGGGGTGTCTAAAGGGGTAGGGCCTGCTTTACGCTTTGAACCTGTAACAAGACCAAGGCTTCTAGGCCCTGCTGATGCCTCCACCACTTTCGCCATTACTTCCGCCAGCTCCTTTTCGGCGGTGAGCTTGGAGGAGAGGGAGGCATGCTGGCTCATCTCGGGCACGATGCTTGCCCCCACACTCGCAACAGGTACCATGCTTGCGGCGATTTGGGCAAGGCTCCTCACACGTGCCAAAGTTCCAATTTTGACAAGGAACCAAAGAGCGCTTTGGAGGAGAACCTGAGTTGACTGGCCCAGATAACCCACGCTTCCCTGAGGAGAGTGAAGGATTCGCAAGACGGAACATCTGAACCATGAGAGGAATCTGTAACTGATTCCGGTCATCCATCCGAAAGGGAGATTTAGCATAACGGTCATGAGCTTCGACGTCAAACCGAATGGCAACCGAGGGATCGGAGGCTGCCCGAAATAGCTCCACCACAAGCATGCGATAGTCATGCAACTCGTCACGACGATGCTGGTAAAGGAGGATAACGCCCGCCCTCCAGGCATCGAAAACTCTGAACCACTCTGCCTCTGATCTAATTGCCCGCCTTGCAGAGGCCTGATCTTTGCGTACCAATGCAAAACCTCCCAGAAGGCTGCTCTGCTCATCGTTGTGGTCGTACCCACGCTCCAATGAAGCATATAGCTTCTCGAAGTCAACGAAGTGATCCTGTATGATAGAACGCCAGATGGAATGGGGGAGGGGCTCAGCAACCTGCTGGATTTGCATAAGATTGATGACGGGGTCAATGGCCCTATCTGAGGCAAAAGTGCGCCGCAGTTTCCATGTCTCCTCAAGGTGAGGGTCCGAAAGTGCAGCCGCAGCAAGGTCGGCAAGGTGAGGGGCAGCGGAGAGTACTGAGGAAGGAATGGATGAACCAACAGGGCGGACAAGATCCATGAATTGAGCAAGCATGTCTGGATCGAAGGCAGAGCCTTCAGGAGCCCCCACCGGGATGGGCAGGACCCTGGCAAGTTTTGCCTGTAGAACCGCCCATCCAGCCGCATCAACAGCCTGACGACGAGAGGCTTCGTCACAGCATCGAACATCCGCCAACAACTCGTCTCGGCGAGCCCTAAAGTCGACAGCTTGTTCTTCGGAAAGACCGTCTGGGGTGGCTTCGCGTTCTCGATCGAGCTGAGGCAGAGGTACCTGGATACTGCCGCCGCCTGTGTTTCCTGTCCCATTCTTACGTTGCTGTTCGAGGCGTTGCTGTAGAACCTCGCCGAAATCTTTTCCTTCTTCCAGGGTGGCTCCTTCCTCGAGAAGTTTTTTGATGAAATCGGATGCAGAGAGCCGACCATCAACAGTGTCCGTGACAAAACACTCGAACATTTCGGCCCGAATTCGAGCCTGCTCAGCCGTGTCCTTAGTGCCCGACCCGGAGCCAGCCACCGAGGTAGAAGAAGGGGCAATATGGGTCATAGCCGTGAATGAGGATTTAGATGTCGAGTGAAGTGAGAAGAGAGTTGAGTGAAAAAGGACGAATGAACAGGACGAGATCTGAAAAGAACCAAGAAGTAAGGATAAATACTAAAAGGAAAAAGGGGTCAGCGAAGCTGAGGCGTACTGTCTGAGTTCGATGAACTGGAATTAGACAGGCCAGAGGTGAGTGTGGAGCACGATGGTGAACCAAAAAAGGGGTGAACGTACCGAATGCAAGTGATTAGGTGGATTTTTATGGTAAGGAGGTGAGGCGGAGCCTGCCGTGAAATCACTGCATTTGAGTTCTGTGAGCTGAAAGACAGCGAGGAGGGGTGCGGAGCACTTACCTGGGCCGAGGACAATGAGATGGTGATGGTAGGGAGGAAAGAGGCGAAGCCTCACAGCCCAGGTAAAAATTTTCAACTGCCCTCACCGAAAAACTTCCTATGACTCCACATCTGCTAAACGATAGCGCGAAGCCGAGGTTCGGCAAGGACAACTGAATTGGCGGGGGGTGTAGTTGAAGATCGAGACACGTGGGATTGGTCCGAGTCAACAACAAAGTTGTTGCGTGGGGAAGGTTCTAGAGGTGAGCGCAGAGGCCTGCGAAATCACTCCTTACCCCTAGGAACCCGTGATTACGACGATCCTGGGGCGAAAATTCTTTCGGCTTAGGCGTGAAAGTAGGTCTAATTAACGTAAAAATGCAGTCCGAATTTTTGGACCTGATTACATAATCAAATCCACTTTTCGGCAGCAAAAAATCAAAAGTATATTGCCTATCTACGACGGAGAAAGCCCTACTCTTAGCCCTACTTCACATGCCGAAACAAGGACGATGATCTGCGCAGGCAAAAGCTCAATGGGCGTCAGGAAACTCAAAATTTGGTTCCGGCTGCTTTGATGATGTGCTCGGAAACTCTTTTAGTTGACTTTTCTTCTAATCTGAATATAGGTTACCGATGTTTGACAGATGGCACATGGAAGGCTTGCAAACAGCTCGTGCCAGAGTTACTTGATGCATGCGAAGCAAAGACTATAAGGGCCTTCTATCGAAAAACATGGCATTACATGGACATATATGAGTGAGTTGACGAGTTTTTCACAAGTTCAGTGAAATTTGCCTAATATATATCATAGAAAAGGTCTTAATGCAAAGCAAGCTGAATTTGCAGTGCATAAGTACCGCTCTCACCATCGGATTGGTGCTGGAATCATGATGAGCATGGAGATGCTGGTGAATTGATAATATTGCGACGAGATATTGAGTAGATAATGATAAGATAATGATAAAGATAAAGATATTAGGAAATAAAGGGTCCAAATCCACTTTTGGCCTTGAAAAAATTTCAAACTTGAAATATTGAGGACCTGTTCAGTTGGCCGGAAAGCTACTATAAATCCGAGTGTATTCCGAGAGTTTAAGAGAAAAATCTCAACTTTTAAAGGAGGAGATAGCATCACAAAATATGGGGTGCCAAGAGGTCTATTTTGAGCGTCCTACGCTGTATAACGTAGAACAACAACAAACAAACTCGGAATGCCAAATCGAGTCGAAGTTGAACACGATTCACAAAAGGCCTCTTGTGGTTATCCACTCTAGATCTACTAGAATCAGAGATGTCATTTTATTCGCGACCCGGGACTGCTGCTCGTTCATCGACTAGCCATCCGACGGCTCTCAACAGGAACGAGGTCCACTCACTACAACGTCTGCTATCCGCCTTCGCGAGCAGCAGGATACGAAATTGACTGCCTCATAGATGCACGACAGATCATAGATACGGCAACCCGCCAGCGCTTCCTTTACAAGATTCTCATGTCCCACAGCCAGCTCGGAGATGATGGCTGCGTTGCATTATTCGATTTGTTTGGATCTGTGCAAGGAAGGAAGCATCTTGTATCGGATATACACCTCGGCTCAAACAATATCGGTAATGCTGGCCTGTTAGCGATTGCCAATTACTTGAAAGACAATGTACACCTGCACTCTTTGCAACTTCCGCATGTGCGTAGCCAATTGTGTTGCGGTACCGGATTCTGTTTACGCGTGCTGCTAGAACCAATTTACTGGCGATGCCTCCACGGTAGCTGCGTTCGTTCATGCTATCAATACTTCACGCCTTCAAACCTTGAACCTAGCTTCCAGCGATAACCTTGGTGATGCTTTCATTGAAGCATTCCTCCCCGCGCTTCATTGTACGACTCTGCGGCATCTTAACATCACGGCCACACGGCTCACTGTTCGTTCGGTACCAGCCATTGTGGCATACCTTTCCTCAGGTCAAATTTGTCACCTCCGATATTTCTCTTGCAATGCGAACCAGCTTGGAACTCCCGGCGTCAACTCGATAATCGACGCTATTAGGCGACAAAATTATCGCCTGACAGAGGTTAATATTTATTCGAATTATGGGGAGGTTGAAAATCTCCAGGAGGCGGTCGAAGAATTCAAGGGGGCGTTGCTGGTCTTAAGACAGTTGCTGAACCGAAATATCCATCTCGCCCGCGAAACTGAACAGCAAGCGCTACGACTCCTTCGATACTCTCGACCGGTGCTACTGAACGTCAACATCAGCCCATCGCAGAGTTCCACATCACGCGAACCATCTTGCTCGAGAACCCCAGACCCTAACGCAGTTTCGTTGCGTCGATCCGCTCGACCACCATCCGACTCCCCTTTCCCAAAATTACCAACCGAAATTAAACAACACATTCTTTCTTTCTTTGCCCCGACACTCAGTGCCGCCCAACGCATCCGCATTTACCATTATGCATCCTTATCGTCAACCCTACCGCCCCTGCTTCCTTGTCTGCCCAGCCTCAGCCTGCCTACTCGTGGTAGCACGCTATGTGTACCCGATCCTTCCAGCCTTGGTTTTGAAAATAGTGGTAAGGTGTGGAGCATTGAGGGCGGTGGAGCCGGCTCCGGTGGCAGCTGTGCTGCTGGGATTTGCATGGGTTCGCTTGATAGTGTGGTCTGCCAGCGAGAACAGGACAGGAATACGTGGTTAGCTGCGATAGGGTGTGAAACATACGACCCAGACCAAAGAAGAGTTTAATATTTCAGTACGTTGAGATTCCTTCTATGCGAACCGTTAATCTCCATTTCACCACCTTCGCAGCTGCTGTCTTTACTTAGAGTCCTTCAGACCTTGTATCAGTCCCTCTACCAATGTCTTTCGTATACCATCTTCCGCAAAGGTCACGCGATCCTTGTGCCATTCCAGCCATCCCTCGGCTCTCGCCCCGCCTTGCTCTTGATCCACCAAACCTGTTGCAACCGCCACGATGTCCTGCCCCTCCTCAAACCACAGGAATACATTCGCTCCGCACGTCCCGCAAAACTCGCGATAGCGCCCAGGGCTGGAAACGCGCTGCTTCAGCCCCTTGGGGCGTTTACCCTCTTCCTTCAAATTGAGATCGACGGACACGTCGGAGAAAGGCGCGGTGGATATCTTGATGTTTATACGTGGGATGAACACCCAAGACGAGTACTCGGACCCGCTCACGAGAGTACAGAGTGTGCACGCACAGTACCCCGCGAGATACTTGGTAGGCTTTTCAGCGCCTGCAGGACGCAACCACCATTTCTCGTCGTCTGGGTTAAGAATCTTTGACATTGGGGTCGAGTGGTGAGGAAACATGACGTCGGGGTATGGAGCAGATGGAAGGGCTGACTCCGTGGTGGGACGAGTGATGTATAACGATGTTGTTTTGCAGTGGCAATACATTGAGAGGCGGTCGTGCTCCTGACTCGCCGCGGACTCTTTCGTCAAATTCCACTCCAATGGCAAAACAGCTCCTTCCAACTCTCCCTGCTTCTGCCAAGTGCTGTACCGTGGGAGGATATGGCCGTCGATTGCTCGCAAATGATTGGCGAGTCCCCCATCCAAAGTGTCGGAGACCCATATATGCGCTTTCGACGATACAATTCCGTCGGATTTTTGCAGTATGCCCACCGAGACGTACCAGTCAGGGACTGCTGAGTAGGTGGCAAACATGTTTGCGGAACAAGAGCCGCAAAACCATCTTGTCACATGCTCAGAGGTCTTGTAGGTGGTGAGGGTACTCAAGTCCGCTGTTTCCCCTGTCGTTGGAGAGAGAGGCAGACCTTGAATGGGTGCGTAATTTCTGGCCAGCTGGCCTGAGACATGGCGGCAAGTATTGCAGTGACAGATGATGTTCGGCACTGGGAGGGACACGGTCGAGAAGGCGACGTTGAAGGCGTTTAAACCGCACTGGCACCTTGCTTCGACGATGGTGGTCATCTTGAACGTTGGTGCCACAGCTTTTAGGAAGGCGATTTCTTTTTATGCGAACTCGACTATCCCCGACCGATTGATGTCACCTGTCAGCTGCAGTATCCTGGTCTGATATTCTTTGGGTAAGTGCAGGTTGGCGCCGGGTGGATAGCACTTACCCCCTGTACACAGCACAGATCAAGATCACCAAAACAGTTATGCAACTCCCGTTCAGCAGAGTATTTAATCAGTCTGACTGTTGCATGACTAATGCAGGATCCTTACAAACCAACGCCCCAAAGCTTCGAGGGCGCGATTGATCGGGTACAGAAGGCTGAGCGCTGGGGTGCGGTGTCCGTTGGTGTCGGGTTGGTGACACTGTAGGAAGCCGACGGCTATAATCGCGCCGACCAGCTGTTGAGTGGCTCCCGAATCCTCATTCGGAATTACTTATTCTAACAGTGGGGCAACAAGAAGCTCAAAGATCCTGCGACAACGTGAACAAGCATTCTGCGTGCCATCACTACCGCCACTTTGCATCAACTGTTCCTTGCAATTAACACCTTACATGCGGTGTCTCGGCGTCTCACCGCAGGTCTCCCCACCGATCAGGTGTTTTCTTCCCCACCACGTCGTGCATGTGCTATGCTCGTAGCTCGTCGTAAATACCGCTCAAAACGATGAACTTACTCGCGTCTTCCGGGAAACATGGACTGGGTATAAAGTCTACATTGACGGAGCACACACTGAAAACCGTTGCTCTTCCTCGGGATCCAGCCAAGATGCCGCTATCGCTCTCTTCCTTGTTTTTGTATTTGCTTCCCGTGGTACCCGGCTGTGCTTAAGGTGAAATTAGGCACCAAATCTGCTAGGGGCGACGAGCTAAGCGGAGTACCGAAAGACTGCACTCTTTCGCAAAAAACAAGTATGTTGCACGCTCGATCTTCAGAGACAGCTTTTCAATCAATGCATGGATTTTAGTGTCGATCCTCGAGGCAGTGCAGCGCGTCTTGCACAGAAAAAGGTCACCCCTGAAATTGCTACACAAGGCTGCACGTTTGGAGGCTTCGCACATGGTAAGCACATCCCTTGTGTATGAACCTCTGAATAACCTCCCCTCACCGACTCAGAACGGGAACGAGACGTTTTCCCTGTGGGACATCGCTATTCTTGTTGACAACTTGGCCAAAATAGACCATCAAACACTCAATACCTTGGCTCTATTAATGTGCGCAAGCAACTCTTTGACCGTTGAGCTATTCAGTGTTGGCGCGATCTCTTATGGAAATGAATGACTAGCATTGGGTCACGGATCTCATACAGTATGATCTACCTAAACCAGAAGACACGGCTACGCGGTGCTATGCGGTCCGTCCATTTTTTCCGTTTCATTGGCACTAGTTCGCACGCCTCTTTTCTGGCTGGTAGGAATATTTACGTATCTTCGAAGGCTACTGAGTGTTCGCGTCTGACGTCGGTATGGCCCCCTCATCAGATGTATTCCCTTGAACACCCTCGTACATTGTCCGACTTGGGCGATGACTGTCATGCTTCAAGCCCTGGCCAAATATCGTATTACAGTCTTGGTATAGTTGGAACTCCTTCCAGATCTTATAAGCTTATAAAAACCAGGTGCAATGGATACCGCGAGCGTATCCTGGGAGACTGACGCGTACTAAGCATGACACACCAACTGACCCCGATCGTTGACAGTCATCTGATCAGTACAATATTCTCTCTTTCAGGACTTTTCTGCGCCCTGCTGACCGCGTCATCAAACTGGAAAGATACGTGTACACACGGCACGCGTCAGGGTGCGTCGTCCTTGATTTGATATTCACGACGCGTTCCGGTACTATAAAAGTCTAAGCTCATTCATTGCACCTCACGTTTCGAACCGGAACCGCTATCTAACACAGATGTCACTCGCAGTCTCTTCCCCGTTGTCGTTGTACTCCATTCCAGTAGTGTGGTTCATCGGCTTCTACCCTACGTTGCTCAAGGTGAGATGGCTGATAGGGTTTTATGACATACTGAGTGAACGCAGCATTGAATAGACCGCTCTCATCAGGAAGACAATAGGCTTCGACAAGTACGTCCGGAATCTAATAATTATAGCTTACATTCAATTTGGGATATCCGTATTTCAGTGTACAGCCTCGTGAAAATGTGGCACGCTTAGAGCGGAAAAACAATTCCCATGAAATTGCTGCTAGGGCAGCAAGACTAGAAGCTGCGAACCTGGTGGGCGTCGAGCTCCTCATCCTTGACTACAGGTGACGTTAATTTCTTTCTTTCTGTCGCAGAACGGGAACGAAACATTTCCATTGTGGGGTATCGCTGTCCTTGCTGGCAACTACGCCAGAATGGACAGCGAAATGCTCAATACTTTGGCTTTATCTTAGTGCGTTGAGCCTTCGCAGGCCTCATGATACGACTATTAACCAGCATTGGCCCGCCAGTGTTGTTTTGCGTATATTGTTCAATTATATCTACGCAAATCAGAAGACTTGGTTGCACGGATTCATAAGGTCCGTCAGTTCACGTTTGTTCTGTGCATTTGTTGGTCTCATTAACCTGCTGGCAGGTCTGTGGTATGGACGGCTGGAGTTTGTATGTACCTTCCATCTCCTACTAGGAGTGTTCGCGTCTAACGTGGTTTGACTTGGCCATCGCAGCTCTTCCCCTTTATATCCTTCTAAAGGCTGCAAGCATTGTGCGACTAGGATAACGCATTTAAGATAGAGGCTTTAAGAATCTATGTATTAGCTGTACATAGGTACAAGGTTATGTAAGTTACATACACTCCAGACCCCGAGCGTGAGGATCACGTTAGAGGCACGCCGTAGATCAACAGCGCAGGTGGATTTTCAAGTTCCCCTTGCGCACGGGGTTCAAGAACGCGCCTGCATAATCTCGAAGAATGCTGTGTACTCGTCCGGCGTCATTAAATCATGGTCTTCCTCCGTCACGCTAGAATATGCCACAGGCTTCCCGTTCACTAAGACATTGTTCAAGTGCTGCGGCAGATAAATGCATAAAAGAACGTACCATAAACGATAGGGTCATCTACTGGTGGCGGCCGCGGCTCGACATCGGGAACCATAACAGCAGTGGCTTCAACAGGAGTGATTCCGGTTTCGGGGGAATACCCATAACCACTGAGTGGTGCATCTTCCACCTTGACCACCTTCGTTCTGATAATCATCCCCTCGTCTTCGCCAGACCGCGATCGTTTCCGATACTCATTCAAGGAATCGAGGTACTCTACATTCGGCTTCCGCTCTTCTTCGTCTTCGTATGCCACATCACCGAAGTCCGAACTCCCAGGTAAGCTAAGGTTCGAAGGTGTGGCTTGTGCCGAAGCAGCCGCGGAAGACGACGCAGCCAAAGAGGCATAGTATTGATCGTAATCTGTTCGAGGATATCATTCGATCCGCGAAAATTTCCTCGGCGGGAACGAAGTACTCACAATCAACTTCCTGGTTCACAATCGGCTTCACGTCCTCCACCACATGCGTTACTGCTTGATCCGGCTTAGCACCACCAATCACCCCTAAACCTCTCAAGATATCGTCATTCGAGGTCCCGTTTACGTTGCTTTCCACTCTTGCATGCTCTTTGACTCCTAGCGCTGTCAGATCGCCGGTAATGGTGCTCTTCAAGTGCCACGCCGGCAGGGCGTTCTGCTGCCTCTTCATCTCCGCCTCAGCATCGCGTTCCATCTTCCGCGTGCTCTCATCCTTGTCCATTGACATCATGATGCCGATGCCTTCGTCCTCCCTCTTGTTCGGATCCGAGCCAGCTACCTTCAGACCTGAACCATCCTGACCCGCCCTTTGCCTCTCCGCGTCGGTGAGGTTATTCTGTATCCAAGCCGCGACGTCAAAGCTATAGCATAGTTAATATTTAGAACGGGCTAGAAAGGTTGGCAGCAATGGGACGCACGCAGGTAACGTCATGGTTTCGCTCTTTTGCAGACCGTCGCGAATGAAACGCATCTGGTAATTGAACCTCTGCATCCGATCCTTGCTGCCCAACACACTCTCTGCGTTCTCATTGTCCACCACTTCAGCTCGGCATATCTCACAAATTAACGTCCCTTGCGCAAAGTCCATCAACTTGTCGACCTCGAGCGGCGAATACGACTGCTTGCATTGCGTGCAGATATAGCCTTTGTTGTCCAACTCCTGTTCAATACGTTAAGGGAATGTACGATCACAAGAAGTGGCGCTCACATTACGGAGCGAGGAGTCGATAATATGCCGCATTTTTGCTATTCGCCATTTGACGACATTGCAGAAATACTCATAGTCGATGTAGTAGTACTGTTTTCCAACAGACCGCTGAGCACCTTCTTTGAGTTCATTCTGACGATAACTAAGCATGCGGTGAGTCACCCGTCGCAATTGGGCCAGATGTTAGGCCGTTCACGAGAACTCACATCCTGATTAGACAATCGTTGTACAAGACGGCGATGACCTTGTTCAACTCCTTTGGCTGCAACCCCATTCTCCCTGCTAGGTCGTCGTCTTTGAGGCTGCACATTCAAACCGAGGAAGGTTTATATGAGCATGGGGACTTCAAAAGCATCCAAAATGTCAGCTCTATTTTGGCCATTACTTACACCGGATGCCGGGCAAGTTGGTCCATAATAATGGTGTATTTTGGCTCGTAGAAGGCTCGAGAGACGTGCTGTACGAGCAGCCGAAGGGTTTCCTGATTCTCCTTGGTCGCCATCGTCGTCTAGCTGGGCCCTAGGGCCGCAATCCTGGAACGGCCGCAGAAGTATTTGCGGTATATACGTAGTCGTGGCCCACGGCTGAGGAAGTCTGACCACCAGAGGTGAATGTAAAGGAACAAGAGAATTGAATCACGACCGAGTCGGAAGTCGTAACATGTAAACAACGCACTGTGCGGACTTCAAAAAAATTCAACTTCTCCTCCTCCTGCTTTTGATAGGATTTAAGGGCTAGGTTGCGAATGCGCTAACGGTCCCACCCCAGCCAAAATATGGAGGACGATGCAGCCCACGATGGAGTTTTCTCCCCGATCACGCTCCCATGCGGCCGCAGCCTTAGAAATAGACTTGTCAAGGCGAGACGTCGCACAATTTTTACTATACAACCTCTTATCAAGGCCTAGGTCGCGATGTATGAGCATCTAGCCGATTTTTTCGGCGGACCCCCTAACAAACATCACTTCTCTCTGTATTCTACGTGGGCCCAGTTTGACTGGGCAATGGTTATCACTGGCAATGTTCAGGTTTCCAAAACGCATCTAACGCTTGGGCGCGACATAATTATACCCCAGGATCTTTCGGATGAGTCGTTGCGACCTTTCAAGCAATGGGCGTCATCCATGCGACGGTCCAGCGAATCTGACACGCTTAAAGTTATGCAGCTGTCACATGCGGGACGCCAGTCGACCAACTTTATTGGCGGACGCTCTCTGTTTCAACCACCTCTGGGCCCGAGTCCAATCAGAGCTGGGGCGAAAAAATCAGGCTGGCTCTCTGATGCCTTGCATGCCTTGGTGTTTCAGACTCCTATCTCCATGTCTGTCAAAGATATCGACGACGTGGTTGAGGCGTTCGTCAGAGGTGCTAGAGTAGCTTCAGAGTCAGGGTTTGATGGGGTCCAACTACACGCTGCTCACGGTTGTGAGTAGCGACCGTTGAACTTGATTTCCTCTACGCACTTATGCAGAGCTTCCAGACCTCCTCGCTCAGTTCATTTCGCCAACGGTGATGTTCTACCTCTGTGACGCGTAAAATATGTGCTGAATTCCGATCGACAGTCCAATCAGCGCACCGATAATTACTCCGCACTTGGAGATAACGCACTTCGGTTATTGCGTCGCATCGTTTTTGCCATTCGGGAGGTCGTTGCAGAAGACTTCGTTCTCGGCATCAAGCTTAATTCCGCTGACTATGCCATCCCTGATGAGCCTAATACAGAAAACCGCGTGTTAGACCATCTTCGAGCCATCGCCGGCTGGGGTGGGGTCGACTTCATAGAAGTCAGCGGTGGCGACTATGAGAGACCTGGTACGACGTACACTGCTGTTCTAGACACTCCGTCGACTGATAATACTTGCCTTCCAGAATTTGTGTCAACAAAATCCTCGCGACAAGCACTATTCGCTCGGTTTTCTAAAGCCGCGGTGGAAGCCCTAGAATCCCTTCAATCAGCCGCGTCTTCTCCACCTCTACCCCTCATCCTCTTGACTGGTGGCCTTCGGACCCCCGAGCTTCTTCATACTGTCCTCGCTTCACGACACGCTCATCTTTTGGGTATCGGTCGAGGTTCCGTTCTCTGCCCTGATCTACCTCGTCTCCTCAAACGGCAAGAGTTAGCCGGGGCCGTTCGAAGTTCAGATCCCACCTGGTCCTCCCCATTCCGACCCGCGCCTGATCTCGATGCTTGGGCGCAAATGAGGAATTTCTTCCCACATATACCACTCGTGGGTGCTGGGATTAATGTGGCTTGGTATGTCGTCGCGATGAGACGATTGGCGAATGCACACTTGTCGCCCGTCGTTTCTACGACAGGAGGTTTCGAGCCTGAATATACCATAGGCCCGCTAGGGGCTGTATTTTGGATGTGGGTTTGGGTGGATGTTATGTTCGTGCGAGGCGCTGTGTTCCTGTTGTTGAGCGTGTTGTTGATTCTGTTATCCATCCGTTGATACGTGCTGAAACATAATCTGCCTATGATAATAACGACGGCCAGTTATGGCAATCGTCTGTGGCTGTGTAAACACATTTAATTGCAGTCGACCTGGGAATTAGAAAACACCAGGAGGACTTTGGATGGTCGCCACGCTTCCGCAACTTCTATCCGTATACATAGATCCTCTTGGTCGGCTGCAACACTGCCCTGCGGAAACCTACCATTTGCTATGATTAACGCTGGAATTCATACAGCCACCTTGTAGACATTTCATAGCATCCTAGCGCCTATCGCTGCTTTTCCATACGGCCAGGCCACAGCCCGCCCTCGATCTCCAAGTCAAACGTTGTTCTTGCCTTTCATACGTGCTCCCTTATTGCCAGGATGCCCGCCGCTCATGACATCTATGCCGAGCAACTCAGCGAACTTCAAAGAGGACACCCACTCTATTATCCCGAGCCCCCAGTAGACGACGGTCCTGTCGAAATAGGGGATGTGGGGTACACGAAGCAAGGTGCCTTCTACTGACTGTTCAACGTGGCTAGGCCTGCCATTGATCCTGCCCAGCGATTCGGAGTTCCAGAGGGCTTTGAGCCTTTGCATATCGGCGTAATTCGCAACTATGAAACAGCGCTGGAACCCGGACCCTTGCATAGCAGAACTGTGTATACGCTCGATGCTGACCTCGGAACACCTGGGTACGTGCATGAAACTTTCATTAGCTCTGGACCAGATGTAAACCGTACGCGTACACAGGACCATTTTACCTGCGGAAGCATCCTTTCGCTTCAGTTGTACCTCAAAACGTGGCGCCATACTGATGCTTGAAACCCAGATGCTCCGCCAAGAAGCTGTGCAGAGTCACCTTCTTGAACGCTACCTGCGTCGAAATTGTCATTCCTGGTACGCTTTCGCCCGCCTCCATCATATTCAGCTGGGATTTGGCGATATCATGCTCATTACGGAGTGTTCGAAAACTGCGGCGTGGTCATCCGTGGTGTATTCCAACAGTTCGAGGGAATTCGGCATCTCTTTTTCCTTGGGAAATGCTTTCTTGCCTTCCGCTGCCGGTATCTCAGCCTCGGCTGGCATCGAGAGGTTGGGGTCGGTAGAGCGCAGGAGAAGTCAACAACGAGTAGGACCGGAAAATCCTCAACCCCCGAAAGACCATACGGTCTTCATTAAGGCATATCGTCTGGGAACTCGCCAAGCATATTACCAATCCCTCGTATACCTGTTTATGAGAAACCGCGACCCGCGACTCCAAGGTCACCGCATCGACAATCACCCGGAATCGGTCCTTCCCGAAATCGCAAATGAACCTCCACAGATGCAGGAACTTGTTGGCTCCTCGTCCAATAGCCTGCAAACTCCTGGCAGCGACTTGGAAATGATTGTCATACGACCTGATCAGCCTGTCAGTGCCTTTTGCACTTCTCTACCGTAAAATTAACAAGTTTTCATGGCATGCCTAGGACTTCCACCCTGGAGTTGTATTGCTTGGACTTGGAATGGAGGTTTGTCCCTCTGACTGCCCGTTTAATTCTTTGAACCTTGAAGCGCTCCCTCGAATTGTCAGACAAGTGATTCTGAATGCGTAATCGTCCACGATGACGACTGGTGCTCGGCGACTCCTGAAGTCTCTCAAATAATACATCAATACACCGATTTTTATTTCAATACTGAATCAAAAACCCCTCTTCATGCCCCTTTTACCACACAGAAGCGCGCAATTTCAACGACTCGTGCGTTCCGAATTCATGCTGTTGATGAACGATCCACTCATAAGTTCCAAAGTCCTCGGTCCTGCTACCATCCCCAAGGACAGTGCCAGCGTAGCTATGGGCCCGAACCCTGTTTGTGGTGCAACCGAGCCCTCTTCCGAGTACTAAAGCTTGAATATATTTCAGCACGGATGCCGTGTTGGCTTCTGGGAAGCGAGCGGACAAGTTGTCCATGGGACAGTGGAGTCCACGAGCCACATGCCCGACGTAAGTCCGCTCGAATCTTACAATAGCGTCGCCTGCCTGACCTTCTCCTTCCAGGGTACCGAAATCTTGGTCCTCAGCAGAGATGGAGGAGGGACGGTCGTTTTACCGTGAGTGGCCTCGCTGTCGCTTATCGCATATCGCATAGACGCTCACTACCTCGTCGTAGTGCCGCTGGAGTCATGAAATTAGCGTAGAAGGTATCCTCGTGGGGTGCATTTCGGCTGGAATTTAGTACCCCGTTTTTTCTACGGTTGCGAACAACTCCTTCAATGAACTACAGGCGATAAGGATTCGTGATCTAGTTTGAGAGCAGTGGTAAGCAGTCAGCCATGAGGAGGCGGCGAACGAGTCCCCAGTGTCTCAACGACATTCATTAGCCTACGCGCTTTAGCCAAGGCATGCCAGGCTCACTACTCAGCGTAAAGGCAGATCAGGCATCAGGCAACGGGGCGAGCAGTAAGGCAACATGCTCTGCTATGTTGCATGGAATTCGCTATTTGCTGACTCATGCAGATGCTAAGACGGCCCACTACTGATATGCAGCGTGCAGAGCTCCGAGCATGTCACCATCTCATTCTGGTGATGCGTGTCAAAAGTGTAGTCGACGAGAGATGATCTGCCAAGATGGATAAGAACTTACCTCGCATTCCTTGATGACAGTGGGAACCGATGTCACATATATAATTAGTGAAGTAGTTTGATACGCACAAGGTCAGTGTTCTTTACGCAAAGAGAAAGCGTTTCATCACGGTATCAGAAGCACGCTACTGACTGCTACCAATAGAGCCCAAGCTATTGTTATGTCGGCAGGATCCTTCGTCCGTGATGCTGATAGGAACTAAAATGGCGTCCTGAGGCCTTTCGATCTTGAGTGAATTCGCGAACGATCATCTAGCCATTTGTGCGGCACCCATGCAGAAAATTCAATCAGGTTGGGGTAAACCCACCGTGGAGACTACTTTGTCTGGTGGCTCGGAAAGATATCTTCTAAAGGAGAGATCAGCACCGTAGTATACTCTTTCTTCCCTCAATGCGGTTCGTATTGGGGGACGACCTACGCGGCGGAATGAGTTTCATGCGGAATTTCCAGAGCACATTCTAGGAAAACACCGACTTCCATCTATGTTAATCCACCGGATCTCAATGTTGCCAGACGACGGGTCTGTAGAGAACTGAGGGTGTGATTGGGAGGTACTGCTCATATGTAAAGGGAAAGAAACACGCTACATTGGTTTCGAGGCAGGACGCGGTGTGTGGATCCTAAAAAGGAACATCGCCAGCCGCCGCTGTCGATCGGGCGGGTCAAACTGTACGGTTTGGTTGGATTAATCAAAGACCCGTACTGGGCGCTTGGATATGCGAAGAAGGTGGAAGCTGATCAAAATACAGGATTGAAAGCGTTAGCGGTGACCTCTCCGGCGGTACATCATGGGTGACACGCACTTCTTAAGCCCGAGCCCAAGGTATTGTCCATAAGGTCCCGAGGCGACGCACATCTGCGCCTTCAATTGCTATCAAAGGGCGGTTACAGCAGTGCTTGCAAGTTGTTACAGTGTGCCCACAGCAACAGGTATTTCTGTCGGAGTACCTCCCAGTGTCATGCAAGCGTACTGGACGGCTTCCTGAGGTGTATGGACCGGTTTACGGTTTTGAGATAGCCGAGGAGCGTTTTGGAGATGCTATATTCATGGACGGTGATATGTCCTGTGGATGTCCTGTAGTTGGGTATGAGGTCTCGCAAACTGATACTGTTAAATAGATTGCCCTACCGTGCACTTTTGCAGATAGTCTGTGAGCCCTAGTCGAGCCGGGCAACGGAGATAGCTTTCGCTGGGTGGAACATACTATCAGTACTCCGAAATCTCTGATGCCGGAGCCTTCGTCGTGGCCTTTGACTTCTTCAACGCGCGTGGTGGAATCGGAGGCATACCAAGTGCTTGTTTCGCCGGAATTCCACAGGCGTGGAGGCATCAACGGAAGCTTCCTAGGAGCCGGAAGCTTCAACTCCAGATGCAGAGATAGCTGGAGACCAATGTGCCAAAGGAGCAGCAAGAGCGTTATAGCAAAACAGCGCGCCGTCCCATTCCTCAATTCGGTGGAAATGAGGAAACCTGAGGGGACTAGGTCTATACGATTGGACTACTCCCAGACAATACCTTTGTTCGGACTCGTAACCTATTCGCGTATGTTATCGTAAGGATTGAGTGAGGGTTGAGTGAGGGTTGGGTGCTGAGTGAGGATGTTGAGCCCAATTGCGCTGGGTTAGTCAACAGGAAAATCGGACCGACCTTCCGAATTACTCAAGGGTGCTGCCACAACTTGCTGTCAATTTGGAGGCCTCACACCGCTCAGTATACGCATCTGAAGCTTTGCATCACCGTCTTCACGCTCGGGGGCGAGTCGCGAAGCCTATACATTGCTTGATCATAGGGCTGCGGCATCTTCTGCAGCTTTCTCCCCCTACCATCAGCTTCTGACCCGCACAACTGGCACGGTCTTCATGGAATCTCCAACATAAGGTAACAGCCATCTCGTCTGATGTGACTAGCTAGTGCCCCCCAAAGAACGATGCCATGTCCGTAAAATTTGGGCATGCATGCTACCTCTACGACCAGAATCATCGGCCGCGGATGACACGTCTCCGAGCCTCTCGTTAAAACGATCCTATACAGCCTGTTTTCTACCGCCACCTCCTGACACTGATTGACGTTGTTGGATTGACTCCCTCATTAGTCGCCTGTCATTACAGTGGCATCGACAGCTACGTTGGACCACAATTCGTAGGTTCTTCATACTTTCATGTCATACGTACTTCAAGGAAAAGCTGGATGGTTCCATTGATCCAAGTGAAACGTGCGTGTCACCAAGAGTTCACTCTATCCGTTTCCCAAGTCGTCCATTCATCCAGGTCTGCCGAGATTTTTCGAAAGGCCTTTTATCGTTATAACTCAAATTTTCAAATCCGAGGCACTGAAAGGCTTCGAATTGCCGATATTCCAGTTTGTGCGTTGGGCTAGGGATGACGCTGCGCTACTTCGCCGCAGTCAGCAAAGTGAGCAAGATTTTAGTATTGCATTATTCAATAATGGCGGATGATGACCTGTCGTACCCGTCGGAGATAGGACGGAAACGGGTTTGACCGGCAATCGAACCTTGGGCTCAAAATACGCTACACATGCTGTGAGTGAACTCATAGATGCTCATCGCAGCCGATCCTGTTGATCAACAGTTGACGATCAGCGTGAAAAGCAACACCCCACTCTGTCCATCGGCAGATCCAATGTCAAAAGGCGAGCGAAAGGTTCTATTTTTGTTGTACGACTGACATCTCCATCTACATCAAGGATCTTTCTGGTTGTTGATCGGCAGATTTACGACCTTCGAACGGCATTGGAAGGTGAAATCCACCCTGCTTCTGGTTCCTCAACCTGGTCGCAGCAGGGTTATTGACCAGTTTGAAGTGGGGGGGGGTTGAAACAGCAGTGCAGCCCTTATCGTTGCCAGGGGCCCAACGTCGCGCCTGCCATTTTTGTCACCTCTGAACATTGAATTCATTCCCACCTCCATAGGCTGGTTTATATAAAGGCCCCCCCCCAGCATGTCCCCCTTCCTTAATTGTTCCTTACATTCCTCTACTGTCATTCTCTTGCGTGAAAAAAGCTAAAATGTTGGCTACCACACTCATTTCCCTGGCTCTCGCGTCGTGCGCTCTCGCAGTCCCGAAAGTGGAGAAGCGCGGCCGTTGTGATATTTCCAAGGCCAAAATCGCGTTCCCTCAGGGCCAAACCGTCCTTGCGGAACCCACCGCCAAACCTTCGTACATCGCGGTTGCCCTTGGCACGCAAAACTATACTTGCAGTAGCACTGGAACGTACACGTAAGTCGCGATGCTGACTTGGCTCAAAAGCTACGAACGACTGACATCTCCTTAAGGAACGTTGGAGCCCTTGCTGAATTATTTGACATTGGCTGTCTCTATAACACCCCTGTCTTCTCCAGTGTTCAAGACGCTGTCTACGATCTCTGGAAGTTCATGCCCCCAGCCATTAGCGCCGGATCAGTCATCGCCAATCTCCATGGCTCTAACTCGGCCGCTATCCTTGGTAAGTCGTCTAGTGTCCTTTGGTATGAATCCTGTGCTCATACAAGTACCTCATCAAGGCCAACATTACTTTGTCCCCAACCCGATTACCGGGACCGGCGTGAGCCCCAAATGGGATTTCACCTCGCAAGGTGTGACTAAGGGCAATCCCAAAGCCTATGTCGTTGCGGCCAAGGTCAACGGTATGGCTGCCCCAACCGGCAAACAGGACGTCGACTGGGTCCAGTTGAAGGCTCTTACGGGCAACTTGGCGACTGAAATCTACCGTGTTGACACCCGCGGCGGACAACCACCCGCTTCTGTAAGCTTCATCTGCAATTTGTACGTCGGGTTCTGATTTTGTTGTAGTGCACCCCTGGAGTCAGCCAAGACATTGTTGTTAAATACGTCTCGAAGTACTGTAAGTCAATTGATTGATTGTCCCTCCTAGGAATATTTGGCTTATGGCCAATGGCAGGGCTTTTCGGTTCATCTCTTTGAAAATATCAGAATTTTGGGAAGTTAGGCACAATTTCTATGCCACTGTAGAACTTCGATCTGCCCTTGTTTGATAAAAGTCTTTCCCTGTATTGGTCGGTTCTCGGAACTGTCCTGTTTGTGGATGTTTGTAACATCGGATTATAAACCAACAAAACTCGCAACTGCTTTTCCTCCAGCACCAGTCCAAAAGCCACGAAGCTCATTCCGTACAGGATATCCCTTCGCACAGCATATCCTCCTTCATGAGCGGGCTAAGGTCTGAGCATTCTAATCTCCCTCGATCGACTCTTGCGGGGTCTGGCTGTAATTGGCCGAAGACATACCAGAAATACGGCGCGCCTCCTTCAGCTCTAAGATCCTTTCCTGGGGAGAGTACGGAGGAGGCGCGCCTTGAGATATGTCGTGGAGATCGGGCGCGTGATTGCTCTTCTGGTCACACCCAGTTCTACGTCGCGCGTCCTTCAGTTCACTTCGTGGCTCGTGGTCCTCGGACCACGCAACTCGATTCAGACTACTCTTGGACTGATGCTCCCACTTTTTGGAATCTTCATAACTTTCGCAGTTAACCCCTGCGTCTCGCAGTCACAATAGGTATGAATTCCGTTCATGTTTGTATCCTTACCTTGGTTTACACATTCTATGTAATGTAGCCGCGTTCGGGATGTAGGTTCGGGCAATGGCATCATACTTGGAACAGTTTACACTTTACCCGGACACAGTGACGGTAGATCAATGCTCTGAAGCTTGATAGTTATTCCGAAGTATATTTACCTCACCAATTGAGCTGAGTTTTCTCTCGTAGTCGTGACCCCCGTGTTATCTCCTACACAGGTCGCCGACTGAGTACTGGCCTCCGGATAATGTAGCGATGGTGTGATCGTCAACACGCTGACTGTGCTTAATGCTGAACAGTCAGCAGCGTTCGAAATTTGCCTAATGCAGGATTCCGAACGCTCCCCGGGCAACGTTAAAAAGGGACGATGAGCTGTTGAGGCAGGATGACAACTACACCCCCTCCGAAATGGCTCCCAATAACGTGAACGTGCCTGCGTCAAATGGCCCCTACTTCACTCCAGCCCAGGTCCGCCTTCCGGTACAGCCCTCTATCCCCAGCCCGACAGCAAGCCGATTCCCAAGCTCTTCCACCCTCTCAAGATCCGTGGCGTGGAACTCCAAAATCGGATAATAATGGTGCGCTCTAAGGCTCTCTTCAACAGTATCGATCCTCATCACAGAACGCGAATGCGCCCCTCCAGCTTTCTCCCCTCGGCCAATACTCTGCGAAAGACGGCTTCCTTCAGCCCTGGCACATGGCCCATGGTACGTTGCTCCATACTCGCCTTGTACCTAAGCGGCCTCTAATGTGGTTTCCACAGTCATCGGTATCTTCACCCGGGGCCCTGGTTTATCCTTCATCCAAGCCACTGCCGTACTGCCCGAAGGTCGCACCACGCCACGAGACGCAGGTATCTGGTCCGACGAGCACATCTTGCCCCTCGCCCGGATCATCGAATTCACGCACACGCAGGGGCAGAAGATCGCAGTGCAGCTCACCCATATAGGTCGCAAGGCATCCGGAGCTGCGCCTTGGATCAGCGGCGACGCGTTATCGTCTGAGGTTGGGGCAATGGCCGGACAACATTTGGGGCGCGTCCCCCATCCCGTACAGCGAGTCCATGGCGCAACCGAAAGCGCTCACGAAGGAGGGCATCTTGGGCATTGTGGAGGCATTCGTGGACCGTGCGAGAAGGGTGCTGAAGGCCGGGGCCGACGGGATTGAGATTCAGAATGCGCATGGGTACCTCCTGCGCTCGCTCTTGAGCCCTGTCAGCAACAAGCGCTCGGACGACTACGGAGGCCGCTTCGAGAACCGCACCCGGCTCACATTGAAAGTCGTTGACGCGGTACGCGCGGTGATCACCAAGAACATGCCTTTGTTCCATAGGTTCGTCTTTTCTACACTTTCTGATCGTACCAGACCTTACATCGGCTTCAGAATATCCGCTACGGACTAGCCTGGAGAGACCATGCCCAACGAGCCCTCCTGGACGTTCTCCTCACGCCCATCCTCTTCGAGCACGGCGGCGACTTCCTCGACGTCCGCTGGCAATAAGCACCCCGCGCAAAAGGTCAAGGCCGGCCCCGCATACCAAACTCGCAGAGGACGTGAAGCGTGCACTCCCCGTCAGTTATGGCCTCCTCGTCGGCTCAGTCGGCCAGGTCACTGACGACCATATCGCCCTAGGGATCTTGACAAGGGCCAGGCAGATGCTGTACTTGTTGGTCGTAGGTTCTTGAAGAACCTGGGGCTTGTATGGCCGTTTGCGGACGATTTGGGTATTCGGATTGGCTGGGGCTTTGTCGGGAGGGCGGTTCGGTCAACCCGCGCTTGCCAACAAAACGACTGTTGATTTGCTTCGGTCCTTAATTGCGTTTCCACTTCTCGCTAGCTAAATATTCTATGTACCTTCTTAGTCGATGTTATTGCTGAATTTTTGGTAGGCCTTGTTCTTTGGCTGTCCATCTAGTTGTTCCATCAGCTCCAGTATGTCATCCGACCGTGTTTGGAACCCTACTGTGGTCTAAACATGCTATGTAATATAGCCGCATTCGGGATGGAGGATCGACCTGTTTGCGAAGTTATATTTAGGTCATTACCCTCCTGTACCGATCTCAGGCAATGTGACCAAGTATTCCCACCTTACTAGCTGAGTAACATTTATTGGGTCCATTGCTATCGCGTGCCACTGTGAACCCGTTGTACGCGGGGTCCCTCGCCGACGGCTCAACTCTGGCCTCCCGATGATGCAGCGATTGTGTGATCGATCAACACGCTGACTGTGCTTGTGAACATTGCTTAACAGTCAGCCACCCTCATAGTCCGGCTAATCCAGGATTCCGAGTGCCCCCCCCGGAAGACGTATAAGAGGACAGTGTGCTGGGCAGGATGAGTCAACCACACCCTCCACCAAATGGCTCCCAACAACGTGAATGTCCCTGCGCCAAACGTCTCTTACTTCACGCCAGCCCAAATCCCGCCTTCCGGCACAGCCCTCGATCCGCAGCCCGATGGCAAGCCGATTCCCAAATTATTCCAGCCTCTCAAGATCCGTGGCGTGGAGCTCCATAATCGAATAATTGTACGCTCGAAATTTCTCTTGCCTCATATCATGCATCCTGATCAGAGATCACAAACGCGTCTCGCCACAGCTTTCTCCCCTGTGTCAATACTCTGCAAAAGATGGCTTCCTTCAGCCCTGGCACATGGCCCACCGTACGTCACTCCATACCCACCATCTACCAAAGCAGAATTCTGATATTTCATTACTCCAGTCGGGGGCATTTTCACCCGCGGTCCGGGCCTCTCTTTCGTCGAAGCCATTGCCGTTCAGCCCGAAGGCCGTATCACACCGCAAGACGCCGGTATCTGGTCCGATGAACACATCGAGCCCCTAGCCAAAATCATCGAGTTCGCGCACACGCAGGGGCAGAAGATGGCCATACAACTCGCACACGCAGGGCGAAAGGCGTCGTGCGCCGCACCGTGGATCAGCGGCGACACGCTGTCGTCGGAAGAAGTTGGTGGGTGGCCGGACGATGTTTGGGGGGCGTCCCCTGTCCCGTATAGTGAAGCGATGGCAACACCCAAGGAGCTCACGAAGGAACGTATCAAGGGGATCGTGCAGGCGTTTGTGGACGGTGCGAGAAGGGCGCTGAAGGCCGGGGCCGACGTGATTGAGATTCACAATGCGCATGGGTACCTCCTGCACTCGTTCTTGAGCCCTATCAGCAATAAGCGTACGGATGAGTACGGAGGCAGCTTCGAGAACCGCACTCGGCTTACATTGGAGATCGTGGATGCTGTACGCGCGGTGCTTCCCAAGGACATGCCACTGTTCCTCAGGTTCGTGTATTTTCCATTTTATGCTCCCTCTCAATTCTAACATCGAAGTAGGATATCCGCAACGGACTGGCTCGAAGAGAGCTTGCCCAACGAACCCTCCTGGACCTCTCAGGATACTGTCCGCCTCGCACCCATCCTCTTCGAGCACGGCGTTGACTTCCTCGATGTCTCCTCCGGCGGTAACCACCCGGCGCAGAAGGTCAAGGGCGGGCCGGCATACCAAGCTCGCTTCGCAGAGGACGTGAAGCGCGCCCTCCCCGACGGTCACGGCCTCCTCGTTGGGTCCGTTGGCCAGATCACTGACGGCCACATCGCGCAGGGTGTCCTGGACAAGGGCCAGGCTGATGCAGTCCTCGTCGGTCGTGGGTTCCAGAAGAATCCTGGTATTGTGTGGGCGTTCGCAGACGATTTGGGTGTTCAGATTCAGCAGGCAAATCAGATTCGCTGGGGCTTTGCTGGGAGGGCCATAAAAGCGTCTGGCGGTGATGAACAGAAAAAGTCTGCTTTGTAAATCCTTTCCGGCGTGTTAGCGCCCCATTGTACTAATACCGACTCTATAGACCCGGTGCCTTAAGAAATATACCATAGAGCCATGGTACAGTAGACCAATGTCCGTCTCTTCTGTAATGTAAATCTATATTACACAATTATACAACAACACATTCATTTTTACTGTTGCCTACACTTTCCTCAAGGTCTCAAGGGCTCGAGCTTGTCCGAGTTCGGGGTTTTCACCGCCCTCCCTTTGAACCCCCATCCAATCTGGTTCGGAAGCTTAATCTCGGTGTTCACGTCCTCCGCGAATGCCCACACCGTACCAGGATTCTTCTGGAACTGGCGGCCTACGGAAACCACATCCGCCTGCCCCTTTTCCAGAATCTCCTGCGCCGTGT
Source organism: Lyophyllum decastes (assembly GCA_025854295.1). Taxonomy (NCBI): domain Eukaryota; kingdom Fungi; phylum Basidiomycota; class Agaricomycetes; order Agaricales; family Lyophyllaceae; genus Lyophyllum; species Lyophyllum decastes. The sequence goes on from CP107709.1 coordinate 970,411, forward strand.
GTCCGTTCGTAATGGCACCGACGGAGCCGATTACCATCTTCATTCCAGGATCGAGGGACGCCTTGACGTCATGTGCGAAGGGAGCCTGATACGCGGGACCGCTGATGATCCTTTGCTCGGGGTGGTTACCACCAGTCGAGACGTCAAGGAAGTCGACGCCATGATCATGGAGGATAGGTGCCAATCTGATGGTATCTTTCGACGTCCAGGATTCCGTCTCGGGGAAAACTTGCTCCAGCCAATCAGTAGCAGATATACTGAGGTGGTAAGGTTGATATATAAACCAAGGTAAATAAAAAACTCTTCGCACCGAAGGAAAAGTGGCATGTCGGCTGGAATAACGCCTCGCACGGCGTCAACAGTCTCGACGGTCAGTCTGATACGATTCTCAAAGGGTCCACCATACTCATCCGTGCGCTTATTTGCCGCAGGGCTGATGAACGAATTTAGTAGGTACCCATGCGCGTTATGGATCTCAACGACATCAAACCCCGCTCTCAGCGCCCTCTTCGCGCCTTCCGCAAACGCAATCTTGACCTTTGCAATGCCCTCCTTCGTCAGCTCCTTCGGCTGCGGATACGTGTCCTTCCACTTCACCGCAGACGGGGCCCACACGTTGTCCGGCCACCCGCCGACCTCCTCCGACGCCGTCTCGTCGCCCCCGATCCACGGCGCGACCGTCGATGCCTTGCGCCCCGCGTGCGCGAGCTGCAGCCCGATCTTCTGCCCCTGCGAGTGCGCAAACTCGACGATCTCGGCGAGCGGCCCGATGTGCGCGTCGGACCAGATACCCGAATCCTGTGGTGTGATGCGGCCTTCGGGGAGGACGGCGGTGGCCTCGACGAAGCTGAGGCCCGGTCCGCGGGTGAATATTCCGCCCACTGAGGCGGGGGGCGATCTGTGAGTGAATTAATAAAGAGAGCGTGTACATACGGTGCGCCTTATGCCACATGGTCAATTTTCCCCCGTCAGCCGAAAACTGACACAATGGGGAGAGCTAAATCGCGAAATCCAAGCATCAGTTTGAGCGGGACCGGCAAGACTGGGCGGCAGAGCGCACAAAGATTCTGTTATGGAATTCAACGCCGCGTATCTTGAGAGGCCTAAAGAGCTTCGGGATGGGGCGGCCATCGGGTTGGGGATCGAGCGCGGTTCCCGCTGGCGGGATCTGGGCGGGCGTGAAGTAGGAGATGCCTTCGGCGCGGACGTTGACGTTGTTGGGCGGCATTTAGAAGGATGGGTCTGCGGGTGCGCATGACGTCACAGGGCCTATTTGTGTCGGCATGACATCGTTCGTCTATTTCCGATTCGGAATGCCCTGGAAACGGATATCGGAGGAAGAGAACGCAGGGTTCGAACAAGTCTACAAGCGGTCAACTTATTATTGGACCCAGATCCTAATAGCGGCCAAGTAAACGTGATAACCACACAGACAAGGTCCAAGGTCGATAGTCCATTGCTACAGAACTGCGAACAGTTGACTACCGAACCAAGAATAAATAAAAACAGCAACGATGTGGGGCAAGAGTAAGTACGAGTACATATCAATCACAGATAGTTGTACAAATTTCACAATAGCGCGGAAAGCAACCAGAACCAAGCTAGTTATAGAACGAAGGGGCTGGGAGATAACGGATGATGGATAGTGGTGGACAGCGGATGGGGAAGTAACTTGGAAGTTGATATACAGGGTTGGCATGGGTGGATCGGGGCAGGTAAAAGTACAGGTACAAGAGAAGTAGCATAGGGCATTCAGACAGATCGGGGTGGGGCATGAAGGGATGGGGTGGAAAGCCAGAACACGCGAATGGGCACGCTACGTCTAGATAAGTAGAACCAATCACAAACTGGGAGAGGATGAATAAGAGCCATATTGACGTATAACGAAAAATAAGAGTCTCCGAGGGTCATTTGACACTGACAACAGGGTCTATAGTCCTGGTTTACACTTTATCGTCGTGCACCGGTGTGACTGTAGGCCCGGTTATAGGTCAAAAAGCCAGCGGACACCCGCACACGGTCCTCCGAGTCTGGGATCCGCGTCCCTCCAGACAGGACGGCGGACGTCGGGGTCGGGAAGGGGCGCGTGTCGAGGGCGGTCGACCGTGGGTCGTATGTTGTTGGGGGGACGGCAAAAACCGAGTGAGTGAGTGAATGGGGGCGAGGAAGCGAGCGTGTTTGATTGGTGGCGGAGGGGAGGTGGAAACATCCATCGGCCATTGCCAATTGGGACCCTAGTGGGAATACACGAGGTCGCGGAAATTAAGATATCACGCCCCAAAGAGCATTAAGAATTATATTACACTTACAAAAAAAGACATAAAAACGAAACAACGGGCGGGCGCGGAGGTGGGGTAAAACGGGGATCAAAAACAACACACACGTCAATAGGCTTCGGCCATGGTCGTAGCAGCAGGGCCTGGGCCAGCGCCTTCTTCTTCACCAGCGCTCAGTCCCGGTCCCGCCTCATCAGTGTTCTTGGGCGCTTTGGCGCGTTTCGCTTTCTTGGGCTTCTCCGCACCAGCCTTCGGGACACGCCCGCGCTTGCCATTTGTGGCGCCGTTCTTAGGGACCACAGTGGCGGCGGGCGCCGCGTTTGCGTCGCCATTGGTAACACTGGCCACTTCGCTTGGAGACTTGGCAACCCCAACCGGGTCCCCTGCGGTCGCAATCACCGGCGGCGGGGGCATCTGGGATTGAGGTTGGGACTGAGCTGGGGCTGGGGCCGGAGTACCCTGCGGTTGAGGCTGGCCCTGCGCCTGCACCTGAGGCGGGGGCTGCGCATACGGATATGGCATCGGATACGGGTATGCATGGGGGTGGACCGCATGCGGCTGTGGCGGGCCATGCATGAACCCAGGATAAGGGAACGGTGGATATGGGCCCGGCATCCAATAATTCGGAGGCGGTCCGCCAGGGTGAGGAGGGGCGCCACCTTCCACGGGGGGCTGGCCGTCATGTGGGGGCGGAGGCATGAACCCGGGTGGGGGGTAGAACATCGGGTAGAAGCCCTCGCCATGGACGAACTGAGCTTGCATGGGGGGAGGAGGCGGGGGAGCTTGGCCCTGGGCGGCCTGAGCTGCTGGGGGTGGAGGTGCGGTGGGCGTGGTGGCTGCCGCGCTGCTCGGTCTCCAGCCGCCTACGGCGCTCTCTGCTGGGGTGGGCTCTGAGGGAAGCAGGTGAATCAGTTACTAAGCCGTGCGGGGATAGGCCAGGTCTCACCTGTGAATGGAGCAGCGGCCTCATCGGGGACCTTGTTCTTGCGCTTGTAGGGGCCGCGTTTGATACCCTTCTTTCTCTCCTTACGATGGCCGTCGACGCAGGTCTCCGAGATATTATACTTGACACAGCGCTCGCAGGGCCGGCGCTCATCACAGCGCTTGCACGCCGTCGCACAATTCGTGCACTACCAACGATATAAGCCGGTGACGAGATCACGTCTTAAGAAGCCCGCTTACCGCCAACTTTACCTGCTTGCGCTTCGCACGCGTCATGTGCGAAGGCAACTGCCCATTCTGCGTCTGGTTATTGTACGCTATCAACAGTGCTCAATCAGCAACGCCCGATGTGAAAATTTGTTGAGTTATTTTGCCTTGCCCACCTTGCGTCTGAGCCGGGTAGTAGAGCATCCCAGGCGGGGGTTGGAACATCATGAAGCCCGCGGGCCCACCGCCGTTCTGACCATTTTCACCGCCGGCATTGCTCTCTGCCGGAGGAAACGGGAGATACGGGTATTGTCCAGTTGGAAGGCCGGGAGTGGAAGGGGCCATATGATGATGGAGATAGTCAAGTGAGCTCGGCAGGAACGGAAGGGGCTGCTCAACGAGGATAATGCAGGGACGAGGCTGATGGTGCTGGTGGTGGTGATGACAATGATGATGAGGTGGCAGTCCTCAACGGCGGCGGCGGGGGATCTGGGCGCATCGAAGGCATGTTATGAGCACCAGTACAAGATTGTGGATTGAGAAAGAACGCAGGCGCAAGAGCGGGATGTGGACCAAAAGCTCACTCCGACTTTCCGATCTCGTCGCCGCTCAGAACTTGCTTGAGGGTCCGCTCTGGCCTCAAAGCGCCGTTGTCGGGACCAAAAAACGGTGTCTAGAAACGCGCTACGTACCGTGCTATGCTATGGGGCCTGCAGAGACTTGCTGCTGGCTGGAGAATACGAGACGGCTGAGGAGAAGAGGGCGGCGAGGAGCTGTTGAGAGAGAGAAAGCTACACGTGCGAACAAACCGAACCTTAATCCCCTGGCCCGTGCGCTAACAGCCATCAATCCCTGCCTGGCTGTTCCCTCCGACGATTCTGTCCTTGCCGTTGTCTGCACTGCCATCTGGCCAGGCTAAAGCCCTGCAGTGTACAGGACCCTTGAGGCTGCAAACTGCCGCTGTCGGTCTCGAGAACTTTGTTTTCTTTGTAACCAGTCGCCGCCCCAACTCGTGTGACTCCGCTTGACCACCTTGATCATAATATCTTCCTCCCTCTCCCTCGTCTCGTCTATTGCTTTTATCACACTCGATCGCACTCGCCCCGTCGAGGGGATCGCCTCCGCACCAATTTCGGTCAAAACCCCTCGACCCGTGGTCCAACAATGAACCGTTTCATCAAACCTCATTGCAAATCTCATGTCCTAAATCTCTCCACCTCTCCGTTCTAATCCCGGACTTCGACGGCAGTCGACATGTTCGCGGACTATAAACGGTGCTCGTGTTGTGATGTGCATCCCAAGAATACTCCCTCCTCTGTCAAAAGTCGCCCTACAGACATGCATTATGCAAGTCATTCTCCCAGGAATATCTCCTAGTCGGATCCCACCTATCAGCGCACTGCTTCTCATGACGAGAACAGCACTGAAGCATCATTCCTGGGTTGATACGATACGGTATGACATCGTTCAGCTGATCACTTGGCCTTTCCATCGGACTCCTCGACGGCCCCGGACTTGTCCCGATGTCGGGATGTTGACAATGATCTTTCCCTGCTCGAAACATTGATATCATCGGTCGTTAACGCTTATCCCCACCTTAATTATCCGGCAACTCCCTGCGCATTTGCTCATTGTGTATCTGATCATGTTCGACCACGCATGTCACCACATGTACAGCGACCCTCGCGATCAGATTGGCGCCCTCCAAAAAGTTTATCAAATCTCCTTGTTGAACGCCTGCTGACTTTCCCCAGCACCTCTTGCCACGTTCGGATTCATGATTGGCTGACCCTCCGGCGGAACTAGCAATAAAACAAGTACATTATGCATGATGTGATAGACGCCATACATTGCCGGCTTTTCCGACATATTATAGTAATACAACAAATTCGTTTGAAAGTACTTCGTTATCGTACACACCTCGCTTTCAGCTTCGACCGCCTCAGAATATGGCTCTTTGCTTTTCGGGATCCGTCAGAGGAACGTACTGTATTTGGCACTCTCGTCAGTAACACCCGCAGAAGAAGGAAAGAAAAGACGACACACCGATACGCCCATGACCTGTGTGCTGCTCACGTTCCCCTCTGCGTCCTTGTCATAGTGTTGGATGTATTGCATAGCCGTGCCCACTGGGACGAACATGCGTCCAGGGCTCGCGAGCTGCTCAAGGAGCTCTGTCGGCTTGCCAGGCGCTGCTGCCCCGACGTGGATTGCATCGTACGGACCTACCAAAGCAAAGGTTATAGCCGCCCAGACGCATACACAACCCCGCAGCCTGCTCACCTGCGCTCGGATAGCCTGCACCGGGCCGTCAAACCGGAATAAGCTCTGCCAGCGCCAAAACCATTAAACAAAAACGCACCTTTACGTCCGTCCCCAGTGATCATAATAATCCGCCCTCTCTCTATAGCCTCCCCAAGCCCGTCCTTCTTCAGATTATCCACTGACCACTGCACGAGCTCCGGGATGTGGTCGATTCCGACAATGGTGCCCGTTGGCTCGGTGAGGTGGTGGAAGACTGCGCAGAGGTAGCCGGAGCCGCTGCCGACGTCGAGCACGCGCGAACCGGGGCGGAGATGTGGTAGGAGGTGCTCGGCGGCGTAGGCATGCTGTGCGGGTGCGGGTGTTAGTGGTTAGAGCTAGTGTTGAGTGGGAGAGCCGAGAGCCGACCATGTGTGGGGCGCTAATCGTTGCGCCGTACCCGATTGGCCTAAGCAGGCGTTACAAATTGGTGAGGGTACCGTGCATGACAGAGTGACTGACGTACTGTGGGGAGTCTTGGTATGCGCTCTCTGGGTGCACGGCGTAGTTAGCGCGGTCGACGGACTCCATCGCCTGGGAACACCGATTACACGGTTGAGACATGGGTGATGCATCATGGTAGTGTGAACATTGCTCCTGCTTACCTTGGCGACCCGCTCGTTGTGCAAGATGCCCGCATTGGACATGTTGGAGATGAGTTCCTTGTTGGACCGTCCGCTGCAACGCCAGGCCATGATGAACGTTAATACTTGGATGAAGAAAATGAGACCAGCGGCGGCGGTCGTTAGGCTCGGATGTTTCAGAGGGATGGTGGTGGTTGTGTAAGGTGAGGAGTTGGTTTACCGTTAATTGTGAGTTATCTGGTGAGACTCCGCCTTATATACGGTATGTTTTTGTTGACTTATTAGTGTCCACAGCGAGTTATCAGAAGGTTATCTTATCAGAATTTCTGACACCTGGGCCTATGACGTAGGAATCTATTCTATAATGCCCCCGTGCAAGACGTCTGCAGGCATTGTGATCATTATCAAGGGAACGTTGCGGGCACACTAGAATACTAACGGTTTCCATGCAGCTTTCGCCCTCTGGCCGCAAGCTTCTAGGGCGGTGCCAAGGCCTGGGCGAAACGCCGAGCCCCGCCTCGCATCGAACGTGCTTGAATTTGATCGAGCCAATGGTGGCGGTGCAAGGCTTGGGCGATTTTTCAACATGACAGGATTACTCCAGGAATCTGTGTCTTTCTTCTCCCCGCCCTCCTGCTTACTTTACCACCCTCGTGTAATACCCCCCTTTTCACTCTACTATGGGTCTTGGGACTGCCCAGACCCCCGTGGGTGTCCTTCTGATAACCGTTTTCAATGTGAGTGCCATTTTGTTAAGCGAGGCACAGTCGTTTAATCATGCCGTGACGCGGGATAGTCCATCCTCGAGGTCTTTTGGTTATGTCTTGCGGGCTACATTCTCGCATGGCACAGTATTCTTGATAAAGGAACGCAAAAGGTGCGTGCGGATCACTGTGGTTGTGGTCATGAGCCCTCGCTGATGTCGGCTTTGTTCAGAAAATCAACCGCGTCAATGTATCCCTATTCACCCCGGCACTCCTCTTTTCCAAGGTTGCCTTCTTTTTGACGCCGCGTGTGTTTTACTACCCTTTAGATACAGACAGAAAGGCTAATGAGTGTGTACATCAGAGAAAATGCGAGAGCTATGGGTCGTCCCCATCTTTTTCGTGCTCGTCACCACTGTATCTGCGACGGTGGCCTTTACCCTTGGTTGGATCTTTCGCCTGAAGAAATCGCAAAGGTATGCGATTCCGTCGCAGCCTTACTCTTAGCCGTTCTAACGTTTAAATCTCTACCAGGAGCTTCGCCATGGCGGCAGCGATGTTCATGAACTCCAACTCGCTCCCGATTGCGCTCTTGCAAAGCCTCGTCGCGTCGGTACCCGGACTCAAGTGGGGCAAGGATGACAACAAGCACGCCATGCTTGGCCGCGCTCTGACCTATCTCGTCCTTTACAGCACCCTTGGTATGATGGTACGTGGCGTCGTCACATTCCCCGATCTATTTAGAATAATCTCTTTCCCTAAACAGCTGCGCTGGAGCTATGGCGTCAAGCTTCTCTCCCAAGCCGACGACCCCGAGATCGCCGAAACCACCATCAATGAAACTACGCCCCTTCTCGGGGATCACGTACAGGACGTCTCCACATCCACCTTCGTCGCGGAGCTCGGCGACCACCCCCGCCCCAGCCACCAACAGACTATCTCCGCCCCACCCCCCGCCGGCGCACCACCTACTACAAGTCCTTCCCCAACTCACCGGACCAATCTCAAACACACCTCCCCCGCACCGAATCCGATACCTCCCTCCTCGCCTCCTCCGTCGAACTCCCCACCCCGACTCCCTCCACCGTTTTCGACACCGAAGACACCGATGAAGAAGGCGAAACGGTCGCCCGTGCCCACTCCCCGCTTCCCCTGCACGTCACTCCGCCGCCGGCGGCCCCTTCCCGACCGGCCCCCAGTGCTTTCCGCCGGCTCAAACGCCGCCTGCGCCGCTTCTGGGTGGCTCTCAACGACTTCATGACCGCGCCGATGTGGGCGGCGCTCCTCTCGATCCTCGTCGCGAGCATCCGTCCCGTTCAGCATGTGCTTGAGACGCACATTCTATCCGTGAAGGGTGCAGTTACGTCTGCTGGGAACGTGTCCATTCCCCTGACGCTCGTCGTGCTCGGGGCGTATTTCTATTCCGCCCCGACGACGGAGAAGGGTAAGAGCATCGGAGCGGTGGAGCGGTTTGGGAAGAGGGTCAAGGGCTTTTTGAGCTTTGGGAAGCGCGGAGCCGGGGCGGAAGGAGAAGAGAGGGAAAATGGGTTTGGGAATGGGAATGAGAATGGATACGGGAACGGGAACGGACAGAGGATACGTAGGGAGAAAAGTACAGGGGAGACGAAGACGGTGGTTATTGCCATACTGTCGAGGATGGTTATCACGCCGATCCTGTTGATCCCTGTCGTGGCGTTGTCGGCGAAGTATGACTGGCAGAAGGTGTTTGAAGAGTGAGTTTTTCTTCCTCTTCCACTCATGTCGTCACTTGCTGTCCCGGGCTGATGCCTGCTTCCCTTCACCAGCCCCGTGTTCGTGCTAGCGAATGTCCTGCTAGTGTCGGCTCCACCCGCGTTAACCCTGGCTCAGGTAAGTGACTGTGTACCTTCTCTCTCGAATTTCTATCGCTGACGTCCCATGTTTTTTTTTATGTAGATTACACAAGCCGCCTCGGGTGACGCATTCGAACGCCTCATCAGCCGCACCATTTTCTGGTCGTACTGTGTTTTGACACCCCCCGCCATGGTGTTCTACGTCGTCGTGGGCCTCGTTATTGCTAGACTCTGATTGTATGCGGCTGCTTGGGTGCACTATACACTTCCTCTCCTTTCTTGATTTTATTTTGTTGTTAGACTTCGGTTGGTCAATTGGGTAATACGACCTTGTGTAGCATAGCTTTGATTTTGGCGATACATTGCATGAACGCTATTTCAGGGAGATGGTGGGAGACATGCATAAATCGATCAGTTGTCATCATTTCGATATTCATCCTTGCCGCACACGCATATGGTACATACATACCACGGCTCCTCTTTAATCTATTGATCCACTCCAATTGAAAATATAAAGACCGTCCGCCCGACAGCCGCTACGATACGCGGTATGCCCCTTAGGGCCAAGAAATCAAAATCCTGGACGAGATGCGGTCGCGGAAGGATATTGAAGACCGTTGGCTGAGCTTGAAGGTAATTGGTGTTATGCACATGGATGATGGCGCCTTTACCCGGTAATTGCGTGGAAATAGCGAAATAGTCAGGGTACGTAGGACACCACCTGAGATCAAAGTTCGACAAAATGTCTTGATGAGGCACTAGAGGGCGAAGACGGTATACCTAAATCTATGTCCGCCTTCTGGGAAACTTATACCAGAGGCGTATGGCTTGCCGCCACGGAGGTTCGAAATGTCCCAGATAGAGAATTTGGATCCGTATACGCCACCTATTCTGAACGAAAGTGAGCCCAAACAATATCGTGGGGTGGTCAGTACCTACATGTCGGTAGTATCTCTCCGCCAGTCGACCGACCCAACCCAATGCCTTGACAAACCCATCAAATGATCCGAAAGTGCAGTTGGCTCCACCAGCTCGATGAGACTCGAATGCCTCCAGCTGTCCTGACCGATATCCTGAGGGTCGGATCGCCAGTCCGTCAGAAAGATAGACCCGCGGCAGTCTGAGACGAGGAACTCCTTGCTGGTGGACGGGTGGGAGCTTATGGATGTGAGGGGGTGGGGTAAGGGGATGACGTAGGCCGTAGGTTGGGGCCGATCTGAAAGGAAGGGTGTTTCGTTTTCGTTGATGGCCGGGGAAGGTGCGTGGGACGATACGTCGATGGTGGGGTGGAGGTCCCATACCATGAGCATCTTGTCGTCTGTGCAGATGGAGACGTTGATATAGGGAGGAAGGAGAGTAGGGTTGCCTACCTGAAACGGTTGCAACGTATCGCGTACTGTCCTCGCTGCGTCCGCCACAGAAGGTCATGTCGTTTATTTTGGCGTGGTGGCCACTTAGTCCGCCGCCGAAGGGGAAGATGGATTCGCCGTCCTTAGATGATTTTGTGAGGAGATGCAGCCCAAAGTCTACGCCAGCGACCGCGAGCCTATACAGGGTGTAAACGACAGACGAATAACGAGTAACAAGGAACGAGAAACGCACTCTATATGCCAATTGTCGCTCGACGACGGCGACACGGTAAGCGGCGACCATGCTAGGGCCGTTGTGCGACAGCCAATGTAGAACGAGGTGAGGATCTGGCAGGCAGAATCTGTCTGGACTGGTATGGTTATTTAAACGAGGCGAGGGGGGACGGGGGGACACGTACGATGAGGAGGACGTCGACGGAGTGCTCGGCGGCAATAGCGATGAGATCTGTCGCGTCGTCATTGTAACAGCAGCGGACGGCGTCGACGCGGGTCGGGTGGTGGTGTTGAAGATCCATGGTCACATGATGCGCGTTTGAATGGCAAACACAGGTTTAGTTTTTGACGCCCAAGGCAGTGCCGCATCTCAATTCTTGCCAATTTTCTGTTCGACAGTGGACACGCAGAATGGCAAGCAGAATGCTACCCCGCTCATTCGGAATCAATGGAGACCAACGCTGCAGTAGCCTCGTCAATGCCGTTGATTTTTAGAACACTTTGTAGTCTATCGGCGACTACCCCGCTGTCTTTCATTGACAGCGTTCGGATTTCTTTCGCCGTCGCGCCAGTTGAGGCGGCCTCCCCTTACCGCATCCGATCCTGGCCGACCTGGACGCGAGTTACGGGGGCATCAGCCCGTCTAAAGAAACCAGGAAAACGGGATGGCAGATTCTATGATTCACGACACAGGATGTCATATGTGGCAGCTTTTCATACCTGCTGTCCCAGGAATTTTGCAGTGACGTACGGTTTCACAAAAGTATGTTTTTTAATCTATCCACACCAACGTACACTAAGGGAGTGAATCGCGGCAGCTCAATAACACTCGGAATAACACTCGGTGAAGTCCCTGATTCCCAGTCAAAACCGGTTCTAATTCATATCGCTGATATTCGTTGATATTCGTTGATACCCGACCTTCCTCGATCCACAATTTTGCAATATCGAAGGTATTCGCCAATTTGGCCGTTTTCTAGATCTTCCTCGATTTGCTCATATCTCCCTAGATCCGCTTTTGACTGGGCCTGATTCCTTGGAGGATATATTCGTACCCTCAGGGAATGCCTTTTGCCAAGGGTTCTATCCGTACTATCACTGATGGGGTGCTTCACCACGTTTTTTGATTCCTCGATAACCATTGCTCTGCTTCAGAGACCATAATGATGGCCTATACCAATCGAAAGCTTGACTTCTTGGCTTTCTGGATCTCTAATTATTACTGCGAAAGTTGAGGAAGACGTGGAACGAATGTCGGTGGAAAAAGGACCTAGTGTTTCACCACACTGTCACGCTCAGGTCACGGTGATCTCAGCGTCAGCACTATGCCAATTTCGGTTGATCCCGAGCCCCGAATGGCAGGACGGAGTGCAAACCGTCATGCTCAGAGCCCTCAGATTGCCATCCTCCAGTGACGGTGCTTTGCTGGCCCGGAGATTGTGCAGACCTGCACAAATATACAATTCATGGTTCCACACAAAGTTTGAGCATGATTGTCCAAGTTCTCACTTCGTCAGATCTAAAAAACATAATTTTGGATGCTCGAACCATCTCCTGCCATCCTCAGTGCAGTGATAAAAACACAGAAAAATGGAAACAAGGACTACATATGTGTACTTGCATTCAGATCCAGAATATCCAGGTGGTTGGGTGATGTGTTGTGGAAAGAGAGTGTTATCAGTGGTGTGGTGAAACACTGTCACCGTGGTGAAACACCCCATCAGTGGAAAACACGGAGACCCTCAACCGTAGCAATGATCATCAACGCAAAATGGGCGCTGCTGCCTATGACCATGTCATCAGTCTCTTTGATCGTTTGATCCGTCGCACTGTGACCGCTTCAAGGGCAGGCTGTTGCTGTTACTCCAATAGCAATGCCAACGGCGGCTCTAGCCCTGCAGATATAAAGTCTGTCGGGTGTGGATCGTCGCGCGTTGGACCACTGCCATGGCCACCAACAGCTCGGTAATTCAGGCTCAACAGCTAAACCCATTGACGCCAATGGCATTCTTACCTCCTGATGCCGCGTATCAGGCGACAATTGCAGCGTACGTCATGGTGGGATCGGTCGGGGTAAGTGTCGACCTCAGTACACACATACCTCTCTTAATCCAGGCGTACAGGCGTTGATCTGGGATATAGTCACGAACGTTGACAGCGACTATCAATTGCTGTTCCGCCATAAAATCACCGTGCCCACGGTAACATATTTTCTATCGAGGTTAGCCACTTTTCAAGCTGTAATGACATATACCAACGTCCAGAAAAGGACCAGCGTGTTGGTCTACGTGTTGATGAATGTCATCTTCCAAAGTGAGCCAGCCTTTCCGCGTGTGTGGCCTGAGGTCACTGATGTGTTGACTGTAGCCGCCGCACTTCCTAACTGTCAGATTATCAAAAAGACTGTCTGCGTTTTATACCATGCCGCGTTCTCCTCCACATCACTTCTTTTCTTCCTACGCGTCCGCGCGGTCTTCAATCGCGATAGAATCGTGGTAGCCGTTTTCTTTGTTCTATGGCTGGGTGTGCTCGGAGGATCTCTCACCGTAGCCACCGTCGGCAATGCCGTACACCTTGGCCCCACTCAATATTGTCGTGCGACAGCCCTCAAGCGATATGCCAGCGCAGCTCCTATCACATTTGCCGTCAATGATACCTTTGTCTTTCTCGCCATTTCATGGCGTTTATTACAGAACGCTGCAGTTGATCCTAATCGCAAGCCGAGCTTTACGTCAATGGTTTTCGGAGGATATCTCCCGGCATTCACCAAGGCCCTGCTACAGGATGGCCAAGTCTATTATCTGTATGCTTAATTGTCTAGTTAAAATTACGTATTCTAATTGTTCCAAACCGAACGCAGCGTCTCCGTCACGAGCAATTTGGTCGTTGCAATCGTCACTTGGACCCGTGCTGTGCCTCTCCAGTACCGACTGATGTTCACCGTATTCAACGTGGCGCTGACGAATATGATGGCTTGTCGGGTATACCGTCATACCAAGTTCGGCGACTTCAGAGAAGAGACCATCTCCACGAGATGGATCGCATCTCAGCTCGGGCGGTTTGACGCTGAGGCTGCTCTGGGGTCTAAATCGCCAGCCATGCAGTTCGCCCACCCCACAGGGACCGACGCTTCCGAGCCAAATATCGACACCCGACGAGCGTCCAGAGAGGAAGTTGAAATCACACACAAGGTTTCTTTGGCAGACACCCGAGACGTCCATCGCATAGGGAAGCTCCAGATCGGAAGGATCTGAGGATAACTGCGAAGTAGCCCTTTCCACCTTCGTGTGTGTTAACGCTTTCCAATGCGTACAGTCATCTTAGTGTAACTTCATCAGGTACAAGCTCATAATTTATTCTTAACTGTTATTTTCCGTTTCAGACCGCTTTTTTCTCGGTGAATTGCACACGATAAGAATTTCTCGAGATTGTCCGTGTTCGCCATCCGCCCATCATCAGCACCCACAATACCAACTAAGCGGCTCCTGAGCCCATGATTCCAGACCAGTACATCGATCACAGGTCAGGATCGCACAGTGTCTACTGTTCAAATCACAGGACTTATCAAACCTACCGGAACATTCAACGCGGAGTCGACTGATACATTCGCCAGCCATTCCCTTCATTGCTGAGGTTCGCGCCACTTCCATCCCGCTGGGTCGCCGACCTCGAAAGTACGGAACGAAGCACGCCAATTGCTTGTCCCGTTGGGGACAACCTTCAGGCCGAGGAAGCGAAAATTTGCCTAGACGTTGGGTTTCTGTGACTGGATTGGTGCTACAACGTGCTGCCGCTGTGAGCTTATGAAGGATGCGAATTTGCTGGTGGGCCGAGACCGCATCAAGCATATGGCGATGCACACAACTTCCACCCCACCTCGAATGTTCGCTTCTTCCGCGCTCGCGGCTTAAAGTTCATCCCTCACCACGGACTTCTGACCATGATCCGTTTCACAGGGGATCCAAAATTATCTACCCGTTCTTGTATTGCAGTAACTCGGCACTTCCTGATAGCGAATCCCCCGCCTCACAAGCAGCACAGCTTCAATGTAGGGGTCCTAAATTTTCACTGATTCCTGCATCATTTGATCAACAGGCCTTTCAACGCAAATAAACGGCTCGAATCGAATCGCGAGACACGGATCTGGATTGGACCCATCTTCATCAAGTTCATGGTGAGTTGATCATGTCAATACGTGTTCTGGCACCAAAAATACTGGTGCCTGTGATGAAGAAACCCCACAGTGGGAAAAAGAACGCGAGGCTGGAATGCAACTGCCAAACCGGGGTATATTCGGTATGCTGCACCCATCATCAGAAAGCGCAAACATAGTGCTGAGAACATGGTAGGAAGGATATCAAGATCATGATTAGAATAAGATTGGAAAATAGGATACCACCGTGAGTAGGAGTGTGTATGCATACCATACCGTTGTGTCCAACCACGACTCAGGATTATTAGAGCATTCGGCCTTCGCATCCTTAGCAAAAACTATATCGGTACGTTACGGGTTATTCGTTCGATCCTCTAAACTCGCATGTCAGTTTCGTATCCTTTGAGGCATATGTGCTAGTAGTGACTGAACTGGTGACCGTTTGTAGGTCCACCTCGACATAAACCCCAGTGGACAAAAAAAACTTCCGGTTCCGATGAAGCACACCTTCCTCTTGCATTGCATTGCAGTACCGCCATCTATGATTGATTCATGTTTGTAGCTATCCACGCTCTGTACGAACATCGATCGTCGTACTGCGATCGGTACTCTGAGTCTGATATTCAGGTTTCTAGATGGCGGTGTATTACATGCACCTATAAGCATTCCGGGGATTATAGAAACCTGTTGTCGAATCAACACCATGACCACCAACAGCTCGGCAATTGAGGCTCAACAGCTAAACCCGTTGACACCGATGGGGTTTTTGCCTCCGGATGTAGCGCACCAAATGACAATTGCAGCCTACCTTGCGGTCGGCTCAGTAGGGGTGATTGTCAACGCCAATTCTTTCGCTTTCATAACTGAACCTGGTAATTCTATAGGTTTTTATTTGGGACATTCTCAGCAATGTCGGCAGTGACTACCGACTGTTGTTTAGGCATAAAATAACGGTACCGACTGGGGCATATATCCTATCAAGGTCAGCCATTCTCGAGGGTCTAAAACGGATTTACTAACACGGTTGGAAAGGGCAAGCGTTTTAGTTTTCGTTGTGCTGGGTGTTCTGTTTCAAAGTGAGATTGCTGTCGGCGTCAGAGGACCAAAGGTTGCTGACTTGTAAGTTGTAGCTGCCCCCCTTTCGAACTGTCAAGTCATCCAAAAGACCATTTGCATACTATATCACATCGCATTCTCCTCTACATCATTTCTTTTCTTCCTACGCGTACGCGCAATCTTCAACCGCAACAGATATGTTGTGGCCTTTTTCTTCCTCCTCTGGCTAGGGGTGCTCGGAGGCTCTCTCACTGTAGCCACGGTTGGCCACGCTGTGCACCTTGGCCCCACTCGGTATTGCAGTGCAACTGAGTTCAAATCATATACCAGTGCGGCTCCCATTACGTTTGCCGTCAATGACACTTTCGTGTTTCTTGCGATCTCGTGGCGGTTACTAAAGAACGACGGCGGTACTGCCGACTGCAAACGGGGTTTTAAATCAACGATTTCCGGAGAATATCTTCCGACGTTTTCAAAAGCCTTGCTGCAGGATGGGCAGGTTTACTACTTGTGAGCTTTGTTCTCAACTTGATGCAAGATCTGATCCTTGAACCCAAATGCAGCGTCTCCGTCACTGGCAACACATTTGTCGCAGTTATAACTTTGGTCACTGCTGTACCTCTCCCGTACCGACTGATGTTCACTGCGTTCAACGTGACGTTGACGAACATGATGGCCTGCCAGGTATACCGCCACACTAAGTTTGGCCACTTCAGAGAAAAAACCATCTCTACGACCTATAGCACATTTCAAAGCCGGCGTCGGGCCGAGAATGGCGCAGGCCTTGTATTGCCACATTCGCAATTTGGGTCACCCCACGATGCACATGCATTTGTGACCTCGCAGCAGATGTCCTTACAGGAGGCCTCAATGACCGACAAGCTCTCCTCTCTCGGTTCAGTGAACCATAACGTAGGTGTTCATCGTCCGGGCCTCGTCTACATTACCCCAGGCGGGTCAGTGAATCATTATGCCGTATAGCACTGCTGGTCGGCATCACCATTTACGTTGTAGCCTGACTATACAGGGTTGCGTAGATACGATTAGATACCGCACGTTGCCGAGATAGCAACTCGGTAGCCTTACAGACTCGGAACCCATTTTGCCTGGGGCATTGTGTCTTGCCAGCTATCACATTTGCCACCTCAAACGTTGATCATTGCGCACTCTCGCCTGCTTCTTCTAAATGCCCTCCTCAAGTAAGATCATGTCTCATAGGCCCCATCCTTACTACTGCCGCTGATCAATCACATTCGTTTCCTGCCTCGATCGACGCGATAATCGTAAAGATGAAAACATTTTTTGTCCTTCCAGGTCTTTCGCTCGCTCTATGGCTATCAGGAGCACTGTTAACCTACGTTGCTATATAGTATGGGATCTACGATACACATCGAGATACCCATGGGCAGCTGCTGGAAATTAGTGCTCGCTGCACATACCGTTACCTTTGTCTGTCCGCAGATAGATCATCTCATCTTATCGCGAACGTCACTTGCTGGTTGAACCTCGCGTGGCACGGTAGTATAAGAGACTGAGGGTAC
Source organism: Lyophyllum decastes (assembly GCA_025854295.1). NCBI lineage: Eukaryota > Fungi > Basidiomycota > Agaricomycetes > Agaricales > Lyophyllaceae > Lyophyllum > Lyophyllum decastes. The sequence continues at coordinate 987,590 of CP107709.1, forward strand.
GTATCTTGTTCTCTACCCTACCATTCCCTACTGATACAGTCCTTTTAGTCACTTATATGCGATTTCTAGCCTTTCATGATCCACTCGGCCTGCTTTCCAACAACTGCGTAGTTCCTGATTTCGTTCTTGAAATAAACTTGTTGACGATATTTTTAATGAGGTGAGTGGATAAACCTTAACTCCGCAGAGAACATCACAGTCATCTGCCAGACCTTCCCTTTTCTCCCTGTGCCTTTCACAAGCATTCGTAGGGCGACCACTACAGAGCGTCTTGTAGGCTGTACCATGGTTTGAAAGCCCTAACAGTGGATACGAACTCCAAAGGTGGCCACGATCAGTATCGCATTCATTATGTCAACGCCGAACTTGCCTCCTGGTTGGCCTTCAATTGGAATGCCGGTGTATCATCAGCGTCTTCGGGAGTCCAAGTCAACGACTCTGAGGGAGAACGATTTGCCCAGGAAGGGGCGATATCAACATCGCATCGCTGAGTCAACAAGTAGCTGACACAGCTGACGGAGCCAAAGCATCCATTCTGCGACCGTGTTCAACTACCTGCCTCAGAGGGAAATGTATCTTGTGGAGGTAAGATGGTCAAAAATATCACGACCTCCAAACCCAAGGTTCACGTGTATTCCGCCTTTTCAGGACACTCACCGTGCTTTGTGCGCTTCTAGTGGGATCTGAATCCGGGATGTCAGTTGATCAGCTCGTTCTGGTGTTGAAAGCGCATGCGAGTTCTTTTTCCTATGTATTGTGTATATGAGCGACAACTAACTAACAGCCTCTGTTCTTAGCACACCATTGAGTACATGGACTCATGAAGTATCCAATCCCGGAGCGGAGTTTACTGTTCAAGGCCTCTCCTCGACGAAACATGTTTTGGGCCAGAAATTCACCAAGCATACTGGTTCTCATCAATCACTTGATCGCTCCGTGCCATGGGACCGTCCTTAACCGTCTCTCGAATTGGGCCTCCAGATTCTTAAATAGTGGGGTATGGCACTTGCATATAAAGCGCCGTTTGGTTTGCATGTTTTTTCCCCTGTCGTAATATCACCATGACCACCTATGGCCCTGCTACCCGGCAGCTCGGCCCCTCGGCACCGATGGCTCTATTGCCACCTGATGTGGCGTATCAAGCCACCATCGCCGCGTACGTCATGATTGGGACTGTTGGGGTGAATATTTGCACTGCCTTTTCGACGCCTAAACCCCCCTCTGAACTCCTGGCGGTCTATAGGCTTTGATATGGGATATCCTCTTGCACATCGGCAGTACCTATCAACTGCTGTTTAGGCATCGGATAACGGCACCGACTGTTACTTACTTTTTGTCGTGGTAAGTCACTCAAACGTATATCGGCGCCCTGTTTTCTGACCATTTTGGCTCGAAGGACGGGCACCTTGGTCTACATCACAGCAAATATTACCTTCCAGAGTACGTATACGGCCCGACCAAACTACATCCATGCTGATGTCTCGGTATCCGCGCAGCCACTGCACGCCCAGATTGTCTAATCCTCCAAAAGTTGGTCTGCGTGCTATATCACGTCGCGTTCTCTGCCACCTCCCTTCTATTTTTCCTCCGCATCCGCGCAGTCTTCAACCAGGACAGATTTGTCGTGGCCGTCTTCTTCGTCCTCTGGCTGGCAGTGTCAGTTGGGTCTCTGATCATAGCCGTGGTCAACAATGCCGTGCATTTCGGTCCCATCCAGGATTGTCGTGCGCCTGAAGCCATGCCATACGCTAGTGCGGCCCCCATCGCGTATGCCGTGAACGACACTTTCGTGTTCCTGGCAATCTCGTGGAAGTTGCTCAAGAACGCTGGCCCCGAGCCTCGCCGAAAACGGAGTCTCAAATCGATGGTCCTCGGGGAACATCTCCCGTCTGAATCGTTCTCGAGAGTTATGCTACAGGACGGTCAGGTTTACTATCTGTACGCTTCATCCTGTCCTTCGGCACTTGTCTAGTAACTCCCCCAACGTGCTGAATATAGGGTCTCTGTTACAAGCAATGTGACCACGGCCGTTATAACCTGGATCCACTCAGTGCCTGTAGCGTACCGAATTATGCTCGGCGTGTTGAACGTGGCGTTAACGAACATGATGGCCTGTCGAGTATATCGCCATACAAAGTTCTGCGCTCTTAAAGAGCGACCCATCTCCACAAGATGGATCGTGTCCCAGCTTGGACATCGCGACACCGCTGGAACAGCGCGTCGACCCGGTTCATTATGTTTTGCCACATCGCTCCGACATGCACCAAGTGTCATTTCGAATATAAATTCACAGCAGGCATTCTCGCCACAAGAGACCGTCGTGACGAAGATATCTCCTGTAGGAGATGTTGAAGCAGGGGACGTTCATCGCATGGAGAAGGTCGAGTTCACTTAGTCGGACAACGGCTCTGCCTCTATGTTTAGACCCTTATATTGTTGTAATGATATCAAACTTATGACTGTTTTTCCACCTGTAATATGTAAGAGTACTGACTTGATTCTTGAAGCATCGTCGCCCTCGACAGACCATACATGCATTGCCGAAGCGCAACAGCGTCTGTGTGCTCTTCTTACGGCGGCACAGGCGATACTGTACTGATGTAATGCGGCTGGTTCTATCCAGGACATTCCGGACCGCGAAAATCTTTTGCGCGGTTCGTGTGCGCCTGCCAGGCATTTTTCTCAGCGGTCGGCGCAGGGTGAGAAGGCTGCAGATGACAGTTTTGGGGTCCCAACAGCAATAGAAGCAACAACTTACGTGTTTCCTTGCGCATGCTTTGTGTTATCTTGCGATAACATTGCGTATCACCGATTACCCTTAATATCGTTTGTCCTTAGTTCTTCTTTTTTTCCCTTTACCTCCAGTGCCCTGACTCCGATTTCGGCTGATAGAACTAAATGGGCGATTGGTGGTCATTTGTCAAGGATTTCTAATGAGAATACCTATAGGAAATTGCGAATCCAACGAACGTGTTCTATTTGAAGGGCTCGATTACACCCTGATTTATACAATTCAATGAATATCACAGCGAACGTGGGATTATTTTGGAGAATTCACATGTCTGATAGTTCGAAGCGTAGACAATATCGGAGGCATTCTACACACGACGAGATAGCAGCTCGGCCTCGTCTGGAATGGAAACCTTGAACTGGAAACGCTTGGTCCGCCGTTGTGGCGGTGTTCGATCGAGGTTCCTTGGCATTATACCCGTTTGGGCAAAACACATGCACAAAAAAACATGGAAGATTTCGGTCACGGAAAAGTCTCCTACCAGCTCATAAAAAGATGGTAGGCAGGCGCTGGCGATAAGGAGGGGCTCAGTTTCGTGCTGATGGTTGAAAAGAAGGATGGAGATTGCGGCGGCTGACCGAAAGCGCCTCCGAGAATGGAAGAAGATCACGTGGGTGTTTGGGGCATAATCACATGGGATTGGGAGACGTCTCTGAAAGGTTTTTAAATGAGAATGGCCCAGAGACCAATCGCTGCGCCTTTCTGCTTCTTACCATCATGTCCACCACTCAGACTACTACTGCTCCCCCCATCCTCGACCGCGTAGCGTCAATTCCCATTATCGCGTGCTCGCTCAATGCAGTCGACTCCGCCCTTTCGACGTACATATTGACCCGCGCGCCATACTCTACCGCCAAGGATCTCTCCAAGGGTCTTTCTCACACGGCGTACGAGTATTCGGAACCCCTCCAAAAACGATTGGCTCCTGTTATCAACAGCGCCAATGGACTCGCCAACAAGGCGGTCGACGCAGTTGAATCGCGGTACCCTTACCCCTTCAAGGCGCAGCCCCAAGAAGTCTATACGCTTGTGCAAGAGAAGGGGAAGGGCATGGCAAATTATGTCTCAAGCACCATTGATAACACCGGGAAAAGGATTGACCAGACGATCAAAACCCCCGCATATAACGCCGCACAGAACATCGATCAGGTACGTCTTTACTTGTATACCTTCTCGCGACGAGAATTGACAGCCCTGATAGCGGTTTTCTCCCATTGTCGATTATTTTGCAGTCCGCGTGAACGGAGACGCCGGCCCATCCTCTCCTGACGCGAAATATCAGTATCAACGCGCCCTCGCACTTTCGAAGACCATGAAGGACAATCTTTACGTCTACACGAACGAGGGGTTCGAGCATCTTCGCAATCAGCATGTCCTCATGTATGTCTCATATGCTTTTCCCGACTGCTTAGTCATTAATATGCTCTTAGACAACGCGCATCGGACACGGCGCAGTCAATCACCGCACTCGCCTCTGAATCTATCACATCCGGAAAGAACCGTTTGCACACCCTCTCCACCTCCATGATCTCTGAGCTCCAGGGAGTCCAGAACTCCGCCGCCGCCTTCCGCGCTTCCATACAAAACACGGTTCAAAATCAGGTTCCGGTGCAGATGCGTCAGCGATACACCGAGTTGACGGACAACCTGCAAGGAGCCGCCACGGAACTGAAGAATATCCTGGCGGAGAACATCTCTATGCAGGAGAAGGCCAGCCGTGTGGGACATCAAGTTCGCGATCGTGTCAGCCCGCTGCTCGAGAACTTGAGGAACGCCGTGTCAGAGCTACTAGCCCGAGGGAAGGGAGAGACGTCGAAGGCGAGCAGGCAGGTGAACGGAGTCAATGGTACGCGGTCGCACAGCGCGAACTCCAACTAGCTCGTTTCAGCTTGATTCTTTCTCTTTTCGTCGTCACTTATCTCGAGCTTTTTCTCTTCGCTCATCTGCCATCCCTCTTTTCCTGACTGTCATGATCATATCCTTTGTTCCACGATCAATGATGCATACGCACACGATTTTCATAGACTATAGACGCTCCTTCCCTCTCCTCTTCCTTGTATTTTGCGACACCCCCGACGTGCTAGACTTGTAACTCGCCGGCGCTCATTATATCTCTTATCCCTTTACCAGCCGTAGAATGTGATTATATACATGCTACGCATCGCACCATGGGTGCAACTCCAAATCAGAAGCATATATGCGCGATTACCAGTAGTTTTCGGTGCCCCTAAAGGCTATCTATCCCTCTCACCCCGATGCAAATTGCAGTTGATAACCTTTGATAACGGTATACCCGTTTGATTTTGAATATCCTTTGGCCTATGATTAAAGTGTTATCAAGTGTTATCAAGTGATACCTATAGAATGGTGGCGCAGGGTGGCACTCAGGGGGGTTATTACGTCTGTATGAATGTATATGCATGTATGCATTATTCTTAAGTTGGCAGGACAGGTTTTATCATGGGGAAGTCCCATGATCATTGCGCAGTAGTATCGATCGTTCATGTATGTACTCTATGGACGCCACATCCCAAATTGGCACGCTGAAAAATATGACGATCAACGAGCCAGGGGCAACGGGAATAGCACAGCACGAACGTTGCCTCAGGAATTTGGAGGAGGAAGAGGAGTATATCGTACTGACGCCGGATTAGTTAGAGGTTAGGTGCAATGAAATTCATGACGCCGATATCACGACTATTGCTTCCAAGCTACGTAAGCGCTTGGATATCGGGCATAACGAGTGACAGTCCGTAGCGGACATGGAGGTTTTTTTTTTCCAGACTGTAGCGTTCGTCTCCGAATCGCAAGGGTCCACGATGCTGATAAGGCATTCGTTATTTCCATGGACTACCCATTTGTCGCAGGAAGCGTGAGCACCATAGGAAGTTCGTAGTCGGTTCCAGTTCGCGTGAAGACCTTGAGCTGTGGGATGGCACGTGGAAGATTCTGGAAGAGCGGCGTTGTTGTGAGGAGTTTCCATCGTGATAGTAGAGCATCATCATTTCGTCATGGGTGGTTTGGCAAGGACATCGAAAACATCTAACCTTGCAAAACCTAGCGACCATGCGTCGAATAGGACAGACAAGTTCTATCGCCTGTGGAGGAGTGAAGTATGTACGGTTGGGCCGCGCCTGACGGGTACCCCGGTGTATATTAATTATTGTTTCGACCAAGGGCCGAAGCCCTCGCTTCGCTAAATAGCACGCAAAACGGAAAGGGGTTTCAGCGTGCTCGATGGCTCGTTGCGTTATCTCCCAACGAAACAATATACCGCAGGTCATTTATCCAGACAGTATGATCCGGAGTGGGGGAGTTAACTGGTTTGCATTGGATAGATGGCAGGGGGGGCTGGAAATTCCGCGTCAGTAAACATGCAGGATATTATTACAGAGAGTACAGTGCTTTACATACTCGCTTCGCCGAGACAGCCTTGAAAAATGGCGAGAAACTCCAAGGGGAGATCCGGTCCGGTACGGTGTGGTGTCACGTCTGGCGGAATCCGAGTCGCCTCGCCGGGAGTCGAGAGCTTTGCGGCTGAAGACATGGTCGGGGTTGATGCTAGTTGAAGCGGTTAGTTCAGAGTTGAAAATATGAAATGTGATGGTGGGTTAGGCGCATCAGGAAAAACAGTACGCTATGTAGTGCCCCATAGATCGGGTAGGCATCATAGTAGCCTTGATTACCCGACTACCAAGAGTTACCGAGCTACTGAGCGCTACATAGTCTGCATAGCTGTGATAGTCGGGTCCTCCGTTTTTACTGCTGAGCATCAGAGGACCCCTGATAATCCTAGCAGTGGGTAGGTCCCGATCTGGACAAAATTTTGACTTTGGAGGTTCGAAGGCTGGGTACAATCCGGACACAAAACTGAGCATTTTGGGCAAGCAGCTAGATCCTGTCCGGACAGACTTGTTCTGGTGGTGATGTTTCGCTAGAGGATAGCCACTTTATATGGCAGCTTGGTGAAGCGGAAGAGCGCAGTGCAGCTCCAGGAGAAGTTCTGAGCAGCCGAGGGAACGAAAACCGCGTTTCCGACGGCTTCTGCGGTCGAGGTAGGCACTGGCGACATGTGACGGACCATGTCCAGACAAATTTTGGCAAAAAACAGATGCTGGGATCTAGTCCATACAAAAATCGCGCAAAATCGTCAAAATCTCTCCAGACAGAAATCTAGAAATCGAGATTTTAGAGGATCTAGCCTTTGACTGGAATATCAGGTAGTGATCGGTCACAGTGGGAGCAATTATGACGATAATTGAAGCTACACATATCGAGCTTACAGATCAATTTCTGTGTCCGTCGATAAGAAAGAATGTTACGAGCTGATAAGAATAGAAATATTTGAGAGATATCAATACTCATGAAACTAGTACGAGCACCTAATAAGGAGAAGACCAAGAGGACTCATGAAGAGCGATTCAAAGTCTTCAGTCTCTTCGTCAGCCCTCCAGCAACAGCCACGAGGAATGCTAAGAAGAACCATTTCCTCCACCATTTAGAACGCGCTGTGGCAGAGGGAGGCCCAGCCGGACGTGCAGGCAAGCTTGGGAGCAGTTTCATAGTCGCCTTCATCTTTGATTTCTAGACATGGTGATTCTATTCAACGCTGCAATCGGTAGAAGATCCAGATGAGATGTACGCACAGTGTACGGCGGGTAGCGGAAACCGAGGATCCGATCAATCCTACATTCCAAGTATAAGACAATGAACGGCAAGGGAGGGCTTTGTAGGGGACGAACCAGCTAGACGAGTCGAGCGAGGACCTCAAATGCGTAAAGGTATCGAAGCCGAATTTGCCTGTATGTGCTCCATCTAACAAATGGTCATGAATTATCAACGCGAGAGAAGGACCCATTCACTTACATCCACTTGGTCCAACTCCACCGAAGGGCAAGCCGTCCGCTATACCATGTCTCAGTACCTAAGTCGAGAGTTTAGAATATAAGCTAACCTGCAGAATGAATGATAGTCTCGTTAGCAATAGCTGCACCACTCTGTGTATTGTTGAAAACTGATAACTTCGTAAGAACTGCGAGCATCTATGGGCAAGAGGCTATCACACCTTTCGCCTTGAATTCTGCATTTTGCGAGAAGACGTATAAAGCCAGAGGATGATCGCTGGAACGAGATTGCAAGTAAGACGTTGCAGATGTGAATCCAGCGCAAAGGCTTACCGAGCATTAACGAACGCAATAGCCTCGTCCACATCCTCTACAGCAACGATGGGCAACAGGGGACCGAAAATCTCTCTAGAAACGAACACATTGAAGTGAAAAGGGAGGGGAAATGCACACTACGTACTCGCTCATCAGCGAATCATCCTCCTTTACATCCCTTACAAGCGTGGGAGCGATGAACTTAGATGCCTCGTCGGTCTCGCCGCCAAATACCACGCTTCCTTTCGTATTGTCAAGTAGTCCCTTGATACGCCGGAAAGCTTGAGGTGTGATAATTCTAGAATAAGCCTCAGGTGCCGATGGCCCTTCCGATCCAGGATAGAACGATTCATAGCTGGTAAAGGCATTATAAGGTAATATTGAGGCATCGAATATGAGGCAGACTCACGTGGATTTCAAAGCCGCGACAAACTTGTCCTCGAACGACTTGGGGACGAGGATATAATCGGGAGCGACACAGGTTTGCCCAGCATTCACGACTTTCCCCCAAAGGATCCGTCGCGCTGCAGTAGGGAGGTCGCATTCCGGATCGATGATAACCGGGGATTTTCCTGCCAACGAGGTCACCTCCTAAACAAATAGCAGAATGTTGTATAAACATGAGTTGTTTACCTCCAAGCTAAATATGACATTAAGTGTTGTCAGCCCTCGAGCGTCCTGAACCTCAGGCTTAGAACAAACCTCCAACGTGATGGGAGTCAAGTGCTTGGCTGCTGCGGCTGCAACAATCTTCGCGACGCGGTAACCACCTAAAAAGTTCTTTGTCATCAGGAAGCCCAACATATACGCCATTCATAGCATTGTACCAGTGTACAAAACTGTCGTGCGCAATTAGCAAGCTGTTTTCACCATACAGAAACAGAGACTCACTATGATCCCATTGAAGGGAAAGAAGCTATGTTGTACGTCATTGAGATTGTTAGCCCTATATATATGAATGATGCGTACTTTGGTACTTTCTGGGACAGCACCGTTGACCACACGGACGAGATCACTATCCAGATACTTGGGTATCAGCTCCGCGAGCAGAGAACTCATCGCCGGCGCGGATTCAGACGGCTTAAGAACCACTGCATTTCCAGCTGCTAGAGCTCCTGCCTGCTCAAAAAGTTATTCGACGTAACACCGGACATGAGCCATGGGCGTACCATTGGGCCGAGAGACAACCACAAGGGGTAGTTGAAAGGACTTATGATGAGAACCACTCCCTTGGCCTCTTTATAGAGAACAGGTCGCATGACGGTCCAATTGAGAGAGAAGGGTGGCTTCTCAGGTTTGGCCCATTTCGCAACGTTGGAGTACGCGTTTTTGAATTCTCCTATGATCGCCGATATTTCGAGGCTGTATTGGACATGGTATTTGTCGGAATATAGGTTGAGCGCTGAGACAACTCACAAATGACTTTCAAGAGGTGGCCTCCCCAAGTCCTTAGTCAACGCTTCCTCCAGCCGCTTCGAATTGTCCTTGACTAAGTAAGCGAGTTGAAGTAGTTGATATTTCCGGTATGCAATGGGTTTGAGCTTTCCGGATTGGAAACCAGCACGAAGCTCTGCATGAATCTGACCACAACATACATCAGGGATAACAATAGGCATGAATCGACACGTTGCTCCTTACTCTGTCGATTTCTTCCAGAGGGGTGTATACAAGTTCGGGCATGGTCGTTAAGGTATCGTGAAAAAGAACAGTAAAGGGAAAGCTTTAAGAGCAGCTAGGCATGGAACTTGAGATCAAGCTGAGGACTTGTACATGGAACCTTGTGATTCCTAATTTGTTACGAGTGTGGGGAAGATCACCGGTTGTCGGGTAAGTAGAGCTCCGCACCATGCATTCTCTTTTGGAGCTTTCCTAACAACCACCACAAAGTTCCTCTCGTTTCATCCTCACGACCCATGCGCGAAATTCATCGTCAGCACAAAACATTAAGCACTTAAGAAGAGAAAAGTACTTCAATACCTAACCCAAGCTCTGGAGTGCAGCCGTGTAATGTTTTGCGAAGTCATCTGCCTATAGCTGACATTTTGCTGATTTCACGGGCAACATGAATCATCGTTCTTAGTAACCCTCCAGATGTGGGTTGTACAAATCGCGTAGAGGATCGTGATTGTGGACAGTGGCTCTAATGTTGGCGTGACTTCCTTCATGGAAGCTGTCTCTAGGTGAGTCAGTCCAAAAGTCGTTTAGAGATTGCATGACGACTAGACTGGATCAAAAAGTGTCGATGGTGAGCAGCAGCGTTGGCAGCTGGCAACGTCAGCATGCTTGTCACGAAGTATCAGAATCAACAAATGAGACAATGGCCTCCACTTTGAGTGTATATATTCCTTGGTATTCCCTAGCCTTCGTACAATGCTTTCCCCCAGTTCACACATCCGGAAGTATGGCCAGCCTCAACGACGCTGAGAACACGGTGAGGCCGCGGTAGAACAAGGCATCAACCTACGCGGCCTAGAAGCAGCTGAAAGCTACCGTCATTTCAAGCAAGCCTGTATCATAGAAGTGGCAGACTATTCCAGCGAAGCCATATCCCTCCATCGGATGGACAATGAGGAGTTGATAAAGCTGCCGAACGAACCTTCTCCGCCTCACGATGAGCATAATAAGGACGCGAGCGCGGCACACCAATTCGATGGATTAATATTGGCAGGATCGACCGAGGATGTCATAAGGGCGATGGCAATGAAAAGGCTACAGTGAGTGCACTCCCATCCATGTCCTTGGCGTATCTTACATCGCGTTCGCCAAGATTTACGCGTGCTTCATATCGAAGACATTTTATGCAACCAAGCACACAATCAGTTCAAATCGGATTACTACCACGAACATCTGTTTATTCGTGTCTTGCGTCATATCCGGGGGGGGGGGGGGCGGCCAAGACACGAACACTCCCGAACCCCTTCTCGTCGGCGCGGACTCATTGCTGGAGTTAGGAGACCACACCAAAAGAAAAACTCCAACATACAGAAGAGAACGGAAGTCCGATAATGCCCGTGATACAAAGCGCAGCCCTACTAGCTCGGGCTATGCTCTGCCTTCCGTGCGTTAGACCTCAGATGTAAGTTGATTTACACTGATATCTTAGTGTTCCAATTTGTTAGGCCCATGAACGACAAATTCTCAAAAAGAAAACTCTGGCAGAAGGTGACCGTGTCGACATTCGACACGAGCCCTTGGCTATCTTTCTTCTGTGGAACGGTGGATGTTTTTCGAAGACTATGGAGCTGCTTGGACAACTGACGCTCACACAACGCAGGCAACCTGATTACGATCCATTCAAGGCCAGGCCTCGATTTCACAGCCCCACTCACCGAATGGCTTCCCCATTTTGAGTCAATCCTGAGGACATCAGAGGGCTCATAGCTTCTTGTGAAAACGTTGCTGGACTTAGGTATGCAGCACTGGCGCTTTGTGTATCGATCGAATATAAACCTTATCCCCCACAGTTAGAAATCACGGATCAATACGAAGCAGAAACCCACCAAGTGGGACATGACGAGCTTCTAGGCCGTGCCAATACTATGTAAGACACGTGCAAGTGCACATTCTTTCCGGGGATCTAGTTATGCACAGACGTACCCTCTACACCATAAAAAAGATGGTCCACGGCATCATACACTACGAAGTGCAACACTGCATCGTGCTTGCTCAGGCCGAGCAGCCTCCTGACACGTCACATCCTCCCAGTGGGGCCCCATCCGATGCCGAACGGTAGGATCAACATGTTCATGGGTACTTGGACTTATATGGTATGTTTCGAATCTCGTGGTTGAATATCGTTACCCTCCGCATTACCACCCTTTTAAGACGTCAATGATCATATGAACTTTATCCTGACGACCTTGGACATGTTAGCTGGAATATCAGAGAACCTGATCAACTTCGCATTTAACGAACGTCGCTCGTCTCATCAATCTTCTATTCTACGCAGGCTGCACATATACATACTGCTATGTCTTGTGGACGGCTTCCTATGACACGAACAAAGTCATGCACGTCTCTCGCTATAACCTTGGGGTTGATCGACGCGTTAACATCTTTGACAGGCGCCGACTTTAGTCATAACGCTCATCTGTTCACCGTTGGCATTGTTAACGGGTTACGTTGTGCGTCCCCCCAAACTTTGCATGTTCCTGACCTTACCAAACATCGTGTTACAATCAGGGAATGAACTTCTATGCCATCAACGGCTCTGTCTTTCTGTACGGATCTTGTTCTGGGGCTGTTCCAAAACTGTTAGCTAACCATTCTTCGTTCCGTGCAGAGATATTGGAAAATAGCTATCCCCGTGATAGTCGTTCTGGTCCCTCTATTTATAATTATGGTAACGGTCGTGAAACAGGTGTGCTGGTATATCAGAAGACAGTCAGCTGTGAGGTTGACGGTGGGGCGTCGTTCTCCGGGCTCTAAGTTTGCCGGCTCCCGTGGAAGGTACTCAATCGCACGTGAATGACCTTTTGCTCCTTTCGACAGAAATGTAAGACCTGATGACGCGATTCCCCCAACATTCCTCGGGACGGCCTGGATCATGGCTGTGTTGCAGTATTCAAACGGACGTCGCTTGATCCCTCGGACTCGGACTTTGGGGGCCATCTGATGACCCAAAGGGGGGAACGAGACTGGTTCGGGGACGGACTGAATGGACACCTCCGAATCAGGGCGCTCGGAGTGACCTACACTGACACCGAAGTCTGATGTAGTAGGTATGTTACGTTATCGCCACGTCCTCGCATTACGCGTTCCCCAAAGTTTCTAATTCTGTTTTCTGAGAAGGCTTCATGGATCATTTCCGGATCGTTTCATTGCTGTACGTTTCACAATGGGAAGGGTATGAGTAGTGGAATGGTGCACGGTCGTACATTTGTTGTTGTGAGATTAGCTATAGGGTATTTGCTGTTAATAATGATAAGCTACGGTGCTCGTAGTTGTCGTAACAGGTCGTGACGTGGGGAGGGGAACCGTTGTAGTAGTACAATTTCGTAGTCAGTTGCCCAACCAAGAGTCCGAGATTTTGTGTCCACTTCTCCCGTCTCAAGGGGTTTCGACTCCGGGATGGGTGTGGGTTACAACGCTCGCCAACCGACCTGATCCACGACCTGTGGTACGTTGCGTTTTCGGTCAGTGGGGCGTGCAGCTGGCCGGCTCCGGCGCGCTGCCGCTGCTGCTGTGTTCTGCACCAGCTGGTTGTGATACTCGATCGCCTTGCGCTGTTTCCGGTTCGTGATGATCTCGGGGACGTCGCCACGAAGCGTGTCACGGAGGTCCATGGGGAGACGGGAGAGAGGGGATTTGGCAAGGTTAAGCATTATGTCACGGGAGTAGATGAACGCTGGTTGCGTAGCTATAGAAAGGTATGAGTTAGGCAACGTCGGGCTAAGGTACAGTGTAGAGAGCTCACGAGGTGCTATAGCACTATCCGACTCTGAAGACGTCGATGCGCGTGAGGACAATGTGCGCGAAGAGGACGTGGAGCTGCTGCCGGATCGCTTGTGCACGGGGACATAGAGTCCACGCGAGGACTCTGAGGATGTTGGGGACGATGAGCGGGAGGAGTCAGACGACATGCTTGGGACAGGGCTATTATTGCGCGGCAGACAAGTTGGTGGGGCTAGGGAGGAGGCTTTGAACTTGGCGTGACATAAGGGGACGAGGTGGGATTTATAGCAAACGCGTATGCAACACAATCCCCAGTTGCTTGCGTCATGTTAGCAACGTGTTCCGGTCTGGGCGTGTCCTGTCCACCGTGGAAGGTTCCAGCGGTTTCCAACTCCGACCAGACATCCTTCCTATTTCGGCAGTTTGGGGGCCTCGGGCAGGCAGCCGAGGCGACGCTAATCAAGTGGGCCCGCGGCTATGCGCATGATTGCTTGCTCAACAATTGCGCATGACAAAAATCGCGAAGGTGCAGTGGCCACCCATGACGAAGGTCGTATTATGTATCTATTTCAAGGGTAGATTGAGTAGTGATCGTAAAGATGGATAGCATTATAGTAAGCGTAAACAGACGTCATGTCTTTTTTTGTGCTAGAAGGGTCCGTACTGCGTCTACTGGTCAACAAAGCTCTTGACATTGCCCAACCACTTGACGTATTCCTAAGTGACAAGTACAATTAGTTGGGGAAAACCGCCGTCAGATACTCATACGCACCTTCTGTTCCTTGAATTCTGCGTACTCAGGAATGAACAGTGCTACGTGATCGTTGACCCCGCGCTCTGACAGGTACTTCTCAAACTCCTCCTGCAGGCCCACATCGAGGGTATCAAACTAAACGTGAACCGGGGCCAGTTCAGCATAGGGACAACAATCTACACGGGAAGCATTTACCTGAGGGCCAATGTAGGCCCCACGTCGCTTCCAGTCTGCTTCTGCAGTCAGGTCCGTGCCAAGCTTGGCATCCCCATAGAAGGACACATTTTCCACTACAAAACTGCCTTCCTGGCACACCATGTCGACATTGAGGCAACCGGGGGCAGTCATCTGAAACAACAAGTGGGTCACTTTGGCAAGATGCTTCCTTAGTGATCGACAAAGAAAACATACCTTGGTGACGGAAAGAGAAGCCCGAATTGGGTACGAGTGAAGGGGTTCCTCTACGTCCGGTTCAGCCTCGGCTTCGGACTCGCTGCTGGACTGGAAATCCTCCTCCTCCCCTTGAATATCCGCAATGGAGAACATGAGACGGAGGCTGAAAAAAAAAACACGCATCAGCTCCGTCGGTATCTTGTTTGTTAGAACGACGGGGAAACGCACGTCTCATTACCGAACTTACGCGTCAGCGTAACTTCGTCGTTTCCAAGTGTATCATGAATCTACAACGGGTAGGTAACGCGTCATTCTTAAATTCTCTGGTTAAAAGCATGGGCGAAGGTATAAAGATCACCTCCCAGATACCCTGCTCCTGGAACGCCTTCAAAAAATCAGGAGTTCCCGACTGCGCGGCATCAGCCTCCTTCTCATAGTTCAGCTCCTCCTGCAGCTTCTGAGAAAGAGCAACATCCGCTGCAAGCAATTCGCGTCAGAGACACCACGAACTGCAAGCCAATGAAGAAAAAAGGCTACTGACTTGTTCCCTCGCCGAGTTTACGAGCTGAGACGGAGAATGCTCTCGAGTTTGACGGAGCTGCTGAGACACGCACTGCAAGAGCGGGTAGAGCTTTGCGGGAGACGGTGGAGAACTGACGGGCAGCCAAGACACGACTGGATGTGGCAGTGAGCTGGCGGAGGGCGCGAAGAGCGGACATGGTGAGGAGGCGTGTGACAGACTTGTGCGCTGGAAAACTGGTCCAACTTGAAATTTCCGGATAGGTGGTTGGCTGGGCTGACGGAACCAAACAACAAATCTCCCACGTGACGTGACACCTTCAAGGTTCGATGCGTTTCTGTCGCTGACTGCGACGACCATGCAGGAGATCGACGAGATTGCTGCATGTATGCGAAACCTTTCAGTGTCTTCGTTCACTGGCTAACGGCTGAGGGTACCGGCAAGACATAACTATACGACGCCTGCTAGTGAGTCGTTCACTCGGTTAATTTAGGAACACGCATGGTGGAAAGCTGTTCACATGAAAACTCAAGGCTCTCCAAACTGTACAGTGTCTCCGTTCACCAGAGCATCTCATCCCTGAGCTGCGAAACCACTGCCTGTACTTTCCTCGCTTCATCCGATTCGCATGGCAAGTGTTATGTACCAGCGTTGTACGATGTCTCGGCATTTCCGTACAACTGTTCAGGCTCTGACGTGGAAGCGTACATCGCTGCCTTTTTCGCGTGGCTTTTTCTGATGCAACCAGGCTTTACACTCTTTCTGCGACGTTGCGAAGCGTTCGACTCAGATTGCTCGTCTTGGTGCAACCGCCACCTACACGAAACGGGTATTTGTGGATGAACGCAAATTCCCAATAATCGATCGATCCCTTTGACATTTTCACGTCCACGACGGTGATAACAAACCTGACTCCGCCAAACGTTGATCATGATCCTGGATCACGATGAGATGGCCGATAGAACCCTGCTCGGGTCCTGGCTTTCTTCGGGCCCGACAAGGACAGCGACTGCAATGTAAACATCCCGACAACCAAGCGACACTGGGAGTAGATCTGAGTAGATCACCGTGGTCGAGACGGCTGACTTGGGAATCTAGTAGAGAATCAACGAGTCTAGATCGGGCGATTGTGAAGCGGCGAAGCGAAAAGGAAGTTCATCCTGTGAGGCCTTGATCAGTACACCTCTTCAAATCGACTGCGCAAGGTCTATGTTACGAAGCTCATATTCAGTAGTATATAGAATATAGTAGCAGTGGTATGTCCGGTCCGGCAGCCTTCATGTATCGTTCATTGCGGGATACTCCAGAGAATTGAGTAATCGATCTTGGTGCTGAGCTCAAAAGCCTTCTTGCACCCATCCACCATCTCAGCAAGGCCATTTACCGCGTCAAGTGTAGCTGGTAACGCCTTCCTTAGTTCCTCTTCCTGCACCCTCACCCCCTTCTCTTCTGACCACATAACCACCTTCTCCCAGTTCTCCCATGCTAACCTAAGCCTCGTCACTCCTTGTAGCGTGTCCTGCCACAACGGGCATAAGGTCCTTCTGTTTATTTCCCGTAACACGGCCTCCACCCTTCTTGCGTCGTCCCATTTGTCCTGCGATCGGTATATGTGCGCAAGCCCCTCCATGCATTGTATTGTGTCTCGATTTTCAAGTCCAAACACGTTAGCTCTTCCCTTTGACTCTTCCAGTCGAAGCATTTCCGCTTTCTCCCAATTGTTTTGTCCTTGGTGTAAAGAGGCTTCTCTTCCAAGCTCCTCAAGCGAAGCAGAGTCTATTTGCACACCTGGGGGGGTGCAACAGATCATTCGCCTGGTACTGCAGGATTAGGACGAATACTTACGAGTACGCGTCACAGTAACATCTACGGATTCAGAATTCACTGATATAATGTTCCCATTTCCGGCGACTATGATAAAATGACCGTCCTCGATATAGACGCTCGTAGCATTCTTGAACATCGACATCGTCACAATCGGAGACGCCGGTCCGGTTAAGGTGACTGTCTGTAGGTTGATACAGCGCAGATTCGCTCGATCTGGGAGCGGACTGCGAGGACCGAGAGGAGATCGAGATGATCGATAAGTCGATGAAGCTGAGCTAAATCTGTTTCCGAACACCAAGTAGGACGGACTTGGGAGCTGGAGCGCTGAAGACACAAGCACAATGGAGGGGTTCCCGAGCGGGAATAGTGGGCAGTCAGGATTGTCTTGGTGTAGAGAGTCCGGGGTGAAACGTGCGTTCAATTGTGAAATAATAAAACGATGGTCATCACATGCTCAAACGCTCAGCGCTCAGGCCGCCGAACTTCGAAATGGCGCCCCAGTGATTCTTTCACAGCAATGTCTTGATGGGGAAATCTAGAATGATTACAGTGGTTTCAGAGTCTAATGGCATTAGCGACAAAATAAATTGTGGCGGAAGCGCTGTAATCATACCAAGTAGACGCGACGGGAAACTAAAATCTGATGGGTAAACACACCACGTTCAACTAGTCCGTTGATGGTCAACAATAAATCCCTGGCCGACCGAGATCGCAGACGGTGGTGTCGACCTATTGGTCGTCAAGAAACCCGAACGACAGAAAATGCCCCGATCCACTTGGATATTGGCAGGATTCACGCACAGAATAGAATCGTCAAGGGGTACTTTTTCGTCTAACCTATTGAGTCTGACAGAACGGAGGGCTAAGACATCCAGCGACCAGAATCATTCCGTACTGGGTCAAGTTCTTCCCGTATCCGAAATAATTGTGCTGGGATTCAAAGCGTAAGCAGAGCGATTGAAGGAGCAGGCGGCGCATACCTTCGCGGCGTCTGCTGGTGAATAACGGATCTCTTGCTAGGGGGGAAACTTTGTACTTTGGTCCTTGGTGTCCTCGTTCCTGGTGTCCCCACAAATACTGCGAGGTGGAGGTGGGCAGGTACAGCATAGGTCGACCTATAGCTTCAGATAGAAGTGCCTGGCTATCCCCGTCCGGCGGGATACATAACGATGACGACGGATCAATTTTCATGTTGCTGCTTCTTCCGCTTTCTCCCGTCATGGTTTTGTGTTTTTCTGTCATCGACCAGCGCCTACCAGCGCTCGCCGTCGATGTTGATGACCGGAAGCACGCACAGATTGAGCCTTCCGAGCCTTTCTAGCCCCTTCAGGTCACATGCTTTGACGCGACGCGTCTATCGGTGATCGAGACACCAAATAAAAGTCGGCGCTCACCACCAAGTCAAAATTGTCTATGTATGATACCAAATGCGCTAGGTACGCTAGCTAACCCAACTCCGCTCACAAGTATCCCTACCTTCTAGCATTTAGCTCAGCACACCTAGCGTGCTCGTGCTTGTGCATTCGGGCTTTGGCTTTGTCTTATATGGTTTTTTGCTTGAATCACTGTGGATCGCTTGCCTCGTATCCTGGACTCACCATATCTGCATAATGATGTCTCAAACGAACTTGAAATGGCTCTACGTATATATCTCCTTGTCTCATTATGTTCCTATTTCCTCGACTGGACTCTATCATCATGCCTTGAATTTGCACACATACCCAAGCTATCTTGTGCCTTGCGTCTTTCTCTCTTTTTATATGTGTGTACATATTGATTCGTCCCTAATGTCAAAGGATCTGCTGCTTGTATCGAATATTATAGACATCGTCTCTTAACTATCAGCGTGTCGGCTGTTGTCGCGGAGGACTACTGTCGAAAGCCCCGCACGACCTGGTGTTCACCTGGATGGCGGACTTGGGGCGAACATGGCTGTGTTTGGATCGGCGTGTTGACCAAAAGCTTGTGCCTCCTGCTTGCCGCCTCTCTAGTCACTAATGGTCAGCCGCTAGTCTGCTTGTTTCAATTCTACGGTTTCGCAATCTGCGTTCCCTTCCTTGCTGCCCACCACGCCTCCCTTCGACCCTTCTACCGTCAGGCTGCCTTCCTAGGCGTTATGTCTACCTCGTATCGCATCTCCTTCATGGAGAGCCCTTCTACTGGCACGGTCGACGGGCAGGCGATTCCTCGTAAACAACATCTAAGCGGTATAGCCAGTAAGCCTGCGTAGTTTCTCTTTCGTGCCCGGTGGAAAGCAACTCAAACTGTCTACTCAGTCGCGGGTCTGGTCTTAATCGGCATCTTGTTTGCAATGTTCGCATATTTCTATTTCGGTCCCTGGTTTCGCAGACCCGTCGAACCTCAGGCTGCATCTCAGACGGCGAATCCAGCTCCGCTCAATGTCGACACAGAAGCTGGTGGCACTATGAATCAATCGGAAAAGAGTTCCCTCATGGCCTGGATGCGTCGTCGCTCGCGAGGAAGATTCGCTGATACAACTGGGAGTAACCGCGGCTCCCCGCGTCCAACGAAAGCAGGACACAGTACTACTACTCCGACGGAGAGACCACCTGGTAGCAACCGCAACACCTCTTTCTTTTCTCGGATCTCCATAATTCCACACCTTCCGTTACCCCCTGCGCTACCGCGAGCACATACTGATCGCCCCGCCGCCCGAGCTCCCAGATTGGCTTCCACGACACCGCCCAGTATCAGTCGACCCCACTTCCACACTGCACCACCGACCGTCTCGTCCCCGCTGGCCCAGAGACCGCGTCGGGCCCGGTCCAAGCTCAACATCGTTTCTACCAACCGCTCGCCCCCCCGCTCGAATCCAACGCCCACAGACGCACGGCGCAGCAAGTCTGCACCACTCCACGACCCCAAGACGGCATCCAACTTGCGGTCTCCGAACGCTACACCGACCCAATCTACATCCCACTTACCGTGCACCTCACGTTCTGGATCAGACGGCGGGGTTCGGGAACCAGGTGGGGTAGTGACTTATCTTTCGGTACCGTCGAAAGCCATGGTGCTCGACAAGACGCAGGAAGGGTCAAATGGTTCGCCCATTCTTGAGATCGAGAGATCGGCGGCGATATCGGCAGAGAAAAAGGCGGGGACCCCGATGGGTAGTACTACACTAGGGGAGGGTTCGGCGGAAGGGAGCCCAAGGAGTATATGAACGCCCAGTGCACCTCTCCGACGTACTTCCTATCGCCTTGTCCACGTTCCATGCTTTCCTCCATAGATGTCGATGCCAACGCGCCAGTCCCTTGTTTATCTAATCGGAGTGGAGAAGCAGGACGTGGTTCTGTCTTACCTTTATTGAGACACTACGCAGCCGCCGTCAGTCGTAGCACACTGATGGGAAAGGTTTGAACACGAGCAAAAAGCTTATTCTGCGTTCCCTGCTGAGTGTTCTTCGAACTCCAGAATGTAGACCCAATGAACAAGCCTCCGAAAATATTCAAGACAAGCTTGGCCATGAGGTACGTCGGGTCTCTCCAGTAGGCTTCCACATTCCGCTTGAAAAGTAGCACTGTTTGGTTGAACGACGATGTCGCAAGCTCCCCATGGAGCGTCGCCTTGACGGGAGGGCGGTTACGGCTTTTGTATGGATGTTGGCAACCTCGGTTTGTAGTTTTTTTTATTATTCGTTCGAGGTGAACCAGATTTGGTGCCAATTTTGGGCACTTATAGTGGTGGCTCCCGTGCCAATTACGTCGAGCGTGAATCCCGCACCGGGCAGTACCAAATGGGTCGCGAGATAACGAATGATAGAACATGCTCACGGATTTTCGTCTCGATGGCACTCCGCGGGATCCGTTCCTCTCAAAGTAATTAATGAGAGTGGTTGGATTTTTCCCAAGACCTATGCACAAAGCCGACCAGCCATCTCGCACGCTCTACGGCGAGTTTGATCAACAAACCTGGAATAATTCAGCAGAAGGCTGTTGAAGCGGTGAGACTCGGTAATGAAATGAAAAATAAGAAATTAGATGCCCGATGAATGCTATGGATCTAGTCAGATAAATGGGATAGACAGAGGCGCTAAAATCACATACGTGCACAAGATAGTCTGGCCATTATCCGCCGAGCTTCTCAGGAAAGACATAATACTCCAGGCGCTTTGCAAGTCGATACCGGACGTGGGTTTATCCAAGAACTAGGGAAGTCTGCGCTTGGCTGCAAGTTCAACGAGTCCAAGAGGCAATGACGGTTGATCCCCCCCCAGCATGTATCCTGGAGCATCACCAGCGTAGCCCGACTTAGCGCGGGCCGCGTCTTCGAGACCGCGTTACTGCTGTCCATCATCCATGTGCAGTCTTCGTTATTGGGACACCACGGGCAAGATGACTGAAGAAGGCGGAATGCTTCGGATGGCGGAATGCTTGGGATCATGTCCGCAGAATGCTTGATTTCAGTATCCAATGCCAACGGACTCATTCTCATCGGTAGTTAAATGCCATCGTGAGTAGGAGTAGCCGATATTTCTTCCCTGTTCCTCCATAGCGAAAAATTACTTGAACGGTGCATTATTGAGACGACGCGGGAACGGCCAGCTGTTGTTGATAGTCAAGTCTACTGCCGATGATGGCTTCACGAGAAATGACTGGCATGACTTGGCCAAGGGTTGGACAAGAGTGAAGCTTTGAAGCGCTTTGAAGTTTCATACGCTCACTGATGTCACTTTGAAGGGAGGAAAGTTAGGCACTCAGGGACATTTATCTCCGTACATATGATCATCAAACTCAGCTTCAATCTTAGTACCCATAAGGAGAAAAAATGTTGAGATGGTCTTGTGCTGTCCATTTTCGACCCGAAAGTTGCAGCCCTACTGCATGCAGCGGGTGTGGTCGCTATATCTCGAGACAGCGACAGGACACAAGCGATGGCGAAGTTCAGCCAGCGGAAGCAATC
Source organism: Lyophyllum decastes (assembly GCA_025854295.1). Lineage (NCBI taxonomy): Eukaryota > Fungi > Basidiomycota > Agaricomycetes > Agaricales > Lyophyllaceae > Lyophyllum > Lyophyllum decastes. Next base: position 1,009,351 of record CP107709.1, read on the forward strand.
CTAATTTGGTATGTGTAATGCGCAGCCCTCAAACCTATTACGCAAACTGATCCGGTCACCTCTCCCCGCCCCTTCAATTCCAGATGGACATATTGTCGTAAGGCTATATCCTGATCTCGTTGGCTTATCCGTGCTCATTTCTCACCCAAGACAGTCCAGGCGGTCATCCATGGCCAATTCCACCATCTCACAAGCAGCGTCTACTCGACCGATGCTTGCTGAGACAATGGGCGGACAACGCGACTCTCCCCATGTCCCGTTTACCAATGCAAGCTCCCAGTCGTCCTGTACACCACCGTTGGCGAAAACAGGTAGTGCAGAGACCAGCGGTGTCTCACTCACGGTCAACTACCTGCCACACAAGTTCTCCAACTCCCTCTTATCGTCTGGAACGAGGAAACGAAAGGGGAAGAAGGCACCTATTATTCCAAAACGTGGAGGCGGAGTCGAAGCATTCAGGAGTGGGGAAGCGAGGATGCCTGTTGACAACGACGAGGACTATGATGGTGTCTCAGGCGACTACTTCGGGCACCACCGCGGGCATAAAAAACTTCGGTGGAACAAGTTCAAATGGACGTTGTTTATTGCTAACACACTCGTGAGCCCGAAATTCGCTTGAACTGACTTTTTGTCCCTGAATCTCGCACCCCCAGCTCTCGATATATTCCTTCACCGGCCTAGTGATGTGCCTATTGACATGGTTCGATATCTGGGCGCTTTCTGATATCATTAGGGTTGGTAATCACACTGAGCTCATCATCTCCACTCTCGCAGCTTCCTTAGCCATCTTGACCTCCCTCATCGGCTGGGCTGGCCTTTTGCTCAACAGTCGCGCATTCCTGGCGACTTATACCTTCCTTCTTTGGATCGTCTTCATCTTCCTGCTCATGCCAGGGTATATGACGTACAAACGAAAGGAGTTCAACCTCGAGGGCAAAATTAATGCTCAATGGTCGAGGGATTTGGGTGCGGAAGGCCGGCTGCGGATCCAGAATCAACTGCACTGCTGTGGGTACTTCAGTCCGTACGTCGAAGCCACCGTCAGTCAAACTTGCTACGCGAGGAGCGTCCTGCCTGGATGCAAACTCCCGTATCTCAATTACGAGCGCAGGGTCCTGAGAATCTGGTATACGACCGTCTTTGCCCTGGTCCCGCTGCACGTTTTCATCATCGTGGCTGGCCTGCTCTGCTCCAATCATGTCACATACCGCTTTGGTAAAGGAATGATGCCCAAAGCTTATAGGCTGAGCTTGAATAGTATGGCTGTCATCATGGACAATTACGCGAAGTGAGTTGTTATGTTCAGTCTCCATACATTCGTAATAACCGTGCTCCCTTTTTTGCAGTCAACTCGCGGAACAGTATGGGACGGACGTGGCTTCTGACATCGTCGCGCGTTCACGATCAAACCTCCAACTCGACTCGATGCCAACCATGCCGTATTCCCCATTACAAACCCACCACGTTCCCGTTTATCACAACCAGTACGACTCGATAGGTAGTCGTAACCCGGAAACGGCACAATAGAAGCTGCGTCGGGCACAGACACTCCATCACCAGGACTTTCTTGATCATAGACGTACTATACTCACTCTTTGCAAATCTTGGGACTTTGACACATATCAGCAGACGCTCTTCTTGCTCGCGACGGACGCAATTGGTCGTACGATACTTAGCCATTTTACATATTGCCATGCCACTCCTTTTCTCGGTACTGTACTGTATAGCGATACTTTGCGATAGTAATTTCTAAAGACTGTATGTACCCATGCTCTCGGATTTCTTCTTTCATCGTAGAACCGAGTTTCTGGTTTCATCACTAAAAAGGAGCCATTCATCTACCGCAGCGTCCAATGCTTCCGCCTTGTGATTGGTACGGTCCGATTTGTCTTGTTATTTTATCCCCCTATTGACTTAGCTCTTAAACAAGATCGAAAAAGCCGACTCGCCCGACGGCCCCGACAGCCATCCTCGGATCTTGCAAGTTGGGCCCTCGGCCCGATCAGAAATCTCAATAATCATTATTTTCGTGACGCCATTCTCGTCGGATTCCTTTGGGCATGCCTCGCTTCTAACTTCCGACTGACTCAGCTCGCCCACTCTCGACTTCCAGTGACCCGCGCTTGGACGACTAGACATTCCTCACACATAGACTATTTCTTTCGATGACGGAGCTCAGGAGCGCAGCTAGTTTTCGTCGAGAACTCGCCCATGACGCGGACTTGCCTGATGAATCGGAACTCATACACTGGGTCGTGAGTCAATAAATTTAGCGCGCTGTTTTCGCGCGTTCAAGGCTAGACAGCATAACGATCCCGAGAACCCGTACAATTTTCCAACATGGAAAAAGTCCATGATATGTACACTCATGTGAGTGTATTTTGCCTGCCGCGAAACTTTTCAAGTTTTGGTTATCATCTCATGTCATTGTCTAGTTGCCTACAGACCTCATGGGTTACGATGTGCTCGAGTGCTGCCGCATCCATAGCACACGACATGCAAGAGGAGTTCGGCGTATCCTCGATTGTCAGCCGGCTTCCTGTTGCAGTATTTCTCTTCGGCATGTCGGTGGGTCCAGTCGTATTGACGCCCTTAGCGGAAGTGAGTCCCGTTGCGATATATGTACGTGCAAAGAACATCTTATTGAATGGACCTGCCAGGACTTCGGCCGCAAGAAGGTCCTCACCGCGTGTCTAGCCATCCTTTGCGCGTGTTTCTTTTACCAGAATCGCACTTTGCCGTCCTACCGAAATCGTGTTCTTCACAGATATATTCCAAATACCCTGCGCATTAGCGCCTAATTTTGGAACGATTATTGTGTCTCGGTGGGCCCTCTGGGCTTGACGTAAACGCCATTCCAGCTCTAACATTTTTTTTGTTCTGTCAATAGCGTGATTTGCGGAATTACAGGTGCTACCATCATCAACAGTGTCGGCAACATACCTGATCTATGGCGGGCGGATGACATCACAGGGTGAGCTCCGCACAAGTATTCAAGGCGTTTGCTGACAGCTTAGATCGCCGATCAAGATTATGGGCAATGAATGGCTGGGCGTATTCCGCTGAAACGGTTGTCCTGTAAGCGATATTGCATATCTATCTGGAAGGTTTGCTAACAGCACATGCAACATCAGAGGACCTTTAATGTGCGACAGTCTCCTCAAGGATTCTGTGAAAGACTCGGACTAACTACGTGCGACACTCGTAGAGGTGCATATATCAACCATGCCGTAGGTTGGCGCTGGATGTACGGAATGTGGGGTATCGTTGGCGCTGCCTCGATGATCCCCTTTATAATCCTGGTGCCGGAAACCCGTGGTGGCGTTATCCTTGCTGCTCGAGCGGAACGCGTGAGGAAAGCAGGTCATCCAAGAGCTTGGGCCATTCATGAGAAGCTTGGGAGACGTTCGATGAGCCAGATTCTCAAGGAGACTGTCCTTCGACCAGCTAGTATGTATCGTGATTTTGTTTCAATCCTGCGAGTACTTAATATGTCGACCGCCACGATAACGCAGCTATGCTTTTTACGGAACCTATTGTGTATTGCTTCGCGCTTTACGACGGCCTGAACTACGGCATCATCGTAAGTGCGGTCTTAATTCCAGGTATCAGGAATCGGTGCCGACCTTTCCGCTGTTCAGTATCTCGCTGTAGAAGCAATCCCCCTGATTTATGCGCAGTACGGAGTTAGGGACCCGGAGGTTGAGTTAACGTTCTTCTCGATCCAAATTGGGATCACGCTTGCTCTCCCTCTGTTCTATCTACAACGGAAAGCCACGTTATGGAGAGAGAAGAAGGAGGGGAGAAACGATGTTCCAGAGCACAAACTTATCTGGGCGTTCCTTGGTTATTCTCAATTCGAATATCCCTCTAATCACCGTCTGACCGCTTCGGTTTTCTCAGCGGCCTTCCTGTTTCCCATTTCCATGTTTTGGTTTGCCTGGACTGGTCGTCCACCGTTCAATATGTACGCTTCGCTCGGCGCGCTCGTGGTGTTTGGCATCTCCGGCCATATCAGTACGTCGATCGCTCAAGTCGTTAAGTGTGATGGACGTCGACCGTCACCTTTTTAGTCTTTTTGGCGGTCTCAGACTTCACGGTTGAAAGCTACGGGCTGATGGCCAGCAGCGCGGTCACAGGTCAGAGCTTTGCCCGAGGTGCGTTTTTCGGCCTCTTTTGGATTTTTTTCGCATTGACCAAGCATCGCCAGAGAGCATTTGTGGCATTTTATGCCTCGTCAGCGTGCAGTTTTACCAAAACGGTCGGACTTTCTTCCCTTCCTACCGTCTGACAAGAACTCATATGTCTTGTGCAGTTGGCTTTCACTGGGCCAGCACGATTCTTGCGATTCTTGCAACACTAATGGGCCTGTTCCCTTTTATTTTCTATAAATTCGGACCTCGGATCCGTCGAAACTCACGGTACGCCCAGGAGTTGGCGAGGCTAGAGGACGAGGAGAGGCGTCGTTTGAAATTCATTGAGGACCAGTTTTATAGGATGGGAGGATTGAAAAAGGAGCACGACAAGGAGTAGCCTATAGAGTGTAGCTTTCTTGCTGAGTGTATCATGTTTTACTCCATATTATCCGCGTTTTACCGAGTACGATAATCCACCCTAGTGCAGTACCCCAGCTAGAAGTCCTTCCCTTGACTTCAAGTTCGGGCCTATCAGGAGTTACGTCTTGTAACGACCTCAAAAAAGACATCTAATCTTTCCAGCCCTCGGAGACTTCTTGTTGAAGCTATGCTTTGCGTTTATAAAGCATCAGCTTCGACAGGTGACGCCCAAGTGCGTGACAGATCAGGAAAAGGAACTTTCATATTGACAAGACACCCTCGCACATGACATAGCTCAGCCTCGCGATATTTCAGCGCTTGCCATCGCCTGAGTGTCTCAGCTACGTGCTCAATAGTAACGGTTATAGTGACATCCTGATTTTTCGTTATATTCGGAATTAATGAACTACTGCAGGGGAATGGGGCTGGGACATGTATGTCTGGTAGAGCGCATCCTCTGAAGCCAACTCCTGCTGAAATTCGTGCTCGACCGTCAGTGCACCAGTGTAACCGTAGTTGTACCCCCTGTATGTTCGTCGTAATTTGTCTTCACGAACACGAAAAACTCGAATGGCGGAAAGATAACCGATTCTGTCAGATTCTTCTGTCGATGGCGCCTCCTCCCGGTCGACAAGCTCTTGATACCCGGAACGCAACCATTGTGGGACATGGTATTCCTTTGCTAACACGATCTTCTCGACCGAACCCAGTCCCGCGTTCGTGAGGTGGCTGATAGAGAGCCCCCTGATTTTATCCATCTCCCACATGCTGGCAAGTCGTAACACTGCGATCCATCCATCCTTTGGCATTGTCGGCGCAGGCGGGATCTCGCTGGAGTTTATTCGTAAGCGCAACGTCATTTGCATCTTCTAGTACCAAGCGGTGCTTACAGAGGGTATATTACCTCCAAGAGGTGTCGAAAGTCGCTCTTGTTGATGGGCAAATTAACTGGATTGCTGTCGCTCGACCCTTCAGGCGGGCTAGAAGAGTTCTCGGTGGACTGCGGGACTGAGAACATGTCTCGAAAGGTTGAAGAGTTCTGCATCAAGCCGTGCCTAGGCACCTTGAAGAGGCTGTCCTCTACCTAAAGGATGTGCGATTGTGCTCAGTACTTCCGTTGGCCCGTCAACGGTTGAATTTACGCTATCACCTGAATAGTGATGGGTGTCAAGTAGTATAGAGCATCTCTCACTGGGATAGATGGATCGATGCTATTAATTTGAACTACCGGTTCAGCCATGGAGTTGTCTGACTCGGATAGGGTGCTATCGACTGAGAGATCGCTGGTGGAAGGGAACCGGCGAGGTTGATGAGACTGGAGAAGCTCCTATAAGACTCCGCCATTGTCACATCGCCTTCGTGTTGGGTCTATCGATGATTTCGGAAAGAACAGACGCCTTGGACAAATCACGCCTGGAAGTTGGGAATTTAGGGCTACTATATCGGACCAGGAACCCGGTCACACCAGGTACCTGGTCACGCCCAGATTTCGCAACAACAGCTTGCCATTGGGCTTCAACAACTGTTGACCAGGCTGGTGGACATATATACCTCTGATATAGTCATTGTAGCTAATTAAATTAATGGTAGTAATGTTGAACAATCCTTGAGGCTTTGTGTGAGAGTACTGAATTTTGCAAAACAAGCCTACCCAAGATTGTCAAGGCTCTGAAATTGAGTTCTGGGTCATGGAGGTATCTGTGGCATAGCTTATACATGAAAGGGAAGTTTCTGAGTGTGGTGGACACCAACTTGTGCCAGAAATGTAATTGTTAAATGTAGTAGGCTAGGGATGACTGGGTTCCTGTCACACCCAAAAAATGACACTCTGCTTGGGGGTGCGCATGGCCCACCAAATATGCGTGATATTTGTCCATATTTATTTCAGAGGTCTCTCACTATAAAGTGAGCCTCATCGCGCCCAGCAGAATTCCTGTTGTTCAGCACATCTGCTCGAATACTTTGAGAGGCAAAGTTGGAGGGAAACGCACACACTACATTACCTCAATAGGGATTTCTCAGATCACGAAAATGTAACCACATGCAATAATGAACTAAGGTTTAAATGGTGAATTGGGACAAACCCCTCTGAGCATCGGTGGATATTCATTGGAAGATAAAGTGTGTCAAGTGGCAAGTGCGTACGTTGAGTGGGCATGCTAATATTTTGTCAACAAGATGCCCACCCAAAACATAGCGCGTTGCATGACAAAACACGTGACGTAACACATCTACTCATCATCAAGGTTAGTTGTTGGAGCTGTTCAGGCAGGGATAGGAGGAGAATGCCACCAGATTTTATTAGCAGGGATGAATAATTACCAGAAGTACCTGCTAACTACATCTCAGCCCAATTCTTGCAGAAAATTACATGTTTCTTTAAGTACACACTTCTCAATATGAAGCAACACAATTCTGATTGGGAAAATTACTAGCTCTGATGCTATATAATGACCTCTGGCAGTCACCGAGTGTCAAAAACGAAGGTAGCCACAAGTTGGCATACATCAGACAACAAGGAGATAGCCTGAGGGACAGTTTAAGCCCGAGTTTTGGCCATTGTTAGCTTGGAAAATTCAATTAACTACAATACACTAATATATACAATGCCTGCACTCTATCTGAACCACAGAAACAACCTTAACATGCAGAGAAGTGATGGTTATTCGTGGTGCAATCCGTCAGACACAATTTCGTGAGGAAACTGCTGACTAAGCGTCACAAAAATGGAACCGGCTGTGCGCACCTCCACTCTGCTACTAAGGTAGGGGATTTCGTGCTGGTTTCGCTTCTGACCAGTTGGCGGAAAGGCAGGAAAAAGGGAGGTTCTCATGTCTGTAAAAGAATTAGAACACAAAATGAATTCCTGGACATACAAACTACATCACAATAATGGGATCTGGAATCCTCGGATTCCAAAGGGGGTTCTGCGAGAGCAGGCAAGACGAAACACCCAAACCGAAAGAAGCCAGCAAGGCGCATCGGAGCCCGAGAACGATAACCCCCTGTCAAGCCGGAGGCTGAATGGATCCCATATGTGACATAACAGATGCCAACATCTCCACGTAGAGTGGAGCAATGACTTCTAAAGATCGCCAGTAGCGCAAAAAGGAATCGGACATCCAACGACCGAGTAATTTGACGATGTCCGGAGGTACACCCACCAGAAGCAGTTGAGTAGTACCACTTATGCAGAAGCAGTGACCACTAATGGTAGGGAATCTGCCAGTTTTCAAGATGGTGTTGAAGTGTCAAAGAAATTTTCTCTTCATTAGGCCTGTTCGTACACCCACAGATGAAACCCACAATGCGAGTGAAGTCGAGCCAGAAAGCCGATTGAATATGGCATGGGTATCCAAGGCTGCAATAGGATCAACCAGAGATTGCTGACACGTAATGATAATGTCCTCTCCCAAGGTGCCGCCCGTTTTGGTGTACGGCAAATGCAAAATGCGTGAACCACAGGCATTTGGGACCTTCAGGTCAGACCAACAAGGGAACAGGCAGGGGTCGAAATTGCTTTCACAATTCGGAAGAATTTTGCCCAAGCGTATTTGACCCCAAAAACAAGTAGTGGCAAGTGCAAGAACGCAAACGTCGAAAGGGTCAGAAGGTGACAAGGATCAGGCAAGTAGTTCAATCATTTTGATAGATACAGGTGGCCGACGAGGTTGAATAGATTCCATGGGTCGCATGTTTTTGATCCCACGAATAATGTACTTGAGCTGCAAGCTCGAATGCCAAGGTACATTGTTCTGAATATGCCAACCTCGAATTGCAGACATCTTGTTTCTGATAGTGCCACCTGCTAGAGTGCCAGCAAAGGTGGACACGTACATGCAAAGGAGAGATTCCGAAGCTGGTAGAGCATTGGATAGAGGAATTGACCGATCCTCACAGAAACAAAGGAATTCGTCGATGGAAGTAGCATACTTTCTAGAGGTCCCTGCTTTCCAAGCCCTCCTTAAAATCCGGTCCAAATCCGCACGAGAAGCAGCAGATGGTCTCCATGTAGCATCCCTGCGCAAGTTTGCAGAGGTAGGCCGAGGTGCCAGACAATCTTGGAACAAGCGGGAGGCCCACTCAGTGGAAATGCGCAAGGTATAGTCCATGTTTACTGGCATGGCGTGAAGTAACAAGTCAATGTCAGCTGCAAATGAGCTGCTCAAAGAATGTGCTTGAAAATGCTATGGCTGACATCGCAAATGTATAATTATTTAATGATAAAGCACGAGGCTAACATATCACAGGGACTGCAAGAGTCACGGATGGGGGTGCGAGCTATGAGAATGCAGGGGTATCAAATGCTAGGTATCAAGACGCAAGGTCGATATACGATACTGAGGGCAGGACATACAGCTTCAGATAATCAGGTATCAAAGGAGGTGAAGGGAATAAAAGATGACGAGACGGGAATGACCCGCGTGAAGGCGCGTCTGCGATGTTATCCGCGGTGGCCACCCATGTGACAGTGAGCCAGATGTTGTGGGATTGGAAGTTGTCGACGATTCAGTGAAGAATGGCATTCTGCTGAGCATTGCGAGAACGCCCTGCTGATAAGGCTCCAACCATGCCCTTGTTATCTAAACGAAGGACAAGGTGGCAATCCGAATATCCACCTGTGACAATAGCCCGGAGAGCTAGGTCGACGGCAACCATCTCCCCCCAACCAATGTCGCGTCCCGACGATTTCCAGCCAGGACATAACTGCCAAGCCAGCCAGTGTCCATCCAGGCAAAAACCAATGCCCCAGGATGTCGAGGCATCAACGAAAATGGGAACGTCAAGCAGAGGTGGGGGACGCGTGATGCGAACCCCACACCATTCATTGGCAAGAGTGGATTGCCACCACTCGACGTTGGCCATGACGGTCTGCGTGATACGGTGCTGCAACCAGGGACGTCCGTCTTTGGGAAAGCTGGTGCGGAAGGCAAAGAGGGAGAGGAGATGTGAGCGACCATTTGGGACCACCAGCGTAATGTGGTTCAACATGCCTATGAGTGACTCCGTGACACGCAAGGTGACTGGAGCGGCGAGGGACCAAGATGATAATTTTGCCAGGTATTTCAGATGCTTAGCCTCTGGCAAATGTACCATCTTTTCTGTGATGTCCCATGTGAAGCTGATGTAAGTGAAGGAAGTGCGGAATGGAACAAATTTTTCAATCGCCTAAGGCCATCCTAGCTCCTCTGCAGTAGACCAAATGCGAGATTTATCATATCCGTAGGACGGAGGGCAGGTGAGCAGGCAAGGGAGTGGATAGCAGAAAAATACGAAGTCATCAACCCATTTGATCACGGCGTCGATACCTTTCGCCAGGTAGATTCTAAGGATAGCGTCGGCCACACGGCCAAACACGCCAGGTGCAGGAGAGATTCCAAAGTTGAGACGAAAATCAAAGTGAACAAGCCCAGCGATTTTGATCGCTGTCAGGACTCAGTCCTCGATACGAGTAGGAATATTACAAAAGGCTGCTTTGACGTCAAAGATGCAAGCCTCCATGTCAGGAGGAGCCTCTGCAACGAGGAGCCAACAAGCGGAGAACATCCCCCAGTCACATTTGAAGATGGAAGCATCGATTACGGAATTTAGAGAGGGGACATCAGGGTCATTATGAGGGAAGGAATGATCGACTGTGATACGAAGCTTGCCGGAGGCGCTTTCAATAACATTCAATGGGGCCGTGCGATAGTGGCCGAACAGGGAGGCAACTTCTGCAGGGGTAAACCCTGGGGAGACGCGACCAAGGCGAATCTCCTCTGTGTATTTCTTAACCATGAAATCATGATGCTCGGCAGTTCTATAATGATTCGGAGGGGAGTATGTGTTGTCGAGAGAAAAGTCATCGAGTCCAATGCTAAAACCAAGTTGGAGGCCTTTTGGAACCTCCGCGAACTCGTCAAGAACGCCAACTTCCACAAGCAGAGCGGTCCAGCGCTTGTGCTTGAGGGGAGTTGTGATGGGAAAGCATGGATTAGACACCACAGACAGGGCAGACCTACGCGTTGTGGAGCCCATCTCCGCAGAGGGAGCAGGCGTGGACATGGATACACGCCTCGCCGCGAGTACAGGACCTAGGTCCGTTATGGTTGATGCAGTAGGTAGCTCCAGTAGGGGAACACCACTTTCCGGTGTTGTCTTTATGAAGGTACCGCCCGTTGTGCTTGCACGTCGGATATTTGTGGTCGTAGGAACCGCAAAACATGCACTGGACACATGGCTGATCACCAGCGGCCACCGGGTTTGCAGCTTTAGCACTGGCATTCGCGGTGCTGGGGGCAACCCAACCCCTCTCCCGAAAGGAACTGGACGCAGAAGCATCAAGGCGTGACTTCAAGACTTCTAACATAGTCCCCTGCTTGTTGTGTAGCAAATGATCCCAGATATCGGCATGGAACTCGTCCATGCGAAACTGAGAGGACTCTAGTACCCAGGAGCGACGAAGGTGCATATCATAGGCCAACGCCACGTCGAATTGAGACTGAAAGTCCCAATGCAACCGCAAGAGTTCAAAGTGTTTCTTGAAGGTCGACGTGATGATCTGTGCGTTACGGCCGCCAGGAGCGTTGTCACTGGCCGCCAGGAAATGTGAGCGCATGGCTTGTACAAGGGTCGCGCTTGCCTGGCACCAATCAATCAGGCTGATCTTCACCTCATGTTTGGCGTCCAGCTGAGACGTGTGGATACGCAGGTCACCAGCAGCGCCAATTGAAAATCCTGTATCAGGCTGAACAGGTTCGGTAGCTGCATGCGCACAAGCAGCGTTGGTAAGAGCGTCCAAAGGAATGTACTCTCGATACCCTGCGTGCAAGACCTTCACGACTTTCGCAGGGATAACAGTTTCATCTGCACAAAGTCGAATACCGACGCGAGGAGGTAAGCCGTGCAAGGTGACTGCAGGTGCAGCAAGTGTAACAGGAGGAGGATGCGCGACAGGAGGAGCCTCCTGATGACCCCGTCTTCTCTCAGCATGAAGGACAAACCTGGGAGCAAGTCCACCAGGAGTCAAGTTGTTCTGGAAGACACGAGTGGCGAGCGCGGCTACAGAAAAGCAATAAGTGCAAGGCTGTATTCGACGTAATACCACACACCTGCATTGAGAGGTATGTCAAGACCGTGAAGGTCTGCAGTAACAACTCGAGGTTCGCGAGGAACAGGAGGTGGGGGAATGCGAGGCTCCTGATGCCCACAGTGACGCAGAACATCCGGAACTGAAATGGAGCTGAGAAGGCAATGAGCGCGAGGCTCGAGGTGCAAGGCCGCATACAGACTCACTGGTATTATCTTGCAACACTTCTTTAGCAAATTTCTGAAAGAGCATGGTGAGCTCTGCTTGAGTGAAAGTTACCACCGCAGGAGCAGGTTCTGGTAGTGGGGACCACAAAACCGGAGGCGAGGAACGTAACCTTGGTGAACGAGGGGTGTAGTTCTGATTTGCGGCAGGAGACTGAGACCGTAAAGGTCAACAATGAGGAGAATCATAGGAAGTGGTGCAGGGCAAGCGAGAAACAGCGGCGGGCTGCGAGGGACCAGGACTGGCTGGTGTTGCTGGTGAACGGTACGTAGGCAAGGTCCGAACAGGCTTGGCCTTCATAATGAAATCGTCGGCCATCTGCAAAGAAACGGGATCTATCACGCATTCCTTGCCAGCTCTAGGGCATTTCGGTGTCTGCTGTTCTGCAGGGGAACTGACTGCAGGACGACGGGAACATCCAGATTGAGCCGAGTAGGCCGAAGGAGGGTGAGGGGCGTTGGCCAACACTGGAGTGCTAGGTATATGCGCATTATTAGCATGCAACGACGACACGTTGTTGTCAGCAAGATGCTCTCGAACGTGTTGGCGGGCTTCTAAAATCTGAGAGTCTGTCCAACGCGGGAGAGGTGCAAAATGGGGACCAGGCCCAGAGGTCTCCAACCGACACGTTGGTAAAGCTGGCCTAGGCGGGGAAGGGGAATCATCCTGATCCTCTTCAGAATGCCTTATCACCTCAAATCTCTCATCTTCCTCCTCCTCTTCGTGATCAGAAAGAGGTGCAGGAGCACCCTCCAAACCAGCTGATAGTTCTCGAAGCGAAGGCATACCTATGGCCTGAGATCAAGAATGCGTCTGAGGATGAACAGGAGGAGTTGTTGGCCTTTGGCGAGGAGGCATATAAGCACAAAGGGCAAGAAAGAAACCTCGAAGAGCAAAACCAAAGGAAAAAACGGAGAGGGCAACGTAGCAGATGGAAGCTGAGAATCAAGAAACCTTCAGTCATGTGCTGTCACAGCCACAAAACGTGTTACGTTCTCATCCCGTGCCTCCTTTCAACATACGTCCACATCCATATCCCACCAACGTCACGTGCCAGCCGTGACAAGTCCAAATCCATTGAAACACGATCTACGAAACCATGATAAGGCATGGTACACAATACTCGGATAACACAGAAACAATCGGCTTCCAGATTTGCGTGACATGTATCCTGAAGCTACCTTTGTGCATGTCTGATCACAAATATATTGTGTAAAGGGAGACCTTCCCTTTACAGTATGTTTGTACATATTTGAATTGGAGACCGTTGGTTTATTAAAACCAGCGGTCACATGATAGATAAGGTAGCTTTTACTTTTGTACCCAACACGTTGCATAATCCCACTCGTCGGTTGTGCTACGTCGGTCATACTTAAGTAAGAGCGCCCTTTACATATTTTTTAGCATCCTTTATCAAAGGGATCACCCCTGCAACCAAGCCCCCAATGCCAACAAAACAAAACAAGAAGAAGAAAGTTTCGAGAGGATCGGCGACGGGCTTACCCGGCGCCGCACCACCTGACAACCCACCGGGCGCAGCACATGCACCCAGCGGTTCGGTGGAAGTCTCAGAAGAGACAACAACACCGGCCGCAGCTGCTTTGCTGGCTGCAGCCACAGCCACGTCACAACGTGGCCACGACGACGAAGAATCTCTTCGTCGTCGAGAGGACGCCCGCGATCGCGGATGTCCTCCAGGAGCTCAGATAAAATCTGAGCCCATTTCGGGAGTGGCTCCTATTCAGGAGACACGAAAAACCGATCGTGATCTGAGACACGATCGGAGGGAGGCACGGCGAGTGCGAAATGCACCCGACCCGTTCCCTGCGCCCTTCGATAACATATCGAGGACGTTAGCTCGACCAGGTGCGTCAGGAATTCCTGGCGAACCTCAGTATCGCCATGATAACGGCGGTACGTTAATGTTGATGTCCGAAAGTTTGTTGACCGAACTCTCATCGGCTGCACGTCAGAGCAGACGTGCACAAAAGAAACGCGACGAGGGACCTTCGAAACCGAAGGCCCCTCGCAGCTATATTTCTGCCGTCGAGGAGCGTGACGCGCTTTTGGACCTAATGGCTCAAGAATTGAGCCATCTACCTCAGCACGAAGTGCAAAAGGCACTTAATGCGATCCGCAAGAAACGGGAGACCGTTATCCAAGCGGAGGGCGAGAGCGGTATACGCTCTCGCAGTAGTAGACGTTCTATGCATCCAGAGAACGTTGCACTACCCCCATCTGAAGCCACGATGGAGGCAGTAAACCAGAGCCTGCTTCAGCCTCGTCAAGACGACGAGACTAGCTCGCAAGCTTGAGCACGCCATAGAGCTTATGAACATGTGCAAAACCCGCCTCCCGTACGGGAGAATACAACGTCCGCATCGCGAACGTTTGAAACAGGAAAGGTAGGGACCACGTCGTATCGACGGGGCCCCTCATGCACTGATGAAATAGTGGATCGCTGGACTGCACAGCCCAGCGAGGAGCGTCGTTCGAATGAACAGCCTCAAGCATCCCAGCCCTACCGACGACGTGTCGGTCCGGGAGATGAACCATCTGATTCATCATCGGATGGTAGTAGGTCCTCGTATGAGGATTGGGATAGACCTGTCTCGGATCGAGACGAGTCAATTGACGGGGATGCATATAATCCACGTCCTGTTACCCCTATACAGGGCAGGGCACCATCTGTAAGATGTACCCCGCTAGCGGATTCACCCGCTCAACCCGCGCGTCCGGCGTCTGTACGAGCGGAAGATAGGACCACGGGGCGTGATGATCGTCACGCCACGTTCGATAATAGAGCGAGGGATAGAAGTACTACCCCTCACCAGGTATCAGCGCCGGTTAGAGACCGACGCTCGAGCCGGACACCAGGTGTTACCCCTGGACCGGATATTCGCCAACCATCTCAAGGACCTAATAGGGTTCCGCGGGACTACGGGGATGATGGGCTCATTCGCGATTCGAAGTACATACACAATGTACATGACAACTATTATGGAATAATAGATGAAAAGGTTGGGATAGCTATAACCCTTCCTCCTAGTATAAAGATGTCTAGTCTGAGGGTACCTCAGCCTAGAGGATATAAGGGTGACGGAGGCATGGAGTCATTCGATGAATGGCTCCAAGAATTATTAAGTTGGATGAGAATCAACCAACTTGGAGGAGATGAACGCGATAAAGATCGCATTATCATTGTCGGGATGTACCTCGAAGGTACCGCCCGCAAATGGTTCATCGACAACGTTGATAGTTTTCACCGTAGTCGTTGGGACTGGACGTTCAAAGACGTCGTAACCGGGTTGTATGACCGGTTTATTCATGAGTCTTTGATAATCGAAGCCACTGAGTCCTTCGAGAATGCTAATTTCTCGACGGAAGAAGGAGTCAATGGACTGTTCCATTGCCTCAAACGCAATGCCGAGCGCATGATACATGCGCCCGATCGCTATACGTTTAAGCGGACCTTCTTTGAGAAGATCCCGAAGTATATGCGTGATAAGTTAATTGATCGCGGATACTCTGCCGAGACCTCGAGGATGAAGCACATCCTCGCCGAATCGGTAAAAATTGAACAAGCGTCTAGAATGGCTAGACGCTACAACGAGTATAGAGGACATACTAAAGATAGTACGTCCTCAACAGTGAAGCCAAAGGCGAGTGGAAGTTCTTCCGCTCACCATACAGATGGGAGGAATAAACAATCCTCACAATCGCATGCCAGAAGTGGCCCGACCAATAGTAATCGTTGGTCAGGAGGCAGTAAACGACCCCAGGATACTGGAAGTTGTCCGACTAGTCGAGAGAATCGACCGCCGGGCCAAAGTGGGAATACCACTGACGCCCGCAAACCACCATTGAAAGCCGGTGTAAAGAACAAGGGAGGTGCTACCTGCTATAAATGCGGTAGCGAGTACCATTTGTCGAGGGACCCTCGTTGTCCGCATAATAAGTCAGCGGTACGCCTGCATGCAGTGCAAGAAGTAGTGGATGATCGGTCGGATGAGGATCCTCCGATCAGTGAACGCCCCCAAGATGATGGAGGTGAGGCCGTGGCGTCGACCGACGCTATGGATATTGAGCACTCTGAGTGTGACGACAATGTTGTCGGCTCACAATACTCGTCCGAAGGCGAAGTTTACGCCCTTGAACAATACGAAGATTACGACGGTCATAATGATGATGACTGTCATACGGTCCGCATGAGCATGGTGCGGGACGTCATCATCATAGATGATGATGAAGACGAGGTTGTCTGGCTAGACCCCTCGTCGCGAGAGGGCGCTGCCCCCAATGATCCGCAAGGTGATTCGGACAGCGATAACTCATTTCCAATATTGATGGAAGTGAGTGAGTTCGGCGGTGACAGTGACGGCGAAGAATACTTCGACGATGACCAGTTCTTCGCAATTGGCGAAGAAGATAGTCTACCACGGAGGACAGGACATCCGCCGGTGACTTTGAAGAAATCTTCAAAGGTATTGAAGCGACCAATAAGGACGCCTGAGGAGCACAAGTGTATGACTGCACTCATCAATATTAACGGTGTGAATGTGTTCACGCTGTTTGATTCCGGCTGCACTGCCGAAATTATTTCAATTGACTTCGCAAGGGTTGCGAATATCAAGGTGCACCAGCTTGAAGAGGTGGTGCCCATACAGTTAGGTACCCGAGGAAGCCGCTCGGTTATCAACTTTGGAACGAATGTTCCATTTAAATACCATAACATCGACACGAATATATATGTCGATGTTGCCAATTTAGACCGGTACGACGCTACAGTGGGCGTCGTGGCGATGCGAAAGCTAGGAATTGTACTAGATTTCGAACATGAATGTATTCGTGTGCGAGGAGAAATCGCACTGTCATTCACTCTGTTAGAAGAGAAGGCAGAGATCGTGAGGCGCAGTGCCGCACGAAAATTCGACCGAGAACGGCGCGAATAACTACGATCGGATGATTGTATTGTCGAGGAAGTAGATATCGACGCAGTGCCGAAAGGACCATCGTTAAGTAACGAGGGCCCTCTGTTAATGACCGAAGAGGAGAGTACCCTCTATGGTCGGAAGTTCAACCTGAAAAAGGGGGAGAGCTCGACAAGGGCTAACCCACCTCCAAAGGCGAGACGTTCAGTCATGATCGAAGAGGAAGATGACGCGAAAGCGCATAGTCCTGGATCGGGACTGCCAACACTGTTTCCAGTAGTCATGGAAGATGGTATTACGCTCAGTAGAGAGGATGGAGAGCAGATGGTAGACGAAGTGCCTACCATCCTGAATAGTGGTAAGAGTAAATATAATACTCTTAAGGATCTCCGCGAAATTGAGGAGATCGTGCAGGAATTTACCCGCGAACGGTTCCCTAGTGCAGAGCACCGTGAGGAATTACGGCGAACATTCACCGTAGTACCAGAGGAAGAGGACGACCCATTTGAGAATGAGTACGTCATGGCAGTGTTTAGAGCTGTGGCAG
The DNA here is from genome assembly GCA_025854295.1 of Lyophyllum decastes. Classification (NCBI taxonomy): domain Eukaryota; kingdom Fungi; phylum Basidiomycota; class Agaricomycetes; order Agaricales; family Lyophyllaceae; genus Lyophyllum; species Lyophyllum decastes. Next base: position 1,026,679 of record CP107709.1, read on the forward strand.
CGGACCATGAACGTAAGGTCGCGGACATGGGTCCGCTGACCGAGGCTGATATACCAAGGCTCAAAGAGCAGTGGTTAGCCTCGTGTCAAGAAATTATGAACGGCGTGCCGGAGGAGTTACCTCCTGTACGCGGAGTGAATCATCGAATTAATTTAATCGATGATTCGAAGCAGTATCGCTACCACCTGCCGAGGTGCCCTGATTCTCTTAAGCCCCAGCTTATGGAAAAAATCATGAAGTATACTCGTGCAGGATGGTGGGAAGCGGTGCAGACAGAACAGGCTGCACCGATGCTTTGTATTCTTAAGAAAGACGGACGATTACGAACTGTAATCGACTGTCGAAAGCGTAATGATAATACTATCAAGGACGTTACGCCGTTTCCAGATCAGGATCAAATCCGACTGGATGTCGCGAGAGCGAAGATAAAATCGAAGATCGATTTTTCAGACGCGTACAAACAAGTTCGGACGCATCCTCCTGACGTGCCTAAAAGCGCATTTGCCACGATCTATGGCACATTTGTGAGCCATACAATGCAGATCGGGGACTGTAACGCACCAGCCACGTTTCAACGCGTGATGACAATGATATTCCGAGAATTTATCGGGATATTTCTTCACATATACTTAGACGATCTATTTGTCTACAGTAACTCCATAGAGGAGCACGAGCAGCACCTCAAGCTCGTGTTCCAGAAAATCAGGGAAAATCAATTTTACCTGAAAGCCAAGAAAGTAGAGCTGTACGCCGATAAGGTGGACTGTTTAGGGCATGTAATCGACTCGAAAGGATTACACGCCGCGGAGGATAAGATGGGACGCATCCGTAACTGGAGACGTCCACGCAACTACAACGACGTCCAGAAGTTTCTGGGCCTCGTACAATATCTGGCGCATTTCCTGCCAGATATTTCAGCGTACACATCACCACTTGCTTCAATGACGCAGAATGGTCAATCATTCTGCTGGCGACCGATACATGAAACATGTTTTGAGTCGATTAAGCGCATCTGTTGTTCGACGCCGGTGCTTAAGCCGATTGATCATCGACTAGCCGAACCCATCTGGGTGATCTGCGACGCATCTGTCGCAGGAGTTGGCGCGATGTACGGCCAAGGACCTACATGGCAGACATGTAGGCCCGCAGGATTTATGTCGAAGAAATTCTCCGACGCTCAAAGACACTATCGTGTCTTCGAGCAAGAAACGATAGCCATTTTAGAGGCCCTCCTTAAATGGGAGGACAAACTCATTGGATATCGTATCCACGTGGTAACGGACCACGAAGCGTTGGAGTTTTTCCAAACGCAGCGCAGACTGTCAGGACGACAGACTCGATGGATGGAATATCTATCGAGATTCAACTTTGATATACGATATATCAAAGGTCAGTTGAATAAGGTAGCAGACGCATTATCGTGCTACTACGAATTCGATACGTGGGACGATATCGCCAACGTAAATGACTTTGTCAATGCCGACGTACGGCTGGATCCTAATCATGAGGATCTGCCGTACGATCGGGTGCGCGAACTGGTTGATCGCACGCCCGAGAAGACTGCCGAACGCCTTCGGAAAGCGAAAGTGCAAGCTGAGTTTGCTGTGATCCGGGATGTCATCCAGGAGCGCGACATACAGGCGTCAGAAATGGCAGCCGCAGCAGCTAAGAGCGCTGAAGCAAACGGAGACGTCATCAGTCAAGTTGTATCATCGAAAGATGATCCAACAGTATTTGAGTCGAGAGCGAAGGGCGAAGATCTGCGCACTCACATCGAAAACCTAGCGGAGAACGATACGTTCCTCGCTGACATTAAAAGTGGATATGAGAAGGATTCTCTATTCAAGAAGGTGCTTGCGAACCCGAAGCACCATCCGTCATTTAAGATTGAAAATGATCTTATCTGGAGCGAGAATAGAGGGGGAGAGAACGTCCTATGTGTTCCCTCCTCCAAGACAGGAATCTATTCGTTGCATGGTCTAATTATCGACCAAGCGCATGCTATTGTGGGCCATTTTGGCCCCCAACGCACTGCGGATTATATCCGCCGCTGGTACTGGTGGCCCAGGATTCAGCAGGAAGTGGAGGCATTTGGCTCCACTTGCGAAAACTGTATGAGAGCCAAGGGCGAGTATCAAAAACCTGCCGGGTTATTACACACCCTTCCGATTCCCACTAAGCCTTGGGAGTCGATTGGAACGGATTTTATTGGTCCATTCCCAGAAGTAAACGGATGTAACTACTTATGGGTAGTTATATGTAGAATGACTTCACAGGTGCATCTAATACCTGTGAATACGAAGACGACAGCGACTCAGCTATCGTCTATATACATGCGTGAAGTTGTTCGACTACACGGATTACCATCATCGATCATTAGTGATCGTGATCCGAAGTTCACGTCGAAGTGGTGGAAAGAGCTTCATCGATTGATGGGCTCTAAATTGTTAATGTCTACGGTGTTTCACCCGCAGACAGATGGAGCGACGGAACGAGTAAATCGTTCAATCGCGCAGATTATCAGATCTGCCGTTAAGCCAGACCAGACGGATTGGATTAACATACTACCACTCGTCGAGTTTGCAATAAACTCGAGTATCAGTGCCACGACGGGACTAGCTCCCTTCGAGGCAAACTATGGATACATGCCCTCAATGCTGAGGACTGTAGAGCCTTCTACGAAGGCTCCCCCTGGAGTATGAGCGTTCGTTATCCAGGCCGTTAGAAACATGGCTATTGCGCACGATGCTATCATCGCAGCGCGAGTGTTCCAGCGCCATCAAGCTAACAAGGGGCGGCGCGATGAACCTGTCATCAAGGAAGGTGACATGGTATATCTGTCGGCGGATAAATTATCCATGCCGAAAGGACGAGCAGGAAAACTCCTGCCCAAGTATGTAGGGCCATATCGGGTCCTAGAAGCTCAGCCGAGTACATCGACGTATGTCCTCGACCTACTGGAAGAGTTGAAGAAGCAGAGAATCTATCCCCGCTTCCATGCTAGCAGATTGCGTCCGCATCATGCTAACGACGACATGTTATTTCCTAACAGGTCGAAGCCCGACGCGTACGACTTTGGCGCTCCGGACGAAGTTGAGTGGTTCGTCGAAGAGATCACGGGCCACCAGTGGAAAGGAAAATCTATTTCCTTCCTCGTATGTTGGAGTTTGGGTGATTCTACTTGGGAATCACTCCGAACGTGCAACGATCTAGAGGCTCTAGATCGTTATCTTGAAGTTATGGGAGTGCAGGACTGGCCTGACCTCCCGCGGCGGAACATCGCTGCTGAAAAGCGCCCTTCCGCATCAGGAAAAGGCGTATGAACGGGATGAATGATGGCACATCATTTGTGTCAGTTCAGCCGTTGGGCCGGGACCGGAATGGGTCCAGACCCGGTCCATCAACAATTCTCGGATCTTTCCGAGCATGTTGACACACGTGACGTGTCGTTTGTTTTCTCCCAAGCACCATCATCACCGGATGGAGGGCAGAGAGCCCGACAACCCACGCGACCAAGACTACCCAATGGGGAGTCGGGAAACCGACTCCCACTACTATCACCGACCGAGGGGTGAGCGGAACGCTCAACCCTCATGGGGGGAGGGAGGTGCTCAGGCACCTTCTTCTGCTTCGAAAGGAAAGGAACGCGAACGTGATCGTTCGCGTTCTCCAGGCTTCGAGCGGTACCGCTCAGAGCCTAAAGCAGAGATGGAAGTCGTAGATCCATCGAAATGGAGTTTCAACGCGCAGTTGAACCTCATTGGTCACCCAGGAGAGTGCGAGGCGTGCGCGAAGTACGCCGAGCACTTCTTCATGGCGTCCTTTACTAGGGCGCCAGGTATCGCAGACGCCCTCGAGCGTCAAAAACGCCATCTGAGTGAGCTACCCGTAGCGGAAGCTCGCCGAGAATGTGACGATATGCATCGTCATATTCGCCGACTGGAACGAGACACGCGAGACCTCTCGAGCAACTATAACCGCATTGTCGATGAGAAGAGGGATCTTCTCAACGAAATTCGTGAGTTGGAGGACCAACTCGGCGAGAAAGCTCGGAAGCGTCCTCGACATGAGGCCGCATCCAACGCGTCGTACGAGGCAGGGCCGTCGTCATCACGGCTCTCGCCTGTGAGTCAATTAGTGGAGTTGTCGCTACCAACGGTAGAGGCACCAGCGGTTATCAATGATAACCGCATGGAGGGAGTGGATTCGGATTTCCCGACCCCACTCGAAGCGTATGGGTTATCAGAACCCATCGCATCGCAGGACGTGAAGCCTGCAATCCGACCGACGCGCCCGCTGCCCGCGGCGCGTCAGCCCCTTGTCCAATATGTATTGGATAAGGAGAACACTGTCCACACCCTGCCTATGCCCAAGGTAGTGGTGAAAAACTCGGAGAAAATTAATCCGACATCGAGTGAGCAACTCACTCGATTTATCGAAGAGGCGCAGATGGTTGGAAACCATCATGCCGTGAAATGTATGCAGATATACGTTTCTGACAGTCAACGGCTCGAGCGGAGCGCTCGAACCGGCATCCAGAATGAAGTGCTGGCGTGATGGACGGTACCGGACTGGTACCGTATCGCGACTGCCAACGTCGGTGGGCAAACTGCCCCACTGAAACCCAAAGGGCCGCAGGGACCTGCGACCCCCAACCTCATGGACGATGCGTCCAAATGGGCCGAGTGGCTATTAGCCAATCGGAAGAAATTGTGCGCTCCCGGCGTGGTCAAGATGTACCCTGGGATCCAAATCAGCACGCAAGGGATATCCTTGCGTGAAGTGCGTGGCTGGCAGATTGTCAACCGACTCGCCCCGCGCCACGTCCAGGACGTTGCGGCGATGAGGAATCGGTCTCAATTCTTTGCCTTAAGCACAGAATTGCTGGGTACAATCAATTTGTACCGAGGCACGCTCAATCGGCTCGGCTTAACCGTGGCCGCGACAGAAACCTTTGAGAGGTTTTCGTTACCCATCGACAACGCCACTATCGATCAGATAGCGTCGTTTTACGCTGCACGAGGAGTGACCGTCGCTAGGTTCAACGATGGCCAACCATTCGGGCTTCACTGGTTAGCTGAAGCCCGCGCCAAACACCCAGATGACCCAGAACTCGGGGTCATCCTTATGCGCGTGCGGGCGCACAACACCCCGCTACCAGTCCCGGCTGTACTGCCAGGCGCAGTCGACTGGTTCAACATCCGGTCGAGGCAACAGGTAGCCCCGCCGCCTGTGGCGTCCACTAGTAGTGGACTTCCATACGGATCCCCACCGGGCTTCGGGATAAATCTCCCTGGGCCCTCAACACCAGTTGCTGGGCCATCGTCATCATCGACGCCGGGCCCCGTACAAGTCTTCAGGACTAGTACAAGCAACGTACCGGTTACTGCACCTGCGGAACCGGTAGTGGGACCGACGGTCCCCACCATGGTCCCCATGGAAGTGGAGGGAGATGTGACTTCAGGTCACGTCTCAGAATATGAGTTACAATATGCGGGTCGACCGATGGATCCTGACGAGATGTCTTCGTCGGATCCCGAATGAGCGTCGACATAACGGTCGCCACTCAATAAAAACACAAAAAATATTCATCATATTACTCGACGTCGAGCAGAATTTCGACGTCATTATACCAAAATTTTAGTTTTGTTTCTTGGAAGATTGACCCTGTGGGATCAATCTAGAGGGGGAGGATGTAAAGGGAGACCTTCCCTTTACAGTATGTTTGTACATATTTGAATTGGAGACTGTTGGTTTATTAAAACCAGCGGTCACATGATAGATAAGGTAGCTTTTACTTTTGTACCCAACACGTTGCATAATCCCACTCGTCGGTTGTGCTACGTCGGTCATACTTAAGTAAGAGCGCCCTTTACATATTGCCTGGTAAATTACTAGTAGCCTAAATAGTGTTTGAGCAACTTGTCTTTGTATCATTGCCATCAACAGCTTTGCAAATTGTTCATGCTGCTCTATGAATGCCTATGTCATGGGACTGACCAGAAGTCAGGCTGCATGGGCAGCACACAAGTATCAAGGCCATTGTGTACTTCCTGAGTCCATCATGAATGACCTCAAGAAAGCTAGTATTGCTTGAATCTCTTGCTCCCCAACTAGATGCTAATTGTCTACAGATCATATATTCCATATTACTCCTTTGTGACCCCTGTATAATGAAGGGTCCCATAACTCCTGGTATCTTCAATACTTCAAGAGCTTTCTGTGTGTAATTTGTTAGCTTATTTTTGATACTTCACTCTCAATTTTCAAATCTTTCAAATAACATTCAAGATCCTAACTACTGACATGTAAATAAAAAGTTAATCTGGAATCCGATTTTCGAGAGATTGGTGTTGAGAGAGCAGAATTTGTTATCTTTCGTGTTCACAAAGGTTGCGTTCTCAATTTGGCAGTGTTGTCACGGAAAGTAACAGTCATGTGACGTTCGCGGGATATGGATGTCCCCTACCTTATATCTAACCCCATGCATCTGGTAGGTAAAAATCTCTTATTTTTAATATGTAGACACCTTCTCAAGACAAATATCTATGACCTTGAAAAGACCTTTTGTTGGTATCCATCCAGATGTATGAGATATAGCCCGAAGATCTTGGCGTGACCGAGATCACGGTCTTGTACAGTAACTCAAATCTGTACAAATTTGTATTCAAATTTTGTAACACCTAAAACTATCAGTTTCCATTGTCCTCGGACTATGAACGGAAGGAATCTGATTGAACCCAAAGTGATGGTTTTAGGCATTATAAGGTTTGGACACAAACTACACCGCTAGGTATACATTTGGCCTGAGGCTAAGCGCTAAATTCCCAACTTTCTGGTGTATTAATTTGAATTCTATATGGAACTTGGTCAGACGCGTTGGTCACTGAATGTGACACCGTCACGCCTACCAGATTTTCCACGTGACGAACGCGTTGAAAATCGCAACATAAACAGCAACACCCATGACCATCAGTTTCGAGCTACAGGAGGAGGTCCAAGCCCTCCAGGAGCACGAGAATTATGATATACCGCACGAGCATAATCCAACAGAAGAAGATCCGGAGCGTCTCCTAGAAGGTCCGAGTGTTCTTTGACCCTATCTTTATTTCGGGCGGTCTCAACGTCCTGTGCAGCGGCCGTCGAGGCAGTAGCGGAGTCTAGCTACGCAATAACCGATCCAGAGGTGTTCGATGTATATCGAAGTCTTCTGAAGTATTCCAATGCCGTGCCTGGCCCCATCATGAGCAAGTTGCTGGATTCAATTTCCTCAGGTCTTCAAGCCGAACTCGAGGCCACTGTGAAGGATGTGGACCAAGGTGATCAGCAGGGATACATGTCGCACAAATTACCAATGGAATTGTACGGTTTCCTTCTGCATTGGTTCGTTTCAGCTGTCGAGAAAGTCAAGCAATCGGAAAACGGTGACACGCCCAGCGCCCCAGCTCCCAAGGCGCGCAGGGGTCGGGGTGGGAAAGCTGGAGGGAAGGCTACTTCTCGGACTGCGGCAAACAAGAGAAACGACACATGGTCTTGGATTGACCAGATTCCGCCGACGCTCGCGCTGATCAGCAAAGTGCTTCGTCTCCAAACACAAAGGATATGGACAACCACCGCTGAACGAGAGGCATTTGTCACGTATGCGTCGCTGTACCCACTATCGTCACAACGTACTAACCCAGCGATCAGTTGCATGACTCGTCCAGCATACCACGTAATGGAGAGCGAGCAGTACATGAAATCCAACAACACCAAACTCGGCGTATACAAAGTCATATGCTTGGCGGTCAAGCATCATGCACACTCGCTTGCAGCGCAAATCACCATCATGCAATACCTCCAGTTCTACGAGCACCTTCCAGAACCAATGGCTGAATGTCTTACGGTTCTCGCCAAAGAATTCGACCATGCTCAACTTGGCGATGAAGTCCTCCGTGAGATCGCTGCAAAGACCTTCAATGCTCAGGACCAGAAGGGGCCCAGAGTGTTTGCGAGATTCATCGTAAAATTCGCAGAAATGGCCCCTAGGTCGATTTTGAAGCAACTCAGTCTACTTCTCCAGCAACTTGACTCTGAGGTATGAGGTCGACTTCTCGCATTCTATCATTATTTTGCTTAATAGTCGATCACCGCAGTCCTACCCCATGCGCGTCGCCATCGTCGAAGTCATAGGTTTCCTCGTCGCGGAACTAGCAACGCCCGCAGCAGACGAAGAAGAGAAACAGATACAGAAGCAAATCACAGGATTGTACGACCTTCTCCTGGAACGCATCATGGACGTCGCCTCGTATGTCCGCGTCAAAGTTCTCCAGGTGCTGTCGAAGCTTTGCGAACTGAGGGTGAAGTTCCCGAAGCAACGGCTTCAGGTTACCAGAGTCGCCGTTTCTGCGTTGAAAGATAAGGCTGCAACGGTGAGGAAGGGAGCGGCCGCACTCCTGGTCAAGCTATTGCTGACCCATCCGTACGGGCTCGTGAACGGAGGGTTGTTGGAAATCAGCGTGTTCGAAGTGGAGTATTCTGCTGTGAAGGAGAAATTGGCCGAGGTCGAAGATCGCATGGGGAAAGCAGTTGAGAGGAACGACGATGAGGACGAGGAAAACGATGAGGATGAGAATGGGAACGATGACGGTGAACAGCAAGGAGATGAGGGAGCTGAATCCTCCAAGCCTAGGAAGAAGAAGCGGTGAGTGTTTCTAGCCTTTTTGACTTCTCTTGAATGTTGTCGCCGATCCCGATCCCCAGGTCGAAGGTTAAGTCTGAGGATCAGATGGACGTTGACGGCGAGGAGGAAGGCGAGGGTCGAGACGAGAATGGTGGCGATACGGAGGAAGACGAACCGTCTATGTCAGTTAACGGAGATGACGAGGCGGCGCCGAAGGCGGAATCGAAGAAACGTTCGAAACTTGGGCCACGGAAGTCTCAACTCGACGTCGCCGCACTGTCCAGCGAACAGGCGGCACTCGCGGCGTTGGAGAGCGACAAAATCTTACAGTACCGCCTACGCAAGAAGTACTATGCCGAAGCGCTTACCTTCATCCGTCAGGTTGAGGGGGCTATGGAGGCCATGGGCGAGTTATTGGGGTCGACAAACAAGACGGAGGTTCTTGAAACCATCGAGTTCTTCCGTGTCGCTTACGAGTATCACTTTGAAAGCGCCAAAGTACGTGAAGACTCCTCATGTGTTTGGAACTGTCCCTAACGCTGGGCATTGCAGATTGGAATCAAGAAGATGCTGCATCTGATTTGGACGAAGGATAATAATACATCAACGTCGGAAGATGGCAACGACACGAAAGGCATCCGCACTCAGCTTTTAAAATGCTACATGAACTTGTATTTCGAGCCTGTGGCTGACCCGTCCATATCCGCCAAGGATCAAGTCAATCGCATTGCAAAGAACATGATCGAGTATGTTCCTCCTTTTATGAGGTGGCTATTCTATGAACCCTTTTGTGCTAGACAAACGTACGACGCGACGCTTGCTGAGCTGACAAGCTTGGAAGAAATGATGCGGATAATGATGGATGAGAATCAAGTGCACCAAGATATCATATCCAAGCTCTGGCAAGTCTATAGTAAGTTAATCGCCTTCAGTCAACATATCATAACCGACGGCGGTCATAGGCACCAAGAAACAACTACCAAAACCTCAACGGCGGGGGGCTATCATCATTCTTGGGATGTTGGCACTGGCGAAACGAAGTGTCTTGACTGACCGGGTGGAAACCATGCTTAAAGTGGGGCTGGGGCCGTTTGGGAAGGTACGGTAAGGTTCTTTCCCGCCAACCGAGTGCTCACTCGTCATGCGTAGTCTGATCTCACACTTGCACGCTATACATGCGTTGCGCTTCAGCGTTTGAACGGGAGCGCAAAGAAGGTGAAAGGTGAGCTCAGGTGTCGCTGCAGGCGCTTTCCTTGTCGGGAACTGATATGCGGCAGGTTCGTTGCTTGACAAGACACTGCGTCTGGACATGGACAACCCTATTTTCCGCAAGCTGCAAGCTGCCATTGAAATGCCCTGTCGTTCCAAGGACTGGTTCGGTCTCGCGGAGCAGGCTATCAACACCATCTACGCGCTGGGCGAACACCCTGATATACTTTGCAACGACATCATCAAGAAACTCACCCTCCGGGCTTTCAACAAGGATCGCAAACCGAAGGTCGAGGCGCAGTCACAGTCAACAGAAAGGGATCCCGATGCAATGGATGAAGACCATCCTGAGGATAAGACCCGTGGATCTGATGATATTGCAACCGCCCCGGAAGCCACCCAGGATGGGGCAGGGGAGACTGACCTAGGCGATGCGTTTGAGTTGAGCCAGCTTCTTTTTGTAGTTGGCCATGTCGCCATCAAGCAGATTGTGTTCCTCGAGCTGGTTGAACGGGAGTGGAAGCGACAGAAGGACGAGAAGCTAGCTGGTAAGGTCCTCACATATCCCACCCCGCAGGACTTGACAGACGGTCATTATAGCTGAAAAGCAGGCCACGAACAATACCAGCGGTCACCAGCCATCCAAGGACGGCGAGGAGCTTGATCAAGTAGCGGGTAACGTTGAAGACGAGATTGGCGAAAGGATTGCCGCTGTACGGGAGACTGAGCTCTTATACGGAGAGCACTCTCTGCTGGCTGTTTATGGGTCCATGCTCGTCCATATTTGCGGCAGTCCCCATAAGTTCAAGGTTGTTTCTCCCCTGTATTATCCAAAGATCAATTCTGAAACCGAAGCACATCAGAACCGAACCTTGCGAGCAGCAGCGACACTGTCCTTTAGCAAGTTCCTATGTGTCAGCTCCAACTTCTGCGATCAACACCACCGGCTGCTGTTCAAGATCCTCGAAACCTCGCGCGACGCGAACATCCGAAGCAACATCGTCATTGCTCTTGGGGACGTCGCTGTCTCGTTCAGCAGCATCATCGACGAGAACAGCAACGAATTGTACAAGGGCCTCTCCGACAAAGACCTTGTCGTCAAGAAGAATACCCTTATGGTGCTCACGCACTTGATCTTGAACGGCATGATCAAGGTCAAGGGTCAATTGGGTGAGATGGCGAAATGCCTCGAAGACCCGGAGCCACGGATTGCAGATCTAGCAAAGCTGTTCTTCAAGGAGCTGTCGACGAAGGAGAACGCCATTTATAACAACCTTCCTGATGGTAATATTGCCTCCTAACTTCGAAGTGGCTCCTGGTACTGACCCGGCATGTCTCTGTTAGTCATAAGTCACCTCTCGACCGGCGATCACGCAGTTGATGAGGAGACGTTCCAAAGCACGCTCAAGTACATCTTTACCTTCATCGAAAAGGTCCGTAGCCCATGATCTGCAATCAAAGGCGAACATCTTACATTCTTCTGGCGCGACAGGAAAAGCAAGCCGAGAACATTGTTGAAAAACTCTGTCAGCGCTTCCGCCTCTCGGAGGACCCGCGTCAGTGGCGCGACATCGCATACTGCCTGTCCCTGCTCCCGTTCAAGTCCGAACGTTCGGTCAAGAAGCTCATAGAGGGGCTGCAGTTCTACCGTGACAAGCTTCACGAGCAGCAGGTATTTGAACGCTTCCAAGAAATCCTCGCGAAGGTGCGTTCGTCTCCCCTCTTGAACCGGTGATATCAGTAGGTTGGAGACTCATGTTAGATGCTTGTTTTGTAGGCTCGTAGCAACAAATCGAAGGACAAACCCGATTCCGACCTGGACGAGTTTGAAAAGGTAGGCAAAAATAGATCGGCAAATATGTCATGAGAGGTTCACGGGATCGTCATCAGATCTTGGAAGAACATCGTGCCCAGGGCGAGGAAGATCAAGCACTCGAGAAGCGTGTAGGCAAGAAGAAGGCAGCGGCGGCGCGGAAGCGTGCTGCGCCTAGAAAGAGTATGTCATTCATTCGCGCTTCTATCCTAGACTTACAAAGGATCTTTCTGCAGCACGCGGCAAGAAGGCGGCGGCGGTGGAAGAAAATGATGATGACCAATACCAGGACTGAACTCCACGATGACCTAGAAAGGATCCATATCTCATATGTACCCATCATCACATTCGCGTCCTATACTCTATACCCTATCCCTCTACCACATACCCTGGCGTGCGAGGAGAGTAATCATTATGGTAGATACTGTACCTTTCGTTCAAAAAAAAATTACGTTCTGGGCGACGGTCATTGAGTTTAGCATCTGTATGAGTGTCTCGTCGCCCCACGCCGCCTCGACTCTTGAAGGTATTAGATGCTACGAAATCGGCGAAGGCGAATCATGACTGGATGACGTATGTGTTCAACACAAAAGATAAATTGTGTAGATCATGATCCACCTTATCAGCAAACCTACAGCCTTCCAACCATCGTTAGAAGTACGAGTCCTCGCGTTCTGGCCACAACCGCGCCGCCTCATTTCTCATATGGACAGACTTTTCCTCGTCACCAATCTTCTCATAGGCGTCCGCCAGCCCCAAAAAGATATGCTTCTCATCAGCCCCCGTCTCGATCGCAGCCTTCCACGCCTCTATCGCCTCTAAGTACTGCGCATCAGAGGCATACGCCGCTGCGAGATTGTCCAGCGCTTTCGGATTGTTGGGGTTCAAGTCCAGTGCCTCTTTCCAGACCCCTATCCTCGAAGCCTTGTCTCCCTTTTTCTCAAATACCTCATCGAGATACTCGCGTGCCCGTATGTCATCGGGATGTTGGCCGATAGCCGCTCGCCACGTCGCAATGGCCGCTGTATACTCGGGGTCGAGGAGCGGGGCGTCGCGCAGGTACATGTAATACTGGTGTTGCAAGTAATTGCCTTTGAACACCTCGTGGGTGCTCTCTATCGTCACCTCCTGGGAGTAGGAAGAGGAGGGTCCGCCTGGACCTGCTGGCGTTGTGGCTTTAATCTCGGTGGCAGAGATGATCTCAAAGGCGACGGCGGGTTGGAAGCCAAAGGTGACGTTGGTGGTTTGGTCCAGGTTATACCCGGAAATGGTAACAGTGTCGCCGCCCCATCGCGAACCGCTTGTCGGACTGATGCCGGTGATAGAGGCAACAGTGGGATGGGTGTAGGGATATACGTTGCTCTTCCCCCCTGGTCCTAGTATCTTGACGTCGACCTGTCCCGAGATTCCGGCGGGGGCAGAGGCTTCAACCAATGTATTAGACTTGACTTTGAACGAAGCCGTCACCTCTCCAAAAAGAACTGAGGAGACCTGGCCAAGCGTTGTGCCAGATATGTGAACGATCAATCCGGATTTCGGAACGACGCCCGTGATAGCGGGTGGAGGAAGGGTATCGGGAAGTGCGAGAGACGCGAGCTCGTTCTCTTCCAGTACGTCAGGCGATGGACCCTCGCTGGAATCGCTCTCGCCTTCACTTGCCTCCTCAAGAACAAAGTCTTCATCACCCTCTTCAACGTCATCGCCGGTGTCCTGGTGCAAACTAGCTCCCGTAACCACAACGGTATTCTCCACCACAACCGCTCGATCAGGAACCATGTAGTCAGATGAGAACCCTACATACGCAGGATCGTAAACAATCGCCACAAGCTCATCGCTCTCTGTAAACTTCTCATGTTTCTTCCCACTGAATCCTAGCCAGCCAAGCTCGTACGCGGGGTGGTTCCCGGCAGAGTCGAGATGGACACCGTATGGCACGGCGTTGGATGACGCGCGGAGGGAGTAGCATACTCTTTCTGGATAAGAACTATGGGGTGGGGCCGTGTGTGCGTGAGAAAGAGACAGGCTTGTGGAGAGTGAAGGCGGGATTCACTTTTTGATCGTATCGATGAAGGTCTGTGTGTGGGATGCATCGAAGACAATAAGCCGGCCAGCCATGAGTTCTGTCACCTACGACACAGAGTACGGACGACCAGGACCGAGAGCGATATTAATCCCGGTGCGTTCTCCGTGGTGCCAAGACTGAACGACAAGGAGTATTAATCTTAGAGTAAGTAGCGATATGAAAAGGGTAACGTACCCAATCATATCGATTAACATAGACGATGGCTTTATCCGGGTGGTCGTTATGATTGGAGATGCCCACTTTCGCTGAGCGCAGGACATATTCGACGGGAGACACGTCTTCATGGTGAACGACATATCCGATGAGCCAGCGGTTCGCGTTATACGTATCGCCGCCCGGCGGGTCTTGATTTCCAAGATAAATACGAGACACCGCCCAGCGCCCGACTCTTGCAGCTACGCGATATTTGAAGTCGTGCTGCAGGATGGTACCACCTTGCTCGAGAAGTGTCGGGCCGTTCCTTTGAGTTTGAGGGGTGAAGGCGGTGTGAGAAGGCGAAGTGCTGTGCGACGTACATCCCGTCGTGATTGCTATTCTTCATACCCTCTGTGATGCATTGCATCTGCCCGAATAGGAATTCCCCTGAGGTACATTGGAAGGAACAGGGGAAGTCCGTTTGAACCTCGAGCTGGGGTGTGTCCATTTTTGTCAATCAGTTGTGGTCCGAGGATGAAACAAGGACGGTGAGCTGCGGAACTCAATTTAAGGAGGTGCTGTGAGGTAGAATGAGTCGGATTGCAGAAGAAAGTTGTCGTTGCATGATATCGATGTGCATCAATAGGACTTGACAGGGGTGACTTGATGGGGGTGACATTCATATGTCGGCAACTTCCGCATGCTTTGTGTCAGACTGTATGTCCTTCGTCGAATGTAAAGAGTGTACTGAATGCAAACACCACCCGAGCCACAATCGAGGGGCTGCGTTTGATACAGGAACAAGTGACAGGAATGACTGTGAAGAAAAAGCAACGAACGGAAGTCAATACTACTCATGAATTGCGAGATATAATGACCTGCCAGTGCATGATGACTCCTTGCAGTTACTGCCAGAGTAGGGACTAGGAAGGTGGATGAAATGGTTCAAAAAGGTTTTCCGAGATTTGAAACTGTGTTACAGCTAATTCCCGAGCGTGTCACCATGTCCTTCGTTCCGGTTACGACAGATGAAGATCCGTTTGTGCTATACAGAGGGCGGTCTGTCAGCCATTAGAAATGATAGGTCAAACCGACATGTATTCACTGCTTGATGGACTAGGTCGGCACGACTTGTGGGCCGACGACATGATGAGGTACGCGTTCAATTGCGTCCTATGGCGAGGACGTAGCGGACATCCGCAACGCCGACAACTCCCGGACGGACCATGAAAACAGCATCGCACGTCGCTCACAGGACTATCGGGGCAGCATGGGCGGCGGATCAGACTGATTTGGTTCCGCACAGGTGCGTATGTATATATAGCGAACAGCTGTCAAAACTCACATGATGAATTCTCTCGGAACGGGCGGGTATGTGCTTCTCACCCTTCAGAAGAAAATTTTTTCCTTCCCTGAAATCGCTGTTTGCGGCTTCTTGTTCCGTCGCATGGCAGGTGACAGCCAAGGGCTCGATTTCAAGATGGTCTAAAGTTCCAGACTGAACGCGATAAATTTGGTTGTGAGGAGTGTTAAGGCGGACATGAGAAGGTAGTGGGGACATGACATGGAGTTCTCGTAAGGGAGAGGTAACGTGTGTTTAAGCTTGATGTAGTGTCGGCACCACGATAAGGAATTGTAGATAGCGAAATGGATCGATGGAGGTGGATGGACGGTTTGAGGTGGCAGCGACGATAAGGTGGGCGCATTGAAAGTATTCGATCTCGGACCGGCCATTACGCACGTGGGGAGTTGTCGGCAGAAATGATGGACGGGGACCTTCCATAAACGGCATTTACAGCGGAAAACTCGACATCATCGATACGATATCGGGTGGTATAAGAGTTGTGGCTCGCAGATCTGCTGTTGCTCCAATGGACTCGTTCTCCGAACCATACACGCGCCAGGGCGACGACGTCTCTCTCGACGCCGTCCGCGCCGACATCCGCGCCCTCGAGCAGCAGCACAGGGACGCAAACATCCCCCTCTCCGGCCGCGTCCTCCACGTCTGCCACTACCTCCCTGTCACCGCCACCCTCAACACTCGCGCTGGCGTCCTTTCCCCCCCGCCGACGCCCCCAATCGTTGCCGCCGATGCTCACGTCGACCCCGGCCCCAAATCCGACGCCCCCATATGGACCCTCGCACCCCGCTATGGCCATGCTGCCATGATCTCTGGCATTCAGTCGCTCGCCACAACCCACGAACAGCTGCTCATCGGCTGGACAGGCGACATTCTTTCTCCCACCCCGAACGAACACATCTCCTCCGACACCGTCGGCCTCAAGGACCGAGCCGCCCTTGACGAGGCCCTCATCGCCTACCAGCCCAAAGAGAGCGACCCCGACGACGACCGCAAGATCACCTACGTCCCCGTCTGGCTCGATGATAAAGTCGCCCATGGTCACTATGACGGCTACTGCAAGCAGAGTGCGTTCCCGCTCCCCCCCTTTTTCAAAAAACCCCTAGTATGTACTAACCACCCCACACAGCCCTCTGGCCGCTCTTCCACTACCTCCTCTGGCAAGATGTCGCCACCGAGTATGCCTCTGCCGACTCGCACTACCCGTACTACGAATCCGCCAACGCAGCCTTTGCACGGAAGATCGCTGAGGTTTACCGGCCTGGCGACCTCATCTGGGTCCATGACTACCATCTCCTCCTCCTTCCTCGGTGCGTGCCCTTCACGTGTATCCTTCACATCCTCGCTGCCTTCGCTTGCCGCATGTCCAGTTCGCCAAAGCTGCTCTTCTTGGTTATTTCTATCCCATTTCCAACCCCGCAGCTCCGTCCCGTTGCGTCACATTTCTCTCTATTTTCTTCTTCTCTTTACCCGTGACCCATACCCATGACTCCCAACGCGAGATCACTGACTGTGTCCTGTGCCCTGCAGACTCGTCCGCGAAGCTATACCCGACGTTGTCCTCGGTCTCTTCGTCCACACACCATTCCCCAGCAGCGAGATCTTCCGCTGCCTTCCCCGTCGCAAGGAGATCCTCGATGGCATGCTCGGTGCGAATTTGATTTGCTTCCAGGTGCGTGCGTCTCGTTTCCTGCTGACTACTCTTAACAAATAAAGTTACTGATTGACATCCACAGACATACTCCTACTCACGACACTTCACCTCAACATGCGTACGCGTCTGCGGCTACGAGACTACATCTCGGGGCATTGACATTGACGGCCACGTCACGAGCATTATGCACTGCCCCGTTGGTGTCGACGCGGAGCGCGTCGGACGTGACGTGTAAGTCTGCTTCTCCTTCCAACCGCGCTACGCAACGGATTGCTGATATGAGGATATAGGAAACGTCCGGGTATTCAGCCGAAACTTGAGGCTCTGCGGACGCTCTATGAGGGCAAGAAGATCATTGTTGGTCGTGATAAACTTGATATCGTCAAGGGTGTGTTGCAGAAGGTGTGTTTGAGTCTTCAGCCGGCGCGCATACATGTTATCTGTGTTACGACGCTTGCCTCTGTCTCCTCTTCATTCCCTCATTCTTACCGCGGAGATGGAGGGCTGATTCTCGATTTTTTTTTACTCACTTGTAGCTCCGTGCGTTCGAGAAACTGCTGCAGGACTACCCGGAGTGGATCGGCAACGTCGTTATGATTCAGGTGACGTCGCCCGCACTCACGGACTCGCCCAAGCTTGAGCGCATCGTCTCCGAGCTTGTGGCCCATATTAATGGCGAGTATGGGAGTCTGGACTTTATTCCTGTGCATCATTAGTGCGTTCTTTGCCCCAGTTTAGCGAAGAGAGAGCGACGTGACTGACCGTACTACACTTCCCAGCCACCAGACACTGAAAAAGGATGAATTCTACGCACTGCTCTCCGTTGCAGACCTTGCGGTCATCACCCCGCTCCGAGATGGCATGAATACGACCTCGATGGAGTTCGTGATTGCGCAGGGCGAGGACGGCAAGAACTCGCCGCTCGTGCTTAGTGAGTTTATGGGAATCAGCAAGAACATGGACGATGCGTTGCTAGTCAACCCGTGGAACCTAGGGGTGCGTCTCGTTCGTTTTCTGCTTCTGCTCCTCCCCCATGGTTTTTCCTACGATTCATATGTGCTCACGCCCCGCTCACAACGTAGGATGTCGCCGCGGCAATTAACCGTGGCCTGATCATGTCGCCAGCGGAGAAGGCCCAGCGCCAAGCGAAGCTCTACCGCGTGGTGACGACGCACACCTCACACACGTGGGCGGCGGTGCTCGTGAAAATGCTTCTCGGCCTCGTCGACGGGCAAGGCCAAGCGCGCATGACGCCGTACATCCCTCGCGAAGACCTAAACGGAGCGTACGAACGTGCTGGGAGGGAAGGGGGGAAGAGGCTATTTTTGTTCGATTACGATGTAAGCCCGTTCGTGAAATTCTCTTGCATCCTCGTCTTCTTTTTTGTTACTTTTTTTGGGAGGAGGTGGGGAGGTACCTCGGAGGTTTGGCGGGGGAACGGGATGTGTGATAAGAGGTGATAAGCGCTTCTTGGTATCATTGTCGACGATGGTGCGGCGGTCCCGTGTACGCTTTGGGCTTCTAAAGGTGCCCGAAGTTTCTTGACTCTGGCTTCTTTTTTCTCTTGGAGGGCCTGGACCCTTGCATCTAATCATGCCGTTATCTTTTACTATGATGGTGTACTGACGCCGATATCTAGGGAACGCTTGCGCCGATCGTGAAGACTCCTTCCATGGCAGTCCCGTCGCCAAGCACGCTCGAGGCACTCGAGCGACTCTCAGCTGACCCGCGCAATCTCGTGTACATCATCTCTGGGCGCGACGGGGCGTTCCTCGAGCAGCACCTGGGGCATTTGAAGAACATCGGGTTCAGGTGTGTGCTTACCTTTCTCTTTGCCTGTTCTTGGGAGATGTGATTAACCGGGTTTTGTAGCGCCGAGCACGGCGGGTTCGTGCGTATGCCCGGGAGCGTGGAGTGGGTGAACTTTACGGAGAATCTGGACATGGAGTGGCTTGGCGAGGTCGCGGAGATCTTTAGATATTATACTGAGAGGACGACGGGAAGCCACATTGAGACGAAGAAGAGCTCGATTACCTGGCATTATCGTGGGAGTGACCCGGAGTGGGGGTATGTGTTTTTCTTCCATGTCCTGGTCGATCGTGGAATTGAAGATTGTGGGAATAGGCAGTTCCAGTGTCGGCAGTGCCAGGACTTGTTGGAGAATAATTTGGCGCATAAGAGGCCGATCGAGGGTGGGTCTCGTCTCTTCCCCATCGGGAGATGTCGTATTGACATGGGGTTTGCCGTATAGTCCTCGTTGGGAAGAAGAACCTGGAGGTCAGGCCAATCGCAGTGAATAAGGTATGTGGGTCGCTAAGTGATGACATGACGGGAGAATACTAACCGTTTGGTTTAGGGCGAGATCGTCAAGCGAATATTGTACCAAAACCCGGACGCTCAGTTCGTATTCTGCGCTGGCGACGACAAGGTCAATCACATGCGTCCTCTTCCAGGTTACACCACTGACTGAACCCACTCTCATAGACCGACGAAGACATGTTCCGTGCACTTCTGCTCTTCCCCCCTGGCACAACCGAGGTGGTCATGCCCGCCCCGCTGTCCGTCACCCTCGTCGATAGGCAAGACGCCCCACCCGTGAAGCTCGCCATCCGCCCCGAGGCCGTGTTCACGACCGCCGTTGGGCACAGCAGCAAGCGAACACTCGCGAGCTGGCACGTCACGACGCCGCAGGAGATCGTTGACCACATGCTTGAATTAGTCGACGATGTGAAGAGCAATCTGTAGCTACGCGCGCCGGCCTTCTCTGCTTCTTCTTCTCCCCTCGTTGTAAGATACACGCACACATGACATGCTTTGATGACGATACGTGATGACTTATAGACACGGATGCATATCCCCCCCCCGCCCCTTTCTCCGTGGTTTTGCTTATTCTTTTTGCGCGGCATAGAAAAAACGATTCAACTCAACCATGTATAACATCTTTTACAGCCATCCATAGCTATCCATCCTCCTCCTCCAGCCCGGCCCGGCCTGTACATTTCATTCAAACTTCATTACCTCCCTGTTCTTCTCCTTGTCGATGTCTTTGGTATCCCTGGGGGGCATTGTACGATGCCGAAGAGGGCTTTTTTCTGGTTTTAGTTTTTCACGCGGGTTCCAGAGGTAACGAATACAGAATATACAATGTACGCAATACTACGAGGTTTTACCGTATATGGCACGACGTTATTGAGAGTGCGTGATCTGCTGGTGGACTTCTAGAAACTTTTCATCGCAGCAGGCATTTCCTGGCATGGGTTTCTGATTATCCCAGAGATTATCCGAGCAAGGTTGAATGGTCGACAGCATATTCGAAGTAGGAAACGCGCCACACGTTAGAATTCGTGAAAATGAGGAGGGACGATTACATAATAATTTTCGTTCGGAGTCGAACTTTGCTTTTGAGTCACCGAGATTTTCTCTTTCTGACACCTCTCCAACAAATACCTCCTCTAGCTTACCCTCCTCTAGTGCTCTAATCACCCGCCCTCTCCTGCAAGATGGACGTCGATATGAAGAACAAAGATGACAATGAGGACAAGGGAATCGTACCACCTGTGAGCAGCGGCAGAGAACGAGCCCGAGACCGAGACAGGGATAGAGATCGTGACTATGACCGTGATAAGGACAGGGACAAGGACCGTGAAGACCGCGACAAGGACGGCAGGAGAGACCGCGATAAGGATAGAGACCGCGACCGCGACAGGCGGGAGTCTGGTGAGTGCTGTCGTTTTTTTTTTTGCCTTTTTTCAGCCTTGGCTAAAATGTTTCATCTTCCTTCCCAGGGCGTTCCAGGCGCGGCGGAGGTGACCACTGGGAGCCCGACAGGCGCAACGGCAGCGATGTGAGTACCCTTTGTTGATGACATCCTTAACCCTAATACATCATGGCAACTTTCCCAGCGTCGTAAGCGCTCGCGCACCAGGAGTCGTTCCCGCTCCAGGCGCCGTTCCGCTTCACCTCGACGCACTCGTCGCCGCTCCAGGTCCAGGTCTCGCTCCCGTACTCGTTCTCGCACACGCTCGCGGAGCCGTGACCGTGACCGCAAAGCCGTGGACACCTTCTCCCGTTCGCTCGGGGGGCCCATGAACGCGGACCACGAGGAAGCGGTTGAGTTCGCCAAAATTAGCAAGAGAGAAAACCGGGTCTACGTCGGCAACCTCAGCTACGACGTCAAGTACAGGGACCTAATGGAATTCATGAGGGGAGGTGGGTGGGGGAATCTCAGATTAGTTTTTTGTGCATATTTCCTGGGGGGTGGTGGCGACAAAGCCAGAGCAGAGATGTGCTGGTATGAGGCGACGTGGAGTTTTTGGAGTTTACTTTCCAACGTATGCGCGCACGCCAGCGGCGGTGTTCCGACGAGCTGGAGCAGGAGCATGAGCTTTTGGCGAGGAAGAGTTTCTTTTAGTTTTTTTGTGTTGGAATGGTTGAGTTGTCGAGAGGATATTGATGGGAGCTTTTCTTTTGGGGTTGGCAGCCGGTGAGGTTCTCTTCGCCGAAGTACTCGTCACGCCCACCGGAGTATCCAAAGGCTGCGGGTGAGAATTTCTTATATATTTTTACTTTTCTACCCATCCTGACGTTACGACAGCATCGTCGAATTCGCCTCGCACGAAGACTCTCAACGTGCTATCCGCGAGCTCTCCGAGCAACCCCTTCTCGGTCGACCCGTCTTTATCCGAGAGGTATTCATTATCCCTCTCTCGTCGCTTGTGAACGCCGCTAAGCCGCTGTCAGGACCGTGAGAACGAAGCACGATTCGGTGCTACTCCCG
Organism: Lyophyllum decastes; assembly: GCA_025854295.1. Lineage (NCBI taxonomy): Eukaryota > Fungi > Basidiomycota > Agaricomycetes > Agaricales > Lyophyllaceae > Lyophyllum > Lyophyllum decastes. Next base: position 1,048,372 of record CP107709.1, read on the forward strand.
TCCCAGGTAAAATAGGTATGGCTATGGCTGGTCAAGGCTTGAATGCGGCACCGCCTCCGCGCCCTCCCTCCCATAACTACTTTGGTACCCAAGCCAACCCTGGGAACCAGCTTTACGTTGGCAACGTGAGATATCTTTCCGTTCTCATACTTTGTCTGAGTTTTACGCCCCATTGCAGCTGCCATACCAGGCAGGTTGGCAAGACCTCAAAGACCTATTCCGTACCGCTGGCAACATCATCCGCGCTGACATTAACATCGGCGCCGATGGACGCCCTAAGGGATCCGGCACAGTCGTTTTTGAGACACAAAAAGATGCTCAACAGGCCATCAGTATGTTTTAGTCTATCTCCGGCAAAGTACTCTACCTTACCTCCCTCAGGCATGTACCACGGCTTCGACTGGTACGGTCGCACGCTCGAGGTCCGAGAGGTAAAGGCTCTATGCCCTATTAGCAAGCACAGCCTTTAATTTCCTTATTATCGTCAGGACCGATACGCTGGGCTGTCTGGGCCGGGTGGTTTCCGTGGCGGCTTCCGCGGCGCGCCTCGCGGTGGATTCGGCGGGCGTGGCTTGAGGGGCGGCGGCTTCAGAGGCGGATTCCGCGGGGGTTACGGCGGCCAGGCGGGTGGCCGTGATTTCTCTAATCAGGATATTTATGCCGATTATTCTGGCCCTGACCAGGGTGCTGGTGGCGGACTCCGCATGGACAGCTACGGCGCAGGTGGATATGCTGGAGGCGTCGGGGGGTACCCCTCTGGCCCTGCATATGCCGAGGCGGAGCCCAGCCAACAAATCATGGTTCGCAATGTAGGTTTTTCCCCTTATCCCTTCCTCAAGTGTGCTGTTACTGACGATGTGCCTAGCTTCCGTGGTCCACTGCCAATGAGGACTTGGTCGAGCTCTTCGAGACCACGGGTCAGGTAGAGCTGGCTGAGATCCTGTTCGATGGTACACGCTCCAAGGGCTGTGGTGTCGTCCAGTTTGCCCAAGTCGGTGAGGCAGAGACCGCTATTGGTGGGTCAACATCTTTACAGCTTTCCCTCCTTCCGTTGACCAAGTCTCGTGCGTGTAGCCAAATTCCAACAGTACATGTATGGTGGACGACCTCTCGGTACGTTCTCGTCGTGTTCTACTTTATTGCGCTCCTTACACGCGACGCCCCTCTACTCAGACGTCAGGTTCAACGACCGCTGGCACACGTTTACCCCGACCTCTGCGAAAGGCGGGCAAGTTGCACCGATCCAGGCTGACGTGGTTTAGCGAGAGACGATTATATTGAGAAAAATGATGCTGTAGTTCTTGGCCCGTTTTATGTATTCGATAGTTTTGCCACGCAACGTATCTGATTGTGTTTGACTGACTGCTCTATATATATTCTTTGCGGCTACTGCAGAATGAGGACAAGGGATCTAGGTGTAGACAAGCTCGTAGCCAGTTTGACCATTTCAAGGATCGTCGTTTCTGATTGCCGTCCCTACAGTCTTTCACCACTCCTTGACACACCCCCACTCCTTGACACAAAGCCTGATTTTTCAAGATCCCCTTGTGTGATCCCCATGGAGTTTTTTCTCAAAGCAAAGTACTACTCATAGCTACCTGTCACTTGAATATAGAATGTCCTGTTCATGTTGAGCAAGGCAAAAACCCATATCACCATGGATTTTCAGAATTTCCAAATTTCAATTATCTCAGATGAAAGGCAAATGTTGCGATTACCACAATTTTTTTGGAGATCATGCCTGTAAGGCCATAAGGCCTGCTATGGGTGCAGTTGTAAGCATGCATGAAGCCTATGATGTTGTAAACTTGAGGTTCGAGGGGTGTATGATGATACCAAACGCCATCCGTCACATCGCACTTGCCTAAATTGGTGCGATTTTGATGGCTATCGGCACCTATTTTAGCAATTAGGCCTGATTGTGACAGGTGTGTCAAGGACTGAAATTCCGTTGATAAGAGGTTTCTGAACAGATTGCCTTCGTGAGCCTCATTCCCCTCTACAATCACTAGTCAGAGTGGTAGATATACTTTGTTACATCTCATACTGTGTGGATGTCAGCTCTGATCCCCTCGAAACTGCTGTGATATTCAACCCGAAAATCATCTTTGTTTGGGTGTGTCAAGGAGCAGTGAAAGACTGTAGGTGTTCCGACATCCTTAGGCGATCACACGGCGATGCACTGGCAGGTGCGAATTACTACTTACCTCATTAACGAACTGTCCACAGTTAGGCCTAAAGGCCGGAAGTTTTTGTTCCAGAACGCGGCAGATTCTTGGTATCTGAGCACTTCTTTGATACTTAGCGCTTCCCGAAATGCCATTAGTAGCTAGCAGGCCCACTCTCGCGCCACGGTCGCTACTGGTATTTTGATTAGGTCCATCCACAAGGACTGCCCAATGGCTCCTCCTGTAATCGTCTTCTCCTATGGCCTTTTTACCAGGACAACCGAGGCTGGGATGCATCTGAGATACCCGTGGCTAGCAGGCCTCATCTTCCTTAATCGGATTACAGTTCAAGTTGAAGTGGTCTCACAAGCATACGAGCCGCCTTCTGTCCCACGGATCCCCAGAAGGAGGTCCCAGTGCATTCATGCTAGCATTTGGTTTGTGCGGCACGCCACATATTCCACACAGTTCTGTGGACCTCAGAGGGAACGATATCCCGGAGCGGAGGTTGTAGCAAATGGGTCAAAGGATGTAACGACGAGATCCTGCGTCGTCCCGCTACCCCCGACTCGCGCCAGAGACGAAGCGCCGGGTATCGTTGTATGGTAATCGGGGAGGGCGGTGCATCGGATGTCGACACGGAGGCGAATGTTCTGGTTACTGTTGTAGCATCGGAAGCATTCTCGTTAGGCTGGGCATAGGTTTCACTAGGTGCGGCTTGGGTAGAGGGCGGCGGAGGTGGTGCAGGAGTGTCGTTGAGTTGCGAAGGAGGAGAAGATGTCGGAGTTGGGGCAAGACGTATTGCTGGGGGTGTATGTGCGGGATGCTGAGGTGATGGAGGTGGCTACTGTCCTTTGGGGGGGTTCTTCGTTGATTGAGGGCAGTTCTTGTGAGAGCTCGATGGCATCCTTTCCACTATCCTGTAAACCTTTTTGCAGCTACGGAAGAGCGAGATAAGTGTGGAGATAGAAGCTGTGGCACGAACTTGTTGCGCCACGCGCTGTGGCGGTAAAGATACGATCATCATGTGATCTCAACATATGTCATTGTTTCGCCTTCTCCATTGACGCTGTCCCTTCGTCTCTCACCAACCAAACATGCGAGTCGTCCCCGTTCCCGCCCGCGACGACAAGTACGCCTATTTGCTCATCGATGAACCTTCTAAGACTGCTGCCGCCGTTGACCCGTACGATGTCCCAAAGGTAACTGCCGCAGCGAAGGACAACGGTGTTACGATTGTGGCAGCCATCATCACTCATCATCATTTTGATCCCAGTGGTGGTAATAAGGTCGCTCCATTCTTGACTCCCATAGCTGTACGATGTATGCTTATCATCGCCTTAGGACTTTGTGCGTCGCCCCAGTGTGCAATCATCCCTCAACAGAAACTCATACAACTCGTTCTCAGGCTGCCGTATATCCTGATGCTCCAATTTATGGCGGAAGCAGCAAGGTCCTTGCCATAAAAGAACAAGTCAAGGATAAGGACGAGCTTATCATTGGGGACAACATCCAGATAAAGTCGGTAGACGATCGCTCCGGAATGACTTTAAACTAACTGGGATTTGAGATGTCTCGCGACACCTTGCCACACACAGGACTCATTTTGCTTCTTCGCCACCGACACCGCGAATAAGGCGCAGCCTGGCGTGGTGTTCACCGGAGACACCCTCTTCAATGCTGGCTGTGGGCGCTTCTTTGAAGGCACAGGCGAGGAGATGAATCGCGCCCTCAAGCGCCTCGGCACTCTCCCGGACGACACTATCGTATACAACGGGCACGAGTACACCACGGGGAACCTAAATTTCGCTAGGACCATTGATCCTAACAACCCTGCCCTGGCCAGGTTGGCGGAGCTTATGAAGCACAGGATTACCGCAGGCTTGACTACCATTGGCGACGAGAAAGAGTGGAATGTCTTTATGCGTCTTGATAGTGATGCTGTGAGGTGTGTACATCTTCCGGTCGCGAACTCGCTGCGATATTTATACTCCCAATACTCAGGTCTGCAACGGCTGCATCAGCTGATACCTCCGAAGACGCCATAATGGACGCTCTGAGGAACATGAAGAATAAACACCGAGGGTAGTTGCTCACCAGGTCTGTGATGTTGAGGAACATAAATGCAGATGAAGGCCCCGCGATTGTAAGATAAGACAGAGTGTAGCAATAGCCGCGTTGATGGAAGGTATTCGCGAGGTACCTGCCGCGCATGAATTGTATTTTATTAATTAGGAGACCGTAACACTGAATATAGAAGAGAGCATATACACGCCTAAATCGCCCAAGCCCAATCGCCTTCGTGACGGCTACCCTTGCGTAGGGGATATACGAGAGTGTATAGCATGCATAAGCCAAGTATTCGATGACGAAGAACACCAGCCGCGTGAACCGCGCACCCCACGCAGACCGGAGTAATGGGGGTGTGGGCAACTCACCATCCTACGAATTTATATAGCCTTTGAGTTGTTTGCCTTGTAACAAAGCCATGAGGCAAGAACATCTGCCTATATGCGGAGAGCCTGTTCAAGCGAAGAGCCAACAATCCTCGCATTTTGATAACTTTTCTCGGAACTTTGTGGGAGTGGTGTTCTGCACGGAGGGGGAGAAAGCACAAGTAAAAGAGCAAAAAGTGAAATTCTGTGGCAGAAGTGGTAGGGGAAATGGAAACCAGTGTTAGGATCAATGCATCACGTGCGTCGATCGTACAAATAGCAAAAATTTTGAGAATGGCGGGATCACCATCGATGCAGCAGTCGTGCTGCACTCTGCAGTTGTGCTTCGACGAGCAGAGTAACGGAGCGGTGGGAGACGAAAGGAGGTGCTTCTGCGCCTCGACTTCTGCTGGCCAGTCTTATCGTCGCTGCTGTGATTTCATTTGTGCACAGCAGCTGGTCTAGAAATACACCCCTTCGTTGCACACGTCTACTTCGTTTGCTGTCCGAACCGCCTTGCCAATAGCGTAAATGCAATAAAGCTCCCGTTGAGTCATTTATGCTCCCTATATGTACATAAACCTGTGAGAACTCCTGTCATGTTTTTCCGGTCCCCACCATGTCCCATCTATTCAAACGCCTGAGCTCAACAGTGACCACCAAAGCCACGCCCTCCAAAACGCACAACCATATCCCTCTCCCTTCCTCAACCTTCCCCGCTGGCTACCTGCTCACCGGCCTGCATGCTGGGGTAAAGAAAAAAGCTGGCGTCCCCGACCTCGGAGTCATCCTCTCCACGTCCGACCGCCCCACGTCCGCCGCGGCCTGCTTCACCCGCAACGCCTTCAAAGCCGCGCCCGTGCTTGTATCCGACCAGATCCTCACCCGAAACGGCGGTCGGGCCCGCGCTATCGTCGTCAACAGCGGCTGTGCGAACGCCGTCACCGGCCGGCAGGGCATGGACGATGCCTGGGCCATGGTCCGCGCCACCGACGCGCTCCTCCCTCCCCCTCCTTCCCCCTCCTCAACCGCTGTTAACAAGCCAGAACATGAGACCCTGGTCATGTCCACCGGCGTCATCGGACAAACGCTTCCCATCGCGAAGATTCTCACAGGCATCGAGAGGGGTGCGCCCGCGACGCTGGCGAGCGACTTCGCGGCATGGGAGCGCACGGCACAGGCGTTCATGACGACAGACACGTTCCCGAAGCTACGCGCGCGGACCTTCACGATTGGCGGGGTGGAGTACCGTATGGCTGGCATGGACAAGGGCGCCGGGATGATTCATCCTGATATGGGACCCGCATCGACGCGAGCGTTCGCGGCGCCGGCGACGACCAGGCAGCTCCATGCGACGCTGCTGGGGTGCATACTCACGGATGCGGCGGTGTCCCCCCGAAGCCTGCAGAACGCGTTGACGTATGCGGTGGAGAGGAGTTTCAATTCGATTAGTGTGGATGGGGATATGTCGACGAATGATACGATTGTGGTGCTTGCGAATGGCGCTGCTGCGGGTTTGGATGGCAAGGAGGTTGAAGAGATTGATGAGGAGACGGATAAGGCGGGGTATGAGGTGTTCAAGAGGGAGCTCACGGCGTTTGCGGTCGATCTCGCGAAATTGGTCGTTAGGGATGGCGAGGGCGCGACTAAATTCGTTACGGTCACCGTAAAGGTATCTACACCCAACTCCCTATACATGTACGACGCGTTATCTCATCCGATTCCCGTATTTAGGGCGCGCCAACATACAAAGACGCGCACAGCATCGCCTCCCGCATATCCACCTCCGCCCTCGTAAAAACCGCTCTCTACGGCGAAGACGCAAAGTACGTTCCCCCTCCCTCTCCTTTCCTTCACGCCCGTTCTCACCCAACCAATAGCTGGGGCCGCATCCTCGCCGCCACCGGCTCCGTCCCACTTTCTCCCCTTCCCTCCTCCCCCTCTTTCACCTTCCCGCAGATCGACCCCACGAAAGTATCCGTCTCCTTCCTCCCCTCTGACGGCACGGCCCCACTCCCCGTGCTCGTCCGCGGCGAGCCGGAGAACGTCGACGAGGTGCGCGCGAAAGAGATTTTGGGCTTGGAGGACTTTGGGGTACTGGTGGACCTCGGGATGGGTGGCGAAGAGGCGACGTATTGGACGTGTGATTTTAGCTATGTGAGTGTCCCCTACCTCTCAGCTGCTTTTTTATTTTTGCGAGAAACTGCGTTTCCGTGTCTTTTGACGGTTCTGCTCGCTCTCGCCATGTCCCTCCACCTCAACTGCTCACTGGTTCACCTGGAGTGACGCGATGCTGACCTAGTTCGCCCTTGGCTAGGAATATGTAAGGATAAATGGCGATTACCGAAGTTGAGAGAAGATTTTCTTCCATTCGGGACCGAACTTAGAAAGGATGGAAATGTAAAAATACCCGCCAACGGAATTCAGTACGTAGACGATGAATGCTCCTAGATCTGGGGATTGCTTCCCGAGTCGAGCTTGGAATGAACGTTGTAGAAATTTATTAAATTGAGCAGGAAAACTTTTGTTCTGTTAGCATCCGGTGACGCTAGGGAAAGCATGTATTTAGGTAAAGGAAACGGGGCAATGGCTGTCACCGTCAGCAGTGATACCGTCGTAGGCTCTTCACACGTGCTTGAGACGCGGCCGTGGATGCTCGATAGGCAATTCGTGTCATAACCATGAGGTTTGAGCGCTAAACATCTGAGCCTCTCGCTCCTTTCATCTGTGCAATGCAATGAGACGAGCGGCGGCCCGTGCCAACGACGATAGAATATTGCATTATGTCTCCTACCTTTTTAGCCAAATATTTCGTGTGCTTGCTGAACCAAGCACGAGGGTCCCGTTTCTGCTCCTTTCTGCAAGCAGGAACAGAGAAATGTTGGTATCAGCATGATCGGCGGGTTCAAGGGAGCACTTACTGAGTGCCTATCTTGCTGCTATCATCGTCGTCCCTGCTATCATTGTCGCCTTCTTGCACACTTTAGCGTAAAAAATTAGCGACAGCGCTCAATTTTAGCATGATGGGCGAGGTCAAGAGAAACTCGTACCGAATTGTCGTCTCGTTGACATCGTCCTTGTTGACATTCCTTCTCTCATTGGCAAACCAACTGACCTTGACACTGGTATCCCAATCACTATCCCATTCTTTAAGTTTTTGATTACTTCTGTCTGCAGACCCACGGAGCTCCTGGAGATGCGCCTCCCACTGATGTATAAGGTCTTCAGGCGCATGTGGATCATTCTATATGTTTGCCGGGTCAGAGTTATGTTAAAGAAGCGTAATGTGTGCATACATTCAACCACCCTAGTATCAGTCGAGCGTTCCATATGTCGTTGAAAAGGAAGTTTCTATAGATGGAGGCGGAGTTTGCTGGCCACGATGGCACGAACCCGAGCCAGTCTCGACTTGCAACCATGTGAACGAAATGGCTCAACTTCACAAGAGTTTTATCGTGTTCGGTTTCAACGATTTCTTCCCTAGATGTGCATTTGTCACAGGAAATTATGTCTTCGGCATCGTCCTATACACAAAACGAATTTCAACGTAGGACGGATCAAGGTGGATCTAAATGCACTCACGTCGATCCATTCGATGTAGGCAACATGACTCCCGACGCGCTGTAGGTCCGGGAAGTCAAACTTTAGCGAAACTTGGACTGACTAGCCAATAAATACCTCTAACTCCGCAACGTAACTAATGGTGCTAGAAAAATATTCCGTGTTGAAGAGGTATCGTCTATCAAGAGATCTGAGGTGATGCAGCAACGTTTTGTCCCCGTACGGTGCACAAGACACATGTATCGCCCAGTAAAGCCTGGAGTATGAATGTTCCAGACTGCTATTAATCACATCAATTATACCTGAGCCCATATCGCGACGTTACTTCATTGCCAACAAACCTTCTATTATGTCTGGGGCCAGCCAGGGCAGCGTCCACATTGGCAGTCAGCAATACCATACAACGAAAGGCCAAATGGGCATGACCAATCCCCCGATTTATGAGAATTTTGGGTGGTGCATCCTTGTCGGTGAGATAGCCCCGTAGTACGTCACGATCCCGCCTGCGTAATACAGAATTGACTGAAACTGAAAAGCTGTCAAAGGCATTCAGAAGCTCGTGGATTCGAAGTGTCTGGTAGGGGAGCGGATGCTCGAGATTGAGTAGTCTTGGAATCGCCATGGCCTTGTCCGAAGTAGACCAGGCTCCATTCCATTCGTTGTGATGGACCATCAATGACGCACCCATAAGGTCCGAAGTAAACACATAGATGATGTCCGAATCTTGCGGGTATAATGGCTCAAGGAGACGGGAGAATACCGTATCACGCAGCTCCGAAAAATACTTTCTGAGTTCTTTTGGGACACTTGGCGTATCCTAAGAATATAATTGTATGAATTTGAGAATCGCTTCCATAGCAAGCCACAGCTTACCTTCGATATTATGGGAAGGTTGAGTAACATTCGCATCGCATGCACACACATCATTTTCAAGTTGGACAAGTCTGTGTCATACCATGGAAGGGGCTCGGCTTCATGTGGCAGAGGGATCCAGCAACTGGGATCCATTTCTTTGATTTCTTTGATAAGGGTGTCCCGATGAGGTCCTGCGTTCGTGAGGTAGTTCGTCCAGTTCTGGTAGCCGTAATACACCGCTGTCAGAACATGTTTTTGTACACCGACGAACAACGACTTTGATTCTCTAGATGCCTGCGAGCAATGCCTCGTGAAGCAACCGAGGGTCGCCCGAGTGAGCTCTGCCCAGAAGTCTGCATCAACAGGACCGACGTGGAACTGCTCAGATCGAGTGGGATCAAGGATAAAGTCGGAAAAAGAAGCATGGATAGGAACAGGTATGCCCTGGGGATCAACCCTTATAACGGAGTGGAGTCCACGCAAGGTGATAGTGACTTGGGCCTGCTCGAGACCAAAAAGCCCTGCAATTGCCTTATCTGGAACCTTCGCAAAAACAGCGCGTAGGATTGTTCTGAGGACCGAGACGTCACGATGTGTCGAGAGTACCTGGCGATAAAGCTTGTCAAGTTCTCCAAATGTACCAGGGTTGGACGAGGGCGACTCTAATGCTAATTCTAATCGCTTTAGCGGAGAGAGGGACACCGACTCTTGATCTACGAATTTGATCAGGGTGGAAGCATAGATGAAATATCCACCGGAGCGCGCCAGTACAACGTTGAGCGTCGCGGAAGGTGGCCATGGCTTTGGCACATCAACCATCCACGGCTCGTGTACATCAGAAGAGTAAATCCTGGCAAACTCGTGGAGTAGATACGTGTGTACGTCCTCAAGAGCGCCGTTGTAACCGTAAAGGGATATGGCCTCCGAGCTGAATTTTGAGAGTTCAGTTCCTTCGAAGGCGTAACGTATGTCATACTCTGGTCGGCTTACAATGAGAAAGCGGAGTGGGAAGTTGGGAGCGCTGACGAGAGTGAGAACATGGCGTAAGATTTGACGTTGATTAGCTGTTCTAGCGCATTCATCCAGGCCATCGATAATTATTAGTGATGGTGTTTGGTTAGCAGACGATGGCAAGTTATGGGGTAATGGTTCCGAGGCTGAAGCTGAAGCTTGTAGAGGCTCAACTATCAGCTTTTGAAGCTGAGTGGTAATGGCTTGGTGGACAACAGACGGGTCGTAGGAAAGGATCTGTTGAAGGGGCGATCGTGACTTTGGAATAGCTAAAGCGAGTTGGTACGCAATTGTGGTAAACACTCGATCGATAGAGTCGCGCCCCGCGCGACTCCGAGAAAAGAAAAAGCTCGCTGCGAGAAAGCCATTCAGAGCACAATCCTCGGCAATTGTTTGAGCAATCGCAGACTTCCCTGCTCCTGCAGGACCGTGCAGCCAGAGGACTCGGTCTCTACCGTTGTTCGGTATCCCCATCTTAACCCAGTCGGTGATTTGTTCGAGAATGTCGGTGCGGGTACCAGGATGGCATTTGGCCGGTGGATCCCGCTCATGTGAATTGAACGCTGCGCCAGGGGAAGTTGCTTCGAAGAGTATCTGAAGGCCCGGTAAGGTAGCATAAGTGCCTGTTTCTTTTTGCATGAGCTTCTTGAGCAGAAGTCAACAAATAAATGTCGTTCGGGCTGACCTGGTTCAACCTGCCTGTGGATTGACATATTTCCAATATTGTAATTGTCACCATGAACTTCTACGAAAGTGCCACCGTGGACACTGGTATTTTGCGCATGGGCGAAGGCCATCTGTTCAAACGTTCATCGCCGAAAGAATTGGTGGAGGTTGCCTGATGGGGCCCAAGACTTGTGCTGCTTGGCGTCGAGACTCAAAATCAATCAGTGGCGTGGGGATATAAATATCAGCCAAGTCCACCAATGGCCTCCACCGCTCCTGCTTAGTACAACCCTCCTTAACGCGAGCAGAATGTCATCCTACGCGATTTGAAGTAAGTCTGACCCCACGGCTCAGCTTTGGATCTAGTACTACCGTTGGCTGGAAGTGACGCGACCTCCTTTCCAGGTGCCTAGTCTCTCAAAAGCGTAAAGTAGAACCTCTAAGATGGCCATCTCCGTAGTGGAGGTCTTTGCCGGCCTTTCAACGGCTTGGATCGTCAACTCCCTACTGCAGAAGTACCTAGCGGTCCGATCCACTCAAACCCAACTTCGGTAAGTGTAATACCGTTTCTTGTTCCCAAAAATACGCGTCATGACGTTTTCTTTGCCGTAGTGTCTGCCCTGGTGGATCCATTCTGTGGCTACACCCTTTCCGCACCGTCGCCCTCGTCTTCGGCCCCATCTTTCCTTTCAAAGGCCAGATGGGATACTATTATGCTGCATTCTCGCGTAAGCCTGTCCCCTTTATGCTGCCCATGAGCGATTTATAATCTACAAGGTGTAAACAGTGTTCAAAAAGTACGGCAGCACATGCTTGTCCTCGGTTACTTTTTGGAACGCCATTCCAACCTTTTGGCTCTCGGATGCCGATGCTATCAAGGCTGTACACGCCGGGCGCGCCATTTTCCCGAAAGATATCGAAGCTGTGAGTCTGGCAACCCTCCCTACCAATTCGAACTTCATCCCCAGCCTGTAGTACGAGACCCTAAATATCTACGGCGAAAACATGGTCAGTACCGAAGGAGCGGATTGGAAGCGACATAGATCTGTTGCAAACTCAGCCTTCAACGAGGTGCGAACTAAGGACTTACCGTACTCTTCAGCTACTCAACGCTTTGCAGACCAATCACGCTTTCGTATGGCGTGAAACAATCCGTGTCGTGGATGAATGGTTCGAGCAGATCGATGGGAGGAATGTGGACTCGCAAGGAAACAGCCCCGTGGACCTTCTTACAGACCTTACACAGGTGTGTACCATTCAGCATTTACCGGCAAGCCTCGAATTTTTTTCTAGGTTACTCTACTTGTGGTCTCTTCGGCAGGTTTCGGGCGTCGGGCATCACTCAAAGAAGATCTGAACACCGAACCCCCACCAGGCCACAAACTTGCCTTCAGACACGCCGTAACCTCCACCGTGCACCATGTCATCACCAAAGCCCTCACTCCGATCTGGCTGTACAAGCTTTCGGACAATGTCTATATTCCTATAATTACCCCCATTCTCAACGAAGCCAGAGAGTCATTTGATGCGCTTGCGCTTCATATGCTCGAGGTGATCTCCATGGCACGTGCATGGATCGCTGGAGGAAAGACTACGGCTATGGATGCTGCCTTACTTCGTAATCTTGTCGAGGCCAACATGAACGACGACGATTCGGACAGGGGTAAACACCTCACTGACGACGAGCTTTTGTCAGATACCTTCGTAAGTGCACAGATCTCCTTCGGTTGGTGGTATCTGAGGTTCTTTCGTTAGACGTTCCTTCTTGCCGGACATGGTAAGCGCTGCACACACTTACATACGCCAACTCCTCATCACAACAAGTAGAAACTTCGGCCCACTCCCTGTGTTTTTCCATAATCCTGCTTGCACTCTACCCCGACATCCAACAACGAGTTTATGAAGAAGCCCTCCGACTATGGCCTGATGGGGTTCCTTCCACTGCCTGTCCATCAGTATGTCTTGTTCGATCGTGCCATCTCTTCAGCTCTCATATGCGCCCAGCCCTATAAAGAGTCGATGGCGAACCTCGTAAAATTCAATCATCGTTCCTTGGTTTGCCACAGCTCATTGCCGCATTTCCAGGAATACACCACGGCGGTCTTCTACGAAACTCTCCGCCTGTTCCCTCCCGTCGCGCGTTTAGCAAAACACGTCCGTGCAGATACCACCCTCAGTGCGCGCAGGTTCTCCTCAAGCCCAGAGGGCAAGGTCACGAATGTGGAGAAAGTCGAAGTGCCTATCCAGACTGGCAGCATCGTCGTGATCGACATCATTGCCCTACATAACAATCGTACGTACCGTTTGCGGGAGCCCATGCTTTGACTGATTGTGTTCCCGTGCATCAGCAATCCATTGGGGCGAAGATGTGGCAGAATTCAAGCCAGAGCGCTTTATCGACACAGACACGTATCGCTGGCCACGGGACGCCTGTGAGTCCCCTTCTTCTGCTTTATCTCTTGCTGATGCAAAACCGTCACATAAGTCAATGCTTTCTCCGCCGGCCCGCGTAGCTGCATTGGTCAACGCTTCTCTGTTACAGAGAGCACCTGCATTCTCGCACACGTCGCCAGAAATTACGAGGTCCACGTTCCTGATGACCTCCAAAACAAATCCTGGGCCGAACAAAAGCGAACTCTCCTCGCATGGACGCCTGGTATCACCATCACGCCCAACAACGCACGTGTTATATTTCGTCGTCGTTCGCAATAGCGGGCACGTTGTTTCAATTCAATCTGTTAGATAGTACTGTATTCGGATTTATGTACCGAGGATGGATGTATGAATACATCGCCGGCAGCACAAAGATGGAAGGAGTACATGGCATCTGGTGTGGCGATGTATATCAATAGGCCTTATAACTTATTCATGTACCGTCTGTACGTACATTCTTTTATGACTGGGTTAGTGGGGAAAAAACCAACTAGAACACTAATATAAAGGAAATACCAATATTAATCTTTTAGGACGATCTTTAGCCCACTGAAGACTGCAGGTTTGGTATTCCTGTTAACAAACCTTTTCACTCCTCTGCGATTGGATCGGGTGATGGGCTGCCTGAAAGGACTCTCGAAGCCTCGGGACCAGTGACTGCGACAGTCTGTACAGCACCAATTCGCCTATCAAATGTGAAGTGATGAGTTCATTGAACGTATCAGGCCAGGAAATCCAGGTCACGGACAGTTTTATAGCACACATCCACCCATGTTCCAAGGTGGGAACTTCCGCCCCGTTTCGTCCTCGTATCGGGGAGGTCGAGAGGAACGGCGTGCGATCCGAGTCCAGCGCAGTCAGAAGGTACATCATCGTTGGCGGCTGACCCCATTTCGCCGACGTTTTATAGCACGAAATGTCGAAGTCTAACTTGTGCTCGAAAGATGTTACTGTTGAGGTGCTTTGTTGGATAATGTTGTAACCCATCGCAGGTCAAACTTACCGATGCGAAGGCTTTGCAGGGAAACATTGAATTCCTCGGCGAGAGTCTCGCCAGACTGGAGAAGAAATCGCCATGCGTCTTCTTCTGATACATGAGCTTTATGTGTAACCTGTCCAAGGACGCGGGAATGTGGGGGCACATCCACGGGCCAGCTACTCATCCAGTCAGCCTCTAGAATGTGGTGGCGTTGAGAACACAGTTCGTACCAGGCCATTCTATCCGGTAAACTCAAGTACGGCAATTTTGAATGGTGTTCGGGATCAGCTATCCACTGGAGGCCAGCCACAGTCTCTTTCTCTGAGAACGCTCCCAGCTCGTCCTTGACTAGATTCCCAAGCTTCACGAACGACTCTATCCCCTTCTCTTTGGGAATATACCCAAAGTCCCATGCCGCCATTTTCTGGGCCTCGGGAAATGGACGGAATCCCACCCATCTTGCATTTGGTGCGTTGTCGTATGGGAGGGCGCTGTTGCAGAGACACTCTTCGTCAAAGGGAGCCGGAGGGACGTTTAGGGACCGTTCGTCAATGTGGTGTGTCCTGACAAGCCTGAGGACTGATGTGAATAGGTCATGCAGGAGCGATCCTTCCTCATTGGCTTCATTCGTTGTGTTTCGCCCTGAGGAACGTGGGAGCATCTGGACAAGAGTGAGTACAATGTCGCCTGTTCGATGTTTGAACAGAGAACTTACATTCAGGCAGATTGTTTGCGTGCTCTCGAGCAAACCGTAGTTGCGATGCGTCATAATGTGTCCTTCCGATAGCACCGGCAGACCGACCATAATAGAGTCTACTTGTTCAACCCCCATGGACGCGTCCTGCCAAATCGCGCGAAATAAGTCGTTTCAACAGGGAATTTGGCTCTGGTGAGGTACCTCAAGGAAGTTTTGGATACGCATTGGTGAAAGATCGAACGATTGAGTGAGGTACACAGCGACGCTCTGGTGATGAATATGCGTTACATATATCGACTCGGGATGCTAGGAAGACCTAACCTGGATTTGATGGAACTGTATGCACAAGTAAACATAACGATAAGGGGACAGGGAAATCCATGCGCATGAACTTACAAACCGCAAGACCAGATATGAGCATTCTTTCAAGGAAGTGGAACGGAGACACCGCAATATTGCATCTTGCGGCGAGTTAAGTATAGCTAAGGGATAGATAAGGTAAGGACACTCTCGATTGAATCCTGGAACGGACAATACCATGTTCAAGTAAAACGAAAGGGACCGGTGAAGTTTTCAGGGACGACCCAATTAGTTGCGGAAGGCTGGGGTGACTACGTAGTCAATGAAAATTGAGTCGGGCGAAATGGCTTCATCATCGCCACGCACTATAGTCGACGTAGTAATGCCAATTCTCTCAGCCATCGCTATGACCAGGGTATGTTAACTTATGAGATAACGTGAGTAGCAAGAGATAACAGTACCTCGCGGCGGACGACTTTATCTCTATCATATCGTTTAACCAGGACGAACTTTCCGCTGGTGAGATCTGCCTCACACATATCCGACCACCACCCAGACCCTGATATAAGTTGATCACGAGGGCGGGTATGGACGTCAGAGAGTCGATATTGCCGGACCTGTGGCATGAATTCTCTTGACATAGGATTCAATATCAGGCCAAGGAGTTGGACGGACATTTTGACCGCAAGTCGCTAGATCTGCTTTGACGTAATCATGGAAATCATATTCCGGCTGGTCTCGAAAAGAAAGACATTTGTCGAGCTCGATCGGTAGCAGAGCTTGAGTGGGATTTGCGCCCAACGATTCCTCTGGGCCTAATCTTTCAGTGTTAATGAAGTTCAGAAATGCAGCTTGGGAGTAGAGAAGCCTGCCTTGCAGTTCGTTCTCTAAAATGTCCTCCAGGCCACTGTCATTTGATGCTTTTTTGTGACGGGGGCCCACGGCACGGTGGATACTAATCAGAGTTGACATCTCCACCAAATTCACCAATCCGGAATAGCGATGATGGGGAAAGGAGCAGGGACACACCTGGAAGCTCTGACTCGCGTCGCTCAGTAGCCCATCTAGCTCAGCTAGGGTGTCCGTAATTGATCCCCTCTTTGCGAAACGCGTCCGCCAGTTGACGTCTACCTGAAGTGCCATGTATTGGTGGATATTCCATAAAGTCCTAGACGGAGAAAAAGTCACGATATTAGCGAGTTTTGAAGAGCCACGGAAATGGGTACGCACTCGCGAAACTTCTCCAGATTTTTAATCAGCAACGCCGGCGCGGACTCCCACCTTCCAGTCATCTGCACATCAAGGTCGACCAGGATTTTCGCGCAGCGTCGGGCGAGACGCGCACATGCCTCCTGGTTCCTCTAATCAGTCGTATGAGCATCAGAGTGAATCAACCTCACGGTTCAAGTGATTGTAAACTGGCCTTAACGTCCTGCAATGCGATCAAATTTCAATTAATCCACTACTCGCTTGTAGAGCGTCGTCGAGTATAAACTTGCCTGAATCGTCTCCAATATCAGTAGCACGACCGATGCAGCCGCAGCCGCGGGCGGGCAGGCAGACATGTTGCTGATATCTCTGGCCAGGGTCGCCGCAGTCGCCGCGAATTGCACCAAGTCATCGGAGTGGGACTTGAAGCTCGGGCTGCGTGCCACGACTCGGGTGGATTTTCGACGCATTGTGATCTCTCAATGCTACTTGGTACACCTGGATAGGCGGGAGACGTTTCGCTCTGCCATCAGCGGTAGAACTGGTGGGTATAAAGGCTTTCTCAGTGTGGATCTTGCGACCACATGGACGGGAGAGCTTCTCATCGCAGGATCAAGATGCTGTCAAGACATGTCATAGTATGTCATAGTCCTTCTAAAATCCTGACCTTGCCAAAGAGGTAGTTAGAATGTAGAAGCTGGTGACAGTGACAGTCATGCCTTACCCGTGGTTACGAGTGATGGCAACACACTTTCCTCCTACTTACGCCAAGTAGATCGCGGGGCCATTCATAGGAATTGCGAAAAGCAGCATTCATTTACAGGGACTGTAAGATGCTAACAATGCCACAGGACGACGTTCCTACACCAAATCTCTTAGCCGCCGTTCACCAGAGCGAGACATACATGCCCACAACAGACAGAGCTCGGAGGTTTGACATTCACGAAAGCAAGGACTGGACAATAGAGAGCCCGTGCGTGTACAGCCTTCAGCGAATGGGACGAGGATCGAAAACAAAGACCCATTTATCATCAGCAGCGCGTACTTTTCGCCTCCCCCATGTGAATCGCACACGTTTTCCATACGTCCAAGGTTTGCGAACTGTAGCAAAGGATTCGAATGTCTGAATCATCCGGATCACCAGAGAAAGGATACAAGTTACTCACATCCATGTAGGGTGTATCCTTCGCCTTCGACGACGATATTTGCTGGGAGTGGCGACCAGATATGGGCTATCACGATGCTCTCGACAGCTGTCTAACCTTTTTCTTTATCTCGGGGAGGTTGTGTACCAGGATGTGAATCGTACAGTGATGTCTTTCTGGGCATTGAAAAACTTGAAAAGACCATCCACGGTTGACACCCTAATTGTAAAATAAAGTCAACGCGCATACATGAACTTGAGGAGCTGCCAGTCTTACCCTTTCTGCTGGACTCTGACTTGCACTACTTGCGCCTCGGATAACGGTCGCCTGGTGATATGCATGCCGTAGTCATCGGGCGGGAAAAAGATGAGAGTCGATCTTTTGTGAGGAAGTCTATATGCTGGCATGGTGGCAACAGGTCAGTGGACGAAATATTGGCGACCTGAGAGCGAGAAAACAACGACGTTGATGACGTCATGCGTCAGCTCGTGGCACATACCGATGCTTCTTTTTTTCGTTAGATGCTGTCATCGCCCATGGTGGCCACAGTTCGGCATAGCGTACAATGAATAAGAACATTTTAGAATCGACGCCGCGTAGCAAGCGTTGCCTAAGCGCGGACAATCGTCAAACAGGAACATGTCGTCCGCGACAATGACCTTTGGAGATTTGACCCCGCAGGACCCATGTAGGAAGTATCATCTGTGTTCGGGGGCGCTGGAAATCACGTTGACTTCCTTGAAGCGCTTTCCGATCTAGTTTTCAGCCTGCACTGCATTCAACATCAGTTTTCATCATGATTGACAATCAACCACTCAAACTCACCTTCTAGAGGAGCCGGGGTTCTTGCATGAGCTAAGCCGCTACACACTTCCGCCAGCCTGCCCGCCTCGGAGCCACAACAAGTAAGGGCCTCAGTGGCAGGTCAGCACTCGAGGAAGGTATTAAGCCGACAGAAGATTTGATGGGGAGCTCTGGTGGGAGCCAAACGTTCTGTCATATGGTCCTGTCTACATGAGCTGTAAGGCGAGTCGGCTCTGCGGGATAGGGTGGTTAACATGCGTGAGTTCGTCATTAAATGCAAAGAATCTGATGTGCAGCATATGGCGGAGGTGTGTAGGCGACCTTAAGGATGGCGCGGTTTGCGACCAAGGATGGTTATTCGTGGAATATGTCCTGTTGCCACGG
Source organism: Lyophyllum decastes (assembly GCA_025854295.1). Classification (NCBI taxonomy): domain Eukaryota; kingdom Fungi; phylum Basidiomycota; class Agaricomycetes; order Agaricales; family Lyophyllaceae; genus Lyophyllum; species Lyophyllum decastes. The sequence continues at coordinate 1,067,019 of CP107709.1, forward strand.
TCCATCCTCAATGGACCAGAAAAAGCGGAGGCGGTCCATTGTTTACTGGCCTCGCTGGAGAACCCGAGGATTTAGAGGAAATGTTGCAACATCAGACATCCGAAGGGTGACGCAAATAGATTTCGTCGCTGTACCAGGTTGAGCGCTCCTGTTCGCAAAGCGGTGACTACGTAATACAATCTACACCACCTACTTTTAGCCTTAAGAACAAGACGGTTCGCGACTTCTGGTGGAGCAGCGGTGGAGGGCTGACGAGGAAGGGATGCCCATTGCCACTACTTTTAGCCACCCCTTGGGGTAGTAGCACTTCCTGGAGCCGCAGAAAATCCAGGCGAACGGGGCCTCTGTGAGTGATTTCAAATTGCCTCACGCAAGGTTTAGTCGTAGACGCCTCCTGTAGACGAGATAGGTGAGCTTCGGCAAAAAACGGAGGGGCATCCATACCTCCTGTTTCATCACCAATCCCTCCACCAAGATCGTCCATATCGTCATTCTCACCGTTGTCGAAGTAGTTTTCCGCGTAATCGTTGTCGTACTCTTCTTCAACGTCGTAGTCCGATTCTGGGACTGGAGACCCCGCCTCAGAGCGGTCTTCGGCGGACTTTTCCTAAAGAGAGCGCATGAGTAGCTGCATGGCCTGATCGCAGAGCGACGGACCTCCTCCTCCTCGCCTTCCATTTCGTCAAGGTTCATCCGTGGTCTAGTAGGTTTAGGCTCGGCGACTGTCCAGAAATCTCTTTAGTCGCGTGAGGAATTGAGTCATCGAACGGAAACGTACTCTTCCGTTTCCTTTTCGGATTGAAATAGCTATCAAATATACCCGGAGGAAAGAAGGCTTCGTTGAGGTCTTTCCGCTTGAGCGTTGGTTGGGCAGCGACGGAGGGCCGATACTTATCGGAATAACGCGGCAATTCTAGTCCGCTCGATTTAGGCCAATGAACGACAGAGACACTGAGGATACTTGCCCGTCGATTTGCTTTTTTCGACTACATAGTACTGTGACTTCCTTAAGCGTGTTGCAAATCCGAGTTGAAGGTCGGCAATGCGCTCCTCGTCCTTCGTAGGCTCTGTGAACACGGGAAGTGTCCTAGGCTGTACCAGAAAGTATTCAACGGGTTGCAAAAGTAGGGATGATGCTCGTTACACACGGGATACATAGCAGTCGCTTCTCTCGAAAGATTCTGAATATCAGCAAAGCTCAAACCCATCGGCGGGAGCGTAGAGGCTCCACCAAAACCTCCGCGCCCTCCGCGCCCTCCCCCGCGACCACCGCGACCACCACCACGAGACATTATGAGCTGAGGGATGTGTTGGGCACGGACGCTGGAGTCAGGGCAAAAGGCACCGAGAGCGGACTTATACAAATTTGGAACTCCGATACACAATATTTGTCTCAAAGCTGTGCGTTGTGCCCACAGCTCTTTCCTCTTCCCCACCACCCGGCTCACCCATTTTCCTTTTCTCAGCCCAAATTTTCGTGTTTCACGTAACGTTTTCTCTTTGAACACCATGGACAAGTCCCTTGACGATGTTCGTCCTCGTTTTCGTGTTTTTAAGCTTATGCGGCGTATGCTGACCTTCATTGTTGAAAAAAAAGATCATTTCTTCCCGACCTCGCAACGCCCGTCGTGGCTCCTCTCGTCGTGGTTCTGCCCGCACACAAGTTCTTGGCGGTCCCGTTGTCAGCCCCGCTGCTCGTGCCCGAGTCAACGCGTCCGCCAACGGCGTTGCCAAAGCCGCTGTAACCGCCCCATCCCCCGCCGACAAAATCATTGTTTCGAATCTGCCTGTTGATGTGAATGAAACTCAGATAAAGGTTTGTAGTCTTATGCCGCCATCGCCTCGCTACACATGCTTATATCGGTTTGCCTTCTTTCAGGAACTGTTTGCCCAGACCGTTGGCCCTCTGAAAGAGGTCACCCTTCATTACGACCACAACGGCCGGTCGAAGGGTGTTGCCGCTGTCCAGTTTTCACGAAAAGGAGATGGCACCAAGGCGTTCCAGCAATACAACAACCGACTTATCGATGGCAGTTAGTACCGCCTCTCCTCTTGACCTCTTTGCGTCTCGTCCCGTTCTGTTAGCATGGTTGGCATCCGGTGCAACCTTGCGCTTTGAGAATCCCTTTAAAGTTTCCAGGGAACCGTTGGCTTCTGTCTCTGTTCGGACGTGCCGACTTTTCTCCGGGCAAGGACGTCGCCGTGGCCGCGGCTTTGTTGGGCAAGAGCCGCCCAAGATTGCGTTGCACAAGAACACGGGACATGGCTACTCATCCAAGGTCTGATCAACCTGTGGAATTGAGCTGGCTTCGTGGTTCAGCAATAAGCATATTGGGGATCTGTATGGAGACGCGGTTGTGAGATTCGGAGTGGGCAGGCGTTGTCTTCGAATGGATGTGACGACTTTCGGCCTCAGTTTTCAGGTCGTCGGGCCTCGCATCGTCGTATGGTGACGTTGTGGTTGGCGCACCCTCTGGATCAAGGATCGGACCTGGCCGTGATCGCTCCGCAACGACAGAGACAAGTCTTCGTTTCCTTGGGTAACAAAATCGGATTCAAAGCTTCCTTCTTGTCTCATTTTTGAGCTCTTGATTTTCTTGCTCCTCGCTCTCGTGAAACAGCCAGCTAATAACCGCTCCGCTTTGTTTCTCCCCTACCACCCAACCCTTTTACCTATCGCCACCCATCATCCGTATCCCACAGAGAAGCCCATGAAGATCGAGATCGTCGTGGCACCTGCGCCGCCCACCCTGAATTCCCGAATCGCACCAGCAGCCGCGGCTGCATCTACGAATGGCACGACCCCCAGGTCAGTCTTGTTCGCTGAGCGCGTGGATATTAGCTTATACGACGTTATACTTCGGAAGGATCGGCGTTCGAGCTGGACGACGTGGACGTGGAGGGAGGGCCGTTCGCAAGGAACGCCCTACGAAAACAGTGGCTGATCTTGATGCAGAAATGGAGGTCAGTGGAGTACCTTTGGCCTGACAACAAGGTCTCATTGTGTTCTCCATATAGGACTACACCGCAAGCAACGTGCCGGCTGCTGCTGCCACTACGTAATTTCTTGTATTTCCGTCATCGCTTCGTAGTTATTGTACTTTTTCCCATGTCATGTCTCAATCCTACTACTGTTATCTTTTAGTATCATACCCTCATCTCGTCCCATGTGTTCCCTCCTGCCTAGTCTGCAACAATATTATGTTGAGGCCTCACGCCAGACATCCCCGTCCATGAAGCAGATGAAAGACGTACAATTTGTCAGCTGTCCTTGTTCATTTGAAACCAGGACGTCTTTTGTTCCCTTGGCTCACGACGACGACCATGCCTGCCCTCGACTCCTCATCGAGAACTTCGTCAGCCTTGTACGCCGAGCGTCCTAAATGGAACGACGTGAAACCCCTACCTCAATATGAGGATGCTAATCCCATTGCCCCAATATTCTATTCCGAGGAATGTCAGCCCAGCATCTCACGTCAGGGCGTTGAGATACCGAAACTCATCGTTGCACAGATAAAGATGCCACTGACTACTTCCGTGGTATCATCCGGACTGGAGAGAAGAGTGAGCGGGTCCTCGAGCTCACCGAGTCCATCATCCGCCAGAATCCAGCACATTACTCTGCATGGTACGTTCCACCATCTTCCGCAATCCGTTGAGATCAAGATCGCATGTATCTAACCTTATGGTGCTCAGGCAATACCGTTATGAGACGCTGCTTGCGATCAAAGCTCCCTTGGACGTTGAGCTGGAGCTGATGGACGAGCTCGCGGTACGCTTCCTTAAGACATACCAGGTGTGGCACCACCGGCGGCTGCTCCTCATGCTCACAGGAAAACCCGTCCCGGAGCTCGCGTTCATTACGGAGTCCTTCAAGGTAGACGCGAAGAACTACCATACGTGGTCCTACCGCCAGTGGCTCCTTGCCTATTTCAATGACGACGGTCTGTGGGCGGGGGAGCTCGATTTTGTGGACTCGATGCTGGTGCAAGATGTGAGGAATAACTCGGCATGGCATCATCGCTTCTTTGTGGTGTTCCAGTCCGGGCTGAGGGAGGGTGAGACAGACCGGGGAAGGATTGTTAGAAGGGAGTTGACGTGCGTCTTTTCTTGCTCTCTACAGCTGCGTAAGGCTGAAAATACCTCTGGGCTTTAGATACGTGAAGCAAAACATCTCCCTGGTTCCCAACAACCCCTCGGCATGGAACTATTTGCGCGGGATCCTCGACACTAACAACTTGCCCTACTCCCGTGTCGAGGACTTTGTCCGTCCATACGCTGGCACGGCGCCGGACAGCTCGACAACTGACCTCGTTGACCTGGAGAATCCTCCCCCGTCCCGGAGCGCACAGTTGCCGTGCTCAGCTGCGGTAGAGTTCTTGGCTGACGTTCATGAAAAAGAAGGCGGAAAGGATAGGGTGCTGCAGGCGATCGCGGTTCGTGATGCTCGTCCACCAACGTTGGGTCTCAATGCTAATTTTTTGCTGCCTTTAGCTGTGGAGGTCGCTCGCAGACGAACATGATACCATTCGGAAGAAGTGCGTCGCTTTCTTTGCTTTTGTTGTGGTCGCTTATGCGCGTTGCTGCAGATATTGGGAGTACAGGATTAGAGAGGCCCTCAAAGCTGTGAAAGAGTGAGGTTGGCACTGAGGGTACCATACCGTGGATAAGGAAGTGTATTCAGTATGTGTGTTTTCCATTGTATTCCTACAACCAAGTACTTTTTGCTCCATGATAACCAGCATCATGAAATCAGTTGTGGCGCGGAGTGCATGATCCAGGTGCTGGGGATGCATACAACACAGGTGATCGCGAATATACAGGTTGATGGCTACAACGACAAGCTCGCCCCTGTCCTTCCAAGATTAATGACCTCATTTCCTCGATGGGGACGGTTTCGAAGACTTAGTTATCTGCGCGCTTAGACAGTCTCGATCCGAGTCGTGCCTACCGGTGCGCTAGTTGGCAGGCGCATGTGTCCTACACCCGCACCTCCTTCGAAGATCAATTGCGAAGCTCCATAGCCTGCTGTCGACTACAACCCGCACTATGGTGCGCCGTCGGAGCTTGACACCAGCCGATGCGGACGAGCCACAGATCTATCGGAACACCGTTCCCTTTAGACGTCCTGTTTAATATAAAGCCCGATAGCTCGAAGATGCCTTCCAAAGGGTCGGCTTAAGCCTCCTGATATCTTGATACCAGCCAATTCTGAACGGCGGAAGTTCGTAACAACCCTCTCACAGCTCTCGAGAGCTCAATACCAAGGTGTTTAACTGACACAGCGGAGATGTCCAGATTACGAGGGCATCGCTCTGGTGGCTCAGCTGATACGTGTTTTCCCTTCATAGACACATCCTATTGGCTTTCCCTCCATTCCTCGGAAGTTGGCATTTGGCCTCTCATTCGTCGCAAAGTTTGATTAAGTCAGAAATGAGTATGCGTCTGACGCACGATCCTCCCGACGCTGTCGAGAAACGTGTAAGATTCCAAATGCCGCAAAGAAACAAAAATGAAGATGGGAGCAATCTTGCGCTTTGCTACGGATACTCGGTTAAAAAATCTTCTATTCGTCTTCATCAACCTCATAACAACACGAGGACTAGAGCTACTGAGGACCACATTGGCAGAACAGAGTGAAGATAAAAAGTGCTGCTTTCTCCAGAGGATGTGTTCTGGGCTGCTGGGTTATCTGAAGTCTGTGACGGGCCTCGTGTAGTGGTAGGCTGCTCGACAGCTTGCGATGACAGAAGCACAGGAGAAGACATCGGTTGCACTGCCGCTATCTGAACAGGTACGAAGGTAGGTGTCTCCACGGCAATGGCAGCCTCGAGCGCGGTGCTTGTTGCACAAAGCGCAAGCCCAACGGTCAAAGAGCAAGCTTTACTGGTAACTGGGCCTCCAGGTGCGGAAAATACGGCTGTTGCGAAATCGGCTCCCGCCACAAGAACGGCTTGACAGAGAAACGCGCTATTGAGTATAGACGCGACATGAGACTTATGCATCACGAACCTGTTTTGCCGTCCTGATCCTGCAAGGACCAAGTTGTACTTCCTCCAGCTACCCCGACAATGTTACCCACGATTGACTGGGAATCAAAGCCAGGAATATATAGACGCGTGATGGATTGGGAGACGGCCACTAGCATACTTAAAAGTCAGTTTTCAGGCTCAATAACGAGAAGAGATGTTAGACTCATGATGATGGTACTCACCTTGAGAAACCGCAAATAATGTGAGCGTGACCAAATCCCAAAACAACATATTCGTACTTTTCCACAGACTAGCTGCAGGCAGAGACGCACGGCGTCAAGAAAAACGAGAGTAACAAACGAGCCTGACAATTCTGGACGAGGCTACCCTGCTCTAGTTGGTCATCAAGCATCAAAAATCCCCGTATCTCCGAGCTGGCATGGCTACAAGTTCAGCACATCTATAGGTCTCTACTGCGGAAGATGTCGCCTTTGGGCGGTATTGTTTCTGCATACTTCCCAACCCGTCTGGATAGGACTATGGTGGCAGAGCAACTGGGAGACCCAACGTTTCATTTCAAGCTATTCGACCTGATTCTCTTGCACGAAAGCTGGTACGGCTCGCCTGAACGAGATTTGCATCGGCGCATGGTAAGCTATCGCAATTATGAGGGCGTCCTTGGCCGGCCCCGCACGTGGGGTCAACGACCCCGTCGTATGTTGTCCAACAAGTTAACTCGGGCGGTTTGTTTAAGGAACTTCGACTACGAGAGACTGGATGGAAGACCAAATCCTGATTTTTCGCTCCGCGCCTGGCAACATACATCATGCCTCGGATAAGGTTCGCTTCTGAAGTATCCAACTACCAGATCTATCCAGCCTCGAGCCTCATGATCACAGGGATCCCTGACCATCCAGATACCCTGATTGAAACGTCTCTCGTGATCCTTCCTCTAACTCTAAGTTACGATCATTGGAAATTGGTGTTTCCCAACCACTCTCGAGGGGAGACCGATGGTACCGCAGCCCCCTCCTCTAGGCTCTTCACGAGCAAGCACTTGCTTCGCCGTCTGGCGGCGGTACTCCTGTCAGTCTGGAATAGCTTACAATAGAAATAATGAAGCTGGACCTATATGACCTGGAAGCGTTACTGGGTGACAGTCTGTGGGATCTAGAGGAAATCCTAGCCACTGGCGAAATCTTCGCCAACTTGAGGCGTTTCGCTATCGTTCTCTCTCCTCATCGTGGTATTACACCACTTGGGCGCCGGGGGCGTAACTCGTGGTTCACCTTATTGAAGTCACAACTACCTCGTCTCTACGCTTGTGGCATCCTATTCGTCACAAAGGGCTACATTGACCTGCACTTGCGACTATGCAGGTATCCCGACTTTCGCCCAGGGGTCTAAGCACAAGGAATGTGAGGTTCCTGGCTGGCCCTGGTACCATATACGTCACAGTCCATGCAAAATCCGACGTTGCCATATGACCGACAGATACTTTCGGTCCCACACGTTCATTCAAATTCAACAATCTCTCGAAGCCTCGCGCATCATGCAGTTCTTCATGACCCTTTCGCTCGATCTAGGTTTCAGCTCCAGTGTTCTGCACCAACGTTCATCTTTTAATGAGATAAGACCTGACCAACAGGTTTAACGTTTGTGTTCAACATCCGCACCCTCACACACTCTTCCCAGCGGAGTGAAGAATTGTACAGCGACCACTGCTGGGGTAATTTATTTCCGTTTTGGTCCGCGACCGACCCAACCATTGGAATTGATGCGGTGAAAGAAGGGGCGGGGCATTTTTGCCCAATAAAGAGACTCTTACAAACTGTAGAGCCTATTGGGGGCCCTCCTTATCACAATACCTCAATATTGCAACAATTACTTGGTTGGACAGTCCTTAAGAAGGCCGTGCCTATTGAGATATTATTTTCTCTTGGAGCAAAAACGCAAGGGAGGAATACCACATCGAAAGATAGAATAGTTTGGTTTTCATGAAAATTTCACCTGCTGGTCAAGTCGACGGAAGTATTTCCCATTCCTTTCCGAAGTAGCCCCATGGCTAACGCACGACTGCGGTCCTGTGCATCACGGTAGTCGGATACTACGGCGTTCTTGAGCGTCGGGGAAACATGTGAGGAAATTAAAGCACATAAACGGCAGGATTTCGCTCACCGTTGTCGCAATATCCGCGTATTCGGGTAACCGTAATTGATGATTGAGATACCTGATGGATGTTCAGTCCGTCTAGTTAAGACTAGGAAAACCACCAACCACGTACTCGATGTACTTCGCGGCAGATTTGATGCTAGATCGAAGACGCGGAACAACGGGCAAGGTCAAAGACTTAAACGCTTCGATCTTTTCGGGCGTGATGATCCTTACGAGGTGGAGGCAGCATGGGAGACAGCAGGGCTGCCACTGGAAGTTTGCCCAGATCAGCTTGTCGACTTCGCCCGCTGGTTTTCCTTGCAGCAGCATCAGTTGGCGCTCATTGCGAGCCATCTCCACGCAATGCGGCTCGATAGAGGGTTGCATTATCGTATCCACAACTTGCAGCGTCATGTTCTGCTTGCCATTGATGACACGGCTGCCGGGCGTGGTGGGGGAGATCTCGGAGAAGAGGCTGACGGACCTTGTCAACGCATTCTCGGGATGGTTGACGAGGTCGAAGGTGGCAATGAGGACATAGTCGACCCATTCGAGCAGAGGCTCGTATTGGTTGACTTTGCGAGCGATGGTGAACACTGGGTTGCTACGCTTAGGCGCCTCTCCTCGTGCGTTCTTCATCTTCTTACAATCCTCTTTGTGATTGGGCCTTGCGGTCAAGTTGCATTCAATTATACTGGGGGGTACTTGAAAAATTTAAGACCCACCAGTCTCGCTTCTGGCATTCGGGACTGCAGTACATCCTCTGTGTGCACTTGGATCTATCATGAGCATCGGCGTAGCATGAAGGACTTGAACGGACTGAACGCTTACCCCCGAACATCGCTTGAAACCACCCCGACTCAAGCGATTACATCCTCCACAGATGGCTGATTTTCCGCGGTCTGAATTTGAACCTGGAGCTGGGGGCAACATGGAAGACTGTCCTGGAGGTACTCCATGTCCGATTAGTGGTTAAGTATCAAAAAGGCTAGCCAATCGATAGAAGCTAGGATGGAGTCTATCGAACAGGTCAGACCGGCTTCTGCGACTCTAATGACGAACGTTGACAGATAAGCTTCGGCGCCTGGTAGCCTTGAGTCAGACCCCTGAGTCAACACCGCTACCCAGGGAAGAACGTTGGTTCGATCCTCGGGGTTGTAGGAATTGCCTTATACATTACCAGGAATCAAGTTGAAGGAGAGGGTTATGAACGCAGTGTTGCATGTTGGCGGTATCTCGAGTACATGGAGAACTCAGCGTCACTCCTCATTCACGCGGATAAAACAGAACGGCACACAAAATAATCCATTCATCTGATGCCTTTTTTACTTTTTTCACTACCAAACAGTACTTAGACTCTACGGGGGAGGGGATGATCAACAAGTACACAAAGTAACAGTAAGTATCGCTCGAGGACAAAAGGAGTGTGCGGTTTGGGGAGTTCGGGGATTTATATACTGTGTGTAGTTCTGCGGGGTCGGGTTGGCTGAGAGGGGTGGAGGCGGACCGAAGAGGAGTGTGGAGGGAGGGAAAGGGGAGAGGGGAAGAGATTTAGGGTAAGGAATGACAATAGGCGCAAGTATGTACGATAAAAAATAAAACCTGCATGGGGGGGGGGGGGGGGGTGGCGGCAGGGGGAGAGGAGGGCGATGGTACATTTGGTTTGGTGTCCGTACAGCCAGGGATGGGATGGCCGAGTGAGCGGTAGGTTTGCGGTGGCCAGACGGAAGGAGGCATGAAGCGGGTGGCCGCGGAAAGATGGGGTGATGGGGAGGTGGGGGTGGGGCGAGGAGGGTGGGGGTGAGTTGCGAGTGAGTATATGTACAAAAGGCGAGCCTCTAGAGTTGATGATATAATCGCAGCAGAGAAAAAACGGCGGAGTGTGTTTGCGATGCACAGCCTTCGGCGTAGTGGCAGGAATGGGTGGTGGATGTGTACGGAGTGTCCGCAGGGTGTGTGGTGCGGGCAGTGAGTGAGACACGGGAAAGGCTGAGAGGCGGACGACGAAGACGGCATGCGCTTTGATTTATGTACGGCCACGGTGGCGGGTGGGAGGTTTTGAAAGAAGTTGGAAGGGGGCGGGGGTATGCTTTGCTTCGATGCCTTGATTGAGTTGGATGGGAGAATGCAGCATGAGACTGAGTGGAAATGGAATAAAATGAGCGGGGAAACGTCATGAAGGTCATGACAGGTAATCATCTACCAGTACATTGCATCAGTACATGTGCATACATCGCAACTAGTAGGACGAACGTACAACGTGGACCGAGACCGGGGCAATCAACAAATACACCACGGCCGGCCGAGAGGATAGCGCATTCCGGGAGAACAGGCGCCTATAGAAGAGGTAGAAAAACGACGCGGGTGTGAAGAGGGGAAGGCGGGAGATAGGGAAAGGGGGAAGATATAAAGCACAGTAAGAGATATAGATACGTCGCAAGGCGTTGTACGTTGCATGAAGAATAATAGGGCGGTCGTGAAACAGGGTTTTTGAAAAAAATAAGGATTAAAAGAAATGGAAATCCACAAGGGGTGAAGTAGGAAAGGCAAGGCGACGACCCAGATGAACCGAGAACGCCCACCGTCTAGACTATATACAAAATGACAAGTGACAAGTCGAGTAAAAGAAGAAAATGGAAACAAAAAATAAAAAGAGTAGAATGCTGCTAACCAAGAGACCCCAACACCTAAAAAAAAAAGGGCGGCATTGGGTTGGCAGAGGGGCTGGTGGTGGTAGTAATACACAGTGCGTGGTCATACTAAAAACACAAAGGGTGGCGCCGTCACTGGACCTTCTCCTCACCTCTTCACGTTCCCAAAGGAGTACGTGTTTCAGGGTGAAGTGAGGTGGGTGCGGAGGGTACGGGATCGGAGGCCAATAATAATGAGATATACGATAGATACGTCGAGGAGCGGCATGAGTGAGGAGGCGCGTGGCCGTGTGTCCTTGGCGCGCGAGGAGGTGCGGTGCCTCGTCCTAGTCCTAGGCGCGATGTGGGCGGCAAGAGATAGCGAGGTATGCGGATGGTAAGAAACGCCGTCGGAGGAGGGTGCGAGGTAGGGGCAGGGTGCAGGGTACAGGTGCAAAGACAAGAATAATAATAAAGACGCCAATAATATACTTCCACTTCCTCCCTCAACTTCCTCCACTGCTTCTTCAATTCTTCTTCTTGCTTGGAATGCAATGATGGTACAAATTGCCGAATTCGATATTGCTGCTATGCTTGCTTCGTATGCGTGTGGCGCGCGAGCCAGACACCCATCTAGTATTAAAAAAAAACCCAAAAAAGGTGAACCCGAGAGGGAGAGGAGAGACGACAAGGGGGATGACGAGACGATGAGAGGAGGGCATAGTGCGGGACACGGGGGACAAGATGGGCGGAGCCAATTTTGGGGTACAAGACGGGGCCGGACACGCCAACGCAACGGGCGTATATACAAGAAAAAACGTGGTGGCGGCTAACAACACAGTGCCAATGCACAGCGTGTAGGGGTCGTGGGGTGCATGAGTAGTTCGAGGGACGGGGCCGAGGGAGAGCCGCGCTCAAGGCTGAACGACGTCGGTGCTCTTCCCCAGAAGGTTGAATACCGCCCAGCTCCTCCGTCAAGCGGAGGAACGGTATGGCAAGGTGCGGGGCCCCAGACTGCGGTGATGTGTGTAAGTGGGGGTGACGAGGCGAAAAAGGGAGTTTGTGGGTGTGTGCGGGTGTCCTATAGCGATAGATCCGATACCGAATACGTGACCGTTAAAAACAGGGAGTGAAAACAATGCGAAGTCTAGTCTTGCGTGCAAGATGTTTTTTCCCGTGGTGAGGCGCGGGAACTGAATAAATAGGAATAAAAATAAGTGTCGCGAAATGGAAACGTTTTCAGCGGCTGGCGCGATGGCGGGCAGAGGGTATACTCCTCGGGAGCAATGAAAACAATCACAACACAGCATCCACCCAAGCACCAACTAAAACCGGAGAAACGAAACCCACCTCACTCAAACGAAGAGCGGATCTGGCAACTCCTCTGGACTGGGCGAGTTCTGGAACACGGAACTCGCGAAATAGCCCTGCAACTGCGCCTGTGCTTGCGCCTCATACAGCCTCTCCCTCTGTGCAGGAGGCGGTGTACGCATCCCACTCCTGGCAAGGGCCATATTCCTGACGAGCGCACGAAGCTCCTCGTCGGACGTGCTGTTGTTCTCCGGGCCGGATTCGTCCGAGCTCATGTTGAAAACCATACCACTGTCGCTGGGCGCGCGCTTGTGGTTGCGACCGGGACGACTGTGCTTGTTGGCAATGGCTGGAGGCACGAATGCCGGCGGCTTCGAATGGGTGTGGCGTGTGGCACGCGGACGAGTGGGAGTCAGCGGAGACGGTTCGGCATCGGAGATGTCTCCTGCTTCTGTCATGTCGTCGCAGATAGGGAACTCGAAAGGTGGGAGGAGGCCAGAGTTTGCGGCCGTGTTCGTAGAGGTCAGATTGACAGAGCGCTTTGCAGGACGGTGGCGGGGAAGAGGGACTGAGCGCGAGACGGGCTTGGAGGCCTGTTTGTTGGTGATCGTAGGGATGGAAAGAGGTTGGGTCAGGGGCGGCTGTGGCTGGCGCCTGCGTGCGAGTTTGCCCGAGGGGCGGGTGGAAAGCGTTGGAGACGGGACTGATACGAGAAAAGGATCAGAGTTGGACGTTGAAACATGGTTGGGTTTGGTGGGAGTGGAGGGTCCCTCTGCCTGCGAGGGGGGCGACGGTTGGCGGTGAGTTTGACGGCGGGCCGAGAGCGAATTGCTCCTGGGAGATGTTAGCTGTGGACGCAGGCGAGAGTTGGCTAGGATTACCTATGGGTTGCTGCGGCCTTGTCTTTTGCCTGTCTGCCGCGGGGTGCGGGTGAGGGGGTAGCAGGGGCTGGACCAACTGCAAGATGAAGCTTTGGAGAGCTCCGCTGTGCTGGTGCCGGCCGCGGTGAACGCTGCTGTGGTTGCTGACGCTGTGGCTGGGGTTTGGAGAGGGAAAGGAGCCCGGGGGTCCTCGTTGGCTGCACGACGACAACGGCTGGCGGTGCAGACGGATGTCGTCGGTGATGCAACGCGGCGGGCGAGGGATTGAGCGAGAAGGTTGGTTGTTTCTGGACCAGCATCATGGTAGGCGGATGGCAGAGAGGCGGGCGAGGGGCGAGGAGGAGAGCAGGCGATGTGTGATGGGAAAAAGTACGGAAAAGGTGTCACTCCCGTATATTTTCTCTCACACTTTGTTTGCAGTTGTTGTTGTTTGGTGGCGCCACCCCGCCACATGACTCCAATTCAGGAACACTCCTCTCTTGTTCTCTGCACAATGCCCTCCGCTGCCAGCCGCCGTGGCTGTCGCCTGCGCCCCATCGACTGCACATTGTCCATTTCCAGCCTTGTGCTGCGTACGATGAGCCACGTTTCCCTGCGTTTCCATCCCAAAACAAGCTGAATAAGCGACTCCGGTCTCCGATCAGTCAATCCGCTTTAGCCTAACTCCCCCGAGATCGAGATCGCCCATCTTCCGCTCCGAGTCCGACACACGAGGCTCTGACTGCATCGTCGTCCTTCGCCACCGGCACGCACGCAAACTTCCAGCGGTCCTCCGTGTACGCACACACTCAGCCAGAGGCCTTTTTCTCCCCGACGCACACGCACCTGCACCCACCTCGCGACAAAGCACCCCAAATCCACATCACATCAGACGACGTCGCCTTCTGACTTCTCAAGAGGCACCGTCCGCTTCTTTTCATCACCACGCCCCCAAGACACCTAAAATAGGCATTTCCATTCCTTCATCTCCGCCCAACAACCCAACGCCCCACCCAGAACTCAGAACTCTAACTCTACATGTCCCCAGTTTCTTCCTGCCACGGCTCCTCTAGCCTAGTCTCGTGCTGGCCATAATTGTAATCTCTCTCTAACGGTGTCTAGGCTTCTTGGGCTATGCATGATGGGGCAATGCAACTGACAGTTCGCCTTACGATATACTCTTACGACACGCAATCTAACCCTTGTTCACCGGGTCGGGCTAACGGTCACCGGGGCCTCAACCCAACAATGTAACAAACTCAATGCACAACATCAAAGCGGTGTGCATTCATCACTTGTACGAACCATTATATCGCCGTCCATGACCCCGAAGTCAGCAATTGTTGTCCTCGTTATACACGTAGTCTTTGACACTTTGTTGTTCTCCCGTGTACCCATGGCCACGCCGCTTCCAAGTCCTCCATACCATTCCATTTACCACGCCAAACAAGAATAGTGGATCGCTCAACGAATCTTCTCGAATCCTTGCTTGCTGCATCACGGCGTTTCCCAATCCGCGATCGTCGCTGGAAACTCGACATCACGGCCGTTTCCGTCGTCTTCTCCTCCCACACACACCCTTCGCTATCTGGTTATCTGGGTCACAAGTAATGCTCAATGCCTCACACGACACAGGTACCGCTAATTTTATCACCTTCCTTTCGTGTTCTGTGCTTGCGCAGCACCTGTTTATCGCACTGCTCCAAGTACGGTTACACAACAGAATACAAGTGTCTTGATCTTAAAATGAGACCGGGTTCAGTCATTTCGTATCAATAAGATGCCCAGAGGCGTAATACAAGTCAAGTCGAGTCAGACTTCTTCACTGGAATGCTCTCCGTAAGAGCATTCCAGTAAAGGATAGGAGGATGAGGTGCTGACCAAGCCGCAGTGATTGCGACCCTAGCGGCCGACTAGCTCAGCTGGTTAGAGCGTCGTGCTAATGTGGTAGCGTTTCTTCCTATTAACGCGAAGATCTTGGGTTCGATCCCCACATTGGCCATTGCTGGGCATAGAAATCTATGATGTTTTCTATTTTCACCTCCAAACTATTACCTCTGCCCTCCAGACAGAAGTTTTGTAGAAACCTTTTCCTGGAACCCTGTAGACAGGCACTTGATTAAACCCTCTGCTACCTTAATTTCTGATGCATGCCCAGTACACCTATGTACAAGCACACCAAGTCATAGAAGACACCAGTGGTTATGTGCAACTGCAAAGGGACTGCGAATCTCCATGTCTAGCTCATATAAAACATCTTCAACAGGAAGAAGATACATTCAATCAGGTAAAAATACGGAAAGTTACTGGAGCGAGTGGAAGGTCCCCAAGGATATGTTGTGCCAAAAAAGCAGAAATGAACCTGAACGAAAAATGTTGCCTTCATAGGGTTGTAATTGGCTCATGACCGAGACAGGGGTCGAACCTGCAATCTCCTGATTCCAACACTCAATCAGAGCTTTCGAGGATCGTAGTCAGACGCGATGCCATTTCGCCACACGGCCATAGCATGTACTCTGCTCTAAGGAATGATGGCGCCACACAATGCAGGTGAACATGCCAACGTGTTGAAGGCAGACGTGGTCAGTTCAGTGGACAGACTGGTCAATTAATATCACCAGAGACTGGGAGTTTTTCTCTGTATGAGTGACAGAAGGCGCGATTTAGATGCACCGACAACAGTATGGTTGGAAACACCATCACGACGACTCAGAGCTCACGGCTCAGGCCGACGTACTAGAAGGGAAGGTGCTGCCTTGGACTACAGACCACCAAATTTCTGACGTAGTCTGAACAACCCCTACCGTAATTCGTAGTCACGGCAGCAGCGTAGAGAAATACTAGCCATATTATTGACATTGGCATGATCCGCTGTTTGCTTGACTCATTTTCACTGGGTGGCAACAGGGTAGACACAAACGTGCAGACACGAGAAAACTGCTTCTCTAGGGTAGTCCAGAAACGCATCGTCACTCAGTGGTGTGCGAGTTTGGTGGGGGTTGGGAAGCAGAAGAGACACAGAAAGGGTTAAGCCAAGACATCATCTTAAATGCCAGTAGTAATCCTCAGGCAAAAGGCGAAGCAGAGAAGGGTGTCGGTTCTATCAAAACCAAAATGCGTGGCTGTATGGGGCTATTAGTGTATCCAATCTCGATGACGTATGTATTGACCTGAGATGTACTCTTCCGCCCAATCCGGCGACGGATATACAAGGTATTCCAAAAGTAGCGATGGACCCATGGTGTAACGGGGTAACTGGGTCGCGGTCATGTGATTGTTCCATATGTAGACGGACATCCGTAGAACAGATCTATCCCACCACTGCCGTTCCCCAGCACTGCGGTACGCTACGGGCCAGATCTGCCGTCTCCAATGGCCAGGTGGTATGATGGACAGCTGAGTGGTATGATGGTAATTGGCATCATAATTGGTCTTGATCAGTATCCTTCCGACCCTCCGTTCTCTAGAGGTTGGAGCTTACGCCGGAGGAACACTGTTTGAGAGCCAAAATCTGATATTTTGGACGCTCTGGGCTCTGAAAGACCTCGTGGCACAATATAGTACTGGGCGGTCTGTCCTCCTAGGGGATTACCCTTGGGTATGTTGCTAAATCTTAGGGTCAGAGGGCGGAGACGATGCAGTGCTTTTCAACGGAGAAGGTCTTCTCCAATTTGGAGCAGGTCACGATATTTTTGAGGAATGGGCCACACCCATTTTGGAATCCGAGCACTTATCTTCACAGAACTTTCTTGAAATCTGTGTCAGAGTCACTACCCCAGCTCCGACCCAGAGGTATACTGGCTATAAGTTCAAGGCAGCGCTTCACCGACGAGTCGATACGACGAGTACGTCATGCCTTGAGAGTTCTCTCAACTGGATTCCAAGGACTTTTTTTGCTGGACGAAGAGATTGGCAAGTGGGTTGGACGCCTCAGGAGGAATTTGAATATGTCATTCTGATTTCGGATGAACGAAGCGTCAATTCGTCTTCAGGCGTACTGATCACTTATGCTGCATATCATTCAGACCGAAACCGGCGGATTGCATGCTTGACAAAGAGTTTGTGGTGTACCGAGCATCTACGACATATACAAGCCATCCGAAGCTAGGACCCCTATGTAGCCCAATGTGTACGCCTTAGTACTGTGCCTCAGGGTAATCAGTGTAGCCCACGCTGAGCGCGGTGTTATCTTTGCCCGCTTGCAAGTGCTTGATGTCAGGGATGTTGTCCAGCGGCTTGCCGTGCTGTACACGCTTGACGAGATCGGGGTGGGTGATCCAGTTGAAGCCGATGACAATTCCGTCGACCTTGCCTCCAGCGACGAGTTCCGCTCCTTCTTCTGGGGTCACCGCGCCATTGAGCAAGACTTTGGCGTTCTTGATGGCGGGGCGGTGGGACTCCAATACGTCATGCACCGTCGCGCGCTTCTTGCCTGCAATTCACAGGGAGTATGTTACAGGGGTATTAACATGAAATGTACCACGACACATACCGTCATACTCGACATCTGTAGCGGCCACATAGCGGACAAGGGTAATATATGCGAGTCCAAGCTTGTCGGCTTCCCTCACAAAGTAAGTGTACGTGTCGAGGGTTTCTTGGAGGGGCATCCTGAAGCAAGCCAGGAATGACGATAGATGAAAGACGTGGTATCCGAAGTTTACTCACCCCATATCATTGTAGCCGCCTGCAGGGTTGACCTTGAGACCTACATTCTCGCCAAAGACCTCAATCATGACTTTGAGAGCCTCGAGCCCGAAACGTGCGCGGTTTTCGATGCTACCGCCCCATTGATCAGTGCGCTTATTGCTAGTGCTGTCGAGGAATTGTTGAACTATGTAGCCATTAGCACCGTGTACTGCAAAAACGGGGGTCAGAAAAGATCCCTCTTCAAGGGAGGGATAAACGTCTACTTACGTTCGACGCCATCGAACCCAGCTTCTTTCGCGTTGATTGCAGCTTCCTTGAACTGGGCGATGATGGTCCAAGGGTCTTCAACTGCAGTGGGCTGCTCGATAGGATTAGCGACAGAACAAGTCGAAGCGCAAGCGGCTTACTGTTACATAGCCGGGGATACCCGGAATGTGACGAATTTTTCCTCCGCGAGCTGCGATGGCAGAGGGTGCGTACACGGGCTTTGATGCAGAAGCAGTAAGCCAAGCAACCTTGAATGTATGAGAGGTGACTCACGGTACCAGCCAGCTTTTGCTCTGGAGCGTCGGGATGGGCGACGCGACCGACTGAAATTTGGCTTGAGCAGGCGGTAAATTAATCCGGTTATCAAACAGCGCACCATGCCACAACTAATCAAGGAACGGAGTAATTGGCAATCAGAATTAAAATCATGGATGAACCACTGACCTGGGCGTAAATATAGGAACCATTAGCGTGAACTGTGTCTACGATCTTCTTCCATCCAGAGACTTGTTCTTTATTCCAGAGACCGGGGGCATGGGCCCATTCCGTCCTAAGCCAGAAAACCACCACGATCAGTAACGAGAGAGGCGAAAGCGGCAATGTTCCTACCCTTGACGCGTGATGAGGACGCCCTCAGTCACGATAAGGCCCGCACCTCCAGCGGCGCGTTGCCCATAGTACTCGGCCATGATATCGTTAGGCACTGTGTTCAATGCACGGTTCCGGGTAAGCGCAGACATTGCGACGCGATTGCGGATAGTAATTGATCCAACTTTGAGGGAGGTGAGGAGAGCAGATGCTGAAGACATTGCGAATAGTGAGAAAGGTATGCGGTGATCTCAGGAGGTGGTGTAACCTCTCATCGCGAAGTACGCTGCCTTTTATACCGGGCTGGTTTGTAAGACTCCTGAGATGGAAGAGGGTTGAAAAATGACCGCGACAACCGAGTAGTCCGCACACAAGGCAAGTAAGGCAACAGTGAGAACGTCCGATACTGGATGCCGCGATGTCGCCGAGATAGAACATTCGCTGGTAAAGTAGACCCAAGTGCAGAACCAGCGGCCCGCAACCGCCCTTGATCGGGTCTGCGCCAAGTTAGTCTTCGCCGGGTTCCAATAAGTCAGCCATTTGAGAGTAGGCGGGAGAATAAGGCTATTCTGAACAGCAAGCGAAAGGATGCCCATGTATGTCTATCCTGTATGAATGAGAAGGTGAGCGATTATCCAAAGATGCTTACGCAGCACAGCCACCACGTGGACGCTGACATCATTCATTCGTAACACAGCGAAGATATCTGTCATGACCTGTTCGAAACGGAAGTCAAAACGGTAAGTTCGCTCCCCAGTGGCTAGCAGGATATTCGATGCGCTTTTGGCTAGCCATCCCGTTTATCATGAAACGGAACCTACCACCCGATGAAGGCTGCCCACATCGACTTGAAGGTTGGAGAAGTTGTAAACTTGGGTCACAGAATACCGTGACTGCATTCTCGGTCTAGCATGGGAGAACCTCTATCCGGCAAACAAAAATGAGAAGAGACGGTGGTGACGTACAGTGCCCCAGCGGGAGAAAGAGCTAGACGCAAGGGGCGGATAAACGTTGACACGATCATTTTACTTTTGCCTCCATCCAACTTGTAGAGTAGACACGACCAAGATGCAGAAATGGTAATAAAGCGGACATTGGCTGACCAATCTGGGTCGAGCGGCGCACCAGAGTGTGAGGTGTAGCGCTGTGGAGGGAACGAAAGTAAGAGTTACTGGCGATGACTATTCTGCGAGGACGCAGACAAACGCCAACGCCGCGTCTTTTCTTTGCAACCTCTATCATGCTCGAGACAAACAGCAAATGATGAATACTAACAGGATCCTTCTTTCTACGTTCTTCCGTGCGCGACAGTGTCAAGTATCTCGAGAAACAGCGGAATCGATATACATGACATCGTAAAGCGTCAGCATTCAAAGCTGTGGAATCATTAGTTTACCGTATACTCGCTTTGAAACAGAAGAGTTGATATTTAACGACCTACCTCTAAAACATTGTTAAACGGAGGGTACTGGTTCCTACCCGGTCACTAATGCATAATATTCCACGAGACCCGATGCGAGGTAGGCGCCTGGCCATTGGAGTCGTCCATTGTTCCATAATTTCTTCGTCGTCCGGTGGTTGTTGGTGGTATATGGCTGCCGTAACTCGTCGTAACTTGCTAAACGTATCGCCGGTGGCAAGGATAGTGTCCAAGTCATCCCAAAATTGCGACCGCACGAGCGTGTCGTATTGATAAAATGGATCAACAGTGATCCCCAATGTTATTTCTTCGAGATTGGGCTTTTCGGGCTGAGATTTAAGGTTTCTCAGAGTAAGAAGCACCCAGGTGAAGGGCGACATTGTTTCTCTATCGTTCAGCCAGTCCCACACAGAAACCTCTAAAGACTTCAATCTCGGCGAAAGTATCAGAGGGTTTGCTAGCGTGATATGATCATCCGTTAAAGTAAAAGGTACAAAGGGGGGAGCGTACCTTCAACTACCTCTTGATCAGTCTCATGATCAAGGTTGCTGAACTCGCTGAACTTGGGGAAAATCCAGACGAACCGCACCAGGGACGATGTGCAGAGCTCGACGATATCTGCCACAGCGCTGAGACCGAAATCTGCGTCCGTGAGGATCAGTTCCTCTAGGTAGGAAATATCCAGCGCTGCGGACAGATGCTCCAGAACTGCATCCGCAACCTCGGACGTGATGGAAAGAGACCTTAGTCGAGGTCTGTCTGGATTGGGAGGAGTAAGCGTCGCGAGAGATATTGATGACAATTCCGGATGGTCAGAGGGATCAAGCCTTGACCGGAACAAGCTAAAATCTGCCAGTTGAAAAGAACGAGAGAAGACTGCAGGTGGCACTTTCAGGTTCCGAAGACGGATGCCGGTCAGACTTGACAACGTAAAAAGGCGGAGGAAGGAGCTTTGAAGCGCAGGCCCCATATCGTTCCACTGGAGAATTTCTGTTGTGCTGGAATTGAGATAAAGGAATTGCAGCGCCGAAAGCATATCGAGGACCTGAGGAAGAGATGATTCAGTCAGGGCCCACATAGCTTTCTGCGGCATGGACTCCGTGTGTACAGTCGACCATCCATTTTGTATGACAAGGGTGCGGATGAGGCGCGCAAGATGTGGTGACTGTGTAAGGACATCGTGGAGTCTTCGGCATCGTGATGCACCCTTGTATGAAAAGAGGTAGATAGCCGAGAACAAGCGCCTCTGACAAGGTGGCAAAAGTGCGCGAGAAATAGTCGAACACCGTGACAGGAAGACGCGATCAGCAGATGAGTGGCAATCGAATGGTAGGTTTTCGATGATTTGGATGATCAGCTCGACAGGAACTCGCATATTCAGCGTCTTCTATAGCTGTATACGCTGGCGTGGATCGAATTTAAGGTCAAGTTGAAGCAGTGGGCATTTTTCTGTGCATGATCGCCGATCAAATTATTGACGCTCAGAGCCAGCGAGCACCTATACCATATGCAAAATCGAGCCTCGTCTTCAACTATATACCACTGTAAATATATCGTAGGGTAAGCCGGTTCTCCTTGCGCTCTCTTCAGTGGAGAGTGGCTAGGTACACGGATAATGCTGTCTCGAGCAAATGGTAGCAGCTGTGGAGAGTGCAACGAGGAAGGCGCGGGAAAATACGACCTTCTGACGTGTCTTTTCCAGCATGCGTTAACAGTCCTGCCCAAGCCAAGCGTATCGATACGTGGCGTGTGAGGTTATGCGAGCTTGTATTTGGCTTGAGAGATAGACGCGGCTAGTGCTCTGCGCCAACTCCCACAACAAATTGGAGTTCACTATTCGTGCGGCCATGAACACCAACCTTGCATTAAAGATGAATCTAGATTGAGAATGTAGAAAAGGAGTCGGATAATTAGCTAGCTTCGTCCTGATGTTTTAGGCACCATCCATGCAAATTGTGTCTATATGACAATCTCTAGGCGAGCAGCATCTTCCTAGGGTCTTCGAGGTACTCCTTGACTTTCACTGTGGACATGATGTGAATTTCATGAAGACAATGGACCAGCAGGGGCATACCGAGGAAGGTAACAGCCTCCCGACCATCCAACAAACGGTGATCGTAGGTGAGGGCGACAATCATAATAGGTCGGATGACGATTTGGCCATCAATAACAACGGGCCGGTCTCTAATGGTGTGCATGCCTGTAGATTGTATAAAGGGAATTGGGGCGGTAATGAGAAGTTGTTGCAATAGTTAGTGGGATGCATGTCTGCAGAACGACAGAAACGCACCGAGAACAGCGGTTTGAGGCAAGTTGATGATGGGTGTACCAAACAACGATCCGAAGACACCGCCGTTGGAGCTATGGAAGATCATATTGAACACCAATCTTTGCGAAAACAAAACAACGGAGGCTCACATGGTGAATGTTCCACCTGCCATGTCCTCGAGGGTGAGTTTGCCGTCTCTAGCCTGAACGGATGTTTAGGAACACATTCTAGATCGTTGGCACAGCCATACCTTCTTTCCCATAAACGCGATCTCCTTCTCAATATCGACGAAGTTCATCGTCTCTATATTTCTTACAACAGGTGTAACCAAACCCTTGGGCGTCGCAACCGCGATGCTCATATCAACGAAGTCGCGATACACGATTTCCTCGCCCTCAATCGACGCGTTTGCTGCGGGGAGCTCCTGAAGGGCAAGCGTGCATGCTTTCGCAAAAGCGCTCATGTACCCGAGCTTCACATCATGCTCCTTCAGCACTAGGTCTTTGTATTTCTTGCGCATCCCCATGAGCGACGACATGTCGACCTCATTGAACGTCGTCAGTGACGCGGCGGCATTCTGCGATTCCTTCAGGCGCTCAGCGATGCGTAGACGCATGCGGTTCATTTTCACCTGCGGATGGTTTGACGTCAGCATCGGTCCGGGTTTGAGAAGCAAAGACGGAACGCACTCTGGTCTCGTTCCGATTTCCGGGAGTAGGCCGGGTGCTGGGGGGCGCTATCTTGTCCTTCTCACCGTTCTTATCCTTTCTAGCGGCTTCCTCGAGCTTTTTGGTCGGGTCCTCCTTCTTGGGCGTTTTCTTTTCCTTGGCCTCCTCTTTAGGTGCTTTCTTGACGGCCTCTGTAGGTTTCGGGGGTTTCGGAGCCTCTATTTCCACTTGCTGGTCTGCGAGCTCCGCCGGGTCTTTCGGTTGTTCAGGGATGGGTTTCTCCTCCTCTGGTGGCGGAGGAGCGGCTGCATCCATTGTATTATAACACAATACATGTGACAGCATTTGATGAAGTACGCACCTCCGCCTTCATCAGCTTCGATGACGAAAAGGTCCTGTCCGGGCTTCACAGTGTCCTCTTCCTGCGCAAGAAGCTTGACAATTTTCCCAGCTTGGGGGGCATTCACAGAGACATCAATCTACAAAAACGACCTGTGAATTCCACATGGTAAACAATCCATTTTATGTCCATACCTTGTCAGTCTCGATAGTCGCGACTTCTTCGTCAGCCTCAACGGAATCACCCTCCTTTTTTGACCACGTCTTCAAGGTCCCCTCACTGATGGACTCGGCGAGTTGAGGAACCTTGACGGTCTCAGCTGAGGTTGGGCCCTAAGTGAGATGCACGCTTAATGCTGTAGGGTAAATGAGAACGCACCCTGAAGCAGATTCGACGAGTGGAATTTCGCAGCTCGTGCATAAGAACTAGCTAAATTCCTATCCCCGCCCGCGTTATGATAAGTCTAAGTTATGAAGGATATGCATACCATCCTCGAGTAAGGCTTGGCGCGGCTGTGTTCCGAACGTGTTTGGCATACAGCAGACCGCGACCACGCGCGACTGCGATGATCTGTTTTGACAGCATTCCTACGTATCCAGAATGAAATCTGGTATGAGTTGAAGACTAGGGACGGGAAGAGAGGAGAAGGTTCGTTGCCAGCGTTGAGAGCGATGTAATTTGTTTGGACCGCTTTACCAGCAGGCGGCGGTTGTCGCCAAATCCCGGAATTCGGATCTTGTAAATGATCCTCGGCCACCCTCCGGCTGTCAAAAGTGGGCGGCTACGGTGTGTCTATTTTTGCTGATGGGTCCTGTCGTTCTGAATCTGGCTGGAATGATCGGCCGATGTCAGTTTCAGGCCTCCTCGCTGCCATGAATTTCCATAAAGACAGTATCAACGATTGTGAGCCTGTTGTTGTGTACAGCGATGAAAGGACTTAATCTCAATCCTCCGTGGCTTTGCCTGAAGTTCGGTTCTTCGTCATCTTGGTTCGCGTCCTCATGACTTAACGGAAAATCAACGCCACCTTTAGTCCTTCTTCTACACATGCCGATGCAGGTCACCTTGTTGCTTTTGTCCGCTGGCGGCCCGTAATGCGCTCATAAAATCGCTCTAACTAACATCGTCATTTGTCTCTCAATCCCGTAACTATGCTGGCCTTTGTCGCTCTTGGTTTTAGTCTGCTCTTTCTCTCTGTGCGCGCAGCGAACTGGTATACTGTGGAGTGGAACGGAGTGTTAGTTCTCGAAACTCTCAGCGATAATACTCAAGGGCCACATGTCTTTGTTTCTAGCACGTTCACCGCCATGTCCGGAGACATGATCGTTCCAAAGTTGCCCCAGGCTGGCGGTACGTCCCGACCTCGTTAGTTCAGTCTTGATACCTGCGTTTACCCCGCCAAATAGGTACCCCTTATGTCTGGCCTGGACTTCAGAGCGGAAACGGGGTCCTCCAGGCTGTCCTTGACGGCCGGAGTGGAGTATGGTGGATCGGTAGCACTTTGTGAATTTGTCTCTCGAAAGCGATTACTAACGTTGGCGTCTGTAGGCGACGGTTTCTATGGAACACCTTCTTTGCCTTGGGGTAATGGCTTCAACGTCAATCCCGGAGACACGGTTCACTTCTCGTTCACTTCCGTACGCGCCCAGTCATTACTTTTCCTTGTAATCTAACCCATATCTCGCAGTCAGGCACAGTCTGGACTTGCACGCTCTCCAGTAATGGTAAATCCGCCACGACCACTCTTAATATTACGGGGAATACCATGAACAGGTCAGCTGCATCCCAACTCGGCATAAATGTGTTGATAACGGATTTCCGACTTTGTAGGGCAATTTTCGCCGCTGAGGTTTGTTCCTTATGACACTGGACCTTGCTTAGTCTCACGCTTTCACGACTCTAGTTGACAAATGTCCCGTTCAATTTTGGACCAATCACCTATGTGAGTCGCATTACGACGTCAAATGCGCACAACTTACCCTTCTGGCATACTAGTCAAACGTCAAGATCACGTCGACGACAGCTGCATCCTCATGGTGCGGTCGAACGGCGCATCTTGGAACATACGTTAGTCCTTGGTCAATCGTACTACCGGCCCCGTGTTCATCATACATATCCTTATAGCCTTACACTGTAACTGGCGCGACGGCATCTGGGAACGTGTGCAGTATCGCGAAGATAGTGCAAAACAGCGCGGTTTGATGGGTGGAACGCCTTGCTATAAATCATCTTGTGTTTTATCGCACACGAACTTTTGTGTCCTTGCCTGGACCCACTCATGCCGTTCACCCATGCGTCCAGCGAAAAAATGGGAAAGATGAGAAACCTGGCACCGCCGGTCACTGTGTACTTACCAAAATGCCTACCACAGTTACGTTCACCGACTGAGTCGCTGTTTAGTGCACGCTTATCCGCCCTTCCCACCAGCCCCAACGCCGCACCCCCTACAATGTTGAGTTCTCCCTGCAGATCAGATCTACGACGTCTGCTGGCACACCGGAAAGTTGGGAATTTAGCCTCAGCTCAAATATATACTTGAAGGAATAGTTTGCGTCCAAATTTTGTAATGCTCAAAACTATCGCTGAGTTCGCCTCAAAAATTTAACCAGCCAATCGGATCGTTTCCGTTCATGGTCAATTGAGGACAGTGGAAATTGGTTTTGGTCGATACTAAATTTGAATACAAACTCGTGATTTAGGTACAGATTTGAGTTTACCCTAAATTCCGACTTCCCGGTGTGTCGGCGGTACTGGCTACAGAACAACTTGACTAGTTGTCACGGCGTAAGCATGGAACACTGTCTAGCAGAACATCAAACTGTTAAGCCCTCTCCTTCCTCCGCACAAGTCTCACCGGTGTCTCTCTCACAGCCAACGTAAGCCTCAACGTCGGATGCTCCAGCACTCTCTCCCTCCACTGCTCCTTGGTCTCACCCGCTTTTAACTTGGGCTCGATGCGCCAGTCACGCAGTAGCATGGTCAAGAACACCACAGCCTCTGTTGTCGCGAACTTCCTCCCAATGCAGGCGCGCGGACCAATACTGAACGCAGAAAATGCCTCGGACTCATTGGACGTGCCGTACCACCGCGAGGGGCGGTACTCCTTCGGGTCTTCAAAGTACCGCGGGTTCTGTTCTGTTTAGGACGACCATAAACGGTTGTCGGACGGTGAAGGCGTGGAGGGTAACTTACGGATGCCAATCAGGTCTATTACTACCTGGATGAAGGGTGTAGTGAGTTACAGCATGCGTCGGACTCAAAATATTTGCATACATTGGTGCCCTTATGTATTGGGAGCGGCGTTGTCCCTTCCTCTCCATCGATGTTGGGGATGTGTAATACAGTATCTTCTGCAGCCTCACGGATCAGCAAATACGCAGCAGCTATGTCAATTTAAGCCTCAACACGCTCAGAAAAGAATGAACGTAGCTTACGGAAGAGACGCAACGCCTCATAGAAAGCGGAGAGCACTTTGTCGAGGTTGGAATAGTCATCGTACACCTTTCGAGCTTTGTTAGTCAATGCAATAAATGATCAGGAAAAGGCATTGCCATACAGGATCACGATCATACCCCACGACAGCGACTATCTGTTCTGAGATTTCATTTTGGACGTCGGGGTGTAGTGCTAGAAGCGCGAGCGTTGCGGAGAACGTGTGCGCGGTGGTCTCTGCAAAAACACCCATTAGTTAAACGCCGTGTAGAGCCCAGATCAAGACACACCATGGCCCGCGAAAAGCAAGATGAAAACGTTACCAATCTGTATACCTTGCGCTCAAGACGGGAAACCGAAGGCCATCAACGTGGGAACGCACCAGCTCCTGATCATCCAACCGCAGCTTTCCCTTCTCCTGCTCGTTCGCTCGCACGAGCATCGTAAACGCATCCGTTCTCTCATCACCGTTTCGCACCTCTGCCGTCCGCGCCTCAATCTCCTTCTGCATAAAGGCACTGAATGCATCGAAGGCCTGACGAATCTGGCTGAACCTGGACACCACTGTGGGCCTGAGCATATAACAAGCTTGCAGACTAGGACGCGCGAACGTACCCTGGAAAGGGTAAATAGCGCACCCAGTTGGGGGCTAAGAGCCCGATGATATGCGAATCCGCAAGCACCCGTAGCGCCTCCTGCACAGACATCTTGCCATCGGGCCCCGTGGGCGGCGCAGACCAGTCGAAGGAAAACCCGAAGCCGCACTTTGCGATGACAAGAAGTGCCAGCTAGGTGAAGAGGAGGATAACGCAATAAATAGCGAACTGCAAGGATAGAGTAGGGTAACGGACCTTGGTGGAGAGGTTCTGCACCGCAGGAATCTCAACAATGTCTTTCCCGACCCAGCCTTCGAAGGATTCCATCTGATAGTACGTGTCAAGCGTCTCAGACCATACCATCTCATATCTGTGCAGAGTCGCGTGTGTTGGCTTGCTACTGGTGTGATCGTGAAGTGCACTTACAAGCTATTGTTAAATGCCGGCCCCATGACGCGTCGATGCTTCCGCCACATGTCTAAATCCCATGCGCTCACGAGATTTTGGCCCCACTTCCTAAACGGCACGGTCAGGAAACGGAGTGTTGAGGTGTAAGGTGAAGACAGTACTGACATTAGTGCCCGACTCGCCTGCGGGGGTTTCTGGAAGCTCGTCTTTTGCTCGCCCGAAAGGACCTGGTGCATGACATTAATGTTCGCTGTGTGTATGCCCGGGGTACCCGTAAGAAAGGGCACGACGGAGAAGACTTCGTTTCGGAAGCCCTGATACACTGCAGCAGTCGGTGGGGGTATTTTGAGATCCTTACTTGTCTGAAACGGGGAAGCAGACACGCACATGTGGACCGCCACTTCCAATGTGCCTGGAGACCCAGATTCCACGAGGAGACCGGCAGGAGTGCACCTGGCATGGCCACTGGTTGGAAAGGAATGCGGTAGCCTGGGAGGTTTCCCACAGCCTGCAAGGTACAGAATGTGGTATGAACAGAAAGCATTCCGCGACTGTTAGATATCGACGCACGCGTATGCCATTGAGGAGCTTTATGACCCTGGAAGCGAAGAATATGGTCAGGAGGGCGGGGACAACGTGAATGTCGTGGCCGAGGAAGCGGAGGTGGAAAGAAAACTTGGACTGGGCGTAGAACTCATTGGCACAGCGGAAGAAGTCCAGTAACATGGTGGGGAATGGAACGTGTTGTAAAATCAGACCGGACATACAAGACGGTTTTAACCAAGGGGCACACCCCGACAAAGGCCGCGACGCCGAGCGACACCGACTCCCCTTGATCGAATTTGCTTGACCCCGGCCTGATTAGGAGAATCGCTGATTCTTGCGCAGATAACACCACCAATAAGGCTGGCGCTCTCGCATCCTACAGATCGTGCGCGGTGAAATTAATCGAGTAAGGTTAATTCGGCTGTTGTGGTAAGAGGTCTATGTGACTTATCGTTTGGCCCTTCTAGCCGTCAGGCAACGTAGAACCTCCGTACACAAAGGCAGACGAGACGTCCCAACCTCTTTGCCGACTCATCGAGCCCGTCGTGTTCGTCCGTCTACTCTGTACAGGGCCAAATCACTACCACGGTGGATGTATGTATCATCATGGTTGATTCCCTTGGAAAAATGTGTTGGAAGTTCGAAAACCGGTTTCTAATGTGTTTTTCGCAAGAAATGTTCACCAGACCCACAAGTGTTTAAGGGACTTGAGGACTTGTCGGCATGGGCGTCTTGTCCGGGGGGCTGCCCTCTCTGCTTCTCTTAGTCGTTGGATTTCGACAGTGATCTTCAATTTCAAGCGGAGGACGTGGTCACCAGTACGTAAGGACTCTGACGGGACGTCGTGCACGAAAGGTTTATCTGCAATGATTTCCTGTTCCATGGCATGCGGAATTGTGATTCATGGGCAATGCTCGCTCGCAGCCACGCACGTTGTCATCACCTTGTGCCTCCAGCAACTAAAAAAAAGAACAAGAAACTCGGTGTCCGCCACTTGGTGTCTGTCTATCAACTTAAGTCGCCACGTAACTATTCGCGTCCATCGGCTGCAGACAAATCGGCGACCTTGAACATCCAGCTCGACATCGCACCAGGCACTGGCAGAGGATATACCGTTTTTGAAGGGAAACCTATGACGAGTGATAACGGAAACGTCGAAGCTCGAGTCTTTTTGAGTCCGTTTACTCGAGCCACGTGCTTGAGTCTTGAGACTTGCCTTCACGTCAACGTTATTTGATCATCCCCTCCGAGTCCCTTCATCATCGCGCTCACTGACAGACCTGCTCATTCATTAGCCCAGTGGTTGGCTTATACACGGCTTACTCATTGCAACTGGCCTTGGGAAAGTTATGCTAGATGATCTGAACTACACGATTGATGGTGACGCGTTGACTCGAACGAATATGTGCTTACAACTGCATCCAAATAGCGCACCCGCTATTTTCGCTCGCCTCAATTATGACTCAAAAGGGGCTCCTCCTACCCATCTCAGTCGGATTTAGAAACTCGTGATTGCAACAGGGTATAAAAGGACTGAGTCCTCCGAACGAGCTCGCTATCTCAACCCCACCTCAAAGCATTCTCCAGGAGTCTCCAGTCTCCGCAATCAGCAATGTCTGCTGTATCTACACTCTTCACCCCCCTTAAAGTGGGCTCCGCCACAAGCCGTAATCGTTTCGCCATGGCTGCGCTAACCCGCAACCGAGCGCTGGATACGATTCCCAATGACATCATGGCCGAATACTACGGCCAGCGTGCTGCCGGCGGTGTGGGTCTCATCGTGACTGAGGCCACCCTTATTACGCGTCAAGGGTGAGCGCATCGCGTCTTATACCTCCCGTCGTTCATGACTAACGGGATTATTTTTGGCTCAGGACGGAATGGCCGTATGCTCCTGGTATCTGGAGTAAAGAGCACGTCCTTGGCTGGAAGAAGACCGTAGACGCAGTTCACACTGCCGGATCTCATATTTACGCGCAGGTCAGTGTTTTGCGATGCTGTTTTTGCTTTCGAACCGACGGAACTGACTGCCAATCACTAGTTATGGCATGGTATGTGGTGCGGTTCTCCGAATTTTTCAGCATGGCCTTGATTCAGACTGTAGTCGGCCGCGTTGCTCACCCCGAGGCTCCCGAGCAAAAGTTAGCTGGTACCGTGAGCTGCCCTTCCTCCAAGTGTATGTCTTTGTGACTAACGATTTGTCTCCTTTGAAGCCCGTATACGCACCCTCCGCCATCTCAGCCCGAGGTGGAAAATTTCGCCACATACCCGGGTTCCCCACATACGTTACTGTAAGCTTTTTTTGTATTACAGTCCCTTTCTGCCACCACCGACTTGACCATTCAGCCCACTGCAATTGAGGATCCCCGGACCATCATCGCCTAGTTCAAACAAGCCGCCATCAATGCGAAAGAAGCAGGATTCGACGGTGTCGAGCGTAAGCTGGTGCAAGTTATAAGTAAAGAACAAACTGTTTCTAACACCTCCCGGCTATGTAGTTCACGGCGCCAACGGCTATCTAGTCCAGCAGTTCCTCGACACCACTTCTAACAAGCGCACCGATCAGTGGGGCGGTAGTGTCGAGAACCGCGCTCGTTTCGGGCTCGAAGTCCTTAAAGTCCTGATCAAAGTCTTTGGCGAGAACGTTGCCCTCAAAGTCAACCCTACTGGTGGATACAACGATATGGGGTGTGTATACCTGACCATCACATCTGTGTATGCACCATTCTCACATTTCGGAAATACAGTATGCCTCTCCGGGAGACACTTGACACCTACACCTACTTCGTAAGCGAAGCTGACAAGCTTGGCCTCGCCTACATCACCCTTGTTCGCTACGTGCCTGCCTACGACGTTGAATACGAAGGTTTGCCATACCCTTACCTCCTGCGACGAATAATCTCTTGACAATACCCTTCCCCACAGGTCAAAAACGTGCCACAGTCCACGACGTGCTGGCATCCTACCGCCCCGCGATCAAGAACGCCAAGGTCTTCCTCAACGCGCAGGTGACCCCAGAAGAGGGCGCAGAGCTCGTCGCTGCGGGGAAGATCGATGGCATCTCCATCGGCTTCAACTTGATCACCCACCCTGATTTCGTCAAGCGCGTGCAGCACGGCAAGCCGCTCAATAATAT
This sequence comes from Lyophyllum decastes, assembly GCA_025854295.1. Classification (NCBI taxonomy): domain Eukaryota; kingdom Fungi; phylum Basidiomycota; class Agaricomycetes; order Agaricales; family Lyophyllaceae; genus Lyophyllum; species Lyophyllum decastes. Next base: position 1,098,266 of record CP107709.1, read on the forward strand.
TCCTGATATCAACCACTTGCAGTGGGGCAAAGATAACAGCGAGCTTGGCGTGGGCTATACTGATTACCCTGAGGCACAGTATTGAGGAAGCGTCTTGACGTTGGAATGCAGGTGTAGAGGTTTTTAGAAAGCTAGGTACTTCTTGGTTTCGGCTAACTCTGAGATACCCTGTCCGTATCCAAGTATGTATACACACTGGCGCTATCTATCTTCAATTTTTTTTAACATATTCAGTATACGGCGCAGGATGCCACGAGGAGGAGGAGTATATTATACTGACACAAGGTCCCCAATTGGAACGGCCAGGTAATTAGAGAACATATGCGGGATTTATACGAATGCTATTTTCAGAAGCTGTCCGACAGTTGCTACGCTCCTCTTGTTCCAGATATGCCAGATATTTTGTAGCGTCAGGGAACCTAACTATTTCCCCAATCCATTCATGGACAAGGAGCTGAATTCGGGTCCTGTATATCTCGGTGTGGAGCAAGGTAATAAAGCAAGCGGGGCACACTAGCTATTCGTCACTACTCAGACGCGAGCCTTCACAACCACTAGTACTCGGGTCAGGTCCGGGATATGAGTGAGAGCACAGCTTATTGCAAAAAACATATTACATTTGTGCTGCATAACAACATACGTAGTCTTCTTGTACCTAGTGGTGGGTAAATAGTACTATGGGTGCCTAGGATAAGAGTTACATATTCCCCTTTGTATAAATGAACTCCCAATGTGGGATAGATATGGCAACATGAGCATAAAAGGGGGGTATTTGTGCGATCGGGTGTCCGAGTCCGACAGAGAACTCTAGGTATCAGGCTGGGATTGTTTCGCCTGTGCTTCAGCTGCGCGCTGGGCAGCAGCATAGGCCAAGATGCGTTCACGTATCGATGGGCCGTTAACGTTCTGGGAGGAGTCCTGTCGTGCAATAGCCTCAGGCGCCGTACGCCGAGATGAAGAGCCCGTGTGGCGATCCCGATCCGCCGCCCCGCTATCGTCTTGGGTATGGTCAGAGTTTCGGTCCTGCTGTGTTAGCGCACTTTCCGACCTCTCTCGTTCGGAGATCTCAAAAGGCGAATGGGTCCGTAGTATCGAGCCAGGGTGTACCTCGTCCGGTTCCTCCTGACGCCTTGTCCATATGCGAACGCCACCATCATGGCTACCAGTTGCGAACATGAAGGGGTCCTCCGCTGCGTGGTTCCATGCGATACATGTCAAGTCGCCGCCGTGTACTTGGCCCCGCAGGTGATGCAGCAGTGCGCCCGATTCTTGGTCCCAGATATGGATGTCCCCGGCTACGGCGCGAATGACCTAGATAAGGGGAGTGGAAAAAAACACGTGGTAGTAGAAGCTCACCCTTCCCTGCGCAGAGCACCAATTCGTTGTTCTTCCCGCCGAAGTAGCTGGGCCCAGCGAAGTCTACCTGGACCTTGGGCATATAGGTGTGCCTGTTATTCGAGATCAGAAAGTGGTAAGTTTGGATAGGCAGGGAATGAACCTGAGCGTAAGCCGTGCGGTTACTGAGTTGTTTTCCCGATCTTTAACCATCTCCAACTTCCAGAGTTGAGGGGGAGCCTACATCACGCTCTTGTAAGTATGTCGTACCGAGGCGGAGCACGCTATATTCACCTTGTTCTCGTAGCTGATCAGAGCGATGACCCCACTTCGCGCAGTCTGGACCACAGTGATGTCCCGGACGTCGTTGAGGACTGGCGTTTGACTTGAGAATTATCAATCAATAGACGTCGACCTGCTTGTCAAAATCCTGACGTACTTTTCGATTTGACAGGTTTCCATGTTATATACTGTAGTTTCATCTCATCTTGCGTTCCATTGCGAGTTAGATAACAAACTCACCAACAAGCCGCTTCTCTGCTCTGGACTTGCTTGGTTGCAGGCCGGTAGGAGATTCGAGGAGTGGACCGACACCAATGAGTCGTAAAGAGTCAGGTGTGACAGCAACATCGTGTAACTTCATGCGGCCGAAGTCGTACTGGTTGAGAATCTACGCGGATGTTTGTCTCATCAGTGCTTTGAATATCAGAAGACACCTAGATGCGAACGTTGCCATTGAGGTCCTGTAGATCCCGGTCAAAACGGACGAGAATAATGGCAGAAAAAGGAACGTACCAGTTTCGTCACATCACTCCCCTCAACCGAGATGAAGGCTATATATAACGTTCAATCAGAAATGCACAAAGGGTGGTGAGGGATGAATCGGTGATGACCTACTCTTGCCGTCTGGGAACCACGATATTGCTTCCACGCCTGTTTTACGATCGATGGTTTTTTTGCAAACACCCTCCTACGCATCAGTGTTACCGAAGAAGAAAAAAGAAAGGGTCAATGGTCAGCGTTCCTTCCAGTGACTTGCTCGCATCAGCGTTGCAATCAACCCACCTCCGCAGTCCAGACCTTGATACCTCTGCCAAGTTTTGTTAAAAGCATATTTCCACTGGGAGACCTGATGGGTGTTAGAGCGGGCATTCTGAGAGTGCTGCGTGAATAACTGTACCAAGCTACCTGTCCTACAAATCCTTGGGGATGGGCTAGGATACGATGAGAAACTAAAGGATCCTGGAATCAGCAGCTTGTCAGCAGCAGGTTGATAGACAGAAAGAAGGACCCTCACCCCAATGCGGAAAACCACCGAAGTCCGGTCCCAACTGCAATTACGAAATGAACAAATTGCGAGTTGTCTTCCAAACAAAGACACGTACCTCGAAGTCGCGAGGTACCTCCCGTCAGGAGAGAATTGTAGGTGTCGAACAAGCGCTTGGTGAGCCGCCACCTCTTGGGTAGCCTCTAACTGCTTCAGCTTGGGCTGCAGGGCAGCGACACGGGAGCGCAGGACACCTTTGACAGGTTCCTCAGCAACGGTCCGCTTCCGCTCTCCATAATGGCCAGTAAGATCCGACGAAGTCGTCCGTCTGCGATGTGGTTCGCGGGGGGTACCCACGAGGGTCACGTGGGGTGCGGCTATCGCTGAACGCATCTGAACGCTCCGAATGGCGTTTCTCCACAGCTGCTTTCCAGGGGAAACGGGGGGAGGCATGGGGGGCGACTCCTTCTCGATAGGCGATTTAGGCGGCAGGGGGGACTTTGCAGCCTCGCTCATCACATCGGAGTGTCGCCGTGTGGGAGAGGTGGGCAGGTCGAAGGGGAAGTTGTTACTGTGAGTTGTTGGGAGCCTGGCTTCCAGGTCATCGATGTCGTCCGATGAGCTGCTGTGGGCATACGCAAGTCCGAGTGCTTTGCAGGAAAGCCGGTGCAGGGTGTCGCTCCATTGTCCAAGCTGGTCTCCGATGACATGCAGGGTTCGACGAGTTCGCTGCATGCCAGGGAGCTTCATTATCATGGTCTTGTACTCGATAAGCGCATCACTCAGCCATTTCTTCCCCCGATGTCGGAGGAAGATGTATCTCTCGGACGCAAACCACGCAGAGACGGCAGCCAGACCAAAGGACGTAAATGCGGTAAAAACAGTCGTCAGGGTTGACGTCGCAGCAGCCTGGGATTACGTGTGTATGTAAGCGATATGAAATGCAGGGAAAGCAGGAAGAGATAAGGACCGACCTGCTCAGATGCGTATGCGAACAAACAGAGTCCGATGGAAAAACACGCGACAGACATGACGAGGAACACGAGTGGTGATCTCTTGATCCAGATCAAAACCCACCACGGCACGCGATGGCCTGGTGAGCGACTACATTAAAAATGATAATTGGTCAGTAGCTCGTCCAATTTTTGCTTGATAAGCACTGTCTGCACGTACTACATTGCCTGTTTCCAGGTAAGACCAAGTAAGCTGTTTACAGAGGCTGCAATGCTGAACACGAGGGACGCAAACCAGAAGCAGTTGACGGCGTCGGCCACACCGCTATGTGGTAACCCATACGAGAATTGCATGGTTGTTGCCGTGACAGCCGAGAAGAATGTAGCGACGGTAGAAAGGTTGAGGAGATTGGTTGCTCCGTGCTTCTGCGCGAATCGGATAGTAGGGACACCTGCCAACAAGATTAACTTGTGAAGCAGGCTGTCTTTGGTGCCACTTACCGACTTCGATGAACATAGAAAGAGTTGAGGTGATGCTATCGATGTGTTCTCCCATCTCCATCGAAAGGTCATGTATATAGCGTTGAACAGATTGATAACGGAAATGCCCTAACAAGGTGGATTAAGTACATCTTAATGTGCAGGAAGGATAAAAATAGGAAGGCTCACCGGTATATTCCTTGAGACAAGAAGCCCAATACTGGAAAGGGTAGGTATCAGAGATCGATCGTTCTCGCCGAAGCTAGGACCCTACCTTGAGGTCGCCTTCAAATGAACGGATAGAAGTATTGACGGCCTCATCCGTAAACTCAGGGAACTCATTTAGACAGTTCAGGAACGTGGCGACGTCCGTGGCTAGAGCCTCCATTTGCTCTGGAAAGAATTCGGGATCAAGATTCTCGTTCACGGTCGGCCGTGCAACATGCGCAGGTGCCTTGGCTTTCGCCATCCTCCCGCGTCGTCGGCGTTTGACTTTCGGTTCAGGATCGGCGGCGACTTCCCGAGCAAGGTGCGTGATTTTTCGAGGAAAAAGGTCAGCCGCGTTTTGGCGGTAGAGAACGAGGATCTGCGCCAAACGTTCCCGGAGATGAAATGCAGAGGAGAGAATTGCAACAGAGCTTCCCAGTTGGCGGGCTGCATTTGCAAAGTTTCGGAGCTGGAGATAAAGTGAGTTTCGGCGCGTGTACCGGGCTGAACGTACAATGTTAACCTACTTCTTTATCGAGGTTGTTAATTCGTCTGCGAGACGACGGTCAGAGCGCGTAGGGTGACAGGATTCTAGTGTTTACCGTTGGAATTTGTTGAACGCCTCCGCCCCCACAACTTGAAGATTTTCGTCGACGGTGGCTGGTCGAGCATTTATATCATATGACGGCTTTGGGAGGGTTGATGAGCACTTACGAATGTCCTTATCATCCTCGAAGCTTGGAACCTTCTCCTCTGAGTCATGGATGAGACATTATTCATATAGAACGACGGAAACTCACGTTGAAGATCGCGATCCTGCAGCAGCATTTCCACCAAGCTCAAGATAGTCTCCCGGCGGCTCAGCGCGGATGAGGGTCGAGTTTTGGGCGTGGTTGCTCCAGGAGGCAAAGCCTCGGAGAGCTCAGCCGGGAAATGGGCTGGCATAGTAATTTATTGTAGGTCGTAAGCTAAGTCTGCTCGACCTAACAAAGCCTTCTTTTATCACTGGTACGAGAGCAGGTGCGTAAAGCTCGTGTCAAGGAGCCAGATCGATGGCCTAATCGCAAGTAGATCGTCCAAAGTCGTTGAAAGTCGTGTCGAAGGGCGGAGCGTCGTGGCAGTTGAACAGGTCAATCCGTTTCCAAATTCTCGCTTAACAGCCAACATGCGGCAGGGTTCCTGATCAATGCGGTGATGAGATGCCAAACTGGGGTACAAAGACTCGTTGAACAAGTCTACCCCCGATTTTGGCGAGTCCGACTCGGATAGAGTCATGTCTCCTCCGTTTCTTGTGCATAGATTTAGCTCTATCTAATGCAATAGCTAGTGCACGCCGTAGAGGTGCAGCCGCAGCAGGCAACGCGCCTCTGTCTAAGTGGGTCACGTGGTCGAGACTTAATAATAATTAATCTCCGCCCTTCCAGAAAAGTTGAATAACCTTCACCTCCTTCGACTTTCACCGTTTCATCTTGCAAGAATCTACGGGTCGACGTTGTTGCAAGGGGGGTATCGATCACCGTATTTCAACGGCAGTGGTCAGTCCGAATCGAAGATCAGGGGTTGTGGGCACCCGACAGCTGTGTCAGCTGTGTCAATCATCAAGCACAGGAGACGAATCCAACTTCCTGGTCTACTGTCTCGTCCCCCCTCATCTAGCTGCAGGCTTGGCAGCTCGTGAATGGTTATTCTGACCCGTGTATTTGGCGAAATACGACTACGGAAGCAGGATGTACGTCCGCACCCTGGCTCATTCGCTTAGTCAATTTAATTTTGCTACAGAAGATACCGGACTGGCACAAACAGACTTTCAAGTCCAGCAGTTCTTGCAGAGCACAAGCATGGCAACGCTGACTCGTCCGAAACATCTCCCACGCCCTGCATCGACCTCCCTCCTAACTTCGGCAATTCCTGCACCATTTCCACGAGACCAGCTTATTCATTCGCTGGAACTGGGAGATATCCCGCGCCACCAGGTTGACGTCGACACACAGACAAGGCCTTCTCGCACCTTAGAAGCCGAAGACGGCCAAGGTTCTCAAAGCCAGGGTGTGCCGGTGAGACGTCATTTCGACTCGTGTTGAAAAGTAATCAGCAATTCAATGATATCCCAGCAAGAAGTCATGCCGTCGATCGTACACGTCCAGAAGTCTTGCCTGATGACTCTCAATAACCTACTTTCGATGCCAGCGCGATGGAATCCGATCGTCCCAGACCGGCGACATTCCATGCCCTCCAGCCCCCAGGGCCCCGGTAACTCTCAACAGGAAGTCGCCGAATCCTCCTCCGCACTTCATACGCTCGTCACTAATCTCCGCAACCGTGACGGCTCTGACGACATGATCGAGGTGCCCAGCAACGCTGCTGAATCCGAGTTGTTACACGAACTTCGCACGCAAGTCGAAGGAATATCCTCGTCTCTCGACCCGGCGGACGCACTGCTCGCCCGTTCCCTCGTTTCTTTACTTGCGCACTTCCACCGTTTATCTACAATTCAGTCAAATTCTTCGCAACCCCTTCATGAACCTGCAGAACCCGTCTGCGACACCGCCGGCCCTTCAGACCTGTTCACCGTGCTCAAGCGTCAGCTCAGTGACCTGCGGGTTGAGCGTCTCTCAACTCACCCGGAAATACTCCCTCCCGGTGCGCCTCCGGTCCTCGTCGTCGAGTCGGCTCTCCTGTGGAATAAGATTGACGAAGAGCTGGAGAAGGTTGTGATGATGTGCAAAGAACGCACTGAAAGTCTTTCTCGGGTCCCCCTTGATGGCCTTCCGCCGCAGTATGATCCTGAGGACTACGAGCTTGACACGCCCCCCGAGTACCACGAGTCCGGCATGCGGACTTCTATCGATTCCAAGTCCAGGAATGCTCCTCATTCTCCCACTACTACATCAAGACAGATGGACGAGAAGATGAGATTAGATTTGGAGGGTGTGGCAATGGCTATCGACAGGCTATATCTTGTCGCTCCACAATTACACAATCAACGTGTTGAGCTCAAGTCGTCAAAACGGGCACAGATGGAAAAGGCCAGCCGGGAGGGCACGCAATCGCCACAGTCACGGTCTGGCAAGCAAAAGGAAGGAGATGTCCAAGAGTTGGAACGAATGTTAGATCTTCTAGGGAAAGCCTCTCAGCGTTCGCTCAGCAACCAAAGCGTCATTCTGGAAGGTGGACTTCCCGCTCGGATGGAGAAAGCACGTCAAAAGGACATTGCCAAGGTACGCCGATCTGTTCCGAACTTAAAATGCATCTCATTTTAACAGCATTCTATAGAGGGATGCATTGGTTGAGCAACTGGTCAATCATTCTGCAGCTGGCCGACTTCACGGCCAGGATGCCGTCTTGCAGTCTCGAATCAAGGACCCGAATGCGCTTCTCACTCTCCCTGAGTTCATTCGCGAAACCGTTCCGACATCCTCTATCCGTGGTGATCCACGAGCTTTGCTCACCCTCCCGGAATTCGTCAAAGAGCCGCCACCTCCACACCTCGAAGAGGCTGAAGCCGATTCCGAAATCGCCGAAATCTCCTCTCACAAGGCCAAGAAAAGGTTGAGGCATCGCAGTCTGTCAGCCCCTTCTTTATCATGGCTACGATCGTCCTCCAAGTCTGGTTCAAGTGGTAGTGGCAGCACCAGCCTGTCGCACTCTCGATCGAGATCACGAGGCATTAACGCTTTACCGACGGTTCCGAGTGGTAAATACTTCATATCTCATCTCATTCCTCTGGCCAGATCTAATTTTCCCTGTTCGCAGTCGGTTTTGAAGTCAATTACGTCGCCGAGAACCATGAGAACCTGCAGCACGTTTTAGTTTTCCTTACAGTAACTGGTGCTACGCCAGGGGTCGATATAGAAGCTGAAGTTATGCCGCCATTCCCTGAGAACCACGCGGAAGGAGGCGATCGCCTCATCATCAGCAGCGGGCCACGCAACTCTCTGCCGCTTCTCCTGCCGGCTCGGATTCTTCCCGGAAAACAGGAAGTCAGGGTTCAGAGTGGCCATTACGAGATTAAGCTGACCACTCTGGCGCCACGCCCCTCTCCTGAAACAGTGAATGAGGATCCCCCTCCCCTCCTTGATGCGGCCCAGCTCTCCACCGCCAATCCTACGTCCTTCATTTGCGCATCCTGCTCGCTGCCACTCGTTCAGGCCACGAAGATTGGAGAGTACTGTGACCTGCCGTCAGAGCACTGGGAGGAGCTCGTCGATGCTTGGATGTGCCACACCGACCAGGAACTCCACGAGCACGTTGTGAAGCATGGCAAAAGCGGATTCTGGCCCCGACCAGGCCAGGCGCTCGTCGGCGGCAGCTACATTCTTTTTGAGGAGTCTTCCATGACCCTTAATAACTTCCATCTCATGGAGGTGCCTAAGGTGGGTGGCCACCCCGTTTCATCTCTTTCCTTTTCAGTTTTTATTTCGGACGCCTAAGAAGACCGGCGTTGGGCCTCCCACCAGCGGCCGCGTGTCTCGCATCTCGAAACTTTCAATGTATGTGTTTGGTTATACCCTGAAGCCCACAACGGTTTCGGGGTTAACCTGCACTATGCTGCGATTGTGGAGAGATGCGACGACAGCGGCTTCTCGGTTGATACCACGCGTCCTAGATTAACGGGTTGTGGCTGCAAAGCTGCGCCCAGTGCTCAATTAAACAACTATCGTGTTACGAGATACACTTCACGGGAGCTACCATTGAGCACACAATTCAATTCCGATTTCTCTATTTGTCCATGCCTTACCTTTGTCGCCATTTGCTTATTCAAGCTTTTCTCTAGCCCGGGGATGAATGGCGGCTTGCTCGCTGTCTATGTGGTGCCGTTCTCGGTCGATGTCAGGACTATCAGACGGAGGAGAGGAAAATGACTGTCTTCAGGCTACTCAAGTTTGCAATTCGCCCCGTTAGCCTTACCTGCGAGTACGTGTTTTCATCCTTCCAGCCAGTTGGATGATATGCTGAGTTCTTATCCAGGCCAACGAAGATTCCTCTATCTGCTTTCATCGTAGAGGACATGACTGAATTTGTGCGGGCTCACGCGACGTACAGATTCGTCATCTTGGACGAGGAGGACGAGCTGCCTAGAATCCTCGTTCGTCGCATGTACCTCTTCAAACGCGCCTATAGCTCATCTTTAAGTAGATATGGTTGTTCAAGCCTAGCATCCGACTTGCTTATACAATATCGGCCCCATACGCCATAGCAAAGAGCGCCTCGATTCAAGCGGCCAAAGTGCTCTATAGGATCTTGACTCCTTCCGAACGTACCGCCGATCTTAAGACGTAAGGATCTCCCAATTTCAAGTTAAGCTTGCGCTGACGAGCTCGCACCTGTAGTATTCTGTCGAAATACCCTGGTTTTCCACAGGCGGAGTATCTATTCTACCCCCTGCCTGTCTGCCGTCGTTTAGCTGGCCTGTTGAAGGAGAGCAACAGCGCATACCCAGAAACTCTGCGTGCTATGACAGGTCTGGAAGTTGGCTGGCTTCACCGTGGTTGATTGGTTCCCATGTAGTGTCATCAAGCTGTCGATATCTCTTCGTTGCTATCGTAGATCTATATGCATGTCTGTAACCGTTTGCTTTGAATACTCCCGTCGGATAGTTCCAGCAGACGCGAAGACAGTGAGGGTCTGTAAAAAGTGGTTGGACCGAGGTTGCACAGTCCACGATCCTACCTCTGTGAGGTATACATGACTCCACCCTACGACTAGGATACCGTGAACGTATCTGCACGAGCTAGGTTGTTGAAGACCGATCAAGCGAACCAATAGCTAGATATTAAGGATGACAGCTACGAGTAAAAGGCTCTAAAAGGGTAAAGTTTTCGCAAACCAATCACTAGCCTGCTGGAATGCCTTCTCATGCGCCTCTTTCACTTCCGGGATATTCAGGCCGGGTCGTGCTCCGAAATTATGCGTTGTGCCTAAACGATATAGGATAAATCGTGAATTGGCGGTAGAAAGAACATCATCTTCCTGGGTCATCACCGCACCTTTGTAGTCCCCGAACTCATATTCGACGAATTTATCAGTCCCTTTGCGTCCCGAAAAGACGGCCTCGGCTTGCAACCGAAGAGCAGGGCTGAAAAACAAATCGTCTGGAATGATAATGCATCAGGCGCGGATGACAGCAGTATCGGAGTAAGTAATTGTATCGAACCTTCCGCGCATGCCCAGGAGGCTGGAACCTGTCAAATCCGGTCTTGGATATGACCTGACACTCCAAGATCGCTTTAGGACCTGCATTGATAGCCTTAGCCTCTGCGATCGAGAATCCACTAGGATGGCAAATGACGGCACTCTGGATCAGGCCAGTAGAGGCAAGCCTTATGGTTTTGGACCCCCCGTAGCAGTACCTACTCCACCAAATCAGCTCTGAGTCATGCGTGATGAACGGCTTGTCAAACACGCCCTCCTGCACCGATCTTTTCGTACTTCTTCTCCTGCGTCACAGCTGCAATGAACTGACAGGAGCGAGACGGTCAGTGGCATATTCCGGTTTCACTTGGTCTTAATGGGAACTTGCCTTGGACACCCTGGCGTCTGCCACCAATGGTCGACTGTTGACGAATGCGGGTATCTTTGGGATCGTTCTGATAATGAATCTGGCAATTGGAGGGTTGTCATTTTGACGCCAGTGTGATCAGGTCGGAGCAGGGAGTCCACATCCACAAGCGGCTTTCCTATTGGAGCAGAATAAACAATCCATGGTACAGCAAAATCATGGTAAGACTCCGATACCTTGAAAATAGTCCGGGATCCGGATGTGGCATTAGAGTTCCTTTGTACAGCTGTCGGCCAGGATTTTGCAGTGCCTGAGGGGCGGACCGAACCCGTCCGTTAATAAGACGAACAGCGGGCTTGGATGTTCCGTCAACTGGAGCAGGTGCGAAGTAGGCACCTTGTAGTGCTCGAAGCTCCCATGGGTTCCCCAAGTAGGTGGACGCCGGTGGTACAGTCTGGGCAACTCATTACGAAAAGGTAACGGATGTACCAAAGGATTCAGTATCTTGTCAACGTTGCGTGAGCTACGTGAAAAAACAGAAACCCTTGGCAAATTGACGGCGTATCCAACCATAGATGTAAAGGCACAGGGACACGGTCAGGGACAGATTGCGAGTTGTTGACCCAGAATGACTCGGAGCCATATTTTGCCGAGGTCCAAGCTGCGTCTGCGAACGCCCAGGCATGGCAGGAAAAGCATCTAATTTTTCAATCGATAGTAGGGTATTGTTTCATATTCAATGCCCCATGTAGTGTCGCCTTGGTTCGGCATTTCTCGCTGGACCGCTCATTCACACACTGAAGAAGCTTCAGCACAAACTGTCGACCTGCATCCACACAGACCTTTTGCAGAATCTTGTAATAATAACATGATATTCGGAGCGACTGCAGATGCAAAACACGATGATTCCGCTCCAAGAAAGGCGGGCACTACTTACTGGGCAATTCCACGAAGGTATTTATGGGGAAGGACGTTGAAGGAGGTAACATGCATATAGACAAGGAGAAGAGGAGCTGCACGGCGGAGACATGACACCTAGACCACTAGAGTCTTAGAGAACCATCCCGTTATTTGCTCCAGTGCCTTCTCGTAGGCTTCTTTGACTTCAGGGTTAGTGAGATTTGGTCGAATGCCAAAGCCATGTATTGTTCCTGAAGAGAGTAAGGACTGAAGTGCCTTTCCAATTCGTCGAGGGGTAGGGACAGACCTTTGTAGACCTTGAATTCGTAATCAACGAAATTCTCGGCACCTTGGCGTTTCGCAAATATTTCCTCCACGTTTAGGCGGAACGAGTCAGCAAAAAACTGGTCCACTGTAGCTCGTCAAACTAATCAGATACATAAGAGATTCATTGGACCCGCAGTCAAACCTTCGGCGCATACCCAAGCCGCAGGCACCTGAAAAATGGGGACCTTGAGGAATGACTGGCATGTAAGTAATAAGGATACAGACTTTGATAGCCTTCGCTTCGGCCATGGAGAAAGGTCCAGGATGGCAAACGACGATACTCTGAACGAGGTCGGTAGCGCCGAGTCGTATGGCTGTCGAGCCTCCGTAGCAATACCTAACAAAGACTCATCAACTCAACTAATGCGCATGAGCTGAAAGATCTGCATTTACGCACCCAACGGCACCAAGCTTTTCGTATTTCTTCTCCTCCTGGATAGTCTTGATGAACTGCCGTCGGCTAGGGGGTTAGAATTAGATTTCAGACCGGTGGAGCAGAAATGTACGCTGGACAGCCTGGTGGCCACCACTGCTGGCCGACTGCTGATGAAGGCGGGGATTCTCGGCAGCATATCCCAGTAAAGTCGTAACATTTCGCGGGTAGTCATCTTTCCTCCCGTGCGACCGGCTGCTTTAAGTTCTGACAGAGGCACAATAGGCCACCCTGGCAGCAATGATAGTAAATTTTCTGTCCTCTCTACGGACTGCGGATCGAAAGAATACCGGCGAAGAGATCGGGAACCCAAACGTCCCATCCCAGCTCCTTCGCAAGGTGGTCGGCAATGATCTTGCAGTTCTTAAGAGGAAGTCCAAACACGTCTGTCAATAGAATAATTGCCCTTTTGGACGGTTCTCCAGAAGCACAGGAGGCAAAATAGGCGCCGTGGGTGCTCAGGATGCCTGTGGGCTCTCCAGGCAAAAACTCTCCGGCGGTACAGTCGGGACAGCTCATGTCGGGATACGCAGTGAGAGACGGGCAAGTCCTGATTAAATTGGTCCAACTGATTTTGCCTTGCCTATCAGCTTTATAATGGCGGTGATCCACGGAAACCTAGCCGATCATGATCATTGGTTGTTATGGAGTTGGTCCGGTAACCGGCCCGACATAGCAAGTCAGCCGCCACAACCACCACCCCACCAGTCGCACTATCGCCCCCTCCAGACCAATGATCCTCCTGTGCAGGCTTGTTTTTGTGTGTGCTGGATATGCTACATATTTTGAACGCGAACCGCGTATCCAAACTGCTTTTTCGTTCTTCAAATGTGACTGACATGACAAGAAGGCTTAGCCCATTGACATTGGTTCATCGCATGTGGCTACTGTTGGTTACTATCTCAGGCTGAAGGTAATTTACTCACAGAACTAAACCAGCTAAAGATACACCCAGAACGCACCATCCGACTGCCCATCGACGTTAATCAGGTCAACTTTACACGAAACTCTACGGACACATGAACCTAACAAGATATTGAAACTAGCTATACTAACGACTGCCACCCGGGAGCAGAGTGGCAAAGTCAGTACTAGCTGCGGCGGCTTAGACGCTTCACGTCAAAACGCCTCGATGAACACGCTGGAACGGCACAGACTTGAGTATATAACAGTCACCTTCATCCATTTACCTCGCCAGGAACCAAGCCAGGAACACCACACACGTCCGTAATGCAGCCCGACGACTTGTCATCGCCTCAGCTCCGCGCAGACGAGATCGAAGACTCGGATCCCGTTGCAAGGACGCCCTTTTGCAGATAGAGAATCATCTCGTCACACAGAATATTACATCGACGACGATATGGCCCCCTTCCTAGCAAGTCGCGCACATCAATGGAAACGTATTGATTACTGGACTCATTTATACCGTTCGTGGCGTAGGTAAAATTTTCCGTGCCATGTTCGTGTGTCCGTCGGCTTCCGATGGCCCCGCAGGCGTCGACGACCAAAGGCCAATCGCGCTTCCCGGTGTGCTATGCAGAGAATTCGAAAGGCCACTAGACTTGCTCTGTATATCCCCATGTCACATTTGGGTGGTGTTGATATCCTGCCAGCGAGGGTACATCGAGAGTCAAACGCCGCACTGGAAGCAAGGCACTCGGGCTGCCAGACTCGTCGATTCTTTATCATTGGGTCAATCCTACTATCAATTTCCACTCGACATCATTTTCGGCAAGTTCGACACTGTGCGATCGAGTCTATCGAGTCTCACTCTGCATCAGCTCCGGTCGAAGAGATCCACCTCGCTGGGGGGTACAACGTCTCATATTGAGAGCCCCCACCTTCTAAGCATTATGCCAACGCGGCAGTTCCCTTGACATCAGCGAAGCAAGGGTTCTAAGGCTAGGAATTATGACGCTCCTGGCACGGGCGAGGGAGATGGTCGGGGAACGCCAACATTTCCCATATTCTCCACATTCACATAATAGTCCCCGGAAACAGTCAGTGTCGAACATCACTCCTATGACCCAGAAACGGTTACGGATGTCGTTCACGAGGTCTCCTTTCAGAGCTGGGGTGCTGGAGTCGTTAACACAGGAATTGCTTGCTACCGTCCTTGTCTGTGCAGAGGTGATCATGTTTCAGGTCGGACGCGTGAAGGAATGGTTGTGGCGTCGTTAATATCTCGTTGAGGTACTGGAACTCGACCAGTGGTGTTCACGTGACTGACACGACGCGATCACACCATGCTGTCCTTTCGTCAGGCTAATCTTGCCTTCTTCCTGGTGTCCCCACTGCGTAATCCCCCACTTCATATTTTCAGCTCGCTGTGCGGGCGTTGCTCATAATTACAAACGAAAACACATCCTCATCGAATATCATATCAGCCCAATATGCGGATCACTATACTTTCCCTAATTCTGGTCCCCCTGCCTGCCGTCGTACTCGCTTGTGAGGGCGAATGCATCGTCGGAATCACAAAGGCGTTCATGTCGAGGTACACTGATCCTCTCGACACGCTCTTCGCACAAATAGTAAGATCATCCACTCATTGTGCATCTTGAACCAGCGACAACGATGTCTTTAGGCTAGCGAGGTGGTCGCGAAACTACTTCCTAACCGGCGATATTCATCCCCGCCTATATTTCTCATTAAACCAATCATCTCAGCCTACGAAAAAAATGTGTACCAAAGTCTCGAAACCGACATTTTCCCTTCGTACTTCCATGGCAAATGTCAGCAACCCGATCCCAACAATCTCAGCGGACCGCCAGTCAATCCTCCTGGCTGTCCAAATCCTGACTGTCCTGTCGTCTGCGGAACGCCTGGGTCCCTGGTGCACTTCTACTCAACGCTACGATTCATCGTGTTCAGTTCAATGCTCCGCCAACTAGAGGCTGCCACGCGTCCTGGCACCAAGCCATATCAGGCAGTTGAAAAGAAGATCATGAGCGAGGCTGGAAGAGGCAAGCGCGAAAACTTTGCTGTGAATTTGGGAGGGACTAGGGTCCCGCGGCAGCGAAGATACGAGCAACACACCAAAAGCGAGTTCGCGCAGATAATGCATCGACTCCCTGAAATGCTCGAGGAGATCTGTGGGGGCAGCGGGACTGTCGCTCCGGATGCGTTGCCGAAATGTAGCTGGGAGAAGGAGATGAAGGAGTACATCCTGAGTTATCCGTGAAGCAGGTGGTGGCACGAAGTCCAAGTTTGTATCATATTGTTAATTCTCCAGTTGAACTTACTATCGCGCACATGTTCAGCCTAGATGTATCCATTAAATTTCTCCCTGCCACAGTTCCCGGGATTAGCAAATGACGAGCCACCATTCTCATCGCCCAACATGTATGTTAGGGCCTAATCGTGCATCATAGTGGCAGGCACGGTCCTTCCGGTCTTCGTCCTTGTCCTCTCCACAATGGCTCTCGCATAAATGGATCTCTTTCATCGCCACAGAGGGTCACCATCATCGTGCTGTTGTGCCACCCGATGTCTTTACTCGGTCAGCTTCTCTAGGTCGATTTCATGCAGGCTTACTATCAATTCGATGCTTCCCCGTGAGTGATAAAGCCACCAGGACCTAATGACGGTAGCAATGGAAGAACTCGCAAGTTGCCGGTTTCGCCTATCGATAGCCACCAGTTGACCATTGTCGGCGGAGCCTCCTGGAGCGAACGGGCCCTTCATCCCTCATCCGGTACGTGATCTCCTCGTCGCTTAGCATGAGCTGGCCAGATATTGTTCTCGAAGGCTATATATCTCGTTAGCCATCTGGCGTGATGACCTGGTAGCTTCTCCCGATTCCCCACCCTCCTTGCCCGTTATACAGCGACATATCAACGTTCCAACCGGTTCGCAAACATGCCACTGATCGGTTTCACTAGAGAGTACGTCGTTCTTGTTTCGCAATTCCTCACCTCGCTTATCGTCCCATTCCTTGGGAATCTCTAGGCATACCTCAGCCCCCACCTCCGAGATAAGCTCCCGTTTCGCCAACCCGGCGATCCAGATTGAACACAACTTCTGGAATACGTACCCCGACTGCCGAGGCGTCCCGATGGCGTTTATCTGCGCATCGTTTGCAAGGCTCGGGAAACTGTGTGTTCTAGTTCTTGTTATTGAGCAAGTCTGCCATCTGACCCATTCGTTCGCTCAAGGCTTTATCTCCATCTACCTGACGGCGACGCAGTGCTCGATTATGAAGCTGGGGCTACCGAAGTCCAAGTCACCAAAATTGGCCCAGATTTTCCTCCCACGCATGTAATGGCTGTCTTTCCTTTCGATCACGACGACGACGCGACCCCAGAACTCTATCCCGTCCATCACGTCGTTCTTTCCGCATACTGCGCCTACTTCCCTGGTTTGCCGAATTTTTTTCCGGGCGATGACAAGGATAGCAGTGAAATAACTTTGCCCGTATATCGCGTCGTACTGGACTCGCCGGCTGCTTTCCCAATTATGCTGCATTACTTCTACACGAGGGACGTCGACTGGCTCGTCAAAGTTTTGGAATCCTGGCCTCTCCGTGATCAAAAGGCTTTCATTCGAGGCTTTTGGAACAATCTCCTCCGACTTAGCGTCGTAGACGAGCCGCTCTATGAGGCTGTGGACAAAGCATGGGATGCTTGCCTCGCGCAACATCAGTTGGCAACGCCGAGCGTCCAGGAATTGGCTTCTTTCACGCATGCGCAGGATCTGGGCTGGTTGCAGGGCCCACATCTTTGATCCTTTGTATCACTTGAGCCACCACTCGACAGGAACAAAGGAGCCTCGGGCAACGAACGAAGTGAAGAAGAAGATTTTTAGCTCTATAATGTATGACACAACACGATATCGATATGAAACCCTTACGACACTGTTACGAAACTCACGACGCTGATGCGACTTGATACAAAACTTATTAAGAATGGTTTGGTGCCGCTTATCCCTGCAGAGTCGGGAACGTGCGCCGGGGGCCCTGAAGGATATTGGCGGATGGACTGTGAGTGGGTAGTGTAGGACGATTGCATGTACCTCCAGGAGTATTGGCGTCCCATTGAATATTTGGCGATGTGACCCATACTCACTATGACGAGTCTGTAAGCGTAAAAATGCCGAAAAACATCTCTCTGCCAGGGAGTCGAACCTGCAGCTTCCGAAAAGCCGGCCCGGGAGCGATCAAGATCATCAGCAAGCACTGCCTCATAGTACTGGCATTGCCGTCCTGAACATCGTGTACTCCTCACCTCCATTGCCCAGGTTAGTTCTGACCTCCATCGTGTGCTAGGATCCTGCTGCACCTATCAGAGGGTCCTTAAAAGGAAGTTCCATTCCTTGGACCCCCTACCTTGGCGCCAAAATATCTCTCACCATGTCCCCCGCCAAGGTTACTGCAAACCCCTCTACACACCCGGCACCTGCAAAAGACCAATTTTACCATTTCATTCCCCTGTGCGTCGTGCGTCGGTACCACATCGAGTCGTCGAAGTGAGGCTATCTCGCTTTCATTACTACATAGTTAACATCACGTTCTTCAGCTCCTCTGGTCCCAAAAGAGCGCGTCGCAGATACCAAAGACCGGAGCAGCGTGGCGTAGAAGTGGTCCTTGTATACGACATTCCATCATTGACTCTTTGCAACCAGCCCTTGAACAGAGTCTATGGCGCCCAAAACTTGTACCACGACGTCAGCGTGGAGCTTGGTGTCAGCGAACTGGAGGAAGGACTCTCCACACTAGAAAGCTACACTTCGAGGATCATCGATGATCTGCACTTGCATACGCATGGCGAATTCACGCTAAACCGAAGAGATCTGAACTGCCTGATGAAATATCTTTTCATCATGCACTATCGACAAACTAAGCTATCCGGCAGCTACTCGGAGGAAGACCATCCTAAGAACCACCCTCTTGCTTCGTGGCTCAGGAACTTCCGCGAGAGGCATGGGTTGAAAACAATGGCCGATATCTGGCTATACACGATTCGCTATTACGTGGACACATCGCACTCTTTGCTATGCCAGCGCGCCGAAGAGATATATCAAAAGTACGGGCGAGACGTCATGGATAACGGCGTGATAGATCCTAATATGGAGCATTACAATGCGCTTGCGTATACGACACAGGTGCAGGAATATTTCTTGGGCTTCTGGAAAGCATCAGAAGGCACAGAATTCATTCTGAGCCATAACAGCTTTGGTCTGGAGGAAGGAGATTGTGTGCCACCTTCTATGATGATGCATCGCATTTTCGTAGTCAGCCCTCGTTTCGCGGTCGTGCTGAGGCACAACAGGATGCTATCGGACAACCTCTACAAACAGTCACGCCTGGGCAGTAAATTAGCGGATATTAAGCAGGAACCCCCCAAATTGACCTCTCTGGATAAAGTGGCCGGGAATGAAGCCGATGTCTTCGCATTCCGAATAACGCAACTCACCAAATCTCAGATGCAGGCCTTTAATTCCGTCATATTGTCCAGCGTACGGGTGGATGGTTCTATCACATTCTCTTCAAGAGATTACATCCTTGGAGTAATTCACACCCATTGCGCATTCCTGGAATCCGCGTCCGACCGGCCGCAATACGAGCCCCTGATCGAGGCATTATCCCCTCCAACCATATTCTCCGTCCCATCCGCAGGTTCAACCACGCGTACTCTGAATACCAATTTTTATGTGGCGGTATATAACTTCTCTAATCTCGAGAAAAAGTCCCTCATAGGACATGACGGTTTATATATCCTCAATGATGACACAATCGGCACACCGGGCGTCTGGACCGCGGCAGAATATCGAGCACTCTTGGAACTCCCCATCTACAATTTGCTTCAAAAGCCAATCCCGAAACCCGTCTCACGCCCACTCACCTCGCATTCGGGAGGAAGGTCTAGAAATCCAAGACGAAGCCCTGCAGATGCTCGCAACGACGATTTTCCAGACTACGAAACCCCCGACAACGAGTTCAGGCATGTACTCACCGCGGTGATGGAGGGTTCTTTGACATTCCGCTCGCGTTACGACAAGGCGTACCGCATTTTTGCCATGTGCAATATGGACATACACGAAGGAAATCCTTTCGCTTCAGAGGTCCGACGCCTAGGTGGCTTTTGTATTGATAACTTCATCCGTACGTCAAGTCCGCCCGCGGGCTTCTCCCCAAAACCTCACGCAGAAATCGTCGAATCGTTGTCGACAAGACAATCTACTACATTTTTCAAAATCATGGATGACCTTATGGACAAGATGGGTGTTGAGCCGGGCCTCGTCACCCTTTCCAGATTTCTCTCCGATGTCGTGGCTCTCCAACTTCTGTTGTGGATCGTCCAAAATAGACACGATGCTCTACCGACACTCCTTCCCAATATCCTTGTGATGAAGTAAGTCACATGTACGGCTACGTGTATCTCGAGCACATATCTAGTGATTCATGTACTACACAATCGTAGACGATAGTACGTCCTCATCAGCTAGTCTGAGACTACTCAGCCTTTTATCCTCTGCGCGGATGATGGATACGATGTCCGCCAGAGCCCATTATATCAGAGGGCACTATGGTCAAGAGGAGTGCAGATTTAAGAATTGGATTCCTAATCCGATGCACTACAGGCGGCGAAAAGAATGAATATTCATTCAGTCCCAAAGACCTTCTGGATTGTCGAAAGGACTCACATCTGCTGTATCGCATTAGTAGCCCTGATTTACCCAACTTCCTTAGATCCGATTGGAGAGCGTTGATAGTCCTCTGATGCAGAGTCTGAGTCCGACACATGATAGAGATAGAACTGTACGAGAGAAAAGTAAGCCTGGTCTGTCCATTCCAGAATGAACGATCTGACTCTCCTTGTTTTTCTCACTGGCCATACCTTCCGAGTGGGGGTGTCCAACATGTCCGCCGCGATTTGAGCCATAAACGGTGAAGATCAGATCTCGGACGAACATCGAGCAGCAGAAGGCAGTGTAGATTAGACCAAGTAAGAGAAGAATATGCTCAAGGGTAAGGGACATTGGGAAGGTGGAGGAGATTGTCAGGTACAATGAGATGCAGCCTGCGTTCTATCGCCCCGCATCGGAGATGAATGGAGTATGTTTATGGAGCTCCGAGTCGGGGCACGGGGACCGGGCATGTGTTCCTGTCAGATAGACGCCGTCTACAGTCAGAAGTGAGGAAAGAGCGTATAGTAGGGCCTACATGGAAGTATCTCGAGGATATCTACCCCATTGCCAATCTGTGTTGTCAGCTGTATCCCTCTAGGGCCATAGCCAACCGCAGATAAGTCGGAGAAAGTCACAGGTGGCTTGAGTATGATCCGTCGTCGCGTGTCGTAGAAAAGCCATGCATGTTTCTCAAATTCGCAAATTGTCATGGACAGTATGTCGCGGTGTTTGTACCGATCACAACAGCCGTGAGTAGCCTTCCGATCATATGGTTATTTGGCTTCAATCGTATCGCTTGTGCGTTCAGCTGCAGGCTGGAGGGCCGTAGTGGTTAACGCATTGAGACGAGCCCATACCAAATAGATCACATAATCGTGGTCAATTTCACCTCTGGTATAAGCCTGCCGTTACCTTGTACCCCCCTTAGCCGCCATTTGCCATGGAAGGTAAGGGTATTACCTGAAATTCAGCAATCTGCTCATCTCGGTTGGTCTCTCCACGCAGGTCACAGCAGCGACACCAAAGTTGCTGCACGTGACCGCAGAATGCGAAGCTTCAACGTTCACGGCAGCCTAGGAATTCAACTGGGCCAGCCTTCGTTGGGTCCGTGTGGTCCATGTGAGTATGTTTCCATTGGCGGCGCGTTGCGCTGGACTGCCCAACCCTTTGGACTATTATACCGTTTTGGCATCGGACCTGGACCCAGGAGATGCTATTTGACAATCGATGTCAGGGGTTTAGCCATGAAGTACATTCTCCAAGAAGTGACGCAGCTGCGAAAGGCATTCCTGCAGAGTTATGGCGTCTCTAGGAGCTTCCTCTTTTCCAATCTCTCGTCTGCAGCAGCAGGGAGTTCACAGCCACTTTCAGAATGCTCACTTCTCCTGCACCATTTGTGCAATTCTTCTTTTCTTATGGCTAATGACGATAATCGGCTTCCAGAACATCTGTTTTCCAGCGGCGCTCCATTATTGCCGCTCTCGAAATGTTGTTTCAACCAGTAAGCTCCAATCTTTGTCAACATTAGGTCTTTCCATTTTGACGACCTCCGAATCCAACAGGCCACCTGTGGGCTATTACATATTACAGGTCTTGCATGTCAAATTGCAGGCACGAAGTTTGCAAAATTGCTGCCACGTCAGGTGACGTGACACCATCACGCTGTTCCCACGAGCTATTCTTAATTGTCAGATTGTGATCGATGAGGTTCTCGCCGCACCCTTTGCCATGACCCCTTTCCACTCGCATGAAGGAGCTGAGGAGGGACGATAACGGAGAGGAAAATAGGCATCGACGAGATCGATCAAGCATTGAACACCATCGGAGTTATGATTGCAGGTCACGTCACCTGACCTAGCAACCGTTTCGCCAACTTGATCCCTGCAATTTGACATGCAAGACACTGTAGTTATTTCAAACGCGGGTTGCCGTGGGTCACTCAGCGTTACTTTTAACTTTGTTTCAGAGGATGGGCCAGCGGCGGTTTTGAAAGAAAGGCGTATCTTTCATGCCTGTTCAAGCTCACAGTTCTAATTGCGAGTACTTGCTGGATCATATCGCCTCCTCAGACGCCACTCACATCAATATCGTTCTGATGAATATTCCTGCGCTCGAGGAGGTTACTGCGAACAATTTCTCATCTGTGAAGGGCTTGATTGGAAGGCTCAAAAAACGCGTCGCGACTTGCTCTTTTTCATTTTGTCTCGATCAAACAAACTTTGGACATTGTCTGACATCTACGAGCCGGATGCGCGTGGTCCAACAGTCATTTCATGCCCCGTATGTGGACAATGAGGATGAGCATCCTTAGCATGCTTTCCTGGGAATATCTTGACTCAGTGACCGTCTCGTTGGGCTTTACATCGCAGCCTTTCTTAGAGCTTTTTTACACGGCGACCCTCCTGCCCGCCACGAATCTGAACAGACTGACGATACCAATTTCGAGGCCCTTCGCCGTCTCACATTTAAACAGGGATTAGTGCGGACGATCTCACGATGGTTTGAATTTGTCCGTACTAGCCTAGTAGCCTAGGACATCGCTTGGTGGAATGGCCGAGGTTGCGGTGGACAAGCTGATATGTGAGGGGTGCTATGGCCTTGCAAAGGGTGATGCAGAAGAATTGAAGACCTTCGTCGACAGGAGGGTCACTGGATATGGTGCAGCGTCCGTTCGAACCGGATTCGGGACAGAGTTGACCAGTATAGCCTTCTATCGGGCTTTTGTTGTCTTCTCCTCGAGACATCCGAAATATATCATAGTTGCGTGGTCGATGTCGAAACGTTTTCAGCTTGAGCGCTTGAGCAGGGATGAGCAATTTCATGAGTGACCCTGCAAACTTCGTTCCATCGCAGTTCGGAGCTTGTCTGCTCCTGCCATGCTCTGCTCGTGTCCTGCTCCCTTCTAGCCGCTCCATGCACCTGAAATTGGTACGTACAGAATAATCCATCGATGCGATCGATATCACGATATCCTTTCCATACAATATTTGAGAATCACTCCCGTGCTCCAAACAGCTCCCGCTCGACCGATCTCGTTTTCTCTCCAGATCCATCATGTCCGCCCCCGCTCCCAAGGTCCTCGTCGCAGTCGTCGGTGTCGGTCTCGTTGGCTCAGAGCTCGTCGAGCAACTCCTTTCGATTCCTCCGCAATCCACGCCATTCCAGCTGATCTCGCTTTCTTCATCGACGCGTACAATCTTCGACGCTGCAAACCCCATAACGCCCGGTTATGCATGGAAAGAAAAGCTTGCATCATCCACACAGAAGGCAGACTTTGATTTCTTGACGAAACAGCTGGCTGCTCTCGTCTCACCGAGTCAGAAGGTTGCGTTGGTCGACAATACCTCTTCTGACGACGTAGCCGCTTTGTATCCTACTTGGCTCGAGAAGGGCATCAGCGTTGTCACGCCCAACAAGAAGGCGTTCTCTGGAGATATCGGTTTGTATGAGAGAATTTTGAACGCGAGCAAGGCGAGTAGAGCGCGCTTCTTGAACGAGTCTACGGTTGGCGCTGGATTACCCGTCATCTCAACGCTGAAGGAGCTGGTAGTCACTGGGGACAAGGTGCGTACATCCAGGCACTGAAGTGGCACCGAGGAGAACTTACACGATCTGACCAGGTCATCAAAATCGAGGGCGTATTCTCTGGCACCATGAGTTACATCTTCAACGAGTTCTCTACCGGAAAGCCCGATGGACCTGCCTTTTCATACGTGGTCAAGGTTGCCCGAGAAAAAGGTTACACTGTGAGTGCATCTATTCCTGGATTCCATGCGTACCTGCCAGGGAGCTCAACGACGTCGCTTAAATAGGAGCCCCACCCAGCAGACGACCTAAACGGATTCGACGTCGCCCGGAAGCTGACGATCCTCTCCCGCATCATCATATCTGGATCGCACATCTCGACAGCCCTCCCCATTCTCAAATCATTCGCTTCTGTTCAGACCGCATCCTTAATCCCCCCGGCGCTCGAGGGCATACCAACAGGGGATGAGTTCATACTTCGCCTTCCCGAGTTCGACGCGCAATTCTCGCAACTACGCGCTGACGCTAGCGCAGAGGGCAAGGTGCTGAGATTTGTCGGTGTTGTGGATGTTGCTGGGGGTGTTGTCAAAGCTGGTCTTGAGAAGTGCGTATCGCCCCGTTGTTCGCTTCATCACCGTGGCACTCATGCAACGTTCCTTCGATCATAGGTATCCGATCAGCCATCCTTTCGCGACTTCTCTCGGGGGTTCTGATAACATCATCATGTTCCACACGGAAAGATATGGGGCTAGGCCGTTGATTGTGCAGGGCGCTGGAGCTGGAGCAGCGGTCACTGCCATGGGGGTACTAGGCGACCTGTTCAAGCTCGCCTAAAACAAGAATGTGACACTCAAATTGGATTCGCTATCGGGCTTCTCTACAACGCAAAATACACCTGTACTTTTACGACATGAACCTGGGCGGTATGTACGATGCATGGGATCAAAAAAAGATGGCTTGCGCTTTTTCCCCTTCTCTTCTCGCTGCAGCGAGGACTCTTTTACTAAGGCATACTACGACACCTGGGTATACGTCCAGTACGCGTCCTTGTCTGAGCATATGACTCAGGGATGTAAACTGCGCGGGTTATTCGGGCCCCACCGACGCATTCCGTGATACCGGGTGACCGGATTCGCTGCTGTGCGGGTAGCAACAAATTTTGAAAATTGTGAAACATCTCTCTGCGGACACACTGTTGCGTTTTGACCTTGAAGCTGTCCCTGCATACGCCGCCCCCATTTTTCGCTCGCTCGAAATGCTGACTGGGCTCATCATGTAGGTGTTGGGAGTTGAAAGGCCGCATTTGGACCTTTGCCCTATCCGGGTCGTCCAATTTCTGGCTGGTTCTGCCGCCCCCGACGAGGCCAGGCCTTGACATCTGGTGGTGAATTTATTGGTGGGTCCTGGGGTTATACTGGTGAGACCAATGTTCTCGTGCCCCGTCCTCGAAAAATAGACCTTGTCCCGATTTCGCTAGGTCGTCTCCTACTCTGAAAGTCTTGTGGGTATGCCTACTTTCTAGCCCTCCACACACCACCCTGATCAATGCGTTTTACCAGGGCCATGCATGGTGCCCTTTGCCGGTACCGAGCATTTCGCGAGCTACATATTGCGTGGTCTTCAAGATGGCGGGTTGATTTATATACCAGGCAGATGGAAGTATAAAGGCGATATGTATCTACGTCTCTGCTCAGGAGTCGACGGAGGACGGTGAGCAGTGTCATTCATTCAAGTTAAGCCACTTCACTGCTCAAACCCTCCTTCCCTCCAAGGAAAAGGGCGTCGAAACTTGGACTATATCTAGTCGGTTGTCAACCAGCATCTTGAACCTCATTCCGCGTTGCTCAGTACTAGGGAATATCCAGAGCAAGTCGCCGACTTTAATCTTACCACCCAGGGGCGGGACAACGACTATCACGGTCACGAGCCCCGGCTCCTCCACTCCCTTTTCCCGAGTACCCGTCAAGCATGTCCCCGTTATCTCCTATCTTCCAATCCCTTTCAGCACGCGGATCCTGGGGCGGTATTTTAATCCTGTACAACCGCCTCTCCCTGTAGGCAACCGAGCGGAGGAAGTGGCGACTACCAAGTGGGCGGCTTTGGTTTCTGTCATGAAAGGGGCCATCCGCTTGATAACTATCAGCCCAGTAATACGAGATAGAGTGGGTGACAGCGAAGGCTTTCCTGCTGTGGTGCCTTGGTTCGTCGGTGTGCAGCGCATATGGCAATGTAGACCTTGATTTTAGCATACTATATCTGGTTTGCATCTCAATGATTCACCCTCCGGATCGTCATGTATGCCCCAGCATTCACAACACTGGTCTACTGCGCAGAAACTCCATATGCTTGGGCATGTAAATTGAACATTGCCCTGTCAGACTCCTATTACTGCCACCTTAAGTTCGTGATTGTCGCGCTATGTCAAGTCGATGAATCAATGGATGGCCGCCCAGCTCTCTGTAAAATGTTTCACTTCAAGGCTGAATTCGATACAATATAGATTAGAGAAATACACTGGTGTACAAGACGTAAAGAAAAACAATAAAAACACTCCCTCAACAAGCAACATCTGGAACCTCTATCAGAGGCGAAAAACTGATGAATCATGAGATGGCTCACCCAAGGCAAATTTACTTCGCTCCTGCTGACGAGAACTTCGTTACTGACTTCGTACCCTCTGAGATTGCGTGCTTGGCGAGTTCACCAGGCAGGATCAGTCGCACTGATGTTTGAATCTCGCGTGAGGAGATTGTCGACTTTTTCGAGTAGGAGGCGAGTTCTAAGACGAGATGGATGAGCAGTGATTCGACGACGCGTCTGACACGAAACACTCACTGGATGCTTCCGTGGCGATGCGCTCGAAGATATCATTGACAAAGCTGTTGAGAATAGCCATGGCTTTGTTTGAGATACCCGTGTCAGGGTGCACCTGCTTCAGCACTGTGTCGTCCAAGTCAGCCGAGTTCAGGTAACCTGACTGAACAACGTACCCTTGTAAATGTATGACGAGTAAGTCTCCTTTCTAATCTTCTTGCGCTTCTTCTTCTCCCCCTCAGCAGGTGCTGCGGCCTTCGCTGTTTTCTTAGCCGCCTTGGTGCCCTCGGTAGTTTTGGCGGGCGCCTTGGAAGCGGTTGAGGCGGGGGCTTTGCCAGCAGTAGAAGCGGGTTTGGGTGCCATTTGTGATCGTTAAGCTTGAAAGGGGGAGCAGACAACTGGGGTTGATGGGGGTGAAGGTTAAGGTTGGAGGAGATTCAACGGAATCTGCGTGAGACTATTTATACAGACACGTGACTTTGTAGTTGTTTGGCCCTGACGCGCCCAACGCGTCTTTGTTGATTCTCATGTTCGGGGCGGGGTATAAATACGGCGAACATGCAACAATCAAGGCCACCTGCTTTACCACCATACCACCCCACCTGGTTACTTTCGTGCCCCATCTCCGATTACCAGCAATATCACAATAATGTCCGGCAAAGTTAGCGGAAAATCCAAGGGTGGCAAGGCAGCTGGCGCCGAGGCCGGAAAATCTCAATCTCGCTCAGCGAAGGCTGGTCTCCAGTTCCCAGTCGGTCGTGTTCATCGACTATTGAAGAAGGGCAACTATGCTCAACGTGTTGGCGCTGGCGCACCTGGTATGTCGCGTCAAACCTTACCAGGCGACACTGTAGCTGACGAAGTTTACAGTGTACCTTGCTGCTGTCTTGGAATATCTCGCTGCTGAGATCCTCGAACTAGCTGGTAATGCTGCTCGGGATAACAAGAAGCAACGTATTGTGCCCCGTCACCTACAACTCGCTATCCGAAATGACGAAGAGTATGTTGTCTGCGTTGATAGCTAGGTCTCCTTACTCAGATTCCTGTTCAGACTCGGCAAGCTCCTCGGCGATGTTGTTATCTCCCAGGGTGGCGTCGGTAGGTCATCTCGTCTCTACTTTCGTGCCTCGCCTCATTCGGTTTCAGTGCCCCATATCAACCCCGAACTCCTACCAATAAAACCGAAGGGCGGCAAGCTCAGTCAAGAAATGTAAACACTGATCTCGATCTGCCTTCGCGTTGTACCTGTATGACTATTGTATTATCATTATTTATCTTATTATATACCTGGAACATCGTAGCCCTTCACATTTACTCGGCTGAAGAGTTTTGTGTATCAATTTTACGGAGACGTCGCTGATATTGAACTTCCATGTAAGTTGAATACGACTAGGGATACATTGGTGCTTGCAGTTGGATACAAATGGTTATGCGAATGCGCTACATCTCTAAGCATCCGTGTTGAAGGAACACTTAACTTCGCTAGTTGACGGCAATGTATTATCTCCTGACAGCATCCTCAGCTGCCTTCAAAGCTGTCCCGAATGAGGCCAGTAATGATCGAGTCTCCTCCATCCCTATGGCGATTCTCACCAGCCCCTCCTCGACTCCATACTGCGCCGCCCAGTCCAGCTCCGCATAATGCGCAAGGATAGTGAACGGACACGCAAGTGTAAAGTTTGTTCCCAAACTGGGACCCTTGTGGCACGGCATTGCGTCGAAAAAGGCGTGCGACGCGGTAGCCGACGTGAATGTCAATGAGAACAACCCCCCAAACCCGCCTTCCGCCCCCGGAGTCTTTATGCGGCAGGCTTCATAGTGCTCAGGCGTGATGTACTTCGGGTAGAACACCTCCTTTATTACTGCGTCCGCTGAGCCCCCAGCAACGGAACGGGATCGCAGGAAGTCGCAGACGGCCTCTGTATTGACGTCGATGATCCTGATGCGGCGTTGGAAGTCGCGCGAGTTGCGTTCCATGTAGATCGCATCCTCGTTGTAGTAGAAGTCTTCGAACATCGAGTTCATGTATGCCTTGAGTGCAGCGTAGTGCTGGCGCCGCGGGTTAAGGACAAGGCTAGTGGTCCGAATCAATTTGCAGGCGTTACATGAGTCATGGACGACAACTCACCCGCCGCCCATGACGTTGGCGACTCCGCTGAACACCTTCGAGAGACTGCTCACGACAACATCGGCGTAGGGCAAAACCTCGACGTTGACAAAGTTTCCGATCGTTTCATCGACGACGATGAGGAAATCGTATTTGTCGGCAAGCGCACGCAAGCGAGGAAGGTCGGCAGAACGAAGGAGGGGGTTAGAAGGGAACTCGGTAAAGAGGGCCAGAATGGGTGGTGTACCAGGGTTGAGGGCGGCCTCTTTCTCCAGGATGATCTCTAAGTCGTCAATGTCCGCGTCTAGTCCACCTCCGAGGAAGTGGCATCCTGGACCCCACTTTTCGAGAATCTTAAGGGTATCAGTGTATGGGAATCTGTCGGCTTAATGTTAGAGCTCAGGCCGTATAGGTAGGCAAAGAGATCACGGACCCAAAACAAACACTCTTCGCTGCAGGGCGGACAGCCGATATGATATGATGTGCGTTCCAAATGGCAGCCATGCCTGTTGGGTATAAGTATACATCCCCTTCCGATACGTCTGCAACACCACGGGAACTGGGCCCGACGATGAGGTTCTCGTCACCAGCACTACGTTCCCCTTCACAGTCGAAATCGGTGTCGCGAATCAGGACACCTGCGACTCTTCGACGGAGAGCACGCTTGGCCGATGCAGCAAACGCGAGGGGCAGGTTACGACCATAGCGCTCCTCAAGGTAGACGCTGTGGTCGGGATCCAAAGTTTCTTCGGCGTCGGTCTTCCTGACTGAGCCAAAGAAGGGCGACGAAGGGGATGACGGTTTAAATTGCCCTTTCACCGAGTAATGCCTGTTCACAGTTTTCAGGGGAAACCGGGAGGCCGTGGGGGAAGGGGAAGCAGGTCTAGCTCCTGTAAGAGGCTCCTCTGGGAGCATCGACAAGCAGTGTTCTGCCAGACGACTTGAGATACCCATGCCAGTGTGCTGCCAGAACTGCTTCGCGACGACAAAGGCGTCCGGTGGGAACAGTATGATGTGAATATTGGCGGCGGCGGTAAAGGAGCAGTCTGGCTGGTTTTGAGGATCGCGCTCGATGATTCTGCCATTGGCCTTGTCCTCTGGACAGATGAGAAGACTGAGCAGCCGCGAGTTGACCGAGCGAGCTTGCATGAACAAACGGGCCTGTTCGGCAACCTGCTGGGTAGCAAAAAGCATGCATCTTTCGCCGCTGAGGCCATATTTCTGCTCAAGAATACGTGCAAGCTAACAAAAAAGAGTGTGAGTTAGGTTTATGGTCAATGCCTAAGGCACACGCACTTTTTGGATGCTCAGATGGATAAAAAATCGGGGGTACCCCGACACCATAGAATCCACTACCCTCTTCTCGCCTTCTTCGTAACCTACATTATCTTTCCATGTAGGAAGAGAAACCGATATCGCGTGAGGGGTGTGAGGGGGCACAGCCAGGCCTAATGGGACGTTCTGTGTGATGATGCTGATTGAGCTCATCTCGATCGCACTCGACAGTACTCGCAAGCTCGATTACAGTCCACCAGATGTAGGGTAATTTGATTTTGACAAGTGAGGAATAAATAGTGTAATTTCATTCTATTTAAGGCAGACAACAAATCGGATTTACTGAGCGATCGATTTTCGGCTCGTCGGCCGTTCGATCACTATCAGACAGCCCACGCAGTTGCGCCACAGGTACGGCCATCGCATTATAGGAGGCACGACTAGGAGGATGTTGATACAATAAGTGGGTGATGCGGAAGAACGATACGAGTATGTGTACAGTTTATTCTATGTAATGTCAAAAATTCCGATTCCTTTACAAGCCCACCTTTGGGAGCGTCGACCCGACTAGAGACTCGATGCCAGATATTGAATTCCGCATTCCAGTAGTCCTCCCACCGATAACCGGAGGTAAAATCACACTTGAACTGCGCCGGACGCCTGTTCTGCTGCTCGATCTCGACAATGATCTCAGAAACAGATCATGGTCGGAGGTGGAGGAAAGGGAAGAAAGGGAGGACGTGGAGGACGCTCGACGGTGCCGTTGCATCCTTGTCGGGTCGATGTCGGATATGTTCGCGAGGCGCGCAAATAATGAAAGAACTGCGAAAGCAGAAAAGAGGTCGTGAGACATTGATCGACGGCGAGTAGGGACTGATGTACTGTCTACAATGGACACTATGCCGGAAAGGCTCCCGTATGAGGTGGAGGAGAGCGCAGGCGAAGAGGGCCTGGATTCTGTTGTAACGAATACTCTGTGCGCATTGGCTAGAGAAAAGCAAACTCGAACGAGTCTTCGGCGAGATGGAAAGGGTGCGCACTAGCAAGAAGTTTCTGTATCGTGTACAAGAGAGGGCTGGAGGGAGAGACAGAGTACACTGAGTGGGCCGTCAGGGGATGTTGAAATCAGCTGGAATTTGGAATGCTCCATACCGGGATACTTGTCAACGCCGTCCGTCGAGCCGTCATGTTCCTTCACCACTGATACATCAACGTTCGGTAGTGTGGATAACGTTCACTTTACCTTGATGCGTGAGATAAACTGATACAAAGGAGCGGACAAGATCTGTTTGCTTTGCGACGGAACCACAATCTATCGAAGAAATAAGTTAGTGCCGCAACGTAAAGGTACCAACAAAAAGATACCTTGCCAATATCAGTTACACTGACTGCACTCAACAGGGCACCGTTATCATCATCAATGACCGCCACACTACTGACACCTTCTTCACTCATCAGTTTCATGGCGTCCAGAACAGTCGAGCCCGCGCTCGTGCTGACTACGGCAGAATATATATCTAGAGAAGGCAGCGAAAGAGAATGGAGAGAGTTGGAGAGGAAATCTTGCAGGGAAGGCGTTTTGATAGCATACGAGGCGAACCAGGCGAGCAAACCGCGATCAGACACTATGCCGATAAACTCGTGTGATGAGGATGCCGAACGGATCAGTGCTAGTTGCAGGGAAGTATCATGGGGTCATTGCCAGGAGACTCATGCATGACAAACCTCGGTGGATACCTCGGGAGAAAAGTTCTAACAAAGAGAGGACTGTTGCGTCATTTGTAAGAACCTCTAGAGGGTTCTTCTCAGAGAAGTCTGTGTGGTGACCGTTTCAGCGGGGGTGACGTTTAACGGACTCCAGTCCACGTACCGCTAACAAGGTGGACAGGTACGCGCCCTGCTCGTGCGGCAGACACGATTTCGTTCGAACGAGGCTTGTCGAGCAAGGCTTCCGGAAGTAGGGTATGGATTGTTGCAGCCAATGTCAAAAAGGCGTTGACGTCAGAAAACTAGAACGCGGGCATGTAAATTGATGGTCCATGATCAGGCCGTACCCTTCGCACATCAAATAGCCCAAGATAGGGAGAGCCATCGGCACCCGGTGTCTGGGACTTCACGGCTAGGCAAAGAATGTCTTCGGATAGAAGGATCTGCGAGATTTGGTCAAGCGGTACGCGTTTCATGTATAGATAAAGGGCATACGTCGCAAGAATCCTCGACACTGGTGCCTGCGTCCACCGACACGATTCGCGAGTCAATTAAGTCTTGCGTCGTTGAGCTATCGTCGTGCGATGGAGCAAAGGGATTTACCTCGGGCTAATACATTTCCCCAAGCCTTCGTCCATGCTTCAGAATCTGCAGCTGGGGGATTGACGAGATTGAGTGGAGTGAGCTCGCTAGACCAGCTGCCGCTGAGCGATTGGGATTGTCTCCTGGCTGGCATGGTTCACTCAAATCTAATGGAGTGGAATGCGCACTGAGAGTGGTCTGTCCCATTAAATATGAGGCCAAAACAAAGCCAACTCCAGCAGGGTCACAAGGTGTAAAATAGACTGCTGACAAATCCGTGCGTCACCACTATGACTGGCGTCCGCCTCGGTCTGTCCTCGACCATCACCGCGTTTGCTACGAACGACGTCCCGGATGACTTATGCGCCTACGAACCCAGTAGATGTCCCGCCATATCAAATCCAAGACCTTATTTCAGACGTCGTTGAAGATTCTGGTGCGTTTGCTAATGTCCAACTATTTTGGTAACTTCGCATCTCATCCATTGCGCAGGGTTCGAACCTGGAACCGTTCAAGTTCGCTGCGCACAGGCATTAGGTATGTAGGACTAACGGAAAGAGAGCCTCTCGAAATTATCGTTGTTAAGTTGTCCGAGAATTAACCTAATGAGCGCAGGTTCTGAGATATATGTTGGTTGTTCCAACGGCGAACTCATCCGCTTTGCTCTACAAGCCGACGATCCCAACAAGGTCAGTTTGTGTACCCCTTTCATTGCCCGTTTCTTACTTGTGGACGTATATTAGCTCGAATCATATACTGTACTGTCGCGACAGAGCGTTCCCAACGAGAAACCTGTCGATGAGATTGTTTTAATCCCTTGCCTCTCTCGTGCATTTATCCTATCCGGTACATCAGTATATGCTCTTCCGTCTCGTTGCGTAGTCATTCACTAAACTGCATTTTTATTCAGATCGCACGGTGCATTTCTACACCCTTCCTTCCCTGGACCCAGTATCGCTCAGTATCGTCAAGCCTATACGACATGTGATTACGTTCGCCGTCGACCATAGGGATTTAAAACGTCCTCCGCCTCTGGTGTCTAGCCCAGCGCCTCCCGCAGAAGTAAGCTTCTGCATCATCAAACGGACAGGCATCGCTATGTACGTAATGCGCGAGCGTTTGTCTTTTCAGAAGGTAGGAGGTTATGCTTCCCACTATCATTGACAGACCTTACAAGATGCGGCGACTCAGGAAATTCCCTTGCCTCAAGGTGCGACCATGGCTCGTCGGATAGGTCGTTCTTTGTGCATCGCGGACAAGGAGAACTACAACGTGGTTGACTTGGAGGGCGCCTCGCTCTTCCCCATCATCCCAGTCTCGCAGGCGCAAGATCCCAGTATACCTGTTAAGCCGTCGATCACGGTCGTTGGAGAGAACGAATTCCTTATTCTATCTTGGACTGGCGCGAGTACTATCGGTCTCTTTATCACTGGAGAAGGTGACCCAGTTCGTGGTACGCTGGAATGGCCGAGCCATCCAGAAGCCGTTTGTATGTTTCTCACATCCGTAAATCCCCTCTTTAGGTACTGAATTTCCGTTACTGACAGGCCTGGATAATCCATATGTCACTGCTCTTCTCCCCAACGGAACCATCGAGATTCACAGTATCGAAACTCAGGCCATCGTCCAGGTTATCAGCCTGTCGAACGCTTCGCATCCGTCGTCACCAACTGAGCGGGAGGAGACACAGGCACCTTCATCTCTTAATCTGGCCTTGAGTCTCAACGGATATCTTGTTCCGTCCACTCAACGATCAGATAAAATGCGAACCAGGAAGGTACAACTACTGCGTACCCCAAACCCTGTCCTGGCAGTGTAGCACATAGCAATATAATCATATGATATTCACCCGGAATTCCTTTGACCATTGCAACGCCCGCACGAGATTCTTCAAATTCAGCTCTGAAGGCACATTACGGTAAAGCATCCAATCTTTTATAAATCTACATCCTACTGACCCGGATAAACATTGATTAGGTTCAGTGCTCAGGGTATTGAGTCATACAGCTGATACCCCCTTAGCTTCATGGAACAGTTCACACCAACTCAGAAAATTCTTCTCAACATCATGCTATTATCATCGACGCAGGTACAAATCAAAAGCCTAGTCTGATGTACAATACACTGCCAAAATGAGCCTCAGCAATAATTAGCCGGGAGAGACAACATACCAAAGCTCGTCAATTAGTAGAGGGTGGCATCACCGTAATCAATGAACTGGCGCTTGATCGAGACCGAGGCATGGATCGAGTTGGGAGGCGCGCAGCCTCGAGAGTAACATTCACCCCGCGAGTCCTTTCGGCTCTTGAAGCAACAGATCTCTATCGGGACAAAATCAATACCCTACACAACGAAGAAACTGGCATCGAACAAACCTCCGCGCTTGCAGTCGAGATCGGACCTGCAGGCGGCAACAAAGCCAGCGAGCATAAGGGTGGAAGCAGCGAAGACAGTGGAGAAACGCATGTTTTATGAGTGTTGAGAAAAAAGTGGTAAGTGACCGGCACTTGAGTTGTGGTAGTTTTCTTGGATGGGGAGTGGGTTCAACCTGAAGAATTATTGACCAGTCAAGGGGGGTATTTATACGTCCACGGTGTACCCTTGTCACACCAATGCAGAGTGACAAGGAGCATTTTTTTTTTTACGAAACCAGATCATTCCTGGCCGGTCCTGCCCTCGCCAGGGTGACGACCCGAACGAGAAGCCTGCTATTCGGTTGACCATTCAACTGGTGGCGAGTTATTACCGTGAGACGCCGAATTGATCTGGGGTCCCACTGCGTGGCGTTGTTGCTGACGGTCGTCTGACCGTGCCACGAAAGATGTCCTGCCATACCCTAGCCAATACATCCTGCACGAGTGAGAGAGCGACACAAAATAGGTCGCCGACTTGCTAGGTAGACAATTTACGGCAGATGCTTGAACAGTTCAATCAAATTCTACAATGAGTGGTTGAAAGATTTCTGGTGCTGCTTGGCTTCACACGTGCTTCCCGTGTCAAGGCACGGGCTTTACTCCTTTTTCAAGGCGAGACTGTTGGAGGGCCCCGAGTCAACGGTAGTTATCAATTATGTACAATTTTCAGTCTTAAACCCCTACAAAAAAGTATGAAGCTCAGAAAGCAAGTAGTGAATGTTGCCTAGTATGCCCCCTTCGGCAGTGTGAATGCTCAATGGTCTGAGACTGTAAAGTTTCTGACTCGGGTGTGTATATCAGCACTAGAATGGAACGCATTCAGGGATCGACCATCAATGCATCATCCCTGGGCCGGAGTTGTGGCGCCCTATATATACGGTCACAGCATTTACTAATTACCAGGCTGGCAGGGGGAGTTGCCCGGAGTATTGGTGTGACAATCACGTTTCGAGTCTCCCATTCTTTCTATATTGCAGCGATAGCCAGGACCCGGGCAACCCCGCCAGAGCCCGTTTCCAAAATCTCGAATTTCGGGATTTTCGTCTGGATTGCACATGGTCCAAGGCCAAAATTTCTGGGATTGTCTGGATGATCCGATTTGGCCTCTATAGACCCCTAAAATTGTCTGGATTTCGTGATTTAGCCTTCTGAGAGCCCTAATCCCTACCAGAGATTGGCCACCTGGTGGCCCAGTCATAGTGAAAATATGTCCTATTAATCATACAAACCGCTTTACGATAGGACGACACAAAAGACTACGGAAGAAAATATCAAAGAATGTGTACGTGTTTGCGGAACGATCGCATGGCACAGCTATTTTTTCAACAGCGTTCTGCAGCGTTTGAAAGCGTTTTAAGGGTCTTCCACTTTGGGACTAGGCTAGGGAAATGTGTCCTGGGCCAATCACGTCTCGAGTCGACAAGTCTACCGAGAGATCGTTAAATTTGCTTCACACTCGGTAAAGAAAGTTTTGCAGATGCCAGCCTTGAACTTTTTTCCCCCGGATTTCATGGCCTGGAATTGCTCGCCATTCTCGAGAATGAGCTCTATCCCAGTCTTGGTCGCTTGTATCGCCAGTAGGGCATTCTTCGTTGGGTATTGCTTTCCAACATTAATCCACTGACCGGGATCAAAAGGCAGTATATGTCTGTCAAATCAAGGGCGTCAGTGGCCAGATTGGATACGATGCATATGTAGGAAGACTGATTGCAGATGCGGCAGGATCCTAGATTCCACAATCTTCTCCTTCAGCCGACACACGTCAGACCACGATACCCTGCAAGACGCCATGTATAAGTCACAAATGACCACGCAGGAGTGAGTTACGAGTGCAACAGCATGTTATGGGGAATGCATATGAAAGCGGAGCAAGATGCCGCCCACAGAGGCAGGCTTAACTAGGGACACAGCAGCACTACACACATGCTCTTGGCCGAGAGCTTATTGAAGCTGTGGTCAATGGCGACTTGAGGCGTGTACATAATGTTTGAGAACGTCAGTCAATGACCACTCGACTGTTCCTAGAGCGGGATGGTGATTAGCTGCGAATAGGAGGGGATGCCACCGTTCTGAGCCAACCCTTGCGCCTCAGAGTGTTCGGTTCAGTTGAACCAAGTAACTTGTGGGGCATCCGAAAATTGTCCTTGAACCAACGACGAAGCACAGGGAGCGAGCACAATAAGAGCGGCATGTAATTGACGCCATATCGTTCGCGTCGCCCTCGTGAAGCAAGGACATGTGGGTAAAGTATGGAGGAATGTCGACGGTTGACAGTTCCGGGACTACTGAGGCTGCTGTCAGACGGCCAGCCAGGAAATTATATATGTTGTCAAGCGCCTGCATGTTGGACTTCTTCAGGAAGCCAAAGCCACAATTGCCTGGTGACTGGAGAATCGAAGTCAAGATGACGGTTTCCCAACAGACTCGACCGTCGGCGAGTATCACATGACCATGACGTGTCGCGTCGTTAACAATGAAGGAAACCTTGAAGGGATGAGTACATCGAGAGGCATATAATACACGGTGGGTGTAATAGTACATCAATTGTTTCGCCTGAACTAAGTATCAGAGCGGGTTCATATAGGGACAGGCTAGTAGCCGCCACGCATCCCGGAAGCGCCGCCTGGCGGTGAGGTGTATCCCGCACCGAGATGCTTGTTATCAGGGTGCGCACCTGCGCAAGCAAAAATTAGCACAGCATTTAGCACGCCTCGAGATATACACACCATGACTAACAGCACGCTCTCTGCGTAGGAATGCCTCACGCTCCAGGCGTTCGGCTTCAGCCAGTTCAGCGCCCTGCACCCTATAGGAGTTTGCTTCTCTGCAGAGTAATTGGTTATCAGTGTTGCGTAGAAAGTAGTCCGCTGGTATTCACTGCTCCTTCTGCAGACCTTTGGCCTTCAGCGAATCACTCCCGATCAACGAGCCAACCGTCCGCTCGACTTTGCCAGTGAACGCTTGCCCGCCTCCTCCGTGGAGGCTCTGGTCCGAGTGGCTCAGAACATTACCAGGAGGCAAAGTGCCAGCACCAGCACCCATACCAACACCACCGATCGTGGTGCCAGGCATATGGTTATGCTGGTGGGCACCAATACCAGCTATGCCGGGGCTGTCGTTGCCATACATCCCTTGCTAGAGCGGCAGGGAATTGATTCAGGGGATAGCTGAGGACGAATACCTCATACGAGAATGTTTGATGCACTCACGGCGTGGTTAGGGCCAATTTTCCCGGGCACTTCTCGACGGCCGTCGATTGTGACACCCTCAGGATGAATTCCAGATCTGGGTGTGACGTTAGCCGTGTTCAAGTTTGTGCCCTCGTAGGGTCGCGAATTAAGGCCAGAGGCAGCGCCGGTCGTGCGGGCGTCTGGTCATGCTTCTATAAGAGGAGCGCGATGTTGAACGATGAGAGGACCATGCATAAGCGAAGACACTAGAGCCATACGTTCTTGTTACTAAAAAGTGGCATAGTGGTTTTGAAATCCGCTGGGGGTGACTGGGTTAGGAACTGTACGAAGTTGACCCTCTGGAGACTGCTTTTATACGCCGGCATCGTCAGCTGTGACGCCACCGATAGGTCATCGGCTCCAACATCCCGGAACGAAGTAGGTTGGGGCGGGCTGCGGTCACGGAGCACTCACTTGTGGTCATGGAGGAGTGGAGGCGGGAGCATGGAGTGGCTACCAACATGTGAAAACTCGTTTCTGCGGCTCCACGAATTGCCATGTGGCGCTGAACAGTGGGATAAATATATGTGATATATACAGGGGTTGTGCGTAGAAGTGTCCATGATCGAGCAAGTGCAGCGGTGTCGACCTGTGGCCAAGAGGTGAAAGACATGTGGAAGCGAATAAGGAGACAGGGAAGCACCGAAAGGGTAACGCGCTACGGTATAGCTGGAAAATAGGGAGGAAAACAATGGTTGATAAGGTATGAGAGCAGTGGTAAAATGCAGAAGAAAGCGAATGGTGACTAGGCCATTTTTTG
Organism: Lyophyllum decastes; assembly: GCA_025854295.1. Classification (NCBI taxonomy): domain Eukaryota; kingdom Fungi; phylum Basidiomycota; class Agaricomycetes; order Agaricales; family Lyophyllaceae; genus Lyophyllum; species Lyophyllum decastes. Next base: position 1,136,710 of record CP107709.1, read on the forward strand.
GGCATGGTTATCGAAAACACGTGTGTGTTGTCTTCCGTTCCATATCAAACAAGGGCAAGGGGCAAAATAAGTCCATCCTTCATCACGGAGGCCAAGAGCTTACCAAACTTCACTGTCGAATGTTGGTATATGCAGGCGGAAGCTCCACGGTCTCAACTTCTTCTTCCTTCAGAGGCCCACTGGGGCCTGCGTCATCATGCTGGATGATGTTCACCGGCCGCATTTGCCTCATAGGACCTTTCCTTCCACCTCCTGTTGTCGACGAGCCAGGGCCATATGCGCTCAACAAATCAGGCGTTCCGCTCCGACTCGTGGTGGTATAACCAGACAACGGTCGGCCTTCAGAGGTGGTGCCAGTTTCTCCGTCGTACGTAGAAGCCACGGTGGGGTCTGGGACTGTGAATGGCTCTGGCTGATAGTACTCGGGTAGCTCATTTCTGTTGTTTCCCAGGGCGCCTCCAGGAGGCGATTCGTCTCCCTCGTCGGCATTGAGGAGGTCGACCGGGCGTTCTTTTTGTTTCTTGTGGGCGTGCGAGCGGCGTCGGAAGAAGAGCAGAAGAAGAGCAACGGCAATGAGAGCGGCAACGCCACCAACGACGCCGCCTACAATTGCGCCAACGTTATTTCCGCCGTCGCCGCCTCCCACCCCACCACCAGCCGAGCTCGTCGGATACGACCCTCCCGCGGGACTCCCCGGCGTAGAACTGAAGCTATTATCATTGAGACACGTGCCAACGTTGTCGAAGCCGGTGCTGACGGTGTTGAGTGTGCTACCAGCCGTGCCGTTTCCACGGTCGTCTCCGCCAACAATAATGAGGGTAGTGCCACCGCGGATGGAGGGTGTCCACGAGAAGCCTGTGCCTTGGGAGTTTACGTCTGTGATTTGTGATTCGGGAATGGCGAACGACTGGCCACCGGGTATGACTCCGAGGAAGTTGGGTATTCTGTACGCACGTAAGAAGACGACGACATCAATATTTCACAACCGAGCGACGAACCCCTGGACTTTCGTTTTATCCCACCATATTCGCGTAGGCACACATTGGACAATTTGGTTGGGAGGTTCGATGGAGAAGACAAATTGAGGGGAGACGTTTGTCGTTGCGTCAAAGCAAGAGGTGTCGGATGAAGAGGTAACTTCGGCCGCGACACTAGTTCCTCCGGAGCCAAATTTCGTTGCGTCGGTGACCTATCAGAACGTGGAAGGGTTAGATGTGATCGACTGAAGCAGTTGGTAGAACAGGCAGAATGCTTGGAGCGGAAGCCCCAAACTCGCACCGTGCTTCAACAACTGATAAGGATGTTCCCAGCCTGCTATCGAATAGATGCGCAGCACATGACCCCCTTTCCCACCCAAAGTCAAAGCCGATCGCACAAGTATGGACGGGGACCGAACGGACATGTACGCTCGCACTCATCGGAGAGAAGGATGGGAGAGCCATTCGGCCAACATATGCCAGGGATACACGGAAGAGTGTTAAGAACTTACCACGGCCACAAATTGAGAATTCGCTGGATAATTTAGTTTGAAACTGACGCTGTTTGAGTCGCCTGGAAATTGTTGGTCAATGATCCTCCGCGCCTCGACATTCTGCGCGAGTGGCGTCGGACCAAATGGAAGTATTAGAACGCGATATGGCGGTTTTCCGTCAGAGCCTGATATGGAGATGGTGAGATTTGAACATTGCTGCGGAGTCGACTCGAATTTCCATGTGTAGGCAGCGGCGAGGGAAGGTAGAGCGAGAAGAGTGACGATAGCAGGCGAAAAGAGCGTGACGGTCATAATAGCTCTGGCCAAGCAGCGGTGGGAAGGGAAACCCCAGCGGTGAACAGTCGCTCGGAGAGGCAGTGGTGGGTGGAGCAGACCGTTCTTCACCAGAGGCCCGGACAACCGTTGTGTTCTCGACGTCACATCTGTCACCCATCAAACGACCTTGTGCTTCCGAATCTTCTGAGTGATCCTGACTTAGCATTGACTTAGCGGATTAAAAGTCAATTTTACACTGACTTATCCTGCATTCTGAGCATCCCTCGAACGACCACGGTCTCTTTACCCCGTCACCCATATCTCACGAGGCCTGCCACGGCGAATCATCGCCTCCCTAAAACGACCTATCTTTGCCTGTACGAACCTTGTATGGCCATTCCCGGACACACTGCGCTGATCTCCATGTGTTATCATCACGCCAAAAAATGAAGTCATACATGGAATGCACTGGCGACGTACATCAACGAGCTGACTTCACATAGAGCGCTCCATCGCGCTCTACCTGTTGATTGAAAGCCTGCCTAAAGTCGTGATCGCGATATGCTGGTGATACTATTCCGGATTGAAGGGAGAGCAACGCCGCTTGCTGATGCGGAGGACTAACCGTAGACAACCGAAACGAAATATGGCGTGGCAGCTTGTAAGGAGGCTCGAATTTGATGTTGGCGTAGACACGCCGTGCCGAGGTGTCTAACTCGGCGTCGACTCATCCTGGTATACAAATTGAAAGCCCTGCCCCCCTGTCGCGTGCGTGCCTTCTCTTGGCGGTCGTGCTGGACTTTATGTCTTGCGTGCCACGCCTCCATCACCGCACACGCTCTGGATTGGGAACGCTTCCCATCCCATTCTCTCGTCTCTTCAGGTTCCCATTCATTTCGTTCAAAACGGTCCCCATTGCTGTGCTTCTCGAAGGCTCGGGGAGTGGGCCTTGCCCCCGAATAGATCGGTTTCCGTTTCTGGGGTTTGGCGGACAACATGTTTTTCTCCGTACTTAATGTGCGTTAAATATATGCTATGACTTTGTCCAGCTACTGCTGTTATTCTTCGATATCTGACGCCTCCTCGACTGGCGAACTGTTATGAGATTCCTTGTCATCCTCGTTGCTCTTTTCCAATGCGTCTCTTTCGTAGCTGCGGCACCCCAAAACCCCAACGAAAAGGCGGCGGCTGAAGGCCATGATCACGAAGAAGTTCCGTAGGTGTCTGCACTCCTTCCATATTCTCGGTTATTGACAGTAATAATTATGACAGGACCTGTGGGACAGTGATGACAGAGAGCAAGGCAGCGGCAGCCGAGGCTCACTTTTCAAGCAATCATGTTCCTCCTAGCAACGATACCTTCCTAGTTCCGCCCTCGATACCGGTCTATTTTCACGTCGTTGCTGCGAGTAAGACGATCGCGGGAGGATGGGTTACGTGAATGAACTGTCCTACCAACTGTGTTATTTTTTTTTCTTACTGCTTTTCCTGCAGTGACGCTCAAATTCGCGCCCAGATGAAGGTCCTCAACGCGGACTTCGCACCATCCAAAATTAAATTTCACTTGGTTCAAATCAATCGCATCATCAGCAAAGATTGGTTCAATCATGTCCTGAACGGAAAGTAAGTCGACATTCTGTATTGTCAGGTTGAACCTATCTAATCTTCCCATCCATTCAGTAAACAAGAGTTGGCCATGAAGACAAAGTACCGAAAGGGAGCTGCGGGAACCCTGAACATTTATCTTGTCGGGTATGATATATGGGTTCTTCCTGTTACCGTTGAGTCTCAATGCCTAATTTTTGTGTGAAGGCTGCTCAACAAGCCAGGTTTGTTGGGATTTGCTACGTTCCCACCGGACTATAAGTATAACCCAAAGGATGACGGGGTTGTAATGAAATGGACGACTCTCCCTGGTGGAACCAGCTATAAGCACAATTTAGGACGCACACTCACCCATGAAGTTGGCCACTGGGCCGGACTTCTTCATACCTTCCAGGTACGTCTGCTTCCCGTTGTTCTCCGCTGCTCGATCCTCCTAGTTCTTAACTGTCGGGCCTAAACAGGGAGGATGCAAGGGCAATGGCGACTACGTGGTAGACACCCCTGCGGAAGCATCCGAGGCGTATGGGTGCCCCAAGAATCGAAACACATGCCCGGGTGGCGGATACGATCCTATCCGTACGTACTTACATTTTGACGCCAAATTTACTCTTCGGCCGACGCTTTCTACCCTTCATTCACAGACAATTACATGGATTACACTGATGATGCATGCAAGACCGGATTCACGAAGGGGCAGGGCACGAGGATGAGAGCTCAACTCCGAACGTACCGTGGTATCAAGGTCTGATTTGGGTCTCCATTAGTTTCTTTGTCAGACTTGGCATCACCTTTTCTGTCGCTGTCTCTTCCTGGGCATCTGTGGACTCTATTGCTATCAAGGACCATCACGTCATTCATACGTTTTTTAAGGGTCGTGTGCTGAGTACGTAGGAACTGCAACGGACAATCGTGGACATCCTTAACTATCATGTGTTAATTAGTACATCAATACTTAGAAACTTCCGATGTTGGAGCTCGAAGCTTGAAGCTTGAGTGTGAAAGAACATCGGCATATCACCAGTTCCATTCGTCAAAAATTTCTGCCACATGAGTTTAGCTTCGAGGTACAATCATGACATCAGTTCCATGTGCAACTCTATCATTATGCACAAGCTACGTAAGGAGGCACCTGAGCGGCAGAATGCGTACGCCTTCTCCGGCGATGCAGGGAGTCCGGACTTGCGTGAGTCTGTGTAAGTTTTGACCGCTGAAGATCGATGTTCCAGTGCCTCGGTACCTTGTGCTTAGGGCTGTATGGTGGACTCAGTGCGCTCCCGTCTTCTTCGGTCAAAGGTTCGTCACAGCAGTAAGAAGTTAGCCGAAAAGAAAAGAAACGTCGATCGTGATCGAGGCGGCGTACCCCTCAGTGTGCCGACATTTACGCATCAAATGTGACGCTCGGATGTAAAATCCAGATCTGAGGTCGCAGAAGCCCCGAAGGTAACACGACCAAATTGCAGGGTCTCTGAGTGACTTTAGGCCTTGACAGGCTCTCACCAAATCACGAATCACAAAGTGGAGCAGGAAGAGAATTAAATATACAAGTAGATGGTTTGACTAATTAGTAGCGGAGGGGGGGAGGCTACGTATTACAATCTACAACAGGGATGGTTGTAAGAGTACAAGGACTAGAGATCCAATGTTGAGGTAGTACAGAATGAGCAATGCAGAAGGAGAGCGGGAGGAGAAGGGAGCGACGTATCCGAATGGTGTCACAGTGATTGTCAGTACATCGGTATCAAATGTAGTAGGGTATGGATGATCCTGGTCCAGGGCAGAATACAATGTCAGAGAGCGAGAAGTCAGATAGCAGAGAAAGCCTCTTGGATCTTCGTGAGCTGGTACTCTACCCAAAAAAATGTTATTGTTAAAACTGAGCAACAGCGATATGAGATGGCACGTACTAATAAAGGAGCTCTCATCCGAAAGGGCGCTCAAAGCTGCCATTCCACTCCGTAACCGCTCCATGAGCTCGTCTTCGCCACCCTCTGTGTTGGATGACCACGCGTTACCAAGTGACCGAACTCGCGAAATTTCATCTATGAAGACATGACAAGCAGCCACCCATAGCGTCTGAAAAAATCACAGCGTTAAGTTATAAACGGAGAAGGTTTTGAGACAGTTACGGAGCTTACAGCTATGATAGGATTCATATATCCGATTTCCTGGATGTTAAGGCCGCCAAATGTGACCATATTCCGCGCCGCCGTCAAACAGTGCTGTTTGGAGGCAGAATCGGCATAAGAAAAGTTGATATGAAGTTTGATCGTCGCCGCATCGGTAAGGGCATGAATGAGTAACAGAGTTCGCGTCGAGGGGTGTTTGATATCCAGGTGAGAGAGAGGAGGAAGGGCGGTGCGAAATGTTTGGATAAGTCGATTTATTGATTGAAACGCTGCTGTATAAGCGTGGAACTCTCGTGTTTGCATGTCTGTCCAATATAAATATGTCAATTGTTATGCCTCTTTACGAGATCCATGATGACATACTGGGCGTCCATTGACCGGCAAGCTGTGCTGATCTATGAAACAGAATTGCCGCTTTGACATTCAGTGCTGCTGTAGAGCGGCCGTGGTGTGTGTCGTCGACAGCGTTGAGAAGGAAACTCCTGACGGTGTTGTTTCCACGGAGATCAGGAGGCAAACCCTTGAGCAATATTAATGACACTGATCTTGATGATCGATGGAAATTTTACACACCTCCGAATAACTGGGGATATCTAACGGCCATGGGGTATCAATTTGAGTCCCTGGCGCCTCCAATGTTCCACACACACTCATAGGCGGTTCCAAGGCGATCGAAATATACTTGTGTAGCATCAAGACAGTCCAAAAACCGTTTATCCGCTCGCCTTCCTCCATGCTGTCATGAGGTGGATGCAGTGAGATTGGGGTGTCGGAGGATAAACCGATTGTCGAAGGAGCGTAGATGTTAGCAGAGCGTATCTTATGAAACCCTGCGCCGAGAGCAAGGGATACAGCAGTTGCTGTGTGACATTTGGCCTCGAGGAAACGGCCAATCCGAAGCAGGTAATACGATAGGAGTACTTCTGCTTGCAAGGTATGGAGTACAACGTCTGGATGTGCCCCGAGCGGGTCCGTGGCGGCATGTTGTAACGCTCGAGTCATGAACGAATGTTCCTGTAAGAGGAGAGGTTCAGAGTGCGAGAGGTGGACGCCCCATAGGTACACGGCGCTTAGGAGAGCGGGTGATGGGCGTGATGGATGACCAAAGGAGAGAGGGAGAAGGGTTGCCTCGCGAAATCGGTTAGGATTGAGGAAGAAACCAAATTCGGTGCAATGAGGAAGGAATTTATCGAGACTGCCGCGTCAGGTTAAAAACGTAAGTGGTGTAAAAATCAGGATACTCACAGGCTCTGTATTGTGAGAAAACCTGGTTCCTGGAAGGGGAATGAGGAAGGTTAATCATTAGGAAAACTAAACTTTCAAACACACATCTGTCCCGAGAAATGGCGAGCTTGTATATTGTCGATGAGGAGACGAAGATGAGCCACTAGAACCCCCTGACTCTGTTTTAGTCTCAAGAGCAGCGAAGCTCCTCCATGGTCGGCCAGAAGGAAGGCTGGAGGTTGTAGACGTTGGCGAAAAGGGAGACAATGGACTATATGGATGTGTTTCTGGTATTAATAGTGAAGGGGGCAATTTGGAAAGTTGTTGAGCTTCGTGGTATGGGCTGTAGGGGTCATGAAGGGTAACTGATGGGGTCGTCTCGTCAGGATGCTCGAGTTCGTGGAGACGCGCCTCCAATCTAGAAACTGTGTCTTCCAAGACCTTTGTTCGAGACCTCCCAGGTCCGTCCGAGTACTCGCAGTCGTCATCTTTAGGATGTTTGCGACATGGACCACATATCGGCTTAACACCGTCACATTTCTGCAAAGTAACACTGTTCAGCGAATGTCAGGCAGAAACGTTTAGCGACCCACTATTTTCAAAAACCTTGGATGACGCGTACACCGTCAGGCCCACGGATACGCTATAAGCCTCCGTACTCACCTGCAATTCATGCACGCCCGCCCCCTCTTCAACGGCTTCCCCATCGCCCTTGCTGCAGGCGAATTCCTTGGAGTCTCGGCGATCATCGACGACGGGCTCGAGAATGCCACAGTTCCTGGTGTAGAAACGGATCAAACACGAAGACCTGGAACAGAGGCCCGTCCATTTTATAGTTACTCCGAAGGCGCAGTATTCTCTGCAGTGACTCCATTGCAAAGAGCCAAAAAGTTTTGGTTCCGATTGTGGCTGTACGGGTACCTGACCCCATTCAAGCCGGGATGAAGGCCCAAAATAATTACAAATACGAGTTTCCACCGGCACTCTGTGGTTCATTTTATCCCAATATTTCTCATCCGCCAACTGCACTTGCGTCTTTCAAACGTCTAGGCAGTGTAACCCATATCGGCTTGATATTTCGTTAATTTCCGGTGCTGGATATTCCGAACTCCCATGCCGCCCCAGAGATATGTCTACTGCGTCCCCCATTCATCAGGGATGAGGTCGAGAGAGAGACATGGAGCTTCAACTGGTTGTCGATTTTGACTCCTAAATATTTCGATCCCATTCCGCTAGTTTGAACTTGCGACAGCTTCCAGCCGGGGATATCTCTTGGCATCGAAACTCAGATCTTCGCTCGACTGCTGTGGCCACTTAACCGTTAGCCATCATCTCATTCAACAACCAGTATGTGCCCCATTGTGCTAAATAACAGGGTAGGCATGTCGTAACTATCGCAAATTTTCAGTCTAATCCTACTAGAAAGTCCGCTCGAACATAGTGCAGGTTCCTTTGTAAATGCAAGTGCTTACCAGCTGGTCTTCGTGACCCGCGGTTGTGCTTCTTCCCGTAAACGAGAAGCGGCCTAATCGGAGGAAGCCGCGTCATGATATTTCTCTGACTCGACGCGTATTGTCCCCGAGATCTTTACAATCTTTCCAATGCGGTGATCGTGAGCCACATCGTCCCGCTAAGTTCCCCGAATTGCATATACATGTCAAGACAATGACATTCTGCAAAGGTTTGTAGAACGTGTTCACAGGTTAACGTGGTCCATAGCCTCTGGGCTCCAAATTTGACCCAGCCTTGCCTCGTGGTTGGCCTCATTGTTCCAACGTGACGTCGACAGGACCTCTTCGAGCCTCGCCCACCCTCGGTTTGCCACGGCCGTATCCATCACATCGAGATCAATCATGAGCTTGCATAGCTTCTCTGAGTCCGCTCCCCTCCCCATCGATCTATCCTGTCGACCAACTCCGCACCGATCAGCTTCTCCTGCAGATTTCTATCCCCAATACCTCGGCCCAAGATGCCCCCCGATGTTATTCTATTTCTCTAGAAGGAGATCTTGTCTGTTACTTGGCCGCACCCTCGAAAACCTCTTCCGAGATGTGGAAGTCGTGGATATCGTCCATGTGCAAGCCATCCACGAGGCTAGGACGGCTTACTGCGTGGCGGACCGCACGGACGAGACAGTGCCAACGCTGCTGACTGAGACTCTGTTACATCCGGCGAAAGGCGAACATAAGCTTGATCATCATCACACAGCCGTCTCGAGGACATCTCCGGTCCAACCATCCTCTAAGTATGCGGTCACCACGCTTCGCCGTGAGTCAATGACGTCGAATAGATCTGGAAAATTCCGAGATGCGTGCATTGGCTAGGCGTCGACAAACTCACTCCGATTCCAAAAAGGTTTTCATAAAAAAATTTTGGTGGCGCAGAAAACGTATATGTTTATTAACAGGCACAGGGAGGCCGTCACCCAAAATAGCTCCGAGTGATCGGCAGGCCTGTATTAGCAATGCTTAAGCATCGCGACTGCGGCCTGTTATTCATGATAGCAAAAGAACAGGCTTCCTTTCCTCAACGCCCAAGTAAGCTTCTCCAACTGAATGTACCTTTATTTGGGGTTACTGGCGAATAGCCGAAATAACGCTCGTGCGCATGATATCGAGACTAGGTTTAATATAAGTGCTCTCCATTTCATGGTAGGAATGGATCAGTTGTCAAGGGTCGTTAGCTAGTTTTTTAATTCCATGCGCGTTAATGGGTAATGCCATTGACATGTGCTACTTGGTTTTTGAGGAAATTAATCCCTTGCGAAGTCTTTCGTATCCCATTTGTTGGTTGGCAGGTTGGCAGGTGCGACTGAATTGGCCACGAAATGGTGCCCCAGTTGGCACCAATATCCTCATGGCCCTTTGCCCTACCGCTGCTCGCGCTTCGTCAATAAGACGCCCCATTCCGCGTGGATCGTTGGTGTATTGCAGGAAATGTGGCCTGGGCTTCTGATTCCCACATTTAGCATATGAAGAAGGTCAAGTGTTTCTTTCACTCATTCCACGACCAATGCCGGAGAAATAATCCTACCGCTACTAACGTTTTATCGGTGGCAAGAGGTTCTCTTCTCTCTTCGACATGGACCGTCCGTGAATTGCAGAAAATGGGGTATTCATCACTTCGTTCCCACATTTCACGGGCGGAAAACCTAAAGGGTTTGTTTTCACATCTTCCGCGTCCACCTTCGGAGGATTTGCCCAGCCACAGGTACCAGATCATCGATGGGGGGTAATCGCTGGATATGGAGTACTGGTGAACTGCAAGAAATGGGGTGTTTCGCGCTGAGTTTCCGCATTTCACGAACTGAAAACCGTTTAAACTTCTTGCTCCCTCGTTACGCGACTACCTCCGGAGGATTCGCCCTATCGCTTGTTGGCATTTCATCTAGAAGGTTCACTCATTCGAAGCTCGATACGCACTATAAATGATTCGAGGACATGGGGTTTATTTCGCACCATTCCCACAATACCTTCACGATTTCCTTTCGCCCGTTCCATGGCACCTCCGGAAAATTCTGGGCATTCTATTGGCACGAGGTCAACCTTCTTTCGGCATCGACGATTGGCGACCGCAGAAAGCAAGGTATTCCTTGCCCCACTCTCACATGTAATCCATGGGAAACGCGTCATTTCTTTTTTCACTTGCTCCGCGTCTACCACCGGGGCAGGTACACGAACATCGGATCTTTAGAGGCTAGAACCTGCCACTTGAGACGGGTGTTTCGAGCGCTGGAGAGAACCGGCGTATTTTGCTCGACGGTGTTCCCACCATCGACTAGAGCCCGTTACAGTAAGTACCCTCTTCACGTCCTGTGACCCACCCATCCCACGACTATAGGGATGATCCCGAGGAACGTGTACGAAGCGATGCGCAGTTCGTTAGCAAGTACCTGATCTTCCAACCCACGAGCAGTCGCGAGAGCGTATACTGAGGATTTTGGGAGGCCATATTCGTTGCCTGATCGGCGTCTGAAGTCCGTACACTGCCTTGTGCATTCTCATTACCCCCTCCTTCTCCACGTAGTTCGTCGCCCCTTCGGGAGGTGTCGATCCACGGCGGAAGGCTGATATCGAGACCGGTGCTTCTCACAGACTACACGACACATGCGAAAATTGGGATGAGGTCGTGAGGTAATAGCGGATGCAGTGGGTGGTGCATCGTGCGCAGGACGGCAGGCGCTGAAACGGAGGTGATGTCATTTATTAATATGGCGGGAACGTTGCCACCGCATACCAATGTTAAAAATGATAAATTAAGCAAGCCCGCCGCCTCGCCTCTGCCACTGAGTGGTCTAAAAAAGTCGGATTCAATAATCAGCTCCCCGCGTTCACCACGAGTAGTCGAGATATGTACCTGGTTCTTGATGTCCTGCTGCAGACGCCGTAAATCGGCATAAACGTCGTCTAGAGGCGGGTGTTGTCCATGAACATAGATGTAGCGCTGCTTGAATCGCCGATCGGCCTCCAGTGCATGGTTAGGGCGTTTCGACGTGACAAATCCGCGCATGATACTCGTATAGAAAATTACATCTGGCCGCGGGAGCTCTTCACCCTTCCTCCATCCCCTTTGCCGCTTTGTTAACATGGACTCTGGTATATCTGTTGGGTGCCGCGCCTCGAGGGTATCCATCACCATAAACACCCGCTGGGCATCGCCAGTCCCCGCATAAAAGCCACCGACCTGCGTGAAGTGATGCACGGTCGGAACGATCCCAAACTTCATCATGTCACGGACGAACTCGGGGCATCGGTGAGGATGTTCATTGGATAAGAGTCTCTGGATGAACGGAGTGAACACTACGGGGCCGACTATGACTTCGGGCCAGCAAGGAGACCTAAGGAAGGAGGTATCCGTGGAGTCGGGGTCCACGGTGAGAGACAAGTACCGGAGAAGCTTTTGATAGAGCTTTTCGACCCCCTCGTCGCTGGATGTGAGCTTTACGAGGGCCTGCCAGACGAGGTCACCATGGGCACGGGCGGGCCATAGTTTGCGCACGCGTTGTTTCTGTATAGCGGAAAAGGCTGGGTACTCATGCTCGATGTCATCGCGGGATCGGTCACGCTCGAATACGTTGAGGGCGGCAATAACCTCATCCTGAGGAACACCCGATAGGAAGAAATGATCCGCAAATGTTTTCAAAACGAGCATAGGCAAACCCTGTTCAAGGTAGTAGGTCATTTCTGCCAGGAGAAACAAGGAGCCGCATGGTGCACTGGCGTCAATCGCCAAACGTCGTAGTCGGGTGATTGCAGCCGTCCTACCTGTGCCCAGATATTTCCGAATGAAACCGACAATGTTGACTACGGGGAAGGTAGGGTCAGACTGGACCGTGCTGATTAAAGGCTGGAGTTCCGCCGCCAGCAGCTCTCCAACGTATTCGTCTGATTCCGGACTGACTTCCCTTTCCAACGCTCTGATGTCAACCGAATTTAGTTCGATGACATTCTGTTCATCTGCGTCAAGCGGATTATAAGTAGTCCGCCTTTTTGCAACAAAGGGTATAGAGTATATGGGGTGTTGACGGAGTTTTTCGACGTGAGGGATGTGCTCCAAGATGTCGGGGTTTTTCGAGCGCCTGAGCCGTGAAAGAAGAAGATTGTAGGTCTGGATAGATAAAGAAAATTTTGGGCTTGCGGGGCCAGGGAGAAGCGAAAGCGCTTCTTCTAAGCGATTGGACCGTGCTAAAGCCTCTATGGCTGGCCCTCGGATATAGGTACCCACCAACGTCGCCTGCCTTTGTGCAACTTGAGGAGGCGTCCGACGGATTTCAGACGCGTAGTCCATGTCTGCTTTCTCGAAGTCTTTCACAAATTGAAGGCTGACCGCTGGAGGCGCAAAGCGCGTTACAAAGGGTATTGCATCGGCACTGATTGTTGCTGCATAGCCTTTGGAGGCCAGCATAAGGGAAAATCGTATGGCCAGAGGAATGTTTGTGTTTACTGTTTGGAAGACGAGCCTTCGACTTCGTCGGAATCGACGGGGAAAGTCTTCCAAATGTTTCGGAGGAATGAGATTAAACCAGACCGCGAATGAAGATAATTGAGCCTCCAAAGCGGAGTAGTCGGGGGAATGGTTGGTGATAGCAGCCTGAGCCGGGAGCTCCCAAATATGGGAATAGGGAATCTCTATGTTTGAACTTCTGATTTCCATGAGCAAGTCGTACGCTTCGTCGAATCGTTTGGCGAATACTAGTTTTGAAAAGGTGTGCAGAAGAGAAGAGGGGGTGTAGTTTTTGGAGACAGCCAGTGATGTATAGTCCAAGGTTGAAGGGTCTTCGAAGATCAACATGTCATTGGAAGAGGGTTGGGCCAGATGCGGAGGCAGCTCTGCCTCAATGAGGCTCAGAATAGACGGGGGCCGTACGGGTGAGTCGCGAATGACGTCGGCGTAGTCTTCCATTTGGTCCTCGAAGACAAACGCATTGCTAACATCTGTCTTCTGAAGGACACCGTCTGCGAGTTGCTTCGGGGCAACGGTAGTCCGAGCAGGCATATAGAGTCCCAGGGTCGCGGAGGTTGATCTAGCATTTGAGTGTAAGAGAGCTCTAGATGTAATGGCCCACCTGGCTTGGATCTGGCCAACGGAGTGCCATGAGGCCGACAGCATCCACGACCACCTCGCCAACATCGGCGACAACAGGCTCAAAACATGTCACGTCTGTAACCAGTCACATCACATGTCGATGCAAATGCACGTGTCACGCGAAGTTGGAGGCTTCCAACTCTTGTCGCACACAACCACTATCCCCCAGGTCGCTGCCCGCCGGTCGAGCAAACTCGCCTAATACAAAACTATACCCTTATAATATACTCTATTAGATCTCCTAATATGCAAACTGTGTCCTCTAGTCCGCCCCGCGCTCCCCCAATCAAGTACTCAGCCCCACTTGGAACCCGCTGGGCGAAGGAAACAGCTGCTGCGGGTGGTGTCGGCGCGTTTGACCTTCCCACCGATCCAGAAAGCATAGGTCCATGGATTCTAGGAGATTGTGTTGGGAAGGGAGCCTCAGGCCGCGTCAAAATCGCCAAGCACCGTGTGACTGGACAACTCGCCGCAATCAAGATTCTACCGATAGCGCCCCTCGTCAGCTCCCGTGTATCGCTCGCAACTCAACAGGCAAAATCGGATAAACAAAGACTCGGAATCGATAGGGAAATCACGATGATGAAACTTATGAACCATCCGAATATCATGCGAATATATGACGTCTACGAAGGCGACAAAGAACTCTTTCTCGTGTTGGAATATGTGGAAGGCGGAGAGCTTTTTGATTTTCTTGTCAATCGTGGACGTCTCCCTCCTGCAGAAGCATTGGCCTATTTCAAACAGATCGTTTATGGACTCAACTATGCACACACATTCTCTATCATCCATCGAGACTTGAAGCCCGAAAATATCCTTATTTCTTCTATATCCCCTCCACTCATTAAAATCGCCGACTGGGGCATGGCCGCTTTCGCCCCTCCCTCTCTCCAACTAGAAACCAGCTGTGGATCGCCCCATTACGCTAGTCCCGAAATCGTGAACGGACAGACTTATAAGGGCAACGCAACAGATATCTGGAGCTGCGGTGTCATACTCTACGCTCTGCTTACTGGTCGACTTCCTTTTGACGACAAGAACGTCAGGACGCTTCTAGCAAAGGTAAAGAGCGGGAAATATGACATGCCCCCCTGGATCGACCCTCTCGCCAAAGATTTACTTGGAAGGATGCTAGTCGTTGATGTCGAAAAACGTATCACCGTACGTAACGCTCCCTCGACGTATGCATGATGCTCAGTTTGATGCAGATTCCCGAGATTCTTTCTCATCCGTGGCTCCACTCGCCGCCCGTGGCACCGTTTTCTCCCGAGCAACAAGCCACCGACCTAGCAATAACACAGCTTCCTCCCTCTCCAAGCACCCTCGCCCGTCCCATAGCGTCTCCTTCACTGATCGATCCTGAACTATTCGCTTCCTTGCGTGTAATCTGGGGCCGCCATACCGACGCAAATGGCGAGTCGATCAAGAGAGATTTATGCTCGCCTGCAGGTCATGGTGTCCATGCGAAGGCATTCTACTTCCTTCTTGCACGATACAGAGAAGAGTCGTTACGCCACAACTTCGAGGAAAGCAAGAAAGACGATCAACTCAATGGCAATGTCGAGATCGGAAGCGCGAAATTCAACCTTGGGTGGGAGCTCGATGTGTCTAGCGTGAATAGAAAATACGACGGAAACCGCAGCAGCATGCTCTCGATCGCGGCCCCTTCACGGGCTCGGTCTCCAACATCTATACCAATCTCTGGCCTAGACCCTCCCACTGTACGACGTGCTGGAACGGCTGGCAGTAGCTCATCATCACGAGAGAGGGCGTCATCTCCCGCAGGACCCCGCGCTCCTACTCACCCACCCGGAAGGACGAATATGGACCTCTGGCGAGCTCAGGCTCATATTTTCGACGACCGGAAATTAAAGTCCACCGTAAACTCTCCCAAGGCTACGATGTCAAGCGCCGGCATTGGGCGTGGCGGTCCTCGACCTCCCCCCTCACGCCGCGGATACACATACCCCCATCCCAGCCCCGATAATAACATCTCAAGTGTACAATTCCCCCGGCACCTTCAGGCTCAGGATACCATCGACCAGCAACGCCCGAGATCCTTGGGCGCTCCTGGCGCGCACAGGTCCAGTATCTTCGTGCTCTCACCTAACCCGAACCCTTCGTCCGGCCAACAAGAACTCCCCATGGCCGCCGTCCCGATTCCCTGCTCTGCCCCCACCCCCACGATCTATGCGCCCGTACCTGTGTCGCCAGTACAGCCTGCAGTGGAGATGGATAGGTTGGTAGAGATATTCGATGCGGAACAGAAGACCGCGAAGGCATCAACCGAGACGGAGCTCGAAGCCGTCGCCTTACCCCTTTCTTCTCCCGACCCAATCATCGCCTCTGGTCAGCGGACTTTGTCCATCTCGTGGGATCCTGCCGCTACACAGGGGCATCGCGTCGTTTCTCAGCCCCAGGAGGAAGGCGATAAGGAGAATCAGAACGTAGGAGAGGAAAGCTGGGGTCACGTCGATCCGTTCGAACACAAGACACGGGGAATAGGCTTAGGAGTGGGCGGGGGTATAGGAAGGGCCATGGGGAACATCACCAACGTCCGGGAGGGCCCTTCAGCTCAAGTCGTTAAAGGGAAAAAGGAAAGGGAAAAGAAGTCCCGGCGTCAGTTTCTTCATCACCTAACTTTTTTTACGGCGTACTGACGAAAACGGTCTAGCGCCGACGCTCGATTTTCGTAATCTCAACCAACAGAAACGATCAACGGTACTCGGGTCACCGATCTCAGTCACCTCACCCATTATTTCTCCCACCTCGACCGGCCGCCTCATGACTTCGCCGGTTGTGGGGGAGTTTAAGGGCTGGTTCTCGAATCTCTTTAGTTGGAAGAACCATACGAGCAGCCAGGGGGGAATGCTCTACTCGCCGGACGATGCTTTCCGGACGCGCGCAGACGTCGGGCGACTGCTTGAAGGGATGGGTGTCGTAGTTGAAGGGGGCGGCTTCGACAGAGGGATGGGCCCCGTCGACTGCGCTGGACCCCTCAGATGCCGAGTCGAGGACCCCAGCGGCACGCGCACGGCCTTCAGCCTCAAGCCCATGCGGTTCAGAATTGAGTTCTATGTTGCACCAACTCAAGACAACAATGCGTCCCCGGCGGTGCCCGGTCAATCTCAGCCTTACAATCCTGACCTTCTCAGTGCTCCGGCCGTAAATCAGAGCATCCACTTTGCGAGCAGCACCGGCGTGGGAGGTAGCGCTACTCCGAGGACCCGCAATAGCATTTTGATGCATGCCAGGAGCCACACAACCCCGACCATATCGAGTCCTTCCCCGGACTCCGATTTCCCGCCGGGGAGTGCGTGCGCCATTTTCATGGCGTACGAGAAGGGGTCGGTGTCGAGCTTCCGTGTTATCTGGCGAAGGCTGAAGGAGGCGTATGGTGCCGGTTCCGCGGCTTCGATGTATCCCACCTTCAGTCCTGCGATGGCGAGTACGCCTATGGCGGAACATCCCGAAAGGTTCGCTGTACGAGAATGAGCCCTTCTGATGCACTAGTCTTGTAATTACTTTCAGAATAGCGTCGTGGGATGTGGGTGGCCGTACGGGCTGTAATGTATTTTTGTGGCTCCTGATAGTATCAATCCGTCCTTGAGGTACACTGTAGTCATCAGTGCCACATGTCCAGGAGGCGTCAAATACACTCTTAGTGGGGTTCCCATCTGGAGCATGCGAGACGTCGTCGGTGATGGAAAGCCGACCGCCACTACACGCAAAGCACCAGCGATTAGCACCTCCCCGAGATTTGGGTCGTCCTCGAGAGCGGCTCTAGATCTGGGTCTTACGGGTTGCTGTACTAGCTCGGGACCTGAACAGCATGGTGGTTATAATCAGCTACGGTAAATACTGACAGTCATCAGGAGGCGAACCGTCAGACTCGGACTCACGGATTCGAGCAACAGGCTGAGATGTGCCAGTTGACTCGTCGTCGACGCAGGCTGTCTTATTAGCAATAATGATTACGTTGGAAGGCGATGTAAGCTTCATTGTCGGAGGGCGGAGGAGTGATCGTCGATCACAAAAAAAACTTCCGTTGAATTCAGTGAGGGAATCGACCCGCCTACTCAAAAAATTTCCGCAGTCAAACGTAGAAGGATGTGTAAGCGATATAGAGGAGGGTTTCAACTTGAAGAACTATAGTGTAGATAGAAATTTAGATTACCATTGAACGGAGCTGGATAACTTCCTCATGTACTTTAGCGAGTGTATGGATGGATGGATAGTACAGAACACAAGAAAACCTGAGATGAGACGGATGAACCGAGAGCAACGACTAGAGTCTGAAGAGAATCAATGCGACCAAAGACAGGAAACACAGAAAACATGTCGACTAAGAAAACCATGGTATAATTTCGAGGTCAACGTCGTCCACGACGAGCGCAAAACGGATTGTATTTTGGTGCGACGTCGTCGGTAACCTCCCTCGTATATCATGATCTAAATACCAGAGTTTCAGGATTATCCAACCGTTGAAACTTGAGATGTGCCACTCACGTCTAGACCCAACCATCCTTGCCGACGCCGATGGCGTCGAAATTCTTCCCACTACGCGTCCTTCTCTCTTGCAGGACGGGTACAGCATCGAGATTAATAAGCTTCTCTGACGGCGGGGGGGAGCCCTCAACCCAACCCTTCCAGCCTTTTTTCACAGCTTGGCGTTTTCTGCGGGGCAGTGCTGGTGCTGCCGAGGGATGAGGCTGTTGGATGTCTTCGTAATCGTCTGGGGTGTGCAGGCGTTTGGAGGAAGTGCGCGAGGTGCTGGAGGAATCGGATGGCCCGGGCGTTGAGGCGGGTGTTGATGGTAACAGGGTGGGCGAGGTCATGGGTGGTGGCGTGACGGAGACCGAACGCTGCATCGTCGCGATGTGAATTGTGGGGCGCGCCTTTGCCCGCCAGAAGGACGAAGCGCCTCCTGAAGACTGCGCAGGCGGCAAGACCAGTTTTGGGCAAGACGTGTCTGGCGTCGCGTTGTATCCGGCCTCGTGGAACAAAGAATTCTGCTGCGCCTTTAGTGCCGCTTTTTCCTTCTTCCTTTCGCGTTCCCGCTCCTTCCTTTCCCTCTTTCTCGCCCTCCGCTCCTCTTCATCTTTTTCCACCACTATATAAGGCGGCACCCCATTGAGTAAACTTGTTAGAACGTCGCGGGGTGACCGGACATCAAAGGCTCCGGCCATCACTGATGTAGCGGTACGTCGCGTTCTCTTCGCGGGATGCATTGGATGGGAATGGTGGGGAAAATGAGAGGACATGGGGAGAAGGGAGATTTAAAGCAAGGAGCCTGCAGTGGAGCAAGGTCGTGGTTTGGAAGCAATGGCCCATTACGGCAGACATCAACAAACACAGCGCTGGCACGTGCTCCCAGGAACCTCAACGATCGATTCGAGATGAGTCTACAGGGTTCGTATCACTGATCTATCTCCATCAGTCTCCATTCCTCCCTCTCTCTCGCAGGCCTGCATTCATCTCACCTCGCTCACCTCTGCCACTCGTTGGCCTTATCGATTATCTGCCTCTAGATCCGGCTGATCTTCGCACAACCACCTTGTGCGTACAAAAAAAAGGAAATCTTCCCGACCTCATCCCGTTTCAAAACCCTGTGAACTCTCAAGCCTGTGTGAACAAGCCTTGCCGAATCGATACAGCACCTCCGTTTTCGGCGAACCGAACCCTCATGTTCATGCCCCTCTAATTTCGATCAACCAATCAGGTTTCGCGCCTAAAAGAACTACGCTGCATTGTTTCCATCATGGTGGACGGCGTTGATCATTTCTGTATATTGTTGTTCTCCGTCAGTATTCTCTCCTGCACTAACATCAACCCCATCGTCCAAATCCCTGAGCGACTTATCCTTATACAGTCCGAATCCAGCGAATATATTTTTATCTGATCGTCAGTGGGTCCGGCGCCGGGTACTGGGGTTAATTGTGATTCCCCTGTGTATCGCTTCTTCTGAACGTCTATTGTGCACCCAGCGGCCGGTGACAGCTTTGACGCCTGTAGCTTTTCTGCTATGAGCGGGACGTCACCGGATATCTCGGTTATTGTGGACGGTTCCGTCACGATGCAGAACACGCTGGCTTGGCTTGGACTCTCGGTATGATATGGACCCGGCTCTTTGGATTTCTGACGCCCAGAATTAACTCGTACCATCCCGGGTTGTCAAACGGTTGATGCACATCACAACCTTTTCCGTACACTGGGGCACTCGCCGGAGCCCGAGGCTGCCCACCAGTGACGCTCGGGTGACGCCGATGAGGCCGCACGAGGCCAAATATCCACCAATTTTGGTGCCAACCTTACGGCAAGTTATCTGAGATGGCTCAGGATGGATACATGCATTCTCCGCGTCAACCTAACTCTTTTTGTCTCCGAGAACTCCCCGCAGAACGTTCTCTAAACTTCAGAATTTTCGTGTGGCCCTCGGTAAGTTTTTGGCGAGAATTGAACCACTTGGAAAATTTCTGTAGCACCTACACATCCAAATACACACCAACGGCACATAATAACTGCGCTCTCCAGCCAGCCTGCGGGCTCTCTACCGGGCCACCTCCGGATTATATTGATTTTTCGGTGTTACTACGACACCATCAAAAGCCGAAATTCCGTGGCCAGCCGCGCTTCCATTCCCCTTGTAATTTGGCCGCATGCTCTTGGATGGTACAGATTCTGCGGCGCCAAAAAAGTTTTCCTCTCCTGCTAACGACATCCCGGAGGCGCAGGACATCTCCCGCGCACGCCGTCTTTGATCCTTCCCTCGACTCATACACCATCCAAAATTTGCATCCTTACAACATGTGATCATCGATATGTAACTAAGCCGTCACCAAATAATCTATTGGCTCCGATAGCGATCGAGCGCCCCTACGGTGGTGTTATACACGTGTCATATGGGGTTGACAGATTTGTGCCTTCCTCTACGTCCGCAGCCCAGAAATCCCAAATATCCCAGATACCGTGTTCTGGAACAGGAGTTCCGTTCTCTCTCTATCTTCTCGCGAGCTTCGCGGTGGAGAGTTATGGCATCACCTGTCAGATGCCTTGCCATGTTATTGTTATAGAACACGACAGCAGACAATCATGAAACCACATTGTCCTCATCGTAAGTAATCCCCAGCTCCTACATAGGTGATGTCCTGTCGTGAGAGTCAGTCTTGGGGATGGCACCACGTTCCCAAACACACACGCACACTGAGTCCTTAAGAGGACTCTTGTTTACAGACATCGCGCAAGATCCCGTGATGGGTAGATGTATTGCTCCTTTGTATTACTACGATTTCTCGCGGCGGCCCCACACACGCAGCGCTAGTAGTTTGGTATCTACTGTGTACGCACAACGGCCCAAGAATTTCGACATTTGTATTATCTGGCTTATCTGTATTAATCCAGACGCTAATATAGCTAGAATGCAGATGCAAATTGAGCGGAAAAATGTTCGGGATGGAATGTCAGGCAGTGAAAACTAGGCCGTAAGCAGTGCATCTCCTTTCTGGCTCGACCCATGCGGATTGGACGGTATGTATCTGGGCGTTGACGCCGTCGAGTCATTTCTATCGGATCAGGTGATGGCAATCACTCGAGATGCAACAACAGAGGTGTTACACGACGCGTCTGAGCAGTATACGTAACGAGCTGCTGGTGCATCGTTCACAGAGTCGTGATTTGATATACGGCCGTGTGGGCGACAGGACGCAGTTGAGATATGGTCCGTAAAGGGCCGATCGTAGATGAGCATTATAAAATGTACGACGGAAATGGATGCGGCGTATATATGAGGGCGCAAGATGTTTCCGAGGTATTGAACCGGGAGGTTTCATATTCGCAGCGGTGATCATGCTCTGGCCGCACATGCAGCAAATTTGATGAATGTTTGCGCGAGTTGAAGGGTGGTGAAGGTATATTTCTGAGGTCCACCAAACTGACGGGACCCTAAAAAATAAGGTGGGCGAAATTTGGTACGGGGATAGGTCCCGAGATTTTCTGTTGAATTAGACGCGAGTTCTCGTTCCGCGAGGATGGAAAGATGGCCGTCAAGATCGGATATGGATGTTTGCTTGGCCACACCAGATCCAAGCGGAGGGTCTAGGTGCAGGAGCCAGAACACGTTTCTCCGCGGCCGTTAGTAATACAAGCTGGATGAGTATAGGACCATGCATGTTTTTTTGGCAGAGGCTGTATCGTTGGACGTGCATGGCCAATATCAAGTGGGCGGCAAAGTGAAAATGTGGCTTGTGGGCCACAAGAGTCGTTAAATTTTTGCAACATTTCGCCAGCCTACAAGGAATACACGTGTGTGCTTATAGCCCTGAGGAAGAGCACATTGGAGCAATGCGGCGACAAATTTCCTCGGCGGGATTAATGCCCCAAGGTGTTGGAATGCGCTTGCCATCGCAAAAAGGGATGGACATGAGGAGCGGCGCTTGCACGGGGCTGTTAATAAGTTTGTTTGGTGTTGCCTCCTGTTTGAAGAGCCTCGCCAGTCGCAGCAGGCCGCATACTCGTGCCAATCAAGCGGTCAAGACGGAAATGGGAGGGTGTCGTTGGTGCTTATTTGTCTCGAATTCCAACAGCCACGCGTCACAGCAACGACAAATAACGATCGCTTGTAACTTTTTCGTTGACGATTCCGCCTACAAGATTGTCGCCTTGGACGTATCATTCCTTTCATCTACTGGACTAGGATCCTAATTCCATTCGTAACGATTGCATTCTGCACGCTGCGTACCGCTTGAAGACCAGAACACGCGTCGAACGTCATTGCGACCAAATCTGGTTTGGCCACCTGCCTTCCAACTCTCTACCATGCGATTACTGACAAATCCACGGTTACCCCTTTACCTGACTGGCTTTAGACGTGTACACATAAACCACGCCTTCACGCACGTACTCCCCAATATGGCCCTCACACATATACCGCTGCCGGATCTGCCAATACCACCTTCATGGTTCCCTGGGCACATGATGAAGTTTACACGAATGCTCCCGGCGTTGCTTACACGAACGGACGTCGTTCTCGAGATCAGAGACTCCAGGCTGCCACTGACAAGTATTAACAGAACCCTAGAAGGTGCGTCTGCGAATTCTTCCGCGTCCTTCGGACTCGGCGTTGTAATCGCACTAAGAAGCGGACGGGTGCTGCATCTAGTCTTGGAAGCCTAAGAAGTGGAGCCGCTCCCGGATATCCATGCTCTTGCTATCATTATGAATACCGTCCAACCCCTCTCCGACCCAACTGACAATTGTTTTCTTGCAGGAGCCCTGCGAAAATGGAGACTTGAGCGAGGGTGGGATCCGAACAACCCCACCCGCCGCATCGTGAATAGTGGGGCATGCGAACGCATCATTGTACTGAACAAGCGTGACCTTGTTCCCCAATGGGGCATGGAGGTACGGCCATTGCTCTTCTCACTGCAGGACAGAGTTTGAGCATTGTGGCTTGGTAGCCTTTTCGCCATGCTATGGCGAAGAAATTTCTAGATCAACAAGTCCTCTTTGCTTCGTGGCAGCGCCCACGAGACATTCGAAATCTGAGCGACCTTCTAGTAAGTATGTTGCCATCTCCCCGTTAACCCAATGCACGATTGCGTGGTCAGGTTCGAATATTGACTCCGCATGCCCGTTAGACATAGCTAAGAAGCATCCACATGCGATGGAACTCAACGTTTTGGTCATTGGGATGCCGAATGTTGGTAAATCAACGTTACTCAACGCCCTGCGAAATATGGGCATCAAAGGCCGTACGTTCCCGATATGGCTTCTCTACCAGACCATGTAATTTTAAACGTCGTGTCCATCAGGTACACCGAAGGCTTTTCAGACCTCCGCTCAGCCTGGCTTAACTCAGGCCCTCTCCACGCGGCTCAAAGTTTCTTTAGATCCACTCGTGTATGCCTTTGATACTCCCGGCGTCATGCTCCCTTTCCTGGGACGTGGCGTGGAAGGTGCCGAGAGAGGGGTCAAGCTCGCCCTAATAGGTACGTAACATCCACACCTCGATACCGCCTTGCCCCACCTCCCGGTGATCAGAGTCTGATGATAAATCTTGCACTCAACTTCTTACAGCGGGGATTAAAGAAGGTCTATACGACATGGAAGCGCTTGCGTCTTACTTACTATACAGGCTAAACGTTCTCAATCCCATTTGTACGTTCCGTTACCTCGTACCGGTGCTTTACTAAGGTCTTCCTGCTGATTTAATGTGTATGATCGCAGCACCGGCATATCTGCGGCTCCTTCCGGAGGGTGCCACGCCTACCATCCATCTCCACGACTTCCTGGAACAACTTGCACGGCGGATGGGCATGATCATGCGTGGCGCTGAGCCGGATATCGCGCGGGCTGCGGTATACTTTGTACGGTGGTGGCGAGAGGAGGGTGGGCTAATCGCTGCCGCGTCCTCACCACTTCATTTCGCCGGGCCTTCTGTGCCTGGGCGTGGCCACAGCCCCATCCAAGGGTGGGGCTTTGATTTCCAGTGGCAAATGGGTCCAGAGGACAGGTCGGTAAACGAAGAAGACGGGGCCCGGATTGTACAAGCTAAAATGGAGGCCTGTATCGACGAGTACCTAGCGACAGCGGAGCGGGAAGAGAGCGAGGACCTTAACGTCAGCCCTACGCAGATCAGGAAACAGCAGGTTTTGGAGGAAAAGTTGAAGCGGAAACGAAAACATTTAACACGATAATTGTGTTCGCCTCCCATCCAGGGCCTAATCACTGGCATCTGCGCCATTCGTCGTTGGTGTGCCGTACAGGTCACAATCTGGATGCGTAGCTTCGGCGGTTCATGACCAGAATTTTTCTTCAGCCACTCTTGTACGAATAATTGGATCTCGGATCAAACGAACCTATGGCGATCCTTCATGAGCGATTTCATGATATTTTGCATTCACACTCTGGGTCCTTACACGGCAGATATCCATCTTTGGTCGATTAAACAGCGCCACACAGTTGCGGTCGGCATAGTCAGGAATGATGCAACTCCTTATCCCAGCCAAACTGTCCGCTCCAGGTCCTAGGACATGGCTCACAACCTATTAAAGTTCTCGCATCAAACTGTTCATTCCTCAGCACGTCCCCATTGATGTGTTTCACAATTGTATTGAATCCAGGTGGTTATGTATCCATGTGGACCTGCCAGATGCCGTCCTGCCACCATCACCCCCATTTTGCAGGGTCGGAGGAGCACGGGTAATTGATGATAGCCTCGATGGCCAAGCTGATACCCTCCCGAAACAACCAACAGGTACCGAACGAGACCGAATGCTCCCGCCAGGGTACATCGCACATAGCTGGGGGCCCTTCTACTGTTTGCTAGTGTCCAATGTCATTCGCGCCTTCTCGCCTCGTCTCCGCTAACCGGGATCGACTTCGCCGAGTCATACAATTCTAGTTCTGGTATGCCGGACATCATAATCACTCATGCGCATGTCTATAGATGTCTACGCTTACGCATGCTGTATGCACTGCTGTTCAGACGCCAGTCTGTTTTACATCACGAAGTATATACTGTTCTAGTCCCAATCGCGATCATCCCGGCGTGGATCCATGATGAAGAGTCTTATCGCACGTTTTGGGCGAGTTGTCAATGTTAGCCACGGCTTGTGGGTTCACTATATCTGAGGTGGGGTTTTGTGTCCATTGCACGTGGGATATCTGGCTTTTGGTCGACTTGGAGTTTGCGGATATAAGCAGCGGACCGGCCTTTCTGCATCTTGGACAATGGGTGGATCGTTACAGTCTTCCTCTGCTTTGGACAGCGCATGAACGTAAGGTCAAACGTTAATACTATACTCATCTATTTGTCTCCTGCGCTTGGTTCTGCTTCCAGGCTGTATCCTATAACTAAGGATACTCTGGGTCGGCCGTCGTCTCGGTGGAAAAGAAATTCCCGAGATGCTTGGCTGGCAAAGAAGTACGCATTGCGGAGACCTATGATAAAAGCTCTACGCTATTATTGTTACCGTTGATCGCACTCTTACCCAGACTGATACCCCGACGGAGGACTTTTTTTTCAACAAGATAACACGCCATACTACCCGGAATATAGGAAGGGCGTGGCACGAGCCAAAGAAAAATATTCCCGGTTATTGTCCTTGAAGGGGTACGTATTTTCGCGTTTCCTTCTTATTTTTTCCACAGAGCCGTGTTGCACGCTGCAACGCGAGCGTCGCCCACCGGGTGTGTAAGCTGTTGAGACCGGTTTAGGGCTAGAAATGGGCGCAATGATACAGCATCTCAGTAATGTCCGTCCCCCAACACGCTGAATATCTGTGTTTGTGCCTACTTGTGGAGTATTTTGGTTCACAAAATGTGATTCTGAGCAAACTATTCGTTGGGGGACTCCAAACCGTGTCCTTGCTTTCCCTTCGTTATATGGAGCACGTGGGCCACAAAGTTATGTAGCACCGTTCTCCACCTTCTCCACTGGCTTTCAGGTTGAGCCTGGTGACAGTGACTATATATCGTACATTCTATTTATAGCTACACAATGATTTGCTTCCGAGTTGAGCTTCTCGTTCCAAAAAACGAACGACAGGCGCTAAAGCTTTAGTTGTGGACGACGAAGGCTCTGTGTTACCCTCATCGTGTAATCTGTATTTCAGTAGTGCCGGCCTTCACAAGACCTCACCGTGGGCGGCTTCACTACATCACCGCAGACGCGCCAGAGTCCAGATGCAACCATCATAGACGACATCACCAACTTCCAATCGACAATCAAGTCATACAAAACTACAAGCTAAGCACAAAAAAAAACCAACCCCGCTCTGCCGGCCACTCAAAAATCTAGATAATCCCTCCCCCCGGTCCACCCGCCCCCAGCACCTGCTCCATACGGATCCTCCGTCGCAGCGGCGCCAACTCCGCCAACCGTGCCCTCGACATCCTTGAACGAGAACTCGCGCTTGAACTTCGCCTCAAGCGAGGCCATCGTCCCGATGAGCTTCTTGCACGCCTGCTCGAGCACCTCCTGCGGCGTCATTGTGCCGTCCGTCTGGATCTTGATGAGAAAGTAGGGGTGCAGAGGGTGCGGTACTTTGTACCCTGCGAAGAGGATCTGCGGCATGGAGAGGAGCTGACTGTGGATCGAGAGGTGAGAAGAGTGGTGTTAGAGAGGTGAAGGAGGGGAGGGAGAGGGATAGGGTACGTACGCGCGCAGCATGTTCCCAAGGGTGTGGTCTTGCTTGACGATCTTAATCGTCGCGGCGTTGGGGATTTTCGTGTCCTCTGTAATTTCGACGCTAATGCCCGAGGGCGTCATAAATAGATGAATAACACGGCCAGGGGGTGAGCGGGACGTACGGCTTCTCGCCGTCTTCGAGGACGTAGAGCTCGTAACGATTAGGTGCGTTCATGGTAGCCTTATCTTGATATACACAGTCTGGCGAAGGGAATCGCTATAAGTAAGAACCGCGGCACTTAAGGACGACACGAAGAGGAATAGTAGCAGCTTACATTACAGACAGCAGCGAATTTCTCTCAACCGTCGGGCGGAATACGACTTGCGTCCAGGTGACTGTCAAATAATACAACCTGCGTCAATTACCAACACAATGCATATAAAAAAGAAGGGAGAGTGAGAAACGAAGTTCTCTGACGACATCATCCCATGCATAACGTGTCACATCTCGCCATCGTGTCTCCCACCATAAGGCGGCGGGCCACTCAGTCGAATCAGACTTGTGTTGTTAATCTTGCGTCGTATGCGTACGCATACGCATGGGAGAGAACGCGTACCGCCAGGACCGTGGGCATGACATGGGTCATCGTTAGAGAAAACGCAGCAGGAATTCATACACGGGGATATGTGGACACGCTCATGCATTTTTTTTCTCGAGTTTTTATGGGCTCTCGATGGAGAGAATGACCCGCAGAACGAAAGACGTTTGACACCCCACAAAATTTCGAGCGCATGCCAAGATGGATGGGCGCTCACCTGAGCTACGACACGGTCACCAGGAGTGACTCCTTTAAGTAAGGACTTGACTTGGCAGTGCAACTACTGGCAGACGTTTGACAGGCTTCAAGAAAAGGACTAAGCCGTACACGGCGTGCTGCGCACCTATACGGAACAGGGTGTCAACGCGGCTTGGTGTGTTGTGCGGTGAAAAGCAAATGATATTGGATAATGGATTGACGACGTGCCAACGGATGTAGGACAAGATACTGACAATGTACGTAGGTGGGACTTTGGGGATGTCGCAGGAGAGGGGACAATCCTGTTCTGCACGGAAACTGCTGAAGAAACGAAGAGTGTAAGTCACTGGGATATAACGGGAAAGCGAGGGTAACAAAATCAGCCAAGATGTTGCGATCATCGATTCGAGCGTGTAGCTGAAGTCACCGACAATAAATATTGGCATACGCCCATCATACGAAAGAAAAAACTCGGAGAGGTACTTACAAGATCAGGGACGGAGGGCTGCAGGACAAGAGAGTTGAGTCTCGAGAAAAATGGACAGTGATCGACCCGTATTTACTCATATTGACAAAGTGGCGCGGATTTGTGCAAACACCAAATCCAAGGTCCCCGTTGCAGCACATCAAACCGCCCGACCCTCCTCAAGGTATGTTTCCCCGCCTTCATGTCGTCCGTCTCGCCTGCAGCACATACGAAACCATCCCCCGTGTCTATTTTTCGAGGTTTTGGAGCTGGAACGTTGGATTTTGGGCTGGATCGCTGGACATTGCTCCAGATGGCGTTGATGTGCACATTTGGGCAACTCGGGAGTGGATGCTGATTGGGGTCTCTATTGTGCACAGAAAACAATGCCGACACACCTGTCGAAGACTCGCAAGCACCGCGGCCACGTCTCGCACGGTCATGGACGTGTAGGAAAGCACCGCAAGCATCCCGGTGGTCGCGGTCTCGCTGGTGGTCAGCACCACCACCGGTGCGTCTCAAGTTGTCAGTGTTTTCACCTCAAATCTGACATCTCTCCCCTGCCTGTAGCACGAATTTCGATAAGTACCATCCTGGTTACTTTGGTAAAGTCGGTATGCGTCACTTCCACCTCCTGCGCAACCATTACTGGTGCCCCACGATCAACGTTGACAAGCTGTGGAGTCTTGTTCCCACTGCTGAGAAGGAGGGTTTGACGGAAAACTCGGAGATCGTTCCCGTCATTGACACACTGAGGTACGGATACGCAAAGGTGCTAGGTACTGGAAAGTGAGGTCTTTTCGCTCAGAGCCGTCCGAATCAGAATTCTAATTCGATGCGCCTGAATTAGACTCCCCAAGCTGCCTTTCATCATAAAAGCGCGCTTTGTGTCAGAAAAAGCCGAGTATGTGATTTTGCTACCCAAGGTGGATGAATGGGATATCTGACTGCTATGTATAGACGCAAGATCAAGGAGGCTGGTGGTGTAGTTTCTCTGATTGCATGAGTGTAGTCTGGGGTCATGTCGTACTCTTACTTTCCTATGATCTTTATGAACAAGCTCCATGCCCGCGCTCCACTTGAACTGCTATTGAGAGATGTTGAGAGCCCACGGAGCAAGTCCGAGAATGGTTGTCACAGCCTTCAGGGTTCGAGGTCAGCCGATCATCAACAACTGCCGAGGGATTGTTAGACAGCGGATGCCGATTTCTCACCAACCCCTCCTTTCTCCCAACCAGCATGAGCTTCGCATCCTGGTGTACGCATTTTGTCTCCTCTGTTTGCACGCCGTAACCCCTCTTCTCCAGATCAACACCACTATGCGACGTGGAATCGCACTAGGGCCATCCAGCAACGCCCGTTCGTCGCAAGACCAGACACTAACCTTGCACGCACTGCGGCTGCCATGCACAACGGCAACGTCGACGCTACCAACGTAAAGGACAAGGACAAGAAGACCCACGATTCGTTATTTGGTCCCAACATCGGCGTAGTCAGCAGCGGGCCTGCGTGGACTGCGGCCACCGAAAAGAAAGTCCTCACTGACGAACTCACTCCTGATGTTGTGACAAGCTGGGTTGCAAAGAGCGGAGACGTACGTCCTCACAACTCGCACTGGCTGATCTCGATCCACATACTTGAATTCAGACATCACAACCCACGACGACGCTCCAAGCCCTAGTGAATCTCAAACGGCCGACGATACGACTCTCTCCGCTCGCATCTGAGGATCCTACATCTCCCGGTGCTTCCGATTCCCATCATCACCATGGCCTCGAATTCGAATACGATTGTGACGCCCCAAAGTGCGGTATCTATGTTCATGTTTTGCTATCCAAGGAGCACCCCGACGCCCCGGCGACAGCTTCCAGCTCAGGCCTATCCAAGCACCTGGTCTTCGAAACTGTCGTAGAAGGCGGCTTTGGTAAACTCCTAAAGCTTGAGGAAGGTGCTCTGCTCGAATTGGGGCGGTTCGAACATATCCCAGGCTCTGACGCCTCAGCGCCGAATCCCACGTCCGCAAACGCCGACGCCTCCTCGACAGCTGACACATCTGCCACCCCCGCTGACCCGAACTCCGCGACAGCTGCCGCCGCTGCCCGAAATACCCGCCGCAGATTCACCCACATCCATTTCCGAAAACGTTCTCAAGGCCGCAGCGTCGCAGGGCCCGCCCTCGCCGTCGTCGACGCCGAACCCGCTCCAGCCATGGACGCGAAAGGCAGGGACGACACGACCGAGGGCGTGCGCGTGACCATCCGCCTCGCTGCACTTGACGAACAGGGCACCGAACTGGCCTCGCCTAACGAACAAGTCACTTACCTGCACATCGTCCGCTTTGACACGCGTACAGAGGGGAGCGACACCACAGAGGAAGACACCCGACCCTGGGTCGTCAAGGTCGTGAAACGGGAGGCCACGGTCAGTTTCTCCTCCCTCCCTGTACGTGCTAAAAATAGATTGCTGAATGAACAATGACAGATTGGACCGCATACATTCCACCTGCACGAGATATATGGCCTCACGTCGTCCTCGGCTGCAGCGTCTGCACACACCTCGACGCCTACTGCACCCCTCTCTGCGCCTGCGCCCGCGACGCCCGCCGCCACAGGGACGCAGCATACATACCCGCCGCCCGCGACGCCGCTGGACACGACTGCCGCCGCAGTAGGGGAGGACGACCCATCGTCAGAGTGCCTCCTGTGCCTGTCATCCCCGAGGGAGGTCGTGCTGCTGCCTTGCCGCCACCTCGTCGCGTGCAAGGACTGCGCTTTGAATATGGTAGAGTTCGGTGCCGGGGGCAATATCAGCCAGGCGGAGGGGCCTGTCGTTGCAGGCGGTGATGCGGGGAACGCGGCTGGTACTGGTGGAGCTGATGGCGCTACGACGGGGGACGCTGCACCCGCGACTCCTGCCGCGCCGATGCCTAATGCCCGTAGGAAGAGGAAGGCAAAAGGGTGGTTCTGCCCTGTCTGCCGACAACGTAGGTTACGCCCTTGCCCCTGGTGTGATTAAAGACGAATTTTCTGATGATTTTGGTGCAGCCTATACGTCGCTTTTGAGGATAACGACCTCGCCGCCGCAACCCCAGGAGGAGAGCGACAAGGAGGCTGCGGACGCTGAGGCTGATGTGGCTGACACCGCTGCGAACACGCAGCCTGAGAACACACGGAGCGGAGGGATACTGGGGAGGGCGGCCCCATCATTCCTAAGGAACCTTAGCTTCAATCGCACACCGCCGAGTGATGTGGAGAGCCAGGCTGGAACTGCTCGGGCGGGGTCGTAGTGGTGTGCTCATGGATTGCCTTCTGCTTGTTGTACAGCCTGGTTAAGATCGCATTGGACGGCTCGGATTCCTGTTTTGCTTTCTCTCTTTTTTTCTGCTTTTCCTAGTGGTTGATTATGATTCACCCTTGACCTTGACCTTGGCGTGATGATGTGCGATGTACATTACGTGTGTTGTGTTACTGTATGCCTACATGCTGTTGTTCTAGTAAATTACAGATGTCGCGATATCCAATCTCGCTTTGAACAACGTGACGAGTGCACAAGTACGGGTACGCCAATGAGGTGTCAATGCGGGTATCGATCGAGGATGAAAGATGGACCAGGCAACGGGGTCAGAACAAAGGCAAGCGAAACGCTGGCTATGAGTCCTGGCTCAACAGGCCGTCCATCATCACCCCAAAGGCTGCGACGATAAGTGCACCGACCAGTCCAGCCGTAAACGCTACCGCGACGCGCGCCACGGGGAAGCGGCCCTGAACTAGCGCGTGCTGAACGGAGAAATACCGTACGACACCTGCGTTAGTGCGTAGACGACGTCATACATCGAGTCCTGATAAGGAGACTAGAGAAACGCACCGATCATCAGGATGATCAGCGCGAGTACGACAGCTGCGGCGCCGAGCGGACGAGCGCAGACCTCTACGTGTCTGAAACGGCGGGTGTGGTCTTTCGTGTAGAACTCAGTGAAGCTCAGGATCTGAGCGAGAACTGTAGCACATGAAAAGCACGCCGAGTGGATTACAGTTCGGTAGAGATGTCGGAGATAAACACACCTACGCCTGCAGTAGCTACCATGAGGCTCGTGCGCATGTAAGCGAAAAAGGTGCGTTCAGAACGCGAGGTGGTCGCGCGCTACGTTCCCAGTGTTCCGCAGGGACAGGGTCACGCGGGCACTGTAGGGCTGTTTCGTAGATGAGAAGAAGACTGGAAGTGCGCTGTCCTCCTCGACATCGTCCTCGCTGGTTCCGCGGGAGAGTGAGGATTGTGGCAACGACGGTGAGCCTGGAAAGCCTTAGAGTTGGAGTATGTCATGCACTTGAAGACGGGGTGCACTGACTGGTGTGGGGCAGTTCTCTGTCCACCTGCTTCGCCTTGCCAAAGCGCGGCTGCGGTGGCACACCCCCCTCCCGGATGAGCGGCGTCCTTTCTGAAGGCGAAATTGCAGCGCCTATGCCAGTCTGGGCACCGTGGTCGAAAAATCCGCGGCTGCTGCTAGGGGCAGATTGCTTGGTGTGCATATGCCGCCGCTGGGCCATCGCTGCAGACCGAAAGGAGGAGGTTGGGAAAATGATTTGAGGCTTATTTGGACACCAACAGAATCCATAAGAGCCACCATCGCCTATGCCCGTCAAGTGGCGAAATGGCGCAAGGCGCGAGGTGGAAAACGCAATCCTGCATGCACGTGATGTCGGTAGACGTCGACGCGACGCGTTCGCGAATGTTGCGTCGTATGAACTGCTGTACGCAAAACTTCCATAACTTGTATGCTATGTCTCAGCTCTAGAATATTTTGAGAAAATTCAGCCTCTCCCGCATGTAATCATTGGAGGAGACATTCACCTGAATGAAACATTGACCGCCGGACACCTAGGGCACATTCTAATAACACAATCTACAAGTGAGCGCGGTATCTGAAGTATTCGCTAATCATATCTCGGTAGTGGATAGCTTTTGTCTTGAAACTGAATTATGTATTTATCGACTAAAAGTCTATAGACAACGACGAAATGCTATGCACAAGATACAGCAAGCCCAAAAGGGAGTGTGTTGCATGGGTAAATGAATGGTTTACTTCGACAGGGCAAAGCCAACTGCATCCCTACCAAGATCGTAAACAGTGAAATACTTGCGGAGGAAAACGTCGCCTTAGGCTTGTCATTGATAAAGGCCTTGTTGCAACGCTGCACATGCACTCACCAAGGATCCAAAGAGATCCAGTCGGAAGATTGATGTTCGATCCCGTGAAGGAAGAAATGCAGGTTTCCGATGCTTGGTCAACAAGGATGTAATCGCTGCCCCTCATCGCGTAAGGTTTGTTGTCGAGGTAGAAGGTCAGTACTGGGAGGGAGGGAACCCTTGAACAAGGCATGACGTATAGACCGCTTGACGACCTCGTCGCACCGATTTTCGAGTTGAACATGGAGGCAGTGTCGACAGGCATTACAATGAGCGATGTGCCTGCGACGTGTACGCTGTATGAGCACGAATTTCGAAACAAGTGGGTTTAACGAACCAGTGTCTATCGCAGCGCCAGCGTTTGTGAGCGTCACCGTTGTATCAGCCAATGTCACTTTCTCGAGCTCTACTTCCCAGTAGGCCTTACGACGTACTGGGGCATAAGTGATTTTATCCGTGTAGGCCGAACCGTTGATACCACCGAAGACAGCTTCGCCTGGGTCTTTCTCGGAAGGACCGATGCGAAACGAAAAGATGGGCGCGTCAAGGAGGCCTTGCTTGATCATATTGTAAAACGGGGGCGTGGTGTGATTGACTGCGATCGTATCATACGCGAGCCCGAAGATGCCGTCGAACCTTGGAGTTTCGTAGTTCAAGACGACTACCAGTAGGTTTAGAAGCATAGAGTACTTACTTTCCAATTTCAAAAATACGGCCAGTTGTTTGCAACGATTCGGCGAATATCTGATCCCGGACGGTGAGATCACCGATTCTGAGAACGTCTTGAGAATAGAATCCTTCAACAGGACCTGACCCGTATCTGATGCTGAACTTTGTACCGTTCGCTTTATAGGTCGAGGAGGCAGCCGAGTTGTACTTGTGATGTTTCAAGCATGATTGTGACTTGCATTTGGCGCTCGGAACCCAAAGATTGCTTGATCTGTATGTTCATGTCAGAGCGGATCGAAATGTAGAGCAGAATCGGGAGTTGCGCACCCGGTATCGAGAATGACCTTGAACTGAATCGTACGCTAGGTATTTGTCCTAAGAAGACAGGGTGGAGAACTTACAGACTGTGGTGGAGTACCAAGGGAAATTTCAGCAAAATATTGGACATTCGCGAAGTCTATGGGAAGTATTTGATTAAGTAGGACATAGCGTCGTAGTTAAACGGGAGACATACTGGTAAGCGGGACGGGGTGCACATCACGAGGGTTTACACCGCGACCGAAACCATCAGCACCCAATAGGGGAGGGACTGCATAGCGCTCAGCAAGATAGGCAATCTCGAGTGCGAGGGTAGCAGAGGTAGCAGGTTGCTTATTAAGCTGGAGCTTGTAGACTCCACCAGCGAAAACAAGGGGCAGGAGAACGACTAAAGGGGTGTAGAGAGTTACGAGCATGTTGGGTCTGAAGCTTGAACGACTCGGCGAGCTTGTCCCCGCCTATTATTGCAGAGAATAGGAGCCGTGATCGTTGCTAAAGGAGAAGAAGGAAGCTTCTAAGTGCTTGGCCATGCTGGTCTGAAGAGGAGGCGACGAAGAGGGGGTGAAACGGTTTGGTTAAACGTTGCCAACCAGTCGCGGCGTTCTCTGAAAAGCATAAAGGTGGAATTCGCCCGAGTTTCCCGGCATTGCGCTTGGAAGCCACCTCTGACTGAGTCCAATTAGTAAGGATACGGTGCAGGCATTAGGCGGACTGAGTTGACCCTAAGCGTGGAACGCTGTTTGCGGCATTACCCGCGCCGTCTACCCGTGAGGCACAGGAGGTGTATCGAAGGTAGATGTGTAAGTCTTCAGCGAGCTGTCAACGAGTTGACGAGGACGTAGACGCATTCGGGATCGCTAGTTGGTGCAGCTAGATTCTGTTCCCCTCCCACGGCTTCGTTTGCAGGCGCGAATTAAACGGCTGAGTAGACTCAGTTTTTCCACACGTTGTGTCGAGGATGACATCTAGCTGAAGTACGAAATGAGTGTTGGGATTACGGAAGCACGAAAGGGTGCGCTCACCATTTGCGTGGGAGTACCAAAAGAAACATCAGTAGGCAACCGTTGGAGACGGCTAGTCTGGCCCGGAGTGTGTCGCAGTGCTCGGGGATGGCAGCGGTAAGATAGATGTCATCTACGACTGGATCTGTGCCTCTACTGGTGGATTGATCACGCGTTCGCGACAGTCACATCGTCCAACGGTTCATAGTCGGACAAGATAATTACTATTAATGCTATCAAGAGGTGCTGGACGGTCGGCCACCATAATATGAGGAGCACACTCCTCAAGATCGGCGGCCTCAGGCGAGGGACCACGGTGCCTTTTTAGCTTGAATGTTCTCAACTTTAGAACGTTAACACAACAGTGAAAACGGCAGCGTCCTCCTGTCTAATGGGTAAATTGCAATACGCCTAGAGGGTTCTACACTTACTGGATCTCTAACCTATGAATAAGGACCCCGCTTAAAAAATGTGACACGAGGGTGGCGACATTATTGCTTAGCGAAGCTAATAAAATTCTCGCCAAGGTCAAAGACAGTGAGAGACTTGGGAAGGAAAACGTCACCTGCAACGGAAGCCATCAATGAGTAGGACTTCATAATAGCATTGAACATCTACTGACCAATAGTCCGGGGATACGCAGGCGTCCCCCTGTCGAAGGATGTAATCGCTTCCCTTTAGAGTGTAAGGCTTGCAGTCGAAGTAGCGCGTCAACACTGGGAGGTTGCGAACGTTCCCACATCGTACATGGTCCGACCCGTCCAGCTGCTTGATTCCACTGATCTGGAAGTCGAAGAGATTAACAATATCCTTAGGAAGTCCGATGAGAGAACTGCCTGTGGTGTTCACATTTGCGTCGAAACATTCTGCGGCGACGGGTGGCATCGATAGTTCACGAACCGGTGCCGCTGAACGCGAGCCTTGTACTACCCAAAGCAATGTGGTCAATGTCGACCTCCCAGTAAGCCTTGCGGCGTTCCGGAGCATACGAGATGCTGCTTTTGTACGCAGAACGGTTGACGCCGCCAAACACAACTTCGCCCGGTCTTCCTCGGAGGGGCCCAAACGGAATGAGAAGACAGGCTCATCGAGGAGACCCTGCTTGATCATGTTATAGAAAGGAGGCGTCACGCCACCAGGGAGACTAGCATATGCGAAGCCGAGAATACCGTCAAATCTTGGAAATATATTAGTGGAGGTTTGTGATGAGGAACCTGTGCACAAGAGTGGGTCTGCACTTACGATGAAACTAGAGCACCAGTTTGTTTCAGAGCCTCCCCAAAGACCTGCTTTCGGACATTTAGATTTCCAACTCCGAGCGTATAGAAATCCCTCCGCAGAACCTAGCCCGTAGTTAATAGAAAATGCGGTACCGTTCGCTTTGTAGGTAGAGGATGCGGGTGGATTGTATTTGTTATGTCCGCGCATGCATCAGGCCGACATTTGAAATGGGCGCCCAGAACTTGCTGGACCTGTTACGTTAAAACGTCAGGTTATACATAGATCGAGTGGTCAAGCAGAGTCGATCATTCCGCACCCTGTATCAAGGATAACCCTGAACTGGATTACAGGATGAGCATTCGGGTACGAGGGCACGAAAGGGTGTGCTGACCTTTTGAGGGGGAGTACCAAGGGAAATATTAGCTGAGCACTGGATGTTGAAGAAGTCTAGGATGCACAGTGAGCTATGATTGGTGGCCGCGAAGGGCACTTACTATGAAGAGAAACTGGGTGACCAGCCCGGACGCGAGATCGTCGGTGGTCAGAGGGTGTCTCTTGAGCACGACCTTGTGGACGCCGGCGGAAGCAATGGGGAGCAGAGCGAATAACAATGTCTCGTAAGAGCCTGCTGGTGGGCGAATAGATAGGAGCGCGGTCGTGGCACAAGGAAAAGCGAGCCCTATTGTCCCACCAGGCAGAGGGCAAGTCATGTTTTGCCCGGAGTGAGTTCTGAACAGCTAGAATGGGCCGCTCATCGAAGTTCCTCATGTTGTGACCGTGGGCGTTCACGCCCACACCGAGTTTGACGGCGAGTGGGATCTTATTAAACATCATGAAGCTATGAACAGTTGTAGTAACAGGGCAACTGGGTTGCGGTCACGTGATCACTCCGCATGTAGATGCCTGTTGTAGAGAACATCTCTCCTACCACCGCCATTCCCGAGCACAGCGATACGCTCCGGGCCAGACTAGCCATCTCCAACGGTATGAAACGTGGTCAAACTTCAAACCGTGTACGCTAGAAAGCTGGTACCGTTCAGTATGTCTGAGACTGCTGGGCAGACGTCCACGTCCACGACAGTGGAATGAAACCGCAGCGATCTACAATTATTTGAGTCGTCAAACTGCCCTAGGAGGCCTGCAGTGGTGCCCGGGGAACTGGCAGAATCAAGGCGGGAGGAACGAACCATGTGGTGTCTGGGAAATTTCCATCTTGCTCATCTCAGATATGGTTGGCCGTCTTCATCTCATTGAGTTAGCCCCTTGACGTTGGTCTTTTTGAATCACCCATTGCTGTCGAGGTCGACGGGCACTCAGCACCCAATTTTCAACATTGATCTCTCCCTGGCATGTCAGACGAGCTCAGTGAAATCCTAATCCACGCTTTGTCTAGACGGAGCAAGGTTCGTTGGCTTCTTTGTCCCCTCGATTACCAACTCATAGTCAAACCGCCCACCATCCGAATGTGATAACCGACCAGGAAATCATCGAACGATTGAGAACATCCCCATTGCTAACGCCGCATGACGAATGCTCAGTCTCAATCCTTTGTCCAGACACCGTCGTCCAACGGGTGCACGATCTTTGGGCTCACTGTAACGCGGGCTCTCTCTCGCTAGAAGTGCAGGCATTGCGACTCGTGCGTTCCCACACATCCACCCCTGCGCCCAAGCTCCGCAGATACACTCTCGATCCCCGATCGGTGGCGGGGTACCTGGTCATGAAAAACATCGAGGGGACAGACCCCGACGCAGCTTGTTCGCTCCTCACACCCTTACGGCGCTTCCTGGTCGCATGGACGCTCCGTGGGTACATCGCGCAGCCCCGCCGTGCTTCGCCTGCATACTCGCGGTCTCATGTTCCTGGACCCATGCACGAGACTCCGGGACGCTGCTAAGGATCGGACTCGCTTTTTGGAATCCACGCCTTGCCGGGACCGTTTCCGGCATGCGAGGATCTTATCACGTACTACAACCGCCGCTACAAGGTACCTCGGGCAGCGCTACCAAGATGCCGGGTCGACGGTGACGTTCCGCTTCTGTTCTGTTTTTTAGACAGTGGAAGAAAAGTTTCTCCCTGTCTCATCCCATCAATTATCAGTGCCATATAATCCCACCAATCCCTCGGCGTCAGGTTGTCATCATGTGTCGCTGCATTTATTATACTGATGAACTCGCACCACGCAGGGTAGAACCCTAAGCCGAAGTCGATGAGCCATAACCGACCATCATCACCCAGGATGATGTTGTGTGGACACAGGTTACCATGCGGAAGGTTGTGAGAGCGATACTGGAATTGAAGCCAATCTAGAGGACGTTCAAAGACACTGAATGCTATATGCACCGCGGCCATAGTACGACTCGAATACCAGGAAGGGCATCGGACGAACGGGTTAAATGTTACCAGCCACTAGCCTGCAGTCATGTTCACATTTCACCGTGATGCCACTGCAAGCGAGCTCTATGTCCAATACTCCCTTTCCTTCCACGCTTCCTAGACTATGATAATCCCCTGGTCGTATTCGTCACGTCAAGGGCCATAAAATTGCTCAACGGGATATGAGTGCGTGTTTCATTCCATCTTTTAGCTTATGCGTTCGTCCAAACTTGTTCTATGCCTTCTCTTATAACATACAAGCTGCAAAAAGCCTCTGGGACTACTCAGACTACCGTGTGCCCTTTCAGCCGCTCGCCCTACTACGAGCATTCATACCTACCTCCTGGTGGAATTACAAGCTCTACGCCTACTAGAACCGGCAGCAGAAGCGTAGGAAAGCATTCACCATGCTTGGGTGAGGAACTTACTGGTGTGATGGTGTACAAGGTCTCCAAAACGAAACTTCTTTATCCTGCCGTTTCTATTTGGCAGTCCGACCGTGTACCAATCAATCGAGTATCGAGGCCATGCGCTAGGTTGCCTCAGGCGAGCGATAGAAAAGGTTCCAAAAGCCAGAAGCTGCGACTCGGGTTTGATGTGAGTACCGATCTTGTCTATGTCTAAGCCTGAGTTTCTTAACATCCTTGTAGAAGACAGGGCCAAAGCATCCTCGGTATACGCGATATGAGTGTGTGGCGGAGACACCGACGCGTCATGGGGCGTGGATTCAATAACGAGCTGCTGGGGAGCTAAGTGGATAACACGGGACGCACGTTGGGACTTATATATTCTATCCAGGTGCGAGATCATGGTAGACTGTGACGTTGAACACGTATTGGCGGATGTCACCCACCAAGGGCTGCACGGCCAGGGTCATCCATCTCAGCAATGCAAAGCTGTCAAGCCATGTTCCCTCGATTCTCCTCATCATTTGCAGCCTGTCCGCAGCTACGCTAAACGCATGAAGTATCAACCGGCAAATTCCGTCAAATGATATCATTGGCTTGAAGGCAACCGCAGATCGCTATGCTTTTCGAAATATCGTCACCGTTTCAGTCAGCGACACACCTGATTCTTCACTGACAACGTCATGGCGGTCTTCTGTGTTTAAATCTTTGAGACGCGGTACAATACACAAACTTCCAAGATGGCGCCGTCTTACGACATCCCTAAAACACAAACAGCTGCCATCGTTCCAAAGATTGGCAGCTCTATCGTCATAAGGAAAGATTATCCCGTAAAATCTCCGGAAGAGCTCGCACCCGGAGAATGTCTTATAAAACTCCATTGCACGGGCGTCTGCCACACCGACCTCCACGCCGCCTCTGGCGATTGGCCCATTGAACCAAAACTTCCCCTCGTCTCCGGTCATGAAGGCGTCGGTGAGATTGTCGCGATTGGCAATCGTACGCCTCGCTGCCCCGTCAAGGTCGGCGACCGCGTCGGCGTCAAGTGGCTGGCGGACTCATGTCTTAATTGCGAACACTGCCGGAAGGGCCGAGAGCAAAGTATGTACCCTGAAAGCAGTCCTTAGCCTGCTTGCTCTCATGCTGCGTGACTCGTAGACTGCGACGAGATGAAGATCAGCGGTTTCAACATCGACGGAACCTTTTCCAACTACGTTGTATGTGTCGTCCCCCGTCGCTTGGACGTCTGTCTCACTTATTTTTACTCTTAGGTTTCATATGTGAACCATGTCACTCCCATTCCGGAAGGAATGGATAGCAACTCGGCAGCTCCCATCTTGTGTGCGGTGCGTGTTGTTTTCGTGCATATTCGTTCGTCAGCTCTCATTCGTATTAGGGTCTGACGGTATACCGTGCGTTGAAGTACAGCCAAACGAACCCCGGCGACTGGATTGTTCTGCCAGGCGCTGGCGGCGGCCTGGGTCACCTTGGTAGGTTTAAGCCGAACCTGCAGGAGTCCTTAATTCCGTGACGTCCTCAGCCATCCAATACGCAAAATACATGGGTCGCCGTGTCATCGCCATCGGTATGTCCACTCTTCCTTAAGCATTCAATAATGTCCCGAGTTCTGTTGTTACCATTGACGCGTTTATCCGTAGACACTGGCGCAGGAAAGAAACAACTCTGCCGCCAGCTTGGCGCTGAGATCTGGATCGATTTCAAAGAGTCTAAGGATATCGTCGCAGATATCAAAAAAGTCACTGGCGGCCAGGGCGCCCATTCTTGTATTGTGATAACCGCTGCAGTAGGCCGCTTCTGTCCTACTGTACAACACCAGCATGCTAACAACCTCGCCTCTGTTCAGAGTGCAGCGTACAAGCAGGCGATTGACTACCTCCGAAAGGGAGGCACGCTCATGGCAGTCGGGCTCCCCGGAAAAACGACTTTTGACGCGTCGATCTTCTTCACGGTGTCCAAAGTACGCGCTTTGGAACCTATTATGAACGCTTAGTTCAACGATCTCCTTTGACAGTGCATCAGTATCATAGGCTCCTACGTCAGCAACCGCCAGGATGCAATAGAGGCAGTCCAGATCGCGGCGGAGGGTGGCGCGAAGGTCCAATTTGAGTTGAAGCAGTTGAATGAACTGGAAGCGTATGTTGCCGTACCCTGCCTCGCACGGCTTTGGACTGATGGGCTGTTCCTTGCACAGTGTTTATGAGGTTATGGTACAAAATAAACTGCCTGGGAGGGTCGTTATTGACATGACTTCTTAAACGGTCACAGGAGGAGCGAAAAGTAAGAGTTTGCTTGTATATTATCACAATTTCATTGTCAATCCTTTTCCCTCGGACTCGTGAGCGGAAGTAAATATGCGTCAATTGGGCTGCCAGCGAGCCCGCCCGGTTAACGTTTTTGTGTCGTAAAGAGGTATGGAAACGGTTGGCCAGACTATTCGACCAATTCGCATGTCCCATAGAAATTGTAAGTCATACAGATGGTCCGGGTCCTATCATAGAAGCGGTCTAGTGAACAAGTGAAAGAGGAATTTGTTGCTACGATGTTGAAGAGTTTTGCGGCCTTTGTCCTCACCGCAGGAAAGGGTATTGGGGCCCGAATCATCCTTCACGTTGGGATACAGGAAGGAAATTGGTAGGCCGGCGTTTCGAATGTGTACCGCCAGGTACCATTCTGGTGGAAGACAGTCTGCCTGCTACTTTTCTGAGCGCTACGATATGCTAGATACGGCCAAGTCGAACTCAGCGAACTGTCAATTTTGAGCTCAATATTTACATTTTAGGGAAGGCCTAGGTATGGCGCATATACTGTCGAAATTTTCGAAATTAGGCTTTTGAACGAGGTTGGCTAGTTTCCAGCGAAAACATCACAGGTTGAGATGATATTAGAGAGAAAACGACGCA
Source organism: Lyophyllum decastes (assembly GCA_025854295.1). NCBI lineage: Eukaryota > Fungi > Basidiomycota > Agaricomycetes > Agaricales > Lyophyllaceae > Lyophyllum > Lyophyllum decastes. Next base: position 1,178,486 of record CP107709.1, read on the forward strand.
GTCCAGAACAAGCAGAGAAAAACAACACCATTAGACCAAAACAATCACGTTTCACACTAGTCCAGAAGTAGAAAATAGATAGTTTTGGAAAGAAAATCTCGCTGCTCAGAGCTGTTGGGAGGACGACACAATCGGATAACAGTTTGTAAACAGTTTTATGGTTAGTTTTGATGGTTGCACGTGACGTCGTCGCGTCACTTCGGACGCGACTTGCAGGCAAACCTCACGATGCACTGTCTATAGTGTCAGCTTGCAGGTTTCCTAGACCTTCCGTTAACAAGTGAGTCCTAGGCTTTATTCCTTCCAAATAGTACCACGACTATAGTCAGATTTGACCAGTTATCCATTTCCTTGGATCAGACTGCTCCTTCGGATTCTCCTCTTTCCCTCGGACATCCTGTCCGATCTTCGGTAATACGGTTTCAACGGTACAGACGGCCTTGAACCTTCCAAGAATGCAACTTGCCATTGACTCGTCGTAATCAGAGCAATATTTTTTTCCGCTCCCCGAAAGGTGCGTCATTTCCGCTCCGGTTGCGTCAAGTATCCCTAATTATCAGGCTGCGTAAACCCGAATTTTTCGACAGCATGTGCGCCTTACATGGGCATGTCAATGTAGACCGCCAGTATCCGGACAGCCAGAAAACCAACTCGACACCGCCGACAACGTTGAAGTCAACCGACCAGCTGCCACGATGAACATGCCGATTCCTGAGTCACCAACTGCATTCTTGATGAGATCCCTAACAACGATCGCCAAACTTTCATGTCGTGTTTGACTGTTGCGCGTTTTTTTTACAACGCATAGTCAAGCACGGCTCTTCCGACGAATCTAGCCGAAATCGATGCCGAGGTCTTCACCAAATTCTCATGCAAAGCCCTCACATTGCGCATTACATTCGTGTTTTGATTTTGGAGCCTGATGGGTCGTGGGTGTCCCATGGTCTCGAGGGCAGGAACTAGATAATCGACGAACCACGCAGCATGTCTCGATATGCTCTTGAATCTAAAGGCCTTATCTGTGACTTCCCAGCACTACGAATTGACAGGACAGCTCACCCTATTTACGTGAATGCTTTCTTCGCCTTTTCCAATCCCCAACGCTCATCAAGATCGAGCTTGGATGTGTGGAGGTTCTTGCGTACACGTTCTCTCATTGGAAGCAGTTAAAGAGTTACGCTTGTGTGGACCTGTCTCGACACGAATTTAATTATATTTCCGTAGGATCGCTGCGTGAGCGAGGCGGCTAGCGTACGCTGGGCGTCTGGGTTAGATAGGGCGCTGGACTGGATTGACTGTCACCTGCTACATGTAAGGTCAGCTACTGGAGACTAGGGCCCTCATTACTCTGAGGATAACACACGACAGACGCCCGTGAGTACTATGGGGATTGCACAGCGTAGAATACACGAAAGAAACAAACGACAAGGAAGGAAAAGACAAGTTAATAATAAAGGAACGGCGTAAGGGAGACGGAAAGTAGACAGAACCAATTACAGCTTCTCCTCTAACTTCATATCACTCAACTGAGCTGCAACATACTCGGATCCTGCACTGGCGCTCCCTCACCCGACAGATCCATGCCCATCCCCTGCTGAACCTCCTGCACAATTGGGCCCTGCCCCGTCGTCCCCATGTTTACCGCCGCCAGATTCACTGACCCCATCCTTGACATCTCCGCGCGAACCCCGTCTAGCATCCTCGCCAAGCCCGTCCGCTCCGCAACTAACTTCATTCTCTCCCCCTCGAGCGACCGCCGCTCTTCCTCCAGTACGCCCTCCAGCTCGTCGAACGCCTGCATCTTGAGCTCGAGCTTAGTCAGCGTGAGCTTGATCAGCTGCGCGAGGGACGAGCGGATCTGTACATCCTCGGCGTCGGCGAGGGCCTGTGCAGCCTTAGCGGAGGCTTTGAGAGCGAGGCCGGCGGCACGAGCAACCTTTGAATGAGGGACCGCGGCTACAGGCTTCTGGGCTGCAGAAGAGGGGGCAGGGGTAGCATTCTCGGCCTTGGTGGCGTCTTCCGCCTTGTCTTCGTCCATCTTGTCGTCCTCCTTCTCCTTCTCCTTCTCCTTCTCTGTTTCTCCTTCCGCCTTCTCTGCCTCCCCTTCTTTCTCCTCGCCTTCTGGTATCTTCTCCTCCTTCACCACGCCATCTTTCGTCAGATCGCCAAGCGCAGCTTTCGCCGCCTCAGCCGCCACCCCTGGACCTACCACACCAGCCAAAAACGCCACCACACTCATCACAGGGTTATCCGCTTGCTCAAACGGCATTCTCCCAAACCTGAGCGCGCCCATATGGCCTTCCGAGTTCAAATACGGGTCTTCGATCGGCAGTTCCAAAAACCTCTTGATGCACTGCTGCGCGCTCCTCGTCCCGACATGCTCCTCGATGCGGCTCCAGTCGTCATCGTACATCTCGATCCCCTCCAGCAGCCTCAATGTATCCTCATCGCTCCAGTCACCCGTCCCGCCGAAAGGCGCAGCACCGGAGGCTGCGGTGAGTTTGACGAAGTCACCGGAAAACATAGAGGAGGGGAAGCGCCCGTCGAGGTAGCACGGCGCACAGAGCGTGAATTTTTTGTCCTTGAGGGAGTGGTACCGCACGGAAGTGCAGTCAGCGCCGCAGGTGTCGCAGGTGTATGTCTGGGCGGCGGGGGCGGCAGTGGCGCCGTTGGCGAGGGTGGTGGCGTCGGAGGCGCTGACGGGGCGAGAGGCTTTGGAGGTGGTTTGGTAGATAGAGGAGCGCAGTTCGAGGGAGGCGGGTGTTGCAGTGGGAGCGGGCGCAGCGGTGCCGTTGGTGCCTGTGGCAGCGCTAGCAGCAGCGGGGTGGATGGGGCGGGTACCGGGGTGCAGGGATTGCAAGCCACGAGGGGTGTCGAGGATGACGCGGAAGTGACCTGTGAAGGGGGGCGCGAGGGCCGCAGGGCGCGCCTCGGGGTCAATCTAATGGGTTAACCATGAGTCGGGTTCGGAGTAAACTGTCGGCAAACGGAATACATACCTGGTAGTTGATGAGACCCCATTGTTCGAGGAAAGCATGCACACGCATGATAGCACAGACGTCACCTGCGAGATTTCTACGGCAGGCTGTGACAGTTAGGTACTCCATGGGTCGAAGGCGGTATGTGTTGATCATAAAGTCACGGTAGTCCTTGTATATCGCTGGTGTCTTGCTTCTATTGCGTGAGTTGAAGAACTCGGGCAATGCTCGTTGCTCAACTGGGTGAATCTGGGACATGTCGAACCAGGCAGAGTACGACGGGATAATGACCTCGTGTGTCTGTGCAGCAAGATACTTGCGCGCCTGTTCTTCGAGCCGTTGGCGCGTTGCCTCAAGTTGTGCTGGGTCTTCCTCGTCATTCTCATCACCCGAGTCCGCCTCCTCGTCAGCACCGTCGTTCATCGACACATCTCCGGCGTCATCGTCGTCTCCTTCCTTCAACACCCGAACTCTGCCCCCGTTCTCGGGGCGGGACTGCGGAGTACCCTCAGGAGGCAGGTTGGCGATGTCGGAGGACTGGATGGGCTCGTTCTCGCCGCGCTTTCCAGGGGCATTGTCGGGGTCAACTGGCGATGCGCCTTGGTTCTGCTGCGGGACGGTCAATTTGATGCGTTTGGAGTCGGACGAACCAGGCCCTGGCGACGCGCCACGTTTTGGAGAATCCATCCCAATTTTTGACGCTGTGGTTTGTTGCAAAACGAGGAGTGTTGCCCTGCATGCCCAATTCGAAATAGCTGTAAACAATAGCAAAGACGGTGCCCTGCCACACACGTTTGACGCCACAGACCTCGACCAACAACTTGGGCTTCCTGAACCCTCATGTTCCTCACCAATCCGGTATGAACCGAATCGTTCCATGATGGTGTTTGAGCCTATTCCCGGCGCCTCGACAACTTCAAACCTACGTTTTCCCAGTTCTCAAGCATCAACAAATTTTGCAACAACTCGAAGTACTTTCTCAGTGCGCGGTTTTCTTGTCTCGGCTGGGGTAGACCCCGGTGGCGTACTTTTTCCGAGAAAATTCCTGATCATGCAGGTGACGAACTTCTGATCGCTATCAGCGGTGCATTCATGGTCGCAGGGTACGTGGTGCTTCAATTGTGGAACATGTATTTATAGTGATATCCTCACTGTGCTAGTTCCCAGCGATCGTTTGATCCAACATGACGACTTTTGTCAAAGCAAGCTGCCACTGCAAGCTAAATGTGTTCAACATCGCATTCGCGACCGATTCCCTTCCCATCAGCAACGACCTCTGCCACTGCTCTTCCTGTCGACACAGCACCGGCCAGCTCATGGTCAATCACGTCAAATTCGTCGGCAGCCCGCTCACCACTGTGAATGAGCCCGCGGATTTTTCGGGGCTCACGGCGTACAGGACTTCCGCCTCCGCCGTGCGCTGGTTCTGCCGGTGTTGCTCGGCGCATATTCTTTGGCAGTACACCGACCCGGAGAACTGGTGCGTTGCCGCAGGAGCACTGGAGAGAACAGAGGGCATCGTCAAGTCAGGATATCACATCTGGGTCGCGGACACACTCGACGGCGGCATCGCGGACCATCTCAAAGTCATTGATGGCATCGAGCTCCCAAGATATATCGCGGGCGTCGAAGAAGGCAAGGTCGTGCCCGTGGGATGGCGAGGCTCAGACATATCCGAAGGTGCAGGAATGCAGGAGGAGGACCGCCTTCATGTTCACTGCCACTGCAAATCGGTGTCCTTCTGGATAACGCGACCATCCGCGGCCCCTGTCCAGCCGTCATCGCCATACCCCGATCTTCTCTATGCATATATCTCAACGCCCGCAGACACGCTCGCAAACGCCGCTGACGAGAAGTGGTGGCTCCGCCCCAACGGCGCGGCCCATCCCACGCACTATCTTGCGGGCCACTGTGCTTGCACCTCGTGCCGCCTTACCAGCGGATTCGACATCCAGAGCTGGGCGTTTGTCCCGAGGGCCAACATCTTCGTCCCAAGTTCTAAAGTTTCTTCCGCCCTTGAAGTGGAGGGTTCGATGGTCGAACTCAACCTCCAGAACGAAGCGCTGCGTATTGTGGGCCTCAGGCGGTACAAATCGAGCCCGGGACGAAACAGGGAATTCTGTGGTACCTGCGGTGCGACGGTGTTCTGGTGGGGGGAAGAACGACCTGACCTGGTGGATGTGTCGGTCGGGCTAGTGGATGAGAACCAGGTAGGTGCGAGGGCGGAAGGATGGTTCGAGTGGGAGAAAGGAAGAGTGAGCTTTGAGGAGGATGCAGTGAATAAGACCTTGGTCCAGGGCCTCGTCCAGGGATTGCGGGAATTGCCCACTTAAAGAGGACCGTTACAGCACGATTGTCGTTTTTGGAACGGAACTGATGTGATCGGAGGCTCTGTGTGATGACGAACTCAGGCGAACGTTGCTTCCACTTCAATCTGTTCTTGCCATGTATGTAGGAGCAACTCGTGCAGTAGGCAAACCGCCGTGAAACTCTCGTTTAAGCTCACCCATCACTGATTGTTTTTGTCAGACCTCTTGCTTGCTCAACGCATCAGACTTGCAGCTTGCACTCCGATCACTGCGGTACTTGATTTGACCCACTAACGCTGCTCAGGTAATCGCGTTCGTTCTTCCCCCAGGCTTGAGGTTGGCGTTCGGAGAAAAAGGGCCTTCATGCCTTTTCTTTCCCCAAGTGCAGCTGCACTCGTAGATGAATGATGCGTCTCGCTCAGCAAATTAGCAATTTCTATTGCTGTATTGCGTGAATACGACCCTGCAGTCTCGCAATACATACTAGGCTCCATGTACTCGAATCGGTGCGTATATTTGCTTCTCGAATTGACATTGGCCGCTAATTTGGCGCATCGTAGCATCGATCCCGAGACACGGCACCCTGATCCTCAGTAGCTTCGCAACGTCGCCAGCTGGCCTTCACGACGCCCAACGGTGGCTTAGGTGCACCAGCCCAGCACATGAAAGTTTTGTTTGAATAAAAGTCCAAGTACTTGACTGGGGATAAGGCCGGAAAAATATCGGCGGAGGTTGCCGTTGATGCTGAGGAATGCAAGCACAAAAGGCTCACATCAATGTGAAGAAATTCGTCAGCTGCTGTGTACTGGAGAAGCTAGATTAGTTACTGGGCATGATCGGTTCCTGCTCAACGCTATTATATATTTCTTGCCCGCGAGACCAAACCTCGGTCTACGGGTCGGCCTAGGGTGTCTTGCGCCCGCACTTCTGACCTTCTAGCTTATTGGCAAAACAAAACAACCTCCGAAACCAGCATACACTTATCGAACAAGTCACACGGAAGCGCAACGGTCACCCTTTTTCGGAAAGGAACGAATGTGATCGGGTGATTGGAGGCTTTGTGATGACTAGGCAATTAAGCAGTGGTAAGAGGCTGTACAACTCATTACAATATTAGGTGAATCGTCAACTCACCCGCCCTTAATTTTTTGTCAGCTGTTTATGCCTGCTCAACGCATCAAACCTCCACTCCGATCACTGCGGTGTCCACTGCCCGTTCTCAGGTAACCGCGGCCCTTTTACTCCCAAGGTCAGAGGTCGGCATTTCAAGCAAAAGGGCTTTCGGACCTTTTCATACCTCAAACGCAGCTATACCAGATGAATAATGCGCCTCGCGCATCGAACTAGCAATTGCTATCAGTCAATTATGTGAATACGACACTACATTTCGTAGCGTATAGACTCTACGTACTTGATTAGTTCGGTACGTATATCTGCTTCGCGAGGCTCAACAATAAGTGCTGACTCCTCGCACCATAGAATAGATCCCGAGCCAGGGCACCCTGATCCTTTGCACCCTCGTAACGTCCCTAGCCGGCCTTCACGGCTCCTAATGGTAGCGTCGGGTCGCCCAGCCCAGTGTGTGAAAGTCTTGTTCGAATGAAACGTCCATTTGACTGAGTTCAGACCGGAGAAATATCGGTCGAGGAACCGTGGCTGACGATGCCTAACAGAAATGACCACGACACCCGCAAGCTGAGGAATGCAGACGCAAAAGGCTCACCAGGGCTACTAGTACTTGCTATCATTGTGATCGGCCATCTTACAATGGAGAGTCGTCTGGGCTACTGGCTGTGCCTGCTACAGACAAATCGATTTTCGAGTACTTTATAAAGCAGTGTGAGGTGAGTTCATTTCTTGCATTCCCCTCGAATACGCCATGATTTCACTTTCTCATGCATTTGTCCTGTTGGCTGCTCTGGTCAGCCAGACTCGAGCAGCCTGCACAACTCCAACCGTTCGCGTTTCGTGGTGAGAACATTTTGACCTTTGCTACCGTGACCGCGAGTTCCGACGTTGGTTGCAAATTCATAGGACCACTTTGACCGCAGCACAGAAACAAGCGTATTTCGACGCTGATCTCTGCCTCATGAATGCACCTGGTCAACTCAGATCTGTTATTCCAGGCGTCGTAAGCCGCTACGATGATCTGGTACTGCGTATCTCGCCGCGACTCGCCTTTCATTCGTGCTAATTTTGTGAATATTATTTAGATTGCAGTCCATCAGCAACAAGGCAATGTGCTTGCTGGAACAGATGTGAGCGACGTTCTTTGTCGATTCGGCGCAGGTCATACTCACTCTTCATCTAGACCTGGCACGTTACTGGACAGTAAGGCCCTATATATTTAAACGCGACGTCGCCTAGCTGCTCACGAATTATGACACCAAGGTTTCTGTCTGTCCACCGGTATTTTGTGCATGCGTGCGTGCACTTTCTAACGATGTCTATCGTTAACTGTGGTTAATCTGAACTTGGAATTGCAGGCACGAGGTGCTCCTCCGCACTGAATGTGGCTACACGGGCCCTATACCATACTGGGACGAAGTCGTTGACGCCGGTGCATTCTCCACCTCGTCCGTCGTTGCAGACTTTGGAGGCGTCGGAGATGCGAGTGGTAACATTGTAATTCTACCACTTAACTCTTCAAACAGATATTGACTGGTTCCACCTCTCAGGTTTCTGGGCCGTTTGCAAACCACGTTTGTCATCTCGGTCCACAAGGGACGGCCACGAACCACATCCTTCAGCGGGCTATCAATGAAGGGGAGGCCAGCAGATGCTCAGCATTCAATTTGAATACAGCTTTAAGCAAGACAGCGTTTAACGGATTCCAGGGCTGGATTTACGATACAATTCATCGTGGAGGACACGCAGGAATTGGTCTCGACGTGTGTGGATTTACCAGATTATTGTCACCAAAATGGCTAACGGGAATTTTCGTTGTAGATGTTTGATTTAATGACCTCTCCAAATGACCCCCTCTTCTTCTTGGTCCGTAACATTCTATTGTGACTTCTCACTGTTTGCTAATCTTCACGATATCTACAGCACCATGCTTACCTCGACAAGATATGGGCGGGCTGGCAGGCGGTAGACCCCGCCGCACGCACCTACGATCTTCGCAATGCCGGATACGAGACTCAAGCCGTGCCTCCTGGCGGACTCGTCGTGCGTTGTCCAATGTGATGGCCTGAATTAAAGAATGACCGTATTTACTTCAGCCGACTAACAATGGGACCGTACTCTGGATCTACGGTATCCTTCCGAACTCGACCGTTGCAGAGGTGGCCGACACCCAGGTTGGTTTTAAAATTTAGAGGTGCTTCTGATGTGAAGTTAACATGGTGGTCTATAGGCCGGTTATCTGTGCTACACATACCAGTAGCGGCAGAGCATGTAGACGATACAACTCCTAGTATAAGCGGTGACCAGTTGAAAAGTCATCAATACGAAGCTTCCTCAGTCTCCTTTCATACTTCATTCTCAGCAACGGAAATATAGCCTTGGCAATTGTTACTATGCTCATTTTCGAGTGGAGGTGGTCATCAACTTCAGGCGAAAACTCTGGTACTGTCTACGGGCACGCTAGATTCGTGACCAGCTGCCTCCGCCAAATATCCAGGCGAGCGCTTTGTCTCAACAGTCAGTCGTTGTGTGCCAGGAGGCAGTAATTTTCGTGCCTTGCCCATTGTCATTTCTTACTTGCAAGACCAAACCTCGAACTGCTGGGCGATGTCGAGTGTCTTGCGCGTTACCTCTGGCCGCCTTACTGATCGAGCGACTTGCGAAACCCAGAAGAGCACACGAGCGGGGCACACGGAAACAACGTCTGAACGGACTGGATTAATCACGCCTTTCCCCTTGTCCTCCTCGTAAACTTTAATGGAACGTCCGACACTCCCAACGTCAAAACCAATCTCGCATCCAACACCCGGTCGCGCCATTCTTCCTTCGTCTCGCCCTCCTTCAGCATCGGTTCGACTTTCCAATCCCGGAGCAACACGGTGAGGAAGGCGACGGCCTCGGTGGTGGCGAACTTTCTGCCAATACAGGCTCGGGGGCCGATGCTGAAAGCGGAGAAGGCTTCCGACTCATTCGCGACACCGTACCAGCGTGAGGGCTTGTATTTCTCGGGCTCATCGAAGTAACGAGGGTTATATTCTATAGCAGGAGGAGGTATCGTGAGGACCTCGGCATTGAATCATAACAAGTATTAAAGACTTACGGACGCCGACCATATCCACCATGATCTATAGGAAAGATCAACGAATATACTAGTAGGCACAAAAAGGATCACTGACCTGGACACCCTTAGGGACTGGGAAGGGAGTGGTCCCTTCTTGACCTGGCGGGTTGGGAATTTGCAGGACGGTGTCTTCTGTGGCTTCACGTATCAAGATATGTCCAGCGGCTATAGTTCACGAAGCTGTGAGTTTCAAAATCTCACAAGGCAGTCCTATTACATACGAAACATTCTCAGCGCCTCATAAAAGACGGCAAGGACTTTGTCGAGTTGAGCATAATCTTCGAACATCTATGCTGCCTTAGTGCATAGGAAAACGCGAGAATTAAAAAGTTTACAGGATCGCGATCCCATCCAACAACCGAGGTGATTTGTTCGAGAACCTCCTGCTGGATTTCGGGGTATAAGCCAAGGAAGCCCAGAGTAGCGGCGAGGGTGTGGGCGGTGGTTTCTGTGGACAAACATCAGATATGCTGAGGATGAATTTATAATATCCCATACCATGTCCTGCAAAAAGCATGATAAAAACATTTCCGATCTGGGGTACAAGTCAATATGCAGCTTTTGAAGTACAGTTGTCATTTACTAGCTCCTGGTCATCAAGCTGAAATTTGGTAGTCTCGTCCTCATTCGCTTTGACCAGCATAGTGAAAGCATCGTTCTTGGCGGGCTCATTCGATTCGTGGCCAGATATTTCGGCCTTGCGGTTGGCCACTTGGCCTCGCATGAATTCCAGCAGCTGATCATGCGCCTGGCGAACCTCCTTAAATCTGAGCAAGGACGAAGTTCAGTCTTGCTCGAGATATTCCTGTTGGAAAACTAGCAATTACTTGCGGAAGGGCAAAGCTAATAACCATTTTGGGGCGGCAATAACCAGCATGTGCGAGTCGGCGACAATGCGGAGAGCTTCCTGTACGGACATGCTTCCGTCGGGTGCTCTGGGAGGCGCCGTCCAGTTAAAGGAGAAACCAAACCCGCATTTACCGATGATCAAAAGTGCCAGCTATTGGTAGATGCTCAGAGCAGGCCAACTAATCGGTGTCGATCAACAAACCTTGAAGGTCAGTCTCTGGATAACGGGCACATCTATCGATTCCTCCTTACTCCAGCCTTCCGCAGAAATCATCTCGCGGTACGTCTCCAGAGTTTCGGTCCACACCATTTGGTACCTGACCAATGGTAGGTAAACGAGAAATGTAATGTGTTGGTTGCACTCACAGGTTGTTGTTGAAAGCAGGGCCCATGATACGGCGGTGCTTTCTCCACATGTCACCATCTGCAGCAATGAGATTCATGCCCCACAAGCTGTATTTTGAGTTTCAGAAGGACCTCACTGAACCATTGGGGAGGTCACCGACAGTAAGGCCCGGCTGGCCGTTTCGGGCTTGATAAAACTGGACTTGTGGCCGCCTGCCGCAACCTGGCGTGCTACGTCCAAATTTGAAGTGTAGATACCCGGAACGCCTGAGATGAAGGGGACGATGGATACATTTTCACTCTGATAACTCTTATAGACTTCAATCGGCAGGTCGATTAGCAGGGACGCTAGGAAGCCGCAACGAATGGCACCTACAAGTCGATCGCCATAACCAAGGAAATCGAAGTCCTGGGTTCCACCAGCTAGTTGGCAATATAGCACCCGGTGGCGCCAAAGGCTGGAACGGAACACGCATTCCTGGCAAATTGTTCACAGCCTAAACATAAAGCGCCCCGCGTTAATTTTTGCAAGTAGATACAGAGAGCAACAGGGAAAGTACTCTTATGCCATGAATTAGATTAAACACCCGTGACGCAATAAACACAGCGAGAACTGCAGAAAACCAGCTTATATCATGACCCATAAACCGGATATGCAGCGAAAAAGTGGAATAGACTGATGAAAGATAGTCGAAGAGTCCCTGAGCCATGCCGCTTACGCCAGTTAAGACTCAAGTGGAGGATGGGAGAGAGATGTCGGCCAGCCTTTGGTGGATACAAAAATAGGATGTTGGTGACGCGAAAGGCACAGTCAGCGGGCCGATGACCGGCCATCTCGGGGAACAATGCACAACATGGTCGGCATCTCGGCTAGGACATCCTTGGTTGCCCTGTCTCGAAACCCTCTGCTAGAACTGCCGTCAGTGGTCGAGGTCGGGAGGGCGGATAAAGACAAGCAAGCTGACGCCCTTCCCAGTACATGGAAATACGTGTCTCTGAGATCTCCGAGAACACCAAAACGAGGGCCGATGATTCCGTGGCTGCCCTCTCATGATCAGTTCTCTCGTCATGCTATGACTCAAAAAAGGTACTCACCAGCTTGACGAAGGTGTACCGCTGAGCGGAGATACACTGGTCATAGATAGGATGGTAACGCGTTGGAGCATATGGGTGTCCGGGAACAAGAGAACAGCAAAATGGGAGCGAAGGCAACATCAGGTACTGAGACATCCACACAACTAGCTGTTCAACTAAAGAGTGAATACATTTGTGCAGAACCATTCAACTTCACCGTGCTTCCCCATGCGTCGTATTCTTCTGACGAGCTACTTATTCGTTTAGGAGACTAAACATGTGTTCCCAGGTACCAGAATGTCATGGAATGTGGAAGGGCGCCGGGTACGGGCGCGCCTACACTTAGCAATCATGCGTCAAACGGGACAAATGAATCTTCGTTGCAGGGGAAAGAGTGAGCTATGTAAAGGGAAACGAAAGTATAACTGACCTTCGTTGCAGGGGGAAAGAGTGAAGATGCAACGACGGCGGGAGGTGGTTGATATAGTAAGAGTACGGGTAGAGAACACGTAAGGGATGCCCGTCAAGAGTGTAATAGATGTCGGGACAAAGGGTAAAGGAAGGATGTGCACCGCGGTTGTCCTACGTCATTCTGTTAAGTCCTCGGTGTGCGGTAAGTCATAGGGGGGCAGGCTTACAGAATGGCACTATCAAACTCTTCAACGGACTTACTTGATGGGTCGCGTCCCTCAGCCATGCTTGTCCTACAAAAATGTCGCTCTTTTCAATTGAAATTCGAAAATCATCGGAAGGTTCGCTCACAGAGGCTTACAGGTGCCCTTTCTCTGACGTTTGACGAACTTGGTGGCATCGGCAATCCTTTCTTCCATAAACGGAATATGTTGACTGTAAACATCCGAACCCATTACATTGGACGGTCGGTAACCGGTAAGGCGTGGCCTGTTATTGTCTCGTTGGCTTAAAGCATTCGTTCCCTGCGACCTGGCAATGTCAAGTCTCCCTGGCTTCTACAAACGGGACACGGTATTGGTGTCAAAGAAGGCTGTCACATTGTCTTCAATTGGAGAACAATGTGTTCGCTCTTTCTCTTTGACATCGTGGAACCTTCCCGTAGCGCAACATGTTCACTGCAGGGCTACTTATCGTTTGGAATCCACTTCACCTGGCTGGCGACACACGTTTCAATGCCTGCGAAATTTGGGAAATCGTCCCTGCCCGAGGCACGGTCTCCGCCTCCGCTATACCTCCCCCCACTTGAGCATACAAGGGATCGCATACTCTCAGACCTGATCGTTTGTATCGGAATACGTAATATATAGGGCCTTATATGCGTCAATATGCGACATGTCGCAGCATGGGTTCAAGCTCGCGCTCTCACACCACAATACACACAAATCGAATGCCGCTAATTCCGGTGTACCTAGCTCGGCGTCTATCAGGTTTTTGCACGCCTAACTGTCTCTAAGTCCCTGTTTCGCTCTTCTTTGCGTCTCATTCAATGGTTCTTGCAGTTTGTTGGCACCCATAACAGTGCGCCAGGTTCTCTCACGTAAGTTTCTTTTTTTCGACCAGACTTTTTGAACTCTAACTATAACAGTAGACAGACCCCTCAATGGAAACCTAAAGCGCTGTTAACCATGACCGATTCTAACCCGTTCCGGATCCTCGGATGTAGACTTGGACTTCCTTCAAAGGTTGATGTTGATAGGAGTGCAGCCAAGAACGAGGAGACCGCTCTGTCGTGTCCACGACAATGTAAGCACATGCTAAGGATAATGAACGCAAAGATCGACTCACAAAGTTATTGCCAGTGCAGCAGACGGGCTGGGCGGTGCTATATTTTTCATACATTAGGATTTTTGAGGTGATCGAGTTGTCAGATATTACCAAGAGTTGCCTCCGATGCCGATGATGGAAAGCGGGCTGCAGCCGACTGAACAAGAGAGCCATTAGCATATGTATGTGAGGGTCTGTTTCTAAGAATTATGCTCACGGCCAACTTGTCCAGTGACGCCACCGAGAAGGACACCAAGGAGACCGGCGAGGGTGCCGGTAATGGGGTCGCTGACCTGTGAAAAGAAGCTTGAGCTATTGGCACGTCCCGTATCCTCAAGCAAGGTCTTACCGCCTGAACGGAGTTGCAGCACTGGATGGACCCAGTGGTGCACTCGTCGCGGGCAGTAATGGCGGACGCACTGGCGGACGCGCAGAGGGTGAGGACGAGGAACAAGAAGAAGGCGGAGACGCGAGAAAACATTATGAGCCGGTGAGTAGCTGAGGTGGTAGTGGAACTGAGGGTTCAACTGAGGGTTCTCTGGCTTTAGATGGCTTTCTTATATCTGTCCGACGTCCAGTCTGAGCTCCGTCCCCGAATTCCATGTTGCTTTACATTTACCCCGGATCCTGGTTCGGACGCATTACCATCCCTCTGCAGGTACGGCGGTTGTCACAGAATGACATTGTAGAAGTTTTATTTTCTAGGGTTGTTTTTTGTGTAGGCCTGACGTGAGTGAAAATTTTCGGAGTGTCAGTCGATTGAATCCTGTAAACAGAGAAATGAATCGCCCTTTCTCCGAACCTGACATGGATGGGTTTAGTGGCGTTTCGGCGTGGATTCTTGGTCTTCTCCTGGCCTCGTTTGTCGCACGTTTACACTATCGTGGATTCAACCCGCCTCCGACAAAGGATGAAAATTTTCGGTCGCTCTTTCTCCATTATCCCCCTCCATTAGCCTTTTCAGTTGTTGTTCCGCATGTCAACACACACCAGGCAGCGCCACAAAGCCAAGACTGAGTCCGTTAAGTCTTCCTCGGCGATTTCCGCCTGTCTTTCTCGATGCCACGCATAGTGGCCTGGTCGAACACTAAAGTAATTAAGAGGCAACATTTTTCGATGGAACATCCACGATATGCAGTTAGTGTTTAGACTCATTTTTTTGGACTTCTTTTCATCTAAGTTTTATAGCTTGGTCCCGTCAACTACAATTCTACCCGATGTTCACAATTATCAAACCAATTTGAACCAGGGACTCCTTCAAAGATTAAGGTTGGTGGGAAAACCGCCAACGACAAGGAGGCCATTGCTCTGTCGAGTAGTGTGTGAGCGTACATCGATATGTTAGTGAAAAATACTTACGAAACTGTTACCGGTGCAGCAAGCCGGCTGGGCAATGCTGGTTACAGCTTAGTTATGATAGAGAAATCAAGCATCTAAAGATTTACCAGGAGTTTCCTCCAGCGCCAATAACGGTGATGGGGTTGCAGGTCACTATGTGACCACATGTGAGCACATCCCACCTCAATCAGTGTACTGCTACTTACAGCCAACTCGGCCAGTGATAGGCCCAAGAACGATACCAAGGAGACCCGTAAGGAGACTGGTAAGAGGGCTGCTTGCCTGTTGATCGGGACTACTTTAGTCATACACCCAGACTTCTCCTGCTAGTAAACAGCGTACACTCTGAAGACTATTGCAGCAATTAACCGTGCTGGTGTTGCACTGGCTGACGCACAAAGTGCGAAGAGACAGAGGGCGGAGACGCGAGCAAACATTGTAAATAGTGAGCAAATTTGAGTAGTGGAACTAGGTGTTCAACTGATAAATCCTCGAGTCGCAATCGACTAGTTACACCACTTCGTTACCTCCGCCAAAAAAAAAATTTTCATGAACCATTTGGAAGTCCAGTTAAGATTCTGAGTGTAGCGGACCATCTGCCTACAGGCACAGAAATGTCATGGAATGACACTATGGGCATTCAGGTGTGAGTTTTGGTCAGCCCTGCTCCTTGTGATCGAATCGCCATTCCGCTGAATTGTCTAGAAAAGCTGGGTATCACTCTTCTTCTGTAATTGGTATGTGAATCATTCTTTCGGAGTACCTGCTTATAATCATATGTACACTTCTACTGCGTAACCCTTGCGCACCACAGGCTGAAAAGATGACATTTGAGCAGATAAGCAACTGTCCGTGTTTCCCCCTTACCCCTACTTGGAGCTTCGCCCACACCCGTGCAAGTTGAGGTCAAGCTTGTTTGGAAACACGATTGTTCCAGAGTTTATTTCAGAGTCGGCATCCCGGAGTACCGCCTTCTTTACACCATGTAACCCATCTAGGCCGCTACATGCGAAGTATGTGCAGGTAAAACCAATTTCGCGGACTCAAGCCTCAGCTTCGCTTCATCAGACACGGAGAGACCGCGCATGGATCAGGGTACGTACGGTGCGCCTCGAAACAGCTGCTTTGGGCCGTTTTTGAGATTAGTCCTCGTTTCGCGGATTCTTCAGATTCGTCGGGTCCAGGGCTTCTCCAGTATTTTTCTCAACTTTTTGACAATTCCAACTCAAACAGAAGTATGAACAACAGAATTTCCTCAAACCAAATCACGCCACTACAGGGGACCGAGGAAATCTAGAACGAGGTGTGCCACATGTCCAATTATTCTACCTTATGGTCACTTCAAAGGTTGACGTTGATGGGAATGCAGGCAAGAGCAATCAATCCGTTCAGTCGAGCGATCCTTGAGTGCACGTTTGCGTGATCAAGCACGGCATGCACTCAGGAAGTTGGTGCCAGCGCGGCAGACTGGTTGTTGAGTGCTATTTCGCGTATCAATTGCATCAACATATGCCACTGGGTAAATGGGTTACCAGTAGTCGCCTTCGACGCCGATAATGCTGAGCGGGCTACAGGTTGCTGGACGAAAGGTTTCTAGTGTGCCTTCATACGCCAGTGTATAAATGCTTGAGCCGTCAGGTGCTGGCATTCCGCATTAACAGCATGCCCTCCATCCAAAGCTCGTCAAGTAGACATGTCAGTATGACCCCAAGGCTCGTGTGAGGCACCCCTGACCTAGGAGAATACAGACAATATCGTCCTTAGCCCCCAGCGACCTACTGACGATGTTAATCGACGGATATGGAGACAGAGCTGCACCGCAGTGGACAATTCCATTGAAGGACTGTATAAGTCCCGGTGATCTCGAAGCTCCTTCGATGCCGGACAGAGGTCTTCTGTCGCGCCGCAAACCCAAGCGCAGGTTCCTTGTGTCAGGAGCCAGCAAACGTGGTCTTCCTTTGACCCAGCGCGAAGAGCTGGGATTCTTTGGGCTGAGGCAGGGAAGAGTCAGGTCCTCAGAAACCGGACTTTGACTGGGGCTACATTTGAGTTGCAATGACTTAGCTGACAAGTCTTGACAGCCGTCCTGAAGACGGCTTGTTCTCGCGGCAGGTTCGCCAAGTGTCCTGTTGAAAAATTTTGGCTTTATCTTCTAGCAATTGATTTCACGGCGTCCCGATTTCTAGGTCCATCAGATACACGGATCAGACGTACCTGGTCATTGGTGTTCGTGGGTATGACATGTTCGGTTCCACCCCAGAGCCGCGGTGCCCTGAATTGTGTGGACATCGTTTCCCAAAATTGATCCATACAGGCCGTCACACCCGCAATGCACTGCCGATTGCTCTCCATGATATTCACCGCCAGTGCATTGACGAATCGCTCGTTCAGCACGGTCCAAGCTAGTATCGTCAAGGGGAGTGGAGGGCTCACCCAGTTTGAGCAGCAGGTGGCGAGTTGGGGTCATGCGCACTTAAGCTCTGCGATAGAGGCTGCATGGTTTGCAAGGCAGATCAAGGAACGAGGTGGGAGAAAATTGAACGAGTTAATGGTGCTGGTATCCGTGGTACCACGACTGCAGGAGGATCCTGAATTCGTTGCCCGGGAGTGTGGCTACCGAGGAGGCGTCAAATTTTTACTGAACGATTTTAGGCTCGCAACAGCCCGAAAGCCCCCCCCCAGTATCGGTTCTATTGAGGATACATCGTGATTTCCTAGACTCCCATTCTGTATATAGTCGCCTGCGGCTGCATATACCTACCAGTTTTTGACGTACCGCCGTATTATAATAGCGGCGGTTGAATCTGCCCCCGCACTCCAAAGGCTTCGGGGGATGGACCACTGGCTTTAGAGAAAAAAATCTTGAGGACATCGATAGATGCAAGTTCCAGTGACGGTTTCTGAAGTGCCAGCATTCAAGCGGCGTTCTGGTCATCAGGCTATGACTGGGAGTGACTTAGCAGGTTTTCCTGCTAGAAATCGTCGGAGCATGTACAGGAATCAGTGCATCGTATGGCGAAAGGTTTCGCGCGATGATGAACAGATGGAGAACACAAGTGGCGTCTCGAATTCACGGACTCGGAAACTAGTGACAGTCGTGACGTGACATTTCAATTTAACTCCGCGCTCATACTCTTTCCTGCAAGTTCAACGAAATCCAAAAAACAAACACCCTCCCCGCACAGCAATAGAGGTATCACCGTACGCTATAACGGATATTCATGTGTAAGCTCTTCTCTCCTTCGTTTTATGCCCTTCCCACGCAATATAATCTACGGAAGTGACAGGATGGTATGTTATTTGTGGGCGGCTGGCAGAGTGTGATGGCTTTCGCAAAGTTCCCTTCGGATTCAAACCAGTGCTACCCCCACCATAGATGACTAACTACGTGGCTTACGGCACGGACCAAGGTCTCAGGTGCCTCGACGCAGTGGATTTTCTCAACCACTTATCATTCCAACCTGAAGCTAGACACAACGACTAGATATCATCAAATTTCCAAACTTCGCCACCGAGAAACCAGAACCGAGTTGCCATATGTCATGTTCCTTGCTCGACAATTGCCTAAAGGTTGATGTTGATGGGCGTGCAGCCAAGAACAATGAGACCGTTCTTTTGAGCAGTCTGTAAGTATGTATTTGCGTCATCGAGCGTTGAATGTACTCACGAAGCTGTTGCCGGTGCAGCAGACCGGTTGTTGAGTGCTG
The DNA here is from genome assembly GCA_025854295.1 of Lyophyllum decastes. Taxonomy (NCBI): domain Eukaryota; kingdom Fungi; phylum Basidiomycota; class Agaricomycetes; order Agaricales; family Lyophyllaceae; genus Lyophyllum; species Lyophyllum decastes. The sequence goes on from CP107709.1 coordinate 1,197,072, forward strand.
TTTCGCGCGTCAGTTGCGTGAATAAATGTTCAGGTTGAATTGCATTACCAGGAATTTCCTCCGGCACCAATGACGGTGATGGGGCTGCAGGTCACTGGATGGAACGCGTTAACACACGGCTGTTTGGTGAGCCTCTAGTACTTACAGCCAACTTGGCCAGTAATCGGCCCAAGAACAATGCCGAGGAGGCCAGCAAGGAGACCAACAACTGGGTTGCTCGCCTGCCAATCGACAACAAGTGAGTTCTCGCTATAATTGTTGTCTATCGGTCAGAACTTACAGACTGGACGCTGTTGCAGCATTGGATGCTACCAGTGTTGCACTGGGAGACGGGATCGGTGCGGGGGAGAACACTGGCCGACGCGCAAAGGGCGACGAAGAAGAACACGAAGAAGGTAGAGACACGAGCGAACATTGTGAACTGTGAGTGACTTGGAGAGTTAGTAGAACTGGTTGTTCAACTGAAGGATCTCAGTCTCTTCTCAGGCCTTTTATACCTTTCGCTCGACATTTGAGCTCCGAGCCGGATGGCGTTGACGGCATTTTTTCTTGAGAAACTGTTTACACAATGACGCGCCATGTCAGATCATAAATGTGACATCGTGTATTTCAAGGCGCGAACCTTCATTTCGGCCGTATTCTGGACATATCAAAGAAGGAGATGCTAGCTGGCTAATCTGGGGATGCAATGCCGGAGACTTGTTCCAGACCAAGCCCAATGCGCTCGACAGGATCGCTCTAGCTCCTAACCGACGAGACGGTGATGACGTTAGAGTGTGAGGATTCATTACGACACGTCCCCGCTGGTCATCCCTCACCCACAATCTCCCTGAAGGTCGCCCTTTCGTGCTCTTACCCTGCTCATACGTTCTAGGGCCTATCTAGCATATGTATGGGTCTTCATTCGCACTACAAATCCAGGTCAAGCGTTGTCAGGTAGGGAACATATATATGTCTTTACTACCTCAACGCTAAGCCTTTGGGAAAGGTCTGGCACAAGTTTAACTGAGGAAGAGCGGATATAATCTCTGATTTTCAGGTAAGAACTGCTGTGTAGCTGTCAGGTGTCGCGATGAACAAGGTGCCGGTACTTTTTGACAGAACGGCGCAGATCGTCCGAATGTCAGGTGAATCAACACATCTTTTTGCGATCCCTTGTTCTCGCACCAGCTTTGGTTCGACGAGTGTTATTCTTGAAAAAAACATATCGCGGCATGTACACCACACGCTCTTTGATTTTCATAACCAAATTCACGCTTTCGATCTCACGGGGATCGATATTGCCGTAGCGGATCAGACATCATGTACCCACCGCCCTTCGAGGACCTGACATATTCGATGTTCGCTTCCCCCCAGAAGCCGCCATGCCCTGAATTGAGAACGCATGGCGTCCTAAAAACAGGTCGTTCGGTCTGAGTCCGACGTGAATTTCCATTGCTTTGCCCTGCAACATACCTCTACCTCATTCAGATTGCAGCATAAGTTAACCCCAGGATATACTAGCCCTATTCCCTGGCCCAAGTAGCCGGCGGCACAGTTATACGCGTTTGGCGACGCGGCAATAACGCATGCAGGCGTCTTCGATTGGTGGGATGCACACGGCTGTCAGGCGGTTAAGGCGGACAAGAAACTCCGAGTAAGCAAATTCCTCAACCAGTAGAAAACAAAGCCGTACCTCAGGAGTCTAGAGCGGTCCAATTTGCGGTCACCGGGGATGCAGCAAGGGCAGGCCTGAGGTGTTAATTTTGTCGGTCTTCCATTCCGTGGCACTCTCGTGAATGATGGGACCCCCGTAAGGTCGGCATTGAATCCTGAAGGTATTCATTGTCAGGGTTTCCATACTGCGAACGGTGGTCTGCGGACGCATAGGTGGAGTTACTACTACGTCGGTGGCGGCGCCGTGAGGAATGTTGTATGTGCACCCCACGCTTCTAACGTAGGCTGATTGGCTCGAGGCGGAAGCCACAAGAGAGATCTCGGAGACATCGATTATTTGAACGTGTTCAGATCCAAAGATACTGATATCAAGATCATCGATCATCATGGGTACAGGGTTTCGAAAATGAGGGAATGTATTGTATCGTCCGTTGAGTACCCTACAGAAGCAGATGCAAATGAGAACAACGTATGTAACTGTCCATCCATAACGCCACCATTCAGAATCAACAAGGTTGTCGTCTGGCAAGTCCGTAGAGGTACAGTAATTTTTGTTCAGTCCGTGGTCCAAAGATATTATCCGAGGGAAAGATCCCAGGTTGTGTTTTACTCCACGGTGACAGATTTGGCCCTGGAGAAGACAGGGAAGAGTGGATCAACAGTCAACGGGTGTCAAACACTGTGATATCGGGATACTCCGATGTCGAAAAAAAAAGATACTCACAAGTTCCTTGGGAAGTCAACATCACAGCCATTCTTCACCGCCAAGTGATAACTGAGCAGCTGGAGAGGAATAATATTCAAAAGTCCTTGAAGACAGTCGATGGTCTTGGGCACACGGATGGTCTTAGCTCCAGCAGGAATGCCGTCATCACCCTCATTGCACAGCACGATGGGCTGGGCCTTTCGGGCCGTGATTTGTGCGAAGGCGGATTGAACCTTGGGGTAAAGGGAGTCCTGCGTCATGATGATAATGACGGGCATGTTCTCGTCGATCAACGCGAGGGGGCCATGCTTCAGTTCTCCAGCAAGGATACCTTTATCACAAGGGTTAGTCTACAGGCAGTCTGGTCTTCGAGCCGTTACGCACCTTCGGAATGCATGTAACTAATTTCCTTGATCTTCAATGCGCCCTCGAGGCATGTAGCATGTCTAGGCGGCAGATCGAATCGTCAGTCTGGCAGGCGAGCTGCGTCGGTGGATTTCACGCACTGGTAGCCTCTGCCCATAAGCAACAGACTTTTGTTCGCGGAGACGGTGGTGGCAAGTTGTTGAAGCGCCTTATCCAGTTCAAGGACTTTCTTGATCTGGCCGGGAAGAGCGTGGAGGCCGTCGATAATCTGGTTGCGTCGCTCGGTGAAGGAGATGCGGTCTTCCGAGAGTTGGAGGGCAATCATCAAGAGTGCAACATATTGGGAGGTATATGCCTAGCAAAGGAAACTAGTCAGAACAAGAATGGGACAAGAGGACGATAACTAACCTTGGTAGAGGCTACGCCAACCTCGGGACCGGCGTTGATGTGTACACCACAGTGCGTCTCACGCGACAAGGTCGATCCCACGGTGTTGACAACACCAACGCAGAGAGCGCCCCTCTCCATACAATACCTCAGGGCCAAGATCGTATCAGCGGTTTCACCGCTCTGGCTGAGGAATACACAGACATCATCTCTGAAGATTGGTGTTTTGCGATCCAAAAAGTCGCTCGCCAGCTCGACGCTGACGGGGATTTCCGTGAGCTCCTCGAAGATTGCACGAGTGGCTAAGCAGGAGTGGTAGCTAGTGCCACAAGCGATAAAAACAATTCGCCGGCCACGACGCATGATCGGCAAATATGCGCGCAACCCACCGAGGGTGATTCGGTTCTCGTCGAAGTTGACGCGTCCACGCATCGTGTTCACCACGGACTCTGGCTGTTCGTAGATTTCCTTCTGCATAAACGTGTCAAACTTGCCCTTCATGATAGCAGCAAGCTCGAGCTCAAGGGTCTCGATGTTCCTAGTTGTGGCAATTTGACCAGGGGTTTGATCACCCTCCTCCTTGCGGCGAAGACGATGAATGTGAAGTTCGCCTTCGGAGATGTGGGCGATGTCATCATCCTCAAGGTAAAGAACGCGCTTGGTATACTCAATAACGGCAGAAGCATCAGAGGCGATGAAAAATTCGATGGGTTGGGGAAGGCCATCCTCCGACATGAAAGCGCGAGATTGAGTGCGAAGAACTTTCGGATTGGCTGAAGGGGGTGAAAGGAGGGCGGTGGGGGAGTTGGGCTGGACTATAGATATGTGGAATTATTCTAAGGGATGTTCATAGAAAAGAAGTAAGGCTCACGACTGTCCACCCTAGTATCGTTGCTATCCTGACCGGCGAATTCGACATCAACGAAGTCGACTTTGAGCTTCTTGTCCGTCTTCACGCCGATAAGAAGAGGCGATCCACGACGCGCAGTGACAACTTCATTGGGAAAGTGCTTGGATTTGAAGACGAAGGCAAACGAACCCTCGAGCTCCTTAAGCACCAACTTGATCAGGTTGGTGAACGTCATATACTTGTCGGTCCGCGAGTCGTAAAGGTATTTGGTGAGGATAGCGACAGCCTCGGTATCTGTCTCAGATTCGAACTTATAGCCCCTCTTCTGGAGAACAAGCCTGAGTTCAGCGCTGTTGGTTACGATACCATTGTGGACGACGCAAAACTCATTCTGGGGATCCGATCGAAGGGGATGGCAGTTAACTTCTGAAGGAGGGCCGTGCGTTGCCCACCGCGTATGGGCGATGGAGACTTGAGAGATCGAGGTCTTCCCGACATCGATTGTAGAAGCAGCAATTTTCTTGCGCAGACCAGCAACTTTGCCAACTTCTTTGAAGTAGATAACATCGCCTGCCTTATCGCCATCGACACAGAGACCAGCTGAGTCGTATCCACGGTATTCTTGGCGAGCAAGCCCGCTACATAGGACTTCGAGCACCTCCTGACGAGTCTAGATAGCATGTCATCAGCAACGGATGCGTCACTAGTGGTCACCGTATGGCAGCGAAATCTCGCGTTTAATATTCATGCGAGTCAAAGACCACGAGAAGGGTGGCAGCAACTGTGCTACAAACCTTTTCCTTCAAGAAGCTGCAATACGCGAAAATTCCACACATGATTGACCAGGACAGCAAAAGATTCTGAGGAATCGATAAGTGTCGCGGACGCCAGGAGTTCAATGACAGTGAACTTACTGATATAACGAGGGCGAAGGGGTAAAGCGTGCTGGGGACAACGAGGTTGAAAATGAGGATGATGCAACGACGCGAAAAGGGGCTGCATTGATATTGGATGCAGAGTGCCAAACAACGACAAATGCAGGGCATCGCTTTCCCTCAAACGTGGTACAGCCTTCCCACTGCTCATCACCTCCTCAAACGCTCCTCTGTTGACAACCGAACCCCGATAGCCCCAGTTATCGAGATTCATCCACTGTTATCATTCCAGTCCCCTTCTAAAGATCGAACATACCTGTGCTTCTCCACATATCATGCGCTGTCTGTCCTGCCTTTGTCCCGACGCGACCCGACGCAACCGAATCACCGAGCCATTCATAAGTAAAAACATTCCCCGCGATTTCTTGTCAGAATTAACTTAGAAACGCTGTTCTTAGGTTATGGTATCCCGAAATGGAAGGCACACCTCCGCTCATGCAGAGTGGCAAAAATAAATTTACCATCTTCCAGCAGAAATCGCCATGTAGGCTTTGCGTCATTGCGCCTTATGTTGTGCGGACAAAGTCCACCGTGTATTTTGGCAACATAGCCCCCGCTTCACTGTAATTCATACCGCCCGAAGTTCGCAATCCCTCCGGCGAATTTGAAACCCCGTTGAAGTTAATGATTGCCTTCTATCGTGGCTTGCTACATACGAGACACCATCTCGAAGAAGAGGTCCTCGCTGTTACACAACGCTCGTTCACGGTTTCGAATCACTGTGACGGGACTATGTTCATTCATCCATGCTTGAATTCTAAATAGTTTACACTGGTGGATTTACAGCCAGCACAAGAAGAGACGTCCAAAGCAAGTACCGCCATTAACTTCATTGTCAGCTGTTTTAGCGGTTCTTGGGCTCTCGGAAACATTTCCTACATGCCGTTTGGTCGGAATGTATACGGAACCAACCAATACCTTCATCGTAAGTCGCTGCCATTTGGGATCGCCACTAAACTTGACCCGAGATGCCCTCATAGGATACGCGAATGATCGTCCAGGAAATTTCGGTACCAGGTGTTTATTCGCCGAAATGAGGCAGACGTCGACACCAAAAATCTTAGCAACTGATTTGTCCCAAAAATAGCAAGTCAGCGTTGCCACCAGCGGATAACGCCACAGGCTCGGAGCAGCCCATTGCGCCTCAGCCCTATTGCGCTCTTCGTTTGTTACGCACTGCATACACTGCTTCACGTTAGGACAGCACACAGGCTTGATTATATTGACACCTAGATCGCCTTTGCTATGATGTGGTGATTAACCCCTTATAGTTTTTATTCCGTCCTGTCACCAGCACATTCGTCTGATTGCTTGCCATTCAATGAGCTCCTGGCCTCGTCCAACGCAGGCAAGCACACAGCTTGGAAGAGGAGGTTACTCCTCAAAAACAAGGGAAATATTGACCTGCTTCGGAGAGTAGATATGCGATTGGTCTGGTTAAGATAATAGGTGTCCAGGGACCCTGCATCGCGGGCTGTCAGGTTTTGACCTTAGGTTCTGGCGGTATGGAATCATCAGCCGGTTTGCCTTCGTTGACATTCCCCAGCCGATGTACGAGATACAAAATGACCCAGAAAGTTGAAGAGGAACCATTCTTATCATCGAACGCTCAAAATTCTCCATATCCTTTTATACCCAAATCCAGCTGATGACGCTGCGCTTGACGGTTGGGAAGGCATCCCCAGCTTCGCGCTCTGCGAGACGAGCGCTAGGTGCGCGAGTGTCCTGTGGGTGACCTCTTAAATTAGAGACAGAGTCGATGGGAGCAAGGAAACAATGACTCACGGCAGCTTTAGTTAAAGCAGCCTTAACTCTGTCCTGGAGGGTCGTATTTCCATTCTAAAAAAAGTCAGCATACGTCCTTAATCGATAGAAGAAGACCACCTTACGCCATTAGCGGCGGCAGCACCGAGAGCGGATGCTGCTAGATCAGCAGCAGCGATACTACTAGTGCAGCAGCCCATTAACTCTAGTCTCCATTCCCTTCTAAAATCGCAGTAAACGGACATTCTGAAGGCTTGAGTACAAGGAACTTACGAACATCATGAGTGACCGACCGCAAGGTAAAGGTTTCCTGTGGAGCCTCCCGTACACTTGGTCCCAGCGAGCAAAGAAGCCGTGATCTGCTCAGAGCCAGTGATTGCGGTGCCTACAAATAAAGCAGCGTATTCGAGGGTCCGACCGGGGCAGGAACACTTAGCACGTACGACAACGCTGTTCTTAGTAACTGTTCCTGCGACGAGGTTCTTTCCAGTGCCCATGGCGGAGACCGCCATAGTGAGCCGCCAGGAACCGTCCTTGCCACTGCATCAGTGGGTTGGTAATGGGTGAGAAATAAAATATGACGCTAGAGGACGAGCTTGTTGAAGTTAGTAGCAGTGACAGTGAACGATCTGTCAGCCGCTGCGATCACAGGTTGGTGTGTCGACAGTAGCGGCAACATTAGTTTTGCCACATAGAGAGGCCGTTGAGGGGGGTCGAACGTCGGAATGTTTTGGGGCGCCAGTGATGCCAAGAACGAGGGGCAACTGCAGTATGTGCGTGCGCCTAAGCGAAGAATGTCAAAACGACAGTTGCGATAGCGGAGACCTTAGAGAACACCTTCAGAGGGTAGGGGGTGGGAGAAAGACCGCTTATGAAGGAAAGAAATTCTGATTAAAGTGAGACAGGCTCTGAGGGAGAGGAAGGAACCAGCCCTGGGCCGAGAAGAACAGGCAAAAGGAAGACGGAAATGGTACACTGAAGACGAAGTCTCAGAACCTACACCTTTTAACCGTTACAACGTCCGGATAATTGCCCTCGATGCAAATATCGAAGTGTTGACGCGTCGACGATCGGACGATGACTGGCTTCGAGCCTTCGAGCCGTAGGTAAGAGAGCGTACTACTCACTGCTGCCGACCTTGTCACTGAGAGGATGGTCAGGGATCTCCCCAATCCAACACGGCACAGGAAAGCTTGCGAGTCAGCTGGTACAATAGGAACCATGCAAATGTCGCCCTCGAGGTCCATGGGACACCTAACAGGCTCTGAATTACACTTCGAATAAATAAGATTTTGGTACACCTATTTCTCTGCCGCCATTCAGCCGTTAAACCATTCTAAGCATCTACAGGGCAAGGATCTAGCGTCCGTCCGAGAGCCAACAATATTAATCAGAGGTCGATTAATTCAGAACAGGGCAACATTTTGAACATGTGGAACAGATACTCACGAAAGTCACAGGATCTTTGTATCAGTGCACGGCCGCGATTTCTTGAACACATCTACTAATTCTCAAAGTCGCCGATTTTTGCCATGGTTGATTGTAGGCTCCCCAAGCGTAAGGCCCGGCGTTTCTATGCATCTGGGTCGCCATGCGGGTCGTGATGGTAGGGTCTGGTAGCATTAGGTAGCACCCTGATATTCATGATAAGCGAAATTTGCCACCGTCATCCTTATTCGAACTTGCGCTAAATGTAGTCGCTTCATTTGGAGGTTGGACCTTCGAACTTGGAGGGCATAGTATACACACAAACTATGTGGAGGGTTGCTTGATTATTCACTGGTGCGAGGGCCTGTGAGAAGAACTGGACATATACATCGGGGCAAGTACAGCCACCTTCGAGGACGGATGGACATTGGTGACTTGCCCCATCACAAATTGATCTGGAGTACAAAACAGAACAAGTACATCGTTCATGACAACGGACGCAGCTTAGTGGAAGCACCGACCTAAGATCTGACACTACGATAGACAAGGGGATCTCTTCAACGCGAGAAAGCGATCTAGCCCGTTCCAACCGGGTCTCCACAACAAGGCCAATCGCCATTTAAGTAGGCTTCTGATTCGTCGAGACGCGTTCAGGGGGACGATAATACGGTGGCGTGATACGGAGGAGACTGCGGCTCTCTCGGCATGGGAGCACTCCAAGCAATCATTCAGGTAATCATTCGTGTAGTTATCAACGTCATGAGCAAGCCGTTTGAGAGATGATCGATAACTAGCCAAGACAAAGTCTTCAACTTTCAAGTCATTCAGGCCGCCTTACGCCACTCGAATAGACCCAAAATAATAAATATCCACTGAGTATAAGGGTATGCCGGGTATACATAACCAAATCTAGAGTTCAAGTCTGATGCTTAGCGAACCTTTCCCGATATCGTTCCTCCCAGCCGCTATCGTCTGGGTTGGCTTTGTGGAGCCATTTGATGCGCCGACCTAGCCGTTCGAAGTCCCGGCCATTGTAATAGTTATGACCGCCCCTAGGAAACTCGAGTGTAGCCTGGTCATCGGGACCCAGAGGCGCAGTTGTGAACAAGGCATGCTCAGCCTCCGATGCCGGCACTCGATATAAATGTGTCCTGTCAAGATAAAAGGGCTCTCCAATAAAATGACAATACCCTAGTTGCGAAGGAGGAAGCGCAGGGACTCCTAAGTAGCAGATCAGCCATCGGTCCTGGCGTTGTTGAGGGTCACGGGAATAGCCCACCGTCGTTGTAAGCCTTGACGCTATACTCAGTCATTTTGTCGAGCCCATGCAGCTTCCGGTAGGCTGAGACCAACTCTCGCCAGTACTCCACTAAGCTGGCATCGCCAGTCCGTGGGGCACCAAAGACTGCAAGCTTCAGACTCAAACCAGGCGGAATGGAGGAATCCTGTTCGCCTGAGAGGAGATCCATGCAAAGCAAGTATGAAATGCTGCCTCCCATGCTGTGTCCGGTGATGACGAGCTCGTGTACGTCATTTTCTCGGAGGCCTTTCCTTATTGCATCGAGGATCAATGGTTTGATTCCCTCGTACAGAGACCAAAATCCAGAGTGGACGTGCCCACGGCGAGATGGGTGACAGCGCTTGACAGCATGTAGGTCATGTAAGGCAAGCTGCAGAGTAGATGTGCCTGAGGTTGCGACGAAGAGCTGCTTCGTCGACGGGCGGACAGCCACGAAGGCGGGAAGATGGCCAGTGTGACCCTCCACGCACGATACAAGTGTAGCATCCCGCAGTGCACCATAGCCTTCCAAAGGAAAATCGCGTTGCAGCAGGGTGGTGACATTTTGAAAAAGAAACTGCATCGGCACGATGCTGTAGGCCGTCTCTGCGAACTGACCTGTAGCGATAATTCAGAATAGCTCAGAGCTGGTATAAGTGCATGCGACGTACCAAGCACACCAAGCTCTACTTCGATTTCGGGCGAGACGCGATCCTTGGCAGTTAAAATATAGGAAGAACGCGAGGCGAGAACTTTCGAGATCCAGCGAAAGTTCATGAGCTTTTCGGAGGCATACATTCGCCTTTGTTCCTCCGTTAGTGCATACTTGTGTTTCCAGTGCATGAAGGTGTTGGATGAAGAGAAGCGAGCCCATCACTGCGCACGACGTCGCAGCATTCAGGCTGTGGGCTGCCCAATTCACGGGGCCAAATCGGCGAATGCCAGCCCGATCAAACCAACATCCGTGACGTGTCACGCTACGTGTGATCGGCCGAGATCTGATAGAAATTCAACCCCACTAACAGAGAGCGACAGATCCTTAACGACTTCTATTAATATATTCTGGAGGACCCCGACAACACTTTTCTCGTCGCAAACGAGGCGCCTACGTGGTGTAACAACGATACCAATACCTAAAGTTGAACTCCCTGGGGACGAGGTGTCGAGACTGCCTCCAATTTTGTCTTTTGGTGAACTACACGCAACTGTTTTGTCGAACCAGGAAGGTGGGACACGGAAGGCGGCGCCGTTTCATTCGGAGCCCGTAACCTGCGGTAATATTGATCGGCGTTGTCCAATCTGCACACGGTATGTCTGTTCTCTACAAAGGCCCACCCTTGATTTGCGCTAAGTATACTTGCTGAACCTTGAAATCGATCAGTGACAGATTATTCTGAAGGAGGAGCTCTCCTCTGCCGTACTTATTGGGATCCACGAGCACGGGCGCCTGAAGCTTGAACATATTGCTTCCGCCCGTGTTAACCTTTTTTGGTGCCTCTCTTGTTTTTCCTCTTCCAGTTCAACGATTCAGTTCAAGCTCAGAGATCTCTATCATGTCGACCTTCCGTTACACCAGCTCGCCGCATCTGAGAGCAGGGGTGTGTGCGTCTGCAACAAAAAAACTTCTGTGGACTTCAGAGGCACATAGGAAGCGTCGATGAGAGCGATGACCCTACCACCCAATGGTGTTTACATACTCGGAGTCGCCGCCTCGAGGATGCTCAAAAAAATTGCTCCCGATCTCGGGGGCGAGGCCGCACTACCCGGTCATCACGTGAAGGATGGTCAGGCATTTTACTTTCAATTTGAGCTCAAGTGACTTGCAGAGGACTACGCACACAAGTTAACAATCTTTACAGGCATAACCCTTCGTTGCCATGCGAGAATGGCTCCATCCGACAATTGCTTGTGATCACGATTTTCCAAAGGCAAAAAAACGAGGACTCTGGTGACTTCGTCCCCATGGGTCTAATCCTTTTTGAGCGCCATGAACGGTTCAAGATGCGGTTCAAGAAGCCTCCGCGATTAGTCTTTATCCTGTCGCAGGGTACACCTGCTCGCTTAGCACGTCACAACGCAAGAAGATCGGAAGGGTTCTCTCGTTCCCGAACTCGTTCAATCCCTGAACTGCAAATTTTGTCCTTATAACACACCGCGTTGCTTGAGGTACTTTTCAGCCTTGTCCCCTCTCCCGTTCCAAGGCGCCCGCTCCCAACGACGTTCAGTAATATGCCCGATTGGAAGTCACCAGCGGAGCTGCAGATAGATGCGGCTGTGTTCACCAAATTGATGCATGCTCTCTTAGGTCTTTACGCGTACGTTGACGCTCTCGCCTACTGCTCGCATTGCTGAACGACCCTTTAGGTATGAATGGTTCATCTCGCTTGGATTTGACTGGGACTTCATCTCTGGGAAGAAGCGATTCCGCTGGCCGATGGTGCGTCACTCCGATGACATGCGGTGGCTGTCGGATTTGATACCCTGTCCATAGGTCTTCTACTTCGCGGGTCGGTATCTGTTGCTTTTCGCGATGATTGGGATGTGGGTCCTCTCCCTCCACAAGTTGTAAAACACGATTCTGACCAACTTGGACAGCGCGATTGCCCTCGATACCACGACGTATGTGTCCCTGATGATCACTGCTTGAGCGTTCTCACACCGAACTACAGAGAAATTGACTGCCAGACCCTCTACACTTTCAACCAAGTAACTATCCCTGCTTTGCCTCACCGCCCAAGTATCCATACCAATCCTCTTCCATAGATCGCTGGAAATGCCGCGGTAGGGCTGGCCAGCATCAACCTGTCTATCCGCACGTGAGTGTATCCTTCGCCGCCTGCACCGCCGCCGTTCTAAATATGACACCCAGTATAGCCGTATGGACTCAAAACAAATTCATTGTTGGTTTCCTTGTCCTCGTTATTCTCGGGCATTGGGCATTGATCCTACAAGGTACGTATTGCAGCGAAGTCTTGAATGGCACCTATCCATGTCTCATGCATTTTACAGGAGTGCTTCTCACTGCGACGTGGGTCGATCCCGTCGGATGCGTGATAACATCAACCAATACTAAAATCCTCGTCGCCACCTTCGTATACTCTATGTGTTTCGACCTCATTGTTCTCGTGCTCAATGCCTACAAGCTTTTCGGTGTCAACTCCAAAAGCCAAGGAATGGGATCGAGCAGGATTGCAAGATTGATCTTCGAAGATGGTCTGATCTTCTTTATCATTGCGTACGTCCCCAACTCTGTAAATTCGGACATCAGGAGCTCACTGCTATCCCTCTTCTTAGCTTCCTTGCAAACTTGCTCGCCACAGTGTTCATGGTGTTAAATCTGAATGCAATCATGAGCGTCATCTTCAACGTCCCTGCTGCGGTGGCCTCGACTGTAAGTCATGCTCTTTCTATTCATTGTCGCGATGAATTGGCACGATCTGTGACGTATCATGTCATCCATATGCCCAGCCGCGATCAGTCACCACTTCCTAACATCCATTCTAACAGATCGTCGCATCTCGCGTGGTGCGCAGGCTTACAAACTTCACTAACCGTGGTCCAGAAGTCTTGTGAGCTGTCCATCCCTTGGTCCAGGTGGATACAACTCCTAACTAGTCTTTTTTGCGTCGTTAGCGGTGCCTCGTCCTCCCACTCGGGCCAAAACGTGGCATTCCGCGGGGGACAACCGAGCGTAGCCCGAGGAATGTCGACAATTGGGTCATTCAAGAACCTACCGAAGAATGGCGTCCATGTTCAGGCGAGTATTGCTACTTGTTCGTATGAGTCTAGCGAGGATCGTGCCTAACGATCGCCGCCATATCAGATGGAGACATTCACACACGGCGAAGAACAAGACATTGAAGCCAAATCAGGAGGACGAACCCTTCACGAAGGCAGCGACACGGACGTCGTCCTCGAAGCGAAGAGGCGCCCTTTGTAGATCACGAAAAGTATCGGCACATCCACAAACGTAGTGCAGAACACGGATTATGACACCATACATAGTTTATACCCCAGAATTTTTTGTAGTCGGATCCACCACAATCAAGATCACCTTCGATTTCGCACATAGTAGGGTACACATTCTCTTAATACCTCCTTCCCCTCCGTTGCCGAAAATATCCACTCCTTTGATCATACCAAATGTAGTTCTGACCACGCCAGTGATTGCAGATCCCGTCATAGATACGACTCACTGTATATGGATAATTGATGCCATTCACGGCATCGATGATGAGTTGCAGCCTACAGCGAGCATTGGAGGCGTACTGCTGCTTCACTCAGGACTCAAGGCGTACGCGTGTCGCGACGGTTCTTTGAAGGCCTCCTCAGTTCTGCAGCATGTACATGGCATTGACAGGGTGTATGGAGACCCCATCTCGATCGAAGCCGCATGACTTCATTTGTACATTGCCTTTATTCATGAAAAGACCCTTCAGCTTGTGGCACGATCGTTAATTCACCTATCTCGACATTGACATGTACGGACTTGCGTGTATGGGGAAGCTGTGTGCCCTGCTCGCGCGTGCTCGCACGGCAAGCGGCCATAGTAAGTTGACCCCGCGACCACACCTACTATCGTTACGATACATACACGGAGGCCGCAATAAACAGTTGGCATATTCCAATTTAGCTGTTCAACCACATGCCGTGGAGGAAGCAGGTGATATTAACGTTCTAGAAATCCTGATTCATAGAAAGGCATGCGCGGTGGTAAAGCATCGAAAATTTTCAAGAAGCCTAGTGGGCGACGGAATTAGGCTGGAAGCTGTCGGCAAACCGCTGATAGCATGGAGGTGGAAAAGACCTAACGTTATCTTTTCAGTTGCCTGGCGACGTGATTCCGTGAGCGATCCTGTACGCAGAACCCTGCGAAGGAGATCAGTTCAGAACAACATAAGAAATTTCTCAAAAGGGCTCCACAGTTCGTGGGGAGCGCTGCAGATTCGGAACTTCGACAAGGAAGACCAACGCGATAATCGGCAGAATGTTTGGACGCAGTGGGACAGCGAAATTATGGCGTTCGGCGCGGAGGTAAAGGATGGGTCGTATGATAGGTATCTCAAGCGCAATGAGAAGCCCGTCGTTGAGGTATGCGTCGTGGGCGTATTAACGTTAAGCCATGGATGATTACACGGTATGTCTGATAACGCCGGTAAGCCAGGAGTGATGGAAAACGACTGATCCCTCGACAAATGTACACAAGTCTCCACATTTCTGCATAAACAGCATTCAAAGTTCATCAAAAGAGTCGTTGCGATGGTGGGTGAGAAAAGCCCTGGGCCGGACGTGTGTCCAAGTCGGCCACGTAGCCGGCCAGGGAAATCGAGGACGTAGTCGTACATGGTTGTACCTACAATTCATTGACGGTTATTGCGAGCAAACAGCGGGTCATCGTGTAAAGTGTGTAAAGTGTGTAAGTGTGTGGATGGAAACGAGACGCCTGGAAGGACCATTGGCCGTGATCGACGTCGAGCATTGAGTCGATGCATATGGGAACACCGGGTTTTGAAAGAGTCTGATCTAAGTCCTCTCCGACGCCGCCATCTTGTTCCTGGCAGGGGGAGGATTACGGGGTGCTGAACGACCCTACCCAGATCGTACACCTCCACATGATCTGAGGGTTCAAGTGAGATAAGTATTCTTTGACACCCGAAGTTGGACTCAACGGCGTCTTTGACTTCCCTTTAATAGACTAGTGTGTCAAATGACTGAATACAAGTGTTGAACGCTCCCCGAATTCATCGAGTGAGGGAACCAGTCTCGGTGAGAGTCGTGGGGATTGGACAACCTTCCTGGTTGTACGCTTGTTCGACGTTGACGTCGCCTGTATTAATAATACTCGTTGATGCAGAATCGGGGATAGGTCAAGCCCAAGAAGGTCTGACTTCTTTCAGTTCTCAGGAAGAACCAGAAGCATGAAGTGTCCACTTGTCACGGATATAAAGCTCGCATCCGTCCCTCCTCTCCTTAGCCTCTCGAGAGCCCCTGGCATTGGCCCATCCTGATACTGCCGCAATCATGGTAGACTGGAAATCGGAGGCAGAGATTGTGAAAGATGCTGGTACGTCGACTTTGATCCCGACAGGTCTTCTCCCACTAATCAGAACTTTGCAGCTGCATTCAACAAGTTTATGCACACTCTGCTGGGCCTTTATATGTGTGTAACGTTTTCGATGGGGCTGAGCCCGACTGATGCGTTCGGCATAGTTGGGAATGGTTCACATCATTGAATTTCGACTGGCAATACATATCTGGCAAGAAAACGTTCCGTTGGCCAATGGTAACCTTTTTTCCAAGTCGCGAGCGAAACCCTAGCTCACGATTTTTGATCAGATATTCTACTTCTTGAACCGATATTGCCTACTGTTTGCGCTAATGGGAATGTGCGATGCATCACGTATCCTATTGAAGTCTGGATGCTAACGGTGCCTTCTAAAGCGCAATTGCCTTGAATGTCACTACGTGAGCCACAGCCGTACCTATTACCGTTTCACCCATTGAATCACTCTCTAGCGAGATAAACTGCCAAGGACTCTACACATTCAACCAAGTGAGTGAGTTGGCTGTAGGCAGAAACCCCAGTTGCTGAATTCGACGGCAGTGCTTCGGGAACGCTTCAATCGGGCTCGCTAGTATCAATCTTTCCCTGAGAACGTACGTATATGCACTCCGTTAACTCGAGTCCCTTAATGAACCTTGCTTCTAGAATGGCAGTATGGTCGCAAAGATGGTACATCGTGATACCGCTAGTCGGCGTGATCCTTGGGCATTGGTCTCTTCTCTTACATGGTATGCGCTTATACCTCTTCATATACGAGCTTCTCAGACCTCGGATTTAGGCATTCTTTTGAAAGCTGCCTGGGTCCCGGGGCAAGGTTGCGTCATCACCTCCACAGACAACCACCTTCTCGCCATCACCTTCATTTACTCGATGGTTTTCGATTTCACGGTGCTATCCCTTACCGCATTCAAGCTCCTCTTTGGCGCCAGTAATAGCTCCCGCCTCGTGACCCTTATTTTCAAGGATGGCTTGATCTACTTCGCTATTGCGTACGTCCTATGTTGGCTTAGCATTTGGCTTGGCATACTGAACGCGACTTTTGGTCTAGCTTTTTGGCCAACTTGATTGCAACTGTGAGCTCTATGCGAGAACTAAACTTTCTTAGCAGGACCACCTGACCGCGGTCTATCAGATTTTCATGCTTCTTAACTTAAACCCGGTGATGTCGATTATTGCCAATGTTCCCGCTGCCATCGCATCCACCGTCAGTCGTCTCTAGCTCACCATATGGCTTTTCCTAATCAACACCCGTGCAGATTGTCGCCTGTCGCGCTGTCCGGCGTTTGTCAAACTACACGTCCAAAGGTCCAGAAGTCTTTGCGTACGGCTACCTTTATTTTCGTCCTCCATACGATATTGATATTTCCAATCAGAACGACCACGCAAGGTTCCACTTTAGCCTTCCGCTCCGGTGGCGGGAGCTTCATGCGTCCCAAAATTTCCACAAAAAACACCACTGGGCCGGCCGAGGGGGTGCACGTCCAAGTGGGTATTACTTCTCTCCTTTTGGTAATTCTTGTTTGACTGACAGCATTTTCAGATGGAAACATTCGAAAGTCCTTCAGACAAATCCTACATGGAGTACGACGCTGCCGGCCAGATCATCAAGAGCGACAGTTACGATCCAGAGGCGCAAGGCATCAGCAACGAATTCAAGCGTCCTCCCTATTAGATGGCCTGGCGACATACCTCGAAATCTCTATACTTCTTGACCGGGCCTGAGCATAATCCAAAAAAGTATTAGCATCATTCACACACACTCCTTCTGCGACGTCACCGTTCCACCTCGGCCATATACCACTTCCGATACCTTCAATCCGGTGTGTCAACACACACCCCTTTGACACCTCCATCGTCGCATTTTGAATCTCAAGGACTTTCTCATTGTGCAACCACCACTGTCGTCTTGTCACTATCATTTGTTGAACGGGAAACGCTTTGTTCCCACAGCAGCAGTATCGTCATAAAAGAATACGTCCCACGGCCCTCACGATAGGCGGGCCTCGTTCGAACACATAAGTTGTATGTAACATTAAACTTGTTAAGATTATCGAATAGATGTGTACCTTGAAGCTAGAAAGATGAACTTCTTGTTCTATCATCTAGTGCCTTGCATCGGATTAACTATGACGAACCGCAAGGATCTTCTAAATCAAAGAATCGCAGGGGATCATAAGCTATGGCGCCCAGCATCAATGTTCTGTGGGATGGTCTTGAGTGAGCGCCGGGATTGTGTGCAGGTGTGGGCGCTGATGATGGCAAAAGGATGCCATAATCCCATGCACGGCTGTAACCGAACCTCTATCTTTCTATCTTACACATGTGTGTGGTGTCGCCGGGCTTCCGAAAACGCTGGCAGGCCAGGCCTCAGAGAAGCAGCGCGACCGACGGCCTGGAAGATGTTGATAGATCGCGACCACTCATCATGCAATATATATAGTAACTTGAAGGAATTATCATATGTTCAAGTATTCTTTTCCATTGCTTAACGTGGAATTCTGGAATGACCAGTTGTCCAAGAATATCTAGATTCGGTCTATGCAGGCTTCAAGGTTCCCATGTTGCGCGCTTCAGGACGTGCCACTGCACAGGGGTCTGATGTCTGGCTGCGGCTTATCCAACATGTTGAATGATCAATACAGCGTTAGGAGAGCACCCACTGACACTTACCTTAACCAGTTGCCGGTCACTATTCAGAAGATGTGCTCATTCACGTGTTCCAGGATGAACAAACTGAGCCTTTGACATACCATTCAACGTGGGTTCCGGAAGTTCCGTGTCCTTCGTGGCGGGCTTGATAGATGGCCTGCATGGAATGCCGCTGATTCCGAGGCCCGAGGCCACAACACCCTCGATGTCATGAAAATGCCTATTGACCAACGAAGTAAAATGTTTCTCTGTGCCACACACGTATATTTTCAGTTCTTGGAAGCCCAGAGCGAGCTGTGAAGCAAGGGGACAAGTAAATTGAACGCACGTCTGTAATCATGCGGCTCTTCGCGATGCAGTTAACATTACCCTCGTCTTTTTCCTTAAAATTTCCTCAAGAACTCTAGTGGACGCGTCCACGTAAACGACGGAAGACCCTCGACCACACTTTACTTGACAGCGTGATAGACCAACTCGAATCTGTGTTCTTTGCATGTATAATTTTTCCTGCTCTTCCAGCGTAAAAACATTCTAGTTCGTGTCATGTCGTCGTCTTGAACATACTACCGCTGTTAGTCGCTCCCGAAGTATTTGACCACCGTCGGGACTGGGAGTCCTTCGGGCAGAGCTCCAGCGAGTATCCCCGGATCATGAGCGTAGGGAGGCCGTCAGCCCGTATCCGGCAACATACCGTTCGGACCCTTCGGGGGGTGCCCATAGACGGTTGGCTATACCAGGGAAGTGCGCTATTTTCGTCGGTGTTGGAACGTCGCCACAAGCTGCTGAGTCCTGACCGAGCCTCCATATCCCGCCCAGATTTCGACTGGTACAAGGGTGGTTGGGGGTGGGGCCCGTCAAGAACGACGGAACCACGCGCTAGGTTGCGTTCGGCAAGCGCTTGGTCTCCCAAGAGGAGTCGAACATACGGCCGGGCAGTAACGCGTCTCTCCACCAGCAGGACGAAGCTTGGCGGATCCGCCTATTAGTTCCTTTCCCGGAGGGCCGATAGGAACGATAAGGTCGACGACCTCACCATTCTCGGTGTCATTAATAAATACCTCCGAAGCCGGCTTTGTGAGGTGATCAGAGCGCTAACCCACGTCACTTGGCTTTGCGAACCAGAGTGGAAGGCCTAATGCTACACATACGAGGGAGCTGGACGATAGGTAGCCCACGGAGTCACCTCAGCGATTAGGTAACTTTTAGGAATACGAGCCTGTAACGTCGACCTTCGCGCATTTTCTTTCGATCAGAGCGCCGAACCCCGCACGGAGAGTAAGGTGATAAGACCGAGGATTTCAGGGAAAGCTACGCGTACGATTTTGAATGTCGTAAGAGCTTTATTATTCTCGTACACACCGCCATGATCTTCGTCTGGGACATTTAGGATGCATACACCCTGAAAAACACCTCGCAGATGTACGAAGCCCGAGTAGGATTCCTCCACCCGTGAATTGCTGCAGCTGCCAATCGGAGGGGCGCCTTCAGTGGTTTCGTGGTTGTCACTGCAATGTTTCCGCATGATTCAAGCCCAGTCAAAGTGGCTCATGACAATGACACGCTTCACGTGTTCCGTGGGTGCTCAAGCCGTGACCGAATGGCTGCAAGCATCATGATTGGTAGGTAAGTTAATTGCACGCCTCCTCACGGGTTTCCGTCCCCTCCTGTAGACTGATTGACAACACTGAGTTCAGAGAAGAACAGTACTGGCCTGACATTAAAAATGGTGCCTTCAGCGGCTCTGCAGTTTGAACACCCAACGGGCATAAGCGGAGGCTCCCGATGCTATACAGCGTCAGCGGCTAGGGAGAAGCTCGGGTGAAGAGCGGGTGACGACCGACGTCGCCATATGGTTGTTATGGTTGATCTGAAGTTCTGTTCGGAATTCTTTGTTTCCGTTAGCAGTTGCTGGAACTCTGGAGCATGCATGGAAGTGTGGTTCGTCAAATGTTAGCGTCCGATGATAGGAAGCTCATCTCGGGGAGTGAGATGAAGAGGGTGGGTCAGGCTCAGAGAAACCAACAGCGGAACCGAGGACTACATCGTGATCTGCACTGCCAGTAGCTGGAGTGGTGACCCACGAGTACTGAAGATCGCATATTTCCTTCACGCTAAAAGTACGCCATGAGTTAAGCCATAGAAATTCAATTGATGGGAATTGCAGAATGACCCATTTTCTCGTTGGCACTTGCTGGGGTAATATTTGCCACGATGCAAATTTTGACTGGGCTTGACTTAGTACAAGATCTACAACGCCCTTTACTCTAACAATGCTCAAGTATTGGTCTGCGTGGTCCTTGAGCCTGCCTCGGATTCGTTGGGCGAGAACTGTCTCAAATTGACGCATGGCGTTTTTTAAACCGCATCCGTTGTGTTATATTCAAGTCCCATGTGCGTAAGTTCTACTGAACACCCCCTGTGCACGGTCAAGAATTCTTCGAAGACAGATGTGTGTCCCAAAGCTGGTAATGCACGCCATTACTTGGTTAATTTCAACCCACCGAGAAGGTTCCTCTTCGCCTTGCATAGGGACTCACAACGAACCTTGGGACTCTCTTGGGTGCCGTTAGAGTTGGTTAGCATCTTCGGTTGCTCCTGTTGTTGGCTCTTCTCGGCCGCGGCCGCGACAGCGGGGAAGGGGGCCGAGGGAATCTCCCTTCCAGGGGGTCCAACAGATATACCAAGATCCCTGACCTCGCCATTCTCGATGTCGTAAACCCAGCCGTGGATGAAAACATCGCCGATGGCTTCCCCTGAATGGTGACTGGCGCGTTTGACCGTCGAGTTACCAGCAAGTGCAGCGAAGTGCTGAAAAGGACAATGATAAGAACCATATTCTTCGGGGTCGAGGATACTTCAAGACGCACGTTGGCAATCACGCTATCGGTGGCGATGCGGTGAACATTCGCTTTCACGTTTTCCTCAACGAGAGCACGGAACCCAGCTAGGGAACTGAGATTAGAGGTGTGGTTGTTGAACCATGCTAGGGCTCCACGTACGTTCCTGTGGTTCAGGTTCCTCAACCTTCGCAAGCAGCTTATTCTTCTCACGCAATTCAACAATCTCCGGTCTGCAATACTTGTTAGCAGTGAAGCCTTGCGGGACGAATCAAACAATTACCTGGTAGATGTCTGGAAGATTGCACGAATGGGGTCAATCCAATTCTGCACGGCGCCATTTGCAGCGTCGATGGGGGCAGACGGCGCAGTAGCGATAGCGGCGGCCACGCCACCACAACCATAATGACCCATTACGATTAGGTGCTTCACGCCGAGTTCAGATATAGCATAAGCCATCACGGAGTGTCTGCCGTGTTATCATGTGTTCTAAGTTTCGCTTAACAGTACAGTACATAGTCCACAACTCACGCGTTAGCATCCGTGGCGTGGAACTGATTGGCGATGTTACGCTCCGTAAAGAAGGTTCCGGGTTTAGCGTTGAAAACCGTGCCTTCGCTGACTCTGCTGTCCGAGCAGCCGATAAACATGAAAGGAGGGGCTGATGACTGACACTATTAGCTTCGAATTCAATTAAGAATATAAGCGAGAATTAGCTCACATTGCCCATCGTCTGTCAGTTTCTTGAGAAGTCCTGGATCAGTGGTTTGGACACCATCCCGGAACTTCTTGTTGCCTTCAAACAAGACTTCCATCTCCGGTGCTGTCGCGCGCCTCATTTTTGCAGACTGTGCAAGTCCTACCATACGAACTTCTTTCCAGGTGGCGTGGAAAGGGTGAGCAGATGTTGGAGCCAGAGACAGGAGAGCGACCGAGACCAAGACAAGAACGCGGGAGAACATGGTTACGAGCTAGAGGGAGCAGAATGTAACAGTGGGTGAATTAGTGGTCCAACGTTAGGAAATGGGGAAGGAGGAGGGGAAGGAAGGAAGATAACGAAAGGAAGGAAGGCTACGCAGTAGCAAGGAAAGAGAGGATGAAATCGGAGAACAGGTTAGCGCATGCCACCTCCTGGCCTTTTAAACGAATGGCTCATGAATTCGATGGATTGTTTGTTACCAGGGCAAGCGACCAATGAAAAGAGAATATTCGGGCCAAGGACAGGCTTGGCGGCTTTTGTTGGATGTCGATCGCTTGGCATGCTTGGTGTAACTTAGCAGTGGTTGTTGGCTTGGTCTTTCTACTGAAAATTCGGGAAATACGGGCTAGAAACCACATGATTGTCCTGAGGTTGCTCGATGCAGGTTGGCTGCAAGAGCATACGATATCACTACAACGATGAAGGGTGGTGTAAAACGTAAATTCGCCAATCAATTAGTAACTGGGGGGGTTTTTGTATCAACCAGGGCATGACGTGTCTCAACATCGCAGTCCTTTTCAGAGTCTTTCAAGAGGACTCAGCTGTGAAACGTGTCCCATTTGTTGTAGCCTGTGGGTGAGAGGGAATATGTTGGGAATGGGCAGTTGCTCAAGTTGTCATGATCTGTCTCCAGATGCTGACTGCTCCGCCTTGACTCTCATTGGATAGAGATTTCGCCGCCAGTACGATCCGATCAATCTGATGTTAAACCTAGGGTCTGGTCATCTCGGTTGTCTACATCGGGACTGTATTCAGTCCCACGCCTCATATATACAGTGTGCCGCATCGTTTTACTCTCATATTCATTCGTTTCTCCCCCTGCCCTCTGTCTCGACTGTCCATCCTACAACTGACAGTCGGGTTTGAGGACAGTAGTGTTGGTTACTGTTTAAATTTGATGTGGATGTAAGGAAACGCAGCCCAGCCAAGGTTCAGGCTGCGTCGTTTTCAACCCCCATTCCTTTCCTGACCGGTTCAGAATAATGGCCAAGAAATTCCGCATTCCCTCGTGGCTTGTACTTTTGCATTGGTCGTGAAACGTGTGGTCCAAAAATAGGACGGTTTGTGTTTGGTCGCAATCCCATCAACATTTGGGACAAACAACAGAAACCGCAAAGATGCTGCAGTCACCATCAAATGCTTGCCTCTGATTATGCCTCCAAGTGATGGCAGGAAGAATCCACGACGGCTTCTCTCGTTCGACACGCTCACAAGCCGGACATCTTCCAATGCACCCGAACAATCTCATGTCCGTCCCTTGCCTGCAAAACCACCGACTCTACAGGAAATCATTGAGGATGAGAAGCCCACGGTAGCTGAGGCTTCGGATTCTGCGCAAACCTGGATTGGCATCGACCCAGTAGAATCCCTCCAGCAAAACGACGACGATTCAGGTTCTCTTCGAACGTCAAGTCCAGCTCCCGAACCTAGATGGAGGACAGCACCTCTAAAATTTACTCAATCAACCACATCTGACGTTCCGCCTATCCCTTCACTATCTCGAGCACGGTGGGAGCGCTTGCGCCAACATGTTGTTCCTATCCCGATACGACCAGCTACCCCACCACCCCCAGTGCCAGCTGGGGCCGCCCAGACGCTTCCCGCTCGAAGCCAGACCCCGAAACCGTCCCGGTTGGCCCGTTTAGGCTTTCGCCAGGTTGTCGATCATGCTCGAGAAGTTGACGGCACGCGAAAATTCGTGCAAGAGCTTGAAAAGATCTGCTGGTCAATACGTCTTGCCGAGCCACATAGGGTGAAGGTTGATGCCACCCCATTTGGGTCCAACTTGCATCTAGCATTTATGTCGAATACATCACTCGTGGCCGCGGGTGCTTCCAGCACAGAAAATCATGTTCATGGTCACAAGAAGCCCGAATTGCGTCGACCTCAATCAGTGCAGTCATTGACGACGACCTATCGATCAATACCTTCGGTAAAACCACTATACCAGACATTACTGCATTATGCAACTCCTTCAGGGGATGCAATGGCGCTTCCGTCGAGTCTGCCTCGGGAGTCATTGATCCTGTCGACTCTGTTAATGCCTTTCCTAACATCGGAGCATGGCTCCCAGTTGGATGAAGAGAGATGGTCGGCTATTGAGGCCTTCGAAGTGATCACGAGGTCATGGGCACCACCGAACGAGGTCAGTTCGGATGGCTCTACTTCCCGGCTGATTGCCTTGAAAACAATTTTCACAGGGCATGGGTGTTGAGCGCTATCTCTGGTGTTGCAAGGCGGCTTTTGTTCCTCCCTCTAGCATAAGAACGCGAATTTTGAGCATCCTCTGGGGTCTTCTGATTCCAACAGAGACAAATTATACCGTAACCACACCAGAATGTTTCCAAACGCTGGCGCAAGGTCTCTTCTCACTACTTCCAAATCTGCGGCCCATGTCCAACTCTGTAAGTGCCCAGGAAGAACTGCTTCTTCTATGGGACATGATCTCCAAAGTTCGTTCGGGATGCTGCGGCGAATTGGAAACTACTTTCATACAAGAGGAGTACGATGCGGTGGCTTCCGCAAAGGACGACAGGAACCTAATCCGGGAGGCGATTCTGCTCGAGGCTTTATCACGGTGCCTAGAGGATTGTACGAATGATAGTCGCATATGGCTGTTTCAGAATGTTCTTGAGGTAAACTGCTACTTAATTCTATGGTTAAACGTCTAACATGGCATTTGCAGCAATACTGGATTAAGAGTCCCAAGGAAGCGAAGTTCACGCCACTTCTACGCGCGATTCATGCCCGGACACTCTATGGCTTGAGTCACGCTTTGCTGAGTATCCTCTCCGTCCCTCTAGATCAAGCAGCAGCTATCTTCAGAGCCCAGTGTACGGCTCGAGTACTCCAGGAAAGACTTATCCCCGATATGGATGTACTCGGGGACGCGGTCAAATCTGACGCCAGGATGAACGTTGTTAATGCTGTTCTGGAGTTGATTAGCATGGACCGAGCAAAGGAGCCGACGCGGTGGGGACTGACCCTCGTGAACCAGTGGTCTCGTGGGCCGTCGATGTGGAAAACTTGCCTGGACAAAACTCTCCAGGACTTGGTGAGGAGCGCAACTTAGATGCTGTTCTGCCGTCTTGCTAATCCGTTGGTCCACAGATTTCCAAAGGCAGCTGGCTGAATATTATTGTCAAGCTGGCATCCTTGATTCGACTTCTCCCTGAAGAGATTCGACAACAAACGGTGGCTTTCGTTCTACCCCATTTGTTTGACGTGAGTCCCACGTACTTTTATATCCTATGCAGGGCTAAATGAATCTTATATAGAAACTAGTCGAGGAGCCGCCCTCATACCCCTGCATCCCACTAACAAATCTTCTGGATACTATCGCTAGATCATACCCGCAAATCTTTTATAAGCCGCTTTTCTTGTGCGCCGCCTCGTCGAAGGAGTTCACCGTCGTCAACCATCTCTGTGTAATCGTGATTGTTTCCAAATTCCTTCCAGATTATTGGATCAGGGATGCAGAGATGATGTCTGTAGCGTTAATGAGCGATGGAGGGAAGAAAGGAAACGCTACTCAGACGGGGGACAAGACCTGGATGAAGGCCAGGTTAGGCCAGGCTGTCGTTATGCTGGAGTTGATTGGGTGCATTCAGGCTGCCCGTCATGCAAAACAATCCTCATCCGTGTGTATTTTTTGGTCTTTTGCTTCACGGTTGGTTCATGCATTTCAAAGAATTCAGATTCCCTTGTTGTAGAGACGGTTAAGTTCGCTGCCGCATTGGAGGCCCGCCTTGGTATTCTGCTTGAAGCCAGAGTAAGTGACGTACGACAATATCTAATATCAGCTTATGGTTAACATGAAAATATAGGAACGTACCGCCTCAACGGCTCCGTCCCAACGGCTCCTTTTTTGTGTCCTTTTCCGGGAGATGAGGTTGCTGACCCGCTCCCTCAAACTGTGAGCCTAATCCCGCATTTTTGTAATTCGCAGTCATATGTATTCCATCATCAGCGCTTCGTGGCTAATCCGAATCGTTGACTGGTACATTGACATCGCTACTGATGAAGGCATTGGACAAGACCCGGAGGTGGAAGAAAAGAGTACAATTGGCCAGATACAAGGGCTGTACGCAGCTGCGCAGGATGGCATGCGGTCCACACATCAGGTGATTTCTTCCTTCCCTACAGATGCCCCTCTGCTTACACTGGTGTCTGTCTAGCGGCGAAGCACTATGCTGCTTTCGAAGTCGTTGCTGAAATCACATTCTGCAGATGACACTGCCTCCGCAAACAATTCTACCGAGCCCGCAGCTTTGTTTGCCCGCAAAGAAACATTGCTCACATCGTTGTCGAAAGGATTTGTGGCAAAAGCGATGAAACTTCTGGTCGCCATGTCAACGCTGTTGACCTCCAAGGAGTATGAACGCCTGGCCCCCTTTCTCTGGTACCAGCTTCAGAGCGACGGTGATTCCTCTCTCACGTCCGCGGTATGTACCTCCCCGTCATTCACAACTTTTCGCCACGTTTAACGCGACTAGGTATGTTTCCTCATCATGCAATGTGCCGAAAAGACCCCAATGGACATGGTGGCCAGGATAGAAGTGGATCTTCAAAGGTATGGCTCTTTCCTTATCTAGCGATGGTTCTTAACTGTCGAGTGTAGTTCTGATCATGACACGAAAATGAATGCGGTGTACAAAATCGGTGTTCTCTTCAACTGGCGATATCAAATTCTACCACAGCACGTTGTCGCAGATCGTGCTCGGCGCCCCTTTAAATTGGCTCGAGGCCCTCTCGCGTTCGTCGCCACCGACATTGGCTCTAGCTCATATATCCGCGAAGACAATGCCGATGAATTGAAAGACAGCCTGCCATCTGAGTTGAAGAAGCGTCTGGCCGAAATCGGATGGGACCAAGATGACGCACCCGTGGATCAACACCGAGAGTGGGTGAAAACTCCAATATCGCTGCTTTCGACGCAACAGATAGATCGTCTTGACAATCTTGGACCAGACATTTCACATGTTTCTTCGCCTTCTGCGTTGAATTTGAGTTCTCTAACCTCGTTACCGGAAGACAAGGTTGATGAGGTTGGATTACTTCGACGTAATTCGAGCACAGGGGGTCCCCTACATGGGGTCAAGCGAAGAGCAGTCTTTGTTCCCTCCCTTGCGCTCATCTTTCCTCGTTTGGCATCCTTGGTATTCGATCCTAACCTGGCTATTTCTTCTGCCGCTCGACATACCATGGTCGACATAATGCGCAATGATCCTACCCTGCTCAGCCGTCCGACTCTGGATCGCTTTGCGGGAGAGCAAAAGGATATACAATCTGCCATCCTTACCATCAACGCATTCCTTCATGTCCAAGGAGTCCTTCCATACCCAATGACCCATTTCATGTTCAATAATGTAGCCGGGTTTCTTAAATGGGCAACTCGACAACCGGAAGAAGTAGATGCCCTCGAAGACTTCGCCCATGCTCTTCCTGTGCTCTCCCGTCTCATGCCACAGGTTAGCGGTATGTCCATTCGAGACATTCGACGTGCAAAGATAGACACTTTCCTCATCCCCTCCGGATCTCTCTGGTTTCCATCTTCAGCTCCTTCGGGTCCCATGTTTCCCAGAAGCCTCGGGTCTAGGAGCAATCCCTTCGACAATCTGCCGACAGATCTGGTTTCAATAACGATGATCCGGGTGTCGCAAAATATGCTCTTCCTATCCATGTTGAAGCGGAACCATCAGGATGTACAGCTGGTGCGGAAAAATTTATCACGGCTGGAGCTACCATCAACAATTGCATCCACGCGAGCTCCTTTGGAGCTATCTGACTTCGTTCCGCGCCGAAGACAAAGGGAGGATGATAACCGTAGTCTCACAGGGCTATCGTTGATGCTTTCCCGTAGTCATATTCTCCTCGTCGCCCAAATATTCCGCTCCATGTCGCGACACTTGAATGACCGTAACGAGTTGGCTGTCCTTGTTGATGGCCTGAACCAGATCCTCTTGGTGCACGGCGATGATATTGGTATTGTGGGTCAGGTCATGATAGGTAAGTAGCAGCTCTATCGTGAGGTGCCTGATCGACTGCTCAGTTGACTACTCCAGCTCTAATGGCTGCCAGCACCCGGTTCCGACGCCTGTTCACATCAGGTGGCGGTTATGCGCTCTTTATGCCCGCGGTTCTGAAGGTTTACACGGAGTCGCAGTCGCATTCTGGTATCAAGCTGGCCATTGAATACGCGGTGAATCGTTTCTACGCACTCCATCAGGAAGCTTTCGTTTTCCAAACACTGGACATCTTGGCCCACATCACAGCTTTGCCACACATAGAGGCCGATTGGCTTGTGAAGAGCATCTATAATCTATTCTTGGCTTTGCGTAAGGGCGTTCCTCCCTCGACTCCAGATGCAGCTGGAATCCATAACGCAAA
This sequence comes from Lyophyllum decastes, assembly GCA_025854295.1. NCBI lineage: Eukaryota > Fungi > Basidiomycota > Agaricomycetes > Agaricales > Lyophyllaceae > Lyophyllum > Lyophyllum decastes. The sequence goes on from CP107709.1 coordinate 1,225,362, forward strand.
CAAGCTCCAAGAACGAGAGGCTCTTATCGTCAGCACTGCAGAGGACAAGCCTCAGACGTTTTTAACACTATTGGGACGAGGCGATCCTAAGGACCATGATCGCATCAAAATCGATTTACCTGAAGAGTACGCGTCCAGTCGACTGGGGATCGATGATTTTGTACGCCTCTTCCTCACGGTCATCGCCCATGATCCATCAATTGTTCGAGCAGAGCAATTTTTACGTTTGTTGCGCATTATGGCTCCACACCTTTATCATGCGTCGTCTAGTGCGAGAACAGTCTTGCAGGAGGGTATCGACGCTCTGGGGCTCGTCCTCACGAGAGCCTCGGTCAAACCCAAAGCCCACGACGGAGCCTCAAATGAAGGAGTCACATCCCTATCGTCAGACATGTTGCTTGAAAACCGGTTGTTGGAAAAGTCACGGACTGCCAGCAGTATTGTCACCATGCGGTTAGACTACCTGGCCTTGATTATTGCGTTCACCCGCGCTGGCGGGTTGCTCACGCAAACAGCCATGCTTCGCACGATGGAGTTGATCAAGACGATGCTTAAGGAAATCCCAATGGATATCAATCATGGCATCTCGACTTTTGTCACTGATTTCATCCGGACTTCTTTCTTGCGTGTAAGCCCGCCAAGCTACAAGGTTATTGTGCCATTCTTCCAGGACTTGGCGCCTTTGATCACCAACCACGGACCAGTTGTAGATTTTTCGGGTGCATTCCAAGCTATCTCCGAACTATTGGACAATCCCGTTTATTCCAATGAGCCAGCATTTTCACGGGCTGTGGTCACATACGTATGTGCTCCAGCATTAGCGTCATGCGAGGTCGCTGCTACTGCGGACGTTCTTCTATCCCTCCCAAGTCGCCTCAGCATCGTCACCCTCCTAGCACAAGCTGTATTACTTCGTGGGGCCGACGTGATTGTAGAGGTGGAGAAGCGAACACCTTCATACGACTACATGGCTGGAGTGGTCCTACCCCTCGTCATCTCGTTGAAGACCGACGCGCTTCTCGAGAAAAGTGCTGTTCGAGCTGAGCCATGGCAGCGTAAGGCGGTTGGCAGTGCATGGGTCCGCCTGCTGTCTTTCGCCATGTCAGCATGTACAACCCGTCGACCACTAGAAAGGTCGAAATCTCAAGATAAGCACCGCTCCAACGACCCGAAGCGATCTCCGCTTCCAGCGTTCATTATGTCGTTGCAGATCATCAAAGCCATCGTAGTCCGGGCTGAGCAGGAGCTCTCTACACGTCTTCCTGGAATTTGGTCTCGATTAAGTGCCTTTTTGATCCAGGCGTTAGCCGATGGAAATGCCAACTTCGCCAGTAGTCCCCAAGACATGTCACCCCTTCCATCGCCTTCGCCTTCCCCCCGGTCGAGTGCGCAGCTCGATCCATTCCATTTTCCTGTATCTGGAAACTTCACTATATCTCCCCAGGTTCGGTCGTTCTCCAGCCCTCGAATCATCGACTACTCGCTATGGTCCGTCCTGGAGTTGCTCTGTGTATACCGAAGCCCTTTGCTGCCCCAAATGAGGTTATTCACGCGTGAAAAGCTCGTCAAGTTGGATCGCAGCCTCCGCCAACAGCAGAGCATGTATAGTCCCGGCGACATAGGTAGCCGCCGCCGCATCTCTTCATCCGTCTTCGCCAAACCGAGACGGCGCATCTCAGGGATACCATCTCCCAACTCGCCCGCCGCTTCACCGCGCCTCAGCGCGTCCCAAACCTTTCCCCAGGACGCATCCCTGTCTTCGCTCGAAGTCGGCCGGCAACCCGGGTACAATATCATGTCGTCCCCACACGAAACGCACGGCCCTAAGATCGTCCACCTAGGCCCCATTTCCGCCATTTCCGCCTTTGGGCGCTCTCTCTCGCCTGGTCGTGGTGGGAAGGGTTTGAACGCGATGGCCATGACAACGAAAATCAAGTCGTTGGCCCTGGTTCGCGCCACGTACAGGCGGATTCGGACAGTACAGAATTGTATGGGATATACGGATGCGCTGCTGCCGATGCCGCAAGGCCATGAGATGGACGCTGATGAGGTGTTTACGACGACGTGGACGCGTAGTGAGGCGCTCGATGCGATCTTGAAGGAGACGCGGGAGCTGTTGGAGGAGTTCGAAGAGTCTGACAGGAGGAGTCTTGAAGATGAAGGGGTGCTGGTGGACGCACCCAGCTCGCCCCATCACGATTGATTTTTAGTGATCCATGTATTGCTCGTCTTGACGTGTTCATCTACTCATCCACGCGTTGTTTTTTCATCGTCGTACATATAAATACCATTATAGAAGCTTGTAATACCACGCTGTACATGTAGTCCCTTTGCTAGTGCATTCTGACGTATTATCCCATTTTATGATAGCTCATGATGTTGAAGGGGTATAATTTGAGCCAACTGGGAGGGGGAAGGAACGAGCCTCATTGTATACCCACTCATAGGACATAAGCCGCCGCCATCAGTCCCGCCATAGCAGCCATCGCTCCATGAAAGGACACTCCGCTTCCTAGCGTAGGCCCGGCACCGTTGAGAAGTGTCGTCTGGTTGGTGAGTGCGATGGAGGGAGTTTGTGATGTCGAGTTCGTGCCGTACTTGTACGCTGAGACGTCACCTGTGCGTTGTGAGGAGTCACCACACTTCACGATGACGGACTTCAGGAGGGCGTAGAAGTGGCCGGCAGCGAGGTAGTCTGGGTCCTGCCAGTTGATCATGCCTGGAAGAGGTTCAGCGGCTAGATGATAGACAGGATTCGGGAGATACATACCTCCTCCCCATTGCACAGTTCCAGGGGCAGATGCGGCGATGCCTGCAGGCCAGATCCTGGAGCGGGGACGAGCGTTAGCACTAAGTCATCCGCTACTAGGGAAGTAGACATACGAGAATTGGATCCGGGACGGGGTGTTAGGATAGCGGCTAACACCAGACTTGTCGACGGCATCAGCTTGATTGATGGTGCGCACAGGTTTTCCATCAATGGAAAATGTCAACTTTTTAGGTTGCCAATCAATCTGTGGAGCAAGGTCAATGCTTATACGCATGGGATTAGCCTTGGAAAGCAGACTTACGGTGTAATCATGGTAGTTGCTAAACGTGTCCGAAAGGTCTTTGGTGGTCTGCCCGTTGTTGGGTCCAGAGGCTGAACAACATCTCGTTCAAATGTGAAGCTCAAAATGCTAATGTTTAGCACGTACGGATAACGCCTTGCCAGAAGTAATTCGTCTGGCCTTCGGTCGTAGCAGCACCAGGGAATTCCCAGTCGATTTCATCCTTGATGTCGCTCATGGTGATAAAAGCGGTGACAACTCCTCCCCAACGGCTAGTCTTCACTGAAATGACATCGGTGGATGTCCATCTATGTTTAGAAATGAAAGCTTACGTCTGGCAGTGATCGTTCCGTAATGAACATAACGCGTTGAGGAGATACGCGTTCCACCGTTGGTTTCGGTCAGGATCATAGCAAGCTCTCCGCCAGACGTGTTCGTGTTCATGATGGTGCCCGAGTTGACCACCCAATCTACAAAAACTGATCAGCATGCTGCTTTTTGCTTCGCCTAAGGTCGGAAGACACACCATACTCCGAGGCATTGCCATTGAAGAACGTCGCGTTGGACAGAAAGCGATTATTGTTGGCGAAGGTGTGCTGAAGATATAAACGTTCAACATCAACCGATCCGAAGGTCCGAACGAGCGCACCGTTGCATCTCGGCAGATGGGGTTCGGTTTACAGGAACTTAGAGAGTTGGAGGCGAGCGGATTGCATCCTCCTAAGCAGAACTAAAGACTGCAGATCAAAACCTTGTGCCGGAATACCCAAAACGCGAAATAAGACGAACAGCATCTGTACCGCAGAAGCCGAATTCACCTAGATCAAAAAATGTCAAGCAGACAAACCACGGACAAGGTCAGAAGCACTTACTGCAACACGGGAAGGCGGATGGACATGGTGTCGTTGCGTTGCTGATTTCGAAAGAACATTCAATTCTCCTTCCTCTCGCAACTTCTTCAGTACACACCAAGTTGTGGCCTGAGCACTGTCGACCAAGAACGTCAAAAGGACGGGAAGCACCACCGCCAGGGAAGGATGCATGGATAAACGACCGGGGGGTTGAAGAGAGCGTGAAACTGATGTGTTCAGGCCAAAAGACTTTTATATGGGACCCATCTCTGATCATTCTGTAACATCCCAGCGTTGTGTAACCTTGTTTGTTGCCAAGGACCCAGGAGTGCCGAAATGCCGCGACAACTGATCCATCATGATCAAGGGGGTCCGCGAGGCACAACTGCACAGCTTTGACTTGGCTGTACTTGGCCTTTCGAATTAACGGTTTGCCCAACATCGCTCTAGGTAATGGCCAGGTGTATACAATTATGAAAAGCCGCGTTTATCCACATGAATAGCAATGTTATTCCCTCTATAACCCGGGATCAAGAAAACGGACAAAAATGACCCTAAATAGCGGTGTCGTGCCTGCATGTGCTTCCCAGGCAATCTGAACGTCTAAACGAAGAGTCCATGATGGGGAATGTTGGCCGTGCCGCAGTCTGTGGGAGAGTACCGCAGCCAAGAGCAAGGATCTTGAACCGGGTCGATGCTCCACCTATATAATATGAGTGCTGTACGAGAATCGGGCAAAATTATTACCTGGAACTAGCAGAACTCGATCTCGAAGTGTTGCGCTGACGGATGTTGAAGGAGAAGGGGTGTGTCGCACGGAATATGTATTGGGCGTTGTTGTGGAAGTGTTGTGAATTATGCGTAGAGCCGTAGTGAGAGCCGACAGGTCCAAGCAAGGATTGAAGAGCAAAAGGATCGAAGGTATGAGAAGCATTCTTGTTATAAGAAGGAACGCCGGGAACTGAAGCAAGATCCAATAACGCAGACTTCGAGCGAACGTAATGAACCGCGATTTGGTGTCCGATATAATACTGCCCGCTAAGAGCCTCTTTTGCTTCCTGAGCGATAGCAGCGGATTCATACTCGACAATGGCCGACGTGCTTCCGTCGGAATGGGTCTCTACGAGGTTCAGTTTCTTGATGCGGCCAAAAGGATAGAACAATGGGTGCATGTCTTGAGTCTGAGAGAAGAGAAGCGTCGGCAGATTAATAACGAGCAAGGTGGACGTAGGAGCCAAGCTTGGAGTCAGAGACGCGAGGTCATTTTCGCCAGTACTGATTGACATTGTGGACGAATTCGCAGAGCCATCCTCGTGTGTTTCCGTTCGTGCGAAAGGCGAGAAAGATCCGCGAGAGTCCAGAGGAAGTGCTCGGTCGCCACCATCAAGAAAGCCTATTTTTGAAAGGATAAACCGCGTGACGAAAGATTGGGCGTAAGATTACCTTGAGAACGCTGAACGACGGCCCAGGATATGTCAAGACAGTGTCCTCTTGATTCAATATCAGCATTTCGGCCCATCTGAGCCACATGTAACATACTTGATCTGAGTCCGGGTAAGGGACGTCATCGCCTGTTTGGCCTCATCGTGTGAAGACATGACAACAAATCCTCGACGGCGGGAAGAGTTATCGACCGTAGCTAGAATCACACCGTGTACGACTGTGCCATATCGCGAAAAAATATTTGAGAATTCGGTCCTAATACCGTAACATTAATAAACAGACCGGGAGAATGGCGATGAAACCCACTTCGTAAGAGAAAAAGGTAAGCCAAGCACGTACAAATTTCGACGGTCGTCCGTCTGTCGTTTCGGTCGAGGGTTGATATGAGACGACGAGATAGGGCTAACAACGCTATAGAATCCCATAAGCCATCAGATAGAACCGTAGAACGAGACCTTGATCGAAGGGTTTCGGGGCCCGCCAGTTTCGTGTGCGCGCATATATGACACGAAGAAAGCTATTACATACAGGTTCGTTCCATGCACGGAGTATCCCGACATACACAGAGCTTTTCTATAGGTTGCATGAGACACGATGCTGGTGAGTAAAATTTAGCTCTTAACGAAGCAGTATCCTGGTTAAAGAAAGTGATTTCGAGATGACAGCCTAGCGCGTTCTCGCAGACACGAGAGCTCTTAACACCGCCTTGTAATGATGAGTCAGGTAAACGCGTGAAAAATTCGCGAAGACACGAAGTATACCGATAAGCGTCTTAAACAGCGCGGCAACTTCGCTGATAGCTGTTACAAATACATAAACATGCACATCTCATCGCGAGAAACGATAACGGACCGCGAGCAGAGATATTCTCGACTTTGACCGCATTCGTTGTGACCGGCCAGGTTTTGATGTTCATGGCTTCGGGGTCGGTCGAAAGTGATGGGGTGGACATCCTGAGTCTGGTGAGAGTTCGGGTGGGGTGCGCTAGAAGGGAAGACAAGATAAGAGAGTGGTATAGGGGGTGGAACAAGCAAGAAATGGGAGACGAATGGTAGTGGTAAGAAGCAAGAGGGCACCGAACTCCGATCCGAAGATACATGGTATTCAAATCTCGGCGACCCGTCGTTCGCTCTCGACGGGCATGTCGTCCACCCAATATCGCCCATTGATTTTGATCCTTCCTCCTCAACACTGCGTGGACTGAAAAAAAAATTCTGGTACACATCCCCGTCACTAGCGGAAACCGTACCCTCACCTGCCTGAGGTTTTTTGCCGCGGCCGTCCCTGCAAATGCTCAGCAAGGTTACTATGTAACAACAGGCGCTCAATCTTCTGGTTACCTGATATGCTGGCATCCGTAATACCCTGCATGAGGTCTGGATTTGACCGATATAGCCTATCTACGGGAGACTCGGTCGGTGCTGCAGTCATGCTCTGCTTTCTCTGCTTCTTCGCGGCGATGTAAGAAAGAAATGCCAACGGGATTTCGTTAGGCCCGGGGTACGAGACTAGACTAGGTTGTTCTAAATCTTGTATCTTGTTCGTCGAAGTGGTCGTTACCAAGGGTTCACGATCCCTTTTCAGTACGCCAAATTCCCATCTCAGCACACCTCCATTGACGGTGGCCCCGCGGTTCACGGTCGAGCGGACCAAGAGGGCGTTAGTTCGGACCGAGAACCCAGTACGTTGCCTTATATAGACCCGACAGCCCGACGAACTTCGATCTCCCAATCAAATCTGACCAAAAGGCGGACGGATCGGGGAGAAAGGTGGCTGAGAACCGTAAGTTCCTCTCCGGTGACACAATGACTTTAGCAAGACATGCGAGTGCTTACGCGAAGATGTTTTTTTGGCATAGATCGAGCGTTTGCTTGACCAAATTCATTTTAGAACCATATTCTTTAGAGTAAGAGCGACTCCTCAGAACCATCTAAGCTGGCAACCAAATTGCACCCAACTGACCTTCCTAGAACTAGGAAATAAGCTTGCGCCTGGACCACGGTGTCATTCATTCACAACGCCTTCGTGCGCGAGATGTTCGGCCTTCCCCTCGTAATGACTACACGTGGCGAAAGCAGCGCGGTCTGGAAGTCGCCTAGAGCGCGAATAGGTAACCCAGCGGGTATAAAAGCCTGCTAGCTGGAGGGCAGGATTCCCCAGTCGAACACCCAGTTTCACTACTCCAAGTTATTCGCCATGTTTGCTCGCATCTCTACTTTCTACTTGTTCTTCTTCGTCGCCCTTTGCGCGTCAGCCAGCGTTCTTCCTCGCACTGGTGGCGACACGCACGGTGGTCAATGCAACACGGGCAGCATCCATTGCTGCAAAAGCGTTCAAAAGGCAAGCCTCTCGAGCAATAGGCGATGGTGCCAATCCAGACGACTGACACTGTTGATCAACAGGCAAACAGCGCACCTGTCACTGCCCTTGCTGGCCTCCTTGGCATTCCCCTTGGATCCATCACTGGCCAAGTCGGCTGTGAGGAATGGTATACTGATAGACGAAAACTTGCTGATACCTTTTGTCGTCTAGTGACTTGCAGCCCCCTCAACATTATCGGTATCGGTGGCAACTCCTGGTAATCCTGTTTGGCCTGAGGTATCTCAAATGATTCAACTGACGAGCGTGAAATAGCTCCGCCCAACCCGTCTGCTGCACTGGCAACAACTTTGTGAGTATACATATACCCCCGGTGTCTGAACATATACTTACGTATCGTTCGTCAGAATGGTCTCATCGTTCTTGGCTGTACGCCCATCAACCTCAACCTTTGATGCATCACTATCAAAGGAGTCGAGATCGGCGAATCGGTTTTGTGGTTTAATAGCAGTGCAGCCGGACTTGGGGGTTGACGGTCGCAGTATCTGGATCTGGTATAGTATACAGTGACATGTTAGCAGCGTTGAGAAAAAATAACTGGTTTGAGCTTGAGGATCTTCAGTCTGCATCAGCAGAGTAGAGATATCAGTCAATCCGGCTTAAGGATCGCTTGACAAAGTAGAACTCTGACCAACTCACTGTAGTGTAAAAACACTAAAATGTCCACATGCATAGCATGTCATTTTATGAATTCAGCGGGGGCTTAAGTAACAATAACACATAGGTGTTGCACAAACACTCCATGCAAACCAGAATACCTCAAAAAAATCTCGAATGTCTTACAAGGTCTGATGCCCAAAGCGCACACCACTTGAAATCAAAGCAAACCAAGATCAATTATAAAGGATAACTCTATCCTGTCCAAGACCTCATTCACACAGCTATTTCAAAAGCATGACATTAGCCGTGGACTACACTAAAACTACTAAGGCGGACCAGAGCATGTTCACCCTGAGGATAGGATTCGACAGACTAAATATCTTAGACGTTGACATTGATGGGGGAGCAGCCAATGACAACAAGGCCATTCTACAAATCGTCACAATAAGCATTTGCGGTAAAGTCATCTCAAAAGTTACTTGCGAATTGGTTGCCAGAGCAGCAGACAGGCTGTTGAGTGCAAGAGTTGCCCCCAAGGCCGACGGCAGAGATAGGGCTGCAGCCAACTGGATAAAAACATGTCAGCATCATTTCAAGATTGAGTCTAAGACTGAGCGGGACTTACGGCCAACCTGACCGGTAACGTTGCTCAGATCGAGGCCAATGAGGCCAGCAAGGAGAGAGGCCTGCTTGCTGTCTGCCTAAATAATGACCCAATTTAGGTCTACACATCACAATAGGTTGAATAACACCTTACGTTCTGGACGGAGTTGCAGCATGCATTGGGGCCGGTGTTGCACTGACCCTCAGTGCGAGGAACAGCAAGAGCAGAGGCGCCGGCGGCAAAAAGGCAGAACAAAGAGAAGGTAGTGATGCGAGTGAACATCTTTGGAGAGTAGTAGAGGGTCTTGGTAACGAGTGTGGATAGAACTGGTGGATTGTTCTGAAGAAAATCTGATTGTCTGCTTGCCTTTTAAACGTCCTAGAGGGGATTTCGCGCCCACGAAGAAGCTGTTCAAAATGCTGCGCTGGCTGCCGTCACGGAGATTACACTTGTACGTTTTTGTACATGTTTCGAACTTGGGGCGTTTGAGCCGGTGATCGATGCAGTCAGGGCGGTGTTGCCGTTAGGGTTTTCCGGTCCATCACCACCGCCAACTCGTAATTCTTCACCTTGGAGCAATGTTTATCGTTTGGGAGCAAGTCCATGAGCAGGTTGTTAACGTTCTGCCACTAAGAATGAAGCGTTCAACGCGGCAGCAGGGTATGTTCATCATGTAGGCCGGGGAACGTAGATATTCACCGTCACTGGCAGGGTCCTTTGACACATTCGATCGATCACTTCAAATTTGACACGTCTGCATTGTCGCCAATCGAAAGTCTTGGAGGCTGGAGAATTTTGAAGTGTCCCAAGGAATAGACCTAATAAAAGGAGCGCGTCAAGGATTTGTTGTATTGTCCGTTCTACTGAATCGTCCAAGGAAATGGACGGTTGATTTTCAAAATTACGGAGGCTACGGGCTTCGGGTTTCCTCTGTTACGTATATTTTTCTTTAGCGTATTCCAAGGGCTGCGGAGTGTCAAATGTAATTAGTTCTTCGGCTCCACGGACGCGTAATTCCATAAAGTCTTCGCGGACCCCATCGGTTTCTAGTTTGTCCTGGCAGCTCAGGATAGCCGGAGAAATCCATCTTCAGGGAGGCTCGTCGCCGGATATGGTGATTCAAGTTGTACACTAGCAACGCCACAGGTTGAATATTGCCAGTTATCGGGACGTCGCATTTCCTGACCGCTGGCTCACGAAATTAAAAACTGGGGTGAGGTAGGGGACCTTCAAGCGGAGACAGCCGATTTATCAGCTTCTTAGTCCTGTGGCGATCTGTAAACCGACCATCGCATTGATATCAGTGCCATAACGTGGAAGAATTCGCAAATGCCGTGATGACCGAAGAACGGACCCAAGGAGAAAGTCAAGCAAAGTCAATTATGTTGAAAATGAAAATAACACCAATTCTCACGCCACGGACGCGTCACTCACGTGCCCGTATGATGACCTCGAGCCGGCTTGCCGTAAACTGTCCCGTGGCTCCAAGCTTCTGGAGTTTGTCGAACGCATTAGACGACTTTCGTTGGTGGTTATCCATTTTCAGGGCCGCAACTACCCTAGCAGTCGAACGGTATATGGGTGAGCCTCACACCGTCACACCGCCGCTCGACACGGTTGTACGCTAAGCCCTGCCGCTCTCTCTCCCTGGTTTGATATACTCGCAGGGCTGGAGATCGCTCGCTACTTGTCACACAATTACTCGGCACCTCGTCGAGACGAGACAGCCATTGAGGCTTCTTCAAGGTGGCGCCGCATTCGGCGGAGCTTTCTCCTTGCAATGACAATCCTGTACGCAAGTCTCCGGACGCTCGCGGTTCGGAAGAAACCCAGAGGGGTAAACGATACTCCCTAGGAGTAGGAGACTTAGCAAGGGACGGGAAGCATATGATGGGTGTATTATCCGACATCCTAGCAATAGGGGCTCACTTGAGTGTCTTCGAGCACCCAAGATTCTGCAAACCATCGGCGCTGCTAATCTCAGTCAGAAGCTAGAGATTTGCTTGCAAACCGTCCATCTCAAATAGTTAGATTCGTCGTAGTATGAATCGTCGAAAATGGAATGGACCTCCAACCAAAGATTTATGGTCACTGTACAGGAGTGCGCCGGGCGGCCGTCATCGACCACGGTGATAACGATCAGCCCTTTTTCATGCAAGCATGGTTGCGGATCCGCGCAGAAAAGACCATAGCCAACTCTGGGATCCCAGGTGACTCTGACATTCGTCGCTGAGGAGTATCAAATGCCCGATGATCAGATCATACGATCGGCCCACAGCAACACTGATGATACATGGGGCATGAATTCAGCTCAATGAAGATACAAAGCAAGGCGCACCCTGAACTCTAACACCGCCATGGGAAAATGCCTCAGCTTTTCTCATCCCATCGTTCATATGCGTCGCTTGTCAAACTCATTTTGTAAGCCTCCTCGACTGACTCGCATAGGTTGTCCAAGGCCGACAAAGCATCTATCAGGGCTGTCAGAGAGGACAGCTTATCTGCAATGCAAATCCATCAGGATTGGGTACGGCCAAGAAAGGAGTGACACGCACCGTACATCTGTATCCGGACTTGGATGATATTTTCGGAAGGATGAGGAGCACTGAGAGTGGGAAGTGGTCAGAGGGCCATACAAATGAGGGGAGATGGGTCGAGAGTCAGAAAACGTGCACGCAGATTTTGACGCCCCCCATGTTGACAATCCAACCCCGTATCACACAATCACACTGGCGGGCAAAGAGTCAGAATGTCCCAATCGAACCTATCGCCGTAGGGATTGCACCAATATGACTCGGTGAATTCCGTGAACAAAGCAAGGATGAGGCGATGGTTGCGGGACGTGTCACCGTGACACCAAAATTGCTCGTCGTAACGAGATCATGAGGCCGCTGGGGGCGACACCCGCTGCGAATGTCGCCAGTTTAAACGTCACGAAAGCATGATAGACAATGCAAAAGGAGGGTGATCGGTTGAGCGCATTCACCTGTATCCACAAAATTCGACCTTGGGACTGTGTCCATTGGAATCAGCTCCGGAACCAGTAGAGAAACATACCCATACACACTTCTTCATGAGCATCCATCGCAATGCATTGCCCATTGTATGCGACTCGTCGTAAATTTGATAGGTTGCAGCCGAGAGGTCAGGTTCAGACCCTTTCATCTACAAATGCGTACCGCAAGTAATTGTCAGTCAGCCGTCCGGAATTTTACATTTTAGAAGAACTCACGAGGGTTATCTTTTTTATTGGCTCCGCCATTATTCCCAGATGCGCTCGAACAGATAATGAAAAGTGGAAGCCTGATGAAACTGGAACCGAGGCGACTTTTTGCAGGGGCACGTGAGCCACCTGAACGCGTTGGTAAACACGGAGAAACAACGCCCACGAAAAGAAGATGACCAGCTCGACCTTTTCTCTCACAAAAATACAATTACAAGAGGCGTTCATGGACGACAATGTCCTTCTGCGGATGTACTTGGCAATGTGCTCCAGTTCCTGGGAGCTCTGATTCTGCAGACCACAATGTCTGTCCGTGTACAAACACGGAACAAACAACGCCTGTTCCTTTGTTTCTGGACAATGGCATGGACGGCTGAGATGAGTATGTCGCTCAATGGAACGAAGGCCCGACCAACCTGCTCAGGGTTCTCCTTTGGGATGTATAAAGCAACTCGCCGGATTCCGAGTTTCCCTCAGCAAAGTTCCCCTCTCCACCTTGCTCCGCTCACGGTTTCCTTTTTATACCCTTCAGCTCATACCCAACTTATAAGGCAGGCCTTTGATCCAGGTGGTCATTAATTCCCTCCAAGCGACGCCTTCACTTTTTTCAACGACAAACACATCCAATGGTCGCTTGTTCATCTCAACGCCCTACTCTACCCCCTCTGCACTCCCTCGGGCTCCCTAACCCTTCGGCGAGGATGTCTGACGCTCCCCATGAACTTTCGTACGATAACCCAGTATGTCCTTTCGCCGTTCTATACGTTCGATTCCAGCTCATGTCACCGTCATAGTCATGCCCTCGTTTACATATCCCTCAATGGCGACATGCTCGCCGGGTCTCTGGCTCGTCCTCCATGACATCACGCTCGCCCTCCCCTCCTCTGTTTGACTCCGCGAGCAGCAGCCGCGCCTCCTCCCCCTCCACTGAGCCGGAAGACTCGCTCCCGACCACACCTGTACTCTCTATTTCCCCACTCTCCTCGCGTATGCCCCACCCTACGTCACCTCATAATAATGCAACCCCCTTGCGATTCCGCCTAGAACCGTGCACCCTAGACGACGCCCAGGCTATCGTCCTCATCCCGCCTCCCTGTGCACCCTTCATCCCCAGTACCAGCGTCCCCACACCACAGCAAAAACAGCAGGCACTGCTCCTCCTCGGCCCTTCGATGGAATATTTCCGCCACCCACAGCGACAACTCGCGAAAGGCGCACGCATCCACCCATACCGTATCACTCCCAGCCGGAGAAAGGATGGCGTCTGGAGCCGGCGATCATCAGGATCCTTGACTCCGTAATGCCTTTCACGCCGACGTTTATTTCTTACTTGCATCGCTACACGACACGACGCAGAACGATGATAGAACTGAGTAACATATTTGTATTTGCAACAGAACACCTCTTGTATCAATTTGGATCTTGCCAGAGCCGGGGGCGAGGAGAAGGGGAATCGATTACGCTGTTCTTTACTCCCTACTAATCCAACATTTATTGTAATACCAACTTGTATTTTCCACCCGCACAATAGTACAATGGCCTGCTTATCCACATTGTTCCGTCGCTGGCAGAAAGATCCATCCAAACCCGAAGTAATGATGACAGCCCAACAATAAGTAGTGTTTAAAAGGGTTACAATGAGCAGGTAACTGTCTCCAGTGGGCTCCAGGATGTCAACATGTTGAGATTAGCCTTCTCAAGTCAGTAACTATTCCTTGCGCTCTTGTATTCAGACTCTTGTTTCCCGCCACGTCTCGCGTCAGGACGAGGCAAAACCCGACTTCTGCCGCCGCAAGAACCGTACCAACTGCTTGACTACCACCTCCGGCGCTTCCTGTTGTATCCAATGCCCCGCCCCTGGAACGAGCACAAAGTCCTCCTCCTGCATATTCGCACACGTCTCCTGGCGCATCTTCTCCGCCGCCCCAGGATACTGGTAGACGCCCCAATCCTGCTTCCCCGACAGAAACATTGCAGGCACCTCGATCCTCTTCCCCGAGAACACCTTCAAGTCCTCCGACCACTGTGGGTTCGTCGCACAACGATAGCGATTCAGGCCGCCCTGGAACCCGGTCTGCGCGTACTCGGCCGCGTACACCGCGAGCTCTTCGGCCGTCAGCCACGTATTGGTCGCCACCTCGAAAGCGGAGGGCGCGTCCCGCGCGACGGTCTCGGGCATCGTCTCGTCAAGGTTCATGACGTAGTAAAGTGGCAATAGCGCGAGGGAGGACGCAGAGAGCGCAGGAAGAGAGGACGGTGCGTTGCCAGGCCAGTTCGCACTCTTGGCATGGTAGTACGCTCGAAGGAACTGAGGCAAGCCCTGTGGGGCTTCCACCATATCAGCGTCAGCCGCCCTTGTGGAATAATAGAGGATATAGTGCTTGCGCGGCGGCGTCAGAGCGGCTAGACCCTCGCTGAGGGACTGCATGAAGGATTTAGCAGGCGGCGTCTGGTCAAGAAGCAGCGCAGGCGCGCCAGTGTACGCAGCGCTCATCAAGACGACCGTTCTGAATATATCAGGGCGGATGAGCGCGCAATGGCCCGCGACGGCCGAGCCAAAGTCGTGCCCGACGACTGCGGCGGCTGTTTTGTACCCGAGCGCGTAAACAAGGGAGATGATATCCGTCGTGAGATTCAGCATGCGAAACGGTGCAAGGTCGTCATCGAATGTGTATCTGTCATGCACACTTCGAGTTCCCCGCCGTTTGGTGCGTCCGTACCCTCGCTGGTCGGGCGCGACGACGTAGTAGCCCGCGTGGGAGAGAGGTATCATGACTTTGCGCCAGGAATACGCGAGCTCTGGGAAGCCATGGAGCAGGATGAGCAGCGGAGGGGGGTCACCCTCGGGTGTTGCCTCAGGTCGGGCTTCGAGGATGTGAACCTCAAGATCGTTAATGAGTAACGATCGAGAGTGTATTTTCGGGGGGAGGCTAGGCCAGGTATCAGAGGGCATGACGGGTACAGTATATACCATTGTGAGAATGGATTCGCAATAAGCAAGTGGTCACGGCTTTCGGGACGAATTTGCCGGTTGTGTGATCAAATTTTGGCGAGCACTTTTGAGGACCGTTTTGTATGATCTTACAAGTTGTGAGCATGCGACGTCGTGTATATACCCTGACGATTGACCTACACGCGAACGAGGAATCGATGGATATGTAGGAGAAACTCTGATGAGAACGGGGCACAGCATCAGTGCCAGTCAATACATCCTCCAGCGACCTCTTTGTGCTCTAGATCTGATAACGCCCTCCTCATGGGTATGGGTATTGGCGACTGCAACCCCGCGATCGCTGATAGCTTCCTACGGCGTCTTTCCAGACAAAATGTCACAGTGTTGTGGGGGAGTGTCCGTAGATTATCAAAGTGTGCAGGAATAACTATCTGATCGTGAGAGGTCGAAAACAGAATGACACGAGGAATACTCCAGAACATGAGTACCAAGCAACTATGTACTCACTGGTGTTAAGCCCACATGGGATGTGCGAGGTCAACCTTGGCCTTGTGTCTTACAGCCTATACAGATTAGAACTTGTCGCACTTTCGAAGTGATTTGAACAACACGTCTGATGTGACTATAAGTAATACGCGTACCTTCGTATACGTACGAAGTGCAATTTGTAGGGTGCAATAAGACGTACAAATGAATTATTTGTCTGGACTGACCAGCCCAACGAAAAAATAAAGGACAAAGCGCGGCTTCGATTATTTGACCATCTCATCCACCTTCGATCGGTTGATACAAAATCCCTATGATGGTTGGTCAGAGCGATATAGGAGGCATGGTCAAAGATGCTCACTGGTGTCACCCACTCTTTGCAACCGCAACACACACCCGCCCAATCATAATTTCCCAGCTTAGCCCCACATTTTGTATTCGGACAGATGATTTTCCCGGCAATCTGGCCGCTTGCTAGAAAGGGCTCCATCCATTTCATCTATTACGGAGGAGGTGACATCACTGAATTCATGTTGGCAAAAATCGACATACTGGTTCGACAAAGTAGCCTGAACATTTAGGATTCGCAATGATCGGGCCGCCCACAGGTGCCGGTGTCTTCAACGTAGGTAGCATGGGGCTTATGCCCGCAAGCGGGGATCGCAGTCCAGCAAGCTTCGGGTTGGAATGAAGCTCAGCCGCCAAGTCTGATGGGCTGATGAGTGTCGTCAATAGCGACTTGTCCTCTGACGTCGAGGAACTTTGACTCTCCTGCGAAGCCTGCCTGCCATCCACTGGCCATTGAAGTTCTTTGCTTTCGCCTACTGGTGAGAGCACAGCGTCTGACATTCGACGGCCGATGAGTTTTGCAGCCTCGTTAGACATTCCTGACGGGCTTTCGATGGGGCTTGGAGAGGACGTTGCCTCTGGGATCTCGTCTTCGTCGCTATCCAATGCCGATGTGGACTGCAACGCGTCCTCAGCATGTGGTATCTCAGGCAAATCTCGTAATGGAGGTCTGTCACTTGAAGATCTGCGACGAACGAGAGACCCAGTTGCAACGATATCTGCGGGACCATTCGTTTCGGTTTCAAGTGATGACATGGTAAGAGCATCACCAAATCCTCTCTGCGAAAGGCGACGAGGGCGGGTTTCAGTCGCAGTATTTGTTCCGATGCTTGGATGCCGGCTCATTGAAGAACGTGCTGATCGTGCTGATGTGGAAGGTCGTCTTGATGCCGCGGGTGTTCCTACCGCTGGCGTCGCTGGACCTAACTGGCCATGATCGAGCATGTGCTCTCTTGTAGCCAACTCGTGTCTGAACACATGAGGAAATGATCGGTAGAGGTGAGTAAGCCCACGCTGACCTGCACATTTTACATCTTATCCGTCGGCGAGGATAACCTGGGGTATTGGGGTTCGAATCTGAGGGTGTATGGGGGTATTTTGCAAACATGTCCGTCTCAGGCAGGGTGCCATCTCCATCTGCGATTGAATGGTACATATGGGTATTTGGGGCGAGTGAAGCATAAAAGGCCTTACTCATGACTTCAGCCAAGGTTCGTTCCATGTAATACATCCTCGTCGTCTTGTCCCCTCTTGTTATCTTGAAATGCGCCTGATGAAATATTTCCAACTGGCGAAGAAAGTTTTGATTTGGCCTACTAAAGCAGCTGAGTCGCGTAGGGAGAAAAAAATTTCAGTCACGCACTCGATATTGGGTCGCACATTCCTGATCATCTCGAGGGCGGCTTCAGTATCCAATTTTTTGCTGTACATCAGATACGCGGCGACTATCGTTGCGCTTCGACCTGTTCATTAAGATCAGACGTATCGATTGGAAAAACGCGTGGGTTCGACGTACTGACACCAGCCTGACAATGCACCAGGACCCCCCTTCCCTTGTCGAGCTCTGCTTGAATGAAATGAATGGAAGGTAGCAAATGTCGCAGTACATCCTCGTGCTCCGTATCATCCAGGAGGACTTGATGCTGAATGAAGGTCTAAATGCCTATCGTTCAGTACGCCTTCCAAGGTCTGGTGAACAATAACACACCTCCTTTATAGTCAATCTTCCTCGCATGACTGACAGAATGCTATAGATTCCGTGCGCTCTGAGGTTCTCCACGTCAAGAGCGCTGGGAAGGTCTCCAATCCAAAGCCCTGGAGTCACTTCATCCATCGGGATGCTCTTTGACGTCGAAATGGTTCCGTGTTGAAAGCGATGCTGGCTTGCAGAGGCTGCGCCTATGTGTGCCAGTAATACAAGGGATGACGATAATTAAGGGCAAGGCAAAAAAAAGTACAAGATGAAGATAAAGAGAGTTATGGAGCAGAAAAGGCTCGGCAGTTTTTGATTAAGGTGCATTGGTGACGTCGACAAACGGAGCCCGAATCCGAATCCTTCTCAGAAATTCTCGAACTCCGCTACTCAGTCTTTTCACACTACAATATGAACAACTAAAGTTCATGGTGGGTACCACGTTTATATATTCTAACCGGACAGTATTTCGCTGAATCACAACTACCCACCATATAGTCCCAGGAGTGAGGTCCAGTTTAACCAGTGGCCATGCTGTACAACGAAATCAATGAATTATCATTCTAACGAGGAGAACCTGCATACCGCTTGAGCCCAGCACTGTCGCCGTTGAAAATATCCTGGTCACCAGGGTTGGGGCCAGAGTCGGCGTATTGCCAGAATGTAGTAAACCTACAATGAACGACAGTCAAATCCCAACCATGAACCATTATTAAAAAAAAATACTCACGACCAACCAGCTGGGAGTGTACCGATGGAAGAGGCATATCGGGCAATCCAAAGTGGGTTCGTGGCACCGAAGCTGTTGTTATTTCCGGTGCAGGTTGTCCACCAATCAGTGGTCGTGTAGATAGCTGGTACGAACTTTAGCGCGACAACAGAGAGGGGAATTAGATGGTTCACAGACTAGGGTAACGGCCGGTCTTGGAGTGGTAGGTGTTCGAGAAGTCGCGAATCCAGGCGACCATGGAGGAAGCGCTCAGGCCGAAGCAAGTCGCACCGTAAGGATTGTCTGAAGGCTGATATATTAGTGGCAATACTGAAATTGCAGAGTATTGGGTTTACATTCGATATCGAGAGCTCCGGGGAGAGTCCTGCCTATTATTTCGAAGTGTCATGAAACAGAACGAAACTGACTTGTTTGCTGTGCCGTACCATCGCCAGACCAGCCGCCTACGAGAAGCAGTTAGTCGTGCAATAAAGCCTCGAAGGATCATATCTTACCTCCGTGAGCCAGGAAATAGTTGGCTTGCGTCGCGCCAGAGGAGATATCCGGGCGTGCAAAATGATACCCTCCGCGGATAATGTTGTTATTCGTCGCACCAGTGTACTGGCTGGAGAACTGAGGGTTCGTATATCCTGGGCGACGACTTAAATATGCGAGCATCAGAGAGCCAATGTAGATCTTACCTGTTCCTTCGGTCGCCTTGATGTACGCGAATTCAACGCCGTTGGCCTTGACGGTCGCCCAGTTAATGTTGGGTTGGTAGCCGGAGACGTCGATGCCCTGGGGAGCAGCGCGTTTCTTGAGCTCAGTGATGTCTGCTTTCGCAGCGGCCACGAGAGCCAGGGTGATGATGGAGAGCAACTTCATCGTGCAGAATCGAGGAACCCGAGGAACGGCGAAGCTGCGCGACGCGTTTTATACTCCAGGTTACAATGCATGAGCGCGAACTGTGATTAAGTTCCGCTGGGACCATATGGGTGGATTTATCTCAGATGACCATTTACTATATTAACGTCAGCGTACAGGACAGGATGTGAAAAACGAAGGCGGTCGGTACCATGTCGACCGGGGGTTGGACAAGACTAG
Source organism: Lyophyllum decastes (assembly GCA_025854295.1). Taxonomy (NCBI): domain Eukaryota; kingdom Fungi; phylum Basidiomycota; class Agaricomycetes; order Agaricales; family Lyophyllaceae; genus Lyophyllum; species Lyophyllum decastes. The sequence continues at coordinate 1,244,805 of CP107709.1, forward strand.
CCAAGGTTATCTTTTATTCTTTGGGCCATGACAGACATGGATTTCGACGAGTTTGACACATTCCCGTGATGCAAGAAACGAAGAAGCTGATTTGAAACAGCCAGAATTGCCGATGATTATCATAGCGCACATGTGGCGAAGTCATGGAAAGCCTGAGACGAGGAAGCTTCATCAGCACAGCTCCCTTGAATGTATCCCTGTCAACATAGATACGCATGTGCAGTGGGTTGGGCGTATGCATTGAAGTTATGAGACGTTCCCAAAAATAGCCGATTCGCATCTAGTGTAATTGTTTTGAAAGAGTCAAGAGAAGCAGCAGCAGCTTGTTTGAGAGAAATAACAGAAGACATTCCGCCAGAAGTCGCCAGAGGAGCTGCAGATGGAGATCGGCATATGCAGATAGTAATGATGAGGCCCAACAGTGAGAAGCCCATTCAGACCTTCTTGACGTCGAAGTTATGAACCTCAGAATTGAATGCCTAGATGGCCTCCAGTGTGGTTCTGGAAGGTAGAAGGAATGCCTCACCAGACGATATACGATGACATCGAAGACCTCGTCTAAGGAAATGACAATGATTCGCCTCGATGTCCTGTAGCGTGCAAGGGGGTGGTCGTTTAGACGGAACGTGAGTGGTGTTGTCTGGTGTACATTATTCCGGGTGAGCTTCCGACAAATTCACCATAAGGCCATCTTGGAAGAAATAAAGGAGCATGTGCAAATCCGTGATGGTTGTGGTCATGGAAGTTGTGCCGCTGTCAATAATGGCGATGCCGCTGCTGGCTTATCTATGGTCATGACCCCACAAACTTTGCCCGAAATTTACGGAGGAAGGTGGAATTCATCTGTCTCCAACGTTCGCAAGATCTCCTCATAATCAGAGCTCTCTGTCTACGGGAGGTAGACTTAACTCGTCTCCTAGAGCCACACTAGAGTTCCAATTACTGATGTTGGATGTCGTTAGGCAGCAAGGTGGCTAGCAGAACCTGCCGTCGATGCTATGACCTCCAAGTCCCGAACTGGTCAGCTTATCGTGCAGTAATTTGACAGCTGGTATACATGTGTTGCGTCCTTGGACATATCGACGTCATTATCTTGCTAAACGACTTTCTGGAAGGTCGACAGGTTCCAGCACGCGTTCGAAGCTGTAGCATGCGGGGAGGGTACTCAGATGATCGAAATAGCATGCAAACTCAAAGTCTAAACCGATTATTATCCGGAGTCCGGTCTTGAATCCGAACGAACGTGTAGTCCTAATGAATACACAGCTAATATACGAGCAGACGCGGGTCCGGAAACGTAGCATCCGTTCCCCTCGAGGCAGCATCGGAGAGGCTCTGGCACCAGACATTTTGGCACGTAACTGCCTTCTCCGAGGCCCATAAAAGGACCTTTATGACAGAACTACACGGTGGGCGAGCGCAGCAAGACAGGTGTGTCACGACTTCTGATTGCGAGATAGCGAAGTCAGACATTTTGCCACCAGCTGCGACCACCTCAGGGAGACATTATCCATGTGGAATGATTTGAGGATGGGAGCGACCCAGGATACCAGGAGTTTAGCACGAAGTTCTTGCGAGCATGACGATCAGTTACTCGTACCACTGGGGTGGGTATCGTATGTGGGATTTAAGTAAGCGGAGTTGACGACGCGCAATGTCAAGATCGCCCGAGCTCGTACCCAAGGCGGTCCTTGTCATCCCTCGTGGCAATGCCTTTACGATAAGTACACTTTTATGTGAAGCAGTCGAGACTTAGATACCCACTTTAAGCCTCCATCGTGCTTGGTTTTTTGGTCCCCTGGGGACTTTCACTGACGCGATCCGTAAACGAGCACCGTTTTATCCATCGGGATGCAACATTCCATCGCATAGCCTGAGCAATCTTTTCGCCCGGGTGGACCACGTATTTCCCACCTCCGTGCCACGTCTCCTGTATCTTCACCAAACGCAAAAACTTGCAAAGACCGCAGCGACCTTCGTGGCACCCGCTAACCGACCAGAGCGAATCTTGGTCAACCACCCGTAAGTAAGGAATCCACCAAACTTAACAAGGCGTCGTGCTGCGTCCACAAGACCTGAACCCAGGCTCGCAGATTAGGCTTTCCGGGCGTCCCAGGTTTGCAGTCCCTGAGCTCGTGCCGTACTCACTGTCACCCACATTTACAGCCCTGGTCTTTCTCCAGTCGACTTATTGTGGGTCAATGCTTAGTACAATGAGTATTCAGACTGGTGGGTCCGGTAGGATTTTGTATTTTGGCCAGCCCACAGGGTGGTGTTCTCACGGTGTGGCGCGACCAAAAAAAAAATAGATGGGGCAGTTTGGATGCCGTTCGCTAAGGGTTATCGTTGCCATATTGAGGTTTTTTGGTTGAAAAAATCGCAGCGAATCAAGCTTGTGCAAGGGGCATTCCGTTGGGTGCATTTCGAGAACGACAGGGCTTTAAGGGTGTAATCGGGAACCGATGTAGAGGCGCGAGTCAAGAGACTGTATTCCGATGGACATAGGACAGAGAGGGAGGTGGCAGCCTGGCAGGACGAAAGGACAGGCGATGCATCATACACACTGGTAAGTTGGGAATTTAGGTTGAACTCAAACGTATACCCAAATTATTAGTTTGGCTCCAAATTTCATAGCTCCTCAAATCTTTTCTTAGATTATTAATTTGAACCACCTTGAAATCTGGTCTCAAACTAGAAATTTAGATCTGAATTTTATCATCATTGGAACTATGTCTTAAATGGGAAGTTCTGGGGCTCCTCAAACTGTCATCAAACTTTACAGTTCCGGGCCAGATATAAGATCAGTGTAAATTATTGATTCGAGGGTTTCCAAAACTAGGTCTAAAATCAATAGTTTGAGGACAGGTTAAAGTTGCCATAAATGAAAAGTTTAAGGAACAATTTGAGGGGTCCCAAAACTGTGTCTCAAATTAGCAGTCTAGGCTGGCCCAAAAAGGGTATACAATAGTTTCGGGTGACCCTAAATTTCAAGTTTAAAAAACAATTTCAGGACCCAACTCAAAGTTTTCCTTTATGGTGTCCTTTAACCTATTCTCAAACTTTTGGTTTGGGGATCAGTTTCGGAAATCCTCAAATTCATAATTTACATTGATCTCAAATCTGGCCCTAAACTATCCACTTTCTTGACAGTTTGAGGAACCCCAAAATTCCCCATTTAAGACTCAGTTTCGGTGACAATGAAATTCGGACCTAAACATATTGTTTGAGACCAGCTTTCACTATGACCCAAATCAATAATTTGAGGAAAGGTTTCAGGAACTGCAAAATGTGGAGCCAAACTAATAATTTAGGCATACATTTGAGTTCACCCCAAATTTTCAACTTCCCCGTGTGATAGTAACAACAGTGACGGACAAGATCAAGTCGGTCATTTGACCCACTATCCACCAATCAACCATCAGAGTACGTAATTTATTCTTTCTTCATCACCCTTTCCGATTCACTGTTGGTGCTCAGATCCGACTGCTGACCGCTGTGGCATCGGTTCTAATGCCTGCTTCTCTGCCCGCTCAAACTCAGGCCTCCAGCAAAGACGGTGGACTCAGGCCATCTGGAACTTGGGCCATGGACACCGGATGTGACGTGACATCCATCACGCAAAACCCCCTCTGTATGGGTACCTCAGGGTAGTTAAAATACAGCAAGGAGTGAGATGGCGCACCCCTTCCCCCGCCTTAGCCAGCGCCTGACTCTGAACCGATGACGATGGACGAGAATCTGACCCTCTGCGTCCCGCGTGTCTCTTCAGGCCTGCATCCACATCAGCCCGTCCTCGCAAGGTCGCAAAAGCCTACTCGGTTTCCTCCCAATCATGTCTTGATCAAGGTGGACCGTTTCGGGTTTTCTGCAAACAATATCACGTACCAGACGCTCGGCGAGCATCCCCATTTTCGGTGCGTGTCGTGTTCGGATTTCCATTGGTAGAAAATTGACTATTTGCCTCGCAGGTATTTCGATTTCAATCATGCGCCGGAGGCAGGTGACGTATCTCCCAAAACTCATGGGCTGTTTCCGGTGTGGGGGTTTGGGATAATCATGAAGTCAAGTCATCCAAAAATATACGAGGGGGAGCGGGTGTACGGTTACTTCGCACCAACACGGTACTTGTTCCTTCCTGTCTCCACGGCAGACGTCAACAAGCATGCGTTCTACGTGCCTCGTCCTCACCTACCTCCTGGTATGTCTAACGGCAGAATCACACGTCTATTTGTGTTCAATACTCCTCAGATCGTCGCCCATACAATCAAATCCTCCGCTGTGCCGCCGACCCACAATACTCACCAGACCCAGTCGTCGAGGACCTTACTATGCTATACCGGCCTCTTTTTTGGACGTCCTACTGGTGCGAAGACTGGCTCTTCTCCTCTAACTACCGCGGAGGCGCATCCATCATATTCATCTCATCCGCATCGTCTAAAACCGCGTTCTGCCTTGCATATCTCATCAAAAAACGCGTCGCACGCGGGGACCTCAGCCGGGACACCCAAATTGTGGGCCTAACTTCGAAGGGTAATCTAGAGTTCACAAGTGGCCTAGGGCACTACGACGAGATTCTCGAGTACAACTCCTTCACCTCGAACCCCACATTCCAAGGTGGCGCTGAGAAACGGTGGATATACGTCGACGTGGCGTCGAATGACGCGCTGAACCAGCGCATCCTCGCACACTTTGCATCACCCTACACCGGGAGCCTCGCGGCGTGTATTACGCTCGGCCTCACGAACCTCTCTCCCGCCTCCGGCACGAATTCCCTCGACTGGAGCACCAACACTTTCGACGTTTCGGCAACGCCCGGATCTGCTGCGGGCCCGATCTCCCAGTTCTGGCCGAAGTTCGAGAACTTCTTCATGCCGGAGTGGCTTGATGTGCGTAAGCACCAGCTGTCCATCAATGAGATTTTTGCGCGACAGAATAAAGCGTGGCAGGAGTTGATGGTGGACTGTGTGGGGTGGGTAAAGATGGAACGTGTGCATGGCGGGGAGGCGGTGAAGCGGGCGTATGAGGAGGTGGTGAAGCGGGGTTTGGGTCCAGATAGAGGGCTCGTTTGGAGCATGTGGGATCGGGAAGCAGGGAAGGAGGAGTGGATAAGCTCGCGGCTGTAATTTAATTCGGTGAGAAACATATGTCCTCATTGCTATTGGCGTCCTTTTCACAGAATCCTCGCAGTATTTGTACCCCGATTGTTTTGTATCGAAGGTTAGACTGCCGCATGCTCGTGCACGATCTAGCTTCTCTGTCGCCTCTGAAGCATGCTCTCCCGCACGCTATTTGGCTCCTTGTGAAGTTGGCCCTGGCCGCAAGCCAACCGGGCACAACTCTAAGGCCAATTTCTAGGCTTTCCCGTCACTCAAATCTCGAAGGTTTTATTTTATTTTTCTTTTCCGCAGCCCCCCAGATGGCGATAGTTCTCAGGCTGTTTCATTCTTAGTCCCCATCATACACGAGCTCAATTCTTCTCATTTTATTTGATATATGCCACTGCATAGCATGTAAACCATGCCTACTACGCCCGAGTTCGTTACTCATGATTACCTCAAAGATCGACGTCGACAGGATAACACCCAATGGCAAGAAGACCGGACTGATAGTGTTGGGATACTGTAAGTGTGTTTTCAGGCAACCGAGCACTATGCTCATGTTGAAATTAGTGGTGCAGCATACTGGTTGACCGACGCTGCGTCAGGCGCGTCAGGTGTGACAAGCATTCTCGACAAATAGGGAAATACCAAGGGTCTCCTCCAGCACCAATAAGAGAAAAGGCGGAGCAGGATACTGGATATAGACGTAAGTGCCCTTCACAGTTCCTTCAACACACCTCTGCTTACCGCCAACTTGGCCGGTAGGTGGAAGAACGATGCCAAGGAGACCAGCCAGCTGCTGAACGTTTGGGTTGGATGCCTATCAATGGTCATTACGTAGGCTGGCGGCATTTACAAACAATGTCTTACTGGCTAGACAGAGCTACAGCACAGGAGAAGCCCCGTATCGCACCCGGTAATACGAGGAAGGATGCCGTTAGCACCCGCCGATGTGTAGAGCGCCGACGAAAAGGTTAGGAATAAAAGAGAGATTCTTGCAAACATTCTTGAGCTGGTGGGTGACCAAAGTTGAATCAATTTCCCAACTGAAAACTTCAAATTCAGCCATTTTTCGTACCTGCTTATATTTCCATGAGAATTGGATTCCGCCGCTCAAGTCCCGCCGCCTTTGCGTCTGGAGTCGGAATCCAGAAAACCGACCGATCGCCTTGCCCACAGGAACGAAAATGTCACGGAGTGACATCGTGGATATGAGGGCTGGCTTTTTACCATTTCTGTAAGCAGAGACTTAACGTGATTTTCGGAATTATCATCCAGGTGCGTCCTTAGAACAATTCGCCCGTCGCTCTTCCTCCGCTCGCTGACACCAATGGCCTTAGTATTTCCCTTGTTCGACGCGTGCCATCTTCTCCCAGGGATGATTGACGGATGGTTCAGTCTTGGATGCCTCGATGCCACTAGGAAGGTCATTTTACGCTGTCAGATCCGACAACACACCTGACCGGAACATTCTCGCGGACTGTTGTTTCCTCACTGTGCGAACCTGGTAGTGCCATCTTATGTTCCCGGCTACCTGCCCCTAAGCAACAACAATCTGGCAGCTATTCCTACGTCTGGTACATGACTACATGCATACACCTCCATCCTTGACCGAGCTATGTCACCGTAAGGTCCCAGCACATCTCCGCAGATTCCTTCGCCTCATCGTACCTTCAAAGGTTAAGGTTGATTGGCGTGCAGCCGAGAACAAGGACACCGCCCTGTTGAAGAACCCGTGAGGCATTTTGGTATCCGAGAGTGGAATTGTGCTCACGATATTACTCCCAGTGCAGCAGACAGGTTGACCATTGCTAGGTTTTCGCCTGAATTGTTATATCGAGATATATTCCTTCAAAGGACTTACCAAACACTGCCACCGCTACCAATCACAGTGATGGAGGAGCATGTCACTGGATAACTGTCGTCAGTACTTTTCACTCCGTTGGCGCGTCGTACTTACAACCAACTAAGCCAGTGACCGACCCCAACTCGACTCCAAGAAGTCCAGCAAGCTGACTAACAACCGGGCTACTTGCCTATCAGTCGACATCGCGTCAGTCGCAGTGTATGTGAGTCTCTCATGCATTCGGACTCCTACCGGCTGGACGGAGTTGCAGCACAGGATGACTCCGGTGTCGCACTGGGGGGTGCGAGGCACTAGGACGCTGGCGCTGGCAGAAGCGCAGAAAATAATGAAAAAGAACAGGAAGAGGGCAGAGATGCGTCTAAACATCGCGAACTCGTGAGTGCTGTGTAGTAGAACGACTTGTTCTACTGTGAAATCCTCGTACTGCAGCTGCCCATTTATCCTCTTATTTTAGGACTCCGCGTCCGCACTTCCTCCCCCTCGCGTATGCTTTGCCCGAGAGGATGCACACCAGGAACTAAAATGCCAGGAATGACATGTTAGACGTACAAATCTGGACCCCTCTACCAGTGTAATCCCGTTATGATCATCGGAAAATGACATCCAGTCCTGCTGGAACAATCAGGACGCGTCGCTCTTTCCCCGCGGATTGACATCCACAGGGTTGATCGTAACCCATGACTCAGTCCAAGAGCTACATCCTGAACAGGTTGGCCGGCTCTTGAACATCCTGTGTCACTGAAAAACAAGAAATTAGCCTTGTTTTTCCATCATCCCCACAGGTAGCCCACTCTCCTGTTTTCCGTGTCGAACGACCCCTATCCATCCCGCAGTCGTTCGTCTATTATTGCCTACCTTTCGCCCTACGCTTTTCCAATAGGCCGCGTGCACATGCTTATCATCCCAAGGACGCCCTCGACAAGCGCCGGCTGCCCCTGCTCACGCTTTCAACTGCCGGTACCTTGAGTCGTTTATACCCCTGCTCCGGCGGCGGCAACCATCGATCGCAGCCACCATGGCATCGAGCTCCCAGTCTTATTCAGTGTTCAAGAAGACCCCAATACCTCTTCCCACTGAACTGGACTCCTGCATTGCACACAATATCACGGATGGCGATAATTGGATGCCGATCTTTACACCTTATAACCGGTGCAACATATATGACTATGTGCCGACAAAAAGTCATCCCCTGACCGACGTAGCAACTAACATGTCCTGTTCCAACCTCACGGTCTCTTCACAAGCTAATGTTAACCGGCCACTGTGCATGTGCTCAGCCCTCCATACGGTTTCTTACTGAGTGGACAGAGTTTCAGCACAGGAGAGTCCCAGTAATGCACTGGTCGACGCTTGCAATGAGGGCGCTGGCGTTGGCCGACGCGCAAAGTGTACGAAAAAGGAGACGCAGGCAAACATTTCGAGCTCGTGAGCGACTGAAGGATTAAACTGAACGTTCAAGCGAGAAATCGGAGCAATTACAGCTGCCCTTTTACCGCTTGTTCTTTCGATTAGGACTCCCGCCTCCACATTTCCTCAATTGTTGACCAGAAGGCAGAATCATCTTGACAGACTGGAACGAAAAATGTCATGAAACGACATCGCGGACATTCTATCCTGACTTCGTATCACCTTCTGCCGTCATCCAGCTATCGGGGAACAGACGAGCGTCGCTCTTTCTCCCTGGGCTGCCACCTATAATGTTGTTCCACAGGACACATGATGCGTTCTAAAGAAAACTTTTTCTGCAGGTTAGCCGGCCATTGTGCATCCTCATGTTACTGAATGAGAGGAAATAATAGTTATGGGCCCTCTTTGTCTTAAAGCTGACAGGTTTGGCGATACCGTCGACCTTCTTCCGAGACCTGACACGTATTCGTAAGATAGGGCTCATGCACAGGCCGGGTCATCACATGATCAAAGTGTGATTCTGCGTGACATTTGCCAAAAACCTTTATTTTACCATGTACACACCGTTTTCAATGAAAATCGCTCCGACAATCTGTTAGAAAACAGAGTCATGAGGGGTTGTCGGAGCCCGATTTCCCGATTTTGGCTCAGAAGAGCAGAAATAGCAGTGCGATCAAATCCAACCCATATTTGGACCTGATGCGTCTCCACAACACAAAAGTCCGCCGCAGAAAGACTCTCATATATCTGCAATGGGATACCATAAAAACAGCTGAATAACCTCAAACAGTACAAAAGAAAGAGGAGATTTTTTAAATAAGGAAAATGTGAGTGTCAAAATATTGTAGTAGAAATACCATGGCCAAACTCATTCCTGATCAGATACTTCAGGAGCTCGAAAAAGCGGGAATTCGGTGCATTATACTATATGTAGCATATTCGTATGACTAAGTTGACCTTATTCATGCCCGATCCTGGTGTAGCATCCACCCAATATCACTGAAGACTGGAACACATCCTAATAATTACCGCACACTAGACCGTTTACGGAGATGTCACAGGTGCGTCACATGTCATGTGATGACCCGGACTGTGCATGAGCCCTATCTTACGCGCTGTATCACCGTCAGTCCGCTAGAGTTCAACGATGGTGTGTGTGCGTTGATTCTCTACATTTATTCCGTGCGTCCGTCTCAGGGCGAGTGCAGGTTTTAATAGCGCGTTCATTCGGCTGCAATGGAAACAACGGTCATCGACGGAAATATGCCTTGGAAAGAGGTTTAATCGAAGTTTGAATCATTGCGGAAACCCTTCCTCACGTTTTCTTGCGATTTCGAGGCGCTGACATGAAAGCCGAAATACGAGCGCACGCGAGACAAACTCCGAGAACCTGGTTCATCAGAACAGGCGAGGAGCTTGCTTTAGTACCAGCCGGGCTGTGGCTGGTTTCGCCTGCTTCCTACCCAAGAACTAGACAAGGACTGCGACATCCGGGTACCACCTTTGCAAGTTAGTTCAAGGCAGGTGACTTACCCATCTCCGATAAAAATGGAGATGCCGCAATACGATATAGCAGACGTAGATCTATGAATTTCTGGGCCCTTTACCATGGCGTGCTCGTTCGAAATGCCATTCAAGCGTCATTAGCACGGATTGTGTTGTCCAGGATGCGAAGAATCCAAAACAAGTTAGAGAAAGGAGGAGCCGTGGTATATATTTAGAGTGAGAAAGCTAGCTTCCTTGCAGACGACAGCAGAAAAAGGCATCGAATGTTAACCGAAACCCTTCCCGCTTCCTACCAGGACACGCCAATTTGAGCTACTGCGCCACCCTTCAGAACCTAGTTAGTGTTGTAGGATCGGGGAGCGGGTCATATTCCTGCCTATACTTAGGGGTGGCATGCACTGTAGCGCGCAAGGAGATTTTTTCCTCGCACCTGCATCAGGACTGAGATCGAAACACCTATCTAATCCCAACTAGTGTAGTGCATTCTTCGATCAATGCGGAGCAAGACCTCGAGATGTGTTAGGGTGAATGTACGTATACTCGCATGCTAGTGGTAGCGAAGGCTGAGTCATTGAGCTGAATGTCACCGACTTTGCTCCTATCACCTCATGATTCTCTGAAAAGGCCGAGGTGAACGGTCCGGTCGAGAACAAGGAGGGCAAGTGGTGAGAACCTGTACAGCCAGCGGCTCATATCCTGGTAAGCGTTGATTATGCTCACAACGTCGTCAATGCTTCGCGCGCGTCATCGACCGGGTACCTTCACCATGATGGCCTATGGAAGCTTGCAGCAGCCAATCGGCGGTTAGTTGCGCCTCAGGCGTCTGATTGGTGCGACTTACGGAGCGTCTTCGGGGACCGGCAACTCGGGTATGCGGTGATGTTCTTTGTGATGTTTGTTTTCGTTAGTTCTCCGTGGCTTCACAATGACAGCTTCCATGCAGACCTCGCGTGCGTGTTAATTTAGTGCGAAACCTCGTTTTGGAAAAAAACCGACCATAGCCAGAATTAAGCTTGTGGGGGTCAGGGCCGGAAGTGCTTCGGGTAAACCGTTGAAGGAAGTACATGACGATCATCGCGTGGTTTGCTGTGTATTACGATCGCAGGGCCCGAAATGCATAGAGTACGCGGGGAGGAGAATAAAATCACGGGGAACGATGACGCGCTAGAACCCTTGGTTTGCTGTGTTCTCTTGCATAACCGGTATACTTCACAGCAAACGATCTGCAAAGGCAGTGCATTGCAATTGATCGGGCGGAGCCTGGACTGCCATGATGACCGGCCGGACGGGACCCCGGGCACCAGTCAACAGAAACAAGTGACCGCTAGTCTGCATTCACAAGGTAATTTAACTCAAGGCTGGTGGAGAGGGCTCCTCAAATAACCACGTGGTATGAAGGCGATTGGGTGATTGCCGCGTGTGCATGAGAATGGAGGGAGAGGAGAGAGAGAGCAAACCGCGGGAGCCGAGGGTGTTGAGTGGTCTGGCGGCGTCCGGGGCCCTGTCGTGGAGACTTCGTGGTATCCTCGAGAAGAAACGGTGGAAGTAGGCATATAATTAAGAGAAGTATTGCGGACCGGAAACAATGAATAGAACGTCTGGTTACGACCGCCGGCGTCAAACGTCGCCGTCGGTACCGTGTCATGGACAATTGACAACGTCAAGATTGGCTCTGCGAGTGACGACCGATAAGGGAACGGGCATGCATGCTCTGGGGAGACGATCCTTGTGGGATTGGGTGCTCCGAGAGGAGGTCCCGGGCTAGCTGGATGCCGGGATTGGGGCGTTGGAATGGTCGGAGTAAGCAGGGCGGGGCTATCGGGGGTCCTACTCTGATCATACAAAACCCACGCGGCAACCACGAGAAAACACTTGACACTTTCCACGCGACCGAGGAACCTCGTGCACTCATCTCTCAACAATTATCTCCTCCTCCTCCTTCCTCTCCTTTCCTGTACATTTGACCATATAACTCTTTCACCGTCTTGCGACATCTGAGCCCAGACGAGTCATGTGCGGCGGGGTGATCAACCACCACCACCACCCCAAGCCCGTGGGAGCCAATGCGAGGCACAACTGGCGACGACGGAGTGCAGATGTCGGTGGGCTGCATCTCGCGATGGGCAACGGCGGTCATGGGCAGGGATGGATCGGCGACTCTGGGGAGCTCAAGTATGTGGTTGTCTGCTTGTGACTGCAACACCTGGTAAACGTATCCCAGGACCAAGTTTGCTGAGCTGCTGAGCGACATGTACACCTCGACCCTCCATGCGGTGCACGAGCACGGGTTAGACTTGTATGTCACCCCCTACCTCTTGCTCTTCTACGATGAGCGCTAATACTGCACAGCGTTCCCACCGACCTGCCGCCAGAGACTCGATACCGGCTCATCCGATCGCTCGAACAGTGGCATTTCGAGCCGCACAAGCTTCCAGAAGAAGAACTGCTGTCGTGCACTCTCATGTTATTCGAAGCGCTCTATCGCATCGAAGGGATGGAGGAAGCCATCGGCGTCTCAATGGGTGCGTCCTTCTCGGACAACTGCTTTCGTCTTGCAGCGCTCAAATTCCCCTTAAACCCCTTAGAACAAATATCTCCCTTCGTACACCACCTCCGCCAGATCTACAGACTCGAGAACTCTTACCACAATTTCGAGCATGCCCTTGATGTACTGCAGGCATCGTACTCGTATCTGCGGGCTGCTGGGATGGTTCCACCGCTATCAATACTTCTAGAGCCCGGCCGCATGTGGAAATCGGAAAGGGCGTTTGATAGTGGGTCGCTTGTGACTAGTCTGAATCTGCATTCCTTGTTTGTAGTCTATATTGCCGCTATCGGGCATGATGCTGGCCATCCCGGATTTTCCAACTTATTCATGGCAAGTCTCCTGGTTTATATCCTTGAACCTCGCCACTGATGGTATCTTGTCCAGAAAAATGCAGGGACACCACTGTCCGAGGTGTATGACGGCAAGTCCGCACTTGAGCAGATGCACTGCCAACTCTTGTTCTGTGTGATGCGATGCCATGGCTTGGGAGTTGTGCTGGATCACCACGAGAATGGGCCGTATGTGCGGAAGTTGCTCTGGGAGACCGTCATCGCCACCGATATGAGTGTGCATGGGCTGTTCATGGAAAGGTTCCAGAAAGCAGTCACTGGGGATGCTGGTCCGATATGTTTGCGTCAAATCCTTGTGTGCCAAGCGATCCTGAAATGTGCCGACATCAGTAATCCAGTAAGTGCTGGGCTATGATGACTTACAGTTTCTTACCCTTGAAATTTGCAGAGCCGACCATATCCTGTCTCAAAACATTGGGCTGCCGCATTGATGGAGGAGTGGTCTTCGCAGGCGCTGCTTGAGAATTCCATGCACCTCCCGACAACGGTACAATCTTCCGATACTCCCATCAATGAGGCGAATTCCCAAGTCTTCTTCATTACCCGTTTCGCGAAACCACTTCTAGACCTCGTTGTTAAAGCTATTCCAGGTGAGTTTCCACTGTGCATAGCCATACGTCCCCGACCCAGCATGACACTACTCCAGAAATGAAGCCTTTTGCTGACCACTGTACATGCAACCTGAGAATATGGTCAAAACGGCGGAAAGGCCTCGAACTCACCCAAAACGAACGAGGCTATGTCTCCTCTACTACACCACGACACCCCGACGACTTCATGACCGCCTTTCCACTGACGCTTCCTCCATCCCACCGCGCTCTCCAACCAGAAGAAAATTCCCTTGTGTGGCCTGTAGCAGCATCCTCGCGCTCCTCTGAATCCTCTTCTGGCTCCGACTCCAACCTCTGCTCCCCATGCGGCTCTGTTTCCTCCTTTGCATTCTCCCCCGTCTCTGATTCCTCCACCTCCAATAACTCCGCCTTTAACGGCCGCCCGCTCTCAAATGGCGACAGCGCCAGTGTCCTCGGCACCCTCACGTCCGCGCATCCCCAAATCGACGGGCGCGCCGCCATCCGTGCTGCGGGCAAGCTTGGCATTCGCAAACAGAAGAGCATCAACCGCAACTCATGGTCGCCCTCTGTATACTCGGAAACCCCAGTTCCCGTCCCAAAGTCAGCGGTAACCCTGCTGGTGTCGACGAATGCGGCGGTGCAGCCAGCGATACTACCGCCGGATTTGGGCGTTACCGACACGATTGTGATCAACCCGATTAAGTTCGATAAAACTTGCAAGCTGTCCAGGGCATAGCGGTGTGGGTTACGGCGCCGCGGCGTGCCTTTACCTGTTGATCCTGCTTGCTTTGTCGTTACGCCTGTTCGGTCCGCTGGGATGGACGATGGGCGCTCAGCCTGGGCACGGTCCTCTGAGGACTGAGTCTGGGTTCGTCTGGTCGGGGGCGCCTTTACCTGCACCTGGATGGTTCATGATCTCATGCAGTTGCCCATCCACTATAATGAAGGTCGTCATGGGGTTTCGCGGGTCGGGTGCAACGGTGCCAATGCCGCGCTAGTCGCTCTCGTTCTGCGGTGTTGTTTCTTGTGTTCTTATCGCTCAGCTTTCTATAACGTATTCCCCGCTGCGAGGTTACGCCCCCCTTTCTTTCCGTTGATGGTCATGGACAGTGTGGCTGTTTCTCTCTTGCTATTTCTTTCTTGCTTTGAATGGAATGAGTACAGTGTACATACCTAAACTGTATAACTAGCACCTAGGGTCTTTATAGCAAAATATTCACCTGCTTGGCTTGCTGAGAGGGTGAAAGGTTGATGAAAGCCTTCGAAGGACAAAGGAAGGCTACATGACATCGATGTCCGCGTGATTCGGACATCCTTGATCCTCTCAAACTTTGCAAACTTAGGGTGAAATGACTAGTATTTGGATTTGAGTGGAAGAAACGTAGGAATCTGAATTGGATACAAGTTGAAAAGGACATGGTGGTCCCCATTAAGTACTCCAGAAAGGCGAGTGATTCTGTGCTAAGTCGAGCCCCAACCACCCTCGACCACATTTCTCCACTGGTGTTTGACGGAGTGCAGTCTGTCCGGCTCTGTGCACCTCACGTATGACGCGCCGTTGATTGGGGTCCTTTCACTATCTCCCCGACATTCAACTGCTGCTTCATTTTACAACCTTTAGCAGTTCTTCCGACTCCGTCGTAGACTAGACGACCCGGTCTCGCACCGAAGGGGACCAAGCATCCCGACTGGGATCTAGAGAACGGTCACAGAGCGCTTTTGGAGGAAGTAAAGCAGGTATGGCTGGGCTGACACGGATTAAGTACGCATCTGTGTGCAGTGGACGAGTTTCCGAGGGCCGCGTATGCTCGAGAAGGTCCGGGGTGGGTGGGAGGGAATGAACAGGTTGGAAGCGCAAGTCGCCTGCCCAACAAGGGGTGTTGGAGGAAATCCGGGACAGGAGCCGCTACAGTATACTTCGCCGGGGTTTGTCTAGAAAGAAAAAACGGCAGCACGTCGAGACAAGAGAAGACTCGACGTCGGTTGACATGGACAACATTCGGAGCGTCCCTAGTGGCACGTGGTCATCTCCGCTGTATCTTGGACTTGCACCAGATGTATGTGCACTCCAACCACATCCCTCAGCCCCCTCACAGTGCTGGACTTACTTATAAAGGTATACGGCTCTCGCATTATACGAAGCAATCAGCAATTTACATTCCTGGTCATCAGGACTGCGGCCACGCATCGATGCCAGCCAAGTTCCATCCCCTATCGACTCTATGGAGGAAGACCGGTGGAAGTGGGGGGATCAGGCGTACGGAACGCTCCCCGGAAAATATGCACCTATGTCTACTACGGACTACATAGCTATTGACCAAGGCACGTTTACGCGTTCCACTCCATTCAGAGTCAAACTCACCTCGTTGGAACAGGTAATTCTTCTCCAAAGTTCGCCCGTGTCACTACATGGAATATACCGAGCACATCGCGCCTGGCCTCCGAATGTCAAATACCAATGGCTGCCGTCTTTCAGCCCTTCTCCGAGCTAGACGCGGTGGAGGAGCCTGTTCCACTGGTCGATCTGGGTGAATCAGGGCCCGCACGTTGTGAACGGTGTCGCGCCTACGTCAATCCGTGGTGTCTGTGGGTCGCAGGGGGTACCAGGTGGAAGTGCAATCTCTGCGGACACGAAACCGAAGGTCTGTCCCCCGTGCTCCCTCCCCCGCGCATTGACGCTGTCCTCACGAAGCCCTGGCTCGGTCGCCAGTCTCGTCCGAGTACTTTTGTAACTTAGACGCCAATCTAATGCGATTGGATCATTTACAACGCCCTGAACTAAACAAGGGCACCGTTGATTTTGCGGTCCCTAAGGAGTACTGGGCTATCAACCCGCCGCAGGGCTTCACGTTGCCGTATTACACCACCGAGCCTCGAGTATTGGGGCCCCGCGCGCCAGAACCCATGAAATACATGTTTGTATTCGATGTCTCGACTGAGGCCGCGCGGTCGGGGTTCCTGCGGGCGGCTTGTGCGTGCGTGAGCACAATACTCTTTGGGGGGATGAGTCCGGACGGGGCGTCTGTCGATTCATGTTTTCCGTCAGGAAGCAGCCTCGCTATCCTCACGTATGACCAGACGATACACTTCTATGATCTCTCAGTGCGCTATACCCTTTATATATGGCGGCCCGGAGGTTTATGTCCATTCAGTCAGATCAAGTGCCGATGCTGGTCGTTCCAGATATTGAAGAGGTGTTTCTACCTTTGCGGAATGGTCTGTTCGAGAACCCGACCCAACGGCGGTACACTTATCTCTCCCTTGTTTGGCCTCGTTTCTCTGACTTTTCTTCGTAGGGACCCCATTGCGTCGCTTCTAGCTGCTCTTCCGGATCGGTTTGAGGACAACACAATACAGGGCGCTGCTCTTGGTTCCGTACTGCGGTCGTGTCTGGCTGCTCTCGTAGGTCAATGTTCTTTAAACCCTAATTTACGTTCTCATGCCATGCTTAGGCTGGGCATGGAGGCCAGGTGGTTGTCTTCTCCAGTATCATGCCCAACGTCGGCATTGGAAGGCTTAGCAGCCAACCAAACGAATCCGAGCTGTTTGATACGGACAAGGAGAAAGTTCTCTACAAGCCCCGCGACTCATCTTGGACGGATATCGGCGGGGAATGTGCTGCCGAGGGGATCGGAGTCAGCATGGTCCTTGCGCCCAACAAATTTATGGACATCGGTTCCATTGGTAGGTGACTATGCCCACCTCACAAGGACTTTGTTCCGACATGTACACCTAGGGGTCGTTGCATCAACAACGGGTGGCGACTTGTTCTACCACCCCCGATTCGACTCGGCACGCGACGAAGCCGTGCTGAATTTCCAACTGCAGCGGCTGATGCGCCGTGCACAGGGATACAACTGCGTCATGCGAATACGATGCTCAAACGGTCTGAACTCCTCCCCCCACGCCTGGTGTTGACGTTTGTCTTCTCTGACCAGCGAATTTCAGGTATTCAGATATCCAGCACCCACTACGGCAACTTCTACCAAACATCACCCACTAACCTCGAATTCGGTGTCCTTGACGCCGACAAAGCCATCTCTATCGTCCTGGAACATTCGGGGAGGTCATTGACCTCCCGAGATACCGTGTACCTCCAGTCGTCTTTACTGTACACGACGGTCTCTGGAGAGCGGAGGGCACGGATATGTAACCTTGCACTTCCAGTTGCAGAATTGGCGGACAATGTTTTTCGGTATGCGGATCTGGACACGACTCTTTGCCATATGGCCCGCGAGGGTTCGTCCTTCATTTTCTCTGCTATTTTATACGGGACACTGATCATGTCGTTGAATAGCCATGTCGCTCCGGACGAAACAGAAACTGTCAACGCTCCGGGAAGACATAACGGAGAAATGCGCCGCCATCCTTCTTGGTTATCGGAAAAATTGTGCTGCTGCCACACGACCAACCCAGGTACGCTTTCCCACGTTTTCGCCATTCTGAGCTCAAGGTCTTCTTCTAGATGGTTATTCCAGAAGCCTTCAGGGCTCTCCCAGCATACACTCTTGGCCTACTTAAAAGCAAGCCGCTCAAAGGTTTATCCATCATCTTTAATGACGGTGTACCTATTCTGATCTTGTCTTTAGGCATACTCGTTTCCTCTGACGCACGAAACTACCATGCCCACCGAATGAACTCCATGCCCATTCGCAGCCTGCATTACTACCTTTACCCCCAACTAATGGCCCTTCACGACCTAGAAGAGGATGCCGCCATCCCTGACGAATTCGGCCGGACCAAGATCCCGTCCGTCATGCGGGACTCACACACTTTCATGGAAGCGAACGGCATCTATTTGATTGGTGCGTGCACGGCGCTTTTATATCCTCCGAGCGGAACGGCCTAACGGCGTTTGAGATACAGATAACGAGGAAATAATGATTCTCTGGATCGGCCATAGCGTTTCACCACAGTTACTAATAGATCTATTCGGGGTGGATGATATCATGTCCCTAGACATACACATGGTCAGTGAACTAATTTCCGAAACGCAGTTACTGGCCTCACTTACTTTAAAGTCTCGACTGCCTACGCTGGAGACCCGCTTGTCAACGCAAGTCCGCAATATTTTAACTTACCGCCACGCACGGCGGGGCCGTATCAACAAAATGCACATCGCGAGGCAGAACCTTGATGCCTCCGAGATCGAATTCAGTGACATGCTGGTGGAAGACCAAAATAATGGAAATATGTCTTATCTGGACTGTATGCCCTTTCGCCATGCATCCTGTTCAGCGCCTTCTGACGCATCGCTGCAGACCTCACTGTATTGCATAAGCAGATATCCAATGTAGTGAGTAGTCGCGTCTTCCAGCGTTTGTTGATCTCTAATTGTAACTTCGCAGCTCACAAGTGGAGGATCTCTCTCAGGGTCTCCGAGCATCCGGGGATCTCCCTGGTAGCTTGCCTAACCCATGTACTGGACGACAAATTTACATGTAATGAACGATTCATTTAAAAGGAGTGATATAATTCAGTGTACGGATGCACAGAATGGTGGATATACATGAAAATGACATAGAAATAAGAGGAAGGAACGTAAATGTAGGTCATTACTATAAGGAAGGAGTGTAAGACGGAGCATAACAAGACAGATGCAGTCAGAATAACCCAATCGATCAAAATTTGTAGAAAGAAAAACTGAAGGGAGCGAGAATCCAAGCAATACTAATCGTTCGTTGCCACCGTCTTCTGAGATCGTCGCGAGCCAAATCGAAGCTTTCCGTCGTCCCCTCTGCCCCATGAGAATATCCCAGTACCACCGCCGTCGTTTGAATGAGCGCTGCCCGTCCGGGAGCGGAAGGACCAGGCTGGGGAAACAGGACGAACAGGGCCAGGATCCCGAGCACTAGGTTCCAGACGGTCACCATTGTGATGGTGATGGTGGTGATGCTTGCCAGAATGCCCCACGGTGTGTTTGCCGTCGCAGCAGGCGCGGACGTTCTCGAGCCCTTCATACCCATCATCCGACATGCCATCGCCATGCAGCTCAAAGTCCAGATCCTCCTCGTCGTGGTGGGGGACATCTATGAACGATTTGGTTGGACTATAAGGACTCTCCGGGCCGGCCCAGCGCAGATACTCCGCGGCGGGGGTGCCGGAGCGCTTGCCTACAGAACCTCTGGCCGAAAGTTGGGAGCGACTTCGCTGCCCGCGAGGTGTGGCGTTCCAAGTGTCGGCGCGCCGAGCGCTTCTGACACTTCGCTGGCTCTGTGGACTTGTCTCTTGGTGAGGCCGGTGGTCCTCCTCACTGTATTCTTGAGAAATAGGGCTCTGAGGCACCACCGTTGCGTTTCCGGGCGATGTGACGTTCATGCCCGTTGGGCGAGAGAGGAGGTATTGCAAGGCCTAGGGATACATGGGTCAAGATTAATTTCACGTAAGAACTGATGAAAACCATACATTGAGCCAAATGTCATGCCTCTCCTTGGTTGGTGCTGTGAATTTCATCTCCCGCTGGGGCGTTGACACGATGACGCTATACTGGTGCAATCCAGGGGGCATAGGATTAGGGTCCAACACCGACCGAACACCATCGATATATGCTAGAGAAAACAGTCAATAACCATTCAAGCGTCCTCAGAAAGCAGAAGGACGTACCACTTTTAGCACTGGACTCTGACACATTCGACGATCCAGGATCCGCAGAACTCCAGTACAAGGTCTTGGTATATGGGTGCACCCAGAAGAACCGTTTATGCCTGGCCTGTCCATGCCCCTTCCCAATCGTACGGCGGGTATACTTGTACAAAAACTCGCCAATCATTGTCTGCGTGATCGCATGGATGATGGCAGGATCCGTAGTCGTTCCATTAGCGCGAGGGGTGGTATCTGCCGTCTTATTGGGTGTCACAGGCTCCGGCAGGGGCGGCGCACGGAAGTGGTCAGACGACATGGACGAGCGCGGCGATGCCATGCTGCGTTCCGAGATAAGCGACGTCTGCGAGAACTGTCGTCTCTCCCGCTCGCGGGCGCTCAAGGACGATAACGGTGGTGAGGTCGCGTGTTGTGCATACGCAGCTGCATTGGCCGCAGACCTGAAACTGCTCGTGGACGGCAGCTGGCGCAAATTCGCCTGTGACGGCGGCATGCTGGAGCCAGCCTGGCGCAAATTGTAGGAGCCCTTCCCAGGAACAGACAGCACGGCTCCAAACGTGGGCGTCGTCGCACGTTGGATAAGCTCCGGGGGTGGAGGCGAGGATGGCCTGGGCGGTGGCATATCGTATGAGCCAGTGGAGCTGGTGGGTATTCTCCTCTCGGGTATAAATGATGGAGGGGGCATGCTGGTGGGTGGTGGAGGCGCCTTCGGGGGCGGAGGCAGGACCATCATGGGCGGCTTCGACTTGTCGACCACGGTGAGCATAGTGGGCCCAGAGGGTACACGGGACCGGTTAGGAAGCTCATCTGTGATCGAAGAGATAACAGACTCCATGGACTGCCTCCTGTCTGCCACTGGGGTGCGCGAGCGACCGAACGTGCCACTAGATTCTCTAAGGATGCTTGATAATGGTCCTGGAGCGGCAACGGTCATAGGTGCAGATGTACCCGCGGGTATCGTTGCCGAGGATGCTGATGCTGGTGCTGATGCAGAAGCAGGCCCTGAGGATCCAGTCACTGGCGTGGGCGGAGCGATGAATTGGAATTGTTGGTTGGAGTTTGACCCAACACGATAGAGGCCGGGCGTCGGGGGCAGAATTGGAGCTGGCGCCGGAGGCGGTTTCCACTCGTCCGTTTGAATCGACATCTCCTTGAGCTCTGGCTTGGGTGGCGGAGTTGGCGGGGGCACGGGTACATGAACGATGATACGTTCCGGCTCGGGTTTGAAGTCCGCTGAAACACCAACATCCTCGTACTCGATAGGCGGCGGGTTGACAGCAGCATAATACGAGGACGGACGACGGCCTCCTTCTACAACTGACGACGCTTGTGATGCATCTCCGTCGTGGCTTGGCGTCATCCTTGAGGCCTTGATACTTTCGCCGTCATCTTCAGACTCGGAGAACTCATTGTCCGACATGGTCATCACGGAGTGGAAATCGTCGCGGCTCTCTGTACCAGAGGGCGTCGACATCATAATGCTCTGGCGCGCATCATGGTAGTCGTCCATGTCTGTCTCTGTCTCTGTGTCCGCACCCGTCTCGGTCTCCTCTCCATCGTTGTCCTCATCGCCACCATCCTCATCGTAAGCGAGGAACGGCCTCGTAATCGTCGTATCGCCGCTTGAGCCGTCCATCGACCTATTGTACTGCGTGATCGTGGTGCGACGCGTGCTGATGTCGCCCTCGACCCTTCTACCCATACCAAGATCGCTTAACTCAGGCCGGACGGAGGTCGCTGTTGTCTGGGTATCTACATCCGTCATCTGTGTCGGGAACGTCTGCGTCTCGGCTTGCATGAGCGAACGCACTGAGACGGGTTCAGGGTCGGTCCCAATATTCATATCCACACGAACGGGGACGGGTGCTGGAGGCGGGACTAGCTCCTCGTACGCATGTTGAGTACCCATCTCTGCCATATCAACGACGGCCTTCGGCTCCTCGTCAGTCTGCATCGCCTGGTCAGCAGTCTCAACCGGGGCGGGGGCAGGCGGGAGCTCAACAACGGGCTCAGGTTCCGGTTCAACTTGAACAGCCATGTCAACGGTATCTGGCACAACGGGCTTGGGAACCTCAGGTTCAGGCTCAGTCTGGCATCCAAACTCGGCAGTCTCGACTTCATGAGCGCGGTACGTCTCTTCGATCTCCTCCAGTATCTCTTGACTCTTCATTGGCGATCCTTGCATACCCAACAGCTCCGCAGAGAGCACGTCAGGCGCCTCAACGAGCGAAGGAGGGCGTGCCTCTTTGTACGGCACGCCACCACGCGAGCGCCGTCCGACCCCGACTGTACGTCCGCGGGTAGAGCCGCTGAGCACGGCTTGGCGCAGGGGGCTACGGGTGTACGTCGAGCCATTGGATGGGACACGGCGGAGCACGTTGGCAAACACAGGATCCATGCCTTCGACGCTGGTGACGCTCGCAACGCTTCCACGATTCGAGTTTGGCTCCATGGGTGGCGGAGAGCGCGAGGGGCTCTGCTCACGTTCTCGGAGTTCCTCGTCTTCTTCTAGGAGAATCTCCTCTTTCTCGAGGTCGCGTGAGGTGAAGACGCTGTCCTCATCTTCTTCGGCCTGGCTGAAGCGGATGGGTATGGGAGGGACGGGGGGAGGAGGCGAGTCGTCCATGTGCGGGCTGTCGTCGTCGTTGAACTCTGACGACGGGCTTGACGCAGCCATTCCGAGTCTCTGGATAAGGGTCATGCCGCCCCTTCCGCGGCCACGGCCACGACCTCGTCCACCAACCTTGAAAGGAGTAGTCATACGTGGCTTCCTCTTCTTCTTGCTGTCCAGGACGGTGTCCTCGTCCTCATCCACGTATTCCTCCACCGCATCATCAATCTCAGCAGCAGCAGCAGACCCACCAGCAGTCGCTTCCAACTTGCTCCTGTATTCCATACGCAGCTGCTTCTCCCTCTGTAGCGTGCCTTTGAGGGTATTGATCTGTCTCTGCGCGTGCGCAAGTCGCTGCTGCAGCGCTTCAATCTCATTGCTTGGGTGGTTCGCAGCCAAAAACGGCGGGCGCACAGGTGAGGCCTCCGGCGAGTCTGCAAAGTCCGCAAAGTCCCCATCACCAAACATCGCGCTGGTATCAAGTTTCCGCCTATTTGTGGATGCACCGCCCGTAAACACGTCCCCGTCCCCGTCTTCGCCTTCAGCGGGCGTCAAAAGGAAGTCGCTGCCCGCAGCCCCATTTGGTGTGAGCGGAGAGCCGAAACGCGGGAAGCGACGTCCGGCTTTCGCGGCTTCGTTCTTCAGGGTATCGACAGTTTGTTGGAGATCGGACTTATCGCGTGCTAGTCCAGCAGCATGCTTTCGTGCCTGCGCTATGTCGGTTTCATGCTTGGCTTTCATCTCCTCCACGAGGTTGGCGAGACGCTCGGACTCATTCTTGTGTTGGTCGCCTGCGTCGCGAGCGGTCGCGAGGAGCTTTGTGAGGCGTTTGTGCTCGCCCTCGAGGCGTAAGGTTGACGCTTGGGAGTCGCCAAGTTGGGTACGGAGCTCTTGGAGAGTGACTTCGAGGTTCCAGTTTTCTTCCTTGTATTTGTCTGAAGTCGAGTTATAATGAATGTGTGAATCTGGCAAACTCGGAAATGGGAATGCTTACCCGAGCTTTGTTCTTGTTGCCTGAGCGCTGTTCGAAGAGCTTCCACAGATTTTTCCAAGTCATCCTTTTCCTCTTTCATGTCCTGGATGGCCTTGTCGCGCTCTCCAAGGAGACTCTGGAGACGGCGGACTTCGGTGAGAAGCCCACTACCGATTTCGAAAGCAAATTCTGCAGGCTCTTGGTTGAATACAAGCTCATTATGTACACATGGTTTAATACATACCGACGTCGTCCGCTCGATGGGCGGCATTTTTTGCCCGCCTTGACTGGGCTGCTGAGTTGCCTGCCGATGGCTTCGATCGCTCAGGTTCCTCGCGTGGTAGTTCGGCATAGGGAATTGAAGGTGAAGGCGCCTTTCCATTAGGCAAACGCTGCAGAAAGAATGAGTCAGCCTTGCGTGATACGCAGCACGAGAACCACGCACCTTTGAGCTCCCAAAAGCGCTGGAGAGCTGCGCATTCTCGTTGTCCCACGCGACCAAAGTGTCTGCCAGTTCACGATATCTTTCGCGTGCTTGTCCGTCAATCTCATCATCCTCAGACTTATCAGCCTCCAGTTCCTGAAGCTGTCGTATGCGTTCTTCGAGCTCCATCTGCTGGGCGAGAACCCGCTGCCCAAGAGTGCCCGCTTGCTGAAGCTGCTTTTCCTTGTTGTCAAGCAGATTTTGGAGATGGAATTTCATGTCGCCTGCGGATGAGAAGGGTGCAGGGGGTGCAGAAAAGTCGGGCATGGGAGGGAGGAGGGGAATGCCGTCTGACGAGGAAGCCATGGCCTGCGGATTGGCGAGGGCCAAGCAGCCTTGCAGGACGGATGCCAAACCGCCACTCCAACCGAACAACGCGTTCCACCCCAACTTCACACGGTCACGCCCTGGCACAAACAACGCGCGTCCACTCTAGGCTTGCTGTCTCTCTACCATGTCCGTGTCAAGAAGAGACGCGTCCTCGCCATAGCCTTCGACATCGACCAGTGTACGGAGCCAGAGACTCGCTTAGAATGACTCATTTGCCAGTTCATCTGTCAACATTCACGAAACGCCATGCTGTGATCACACCGCGTCTCGCTCTCCAAGCTATCTCATCCGATCAGCGTCGCTCACGGGGCCACTGAATGTACCCTCTAGCATACAACACCTTCTTCATCATGATGTGCCCCCCCTGGCTGCTCGGAGTCGATCATAACGCCGGACCTGGGAATGCATGTTACCTACATCAGGCGACTACAGCTTTCGCTCCGTTCCTCGCAAGAATCTCCCAAATCATGTTTAGCAGAAGTCACCTTGGCAGATCCATACAGTGCATTGGTGGTCCGTGAAAGAGCACCACGTGCATGATTGCGAAATGGCGCAGATCCAATCTTTTCAATCACAATATTGCAGCACCCGAACACGGATCTTTGTTATCAGCCAACTCTCAACTTGCCCAGACTTGCCCGCGCGCTCAACTTGCGAGCGTCAACACGCATCTGAACACTTCCTTGACTGGCAAAGTACATATGCATCAGCGCATGCTGATACGAATTAACCGATCGATCAATCGGGCAGCAGCCTGATTCTCTCTCCCTGGTTTCTCATTGTATGGCTTCTACAAGTTCCAGTTATCTAACCCCCTTTCTTGCTCGCCAGCACCCACTATCGATACGTTATCCCGGACTTCTTGCTTCGTAACCCTTCTGTCCATTTCGGGGTTCGTCCCCAACATCTAGCACACAACTGAAACATGTAGGCCATACCTGGGCTATGCGCTGCAACGCGGTTATGACAAAATTTCCTGTCCATCTCGACGTCAAATTATACGTCTCACTATGGACACGGAGCTCGGTATTTATAGTATTTATAGTTTCTTGGTGACCATCTTGTGTCGAATGCGTCTGAAGAACCAGTTATCACGCGTAACGCGATCATATGGTGTCGCGACGCACACTACTACTCGCCATCCTGCTCTACCAACCACCTGCTCCCAATCATGTTGCCCTTATCTTCCGACATACGCCCAGCCCGAGACGCGTTATAAATTGGTAATGAAATACGGAGGTTACCTACCACCCCCGGTCTGTCTTCCCTCCATCCAAATCACTCCCTCCCCAGCACAATGTTCTCCAGCTCTCTCCGTGCCACCTTGATTGCTCTCGTTGCTTCCGCCGTCGCCGTTTCGGCTGCGCCCGGCCTCTCCGTCAAGGTTGCTGGTATGTGGCCCGTCCCCGTGCACAGTAACCTAAGCTAACTGTTCCATGACCTGTAGGTCCCGAGGCTGTGACTGGCGTTGACAACCTCAAGGTCAAGGCGACCATCACCAACACTGGTGACGAGATCCTGAAGATCCTCAACGACCCCCATTCTCCCCTCTCCACCCTCCCTGCCGACACCTTCAAGATCACTGATGCCAAAGGTGCCGCTCCTGCCTTCACCGGTATCAAGGTGAAATACTCTCCCGCCGCTGCCATTGCTGCCGGAAAGGATGCCATCACCACCCTCGCCCCCGGCCAATCCGTCGAAGTCGAACACAATCGTAAGTTTACCATGACGATCAATGTAAACGTACAACTTTGCTTACATCTTATCAGTGTCCGAGGCCTACAACTTCAGCGACTCTGGCGAGGGCGACTACGCCTTCGAGGCCAACAACCTCTTCTACATCATCGACTCCTCAAACAAGGCTGTCCCCCTCTACGCCAACGCCGAGGCCCACACCGCCAAACTCGTTGGCAAGCTCGCCGTTGTCCGCTCCACCCAGGTGAAGCGCGCCACCTTCAACGGCTGCTCGTCCACCCAGCAGTCCCAACTCAACACCGCCGCGTCCTCTGCCCAGAGCTATGCTTCCTCTGCCGCCTCGTGAGTTCCCCTCCGTGTTCCGATACTCCTCAAAATGCTGACAACATTCTGGCTCCATCTAGATACCTGAGCTCGCACACCTCTGCCACCACACGCTACACCACCTGGTTCGGCACATACACATCTTCGCGCCACTCGACTGCGTTGAGCCACTTCAACAATATAAGCGGCAACTCTTTCTCGTCGTACAAGTTCGACTGTACTTGCACAGAGTCGGGCACGTATGCGTACGTCTACCCCGACAGCTTCGGCGTCGTCTACCTCTGCGGCGCCTTCTGGTCTGCACCCAACACCGGTACTGACTCTCGGGTACGCTCTATCCCTCTGTTTCCGTTCGTTTATCGCGAGTGGCTTATGTGATGCTTTGCATATAGGCGGGAACCCTCATCCACGAGTCGTCGCACTTTACAGCAAACGGCGGCACGGATGACTATGTCTACGGCCAAAGTGGGGCCAAGGCGCTCGCCATCAGCAACCCCAACAACGCCGTCTTCAACGCTGACAACCACGAGTACTTCGCCGAGAACACACCCGCACAATCTTAAGATATTTACTGGGTTTAGTTCTTCTGGGGTAAAAGAAGGGATTTGAACTTGAAGTGCTGTTGTATACCGTCATCACCATCATCACCACCACCACATGTTCATTTACATATTTGCAACCAATCAAATGATACCTTAGGACCATTCATATGCGCAGTGGAGCAGCGCATGCGAAGAAGACCGCAGTGGCATCGCATTGTTTATCATGCACATTCTGCGATCATATCAGCTTGGCAGCGGCATAACAACATGTCAGTTGAGTTGACAGGATAATTCGGAAAGCTGTTTCCTCGCCATGTGCAGCACCGCCATATGATAATGCGTTAATCACTGCCATTTGGTTGCTTTGACTTTGCTTCGACCTGCAATCATGTCAACGACTCCGTGAGGACCGAGGTGTGGACGATAAAAGTCCGGATCAGGACTGAAATCGTCATTATCGCGCATATATACCCTCAGGGTGATTGCCAAACAACGCTGGAAGTGAGCCTGCCGAAGCAGCCGAATAAACTCGCCATCACTGGCTTTGATGCCCCTAATAATTTCCCAGTAACCTCGCAGATGACACAAAATCCTGCTCGGTGACCCATGGCGACACCGACGCCCGTTTCCCCTTTGCCAAGCCCAGCGGCTCAGCACCACGCAGATTCAGCTCACCCCCAATCACAACCCCTTCCCCGGTCCACGTCCACCACCCACTCGAAATCGCACAGCAATTCCCGTCCCGCCACCCCGACCTCTTCCACCTCCGCCACCCCAGCGCCACCCCAGCCACAGAGGCCGAAACTGCAACCCCGCGCCTCGAACACAATCCTGGCGGGGGCGGAATGCCTCCTCGCGCTCTTCGACGAGGAGCGGGAGAAGAATGACGCGCGGCACAAGGCCCACCTACTCGACCTCGAGGCGCGCTTCCAGAAGTTCCGCGCTGGTACCGAGGCGGAGCGGCGCAGGCTCGTGGAACGGGTGCAGGAGCTCGAGGCGGGAGGCCAGGCGAAGGGGAAGGAGAAGAGCGCGAACGTGCTGGAGGGCCCAGCTGATCCGGCGGTGATGTCACAGATTGACGAGGAGAGCGCGCGGCTGCTGCGCCAGCTTGCGTTGCATCTGGCCGAAGCACAGGCTGGCGGCGGGGAGGGCGAGCCGACTCCGGCGCAGGTGGAGGTGCCGGACACGTTTGTCCCTGCGTTCGCCCATTACCTGGCGGCGCATAGCAAAGCTCTGTTAGAATGGGTGGAGAAATGCCGTGTGGTCGGGGCGGAGCGGGATGTGTTAAGAGAGAAGAATAAGGAGAAACGGAGGAAGATCCGGGAGTTGGAGAGGAAGTTGTTCTTTGCGGAGCGGCATGGCTCTCACTATGTGCGGCCGCCGGACTCCGGTTCTGACTCTGGGCACGGGGAAGATAGGGGAACAGACGGAGGGAGAGACGAAGGTGCTCAGGGACAGGGCTAGAAACAAGACGAGGATAGGAACGAGAATGCAGGGGCGAAAGCGATCGAAGGCGGAAGAGGGAGGTAAGCGAAAGGAGCGAAAGAGGGAACCGGAGACCGAACAGAGAAAAGGATCGGGATGAAGAGGCAAGGGAAAGGGGTCGCCGGGATAAAGACACGGACGAAGGCAACGAAGGGCTTAAGGATGCGGTCGAGGTTGCTAAACCACTGCTCACGCGGCGTGCTATGGGATCCACAGCCTGTAAACGAACATTGGAAAGAAATAAGAACTGGTCGTTGACACAAGGTACGCGGTAGCATTACTCCTAAGTGTACACAGCTTTTATACCGTCTCCAGGACCCATGGCTAGGCTTCGTCCTCCCTTTGCAATGAAACTTCCACTACAAATACAGCCTCAACTGGGTGGGTTGCTTAAACGCTTCAACGAAGGGCCGCGCCGCGCGTCCAAGTCTCCGCTCTCGCTCAAACGACGCCTGAGGCTGGTCAAGGGCCACTTTGCAGTAGACGGTATGTGATCGTTTTAACGATGAACAGCCACACTATTCCTTACCGCCTGTTAGCTTCCAGCAGCTAGAGCGGAATAAAACGGACACATGGAGTTGCGTGAAGATATTAGCTGCTACTCAACGGCAGACGTCCAGCCTTGTGGGTTGCCTGTGTACCAAGCGTTTCTCGATTGTTCCTGAACTACGTTGGCCACCCCTCCCACCCTTCGTCGTGAACTCCCGAAATGGACATATGTCGCCCACTCCAGGCTTCAGTGGCAATCCACAGGATCGACCGCACGCAGCCTTCTCGCGCATTATAATTCGATATGTGCTAGGCTCACACACCCGCGTTATGATCTTTCAATCCCTACCTACGCTACTCCACTGCAGCTCTCAGTATATTAGAGACTAGTATCTTTAGGTCCCTCAAACATCTCCGCATGGGCCAGCACCTTACATCCTCAGCTATTGGTGTCTTATCCCACAAGAAGCTGCAGTTACAGCTGATCTTCTTACTCTTATCGTTAACGTTTGCAGCCAGACGTTCTAATTATGCTTTAGTTAAATATGGCGTCACACTCTATAACGATGGTGCTGCATCCTTGCTCAGGTTCTATCCCTGATTCAGCCGGCCGATATCAATTCGGCTGATCCTGCTAACCTCTCAATTGGTTTCTGGGTGCGATATCTAAGGTCAAACACCTGATCCGGAGACCTGCCATGACCTTAGTACGGACGCTGCTTCTCACATACAACGTGTTATATTGACATCATACGTTTATCTTCGACGCGACTACCAAACATCGCGTCGCGTAGATGTTAATCATTTGCTTCCGTTAGCCTCCGTTTTTCTTGATCGCTCCTCCTCTAGCGGAGGCATTTATCTGCCCAAAAATCCTGTACGGAACCAAAAACAATTAGGGGTTCAATAGGGGAGTCTTAGATCGACCCACATTTCTGCGATGGAAAATGCCGGTGCTCTATAAAATCCCCCCAAAATCCTCACAACTAGCGCATATCATCACAACCACCCACTATCATCACACACATAACTACACTCGCACAACACAGAATGTCCTCCATTGTCTTCGTCGAACGCCGCCTTCCTATCCTCATCTCATTGTTATCCCAAGTGCCGGCCTACGCACACTTCGTCATGGTGAGTCTGACAACCTTAAAACCTTGTTATTCTTATCCTGATCACATCCGCAGAGTGTCGTGGCTATTGCCGTCTTTTGGCTCCGTCCATCCTTGGCGCCCAAGATCCCTGACGTGCGTCGAACGCTCAAACCATGCGTCGCTCGAAGCCCTTCACTGAAATCCACTAGCCCAACCCTTGTAGATCACGCATCATGCAAAGCCAAGGACTCTACGAATGTGGGCGGACAACGTGAGTTAACGCTTTGCCTTTACTTGTTCAATATTTTCTGAACCCTTTCACTCCCCTCCCCCCCTGGCCGCAGACAAAGCCCACTCCAAGTTGCATGATTCGATCTCGAAGCTTGGTACACCAGTGAAGAAGATGATGTTACCAGCCATCGCTCGAGTCCGACCATATGCCCGTCGAATGTCCATCCCGGCGAGACGGTTCACTGAGCACGTTGCCAGTGCCATCGCGACCCCTTTTCATCATCCCCGCCGCTCCCTTGACGTTGAACCCGACTCCTATTTTGAGCCGGGCCATCTTCCCAAGGTCGAGGCTGGACTCGAAGTCCAGGTGGAGGTGGCGGAAGTCGACGAGGTCGGTGGCGGCTCCGTCGTGGCGCTTGCAGTGGTCGAGACGGTGATCTACGCTTCTTCCAAGAAGCCGACGAAATTCAAGCGGATTATTAAGAAGACGAAAGCGCTTCTCCGCCTTCGTCGTCACTCGTAGAGAAGTGTAGGTTCATGCCCGTCGAATAAATTGCATCGGTAAGTCAGGTCCCCTCTCCCGACGTGGGTTTTCGTATTCTAACTTTGCATATCATTTTTACAGGTAGACCGAATTTGCATCCATCATTCCATTACCACACCCATGCTCATGGACATTTCTTTCCCTCCCATACCATCGGACATCTTGTTATTAGAACCTACGCACGGACTTTTCCCTTTTCGCACTTATCATTGTATTACCAGACTCATGCTCATGGACATTTCTCCCCACCCCATACCATCGGACATCTTGATATTAGAGCACGGACTTTGCACTTTTCGCATTTTTCCTGTATCATTAGCATTTACTTCATGGCATCATAAAAAATGATTCATCTCATAAATCAGCATCCGCGAGCTTCAACATTTTTAACAGTGTTTTCACTGCACTGCAGCGGTTTGTGACGCGAACGGGAGGGGTGGATCGGGGCAGCGGGCGTGGTGAATTTGAGCTCGGAGCTCTTACACTGGGGACGTATGTAATTTGTTCCGAGCGCTGCAGGATATCATCGAACGGTCGTGAACACAGTGCGGAATGATGGATACGCGAAACTGCCTGCCCTCAACCTCATCGACCCAGATCAGAGGTGCGCGTGATTTCCGTCAACTTGAACTTGAGCAATGACGGTCATTGTCGAGGGACCTGGGTCACTCAACAGCGAAACGACATGAAAGTAAGCGTCTGGACCTCTATTGCTTCAGAATGGGTTGGTGCCACCAATATGCACCGCGGGGCGGCGGTCGCGCATCCACTGGCACAACACTGGCAACGAGCCTTTTGCAAGCGCGACTTCTTCGGCGTGGAACTGAGGGGCATCAGCTCAACGAGGACAAAACGCCGCGAGGAGATGAATAAACCACCTCTCTGCCCAACTAAATCCCCCACTGTCTGGTAACCGACTCACACCACAAGTCGAGTATGGCATCGGTAGCCTTCGATCTGGGAAATACCTTGCGACACATCTGGCTATTCCGCAACCTTGTGTCATGCGTTAAATGCGACTTTGCGAGCCCAACTAGAGCATTAAGGCAATGGTCTCGTGGGATGTATGGTGTCTGGCCCCTATGACGGCGACTTTCTTTCCGAACTTCAAGGACGAGTCTGGTGTCTAGCGTAATACCAATGGAGTGCTTCTGAGTTTCCTGAGGACGTCCGGTTTTCTGGATCCTGCGTACTCCCTGCTGCGCGGCTTGCCATCGCAGAATCCTGTGGATGTCATGATCTCGTCTCCTGCGCCAAACAAGGCATCATCCGAGGCGGAAGTAGGTCATTATCGTTTTAACCCGGCTCTGCTATCACTCGCCGATATAAGGGTTGGGCAGTTCCACGCAATGTGCATCCGGAGACGAGTCTTTTCCTGTCGGATTCGGGCTTATCTTTTTCACAGAACGTCGTGGGATGTAGTAAACGGATGGCATACCGTCAGTACGCCAAGGAATCGTACTCGATGGTGGATTGCGGGCGCATCGGACGATGCAGGTGTCTAACTGTCCGCACGCTGATTCAAATAAAAATTTTCCCGGATGGAACTCCCTGCTGGAGGAAAGGGGGCCATGGGAATGGTAATCATCATGAACAGTAGGGAAAACGAAATTGTGTGGATTTGTTAATAAATCATTCAACGGGGGACGTTCACTACATTAATCATCGCTATATCTACCTCCGTTACAGATGCCTACTATGTATCAGACTGCGAATCGGGGTTGGGAAACAGTCCATGTAACTTCGGCGTGCCTCCTATCTCGCTCTTTCCTAGTGGCCTGACGCCCCAGGCTATAGTTTCCCGCCATTGAGAATTCTTTCAGCACCTTTCTTCAGAGCGTTCATTGCTTCCATCAAAAGTCTAGGCCCGATGCTGACCCGGCACACTCCAACCGCAGCCCATTCGTTGACCGACATCCCTTGCTCGTCTCCCGCCAACATCACCGACACTCTACCATCCAATTCCCTCACTAGAACCTCCAGCTCTGCCCGTCCCACGCCTTTCCCCCACACAAACACACAGGTGGCACCAGCTGCCAAATACGCCCTACCGCGTCTCACAGTCTCATCCAACACCATCTGGTGAGACCAGCCGTGAGGGGGTGGGTCCAATGCCAGCACGTCCGTCCTGGCATTGATGACAAAGTCTTTGACTCCCGCGGTATCGGCTGTCTTCTTCGCAAGCTTAAGGCGCTCGACCTGCTCCTTGACAGGCCTCAAGCATTCCATCCCCCTTGCTTTACCTTTCTCGGGGTAAGAATCCTCGATGTTCGCACCAACAACGCCCAACGCGACGGCCCTCTGGATGACTTCGACGAGCTGAGCGCCATAGCCGTCTTGCAGATCCGCGCTGAGGGGAAGGCCAGCTGCACGCACAAGCGGCGCGATCTTGGCGATCGCGGTGAGGTTCTGCTCCAGAGTGAGATGTTCGTCCGCGACATCAAGGGTCGCGGCGATGGCATAGGATGCTGTTGCGACTGCTCTGACTGGGGGTTGAGTGCCGGAGTTCAGAGAAAGAAGTGAGGCAGTAGATGCGGGGTCGTAGATGTTGGCGAATACGACCGGGTGACCAGGGGTATGCAGTTGCTGGAGTGTGGTCGCGTACGAGTTATTAACCTGAATAGAGGACGCCATTTTCGAGGGGATTGACAACGTCGTACTGAACAGCACGGTTCTTATACGCCTCCCGACACAGCTAGATTGGTATTAGACTTTATGACTGGATTGAGGCTCCTGTATAGGTCCTGGGGTTCGAAGCCTTGGACCGGAATTCTCTTGGTCGGGAGTTGGAGATTTGGGGCGGGACAGTCGAACATCGTGTCTGGGGTTGGGGAATTCGTAACCCAAGTGCTCAAGGCGGGGCTAGAGTCAAGCGCAGAGTTTTGTACCTAACAGGACCTCCTTTCGGCTCCTACTCGCAGTACTTCGTCGGCATCACCGCCTAGAGGGGGTTCGTGTCAGGCGATGCTAATGATGGACTCGAAGTGAGGCTGACCGGATGTCCTAAGGGGAACTTCCGTTCTTTCCATAAATTCCCTTACACCAACCATGGCAATTATTGAGAGTTCAAGGGCAAGAACGTGGGAGATTTGGGGTCAGCCCCAGAGAAATGTTGAACTCAACGTCCGTCGGAGTCGCAGGGAATTCTTGTGATGTTTATGTTTAACGCAAATACCAAACAACGCGTCAACGCGTCCATATTTGGCAGCCACCGTTTGCTTCCGTTTGCCTCCGTTCCTTCCTCCAGCGGAGGCATTTCTAAAAAAAATAGGAGTTCAATAGGGGAGTCTTAGATCGACCCACCTTTCTGCGATGGAAAATGCCGGTGCTCTATAAAATCCCCCCAAATCCTCACAACTGGGCATATCATCATAACCGCCCACTATCATCACACACACAACTACACTCGCACAACACAGAATGTCCTCCATCATCCTCGTCGAACGCCGCCTTCCTATCCTCATCTCATTGTTCTCCCAAGTCCCGGCCTACGCACACTTCGTCATGGTAAGTCTGACAACCTTAAAACCTTGTTATTATTATCCTGATCACATCCGCAGAGTGTCGTGGCTATTGCCGTCTTTTGGCTCCGTCCATCCTTGGCGCCCAAGACCCCTGACGTGCGTCGAACGCTCAAACCATGCGTCGCTCGAAGCCCTTCACTGAAATCCACTAGCCCAACCCTTGTAGATCACGCATCATGCAAAGCCAAAGACTCTACGAATGTGGGCGGAGAACGTGAGTTAGCTTTTTTGCCTTTGCTTGTTCAATGTTTTCTGAACCATTTCACTCCCCTCCCCCCTGGCCCCAGATAAAGCCCACTCCAAGTTGCATGATTCGATCTCGAAGCTTGGCACACCAGTGAAGAAGATGATGTTACCAGCCATCGCTCGAGTCCGACCATATGCCCGTCGAATGTCCATCCCGGCGAGACGGTTTACTGAGCACGTTGCCAGTGCCATCGCGACCCCTTTTCATCCCCGCCGCTCCCTTGAGGTTGAACCCGACTCCTATTTTGAGCCGGGTCATCTTCCCAAGGTCGAGGCTGGACTCGAAGTCCAGGTGGAGGTGGCGGAAGTCGATGAGGTCGGTGGCAGCTCCGTCGCGGCGGTGGGAGTGGTCGAGACGGTGATCTACGCTTCTTCCAAGAAGCCGACGAAATTCAAGCGGATCATTAAGAAGACGAAAGCGCTTCTCCGCATTCGTCGTCGCTCATAGAGAGCGTAGGTTCACGTGCATGGAAGAAACAGTGTCGGTAAGCAAAACCCATCATACCCCTTCACTATCAACTTCTCGGATCCTGACATCGCACTCCCGATAGATATTCTGGTCTTCGGACTATCATTGCATTACGAGACTCGTGCTCATGGACACTTTTCCGTATCTTTATCTTATCATTATCACCACCACCATCATCATCATAGCATTCTTCGGACTATCATTGCATTGTCAGGCCTGTGCTCATGGACACTTTCTCGTATCTTTATCTCTATCATCCTCATCCTCATCATCATCATCATCATCATTGGACATTCATTTATACCCAGAGCATTTCAAGGACTTTGCATCTTCTGTAACGTACATATTCCACATTCACCAAAAAAAAGTCATATCTGCGTCTTGCTTCAAGTGTCCTGCCCGTGTGACAGCAATCAAAGGATGTAAACCATGACCCAAAGACGGGTTCAACGCATCAAACACTATTGTATTTAAAGATGAGCTCGTGGGCGAAAATAGTAAGATCGCCATGCGGTAGATTAAAATGTTCGTGGTAGTATATGGCCTGCCGAGCAGAGACAGTAGTCTAATCGACGGAACCCTTCCACAATCAAGCAATATGTACTGGGTAGGAATACGAAAGCAAGGTATTGAAAGCACGTTGAATGAGCGAGTTGGGCGTGAGGCGCATGCGATTATGTAGTGACGTAAGAACGTCATAGTGTTAGGATAGTAAATCGCCTGGAAGAGCCGAATAATCCTTCAAAAGACCAGGCTGGGCGAAAAAGATGGAAAACCAAAAAACACAAACACGAGGAGCGCGAAAGCGAGGTAGACTTTGATAGCATCGAAAGCATGTCGACAGAGACGGCTGTCATATGGAGGGCAAGGCCTCGAGTTGTTTACATATATCGGCGAGTTGTTGGGGACTCATTCCAGCCAAAATGCGGTGCATTTCACTGTGCTGAGTCTCGCAGTGCGTGAGAAGGCGACTATTGTCGGCGGTTAGCGGATATTCAATGACTTTAGGGACGTCGAGTTGGCTGATAACCAGAAATTGTTAACATATTTTACTTGTCCCATGAAGACACGTACAGACAGAGCCTGCATAAACGGTTTCCCGAGCTCCCAGAATCATGAAAAACGATACTCAGGTAGCTGTCTTCGTCGGACGGTTTGGAGTGATCTGTTGAGTAGTATGCGTCGGTTATTAACACCGGAGCGAAGTAATTCCTTACCCTGCTTTTCTATCGGGATATCGTGTAACTCTGAGATGTTGCCCACAATACGCGGAGAAGAGGCAGGGTGCAGGGTGCAAAGTGTGCTGATGTCCCCAAGGACGGTTCCACCAGGCAGAGGCGCAGAGGTGCCGCCGTTCGAAGAACAACTCGCAAATTCAGGGACAAAAGTGCGAGTCTCAAGCGGATTGGAAGGAACGAGTCCTGGTTGGACAGGAGATTCCACGGCATGGAGCAGCGGGTGGTGGACCGCAGCGTCGTCATTGTCCACCTCAGGATCTGGTAAGTTGATATCGACACCTCGAGAGTCTGAATGGCAAGATACAGCTGGGGTGGTGTCGTGAGGGCAGGTTCCTAGAGGTGTGCTACGGTTGGAGGGAACAGGAGAGACTAAGGGTTCTTCAAAGCTTGAATCTGGTATTTGGGTTGTTTCGGAGGAGGCCTGGGACGCAGGTACTGGGTCGATATCGTCAAACGACCGTACGAGGTCGCCTCCCACGAACGAATCCTCAGGTTGGACCTTCGGTAGCCCGAGCGTTATTGCTTGGGCGTCGTCGCCTGCCAAAGATAACGCGTCACCCGTTGCGGAGGCTACCTGGTCTCGAGACCTTTCTCCCACGGACGGGATAGACGATCGGTTAACAGTTGGATCATCATCAAACGAGATTGAACCTAGAGGTACAGTGCTCAGAGAGTTTAATAGAGAAGTCGATTTGTTGTTCACGAGAGGTGTTGTACTGCCCGAGCGGGGAGTTTGGATAGCCTAGACCACAATAAGTCACATGTATGAGAACGCGAAACAACTCCTCACGATTGAAGAATATTGAGCTGAGTTTTGCGGCCAGGGAAGCGGTCGTGGAACTAAACCATCCACCTTAGCCCTTAGCGATACGATTGATGAGCAAGCGCAGATCACGTACATGAAGCCTCGGATATCGTATCCGTTTCTCGGCGAGGGGCAGGTATGTTCGCCGCAACACTTGTACCCCCGTCCAGCTTTGCTTTCAAGCTCAAATTCTCCTCCTGCAGTTGACGAGTTTTCTCCTTGAAATGTTCAAGGTCCACCTTCCAAGAGAGTAGTAGACCATAGTCCTTAAATCCCCGGAAGTACGACGACAGAAGTTTGAATTCGGTTCTTGGCAACAGCTCGGCTACGCAGTCATGTGCCTTTATGAGGATTTGGGGAGATGACGCGAATCCTTGAAGCATTTGGCATCGAGAGACGAAGTCTGACAGAGTTATCCATGTTGCCTCGGCTCCATCTATCCATACAACCATCCCTCGAACCACCGGATGGCCGATCCATAGAGAATGCGAGGCGTACAAACCCAGCCATTCGACCCAGGTATGAAGCCTTATGAAGATCCTATGGACCTGGGTTGACACGAGGAAAAAAATATCACCAGCGACACCGAGACCAGAGGACGGAGCCGACGACCCCCAAAAATGAGAAAAGTGTACTACGCATCGACCGTCGGGGTGGATATCATATGATCCGGAGCAGTTCGGTACGGTGGGAGAGACGAACGTCCGTGGAAGGCGTTCCGCGGGAAACGAGAGAATGTTATTGGGATGTTTCTCTGAGCCCGAGGGATCAGTTCGCCCACTCTCAGAGGTTGAAGGTGGTTTCTTCGTCATGGGCCGATCGCTGTCAGTCTCGCGTGTACCCTTCTTACGCTTAGCGGGGACGGATTTCTCGATGTTGCTTGCAGGGAGTTGGATTTTTCTCTTCCCCCGTTGACCTGGAATTGCGGTTCCGTTGCGTTTTCTTTTCGCTTTTGCTGACGCGTCCTTCGAACATGTCTCTAGATACCCGGCTATGCATTCCGCAATTGTGGCCAAGCGGCCCAAGTCATCTGTCCATCGCGATCCATCAGTACTCTTGATATGCAGCGAGGCGTAAGGAGAATCACGAACTCAACTCCGTCGGCGCACGTCGTGCAGTTGGATTCCAAGTTGGGCCAGTACGAGAAGAGCAGCACAAATAGAGATCAGGGCGGGAAGGATGATGTATAAGGAGACCGCTGCGATATATTGGGCTGCACCATTTTTTCCACGACTCCTGTAAACGAGCATAGACATCATGACTGCCTGGCGCAACATCGATATAGATGTCTCCAGGACATCCCAAGTCCGGTGGAGGAGGTCCTAGCCCCTGGAATTCCGCATGAGAACCACAGTGATGAGGCCGGACTACGCTTAAATACGTGTGGTCTGACAGAGCACTCGAACTCGCGGGACGGGTACTATGAGGTAATTCCAACACGTCGGACTCGGAATTGGTGCCAGAAGGTGATGGTATTTCTTTGATGATTGACACCGGGGCAGCAGGGGCTGTTAACATGGTATCTGGTGCTTCAGCTTCATGAACGTACCCGCAGAAGGGAAGCTAAATGGTCACGATGGGGGTGATCTCCTCCCTGACACCGATAGAAAGGAGGTGGGATGCGGCTTCCAGCTGGCTGGATCTTATTTGCACCAGACGCGATTTACAAACAAATCAAACGCGAAACTACTTACACGCCAGCTTTGACGGTTACCGTGAACCTACAAATGCCACGACTTTCTGTGCGGTGACTCATGTCAACGACAACAGATCTTTCCTCTTTCCTCTCTTCCCAGCCTAGGAAAATGTGTCAACCTCAGGCTCGACAACGAAACGACCCTCTCCCAACCTCCCGTTCGACATCCCGTCCCACCTCCCAGAGCGAGTCCAACCCGGTAGTATTGACTCAAGGTAGTGCCTCCAAAGTTGGGCGAAACCCGAAGCCAAAATCCCAGCCGGGATATGCAATCCAGAGCGGGGCTGACTGTCTTCTTGCGCTCTTCGAGGAAGAGAGGCAGAGGCATGAAGCCCATTACAAAGCGCAACTTGTCGGCCTAGAGGCGAAATTTTACGACTTTCGCGCCATCGCGCAGGAGGAGGGGCAGAAACTTGCGGCACGTGTGCTGCAGTTGGAGGCTGAGTTGGAGCGTAAGAATGCAGACACACTACTGCTTCTGCAGCGTGAGGGGCACGCGAAGGACCGGGAACGCGAGCAAGTGCAGGAGGCTCGAGAAGCGGGTGTACGGCCCACTGGCGTCTCTGTTGAGAGGGCTAGCATTAATCCTGCTCCGATACCTCATACGGTGTTTTGCGTAGCTGATGGCGAGGCCGACCCGGTTTTGCTTGAGAGAATTGACGGGAAGACGGCAAGGCTACTACGCCAGCTCGTATCCCACTTGGACCAGACGGCGGCACAAAACCAGGACGGAAGCGCTACCGGCCTCGAACTAACTACAGCCAAAGTGGGCACAGTCCCCGACGTGTTTATACCCGCGCTTGCGGAGTATCTCGGGTCCCACAAAACTGTGCTGCAAGTTTTGGATGGCAAGCGTCGTGCGGTCGAACAAGAGAGAGATTCTCTCCAGCACAAGGTCAAAAGGAAATGCGAGGGCATCCGCGCTTTAGAGGAACAGGTACAGACGCCTCCTCCTGGCCAGCAGCGCCCGGCTTCTGGGTCCGAAAGCGAGAATGAGGAGCAAGACAAGGTTCCGGAATTTGGTCTTGTCTCGAAGGCTCGGGAGTCTCAGACTCTTGAAGTGTGCGTGTTAGAAGGCCAGGCTAACTCGGTGGTGCTCGCCGAGCTTGACGGCGGAACTGTGCGATTGTTGCGCCGTCTTGCGGTAC
This sequence comes from Lyophyllum decastes, assembly GCA_025854295.1. Classification (NCBI taxonomy): domain Eukaryota; kingdom Fungi; phylum Basidiomycota; class Agaricomycetes; order Agaricales; family Lyophyllaceae; genus Lyophyllum; species Lyophyllum decastes. The sequence continues at coordinate 1,284,685 of CP107709.1, forward strand.
ACATCGTTCAGGCTGCAGCACAGACAAAGGGCGAGACTGCTGCTAATTCGACGAGGATTGAGGCGCTTCCGGACGTGTTCATTCCTGCACTGGCCCAGTATCTCGTATCCTACAAGAAAGTAATAGGGAACTTGGAGGAGAAGTGCCGTATGGCCAAAAAGAAACGCGATCTGCTACGAGGAACCCTCGACAGGAAACGCGCTAAATTCCGGGACCTACACAGGAAACTGTCTAATGCTAGGAATTGCGAGGTATGGCAGTATGCCTATATGAGCCCTGCGACTTCCGGGTCTGAGTCGGAAAATAAGGAGGGACGCACAGGCGAAGTCAAAGACGACAATGGGGATAAAAAAAGGATGCGCCTTTCTGGTACCACAATCGTCTAAACAGCATATTCAGGATGCTGATTATCACCCGATAGTAGATGGTGCATGGGTCGACGTTGAACTCCACTCCATTCGCGACCAACATGTCACTTCCAGGAGCAGAATCCCGATGACTCAATGACCGATAATGCGACTGTTGAGTCGACTCCGCTCTGAAAGCTCGCACAAAACAAGTCCGGTAAACCTTCTGGAATACGATGAGTTTTAGAAGTCGAACAGACCCAGCCCTTGCGTGCGTACCTGCCAGCATCTGCTATCATCGACGTCCTGACACTAGTTTCGTTCAGTACCCCCTCGCGCTTCCGCTACTGTTGCCCTCAATATATTACGCCGGGTATCCCGTCTGTCATGGTCGCCAACTTGATGCCTCGGACTACTCGTATATCTTCAGCACACCACAGTCTTACTTACTGCTGATGACACTGCCTCTAATTCTAGATGCCGCAGACGTTTAATAATGTCTGAGAGGTTACCCCCCGCAGGTGTGCGGCTCGCTACTCGCTACTTCGATTTGCTATCATCTGTATATCTGTATATCACCGCGCTCATATAAATCTGTACTTTCGGTTCGTTCCCAAACCGGTCGCGTTCATCCTACGAACAAGCCGACTCGCACCACAAACCGGTGCCAATCCATTGCGAAAACCAACCCAATCCAGAAGCGAATCAACCCCACCGTCGACACCTGACTTGCTCTGCAATTGCGACTTGACTAGGCCTCGGATTCGAACCCGCGAATCAACCCGCGAACAATCCCCTTGCCCCTGAGCGACGATCATTGGCACGCGCTAGCGCTATGTAGCGCCGACGACACCGCGTCAATCCCTTATACCCATACACCCGGACCCATAAACTCAACGATCGGAGTCGCGGAACAGGCTTGCTTCTCCCGACGCGTTCCGAGAGGTACGACGTCATGTGCATTGTACACGCGGTTCTGCCAACGCTGCTCGAGAGTCACAGGCACGATACGATGCACTTACAAGATCAGATGCCCGTTGGCTGAACATTCCGCGGCGTCGCCTACCCGGGCCTGGTACCCATGCGTTCTCGATTCTAGGAGCAGATCCCGAAGGTGGAGACGGGGGGGATAGCGCGCCCTCCAGTGCGCAAGCGTGTGATCATGCGATGTTCATGATGCGAAGGGGCGAAATGAAAGATGTCGAAGGAAGATGGAAGGAACGAAGAAGACGCAAGGATATGAGGAAGATGGATGGATGATGGAAAGATGTGAACGTGATAGGAGCGCCAGGCTGCTCCACGCCTTGGATGCGCAGTTTTCGGAGCGATGCAGCATCATGCGTCCATATCTTTCAAGTATTTCGAAAGCATTCAGCACTGCACAGCGACACTTCTACAATGCGGATTCTTGTGGGGCTTCGTGTACGTGTGAGCAGCGAGGGTCGCGTCTACGTCTCGGACGTGATCCGTTTGCTAGGGGTCGACTGCATTGATCTGCCTTCGCCACGGTCACAGTCCACTTGTTACCTAGCATACGATCATGGCACGACAGGGGGGAACGACGTGTCGGACAAATGACTCCTGCGGATACTAGTGCTGCCCCAGCACTAGCAGTGTGGGACAGCGCGGAACAAGGGGTGAGCATGGAACGTCTCATGTCACCATTGTCTATCACCTCGTGAGCATATGGGAACAGTCAAGAGCCGACCTTCGGACGTCGCCGAACACCCCAGTTAGCCTAGTGCTTCTACCGTACTCCAGTAGTTCCTAGCCCCAGTAGTACAGAACCTTCCGCCGACATCGTAGTCAGATGGGGCCGCTCGCACTAGTTTCTGTGTCGTGGTTGTACCAGCGGTGAAGAGGGCCAAAAATTTCCGTCACCCGAGACGACACGGCTTGGTAGATCACCAACCAGCTGCGCCACAATTCTTACGCTCTCTGGGCATTGCGGTTGTCATGACATGACATATTCCGAGGTTTACAAGCGATGTGGCGTGATCCAACAGAAAAATAAGCGGAGTTTCAAGTTCAATTTTACGGACTCGGCGCATATCCTTTGTCCGTCTTCATAAGACCTTTCCCCATAGCGGCATTTTGTACAGATACTTCGTTGACGCTCTCAAAATGCGCCTGACTGGGACTTGGCTGGGACACTGTACACACCCCGACCTGAAAATTCTGGATGTAATGTTGCAGTCTACCTGACTACAGGTCCAAATCCCGACATTTGCGCGTGCTAGAGCTATGTATAGAAATTCTACGCTTTTTCTCCCGATCCACCCTCCTCTTAGACGACGTAAAGATTCGGGGACGATTTATTGGAAACGTCCAAGCCGCGAACATTTCGCGGCAGACCTCGTTTTTCGAGCACCGATACATCACCGTCGACAACTTCATCCCATTGGTGAAGCGCTTGCCCGAGATCCCGTTCGACTGGATTGAGAACCTCTCTCGCGGAATATCTAACTTCCTCCCTTTGACACTGATATCAAGGCCATATCACCCATCGATATCTCTTGAAAGCTATTTTCTGCACGGGTCCGCAAATAGGACTATCCTCGTCATGTGCGCACTGGGGGCATCTCGGACATCTATCAAGACCTATCGTAACACCCATCGACCCAAAGCTTAGATCGTCGGATGATATCACACCGAGAAGTAAAGAATTTAACTTCAGCTCAAATGTATACCTGATGGAATAGTTCTATGTCCAAAATTCGTAACGTCCAAAAATATCACTTTGAGTTTGCCTCAAATTTTGAGCCAGCGAATCGGATTGCTTCCATTCATGGTTTGAGGACAACCGAAATGAACGGTTTCGGTTGTTGCAAAATTTAGATACGAACTAATGATTGAGGTACTACGGACTTGAGTTGTCCCAAAATTCTCAACTTCCTGGTGTGTATCACCACTAGCCTTGTAACTCTATCACATCAGATATCAGTCGATGTACTACTCGTACACACAGATCCGATCATGAGGCATCCTAGTGCCCTCCTGTCACTTCAACCTAGCCCCTCAGGCTTGCCAGCGTCAGCCAATATACTCAAGATCCATCCGACATAATCGCGTCACCGGGCCAGCTGGGACTTGTCCAATCACCGGGCGATTGCGTTATCGATACAGATACATGGGCGGCGTTACGTACTAGTTGTGCGTGGTACAAGGGGGCTTCGGAAGGGGAAAGTGCTGTATCTACGTGCAATCGGAGACAAGATAAGAAAGGACGGGGAGGGTATGCAAAGCGTTCTCTAGGGAAATCGTTCGGGTCGTGACTCGTGGCCATGGGGGTGCGTGCGTAATATACTACCACTGACTGTATGGATGGTGTAGGTAGCTGATCATGAGCAAGTTATATTGTACAACAAAGACAAAGGACGAGAGAAGAAAAAAAAAAAACAGGATCTGAGAAGCCAGCGTCGAAGCAGAAACAACTTGGGCTTCGGCGAAAGTTTCGGATAAACAGGGGAAATGAAATCAGAAAATAGGAAGGGGATGGGAAAGCTACCGGGATGGAAACAATTCGGGCACTGCATAAGTAGTGTTCGCGGCGCAAGAAATTAAACAACTAATTACGACAGAAAACAATCACTATCGCACAGCCGCTACACGAGAAACGGCATCGGTGCGGGGGCATGTATATTTGCATGATGCGGGTGCGCGTCAGGGAGGGACCAGCGGCGCACGGGAACGACAGACATCGGCGGGAGAGCTTCGGGCTGCGACGAGACTCGTCAGGCTTCACGAACCATCCCACGGAACGATGAAATACTTACGTCACACCCGGGCGACCCAGACGACGCGTACGTGGTGCTGCTGCTTCTCGAAGCCGTGTCGTGATAGCCGAGGCCGAGCGATGAGGGCGACGGCGACGACGATGACGAGAAGGAGGTCCACCGTGGGTGGTGCTGGGGGACCCGAGCTTCGTTGGGCGCTATGCGGGGGTGCTGGGCTTGGGTATGGTCGTAGTTATAAATGTGATTGTGATGGTGGGCAGTATGAGTGTGATGATTATGGTTGTGATTGTGGGTATGAACGCCGGAGGAGCTTGAGCTTGCGTGGCTAGAGTCCCCGCTCGAGGCTTTGAAGTAGGGATGTGATATGGCTGAGAAGGCAAAGGGTAAAGATAGAATTAGAGAATCATCGGTGGTGGGGTGGAATGGTGGATGGAGCGAGAACGGAAAAAATAAAATCAAGGTTGTTTAATGAGTTTAGACGGCGTAATAGAAAGTAAGCGCAAGGGACGTACAGTGGTGTAGGTGCACCTGGCGGCGCTGACTTGCATGGTGGTGAGGCATGTCCAACGACGAGGACGGAGCAGAGAAACGATCCTCAGATCGAGGAAATCCGATCTCCCAGGTTTGCGGGGCTGGCATCGGCGAGTTGTTCGATGCTTCCGATAGATATTCTGGCCACTCGCTCCCGCCGTGGTCCGCGTCTGATAGCGTTTGCGCTTCATGCAACTCGAAGTCCGGCGAGAACGAGCGCAGTGGCTCGCCGTCCATGATGTCCTTTAGACCGAGGCCCAAACTAGGGTCACCAGGGTCAACGTTGACGGAGATATCCATGTTATCGATATCGAGCTGGAACTCGAAGATAAGAGGCTCGGCCTCGAGCGCACGGGCGGTCTCATGCTGCACAGGGACGGTGCCGCGACCCGCGCCGTTGTGCATCGCGAAGGGATTGAGGCGGAATACGGTCATCATGCTGCGCATCTCGGACGAGGCCTGTGTTGCGCGGAGGGGTACCTCTGTTGGGGGTGCCATGGACTGGGATAGCAAGGAGGTCTGAGCCTGAGGTGCAGAGATCTCCATGATAAAGCGACCGTCAGCGTCGTCTGGCTCTTCTTTGACAGAAGGGGTGGGACTGGGGGAAGGGGGCCGGCGTTCGAGCTCAGGACGCGGGCATGGAGCAGACCTCGGGGAGAAACTGGACGTCAGGAGCGGTAGAGGGCGTGACGATCCCCCTTGCGACACTTCACCTCGGTTTCGCTCAACGTCGTCGAAGGGACTTGCGCTGGAGTGTGGCGAGGATTGGTAAGGATCACGTGCGTATGAAGCGGAAGGGAAGGCGGCGACTGCGTGACATGAAGATGGAAGACAGGGTGGGGTGTATTCGTACGAGGATGGAGGCTCGACGGTGGAATTGTAGGCGCGGTACTGGTGTTGAAGAGGGTCTGCAGGCCACGAATCCGGCTGTTCGTAGTACGCTGGCCACAACGGCGAGGGCAGAGGTTGGGACGATCGGTCCACCACTTGATACTGCTGCCAGTGGGAGGCGGGATGAGGCTTTTCCTGAGGGTGGACAGGGTATGACAGTGGTTGGGCCATGGTGCCGAGGTTCTGGGTTACGGCTGAGTGGAGAAGGCAAAGCGAGATCCATGCTAGGACTTATATCTCTAAGCCGGACGGGCTGCTGGCTGCAAGAAGACTGGGATCGCGCCAGGGCGAAACGCATGATGAGTTGACACGATATTTTCTGGTGGAAACACACTGAGTGCACGACCGAGGATCACAGCTCAGAACCAGATCGCCGTTCATGCCATGCACTGATTCCGACCTGATACGAGTGCTGATTCCAGCAGATAACTCAGCCCAACTTATCCACATAGGGAGCAGCTCGCAGAACGATCCGCAAAGAACCTCGTGCGCCGCTTGGTCACTTGCCTTATTCGGCATTTCAATCTCAGCGGCTTTCATTTTACTGTCACATTCGGCCTCTCACTCCCCGGTGTCCTACCTCTCCCCCCTCCATCGGCCCTATCCCATATCGACCCAAGCCCACGGAATATTTCGATATTTAGGTTGCAGACACACCCCGGTGCTCGGTTCCTGGCCCTGTACCCATTTCTTCGCGTCCCCAGCCACACGACGCGTCTAAAAGCCTCGTCTTCTTTCTGATCGGGCATGTTCTCACTCTCGACATACATACGATTACACGAGGCCCTACCTCCGTTCACCCCACATTTTGTGTGTTATCGATTGCGAGACGTTTCCTAACACCCGTCGCTTCTTTGCCAAACATTTCCGAGTTCGAGGCTCCTTCTTTCCTCCTGTTCCAAGAATACCTAGTGCAATGAAACTGATCGGATAACTTGCCCTCGAAACCTTTCAATGCGTGGCCGATTCACAGGTAGAGATCAGGTGAAAACGAAGATCGTTCCCCTTCCTTCGGTCCATACAAAGTTTGACATTCACCACGCCCTTCCTTCGCAGAAGTTTTCAATGAACAACGTCTTCTTCACCCTCGATGTTGGGCGACACCCTAGAATTTAGTCACGCTTCTCGCTTTATGGTGTTGGGGCTCGCGTTTTCCCATGTACTCGTCTGTATGTACCCCAAGACCAGCCCACCGTTTCGGGGCACGAATAAAAAAAACTCGAACCGACTAAAAATCACATTAGGTCCTCGATCTGATCCCGCAGCGGCTGTTCACACCCCTTTGTGTTTCTCGTGACGCGTATCAGCTCACCCCCCTCATTGCACCGGCTCGACTGAGATCCATTTCCTAGCCCTCGCACCACATGTCATGCCCTTCCCCATCCCCCCTCTACGACATCCGAGCATTGGCATCCGAGTCCAGCTCCGAGTCAGGTTGGGCAGGCCAGGTGATGGCCACATGGTCGCATATACGGAATCAAACTTTGCGCGTTCAAAGTCCTCTATTCATTGATCTTGCTCAGATAACTCGACAAAACTCTGATACCAGATGCCAGGTGCCCGGCGCTTCCCTGATTTTTTCATAATTAAATACGACCCGTCTGTGCTTCACAGCCACGGCCTCCCCATTTCAAATTTGAACCCGTCTCGTGGGTAGTCCGCGGATTCTGCTATTAGCTCACCCTATGCTAAACCTCAAAAATATCGATGCTACGATCGCGTGGTTCAGTACACGAATAGATGTCTAACCCACATCTTTCCGACTATAGCCACTACCAACCAATGCCCTCCACGCCTTTTGAATATTCCCAGGTCATTTTCCGTCCTATCCACGTACCACGACGCCACGGGACTGCATCGACTCCGGGTTCCTGACTCGGGACAAATCCTCTGTTCGCATTTTGCAAATTTCTCTCCCGGGCCTGCACCCTGCACGACCTCAATTCCTAGGTCAGTTGAATATTCGAGGGATCACCGTAACTCGGCGAAAGCGGCCCTCGGCCGAGCCGGAGCGCCTCATGTCATGTTACGGAAGAAATGGTCACATTCATACGTTAGGGCTGGGGCTACGATTGACGGCTATGGGTGTGCGCGCGATGGTGTGCGAGCGGACGTACGAAAGCACAAGTTATGGCGGCTATTGAATGAATGGTAGCGGGTTCTGATAGGTTGGTATTCTGATCCGCCTGTTATTCCCGTTGGCGTCACTCTTGTCATCAGTGGGGCTCAGGTTGGATGTCCATCATTTGAGCGAGCGTTCATCGAGCTAAGAGAGTCGCGTTGCAGGGGACGCGATCTTCGTCAATGAGCCCGACTACTGTTACGCGGAACTCAGGCTAATTCATTGATCGTGATCCAGTTGAGTTGAGTCAATGATGTTGAAGTCTTACGACGACACTGACGTTACAAAAGGAGGACAACAGTCATACAGCCGGCCTAGTCAAGCTCAAGAACAAGCGCCTGGACGATTACGCAAAATATCACGGGTAGAGGTAGAGCAAATAGAAACGATACTTCCTAGTTCCAGAACCGCCAGGTGAGTCCGATCGTGGTGTTCTAGTGCTTGATCTCTCCTTGACTCCGAATTTCACCTCGATCCCTCCCCGACCCCGCTCGCGTGGGGACCCTGCGGGGTACGATATGCTTTTAGGGTCTGATGGAAGAAGGATAGGTTTTTGAAATTGAGAACGTGAAATGTTGCGTGGTCGTCCAATTGAGGATCGAGTGGTGTCCGGACCGCCAGGACCCGAACATAAAGCTCGTACTGGAGTCATGGTGGATATGACGGCCTAGGCGCGCAGAATAAAGTTCGAAATTAGTATAATATTGCCAGGGGGCTGTGTTGCGTAGACTGCTCACCAGTGTTGCTTGTGGCCTGAATTCCGAGGAAACTATGGCTAGAATAAGATGGATTTGGGCTAACAGGGAGCTTACAGATTTGCAGCAAAAAATGGGATCTTGGACAATAAATTCTGAAAATTTGGAAAGAGATGGCCAAAGGATCGATGGACCTGGATCTATGTTTGTGGCGGCGCTGGGTGATTGGACTTCGACAATGCTGTCTACGACGGCACAACTGTTCCAAGTCCCGGGCGAAGCGGGGATGGGATGCAAAGAGCGCGGATCAACGAAAGATATGAGAGAACTTCGCATGGGCGCGCGTTCATCACGTCAAATCGGGTCGACAGCTCCGCATGTTTCTCCAAGTTAACGCCCAGACCATCGTTCTTCTCGGGACGAAGCCTACTGCACGTACAGAGCGTTCATACAATGACAAGATACGAAGATGAGGCGTGCAGTTGGAGGTAAAGGTACCGCATCACGCTTCCTGGAAGACCCGTCAGTTATCCTCGTAATAAGACAGCACGGGAAGATGCGCAGGACTCGGTGCATGTGGGACGTCCTTTCTTTTGCCGTGCCGCGCCTGCGAGCCCGAGCACAAGCTTGAGTAGTAGTATGCTTGGCCGTCGTGCTTCTGTAAAACGTCTTGGACTCGAATTTGAGCCGACGGTGAAGCCACTCGAGCTAGAGCGAAAGTATAGGCATAATAGGCGGCTTGCTTCTCGAAGGAAGGCTGAGGATATACAACTGCGTTTCGTTACATTACCCCGGCGATAGACCAGCAGACACTCAAGTTAGGGCCAGATTGGCATCGATGCAGGAGGCACGTCAATCACTTCGTCGTATCTGAGCGACTGGTTTCGCTGTGCGAGTGGGTCGTCCTGTCCGCGTGTCCACGTCAGCCACTGGAAATATGCCGAGCATTGCGAATTAAGCCACGTTCTGTACGTCGAGGGGTGGCTCGTTTGTTCTATTCCAGCCATGGCCCTTCTGGCATCAGTGCGTGGCTCACTACAATAGCCGGAATGTGATGAGGAAGAGAAGGTTATTGTTCAATTCTGATGTCGATGGGCGAGCTGTCATGGAGGAGGCAGGCTGTGGTACAATCAAGGAGCTGGGACTTACGTTTTGATGTGGAGTACAAGCAATAAAACCAGTCGACAGTCCAATAAATGATAAGCACCAGGCGCTACATTCTGAGACGCTCTCGTCAATCCAGATATTGAAGTCGATCAGACCGTGGGTCCTCCCGGAACGTGTGCAAGAAGGCTGGCCGAGAGGGCGGTCCGACTAAGCTCGGGGCTACAACACTGATTCGTCATTGGTCGACGAAAATGAACAGATTCCGGGTGCCTCGGGAAGATAGTTGGCGTTCGGGGCACGAGCACAAAGGCGAACACGAATCCCGAGAAGGCCGAAAGGAAGAGTGTAGGGGAGCAGGCATATAAGGATACCCTAGATGGAGAGCGGTCGGTGGTGCGACCGGGCCAACTCATATGTAATCTTGCATGCGCATGCTCGGAATGCATAAACGCGTCATATGGACCTTGGGCTCCTATCACAAAACGCGCTCATGCGAACGCAGGCAGGGGTCCGGAGCAAGGACAGCTGAGCGCTCCCGCATGCGCTGATCAAGGTACTTCGGGGGATGAGCCTTGGAAGCGCGCTCAGGTTGGTTCGATATGGAGCGCGCGATACGAAGCACTCGGAGCCGCGGAGACAGGGATGATTCGAGTGACAGTAGGTGCTTCCGGGGTCTCCTCTGTGGGATCCCAGCACTGGATGCGCTTGAAAGGGGACTGTGAACCAAGGTCAAGCAACGAAATCTGAGTAATGCGTGCCATAATATCAACTTGTATACTCAGGGACTCGGAAGCGCCATTTGACCACGTGGGTCGTAATTGAGGTCGAGACATAGGAATTACTCCAGTTACTGGCAAGTTGGAGAAAAGCACCGTCGAAATCTGGGTATCTTTCCTTAAACCTCTCATGCGGAATCTCCACACAATCGTGCAGTCTAAGGATCCACCTCAGCGGTGGATCGGCTTTATTTCCGCCGTCTTCCGCCCAATTCTATCAAAAATAAAAGTCGGGACCAGCTCCCTAGACCATGGGACCCAGTCTGGGACCTTGGATTCGCATCCGTCGACCGTCAAAGCGAGGATTTTGGTGGGTTTCATTGGGGCTAGTTTATGATCACCTTCGTGGTGCTTCGGGACACCAGGCAAGCGCGATCTGATGGACCTTACGAGGAGCGCCGTGCGAAGGTCTAGCGAGTGGGAGATGCTCAAGTGCGTTAGCGCGGGGCAGAGAATGTCGTCTGGTGGGCGGGGTAGCGGGGCCTTATATCGGGGTGCGACCGGCTTGGAATGGTAGGCGAGAGCATCTAGGACCGCAGCGCTTTTGGGAAATATTGACAAGTTTGGATGGGTCAGCTTGGGCGCACACTCGAGAAGGCGGATAAGGGAACCGAGTGTCACAATACAGCAGTCGATAGTAAGCTGTCTGAAGTCCACGGAACCATGCTTGTGGTGTAACAATGCCTTGTCGAGGGATGTAACGGAATTCGTGATAGGATTAGTATGTTAGGCACGATCGTTGCTTCCAGGAGGCTGAATATCCAACCTCCTCCAAGTTCGAGGCGTGTGAGCAACAAAAGGTGCAAAAGTGAGGCGCAGACGGACATCCAGGTGTTGGTCAAGTTGATGAGGTAGGGTACGTGGCAATGACCAGAGTCTTCAAGCAAGGGTTGGCTTCCAAGGCGAACAGAAGATACTCCGATCTTTGGCAAATCTTTGTGAATTTAAGAGTAGTTAGCTTGGTGAAGTGTTGGTACAGATATTCTCACGAGATGCAGGTCGTTGTGAAGGATAGAGAGTACACACGGAAGTGAGAGACCCTGATGACGGATGCTGCCGACGACGTTGCGTTACCTGTCAGCCCCAGTCCTTCTAGCACCCGAGGCACTAAATCATGTTGCTCAAGAAACGCGTCGACATTCCAGACCTCCACGTCATAGATACGGATTTTGTCCCATGTCAGATCCTTGAGCCGCGGGAGTGGCCATTCAGGACGGCAAGCTGCGCCAATCCTTATATGGAGTTCGTGGGTGGTTCCCTGTGACCGCTCCAGCCATAAAGCTAACTTTGAATCCGGGTTTCTCTCTCAAAAGACGACTGACTCCCATAAGTGGGTGTTGTGAGGCAAGATCAAGCCAGGAGCGACAAACTGCGAGAAGACCGCGACCATGACGTGGAATATCTCTTCAAGCAGCTCAACTAGAAGCTCTTCAGATCGGTTCTTTTCAACCTTCATCCCGATGTCCATGGTTGCGATGACCTAATTCCGTGAGACTAGCATCAGCAGTGACGAAACACGGAGAAAAGTAGTGATCGAGCACTGGGGTACGAAGAATAAGGGTGTTGTGGTGGAGTCAAAGCCTACAGTTGTGTTTGTGGTGGTTCGCAATATGGTGCTCCTCGACGAGCCCTTCCGTCAAACTGATGGCGCGTGACCGTGATAAGTCTGACCACCTCAGTGTCCGATAATCTCGGAGACGCACAAAACCACGTCGAGATTACATGATACTTGGGAATAACGGAATCCAAAGAATATGCAAGCCCTGTCTTCGTTTTGTTGAGCACTACCAGTTCCCATCAGGAAAGCTTTGGTGATCTCAATCACCCCTCGATGTTCTCTGCGGCCATCCAACCTGCTGTCGTTTCGCTTTTTTCATCGACCGGCTCAGCACCTCTGCAGTTGTTCACAAAAAGCCTGGACCCGTCTCTACCCACAGACTCATGTGTTCACCTGCTCCATGACCAGAGATCGCAGCCCCAGCCAGCGACACCCATGGTGCTAGTGTCGCCGTCTTCTCAGACCGGAGAGAACGAGGTCGATTCCGACTATGCTCTGAACCAAACTGTGCTTCAGATTCAATCGCCAACCCTCCAGACCACCTATATCCAATGCCCCCCCATAGGTGGGCCCCCGTACCTTGGTGCTCGTGACAAGTCGTCTGACTTGGGTATCGAGCGCCCATGGATGCATATTCAGGTCCGCAATATGGGCAAGGAATGGTCCTTCGAGGTCGGCCTCGTTGATCAGTCTGGCCGCATGGGGATTCTGAGGCTCTCTACTTTTCAGGTGAGGTTTTCATCTTTCTTGGCTTTCATTTGATCTGTACCTCGAGATCTACTTCGAAATCTCGCACATCACAACTCTTATGTCTATCCTTTTCAAACTCTATTCTACGCACTTTCGACCCTTGCCCAGGTACTCAAGTGCTTCTTTCCTTTTAATCCAGAAACATCCCCGACTGAGGCTCTCACACGCGCGAAGCGCGTATCCCCTTCTCCACCTTCCGCTCGCGTTCCCACCGTCATCTTCTCGGCCGCTGACCACATGGTCAACCATCACCCTCAACCTCCCGTCGTATCTCCCCTATTTCTCGTCTCCGAAATTAATAGGTCCTGCGGACAGCGACCACATCGTGCGAGGCACACGCAACGAAGCACCCAGCGGGACGTACTCCTATGTGGCCTACGTTCGCGTTTACGCGACGTGTAGACTCAGGAGGATATGGTTCACCGAAGCTGGGCCGGCGCAAAAGACCCCATGGGAGTTCGAGCTGTATGGCGGGGAATAGACGGTCTACCCTTTGAGTGGGCTGCCTTATCTGTGCGACTCCTTTTGTTTCGCGTCTCGGAAGGGGAAAGACTCGAACAACTCGTGGTATACACTTCATCCTTACTGTTAATTCTGCTAGCTCGTACGTTAATGTGGTCATTGGGTTTACGGCTTCATAGAACGAGCGCATGCGCAAGCGCGGGTGTTAATTTGTAGTACGATCTATTTCGGTATTACAGAGGAACCTGAATTTTGAAATCGACACAGCTGAACGAATTCAGCTGCTGATCAAATTAGGGTCCTCAAAATTTGACGTCATATCCATCTCGAAAACTGCTTTGAATCAGTGACTGTGTAATATCATACTATACAACTCGTGTCACCTAGGTTCGAAACATGAGATCCGTAACGAATTAATGCTGTGTTACTGGGGAGCGTGGACGAGAGCAGCGCACGAAGGCCAGCCAGAGAACGATAGACCGCTGGCAAAGGCGAAGGTCGTGCTTTCAGATCGAGACAGAACAGTGCAAGCGCCAATACCGCTGACCAGCTCTTCGCATTCGCAGGCAGTCGAGCGGGTTTCTCTTCGGTACATTTCCTACCTTGCTGCCGGGAGAACATAGCTGAGGCCCGGACCGGGTACGATCGTTAAAAATTTGTTTCCACTTACCACGATTGACCGATCATGGAACTGCAACTCTGACTAAACTTACCGGCTCGTACCCGATGTGCGTGACTAGAAGGGTAAAAGCATGCATTGTAATGTAGCAGTGCGCAGACGTTGCATATTATACCGACGCTAGGTCGGAGGCTCCATTCCTCAGATTTCGGTCACCACCACATACAAATCGTGGATCCTCAAGTCCTGTCGAGTCGGAATGTTTCATTAAGCTGTACTTAAATACGCATGAAGTAGCATAACATGAATAACACGCGGACTGCTCACGGGTGTGGTCAATTGCAATCAATGATTCAACGATCTCAACTGAAATCGCCCTTCAATAATAACGCCACTGCATGTCTTGGAATCCTTGTTTCCGTGCGTCTGCGATCTCTTTCTTGATAATCTTTACAGTATACTGCTGGTCCTTTTCACACCCTTTTGAATTCCATGAATCATGTTTTCCCGACATCTTTTTGGACAAATATGAGTAAGCCATCTTTTTCTATGAAGTCTCAAGAGTATATTCCCAAAATTTGGTCAAAAAAAAATAAGACGATCCCATGGATCGACGTTGAATACTGTCAAGTTCGCTGTCGTCACAAAATTCACTTGATTCACAGCCCGTGACATGCGTGACATCAAACACTATCACTGATCATGAGGCGCGATCTACACATTCTCCTCATCATCGTCATCGTCTTCCTCCTCCTCCTCCTCCCCGTTGTCATCCACCTTTGGAAACTTTGGCTTTTATCTATTCTGAAAGAGCACACCCGACCATTTTGACATGTGGAAAAGGGCTCAAGAAGCTGGAAGACTGATGTTCCGTGTGGCAGTGTATACTGTCACACTCTGTTGGCATCAACCAGTTCTCGATTTCTTCCTCACTCAGTTCTGCTCCGATTTCCCTGATCTCTTTGCCAGATTCAGCTAAGGATCTGCACACATCTCTACCCATTTTTTAATGGCACAATTTTCTCTGGGAACGTGTTGGATGAAAGTGGATAAAACACGTGAACTTTTCAAAATCAGCTCTTTTGCTATATACACAACTCCCCTTCTTCAACCGCTCTGGGGAAAATTATGATAATTATTAATAGAGTGAATCTTATGTATATCTACCTATATACCAAGTGTTGAAGGGTTTGAAGAAGAATTGACGAAGTTACAGCCAGGTGTGAAAGGGTGTGAAGGTGTGAAAAGGACTGGCAGTACACTGTACCCAGTTGAAGCACATCCTGCAATCGGTGGACTTGTGGGCTTCACATTGAAATAACTTCTTGAAATGCTTGGCGTTTGGCACCGCGATCACAGCCCCTAGATCGTAAGCGTTTAACGGCCGGCGATGCTTCATGAGAACCCTTGTAAGCAAGATATAATTCGAATGTGTTTGTGGACATACCTCGATAAGAAATGAAACGGCCTTCTCAGCCAAATCTTTCGGCAGCTCGTCTTCTATCCGGATTGTGTTGTATTCACGGTGGTCGCAGCAGCAGATACCGCAGTATTCATCGTCATGATCCAGGCAGAACATAAAATCATTGACGAGCATGTTCTCTGTGATCATCTTCTCTGGCTGTGAAACGGGCGCCCAGGTCGATCGAGCCTTGGAAATGCTGTTTCCTGGTGTGCAATCCAGTTGGGTTGAGGGGCAGGGATTATGTCAGCGTGTCCCTTGACCAGGAGGCGGCACCGAGTTGCATCGCGTCGCATCACGCGTTGTTTGATATACACGTCGAACACAAACATCCGTGACTCACCCAGTCGCGACGCGTTTCGTTGGAACAGCGCCTTGTATGAAGGATGGCGTCTTCCATCCAAGTTGACAACTCGTATGCAGCCACACTCAGGCGCCTGCACGCGCCCGGAAATCCGGTCGTTTTCGCCAACATCTACGACCCCGCGTCCACTGCAGCTCTTCTTTCCCTGAATGTGGGTCCCACATCCCCTATCAGGGCCGTCGCAACAGCATCTTACGCTATGGCCGCAAGCCTCGGTATAGCGGATGAAGATCTATCATTAGAGCAGAACCTTACGGCGATCGCCAGGATCGCACCGCTTGTGCGTGCCGCAGGCCTTCCCCTCAGCGCAGACCTGCAGGACGGATATGGCGCACGGCTGGTTGAAGTCATCGAGAAAGCGGTCGCGCTGGGCGTGGTGGGTGCCAACATCGAAGATTCCTATCCCGAGAAGGGTCACGGGAGGGGCATGGAATGCTTGCGAAGCATCGAGGAGCAGGTCGAGCGCATCAAGCTCGCGAAGACGACAGCCGAGGCTGCCGGCGTTGAGGACTTCGTCATTAACGCGAGGACAGATGTTCTGAAATTGGACCCGGCGCCGAATGGCTGGTCCCAGAAGATGGTGCTGGATGAGGCTGTACGACGCGGCAAGGCGTACTTGGAGGCCGGGGCAACATGCGTTTTCGTATGGGGTGGGAGCCAGAGAGGGGTAAGTCGGGCAGAAGTAGAGGTTCTCGTGAAGAAATTGGGTGGCAGAGTGGCGGTTAAATTGGCAGATGACGAGAACGCCTTGTCAGTGAACGACCTGGCCGCAATTGGGGTTTGTCGCATCAGTGTCGGGCCAAGTCTTTGGAGGGAAGCCATGAACGCCGTGAAGAAAGGTGCCGAAAGGATCTTGAACGGCGGCCGACTGTGGGCAGAAGCTATAGCTTGAGAGGTTATGTAAACGGACAGTTGCAAAAGCCGAGACGCCGAGGTATATTACATGATGGCGGATATAAGGACATTATACACACGGGAGCCTGTACAATTCTGGAATAAGTATTATCGGGACTAGTGGGTATACGAGTAATCAGCAGCAAAGACAGCAGAGCAATGACGACAGCACCGGGACGAGGTAAGTAGAAAGTGGTTGATGAAGGCATGCATCACTTCTTCACATAACGCTGGACCGTTTGCCTCAGCCTAGCAAGTACCTCTTTGTGTCGAACAGGATCATCTGGTAATGGCAGCTGACCTGCAGCGATTTTGAATAGGTATGTAAAGTCGGCTTGCGCGACGATTGGTAACCGCGCCCCGTCTTTCATTTGCTTGATCTGCATCCGTTCCTTGAACTGTTGCGCAAAGTTTTTCGAGACCAGATCGGCACGTTCCACCACAGGCAAGGGTACACCCGCCAGATTAGCCACATGGGTTCCGAAGGACGATGTTGCAGCCCCGTCTACAAGCTTGAAAAGGAAAACAAGCTATGAAAAGGTTGATTACGGTCAGTTAAAACAGAGCTCTGGTACGAGTCGTATCAGAACGTACATCGCGCTTTTCGTCATCCACAATGGTAGACATGTGCATATTCCTTATGTTGGGGTGATAAGCGAAGTCATCGGTCAAGGAGCCGTAGTGTGTAGCAAAGAACGAGATAGGTAAGGTATGGGTCGCGAGTTGATGCAAAACAGCCCCAGCGATGGCCATGCCATCCTGAAGTCAACACGTTAACCCTGATATCAAAAGTACGTGGCTACTGACGTACATATGTCGAGGTCCCTCTGCCAAGTTCTGTAAAAGCGATGATATGTCATGACCTGGGCCAAGCAATTCAACTGATGCATACCATCAAGGATGACCAAGGACTTGGGTGTTGCATCACGGAGGATCTTACAGCTACACGGAAAACAATCTAAGTCTCAAGGCGTCGGAAAAGCAAAGGTTCAAAGTACCATTCGTCCAGTTCAACCTTGAAGGTACTGGCATTCGAGAACATGTTATCGTAAGCACCCATCCGAGTGATAATAGCGTCGACCGGGCACAATCTGGAAACCCTATTAGTCAATCATAAGGGATAAACGAATCGCGCATTCACGGACCTTGCACGAGACGCAGGCACAAGCATACCCAGTTGGGCCATTATCTAGAAGAGAGCGTCAGGGGAGACTTATAAGAATCACTGAGTGAACAAACACGCACCACACCGGTAGCAGTCATGCGCATGACGGTTGACTTTCCTCTACACAAATGACATCACGTCAGGACCCAGATCGAATATATTAAGAACTCTTACGCCATGTTAGGACCTATGGAAGCAAATTAACATACAGAAAGATATCGGAGTGGTAGGAGGCGGACGTACCAGTCAGCAACGCGATTTTCCCGACATCTCCACCCAGCTTCACATCATTAGGGATGAACGACTTCAACGTCGTGCTCAAGCACAGAGTGGGGTGCCTCAGTTCCTCAAAGTCCACCCACGCCGACTCGCCTTCCACGAACTCGGGCCGACATGAAGGCTCGCCAATAGCGATAGATGACTTTGCGAGACTAAATAAACAGTCCAATTCAGCGAAGACCTTGATCGTGCGCAGCCACACCGCGCGGTCCGCGTCGAACTCCCCAAATAGCCTGAATTTAAAGGCTTTGATCGCAGTGTTCCGGTTCTCCCGCGCTTCCTTGAGCTGTCGCACTTTGCTTTGAAGAGAGCGGACAATCCAGCGCGACTTGGCCTGCGAAAACCATAATGAGTGAGTGGAAATATGCAGAGACGGAAGACGTGTACCTTGGTTGACGAACTCTTGGTCCAATCATCCGGAAATCCTTTTTGACTGGCGGACGTCTCCACGAGGTATATTTCCTGAAATACCCCTTTGTAAGCCAGCCTACAACGCAGGGCAATGTTTCGTACCTTGTTACCTTGAGCACTATGCCAATATGAAAGCTTGCAGCTGCAGGAACATTAGAATCGCGCGACACGAGGAGTAAAAACATGGCCATACCCGAGCTTCTTCTCCAGTTTTTTCAGGTCGTTCTCCAATTCCTCCTCCAAGCCAGCAATCTCAGCCATGATCTCATCATAGGCTTTGTCCTTGCCCTCTCGCGGAACCAGCTCACCGGCATCTTCGCAAAGAGGGTCAGGTAGGCACAAAAAGACATAATGAGGGATAAACCTTTATCTGATGTAGGCTTGACATACATATTCTCGACATTCTTGATATTGGGAAGCAAGTCAGGGGCACTGCGGAGTAATCCAAAGATCGTCCTCGATTTGAATGACTCAGACGTATCCGCCAACTGGCTTAGTCCGCGGCTGAGCTTTTTGAAGGCCTAGGCAGAGCGGTGTCAACGTTGAAAGGACATAATGGCACAAGAGGTCAACTTACGGCGAGGACTTTGACGAAGTCCTTGACTTTACAGTTCTTGGCATGAATACGAGACACGATACGCTCGAGGTCAGGTAGACCCTTCGCAAGTTCCATGAACTCTGCCTCGAACGTCTGGTGCTCAATGAGGTCTTCCACTGCGTCAAGCCTTCCAAGATAATGTATTGTCAGTGACCAATTCGCAAAGGCACGAGATTACCCACCTGGCATTTATGTCAGAAATCTTGCGCAGCGGCATGCACAACCAGATGCGAAACAAGCGTTTGCCTTGAACTGGGTTTGGTAAAGAGACAACAACAGCATGCAGAGGACGTACCGAATGGTGTGACACATCTGCCTAGTAACTTCAACAGTGAGCCTTCGTTGGTGCCTTCGTTGTTCAAAAGAACCTGATCACGTTGTAAACAGGTGATACTGAGAATGTAAAGGTTGAAGCGAAACTGACCTCAATATGAGCTAACGTCTGCCCGTCAAGGGTCAAACCCTGCCCTCTCTTCATAGGATCATAGATATTGAAGTTCTTCATACTCAAAATATCCTTATCAATGTTCAGCTGGCGTAGGTACCTGGAGCGGCGAATTGGCGATAGTACAACATGACTGCAGACAGGTAACGTACCAGATCATCGATCCAAAGGCCGTAATAGCGTTTCGAGACGGGGCCATGTCCCTGATAGGTTCCGGAATGCTAGCAGGGAGTCCTTCATCCTCGTCGCCAGCCATGCTGTCGTCGTCCTCTTCGGGAGGATACAACGTCTTGAGCTCCTGTAGAGTCTCCTGGTACTTGAACCCCTCAACAGTGCGTAGTCCGGTCCAAAGGCATGCAGCTGGAAGGACAGCTTTGAGCAATCGGGTTGTCGGGACAGACAAGTTACCCTGAATTTATGGATATACCATCAGCTATTAGACGCAGTAAGGAAACGGCAACCACTGCTGACCTTGACGAACAACAGTTCCTTGGGACGCAGCTGCCGCATCAGCGTTTCAAGCTTCGTGCGGCAGACATCGTCCTCGAAGGCACTGAGGTCGAATTGCGACGTCGAGCAGTCCAAGACGCAAATTCCGAACTTGTTATTATCAGGGTTCTCCTCAGACCCTTCCTCGTAGATGGAAATGCAGTGCCCCGCCTGCTCGTCGGTAAGGAGTTCCGCATCGACGAGGGTGCCGTTCGTGTAGACCTTGTTCAATTCACTGAACGAAGTACGTTCCTTTTAGTTCTTCGTAACGACGGGCCAGATAGAGCCTCACCGTCTGACGATCTTTTCTTTGCCTTTGTCCGTGCTAACTTTGCCCTTGGACTTGTCGGCAGCCATGCGCATCTCTGCACCGAGAGCCGTCTCCGCCTGATCGACGCGTCCGACTTTGTAACCTGTAAACAATAAGGAGTTAGCACCCTTGCGTCCGTAACTGCACAACTATATACCTTTCCCGAGGAACTTGCTATGCTTGAGATTAGTAAAGCACAGGCATGCTACTACAGCTGAAAGTTCACTCACGCGGCCCAGAAGTTGAAAGACATCTCCGGGACGCCGACCTGCACAAAGTGATCCAGATTTCGATTATGCGAAAGAGGAAGAAAATCCAACCATGGACATTTTCACCCGCTGCGTGAGCTTCAAGTCGAATTCCTGATGTCCAATCCGAGCATCGTCTTCGTAAAGCTACGTCTCATACGTGAACGGAGAATCTAAACGTAAGGGCAGGTAACGTACTTCTAAAAATTTCCTGAAGGAGCACAGTCAGGCAATCAGGCAGGATATTTGAAAAACGAAAAACGGTACCCTTTTTGAAAGAACAGAATCTACTGCAAGTGTAAGCAGGAGAGGAAGTAAGATGATGGGAGTCACTTACCGTGTCATAATGATTCTGCTTGATCTACCTAATAGTTAGCAGAACCGTGCAAACCAGAGAATGGAACACAATCGAACCTCCCAAAACTATGAAAGTCTGTCAAGAAATTTCGAGGGTCAAGGGCAAGGACGGCTCACCTGTTTTTCAAATGGGGTAAATTCCGCCCAGGCTGACTTGGGAATGTAGAGCGTCCTCGGATCGTAGTTGGCATCTCCAGGTCTACGGCCCTCTTTCTATACGGTAAAATTTACTATCAGTAGCTGTCCAAACAGTCAGAAAAATCTGTCGGGCTTACGTCCTTCACATCAGCCAAGAACGAATATGGATCTTCCGCAGCTTTCTTCCCGTCCTTCTTCCCTTGTTCGCGTTTTTCAGCCGCGGTCAAGAACAGCCCAACGCCCGAAGACGGATCCGGAGCAACGGCGGAAGTTTTCTTCGCCGAAGGAGCTCTCTTCGTAGAGGCCTTGGGTCGGGATTTAGATTTGATGTTCGCGTCATCATCGTCGGTGAAATCATCCTCTGACGAGCGTGCCGAGCGTTGAGATGAGGCAGACGAGCGTGAGGCGGAAGACTTAGTAGACTTTGCGTCGTCGTCGTCATCACAATCATCTGGGACAACGAAATCGTCGTCGTCTGACGCGTGAGACCGAGATTTTCGTGCTATACAGACAATTAGCTCAGAGCTCAGAAAGGGCACATGTTTCTGCGTACCTCTTTTAACCGGAGACTTCTTGAAATTGGTCAGACGTTGAGAGAAGGAGCTCTGAGCTCCTTCATCCTCTTCCTCGTCACTGTCGTCACGTGGCCCTTTCGAAAGGTGTTGTTTTTTGGCAACTAAGGCATAATGAGCACGAGCATATCTGACAGATGTGAAACAAAAATTTGTACTTTTTGCTACTGGTGATGAACCGGGCTGCTTCAGCTTGCGCTGTTTGCCCACCGGTACCGCTTCGTCGTCTGAATCCACTAGCATGACCTTGCGTTTTCGCTGAGCCTATCCATGAGTTAGAAGAAATAGCATATATATCAATAAGCTCAGCGCACCACCTTCTGCACAGGATGCGCGTCCTCTTCCTCGGATGATAACATGTCTACGTCAATTGGGTCACTCGTCGGTGGGGTGCTATGGCCGCGTGACGAGATCAAACTAGCCATGGCAGAGGAGTTTAGCGCGTCAAAATTGGCCAACTTGGATGCAGGCGTCCGAGGCTCCTGGGATGAAGGCTGAGACGTCGACGCGTCGTCTGACTCCGTGACAGGCTTGGTTTTGGGCTTGGGTTTGGCGTTAGAGGTCGCATTAGAATCCTTTGCGAACCATGTCATCAAGCTTTTCTGCCTGTGTTCGGTGTTGGCCTTCGGTTTAGACGCCATTCTTCTAAAGAGGACTACAGTTCTGGACTGCGGAAATTTCGAAGAGGAACGCGTTGACCTTTGTTTGGTCAAACCTCCAGCTTCACAGCTGTTTGTTTGACACGGTGTTATGTTGACAAAGAACGCGATCCCCATTATGAACCTCGACCGTCATGATCCTAAGGATGCTGAGGACATTTTGAACGAATCTCTGGCTTTTCTCGGAGGACAGCCTGTAATCGATGACAGTGTCGTGAAATATGGCCCGCTTAGCCTCCAGATAGCTCCCAAAGTGTGCCTTCACTCCTCGGCTGATATATTTTGGTTCTCAGTCAGACTGGTTCGCAGGAAGGCAAAGTGCGATAGCTAGTCATCTTCGCCGACAACCTCCTGAATACGATGTGTGCCATAAGGCAAATACTCTACTTGCAGACCACCTTTTCTCCCCAGCCCTGTATCTTGCAGAACGAATCGAAAGAGGGCTTCTTCCCGTTCACAGATCTAGAGGTCCGTCCAAAATCTAAATAGTCGTGGATATAATTGACATGGACATCGGTCCGACAGTGATAGAACTTGGTGCCGGCTGTGGTCTACCGTCACTACTGATGGCAACCCTACCTTGGCCCCCATCGCTTGTCGTTGTGACCGACTACCCAGACGAGCATATCCTCGGAAACCTCAAAAGGAATGTCGATCACAATAGGCGAAGCTTTCAACCTGGCTGCGATGTTCAATGTGCAGGGTATGAGTGGGGAACTGATGTGGAACCGTTACTGTAAGCTAGCTCCGCGACGTTGACCTACAGATCGCGTACAGATCGCCTGATTGTTATCTGCTCAGAAAGATGTTGCCTGCGGATAATGAAAGCCCTCGAGGATACGACGCCATGATCCTCTCAGACCTCCTGCATTTCCACAGCTCTCATGATGTCTTGATTGCCTCTATCACCTCTCTTTTATCCCCCTCAAAAGATGCCCGAGTCCATGTCTTGGTGCGCTACTCTTCTTTCCGTTGTCTCACGTCATCCAAACATCTCTCAGGCTGGAAAGTATACCCATCGAAACGTATGTGACGACTTCCTGCGGAAAGGACAAGGTGCCGGCCTTATGTTCGAAGAGATCCACGCCAATCCCGAAGAGGCAGATTGGAAGGGCACTATGGCAGTGGGCGGCCTGAACAACGAATCGCTAGCAGTAAGGAAAGCCAACTGCTATTATTGGATTGGTCAGTGGTCCTAGCCCAGATAGCCACGCAATCTTCCTATTATTGTGTGTCGTCGGACATGTCATCCACCTCGATCAAGCTTTAGATCATTGGTCTCACCTATTCACGTACCGAAACGGTTATCTAACTCGAGGTTTCCTTGCGTCAGAGCAGCGAAGTTCACTTTCTTTTATTCACTGGTACAAGTTACAAATTACTATGCGAATCGCACAGGGGTGGGACATACCGCCACATGAATATATCCATCAATCGTGCTGCCCTTCCGAAATCTACATCGTCGAAACTGCTGCGTTTCAACGCTGGCGCCAACCAACGATATCCATAAGAAACATCTCGCCACCTCTGTTCAGATGAAATGGTACCCTGTAACGTTTTTCCTTAAACACTGTGATCGTGTTGGCCAACGGTAGCGCATAGCGTGAAGGATCTGGATGCAACACTCAGAAAGGAGAGATCATCAACGCAGAAGTGAACGAACCGTCGCGCAACCTGTCAACCACGTATTGTGGAATCTCTCCCCAGCATCCGGGTGCTGTTCCAGATCGCATGCAAAGCTCCTCGTCGAAAGCAACAGGTCTCGCGGAGGAATCACGCCGTATATAGACGTTCCTCAATGCTCCACGGTATGCAGGAGCCTGTCGTTGGAAGTGTAAGCAAACGGACAGAGAACGCAAACATTGCCAATATACCTGGGTATCGTACAGGAGGCCTTCGACGGATCCACCTATTACCCTGTCCTCCCACCAAGAGCCAGATTCGCCAGGGGTGTCAAAGTCTTCGGGACGATGATGCGCTGCAGTATAGGACCAGAACTCCGGAGGTGTGTGACGTACCAGGACTGGTTGTCATGAGTGCGAGACGAGCCGACCCGTATCCGTACGCAAACATATTGGAGAATGAGCTCACCATGCTGCAGCTAGAGTTACCTGGTTATAGGCTTGGCCTTCTATGCAAACCAGGAGTACTCCCTTACGCCACAGGCCTCTGTCTCATCTAGCGCGGTGCGTCATGATCATGGCACCGCCCGCGTTGCGTTACTCACTCCCAGATCATGAATTTACTTCATCGCGGTCGCGGGGGAGAATATGGGGGTGCCTAATTTACGATGCACATCGAAGGGGTAAAATTCCACAACGGGGCTAAGCGCGACATTTCTCCGCATATTCGTGGCTAGCATGAATTTCAAACAACATCGGCAATCGCGATTGGTTTTTGTTTCCGTTTGTTTTCTTTTGCTTCCATTACTCGTTCTTCTTAATCGCGGTCCTCCAACGGAGGCATTTCTCCGTCCAGCATTTCTGAATCGGAGCCAAGAACGTTTTGGAGTCCAATAGGGGAGCTCAGAGGGACATACCCATCCTTCGAGGCAATACTGGTCCTCTATGAATTGCTCACAATTACTCACAGCATTGGTCCAACATCATAACCATCCGTAACCGTCACACGCACTCGTAAAATCCACTTGAATAAAACACTACTCAGAATGTCCACCGTTTTCATCGAGCAGCATCTGCCAATCCTAGTCCAGATATCCTCCCGCTTTCTGATCTACACACGTCTCGGTGGTATATCTTTTCTGCTCAAAACCTTATGTATTCTTACTCTTATCACATCCGCAGAGTGTCCTGGCAATTCTTGTCCTCTGGGCGCGCCTGTCCTTGGCCTCTAAGCTGCCTGTTCGTACAACCATTCCCGGAGTTTGTGCTCCTTACAAACACTCAAGCAAATTCATTACCTATTACCTCTGCCCCCGTAAGATTCAAAATCCAATAACGCTGATGAGTCATATATCTTCAAATGCATGAGCGCAAAATGTTGTAGGTTGATATCATTCCCCGTTGTTCATTGAAAGATGCTAATTCCTCATCTCCTTACAGCGGTTGATACTCCTATCGAATCGCACAACCATTCTCGAAGCTCGCTGCGCCGGTGAAATTCCGAGTCGCGATGTCCCCTGCTCTCGCCATGGTTAGGCTTTACACCCAGCGCACGTCCGTCTCAGTGAGACGGTTCACTTCGCCAAGGCCATCGCCACCCATATTAGAGAGGATTTTTATTTCGCCCCTCATAATCTGCCCAAGGTCACGACGGAGGCGAAGGTGGAAGTTGAAGCTGGGATGGTTGTTTCCCGGGCTCGGAAGCATCGATCGAGCGTGCTGCTCCCAGCAAGCAGAAGTTACCAGGCCGGAAATGAGTGATGATATCAGTTTATACGAAATTTCTGGTCGCGGAAGGAGGTCATCGTCAATACGATAGATAGAGTGTCATTCATCCATTCCTGATTGTCTTCGTCAGTGACCGAGTTATTGCAGCCGTCGCCAGCTGGTCCGTTCCACTATGGGTCAAAGAGTCCGCAGGAGGAACGAATGTCATACGGAGATTGGTTGAAGACACGAGATTGCGCATCTACAAGGTGTGGAATGAGCCCGTCAATGCTGCCACAGATGGGCCCTGGAATTGTACACCATGTACTATAGTACTACGCAGAGTCAGAGATCGACATAAAACGAGAGCCCATCTTTGTGGTACCATTAACGTAGCCGTAGCCTTTAAACCATAGCCGCGATGGGACCACATGACAGATAGTAAGGCCGTATTTGACGATGTGTTGCTTTGAGGCTAAACTCTCACGCCACAGACGCGTTCTGGGACGCGTTTTACTCTGCTCTACTCAGGCTTGTGGCCCACTGTATGATTCTCTACTCCTTTTGACAGTGCTAACATTCTCCACTGGTTGGGTAAAGACGGTTCACACTGATGTCTTCACGACCCCTTTCATCCCTACCACTTCCGGCTTCAACATTATCGCTTCTTACAGGAGCAGGATATACTACCATTCAAGATCTTCAGACAGTTTCAGTTGAAACACTTGCTCAAGGTGAGATACTGCGTTACTATGCACATCACGGCCCTGACGAAACTCATACCATTAAGACCTGCGGATTTCTCACACAGAGGCAGAAGCCATACTATCTTCATCCCAAAAGCCAAATCTCACGCAATCGTTCGCGCAACCCAGCTTAACTCAGTCCGCCGCATCAATGGCAAACAATGGCGGAAAGCTCTCAACGAAATCTCCCGGTCTCGATAATCTTCTTTCTGGCGGTCTTGCTAGTGGGCAGATACTTGAAGTCTCCGGACCGCCAGGAACGCCTAAAGAGGTCATCGCGATGAATATCGTCACGTCCTTCGTTGAAGCTGGCCACGAAGTAATGTTCATTGGTAAATTGAAACCTCATGCACAAAAATTTGATCCTCATCCCGGTCATAGATTCGCAGAACATGACGAGTCCAGCTACCTTGGACAGGTGGTTGAGAAGTATGTCGAATGCACACCGGTTGTAATAGCTGATTCATGATTAAGATGCCAGCGTCAGAGAGTCTTCCTCCTAACTACTCCCGCCTGATATATCATTCGAGTGTACAGTCACTGTTGGAATTCATGGTATTCATCCATAATCTCCCGAAGTTGCTTGACTCCTACCCGAAAGTAAGTCTCGGAACTTGAAAATCCATCGTCCTTCTAATATGGCTATGTAGGTGGCGCTTCTGGTCCTCAACTCCATTTCATTTCCTTTCCAATCCAGCCACGACCTGACCATCCCTGCAAGGACCTACCTTTTGGAAAAAATCAAGCAGGCCCTGACCGTTGCTTCTGCTACTCGCAATCTCACTGTGCGGATCACATTTTTCTCGTTTTGTCTCACCCTTCCCTGACTTTGCCCTTGGGAAGGTCGTGACAACCTCCCAGCTCTCGACGAAGATTCTCAATGCCGACGGTTCGCCAGGAAGTTTCGACACCGGAGCAAAGGGTGTCATGGTGCCCCAACTAGGTTATGAACTCACTTGGATCTCGGCTGATAAATCCACTGACACCACGCAGGCCCTTCCTACCTCCCAGGTCGAGCATACAGAATAATTCTGGCCGCAGATGGACCAGCCTCTGGGTAAATCCTCGCCACATAACACTAGCATTATTCCCTCGAACTCAATTCACTGCATAGATTAGCGAAACTACTCTCCACTCCAGGAGACCCGAAAGGGATAGGCCCACTGCGCTCGGTACCATATGGAGTGGTATGTCCCTTTGCAGCTTGTTTGCTGGCATTTCGCTCAATTTCCGAAGACTGGGGATGGTAAAGTTCATTAGATCTTTCCATCTCAAAACATTTCCAACGGAAAACTAAGAAGGGCCTGCGCTCCCCAGCACGGATGTGGACGCTTGACTGTAGCTCGGGTGACCTACACTTCGATACTAGTGCCGCTCCCGCTGGATGTATATGGTACTCGAGTGGGTGTTTGCAAATACCACAGGCTCTTTCTCAACTGTCATCGAGACAGTAATTTTTTGAGTGAATAAATGATCATTGTTTAGTCCCGTATGATTCTGGTTCCATTTCAACTTAGGCGCGACTTCGCTGTTTGAAAACCATATGTAAGGCGGTTCGGTTCTTGGTAGAATGTGGTTTCGGTGCGGTGGTGACGCTTTCTACCCTTTCAATTTGCAGCAGCGCAACAACATGGAAACAGTTCGTTGACGCCACAGGTAGCCCGAACTTGTTGGCACCTAGCCGACCAGATTGGGCATCCTCACACAGATCGTTTCAGAACGATGGAACGAATTTCCATTCGCGATCAGGTACGTATTGCCCTCCTTGTAGCAAATTCCTGCGTGTGTATAAGTATGAGGTCTCAAGGCGGTGTTCGTTCCTGTCCGAAAACCTCGTCGGGTGTTACGACAAAGTCCATCTTCCAATCGTGGTCTGTCATCGGGACTGCATTTCCTTCCAGAACCTGTTCGCGCAGAGCGAGGGCCACTGGATTACGGACAGGGCATAAGATCGCGGAGAATAAAGTTGACGGTGACATACCTAAAAGCGGTCGAGGTCTGCCAGTCGCCGAGTACGTGGTTATAAATCGATCGTAATATCCTTTCCCGTGGCCAAGTCGGGATAAAGATTTATCGAACGCGACACCTAGTCGTAGATGCATGAGCGGGTATGCGCGGGCAACTCCGAGCGTGTACAAACCAGGAAGCAAAATTATGTCCAATCCACCAGAATTCGAATCCAATGCTGAAAGATTTCCGTGCGTAAATACCACATGAGTCTACGCCGATCCGCGACCGCTCACCATTCTGCCGTGGCAAGCCTTGCCACTGTACGTCTGGCTCTTGGATTCCCCACACTCCCTCGGGCAAAGATCTCAAGTCCTCCGTCCCGTACACCTTCAAGAAATCCATTCGTCCATCTTTCGTTACAATTTTCGGGACAAATAGATCTTTACCTGCACGTTTGTGCTGATCAGCATCACTATAACCCGTCGTTTGAATGAAATGCATCCTCACCACCGGCCAGGATTTCCGGAACCAACGAAGATGTGTCTAACTCGCCGGACATACTGAGATAGCAGCTCACTGATCTGGACTTCTGAAACGAGGGCATCGAAAGAACGTGTGCGACAACGGCCCGTGCTGGGAACAAGAGCGAGTCAATGACCTTCGAAATCTGGCTGTTGGCCGGCTGGATAATTGAGCTCAGGGAGATGCACTCACATTGTTCTTCGATTGCTGATGCAGTTAGAAGCTGCAGCGTAGATGAAATTGCCTTCCGTAGAGCCCGTTTTTGTGTTTTGACAGAATTGAGAGCGGCAGCCATGGTTTTCTGTTGTCTTCCAACGCAAAATGAGTTAAGAAAGAAGCGGCTCAGGGAGATGATGGCTCGTGCTAAGGAATTTGACGGCCTTGAGCAACAACCTTAGAGCGCGAGCAAGGCAAGAGGAAGGTGGCGTCCAGATTCAGCACCCGGCTTACAAGCAAGACACCGATCCCGTCCACGACCACCTCTTGAAACCCATCGTAGTTCATTTCCGTTGACTGACCATGCTTATCTATGGATCATAAAACTACAAAATCTCCTCATTCCCAACGCCATGCCAGTACAGCGCCTCGCAGTCGTGCGCCGGAATTTTACGGATTCGTGGCATGGACATCCACATCCCTGGCGTTCGTTATCTACATTTTGTGGGCTCTAGTCCCCGATGAATATATTCAATGGGTTGGTATAGATTGGTACCCAAGTCGGTTCGTGTTCCTTCGGCTTTGTCTACCATTCTGATGGTTTAACGGTGTCGCACAATCTAGGGAATGGGCTGTGCTGCTTCCCGCCTGGTCCATTGTTCTCGTCATCACAACATACGTTGTGTACTCCTCCATGGCCATCGCCGCTACCCCGTCGTTCTCTGACATGAGTTCAATAACTGGTATGTCACGCGCTTCCTCCCTACCCGTTCGCTTCACGAATTTTTTTGGGTGTCAACAGACAATCGCGTCCTTTTTCCGGCGAGTTCGGACGATCAGAGCCCGTATCTCACGGGCGGAAGCACACCTGCATTGTATGACATACCCATTGGTATGGTCAACCGCGTTTTGTACGACCAGGACCCCGATCTTGGAAGATGATGAGATAGTGCAGCTAAAATTATCATACATTCGCTACCGCTCGATGTGAGGTCGAGACTGTCCAACAAATAGGTCCAACGATGCCCGACCGTGAAATCGTCCACTTGGGACCAGTGGAAGAACGAACGAACAACTATGTTATCTGTTATCCGTTATATTGTGAAGTGCTAAATACGACCACATGCACATAAGACGTAAGATGTATAATAGATGGGTCACAGCTGGATCGCGTCAAGTTCCCAAGAAAAAGAGTGCAGATAGGCGGCGGGATATCAGAGGTCATATCAGAGCATGAAAGCAAAAACCGGCGCGACACTTTATTCAGCATTGGGTTGTGGACTCAGCACGGCGGGTCCAGGGAGAATCCGGAACTACGGAGACCAGATCTATTTCACTCATCGGACGCAATGGATATTCCAAGATGTACTCACCTCCGCGGGGCGATATGGGTATAACGGAGCATCAGCGTATGAATTTCGCTCTTCAAAGCGGTCATGAGAGTCATGCTGCGACGAGGAAGGAACGACTGGAGCAAAAGGGATAGATAACGCTGACCTCCCATTGCTCTCTGCCTCATCCTGCCAATCCTCAGACTCAGAGTCATCATCAGACAGCGATAATAGACCGTGCGCATTTGTGCGCGAAGAGAGGCTAGGGGGCATCCATCGTAACTTGTACGGCAGCTTGTTCATTTCGTGGGCGGTAGTGGCCGGCGGGTGCATGATCGTCGGGGTGCTGAAGCCAACGACGTATGGGGTCTCCGCCGTTTCGCGCGACGCTGACGTGTCGATACCGTGGGTGCGGAGATGTCTTCTTGCATTAGACCGGACAGTGAAGGTTCGGGGGCAGCCCGCGAACCCACACGGAAATGCTGAGAAGGCTAGGTTACAGGGGAGAAAGGCAGAATAATAGTGACAGACGTTTGAGGTTGTTGTGAGTATTCATGTGGGTCTTCAGGCCGCTTGGGCTATGGGTATATAACGCATTAGGTTGGAAGTGAGACAGAGTGAGAACGGACAGACCGAGGAAACTTTTTTCCACAGACTTCACAGTCGTGCATCTTGGATTTCTTTTTCTTGATTGGTGGATTGGACGGACCGGGTTCAGAAGATGACGAAACCGTGGCGTCAGCGTTCACATGATCCGCGAGCTCGGTGGGGCTGAATGATGATAACGGCGAGTCCGAATCGCGGGTCACATTGAACGGGCCGCTGACGGGGGCCTGAGCATCACGATAAACACCTGGCGGTGAAGCGCTTGACCAGCCCGCGTCACTACGCATGGGAATGGAAAACTGGTTGGGAGAGTGGAGGGTGGTAGCGAGGTTGTGCAGACGGTGTTGTTCAAGATTAGCGTACGAGATGCGATCTGCACCCCCTCCAAAGTCTGGCTGAAAGGGAGAGTCAAATCGCCTCTGGAAATTCGTTACCTCTGGCGAGGGGTCCCTTCGAAATAGCAGAGGCGGATCCTTGACGTAGTAAGGAAGAGCGCTTTGCGTTGCAGAACAACTCATTTCGCCAAGCAATTGTCGATCCGACGACGTAGCGGCATCGGAAGGATTCCCGTGATAGCTGTCCTGCTGTATGCATGGAGATTGGTGACGTATCGATGGAGACATTATGGGAGGCATTTGATCCAGATCCGACTCGAGGCTGGTGCTGCGCAGCATAGCCAGCCTTCTGGTGTCGTCGAGCTGGACATTTTGTACGACGTCGTAGGACGAGGGATACGAATTATCGGCACCAGAGATGCTGGTGCGTTGTGAAGACTCTGGGTAGCTGCTGGATCTTATTTCGTTTTGTCTGCGTCCGAACGTGAAGGCGGCCGTATAGTGCTCGGATACGAAATTCGCAGAGACATAAGGTGCTGCTGTCGAATGAGTTAAATCCGTGTACGACAATGTTTGCGATCCGTTCAGGTATTTGGACATTGATTGACTATGGCCATAGTCGGGGAATAGAGCTGAGTTCGTCGGACCCTCCGCGCTGGGCTTCATTGGGGCAGTTCGGGACGGAGTAAGGCGAAGAGGCTCGCTATTCAGATCCAGCGGGCCCTGCAAAGACCCATACACCGGCCAGTGGGGTGGAATGGACAATGATCACGACTGAGGTTGTTTAACGTACGAATGGACACGTTTTATATGTGCTTCTGGGCACGTTACACTGTACCACCAAACCAGCCTCTTAATCTGGAAGTAATAAGAAAAAATGACAGAGCACTAACCGAAACCCCGCGAGAAACCGCAATTCCGCCGTAGTTCCACAGTCAGAGTCGTGTTGTAGACATGCGCGAGGTTTGACGCGTTTGAATTTTGACCTGTCCTAAACGCGAGCTCGTCCCGGCTCGGCAGAGAAAGGACTGTTTTGCCGCACACCAAAGGACAACGGACTGACAAAAGGAAACCGAAATTTGTGGCAATATATGAGAAGCACAAAGGAGAAGGGAAGGAGGCGTATTAAGCTTTTGGAGCCTCGAACTTTGCAGACTGTCGGCCACGGAACCGTGCGTGGAGATGCATTCTTCCTTCCTTTACATAATGCTGCTCGTCTTCGGCATCTGATGTCACGAGTCAACAAACATGGAACGACCACACCTGATTCCGAACGCCCTGCAAAAGCTACGTAGTATTCATCTATTCAAAAGGTGCTAGGGTAGAAAGTTATTGCGCCGTGAGATCACCTGTCACTGACTATATTGATCGAAAACAGAATGTGGGCAACGAGTCAAGAGCATCTGTTGGCATGTGTTAGTATCTCGGTTTGCATCCGATAATTTGGGCAGATTCAACTTACCTGAAATGCTCCAATCTCCGTCTGGACAGAAGAAAGTTCTCATCCATGTCATCGTCGTCATTGGTACCCGTAGTCGTTGATATATCAACGGCGCTGGGTACATCATTTGGCAGCCTTTCACTATGAGTTGCTGCGTCAAAGAATTGCAAGCTTCTCCGGCTTATGGCACGTCGCGGCTTTGCATTACCTCTCGCGGTGATCTTCGTTGCTGAATTGGGTGTGGTGCGTGAATATGGCGCAGGGCGTAGTTGTGAGTTTGCATGAAATATGGTATGACGCCCACGAGGCGTCACATTGGTCTCTCGGCGTGCAAGATTCGGCAAGATGGCCTTCTGTGCCTTTTCTTGGTCGCCAAGCGCCCAGCGTCGCCGCCAGCCTGTGATCACAGCTTGTTTCCGCATCTCATGTGCACCCGAGGTGAGGTCTTCCGTGTCGTCGAGATCAATGTTGTGATTCCCAGGAGCTAAAGGAGTTGGTGGAGATGGTGTCGGTGTCGCTGGGAAGTTGGGGTCGGATTGATGTCGCCCTTCTTCGTCTGAACAGTCGATGTCGCTAGAACGATCATCCGCGAATGAGTGGCGTAGATCAGGACCGGGGAACGACCCTGCAGGAGGAGCATCGACCCGAGTGGCATGAGGTAAATCGAGTGAGCGCGTGCGAAGAACTGGGCGTGGCGTCGAATTACACTGTTGCTGCCGTTTTGCTGGGGAGGGTGGGCTTGACACTGCCTCAACACCGAATTCAAGATCTTTCGAGCCTGACATAAGATTGCGAGCCGGGGTCCGATCACACCTCACTGGTGATGACAAGTCCTGCATCTCTCCGGAACACGATGGAGTCGGAGAAAGATACCCATCTTCCTGCTCTACCGCCTCGTATGCTGAAGGATCCTCGAGGTCCATTTCCATCTGTAGGTCAACCTCGCCCTGTGCCTCCACCGAGACAGCCGAGCCAGGTTCGACGTCATCCTCGTCGTCGATAACGATATGTATATTCTCCTTATTTTCGCGTTTGCAGGATGGACCTGCGACGGCAGTCAGCGTCTTTGCCTGTGGTATGCCCTGTAGCGCGGGTGGAGGGGTGCCAAAGAATTTAGACTTTTGTTTCCGCTTCTTAATCTCGATATCTTGGTCCATAACCTCTGCCAGCGTGCGCTTCCCGCTCGCCTTCCCGGCTGTGGCCCCCGTCTCGCGTACTGTTGGCAAAGATCGCCGTCGTTCTCTGGGCGGAATCTTCGGATTCGGACCTGAAAAGCAACATCAACGTTATACCCGTGCAGTACGTCACAAGACAAACCAAAGAAGCTGAGAATACCCTCTTTCACTGGCGTAGCAGTGGCTTTCCCTTTCCCTTTGTCTCGACGATTGATTTCCTTCAAGACGAAAGGAAGCGGCTTGACACGGGGAACAAATCCAGGAAAAATATCCTCCATAGGCAGGAGCGTCACTGGATCGACGTCGCCCATTGCCAGTTTCCTAGCTAGCGATGGCTCCAGATCACTGCTAGAAATTAAGCGAGTAGCCATACATTGGAATGGGAGACTCACCTTCCGACATAGGCCTCCGCCTCTGCCGTCCAGTCCGCGTCGACGTCGTTAAGATACACCAGTCTCTCGTCGATCGGGCAGTACACGCGCTGGTGTTGGAAACATAGCCCCGCCAATCTGAACTGCTCCATATATTTCCGCGGCACCGTCTTCTTCCCCTCCAGCATGACCACCCTCACAACCTGCTCTGCTGTCTTCCACTTCCGTAACAAGGAACACGCCGTCTTCAGCCCTATACCGGGAATACTCGGGAGATAGTCGCACCCGCTGAGAATGGCCATTGCCCGAAATTGGACATCGGACCATCCTATGAGAGATATCTCGGAAGCAGGGCCAGACACGGAACCAAAGTCCTTGCGCGATATTGAGACGACCGTGTTGGCGACAGTGTCAAGCTTGAAGAGCACGTTGCGGCAGCCGAAGACGAGGAGGTCCGAGTCCTCGGTGATGATCCCGTCAACGAGTCCAGTGCGCTCGAGGTAAGCCATTTGCGCGTCGGCTTCGTACGGCGCGACGACATACGGGACGGATTCTGCGCGTAATGCCTGAGATGCGTCGTGCGTCAGCCCGTTGCTACGGTGTAAAGACGTGTGCACCGACCTTGATCAATTGGAAAGCCATCTGAGGTGTCACGTCCACACATTTCACGTAGAATTCACGCGCTTGGCTGTGTTTCCCTTGAGCAGCGAGTACGTTTCCACGTGCAAGGTTTTCGTCGCGTCGTTGCTTGCGGTCATCTTCCGTGCTTTTCTTCGCTGGCAGGGGGCCACCGTCGAAGACGATGTAAGGTTCGATATTGTGGTGCCGCAGTAGACGTACTCGGTGCATAGCATAGTCAACATACCTATGGGGGTGGAAGTACAGTCGTCAGTTGTTCGTTTCACGCGGCTACATCCCTTCACGCTTGCATAGAACGCAACGCTCACTTATGAGTATCCTTTCCCGTCGCCAGTTCGGTGGCACATGCATGCACCCCTCTGTGTAGCCATACATACGCGTCGACAGCGAGAGTCTGGCCAGCGAACTCGGAGAGGTGTTTCGTGACTTGAATCGACTTGAGTGCGGGCAGGAGACCAGCGATGCCCATGCCAATGAGAGAATGACAGGTTACGATGTGGTTTTCTGAGAAAGCATGAACAGCGACAAGAATCAATGGGAGCCTTTATAAATCGCGCGCGTTTGTCAAGCTGCAGAGAAAGAATCAAGAACCGCCATCACGGACGCCAATCACAAGGTCGAATAAATCCAGCCAAATAACGCGTCGCGTCGCGCTTCGTCGTCCGCTTGGATATAGCCCGCTCTGTGAACTGATACATTGAGTCACGCTATCTATCAGTCTATGTTACTCGCGCCAGGAGTTCTTTACCGCTTCTGCCACTCGTCATGGATTCCAAAAACCTTTTTTCTGCTGGTGAAGGTGCTAGTGAAGTCAAAGATGAACAATGGAGAGGCTTCGTATAACATCTACGTGGGATATAAGACGATCCCCGCGTTGTATATAGGCTGCCGAACCGAGCCCAGTGAATCTAGAATGAGAAAGAAGAGCTTGTCAAGGGTCCAAACAGCTTGGAAGAAAAATCTGGCAGACTTGTGAAGGGCAGCGGCGTCAGCTGAATAGCGTAATCGAGGATTCAGAGTTTCCACGAATCAATCTGGTGTGGGGAACCGGCATCTTGGTAAAGACGGCTATTTTGGGCTCCCTTAATACTCCGAGTCGATATTGCCTACCAAGCGCTCTCGATGCTGGATCATTACCGAGCTTGCTCTGCGTATAGATGACGGCTGCCATAGTGTATTGGTCGATCGCACCTCGACAGCCCGCTTCGTCCTGAGGATTGAAGGACATGGACGTGGTTGCCAAAAATCAATAGGGGGTTTACGACTCATGGTGTAGTTAAAATGTCTCTCACTAGACATCTTTGCGGTGCCGTGACAATAGGAGAATCAGGCTTCCTGCCTGGTCGAAAAGCAGTTAAGCAGTGCTTCAGAACGCTGTGCGCCAAGGGCTTCCGTGTGCGTAGGAGGGATGCAGGGAAAAGGGACGACCTGGCTCGAAATGGACAATCATGGCAGACCCGGATAACCAGAACAAGGTGGACGAATAGATCGATCGCGAACACTGCGCTGGAGGGTATTTAAAAATTGCGCTCACCCTCAAGCAAAGCGGGGTCATCATGTAAAGTCAGGCGGAGGCTAGTAAGATCCATAGAGGAAGGCAGCACGGCTTCAGCATTCTCGGGTGTTATGACCGCTTTCTAGTTTTCGTGCGATCGTAGGACGATTCCATTGTCATATACAACGGCAGAAACATACTGCCATGACCAGCGAAACTAGTTGGGTCAGTAGCGAAGTGGCAAACTCTTACAGATGAAAAAGACATTGGTGAGGTGGTAGGTTAAATGATGTCCCTCTTCCTCAAAGCTAGCAAACGTGTGTGGACGGGTAATTTGATACGATATGTACTAATAAATTATCAAATTCGCAGCGGAGATGCAACCGTAGGCCCTTACAAAAACACCTGTTATCTGCTTCCTTCTCCTTGACCTGGCAGGTAATGCCTCCAAAACTCCAAAAGCTCAGAACGGTCCTCGCACCTACGCCTGATGTTGATAGGTACCATGTCTCCGCCGCGTTGCAGATGGGGTGGCAAGGGATAAGTCCTTTCCTGATGTGGTGTGATGGCCCTTGGGAGCGGGAGCAAATAGGCTAAAGGTCCTGGATGTACGCTTCAGAGCAGCAGCAATCATCTGAACTGAACTGAACCAACCATCACACAATGCATCAATCATGTCTCGTGAAATCTCACCCCACAGTCCAGGGATTATACCGGATCGCAGGGCGAGCGTCTTGATAAGAGCGACTGGCACAAGAGAGAGAGTATCAATTGAGACAGAAATGCTTCTCATTGCCGGGTGGTCAGGAACGGCATCCTGACGAGACCAAGGTGAACAATCCAGAAATGTAAGGAAACGGATTCTGGTCAGGTACCTGAGGAAGATACAGAAGGCCCTCAATCGATCCACCTATGACCTTGTCCTCCCACCACCAGCCGGCGTGTCCGGGGATGTGTAATTGTCCTCGGATTCGCATAGGAGGAGCATGGTGGCCTGACGTATACGACCACAATGTAGAAGGTGTAGATCTTGCGAGGTGGACTGGTACCATCCTGCAATGGGTCTAAAACGAGCCGTGTCAACAGTGTCAGTCATACGAACTGCAAGACGAGAGGACGTACACTGTAGCGCAAGTTGCAGAACATCTCCCTTGCAATGACTATAGCTGAAAGCAGAAGATGACGACGCCAGAGTTCCGGGTTTGCTGATTTCAGCTCATAGGCCGCCGATAAACCTGCTGCGATCTTCATTCACATTAAG
Organism: Lyophyllum decastes; assembly: GCA_025854295.1. NCBI lineage: Eukaryota > Fungi > Basidiomycota > Agaricomycetes > Agaricales > Lyophyllaceae > Lyophyllum > Lyophyllum decastes. The sequence goes on from CP107709.1 coordinate 1,322,028, forward strand.
CATGGATTTGACTTCGGGTTCTGGGGGTGCTTACCTCGCCGGAGACATAAATAGTGGAAGCATCAGGGAAATACTTTTCTTGGTCATAGATGGTTGAATTGATATCCACGACCACCTGGACGGGGCGCGTTCGATACCAGGCAGTAACGGCAGAAGCGACGTTCGGAGGAGCAACAGAGTGCAAAGGAATGCCGAGCGAGGACCTCATGTCGCCTGGCACATAGTCAGCGACCGACTTCTTCAACACCACACTGCATACTGCCAGAGCCCGCGGAGTGCATGAAACTGCAATGGCAAGGTCGTAGGCCTCTCGGAGCGCGCCAGCCGTGAGGGGATCAAGAGGACTAGTTGTAAAAGGTGGGAGACCACCGGACCCGTATCCGTAGGTGAAGATTTCGTCGGCGTGTAAGTTCATGGGTGCAGCAAGAATCATCTGAGTTTGGAGGGCTAGCCGTACGCTTATATGCAAATCATTAGGGGTTGCTGTTCGCCACAGGCCGCAGTGTCTCACCTCTGCGTGGTCGTAGGACCGCCAGTCTTCTCTTATCCACTCCAGAGCCACAGACCTTCTGGATTCATCGCGAGTTTTGAAAGTCAAGCACTACAGTTATGCAAGTAAGTATGCCAGACATTGTGTTCGACGTTGGCGTGAAATTGCGGAGACTTCAACTGGTGTTTGTGTTCGACGTGAAAAATAAATATCGTGGACGCGTGCCATAGTCCCATATTTGGCAAGGACTTTTGCTGCCGTACCTCATTGATCTAATCCTCCAATGGAGGCAATTCTTCCCCCGCCCCTCAAAATGTATTCAAAACTTTAGGAGTTCAGTAAGAGAGTCTCAGTCTGCCTAAGGCGATCCATGATGAAATTCAAGCAGACCGCAAAGAGGTGAAGGCTCTTCGCATTTGTTGTCGCCGCTTGTGAGCACAGAAATTCATAGAAGATCATCATTATCATCATCACAGTATGTCTACGAGTCTCGTACTCGTGGACATGTTAGACTTATAGTAGCACTATACCCCTCATCACTGGACATTCATTGATATCCTAAGTCATATTTGCTTTCGCTGAGTATCATCGCTACCGCTGTTGAAATCATAGCAAAATGCTGTCATATCGCACTGGCCGTGTCATTAATAATTTTGATAAAAGTGGTGTTTCGAAACGCCGTGCTTTTCGCCTTCATCTTAGATGTATCCTAGATCAACCATAAACAGCACCTTATTATCGTTTGGAATCTACGGTTAGACGGACATTAATGAAGGATCATAACATACAGGTAGTCGTCCGTATTGCGAGATACACCCTTACTGTATAATATAGTCCATTGCAACAAGCTATTACCCAAGTCAACGCGACCAAAACGCAGTCAATCAATGAAGTAGGGACTTATACACCCGCTGCGCCGTGAGGAACCACAACAGGACATTCAGGGAAAAGTGCATGGATGGTATTGAGCAAAAAATCGACGTTTTTCTTCAGAATACCAGTCGTGTTCAGAAGGACACCGGGGAGGTTGTCGCCAACAAAGTTATTGTAAAGCGTGCAATCCTGGAGGAGTCGAAGATCAGAATAGTTGCGAAGGGTGAGTTATACTAGGACCTACCGGAAAAGGACCTGCATCCGGAATGTAGACTCCACTCGCGTTGTTCGCACCAGGCTGAACAGGGTGCGTAGCAAAAATAGTCGACGCGTCGACGCCGATATCGTCTATTGTGGCCGCAGACGCGCGACGATGCCAGTTTGCAGGAAATCTTTGATCACGGAAGAAGGACGTCATCGTCGGCACGGATAGCTTCCCATCCGTTCCTTAATATCGTCGTAAGCAGCCGGGATAGTGCAGCCATATAGTATACCTTCATACCATTTGCAAAGAAATTCAAGGTAAAGGACGCTTCTCCATAGCTGAGGGTCAATCGCCCAATGTGGAACTCGAGCTATGGGCAGGCTTAGAGCAAGTGACAGTGAAATTTTGGGCTAACTTCGCACCTTCTTGTCGGCGGCTTGACTGTCTAGAAATCGTTTAAACTTGAATTCCTGCAACGTGCGAATGTTCACAATGCTTCTGAGCCCGGTTACCGTCGAATTATCGCCAAACTGAGCTACAAAGCCAAGGAGCTGCGATGCGATCGTCAGACAGAGGACGGGTATACTATGGTACCAGAAGACACAAACCTGATTGTATAGATCGGCCTGAAAGTTCCTATTATCACCAATGGCCGCATCTTGGCGAGTCATGGATACGTCGCCTGATAATATGATGAGAATGTCATTATTAAGGTGCTAAATTGATACCAACCTTCAAAACGACCATGTGCTGCCAGTCCCCGAGTTAAGGGTCCATCGATATGGCCAGGGAGTGCGGGGACAAACACAGATTGCAAACCGATAGATAGTTGGTCCGTGAAAGCATTTCCACGGGACAACTGTTTATCATATCGCCACTAAGTGATTTGACGGGAAAATAAACTAACAGAGTTCTCACTATACCCAGAGCAGCCAACCCAGCGGCAAGGTCGTAGTCCATATTGAACGCATGTGTGGTAGCGTTGACAATCTGTGCGAACGATGCTATCCCCCTACGCTTGCTTGTCAGTCCGAAGTCTTATGAGCTATCCATCTTCCTTACTTTCGTGGTATGTAGCCATGGTTGGCCAGTGTATTTAACCCCGCTGCGTTAGATTATTTGTTATGACTGACAACTCGTGGCCTCGAGACCACTCACGGCATGGTCCGCGCAGGTCGTCGTGTCCAGGCGCGATGAATGGGAAAGCAGGTTCTGCAATAATTTGTTAAGTATTACGAAAGGACAAAGTAGGTATCGTGGTCGGCACCTGGGATTGCGAGGACTCCAGTGGTAGTGGGTCTTGGAGGAGCGACGATTGTTACACCTGTCCCTTGGCGTGGTGATAGATCAGGAAATGCGAACGCCAGAAGTGGGGCAGTGGATATAGCGATTATGGCAGGCAATACCATAGCGAATAAGACAGGTAAGGGAGGAAAGGCGGTAGAGTTGGAACGTGGAGGTGACGAGTGTGGTACAAAAGGCAGTATATATAGTCCTTTTGTTTGCTACACGTTTGGCAACATGTGAGCGCTCGATGTCAGTGGACAGACTTGCATGAAGAAATCCTGGGTGTGTAGGTCGACAACAAATCCGTTTGGGAAAATAGCGGTCACTGGCGCCCATAGTAGTTATTGACTGGCAAGATCGAGCCTGTCATATGGCTATGTTGGTGCCGAGAGGGAGGCCATGAGTCCGGCTTGAATGGAGATGGCGATCCGTATTTACGATGGCTGTATTTGAGGGCAGCTGTCACCGCGTTGATTGTGGGATAAACGGACGGTGAGAAGTGAAGGGATCGACACGTAGCAGTGAATAAAGGCTCGCAATCTGCAGAGATTTTTAACACAGCAAGCAGAAAACCAAAGAAAAAAAACCTGCTAAACTGCCCCATAGCATTGTTATGGCAGGAAACTGAACACTCTCACAGCAGAAATCGCTCGCAACTGCTGTGTATACCCTGCTCCGGAAGTCAATAGCTGTGTTTACCCCTTACATGCCGCACCTTGTTACCAGCTTGAACCTCAGATTAGCACTTTATACTCAGCTCGAGGACATAAGGCAATACACTCCATCGGTAGCTTGGGGAAATGTCACGGTCTTTACGACTACTTGGAAGTTCTTGTTAACCGGCGTATATATAGAAACGCAACGACATGCCGATAGGAACCTTCACGCAAGTTGCTTCACGTTGACAAGTTGCGACGACAGCGGAAAAAGAAGGGCCAGGGGTGAGCGGATTCCTTTGAAAATCATAATCTGCAGAATAAAGCTTGCCACCATCGCAAAGCCTCTCTCCCGTGGCGTTGGTCGAATTCACGTTGCCTAAGGCCCAAGTCAAAATTTTGAATGGGTCAAATTACCTGGTGTTTGCGGTGTTTGACGTGATTACCAAACAACACGTCGACGCGTCTATATTTGGTGGTCTGGCCGCTCTTTGCTTCCGTGTCCTCTGTCTTTGACTACTTTCCCGCATTTTCCCTCCGCGGAAGCTTTTCTGCCTCCGGCTCTACATATTTGAGCCAAAAATCTTAGGAGAGTGCTCACGGACATCGATTGCGGCATTCGTGTCCTATCAATGTACACCGTCATCTTCATTGTATTACGCTCACAGACACTTGGGACTTGGGTTTGTAACCTTATCATCGCTACGTATACCTCACTTCATGGACATTTCTGCATGTTACCTGATTCATAGCTGCATCGAGAATCGAGATCATAAACATACGTCATCGTATCAGCCATTTGTTACCAGCCGGTATGAGGGTCGGAAGTCGCGACATGAACTAGTACATCACAAAGCTTAGGCTGGGTGCAGATCTGTCACAACCGACGCATTGTGGAAAGAATTACTTGAGTAGAAATTCTTCTGTATTTTGGCGCAAGCTCCACCTATCGTAGTGGCTCCGGAAGTGGAAGGAATACCTGCAGATGTCAAGGAAACATAGCCGTAGCACAGAAGTCGGAATCCACGCAAGGCTATCTTGAGCTGCATTTCCGGAATGGAAGTGCTTGAGAGAACACCCGACTCAGACTTAACGAGTTCATATCCACCTGCCTACGTCGCCCCGCCAGTTCGTGATACCCTTTCTCTCTTTTGTCGTATCCCAGTCTGGGCCTCTCTGACGGTCATCACAAAGATCGGGAAGATCACAATTGCTGATGGTGCATAGATGATATACTTGTGCGCCGCAGGAGAGTACAGCAAAGCCAGGCATCCCCGAGTTGAAAAATGCCTGCGAGGACAGTGCAAGAGCCCTCGCGGAAAGGCGAAATACTTTGGCTAATGACTCCACCTTGCACGCTTCATACATCTGGAAAAAGATGATAAGTTCGGACACAGATTTTCTGAGGTGACATAACTCGAACCTCTTCCAGACTGGCCAAAGCGCCTTCAATATCTCCTTTTACATCCTGCCCCGCAGGTATGTTGTCGTCGATTCGGTCTACCAAGCTCACGATACTACGGATGGCACCGCATTGTTTGGAGCGCGGTACCGTAGGGGAGCGTCAAGTTGCCATTCTGTAATCGAACGGGTAACATCGGTAGTCGGGCACGCCGAGCAGGGCGAGGAGATGAATTGAAAATGCGGAAAAGACGGCATCGAGGACAGGTGAAGACAGTCTCGATGAGGCTGACGATTCTTGTGGATTAAAAATGACGATACTCCCCCACTGGGGGAGGAGAAACGAGGTCGAGGAGATAGTACCTGATGAGAGAATTAGTGATGTTGAGCATGACGATGTTTGGAAGAGATGGTAGCTACCGTTGTCGTCCAATATGTGAAGAGGTCGCCGTCCTGCAGAAGGGACAAAGACGACGAAATGAAGCACAGGGTCGTTAGAAACGCTAGGTGCTGGCAGTGTTGTCAACGAAGCCACTGGATGTCCACAGTATTCGACTCACATAACACCCACTCCGCCGAGTTTATAAATACCGTGAGGTCTTCCGAAACGATCCTAAACCCGCTGTCGACTTGCCGAGGAGTGAAAGCCAAGGGGGCGTGGAGCTGTAGTTGGCTCTCGATCGTGAAGCCATGTATCACTTCGAGCTCCGCGAAAATAAGCGATACGTGAGCTATCCGTTCATCAGCCTAGCTCTGGTTCCTTTGAAGTGTTCAGGCTGATGTGATATCGCATTCGACACATCCCACCCGGCGAAGTAGTCACCTGCAGTCGCGTCCTCGTTGAGCAGAGTGAAGGATCAGCGGTATCAGGGAGAGTATCGAGCGATGGGGTGGTCACGTCCGGATGTAGATGCAAAAGGCACGATGAGGGCGCCCAACGTGTCTGTAAGGGCAGAAACTGAACGCTATAATTTCTTTATTTACAGTCGTTTCATGGATAGTGTGTCCCACTCACCGAATCTTGCACCGAAAACGCCAAGTCCTTACGTCGTACTGCGATCCCGTCGCTTCTCATAACGATATGCTGTGACGATCCACCTTCACTGTTCACGTCTTCTTAAAGTCAACTAAGACTCGAAGAGGGCCATCTGAACGCAACGATTGGCATACGTAGATGGTGCGAGAAGAAGGCATGGCAAGTCGTTCAATGCTTGTCGCGTGCCACTACAGCGGTAGAGCGGATAGGATGAGAAGCCAGTATGAAGACAGTATGGACCTTCGAACGTGGTCTTCTTAGAAGACTAGGTTGAAATAATCGGCCATCGTCGTTCAACACCTCGAGCAGAAGAGGCCAGTTTCCCCATGGCAAACTCAAAACGACACCAGGGCGCCAGTGATTGGGTTGTTGCTGCGGCTTGGCAACGATACCTCGATGGTGTAGGGAGATCAATAAACCGTGTGGAACAAGGTGGCACTGTGATCAGGGTTTCCAAATGCTGATTGACAAGGATCCATACAAGCATGAATTCATGGTGAACGAAGGCACGTCCGTACTTACGCTAGTTGACTAAGTGAGAATGCTCAGACGAGTGAGCGGGTGGAAAAAATTGTCACAGCAGACAAAGAGTAGTCTGAATCGAGTTTCAATATCTAGGGATATGAGCTGCGAAGTGAGCTGAAGGACAGCACAGTCACAACTCGCACCTGGAGTCACCGACTCTTCATGCATGGGACCCTGAACATGCTTCCAGTCTGGTTTCTGATCCTGTCTGGACGAAACACGGACACTAGTGTCCTGCCGGTGTGGCATAATGTATGGCAAAGGAGTGTGTAAAACTCCATATAAAAGGTGCTAACCGCACTACAGGAAATGTCCTGCATCTCTGTAAGAGACTAACACGGTGTGTACATCACCGGACCCATGAAAACTAGGTGTTCCAGGATATGTAGCGTACTAAAGTACGAAGTGCGTCATAAGCGCGACAAAAGTGGCCAATGTATGACCTGCCATCAGAAGCGGGTAGGCTTCTTTCATCGAATTAACGATGCGAGACCGGTGCATGCCCAGGGGTGGTTGAGATTCGAGTCGCGCGAATCCCAACACAGACAGAAACCACTTATCCGTTCGATAAAGGTGAGGTTCCAGGTGTGCAAGCACGCATCCGTGCGGAAAGAGTGGCTTAAGAACACCACGCGCGAGTGTGAGAAGAACCGCCCAATCCTCGCGACGAGTTTCAAACCCTAGCAGTGCGTGGTCCTCCCTTGGGTCGAAGACCAAGATCGTCGGACATTGACAAAGGGGGGTGGTTTTCTGGTACGCCGCTTGACGGGTTGCCGTCAGGTCCCGCTGGAACCAATCGAGGAGGACTAGAACACTCAGACCTTGGCCCGTTCGCGAATGGAGGCGTTCAAGCCCTGTGTGGAACGAACATCGCAGCCTTGAGTCTGCTGTGGTTGAAAGAAAAAAAGTGTGGGAATGACAAACGAGTTGTGTAGACCGGAGTGCCGGGCCGACCCCGACAATACTCCGACAATGATAGAACGACGATCGCTGTTCCGATCCTTCCCCCGTCGCGATTGGTGGGTAATCGCAGGAGACCGTATGCCAGCCCGGGTAATCAGATACCAGGCGGCTTATCGATCGATGGGGTGGTGCTTCTTATTTAATCTGACCCCAGCCTTTCCTGGAGATCATCTTCACCTCTTCCGCCCACCCCACTTCAATTTCCATCCAAAGTAAAATGCCCGCTAGCACGTCCGTCAAACTCAACACAGGCACTCAGATGCCCACCGTCGGCCTCGGTACGTACCACGCCCCCGCCCGTGGCCGTTTTAACTAATCTCAAGACGCATAGGAACCTGGAAGTCGGCTCCAGGTGCTGTCGAACACGCCGTCGAATTCGCGCTCAAAAACGGCTACAAGAGCATTGACACGGCCGCGGCTTACCAGAATGAGACCGAGGTTGGCGTCGGCCTCAAGGCGTCTGGGGTCGCCCGCAGCGATTTTTTCTTGACCACCAAGCTCGACAACCCTGATCACGAGAACGCTGCCGCGGCCCTCGAGAAGTCGCTCAAGAACCTGGGAACTGACTATCTCGATCTCTGTGTGTGAAGGCGCGATGTGTTCAACGACGCGACGCGCTGATGAAAATGACTCCCCATAGGGCTCATGCACTGGCCCGCCCCAATGACCGCTGGATCGGTGGCCCCGGTCAAGACTGTATGCGCATTTCTTGCACTTCCTCTCTAATCTTTGACTTACCACGATCCGTAGATTGACTGGCTCGACACCTGGAAGTCCATGGAGAAGCTGTACAAGGCCCACCCCGAGAAGCTCAGGGCTATCGGTGAATACATCCATCTTCTCGCAAACTCCTCACGTCCAACTCTGTGACCAATTCTCATCTCTAGGTGTCTCCAACTTCTCGGTTGAGTACCTCGAGCGCCTGCTCGCCAATGCCGAGGTTATTCCCGCCGTCAACCAAATCGAGCTCCACCCGTACGCCACCATCTATTCACCTCACGTTATCTCACCTCTGATAATCAGATCGTAGTTCCTGCCCCCAACAAGATGTTGTTGACTTCTGCAATGCCAAGGGCATCGTTGTCACCGCCTATTCTCCCCTCGGATCCGACAACTCCCCTCATCTCCAGAACGAAGTCGTTAAGAAGATCGCCGCGAAGTATAACGTCCAGCCTGCGAACGTTTTGATCTCCCTCCAGGCTAACAGGCCTGGCGTGAACGGTATGCCTTCTTGTACTGTATGACGTCATTAGCGGGAATCTAATCTGTCCCTCTACGATAGTCCTTCCTAAATCTGTCACCAACTCCCGCATTGCGAGTATGTACTCACGACCTCTCTGGCACCACCTCTACAACCGATCTTACCATCTTTTCCCGCTTGTTAGGTAACGCCAAGATCATCGACCTGACCGATGACGAGATCAAGGAGCTCAACAACATCGACAAGACCCACCACTTCCGTGCTTGCCATCCCTCCTGGACTGGCTGGGGCTCTCTGGGTTTCCCTGACTGCAAGGATGCGGACAAGTAAAACACACACAAGTCCCACGGTGCTGGATCCGAGAGAACTTTTTTTTATCCACGGACAGTTTGAATGATATGTATTACCGCCTCAAGTTAGGCTCTGCAGATGATTATGTGTATTTTATACCAATGGGCAAATCGCATTGGAGACCCCAAGAGCAGGCCAGATTCTCCCTCGCTCCTGATCTGTGTGTCTGCTATCATGTTGTACCACATAAGCCGCGCTACACTGTAAGCTGCTGTAATGGTGTCTCCGTGACGTAGGGCAAGGATAAAAATTACACGGCACGTCCACCTTATGAATGCCTGTTCAGTCCCTACGCACCATGACACTGCTCGCAGAAGCGCAAGGTTGGCCGTAGCATATACCTACTAAACAGTGTAGGTTCTCGCTATCTCGTACGTGTGTAAGGTTTTATTGTAAGCAAAACCCGAAGGAACCCCGTCCAAGCGCCAAAAGTCTCTTGAGCCAGCGATGTGAGTGCAATTGTGCCACAAGGGTAATCGTTGCCGAAAACCCGTAAGCCTCCTCTGGTGTTAAGTTTTGTGGCGCAGTAAGGTGCAGGCGAACGGGAAATATGACCTCAAATACTAATACTCATATCTCGGTCTCCTCGGTAGCCTTCTGAACACGATTGCATATTGATCATCACGACGATGAGATTATATATACAAGTGTGCTATAAGAATGGACAGGTCACTTCGACCGAGCGAAGCCAACAACGTTTTTACCAAGGTCGTAAACGCTGAAATACCTACGGAGAAAAGCATCGCCTGGGGTTTGTTAGTCATGTCCTGCCCCGTCGCAAAATCCGTGCGTCCACTTACCAAGGGTCCAAAGTGATCCAGTTGGAGAATTCACGTCCGATCCCATAAAGGCCGAAGCGCAAGTTTTCGAAACTGCATCATAAATCGTATAATCCCTGCCCGTCATCGGGTAAGGTTTGTTGTCAATGTAGAAGGTCAACACTGGGAGCCTGGGGACCCTCGAGCAAGGCACAGTGTATACCCCGTCCTCGTTCCTCGTCGCACCGATTCTCGTGTTGAACTGCTGGGCAGTCTCGACAGACATTGCGAGGAGCGAAGTGCCTGCAATGTGTATGATGTAATATAAGTACGGATTTTGGGAAAGGAGCGGCCGGGGGGGTTCCACAGACCAGTATCAATAGCAGCGCCAGTATTCCTAAGATTGACCGTTATATTACCCAACGTCACTTTCTCGAGCGAGACTTCCCAGTAAAACTGGCGACGTACTGGGGCATACGTGATTGGGCCTGTGTACGACGCCGGGTTGATACCGCCAAAGACAACTTCGCCGGGATCTTCCTCCGAAGGACCGAGGCGGAATGAAAATATGGTCGCATTGACGAGGCCCTGGGCAATCATGTTATAGAATGGAGGCGGGGTGTTGTCGACCGCGCCAGTGTTATATGCGAGCCCGAGGATGCCATCGAACCTGGAGAAATTGGTTGAACAGTACCGATAGGGTCAGGGGGTATGGGATACGTACTCTCCAGATTCAAAAACATCGCCTGTCTCCTGAAGAGCTTCGGCAAATATCTGACGCTGAACGGTTAGATCACCGATTCTGAGCACGTCTTGGGAGTAGAATCCATCGACAGGACCTGATCCGTAATTGATGTGGAACTTTGTGCCGTTCGCTCGATAGGTGGAGGAGGCGGTTGAGTTGTACTTGCGTTGTCTCGTGCAGGCCATCGCCATGCATTTAGAGCTCGGCACCCAAACATTGCTTGATCTGTATGCTCGTGTCAGAGTATATCGACATGCAGACCAAAGTTGCCTGTCCCTGACCCGGTATCAGGGATGACCGTGAACTAAATCTTATAATGAGTAGTAGTCGTCTAGATGACAGAGTGGGCTGACCGGCTGGCGCGGAGTACCAAGGGAAATGTCAACAGAATACTGGTAGTTCGCGATGTCTATCGGGTGTGCTTATATGAGTGGGGCACTACGTCGTTGTTAAAAGGGAGATATACTGGTAAGTGGGACGGGGTGACCCTTTTGGCGGCGGTCCATACCGCGACCAAAGCCACCTGCACCAAATAGGGGAGGGGCCGCATACCTCTTGGCAAGACGGGTACCCTGCAGCGCGAGGTCACTAGTAGTAATCGCGTGTTTGCTGAGCTGGAGCTTGTGCACTTCACCAGCGGAAACAAAGGGCAGTAGGACAATGACCAGAGGGGTGTAGTGAATTAAGAGCATGTTGCCCGTCTGAGTCTTGAGCAAGCCCGTCGCCAGTTTTAAAGGAAAATAGGAGCCGGGTTTGTTAAAGGAGAACAAGGGGGAGTGGGAGGGGTTAGATAAATGTTGACACCTAACTCGAGTGGCTCTCGAAAGCGAGAACATGCAAGTCGTCCGGGCTCCGCAGCATTGCAACTGGCGGCCACCCTTGCAGGAATCGAGTCGCGACAACTAGCAAGGGTAAAGTAGTGTATGACAAAAAATCAGTTACGTTGAGAGATCATAGAGGTGACCAAGGATACTTACCACGAAAATTCATGAAGTGTTTTTGAAAAGGCTCACAAAAGATGGGATGACGATATCCAGGAGCAGGAACCTCCGCATTAAAGTATGTGTCCAATATAGGCGGTTGAGACGGCTTTCGCGAAAGAAGAGGAATTTGAGTAACTCCTTTTCCATGGATTCAAAGGAATGCTCGAGGGCTGCGGCTTGTAATTAATATTTATCCGTCGTTACTGTAATGCATTCCCCCACGTTCGCCATCTGCTTGTCCAAGCTGGGCTTGCCTTGACTGAAAAGGAAGGGTACAAGTTCTCCAATTTGTAGCCTCTCCCGGAGCAGAAAGGCATGAATTTGTGCCTGCATGATCGGCAGCGGCGTCATGACGGTCCCACTCTTTGCCAGAACTAGATGGAAACTGCCCCTCCCTAGCCAAAGCAGCAGCAATGACATCTCTGCGTTCACCAGTGGTTAGAAACGCTGCGATGATGTCCGTAACCTTGGAGTTTCTGACGTGCGGTGTCCGTAGTTGGTGCGAGCAGGAACGGGCTCGGAGTGCGTGCCGACACCAGAATGGCCTTGCTCATACAAGAAACTCAGCTATCGGAAAGGTAGATTCCAGTGGCTGATCATCTATATGTCGTCATCATGGGTGTGAGGCTCAGCGTCGGCTGTAAACATGACGGCAGGCTTCTCTTAACCTGTGACCACGATGGGCAACGACAGCATCCATCGTCTACCGCCTTATCCATCAACGCAGGCCCGGAAATCGCTTTCTCCCGCTCAGCTTGCCACTATAAACCAAACCATTTCCTTGTCTCTCCTCCAGACCATCGCCCTCCCTCCCTCAAAACGCGACACTCCGGCAGCCCGCATATTCATCGCATCATATGCGAAGGATACTGCTCTTCAGGTTCTCCGAGGCCTGATATGGACGCCTTCCAGCCTCTCTAAAGATGACAAGATCATCCGGAAGCGAGCCCTTCTCCTCGCAGAAAAGATCGCGTCTTCAACATCAATATTGGCGATAGAGACCCTGCTTGATCTCTCGATTATTTACGCGTCCACCAACATTTCGCAAATCAAGTCGGTATTCGATGCAGCTGTCAAATCTGATCCAGCTCTTGTTCGGGCAGTGGAAATGGATCTTGTCCCAGCGTTCACTCAGCTCTTCAATCCAGCCCAAGGTCTCTACGCCGTCCGTAAAGCATCGCGCTGCGCAACGTCCTTCCTACATGCATCACCTCCGGACATCGTACGCTGCTTTTCTCACAGCAAGACGTTCATATTGGCACTCGCAACGCTCTACGATCAAGGTCTCGCATCCATTGCACACTCCTACGGCGGACTACCCATACTGAGGAACCAGAACCCCAGCACCGTCGACGAATGGGTGCCAATCTGGGTCCAAACTAAAGTCGACCTCATCGATGCATTCCGTGTCATCATCAGTACCCTCCTGAACGACATCTCCTCCGCATCCGGCCACTCCCTGGCTTTAGAATCCGAGCGTACCTTCGACATAATCTTTGCAATGCTCGAAATCCCCTCCTCGTCCTCCACCGTAGCGTCCTCCCCAACGCCAACACCATACCTGGACCGCTCTCTCCTGACCGACTACCAGGAGTCGTACTCCCTCTCCAAAACGCTCGCCTCCGCTCTGCGCAACGCAGCCGAGAAAGACGCCAGGCTCGATCTTTTAGAATCGACCCTCCAGTCCCTCGAGTCCGCCACCTTTCCAGGGTCACCCTCAAAATCAAAAGACGCGGGGGCACTCAGGATCCTCCTTGGGTCGTCCGGGATTACTCCAGGGATCGATAATCGTGGGAACGGGGGGAGGGTACGCTCGACGGGTGCTGGTGGGGCGAGCGCCGGTAGCGCCAAAGGGAAGGAAAAAGCCTCGGCCCCAGCGCCGTCCCGCATACCAGATATCGATCTCAAAATCTCCCAGGTGCTAGATGTTTTACCGGAGCATCCTTCGGAGTATATCCGTGCGTTGCTGGAGCACTCATCGTACAATGGAGATCCGGAGAAAGTCGTGGAAGCTTTGCTGGAGGGGACGGCGCCTGATCCCGAGGCACTACAGTCGGTTGCGGCTGGAGAACCTAGGGTCGAGAGTAGGGACACCGATGATGTGGCGAAGTACGTCGAGCAGAGACGAAACGTGTTTGATGACGAAGTGATGGACGTCGCGCAGTTGCGGATTGGGAAGAAGAGGTGCGTTTTTGGCTTTCTTTAATTTATCGGGGGCATATACCGACAGACCATTGACACGACCATCCAGGGAGGACGAACCGACTATACTAAGGGACCGAACATTCATTGAACAGATGAAAGCTGACATCCTTCGACGAGCTGAAGAAATATCTGACGACGAAGAGGAAGACGCGTTTGACATTGCGCAACAAACCGGTTCATCAGCAAGAAAAAAGGCTGTCGTTCTCGCTTTCGACGACGAGGACGGGGTGGGCGGAGCTGGTCCTGTCAAAATCGGAGGGGACGGGGAGGAGAGTGGTGATTCAGACGCGGGCGAAGACGAAGACTCGGAAGACGACGGCGGGCCACCGAAACCCCCGAGTCCGGACACGATTCTGGAGCTGGCCTACATCCGTGATCCGAAATTGTTCGATAGGGATGCGCAGACCCGGAGAAGCAAGGCGCGGAGCGACTTGAAGGCTCAGACTCGTTGGGGTGATGAGCAGATTGAGGGGTGGAGGATCATGCTGGAGCGCAATGTCGGTTCACTTTTATGTCTCTGCCTGTCATACAGCTCATCCTTTCCACTCATCTAGCCGCGCAAGGAGAAGATATTGCAGAAGCATGAATTTGCGGGAAACCAGAATCTCATCCCGGCTGGAGGTTGGGGAGGCGCCGAGGGTTCTGGTGGTGGCGGCCGTGGTGGGAGAGGCGGGGGTGGACGAGGTGGGAGAGGTGGTGGACGAGGTGGCAGGGGTGGTGGCGGGGGTGGTGCTGACAGCGTGAGAGAACGAGCATGGAAGGACAAGAACAAAGCTAGTAGGGGAAACCATAACCGTAAACGAGGACATGACAAGAAAATGACTCGGGCAGGGGCAGGTCCTTCGACTTGAGATGCCCAAACCTGAATAAACTCGACGCGGGTTCCATTTTCAAACGTTGGATTTATTATATAGCCGGTGATACACCCAGAGCCTGGCAAACTTGAATACACGAGGGGGGCAGATAAGCGAAACAAAGCATCGATATAAGCGGTATTGCATGGAACCTTCACGTGAACATCCGGGTATAGAAACGGGAGTCGTGGATGAGCTCGATAGTGTCATTGACGAGCTTCATATCTACATCGTCAGCATGAACGTGTCGATCTCCCGTCGCTACGGAGACAAAGAACGCACCAAGCTCAGGTCCAAGATTTATAACCGACATCATCTTTATCGTCGTCGCGTCCACCACTTTCCCCACCACTTCGATATACGAGTCGTCTAGCTCCACATCCTTCATCGCCTCGGTTAGCTACGCCATTCCGTGGCAAAGACTGGCCACACGTACTCGTAATAGATGCACCGTCACTTCCCCGCCATCGGACGCCTGCACTGTCACAAGATCCGCATTTCTCTGCGGTGTAATGGTAAGGTCCCTCAGATCTCAACGGCACTGAAGTGCGGCAGGCTTACCAGGAGGGGCTTGCATGTGAGTCTGACGGTTTTTCCAATGTAGTCGGGCAGACGGGCAGAATTGACTCGTGTTGAGAGATCGGACATGGGAGGAGGTCACGGTCGTCGTGGTTTGAGAGAGAAATCGCGTCGGTGGCGTGGGATGATCACGCATGTCGACCTATTACCTTCCTCAACTTTATTCCTTACGCGTCACTAAGCCATAAAAAAACTACCACTCTGCTCCTTTTCAGATTTTTTATGCGTTACGACGTCTCAAGATTTACATGCTTTTTTTAATTTAATTTTAACATCCCTGTTTATTGACTCCGGGGCGAACTTGCGCATGTCAGTCCCAACTACGCAATACAAAATCTACATGCTTACTAGTACTACACGGAGGCAACGTCGGCATCGGGACAATACTTTGCATCGAAATGGATAGAATATGTGCGTGCTGGATAAATCGACCATATGCCAGTGGGTCGAGTGTACTTGCTTATCGAGTCCGAACTTGAATTCCTACAGTCTGTAATCCCTTGTCCCTCTACCAGAACTTCCCAAAAACACTTCCACGCGTTGAGGGCCCTAACAAGAGCCCTACGCCTTCCTGAATAGCTACGCTGACCGGCCTCATCGGGGCCGAATCGAAAACGTGCGGGCAGGGCTGCAGTAAGGGCTTCGCTGACAGCCGCGGGTTTTCCAGCTCGCGTTCATATATCGAGGGTTGCCTCGGCGACTCTCCTAACTCATCCAATGTGGGTGGGTCGAATGCCCTTCTAGCGGCGGTGAGGCGATTTATAACCTATTACAAGGGTATGAGAAAGCACATAACGACCTCTTGGAATGGGCACACCTGCTCGTAGAACTGGATCTCGCCATCCAAATGTTCCACCGTCAGCGTGCGGAAATCCTCCAATTTCTGGGTATGATACGTCTCCATTTCCGCCATCGTGGTATTCAACACGGTTTCGCAACGGGCTGCCAGTTCTTCGTCTGCCTACGTTTGAGTCAGCGAGAGCAAAATGGGAGAGTGAAGCGGTGCCTACTCGGCCTTCTCGAGTCGCTTCTTGGTATCGAGAGAGGGTTGATTGGTGGGTAGTTACTATGGGCTTTGAGGAATGTGAACTGGGGACGGGGTGTCCGCATTGGGTGAAAAGGGTACCTCGTATAGTGAAGATGGATGGGCCATTCCCTTCAGTGATTCGTGGGTCGCCAGCTGCGTTCGCCTCGCCTGCATAAAGTCTCAACAACGAATTTCAAAGGAATACAGACGAGAACGAACGTGATCATCGTATAGATCTGCGACGCTTTGCATTGTCTCCGAAGTCTTCTGCATGGCCTTTGTAAGCTTCAGACAATCTCGTGAAACAAAGAGATCGCTTCAGCTCTTTGCACTGAAAGAAAACTTGGATGGTGATACCTCGACAGCCTTCGCGCCAACACCACGCTCCTTCGTCATTAAGTAGACCCTTGCTCTTGATGTCGTATAGGTCATCATCCTCATTTACTCCTGTCATGGGGGCAGACGCCAGAGGCTTCGATGTGATTAGAGAGAGCAATGAATACCCCAGAAGTCGTTCAGCCTTAGACATTTCTTTCGCGTCGTCGGTGAGTTTTCTGGGGTCGGAGAAGAGTGTGAGAGCTCACCGACTCTTGCTTCTCGGATACGTCCAAAAATATTCCGTAGACCTTGAACGCCCTTCCCCACCGCTTTCGTGTGCATATCAAACCTATCAACCGCTTCCTCTGCATCCTCGGCATCGAGGTTGAATGCAGGGTGGAATACGCGTGCATAGAACGTCGGTCCTGCTGCGGGAACGGCAAGGTGTTGTGGTATCAATCGCTTCCACTCCTACATGCCCCCTTTGAGCGGTATGATATCGCGCGAGCCAGGAATACCTACCGCGTCACTTTCACACCCCAAGAAGAACGTCACAACCTCTGCATATCTTGCAATAGGATGCCTGATGATCTTTCCAATGTACCGTTCCAGATCGCCGCGCCTTGCCTCGACAAAGTCCTCGCTAAATCTGCCAGCATATTGCTTCTCCGGTAACGGCGGGAGGGCAATGCCAGGAAGGCGTCGAGTCAACGCAGTGTGTAGAATGACGAAATGAGAGAACCTCCGGTACACGGTTATGCGCGTCGGAGAAGCTAGGGGCGACGTCTCGAACGACGGGTTTTGCTCCGCGTATTCGTCCGTCTCGTTTTCATCGTCCTCAGGAACAGAGGGGGGCTGGAACAGAGAAGTCACGCTGTACACTGTAAAAGCACCTGACAGAACTGATGTCCTCTTCGAAGGGGAGTGCACGAGGACGCGGAACGGAGGTATCTTCTCCTTCCACGCTGGGCCAGTGTCCACGAAGTGGCGATCCGCCTCCCCTAGTCCAAGCCTGCTAAGCCTATTGCTTTCTTCTTCGTCGAAGGTTCCGTCGGTGGTATCCCGATTATGATTCGTAGGCAGAGTTGGGGGAGTGACCACTGTCTCAGCAGGCGTGCCTTTCAGGACGAACTCCTCAGCACCGCTAGTGACAAAGCTCGAGAAGCGGTTGAGGCTCTTCCCTCCTAGCAGGCTCTGTCGAAAGCTAGGGAATGTTCTCAGCCATTCTCCGGTGTTCTGTGGGACGATTGGCTGTGGAGTGGATCTGGGCGAACCACGAGGGGTCACGTCCTCGGCAGAAGAGGCTTCTTTCCTTTCTGAGTGCGTAGAGGTCAAGGGCAATTCCAGGTCTGGTGCAGGTGTAAATTCAGAAGTAAACTAAGTGGCGGTAGGAAATCGTCACGATCCACGACTGGTTTGAAGGTCGTATAGTAGAACGCACCGTATAGTAACTCCTGGGCAACAATCCGATTTCCCCAACCGAGTTCTTCACCAGACTCCATCCATCGGCCAGATCCTCCTTGACAATTTCCAGCGCATCGCCTGCTCCAACAGTGAGTTCTCTGAATTCCGCTTTCCCTTCGAAGTCGTAGAGAGCGCGAGCGGGCCGAAGAGTTTCCTCGTCGTTGAGATCGGGCTCCTCGTCAGATAGGGATCCGCCTCCGGATGAACTAGACTCTAGGTGCTCCGTCCACGCGGCAGATGTGTTGATGCCTGCATCGAATTCCGACACTGGGCGCTGGAAGATCGCGCTGGATGCTCCTGGGGTGAATTTGGAGACCCGCGGAAGGGTGGCCATTCAATTGACACTGTCAATGTTGATGATAGAGCTGCGCCAAGGGTATTATACAGCTAAGAAGTCGTTAAGTACGTTGGTTCGGAAGGTGGTTGTGTATATCTAATCAGATAAGTAGTTGATCTCTTCGGTGCCTGAGTAGCACCAAGCTCGCTCAGTATGGGTGTCTGCGCCCGCAGGCCGTACACACGTACTCAAGCGACGAAAAACACGTATATAGTCAATTGGTCTTAGAGAAGGACTTTGAAACGAACGTAGTCCAGAAACCTCAGTCCGGCCAATGCCGGTCCGCCACCATCAACTGACAAATCCTTTCCTCCTCTTCTTTTTTCTTCACCACAGCAGACTCAAGGCTGCGATGTTCGTTCCACACAGGGCTTTCGAGCTTCTACTCGCGAACGGGCCAAGGTCTGAGTATTCCAGTCCTCCCCGATCGGTTCTAGCGGAACCTGGCGGTAATCCGTCAAGCGGCGTACCAGAAATCCATCCCCTTTGTGCAATGTCTTAAGATCTTGCTCTTCGGAGCAAGGGAGGTCCGCACATCGATGGGGTCTGAAACTCGCCGCGAGGATCGGGCGGCTCCACTCCACTCCCTACTGGCTTTGCGAATCAGCTCTACCGGCATGAATGCGTGTTTGCACGCCCAGAACTGGCCCGTCTATAAAACGAAGCAGTTCCCGCGTGTTGGGCTTCCGCTCAACCACCCTGGACATGTGCCGACCGACATTGATATAATAGGATGGTAGGTGACTGCTCCATATTGCCGTTCGCTTACTCGGTCGTTGTGAGGTTCTTCATTGGAACGCATGGTTTCGTGGAGTCGGTGTTGTTACACACCGCGGCAGTCTCATCTGTAGCGCCGGCCTCATCATCATAGAGTAACACTTCGGCAGAAATGGCTGTCCGGCTTCCATCTACACTGATCGAATGTCTGGTGGAACCATGTTCAGGGTCCCCATGCATGAAGAGTTGGCAACTCTAGCAGCGGGTTTGAGCCGTCCTTTAGTTCACTTCGCAGCTCGTATCCTTTGGATATCGAAACTCGATTCAGACTACTCTTTGTCTGCTGTGCCAATTTTTTCCGTCGGCTCGCTTGTTTGAGCCATCATCCCTGCCTCGTAGATATCGGGTATTTTGGATGTATGCTCGTGGATAAATTCATGTAGCTCGAAACCCGGCTGGGACGTGCATATACTTCACTTTCTGGGGGAGCCTTTGAGTGACTCAGCCCTGTCCTTTCTCCACATCGCGATGACGTCATCATCATCTGTTCAAATGGTGACGGTGGTCTGCACTGTGCTAACTTGACATGGCCAGGTTGACCTTTGCTTGGCCATAGACTGGCGTCGAAATTTCTCACCGGCTGGTCAAAAGTCCTGGTGAGCCTTCCCTCGTGGTCATCTACTGCGGTAGAGGGGTTCTTTTTCCATACCATTCACTAACAGGATCGGACCTAAAACCTCGTACAACGTTAAGATCGTCACCACAGCTCTTGGCCCTCCTTAGGGTGCCCGCGGCCCTCTGTCCCCATTAACCTTCCTAATCTTGTGGCACCAATTCGAGGAGTGGGGGTCTCAACGTGTAAACATGTATATCTCTCAAGAACCATGATCCTCACATGTACCGCAGTCCCTTTGCAGATCCTATCCTACTCACCCCGAATCATATGACAAAGCTTTAACATTTCAGTGCAGTCATGGCCAATGGTGGGTCGTCATTAATCATTCGTTAGGTGCCCGACTTTTCAAGAATTTCGCCTCCTATTGCCACATATTTTTGTCCCTCCCTCTCCTCGAGTGGATCGAACGCACCTATTTTTACCTTTGACCCTCAAAACTATACTTTTTTTCTCTCCTTTCTCTCCAGGTGGGCCAAATACGCCGGTTGTGTGCAAATCAACTGCGAGTAGACTGTCGATAGGGGGCTTTTTCGCCCAAAATCGACCGCCTCTGGTCGACATCCCTCATGATAATTTGACCTTGACCCACTCCTCGCAGTGGTATAAAAGGACCTCGAAAATCTACCAGGAAATTCAGCACTCCAGCACTCTAGCCTCCGAAAGCCTACTACAACTACTACTTCAGTCATGAAATTCAGCTTCTTCGCTCTCTCTGCTGTCGTTGGCCAAGCCGTACTCGTTTCCCGAGTCGTGGCGTCTCCCATGAGCGACCATGGCGCCGTTGAGGTCTGTTCTTCCCTCACTCGCTCTATCACCAAAGTTTACTCATAGTCTATCTCCTTGACGTACAGGCCCGTGCAGCAAACGATGCTGCTTGGGGAGGGCCTGACTGGCACGACCCGTGGAGGCCAGACTGGAAGCCACGTCCCTGGAACCCGTGGAGGCCGAAGTGGAAGCCTTGGAGGCCTTGGAACCCCTGGAACCCGCACTGGCGTCGTGACCTTGCCGACGAGGATTCAGAAGACTATTATGAATATGAGCGTCGTGACAGCGAATGGTGGTACGATCATCATGGGAAAGATGGAAAAGACGGAAAGGATGGCAAGGACGGGGAGGATGGCAAGGATGGTCATTAGTACAATTCATGCATCTTTCGCATCACACGAAACACGTCGCTCTCTTCATCGCACCTCGCCGTATTGGCAAAAATTGTTGGATTTTTTATAGACTCCCGTTCGAAGACACCCCCGTATAATGACATTTCGGTTGTAAAACCACCTCCAGACCTAGTGACAAGCTACCTTTGATTGAGTGGTACAAAATCCTTTTACTCCCCCTACTTTGCGCCTCGACGCACATGTAAACTTGCGATAATTGTTGGGCTTTCATTCGTAAAACCACCTCCCAGTCCCGGTGACAAGTGATCTTTGACTAGATATCAGAAGTAAACCTCCCAATTTGAAATTCGAAGGCAAAGCCATAACATGACGTGTGCGCCACTCGCAAGCAAGCAGGTTCGTTGATGTCGGAAACGTAGTTGGTTCTAACGCGATCGGAAAACTCAGTTGTCTTTGAAAGCTTGCCCTGCAACGGATTACCAGAATATGACAATCTCGAACAACCGACATGGACATGTCATTCCTCATCATCTGTATCAATAGGGATATTTGACCCTTTGGGTCCATCCATGGCATCATGGCCGCCACCGGCTGATTGGTTCCTAGCGCTTCATCTTCGGCATGCCCCCGGAGGAGTTCGCCGTGCTGCGGGTTGAGTCGGGGCATGAGGAGGATGAGGAACTGGTCAAGATGAAGCGGGAGGCGGAGTATATTGAGCGGGATTTGGAACAGATGAAGCGGGCGAGAGAGCATCAGAATGGAGCGGGGCGTCCCACGAACTAGACTTTGTGTTCTCGCAGTCGCAAGAGAAAGCCTGCGGCACCGACGTGCAACCCTCGGCGTATGTGCGGACGCTGGTGAAGTCTGAACTAGCGCAGGGGGCTGGGGCGGATGTCAGGGCCCATACCTCAATTAGACGTGCTGAGAATCCATCAACTTTGTGTGCGGCTGTTCCAAGAGCTGAATAAGCCGTTGCGGGAGGACTTGAAGCGGGTGTACGGCGTGCCGTATGATAAGCTCGTTTCACGACCGAGCCAATGGCACATGATCACCAGATGGACTGCGCGGAGCGGGGAGGGGAGCGCAGTGGGTCCTGACGAGAGGTTGCTGGCTAAGACCGGGGAGATTGTCCACAGAGTCGTAGGAACGATGAAACCTTCGTTCTTTGTGATACCTGAAGACTAGAATAGAGAATCCGAAGGGTGAGTTAGACATACCAGGTACGAAGCTAATTCAGGACGGAGGGTAATCATGATATACAATCCAGATGCATAGAGGTCTCTCGCAATACACATCTGTAAATATAGTCCCACAACAACCCAATGCGTCCTGATCCTGGCCGTACACTGATACAGCCGTGTCAAGTGTCCAAGGGTCTCGGATCCGGCGATGACGGGTGCTTGCTATGTGCTCGAACACACACTGCTTAGGATTTACTCTTCAAGGAAGAAGTAGTTACCGGCGCCTAGAGGAGATAGGACGTTAGTACCTCGTGACGGGCCGTATAGATGAAGATTTCGTACCCTTCTGCTCCCGATCCTTGACACTGTTGAGCTTGTTGACTCTCGGCCGGAAGTTTGTGGGATCGCGTCTGAACGTGATTTCCAGGGAGGCCAAAAACCTGTTCATCCCCGACAGCAGTGTCTGCGGGCTGTTGATGGTTTGCAATTGAATCGAGTGGTAGATAAGTGGCGAAGGAGGTTACGTACGGGGTGGCTGTCGCCGCTCTGGCAGGCTTGCCCTCGAAGACGATAACACGGTCAGCGAGGTACGTCGCCATGATGAAATCGTGCTCGATGACAAAGGCGGTTTTCTTCGCGTGGAGGATGAATCTAGGTGAGATTTGGATGAGGAGGGTCCAGGGAAGTGATGATGATCATGACTTACCGCTTGATAACTTTGCTGGCAATGATACGCTGTTCTGAATCGAGGAAACTAGGAGAGATGAGAATGTGGATGGAACATTGAGCGCAATAAACTTACCTGCTTGGCTCGTCGAGCAGGTACACGGAGACATTGGGTTTGCCTGATACAATTAAGTTGCACCGAACGTTCGTAAAAAGGGAGGTTTCGCTTACCGAGCGCAAGAACGATGGCCACACGCTGCAGCTCTCCTCCAGAGAGCGTCTTGACTTCCTGATCCATGATATTCTCCAAACTCATAGGCTTCAGTACATCAGTCTGGAACTGCGGGTGCATGAACGCCTGCTTGATCTGCTTCAACAGCAACATCCGAACAGAGCCTGGAAACTTGGGGGATATCGTCTGCGGCTTCAGCGACACCGCGAGCGTCTGCTTGTCCGTCTCGACATCGGGAGTGTCGCCCGCGAGAAGGCGCACGAACGTCGTCTTGCCTGTCCCGTTCTCGCCGAGCATGACGATGATCTCGGAGTCAGTGAAGCTGCCAGCTTCTACGGTGAGCTTGAAGCTGCCCAGGGTCTTGGTCATGGAGGGGTAGGTATAATGCCGCGTTTTGTCGACGAGGACTTCTTCGGCGGTCTCGACCATCTTGAAAGAAAGTGATTCTTCGCGGAAGCGAAGATTTTCGGTGGGGATGAAGCCGTCCAGAAAGATATTGATGCCTGTGTAGCGGGAATAAGTGATCATGAATTTCTTAGACTGAATATATGCGAGGTTGAGAGACATGACGGACCTTCCCTGACGGAGTAAGGCATAGTGACGACACCATACATCGAAGGTTTGCCGTATAGACAGCAAATGAAGTCTGACAGATAATCCAGGACGGACAAATCGTGCTCGACTGCGACAACATAGCAATCGGGGGTGAGGAGTCCACGAATGACCTCAGCGGCCTTAAGTCGCTGTTTGATGTCCAGGTAACTTGACGGTTCGTCGAACATATAGCTATAGGGGCCGTTAGTCATCATGCAACAGGGTGAAAGGATGAAAGCACATACACGTCGGCCCTTTGTATACATGACATCGCAATCGCGAACCGCTGGAGCTCCCCACCAGATAATTGTGAAATTTCTCGGTCCAGCACATGGTTTAGCTCCAGCTCGTCACACATTTGCTGTTTGTTGTCACGCTCGAGCTTCGAGTCCAGCATCTTCGTGACGGTCATCTCCCCCTTGATTGCGCGTGGAATGTGGTCTACGTATTGGGGCTTAATCAACGCCTTCAAATTGTCCTCGAGTACTTTGGTGAAATAATTTTGTAGTTCGGAGCCACGGAAGTATTTGAGAATCTCTTGCCAGTCTGGCGGGTCCTGCAAAGGCACGACATGCTTTAAGATCGTATTCTGATTTTGGAGAAATGGGAGTTGGCCGTACGTCATAACGGCCGAGATTAGGCTTTAGTTTCCCAGCTAGGATTTTTAGGGCGGTGCTCTTTCCAATACCGTTCGTCCCTACGAGACCGAGGACCTGCCCAGGTCGCGGTGTTGGAAGACGATGGAGTTTGAAGGCGTTCGCAGTGTACCGATGCGTGACTTCTGATTCGAGATTTGTTGGTAGGTTGATGATGGCGATGGCTTCAAATGGGCACCTGTTTTCAGTATGGATTTATAGTCACATTTCATAACACTGTAGTTCCTTACTTCTTCACGCAGATACCACAACCGATGCAGAGAAATTCGGAGATGAAGGCAATCTTGTCTGTAGGCTTGACCTCGATACAAAGTTTCCCTGGATAAAACCCACATCAGAGTTCAAATATTTTAGATCGCAACGCAAGCACTGACCCATTTTTACGACAGGACATGACTGTAGCACAACGATTAGAAACGCGATGTATCAGCCCAGCCGTTATCTGACATACCTTCTTGCATTCCTGCGCACATCGCTTAGGCTTGCATCTATTGGAGTCGACGATGGCGATACGAGTGATTTTGTCCGCCATGGCGCCGTGATGGTGGAGAGGAGATGAGTCGGACTGGGTCGTGAACGGGTCCGCCAAAAACTTTCTAATGTTTCGTCCGTCGTTGATATCTGCACGTGACACGCCAATCATGATCAATCGGCACCTTGTCATTGGTCAGCAGCACGTTTCCCGCCAAATTCACTCATCCTCCGCGCTTCACTTATGGCAAAGAAAGCAGGCAGTGCAGGCAAGAAAGCCGCAGACAGCAAGAAGGGAGCGGAGAAGAAATCCAAAGGAGCAGAGGAAGCGAGTGGCAACGCCGAGAAGCAGACAAAGGTGCCACTCGCTACATCTCCAAAATATGTACGCCAGCCTGACGCGTGGTGAGGAAGGGCAAAGGCGGTCTGAAGACTGCGACGGCGGTCAATGTTCGCCACATTCTTTGTGAGAAGCACTCAAAGGCAACAGAAGCTCTCCAGAAAATTCAGGTTCAGTCTGCCCACGTCGCCGAATGCACGCATCTAACGCCAGAGCAGGAGGGCCAGTCGTTCAATAAAGTCGCCCAGGAGTATTCTGAAGACAAGGCGAAAGGTGCGTAGCTCTCTATCTCGTGCTTCTGGCGTTTATCAAGACGACCACGCGTGTAGCTGGAGGAAGTTTGGGGTGGATGACGAGAGGGAGCATGGTGGGTCCATTCCAAGATGCCGCATTTGCTCTTACCCCGTCGACAGTCGACAAACCTGTCATTTCTGGTCTTGTCAAGACCAACTTCGGTTATCACATTATCATGGTGGAAGGTCGACGATAATTTATGTGGTGACACTACTGAATATACCCTATTTTCTGTCCCCAGTGCATACAATTGTATTTAAGCCCATGAAAGATTAAGGTGACTTCTACTAATACTACACACTGTGTATACGGTCGACGAGGCCATTAGGGATCAGCAATAATATTCGTAAATATGCCGCATGTCGAAACATCCGTGTGCATGTGTCGAGTGATGAGAGAAAGGTACAAATAATAAGGAATCATACGAGTGTGAACATCCGTTACGAGGATTCCAGTGAATAATGATAAGATGGATGTCCCGGTGGCTGCATGACGGGATACGGGCTCTCCCTCCCCCGCATTGGCAGTATACCTGGGGACATCCGGTGGCCTGGAGCCGATAGCGGATCTGCTACAGAATAAGGATGTGGGATCCGTGCAAGCGGATGCGGATGCGGGGGGATAGTAGCGTCATACTGCGGATAACGGGGGCCTGAATAAGGAGCGTAGGTGTAAGGCACGGGCGGGTGTGTCGAGTACGTCGAGGGCATGGTGTGGGGAGGGTAAGGGGCCGTTGCTCTGCCATTAGGAACAGGATATGGGTAGCCACGGACTTGACTGGGAGAAGGCGCACGTGAGCTTGAACTAGAGGCGAAGGGATCATTACGATTCCTCACTGACAGTGTTGAAGACCATGTAGGAAGATGCTTGGGATCGAGGTCAGGTCGTGAGGCTTCTTGATGTATGGGAGAGCGAGTGCCATTCATACTCATGTGGGGCGGATCTGGGACAAGCGATGACATGGGGTCTGGGGTCGTTCCCCTGACGGAGGTGGTAACCTCAGAAACAGGCAAAGGAGCTTCTGTGCGACTACCCTGGGCCTCCGGCGTTGG
Source organism: Lyophyllum decastes (assembly GCA_025854295.1). Lineage (NCBI taxonomy): Eukaryota > Fungi > Basidiomycota > Agaricomycetes > Agaricales > Lyophyllaceae > Lyophyllum > Lyophyllum decastes. Next base: position 1,348,283 of record CP107709.1, read on the forward strand.
CGAGCGTTTGGGAGCTCCGGCGGCGACCTTCGCAAGATCCAGCTCGTCAAGATTAGCCTTGTAGTAGTTGCTGACTTGGATGGTCGTCTGTGTAACGCATTCAGTCAAATGGCAGGAACAACAGCTTGGAAGGTGAGCGCTACCTTGTTTGGCATCGACGCCGCGATTCGCTTGAAGTCATCTCCGTACTGCCCAAGAAGAGTCAGGAAAAGGCCTAAAGAACGATGAGCAACAGAGGCTTGAACATCAAACCTAGCACATACTCTTGTCTTCTTCGGACCACTGAGCAGAGCTCGAGCCAGACTTGCGTCGGCTGACCGACTCTGTCTGTTCAGGAGGCTTAGGCTCTGGCGTCGAAGGCTCTTCAACGACGATAGCCGCCGATTTGACTTTGCGAGTGCGTTTCGCTCGCTTAGCGGGACGCTCAGGCTCCTCCTCCTACAGTGCTATCGGTCAGACCCTGGAGATAACGACAAGAAAAGCCATTACTGACAGGAACCTCTTCCTCGCCATCGTCCAGACTTACGGAGACAGTACGGCTGGACGGAGCTGCAGTACTACGCCGACCACGTCGCCGCGATTCCGGTTCGGGCGTCGGTGTAGCTGACCCCACGGAAGGGGTCAAATCCAGCTGATTTCGGCGCCGCGATGCAGCAGACTTCTTGGGCTCGGGAGGAGGCATCGCTTTCCTGCCTCGAGGTCGCCCGACCGTCTTTGGCGAACCAAGCTCGCCGTGCACCTCTGCGTCATGCTGCCTAATGTCAGCGAGCAATCCATTGCCCCTCTTCTTCCCTGTCCCTCGCCGCTTACGCTTGTTCGGAGCGTACTGCGAAATCACCTTTCGGAAGTCGATAAACTTCTTCTTGTGCAGGTAGTAGTAATCCACACATTGCGCAGCAGTCTTGTTCGGCAGATGTTCAGCTATCATACCGAACTGCTTGGGATGCGCCGCAAACTTGTCCAGGAAGATCTCCTTCTCTTGGTCTGTCCAGTCGTGGATACCAGTGTAAGGCCCGTAGTATTCGTTCGGGTTCTCAACGAGCTGGTTCGTGTCGTTGAAGAGGTAGTCGACTTTCCCCTTCGTGACGGAGATCATGTCAGGGACGTTAGCAAGGTTACGGAGGGAGAGGTGGTTGGGGTCGGTTGCGTCGTCGTTTCCAAGGCTAGCTATGATCTGTTCCATTTCGAGGTCCGAACGAACAGCATCACCAAGGTTTGCCATCGAGCGACGGGTTGTGCGACCGGAGGGCTGCACGATCTCGGCGGCAGGGGCAGCGGCTTGGGACTGTGCATCCAGTGCCGCGCAATGAGCAACCCATCGCTCATGGAGCGAAAGATACTCCTCTCTGAGACGCCGAACCTTTTCTGCCAGAAGGGTCTGACGCTCCTTGAACCGCTCCATGAGCGAAGGCTTCATGCGAGCAAAGTTCTCCATCATGTTCTCACGACGTGGACCTTCAACAACTTCCTTGATCACCTCCTCAAGTGTGGCTGAAGGCCGCTCTTGGTGAACTTGAGCTGCAAGCGACAAATTAGACAGGATCACTGGATTTACACGCTCCTCGCGAGTTTGCCGATCGCAGAGCAACCTCGTCATTACAACGATGCGTAATGCCTCCCTAGTAGATTTCGCCTCTGTCGGGATGTTCTCCGGGACAGGCGGCGAGGGCGGGCTTCTCGGAAGCAGTCGGAGTTGAGGGATGGTCAGAGGGGTGGGCGGAGATGTGGCTATCTGTTGTGATGAGTGGGGCCCAGAGTCCACCTGCAATGGAATGTCCACAACCGGTTCTACATTGTTCTCGACAGGAGCCAATGCGGAATAGGCGTCAGCAAGCGCCGGATACCCGGACGGGGTATCATGCAGAGACGGTGGAGGGACCACCACCTCAAAGTGATCTTCGGTCTTCGGGCCTACAGATTCTGCACCGGTGTTAGATGCTGTTGATTTGGCAGTGCCATTCACTGAGGTCGGGAGATGTACTAGGACTGGAGTACCTAGAAAACATTCAGGCTACAGACAGTCCTTCAAGGGTTACCACGTACTCTTGGGCTGGGGAGGGGACGGGAGAGGGACGGCGGTAGTGGTTTCAGGCGCAGCCTTTGAAGGATCTGGAAGTACAGCATCTGGCCGAGGAAGATCAGGAGCCGGAGGACAGCGGATAGTTTTGGTGGTCTCATCGTCCATGATAACGTTAACCTGAGATATCACTGCGCTAATAACGGTTGGTGCGAGAGGAGCATTCACAACATCATTGACATTGGCTTGCTGCTTACTGTCGCATTCGATATTCTGAGTGGTGGTTGCATTTTGGGTCTTTGACTGGCTCGGCGAGACTGGCTGCGGTTTGGGGGGCGGGGAAGGAGCTTTCTCAGATGCCCGTGTTGAAGCAATAGATGACCGAGAGGCTGATCGTGTCCAGGAACTCTTCTGAAGCGACTGAGCAGCAGCGCCACTTTTTGAACTGGACGTCACACCGGAGACTTTACTTGGTCGATCCCAGCTGTATTTGACAGGAGGCGCCGGTTTTCCAGGACTAGAAGACGAGTTCCCTAGATTTGCAGAGCGGCGATCGCGACTGACGGAACAGCGCCCACGGCTGACAGAACGGCGCCGGCGACTCCGAGACCGAAGGCTACGACTCGAAGATCGGCGACCACGACTCAGAGAATGACTCGAAGACCGGCTATAGGAACGACGACCGCGGCTCGAGGATCGCCGACTGCGACTGCGAGAACGACGTTCAAGTGTACGTCCTTCCCGATAGGACGATGATCGACGTGGAGAACTTGAGCCAATTTTAGACCCTGTGCTAGAGACCCGTCGACCTCGAGTATATGGACCAGAAGACTTACGAGCGTCAGGTTTTCCATCAGGGGACCAACCTGGCCTGTATGAATCAGATACTCGTGGTACAAACCCGTTAGGCTCCCGGTGAGGCTGCGCTGGACGATATCGGTCACCCATGGGATGGGCACTAGACGTTCCATAAGGACTTGTGGTTCCTAACGCGCCGGGAGTAATATATGGGTTGGGTGTTCGAGGTACAGGAGGGTCGCCTATGTACCAGTCCATTGACAGCCGCCGCATTCTAGGCAGACTTGAGATGGAAAAAGTCACGTAAATCATAGCACAACTCACGTATCCATGCTAAGGGGTCGATCGAAATGATTCTGCTTCCATGCATCGGAAGGTTCGAACGTCCTCGTTGCAGGCATCCCACCCCCCCGAGCTTTCGAAGTTGACGAAGTTGGGGAAGCTGGGCCCACTGCATGATCATCCCAAGATGCCGTCGGAACGCCTGACCATGGAGAGGGCCGTTCCCATGCATCGGGTTCCAGCGGGCGCTCCAGCGGACGAGGGTAGGCTCGAGCATAAGGATCCGGACTAGGAGAACGACTGTAGTACGCAGCGTCTTCGTCGGGACGGTAAGAGTTCGGACCGGGCCTATAGCTATTCTCGGTAGGATAGTAGCCGTTATGTGGAACATATCGTCGAGAAGGCGAGGGTGTGTGTCGACGAGTCGCGTAAAAATTTGAGCTCTAGAAAATCATGAGTCGCTCGCTGGTTAGATATGAAGGCGTACTACTGACGTCGTAGCTGTAGCCACTCGACCCAGAGGGACGCCAAGAGTCGCCGTGCCCGTATGAAGACGATGGATGCAGCCCGTCGTAGCCCCCAGATGACATGTGAAGTGGGCGCGGTTGAGCTGACGAGTCCAGATGCTAAATTTGAAAAATGAAAAGAGCGCGTATTCTTCCAGGTAAATCAGCTATAAATGAAGAATTCCCTAGACAATAGTTGCGACTACAAGACAGTATTGGAGGGGGGGATGAGTGTAGGGAGGCAGTTTGGGCAGCCACAGCCCAGATTTGCGTCTGTTGATTCCAGATGAAATTCACACGACAAGACGATAACAAGTGCTATAGCCGCCACTCATGACATGGCCACAAATTCATCCGTTGCTTGCGATCCTTCAAAACTATTCTTCCAGACAGACCACGTCCGGAGGTCTGTAATATCTGCATATTGGCTTATCATCATATTAGCCTTGCCGCTATGGTGGCATACAACAAGCATTGAACGACTTTCCTTACCGTCTTCTCGCGTCACAGAACAGACTCGCCATGGTCTGGGTATCCCTGTTGTGGTGCGACTGGAAGTTGACCCGGATGGGTCACTACCAGCCTTGCAGCTTCAAGGTTCCATTGACGCACTCATCGAGAAAAGACCTCAACGGTGGGATGGGCTGGATATCAAAGTGCACGACACGCGGAGTAACGGTGCGTCGGCTGTGATTGATCCAAAAAGCTTGTCTTAATCAGTCTCCGAAGATGTGGACCGCGTGGAGGGGCTATATACTGTTGTAAGCGGTGATGAGGTTGCGGTACGAGGCAGACAGCTGGCGTTTCCCATACGAGGTGGGGTGAGTAACCGGCGTGGACCACGAGACAACCGTTAAAAAAAACGATTAGGGGTCAGTTTCTGAAGTCGCAGAAACGCTCTGCGCGTTGATCGCGCCGTTGGCCTCGACATCCGAGCAAGACTACCGCGTCGCTCAGTATTCACCTCGATACCGCCTATCGTTCACCCTCCTCAACGAAGACGCAGCTGGAGGCAATTCTTACAGCGAATGGGATATATCAGACGCGATATCACGTTAGTCGGGTATGCCCATGAATAATTGCGGAGACAGGCTGATGAAGAGATAGGCCACATATCGCCAATTCTTACACAGCTCGAGACACTGCACAATTTCACCATCGAGAGCCAAGTACAGTTTCATGCTCCATTAGCTTTCAGTCCTCGCCCTATTGGTAGTGGGTTTGGTGTCATTCCAGAAGACCTCACCGTTTTTGTCAATTCCGCGGAATGGACGTTGTGTGAGTTCAATCCCCATCATGCTGAGCCTATAATTGATGAAATGGCTAGCATCAAGTGCTTCTAACGACCCTGTGCTTCATTTTGTTATATTTGTCCCATCTTCAGCTCGGCGACCCCTCCATATATTGGATACCAACGGTGGCTAGCGCTTATTTTCTCTTCGTCTTCAGCGTTAATTTTCGTCGTAGGCGATATTTCCTCCTCGACCTCATTCCTCTTGCCTCAGTGGGGCGGTATCTTCATCCTCAACCCGCAAGAGTCATCAGTGTCATCAAAATTATCCTCCACTGGCCTTGATCCCATCTTCTCCGCCTTCTCCAATCACCTCCTCTCCCTGCTTGGTGTGCCGCACCTACCTCGTGGTCTGAAAAAGGTTGGAGACGATCGCCATGTTCTTACGGATTGGCAACTCGATGCCCTTCTACGTTACCGCACTCTGAGCAACGCCAAAGGATCTAAGGACACTCTCCGCAGTATCGTAAACCTTGTGAATCAGATTGAAAACATGCCTGTGGGTCAGGACGTGCGAGGGGACATCCAAGGCGCTTTAGCTGCTCTTGAAGAGGTTCGAGCCCAAGTTACTCATCGCAAAAACCTCACATTGACCATCGTTCCAGATGCTCACAGTGTCCAAGGCCTCACTGACCGAGACGTTCCGCCTCTCCGCTCGTGCACTTACACTGTCTTCCCGAGCATTCTTCAATCCAGGAATGCTAGCCCTGCTCTACTTCCCGGCCGAGCACAAGTATGCCGTCTACACGCCTTTGTTTGCCAGTGCCGTCATCCCACTTGTTGTCGCGGCTCTCAGAGAGTTAGCATCCTGGAGGCGACAACGGAAGGCCGGGGTATCGCAAACCGTTGCAGCTGAAGAAATGGTGGAGGGCTCCCAGTCTTCCATTGTTACTTAAGCGATACTGCATGCAGTCATTGTATCCATTAATTGCATATCTATTGACAGAAGCTATATCCTAAAGGATTTGAATCCCAACAGGTTGCGCGCAGTCAAGCCTTGAGGGATGCTCACGTTGTACATAGACTACATGAATGGCTACCATTCACCGTAGCACACGACAGCTACGGAAAGGCACATATAGAGGAGGTTTCGCTGGAGGTTCTGGATACTCGAAAGAACGGAGTGTATGTGAAAGCGCTTTCGGCGGCATATAGGCACGCGACGTTCTCGACAGAGGGCTTGCGATAGAAACCGGTGCGGCGGCCCCGGATTGAATCTCCAGTGGCATGAAGACCGGCGTACACCACGCCCGCGCCGTACATTCGAAGAACCGATCTGCCTCGTAAGACGTCAGGTGGAACATCGTGCAGGGCACCGTGGCCTTGAATGGGTATCGCAGCTTGACAGATCCCGACCTACTCTGCGCTTCCGGGTCTTGGACTGAGTGTGGCGAAAAGAACTGGACCATTGTTTCCGATGAATATAGGCGTGGAGACCCTGACCCGCCGATGTCGTGGTATTCGGAACCTTTAGATTCGGCTTCAATGCGGCATTTTTGCCAGAAGCGGAAATCGAGCTCGACGGAGTGCAAAGATAAAAGGATCAGCTGCGAGTGGTGTCTTGGGAGCTTTCCAGAAATGGTCATTGCGTCAACCTCGACATAGCCGTGCATATCGTAATGGAGACTGTACCCCGCAAAAAGACATCGATAAGTTTTTGTATGATATCCTATTTGGAAAGATATGCTTACCCAGGACGCCAGCCTTCAGTGCGCGGTGCTAGTAGAACCTGCACACCCGGCCATTCCAGGACCTGGAGATCTTGGAGAGGGTGGGAACCAGTGTCAAAGTATTCGCGTCGTCGAGACATTCAAGGAGGGTCAAACACGCCCGGGTGCGGTATCAAAAATACCATTCTCCTCCCTGTTTATATACGTGGACGATGTCAAAGCTGGTGGGAGGGCGAGAGGCCATGGCCACCTACAAATGGTGGTCAAAGCGGTTTAACCAAGCGCTTGAATCGCAATGGCGAACAATGGGTGGCAAACAAGTGACACTGAAGGAACAGAATTTGTAAAAAATATTCCATTCTTCTGACGTACGAGGGGAAGTGAGCAAAACTTAGGCAGTGTTAGAGTGGAGAGGTTGAGTGGCCACGCACGTACCTGGCCCCCGAGGCATGACCCTACTTCGTTCCCAAACATTATGATCACGCATCCCATATTGAGGAAAAACAAAACAGGGAGGTGGTATTGATCACGTCCACGGCAAGATGGGGGAATGTTACGAGGCGATCTCGACATTCGCATGCCGCGAAACAAGACGGTGAGCATTTTAAGAACAAAGCCATGACAGTTTAGGTCAAAGATAGGCACCAGAGGTTAGCATTTAAAGTCGGAGCCGAACGTACAGCACCAGATGTATACAGTAAATTGGCGATTGCCACCTTGTTGTCCAAGGCGTGTACGTGCTAGATCGGCCTAGATCTAGAGTTGAAAGTTGAAACCGGAAGGGCCGCAGCGAGGGGCTGTGGCAGGTTTAATCGAAGTCTTCCCCGTCACCATCGGATAGATATTTTGCCGATGGCAGACATAGGTCAACCAGGTGGCCTCGTGTGCGAATGGCCAGGCGAAGTACGCAATTAGTTGGCCGAGTCGGACCCGTCGCCAAGTCGGGAGTCGGGGCTGTGACATCAGTGATCGACGTGTCGGCGGACGCCACATAGCCGCCTTGATTTCAACATTCAACAAGCAGGGTCTCCGCATGTAACAGCCCAACAACCCGCTCAACTCTACACAACGCTCATAAATTGAAGTCTATGGTTCGCCTCCTCTGCTCGTTGTACGCAAGACGCACGCGCTCCTGGGGTACGGAACTTGCGAAGTAATCACCGTAGCTCAACCCTTCCAACTTGGAGGGTCATTTCCTATCTTACCTCTTCGTTGTGTGCTCTCAGAGAAAATGCCGAAAACGTGTAAGCCTTCTGCGCTGACTGCCAAGGGCTTTTTACTAGGAATTTCCGTGCTCAGTCACCTGAACAACCTAATAATTGTTTCAGAGCACAAGTTTTCTAGGACATTGGTTTTCGGTGGAGGTGCTCTATAAGCCTGACAGCAGAATCTATTTGCCCTTCTTTCCTCCCTGCCCATTGTAGTATACATTCCAGACTGTTTTCTGAAACTCTACTCGGGGACCTTACTCTGCAGGTTTAATTCTGGAACACGAAGTCAATCAGTTCCTTTGCTGCTGCGCCGGATACTGTCACTTTGGTCGATCCATTGGACATTGTGGGCTACCTGGTTCAAGTTCTTCGGTTTTCCCCGGATTGCATCTAGTTGCAATCCTTGCAGTATCTGAGCAGCTTGCATACTACTTGCAGCTGGTGCGTGGAACGCCAAACGCTGATCATTCGAAGCTCGAATTGCTTTTTAATTCTTCCCCGTGTGTAAAACCTGCGATAACCTGCCCAAACAAGGTTTCAGTGTTCCCATCGTGTTGCAACAAGCTTGGCCGCATTCACCTGAAATTAAATCTCACCACACTTATGCTTGCGCAAGAGAGGTAGCGAGGACCCACTAAGCGTTTGTTTCTGGATTTCCCGATGGAGGTCCTCTTGGCGCTCAGAGACTGGCGGCTCTCACGCGTTCGTTCGCCTGAGTATTGCGGTATAGCGGGGAAGGACCCGGGTTAACTGATCTCTGATAGTGCATAAATCTTGCTGTCCCATGCATTCGGCCCACGAGGTGCTCATCTCCTCAAGTTAGGATGCCGGGCGCCGCGACTGCATGGGATACAGCGCCGCATCGAACGAAAACACCCCAGTTTCTGAACGCTGTAACTCGTCTGGCCTCCGCCGTCAGCGGGTGATGTGGCGGTGGTTCTAAATTCCTACCTGTTAGACCACTATTCGCTGATCTCGGCGAATTTTGATCCAGACCATTTAAAGACCTCGTCTACGTGCTACAGCATCCGTGCGACGCTGAGCCAACAATCGGTCCCTGCGGCATGTTTAGCGGCCGAAACATTGGCCATGTCTGATCTGCCAAAGAACAGGATCACTCGGACAAGAGCAGGTAACTGGAATGTATATGTAACCAGCATGTATATTATTATCGTTTCTCTATTCCCTCGATTGGTCATCACTGTTCCGCTCGTACGAGTCCCTCCCTCATATTTGGTGAAACCCACAACAACCATGTAACGAGACGTCCCCAATCCCGTTTAATCACTCATATCCTCCCGATTACACATGCTTCCAATGCGTATGGCGGCTCACATTATATGGCGTCGCACACAATCCGTGCCGCCTGGAGCAAGAACTGCCTTCCAATTCATGACACCTTATCCCGTTATTGACAACGGCTTGCGTTTATCAGAAGGAGTAAAGAATCCATCAACCTTTTGCGCAGCCTTTGGAAATGACCACTTTGCTGTGGTGTATCCGTTGATAGAGACACCGTGCACGACAAGGGCACCCATCAGGTTGACAAAGTGTATCTGAAAATAGCATCCGCGGGCGAAAGGAGCACTGCATCCACGCGAAAATCCACGTCGAGGTAGAGGAGGGGTAGGGGCAGGGGCAGAGGCCAGGTGGGCCGTCGTTAGGCAACTTGGAAAGGCCAGATGAAGATAAGATGGTCTGCAATCGGCGCCACGAACTTGAAATTTGGAACGCGTTCACGGAATACTTACGGTCGTGTGGCTGGCTATTTAGTTGCCGGGACAGCACCCTGGCCACGATCCAGGATAATGGACGTGGTGGATCGATCGATCCACATTCAAATTCCAGGCCTTCGTATTCAGTACTCGCTACTCCGTGCGAACTGGAGTTTCCATGTGTAGTGCAGGCTGTCGTCAAGGTCCGTGTCGGAGTTTCCCGGAGAGTCCAACGTGAAACATTGACCTGGAGGTTTGGACAGGCATGACGCAGATAAGCTGTCCACAGGAAAAGGTGATTTGTCGCTGCGGTGCTGGAATAACGAGGCAGCCTTCTGAAGAAGAAAGACATCAGGAGAACAGCACACAGATCATTACGGCCTCAGGAACAATGAGAGCCACCATGCGTCGAAGGGCAGTGCCCATAGCTTTGGCGGATGCGAGGCCAGCGCTCACTAAGCTTTCTTAGGTTTGGCGTGCTGTTGTGCTCCACCGTGGTGTGTGTCGTGCAGAGCAGCCCAATTTGGCTAGAGAGGCCGGCGGAAATGAAGAGGGAATTGCAACTCGACAGTTGGCAGATTGGCATACTGGCAGGATTCGAGTTACGAGACTGGGCACGTGGATGGCGCATTTATTTGAGAGGATAGAGCTATACCGCGACTGGACTTAGATGGAGATCTGCCCAGCCCATAGCAGCTTGGGATTCAAAACATGTTAGACGTGGCGCAAGCGAACGTCGAGTATTGTCGGAGTACCGCGGTCGAAATGAGCTGCGGAGTTCCGAGTCACATCAACATGAAGTGCTTCCTGATGAGAACCTAAAGGATTCCCATTCTCTACTACCAAAGCCCGTTTAGCTCAGTGGTAGAGCGCGCCACTCGTATTCTTGTGATGGTGAGGTCGATCGTTCAATCCGGTCAGTGGGCAAATATTTTGTTGTCTCGTGCCAAACAGTCAAAAAAATTTTCCCTTCAGCCCAGTCTTCAATTGAGATCTGGTGACTTCTGCGGAAGTGCATATTCCAAAATGACATACAATATACAACTCTACAACATGTATATCTGATCCAGTCGAGAACCTAGGATATGAAAACCTTTCGAAGTGACAATAGTTCGCAGCTGGTTCCAGACCGTGGGCAAGTAACCAGTCCACCATTTTTCGCAGCCATTTCTTCCAATGCCTGAAAGGAAGGGCTCAGATTCTATTATCACTCTAAACCGGAGCAAACCAACCTCTCTTGAGTATACATTACCGTCAGGAAACGCCATTGGCATATTATCTTCATCCATAATCTTCCCACTTATTCGGCAGACAATGGTCGAGTTTGCGTGATGGCTAAAAGGAACCTCCTCTGCAAGTTTACCCATTCCCAATCCTTGCGAGCCAGAGCCGGCTTCGCCGTCGCAAACAGGACAATCTACGTTTTTGGTTGCTGAGTCATAACATACCGGTAATTTGAGGGATGCTAGGCCCGCGTAAAGGGCGAGGTGTAGCAGGGGCTCGGTGGGAAGGGTATTCAGGGTGTATATCGCAATCCGAAACGAATGGATCAAATTGTGCCAGCGTGATAGATCATACAGTCGCTACAAGACGACCATCAGTGATTTCCTTGTACGGTGTGAAAGAGGCTCACCTTGTATGACCCAAACGCTTTCTCAGGAGGGAGGGCTAATAATGTCGCAGCGGTTTGAATCTGGGATAGGTGCGTTTCCTGCCATGTGATCAGGTGTTTTTTTGAATACGCGATAGCCTCTTCGGGTTTGCAGGCCCTACACAGCTCGATGTATTCCTGGAGGCGAAGCTCAAATTCAAGTGTGCTCTGCGAATGACGCAGGTCAGCAACCGTGATGTTAAAGGAGACATTTGATTGCACCTTTATCTTGCGAAGCGCAACTTTGTTCTCATTGCACCACGCCAGTGCTTCAGTACAGCTGTTTTCCGACAGTGCATTTTCTATGCGTCGTATATCCATGAAGAGGTCAATATCCACCAGAGTCTGCGAAACGGATGTCACTGGATAACAAGCCTCCACCGTGTCATCTGCTAGGCGTACCTCAATATCCCGCTCCTTCGCAATTCTTCTGGCGGTCTTCTCCATGCCGGACCGAAGACACCAATCCACTAGCCACCGATCCAGCCGTGTATCTGCCCATCTGTTGAACTCAGGTCCGTTCACTGCTCCTAGTGTCTCGACCGTCGCAAGGTGGTGTAACCGTTCGCGCATGACGTCCTGAGTAGGCTTCCCCACCGTCTCCTGAAGATCTGAAAGCTGCCGGTGGAAGGGTAAGCATCGGCGCTGCATGTGTGTGGCAACAACGCACCTTGCGTTTCAGGCTCTCAACTCTCCCGATCATCCCGTCAAGGGACCTTAAGGCCTCCTCTTTCCCAACACCGTCGTTCGTCGCACGATTCGCGAGGTCGGCGGAGGTACTCTGAACCGCTCCCAATTCACGTTCAACATTCTTCTGCGAAGTACGAAATACTTTGCGATAGTTTTCATATGGAACCTAGAATTTCAAATCCGTTATATGGGTTCATGTCGGATACGCTTTTATGAGCATACGCGAGCGAAAGGTTGCTCAAACAGCAGAACGCCCTCCACGTTCAATTTAGTTGACATGATAGCCAAAGGAGTCGGTCGAGAGATCCTTCAACACAGCAGAATGCTGATGGCGGCTTGAAGACCTTCCGCCTTCCCAGAACAGAAACAAGGATCGAAAGTATAAAGTAAAGCAGAGGCTCGAAATGAGAAATGTCGTTTCCCCAGCTCGCGTAGTTCGCAGCTGACGGAATCGAAAGCACGTGATATGCCGGGCACTCGGCACAGGTTAAAGTTCCTCCCCAGCTTTTCTTCTGTTCTCGACTCGCAGTTGCTCTTGACTACACCGCAACGGGCGGCGTTGCAATTGTAAATTATGGTTTCGTCTGTTCGCCAGCGTTATTTGGCAACGAAATCCGCCAATCTAGTGAAGCCGCGGACACGTACAAGACCATCACGGACGTTGACTTGGTCGGAACTTCCGGCATGGCAGAGGGATAACGAACACATTCTATCTGGTTATAGGCAGTGAGTCGGCCTTATTCCATAACTTTCGGGTTATTGAACGTGGAGTAGGGTCCAAAACCACTGGAGAGGGTGCTTTACTTCGGTCTATGGATGTTGGTGGCTTTGATCGTCTTTGTTGGATGTACATTATTCTAACGACTCGTCCGGTCAGATTTGCATAACGAAACAAGTAAGCACCCCCCTTTTTTTCCCTCTCTACTCTGACTCATATTTTGAAACCCGGAGTCAATATTCACAGTCATCTTTGGGGCGCTGTTTTATTCATTTATCTTTTAGTGGATTTCAATTCTCGACAGCGGCTGGGAACGACTTGGATAGACACCGCAGTATTTACGGTCTTTCTATGCTCCGCAGTATTTTGCCTCTCGGCTAGTGCCTTCTACCACACGGCGACTTGCCACTCAGAAAAGGTACCCTTACACATGTGCCCTAGCATTCCGAAGGAACTAAAGTTAGATATTCACTTCCTTCCAGGTCTCTTCCTCGTGCCATGCGCTGGACTATTCTGGGATAGTTGTTTTGACTGTTGGGTCTTTTTATCCCTGCCTTTACTACGGTTTCCATTGCAAGACATACCTGCGATTGTTCTACATTCTGTCAATTACCGTCGTCGGTTTCGGTGAGTGAATATGATCAGGGTTAACGCGTTTAGAGCTTGATCATGATCGCATCCACTCGTGTATAATAATGAACAGGAGCTGCATGTATAGTTCTCGATTCAGAATATGCCAAGCCTACGCATCGGGGGGCACGAACGACGGTTTTCATAGGTCTTGGATTATGCGCGGCAGTACCTATGTCCCACTTATACTCGACGCATGGATCTGCTCATCTTCTCTCGGAGATGGGATTTGGGTGGCTCTTGGCTTCAGGCGGCCTTTACATTATCGGCGCGTTGCTTTAGTATGTTGCATTCTTCCTACCTCGTTGCCCATCTTTCCATCATTTCCGTCTTCTCAAGAAGGAAATTCCAATTTTAACTTATCTAAACTTTGCAGTGCGAATCGCATTCCAGAGCGCTGGGCCCCAGGTCGGTTTGATTATTTCCTTGCATCGCATCAAATATTCCATTTTTGCGTCGTGCTGGCGGCATTGGCGCATTACTACGGGGCTTTGAAATCCCTTGCTTACCGGCTGTCGCTACCTCCACTCTGTTAACTGTTCAGACAGCCTGTCGTCGGCAGCCGTCCATCCATTGCCAAACCGGTACCAGGCTGATAGCAGTCATCGCCTACGGCGGAGCTGCTAGCCGATGCGTTGAGGTACGGGGGTGTTGTTGTCCTGTCGAGTATTTGATGTCGACGTAGGGTATACATCTAACGTTTTTCCTCCCCAGAATGCGAACCATAGTCATAGAATCCGGTCTTTAATATTCGTTACGCCTTGCCAAGCGTTTGTCAAAATCTGAACCCCGTTCGTCATATATCTTCGGTGTGTGCATCCCCTTCAAATTTGCAAAGTAGATTACAAAGGATCGGGGCAACGTGGGATCCTCGGAACCGCTCAGGACGCGCATGATGCCCCTGCGGCGCGACGTGTTGGATCGAAACGTTGCAGGCTCAATCAGGATCCATCTGTCTACTTGAGCTCCAAAGTGACAACTTATCACCGCGACAACTGTATGAGAGAAAAGAGTTGATGTCACGCGAATTGCCGCAATGTTCGAGCTGACAGAACCCTTCACGTACTATCGCCCCGTCAATCCGGCATCGATATCCGTATGGCCATGCAAACGCGAATCCTAAATCCCGCTCGAAGAAGATGCAATGATAGGATTGCGACCGATCCGTCGTCAGCGAAATCCCAGATTCGAGGAAGCAGTCAACAAGTGATCCCGGCCAGAATCGGCGGCACGAGTGCTGTTGCTTGAAACCAGTGCGTGTTTTGTGTTGTGCGGACAGCGATCGAGGATTTGAAAGGTTGGCGACGGTTTTCCACGTGTATGATCAATGTACAGCGTGCTTCCAGCCATGTCGGTTTCGTCCGTGACGGCGACTCTTCCTTTTCGGTACCGGCCATATCCATACCTCGCATTTGGATCACTACTTGCAATGCCACTCAGATCTCAAAAAACGTTCCAGCCTCGGGCTCCGATCTCGCTATACTTCTTCCGCTTTTGTTCCAACGAAATGTGTTTATAATTTTATTACCCGACTGACTTGAATCTATAGATTTCAGAGCTGCGGCAAGGAGCATTTGCTATAAAGTCTCCAACGAAGGGCTCATATGTTGTGACTTGACCAGACTAAAATATTCCCCTCCCTCCCTCCCTTTGGGCACCTCCCTTCTCGTACGCCTACATCCCGTTCGTAATGCCATACTGCGTTGGCCTCCAGTCTGCGGCGAACGCCTTCCTCTCCGCGGGCTTTGCGACCCAGTTCACTTTTGGTGTCGTAATATTCTTGGCAATAGTCCTCATTACTTCCTCATTGCAGGCGAGCGAGGCCGATGCTCCAACATCACTTCCCTGCTATTCCCTATTTACAATTCTGCCATTCTTTCGGCGGAGGTATGATTTTCTGAACTGGGGTTTTCATGCCACCGGCCAATCCGTCTTCCAATTCCAACTGTTGCGGGTTAGTGCCATGCATGTATTTCTAATGTTGATGATTAACTAATCCTGCGCTCGATATAGAACACCGTCGTCGTCGTCTCCGGCGAGAGCGCGCGACAAACTTTTTTCACTGCGAAGGGTCTTGACCTAACAGAAGGATTCAAAATACTTTCGGGCGCGGTCAGTCTCAAGTCTATTTTGATGATATCAGTTTCTTAACTTTACGCAGATACCCATGGTCCGAGGAGTAACGTCCAATCTACAGCCCCGACGAATTGCCATGATTCACAAACGCCTGGCTGCCGTACAACGAAACGCGCCGCTCAATGACCGTACGCGCGTCCTCTAACTTCTGACATATGTCTGCTAAATTCCGCTGATACTTTCCAGTTATACCGTTGATCCTGGATGATTCTCGGAGGATAATGGAGACCTGGGGAACGTCCGGCAAATTCGACCCCTTTGACAGTATTTACGCGGTAGGTTAACGCCTGCAATATCACTGAACACTCATGGCTGATCAACTTCTTGGTTCTCGTAGCTTCTCTTCCAGACCACTCTCCGAAGTCTGTCCTGCTCTGAGATATCGGATGACCCGGCAGTCGTGGGACGACTTAAGACACTCTACGACACGCTCGACAAAGGCACCACACCGGCTACTGTCCTTGTCCCTTGGTTTCCCACCTCCGCCATGATCAAGAAGCTCTGGGCGACTAAAGAGATCTACCAGATCGTGTGTGGAGCTATCCACGCTCGTGAGCAAAGCGGAATTCCTCGTAACGATACCCTGCAGATGCTCCTCGATTGTGGAGATGAGAAACTCGTTGTGGTCGGGGTAAGTTTTGCACCACGCCTTACTGTTCCCCCGTTGATTATGTTGACTTCCCAGTTCATCATGGGGCTCCTAATCGCCGGCGCACGAGCAACTGGAACCACGGCCTCCTGGATGATGACTTTTCTTGGCGGCCATCAGGAATGGCGCGCTAAAGCAGTGGCAGAGGTCAAGTCTTTACTGCAAGCATCTAACCCTGACACAAAACTGTCGTCTTCCTCCGAATCACTGTCTTCTCAACTTGCCACAATTCCCCTCGAAGTCTGGGAGTCTGAGACCCCTGTCCTTGATGCGATTATCAAAGAGACGACCCGCGTGGCCCAACCACACACTGCGATGAGGCGCAACCTTGGCCCTCCAATCTATATTGATGGCAAAATGATTCCGACGGGCGCGTACGTTCTTTACCCCTTTAGTGACGTCCACCTCGACCCCGCCATCTATCCCGACCCTTGGGCTTTCAACCCTGACAGGGCGGAGGTTAAGCACACCCCCTTTGCATACGTTGGCTGGGGAGGAGGTAAGTCCGGACACTGCTCTACGAACGCTGACACTGATGATCACGTCTTTGTGTCCTTCAGGCAAGACGCTATGCCTCGGGACGAGACTGGCCAAGGTGGAACTCAAGCTCATCGCCGGCATGTTCCTGCTCGGCTTTCGGCATTCGGTGACTGATAAGGCTGGAAACCCAACCAACCCCCAGCCCAACTGGAACGACATTCTTCTGTGCCGGCCACCCCCTGAAAAAACTGGTTACCTTAGCTACGAGAGGTCAGAGATTCCCTTGTAGACCATGATCTCGTCCAGGCGACTTCCGTATATATGCACCGTCTCGACTGCCCACGCTGCTCACGTTCGTTCTTGCTCGTTCTTCGATCAGTCATCGCAACACACCTATCCTATTCATTACCTGGACCGTTCTCAGAAGTGTCACACACACGCCTACACCCTCTTTCTCTCTCGTTCTTTGATCATTTATCACACACAGCATTCCTACTATCCTTATTCACTCCGACCTTTTTTTGGACATATCATTCACTCACCGCAACTCTCACCTTCTTTCTCTCTCATTCATTGATCACTTATCACAGCATCCAGATCCTATACCTATTCCCTGGACCCTTTTTGGACCAAATAATACCTACCTAGATGAATCCCAGAGATTCCGAGTAAATCTGAAGTAAATATCCCTAACATATGTATATATACGTACCCACAGTCACCCACTTACATCCACTCATCACAAATTCAAATGTTTTACACTTATTGGTAGCCCGAGAGCCGGGGTGTCCACACGTCTGACGCCCGATGCAAAATGGACTGACGGTGCCATCTGTGTTTAATAGTTGCTCGCTTGCTGTCTGATCAGAACCAGAAAGGATGATGGCGCGTCTTTGGACCGTGGAGCATGGGATATTCTGGACATAGCAAGCATAGTGACTCCAAGGGCTAGACAAGATCAACTCGGGTGCCAGTGCACAGGTACACCCGCAGAACTATCATTCCAGGAATACCTATTTTCGTACAGCATGACTGATGTTGTTGCGAGCTGCGGAAGGACAGGTAGGTTAGCGCGGTGGGAGTGACTGATGCGGGGGACGCGCGAAGCAATGACACCAAGAGAACTTCGCGTCTACTCTGCGCACACGACGGCTAGGGTGCCTAAAAACACGCGTGGTGCTGTGGCCGAGGGCTGGCAGGCGTGCTATGATACGAAGGGGGTAATGATTATAGCAGCGGTGTATAATTTTGGGTCGTAAGGGAGTCATCGTAACCAACACGAGGTGTTCTTCCTCAGCCTCGAAACGGACACAGAGAAAGATTTGAGCGGAAGAAGACTCTACTCAAAGGTCAACTTGTCCCGGCCATCACCCACTCTCAGGCTCTCCGCCACCCGCCGTGCTTCAATCCTCTCTCGTTCCCTGTTTAATTTGAAGTACGCAGCGCGTTCTTCCCTCTCCCGTTCCGCGAGCTTCAGCCTCTTCTCTCTCGGCGGCTCCCACTTGCTCTTCAGAATTCTCCGCACGGCCTCCGGACTGACTCTGAACTTCTCGGCCAGTACGGGTGTCGAGAACTTTTCTGGGTCAAGGCGGTGCATCTGGCGAACTCCCTCCATCGCTTCGCGCGAGAGCTTGCGGGGGGGAGCCCAGCCATTGGGGAAGTCTTTCTTCATGACTGCCCGGTGCGCCTTGAACTCGGGCGGCGTGGGTTTCGCGGGTGGACGACGGAGATGGAGTGGTGGGGTGTTTGGTCTGGCGCCGTTGACGATCTCGTCGTCCTCGGTCAAGTCAACCGGCGTGTCGTCGTCATCGAGGATCGACTGGGGCCGTGGCAAGCCCGAGAGACCCCATTTTTTGCGAGAGGCCTGGGTTACGTCTGCCGAGTAGAACCGGGCGAGGCTATGCCGGTGACAGTTGGGGAATACGAGATTGCGGAACATGGGTGGTCTCGACGGCGATGTGGTAGTTGTGTGGTAAAACTTGGCAGAAAAATGGGTTGCTTCCCAATTTAGCGCTGATCTGATCGGTAGAAGCCGCAGCGGCATCGCGATCGGTTGTACTGAATTTAGTTCTCCTCAACTGCCACTCGCTTTCTCAACATTTTCTCGCCCCTTTTCTCGTCTTTCCAATAAGCAGGCCTGTCGTTTGACCCGTGTACCATGGCTGACCTTTCCGATCCAAAGATTGATGAAGGTCGGTGGATCCTGTCCTGCCCCTCCGAAACGTCGGAAATATGTGTACCTGGCTTGGTGCTGTCTCTGCTCCCTGAACGATCGTGGAGACCCACTTTCCGTCTGACATGTAACTCGCCTCTCTGTCCAACGATCTAACAATCGCCATCCAGCTTACTTGGACGTCCGTTCCGACAAGTCCGAAACGAACTGGTTGCTTTTGGATTACGAATCCGACAAGTCGGACAAGCTTCAGCTCACCCAAACGGGCACAGGCGGCCTTGCTGAGCTACGCGAAGTCCTCGATGACACCAAAGCGTCTTACGCTTATGCTCGTGTTACCTATTCAAATGACAAGGAGTCAACACGCGAGAAGTTCATACTCGTGGTGATTATACCTGTTTCTTAGGTCGATATACTCCCCCTGACTACGTCAATACAACCCCTCAGGTTTGGATAGGACCCAGCTGCAAAGTCATGAGGAGAGCAAAGGTGCGTCGTCACCTTACGGTAGCCGTACGTTGTGGGGTGGTTCGTGTGCTGATCCACATCACTAGATCTCCGTCCAGGCTGCAGACGTCAAGGCCGTTCTGCGGGTATTCTCGATTGAGGTTGCGGCGCGAGAAAAAGATGATTTGAAGGAGGATCCCATTATTGTGAGATTGCGGAAGGTGTGTATTATTCCTTGTAACCGCTGGTAGAACATACCTCACACGATCCTCTGCGAATCTTTGTGGCGTTCTTCAGGCGGGCGGTGCGAGCTACGACGGGGTTTAATCAGGATGGTTTTCACCGTCGAAATTCTCATTTACGTCTTCTCTCTCTACATATCGAGGAAACACGGGTAACCTTTCGAGGTGCGACAGGAAATAGCGGAGTCTTTGGTCGGCTTTGCCGCTCCAGGATGGTATACAGTTTATGCCGCAGGCTAATTACTAGGAGCAAATCTCTTCAAGTTCTCTATACCATCCTCCTCTAACCTCATGCCCACCCATTCAGACATCATCGTTGCACCCAGGCTCTGTTCATAGAAGTCGATTGACGGCTTGTTCCACTGCAACAATACACGATCGCAATCACAACGCATGGGTGGGATTAAGATGGTTATTAGTCCCCCACAGGTTTCGAATCCAATCGACTCATCACGAACCTTGAGAACACTCCAATCCAGCCTCGCACAATTCTCGGGTGGGAATAGAATTAGCTCAAGGTATTCGTTTCCAACAGACGGACTTCTGGTAAGAAGGAGAGTGGAGGAACACGTTACTTACCTTGGCCTGGGCTGCCTTTCTGAGTTCGACAAAGAAAGCCTTGCCTAGTCCTTTAGCTCTATGTTCCGGTTTCACGTAAAGGTCCTCGAGCTTCGAACCCGAGTCAATCCGACTGTACGTGTCTCGAGATGCAAATAAGGTTTGGGACGCACGTATAATCCAGGCCGGCCTGTCCAGGTTGAGAAATTGAAGAAATAGAGAGCTAATCCAATCGCTTCTCCAGGCGCATCCGCGGTCCCGGAGAACGCGATCAGCGCATGAGCGAACGGGGTTTCGAAAATATTTTGGCGAAGCTGGATAACATTACGGGGATATCTTGCATTTAAGTAATGTGGGGGTAATTACAATTTCGGGGGTAGCCTTGACCGAGTCGGCAGCTTTTTCGTACGTGGCCTTGGAGTGTACATGTCAGGGTATAATTCAAAGATCGAGCAGGACCGCGTACCAGATCAGTGATCAATTGTAACAGGTCTTGCTGCGAGGCTGATTAAAAAATCGGGCGAGGAGTAAATACGACCCAGATATCTCTCACCACATCCTCAGGCGCCGCTGGTCTAATATGAAAGACTGCAGACATACTTACCGACAGACTGACTTGGAGTGATCTGACTCGAAGCGGTGGCTGAGAAATGGTTGTATGCGCGTGTTTGTCGTGAACCTTAATTCACTTTTCATCGGGACAACTGCGGCCGTGGCCTCCCCAGCACTCCCCGTCCGTAGGTTCCCCCGATCCTCAAAACCCTGAAACACCATGGACCCCGCAAAATTGGCAAAACTCCAGGCTGCAGCGGCATCGAACAGGATCGGTGAGATTTTCCCGCTTGAAAAATAAAAATTCACGGAGCAGCGTCCAGCCCCGCTGGCGTCCATACTGACTCAGTCAACTCGCGGCAGGTGGCAAGGGAACCATGCGCCGAAAAATTGTGCGGAAGGCGAAGCCCTCAGCCGCCCAGGACGACAAAAAACTGCAGGGTGCCCTCAAAAAGCTGAATGTGCAGCCCATTCCTGGTGTGGAGGAGGTCAACATGTTCAGAGAGGATGGAAACGTGCTTCACTTCACTGCCCCGAAAGGTAAGCACCCCGCCCAGGGAATTTCGACACGTGTCGCGGCGCGTCCTTTACGTTTCCGGAGCATATACTCACCCTACGCCCCATTCAACCAGTCCATGCCGCCGTTTCCGCCAACACATTCGCGATCTACGGAACGGGACACGTGAAGGAGCTGACGGAGCTCGTGCCCGGCATCCTCAACCAACTGGGTCCCGACTCGCTCGCTTCGCTGCGGAAACTCGCTGAGTCATACCAGGCCATCCAGCAGGGCAACCAGAGGCCGGCCGCTGGCGACGCTGCTGATGACGACGACGACGATGTCCCCGACTTGGTGGAAAACTTTGACGTTGAGGGTGCCGATGCCAAGGTTGGCCTCGACTAGGGTGCTGGGGCCTGCGCAGAGTGGGAGTTCGGTCAGATTTCGCGATGCCCAGGGGAAAGAGCACGAGGTGTAGAAGTGTAACAAGAAATGGGATTAGTGGGACGGGCGGGAGCACGGACTGGATGCGATGGTCATTTGCATGTAACCACAACGTTTCCCACTCCTTTCTTTGTTTTTCGTCATGTTCTGCTATGAAAGAACTTCCTTGCTAATTATTTGCATTCGAGACCTGGCCTTTCTCCGACGTGAATACATTATATATCCGTGACTCCTTTGCATCGATTCAATGACGCGCGATGGATATACGGGTCCATTTAGAAAAGGACCAAACCGCAAAATTAGAAGTCTACGGCCAGCCGACCACCAGTCTCTCCACAATCCATAATTCTGCACCATGGAAGCCCGACTTTGTCCCAACAGTACCAAATCCATCAGAATGCGGGATACCCTTGCTCTTTGGGCGTTCGCCCGGATTCCAGGTAGTAAGAACGACATAGCTAATCCCAACCTCTTCCGATTGTTGATAGATGCCAGATTCAAAACTTCCATCCCAGAAATCCAGGTCGGTCTCCCCCGTAAAGATCCGACGATTGTTTGATTCCAATGTGGTCAGAAACGGATGGTATCCATCGCTTCTGCTTGAGCACGATACCTCCACAGCGTCGCTACCAGGACCCAGGCGGGTATGACGGGTGTACATGTCATGGCGCCTGCCAGCCCTCGGACACACCCTAGCCGTCGTCTGACCGGTCGTGTGCGTAGAGTAGCCGCGAAGTCCTCTTAGTGCCATTGCTTCACGCGTCCCCTGCATCAGTCACTCCCGTCGCGCTACCCTACCTGTCCTTCCGCAGCTCGCAACGACATCAGTCATGCTGTACGAAGGAAAAAAATAGGTATCCCTGGAATGATAGTTCTGCGGGTGTACCTGTGCCCGAGTTGATCTTGTCTAGCCCTTGGGGTCGCTATCCTTGCTATGTCCAGAATATCCCATGCTCCACGGTCCAAAGACGCGCCATCATCCTTTTTGGTTCCGGTCAGTCAGCAAACGAGAAACTATTAGACATAGATGGCACCGCCAGTCCATTTTGCATCGGGGGCCAGGCGTGAGGACACTCCGGCTCTCGGCGCACCGACGCTCCAAGTTCACAGCCCGCTCGGCTTGAAGTTCACAGAGACTGACAGCTGCTTAATGCCTGTCGATCATGTATATCGCCAACAGCACGTCAGGACATGGTAACAGTTAGCGAAGTCGTCAAATGACCAGTCTCCCTCCCCCCTCCCCGCAGCGAGGCACGACGACGACAGCCACGCCATGGAAATTTATTTTTGGGGCGTAAGTATCTCCTGTGATACCGGAGCGTGGCCCTGGCTAATACGCTCAGAGATGTACTGTTGAAACTGAGCTGGCTTGGATGTCTCTTGTCTGCGCTCTATGCCTAGGCTCTATAAATGCATTGTGAAGCCATGTCCATCGGGACCATGATGCCAGCAAAATGAAGACGCAACCCAGCTGGCAAGGGGCGCGGTCATACCTTGACATCTCGCAAAGCCTGTCTCCGACCTGCACTTCATTAGGCGGCACGCATTGCGAGGTAAACAAGCTCCGACGTGCCTTATGATCCTCGCTGGTTGCTTCAATTGGGGAGACATTGATTCCTTCCTATCCAAAGGTAAGCACCATTACACACCGTGGCCCGAACTTGGAGCGAATGGGGCGGGCTGTGATATGTGTAGGGAGGCTACAGATGCACAGATGTCACTGTACGCACAGTCGGATTGATCGTAAGTCGAAGAACCACATGAATATCCCTTTTTTCGAGCGTGACGATCAAAGCGGGCTAGAACCGGGATGGCGCCATCCCTGGGGACGAGACTGTAGGCAAACGGAAGCAGAAGACCGACTATTTTCGTCAGCGAGGCGCTTTCTGATTTTGCACATTGTGATAAAGATAAAGGAAGCCCCGGTGATCGCCCAGACTGTAGGATGTACGCCTTGGGGATCTCGAGGATCCTGAAATTGATAACGAAGATCAACTCAGGATCGGGGCAAGCAACGACTGATAGGATGGCTCAGAAATGTCGTTTTGCCAGATAGACGAGCCAAGATGAGGCGATGATGCGGCGTCTGATGTAATGTGCATATGGTGCTGTGGCGGATCGCGCGACAGAACCCGAAAGATCCAGCACCCCTGAAGGCCTGATGAATCGAATTGATAAGTAGTAGACACCTAAGCATCCCTGCAGCTGAGCGTTACTATGTTTAAGCGCGTCGACCCTCCAGCATCCCTATATCACAAAGATTAATTCAGGACCTCTCGAGCAGCGTCGACTGGAGCGAAGCCAGGAAGGCGCAATTGGTAGATCGAGGTAATTAGTACCACATACAGTGAGAATGATGGATGATGAATGCAGTCCGATAAGACAGAGACTTGATTTCGTCCAACCTGATCTCTTAATGACTGACTGGGAAGACCAGAGGCCAACTGGGGGAATTGAACTTGAGGTTTGTATCGAGGTCGAGATCTTTTACTTGGAAGCTCTTGATGGCGGCAAGTGTCGTTACGAATTCGTATTCATTAGTCACAGCACTCAAGGATGATGCCAGAGGCCGTACCTGTGAACGGCATGCCACCGGCGACGATGATGTCGGACGTGTCTATCAGTTTCATGGGTTCACAGAGGACACGCTGGAGTAATCCTGAATCCACGAAGTCATGTAACTGAGCATGGACACACTTAGCGGGGTTATCATATTCACACTTGTCGTGCTACTAGCATTGGATAATTATTCGCTCGCCCCGACAGATTTGACTGCATCGTCCCTTATGCAACAATCCTGTGATGGCAGAAGTGAGTTACAATCGCGAAATACGTAACTACATATTCACCTTGGCGGAATATTCTTTCCTCCAGCGTTCGGTGAGCATGTTTTGACTGAGAACATTTTCAGCCTCAACCTCTGAACTAGGATGAAGGGTCCATTGCGCGGGGTCCCGACGCTTGCGACGTGCAGCCTAGAACAAGCTAATAGCTGGATTCAAGCAGCGACATATTATCTCCGAGTCATCACACACACACCGCTTATGCTGCACCATTATCCAGTGAAAAGTTAGATGCACTACCCACAATCCCATCCCACTCACAGGAACCGTCCTCCCGCATACACGAAATCGCAAAGTTAACTTCAGGTGCAGGAAGTATGTTTCCAGGGTTCAGGTCAGTGTGAATGACGCCTAGACCAGACATGCGCGTCGTAGCGACAAGCGACTGCGCAATGAGAGGCAAGTCATAGCCAGGATCGACTTCCTAGAGGTCTTTGCGTCGGGGACGTACTCTAAAAGAGGCTTACGTGGGGCTTGAATGGAGCGTTGGGCGAGTGGGAGCGTTCCAAGGCGAAACCGGCATGTGGACTAGATGCGCCTTACAGCCTGGGCGTGCGCCGCTCATAAGCGGCTATCTCGTTGTGGAAATAGAGCCCAGCGTGTTAAAAACCCAATTTTACCAGCCCGCAGCCTCATTGTCGGAGGGTAAGCAAATTGTGTCGCTGGTCTCCAAAATTCGGGACTTATGGTACTGCGCGTTTCTCTGCTGCAGCGCTTTCAGCAGCGTACGTCCACAGCTGTCCAGGCCGCCTTTCAGTGGGGACGCGGCGGTGCAATAGTATTACAGCGAGTGACGTTGGTGGATGAGGTCGATGCAGGAAATAGCGAACATTTTTTATGGTGTGCCCGAAAATAAGCTGGGTTGGACTGAAACGAATAGATGACAATCGGCAGAGTAGAAGAAGCGTAAAGGCCCCGTGCACATAGACCGTTCGACGTCGGAATTCGTTCTGTAGGGTGGTTGATACAAGATTGCGGGAGAGCTAGTTGGTGCGTTTAAGAGGCTGAAGGAGCGACATATCATCTATTCCTAGAGAGTGTTGCAGTCGCTTCATCATGTTATATAAGGAGGTCGCCGTTCAAAGACACAACGTCTTTCGATTCCTCCTCGCTTACACCCCCGTCTGCGAGATCAACGACGACAGCGCGTGTAGGCCGGTCTCCAGGGCAAAAAATATGTTTCCGGGATTCAGGTCGGTGTGCACGACGCCGAGTGTATCAAACATCTGTGCCATCGCGACGAGTGGCTGGGCAAGCGGAGCTCAACGACAGAGGGGTCGACGTCCTTGAGGGTTTTTGCGTCGGCGGTATACTCTAGGAGGAGCACATGTGTGGGAATGGCACGCTACGCAAAGTGCAGTGTTCCTGGGGCGAAACGGTGCGGAATAGCTGTGCCTTGCAGAGACGCAAGGCGTTCATACTATGTGACAATTTCTTAAAACCAGCCAACCGCGGCAAATTCAAACACCTATAAGAAATTATCTTATCTTATCGGACAAGATGTCAACAATTTCTATCCCAACAAACAAACTTGGGGGGCTCGACAACACTAGGGTGAACTTGCGCGAGGGTTTTCGCGTCGACGAGATACTCTAAAGGGAGAACGTGCGAGGTAATACAGCGAAAGGGATACTAGAACAAGCAGGATACAGAACATAAATAAATAGATGCGTGACGTCATAAAGTGAGGATAAACGACTGAACGTTATACCTCATTCCGCAAAATTATACTAAAGCACTGCTCGCAGTACGGCTCGCCTGCTCTCTCAAAGAATGACGGGTCCTCGAACGGCCGTTCGCATCCCTGCACGTCCAAAAAACAGAATCGCACTTAGCACGCAGCTGTAAACACGAAAGCAAAACGTACCTTGCACACGAAGCACGCCCAACACCACTTGCCCCCCAGCGCCTCAACAGCCTGGTCTCCATCACGTATGCTGCGCTTGCACCGCTTACACTTGGGCAGCCGCAGTCGCACATGGCATGCCTCGCAGTACGGGTGCCCGCGATAAACCGTGAAACCCACGTCATCCGACGCGTACTCGCCGTCACCTGTCACGCTCAACTCGCCTGCGCAGTATGGTCAGCGTCGGGTTGGGAGAAGCGAGATGAGAGCTGGGGAACATACCAGTCCGGGAGGAGGGACCGCCGATTGACGGTGCTAGGAAGGGGTCGCCACACTCGGCACAGAAGAAGTGCTGCTCGTGGTACGTGCGCTTGCCAAGCGCGGGGTCGTCGAGGCTGATGAAGCGCTCCTCGATGATGGGCGTCTTGCAGGAATAGCACCTAGGGGCGAAGTTCTGCGGGGTGCATGTTAGTTTGAATGAACGAACACCGCGAAAAAGAGACCCAAAAATGTTAAGGGAGCGTTAACACCTTTGATCCCAACCCAATACGCAAACATACCTCATGGTAATCCAAATGACAATACGCCCTGCCCTCCCACTCATACGAGCTCACATGTTCCAACAACTCATCACACACCGTACACCGGAAACACTCCGGGTGCCACCGTTGCCCCATCGCATTCACAATGCGTCCGACAATCCCGTTCCCGCACCCCCCACACGTCAGTCCCCCACGTCTTGCCTTCGGGGCCTGGCCCATCTGTGACCCCCGCTGTTTGTCTGGCGCAGAGACGTTCATCTCAGGCCCGCTCCCAGGGCCCGAGACGCTGATTCCCGGTACCTCGAATACATTGACCTTCGAGCCTTTCCCCTGCCCCCGGCCACGGCCCCGCCTGTCGCCATCGTCCGCGGGGGCACTAACATTAGTCCCGGGCACCCCCTCAATATTAATCTGCGGCACGCCCTGGACGTTGATCTGTGGCCCCCTCCCCCTCTCGTCGAACTCATCCTCGTCCAGTTCAGATTGGATGTTGATCAGCGGCACCGGAATAGGCGAATGCACAGGCGAGGAGACGGACACGACGTCGCCTGCGCTCTCCATCTTCCCAATATCTGCGCGCCTGTCGCGCCCACCTACTGGCGCGGGGGATTCGATGGAGATACTGATCTGTGGTATGGAAGCCGGAGGGGTCGAGGATGGCTGAGGTTGGTATTGCGGTTGGTTGAAACGCCTCTGCTGCTGCTGCTGATGTTGTTGATGTTGATGATGATGTTGCTGCTGCTGCTGCTGTCGTTGTTGCTGGAACTCTTGCCCTTGTTCCTGCACCCTCGGTAGCTCCCGCCCGTGCCCAAACGACCGTGCGCGCTGTAACGCCTGCTCCCGGTCCTGAAACCCACTCCCACCTCCACCTCCGCCGGACGACTCGTCCCGCAAAGGCGCGCGGTAGATCTGCGACTGCGGTCTTGTCACGGGCGGTTTTTCACCGGTAGACGTAGAGGTAGGCGCATATATTTGGGACTGCGGCCTTCGCTGCTGCTGCTGCTGCTTTGGTGGCGGTTGCGGACGCGCCTGTCCGCCAGGTGTAGGCAGCGCCCTCCTCCCCTGCCCTTGTTCTTCCCCCTCCTCCCCACCCCTTCCCCTCTGGAACATAAACGCCGATCTTGGAGGTGGCGTATCATCCAGATTTAGATCCACCTTATACCCCCGCACATTGCCCCCCATCGGCGGGCGCGGGAGCCCAGTGCCAGTACCCGACTGCCAGCCAAACGCGGATCCGGATCCAGATCCAGACGATCCACCACCACCGGCCGCAAAGCGCATCGTCATACTCTGCCCGGGCCCACCGCCTTCAGGAATAGAGTACCCACCCTGGCGCACCATCGGCGGCGGATGCGGGAGCGGTCCTGGATTGGGGAAGGCAGAGGCAGAGACAGCAAAGCGAGCGGGGAGATCACGGATGCCGTATTGCGGGCTGGGGGGTTCACGGCCTGCTCCTGAATCGCAGTCATCAGAGTATTCGTAGCTGTTCTCTGTGTGCTCCTCGCCGTCGTCATCATCATCGTCATCCTCTTCCGCCTCTCCTTCGTCCTCTTCTTCGTCCTCGTCTTCATCCTCTTCACTATCAAGTTCCTGCTCATGGTGGTGGGCCCGGTGGTTCCAATGGCTTTGTGACTGCGATTGGGGTTGGGACGCAGCGACGGAAGGTCCGTATATCGAGGCCTTACTAAGTTTAGGTTTGGAGTGAGAGGGGATGGGAGGGGGCGGGGGGCTCTGGTTGGGCATAGCGCGAGTTGACTGCTGGCGTTGTTGATGCGAATGTTGCGATTGTGGTTGTTGGCGCTGTACTTGGTGTGAAGGAGCTTGCGGTTGCTGACGCTGTGATTGCTGCGGAGAGGGTTGTGCTTGTTGTTGACGCTGTTGCGGTTGGTGCTGGAGGTGGGCTTGCTGCTGGGCGGGATTAGGGGGAGGCGTGGGGAGGAGCGGCGGAAGCACGTCTGGGAGGGTGCGTTTCCAAACAGGAACGAATTTCTGTCCTGGTGCTTTGATGGGTTGGGTAGTATTGGAGCTGGTACCAGCCAATTCGGATTTCAGCTTTGATAAGGACGGTGACGGTGCAAAAGTGACGCTGCCTTTACCCTTACTCGGCGTCGTTGTGGAATTGGAGTTGGAACTACTAGTACTACTGCTAGTAGTGCGAGCAGGCGGAGGACCAGGAGAGCCAGAGAACGAATCAGGAGAGAGTGATGAGACGGAGGAGGGTGGAGACGGGGAGGAATTGGCGGATGTGAGATTGGACGAGAGCGAGACAACAGAAAACTTGGGTGGACTGGCACGGCCACGTTTAGGGGGCTCGGTGGAAGGAGCATTGTTCACCTTCACAGGACTAGGTGTTCGGACCCATGGT
The DNA here is from genome assembly GCA_025854295.1 of Lyophyllum decastes. Classification (NCBI taxonomy): domain Eukaryota; kingdom Fungi; phylum Basidiomycota; class Agaricomycetes; order Agaricales; family Lyophyllaceae; genus Lyophyllum; species Lyophyllum decastes. The sequence goes on from CP107709.1 coordinate 1,377,235, forward strand.
GCAGTTGCAGGAGCGGACGATTCCTGATGCGCTTTCGAATTCGCGTTCGTGGATGGCGTAGAATTGGACTTGGAAGCAACGGGTCCTGGCGTGGGTGCCGGAAGTGGTCTCGATCGCGTCGGCGACAATGATCCTGGCCGGGGTTGAGGTAACGATTCAGATCGTTTCACGGGAAGGGGAAGTGGTCGACGCTGAGCCTGCGCCGATGCAACGGGTGGCGGTACAGCGGTGGGTGGGTGTGGAGGAGCCACTCCCACTGGTGGAGCGGCGTACTGGGGCTGCTGAGGGTTGGACCATGGAGCGTATATTGAACCACCTATAGCCGCAGGCGCAGGCGGTGGCTGAGGTTGAGTGTATGGATACCGAGATGGCGGCTGCTGTACCTGCTGAGGGGGTGGCGGTGGTCGCTGGTACTGCACAAGCTGCTGTTGCCCTGGATGAACCGTGGGTGGCCGTTGTTGGATCTGTAATTGACCAGGATGTAATACCTGCTGCTGGACAGAGTACGAGGCCTGCTGGAAACTCTGAAGACGCTGCTGTACTAAGGATTGGGTCGACTGCCGCCCCTGGGCTTGAACAACTGCAAAGCGTTGCTGGATCTGAGGAGCGCCCTGTTGCTGTGGGTGAGTCTGGGGCTGTTGAGTGCCGAGCTGCTGGTAGATGTTCTGAGGCTGATAGTACTGCGGCTGCTGGTAGTAGTTGTGCGCCATTCCAAACGGCGACCGCACCGTCTGTACAGCGTTGTTCAAATCAAGATCTCAACGCGATCGTTCCATCGTCACGCATCACATGACGCAGCCTCAGTTCCGCTTCGGGCTGTTTTCGACGAGGCCTCTGGCGAGCTGCACGACAACGCGCCTGCTAAGTATGCTCCTGGCAATGATACCCTACCTAACTTGATCTAAAAGATGCAATTGACAACACACAAATGTTTCGGTTCAGTGGTCCCGCATCAGCCGCAGAAGGTCATTTTTATTTTGGATGATCAAGTTTAGATGCCGGTGCACATAATACTTTCTAGTCGGTCAATTCATATGCGGACTGGCATAAGAGTATCATTGATCAAGTCAGGGACAAAGCTCCGAGGTGATCTGCGATGCGCCTAAACCAAGTCTCCTAGCAATACGAACACGGTTCGTTCCTATTATTTTACTATTCAAGCACTTGAGCAACCATTCGCGGATAGCGCCAGCTGTTTGCTTATTAGTAAGAGCGCTAAGCAACAGAACAGAAGGCTCTGGAAGACTTGTGCATTTGTGTCTGTTACCAGGCTGACTGAGGTGACTGAGCCAGTGCTCGCAGTATAGTCGCAAAGCAGAGCTTAGCATCTCCTGAGAAGCAGGGGGCAAGTTAAACCTGGAGACCAATTTCGCGTTGTTCGCAAGGTCCCGGAAGTTTGTGTCGCAAGCTGCACGTGGCGCATATATTAACGTTGATAACTGGAGGTAGTGAATGGATATGAGAAGGTCTTCAAACCCCTAAGGTTTGAACAACTGACTGTGCTGCCTTCGCGGCGAATGCTTTGATTGAAAGAAGGTCAACCATGAGGGTCGTACCGCTCGAATGCCGTGTGTACGCCGCCACCGAACACTTGGGACGTTGCTCGCAATACGATTGCACAGTGGAAGTCAGCCGCTGCTGGGAAGTGGGGGATAATTTGAGACTGGAAATCAGTTTTGAATTGCTTGTGAGGTTCCGGTAACATTCATTCTCGTATTCGGCTGCTGAAGGAGGCGTATGGAGCAAGGCGGAGAGTTGGAGATAGTGGATGGCTATCAGAAGGTCTTTAAATCCCCAAGTACGTCGTGCAATGTATATGCACATCTGAAGGTGATGAAGGTGAGAGCCCATGGTACCAGGGATGTAAAAGGTGTTCATCTGTTCAATGACGTCGACAAAAGAAGAGCAGACGTGTTTCAACTGCGAGACGAGAACTGACATCATACCCAGCTGACCCGATACCACCGACTTGCTACCTGCGGATATTTCTCTAGATAGACTAGAAGTGAGTGCATGTAGTTCACCGTTTGCTAGGTATGGCTGTCCCAAACATTCTCTGCTGCCTTGGATTCGAGAAGAACTGGACAGGTCGGATAGATAAGCGTAAAGCTTCGACGCATCCGAGAAAAAGGTGCGGAGCATACGCCATAGTAATATAAAGAATTGTTGTCTCCATACCTTGGTGTTTGGGAGCAAAGAATGCCGGAACGTCAGGTCTTCGCGAGGCAGGACCTTAGAGATTTCCACCATCTCTGCTACCCCGGTGCGAAATCGTTTACTTCGTTGCGGCGCCATACATCGGCCCCAGAGTGTGTCCAGGGTATTCAAGGTGCTGAGACACGCGCCAACGCGATGCTCCTTGTCCTTTGACAGCAGTGTCACGGAGTCGGCGAGCATCCGAATAACACGCGATAATAGATCCGTGGAATCCAAAAACATAACGATATGCTGCGCGTCAGATGAGGATGTCGATGAGGTGTCATGATCGCCAATGAAATCGAGCAGCTTTCCTCGACCATGCAGGCGCTGGGACAACCGACTGCATCGCTTCATGATCACGCGCTTCACTTTCTGAGTATTTGTGTATAGCAACAAGATGAGCAGCTTCCTCTATGCTGAAGTTGGGATCTCAGCAAGTCGTTCCAGAAGGCCCTGGTATCCGAGATAGCCATGTTGACGAAGTGAATGCACAGCACTCCAACACCAGGCAGACGCAGGCATGCGATACGGGCAATCGCCGAAGGCAAGTGGGAGTAAAGTACACCCAACATAGAGGATAAAAGAGATGGAGGAGGTGATGAGGGAGGCGTATCCGATCATAGGATTGAAGGGAAGGAGGCACTAGACTTGACCACTGAAGAAGAGGAATAGAGAAACATGTAAGAGCATCGGAGTCGGTTCCACAATGGTCCGCATCTTGGATTTCTGCGGCCCGCGGTAGAGGTACGCTCTGACGCGAGCGCGATCCGCCGGAAGGGAATGACCACCCGTCATCTGAACGTAATTGCGTGTCCATTCCTGCACTAAAGTTACCGCGAGGGCGCACGCGAGGTTGAATCCGAGATCAAGGAACCAAAAAAGATTACAGATAAAAACAAAAATAGAAAATACGAATGGAGCGGGGCCAGAGGAGGGTAAGGAGAATCCATTACTCGATAACTGTTGAGATATTTGAACTAAGAGGCAGGCCGTTGCATCGCTTGAGTCGGGCTTCAGACTTTTGTAGTTCTCGACGAGAAAGGTTGTGTCAGTAGCTGAGAATAAAGCAGCCTTCAAGCAGCACTATAACCGCATTAGCACTGTAAAGGTATACGAAGGAAAATGATAATGGCGTCCATATCACCTTTGCAGTTCTGCTTTCGTTGCTTCGGCGATGTATGCTGACCAGATCTTTGCAGAATTTCCAAATACTTCTGGACAATCATCATCAGGATCTGAGTTCGGGAAGGGCTGTATCAGCGGGGTTGAACGGATGTGGGACTACGACGATACCTACTGGGACCCTTGTCGGCATATGGCTCGTCGTTTGCGACCGTATCGCCCCGTCAATCCGGCATCGATATCCGTATAGCCGTGCAAACGCGAATCCTAAATCCCGTTCCAAGAAAATGCGATGATAGGATTGCGACCGATCCGTCGTCAGCGAAATCCCGGATTCGAGGAAGCAGTCAACCAGTGATCCCGGCCAGAATCGGCGGCACAAGTGCTGTTGCTTGAAACCAGTGGGGGTTTTGTGTTGTGTGGACAGCGATCGAGGATTTGAAAGATTCATCTGCAGTGTGGATAATAAGCTAGCTACGGTGGTTGTTCTGGAATGTGATGTTGCGGTGATGAACACCGGGCTTATGGAGCTCTTGGTACTAGTTGGGCGTTAGAGTGGTGTGTAACAAATTATAAGTAAGCGCCGACCAGCTATGCACATGGGGCAACTGCTGTACCAGGGCTGTACGGGCATCAGAAAGCCCTCATCCTAAACGAATTCAGTGACCAATGGCGGAGTGCGAGTGTACGTACTTACTGTGTGCGTTTCTGCACTTTCTGTTCTGAACCGTGTCAGCGACTGGTGCCCGTCATGGAGATATATGCCGCGGCTTTTCTGCAGCATAAGTATGCTATTTAATGCGTGTGTGACCGTATCGTGTTTCGTAAAGCATGATGAGAGATGGTGGCTCCACACCAGAATGATATTTTTTTGGCCACAAAAACAAACTACCGATTATAAAATGTTACAACAAGCATGCAGTCCGTCTCACCACGCTGAGGGTAATCCCGCTGCTGGCGCCCCGATCTCTGTCAGCTGAGTAAGGGGGTCAAGGCTGCCCTTGTACTGGGGCAGATAGGACGCATCTGTGTACGGACAATGCACCGAGGGCGAGCCCTTATATATCGGCGTGTATGTAGCGGCGCAGATCTCAAACGGCGTGAACTCGTCGTAGGTTACCTCGACTGCGTTACGCGGGTTGCGGTCGCCTGCTGCAATCCGTTGGCGGGCCTGTACACAAAACAGTCAGTCTGCAAGGATACATGACGCTTCATATCGCACTGACCTGTGCGACTATTTTCGCATCCGGCTTGAGTTCTAGGAGTCGTTTTGCGAACCGTGCAGCATGTGCCTGGTTGTTGGCCTTGGCAAACACGCCGATAGCACTGCGCAACGCGATTTGCATATGTGGTGCTTGCAATTCGCATTGTGTGAAGTACGCTGCGAGCTCAAGGTTGCGGCGTATATTGTCGGGTTCAGCTTCCGCTACACGTCGTCGCTCAAGCTCGATCGAAACACCAAGCAAATACTCCCGTGCCGCTGTCACTGTGTCTCGCCACTATTATTGAAAAGTCTCAGGAACCGAGGAGGTCTAGTAAAAAGGGCTTGACCCACCAGCTTGGCCTCATTATCAGAAGAGAGCACAACTAACAAAAGGGCAGTAAGAACAGATCGGAAGGTATTTTGTGCCTCCACAAGTCTATTGCTGGAGACGTGCCGGTACCCTTCAGTGAGTTCGGAGCGTACGGACTGGAGCGAGCGCGCGGCAACAGGGAGAACACGACTCGGGGCCGATTCCGTAGGATTGCGCCGCACGTGAAGCTGTAGTGGAGGCATCGACGCCACTGGTGTAAAGTATGTATGCGAAGAACGGTATATGGAGATGAATGTGGGTTTAAGGAGTGCAAAGTTGACGACACCGAACTGACGGTTGAGAAGCTATACGGCAGGCAGTCACAAAAGGTTCAACAAAAGTTCCGCGGTCACAATGTATAGGAACGCTCACCTGCATAGCCGTCTCAAACGATCCGGCAGCAACATGATCAGCCGCCAAGGGTGAATTTCTAACCCAGAGCTCTGTTTCATTGATTCCGGGCGTCGCACCCGCACCCAGCTCCTCTTCCTCGACAGCCTCTTCCGGAGCTACTGCGTCCACAAACTCATCCCCATCCGCATCGAGTTCCCAACCACCCTCCTCAGGGTTAACCTCCACATGGATCTCTTCGTCCCTCGCCCACGCATCCAGCGCCGATGTGGCAGCCCCCGCTGCGGCATCACCATTAACATATGCTGGCTCGACACCACCTTCGAGGCTTCCGTCGGCCAGGGCGCGGTCGAAGAAGTTCTCACCCGCTGAGATCGAGGGCCAGTTCAGAGTGGTCGTGGATGTCACGATAGGTGGCGGCTTTAGGCTTGACGCAGGGAAGGTTGGGACGTCGTCGATGTCAGACTCTGTTAACCCAGCAGCTTCCAGGATCTCTTCGGCCAACTCATCGAGACCGTTGGTTTTGGCTGTTAAGTATGCCAAAGGATCTAATCTCCGTGTCAGGTTGGGTATCGGGCGCAATTGAAGGTCAACACTCACATAGTCCTACGTCGCGCAGAACAGATATCCTCCCCTGTACGTCGCCAGCATATAGGGCATTGTGGAACCGGGACATGGGGTCCCCACGGGCATCGGCGATCTTCTGCATCTTCGAAAGTTTATCTGTGCTCCCCGTAGCAAGATACAAGAAGGAGAGTTTGTCGAAGTTCTTCGTCTGTTGGTATGCCTTTTCGACGATCTGGATCATACCCATCAATGTCATGAGTTTAAGAAAGGCATTAGTATGCTGACCTTATGGTTCCCTTGTTTCAAAGCCTGTTGTGCCAACCTCTCCCAGCACTCTGCACGGTCAATAGTTTTGGCAGTCTCCATCGCTACATCCAAGTTTCCACATTCAATTGCGAGTTCGAATCGGGTGTTGGTATCTTGCACGAAATGCAATGCGATCTGATGATTAACGGGAAGCAGTCAGGGTAAGCCCAACGAACGAGGTGAGCAAATTGGCGGACCTCGGGGAATCCTTTCTGCTGCAGGTACGCAATAATGCTTTGGCCAAGGAGAGTCGAGGTCTTGATGATGTATAACATCTCTTCATAGTTGTTGCGAAGCAGAGCGAGCTTGAAACGGTACTCCGTCGGGTCGAAGGTGATGGTGCGTGGGCGAGCAGAGCGGTCGAGGCAGTGAACTGTCTTGCCCTTTACGCGGGTGAGATATACGGGGTTATCGAGCGTGCAGATCACGCCGTGGTCGCTGATAATGAGGATAAGCACCAGTGAAGACTATTGTTGCAGTCAACGCACCCTTGGGGCAGACAGTATTTGACGTGGTTGAGGGTGGAATAGATGAACACGCCCGCATCGTCCCAGGCCCCAGATTTGATGCGGATTGTCTCATGGATAAGGCTGTTCGACGAAAATGTTTTGTTTGCGATCGTAATAGCTGGAGAAACCGCATGAAAGCTCAAATCAGTCGAGGACAAGGCAGTAAACGCACTGTGTTTGCTCATCAACGCGACCAGGGCACCGTCACCACTCCAGATAACATATTTGACAGGAGGGCTGTTGATCTCCGCGAGAGTTTTTTGCTGCTGGATATCGTAGAGAACGACCGATGAGGTTGAGCTAAGAATCAAGCTGGCCGTTCCGCCATAGAAGATTTCACTCGTTTGGACGGGTGGCTTGATCGTCTTGACCACAGAGTTGGAAAGGTCCCGGACTTCAATGATCTTGCGAAGCACAAGAATTAACGTAGGGCCCGTATCAAAAGGATGAAAACGTACCTGAGTAGCCTTATTCAGAACTGCAAACCTGTTCCTCGCAACGAATATAGCACTCTGCCCGTTCCCCTTCTTACCATCAACGCTAGAGTCCTTCACGTCTCCCTGTGCTTGCTGAGGCAGACCAGTCAGCTCGTACAATCCGTTATCCGAGCTGATGGTCAAGATAACCGCCCGTTCCGCGGGGTTGAAGCTCAGCGTCCGAGGGGGTACGTACGGGCTCCCAAACTTGCGCACGCTAAGCAGCCCAATGTCTGCCCCGGTGTTGAAGTCGTACGAGCGAACATACTTGTCGCGCACGTAATACAGGGCATCTTGGTGGACCGAGAAAGCCGGACGCTCGCGCTCGAGCTTGAATACGATGAGACCGGAGTCATGGCCCGCAGCGAAGAGGTTGAGGTTCGGGTGCGACGCTAGAATCCAGAACCGGTCGTGTTCGCGCCTGAAGGTCTGGATCGCGGTGCGCTTGGCAAGATCCCACACTCGGACGGTCTTGTCCTCACCGCAGGACACGATCAGCTCGTGCTTTGGGTGGAAGAGCGCACTAGAGACGTTGTTGAAGTGTCCGCGACATGAGTCGACCTCCCAGGCCTTAGTCTCACTCATGCGCCAGATCTTAATGACGCGGTCGTCGGCAGCCGAGATGATCAAGGGAAGTGTGGGGTGGAACATGGCGTAGTTGACGCCACGGTCGTGGCCTTCGAGGACGTACTTGACCGTCGAGAAAGAGTCGAAGGTTTCGAAGGTGCCTGCGCCGCTGCCTCCGGCGCCCGGGTGGCCACCGGGGCCGCCGCTAGAATTGGGAGAACCTTTGCGAAGGCCTGAGATGTCCCACACACGAACGGTCTGGTCCATAGACGCAGAAACTACGAGGTCTTCTTTGGGGTGGAACTGGGCAGACATGACGTAGTGTGAATGGCCGGTGAGTACAGCGATACAGTTTCGTGAGGTGCTGTTCCAAATGCGAATCGTTTGGTCGTCTGAGCAGGAAATCTAGACAAGAGGTGAGTACATGGAAATTGTATCGGGTTGAGAACGGCTCACGATCCAAGGCATTTCATGATGAAATTGCACGGTACGGACGTAGTCTAAGTGACCATGGAGAGTGAAGAGGCAGCGTCTATTTTGAGGCCGAATATCTAGTTTAGGTATTAGCCAAAGGAGTTTCGCAGATAAACTGATTAGACTAACCCCAGACTTTGATTTTGTAGTCGTCTCCTCCGGTCACTAACAGCGCTCTACTTGGATGAATCGCAACACCTCTGACGGGTCCTATTGGCAAGATTAGATACCGTTCACTGGTACGTGCTGCGCTTGATACACACCTTCGTGCTCTTCAAATCTGTCAACCAAAACGCCCATACGATAGTTCCATAACTGAACACTCCCATTGTGCAGCGCAGCTGCTAGTAGCGGCTGAGTTGGGTGAAAAGCAAGCCCTAGTGTCCGGATTGGCGGGAAGACTTTTGTGTAAAAAATAAAGCATACCCTTTACACGGTTGCTTTTCGACTCAAACTTGGTGAGCATAACAGACATGCTCGGCGACTTTTGGGTGCTCTGAGACGTGGGATATGGTGTCGACGAGGCTGAACTGGAACGAAAAAAAGCAAAGATGCCCTGAACGCGTTCTCGGGGCTGGCAGACGTGGCTGGTGTGTCGTGGACGTGGGAGAAGTCACGTTTGCCGGTGGCTGTGCCAACCACTTCACTGGCAACCATCATGTCTTCGTCCCCAACAGCGGTCAGCGTCGTCGTGCACAGCGACAGAGTCTCTTCGCCAATCTCCTCCAGTCCTCCGAAGCAAGTCTCACCAATCCCTCGCAGGAAAAGCAATCAGACGCAACTCTCATCGACCCAGAATTTTCAGAATCGGCCGCTCTGCGATATCATTGGCGAGACCTTTTCACCTTTTGATCACCAAGCCTGCATCGTGACGCCATTCAACAATGAACTAAACCGAGATGCCGTCTTTGAACGAGGTGCGTTGTCCTAGGTAGATAACAGTTCAAATCCCGAACACAGACATCCATATATGCGTTTTTCTGAGCACCAACACGCCCAGCCAACACAATATCTAACAAGTTATTTTCTTCTGCATAACCAGAGCTGAGCGCGATGCTTCTCAATGCTATCCTCGAGACACACGCCTGGGCATCTACGCGTCCTAAGCACGAGAGTTCTATTGCAGCACAATCTATTGAACAGAAAATCGTTTCCGTCATGGAGACTGAGAAAGAACAAGGCACGTCTTTATCACCTCCCCAATCGTCTTCTTGGTACATTGGAATCGCTGGTAGGCACCACTCCCTTCGCCTTTCTTAGTTGCACCTTCTACTTCCTCTGTTGGAAGACTCGTACTGTTCGCTGACAATTAACTCTGCTCAATCTATTGCCTTACCATTTTCGACCACGACTACAACCGAACAATATGCGCCTGACCGTCTTGCTGATTTTCCTTCGGCGTTGGTCGTCTCTACAGACAAGACTCGCCAACAACTCAACCAATTCGTTACACAGATCAAGACTGCTTTAGCTGCGCTTACCGGACTCATTGGCGTTTAGTACCTTATCTGGCGGCTAGGATAAAATCTTCGACCTCCCCAATGAGTCAATCATGGAAAGCGACGTGATTCTTCCAGGAGACACATCGATTGATGTTGTTACAATTGTCATTCTGTGTCACAGCATTTGTATCTATCCCGCATACCCACAATTGTCCGAAGATGAAAATTAGATATCATTGAATATCAATGGGTGAAACCATCGTCCTGACAGACGCAGTATATTCAGCTCTCGGCGGATGTTTGGAATCGTGAGAGGGAGTCTCCAGAAGTTCACAAGCACGTCCCGCGCTCGACGTTCGCCGAGGGTTGGAGACTCGAATGTACAATGGTATGACTGTCAAAGGGACATCAACGATATGCGTAGCCAACAGCAGGGCAAGCAAAGTTGGATATGTTCTAGAGGTAGTCTCTTGTCGTCGATCGAGAGGTAACGATCGACGATGCTCGTCGAAAATGGTCGCGTCGAGTCCAGATTGAATACTAGTGTTCCCCACGCCACAGGCGGGATGTCGTTGGTCATTCCGTCTATGAATTGTTCGCGAAGCCCTCCCTGGTCCAGCAAACATGTCAGAGGCAGATCCCCCGCGTGATATGGAGCGACGAAGGTTTGCAGTCGTATCATAAGGAGAGCACGCAATTTCATGCGGAGGGAGTTCCGGACGACTCTCGCACCAACACCCTGACGGACTGAACGCATACCATCTAAGTCTAGAAGGCTGCAGACGTGTGTTTCGATCTTATTCGGGGTCTGACCCTGGCTATGGTAGCAAGAAATGTGGAGCGGCAGAGCTCAACATTGTCAGAAGTTTGGTCAACCGGCTGAGTCCAAACACGGAATTTCTTCTCCTGTCACACCCGTTCATGGGTGTACTGGGACTAACACCTTTCCTCCAAAGAACTTTGTACGTGCGCTGAATTACGGGCCCTGAAGGCTACACTGACTGTGTTTGCAGCCCAGAAGTCATCAGGCACCTTCCAGATCGTCTCCGGGGGCTAGCCGGTAAAAAGGTCGTGATGTATGTAAGATTTTGTCCATCCTAGGCCTTTCCCCTCTCTCATAACGACACGACAGCGACGGCACCCTCATCACTACACGATTTCACTTTGCGCCGTTACCACATCCTTACCGGCACGTTCTCGGGTGGTACAGACTAGTCAAGGAGTTGAAGGAAGCTGGAGTCGATGCTATCTGTGTCTTTGATGGCAAACAACGCCATGTTGCCAAAGCTCTGGAGGTCATAGAGGTCCCTCTCAAACATCACTTACTTTACTTATCCCCCTTTGCCAGTTAAAGCGACGGAAGGAGGTGCGACGCAAGACGGCTGTGCGGGGGACCTTGGAACAGGGTCGGTCCAAGCGTCTGAAGAAGTTATTAACTATCTTGAAGCGATTCCAGGACCTGGATAGCACGTTGCGTGAAAGGGCAGCGAGGCAGTTGCTCCTGATTTCCGGGAAAGACGCGGAAAGGACGCTACTGTCCGAAGCGTTGAGTAAACTCGGACTGGCGGTGCCTCAAAACAAACACTTCGATCTATTCGAACCCTCTCAGTGGCCACACCTTGCTCTTGATGAAGACACTCTTACTCCTAATATACCTACTGATGAAGACCTCGAGACGACCTTGGATGACGCGTCCCTCATCGTATTCCCAACAGCGCATGACGCGTCTCATTATCCCCTAGAACCATTCGTTTCATTGCCGGAGGATGCTACCGAGTACATACCACCAGATCACCCTTGGTACCAAGACAAAGCTCCACCCTACCCTCTGGATTCGATTTACCTCCCCTTTGTCAATGAGCCTGATGTTTGCACCTGTGTCTCACCGTTTCACCTAGATGAAATGCACTATCCGACACTCCTTATCGAACCCTCGACCACAGACGAAGAAGTATTGAATCAGCTACTGGCATTGTATCGCGACTATCGCGAAAGCATACCAAAATTGGCCTCGCTCGCTGTCCCCTCTACTGCTTCCCCCACCGCAACAATAGGAACCGGAGATCCAGAAGCCCAGGCAGAAATCGTTCTTACCAAAGCGCAGCACCGACTCGTACTCGAGGAAGGCGACTTCTGGGACAACTTCTTGGACACCACCGTCAAGGATGAAACACGAGCCCCCACCCCGCCAGCGACACAACCGCCGGAAATGGCTCTAGAGAAGCTCTCCCGCACAAGCGATCTTATGTATGCGTCATTTGAGCGCAGGATGAATCCACCCACGAAGCGGACATTTCGCGAGTGCAAGGAGATCTTGCGGGCTATGGGTGTACCGTATCTGGAGTCATCTGGGGCACATGAAGCGGAAGCGCTGGCGTCGTCGATGGTTCTGAAGGGATTGGCTGACTACGTCGCCAGTGAAGACACCGTACGTTTCACCGTTCCTCGTGTTTATCTCCTCCCAGAAACTCAGACATTCTGCTGCGCAGGACGTCCTAGTGTACGAGGCGCCTCTCATTCGCAATATCGCGAACCGCAACTCGCCGCTCACCGTCGTCTCTGGCGCCGAGATCCGAGCCGTGCTCCAGCTCGACCGCGAGTCCTTCATCGATTTCGCGTTGCTTCTCGGCACAGACTTCTCTCAGCGCATAAAAAACGTAGGCCCTGCGCGTGCGCTCAAGTTCATCCGCGAGCACGGCTCCATCGAGCGCGTCATCGAGCTTGAGAAGGAGTACCTCCCCCGCATTCCGCATGAGGCGTATCTCGCTCAGGTCAAAGAGGCTCGCATGGTCTTTCGCACGCTGCCACCCGTGCCGGAGAAGGGGTTGTTGGAGCAGACGGTTATTGACGAGGCGGAGGTCATCGAGGTGTTGCAGAAGTATGGGCTTGGAGAGGCGGTGATGGACCTGGGGGAGTGGGACCATAGAATGCCTCTGGAGGGAAATTATTTCAATGATAACCCTAGTGCAATATAGAGTATAGAAACATATGTACACTTAGGACATAATGGGCGTTGTGGCGCACTCATTGGTGATGGCCGCTCATCGGCTCATTCTCACGAGTATCCTTTCGACAATTATCTACCTTGTCGGTGCTTGTAGGGGAACAACGGTACCTTGGAAATACGAACTTCCTGCCTCAGATCAGAATGAAACAAAGCAGCATGGTAGATTCGCGAGGCCAAATAATGATATGCAACTACCCTCTGCTAGAAGAGACAGGGAGGCGAAACAAACTCACGTGTCCCCTGCCGTCAGTTACTCAAGGGCAGTAAGCACAGTGGGGACCGGGGCCGTGAGTTCTATTCACCCCTTGGCGCTAGTGCGGAGAGGACCTACTGAAGCACCCCCGTAGATAGATTGATCACCCATCTGGAGACACCCCAAGGCACGAAGGGTGATAAGTTCAGACCGGCAAAGCCTCAACATCTTCTAAACCGCGGCGTCGGAGGTTAGGGAGGCGTAGGATCTTTGTGCGCGACGTAGCGTCTTGGAAGGCCAATAGGGCAAGAATGCAGAGGCAAAGAAGTCCAAGGAAATATAAGATCCAGTTGGAACATCGAGCTGCCGAGAGGGCAGTTGCTGCCAAGACGCCGTTGATGGTGATCCCTCCAAGACCCCAGAAATACAGCGCTTTAGGTAGGGAGTAGGCAAGAGCGACCCATTGGAACTTGAAATTATTGGACCGAACACCGTTTAAATATATCAGCTGAAGAGGCGATAAGAATTCAAAGAAAAGCACCGCTGATCAAGTCCACTGACCGCCTCAGTTGCCGTTGCATTCTCTAAATGATCGTGACGGTGGACAAGAAGCATTGAGGAGATAAGGCTCGCGCCGAAACAGGAAGCTGAAAAGACAGACAACGGCCGGTATGCTGGGATAAAATTGAGCAGGAGGTGAAGCCTGGACAGTCTTTAAGTATATGCAAACTATCTCTTTGAACGACAACGTACATGAGCGACGATGAAGCCTAAACAATGGTTAGGCTCGCGTTGTAAGAAGACAAACAATCAGACTTACCATGTAAGACAACGACCTCCAATCCTTGAGACATTTTGCCATGAACGGCTGCCATTGATGAGCATATACCAGATGATCGGTGTAGATGTCATTCAAGTGAGCGACGTATGTATCAGACGTCTTGAAAGACAACAAAGATGTCAAAGTGCCGATTCGACGGCTTTCGTGGGCAGTGTCGACCAAGATGACCTGATCGCGAGAGAGACGAACGTGCTGTTCCCCATAGTGTGTGGAAAATCTATGCTTGTCTGTACAGAGATCAGAAAACGCTTAGCGATGCAGAATAATTTGCCCTACAGACAAGGTGCCACAACCGGGCTATGTCGATTCTCTTTGAGCATGACATGCTATCATTAGAACAAATGCCACATACCTACGAAACAGACCGTATGTCCGTCGTGCAATTGAACTGAGTGCGATGCCATGAGTCCCATGGGATGGGACCTTGGTAAGGGATGGCTTACCTCGAGACGCTCTCAACAATTTCAGAAATTTTGCACAATCTGGTTCTGCGTAGGGGAACGTGGAATTTCTAGATGTCATATGGTCTCGATGGAGAGTAAGAATCAAAATATGTAGGTATAGAGAAGAAACTCACCGGCCTGAGCATGAGAGAAGACGCCAATGAGCTCGTCGATAACAGGTGCAGCGAGTCCATTCAAATGCATGGGAAAGTATTCGACATGCATCCAATAAAGTTCATGCAAGGCTAATCCTGATTATTTGGTTTTAATAATAAAATATGAAGGCAGAAGGAGATCACGAACTCAAATGAGACGGGGAGACAGCGGGGAGTAGATCCAATTCGTCGGTGTCAACGGCATCTAGCCAGAACTCGGTGCGAGAGCGGTGGTCAACGAAGTAGTATGCGCAATCATCTCCCTCGATTTGAAGAAAAAGCTCGACGTCGTCAGAGAGTACGATTTGCTTTCTAAGGATGAGATCGTCCATTTCTTGGATCCAATATGTCAGTTTTGCCATTGTGTCTGCATGGTATATGTAGGCTTCCGTGACGATGCGGAGCGCTGCACGCCTGTAGAAATACAGCTGGCCCTCCGGGTGAACATGAGCCGACCACTGGGGCGGGAGATAATTGGGCCTGGTGCAAAATTCAGATGCGTAATTGAAGGATGAAATGAAGATGCAATTACACAGGCTCCATTGCAGAGAAAAACATCCCTGCCTGAATGTACATGTGTTCCGGCCCGACGCTGAGGAACAGTAAGATAAGAGACACGGAGTGAGTCAACAAAAGCGTACGTAGTGGTCCCAGCATATCTGCCAGTGTGCTTAGAGGTCGTTTGACGGAGAGAACCAGCAGCGAATCGAAATTCTGCGTTTACTGGAAGGTCCGCTGCGCATAAAACATTCTCAGCTTTTTGCAATGCGTACACGCCCATTTCTACGATGATGGGGGTGATGAGAGTAGTGCCCGGACATCGAGCTTTTAAGTAACCGCGTTGCAACCGCAGCCTGTGCTCTCTTTTCTGGTGGAGCTAGATATTGACAGAACGGGTAGAACGGGTAGAGCCTGCCACACAGCCTCACACAGCATCAAGATCACTTGCAATACGAGTACATGTATGGAAATCGAGTGCTGAAGCTAACGTACGATCGACTTGACGCCTGATCATGAACGTACTCGTGATTGTCAAGCATGGACTCGAGGCAACGGTCAAACCAAAAACATAAATGTGTGGGCACTCCGACTTGGACACCGGGCCCTTCGGACAAAAATGTTGATCAACGCTGTGTCGTGTTTGCTTTTGATGACATTGTCATACATAACCGGTGTCCGAGTCGCCATATCCTTCAATGCCGGAACAGCTCGTCAAGGAACAGGATATGAGCAACCTTGACAACCTTCAATCGCAGTGCGTTCATTGTTTTAATACATTTCATCTCTGATCTGGCAGTCATGGCATCTTGTACGATTAGGCAGTGCATTCAAGGAAGTGAAAGCACCCTGTCAGATCAATTCACTGAGAAGGCCGAGAAGAGATCCACTCTCGAAGAACTCATCGCAGATGATGGATCAAAGGCCGAAACTGCCCAGGCATCCTGCGCATCAGATAAGAATGGCAAGCCCGAAGATGAGTCTGACGAGACCCTTCAGTTTCCTCCTTTTCCGAGGTCCGATCTTCGCAAATCTTGTCTTCATTCCCTCCCAGCTCACCTACATCCCCAGCGGAAGACCAAGAGGAAGGGTGGCGGCTCCTACATCCGCAGCCAAACCGAAACCCAGACCGAAATGACGATCACGTTTCCAGTGCAATGCCGCGATACCCAGACGCCGTTAAAATATACTAGTTCTTCGTTATATTCCCACTGCTTTCCTTGAAGCTTCCCCCTTGGATCAAATGATTGAGGATACAGTGCGATTTTGCCCTCGTTCTCACATGTGCGCTGCCGGCTCTATCTGGATATTTCTATGGGCCAGGATCGTGTTCGTTGTCTAATCATTCTATGGCACATTTGATTCTATCCTTCTCTAGTTAACAATGTGGGCGCCGACTTGACCACCCTCCTGGACGTGGAATTCTACTCCAACCATCTCCACTTCTCGGGGGGGGGGGGGTCTCATGCCGACCCCACCATCAGCCGGTGGTCTTTGCTTGCCGGCATTCGAAGCAGAAGCGCGTCTTTACTCCGTTCTCATCGCCTCAACCCCAGTTCGAGGGATCCCACATGACCTACCCCGTGCCCATTCAAATGACTGAACTCGTGTGACACTCTTCACTGATATGTAGGTATTGCGATGATTGGGCGGCCAGGTATTTTGGGGACCCTGGCATGTATCCCTATTTGCCTGCCGTTAGGCGCCTTGAGAGTACACGATGTCATCGAAGTTGTCTTTCGCGCCAAACTTAAGCGCTTCAGAGGCGATATTAAATCCCATCGAGGCGCGCAGAGGACACGAGGACATTTCAAAAACGGATAAAGCCAAGCAGATGCGCCTACCCCCGATCTTCTCCTCATACCTATACTATCAGTATTAGTGCTTGTAGTAGGACACGTCCCTACTACGCGACTATACACGCATCTTGACCTACGACCATGCAGCTTGAAACCTTTATCAACAGCATTCTTCCAGGATCATCTGACCCAAAGTATGATCTCAAGCGCACCATTGCAACAAATGTTGGGTGAGGTCGCCCGACCGGCCAGCTAGGCAACTATAGTACTCACCTCACATGTGCTATATATAGTCACGTCGTAGACTCTACTAGTGGCCATGCATCCAAAGGATCAGCTACGTGAGTGCTCTCCGCGCGCCGGATTCATGTAAGACCTTAACACAATACTACGCCCAGACCTCTGCAGTATGTCTAAATATTTTCATCGCCAGATGTGGATTCTCATGTCATTTACCTCTGCCAGACCTAGACCGCGTGGACCTGTTGATCCTGCGGCCATAGGCCACAAGGCTGGTACAAAGAGCGACGGTACCAGCGGCGGCACGAAAGACGGCGGGACGAAGGGTGGCACGAAAAGCGATGGCACGAAGAGCGGCGGCACAAAGGGCCCCAAGGCAACCAAGCGGTCAGCCTGATCATGAATGATGAGGGAAACTCTGGGAAACTGCTGTCCCCGAAAGACTTGTTCCAGACGTTGCTCCAGATATCATCGCCAGATACGATGCATGCCCGGCCTAGCTCTCATCCGTAGTTCGGAGCGTCTATATATCAGTCTGTTCCACTGTTCGCAGCCATTTGACTGGTGTTCGAGGTTACTCAACCCAAGCCGTTCCAGAGGTGTAATAAAAATATAGAACTTAGGAAGCTCGTGGTCAGCACGGTTCTCCAACGACAGAAAGAAATGGTAACAGAAGACTACTATAGACCTTGTGAGTGCGCCGTTCTTGCCGGATGTGCGTCCAAGGTTTGCGTCTTAAAGCCGGTTACTTGATTTTTCGCGGAGTCTGTTTTAAAGCATCCCCATTTGTTTGCCACTACATAGACGCCTTGCTAACACGAGGTCGATAACGTCAGGCAAGGATCTTAGGTGCGTTAATATCAATGCAATGTTTCCCATCGCGCCAAGCCTGGGCGCTTCCTGAGGCCGATAATAAAGCCCCGTCTAGCCGATCAATCGTCCTCGGGAGGCACGAGGGCAGTCTTCAGAGCATAAAGCTGAGCTACGGCGTCTCTCTTCCCCACAGATCTTCCCCACATACCTATACTACCAGTATTAGTACTTGTAGTAGCAAAACCGATCTCTACACTGCCACGCACCCATCAGATCCTACTACAGGCATGGCGCTTGACGATATTATCGGCAAAATTATCCCTGGGTCATCCCCGGACTCGAAACATGACCCAAAGGTTGCAATCGCAACAAGTGTGGGGTGAGGTAGCCCGATGGCCAGTTAGGCATCCTCACTGACCTGGTACGTACGATATGCAGTAAAGTCGTAAACCCCACAAGTGGCTATGAATCCAGGGGATCAGCCGCGTGAGTGCTGTATGCTCGGTTCCGCACAGCTGTTGACGATCCGACTTCTTAGACCACCGCCACCAGAGATGTATGCCAGGAACATTCGATGGAGCTAGATTCCCATCTGAATTCACATTGATATAGACCCAAACCGCGTGGGTACGTCGATCCCGCTGCCCAAGGCGACAGTGGCGGAGGGAAGGGCACCACGAAGGGTCCCAAATCAACGAGAAGGGGATCTTGAAGGATGAAGGAATCCGCCAGCGTTTTGAATATTCTGAGCCAATGTGTTCGAGATATTACCGCTACAAAATCTTATGTACGTATGCAATGACAAGTACGTTATCATGGTGGTTATTAGCATTGTGCCATTCAGTTGGTATAGAGCGCCTAGGGACCGGATTACTGATGGCAAGTCCTGCCAAGGTGTGAGAGGGTAGTCTTAGAATTTCCTTGTCATCCGCAGTGGTCTCAAAATGGAACGAGAGGGGGCATAAACCTGGAGCCAGACCTCGCCTTGTCCTCCCGAAATATCTCTCCCACATACCTACGGCAACAGTATTATTACTCATGGCGACAAACACGCTGCGATACGCACCTCTGACGCGCGCGACGCTGGACGAGGCCATCCACAGTTTGTTTCCCACTGGGCCGTCTGACCCGGATTACCAGGCAAAATTAGCTCTCGCAAAAGAAATTGGGTGGGATAGCTCGCGGGCCTGATGAACATCTGCACTGATGCGCGTGGCCCATAGCCTTGACATCATAGAACATCCTGAAGGTTACTATAGCCTTCAACCTGCTGGATCCTATGAATCTGCCAAGTAAGTATCTTTTCATCGCTCCGCACCAGACCCTTGACGCTGGACCTTTTCCCAGACCACTCGAAGTAGAACACATTCACAGCGGGTACGTCGGAGAATGCCCCTAGATCCCCTGTTAACCCGCAACTAGGCTAAGACCGCGTGGATACGTTGATCCTGCGGCTGCAGGGTACAGCAGTGGGGGCAGTGGGAGTGGTGGTAACACAAAGGGCCCAAAGGCGACGAGGAAGTCGTGAGCTGAACCAGTCAAGGAACAGACCATCATTTCGAATCCTTTGTGCCTTGTTCGAGAAACTATCGCTACAAAGTCTGATAAAAATACACGCGTCAGAGCCCCTCAACCATAATCTAGACCGTCTCGACAACAGTCCTGTCAGACTCGTCCGAGTCTCGCCGAAAGACAAGTGCTCGCCATCCCCAACCAACACGAGGAAGCTTTGAACCAGCCAGTTGCTCACTGGGCTTTTCTTTTGAGCTTGTTTCCTCTTTCACTTTGGGCATGGGCTTGGGTGCTTCGGCTTCGGGCTCCGGCAATGGTTCCCAAGCCATCCAGATGCAACACAGGATGAGGGCGGCGATGGCGACCCACGTCGCGCCAATTAGTAGACGTGTATAAATATCCGAGCCGCCGAAGCACACGAACAAGAAGGCTGCGAGGAAGCAGACCATGCTGGACGACGAGAATGAGCGTTCCTGATATAAAGCTCTGCATGACAACAGAACGGGACTCACCCCCACATAAGCAGGGCATAAGGAAGGGCAAACATTATGGCCAGGGTCTCCATGCCCATAACTTTGTTACTCCTCCTGTGTAGGAATTTTGACTGTAAAACTGGTCAGAAGAGAGAACCAGGATCGACACCGGGACTCACAGCATCCAGAGCACTGTCTCGGCCCTTCGACCGGTTTTGTCGAACGAGCAAGAGACCCAGGATGATAGTCCCAATACTTGCCGTGATTGATGCATAACTAGCTATCTGGGCAGCCGAACGACCGTTTTCACGGCCCGCATCAACACTCTGAATTGCCAGAAATGCGACGTTGGCATTGAGCAGCACGGTACCCTGAAGATGTTCGACGTCATCGAACTGATGTAGGACAGAGCATTCAAAGGAAGACAACTCACGTAGAGCGTAAATTCCTGCCATTCAGTGTACAGCTTGTTCATAAACTGGGTCCATAGAATGTTCCGCGTGATCCCATCGATCCACATCCTCTCCAGAGCCCGCAGGTGGACTTCCGGTGCGAAGAAGAGCACAGGTGAAAGTGAGAGGATCAGCCAGGATCGTTGATTTCGGCTTGTGCCGTATACGGATTGGTCGTGGCCCATCCGAGCGCAGGGCTGGCCATGGAAGTTATAAAACCGTTCGCGAACTAGGTAAGCTAGTCAGCTACCGAAAATCCAATGAAGATGAGCAGACGTCGCACCGAAAACATACATCAGAGTGGCTGAATACTTATCAGCTCGTACTGACTAGTTGAGTGAAGCGAGCGCTTACCCACTACACAAGTCGAGCCTTGAAATTTGTTGTCGACGTTTTCTGAGTCAAACGTCAGTGTGGATCAACATTGAGGAAAAAACTTCATTTCTGACGTTTTATACTGTTTGCTAAGCTGAGCATCTTCTGAAGATCACCTACACCGTAAGGCACAGTGGAAGTCGTAGATATCAGTTGATCTGACCGGCGTTTTAGAGTTAGTGCTGGTATGGTCATGTAAATGCAGGAGCGCGGCTAACCTCCCATGGAATGTATGATGATGTCACGGAGCTCGTGAACGGTGTCCTGTGACAGCTCTATGGAATTTGGGTACATTCGACAATGATACCTATGCTTCGTTGTGAAGGGCTGCGAAGAACTCTGTTCAGACGCAATCAGTTATAGCTGCATGCAAACATGTATATTCACCCACGGCACATGAACCAAGCCTCACCAGTACTGCGTTTCGATCTCGTGCTCTGTATAAAAACATCGAAGAAGCAACGGAGAGAGAGTTGTCATACACTCACTGACGTGAGTCGGGGAACTTGTTCCCTGGACTTCATCCCATATCGGAAGATCCTTTGCATTAAATTCATCTACAAAGAAGATGTGCCGCTTCGAGTGGTCAACCATGTAGTAAAGCGTGTCGATTCGCCCGTCTACCCGGAGCAACTCCAGTACCAAGTCAACACCGGTCCATCGTCGCATGTTATGAACTCGGAAAAATTCCTCAATTGTGTCAATGTCAGCGATGATCTGGGATAACATGTCGTTTTCATAAAGATTTGCATCCGTGAAAATCCGCTGTATGGCGTAATGAGCAATGAAGCGAATGTGTAAGTAGAGGTTACCCACTTTCCCCTCGTGGAAGAAATAAAGGGCGCCTTCGGGATGGAAAAATGGAGTCCAACCAGGGGGATTCTCAGGCCTGTAAAAATTGTTTAGACAGCGAACAAATAAGGGTAGAGATGCGTATTTTACATATCGAAGGAGGTCGTGACGGGCGGTATTGTGTATTCGGTTTCCTCCTTCGGTCTGAACCAGAACTGTCAGTAACTTGAGCCGCAGTTCGAAAATCACAGATCCTTACACTTTCACATTCCTGTCGTACCGCAGTATCCTTTCGGGGACGAAAGGCCGAATCCTGGGGTTCGAGAGCGTGGCTCCGCTGTTAAGTGGCACGACATCGCCTTCGGGCTCTGCACGTACAGGCGACTCTGATTCTGTACGTTCAAGGATTTGCAGATGGGGGCTTGTCGTGATAGAGTTTGGCAGGGATACGCGGGAACGTGAATAATTATGGTAGCCCGTCAGGACTGGTGGCGGTGGCTGCAGGTCATTCAAGCTCTGTGGCACGGTCGACGCGGCATTTATCGGGGGATGAGCGGGACACGAGACCGGGAGATCATCGTTTTGCGATATGGAGTGGTGGGGCTGTGTTGGAGTAGGTGTAGCGGGCTGGTCGTGGGAGGGGTATCTGTCGCGGGAATAGGAGCGTTTCTTTCGCAGAGCTCCACCAGGAGGCTTCCAGCGTCGTGTGACGATGGCATACAGTCTGCACCATAGCAGTAGCAAGCCTCGAATGGAGAACCGGGCTAAGTTGCTCAGGACCAGCTTTCGGAGACTGGGTAGAAGCGACCGTAACGCCCGAGACAATGAGTGGGGATGAAGGGGGCCCATCATTTTTTCTGTCCTCGGCCTGAAGCCTGTGCTCAGCCTAGGGTTTCTTCAACTAGGCCGGTCGGGTTTGCCTCTGGATGAATGCAAGAAGCTGGGCAGGGCAGAATGCTGTGGACTTTCCAGCCCATGATGATGATGGGGAACCTGATTGACGCGTGCTCCATATGGCGGTGCCTAGTTGCGACCGGATTCAAATTTCACCTGCCTCTGCGGCAATGTACATGTGACGCCTTTGCTTTAAAATACCACCATATCCGGTTTCAAGGTGCATACTAGGGTAATATGATTGGGGACCAATATCTGTCCGCTCGAGCTACTGGCTGATTGTACTGCCTTCTTACGTTCGATATGCCGGTATTTTTTACTTGATGGCCAAAGGCATCTCAGACCCGAGCAAAGTGGCTCAGAGTATTGTATACATGGTTAGCCGAAGACCATTAATAACACGGTCGTACCTACCACCCACAGCGATCACCCCAAACAAAATTCAGAGATACAGCATTGCCTATCAACTAGCCATCTCTTCTATGACTCCGCGTCGCACGCGGCACCCAGGGTTCGGAATTGTCAGCCTCTGCACCGGAGTCCATTTTTGGCAGGATTTCGTGTCTGGGCAGCTTCTCGCTTGCTGTTGGTCTACTTGGGGGTTCTTCTAGTGGTGGTTGTAGAGTCTCCTGCGGAACCGCCATTTCCCTGGCTGGTGGTGGGTGTTTGACACCGGCTGGTGCTGCTGCAGGGGCAGACTCGAGACGGAGCATCTGGGCACGTTCTGCTCGATCGCGGGCTTCAATTAATGCGACGTTGGCGAGGACACGCTGTTGCCGGGCCATGTCTAATTGGAGCTCCTGAGATGACATGTATGGCAGAGGGGGTTGGGGTCAATTTCGATGGGGGAGATACGAGATCGAGCAGGCGACGCACTTCGAGGGTCGGAGGGAGAGGCCGTGTGTGCGAGAGCCAGCTAGACCATTGGACTATTACACCTGTATTAATGCGGCCGAGGGCAAAGGGGAAGGTGACGTACCTGGTAGCCTCTTCGTGCCGCCCACGTAATTCCACATGTCTTCCGGATCCCTGTATTGAACTGTTCGTTTCGTCCGCCGCATATCTGACAGATTTGTTCATACATGACTTTGCATTGCCGCGGAGGTGGTTCAGAGACAAACCATTTGAGTTAGGGTGTTCATAGAATCGGTTTCCTATCTGTGTCAGTTTTTTCCAGGAATAACGCTGCTGGAGAGGTTCGAGGTACCTTCAAGATCCCGTCCAACGAATCGAGACTTGAGGGATAGGATGAGTTTGTATGCTTCTGTGCAAGACAACCGCGAATCTCACAGGCCTGAAGCTTCGTACAAATCGTGCTATGAACGACATTCGAGAAATTTGGAGGATATAGACAGGAAAACCCTAAGGTTGCAATAATAATCCCCGAAGCTTTTCTTATGCTACCTGTCGAGGAATTAGGTAAGCTTTGCTGGAAATTCCGGGTCAGCGGTATTGTTCTCTGCGTTGATAAGGACGTGACAAGTCTTTTAGGCTCAAGCTTCAAAGGAGAGACATTCATGTCGGGACCACGTCTATCTACACAGAGAGATTGAGGAGTATCGTTAGAAATCCCCGCCCATATCCGAGTCATCCAGGTCTCCGGCCTGGATGTCCTTGGCAAGCTCTTTCTCCCGCTCACGCGCGCCCTCAGCAGCAGCGAGTTCTTTTCGATGAGCATTTAGCGGGTATCTCATCGCCTTGAAGGTTTATGACGTCAACGCGGCAGAAGGGAAGGAGCGGAACGTCAAAATACCTTGATGCTCTCATTATGGAGTCGCAAGCAAAACCCAATGCGGCGCGCAAATACTTCGCTGACCTCAGGGCCATACCCGTCCTTCTGGCTGCCGCACTCCATCCACCCCTTCTCGTGCACGACGCGGCCTTCGATGACGCCGTCGCGGATAGCCTTCCCGACGATGTACTCCGCATCCTCCTCTGAGTCGAGGTGGAGCTTGAGGCAGATGTCGCGGAGCGAGATCCGTGAGTATGAGAGCGACAACCGGCGGATGCCCGTCTTGATGACATTCTGGCGCAGCCGCACGATCAGGGTGTAGGTCTTGTCGGCTTCGAATTGCGCGGCATGCTTGGAGAGCGTTGCTTGAAATTGGGAGAGGGAGCCTGTCCGGACAGCTGTGGGGTGGCAGTTAATATCGGTAGAAAGATCTATTGAAATGGCGAATTTACCCTTCACGATGTCGAAGTAAGCAATCAATGCCTTCTCGAGCACTGGATGCCTGAACAGGCTGCGCTCTGGAATCTCGCCCATCAGAAGCTCCACGACTATAAAGATCTTGTGAACAGCTTGGTAGAACCCAGGCGCGGTTTTCGGCTGGGGTGCACGCCGGATAGCCTGCTGCAGGTTGGAGTGCGCCTCGCTGTAGTTCAGTTGCACAGCTTTGATGCGGCCAAGGTAATAGTGGTACCGGGCGAACTGGGGATTTCCGGCTGACTCGGGGAAGGTCGTTTTGGACACAAGCTTGTCTGCCTGGTCATACAAGTTGTATTGGACGTAGTTGCGGAGGAGACGATTGATGAGGGATGCTTGCGTTTCGTCGTCGTGTCGCAGGGAGGCGGTCCGTTGGGCCGCAAGGAAAAGTCTATGAAACGAGGTTGCCGATAAGTTAAAACCGAGCGGACCAGGTACTTACGGTCGTGCATCGGCCAACTGGCCTGCAAGCTCGTACGCTCTCTCGACCGCAAACCAAACCTTAGCAGCAATGGGATCCATACTTCTGCGATTTAGTGCCTGCATCTTCTCCACTGTCTCGACCGCCAAAGCAAGCCCTTTCGAGTATGTCTCCGGAGATGTTAGCAGATAGTGTAGAATCAGGAGGCGGAGGTAAATTTCGCCTTCTGGCGCAGGTACTGAGGGCGTGGGGACCAATGTTTTCGCGGGTGTTGCATTGGAGTCCACATCCATCGATTTCTCGGTAGCCGATCCTTCAGGAAGCCATGATAATAGGATTTTCTTCTCGGGTACGTCTAGAAACGCTCGTGATCCTGAAGCGAGGGTTTGCAGGCGATTTACGCACCTTTGGTATAGACCTGCTCGACAGCAGTTCTTAGGACAGTAGCATCGATGCGCTTCCGCAAAGCAGTCAGGGTACGCAAGACACGGTGTGTAAAGCGGGGCTCAAGCGTTGAGACGGCCCTCTCAATGAGCGCAATGTTGGACTTGATTTCAGCCACAGGAGAGGGTGGAGGCTTCGGAGCATCTTCTGGTTTCTTCTCATCCTTCTTGCTCTCGTCCTTCGTCTTTGTGTCCGCCGTTTTCATTTCGACGTCGCCCATCGTGGTTTGTGGAATTGAGAAACCGAGGTTTTGATCTCTGGGTGACGCGTCCTACGCGTTTGGCTATGGTATGAGCCAATATAATGTGGCTCTATTGATAGTTTTGTAAGTCTCGATAGCTAAGTGGTATAGCATGCGATTGCAGTTACGTGGTGACTTATCGCAGGGTCCGGTGTTCGAACCACCGTCGGGACTGAATTTGATTGTCATCTATTTTAATATCGTCCTTTTTGTACTCGCCTCCCATACGCGTTCAACCGCGACATCCTGACCGTATCAGTAAACTTGAACTCTGGAATTGACTCATTCCTTGGAGGACAGGGACGCAGCTGTGGATGTGTTAATTTGCTAGGCTCAGTAGTACCGAGAGCTGCGACCCCGTAAATAACGACAGTTGGTGCATTTTTCTTGCGGGAAGTTTACTTGAACACTCACTCCGAACGCACCATGAGGCTTGCTCTTGGACAGCACGAAGCCCCACAATTAACCTCCCGCGCACGGATCTCCTCCAACCTCTAAGGAACGAAATCCGATGGACCCCCCACTACCATCTTCACTGCAGAAAGCTGGTCTTTCACGAAGTCTATTGTTGACTACCTTCCGCAAGGAGAGTTTCCTGGTTATAAATCCCAATGTCTTCAATGACGCGGAATCCTTTCGCGACATGCTGCGTTCCAGGGTATTACCAACCGAAGAAGAGGTCAGAAACATCCGTTACCTTGTGTCATTGAGCCGATATGCAGCGGAACGCCTGCAGGAACAATACAAGTTGTACGAGAGGTTCATCGAGGAGCAGTCATACCTCACAGCGCCAGTTCGACGACTCCCACCCGAACTTCTGTCCGATATCTTTCTTCAGTGCCAGCCTATCAACGACGTTGCTATGTCGGGGGGATCTGTGGCGGGACAGCTGGGTATGGTGTGCAAACTTTGGCGGGAGATCACCTTATCAATTCCGGCACTGTGGTCCTCCATCCGAATCTCTCTGGAACGCACCAGGCCAGGTGCCATCCCTACGATCATCCGCGAGTCAGCACGGTCGCTTCAACTACACCTTAGCAGGTCGAGGCAAGCGCCGCTGACGGTAGCTATCTCGATCGCCTCCTATCATCTCCCCAAAAAGGACGTGAACGTTTTGCTGCGTCCGCTCATTGGTCAAGTCCACCGCTGGCGAGTGTTGGACCTAGAAGCGAGCTCACACCTGGAGGAACTCCCAAGCCGCATACCATTGATTGAATCTTTAACCCTCAGATCTCATCACGACCGTGAGGCATTCAATGAGGCTCCGCTACTGCGTTGTTTGTCCATCCATTATGATACAGTTGAGTCGTGGCCCTACATAACATGGTCCCATATTACCTCTCTCAGTCTACTCGGCTACCAAAGCAATCTTCACGAACTACTCAGGTCGTTTCCTCAACTTGAGCAGTTGCATTTGACTCGCTGTGCCAACGGAAACGATCGTCCGAGTGGGTGGAACGACGAGGTGCTTCTGCCGCGTGTTCACACATTTCAGCTCTCCATATCAAAGTTCCTGGACCGCGAATGGGCAGTTCTCCAACGCGTCGGCACTCAGATGGCCCCAGAGCTAAAACCTATCACATATCATGCCACCGCATTCTTCGACTATCTCGTCCTCCCTGCAGCTTTGCGCATCTCTATTAGCGACACTAGTGCGCAGGACCTACGGGAGTTACCACGGTTTCTAGAGAGATCACCAGCCCTTGAAGAGTTGACTCTGAAGGGAACCGCCTTTGCAGGGGGGGAACTCATCTTGTGCTTGAAGAGCGCCCCAAACCTCACAGCACTGAATATCTGTAACTCGAGCGTCGCTCAATACCCCTCGTCGTTCAATGATATGGCGATTAGAGCCCTTCGCGCAGATCCCGCTCGATCGTGGAACCTGCTGCCAAAGATGTTGACCCTCATGATTTCGAACATCCCTCAATGGCTAGACGTCCAGAAGCTAACTAACACGATAGCGTCCCGCGTCAATGTTGACCATGACTTCGCGCCAGGTGAGATGAAGCCCCTCGTTAGGGTTTACTTGTCCACGCCATCGGCCGCGGAAGCCCGGCGATTACGCGTTTCTTTGCAGCGGTTGTCCGACTTGAAGAAAGCGGTGATTGCGGTGGTCCATGTCGACCCAGTATGAGCAACCTTATGTTTTTGTCTGTCCCTGGGACTGTCTCAGGTTTGGTGATTTTTGGGCGCTCAGTCAATGGATAATGGAACAACGAACGATCTGGTGGACGGAATAGTCCATATGTTTAGTCTTCAAAGTCTTCACCTCCCCGGACTAGGCTGACCTTAATCCACCCCTATTTCCTGTCTAATATTGTGATATCTACACCTCTAACGAATAATTACAGTTGTTTTAGACACGCCCCGGTAGACCTGTAGCCTCTCTAACCTAATATGAATCTGAGAGCAGTTCTTTGTTCAGGACAACACATACTTGAAATGAACAACGGGAAGATGTGATCTCGAGTTCATACTCGATGAGATAAGCGCCAGTTCGCCACTTAAGCGGTGTCTTTTCTAACCATCATTCTCCTAAAGGCTGGCTGCAAGCCCACGACCCTCCAAAATTCTCCTCATCCAGGATGACGGAAGATATTGACATGCGTGTACGGCACCGTCGTTTAGAACGCACACCCCGAACACTGATGACCTCGTTCTGCATGCCAGCCCGAGCCCAGCGACACAGACTGGATCCGCGTCACCAGTAATGATGGGTTCTCGTACATGGTCAAGCGCAAGATCGCGAATGTCAGCGGTACGATGAAGAACATGCTAGACACGGATAGTACGTCCCAGTCCTCTAAAATCGCGCTTCCATTCACGCGTCACTGACTGCCACCCCACGCGTTCCTTTGCTTCTACCCGACATTCACAGGCAACTACGCTGAATCCATTAGCCGGACGGTTCCCGTCATGCAGCGGTAGGCCTTTGCACATTCCGTTCCCCGCTGTCAAGGTCTGACATGGTCGGGGAGGGGGATCATCGTGGAGAAGATGTTGGAGTATATGGCATTCAAAGCGCATTACGAGGCTGTTGGGCCCAAGGAGGACATCCCCGTTCATGAGTTCATGGAGCGGCTGCCACCCGAAATTGTGCTGGAATTGTGAGTCCCAGATGGTTTCTTCGTGGTATGGCGTCGGCTGACTCCTTGAAGGCTTCTGGCTGCAGATTTCCAGGACTGTAAGGGAGGCTGCTGCCATTCTTCTTTACATTGGTTGGCGGAGCTGATCGTTGTCTGGCAGTGTAAGTTCTGGGAACTCGGCTCCCTCTCACGTAGGCGTCATTCTGGCGACACGGTCACCCAGTGGGCTGCAACTATTCATTTTAGACATTGTACCCCGGGTAGCACCTCCGGAATACTCGTATCCACTGGGTCCAATTGTATGTACCGCGATGCACAGATAATGAACTTCATGTAGAGCAGGACCAACGCTTGAATGCTTGATATGTGATCACTCTTAGCCTGATTGTTCCGACAATCTAAGTCGTGTAATTGCTGCCTGAGGTATATAATCTCGGAGCCGTTGGAAAAAAGTTGCTCAAGGTTTTGCGCGGTTGCGCTTCGGAGGACTTCCTGACACCGTCAGGATGTCGCCCCCACCGAATAATCCCCTGTTAGTATTCGCGGCTCACGCTGTCATCACGCTTTCACTTATAGTCGGCTCTGCATGCGTTGCCAAGATAATGATCGAGGTCCGAGGATGAAAGGGAACCAATCTTGAGCGATTTGAAATTGATAAAGTCATAATTAGGTGTCAAAAAATCAGTCCCGACGGTGGATCGAACACCGGACAATGCGATATGTTATATAACTGCAATCGCATGCTCTACCACTGAGCTACCGAGACGACGGTGAACCAACCCACGACCTACTTATCTGGAATACACACGTGACACAGATCTCTGGGTGAACACGTCGACTGGTTGGCTACGCTCCCACCATTGCAATGTTGTCCCTTCCCATCGTGGCGCTCCTCGTCGCAGGGGCACGGGCGACCGTACTAACTCTCCAGTCCCCTCGTTTTATTGTTAACTCAGCCACAGGTTCTCAATTACGCTCGGAACCGTAGGCGTTCCTTCTCCTGTTCATGACTACCTAGTACTAATACGCAATACCTGCTAGACTATCCCTAGCACACCCAGCCTCCACGCCCGTGACCCTTGCAAAAGACGATGTCCTAAAGCTGACCTTCCAAGTAGTGGAGAAAGACAGTGGCAACGGTGTCCAGCCGCACCAGACGTTCCTTCGATTTTACGACAAGGAGTCGGGCGAGGAGGGAATCCAACCTGTCCGCGTAACGAGTGGAGGCAAGGCAAAGTTTGAGCTGGTGCGTTCTGCTCGTTACCATTCCCTTTCTAAGACTAACAAACGTGCGGTATAGAATATGGCCAAACCTCCGCTGTCGCTTCCTCCTACCTTCGACGCGCCTCTCCAAGTCACTCTTCTGATCGGCGCGCCTACACACTCCCCCCTTACCGTGCCGCTCTTCGACCTGATCCCCCCAGCCTCTCACCCAGCCCCCGTCCACCCCGACGAAGCTTCCTTCCACCCTCTTCCGGAGATTCATCACACTTTCCGTCCCGAGCAGAAGCTGCCTCCACGTCCCATCTCTGCCGTATTTTGTGCTGTCGTCCTTGCTCCTTGGGCTGTTCTCCTCAGCTTGGTGCGTAGCCATACTGTCTCTGTATTGTTCCATGATCCTCACTTTTTGTTTCAGTGGACACATGTTGCTCCTCGCGTCCCAAACCTCTTCTCGCCCAGCATCCTCTCCTTCATCCTCACCCTTGGCGCCTTTGAGGCCCTCCTGGTTTGGTACTGGGTCGACCTCAAGCTCGGGCAGGTTCTCTCTTACGGTGGAGCACTGGGCCTTGTCACAATCTTTGCAGGTAAACAGGCACTCTCAAAAATAGGCGATCGTAGAGTTGGTCGCAAATGATGATGTATTGGCTACAAAACCCCAGGAATATAGAACCTTGGCCCTCCTACTCTGATGAATGCTTCGAGGAAATTTGATTGTCTCATTCGTTTGTGGGCAGCAAGACTCAATATCCAAACCCATACAGAACCTATAATGAAATGAAGTAATAGCTTTGTCTGCCAGTCACGCTCATTGTTGGGGGTTCGTACGACCGCGCTGGAAACGGCTGGGACTGATTTCTGGGAGGGGAGGGCCAGATTTGGCTGCGAAAGGCTTGCCGGGAAGAATCGTGTTGGTGCCATAGCTGCCTCTGGCGGGGGGAGCCTTGAAGGGGTGGGCTTCGGTATTGAACACGTCTTCGAAGGCATTAGGTCAAAACGACCGCTCAACAGGGGTATCAAGACGGGACGTACAATCATTCAAACTGATGTGCTCGGGGTCATCGAACGTGAGGTACCTATCCAGCCACATCAGGCCAACCCAGACCTCAGCGGTGAAGCGCTGCAGGACTCACAAGTACTTGAGCACCTCCGCGAACCAGAAGCTCTCTGTATCGTCGATCTGATCGCTATTCGCATTATTCACATCGTTCAGCCCCGCAAATCCGGTCGGCGTCCTCAAAAACTCGTTGAAGCTATCCACAGCGCTCGCCGCGCGTGCAAGGTACTTGGGATCGCCCGTCGCGCGGAAGGCGTAAAAGTTCGACTCGAGCACCTCAGGACGCAGGATGTACGGTGATGAGGTGATATAAAAGCCGTGCCTTTGGTTGAACGCGATTTGAGAAGGGGTGGGCGCCCTGCCGCCAGTGAAGTTACCGTCGGCGGAGAGGAATGCGAAGGCTTCAGGCCCAATTCCGGTTCTGGACGTGTTGGAACTGTATGTTAGGAAGGCGTTATGACAGAGCCGCTGGGACGTACGCGGTGCTGGCGTAGGTGTTCCAGCAGGCATCGACGAGTTGCATGCCGTAGTCGACAATCGTCTGGTTGTTGAGCAGTTTTCCACCTGTGCAGTCGGACATCCAGAGCTGTTTTCCTTTTCACCTCGTAGGACGCACCGAAAATCCAGTTGCCTCCATGGAAACAGGCCAGATGCGAGCTAACATGGCGAATTTGCCTTGATGAGTCGAAGTCGGCCAGATAGAGATGATTTCCAACAGTTGACGTCTACAGGCGCTGCATCAGCGAGTTTTTTTTAATTGGGAATCGGGGTTTAGCTCACCCTCAGAAGCGCCTTGATCGAGGAGTCGACCGCCGTGAGCCAGGTATTGGCGAACAGGGGGTCGTCTGTGTTTGATAGGCGTGCATACTTGATCAGATACTCGAAGTAACTGTCAGAGCCGCCGCCCCATGTCTGGTGAATTTCAGACAGTGAGAATTTGCCGGTTTTTATGAGCTACACACGCACGACATAACCGCCGACGAATGCTCCAGTCGCGGGGTTGATTCCTTGTGCAGCCAGGCCTGATACCCGTGACACTCGTCAATGCTGGATGTCGTCTTACGAAGCCTGTCTTACCAGGCAGTGGAGCAGGCTACAAGACGAGATCAGTATGAAGTTTAGTTCACGGGTGACGAGCGTATCACGCACAAGATTTGCAATGTGGCGAAGAGACTTGACGGCGAGGTTGGAATAGGTCTGATTGCTGGTGTGAGCTGTCAAGGTTGACCACTCGAGTGATAACTACAAAGGAGGCCAAAGTAAAACGTGAGTATTCTCCATAGGACCAACGAGGAAAACACGGACTGTGCCGGCTTCTGCAATGTTGGACTAGGTATCCGTGTCAGCTCCGAGGATACTACTCTTACGATAGATAGGATCCTTACGCTGGCGATTGTAGGAGAATTCCTTGCGAAGTCCAGGAACCCGAAAGGAATATCGTTGTTCTATGACGTGTTTGAGGACCACACGTAAAACTAAGTGTAAGACGTCAGTACTCACCCCAACCCATGCAAACGCCATCTTGTCGGCAACTTCCTTAGCCTTTTGTAGAAGGACAGGGAATTCCTCGTTGCTGAGTTCATAGGCACTCAAAAGCCCCCCTAGATAACGAATTGTGGTCTCGAACACACTGATGTGGGTTGTCAATATAAAGCTGCCCGAAGAGGTGCACAAGGATCGACCTGACTGTACCGGGCGTCTGCGATTTGCTGAAGTCGATTTTGCTCGAGAAATCGACGCCTTCCAAAAACAGGTCCTGCGGTGGAGCGAGTCAATTCAAATTTTGGTATATGAGGCGTAAACACGTACGTCTAAGCCCATAATGTGCTGTTGCATGTATACGGTAAGACGGTGAGCTTTTGATATCGATAACACGTACCATCGTGCTTAATGCGTCCAGAATTGTCGCGCCTGTATCATCAAATAAGCCATCTCACGGGCGAGGAACCTCCTGCAGAACACACCCCATCCGTTGCGTCCATCCGAGAAGCCTGATTGGAAATAAGTATGCAGATGCTGTTCCTATATTCAGGAAGCACTGACCTTGGCTCAAGGGAGACAGATCGTCGTGTCCAAATGCGAACCTCCTGTTCGTGGATTCATCACACCAGACTATTGTGAGCGACTGCGTATAGGACTCACTTGTATGCCGTGTAGCTATCCACAAAGATCTTCTCGACAGCGGCTCGATGTATAACAGCCTCGGGAGGCAGTTGCAGATTCGCCTTCTGAACGTTCGCCGCGAGAGAAGCGGGTACTGTGAGCACAAGCGCGAGCGCGACACGGTAGGGGAGCACCATGGCAGCAAGGAGATGTGATGCCTGAGGTGCCCAGTTAGTGCGGCGCGATGTCTCTTATAACATTTAGGAGTACGAACCCGGATCACCTGAATGTATTTGGCGTGTGCTTTCCATCAGTGTGCGTCCATGCTTCCTTCGATATTGGAAGAGATTTCGAAGGCTAGGTTATTTTCATGTTTCCTATAACGGCCTCGCAGCGACGTGTCCTCCGAGGTTCCGCGAGGAGGAGGGAATAGGTTGCTATTCCAGGACTGGAATTGCTGCTGGCATGATGCTCCGTGGCGTTGTATCCGCGAGATGGGACTTCGGGATGGGACGAATACAAGTACGCCACGTGCTAAATCAAGCTTCTACAGATGATTTTTCTAGATGAAGGACACCTTTGTACGCACATGATGCGCCGTCCCCACCATCCACCCCCGTCACATGTATGTCGTGTTCGTGATTGATGCAACATGCAATCTCTTCCGATTGCAGGTTCGGGGGCAGGACCCGTGGGTGCACTGTGGGCGATAGAACTAGGATAGACAAGAAGCTGAAGGCCCATCTGTGCTTGAGTGAAGCTACCCAAGAGAAAGCAGTAGCATGGACTCTGACAAACCGTGTTCTCCCATTTCCATCCCTGTATTTGCAGCTGGCAACATTGTCTTCCATCTCGATTCCAAGTGGTCCCGTCGGGATTAACGTTCTGCGTCCGAAGAGTCGATCACGAAGCGCGGCGGAATTGACGATTGGCTCTGCCCACGATGCCTGGATTGCGGTACAAACCATTCCATATTAGATTCCCTCGGCATACGGTGTCAATACTTACAATGTGCAGAGGTAGATCACGTAGGCCAGGGCTGGGTCATGCGTACCACCAATGTAGGGGGTATGGGACGGTAATGACATGGGCTCCGGAATGCCATGTGCAGTGTCGATATCAAACTTATACGGAACAAGGAGGGAAAGTGTAACGGCAAAAGGTTTATCTGCTGAATAGCTCAATGGGTCCGGAAGCATTGCTTATTGAGATCGTGGAGCCGAAAATATGGTGAAGCCATTTGAGGGGTTAGTAGTGCAATGAGCAGTTTGAGACCATGATAGCCACCAAGAAGACCTGCAAAAAGTGAACTGTCCCAGAGAGACTTGAACTCTCGATCTTCCGATTGGAGAGTGTTAACAGTCGGACGCCGTAACCAACTAAGCCATGGGACAGACATTCTGCGTTTCAGCAAAGCCGCCTAAGACATGCGGTAATGATTGCCATCGTTTGCTTTCTTGAGGGTCATCCATATACGACATTCAAGAATTAATTATTTTATCGTGATGCATAGTAGCGTGTAGTAGAAAGAACGACAGGGAGTAGGAGTGTGAGGTACTTAGTTTGAAATATCCAGTGTACAATGTCCTGTAGAGACCGTATGGGTGGAGCTTGCGCATCGCTGGTGAGTAAACGAGAGTGTTTAGTAGAGATCAGAGGTGAAGACCAAATATGTTGAGGTTGTGTTGGAGGATGTCGCTCAGAGAAATTGGGAGGCCACGACTCGGACTGACCTCAGGCGTTTTGCCGCCTTGGACATGGAACGACCCGCCGCTTGAGGTACGGGTGGGTGATCCCGTGCCATATTTTTCTTCGGGGGAGGCAGCTTGAATGGATGAGCCTCGGTGTTGAAAACGTCTGCAAGAAGGAGCGTCTGGTGGGGGAAACTAGACTAGTAACAAAAATGACATACACTCGTCGAGACTGATACGCGCTGGGTCGTCGAAAGTCAAGTATCTGCAGACAGGGGCGATATATAAGAAGGGTTATAGGCGTGAATGGGCAACGGTACTGACAGATACTTGAGTACTTCAGCGAACCAGAAGCTCTCCATGTTATCAATCCTTTCAGAGTTGACATTGTTGACATCTTGGAGCCCAGCGAAGGCGCCATTACCGCTGAGATACTTATTGAACTTGGCGACCGCGGTCGCAGCCCGATCGACGTATTTGGTATCACCCGTCACACGCCACGCGTAGAAATTCGACTCGAGGACCTCAGGGCGGAGGATATAGTCTGCGGCCTTGATGTAAAAACCGTTTTCCGAGGCCAGTATCTGCTCCTCCAAGGAGGGTTCGCCAGCAGTACCGGTATAGCCGCCGTCGTCAGAAATATAGGCGAAGACTTCTGGTCCGATGCCAGTTCTAATGAAATATTAATGATGCGACGTCAAAAATGAGGCGGAGGGCTTACGCAGTGCTTTCGTACGTATTCCAGCATGCGTCGGTGAGCGCAAGGCCAATGTCGACGATAGTTTGGTTGTTCAATAATCGGCCACCTAAGGTAATGATGAGTTGGTTTATGGCATATCGAAGCCAGATAGACACTCATACCGAACAACCAATTACCGCCATGGAAACACGCTAGGTGGGATCCAACATGTCTGACGCGCTTCGCCGAATCGTAATCCCCCAAATAGGTCCAGATTTTACCCTTAGCTTTCGACGTCTTTCAGGTCCCATCAATATATGCATATTTCAGAGGCCACTGCTCGGCGCACCCACCCTGAGAAGGTTTGTAATCGAAGAGTCTACTGCCAGGTTCCACTGGTCCGCAAAGAAAGGATCGGCAGTGTTGTTCAGACGAGCATATTTGATAAGATACTCAAAATAGCTATCAGAGCCCCCTCCCCATGTCTAAATATCGTCGTCAGGGCTAGAACCAGAACTACAAGACTGGGTCCTTACCACATATCCACCGACTGGTTTTCCAGTGGTGGGGTCGATGCCCTGCGCGGGAAGGCCTAATGCAACTTGAGTAGACCGACGGCTTTTGCGACAGCTAACGCACCTGGGAGTGGCACAGCCTGCAGTATTTGTGAGTATGACTATGGCATATCGGTGGGCAGATAAAACACACCTCGTTTGCGATGTGGCGGACAGATTTCTCACAAAGCTGTCGGTAGGTATCATTACCGGTGTATTTCGACAGGGTTGCCCATTCCATCGTTAGCTGCAAAAGCAGGAACGCGTAAATGACCTAAAACGCCTTTTCAGCAAAAAACAAAACAAGCACCGTTCCAGCTTCAGCGATATTGGACTGAGAAAATTGTTAGCAATAATAATGTGGTATTGAGGAAACCCATTACGGGATCTAGGGTGCCAGGCTTGTTGGTAGTGAAATCCATATGTCCGTAGGGCACATCGTTGTTCTAAGCAACTTGGTGTGATTAACTGCCACGACCGCGTATGTGATATGTACTCACGCCAATCCAGGCAAAAGCCATCTTATCCGCCACCTGTTGTGCCTTGGCAAGAAGCGCAGGGTGTGCTTGGTTG
This sequence comes from Lyophyllum decastes, assembly GCA_025854295.1. Taxonomy (NCBI): domain Eukaryota; kingdom Fungi; phylum Basidiomycota; class Agaricomycetes; order Agaricales; family Lyophyllaceae; genus Lyophyllum; species Lyophyllum decastes. Next base: position 1,413,582 of record CP107709.1, read on the forward strand.
CTCAGTTCATATGCACTCAACAATCCACCCAGATAGCGGATTGTCGTTTCGAAGACACTAAACGTGTGTGGCGATCATGAAAGAATTGCAGAGAGAGAACGTTGCAGATACCAACCTAACTGTATCGCCAGTTTTGGAGGTACTGAAGTCGACCTCATTGGTGACGAAGTCGACAGCTTCGGCGAAGTAGCTCTAAACGCACGAAAGTATCAGAACACTCTATGGATAGGCTAAAAGATAACACACATCTAGACGCATTATATGCTGCAGTCCACAGTGAGAATTCATAAATTACGTATCAGAGAACAAACACACACCATCGTGTCCATGGCGTCGACAATGGAAGCCCCTGAACCCAAATGAAATTAGTATTCCACTCAAAATCCACGCGAACCAGCACCCCTTACCCCATCCATTGCGACTGTCGGAGGACCCTAAAAAGCGCGTAATTGAGATCGGGAGGAAAACAGATTTCAAAAGAGGCGTACTGTTGCTGAGAGGGAGTAAGTCATCATGGCCAAACGCGTGCCGCCTATCAGTGAGGTGATTAGACGGCAGATCCGACGCGTCCTACAAAAACCAACCTATACGCCTCATAACTAGTGTTGAAAATCCTCACAACGGCGTCGCGATTCTGCTGGCTTCCTGGAGGGAGGACGAGACCGGGCTTTTGAACGAGCCCACCGTAAACGAGTGACGAGGAGAGGAGGACCCCGAGGGCGAGGGACCTCGTGGAGACCATAGCAGCGAGAGAGAGGAGGGGAAGGAACTGGGAAATGAAAACGACATGGCGGGGGGGACTTGTTTATATATCACGCCTCAAAATTTTCGAAATGTCATGGGTCAACCGAACAAGGAGGAGAATGAGTTATTTTCGGCTAGCACAGTAAACGCGTTCAAATGACGTCTCGCTTACATTACATAAGTTAGAGGTACGGTATAATAGACGTGTCGTAAGCATGGAAGAAAGTATGTGATATAGAAGACAAGCACTCGAGATTCAAACAATATTCAACACTTCCCACATAGATGCGCGTACGTCCTTACTTGGAGTTCAGAAACTTGAAATCCGCGATTGGATCAAATACAAAAACATCTTCATCACGCGGCTCATCGACACCATGCCTGCCCATCCTCAGCCTCATTTACCCAGCACACACAGCAGGAACCACTCACTTTGTCTTCAGATGCGACCAAAGTCCGTTGAAGGAAAAACGCGACTTCTCTACCTTGGCTTTCCAGCGCCGTCGCTTGTTTCCTTCCTCCTCTCCATCTATGACTTCAGGCGGCTGCTGATCAGCCTCACCCTGGGGGGTCTTGTTCTTGTCCTCGCGCAGCTTCCGTTCGTTGAAACAATGCCGGCATCCATAGTTCACCCACTCGCGCATCGCCTTCACGCGACGTTCGAGTCCATTAAGGCTACGGACGAGGGAGGGTACAGGAGGATATGTCAGATAGGCTGCGGCCTCTCCATCTGATATTAACTTTATCTCCATATTTTCATGACGATGGGAGTGGCCGACCTAGAGAATAATTAAAATCGATTAACATGAGGAGATTATGTGATTCATGATAGACTACTCACGATAGACTTGGGGTTGATGAGCAGTCCATGTTCACATGATGTGCACAGGATCGTGTTCCCGAGAGCGTCAACCTTCGTAGCAGCATCGGCGAACGAATCATCCGCCTTGCACAACTGAATAAGCTTGGAAAGCACCGCGATAGCCTAGCGTATGATGTGAGCATAGCACCAGCCTGCCATATAACAAAGCTCACCTTGTCATCCTTAACGAACCCCTCTGCCTTCCACACTTCATCCTCCCTCTTATCCTTTTTAGTCCCTCGACACTGATGTGCACAAGCACCCGCGAAATCTAAGCAGTTATCCTCCCGGTACCGGATAGCCACTTTCGAACAAACCTTGCATAGAAAACGAGCCGTGATCCTGTCGACAGGATGCAAGACCTTCTTGCTTGCAGTGGTCCACTCGGGATAGCCGAGGACAGCTCCGAGATTCCTCTTCGCCCGCTCCGTCCATTGCTTCAGCTCTAGGTCGAGGCGCGTAACGACCCATTTCTCTTTTTTCAACGTCGCAGAGACGTTAGAGGGATGCTCGACCGTGGCAGGCCCGGAGCCCTGGAGCATCGCGATGATGGGGAGCCGGCGGAACACGGGTAAGGAGGGGAGAATGATGGAAGGCTGTTGCGACCGTAGCCGCTGGTAGTGTTGAGCGACGCCTTCGCGATTGTTCATGTATGTAGCCTCGCGAGCCCTACGCCCCCGTCGCTCTGCCAACTTACTGAGATCAGCATCGACCTCTGAGGCAATGCTATCGTAGTCTGCAGACACGGACAGAATATCAGGCCAGGAGTAAAACCGTGCATCATCCGTGATAACTCACCCTGTTGAGTGACATTTTCAATCCTGCTGTTTTTATGTCGGTGAAGCTCGCCATATGCAGATGAATTCATCATGTCCCAGTACTCCCAACCGTACTTTTCGGCCAATCGTTCTGCGCTGTGGAGAGTTAGCAAAAGGAACGGTCGGGGTTTGCCGCTGCTACTGACAATTTTCTATTCGCGCTCTCGTTGCTGTGGTATGCGGCCTGTCGGAGTTCCTTCCATTCGAACAAAGACTTGCAGAACTGCATAGCGTGATCGTTAAGACACCATCAAAATCTAGCGCAGGACTTACTTTCATATATGCCGCAACATAGGCAGCCTTATTCTTATTCCTCTGAAAGATCAACATAGTAAGACTAGAAAACTCATACTCTGTGAACAGCTCACCGTCAAGTAGTCCCCGGGGTTGGCAGCACAATCATGAAGCTCGCGAAGCCAGTCTTTGGCCCGATATAGTTCTAACGTGTGATGCCCTCGAATCGCATGTAAATGAAGAGTTTGGAAGCGTGGAGAGGGGGGAGAGTCGCACCAACTCTCTGGGGCACTTCATTGGAAGCTGATCAGCTAACTAGAACGCTGGAGCAGAATATTGGGAACGCACGAAAGCATCTGTCGGACTCTGCGTAAGGCAAACACCGTTGAATCACCTGATCGTGAACCAAAGGGCGATCTGGCCGTTTGAGATCTCTGTAATGGTTCATCTTTAGCGTTAAATCACAACAGTTTTGTCACCGCATTACTCACCCACCGCTAATAAACTTTGTCATGCAATCATGCTGGGGAAACATCGTTGATTTGTATTGCTAAAGAGAACAAAGTAGAGCTGTACACGTACATTACGGCATAGCCGAAGTCTGATACCGAATGAAGTGTACGTCGTATTCGTCGTCTTCCCGCATACCTAGCGGAGGAAGTTAGACACAGACAATACCTCGAGCATCCCTACAACTCACCTCGCACGTTCCACCATCGAACAGAAACGCGGCATACGACGCCTCTGTAAAGATCGATATAGGTTCCGGCGGAGGTACAGGGTACGCGTTGCGAACTGCTCTCCATATAAAGGGTGCAGACGGGTTTAGCAGCGTCGCGCAGAAGAACTTGCTGCAACGCGCGACGGCTAGCACGTCCTTCGGCGACTGCGTGTAGATGAGGATTTCCGCTAGGAGTTCCAAGGGAAGTTTATCAAAGAGGCACCGTTTGGGTTCGGTGGCTACTGTCAGCGAATCTTCTTCTCGTGACGTTCGATGTCGTTTCTCGGCTGGTGGATCGTCGGTTTGAGTGTCTGCAAGGGTCTTGGAATTTGTTTCGTGTTCGTTGAGGGGCGGTACTACGGAGTCTGCAGAGACTGTCGCCATGCTTATTTTGAGCAGGAGAAGCCTCGCGTCTACCCTTCCGAGAGGTGATCCGTCAGACTAGGAGATGTATTGCACTCTCCATATTGTTTTGCATTGTATTATTTAGACAGCCTAGCCGGACCGAACGTTCCGGACTCAAGGGCTAAGTCGTACACCAACGTCTCGCAAACATGGGCGGCGCTTAACCGCTCCCTCTACTATCCTGCACGAGGGGATCAAGAATTCTAGCGCCAACTGGGTGGCGCCACGCCTCTCAGTGAGGTCGATCATCCCGTCCTCGAGATTCCCAACAGGAAAACTCTCGTCAGCAGCCACCAGGGTCCTATAGCGACGTCAACCGCCTGGGTGTACCCACTCACGTACCATCGCTTCCTGCGACTCGAAGTCCAACCAGAAGCCTAAGACGAGGCCATCACACTCCCTGTCCCATTTCCGCCTTCGTACGTCTGCCAACCGTACACCACATGCGGACTTACGAGGTGCTGCACCAGCCGATCAGACTGGGTAGGCTCCCTACATCGCTTTGGCGAAATGCTTTTGCATTGCAGAGATCCGGAATGCTGTCCAGCACCCAGACGACGCTGTGATCGTCATGGAGTCGATTTCTTATGCCGTTTCTCCATTGGCACGCTCCTCGCCGTGCAAGTCCAACCCGTTTCCGCGTCGAGTCATATCGTTACTGGTATTTATCATCATTGTTTGTATATTTTCATTTATTCTGGAATTCAACTCGGGATTCTGAACGTAAGACGTAAGAGTGGCATAGACATAAATCAATTCATCATACATTACATCGACAATTCGATAACAATGGCATAGACGAGCAGTCAAGCATAGGGATATATCAATTAAGGAGATCGTGCATGAGGGGTAGGCTGAAAGCGGGTGGCGCATATGCATAGGTGAAGTCACAATAAGGAGTGTGCAGCGGAAGAATAATACACTTGACACCCATATCAATTGAACCTGGCGGCCTCGGCTCAATCAGTAGCTGGCAACTATCCTTTGGTGGCCACTCCGGTACCTATGGAAAGGTAACATCAGGCTTGGGGGGGTCGCTGAGGAAGAGCATGTTAGTCAACCGTAACACCAGATGAAGATATGGCGAAGCGTATAATAAGGTGGTTCAATCTGGACTGCAGCAGGTCGTCCAAGCCACCGCCATACAAGTCACGGAGAGCTTCCGCCTTCGGAGAGGACGATTCGCGTTGGTTACGAACGACATCCGAAAGAGCGGCTTGAAGGGCTTGCTGAGCGTAGCTGGTGTAGGTGCCAGGTGATCTGGCGGGGCTGTTGACGTCGAAAAGGTCATAGATACCGGGGGTTCTCGGTATGACGCCGTCGAAAAGGCCGCGCTGAGCTCCAACGGTCACAGCGGTTTTACTTGCATTCTGCGTTACGACTTTATCGAGAAGGCCGTTAATGGCTTTCTCGAGGGGACCCCAATTGAATTTGGAGAAGCCAACGTCGTCAAGTGGGTTCCTGAACCTTAAGAGGTCGTCGAGAATGCCTTGCTGGATCTCTAGAGACTGAGCGGCGGTCCTAGGCTCCACCCCGCTAAGAGCTGTGATAAGTAACCCCGGAAGGATCTTGATGATGTCCGAAATGCCTTGCTGAGCGTCTACAGGTGCAGTGGTTCTGACTCCATGCCGGGCCGGGACGGTGTCGAGAACAACGCCGAGCACCTTCCCGAGTCGAGGGTCCTTGAGGATGTCGAGAATGCCCCGCTGCATATCGAAAGACGGGACCGCCCCCACCTTGGGATTCACCCCACTCAAGACCGCGCCGAGTAATCCTAGAAGGACCTTGAAGACGTCAAGAATGCCTTGCTGAATGTCTGGAGACTCGACACCCGTCCTCTTCGAATTTACCCCGCTAAGGAGAGCGCCGAGTAATCCCGGAAGGATCTTGATCACGTCGGAAATGCCTTGCTGGATGTCGACGGGTGCAGTTGTTGTAAGTCCATGCTGGGCCAGGGCAAGGACAGCGGTGAGCAATTTCTCGAGTCGAGGGTCCTTGAGAATGTCGGTAATGCCATGCTGGACATCCGAAGATGAGGCTGCTGCCTTGGGGTTCACACCGCTGAGGACCGCCCCAAGGAGACCTGGAAGAAGCTTTATGAGATCGGAAATGCCTTGTTGGATGTCTGGAGATTGCGCCTCTGCTATCCCAGGATTCACTCCACCAAGTACCGCACCAAGCAACCCCGGAAGAATCTTGATGATGTCGGAGATGCCTTGCTCTGCATCAACAGGTGCAGTTGTCTTGACTCCACGCCGAGCAAGGGCAAGGACAGTGGTGAGCAATTTCTCGAGCCGAGGGTCCTTGAGAATGTCGGTAATGCCATGCTGGACATCCGAGGATGAGGCTGCTGCCTTGGGGTTCACCCCGCTCAGGACCGCCCCGAGGAGGCCTGGAAGAAGCTTTATGAGGTCGGAAATGCCTTGCTGGATGGCTGGGGATTGCGTCTCTGCCATCCCTGGATTTACTCCACTAAGCACCGCACCAAGCAACCCCGGAAGGATCTTTATAACGTCAAAAATGCCTCGCTGGACATCCGAAGCCTGACCCGACGCCAGCCTGGGATTCACTCCACTAAGAACCGCGCCGAGCAACTCCGGGAGGACCTTAAAAACGTCGAGAATGCCCTGCTGTATATCGGACGAGGGGACCGCCCCGATCTTGGGATTTACCCCACTGAGGATCACGTCGAGCAGCCCTGGAAGGACCTTGAAGACGTCAAGAATACCCTGCTGGATATCTGGAGACTGGGCTGCCACTGCTTTTGCATTAATGCCGCCAAGGATCGCACCAAGCAGCCCCCCGAGGGCCTGGATAAGGAAGGAGTTGCTTAGAAGGTCCGGGGATACGGCAGGGTTGATACCGCGCTGGGGTAGAGCAGCGCCAATGATGGCCATCACTACCCGTTGGAATGCGGGACTCTTGAGTATATCAGCCAGGCCAGAAAAGACGCCTCGCTGCACGTTGGGGTATTGTGGAGTGTTCCAGGAGGTCAACCCACGTTGGGAGAGAGCCATATCCACAACACTGCCCAATGCCTGACGGACGGTTGGATGGGCTAAGATGGATTCTATGTCCGAGAACAAGAGTAGCTGGGTGTCGGCGGAAGCGTCAAATCTGATGCCACGCTGATTAAAGGCATCATCTATAGCTCCCGAAACCATCCGCTGGAATATAGGAGTTGTGAGGACACTAGCTGGGCCCGACCAGAGGCCATGCTGCGCAGCATAAGAGCTGCTCAACCCAGGTTGATCGGGAATCTTGAGCCAGGAAGGGGGGTTCCAGATATCCTGCTGCACACCATATGGTCCCAGGCCAAGCTGGGTCAGAACAGCGCGAACGACACCCGAGACCGCTTCCTGGAACATAGGATGACTAAGAACACCAGCAATGCCAGACCAAACGGCGTGCTCGACTCCAATGACGGGCAGAACCTGTGGAGTAGGCGCGGCGGGGTCGGCGGAGTGTTGGGATTCAGACGGATATCCATCGTAAGGATTTATTCCGTGTTGAGTAAGGAGTTTCGACGCCAGCTCTGATAACAAGGCGACGAGACGCGTACCCTCGTCGGCGGGGGTCGTGGAAGCCTTCAGGTTCTCTATATTTGATGTCAGCATCTGGACAGCGTATGCGGCTTGAAACATACGGAGTTCTTTGAGGCGAGCTTCCTTGTTCCATTTCGCGAAGAGGCTCCTTGCGGCAGCAAGATTTGTCCCAGCCGCTACGATGTCTTTCTGCACGTTCTCTGGAACTCCTGCGATACCCAAGGCGTGCCCGAGTGTCCATTCAGGAGCCGCAGGGTGGGTAACATTGCGAGGGTAGTTGATGACCATGTACGCCTTATCCATGTCGGATAGCTCGTTGTTGACCTCGACGTCTTCGCCCTGCTCGTTGAGTGAGCCTGGCATGAAATACCTGATAATCTGTGAGTCTACGTAGCAACAAAATAATGAACGACATACATCATAACAGAAGTCGTGTCTAGCTTGCTATAGTTGGAAACATCGATGAGATTGTACACATCGAGAATCTGTGACTGGATGAGGCTTTCCGACCAGCCTTGTGTCTTGCTGGAGTATGCTAGGACCGCGCTACGTTTGAGGGTCAGATATCCGTCCCTTGCAGGGCTCTGATGTTCGTGCATCAAGCCGAGAACATGACCCCATTCGTGGAGGATCGTGCCACGGTCAGACAGAGAGACAGTGCGAGAGTCGTTGATCCAACCAAGGTTCATGGTGATCCTCCCATCCTTGATCTGAAGAGCGCCTTTACCGACCGTGCTCCAAGATCCTGCGCCGGGGTCGAAATCGATGCGAATCATGGCACTTTCGTCGAAATTTGGTCGGCGTTGGAGGGTGAGATTAGCATAGTAGGTCCATTCTGGGGCAATGAAGGCAACAGCCTCCTGTTGATACTTGGTGCCACCGAAGAACGAGTACGCGATGATCTGCAAAGTTGTCCATGAACGAAGGATCGACGGTTCTAGGCAAGCAACGTACTGAGCCGTTTTCCCAAAGTGAGGGAGCTTTGGCAAAGACGGCATTGATAGCATGCGCGATATCCGCGTCGGTCGTTGCGTCGGAAACAGAAACAGTGGTGGGCTTCGATAAAGGCACCGGAGTTTCCGGCGCGATTCCACAAGCGCCTTTGACTTTATCTTGGATAAGGCAAGGAACTTCGTGGGCAGTCGTAGTTGCTTCCATGTTGCGTTAAAAAGAGGAGTAATATCAAATGTGAAGTCGGATTGACTGAGGGGCTTAACTCAGTTCTTCGATCTACTTATAGTTCGCTAGAACACCCTGAAGCGATGCACCTTTTGGAACAATAGTGCGAGCTTAACAAGAAAGGGAGCAGGAGCTTCCTCAATACCGGCTTGCCGTATATGTTGACCATCGTTCTAGACCAGGACGGGCCAAAGACGCGCGCGAACAATTCAGAAGGACAGTTAGGTCGATCGTTCCATATCCCATCCTCCCTGTCAATGCCGCCAGAGATGATAAGTCATAACTGAGGTCCCGCAAGCAGAAAGCGGCGATGGCGGAATTCCGGGCAGCCGTATTAGTGAACTGGTATGGTGATTGTCGAAAACGAGGGAGTCCGGACACGAGGACATCCGTACAAGTTCATTAGCGGGGCCTGACAAGACGAAAACGAAGAGAGATCCTCTTTCACACCGCAACGTAATGGACACTCAAAGAACAAAAACATTTTCAGCATAATGGTGGCGGTATGGGCGTCCTCTGGCCGTTATCGTCCCCTGTCATGTTGTCGCAGAGCGGTGTTAGTTCTGGGTGGTTCGAAAATATGAACGGCGATGTCAAAGAGCCGAGCAGAGTATGGGCATTTCCTGTGGCGGAAAACAGGTCAAGCCGTGTAGAGATACGGATGAAGGTACGAACATACGACTCTTTCTCAGCGGTTTTGAGCTCATTGAGACCTGGGGGGTGAAGATCGTCGTTGGAATACCAGATATGAATTTGTGTCCAGTGTCGAGTCCTCTCCCGCACATGCGCGATGTGTCCGGCAAGCCAGAGCTGCATGTGCACATCTTCTCAGACCCGGGTAAGGCACATAAGCGTGACGTCGGTACTCGAGAGTTGGTGAGTGTTCACTCAGAGTTGAGGTGAACGGGACCATAGCGGTTACATTTCAAAGGGGGTGGGGTGGACCTAATCGGACGTAATAAGGACTGTGGCCCCCGACTCTGACAGGTTCCCCTAGCGCCAGGACCCGATGCTGGCTGTGCTAATGAAGGTTGCCCAATCTCCAACCGCGTGAGTCGCGAAAGACACATAGCCACCCTTCCAATTTCTTGAGGAAGAACTCAAGATCGTGTGTGACTGGCTTGGTTACAACACGCTGTATTGAAATAGAAATGACATCAGAGCTCGTCCGCTACACGACGAGCCTCAGCCTCAGCCGATTCATCGGGAGCGGGGGAAGTGAATGTGGAGTCTGAAGTCGCCGACAGCACATGTGAGTATAAGCTATCCACCGACGGCTCTGCGCTGATTGCATCAACATTTTCTGGGGGATTGAGAGGAACGGTCGAGAAAGCAGCCAGAGTCGCAGCAGCGCTGCTCGCGGCGATGATAGTGGACGAGAGCGACGCAGCTGCTGAAGACAGTATGGCGCTGCCCTTTTCCATGCTCAGCAGGGCAGCGTCCCCGCCGAAGTCCGGTAGAAAGCGAGTCCACCAAAGTGCCAGGCGGAGACCTCTGTCCAGGACGCGCTGCTTGAGGATGAAGAGAACCACCAAGATGAAAAACACAAAAGCGGACACGATTAGGACGCGGTCAATCCAGTCAGACTTTTCCAGGGCTGTGATAAGCTGCTTTGATGTCCCCATAAGGTTCGTGAGGGTGTCGTGAGTTGAAGACGTGGCACGAAGGGACGCGGTGGACGCATCTGGAAGATTTGTTCAACGGCTGACCTGGTAAAGCTGAACAAATATGTACGCACCGAGCATCTGAGTTGAGAGAACTGAGCGCTCAAGCTCCCCCTGCATCAAACCTATCGTCCGCCGTAGAGCTTCGGTGACGTTGTCGTTCGCATTCATAAGGGCATCGTCTCTGCATCGGAACGTCAACAAGGGCTGCCTGCGAACTAAAGCCTAACCACTTACGTGGCTTTCTCGTTTACGTTTCGTTTCTCTGTCACCGCCGAGGAAGCCAACAGCTCATCTCTTTGGGACTTGCTCTGTGAGTCGATGGCTCTCTTAGATGTGAGCAAGGCAGCCCTTGAGTCTCGCCGCAATCTGCGGGAGCAGGGTCAATAAAAGAAAATGCAGAGGGGATTCGCACACACTGAGCAAGACCCTCCCATAACTCTTCCACTATCGCGCTCAATTCCATCCGACTCTTCTCCCCCCTTTGATCCCCAATGGATAGGTCCAAAGCCTTCAGTGAGAGGAGCGACTTGTCAGGCCCAATGCGGTTTATCACGTAGGACGCTTACTTCAACCTGACGCGCAAAGGATTCAATGTCCTCGCGTAATTCGGCCGCTAGGTTCTGTTGCAGAGAGAACGGTCCTTTGCATGATCGCAGACGAGGAATCTGAAATTCAATAAGGTCCGTCTGACGCCTTTTCGCCGCCGAAATCAGGCGAGACGTGTCTTCTGAAAAAGTAAATGGCACGGGTGGCATCTCGAGGGGGTTTATAGTGTACTAAGACGACCAGTGACCAGTACAGGTCTTAGAATCTGTGAAAGTGTACAGTGTGTAGGCCCAGCAGGATGTCGAGGGCGGTTAGAGGCAGGGAGGATGTGGTGGTCAAGGGAGGCGTGTGACAGCGACCAGCGTGAAGCCTGAGGTCACGTCGCCACTGCATGCCTGTTTCCTTGCCACTTTCATAACACCTTCATCTCTCTGCTTCATACCTCTTGCACATGCTGTCTCCGTAGTCGTCGCTGCAAATATTGATTTGACCACAACCGATAACGTCAATGACGGCTTGAGGAGACAGAGTTTCTGCGCCAGCTCCACGCCTTGCCGTTGTCTTCCCTCATTCCTTTCGCGATGCCCTTGTACCGAAAACATGCGTACTTCTCTCGTTAAACTGGAGTCACCTCCTGCTCTTAACGCTTTGTCCTTCGATTGGCTGCAGTCCACTATGTATTTAGGTATGAAAAACGCTAACTGGAAAGTACTGCGACTTTTCCTATTAACCTTCATACATCAATTTAGAACTAACAATCAAGTATCTCGGTAATAGCAATATTAACGCAAGACACGCACTTCTCCGCCGTAGCCCTGTGTATTTACCCGCCTACATCGATGCGTAGACGTGCTCTTGGCCTTCTACATCCGTACCCCACCCCGGCCGGTTCCTGATCATTGAATACTTGAACGACAGCATCAGCCATGGAAAGAAAGCGCCTGATGTGGTACATCCGCATCTTCCGGGGGCTGATTTGAGGTGGATATTGAGAGTGGCGAGCTTTGTCTGACCCTTGTTGTTGGGTACCCTGATACCCTGCGATATATCCATTCCAAATCATATGCGGGTTGAGCTGAAGTACAGTGCCTTTGATGTCTCGTAATCCTTGCGTGATGATTCCAAGCACACAGGCAAGGTGGCTAGGAACCGCAAGTCGACATCGGCTGAGTGGAGGACTGAAGGAGAAAGCACATCATGCACGTCAATATCAATATCAAAAGTCAAAAGTGCCCGACCTATGGCCAGCCCGTGTATGAAAGGCTATAACCCGTCACCTTCCCCGCCTTAGACCACATTGAACAGGGACCGTCATCCATTACCTCCACCCCCAGTTTATTAAAAGCCAGCTATTGGCCCCTTTTTCGCGTTATGTATACCCTGCGGAAATGTTGCGGTCCAAAATACTTCCACGACGTACTAGTAATCGAGCCCCCAACGATCTTCAAATTCTTCTGATCCTCCCTCTGCCCGCATCTTGACGTCCGTGCGATTACCCGTATGTCCCGGGTCCGTCAAGAATCCCCTCCTCCACCTTCTCTGAGCCCGAACACCCCTGTTCTTGACGTTCCGCCATCACCCCGTCTGTGTCTGCTTGATATGATCAGTCGCTGGGGTGCTCCGCTTTCAAGATCATGGGCATTTTTCTCTTGGATATGGTCATGTACATCGTGTACAAGGTTATTCTAGCCTCGGCATTCCTTCGGCCGGCGTCAAAGAAGAACGAGCTGCCAAACGTCCTCTGTACCACCGGGCTTCTACACCGTAACAGCTCTGCTGGCAAGAATGAGTGCCTCGCTTTCCCTCCCCCTTCACATGTCAATCAGGACTAGCCGATGAAGAAGCCTCGAATTTTTCTTCAGAGGACAGTTTATAAAGCAGCAAATCAGGTAGTGGTCTTCAGCATTCAACCCAGGTCATAACAGGACAAAGATGCGATTCACTCTCAAAAACGCCGTTCTAGTTTCTCTCCTTGCCACGGGAGCTGCTGCAGTTGACCTCCAATACTGCGTGCGTTACTCGGATGTCATTTTATTGAAAGATGGTGTACTGAGGCCCTCCACAGCATGGCGGCGCGACTACACCTGGTGTCTGTCAAGGGATCACCTTTGCAACTCCAGCTACTACGTGCTACGCAGTCAACGCGACTATCGGAACTATTGACACGGTCGTCGGGCTCACCGCTGGGGTAAAGTATACACTCTTCACGTAAGTTATGCTGTGTTCATTCCCCAGGTTGAACAAATGGCTAAGGTGCAATCCATAGGGGTGCTGGATGCACAGGCAATGCGTCAGCTGTATTCGGTACCGGAACCAACACTCTTGTCGCCCCTTTGTGTGTATTTAAACCCAACATGATGGCGGTCGCCGTTCTCACCACAACCTTACAGCCTCAACAAGGTCCTATCCATATCAGCCGGAATTCCAGTCGCACCAACTGTTTGGACATCACTTGGCTGCTTCACGTCAGCGGTCATTTTCACCATCACTGCTTGTTGCTAATGATAATACTCTATAGAGACTTCGCAGGGTCGCGCACCCTTGCGGCTGATACCTTTGTAAATTCTACTATGACCATTGAAAAATGCCAGGCGTTCTGTGCCGCCGGTTCCTTCGGTTTCGCAGGTGTTGAGTTTGGCAGCGAGTGCTGTGCGTCTATCTAACGCATGATATCCTGCTACGGATAGAGCGCTGACTTGATTTTTACACCTTAGACTGCGACTATTCGATCCAGTTCCCCGCTGTGACAACCACCGCTGCCTCTTGTAATGTACCCTGTGGTGGAAATGCCAACCAGACTTGCGGCGGTCCCAGCGTCATCAACGTTTTCAGCAGCGGCAAGCCGCTTCCTACCATCCCGACAGCCGTCGTTGGGCCGAACACAACTTCATGGGCCTATCAGGGATGCTTCACGTAAGAATCCATGCAGTGTAACTCTGGATCCTCCGGCTTACTATACGAACTGTTTACAGTGACAACAGCATTGGCAACCGCACCTTCCCCTTGCACCTGGAGCCTGCAACGGGCGGCGTCACTCCGCAAACCTGCGTCAACACTTGTTTCGCTGCAGGTCAAACGTTCGCTGGCGTAGAATTTGGGTCTGAATGCTGTACGTTTCTGACTACCATCAGGTTCTGCTTATGGCGTGTGATGCTCACGTTTTGTTTTCTATCCCTTTTTTATTTTCAGGGTGTGGAACCGCTACTAACGTTAATGCTACGAAGGTGGCGGACGTCCAGTGCGGAACGGCGTGCACGGTCAACCCCGCGTTCTTCTGCGGAGACAGCAATCGCCTTAATGTCTGGAAGCGGGCTGTTGCCGCTTAATGGCACCAAATGCTGGCGATCAGTTGCTTCTTTCTTTTCCTTGGGTCTATGTTGCGGGGTAATAGGTTGCATTAGTTGAAGTTTTTCCCCATCTAGCGACTTTAGTTTAGGACGAAGGACGATTAGATGATACGAAATAAAGGAGTGATATTGCAGAAATGAAGGAGCGGTAGGATTATAAAGTAGAAAATAGGACTCCATGTGTCTCATCTTTTCTCCAAATCGGTTGTCGCCCTTCCAACGTCGGTACCGTGTGTCGTGATGGCTGTTTTCGCATTCGTGGAGCTCTGCCCAGCAAACCCAAGCCTCTGGGTATCATAGGTCGATGTGTCTGTGGGAGATGCAAACGAAATACCATGCTCCGGAACGTCCCCTACAGTGAATGCGGAATCGCTCGCTTGCTTGGCACGCGTCAGCATAGAGTTGAAGACTATGCCGATGATGTGCACTACCTGGAGAGGTATGGGTTAGATGATTTATCAAAAAACTTGTATCCCGACAACAACCAGGTCCAAGTCACATACCGCTGTACCACTAATATACACTGAATTATCGCGCAGGATCAGGGTGATGAAGAAGATCACATAAGTGACGGTGTACATCAACGCCGACTCGATGATGATTTGCATGATGGCCTGGAGTCTGTCTCGGGGAGCTACTGCGAAATGATCTGCTGAGCGAAGCTCCCCTGTGGCCGTGGCGCTTGTATTCACGACGCGCCAAATTCTACGGACGATCATGGCTGAAGCATTTGGTTTTAGCGTAGATAATTGCCAGGCGTGAACCGCGAGCTTACTAGTGGCATAGAGGTTGAGAATGACCGTAGTCAACCATGAACAGATGCCTATAGGGAAAATAGCCCCCGCATGGTTTCGAGGGCCAGAGGTGAGCACGACCTGCATGTACGTGCTCGCAGAGAAGAAACCAATTCCTGCCAACCAAAGGAAGATGGGAACGACGACGACCTTTCCTGATTTCCCGTATACGATCCAACACCTGTAAATCTAATAATGGATTGACACCTGTTTCGGAGAAAACTTGTTCTAAAGGGAACTTACAAGGACAATATCTGCTAGAACAACTTGTAGGTTCAGGGATAATGACTGCATGTGTCCTAAGTTAGCGCTTGCATGCAAACACGAGAATCGCGACCACGTACCCTGGCGATGGTAATCCAAAGTTTTCCAAGTTGCTCATTCGCGACACTACCAGATCGCATATTGCGGATGAACCCCTGCCAGGCGCGCTCAAACCCAAGGATAGTATTCAACGTAGCGAAGAGGAACATCAAGAGGACAATGGTGAGCATTCCACGATTGTTCCTAACCCGAGCATTCCAGCCCAGTCCGCGTTGTGACGGAGACCAAAAGATGCATTGAAGTGAAGAGACGAAGGTAACGAGGTAGATTCCGTAGAGTATGCACCCAACGAAGACGGCCACAAGCTGCGCTGCAGCGCTAGGAAACATCGTGCGCTGCGGGAATGTCGAGAGTGTCGAGAGAGTTGACAAGTGTTGGATTTCGCCACTCAAGCATGAAGCGAATAAAACTGTTGTCGAGGCGGTAGATGAGTGGCAAATTTGGGGACTCCGCCTTCGCAATGAGGCACGGGCGTCAGTCGTCCCTGCAAAGGAATTCAACCATGATTACGCATAAGCTTCTTAGCTTCTGGCCCCGCGACGTGAGACATGTCCGACCCTAGTGTTTGAATATTTTGAATTGAGAGTCAAATATGGAGTTCGTAATTCGGCTGAGATGTCCACCGAACCAAGGCATTGGATAGACCAGACGCACAACGGTTCTAGGCCTAGTCGGAAGTCATAGTACGTGTTATGACGGTGAGGTATACCATGGCACGAACCCTTGAATGTTGTGAATCGTGGGTGAACGAATGATTAGAAGTTTCTGTTCGTCTGGACTCTAGAGACGTCGGTAAACGTCCAGATCGAGAAAACAATCACTACACGTGAGTAATAGAAATGTACTATCATCAGGGGTACGAAGGCCAGGGGTAAGATTGTCCAGACCGCACGACATATCTGTGTATCTCTAAAGCACCAACTGCACTCTCAACGTCAGTGCCATCCTCCCTGGTGTCCTATAAATCCTAAATTTGCTCGACAAAAATCGTCAGGAAACCAGCTACCTCGTAATGTTCCTCCACTGGCGGCAAGTACTATAGCAGGGATGGGGTATGTGAAGTACTCTTCGAGGCAGTGGTGGTAAAGGCGATGACAGATGCATTGACGGTATACATCACCCCGATTTAGACTGCGGTGCGCACAATGGTTTATTAGATTCTCTCTCTCGAGGCCGAAATGACAACAGTAGCATTAACAGCACGCCGGTTTCCAAGGACAGTATTGGCTGAACGCGACGCACCGGATTTGGCATGCTTGACATGAGGCAAGTTCAGACAACAGCTTACCTCATCCGCAAGATACCTAGCTAAGCGAGGACCCCAGATAACCGCCGGTAATATACTACTACTACTACTACTACTACCCAAAGCCCAGATACATTTTCAGACGGAAATCGGGCACATTGGCCTTGACAGCGAGATCGATTTTCGGACAAGACTGGGGGTTTGTTGACGATGACCTAGGTCAAATTTCAGACAAGTGGCCGGCTGTTGGATCAAAAGTGGGAGGCAGACACTGATTTTTTTGTTAAAAAAGTGCTGCAGATTCCCCTGAACGAGCCACAAACACATTAAACAGCCTTTCTGGAGGTATCAGGATGCAATTTTTGCGTTTGCGTCCAAAGAGCCAGAAAGTCGAAATTTATTTTTTGGGAAACGATCTTCGGCGGGGGCTATGTAGACACTTTTCAGACAACTTCGGGGTCATGCTGAGCGTCCTGGTAGTGGAAGCTCTTAAAGCCGTGTCGGGAATCGATATGATTGGTCGACAAACGAAATCTCGGGTGACAGCCGAGTAATCCGGGACCTAGCTCGAAGAGGAAACAGCGGCTGCCATAGGCTTGGCAGTGGCGAAATGCGAATGGTAGGTGCTGTGAAATGGTGGAGCGTGAGGGTGAATATCATTGCTGGCACCCCGTTCAGGCGAACACATGAATGTAGGTGGCGAACCTTGCCGGTGTAGGTTCAAATCCCAGAATGTGCGACATCGATTGCGACCAGGCACAGGGCAACCTCATGCTTGCGACCAGGCACAGAGGCAAGCCATTGGAATGTTGAGATGACAAAATGGCCCCGGACGAGTTAAAGCAAGTCTAGTATGGTGCAGTGCACCTTAAAGCCACCACTTTTGTACAACTAAAATTCCTCCTGGAAAAAAAGTCAGATTTCTTATTCCTTTAGCCAAAATGCTTGTTTTGATGAGAGGAACAAAACCTTAAAATGGTTTGTCGAAATACTCAAAACTGCGGGAGTTCTTTTTTTTGGGGGGGTTGATTCCGCCGCCTAGTTCCAAATAAGGTAATTACATGTCAAAATGGGCTGCGACGCGCTTGGGAACCCTTCTATGTGATGTGTAGCGCCGTGAACTGAATGCTTTGACCAGGATTTGAGCCTGTTTCGCATCCACCCCAATATGCCTCCATCCATCTTTTCATCTGATGCTCACATTTCTGGATGGCCTCAACAGATACTGATGCAAGTGCGTTCAGCATGTTTTCCTTCAATGTCAATTCCTGTAGAATTTCCAACTCCTTGTTGCGACCCCCGCTGTACCCATATGAGGATTTTTTTTTTCGCCGGGCAATTCCGCCGCTGTCCAAAAGTGGCGGCTATAAGGCGCACTGCACCATAGGATGGTTGAGCGCCTAGCCCTGATAGGCTCAATGTAACCTCCACATAACGAGTACCCGGATGTCGCGAGTAACGTCGATCATTGATAGCACAGGAATGCACGCCATGTCGTATGTCATTCCACACAAGTATTTACACCAACGGGCTCACGGGCTTCAAATCGACGAATAGTATGGACTAGAAAATACCGCTGGGCATCACAGAGGATATTGGAGCAGTTCGAGACGAAGCGACAAGCAAGGAAGGTGGGAGCGGTATTTTGGATGACGAGCCTACTGACGCCGACATTCTGGGATCCCAGTCACCTCGGTTGCATGGTGTTTGACTACTGTAAAGCTAACCATCACCTGTGACAGCATGCGCTAATAATGATACCAAAAATTTGTGTGTCTAGTGCTCAGAAACTGCTTTACTCTAGTGTCTTATCCTGTTGTGTGGTCAGATTCCTTATCAGACTGTCTCGAGATGAATATGAGGGGTGAAAACCCAAACTCTTTTGAGGAAATTCGCAGCCAAGCTAAGCTAAACCAGGTCCAGCAGCTAGTGCAGGTGGGAGAAAAGCTGGTGTACAAGACCACATATCTAGTCAGGAAGTGTAAGCAGAGAGCAAGGGAGCAGAAGCGGCAGATAGCCAAGGGTTTGCAGGACAATGTTGGGAGAAATTTTTGGCTCCACGACGAATGGGTCTGATCCTAACAAGACCGATCCGATTATGACATGACTAGATTAACAATAATAATAGGGATTGTCAGAATTTGTACAGTAGGCTCAGACGAAAGATGGGAGTGGGTCTCTGAGATCGTCTAGAAAGAACTTGAATGGCGAGGGTTGATATCTTTCCTCTTCTTGGAGAAGCCCACTTCCCTCTCAGTATGCATGCCATTGCCAATTGTGAGGTCTGCATTGACGCGGAGGGTGCCATCCAGGGTGTCTTCACGTTTGCGACTTTCATGCACCGTGTGTACAAACGAGAGGTGCTCTGAAAAATTCCCAGCGGCAACTGTGGCATGATCGCTTGCTTTCTTCGCCCGTATCAGAATCAAGTTGAACGCGATGCCGCTGAGTTGGATCTCCTGTAGTTTCAGAGCAGAGATGTTAGCTGAAGTGTCATATGCGAACCGTTCGGGACGCACCGCGGCAGTGGTAATATAGACTGAATTGCTGCCTGAGAGTTGGGTGACGAAGACGATGACACTCATGACTGTGTATATCAAAGCCGATTCGATGACGATGCGCATGACAATCTGGAGTCTGCTTTGAGGCTGTAGTGAGAAAAACGGGGTGAATTTGTGCGAATTAGAGTTTTCATTGACAGCACGCCAAATTTGAAAGATAATGATAGCTAAAATCTGAGTCAGTGGGATAACACGAAGTGCGCAGGTAGAGCGAACTTACACGTGGCGTAGATGTTCAGGCCAATAGTTGAGGACCAGAAACTGATATATACATGGGAGAGTGTTCCTCCGTTGACTCGAGAGCCCGAGGTCAACACGCCCTGCATGTACATACTCAGCGCCGTGACGGCGACTCCCCCTAGCCACAGGAATATGGGTAATATTACCATCCTGTATGACTTGTGGCACATGATCCAACATCGGTAGATCTTCCGTGAAAAGGTGAGGAGAAAATACAGGCAGGTTATGGGGCACAGCACTGACTAAGACCACATCTGCTGTTATAGTCTGCAAATGGACCGTTAGAGGCTATCACGTATTCGTCAGACTCGGAAGCACGGCCAATATTGCTTGTGCTCAACTTTAACGATGTTGACCCAATCCTGTCCCAGTTCCGCAATCGCACCTCTACCAGATCGTGTATGGTAAACCAGTCCCTGCAACAGGCGGACAAGCCCCAACGCGAGGTTTAATGTAGAGATTGTGAACATCAGCATCACGACTGTGAACATGGGGAATTTGCTCGCGAGACGTGACGCCCATGTGCGCTCTGGACCAGACCAGAAAATGCATTTCAGTGAGGCGACGAGAGTGACCAGATAAATTCCATAGAATATGCACTCGACAAAGACGGCCACGAGCTGTGCTGCATCGCTCTGGAATCGGGTATCCGGCATGGAATGGTGTGAAGGGACCGTCCTAAGGGTCGGTGAAGCATAAATACCCATTGTAAACGCTCATGGCCGAACACGAATCTGATATCACCGGAGGCCAAGCCATTATTTGGACCCATGGTCCGTGTTTCGTTCTCCACAATCCAGTGCTCAAGTTTGATAGATTGTCGTTATCGGACGTCGTCTGCTAGTTTAGTTCCTAAACAGAAGAGGAATCCTACCATGTGAATGGTAGATGTGTATAGATATTCCGAGGTCCATCGCTGCGAGAAGCCTCATGGGAATGGGCGCTGGTTGGTGATTTGGATCAAGATCTAGTGTTTTGGCCCGAACTAGAAATAACTGGAAATGTCGCATGCATGTGGAGATCGTCGATGAGTAAAACGAGCCGCAATTGGTACCCTCTGATCTGTTACTAGGTGCTACGCACTTGACGAACCATAGGCACCCTCGGTTAATGCCAGAGGATAGTAGTGATGTGTCGGGTCCAGGATGAAAATAGACTCCCGCTCATGATAGTCCCTTTTCGAAGAGTATACTGAGCTAGAATCAAAGTGATCCTCGATTGCGTTACGGCTAACAGAAACGGACAGCTTACGCAAAGCTGAGTGTTGCTGTGCAGTGTCTGGCGGTCATCCGACCAAGCCGAATCGCCCTCCGCCATCACTCCGACCCGTAAGGTATTTTTATCAACTGTTAGGAATCTAGCTGTAAACCACCTATTACAGCCAGTCATATCGATAGGCCCATTCACAAAAAATATATATAATAGAGCCCGGAGTAAAAGAAAGCATCGGCTGCGTCCGACTAGCAAGTGTGGGCAATTCCAGTCTCATGCTGGGCTCGGCTTGAGGCAGCGACAATCCGAAAGTCGTCTGAGGTAGCCTCCGAAGTCACTCTCTATATTTTTTTCGAAGGGACCTATCGATATAAATTTGGCTGTAATGGGATACTTACCAGGACTAGAACTCCAAACGGCGCTGGCTTGGATAGACCGCGGTGCAGTACGGTGTGGGAGTGAGGCTAGTGGGGAATCAATCGTGGCTTATCGGACGATCGTTACCTATACTGTACACGGGCTTGACAGGGTGGAGCTTTCTTGCTTTCTGCTCTGCTCCACTCCGATCAACTAATGATCGTCAATGCTTCGGAATTTGCAGAGGATCTCTATTCGGGTATGTTTCCCGACAGGCTGAGAGCGTGATTAACCAGAAACCGCGATCAACTTGAACTGAAGCTGTACGGAATGCTTGGTGCAGGGACAGAGAAAACCGCGTTACAAATCATAAGCACCCACACAAACATTCAGATGTCAAATCTACTCCACCATGATCGATGCTGATCATGGTTTAAATACTATTATCTTCCTGTTGATCGACTAAGGCTGACAGATGGTAGACGGCGGGACAGAATGTGCTAACTAGTCAAAATTCGGGCCTGACTGCCTGACAACCTAGTGCCGACCGTAGAAAAAGGTAGAAAACGCACGCATTCCTTGTGTACCGAGTAGTAACGTGAAGTAGGGCGAGGTTTTGATGAGGCGAGCAACACTCTGCGGTACGCTACGATTCAATATATTCTGGCTACAGCGATCACAGCTTTTCTCATGCCACTGGTGGTCTTCACACCTGTTTCCAGCGACAATCAGCAATGAGTGATTTAGAATGGTAACAGGTCCATCACCGAGACCTAGTTCGTGAATATGAAGCCTTATGTGGGATAGGCTTTATAAGAAGAAGCATCACTTGGAAACAAGACGTGATGATATCGATGCTTGCATGATGTACATTGCGGAGAGGCTGTCTAGCGTGGGTGTGAATGAGTGATTCGAACCACGTTATGGGCATTCCCAATTTGTCGCAACGTTCTGAACGGCATGGAAGGGGCAAAAAGATAACCACCCTTGTTGACGTCCTGTTGTGGTCTAGTGAAACAGTGGTAATTGGTGTAAAACTTGCGCCACGCGACTCTGTGTTCACTGGTAATTGCATTCAAAAGAGTAGGCCAAGCAGAGACTTTGAGCTAACAAGTCTGAACCATGCAGTCCATAATGGCTAGAGCAGGCCATATGAAGCAGGGATCGGCGGTGTTTGACCTGGTTGAACTGGAACGTACGAATTACGTTGGCGTACAGCCACCATCGCAGTGATTCATCGCTCGACCTGACAAATACCACGCTGGACGAGATTGACAGCACGGGGAAAACAGTATTAGGGCGAGTAAATAGAAAATTGTGATTACAGGTATGGGGCTTATAACCAGATAAACTAGCATGAATGTCGAGTCCCTATGTCTGTACTTCCGTTTAACGTTCCATTGTTCTCTTCAGCATCTCCAGGAGCATATATAACGAGTCTATGTTTCCCACTGTCATGGTTTGCGGTATCCGTTCGGGATGTGAACGTGATGACATAGTCCGAAGTATCTATCGACCCGGTAGAATCGCTCCCCGTTGAGTTCCTGGCACGTATCAGAATCAGGTTGAAGGCAATCCCGACGATTTGAACTTCCTGCGGAGTTAGGGATATGTCATTAGAGAACTCCCTCTCAATAAGTCAAATAGTACATACTGCTGCTGCTGTGAGGAACAGAGAATTACTTTCCGCAACCAAGGTGATGAAGAAAATAACAGATGCGAGGGCATATATCAGCCCCGATTCGACAATGATACGCATAATTCTCTCAAGTGGATGGTACAAAGGAGACGATCTCTCTCTAGTCGCTTCATCTCCATCCACGACATGTCGAATCCTCAGGACAATCATGGCTGAAAACAATGCAGCGTTAGCGCAAACAGTAATCAGAATTACGGACCCAGGCTTACTGGTGGCATATAGGTTCAGCGCGAGGGTGGCTAACCACGTAAAGATGCTCACGGGTATCAGCGCAGCGATGTCGATCTTAGAACCGGAGGACATGGCGCCCTCCATGTACGTGCTCACGACAACACAGGCGATTGCTCCCCACCACATCAGGATGGGAAAGACGACGACTCGTAGTGACCTGCCGTATATAATCCAGCACCGGTAGATCTAGATAAAAAGTCAACATCAACGAACGCCACAAGCTCCTGTTTGCAATCGAGCATACGAGTACGACATCTGCTGTCAGAATTTGGAAGTTTAGTGTCAATCCCTGCCCGAGGTCCAGTGGGTTTAGACAGAAATGCCAGAGCGGGAGTGCGGACCTTGACCATGTTAACCCAATTTTGACCCAGCTGCTCGTCTGCGGCACCGCCGATGCGCACGTTATAGACAAACCCCTGTATAACACGCACAAGCCCCAGGGCAACGTTCAAAGTAGAGAACGTGAACATCAAGAGGAGGACTGCCAGCGTCCACCGTTGGTGCTTGATCCGCAACTTCCAAGGACGCTCTGTGCGAGACCGGAGGACGCACCGAAGTGACGTGACGAATGTAACAAGGTAGATGCCGTAGAATATGCACCCGACAAAGAGAGCAATGAGCATCGCTGAAGCCCGGGGAAACCTTGTATCTGGCATGACATGCATACCTGGGGACGCTGGTGGGGTGGTCAAGTGGATGAATCAAATAGAAGAAAGTGATGATCGGACGAAACGGATACACCACCGTGACGCAATATGTAACAACCCACCCCTGCAATTCCACGAGGCACTTTCAGGTCCCTGGTTGAATTGAACAAAGAGTTATACCCCGTTACACCACGTCCCTGACAATTTGAATGTGCTTAGACTGGCCGACGTGGCACCGTGATGAGCCCTGTGCTCACGACAACAGCGGAAGCATCCTGTTGTGAGTCGCCGCACAAGTATGTTATCGGCATGCCCCAACAGAGTTACAGAGACTGAGAGGCAAACCCGTAAGCCGTTACCAATAGTTCACCGAAGCTCCCCCCGGCAGACACGATTTGTTGAGATTATTTATGAAACGCCAGCGGCCGATTGGAGTCAATGCATCAGCACTTTCGGCGGGAGTCAGAACGAGGAGGTTGAGGATCGAGAATGTCAATGACTTGGAGTGAGCGTTGGCCTAAACGATGCCTATCCATTTCTAGCAAGGCAGTAGCTTCAAGTTAAATTTTGTAAAGTTATCCCTGTGTGGCGGGTGGCAACGACGTCGTGAAAGATTGGGAATTGTGTCCGAAGAGTGCCTGTCGACAAGATGATCAGAAGCGCCTCCGCCCATTGGCTGTTGCAGTCCTCAGGTAGAATAATGGGGTTCGAACTTCGAACGACAGGCCCGGGACAGATTGCGTCAGGAAGAAGACATCTTCAGGTTTGAAGTTGAGCTCAATCAAGCTGGCGATTTATAGGACCCCGGATTATCCTGAGAAAGGCTGTTTCCTCAGACCCCCAATTTCTGGGTTTTTTGTCCGGACAATTTTGGCGATTTTTGTCCGGAATCGACATAGCCTACAAAAAAATTTCCGCCCATGTCCGGAAAACAAAATCTAGCCTCCCAGAACCCCAAAACTTGTCCGGAAATTGCGATTTAGCCTTCTGAGAGTCCGAATTTGCCTGTAATTCACAATTTAGCCCTCCTAGGCCATAAATAATCTTGTAAGCATACCCTCGAGCCTCGAACAAACCTGAACGAAGCATTTATGAACATAAATGGCGGAAACAACAGGTTAACAGTACAAAATGCATCGATACTATATATCCACCACATTATTCTTCTTACGGAACAGTCGCATAGCCTCCTTAAACCTAGCTTCACCGGCCTTCATAGCCTTGAATCGATCACCATCATCGGGGAAGGAAGATGGTGCAGATGTGCTGCGGGGATGGTGAGGACCTCTGGTTTTGCCAAATGCACACTTGCTAGGATCGAAGCGTAGGTCGCATGTCAAGTCGAGCGTGTCTGTGGCCATATGGAGTCCAAGAAATGGCCTGAGTAGGCAATTTTTGTAGGAATCAGCGGAGTTTTGTAGGCTACGTTCAAATGTACACAAACTATTGAAATCGTGAGGAACCAAAAAAGTGCATTAACTGGTATTGAACCCGTGAGCCCACGACTGCATAGCACGTAAGCTCAAAGGGCTGAGTTCCATTCAGCCACTAAGTCATGGTGATACGTGAGATTTGTCCGGAAATGCAACTAACCTGTGCCACCGCTGTGAAAGCATGTCCGGAAATTGGGATATAGGTTTTCGCTCTTCCACCCCCCTTTTTGTCCGGAAATGGATGTAGGTTCCATGCCCTAAAAGTCCAAAATTTGTCCGGAACAGGAAACAGCCTCTCTCAAGACAATCCGGGGTCCTCGATTTATCCGTTGAGATTTGTGCTGACTGTTGGTGTAGCCAATGAGGAGGCGCGCGAAAAAGCCTGGTGGTTTATTCTAAACTAGATGTGTCGGGTCCGTTTTTCTCGGAGCCTCATTCTCCCGGAGTTTCGAAGGACAGCCGAACACCCTCAAGTTCTTGGTGAGGGAACGTAGCTCTGTACAAATAAACGCCACTAACTTATAAAGTCTATTCAATAGGAAACTAGAATCACAGTCTGTCGAAATGATGGGCCTGTGGGACGGTGGGCTGGTACGATCTATCTTTGACTCTGAGATAGATCTTCTCGGTGACGCCCAGTACTGTTCGTTCTCAAAAGAACATGTCGTGGAAGCGAGAGACCTCCACCGTATGAGCTCCGCCGCCTGGGCAGTTTGATGCGGGCATGACCGCAATGAATTGATGGACAAATCAGGATCGAGAGAGCACCATGTTCAGAAGTTTACTGTTTTGACTCCGGAGATGGCGAAGGTGCGTAGGCTTCATGGAATGTCGGGATTTACAGTGGTAACACGCTTATGACTAATCTTCGTCTTTTATTCGACAGAACCTACAACCCCGTCGTTCATATACTATGTGGCGAACTCGAGCTTGATTGCGATGATAGTGAGCAGTTACACTCACGCGGGGACTCGATCGCGAGAAGAATACATTCGTGAGAAGCTCGGGTCATGAAATTAACTTGACACCGTGTCTACGAGGAACTCAATTGCATCGCCAACAATCAACAAATAGGTTGTTCGGGCTTGATAAAATATTTGGGGGTGTCTGAACTCTCTAGTCTATAAATTGCTTCGTTCCTACTTATACCTTCAGCGCATGTAGGCTCGCAAAAAGTATAACAATACGTGTGTATCAAAACTTTGAGACTAAGCCTTCGATCCACTCACCCCGTTAGCCGTCTATCCCTTGTTCTTCTGCCCATTTCGCCAATTTACTCATCATCTCTACCCATTCGTAGAGTCCACCTTCCCCGACGCCTTTGACCCATTTCTCCGCGTCCTGGTCCCGCTCCAACCTTACCCATGCTTTCCTCAAGATTGTCCTATTGATATACCCTTCCTTTTCCCATTCCTTTACCTTGGTGTATACAGTGCTCCCTTTACCTTCTTCGTCATTCTGTACGGCCTCCGTATCCACATCCGCTGGAGCGACGAACTCATACAATGCGTCCCGGTAATCAAATTGATCCAGCGGCTCGAAGCGATGCCATGCCTTCGCGATCGCATATGCGTCACTCCCAACCCGCCGTCTCAACCCCTCATACCGCGTCATGATATCCGTTGCTTCACGCTTCTCATCCAAGCTCCCAGGATTTGCGAATGCATGGAGCACGGTACGCGCCTGCGCTTCGACCAGCGGGAATGGCGCTACCCGCATGAGTATCCTCCCGAGAAATGCGAGGCTGGAGGGCGGAAAGGCGTTTTGCAATGGGAACATATGTCTCGCCAGCGGAAAGATACTATATGTTGAGTTGTACAGCTTCTTCGGTAGGGGCGGCGCAAGTGGTGGGACCTCCGAACGAAGGATATCCGAGGAAAAGAAGGGAAAAGAAAACTCATAACCCGTCGCGAAGATGCAATGGCTGACCCCTGATCGCACCGTCCCGTCCTCAAAAGTGACCTGGCCGTCTTCGCCGAAGTGCATGACGCGACCCTGACGCTTAATATTTCCAATTTCCTCTGCAGTGGCGCTGTTGACAGAGTGAATTACGGTGCGGGCAACGGTACACATTTCCGCCGAGATATCCAGTCCGCTTGGACCTCCGCCAACCACTAGTACAGTATCACCAAAGTTGTGTGGATTCCTGTACCACGCAGAGTGGCTGGCTCTTCCAGAGATAAGCCATTCGGCAATGCTTGGAGTATCTGGATAGCGGGGAACACGGTAGTGTCCGTTGCACACTATCACCAGGTCAAAGGGGAAAATGACGCCCGTCGATAGCGTGACCTTCCAGTTGGAAGGCTCTCGGACGACGGAAGTGACCGCTGTATTGAGCTGTATGTGTGGCCGGAGTTGGAAATGGTCTGTGTAATCGTTCAAGTATTTGAGAACGACGGTTGCGCGTGGGAAGAGCGGGGTGGACGGGGGGAAGGGATAGCTCGTGAATGCCATAACGGGATGCGGTAGGTTAGTGGTCAGTGAATCGTACAACGCAGTAAGAGGCGGATCATGTATTGCGGGTGCGGGCAGCCTGCAGAGTGGATCATTAGCAGCTAATTCGCAATTAGCTAAGGACAGGTCCCTCTGTGGCCGAGTCTAGAGATTGTTTTCCTACGACACCCACCAGACACCGCCAACTCCTTCCCGCGCTTCGAACGCCCTGGGCTTCCATTTTCCAGCTTTGTACTGTGGCGAGTCTAGGAGTATCTTCAACGCAGCCAGACCAGCAGGACCCGCCCCGATGATACAGATCGTCTTCTCGTGCTCCTCTGGCTCGGACCTGGACTTCATGGCTGTACTTTATACTGTTATACTGAGCAATGGATTGCCAAGTACAACTCTTGCTCACTTCTACACGACGACGTTGATAGCCGTTAAGAGTAAGTTCAGTGCGGCATCTCCGGGCCGTTGTTGTAGACAGTTGTGGATGTCTGCAGTTCGACCTTGCACGACACAGGACAGGCTGACAGTATGATGCCAGCTAATGGTGCTCGACAATCCTCTATATATAAAGTATCTGGAGTGTTGAGCTGCTAATGCTCCTGTTCTATATCTTTACTTTATGTCTGACCTGCATTGTCAATCGTAGTAAATCACGACAACTGTGCCACCAGCCCGCTTGGGACGCTTTAAACCTTGCAGCCCAGGCTGTACAAATTCTCTTATCCATTTAAGGGTATAAATCATGTTAACACGTTAACAGTCCATATATTGGTGATGAGCACCACAGCACAGTGGGTCCTAGGCGACAGATCTAGCACGATGGCCCAAAGCCAAATACTCCTCGACGATGGCGTCGTCGTTGGCGGCTAGCATAACTCCCGGATGCGCAAAGTTGAACGCATAGATAGCGAGCACTATCATTCCGCCGTCAAGAATATCTGTGGAACGGAGGGTGTGCTTGAGTGATTTTTTTGTGCATTGAAAGCCACCGTGACTACGCACTGAAATAGAGCTCTGTCGAGATGATCCTGCCACCCCAACCATCTGCCAACTCAACGGTACGATATATGGCACTGTTAGCATCTAGGATGAGAATCTAGGCAGGACATTGGCGGGTTCAGAGACTCACCGTATAACTAGAAACAGTGTATTGAACCCTAGCGCGATTGATATGATCTTGAGCTTAGGGGTCATGACAGCCTTGCGGTTTTGAGACATGGAATCGTTGTTTTCGACGCGGCCTGCAACGGGATTTCCTTGGGTATATCGCACGAAGTATTCAATGGCAAGGCCCGAATACAACGTTAGCATGACTGATATTTTCAGTGAGCTGCCTTTTCCGAGGATTAGTTCCCTTACTGAGCTGGAAAATAATCCCGGCAAGAATGATGTCGTTGCCCTACAGCGCCGACGACGAATCAATCTGTGAAATTTTTGAGAGCGGTCTGTAGGGTACCCACTAGTTTTGCTTTTGAAGGGTCATCCGTCCTTGTGGCGAGTCCTCCTCCACCGCCCTGAACGAATAAGGATATCATGTCCTATCAGGGATATTAGCCGTCTACGTCGTGCGAAGATGGGTACAACACGCACGCAAGATACGAAGATGACAGTGTCTAACAGCGGCATAGCGTCCATGAGCAAACACGATCGCCGCATGTACGATAGGCTGAAATACTCACATCGGCGGGCAGGGAGCCTACTGTAGGCAGGACCCAAGCGAGTGACCAACCGACCGAAAATAATGAAGTTCGCTGCGACCAGTGGGATAGGAGCCAAGACCGTCGCCGTAGCTCTGATGTTACCGAATGTCAGCTCTGTAGTATCCACCGTCGATAGAAGGGGGCGGATGTACTGACTGAGTGATGAACGCGGTCCTGTCCGATACATCATACGAGCTCATCAGACGGGCGACCCACCCAGCGATTTCGCCGACCCCCGCGAGACAGACCGTCGGGAAGAGCCACCACATTCGGGATCGGATGGCCTGCGCTACGTGCGCCACTGGGGGGTTGAGGTGGTTAATGCGTGGGATGGAAGAAAAAAAAATGGGGGATACTAACGTGTCGAGGTACCGAAAAGGATGACGAAGATGTACGCGACAGATCGAGTTGGCACATAGTGGTAAAGTGAATTGTGCGCCGGGTCATCCATGGTTCCTGGGGGCGTCAGTCAGATTTTTTCTCGGACTGGGGAGTAGGAAAGATGATTTCTCTTACCGTTCGACGACATGTGGCTGTTGTTAGTTTTTAATGGTAGGGAGGCCTCCTTGTTCGTCTAGACATATTTATATCGATCAACACACGCTAAGGGAATATGACGGTTATTGGAGGGATCAACAATGCTGTGGAACGCCGGTGCTGCGGCGTGCAGTGCTGCGTAAAAAGAGGAAATGATGCCTCGGGCCTGGAATACCTATCGACACTTATCGGTAACAAGCAAACGCGGTTGACATCTACAGATGCTGGGTGAAACCGGGCCGCGTACTGAGGATCAACTAAAGGTTGATCGACCAGCTGAGGAAACGAGAAATGGGCAGCTAGATACTCATTTTAGTTGAAAGAGAAGTATGATAGGGTGATGGAGTGGATGTTGTTTTTTATTTGGGAATCAAACCTTCACGAACCACCGCGTTCTCCTCGAGGCTGTTCAACCTCGGTGTTTAGGTAGTGTGTTATTGACACCTGAGCGCACGGTGAAAAATATTTTCCCGCTGCCTTCAACGTGCGATCAACAACCACAATGTGGTTGGCGATCGCGGAAGGTCCGCAGTCACGATTTTGGATGAAAATTTCGATCGTCATCAGCGGGGTTACTACGACGAAGAAAGGCGACGCACCGTCACGCTCCTGAGAAATTATTTGGAGGCGTAGGATAAGACTTATTTTTCGGCGATCGGGGGAATGCGACCAGTCGCTTCCATCGCATTCTTCCATTAACTTCCGCAGCTGAATCGATTCTGTCAAGGTGGTGTGCAGCACGCAACAACCGGGCGCCGGAACAGGCCGTTTATACTAATCCTCATGACTCAACCAGCGCTTTCTCGACTGGTGGCGTACAGCAGAAACATTTGCTCGTTTCGTCTGATCCTGTACATGCGAACATCACTGACTTCTCCTGGATTTGCTGCGGCATTTAGAGCAATGATTGTGTGTGATGTGCCTTACTAGGTCGTAAGGCTTGGAAAAAATTTGTTTGAAAATGGTTATCCGGCTATTTGGTCTATTAGATGTTTCCCTACTCGAAGTTTCAGCACCTGTCCGACTAGAAGAGAGCAGAGGAACATACCAACCACGCTATTCCGCAGCTAAAGCTTTGATTTATCCACCTCGTTGACCTCTATGTCCTGCTCCTCCGCCCACTGCTTCAATTTCCGCATCATATCAATCCACTCGTGTGGGCCGCCTTCCCCCACCCGCCTTACCCACTTCTCCGCCTCGCCACTCTCTTCCAACCTCACCCATGCCTTCCTCAACACGTCCTTATTGAGGTATGCCTCCTTCTCCCAGCTTGGCACTCTGATATATGTGGCATTCCCCTTCTCCTGCTTGCTCTCCCACACCGTCTGCAAGTCCATAGGTGGCGCAGTAAACTCATACAACGCATCTCGATACTCAAACTGCTCCATCGGCTCGAATCTGTGCCATGCCTTGGCGATCGCCAGTGGACTGTCCCCGACCTCCTGCCTTAGCTGTTCGTATCGCGTCACGAGTTCCACTGCCTCTTGCATTAGGTTCAAGCTTCCAGGATTTTCGAATGCATGCAGCGTAGCTCGGGCCTGCGCCTCTACTACTGGGAATGGCGCCACGCGCACCGGCAGCCCCAGGAACGCGAGGCTCGAGGGCGGGAAGGCATTGTGCAGCGGGAACAGATGTCGCGCGAGGGGAAAGACGCTATATGTCGAATTATACAACTCCTTCGGCAGCGGCGGCGCAGGTGGTGGTACTTCCGAACGGACGATATCTTCCGCGAAGAAGGGGAAGGAGACCTCGTAGCCGGTGGCGAGGATGCAATGGCTAATCCCCAATTCCGTCGTTCCATCCTCGAAGGTGACCTGGTCGCCCTCCTCGAAGCTGGTAACGCGTCCTCGACGCTTGAGGTTCCCGATGTCTTCGTTGGGTGCTCCGCTGACAGAGTGGATCACAGTGCGTGCTGCGGTGCGCATTTCGGCCGAGATGTCCTGCCCGCTGGGCCCTGCGCCGACTACTAGCACGGTGTCGCCAAGGTTATGCGGGCGCCTGTACCATGCGGAGTGACTGGCTCGCCCTGAGTTGAGCCATCGAGCGACGCCTGGGGTATCTGGGTAGCGGGGTATACGGTAGTGCCCATTGCACACCATTACGAGGTCAAAGGACACGACACTGCCCGTTGATAACGCGACTTTCCAGGTGGAAGGCTCGCGGGTGACGGACGTGACTGTTGTACTGAGCTGGATATGGGGCCGGAGCTGAAAGTGGTCGGCGTAGTTGTCCAGGTATTTGAGGACGACGTTTGCGCGTGGGAAGAGTGGAGTTGATGGGGGAAAGGGGTGACCCGTGAAGGCCATGACTGGGTGGGGGAGGTTGGTGGTCAATGAGTCGTACAGAGGAGTCAGCGGGGGGTCATCTGTTGGAGGTGCCGGCAGCCTGAACATTATTAGTGCGTTCAAGCTGATTAGAACGTTGTCAAAGGCACCTACCAAATACCGCCTATGCTATCCCTCGCTTCGAATGCCGTTGGCTTCCATTTCCCAGCTTTGTGCTGTGGCGAGTCTAGGATAACCTTTAGTGCAGCCAATCCAGCGGGTCCTGCACCGATGATACAGATCGTCTTGGTCGTGTCCCCGCTAGATTGTGTTTCTGGCTGGACAGCTGCACGTTAACGGTCAATAATGTCTGGTACAAAGACGAACAGCAATGTACCCGGTAGATCCATAACTAGTCGAGCAGCAAACAGCAAGTTTTAGGGCGGGGATATCCGGCCCGGTGGTTATGGTTTGCTGTGGACGATTATGGACGCGTTGTATGCGCACGCTTTGACCGCTCTCAGGGTCGCTCAAGCTGCCTGTAAGTGGCCTCCACCACCGCTGGTCGACCCTGTTTTCATTGCTTACAAGTGCCCATTCCCTCGTGCCCGATGTCTGGGGGCAGGCGCAATAGGACCAACCTTAACGTCCAGGTCGATCCTGCTAAGGTCCCTGTGCGCCAGGTGTCTCAACCTCAGCCACGATCCGCGACGATCCAGCACCAGTATCAACCACCAAAAGCTGTCAACATGTTGAATCTGGTGCCAGAACATCGACCCATGTCTGTTCAGTATGCCCCACAAGATCCACCCCAGGCATCAGGCGCGACAACACAGATGCTCAACGGGGTTAGATCACCACAAGTGCAGCTACAGACACCTAGAGCGGCTCTATCAACTGCTTTCACAGCCGCTCAACCACGCCCCAACCCCCCGACCACCGATTTCGTCTTGGATAGGCTCATGGCCGCCCTCATTCCGGTCCTTACGACTCACCGGCAGTCTGTGGCTACTAGGGTTGAAAAAATGGAGACCCTTATCGAGAAGCTCACGACTAACATGAAGGAGACGAAGGACGAGACGCAGAACCAGACAAAGCAGGTGGTGGAAGCAATGCAAAAGGCGTTCGCGATGCAGCAGGCGGGAAATAAAGCGCTCCATGAGCGTATGGCGAAGCTGGAGAAGACTATCGGGGCCGGCGACACGGGCGACGATAAGAAGTCGCTCCGAAATCGTCTGGATGCTATCTCGTTTATCGTGGAGGAGCTCCTCGAACGCGCAAAGGACCCAGAAGCACCTGGTATGTAAATGTTAGCACCCTTTTTTTTATATCTCACCAAGAATGAACGTGACCTCTTAGGCGTTGATCGCTCGATTCCCAAAAC
Organism: Lyophyllum decastes; assembly: GCA_025854295.1. Classification (NCBI taxonomy): domain Eukaryota; kingdom Fungi; phylum Basidiomycota; class Agaricomycetes; order Agaricales; family Lyophyllaceae; genus Lyophyllum; species Lyophyllum decastes. The sequence continues at coordinate 1,446,724 of CP107709.1, forward strand.
GCCAGTCGTTCCTCGCGAAATATACGTAGACAAGGGTATCGACCCTCAGACTCCAGAGCCACGAACCCCTCCACCCCAAGTGTTCCCACCTATATTTGTCCAGCATGCCACCAGCCCGATGCGCCAACTGTATAATGACGCGTCGAATGGCCCCATGACACCCGCACCATCCACACCGCTGCTGGTGTGCGAGACTCCCATTCGCCCAGCGTATGTGGATGTTGCCAATGATTCTCTGGATCTCGAGCCGCCTGCCCCTCCGCCAGCCCCAACGATGCAAAGTCCCGTTCGGCCAGTCTACATCGACGTTAGTGTGAACCCGCTCACACCACCACTACCAGAACCGCCCCGCCAATACCTGTCAGCCTCAGGTGAGCTTCTTCGCTTGCAAGTACCACCACGCCTCTTCATATCTGAAAACATGTGGCAGTCGCAACGTCGCCGATAGTTTATCTGCCCCGCCTGAGCATTTCAGGTTCCCGCCGCTACTCTGAAGATGCATTGACACTTGGTGCGATCTGTATCTTGGTTGAGGGGTCCCGTGTTTCTGACGTATGCATGGAGCAGTGGGAGATACGAGCTGTGTTGAGACCAAGTCCGCCTGTGACCTGGATGAGGCAAATGTCAGCCCAAAATTAAAACGGAAGCGCGTCAAAGTTGCGCATGACTTGGAAGATGATGACGTCGATATAGCTCCCCTGGAAGATGCCACCGCTGATACTCTGCCTGAAGGCGAAAAACCCGATAAGCTGAGCTCTGCGAAGGGTGTCAAGATGAGATCACGTTTTGATGCCTCGCCTATGCCTTCGAGAAGCTTGTCGGCTGCAGACTGGTCTGATGGAGGTGAGTTCCCTCTTCCATAGCTCATCTAATGATGATTCACACAGCAATCCTTTAACAGATCGCGATGATCCACCTTCTGACGACGGTACGTTGCTGCCTAGCTCCTACACTCTGTGTTACTCATCTAACCATACTCATCCCAGATAACGACAATACGTCCTCGCTCCCCGTATTTCGACCCACGTCTTCACCCTCCGTCGCGAAGCAGTACAGCCTTTTGAAGAGACGACGAGAATCTCTCGACGGAACCGTCGCCTCCTTGCGGCAAGATACTCTCGGCGACGGACATGCCATTCCTGCACCTTCCTTTTCACCTCAGCCCATCATCCCGTTCCACCCTCGGCCTTCGGTCTCCCCGCTGCCTTCGCCTGAGAGCTCACCCTCACCGCCCCCGTCTGCTCGTAGTCGCTTCAAGATCAGGAGGGCGGAGATCCAAACGACGACGCCAAGCCCGGAGCGCAGGGAACCGATAATCGTATCCAGTCCTGCGCCGGTATCTAGCCTGGTACTCGAGGAGCGAACAGCCACTCCAGCACCCGTTGCCTCAATACCCAGCCCAGCACTCGAGCAGTCAAGCTCAAGTCTAGTGTCTGCGGCGTCGATATCAAGCCCAGCGCGTGAGACGCTTGCACCAACGGCTGAGGAAGCTAAACTGTCCCCACCGTCGCCATCTGTGCAAGTAAACGACCTGATCCCGGATTCAGAGGACGAGTCGGAGCTGTCTGTTAGGCGGATGATCACAGAGACATTCGAGAATCTAGAGCCAGTGATGCAGCCCGCGCCTCCGCCACTGTTCCTCCCGGATTCGGTGTCCCCCTCGAACTCACCTGCAGTGCCTGACTACGCCTCGCCTTCGCCCACACCCGAAAAACCCCCTCCCAAAAAGCGCGTGGCGGTCTCGTCGTTGAGGTCGCCGTCATCAGTCACCAATTCCAGTGCCAACGCCAGAAAATCCGAGCCGACCGTCAGCGGTTTGAAAAGGTCCCAGGTCGCCATCAAAAAGCCGTCTTACCCCACGATCAAAATTCCTTCTCCTCAGAAATTCATGAACCTCGCTGCGCCAAAGCTCTCTCCTACAATCTCCCCGAAAATCTCTCCCATAATCACCTCCACCCGCCCCAAGCCCCGCCGGATTACTGCTGTGTCCGATCCACAACTGCAACCGCAGCCGCGAGTAGTAGTGTCCATCCCCTCCTCGCCCATCTACATCCCATCCCGCACGCCCTCCCCGCTCTCCCCCCTCTCGGCGACATCTTTGAGCTCTGAGTCCGATCACGGGAACGATTCCGATTCCGAAGTGCGCATCATCCCGGTCAAGAAAAGGGTTAATTTGAAGTTGAAGATCGACGTGAAGCCCGGGCCACGAGCATCGTCGTCCACCTCTTTGTCTGGTGGGGGTCCAAGCTCCAAGGGCAACGCGAATGCGAAGGGAGGGGATACGCGCCCGCCCCACGTAGACCTGAAGAAGAAGCTTCTGAATAAGAGCGGGCAGAGCGCGGCGGTTACGAGGGTGAAGAAGCGCAAGGCGTCGTCGATGGAGCAGACGGAGCCGCCTTTGAAGCGGGCGAGGCAGAAGGCGGGCGCGGATGTGGAGGAGGGGAGGACCTCTGTTACGCGCGAGAAGAGGAGCGTTGGGGCTTCGAGTTCGAAAGGGAAAGGAAAGGAGAAGGAGAAGGGAGAAAAGGGCGGACGCGGCAAGGGGAAGGAGAAGGGCGGGTCATTGGTGTCATCCTCGACGGGAACGTCTACTAAGGGAGTGGGCGCGAAGTCACGACCCAGGGCCCTACCGCCGTCTGGGTGCAAGTGGCCGGAGAAGAATAAGACGGGGGACAAGAAGTTCAATCAGCAGGTCTCTTAGCTTATCTTTACGCTGCGTATTCTTGCGAGCTGACCTTTGGATGCTTCCTGGTCTAGTTTGTTGAATGCGACGTGTGAGTCTCTTTTGGACATGTCGACAACTGGCGTTTCTCACTGGCGTCTTTGATAGGTGTTTTTTATGGTACCATTACGGCTGTGTTGGCGTCACCGACGCGAAGGATGTCAGGATTAAAGGTGGAGAGCTTTTCACATGTCCTCCTTGCTCAAGCGGAGGGTCAGTCCTTTGCTCCCCCCCTTCGTTGTCCCGTAACTGATCTAAATTCACAGTGCAAGTGCGTACCTAAGATTCCCGAATGCTTGTAATTCATATATGACATCACCCGACAGATCCTATGGTCCCGCGCAATGATAATATCGTATGTGCGCGACCGGATTGCGGGCAGGAAGAAAAGCGCCCCGATGAGTTCTTTATGACAGGCATCATCGGACGCTCGACACGGGTGCAGAGCGGGACTGGACGGAGGTACATTTGGCTCGTTAGATGGGATGGGTAAACCGTTCATTGGCCTATGCGCATTGATATTCAAGCTTACTGTGCCTTGCAGATACTCGATCAAGGACTGCACATGGGAAGAGGAGGACGGAATGACGGATCCCCACAGTTTCATACAACACTTTAACGAAACCGCAGCGAGGGAAGGCATCGACCCAGAGGAAAACCCACATTCGACGATTTTGTTACGGGAAGCTATTGCTGGTGGATGGAAGGACCCCAATGCATAAGGTTCTAGGGGACGAGGCTACGAACTATGTTGCACATGCATATCTCTTGGTTTAAGGGTACGAGTCAAATATGTATTTCTAGGTCCTGTACATATTATGCTTTCCCATCATGCTCTACTTTACCAGCTCGCACTATCTATTCGCCCACCCTTATTATTACCGCCAGGTCGGTACACATACGTCCATTAAGCTATCAAACACCGAAGCATAAATACCAATCAATCTAGCTCTGGCCCGCAGCATATAAAGATAGAGTGAAAGCATGCAATTGCGACAGAACGCTATAGGAGGATGACAGCGAGGAGAAGAATCATGAGGACGATGATGAGGATAATGATGCACCACCCGCTCCCTTTCTCCTCGGACTGTCGCATGAATTTCCGCATCCGGAGCATGGCGTTGTTCAGCTTGGAGTCTGTCTGGTCCACACCTCGTTCAAGGTCGTCGAGGAGCCTAGAGAAAGGATGAGTAAGGCTGGAAGAGAGGACTGGGTGACGTAGACAGGCTCACTCATTGTGCTCAACAATCTCCTGTCCCATGAGCCCTGCCTGCTGCGCGAGCGTATGCAGTGTCCCCGCTATTGTATTCATCGTTCGGTCTTGTTCTTGCATGATCATCTGCCAACCCACCCTATCAGCATCGGCCTACGGAACGCCGCGCCTCGATCTCACCTGCTGTTCCTCTCGCGCCCATGCCTCCTGATGGTCCTCCCCATCTCCTATTTCCCGTTCAGGGCGCGGTGACGCCAACCCGCTTCTGGAGGTCGCGCCTGGCGCGGTCGCTCGGGGTATTTGTGAGGGACCACCGGAGAGCTCAGCTCTCATGCTCTGAGCTTACGGAGAAGGCTCAGTTAATGGTATTAACGTGCGGAATCGAGGGAGGCAAACGCACCTGTATCTCCTTCCGCACGTCACCTACGTAGCGTCGCCGTCGTTGCACTTCGGCATCGTCGAGCCCGAACATTCGTGCATCCGTAGATTCCACCATCCTGGTCCCCGTACATGAGTCTCAGCAATGAAGGTCCTGGAGTGAAACGCGTACTTCACACTCTCGTCCAGGTCTTCTAGGTCAGTTTCAAGCGTGACAAGCGTCGCCTTCAACTATAAAGTGTCGATGAGGTAATATTAAACAATCCCTGGGTTTGGCGCACCTCATTAGCAGCCCATCCTAGTTCTTCACTATCGTCCCGTGCTGTACTCCGTATACGAAGGTAGGAAGACCGTAGCTGCGCAGCATTCTGCAGTGTTGTCTGAACTTCGTGTTCTACGGCATGGTATGGGTCAGTTGACATGTTGGTCTGGATACCCGGTCAATATTATTGTAGAATTATTCAGGAGTTTAGTAGGCGCTGAGAGCGTGCAGCCACGATACAGCTGTTAACGGAGGATTGGACGAGGACTGGCGACGCTGGTGACGCCAAGCGGATTCTCGATCATGTTTGCTTGAATTGTCATTGTCATTAGAAACAACTACAGATAAATAACAGCGTTCAGAAAAGTTTTGGCTTCGAGTCGCTTGAAGCCCAGCTAGAGTCTCTCAGAGGCCACAATGTCTTCTACGCTTGGGAAACGGAAGGACCGAGACGAAGTATCGGATACTATTACCGCTCACGGGTGAGAAAGGGCGAAAACTTCGTTGGGTTTCGTGCTCAAATGGTTATTTTACAGTTCAACGCTTTTTGTATCTAATCTTCCGTACACCGCGACCTCTGTGGATCTCCAAACACTATTCTCGGATATCGCACCCGTCCGTTCTGCATTTGTGGTCACAGAGTCTGGCACTGGAATGTCCAAAGGCGTCGGATACGTCTCATTCGCGATCAAGGAAGATGCGCAAACTACATACGACACGATCACCACCGAGGGGCTAAGTCTAGTAGGGAGGAATCTACGCGTCCAATGGGCTGAAAACAAAGTACGTCCACCAGTCGTATTTTGTGCTAAACATGTACTAAGGCCTTGTGTTCTAGCCGAAGGAGAAGGGGGAAAAAGGCGAGACGGTAAAGAAGGAATCCAAGCCTCGGCCTCCTCCACGACCACAACAACCGCGACTACCCCACGACCCACTAGCCATCCGCACTATCGTCGTCTCAGGCCTTCCCCCCTCAATCGACTCCAAGGTGCTTTGGAAGAAGATTCGAAAATACGACGGCGCTGAGAAGGTCGACTGGCCAATAAAATCCCCAAGCGGCGACGACAACACCACAGGTACGCTCACCAACCCTATCAAATATCCTGCTTTCTACTAAGCTAACCGAACACAGCCCACGTTTTATTCACCTCCCCCGCCGCAGCCACAGAAGCTGTCACCAAGCTCCACGCCCACGTCTTCAAAGGCTGCCTCCTCTCCGTTACCCTAAAAAAACGCCTAGATACCCTCTCAAAACCCATCGCCAAAGCAGCGGACGCCGACTCCGCGAAAATCGCAGCACCCAATCACAGCAGCCGGCTAATCGTGCGGAACCTACCCTTCAACGCGACAGAGCAAGACCTGCGCGCTGCGTTCCTGCCTTATGGACCTATACACTCGATACACATACCCACGGCTGAGAAGCCGGACACCGAGACAGGAAAGGCGGAGGTGTCAGGTGCTGCGAAGAGGGTGCGGACTAAAGGCTTCGCCTTCGTTTGGATGTTGAGCAAGAAGGACGCAGAAAAGGCAATTGAGGGGTGTAATGGGATGGTCATCCGCGCAGGCACGGCGGACGCGTTGGTGTCGGATAAGCAGAAGAAGAAAAAGCAGCGGAGGGAGGAGAAGAAGCTGAAGGCGGCCGCTGCTGCTGCTACGGGAGATGCGGGTGAGCAGGAGGAGGAAGCGGAAGCGGAGGTGGTGGTCATTGATGATAAAAAGGCTACGGAGCGGATAATCGCTGTTGATTGGGCTCTGAGTAAGGAGAAGTGGAAAGAAGAGAAGGCGAAGATAGAAGTAGAGGGTGAGGATGTGGATATGGAAGATGCCTCTGAATCGGAAGGAAGCGATGAGGGCAGCGACGAGGACAGCGACGAGGGAGGGGAACTGGGGGTCCACGAAGGTGATGATGATGGCAGCGACGACGAGGACGAAGGGGAAAGCGACGAAAATATGGAAGAACCTGTGAAGCCTACCCTTCCACCTCCTGAAACTGGGACTACACTTTTTATCCGGAATGTGCCGTTTACAGCAACTGAAGATGAACTCCGGACGTTGTACGTCTGCCTACCCAAGTATCTCGATTTTTACTTCACAGTTTACGCCTAGATTCCGTGCGTTCGGCCCTCTTCGCTATGCGCGCATCACGGTTGACCATGCAACTGGTCGTTCACGCGGGACTGGATTTGCATGCTTTTGGAATAAGGAGGATGCAGACAAAGCTGTGGCGCAGAGCGATCTCCTACGAACGGAAACAACGGGTGTCGCAGCTGTACGTAAAATCCGCTCAATAACGGCCATGTCATTATTCACCCGTTTCGCTTAGCCTGTGAAAAAGAACCCGTTCACCCTGCCCTCAATACTGACACCAGATCCGTCCTCTACCCTAGCGCAGAGCCTTGTGCTGCACGGCAGAACACTCGACGTTGTGCGTGCAGTCACCAGGGACGAGGCTGGGAAGTTGCAAGAAGCTGGCGAGAAGGCTAGAGAGAAGGCCGACAAGCGCAACATGTATCTTCTACGGGAAGGAGGTCAGTCATCCGTTGAGCTTTTCGCTTTGTCGTCGAATTCTGATGTGCGTCTATAACCTATCAGTCATCCTACCGAACGCTCCTGCCGCCGCGACGCTTACGACTGCAGAAATCGAACGGCGGACGACTTCTTTCAACGCCCGCCGGGCACTTCTCAAATCCAATCCCTCGCTGTTCATATCGAAGACCCGTCTGAGCGTGCGTCAGATCCCGATATTCGTCACCGAGCGCCTGATCAAGCGGCTAGCAATCCATGCCCTGCGTGCTTTCGAGGCCGACGTGAAGAAGGGCGAACGCGCTGCTTTGACCACGGACGAGCTCGCGGATGGCACGCAGGAGCATGCAGACACCCAGCCGAAGGGCGAAAAAGGGGAGGGAAAGCTCACGAAGAGCAAGGACAAGAAGCGGCTGAGTGGACGCGGGACGGGTGTGAAGCAAGCGAAGATCGTGCGTCAGATGGAGCGCGTGGACGCCATTACGGGCAAGGGCCGGAGCAAGGGGTATGGATTCGTGGAGATGCACTCGCATGCGGATGCGTTGAGGGTGCTGCGGTGGGCGAATAATAACCCTGCTGTCGGATCGTTGTTTGAGGAGTGGTGGAAAGATGAGTTGAAGGATCTCATCAAGTCGGAGACGGCGAAGGAGCCGAAGGATGACGCAAGGCTGACGAGGCTGAAGGATGAGCTGAAGAGGGATGGGGTGAAAAAGGGCAAGGGTACGCTGATCGTTGAATTCTCGATTGAGAATATTCAGGTCGTTCAGCGACGGAATGCGGCGCAACAAAAAACACCGGTGAGTCTTGATATGTCCCCCTATTCTTGCTCCCTCCCTGACCATTCACCCTGATGTAGTCGGACAACAAAAAGCCAGGGGAGGTGAAGAAGAGCGAGGAGCGGTCTCCCAAGAAACGACGCGTCTCAGAAGACAAGCCAAAAATTGTGAAGGAAGAGAAGCCACAAAAACCAAAGAATGATATCGGATTTCTTATCAGTCGCAAACGAAAGGAGAGGAAGACGGGCAAGAAAGGTAGTCATTAGTTGTTTACTGGAACCATGGAAGAGACTTGACCTTGCGATGATGTGTGTGGCTGTTTGATTCCGATGGAACTGCTGTCGTCAGCCACTCAAATTCAAAATATAAACCCATGGAAGTGCCAGATGGACGCCTCAAGTCACTTGTGGCTGCCTCCCACCACCCTCTGTCCTGCGCGTAGGCACAAATCTACTCTGAAGCCCACACGGCGCCACACTCGTTGAATCTAAGCCAATATGCTGTCTGGCCGCCTCATCCAGGTCACTGTGCTTCTTGTATCGGTTCATGCGGCATTCGTATCGCCTTCGCCTGCTCCCGCGGAATCTGTCCATGCTCCAATGCATAAGCCTCGGGCACTTGGGCCACGACAGGATATCCCTCCTGGAGCAGCCAAACCAGTGTACCATCTTCCTCCAGTTGATGAAGTCTTCAAGATGGTGGCTGACGCCGAGTCCCGCAATGCCCCAGCCGCCGCGTCTCATGCTCAGGCTCCTGCTCCCATGATTGCCGCCGCACTGATACCCGTGCCCACCACAACTACTCAGGCTCCTCCGGAAGCTACGTACCATGGTCCCGGTCTCGTTCAAGTCGTCCCTACGTCAGTCGCGGATCCTGAGCTGACCTCTCCTCCTACGGACTCTGCCGGATCTCCAGTCGCGCAACCTACGACCAACGGCCCTGCCAAGGGGACATCCACTCCTGCTCGCCAGCTAATTCTAATCGGTATTGTAATGGGGGTACTCGTGGTCCTGGTTTTCTTAGTCTATGTCTTGCTCGACCGTCGCGTTTTCGCCGCCTGCTCTAGGAGGAAGAAGGACGACTCTGAAGGCTCGTGGACGAAGATCAACTCGCCGCCTTCATCGCCGTCGTCCTATGAATCTGAGAAGGACGTCATCCTTTACACGCCCCCGATGGACCTATCCTCCGCATCGTCTTCAAGCCAGGCAAGCCGAGATTCCGCGGGTGGGCCGCACACCCCTCCTGTTGGCCGCATGCCCGCTCGCGAGTCCAAGGTCATCGACATCAGTCACAACTACCCAGGAAGCAAGTTCTCTGTCACCTCGTCGGACTACCCCTACTCCCTCGTCTCCTCCACACGTTCCTCTGCCCCCTCCCCGGATGGGCCTCATTCTGCGACGTCGCCGCTCCTTCCAGCATACGAATTTTTCTGCCTGCCGTCTAACTCTGAATGCTCCGAGGACAACCGCCACTCGAGAGCGCGTAGCGTGCCTGTCTTCGGCCATGCGATGTCGCAGGAGCGTCCCGATGTGATGGTGCGTTCTTGGGAGCATAGGAGGAGCAGGTCGGTCTCTGGGTTGACGTATACTGTTATGCCTCATGGGCGGCAGGAGTCGGGATCGTCGGGGTCGTCGGGGCTGTCTGCGGGCGATTGGAGAGGTAGTCCTCATTCGGATCATGGGTGGCCATCTGCGCTTTAGTTTGGTCTCTGTTTTACGATTTAGATACTCATGGTGAAGAAATGAATGATTTCAGGTCTGACAGAACTAGGGACTTTGTTCTACCAGGAGATTTCTTGCCTCTCCAATAGACTGCGTAGGTTATCCGCCGAGAAAACAGCTCATTCGTAGATGCAAATGGCTCCTGAGTGCCACTCTAATTTTATACATTGCTTCATTGGCAAGATTAGATCGTTGCTTCGTGCCATTCAACTCCGACATTCCCGGACCCTTTCCTTCGTTTCTTCATAGAACTCACCATTGTACCAAGCACTGTACCAACTTATTCCTCAACCCCGCCGCTCGTCTCACAGCCCTTTCGCCCTTCTTTCTTCTATTCTGATCCTCGTAAGGCAGCTCTGGAATGACGAAAGGCACAAGAACTTGAATTGGTTCGCATGGGCGAACACAGCATCCTCGCTCCACCACTCGATGATAACATACGGACGACATATCATATCCATCCGTTTGATCCCGAATACATACCTCGGGAACCTACTTCTCCGTACCAGTCGAGGCCTTATCTCCAGGGAATTCGGAAACGCCAACTTCGTTGCTCTTGCACAGCTGCGTTGATTCAATCGGGAACACTCTCCACGAGAAACGGTCACAGATCCGTAATCTGGTCAACTACAAGTAGGTTATGGCAGAATGACAGAATCGCAGTTGATCGACACCACATATCTGACAATACTCGGAGCCGACATCGCCCTCACGTTGAATATCGGTGCAACATACTAACTCCTACTTATGCGAGCCAATTTTCTCGGAGGCCTCCTGACGTTGCTACCCGAGCGCCGTGTTACGCGGCACAGTGCCTGTTATCATCTCTTTAGTGGCGTTTTCGCCCATAAAAAGCGACGATACGTTCGCAGATAATCAATAGTCTGATGACAAGGATCTGGTAGTGGATCATGGTGCGATACGCAGAACGGGCTGCGGACAGTGAGTACCTTGGTACCTCGGCCGAGGGCCACCTCAAGATTAATACCTCTACTGGGTATACATCCTTCGCCCTATTCTGCCATTTCCTAATATCCGTTCACCCCAACATCACTGCTTTCATTCATCTAACTGTATGCCCGACACACGACTCCCAAGCGACGAAGCGCAGCTCGTGGCTGTCTTTATTGAATGCGTATTCTATGGAATATACCTCGTCACCTTCGTTGCATCCCTGCAGTCCATCCTCTGGTCCGGCCCGCAGCGCACTTGGTTTTCGCGACTACAGAAGAACAAGATGATGTTCTTAGTGGTGCTAATTATGTTCATCGTCTCCACTCTGAATCTCGCGTTGGGGCTTGTCCGCATTTTGCAAGGATTTATTTAAGATAGGGCTCATGCACAGGCTGGGTCATCACATGATCAAAGTGTGATTCTGCGTGACATTTGCCAAAAATCCTTATTTTACCATGTACATACTGTTTTCAATGAAAATCGCTCCGACAATCTGTTAGAAAACATAGTCATGAGGGGGTGTCGGAGCCCGATTTCCCGATTTTGGCCCCGATGACCAGAAATAGCGGCGCGATGAAATCCAACCCATATTTGGACCTGACGCGCCTCCCCAACACAAATCCGCCACATAAAGACGTTTATATCTCCACACTGTGTTAGAGACCTGATCAGTGCCACAGACACCCTTGGTCATGGTCCAGTTGTTCACAGTTAATTTCCTTTTTACTAACACATGTACAATGGGACTTTTTATTATAGACTTACTTATATATAGCATCATGATGTACCATATTGTTTGTTGGGATCATTCAAAAGGTCTGACAATTGTGAACCAGGTTTGCAACACATCCACTGCATTTTTTGGATGCTTACTGAAAAATCTCAGTAGTACACAAGCTGCCTGGGCTGCAAAGAAATACTGGGGCCACAGACTCATTCCTGATCAGATACTTCAGCAACTCGAGAAAACTGGAAGTCGGTGCATTCTACTATATGTAACATATCTATCTGACTAAGTTGACCTTGCTCACACCCGAATCCTGGTGTAATGTCCATTAGATGTCGTTGAAGACTGTAATGTATCCGATTAATTATGACGCACGAGACAGCTTACAGAGATGTCACGGACGCGTCACATGTCATGTGATGACCCGGCCTGTGCATGAGCCCTATCTTACAACAAACGAATCGGGGGCGACGCTATTGAGCAGCTCGGGCTCGATTGGGTCAATATTGTCAAGGTCGGAGCAGCAACATAAATTTATGCTGCGATTGTGACTCTTATCATTGATGCAAGACAGCCAGTCACTGTCAATATACAAACTATGGTAGCAGACGGAGTCCTTGTGAGTCTGATCGCCCTTGTCCCGCTTGTACATTTACGCATTCCACGTCAGATCTATCGATGCTGGGTCGTGTACGCCCAATCACACCGGGTGGTCATACTCCCCGTCTTCTTGTGGTTCGGGGGTCTCGCCTGTACAGCTGTGAGCATGTACATGCAGGGCGTGCTGACCTCTGGCTCTCGAGTTGATGGAGGAAGGCTATTCCCCGTGATCGTTAGTTTCTGGTCCTCCACCATCGCTCTCAATCTCTACGCCACCAGTAAGCTCTACCTGTCGCCTCTAGGATGTTCTTTGACTGACCTGCGGTGCAGCGATGATCGTCATCCGAATTTGGCGCGTGGTAAACGAAACCGCTATGACGCATCGACTCTTCCCATTTTGCCCTGTACGGCCCCAAAGCAGACTCCAGAACATTATGCGGATCATCATTGAATCAGGGCTCGTTTATACTGTAACGACTGTGGTTGTTTTCGCCACGCTCCTCTCGGGCAGTAACTCCGTGTTTATTACCACCGCTGCGGTACGTCCTTGTTCACCTGCCCCACTTCGTTGTGATTAAGTATGCGCTGAGCTTGTTTCTCGTGGTCCTTGTAGGAAATTCAAGTCATCGGAATCGCCTTCAATCTGATCCTGATCCGCGCGAAAACGGCGAGCGAAACCGCAACGGACAATGGAGGTTACACAGAGCATGATATGCGGTTTGCGTCGCCAACAGAAACGATTACACGCGATACTGGGCATGTTCCGACCACAGGTTCCAAAATGGGTGCGTCAGAATGCAGCGACGCCGAAAAGGGCGCAAACGACTCCGGCAGAAGCACGGATATAGGAACTCGCCATACCTTCTGACGGGACACACAGCTCCAACAACCGATTGTACAAAGTTCCAGTACCGCCTCCGTCGGACCACCTGGCTCGACGGCCCTCCCTCCCTGCGTGTCTGCCTATTGTCGAATCACGAATCACTCGAGGAGACTTCTGTGAGTCAGCAGTATACCACTTACCTATCTTGGTCGGCCTGGATATGGCTTATATGGTTCGCCCGCTTTGGCGATGGGAATCAGCTTCGGGACTAGAAATCTGTTAAATACCCGTCTGCGTTTCAGGGTTCGTAGTAACGACTGGCGTTACAATTCGGCGCCATTTTAACGAATGCCAATTCGCGTTTCACCTGAACGTTCATAGTTCCCTCCCAACAATATCTGCAACTGTACAAATTCAGATGTTCCAGCATGCCATCGTATCACGGTCACCGTGATACGATGAGATTAGATAAGGTTGGAAACTCGTTGATCATGCATCATGGTTCCTCCTAATGTGTATTGGTCTAATTCAACTTGCGTCTACATCTTGAGCGCCTCATTCAAAACCTTCGACCGCTGGACGTAACACAACGTCAACATCATGATACGGTGATACTAGTGAGATCCATGGCCAGTCAAATTCGTTTGCATCTCACGCGGTCGCGTTTCCAGTGCGCAATCTGTCACCTCACACTCGGGCCAAACTGTCAAACATAGACAGCTCTCGTCGCCCAATTATGCAGTTCACCTCGGCCCCGGACTAAACAGTGCCACTTTATGAAGCCCTGTCAAAAGCATCATTCCAGTCGTCGTCCAACCACACAAGATTGTCAGCTCATTGATGTCGATGATGACGCGGACACGCCAGCTTCTCCCACAACGGCAGAATCAGCTGCCCGATCCACGGTGTTTATTTTATATTTCCGCAATGGGTCATGCAGCTCATCCTCTTTCGGTCGACGGCCATTGACGAACATGCGAACAATTCATCAAACCCACTGTCTACAGGTTGGCAGTCGGGCTGTCGTATATGTATACCGTAGGGCCAGCGTTTCGTACCACATCTCACCCTCGCATGTCCAGACACTTCTAGCCTCATGCCAGACGCAACACTCCAGCGCAGCATTCTCCAAGTCATTGGTGTTTTTGTCGAGTGCATATTCTATGGAATACATATCGTCACCTTCGTCGCATCTCCGCATGCTATCCTCGCATCTGGTCCAGAGCGCACGCGGTTCGCGCCATTGAAGAGAAATAAGCGGATGTTTCTGGTCGTACTGCTGATGTTCAGCCTTTCCACGTTGAACCCTGCTTTGGGCCTCGTCCGCATCTTGCAAGGAATGATCTACAATACACGATCTGGTACATGGACCAACTGACGTTCCCATTGGCGGAGGTCAGGATATTGTTGAGGAGGAGGGCATGCCGTCGTGGACAGAACTTAAGGCAGAGACCAAGTTGATGAACGTCGCGTTGAGGGACGTCAATATATCCAAAGACGGCAAGGTTATCGTGGCAGAGAAGAGTTGGGGCGAACTGTCCTTGAGGAAGACGAAGGTATGTAGGATAGGCCTACATATGGGTTAGATTCCCAATCACGCGTTGACTTTTGCAGAATATGAAGAGGAGTCCGAGGAAGAGGAGGAAAGCGCGCCCGAGTCACAGAAGGAAGCGCTGGAGCACGAATCCGAGGAAGCCTTGAAGAAGAGAGAGCTTGAAGCGGAAGAGCGACGGAAACAGAGTCATGATATGGTTGCTGAAAGTATCGGACGTGAATTGGCGGAAAGTATGTGCTGTTTATTGCTCCTCGTAATTCCTACTGATAAGCACCTTATAATTACAGAGGAGAAAGAGGAGGATGTGAATGACGTTAATGATACCGATGGTCTTGACCCAGCTGCGGAGTTTGAGGCTTGGCGGCTACGCGAATTGGCCAGAATCAAGGCGGAGAAGGAGGAGGAAGTACGGCGCGAGGAAGAGCGGGAGGGGATAGAACGGCGGCGAGCGATGCCAGAAGAACAATGTATGAAGGAGGATGTGGAGCGGGCAACCAAGTTGCGTGCCGAGAAGCCAAAAGGACAACAAACATTCCTGCAGAAATATTGGCATAAGGGTGCCTTCCACCAGGTACTTATAACCTTTAAAGTAATCATTGAGTAATCGTTGATTAACTTCCTGCCAATCAGGACCAAGAAATTCTCGCTAGACATGATTACACAGCGCCAACCGAGTCTACAGTGGACGTTTCCCTCCTCCCGAAAGTCATGCAAGTCAAGAACTTCGGCAAGCGTAATCGTACGAAATACACCCATCTGCTTGATCAAGATACCACTGCGAACACCGGTGGATTTGGCGGCGTAGGCTCTATCAAATCGGGCGGAAAGGGCACCGATGGCGGTGGCTGTTTTACATGTGGAGGTCTTCATTTGAAGAAAGGTCGGTCCTTTTTAGCCTTGCCATCTACGACCCTCATTTAACGACCGCACATGCTTAGACTGCCCGCGGAATACTGGCCCTCTATCAGAACGCGGAGCCACTGGTTTCGGTGCGGCGCCAACTGGACCCAGACTATGGGGCAACTTGAACCCACCCGAGCTAAGGTCATGGCATGGCGGCGACCACACTCAGCGAGACTCAGGGTGGAAGACTAAACGAGACCAGACTAGGGACAACTATTCAAAAGACGTTCCAAGAGACGATCGCTATTGAGACGACCGTCAGCGAGGCGAAGGTGAAAGATGGCAAGAGCGGTCAAGGGAACGTTATGACAAGCAGAGCTCGCGGCGAAGATCTTGGTCAGGGTCTCGCTCTCGGTCGCCATATCATAGTGGAGGGCGGGGCTATACTGGAAGAGAGAGGAAGCTTTCCCGTGAATGTTCGGTAGACGACTATAGGGACAAGCGGAGACATCTTGATTAGGTTTTGCAGCCTTCGTTTGGGCTGATATTGATATCGTAGCTATACCATATGTACTGTAATTTTGCTGCATGGTATGCTCCGAAAACGATTATGATTACTTGCGTGGCGGCAAAATGAATGGGTGGATAATATACAGTTAGAAATGGCAATGATATATGTAGCGTAGAATTACGAGGGGGCGGGGGGGTTGGCTGAGAAAAAAGCAAAAAAGCAACCCTGCTTGATGTTGGCGACGGTTTTCAGACTCCCCGAATTGCCTGCTTCACAGCTTCTACAAAGTCCTAGATGAAGAATAGTTGAAACGCGAAGAAAGGTTGCTGCGAAGAGATAGCCGCACCATGACCATAGCAAACATCCAGTGGACCGGTCTATGTTCGACTTCTCCATTCATCGCCAACACTTGGTCGTGCAAACCGCGTGGCGGAGGCTCAAGCACAGCCGCAAGAGCGTGTCTTGGAGACTGAACATGGTTTGAGGAAAGAGAAGCAAAGGGAAACAGAAATAAACGTACTCGGGGTCTGACAATCTCTATTAATTCTATGACGGTTGCGGGATCCTTAAAATACGGTGTAAGTTGGTAAGAAGGCGACTGGGGCTGTGAGCTGACCAAATACGTGATGTTTAGTTGGTATAAGGAGTGTTGTGGTTGAGGGTATGGAGAATGCCTGTTACGGCGCCGAGAATGGGGTACTCTCGTATGAGGAGGAAGGGGGCTTCGGGCGGTCGCGAGATGCTGCGCAACTAGTTCAGTGGTAAGGAACGGGCGGTGGTCAACTAGGTCATGTTCTTCGAGCGACATGGTGAGGCCAAAAGAACCAATGGTGATGGTGGAAGGAAAAAAAGAGATGCAAAAAACGGGGAAAGCGTTACCGCCACACTTATAAGGCCCTTGGGAAACTTCGCCATAAACGAGGGTCAAAAAATTGGGGGTCCCCGGCTTTTACGACATCAAAATTTAATGCCTCTGAGGTTTCTCGCGCGCTGCGTGAGCGTGACGCATGTTCATCACACGATCGACCACAATCGACGATTTGCTTCCGTCTCATATACGATCGAAGCTGCAATATCGAACAGGAGATAAAGGACAGACAAACTATCAGTAAGACACTAGCACCAACAGTGATGAATCACAGGGACGCACCACAGGAAGGCGTGCGACGAGCACCCAAAAACTCCATTTTGCGATCTCAAAGTTCCCCGCTTGCATCACCCATCATCAAACGATCGACCTCAAGGCATCCGATGGAATGAATGGACAATCCGCAGGTGCGTGGTGAAGGGGAGATGGTTCAGAGAGCTGCGAACCGTTCTTGATCTGAAGCCATGCTGTGCCTTCTGGACCTCACAGACGCGCCGGGACGCCGAGCTCGATTTTTTTGGAACGTATATCGTCATCAACAGGGTATAGGCGGCCACCTGTGCTGACGACTGGTACATGCACGGCCGTGTCTCCGGTTTTGCGACCATTCGTTCTTCAGCTTTGGCGGCTCTGTCAGTTTGGAGGGCCTTCTTCGCAATATCAACAACACTGGGATCCACTTCACGAACTTGAAACAACTGGAAACTGCTTTCCTCCTGACCACCACGTCAGCTCTGAGGCCGTTGACCGAGTCTGCGGCGGCGAAATGCCGCCCTTCTTTCCTTTTACGGAAGCGTGACTGTCGCGTCGGGTCACGGGAACACATCTCCTGTGAGTCAAGTGAAATGCAGCTCTGATTCCAACCATACTGACGAGTCCTGCGCAATGAATAATGGCAGGTAGCACCTCCGCAATCTGAATGAGATTTTCCATCAGCATATACGCAAATCATGGATGACAACCCTCAAGACCTCATCAAGAGACTCTTCAAAGCCCAACGCAAGAACGGTGTAAATGCACCCCCCCTGGAACAAGATGAAACTTTTCTGCTGAACGATCAGGATCAGGAACGTGAAATGACATACCTGAAGAAACAAGACTGAAAACCATGCGACCGCGGCATTCTTGGATGTGAACTTGTAACCCGGCTCACTGGCACGGTGTGGACCAAAATCTTCCTGAGATGTTGCCCAATATTCGGATTACGGGCGATAGAGGTGCAAGTGCTGAAGAAATTGTCTTCCAGTGGCCAGCTGTCTGACGCGAGGGTAAATGAATTTCTTGCTGTTGGTTCTAGTGGACGCCCTTCCAGATCTTTTTGGATGTAATATTCGCCCTTCATACCGTGGATATACGCCCTCCGCTATGAAGAATTGAGGTACTTGATATCAGCGCTCCGCGTAGGGAAGCAGGGCGACTGCCCACAGCGAATAGGCTATCGACGCACCAGTTATGCCTTTACGAATTCCTAGCCAAGTTCCCCCTTCGGCGCCAATCATCCACAACCCTCTCCGCTTGCCGTGGACGGATTGTTCACCACTTCGCGCATTGGACAATGAAGCGGCATAATTTCTTGTCCGTTGGACGCCGATGTGAGTGACCGCTGTGCGGTTCCTCCACATCGCTTGGATGATTCGTCGAAGACACGACGAAGATACCGACCTCCCTTGCAGAAGACCTCAAGAAGCGTTGCGCTCAACAACCGAAGTGATGCAGAACAACGCTGGTCGCTCTAACCGTAATGCCGTGCTCCCCTGAGTGCGAAATAGAAGTTTCTTGAGAAAGGCAAAATTCCGCGGACCTTCGCAGGTGGAAGTACATTTCAAGAGATGTCAAGGTAGAAAGATTTGTGCAACAACACGGAAGCGCCAACAGGAAGCGGAGGTTGTGCACGCGCCTGGCCCCAATTTCGGCAAAAAGTTGAAAGCCAGCACTAAGACAGTCTCGATAGCCATTGTCTGTCCTCCTCCGACTCCCTCGTCGGATATCTCTCGCTGCGCAATAAATCACTGCATAAAAGAAAACACTTGCTGCCTCCCTCAGCGTCGTTCAAGTTTATGCCATCAAACTACGCCCTTAGCAAGACTACTCTACATTCAGAACCCCTAGCCCCAACTCTTCCACCATGCCACTGATTCACTATTTTACAACAAGCAGACCAGGCGTTCTCAGAGGTTACTCTCTATCAGTCATTAGCTCACCGAGAGTCAACACAATTTTCTATCAACTATCTCTGGCCCGCTATATAACAAAATTTCAACGCGGTCGCCCACGCTGCAATCCCACACCTTGATCATGCGAACCACAATCAGGACCTCCACCGCGACCGCGGATTACCTAGACCATGACTTCGCGCGGCGTGCTTCAAAATTCACACCTACAATACCATCGCTCCATCAATAGCTACTTTGCCGGTGATGCACGCTCCAGCGGAGTACTCTTGTCGGCCAACGCAGAGCGTCTATGGCGACCCCGGAGGTTTTTCGGCCATAGCAGCGCCGGCCACGCTTCCATGTTCATCCCTGCAATTCGAAGCCTCTACATAAAGCAACTCGAACGCACCCCACCATCTTGAAAAAAAAAAAATTCAGCACAATGCAACCCGCTCAAAGGCCAATCTTCTTTTGCCGGTCGAAGACGGCGTACCGTAACGAAAACCACAGTATTTGGCGCGTTTAATTCGTCTAGCCGATTCCATGCCCCACTTTCTTTTCCCATTCAAGAAACAACAAATCCAAGGCTTTAGATCGATACGAACGGCTGAACAGCTGCTGTTGGATGACTGGAATCCTGCTTGGGCTACGTGCGAATGAGAGAAGGCTGCGCGCAGCGGGATCGAGAATTACGTGATTCGCTACAACTACGCCATCCATTCATTTGTGTTCAAAGCAAACAGTCCACGAGTGAGATAATCGGCACCTGCAAATCAGCAACTCGGGCAAAGTTGGGTAAATCTTGCGAAGGTAAGTGATAAAAAACTATATTTTTACACGTCGTTAGCCCTGATGTGCTGGACCTCCCAGCCATTATCTGTCCACGTACAGACCATGATAAGGTATGGGACATCCACAATCCGCCAACGTCACGTGCCTCGCGTGACATGTCCAAATCGGTCGAACGCGAATGCAAAACACCATGATAACGAGCTTTACAACTTCCACAGGGAGTTCTGGCGAAATCGGTCCTCATACGAATGCGTAGAATAGCCTTATAATGTTACCCTTGCTTTCCGATCACAAATATATTGCATTGTGAAGATGGAATTTACTAAGTAATGGTTGAATTACTGAAGTTTCCACTTCATAGCCCCTCGAAAACCTGCATTGCAGCCTCAGAACACCTGGAATGGGGTGTAAACGACAGTGTGTTATGTCCCGCATGGAAAACCTCAAACGGCAGGTGCAGGGCATGTTTAGAAAGCCATAGGTTGACAATGGACCTGGAAAGGAAAATGTGAGTTCTGAGATTCTCATGGGGATTGAGCACTCACAAGGAAATAGGCCACTGAGACTGCTGTTGACACTAACCTCATCACGAGAAGACAATATACAGATATGCAATGGCTCGGACTGATCCTGTACCAGAAGAGCCTGAGCCAAATCCGGGGATGTCAAGATGAAGGAACTGCCTTACCCCAGAATGGGTTCTTTTCGGACCTTCACATATGTGCACGCTTCTCCCCTACTGTCACAAGTGTTGCATGAGGACCTATTGGAATGCGAGCCCGAACTCTACATGATGCCAGATGACTTTGATCCAGATGTTGTTGGTGATCTTGAAGGCGAAAGCCAGTCTTGTTTGAAAGTTTTACTCATCGACATTCTAATCACTTTCCAGATACTCTACTACACATTCTCCTCTTAGGATATTCTACCTCTTGATACAACTAATGCCTTCAAGATCATTCAGTATATAATTTCCGACGTGATTTTTGAAATTCCACCTTCAATTTTTCTACGTTCTGTATAATAATTTGGATCCATACTCTTAATACATAACCCAAGGTTTCTATGGGAGCCGATTTCTGAGATATGAGCCTTGAGGAAAGAGATCTCCTTATCTTCTGGTTTCATGACCATTGTGTTCCCAATTTGGTGGGGCTGTCACGGAAAAGTAACGTCATGTGACGTTGGCGGATTGTGGATGTCCTATACCTTAGCAGATATCGTCCTCGTAGGTTTTGTTCCACAATTACTACTTGCATGACAATTAACCTTCCCAGCTAAGATCTATCGATGCTGGGTCGTGTACGGCAAATTTACAGCAAATTACGCGGGGTGGTCATATTTCCGATCTTCTTGTGGACAGCGGGGACCGCCTGTACAGCTGCTGCCATGTACATGCAAGGTCTGTCAACGTTGAGTCCCGATCCTCAGGGCAATCGGGCATTATTTCCTGTGGTTATGAGTTTTTGATATATCACTATCACTCTCAATCTTTATTCCACAAGTGAGTGCATATTGTTGCCATAAGTCCTGCTGCTTGACCTAGTCATTCTACAGCCATGATCATTCTTCGCGTTCGGCGTGTTATTGGTAAAACTAGCGCTGCAGCACGCGCGAACTCGATTTCTTCACGTTTATGGCAACCTGATAGCAGACTTCAGAACGCCATGCGCATCGTCGTTGAATCGGGGTTGATTTATACCCTCATATCTATCTTCGTCCTTATCACCCCTGTCAAAGGCAGTGACCCCATCTTCATAACCACTGCTGCGATGAGTTTTGAATCATAAAAATCGTGATTCCATGTGGGACTGGAACTTCCTCTGTGAACACCAAAGCAATTGCATCCGGGGACGTAGACGTCGAGAGCCGGGTGGTACAAGGTCCCGAGGAGAAGAAATTTAGCACTTAGCGATTTGCCACTACATAGCTCCTGACCGATCTCATGCCTTACAGGCATTCTCCTGTCGATTTTTGATTCTTGTTGTTCGCAGAGGTGAGTGTACAGCGTGGCGTTGTTTCAGATTAGTACTCAGACTCAGAGTCACAGGTAGATAGTACAAGCATCAGGGTAGCATGACACTTTAATGTCCCTACAGGTTCACTGTGCCCAGGACATGCGCAATACCACCATCAAATTTTTGTTCCAAATTGGACAGACACTCACTGACGTCCTGATTTTAGAATCGAACCTCTTGTTTCACCTCCGCCTTTTACGTTTTCAACGCTTACTCTGGTACCTGCTAAACCAGCAGAGATCGAGAGGCTTTATCCAGCTTAGAGTGCATGTAAAACGCTTCAACGACTTCTAGCTAAACCCCGACGCGAGGATCAACTTGAACAAAGCAGAAGGTGCAGGTGGGTTACAGTCACCATTTGAAGGGTTCAAACGCATTAAAATAAAAGGAAGTGTCCTTCAATGGAACAGCCCTGCAAAATGTTTCCATCCATCATGTGGAGTTTTTCCAGTATTTCACCGGCTGATCTATCTTGATTCCCGATCGACTGATGGCTCGGCAAGGAAGATTCACCTCGGTGGTAGTTGCAGATTTGCTCTACCACATTTCGGCGGCGTTGAAATGAGAAAGTAGGCTCTATGCCTCACACGCGTGTGTTTTTGCATTGACAATGTATCGGATGTTGTTTCAGCACTCCATAGTTTGAGATCCACCAACCTGACTGGGCCCCAGTGCACAAGTATATTTATGTCGTTTGCTCCCAACCCCATTTCCATCTTTATCTAACTAGGATGATTCCAGAGTCAGAAACTGTGTACTCGGACGAGTAGAAAGGTATAAAGAGGCTCACGGCTTCACGGCTCTGGCAAGCAGCAACAACGCGCTACGAATACAAGCACTCAAGAGCACAAGTCATTGGTTCACCTGTTAAGTGTGTTCAAATGCCATTCCGGTTCCTCACAACCACAATTGCTCACAACCTCGTCATTTTAGTATCTGATATGAAACTTTCATTCGCCATCCTTATCCCTGTCGTCGCTCTCGCCACAGGTGCCTCGGCCGCAGAGTGCTATGCTCAGGGCGGATCGCGCCGCTGCACTGACTTAAATTCTATGTGGACCTTCCGCGACTGGTACTGCACCCAGGATTACCAGGGTAACGGCGGTTCGAAGACATACAAAGCCGATAATGATTTCAGCGCAGTGTTCTCTTCGTTTTGGGCCATTTTCTTCTCAGCAGCAGTGCTAGGACTCCTCTGCGGACATCATTAGCACCAGCCCAACATCAACTTCTGCGCTTGAGCAATAGTTTGGTGAGCGTCGCAATCCTTCTGAGTTTGGTAATTTGGCAAAGTTGATGATCAATTGCATCACAGGTTTCTGTTCTGATCGTCTTGTGCATGCTGGCATTACCCTTTCGCCTAGGCTGGCTCTGAAGGACTTAAGAACGCAGTTCAGATGTCGTGCAAGCACTGGTGGTATCTCCCAAGTTTGTATGTTTTCGCGTTGTTGATATCGCTTAAGTCTGAAAAAACTTGTGAACATGACGAGTAGTGATGGTGGCAAAACCTCGGACCGGATAATTAGACAGGGAAAAGGTGTGTTGCTATCCTGATGCGATGGGTAGTGGTCCATACATACTTTGTGCATGTAAAAGTAACGAAAGTCAGATATAACTGTAAAAGAATAAATTGATGCTTTCATGTCTATTTGACTGGCTTTCTGAATTATTTCTTTTAGCAATGTTTGGGCTCGGCGTTGTGAGGCTTTGTGTAAGACCTCTTATCATGGTCATGACATTGACCACTGCCAGGTAATCAGAAAGGTCACCCACTGGGAAGCCTGCGGGGCCAATTGGTAATGGGGGCTCCGACCCTTATCCCAGGACTTATACTACTCTCGGCCGTCAGTGTTCTCCGATGAGTTCACTTCCTCCACTGAATCCGCAAGGTGTAATAGTACTTGGGAAGTATTTGGGACACGTAGATTAGATTAGATTAAGTGATCTTGTTTGCAAGTGATTGCTTTACTATTAGGTTTGAGCCTGCTCAGCGAGTACATTCCCTTGTTTTACCTCCGTCACGGTTAAGTATCATACCAAGTCTGCTACTCTGGTTCTACAAATTCATTTTGCTTCCCTATTCGCGCAGTATTGGCGCGTACCCATGTCATATCCACTTCGTTCTCCTGACCGCTGCCAGGCACCGTTTATGACAGTACACGGTCAAGGGTGATCACAGCATTCGGCGTTTGTATGTTATACCCTTCAGTCGGGGTATCGACACGTCCGGATCGTCCTGCCAACAACTCTACCAGCTAAGTGGCACGCGAGTGATGTTATATATGACAGGGCGACAGGTGATTAGCAGGTAATTCATACGAAACATCCGCGGAGTCCACCCCGTCTTATGCCGCGCTGGGAACAAGACTCTCGCGGCTTCACTGCCTGAGGAATTCTTCACTCGGCCATATAATGTGATAATAATCAAGCGGAGAGTGGACGCCACACAAGGCACGGGCGACGATCTGTGGCTGGGGGGTTGGGGATAACCAGATCAACGCATTCGCTTGACATCGTGGCAACGTATTTATTCTTCCGATTCTCATGTTCCATGGGCAAGTTAATGCGTCTTTCCGTCTCTACATCTCAATTCCCCCAGCGTCATGCCCGATACGAGACTTCAAAGCAGTACGGCACAACTCGTAGCTGTCTTCGTCGAATGTACATTCTACGGAATATACCTGGTCACCTTCGTCGCGTCTCTCCAAACCGTCCTTCGGTCTAGCCCGCAGCGCCCATGGCTATCATGCCTCAAGAGCAATAGATTGATGCTTACGGTCGTGCTGTTGATGTTCATTGTCTCTACGTTGAACCTCGCTTTGGGCCTTGTCCGTGTCATACAGGGATTCATTTATGGTGCGCGATTTGGCCAAAGTGCTGTTGAACAACTCGGTCTGGATTGGGTAAATATTCTCAAGGTCCGCAACGAGACAAGTGACTACTATGGCCATTACACTGATTGGCACAAGACAGCCCTTGACTGTCAATATACAAATTATGATTGCAGATTTTGTCATGGTACGTAACATTACCCACGCGTGCTGCTTAGACTCTTGTCTAAGGAATCTTCCCGTGCTAGACCTATCGATGTTGGGTTTTGTACGCCAAATCGTATAGAGTGGTCGTATTTCCCATCTTCATGTGGCTGGCTGGCCTTGCTTGTGCAGGGACGAGCATGTACATACAGGGCGTTCTGACCTCAGGCGCAAACTCTCGAGTCAACGGTGGGACATTATATCCTATCGTAGCCGCCTCCTGGTCCGCCACTATCGCCCTCAATATCTATGCCACTAGTAAGCCTAGTATCTCGCTTCGATTGCCCAGCGCCACTCGCTCACCTGCCTCATAGCAATGATCGTCTTGCGAATCTGGCCCATTATAAATAAAGCTGCAGTAGCATATAGACTCTCCTCACTCCCTGCTATATCACAGCCTCAAACAAGGCTCCACATCGTCATGCGGATCATGCTCGAGTCGGGGTTGGTTTATACTATCATGACTGTCATCGTCTTCGTCACCCACATATCAGGCAGCAACTCTATCTTTATCACTAGCGCTGCGGTGCGTTCAGGATTATGGGCCGTTTGAGCGTCTGAGCGTTAACTAAACTGTTTGCCTACTCATCACAGGAAATGCAAATCATCGGAATCACCTTCAACTTGATCCTGGTTCGCGCAAAAAATGCTAGTGACGCCAGTATTGTGGAAGATAATACAGAGCACGGAATTGCCTTTGCTCCACCAACGAATCCACATACGCGTGACACTGGAAACGATACGGTCGTATATTCACAGAGGAGTGATCTTGGGAGCGGTGACGTCGAGATGGCAATAGAAGGGTTTGAGAAAGGCAGAGATATAAGTACCCGCCATACTTTCTGAATTGCTCATAAATTATGGTTAACGCCCATAAACTATGGTTAATGTTGATACCTGCATTATGGGCACCATGCAACGCCAGCTCATGAATTTCATTTTACAAGCCAGCGCCTTCCGACCCGTTAGCGTAGGTGATATTCTGGTACTCAGGCCTACTTCAAACCCAAGAATGATTTTCCTCCCAAAAGAACGGCTTCGAAAATACGTGGTACACGTTCAGATGCCCCGAGGAGCTGGCGAGGAAATGAAGCATTGTAGACCGCAGACAAGGCAACGCAGAACTTCAATCCAGTTGTATTCATCTCATACGTCATCTATTCGCTTCCCAGATCCAAATGGACCAGTATTTTCACACCACGACACACGGGACATAATAAGATGGCTATTAGACAACAAGAAACGGACCAGAGCCGATGTGATTAACCCCGATGATCCTCCAAATATCCTTGCTCCCATGCTCGGCTACGAGCAGCATAGGCTGATAAAGCATGTGGCATGGATGCTAGCCTACATTTCGTCCCACAACTGATCATGTCGCCCGGTCGCACCTTGGGTGACCCAGAGGGCTCTCCGTGGCCAGCGCAGATTGCGTCAACGCAGAAAGTTCGCGATGTACGAATCAGCCCAAATGGGTCAATGATCCTCTATCAGGTCCAACCGTTTTATGGAGCCGGGCGCTCATTATCGCAGCTCTGGCTGGCGCGGACAGATGTCCCACAAAGTGCACGGCCGCTTACGAAGGGCGAATTCAATGATAAGGCGGGTGTCTTCCACCCTGATGGCGAGCGGGTTGTGTTCCTGTCAGACAGGCATAACCCCGGAAAGTCGGTCTACATCTATCTGATTAACCTCAAGAGCAATGATGCCGAACCGATGCTCCTTTCGCCTAACTTTGGAAAGAAAGCCGTCCAGGCTTTCGACATCTCGCCGGACGGACACTTTATCGCATTTACAAGCTATGACGACGCCATCTCTGAGGAAGAAGTTAGGAGAGTCGAGGAGAAGGACGACGCGCGGGTATTCGGTAGTAGCGAGGTTATGGGAGGATTTGCTAGGCTGCGGGTGTACAGTTTTTCGACAGGGAGGATATGGACGCTCGAGGGTGTGCGTAAGGATCGCCATATCGAAGCTTTCACCTGGAGCCCTGACGGCACTCGCCTGCTGTATCGGTTGCGACGGGGCCGTGGACCTGAGTTTGCTGAGCAAGACATTACACTGGAAACGATCTCCGTCAAGGATTTATGCCAGACTTCTCGCACTATTGGCACATATCCCCGTTCTCCGTCCGGGCAGAATATCTGGACACCTTCTGGGCACATAGTATCCTTGCAGAGTTATGAGCCAAGGAATATTCTCGATGCACGAGCTCTTTTTGCTCACCGTATAGACCAGCCTACCCTGTTCGCGAAGGGCGGGGAAAAACTATATGGGCTTACGGAGGACGCCGTGCGCATCGTCGACACAAGAGCGGATATCGCAGTCGAGGTGTGCTCAGACGTCGATACCGACATTGATATCGTTTCATTTGACGTGGAAACACAGGCGTTCAAAAAACGCCTTACGATTTTCCGGACACAGCAGGAAGCAATATGGTTCGGGGCGTGGGACGCAAAGCGGGTGGTCGACGATGCAGGCAACGTCTCGTATGTCTTCGCTGCTGTGCTCAGCTCTGGTGTGAGTCACCAGCCACCAAACGTATGGGCTCGACGGGTGTCCGAAGACAAACGTGAGCTGTCCTCAAAACTGCAGCTATCGTCACATCTTGGGTGGTTGGCCGGCGCTCCACCCATCACGACTGAGGTTATTCGGTGGACATCAAAAGATGGATGTAATCTTAATGGATTGATTCGGTATCCTCCTGGGTATGACGTGTTCCATGGACCGCTACCAACCGTCCTGTTCATTCATGGAGGACCATATAGGTATGATTCCATGAGGTCTGTCGAAGGATTGTGATTGATGAGATCCGCAGGCGCGACATTCCTGGTGAGGTTTCACGGAAGAATCCTAGATCAGCCACGCTAAACAGGACGTGAACCAAGACTACATGCCTTATTTTTGCAATTGGCGGGAGCTGCTCGCTCTGGAAGGGTATTTGGTCATCTCCCCAAATTACCGAGGAAGTAAGGCTGAACCTCTTGATGATAAGGATTCCTCTGACGGAGTGGTTGGCTAGGCCAGGGTCGCGGACATGATTTCGCCCATGCCGCGAGCCAAGGTATCGGCGTCCATGACTGGCCAGATTGCGAAAGCATGGTCGATGAGGTGATCCGGCGAGGCCTGGCGGATCCTGATAGATTGGGGGTTGCAGGATGGAGCCACGGTGAGTGGACGTCGTAAATCCGTGTTTCAGTTGCATCCTCATCGGATCCGGGATTACAGGAGGATCGCTGACGGCATGGGGTGTCACGAAAACCAAGACCCGCTTCAAAGCTGCAATCGTAGGTGCAGGTGTGTCGAATTGGGAAGGGATGGTCATGGATTCGGGGTCACCTGAACTTGAGGTCAGCGTGGCTCGTGAAAATCAAGAATGCTTCTGGATTCTCACCGGATGGGTAGACCGAGATTGGTAAGAGCGCTCCGTGGGACCATGACGGTCGAGAACAATCTGTCAGGAAGACCAGTCCCATACATTCTGTCGCCGGAGTTACGACTGCTGTCCTTATCTTCCATGGCGAAAAGGATGAGAGAGTGCCTGTTGGGCAAGGTATAGGGTTGTGGCGGGGTCTCAAGAGGCGTGCGTCGGAAAGAGGAAGGGAAGCCGCGCAGCTGGTGCTATACCCACGGGAACCACACGGGTGAGCTGTTTGCATGAAATAGGACGAAGAGACATCGCAACTGACTTGAATGATAAGTTTTGTCGAACGCAAACACGCGGAAGATGTCTTGAAGAGGATGCTCTCGTATTTCGACACTTGGCTTTGAGCTGTGGTGCCTCAGTGCAAAGGTGGACTTAAGCCTCGTAACAATTGTGCTACATGGATAAGTTAAGCTTCATAGCAAAGAATTATAACAAGGAAAATACAACAACAATGCTCTGATGGATACACTGGGACGGATCCAGGTCCAAGCCCTATCAGAATCCGAATACAAGCAGTACGGAATACACATGGCCTCGTCATCTGAGGGAGTCGTCCAGTCTCGCAAGATCGTCCTTGGCAGCGAGAAGCACTTCCTGTACAAAAAGTAAGCCACCGAGCTTTTTCAAGCCAGTCCAACACTTACTGTTACAAGCGATTGCCTGGCCTCATCCTTAATCTCCTTCCACCGCCTCTCATAGGTCCTTAAAAGCTCATCATACTCATCTCTCTGCCTCCGGTCGCCTCTCATGGCCGTCCGGATGACGGCTCGCAGGATGCATATCCCTGCCACCCACTCGACCTCGTCCGCCTCCCACACCGCATCTCGGGCGATCATCTCGGAGAACGCACGCCCCATCGCATAGGCATATCCACTGTTATCGGAATCCCCTGCATGACCCATCCCCAGCATCCCAAGCTCGAGCGCGGCGGCATGTATATTTGCCCACTGGATATGGTCCTTTCGCCGCTGGCGGTCACCCGCTATGCGCTGCATCTCGTCTGATATGGACGACGAGGTCGACGTGGTCGGCGTCCCTGATGGCCGGTGCTCTGGGCGTGCTGGGGCGCTGGGCACCCAGGTTGAGAACTTTCGTATTTGCATTTGGACGGCGCGGGGGCCTGCAAGGGGCCCAGAGACGCCAGCGTGGACTACAGACGGAGGGAAGTACGTGGAGGCATCGAGAAAGCGACGCAGGTAGGCGTGGGGATCCCTGTTATTATTAAAACGACTCGAATGCGAGTCTGAGGATACTGCTTCAAAAAGCGCCTCGACCACCGCCGTTAATGGCGTTGGAGAAGGGTCAGAGACCGCAAATGTTTGGATCATGGTAGCAAGTGTCGATGAGTCCACCCCTCGCAGAAAGGCATCACGAATGGTGGCTTGAGTTATGTTCAGGTTCAGGTGTGGTGAGGTTACTGGTGGAAGTGGCGTTGGAATTGGCGCCGTGGGTTGGAGGTTTGCATACTGAACGTTGGGGACAATGGATTGAGCGGCGGTTACGGGACTGGAGCTGCTGTCTGCATGGGCATAAGGAATGATAGTCGATGCTGTGACAGGATTCCAAGTGATAGTGGTAGGGTTCGAATTCCCACTAAGGGCTGGAAAACCAATGAGACTTAAACCTCAGGTATAATGAACTCTGGTGAATCCTACCCTTTTCCGCAGCTTTCTTAGAGGACCTGGGCCTGCCTTCAAGTTTGCGCCTGTTTCGGCCCACGGTGTTCTTAAACCAGTTGTATATTTGCTAAGAAGCGGGGCAGGCGTTAGAGTGGGCGTTCTGCGGAGCAAACAGAATTGCGCTAGATACCTCGCGAAACCGAGTGTCCGATTCCTGCATCCCGCGAAACTCATCCGGGAGCCCGAACCGCGCAACAAAATCCGAAGCCCGCTCAAGGGCAAACTTCTTCGCATCTCCTCTTATTGAACCATGGGATCTTCGTTCAAATTCTGCGAGATTGCTGAAAATATGATGGTCAGGATCAGCAGCGCCATAGACCTGGATTCGGGCGGTCTACCTCCTAAGAAACGTCAGCTGTTGGTCAGTGTAAGCCTTTGGAAGCCTGGGTTTATGTACCCTAGGATCGCTGGCCATTGCGCAGGACAGGCACCATTTTGCCTCGAGATTTTACTTGTTGATCGGACTTTGCCGGGATACCTCGTGTTTGGATTTCAGGAGGATCGCGACAAGAAATCTTCATGAAACGAATGAATTGCTAGAATGCGGTATCCCGAAGTATGTCTGTGCATATTATGGTATAAGGTATAAGCGCTCCCCGTCCCCATCCATCCCTCAGTTCGCTGGTTTTCGGCAAATGACAAGGTACATAGGGGTAAAAAGCTGAAGATGGGTTGTTAGACTATGGATGACGAGGTTCGTATAAACGGGCGAACGAACCTTAGTCTGGCCGCCCTTGACCAGGGAGTCTCCAGCAACTTTCAGCGATTCACCAACATCGTAAGTGCCCTTGGGCAACATTCCCATCCACTCCATCAACCGCATGGCGTTATGGCTAACAAGTTTGCCACTCCAGCTCATCCGCCAAACAGTGAAGTAATCCCAGAACGTCTGGGCCTTGGAAATGTCTCCTTCCAAAGGGTAATACCAGGGAATAGGGTCTGGACGCTCAGCCAAATCTTCTTCGTGCTGAATCTCGAAACCAACAGTTTCGAGGGCTTGACGTGCCAAGCGAAGAGGACGCATCTCTGGGATGCCGTTTCCGAGTTCGATCTGGTGAGCGAGATGCTTGTGCTCGGGGATAGAAGGATCCCATTTGTCTGTCATGCACCATTCGTAGACACCAAACTGAGAAAGAATGTAAACCCGCGACGTTCGAAATGGGACGTTGAGAAGACTTACCACTCCGCCGGGCTTCAAGACCTTGAAGATCTCTCCGTACACACCTTCCCATGTGGGAGCATGGACGGTCGCCTCAATAGCATATACTGGGCAGGTGTCAGG
Source organism: Lyophyllum decastes (assembly GCA_025854295.1). Lineage (NCBI taxonomy): Eukaryota > Fungi > Basidiomycota > Agaricomycetes > Agaricales > Lyophyllaceae > Lyophyllum > Lyophyllum decastes. The sequence goes on from CP107709.1 coordinate 1,477,583, forward strand.
GTTGACCACAAGGTAATAAAACCCGGACTTACCAGCATCGAAAGAGTTTTCACCGAACTGTTCAGCGAGCTTCATAAAGTCGCCCTTGACAAAGGTAACCTGGTTCTCCAATCCAGCCTTCAGAGTATATTTTTTCGCGCGGCCAATCTGGAAGTCGTTGTTGTTCAGACCGATGATCTGCGCGTCGGAAAACTGGGCAATTTCACGGGCGGGGCCGCCGACACCACAGCCGACGTCAAGCACGCGCATGCCCGGGCGCAGGATCATTTGCGAGGCGAGGTAGTGCTCGTGCCGGGCAAGCGACGCGATGAAGGCCTCGCCTTTGTAGAAACGCGAAAAGTGGAAGGACTGCGACCAGCCGTACTCGTATAGCTCCGTTGCGCCGTCATAATAGCCTAGGAATATGCCATTGAGCTGGCAACTCAGAGGGGGGGGGGATGTGGAGGGACACTTACCGTTTACAACGTCGGTATAGCTGTCAAGACGTTTTTCCATGTTGCCCTCGTCCTCCCGGTTCAAGTCCTTCTTCCAGAACCCGGTGTAGTTCTCAATGCGGCTGCCTTGACGGCCGTCAGCAGTTGAATGCGCAGGGTCGGACATTTTTTGTTCTGGAATATTGGATTCGAAGAAGTTAGCACACGCAGAGACAGTGTGAAACACGACAGGATGTCTCCAGAGACTTGAATGGTTCCAATACTAGCTCATCGAGCACGAGTGCACATCGTAACATAGATAACGTTTGCGGAAGGCGTTTTATCCACCGAAGAGAGAGAGAGGGACGGTGTACTTACAGGATAGGATGGAGGAGGGACGTAGAAGGGCTGTGGGAAGCCCAACCAAGGTCGACCGACTTTAAATGGGAGGAAGTTTCGGAAATCAGGTCACCTCAAATGTTGAACCACGTGCTACATGACCCTGACAATGGCATCGTACGACTCCGAGTTTCTGCTCTTTTTGCTGTCAACCATCCCAGTTAGCATGAACCTGACGAGAGCAACGCGAGATAGTAATTCTCTAAGCTATTGCAGTTTAAATGTCATTAAATTACGATAATCTCTATAGCCAGACTTGTTGAATCTTGTGGACAAGTCCGACCGTGTGTGTGCAACTCAAGTGTAGTATGTATCCTGCATTCTGAAGACGGCTGAGGACGCAGAACGTTACGTGACGAAGACGATCTCGTTGCGTTCCCCCAAACCATACTACGCCACATTCAAGTTGTAATTAACGGTAGGTTCAACGCGATTCGAGTGCTTTATTCTACAATACACACAGATGGGCTTTCATATCATACAAATCAGTGGAAAGCATAATTAGTAGGTAAATGTGAGGGCAATGCATAGATGGCTGATGACAATAGGTGTTCGCATGGACAGAGGAGGACTATGAGGTTACGTCGAGATTACATGTCGTAAGCGACGCGTCCTCCAACCCATGGATACGGATAATTATGCTGATAGAAGTTCCGAACGGTCCTGCGACTTGCAAGTCGCGGAATGGTAGCGTACGACGCGCCAAGCTAGACACAATTATATGATGAGACACACGTCAAGGAAAACAAGACATTGTGACACATACCACGACATGATGTTTCGTGTCAAAGAAATCGGCGGAATAACTAGAGGCGTGATTCAGTACTAGAACATATGAGCTGTGCAAATCCACGTACCCGGTAAACAAGTTCGTCGGCGAGAAACCCTCATGTGTGTCGAAGAGGGTAGACGTCCATTCCCATACGCCGCCATTCGAGCCTCTGCCGCCATCAACTTCCAATCCAGCGGTCGCACTGACAATCTTTGTCAAAACAAGAATCTGAGGAAGTACGGTATAAGATACTTACGGGACGGGATGCCAGTTCCTGAAGCCTGTGTTTGAACCACCTTCGTGGCCGACTTCATAAGTGTCGAGGAACAAGCGCAACTCCACTTCTGTAGGCAGACGACCGCCCTTCCAGCATGCATAAGCCGAAAGATCATCATAAGACGTAAGCACCGGCCAGTGCTGCGCGACCTCCATCGACACGGGGCCATACATCGTTCGGACCTAGATGCAAGCAACACAGATACGTTAACACCAAGGCAAGAAGCCCATCAGTCGTAGAGACAAACGAACCTTGATCTCCCCGTCCTCCTCAACCCAGCTACCCGGAAGTCGGGCCTTACACGCGCCGCTCTCCCTCCAGAACGTCTCGTATTCACGGTTGCTCGCAGGGCGCCACTCAACACGGAAGGCGCCGACCTCGTACGACCTCGTAGGGCTCTCATTGTCCCAGCCGAATACATGGCCGTCCACGTCCTCGGCGACGCCCTCAAGGCCATCGTTACCCTCCGAATCCTCGTGGCCGAGAGAAACGGTCGAAGGGCCGAGGATAACGGTGGAGACGGGCGGAGTGGGGGTGGCGTCCCATTGGCGCTTGAGGATCTTCCAGGGGGGTGTGATGAAGCCCGGAGGGGGGAGGGTGCCAGACCCCGCGCGCTGGATGAGCATGTATAGTAGAGTCTGCGAAGCACGAGGTTAGCGCTGGTGATGCTAAGCGAGGAAGCGAAGAAGTTTACCTCAATGTGGAACGCTTCATGCTCGAGCGTCATAACCAGCGTCCTGGCTATGTTTCGGGTGAGACGCCGCTTACCGGACTGTAAATCCTCGTAGAGTTGGGCAAGCCGCGCGCGGACGCGGTCACGGAAAGCGACGATGGTCTCGAGTGTCGGCCAGTCTTCATCTTTCTCCGGAACCTCAGAGTGGTTCTAATGATTTTTGCGTCAGACTTTCTATGTTTAAATCATACAATAGACGATGGACTTACGTGGCAGTGGTCTGGATCATCGACATGAGGGTCTATGCCTCGCTGCCAGACGAAGTGCGTAAGTTTAGATGGCAGCGCACTGCGAACGTGAGCATTCGAACTTTACCTCGAAGATGTTCCAGAAGTGCTTAGGTTCGCTTGCACCACCTCCAATAGCCTTGGACAAAAGCATGTCCAAGAACCTGCGCCATAAAACCAGTCAGCGTGGACACCTCATGGCCTGGGACGCGCACTCACGTCGGAATGTGCCCGATGTAGAACAGGCACTTGTGGCGCAGATCAATCGGTTTCTGGTGGAGCATTTCTTGGGGGATCATTTGCAGCGTGATTAGGTCCCAGGCGGACCATAGAGTCTTCCACTCATCGAGAGTGGGGACGTTACCCGTTGACGGCACGGAGGCAAGGCTGAAGCCAGGCGTGTGGGAGAGGGGAAGGAAGATAAAGCTAGGTTTCTCGAGGATGTAGAAGACGTATCCGCCGACCCGTGGTACGGAAACGACGGCACGAAGCCCATCGAGGGAGAATGTAGTAAGGTGCTGGACCACACGGGGGAGAGTGTATACGGGCTTTGATGGGGGTGGTCAGCTCTGGAGGCGTCTTTACAGTATTGTACACGCTTACTGTACACAAGTCCACGTCGTCCTGAATAAGATGAACATTGTCCTGAGAGGAAACGAAGATCTTGATGGCTCTGCCTCGCCCTCCGATGGTTATACTCTCTGTTTTCCAGTCGGCAAAGCAGGATGTGCTTTGAGGGCTGTCGACGTGTGGGAGACACAGGCCCAAGCAGCCGTCCTGAGCGTGAGCATTGAAAATGGACTTCACGACACCAGGCTCAATGATTGGTGAGGGAAGGTAAATGCAAGTTCTCGGGGAATAGGAACCAGCCTTGCTGGGCGACTTGTAGGACGGCAAATCGGAGGCGACGGACGATGGAGTCGTTGACCCCGAATTCGACTGGTCAAAGACCGAGTCAAAAGAGGAGGAAGACGTTGGAGAAGACATGTTCGAAAATCTCAGTGGTAGAAAATGAGTCGAGGAGCTCTAGATCACACAAGCAATCGAATGAGAGTGGTTGCGGGAGGAAACCGGGGGGGAAAACAACGTTTTATACCGAAATCGTAACTAATAACACGTACAAAGCACCAAGATCCACCCTGGCAGCCAACCCCAAAATCCCGGTCCCAGTTTCGGAATCTCGAGCCGCTCGACGGAGTGTACCGTCAAATGATAACGCATCTGAAATTCGAACGGGCCAAGCGCAACGTGGTGTCCAAGGTGCCTTGTCGTCGAAGCGAAGGTACCCCGTGATGGTCGTGGTCGTCGGACCTTCCGCACCCTGAAAGCCCACACAAGCTCAGTTGCGAAGCTCGGAGAACGTTCCATGGAAGCCACCGACCCTCCTTAAATGTACTTATGTCTTCCCAACCAGGTTGCCCGGAACAATGGCGGCGGCCGTCCAAGAGAAGCGCGATAAGCTCCACGAGCAATCACGCGGCCAGCAATACAAACGATGATCCGAAATGCGGGCAGCGAGCTCGGGTTATGACGGAATCCACGTGATGGTCAATCCTAAAGCTTCCCAACTTTCAGCAGGAGATTGGGTGGGGACAGCGAAGACATCCTTGAACATAGGGAAGGGGCCGAACTCCCAAGAGGAATGAAACGGCGGAAATCCAGGTCTGCCGAGCTTTCGGGATGGGGCGGTTGCGCCTCTGGGTATTGGTGTCCACGAAGGTCATGCGCGGCGCGAAAACTCGGCGGATTCGTCTGGATACAACGCCTGGATGCAGATGAGGAGATGAGTGAAGGAAAGACGCGACGTTTCTCAGTTTCACGCTATTTCTATTTTCCCTTCAAACTCAGACGATGGTGTGCTCGACGGGTGGTATGGCGTGCTCGACATCACGTGGTCTGATTACGCCACCCCTGTAAGTTCAGAACTGGTTTTGCTGCTACCTCATCGTTTTCCTGAGCTGCGCTGCAGAGGCTGCTGTATTCCATTGATGGAAGACACGAAGGCGGGCTACTCGCGTTTCCGTGGCTTTGCATTAGGTTCCAATCTTCCTCCGCGGATGCTCACGGGTGTATGAAATTGGAGCGCATGCCACAACTACCGGCGCGGACCGTAAGGTAGCCTCCAGACCCATATTCTTCCTCAAGAGAGTCACACGGGTCCAAGTGGACACATCCTTCATTTGTGGAAGGTACAATGGTGAACTGGATCCTAGTCTCCCACGATTTATAGTGGTCGCTCGCTATCCTTGGATGGTGGCTCATTACTTTTCCGGGGAAACCTGCAGAAGGATTCTCCTTATCCCAACGGTGTTCCGAAATCGGGAGGTACAGTACGTGTTGTATCGATGTTTTCGGGTGGAACGCGCTCACACAAAGTGCTAGCCCAGCGTCAAAACCGAGCAGTCCCTAGTAACCTAAGAGCTCATGGCCCTTCTCGTCTCAATCGACTTGCAGAAACGCGGCAAGTGGTGTAGACGGATCCCAGCATGGACCCCAACATCCCCATGTGTTCGTTTCGCTTCCGACAATGTATCTTCACACAACCGGCAGCGTTGCTCGGTAGCGTCGTTCAAAAGAAACACGACCACACCAATGCTTATAGAGATCGCCACGTGTGGTACCGAGCAGACCTTGGGAACCGATGGGAACACTGTAGGCAGCTTCTCGTCTTCCTTGCCTCGAGACATTCACTCGACATGGGCCCGAGTTGCCGACAGCTTCTCAGCATTCTCCGATATTGCGTGGAAGAGTAGAAATTTGCGGCATCCTGAAATAGTATGCCGTTTCCCATCGTCGTTGTCCAACTACCGGTTCGCTACCCGTAGGTATCGGATATATCTCGACATGTCCATTCGACTTCAACGACGATGCCGGGATGCCTTTTACTCGATATTTAACCACCATGTACCCGAGCTACTTGCACAGCTCCACCTCCATGGCGTAAAAGCTGTGGGTCCGCAAATTTCTCTCTTGATCATCCCCGGTCCGGAAACGCATTCGCATTGAACAGTTTGCCTTACCGATAACACCTCGATCAGGGTGCGGCTTCCCGTGCGCGTAGCGTCGATGCATCTTCTGTTCGAAAATGAGCACTCGATCAAGTGGACCGCTCTGGAGCGCCAGCAGTCACCGTCCACTCTACAACGTCCAATTCCAGTCTTATTCTCCCATCGGATTTGGCCGTGGTGACGCACATCCCACGTATCACCCATCTGGGAGGCCCGAGAGATTCGGGGTCCCATAATGAAGAGAGAAGGACTACGAACACGCTCCGCGAACGTCAAGAAGCTGACGGGAACTCGGTTCGAAACCAAACCGTCGCACGTTGGGAGGGCGCTGTTCTTTTTATATCTACGGCTCTAATAAGCCGACTGACGCGCTGTAAGCCGTTAGCTGCGAGTCGGCGACCTGCCACGACGAGGAAACACGATATTTATGCTGTTACCAGGCGGGCCGCATCCTGTTCAAGCACTCCACATTATGTGCTTTTTATCTGAATAAACCTCTGGAGAAGCATCTCCTCTTGGCTACGCACTTGAGTCGTAGGTCGCCCATAAGTCGTGATATCGTCCTCCCGAGATCTCCGTGTTATTCGACTTGATTTATGTTGTGGGTGTCATCGGCCGAAGGCTTGCTAACCTCTCAGAAACCGCGTAGGCGAGGGACTTGTTGTATGGCACGGCTCCCATATTTACATCAAATGACAACATCTCTGGAACTAAGGGCCCTCCTTCGGTTGGCCGTCGGTCGAAAATTTCAAGATATTTGGCTGGTCATTTCGCCACCCCCGCAGGTCCGCCCTACCCCGCTGCCCTTGTGAGGCATCTTTCCGATCTGTGCCTTGCATCCGCTCTTCAAATCGGAGAGCCCATGCTGGTTTCATCAGGGCCACCTCCATATCCAGTTTGTCTGACGCATTTATTGCCTTGGCGGTCTAGATTAATGCCTTACAACCTCTCTAGCCCATTTCGTGGAGCTGATTCCGTCGGATAACTTCGGACTGCACTATCCAACCCCAAGTTTCTGTGCCTCGTTCAGCAACCCCCTTGTATTACGGCTGGCGTTTCCCCGCGCGAATCCTATTCATTCAGGGCGCATTTCCTCCGGGACTCGGCTAATCCACCGTGCGATTGTCTGAAGTGCAAGCTCGAGATGACCGAAAGGTGATTAGGCACTACATATTTCGAGCGTGGGTACAATTGTCAAATTTCCTACTCCGAGAATCGTTGAAGATTCATCCAGTTCACCGTAACCGTCGGAGGTGCTTGCAAAGAGGGATCTTGTTTGCTGTGCAGTCCAGACGTTGCATGTGCGTCCAAGTCAGGGGAAGCTTCTATCTGCTAAGCACGTCCGCTTTGAGTGGCCTGCACAGCGACTTGGTTTGAGTGGACGCTCCAGGATCACTTCCGTGTCGATCAAATTGTTGCCTACATTCCTTTCCACCACATGATGCTCGGCCGAAACCTCTACGATGACTGCATTCCTAGATTCCTGCCGTATTTCTAGAATTGATGCGGTGTCTACTCGTCGCCACCACATGTCCAATTTATCTTGTACATCGCCGGATTTTGACGGTTTTTATGGGATGGAGACGAACATCGTGAGAGAGGGGTTGCATCATCGGCTGCGGGATGTTTATTTCGGAAGAATGAAACAACGACGACAAACAAGTCTCGCAGACGTACTCCAGCCTCCAAATTTAACCGTTGCTCGCAGAATCGTCGCATATTCGTTGACATTAGGTTTGTGCAAAAAGTGAGAGCCCTCGTGAGCACGGATTTTCGTTTAACAGGGCGTTGATGGCTTCAAGCGGGTAAAGTGAATGATGAGCTGCCGCGGCCCGCGCAAGTCGCAATCCTCGAGGTTTTCCCACCAGTGACATGCCGAGTCACTCTCAGGCGACAATGGATCTTGCTGGAGTGCAATTAGGCTCATGCGTTCCCACCCACCAACACGGTAAGGAAGCCATTGTTTCATGGGTTATCTATCCTTCGGCCGAAATCGATTTGTTGATTAGATTCTTACGACATTTCCGGAACAGTATCGCCACGTTACATCCCTGGACCTTGTTGCATGTACCCCACACCTCTTCGTGGTCGGTTTTTGACTTCCCCCTGATCAGAGATGATCACAAGGACAATATCCGACCTGCTGTTTGGAGCTAAGATTCGGGAAGTCAGAAACGAATATGTTTTGGTGAGTGGTGACGTTAGTAGGGTTTGGGATAAATAGCAGTCGCCGGTCGATCGTTGTTCTTACCGAACTGTTCGGTTCCTCCCTTCCCTCTCCTCACACTTCACAAGTTGCAACGATGGCTATCGAAGCAAGTCACGACTCTAAGCTGACTGTCGAGGATGAGAAGCTTGAATCTCTCTCGGAGGCTTCCCACCAACAGACGGATCCCGAGCGGTTGCTCGAGGAGAAGAGGCTGGTACGCAAGCTCGACAAGCGAATCCTGCCTATCGCCTGCTTTCTTTACCTCTTCGCGTGTTAGTCTGAACGCGTTTTGCTACGCAACACGTTGATTAATTTGCCTTCAGACCTTGACCGTTCCAACTTGGGCAATGCGCGACTCCAAGGCTTGACCGAAGATATCCTTGGAGGAGACAAGACGGGAGTGTTGTTCGACTGGATCAATTCCGTCTTCTTCTTTTCATACGTGAGTATTTGCGAGCAGCGATGCTCACCAGCCTCTGACTTAACCCGGTTCTATGCAGATTATGTGTCAAGTACCGGCAACGATAGTCTCCAAGCTCTTCCCCCCAAGGATATGGATGGCTTGCTCTGCTATCGGCTGGGGCATATCATCAACATTGATGGTAATTGGTATTTCGACGTTGTCAGCATTCTATGTTCTGATGAGGGTATCAGTCCACCTCGTTTACTTTTGGTGGAATGATGACAACCAGAATTTTCCTCGGCGTCTTTGAAGCCGGGTTTGCTCCAGCCATTCCGCTTTATTTCTGTGAGGTTTCTATTTCTGTCCATCAACAACCCAACTAACGCTACCTTGCGATAGCCTTGTTCTATACCAAGGCCGAAATGGGGTTGCGGGTGAGTATGGCTTCGAAGCTCAGGGATGAGGCTTCTTGATCATTGTACTACAGATGGCTTACTGGTTCGGCTTCGCTGCGGTTGCTGGAGCATTCGGAGGTCTTCTCGCTTTCGGTATCCAAAATGTGCACGCCAATATACAGAACTGGAGGCTCTTATTTATTGTTGAGGTGCGATTCGAGCTCGCGTTATTGATGTTCGTACTCACACCGGTCCAGGGAATTCCAGCCGTGTTACTTGGCGTATTGACTAGGTTCTTCCTTCCGAATCGCCCCGAGTCTACGACCTTCCTCACAGAACGCGAACGCGCCATCGCTTTGGACAGGATGAACCGGGCTACCAGCGGTGATACCGGAGCAGTCGTCAACCGAGGTACGTGTTCTATTCATACCTTGCGTTATTGCGTTATTTTGATACTCAAAAATCCAATTAGCTCATGTTCGCCTGGCCTTCCAGGACTGGAGAGTAAGTGTTTTGCCAAATTCAACCAGCGGCCAACTAATACCTGCCCTTCAGATATACACTGCGGGAGTCATCTACTTTGGGTTGAACTGTGCCTTGGCTTCTATCTCCGCATTCTTGCCTACCATTCTTACGACGCTCCATTACAGTGAGTTCTGTCTGTGTTATCGTTCAATGGGATCCTGCGGGCTGAATTTCTTGACAGCCAATGCACGAGCTCAGTTGTTTACTGTCCCACCATACGCCGTCGCTGCCGCGGTTCTTGTGCTCTTCTCTTTTGCTTCCGACAAATTACAAAGTCGAGGCCTATTTATGGCAACGTCATGCACCATTGGCGCTATTGGATATCTGTAGGTCCCCGTGGTGTTGCGTCACGTTGAATGTTGACATACGTCGTTCCCCCCAAGCTTATTGCTTACCGTTCATGATAATCTTCGTGTGCGGTACTTTGCCACTTTCTGTATTACCAGCGGGACATATACGACAATTGGTCTTATTATTGCGTGGTGTGAGTGTCGTTTTTACCCCCGGATACTTAGCATATTTTTACACCATTTAGTCGCCCATAATCTCGGATCAGAAACGAAGAAAGCTACCGGAATCCCTATGTTCATGGCTATTGGTCAGTGCGGAAGTGTCCTCGGATCCCATATCTACCCGAAACCCGAAGGTCCATTGTACACGTGGGTTTCATATCAGCGGCTACCTTGTTTACCTTTCTGACTTGGATTTTGGTTCACAGCAAAGGATTTGCCAGTAAGTTGACCCTCTGCATCAGATACCCCACGACCGACACGTCACCTTTCAGTTGGATGCGCTCTGGAATTCCTCGGCGCTATCTGCTGCATTATTCTCTCTGTAGGTGACCGTAGGGACTACGCTCCGCCATGTCTAATTCCTCCATAGGTGTCGTATCGGATGGAGAATGCCCGCAGAGATAAGCTTTACGGAAAGCCGACCGAAAATGCCCGAGTCGATACACATGAATTAGCAGACAAGGTATGCCCGGGACCGTCTTCGTCGCGGTGCTGCATGTGCTGATTCCTTCTCAGGCTCCGAACTTCCGTTACATGCCTTGATGGCTTATTCAATGAAGGGTGAGGTGGCCGAAATCACGAAACCGTAAGGTATTTCAAATAGTGTATACGTATGTAGTGATTGCATTCTCGCGAGTTCATTGTTTATTTCTGTGTCCTACGGTGAAGCGAAGAGGGTGCATATGACATCCTCGAAGAGGGCGATGTATACAGGCGTAAAGACTAAGGAAGCATAGATGACGAACTAGTGGGACCATATGTGAGAGAATAGCTTTTAAAGCACGACTTCCTGCTTAACCCTACTGAGTTTCGAGATCATCTCCTCCGAAAGGCCGAGGTGCGCCTTAACCAGCGCAGGGGGAGTGAGTGCCAACCACTGTGTCAGTGAAATGTCTTCACATCTCCCTGTCATATGATGCATAAAATGATGAATGACACGACAGAGCGACAGCGGTATGAGAATGACTTGCCCGATTGGAAAATCTCGAGGAATTTCAGAGTAGTGTTACCAGTGTTCTCGACATAGTGTCCTATTAATAGACGTTAATCCCTGAATGACGATCTTCTCAACCGTGCTTGCGGAACTCTCACCAAAGGACGGCGGAATATAACCGATATCACCCGCCTGAGGTATCCCGCGTTCAACCAAGGAAATGGGATAGGTAAAGGAGCCGTACCGCAAAGTCGTATGTGTTGGCGTTTGTCGACGACCCGAAGACAGTCAAACGCGCTTCGCCAGAGCTGTTTTAAGAGTGGAATATCAGATGGTGAAAATTGCGTTCGGTAGGAACGGCCGACATATAGAACGTCCACTCGGGCTGGGTTGGGTGCCACTGCATATTTGTCTCGCATGAGAAGGTCGCTAGTGGAGCGAAATAAACCTCACATGAAGTTCTCTGTATTGAACATGTTCAGCAGTAGTCATGGAGCCGAAACCCACTAATTTACCTCATGCCTCCGACATCGACTTCGACTTCGACAGCACTGATCTTCTCCGCGGCCTTGAACGTTCTTGAATCAACGACCTTCACGCTCCCACCCGGCGTTTTAGTGGCCTTGGCCTTGGAGAGCGCAAACGTATAGGGGTGTGGTGTGTTGTTCGGGATCACCATGTCCAACTCAGGATCGTCAGGTGGAGGTGACGCTGACCCCGACAAGTCAAATGATCGGAAAGACACGAAAAAAGAAAAGAACACTCGGACCACTCACACGGGAAGATATAAAGCTCTTTTTCTGGGATATGATCGAAAATGGTTAAATCCTTCACACCAAAATTTTTGGCGAGAACGCTCCTGGGAACGTGAGCTAGCCAGTCCGTAAGAAGAAATGTCGCATCCTCCGAGAACGCTCCAGAGTCGAAGATCAGGAGGAATTCGGCCCCGTCTTCCGTGGCATTTGTGGCTTGGAGGGAATGCGGGTTTCCGGCGGGGAAATACCACAGGTCTCCTTCGGACTTGAAAAAAGCGTGAGCGTTGAGGGACCAGTAGGCAAAGCAAACGAAACGCTCACAACATCGCCGACAAAGATTTTCCCTTCAGGCGTCATTGTACTTATTCGGACCACGCCCTGAGGAAACGTGAGTTTGGTCTTGCGAATGACAATCCGCAGCCTGACCTTTAACACATACGCCCACTATGAATGCGGAATCATCAATGCACGGAGGAGTTTTATAAATCGCTCTTCATACCTCTGCAGTACTGTGCCAGTGCAGCTCGCTGGAGGACGAAAGTTGTAGTGTGAGTGAGTATGCTACATTGCAGAATCACGTACCGAACAGCGCCAGCTTTAAGACGCATGTTTACCCCTGAACATTGCGTGTCAGCGGATTAATACGAGGGCGTGATAGCAAGCTTACCTGCCAACGCAGTAGCAGCAGGCAGGACTCCAACTATGCATTCAAGGTTATCCAGAGGCACAAATTATCTGTAGTCGGTATGCGGGCGTACCGTTTTGCTCGCGGGCCCAGCCGCCATCTGCAAGGCGAGTATGGCTAAGAGAGAATGGCCACTTGAGATTTGGAAGCTGCCCATGGTCCGTACTCGGTGGAGCCAGCAAGTCTGCATTCTGTCGTTCCAAGCCTATATTCTGAGGACCAAGAATATTCGCTCCTGATTTGCCCCGGATTGGCTCAGGAGTGACGTGGGATTCGGGATGCCACAGCTGATAGTTTGGGTCAATGCCACCATCGTCATGGGTGGAAGTTCCATGAATTGGTTGGAAGGCAGAGGCAGGTGCGGCTGATGTCGTTTGGATAAGAACAAAGCTGGTGATCAGTGCAGACCAAGGCAATAACATGGTGGGAAGCCAGGTGAGGGGTCAGCGTCGTGGTGGAGCATATTTAACTTCTTTGCAAGCCGTTTTGGGGTACTCCTTGTATGGCGCCTTCAGTTGGCCGAGGAGGCTGCCAAGGCATACTGGAAAGGAACTCGAATGCCTGGTTGAGATACCCACTCGAAGATAAGGGCAACGAAGTCTTCGAAACGGAACGAGACGAGTCCCACGTGCGTCCAGCAGGGGAAGTAGGGTATATTATCAGTAATTACCTTCAGGTCGAGGGGCAGGAAATGATGCCTGCCCATGTGGTGGTGATATCAGGCATACAACGACGGAGTATAGAACATCGAATTGAGACAAGAAACAAAACCTGGGAGAGGACTGCCAATAAAGAATTCAATTGGGACAGAGCCACGATGGTGGGCAACAACACCATCCACTGCGCTTGCGATAGATGGGTTTGCATTGTTGTGGGGACTCCGTCGAGGACGAAGGTTTGAAAATGAAAGCCAGCTCGACATTCGTACCTCACACATGCTTGTTCAAGAAAATATGTAGAAGGAGCAGGGGTGTGTTGTACAATAGGTTCTGTTAGATCCGGTGGTCGTCGAGAGAGCAGGAGAGAACTCTAAATGGTGTCGACATGGGCTCATTCAGGGCCGGTTGGCCTGATTTGTTCAGTCGCGGTCACGTGCAAGCAATCCTTTATTCTGAACATCCACCTTACGCCTTACGTCTTTTTTTGTATTTTGACCCGCCCCGACAGTGATCCCCTGATATGCTACCAGAAGACGACGTTTTTACTGACAGCTCGCCCATCATCGTTGACTGCGATCTCCTGGAGGCCGCGAAAGAGAATGTCCAACCTTTAGGGACTGGTCGCCGAGTCACCGCACTTTCCACCATCCTTGCCACCCCACACGCGCAAAGGGAATCTAAACTGTTCGCCACCCGCAACAGACTCCGCATAAACGTCGAGCTAGCGCTAGACGAGGAGGAGGTGGGCGACCCCCTGGACGCATACTGCCGTTTGGTGTACTGGACGATCGAGAACTACCCCCAAGGGCCCAGTGTAGAGTCTGGGCTTCTAGAACTGCTCGAGGAGGCTACGAGAGTTCTCAAAGACGACCGAGGAGGGAAGTGGAGAGGGGACCTGAAATATCTGAAACTATGGCTTCTATATGCTAGTTTCGTCGAGCGGCCCACGCTCATCTATCGCTTCCTGATCGCCAACGAGATAGGAACAAACTTCGCTCTTCTATATGAGGAATACGCCGCTGTATTAGAACGGGACGGACGGTGCGTGGCTCCTGGCGTTCCCAATGTGACCAATTGATCGTGATCAATTCGCAGACGGAAAGACGCAGACGAAGCTTATGCTTTGGGAATTGCGAGGCGGGCAGAGCCATTGGACCACCTGAAGAGCAGGCACAGCGAGTTCCAAAAGCGCATGATGAGCAACGCGCTTCTTCGCCTTGCCCCTGCCCCTACCCCGCCGTCGGCATCCACGGCGCGTCCCATCCTTGCGTCAAGCTCAAGCTCACGCTCTGCCACGGCGTCATCTGTGCAGGCCGCCTCTCGCAGCGGCAGCTCACGTGCACCCTCCAACGCCCCTATGCAAATCTTTGTGGACCCCACGGGCTCTGAGCCGCAAGCTGCCGAATCCTCCGCAAACACGTGGACAGACCTCGGTACACGTAAAACGAGGATCAAGGAGAACGTCCCCGAGACGAAGAAGCTGGCTGGGACGACATTGAAACAGGCTGGGCGCTCAAAACGGGTCGTGTCCGGGTCTGGGTCCGGTGCATCTAGTGCTGCGGCCTCGGGGACCAGGATCACTATCTACAGGGACCCAGTCGCAGAAGACATGCCCCCTCCGCCCGTGCCTGAGGCGAAGGCTAAGGCTAAGACCACGACGGTTCCAATGACACCTTCGAAGAGCGCGATAACGCCCTTCGTTGATGGGGAGAATGGTACACCAACTGTACCATCTACACCGAGTTTTACTCCATTCCGAGACGAGGTGCGTCCTGTTTTGTTCTGGCTACGGCACCACACTTATTGTTGTGCTTTTCTAGACTGCTGCGGACCCACTTGCGATGATGTCGCTTCCAGTCCCTGAGTCAGTTATGAAGGTCAAAAAAGCTGCGGGAAAGGAGCCGGGACTGGCTTCGGAGATGGAAGCGCTCCGGAAAGATCCTCTGAAGAATTATCCTGACCTCAATATCGAAGGGGAGGACGGGTGATGGCCGGGTGACCGTGTCTGTCTGTGCTAGGCATCTAATGACTGACATGATAACGAGGCTCTTTCCTCTAAAGATGCAATGTGAAAGGTTGAGCAAGTACAAGGTGGTACCTGTGCGTGCTTCTGCTATCCTGGTATTCATTTCACCTAGGTCATGGACGTTGGAGGGCTTTGGAAGCTCCGAAGCATTTTTGATGGGAGGCTTTTGTTCCAGACGTAAAAATCGAGGAGGTGTAGCACTCCGTGGATCAGCAGCCTCAACGTGGTCATCATCCTCCGTGGGGTTGCGGGCGCAATTTTCGTCCTCCGTTGTATAGGCTGTGATTCGCAATTGAGGTTCCATGCAGGACTAAGCGTCTTTATATTCTCTCCGGCGACTCTTACTCCCAGTCGGTGCAGCTTGAGGCGGTTCTCGTTTTGGGAGGCAAGATGCACGATCTGAACATGTTATTTCAGCCACTGTCCGCTATTTTTGACATCCGTGAGTCGCTCAACCTCAAGACCACTGACACTTGCGCTAGCTTTTTGCTTTCGAACCTTCTAGGCAGTCGTACAGGCTGACAGTATGAGACCCGCGGATGGATGAATGACTAGGTCTCCTAGTGGGGTAAAACTATTCAGAAACCCCCTTTCCGTCGGAAACCCCCCCAGCTTGTTGAGAAACCCCGTGTAATCGAAGAAACCCTTCCGGAGGGTTTGATGACATCGGCCGGTGTTTGGCCAAGTATGTCATGATGACCGACCCCATGCTGTTAGCCAAGGCAGCTTCCATACCACGGATAGTGGGCAAGAGATCATTGGAATGAGAAATGACATCCCATGGAGTGATATTGCTGCCTGCAGCGCTCACAGGGATATTCGCACCATAACACCAAGATACGACAGAGTTGGGTGGAGCAATTTTGGATAAACGAGTTCAGCTGTTCATTCAAACATTCAAAGGTCATAGAAGAGAATTCCAAAGTTGAGAAAGCAGCAAAATTTGCTGGTGTCACATGCTCAGTGAAGGTTAAAGACATGGCAAGAGAGGGGTTGCGCAGTGGCCTTTCAGTGAGCAAAGGCCTCTGTTATACTGAAAAACTGACACAGTTCGGGTTCTTCGAGCGGAAAGAGAAGACGGCGGTAGATCAAGAACATTCTCCAAATGTTCATGAGACGGTCGTGTGCTGCAAGAAACTTGGGAACTTGATTTGATGTTGAGATCGTGGGTGCACGAACGCGGGTATCGACGAAGGCGGCGAGCAACTACTGACAGCCGGTCTTGTCTGCGCTTGATGACCAAGCCGAACAGGCCGACCCCATCACCGTGATCATTCCGCTCTCCGAAACTTGATTTGTGCGTATACCAGGGGTTTCTCAAAACAGCCTCAGAAACCCCGGGTTTCTGGCAAAAAGGGGGTTTCTGAATAGTTTTACCCCTCCTAGTGGGTACAGCATCATTCGTTCACAATGCATATGCCATACCTACACTTAGTCATAATCCTTCCGAGTAAGAAGCTCCCCCCACCCTCTTCTTCCACATTCCCGCGGCCTGCGAAGACAGGAGCGCCCGGTCTCGTTTCTGGAACGCGGTCGCAGACTAACAGGCACTAGCATAATTATCCTCCGGCGTTCCAGAAGTTCCATGCAAAAGACTTTAAATCCACACCAGTGGAGGGCATCATCGTTTCACTACTCACTCAACCTTTCGAGTTTCGCCCCTCATCACCGCGATGTATCAGTCCCGAATTCTTCTGGCTCTCATCGCGATCCTGCTGGCGTCGCTCCAAATCGTCGCGGGAGCACCGCTGTTTCGCTCGTCCGGCGTAGAGATAGACTTCACTACTCCTCCCGCCACTGTGCTGTCGTTGCCTGGGTTACCCAGCGTACAGCGTAGCGTCTCGAGTTCTGTAGCCGCTGATGAACCGTGCGTTGTCTTTTTTTTGTTTTGCTGATGTATAAATGCAAAGATTGACGTGACGCGTGTTTCAGGCGAACAGTAGCCGCCACACTGGATAGCTTTATTCCAGAGTGGATGAGCAGTTTGGCGAAACGGTGAAGATGGAAGTTCGAGGTTGATACGGTTTTACTGACTCGACGCTTTGGACTCTTAGGGACTCGACGAAACGCACTCGGTCCATTCGTCGGTGAGTTCGCTAGAGTTCTTCCCAGTCTCTGTCGGGGAACTGAATATTTTCCTGCAGACGCCACCACAGCGGTCGTCACCCATGAGGTTACGATGCACTGAGTGCAAACTAAATTATATTCACCATGGTACGGGAGTTCGTTGTTTGATGATATCTTTGTCTAAGACGATTTCCACCAGATGTCTTTCGATAACCATTAGAAATTCCTAGAATTCCCCACGACGATTTACGGGCTTTATTTTATCTTTATTTGACACGAGCCCTATACCCACTGCATATGACAACTTGACGAACCAATGTATTTTCTATTGTCCACAAACGGACTAGACCACATCAGTTACATAAGCTGCTGCAGCCTTGGTCAACTTTTTTGACCGCTTGCTCGTCGACCAGGCAGTCATCAACTGGGCAGGCCGCGATTTTAGAGGTGTCCCCGCCGTCCTGGATCTCCCAGTTTCTTCTCTTCTATTCCCTTTACGGCTCGATTAGTTCTACCATTTCCCGATAATCACGATGGATTCCGAGTACCATCACGCACCGCAAGACCACGAATCCCATGGGCCGCACCCACACCCATACCTCCACGAACCGCTCCTGTACATCTCCAACGTCCCACCGTTTGTTACTGATGAAAATCTCGCTCTGGCCTTTGTGTCCTGTGGCCCGTTCAGACCCAAGATACCACGCGACGGCTCTAACAACATCCTGTCTGGCACCATCGAGTTTAGGTTCATTGAGAAGGGTAAGTAGCCATTTTTATGCTTCGAATCGTGTGATAGAACAGAGTTTTCAGCCGAGAAAGCTCTCGCTACGCTTCAATCACGACCCATCCCCGCCCTACACCCCCCTGTCCCCTTGGTGCTTTCGCCTTATCCTCCCACCAACCCACCGACGCCACTCCCGCCCCCTTCGGCGCTGCCGCGTCTCGTGAAGCACTTGCCGCCAGGCTACACAGACGCCCAGCTCTATGACGTCTTCCGCCCCTTTGGCGCCCTCGCCTCTGCGCGCACACAGACCCATTTCGGAGCTGATACCGGCACGATCGAGTTCTGGAACGAGGACGATGCACGTGCCGCGGAAGAGGCCATGCACTGTGCAGACGTTGAGGGGCAGAACATCGCCGTCCAGGTGTACCAGGCCAGACGCACTAGTGGAACCGTGAATGAATTCAGCGCCAACGCGCCCACGTTTGTTCCCTCCGGATCGATGTTCCCTACGTACTCCGCTCAGGTTGGTGGTCGTCGGCCGTCCCTTGTATCGGACACTTTCGTCGTGCTAATGGCGTCATCAGTATTCCCCACCTCCCCCACACGGAAGTCCGTACGCTGTACGGCAAGTTCCGCAACCACCGGTTGCGCCGTTCGTTCATGGTCCTGGTCAACAGGTTCAGCTTGCCCCGCTCTCGGGCCCCGGATCAACCAGTCATAGTGGCCTGATAGACCCGTGTAACCTGTTCTGCAAAGTGGGCTCTATTCACAACCTATCTTTGATGTGGCTGACTTTCCCCCAAGAACCTCGACCCTGACATTGATTCCAATGGTCTTTTCAGTCACTTCCGGCAGGTAAGATCTTACCAATGGTTTCGCTATTTGTGGGGGGTTCTGAATCGCGTTCATGGTTTCCAGTTCGGACAGATAGTCAGGTATGACCCTTTTTCATGTCCAGTGCGGCGGTTTTTTTTTGATCTTTGCTCAGCGCACGCGTCATGCGCAACGAGAGTGGGGAGAGTCGTGGTTTTGGTTTCGTGTCCTTTCAAACACCTAACCAAGGTGAGTATTCGCGGAGATTGCTCGTAAATGTATCTCACTTCTATCCACAGCTAATGCTGCAATGCACGCGATGAACGGTGTCCAGCTAGGAAATAAACAGGTCGTCGTGCGGCTGCATGAGCCCAAACAACTGCGTCAAGAAAAACTCGCGCAACGATTCGGACATAACGGTCATCCGAGGAGCGCCAGCGGGGCCACCAGTCCCACTGCTAGCGAAGCTGGTGACAGCTACGTCGGATGGTCCAGCCCCCGTCGAGCCTCAGCTCCACTCTCGCCCGTTTCTGGGCAGTTTGACAGACCCGAAAAGACGAGGAGAGGATCTGGCAGCTACTTCAATGTACGGAAACCGTGGCGTCTTTCGTACCAGCGTACTAACCACATCTGCAGGCCGCGCTCTCCGGAAATCTCAACCTTCCTATGCGCTACGATGAGTTGGCAACTCTATCGCCCGTGGTCAGAAAAGAGGTCCTGACTGGGGAGCTGAGCCGCCGAGTCAGGACGCTGCAGATCGTTCCCGACAAAGATGTCGACTCGATCGTCGAGTCGCTCGTCGGGCTGTCGCTCAGTGAAGTCGTGCAGTGCATCGACGATCCTACGAAACTCGAACACCAAATTAACGGGTTCAAGCTCACGCTGAAGGCGTCTGCCCCTTCCAAGTCACCCTCCCCAGCCGCATCGCAAGATTCCCGCCTTCTCGATCCGAATGCCCTCAACGCCACCGCTAGTGCCCCGGAGCACCCCTCGACCCCAATATCCGTTAGCCCAGCGCTGTCATCTCCTCCCCGTACCTCCTCCCCCTCCGGCTCCGTCCCGCCCACCTCTGAGCGTGACCGCATGCTCGCCGCCGTCAGCAAACTCGAGTCTGCGCGCCAGACGGAGCTCACTGACCTCCTCATGAGCCTCCCCAAGCGCGAACGCGCGATGTGCCTCTTCAACGCCGAAGTGCTCCGCGCGAAGCTTGCTGACGCGAAGATGGTGTTAGATAGCGATGACGGCGAGGAGGACCAGAAGCTCTCAGACGCGCAGTCAACCAAGTCCGCTCCGCAGACGCAGACCGTGCCTGTCACGCCCCAGGCGAAGAAGCATGTGTCCAGGATGGAAGAATCGCCTAAGACCCCAGATCTGTCGTCGCGCGGCCCGTCGGCAGCGTCATCACCTTTGCCCGGGACGCCGGGCGGACCAACGACGACGCATACGATTGCGTCGTTGGCGAAGCTGCCCGCGTCGGAGATTATACGCATCGCGCAGTCGTCGAGTGCGACGGGCTTGCCGCTGCCCAAGGCTGATGCCCTCGTGGTGCAGGCGACTGATGAGTTTATTGACGGCCTGCGGGATAAACCGCCCCAGTTCCAAAAACAGCAGCTCGGTGATAAGTTGTAAGTCGTTCCAGGTGTCCTTATGAATTGGCGCTAACGAGGATATATACAGGTTCAAAGTGGTGAAGTCGTTTGGCATCAAAGGAGCGGTATGTCCAGACTGTCATTTATTTGTGTTTGGGACCTGTATGTTGAAGATGCTGTTTCCAGCCTAAAGTTACCATCGCGCTGCTGGACCAGGAGGATCTCCGTTCCCTGGCGCATCTCATGAACAGCTACCCATCCGTGCTCAAGGAAAAGGCTCTCTCCGCGACGAGCAGTAAATGAACGATTACACCCATTCCTCGGTGGCTGTTACCGTTTTCATATCTTTCCCCCACCACCACAATCACCCCTTTTTTTCTTTTTGACGCTACCCGTCCCCTCCGCTCCCTCCTCTCGTTCTTGTGCCTTTATTTCCCCGTATATTACCCTGGCCTCAAGCTGTGTTTGTTTTGTCATTGTCATCCTCGCGCTCCCAGGAAATCCAGGAATTCATAACTTCGGAAATCGCTTCACTACTATACCGATACCGCAAACCGCCGATATCTTCTCCATTTTTCGTTGAATGTTGCCACTCTACCCCTCCCCTCTCCCCGCGTATTGACACGTCTGATGACGTTTTTACGCTTCTGCTTGCATTTTCATTTCCCGTACATCGTAACAACCTTCCCATTACCTACCCCCCGCCTCGTTTACGACCTTTGATGACCCCTCGCATTCCCCCGATGCCGAATACATACCGAACACCGGATACCGAATTTTCATTATTTTTGCAAAAGCTGTGCCATGGGATGTCCGGCCTACTACTGAAATCACCCTATACCAGTACTTCAAACTCTAACTCAGTAAAAGACGAAGAAGATGGCTCATCGCTGCGAGCTACTCCATTACAATGAAAGTGACTTGAAATTTTGAAGTTATTACCTCTTGCGGATTCAGTGGAGAAATTGATGTCAGAGAACGTTGACGATCGAGAGTACTTAAGTGTTAGGATAAGGGCCAGAGCCAGTTAGTAAACCTCACAACGCCACACACAAGCTTGGGAGCACGCCGCGCTTTTAAGATGGAACGATTCCCAAAGTGAATTAAACGGACATGAGAGAATCACTCAACTTACAGCTGTCATATCTGACGCTCGTTAAATGTACACAAGTGCAGCATTGCCGGGGGTCCGAGTCCAGCGCCGAAGAAATGCATGTCATTGAGCAAGCCACACCCCATCGCTCCAGAATCTCAACTTACCATTCCTGTGTCTGGTTCGTCATCACGATCTAGGGTTTTTCAGACGTAGGCGCAGCCCAACCTGCGGCAAGTATCCTAGAACTCTGCAGGTTTTGTCTGTTTCTTTCCTTTTTTTATCCAGGTTCCCTTCCTACCCTCATCAGCGATTACTGTGCTCGTACGGCAGGACGGCTTGGCGCATCAGACGATCTGCAATGGCGAAGCCATCATCTCAAGCTGCCAATGAGAAGGTTAGCGCGATACTTTTACCACATCTACCTCCTCCACGTAAATCTACCTACCTGTCAGCTGCACCCTGGTCATCTATTCAGAGCACTTTTCACCACCCACTGTCGACGTCAGGTCTCTTCTCCGACTTCTACATCAGCAGACTAGTTTGAAAATTTTACACAGGCCTTCCGCTTAGGAGAAGGTACCTCAAACGGTCGCTTGAGTCACGAACCGCGCTCGTACCATGACCAGATGTGAACGACTTACCCGAGCATTCAAGCTCGTCACCAACATTTAAAGTGCCGCACCCCTCAGCGGTTAAAATCGCGCCAGAAGCGTAAAATGAGCCCACAGTGTAGGACCTATGTCTTCCCCACCAAGCCTTTTTCCGGTCCTGATTCATGTACCGGCAATTCTCGCTGCGCATAACGCCTAATACACAGAGAATTTTACAGAGAACACTGTAGCGGGTCGAAATCTCGCTTTCCTTAGCTTGTGGCTCTGAGAATCTACCCTTTGTAGTTGTTTTTCAGCCTCGTGTATCTACAGCGCAACTGACGTCACCCCGGTATGTACTTACCGCCAACTGGAACCGTGGTCAATCATGTCACGGTTTATAAGAGATCGCTGCGAGATCTCCCGTTCGCCTCCGCGCAATCCCCTAGAGGAGTACGGAAGTCGTTGTAGCATCTGTCTCAATCTTTATCCTAGAAGGGGGTGCCGATACACGCCTCTTATCAATCCGGAGTTACAGCTGAGTATTGAAGAAAAGGTCACCATCAATGTCTCGACATATCGCTTGCGAAAGCTTAAACTCATCTTGTTGGTTGGTCAGATTGACCGTGCGATGGACGTCGGGCTCCTTCCTCCAAATTATGCTGAAAGCTCTGAATCACGGACTAACGGGACGATTCGTTAGTATATGGCAGCATTACTTGAAGACATGAAACTCAAAGAGCCTCAGTGTGTCCTACATGCCGAAACACCTACTTTCATTCTGGAGACGTTGACCTGTCTCTACCAACCCCCGTCCTCAAGTATCTGTACTCCTATATAACCAATGTACCACGAGAAGAGAGGATACCAGTTTACAGGGTGCGCCCCAGCCTTGTCCTTATCCCGAGCCTTCACATTCCTGACAGTCACATCCAGGTATTTGAGGTGCTGCTCGAAGCGTTGGACGGAAATCCGGTTCGCTCGTTACCCGATCCCAACACCATCCTCCCATACCTCGGCCTCGTCACGATAGCCCCCTATTATCCAGAAAACGTATGTGGATGCCTGATAACCACGCCTCATCAGCCACACCTTTCTGTTCTTCGATCTGGTCACTTTGTCCCAGCAGCTGCTGGGGATACTGATGTCAAACAACCAGGCATAGTTCGCATATACGATCCTTCGGCTATCAAAACGGAGAGACCGCGGAAGGTGGGCGTCATCTCACCTGAGGATACAGATTTTGTTTACTGGCGGCTACCAATCCAACCTTGTGCTGTACTAGTGGGTGCCAGTATTACATGTCGACTCTCCCCGGCTGGTGAACCTGGTAGCCCGGGGTACGATAATCTTGCACTTGCTGTGAAAATTCGTCACCTCTTGCGCTCTGAAACGTAGGAGGGCAGCAGGCTTTCTTCGCTTTTTACAACGACCCGCTTAACTTCCGCTGGTCGTTACGCACGTTCCAATCGACCATAGATCACACATGCGATAAGTCTGCGGTTTTCTCCCTCTGTCATTTGCTGCTAGAGCCTGACTATGTCCTTACCAGTCGTCCAAGAGCGCCGTTGTTTCCGTCATCCCGCAGATAAATCCGCATCGTACACGACATCGTTGTTTTGCGACGGACAATCAACTCGTACATGGGATAGAGTTCCAAGACGAGCGCAGTAAGGTCGACAGGCATAGCTTGTGCATGATTCCAAGGAGCAAAAGAAGCCAAGGGGGTTCTCATCGATGCGGGTACGGCGTGGAGAGGTGTTACCGAGGATTCTGGCGCGTTTCGGTCGAGGCTTGAAGACGTGAATACCCGGTGGAGTCACTGTACGTCGTTCTTCTTTTGTATATGAGGCACGAGCTGATACTTTTCTTTCTCTTTTACTCAATAGCGGCCAATGGCACGTTTATGCTCTCGAAAGATTTTCGGAGGCCCACGCCGCCGCAGTGATGACTTTCGAGGTCCACGAGCCTTGTCGGAGGAGAGGAGAACTGAGTCAACGCGCTTGAAGATGTACTTGGGCATTTCGGTGGTACGTTTTCCGCGATTTTATTTGTCGAGCATCCGTCCACAAAGCTCGACAGATTACCGCCTTGTGAGCGACATGCACACAGCGTGCTACCATGCCATTCTCAACGCCTGCACGTGCCCATCACTCTGATGTTTGGAGCAAAATTAGGTATGTGTTACTCCCAGTTTCGCGCGAGCGGATTCTTCGACGGTCTTACTTGCCTTCGCAGCCTTAACAGTTTGCATCCGGCCTAGATCTTGGACCAGGAGGAGATGTTGAGGTCGATGACGACGTGGATACAATCTTTCGGGGGTCGATGGCCAAGAACAAGGTGCGGATGGTGATGGAAGCAGCAGCCTGGTCGTGACCAGAGGGGTCGGATGACGGGTCTGACCGATTTTCGAAGGCATTGGTGAGGGCGGTGGGGACAATGACGATGGCACTCTGGCATGTGTAGCTACTTCCCTTGGAAGTTCTAAGATGAATCCACGAGGGAGGCACACGTGCTTTGTGGGCGGGCTACGGGGCAGGCTAGAGAATTTGGATGTCGCAGGCTGACACTCAGATGAATACAGGCTTGCGCGAAGAATCGTGATCAATGGGCATTAGGCAGGACTCGCCCCTGGTGTCAGAAATCCGACAAGCATTGAGGGGTGCTGATAGCCCTAGTGACTGCCATTGATGTGGACTGAGTCCTAGTGGTGAGAACGTGAAACCCTATGGTGGTGGTGGTATGTTCCATGCCCGTTCTAACTTGCTCTCTGAGCTGACCTTCATTTGCCAGATCATTGCACGGCGCAGAACGGGTTTGGTATGTGGCACCGCTGCCGCAGAATGGTCGCACCACTCCCAGAGGTGCCAGCTTCGACGTTTTAACTATTGCATGGCGTAAGAGTTCTTTACAACTCCAAACATATACACCAACATCTTGCTTTCGTAGCCCTGCGGTCTCTCCCTCTTCTACGGCCGCACATGACTCTATCGGCACAGGTTCTTAATCCCGAGACTACTGTTCGCGCTAGGAGGACGAGCATCGTGCAACGTAGTCGTAGGACCTTCGGGGACACCAAAAGTAGTGTCTCCTTCCTTAGTCCATATCCATTGCTGATTGGGCCCATCCTAATTTTTCTACATTCAGGAACGTGTTGCCAGGTTGACCTTGAAGGTCAGGGAATACCCGGGACGCAATTGTAGCCCACGACGCACGTATGTGGTCCAGCTTATGTTGCATTGCTTTTCGGTTTGCGTCTACGTCGTACTGAGTTGACCCCCTGATCGTATTCTTGAGAGTGTCGGGCTTCAACCTTTGCTTTTTGTTGAGTTCGACCTATGTAACCCGATCTTGAGGTTACTGCGGGAACTGATTGCGACGGACGCTAATACCAGACCGCAGCCGTCAAGTTTGCCCTGTGTTGTAACGATAGGGCACACGTATCGTGTCGTTTGTCCGTTTGTATTGAGAAGAACTACTCATATTACCATTGGTCATTGACACACTACAGTTTGGTTGGCAAGAGAATTGGGACACGCTAGTAGAGCTCCAGATAAGGCGTAGACATTTTCGATATGTAAGCACACAGGCATTAAAATGGTGCTGATCATGGATATTGCGTGCTACTACTTCAGAAAAAAAATTCCCCAACTTGTCTGGCTTTCTAGCTTCATGCGATGTGCCAAAAATTTTTGAGAGTCATATGGAAATTTGCTTCCAGTGATAGAACAATGGAAAAACCGCGTCTCACTCTGTCTCACTTTACAAGTGTTCCGGACCAAGCAACTTACCATTGATATGCTCTACCCGAACACATCAGGTGAAGAGGATGCAGCATCGGGGGTCTCCTCCATTATGCGGTTTTGTCTGTCCGAATCGACGGGCCCGCCCCTTAAGGACTTGGTTCTCGAACGATACCGCTGTCGTTGTGGTATATGTCTTAACCTCACCACCAAGGGGGCGGTCCGCTACGCCTTTCTGGTCGACGACCCTCCGCTGAACAAATTAAAGACAGAGAAATCGAAGGACGTACGTATCACGACAAGTTGTATATTCCATGTCGGCAAATAACCACGCATTCTCTAGCGACTCAAGCATGCGATCGCACTCAAACTGTTACCTTCAAGCTATTCAACGAGTTTTGATGCCGAGGCTAATGTTATAATCTGTGAGCGCGAATAGTTACAACCAAATTTTATAGGCATATGAACTTCGAGGAATACCGTGATAGTATGTCCGACCTGTCATGTCGCCTACTTCTCTCCCAAGTATATTGTCCTTTCTCTCCCAAACCCAGTTCTGGTCTATATCCTCTCCTATCTCGAGAACGCCCCTCCAACGGATAGAGAACCACTTCACAAGGTATGTTGAGATATGTTGAAACTGTACGACCCATCTCTGCTTACGAGTTGCGATGCTATACAGGTATTCGATATGCTGTTCGCAGCGTTGCAGGGAAAAGCGGTACCACTACCCGACCCGCGCAGTATTTTCCCATATCTTGGACTGGTCACAATAATCGTTCAACGTCAAGCAGAAATCGAAGGATGCTCACTCATCACCACCCACCAACCACACCTCTCGATGCTCCGTTTTAACCGCTTCGTCAAAGCACCCAGGCGGACGCCGCCCACACGCCCAGGCGTCGTTCGCATATTCGATCCCCTCGCTATCAAGAAGGATCGTCCCTTGAAGTTGGGCATCTTATCGTTCTTACCTGAGCCCGGCGTGCGAGACGTCCAAAAGTACTGGCGACTGCCAATCCAGAGCGGCGCCGTTCTCGCTTCACTGTTACGCCTCGCACCGCTTGATTCGTCCAGTTCCGAAAATCTGGGAATGGTCCAAGCGATCTTTGACATCCTCGAGGCTGATGTTCGGACTCCGGTCACATCCATCACGGAGGATGTGGCTGCTAGTAGCATCGCTGGTGTCTCAACCAACGTCGATCCCGGAGTGAAACGGGGACGGGAGGTTCACATTGATGAGTGGGAAGTGGCCTCTTTGTTCGACACGCTCGAGAGGGACGAGATCGTGGACGACGTAGATTCTCAGGCATCGGATATTTCGGTCTTCGGTGCGCCCGTAGTCAGAAGAAGCGACCGCAGCTCTAATTTTCGCGCAATAGGTAAATTTACGAGCCACTCGGCAGGTGAAGATAACCCGGCGAATTGGGAATTTTCACCCGCGTTTTCGTCAGAAACGATTCGACAGAATGCGGAACTTGAACTTTCCAAGCGGCTGTCATATTATTGAACTAGAACCGAGGAACTGCTCTGGTTTGTGAGGACGTGTGCTGAGGGAAGTGGTGGATTCTGAACAGTAAGCTCGAAAGGAAGGGCGATACGAGGCCGCGAACATAGAGTGAACTAGGATATGAGTTCTCTCGTCATCTGTGACCAAAATCCTAATCATGTTTACAATGAATAAGAACAATAGGGCTAGAGCTCACCAACAGTCTGATGGTGAGATCTCCGTGCTGGTTGTGGGTTGTGGGTCGGGGGGTGGGCACCTGGATCAACCTCGACGTACAACTCCCTCAAGCGGGCCTTCCACGCCAGAAGCTATGGTCCCACCAGTCCCCTTCGAGCCTGACAGGTCGTACCATCCTTCCCGCAGCGTTAGGGAGGTTAGACCTCTCCAAATACCACAGCTCCTCCACCTCCGACGCTCTCAGATACTCCTGCAGCCGGTGGTAATTAAGCCCTACAGCATGCGGCCCATGGCTGTCGTCCGACAACGCGAACCGGCCGTGGTGTTTCAGGATTAGCTGGAAGGTGCAATAGAGGGTGAACGTGAGCACAACGGGTGTCCGGCACACCAGAAGGCGTTCTAACCTCTGTGATATCTTTTCCCGGGTACGCAGTATCCCACCCCTTCCGAAACGCGGCCGCATTCACCTCAAATAGCGCCCCGTACTCAATACCATACAGGATGTTCCGCTCCACCCTTTTCCACACCGCCGGATAGTGGGCGAACACGAGCGCCGGGTCGTACAAGCGGCACAGATCGAAGTGTCCTATGATTTCTGGATGAAAGCGTTGAAGAAGTTCGTATTGGGCGTCGAAGTACGAGGAGAGGAAGGCCTCCTGGGCGCTTTCTTCGCTCATGGAGCTGAGGCTGCTTAAGGCCTTGTGGAAGGTGGCCAGGTCGAAGTCGATAGGTATACCGTTGAAGTGGTGGATCGAGCCAACGATGTACTCGATACGTGAGCCATGACGCGCCAGAAGCTCATCTAAGTGGTCAAGGTCGAGGCCTGTGATGTATTCGGTCTCTAAACCGACCAAGAGCGTGATTTGTGAGGCGTAGTGGGCCTTGAGGCGGTGGGCTTCGTCTAGGAAGCTATCAAATTGCGTCGTGAGGTCATCGACCCCCAGGCCATCCTGAATGGTAGAGATCAAGATACAGGAAAGTCGGAAAGGTCGCTGAGGGTGGGTTATGCTCACCTCTTCCGGGTAGAGATCCTCTGTCCTGTACCGAGGGATGTGTTCAGTCAGACCATACATTTCGAAGCCTTGGCGAATCGCCTCAACGACGACATCCTCTAAGAGACCTTTAGCATGTTTACAGAACTGGCCCGAGTGAGAGTGGTGACTATGCGGCATAGCAAGTCGTACTCAAGAGTCATAAGCAAGAAGCAACAGTTGGACGCAGTGATTTGATAGCAAAGCAAGAGGTCTCAGATCTCTGGATTGGACACACTGATCGCGTATTCGGCAAGACCCCCCCCCCCCCAAATGGGGCGAAACAAATGGGGACATAGAAACCGTGGGCAGTGAGCGCTAGTGAGCAGTCGTGTCCGACGAGAAGCTGTCGGCCACGATCCAGTGACATCGATGCACCCGCTACGACTGGACCTTTTGCGGCGCTTCTGCAGCAGGCATTCTTGGACCTAATCTCATTCTCATACTCATCTCTGACCTTGGGTACTTGTCACCTCTGCGAGTGTGTTCCACCACCAGCCCAACAGTACTGTAAATACTGTACATAACTCCATGCCATATGTGTATACCACCGAAACCTGTACATCATGGGCCTCAAATCATCTTACTGCTGGCCTCTCATATTCTGGTCCCCCTTCAAGCAACTGTGACGTGTGGCCAATGGTGTATTTTCGAGGTTTGACCGCAACGGGAGCCTCCTCGGTGCCCCAAATGCAATGAGGGCTTTGCCTATGGGGCAAATAAAGTGTCAGCATTGGCACATATGGATGGAAGGAGCTGCCCTGGTCTGTTTCTCAGCTGGCTTCATCGTGCATGCACTAACTTTTTTCTGCTAATTCGTGTCCGTAGGCTCTGCAAATTGTGAAGGCACTGAATCTTGCCCCAAAAACTATTCACCTACCCTCTCCTTTCCTCTTCCATGTACTCTGGCCTTGCCAAACATGACTCCTCTCCATTATCCCGGCCTTTCGCCCTGCCCTGGTATACCTCTCGAATTCCATCAAGTGCTTCTCAAGGTTCACCCAGTCGACGAGGAAAAGAAAACGAGCCTCCGAATCAAGCCCAAAGTAAAAGACCCCGCCTAAATTAAGCTGTGTCTGCCAGAGCTGAGAGTGTTCATAGCGTTAATGTATTTAGATATGACCTTCGATAGATACAGAATTGTAAGTATTGAAGCCGACACGACTGAGCCACGCATATGCCATCAGTCACATTTGCCGAGCTGTGTGCGAGATCCAGAGATCTGAGACCTCTTGTAGCAAAGCATGTATCTTCTCTGATTGCCGAGGAGGAACAATGGAGGTAATGCAATAATCTAAACTGTACGGGGAGGCTAGACGCGAGCTGGAATACAAAACGTTCAACTAAGATGAGGAAACGTCGATGAAGCGGTACAATTTTAAAAAGGTCAAGTAAGGAACAGCCAGCGAGCATCTTCACGCCATTTCAACATCCTGTAGAATGGGTTCAGGCTGGGCTTGTTCCGTCACAGCTTCTGCAACCACTGGTTCCGAATCACCCATAAACGCATCCAGCTCCTTATCCAGCTCCTCCGCAGTCTTCGGCTTTTTCGGGGCACGCGGCACACGGGTTGCGGCGGCGCCGACACCGCGTATGGGTCGAGATCGTATGGGGCCAACGCCTCCTCGGCTGTGGGTAAGTGGAAGGCAGACGTCAATCGTAGAGGTGGGAAACGCTGAGCAAGAGTGACGAACGGTCCGGAGGGAGTCTTGACGTTTGTATCGTCCCGACTGAGGCGTTCGAGGAGTGGAGGCTTCTGTATTCTGTTGATGAGCGAGGGAACGCTTGCTGAACGGCGTGGTTGGCGAGGCGGCATCGTGTCGAAGGCGATCGACATGGGTTGTCCTAGAAAGCCGACATGACGGTCAGCACTTCGCTATGTATTCCCCAGCGGCACATCCTGGATTGGAAGTGCAGCGTTGAGGAGAACGGGGGACGTTACCCTTGGCAAGAATCCCGTCAAATTGCTTTTTCGCCCGTGTTGCCTCGATCGATGTCTCGAATGCGATAATGGCGGTACCGGAAGAGCGGCCGCTACGGTCGTACTTTAAAGAGTGACGCAAAAACCGAATGCGCATAAGCGAACGGGGTCGACGTTGGTTTTTTTTCAGGTGAAGCTCGGGGCTGGCCGTACCCTGATAAGTGGTTCACGAACTAGCGTGCCTATCAGTCCAAAGATGGCCTATAGAGCATTGAAGGGCATTTGTTAGTCTTCCTGCGCTTGTGTTGAGAGAGGCACATACAGTAAGGTCTTTCGGGGTGATATCGTAATGCAAGTTTGAGACCAAAAGTTTGCTATTGACGGGTGCGATGCTGGCTGGCGCGGCGGGAAATCTTGAGCGTCCAGTGTCGCTGACTCGAGGACCAGTTGGAGCCTTGTCGTGAAGCCATTGACCATCTGCATCTGGTCGAGTGGCCGGCCGCTGCGTGTTTGGAAACGAAGTTGAGTAGACTTAGTCGAATATCTACAGACGCTGATGCTCACAACGTATGGCTTGCGAGGTCCACGGCGGAAACAAGGCATGATAATCGGGGGAGGGCGAGGTTGACTCATCGCTGCGAGCTACTCCATTACAATGAAAGAGGCTCAAACTTTTGAAGTTATTACTTCTTGCGGATTCAGTGGAGGAAGTAATGTCAGAGAACGTTGACAGCTGAAAGTAATTTAGTGCTAGGACAAGGCCCAGAACTTACTAAACGAC
This sequence comes from Lyophyllum decastes, assembly GCA_025854295.1. Lineage (NCBI taxonomy): Eukaryota > Fungi > Basidiomycota > Agaricomycetes > Agaricales > Lyophyllaceae > Lyophyllum > Lyophyllum decastes. The sequence goes on from CP107709.1 coordinate 1,508,560, forward strand.
TGTGAGCGACAGTTGCCTTCCTCCGCGCTTCGTCCTTGGTCCTCGCATCACGATTCAGCCAGAAACCGCCGAAATATGATGGAATGTCCTTCATTTCACGTGCACTCGAAGCTAAGTAAAGCTCCTCATTCTGTTCCAGTTTCTTAGTTGGTACTGGAGTATGCGTTGGGAACGGAGAAGCTTGAATCTGCAATGACCTTCGCGTCTGGCGTTGAGTCCTACCAAAATTCGAATTTTGATCACGTAGGGGCCGGACCCCGGACCGGTGAATGCAGCGGGCACGTGATTAGCTGCGATCATCGCAGCAACAGATTCGTCGTTGTGCTTCACCTTTCTTATTAACCTCTAAGTTGTAAACCTCCCCAGCCCGTTGTATCGCTATACAGAATGTCATTCAAGCGAGCCGGAGTCTTCCCTGCAAATCCTGTCACGACGCGTGGTGTTTCCACGAAGTTGAGTGCAGTGAAAGATAAAGTCATCTACACAAACGCAAAGACCGTAATCGTACGTTTCCTGTAATATAGCACCTGAACCCGTGTGACCCATGCTCGTGGATATAGATCCGTGATCTGAATGTGAGCACGCAGATTTGTCCAGGATGAACGATCGATTCAGGAATCGGGGTCACAGAACCCCTTGCTTTCGGCAACGTACTCGGGACATGTCCATAACGCGACTGTGGCTAGATTATCACCCTCAGGTTACTACTGCGCATCTGCTGATACAAATGGCACCGGTGAGTTGTACGACTCCACTTCTTATCGGGAGATGTTGAGATGCCTCTGGCACAGTCAGAGTATGGGATACCGTTGGAGAGGATCAGAGTCTGAAAGGAGATTATAAAGTCATCTCTGGACGGATGTACGTTCCTTCAATCAACGCCATTATACCTCTGCTAGCTGAAGTTTTTGCTTAGAAACGATCTCGCATGGGACGGCGAGAGCAAGCGAATAATTGCAGTTGGAGATGGACGTGAGAAGTGAGACTTCGAGTCTCATCTAACTTTCTATCTGACCATCGCCGTCCTGCGCAGATTTGGTCACGCTTTCATGATGGATACTGGATCCTCTACTGGGGACATTAGTGGCCACTCCAAGGTATGGTCATAGTGCGTTGCGATCATACTTCCTAATCTTATTGTACTACAGGCTATAAATGCTGTCTCTATCAGACACCAAAGACCTTTTAGGGCAGCTACGGCGGCAGATGATAGCACGATTGTCTTTCACCAAGGCATCTTCAACTGATAGCTCCCTCTAAATTTTGTTCTAACCCTGCGCAATGGTACAGATGTCCCCTTCAAATATGACAAGGTACAGACGGATATTTATTCATGGTTGTTATTCGCTGATAATTCATCGACACAGACGATCAAAACGCACACCAAATTTGTTCAGGACGTACAATACGCACCATCCGGCGATCACTTTGTCAGCGTTGGCAGTGATGCAAAGATCTTCCTGTACGACGGCAAGACTGGCGACACAGTCAGTGAATTCATCGCGAGCCCACATACCGGGAGTATTGTAGGTGTATCTATTCCTCAGATAAGAGATATCAAGACCTAGTGTTTGTAGATGGCTTCCAGCTGGAGTCCTGACAGCACCTCTTTCGTCACCTCATCAGCAGATTGCACAGTCACACTTTGTGAGCATGCAGAAGCTGCTGATTTCTGATCTCTGTAATCTTACTGCCATACAGGGGACGTCCAGAAGCAGAAACCTATCACGACTTGGAGGCTCGGGTCGGGCGTCGCTCATCAACAAGTTGGAAATGCATGGAGCGGAGAGAGGGATATTGTTTCGCTGTCAATGTCCGGTCACTTGAACATCTTTGATCCTAGAGTTGGTGATAAGCCGGCAAGAATCATAAGCGTGTGTCTTTTTTTTGTTTTGACTCTGGATGTCGCTCATTGGTCTTCTCCTCATTTCCTGCCATTAGGCACCGCAAAAGGCGATTACAGCGATGGCCCTTGCAAATGACAGCACGTTCCTAGGTGGAACCCCTGACGGGCGTGTCTTCTCATTTTCGACTAGTGTGAGTGATCGGCTTACTGATCTGCTTCGCTGATTTTCCTTATTCTCCGTCATCAGAAAGCAGCTAGCACAACAACGCACAACGATGGGTCAAAACACATTCCAGGTCCCGGCCATTCCAATTTCGTATCCGGTTTGGTGTCGAACCCCCGAGACAATAATATCTATTCTATTGGATACGATGACCGTGTCCGTGAAATTGATGCCGGAAAAAGCTCAGGAGAACTATCATTCACGTAGGTCGCAATTTGCTTTGATAATAATGCAAGAAGCTAACCCGTGTGTTCGCAGATCGGCCTCTTCTTCTACAGCATTTCAGCCGAAATCAGTCGCAGTTGCAGAGGACGGAACAGTCTTTGTCGTCGAGATTGATTGTGTGGAGGCATTCCGGTCAAACCAGCGGGTCTTTGAACAGGCGCCGGAATTCGTACCGAGTGCAGTGGCAGCATCCGGGGCAGTCGTCGCCATCGGTGGAGAAGTACACTCGCCTCACCCGAACAATTTTCAGTATGTTAATGTCCATCGTAGGATCAGAAAGTCCGCATCAACGAATGGGACGGCAAATCCTTGAAAGAACTGGTCGTCCTGGAGGGAAATAAAGGCATCGTATCCGCCTTGGCATTTTCTCCGGACGGGACCTTGCTAGCTTCAGGCGATGTGTGTTGACTTTCCTTTGGATGAGAATTTCCCGAAGTCGTCCTTACACATTCCGTTCAGTCCAGCGGTCGGATCGTTCTGTTCGATGTCAAGGATAAGAAGGTACGAAATTATTCTGGAGTATCATCCATATACACTCACGCGATATGGGGTCACAGCTGGTCACCTCGCGTTGGTCGTTCCACTCGGCACGTGTCAACTGCCTTGCTTGGACTTCAGACTCTCTGCACTGCGCCTCCGCGTCGCTCGACACTCATGTGTACATATGGAGTGTGGCGAAGCCCATGAAGAATATTGCGATCAAGAATGCAGCACCCGGAGGCGCGAATTCAGTGTTGTGGCTTGGCAACGAAAGTCCCGCAAAATTAGCCACTGCTGGAGCGGATGGTTGTGTCAGGCTATGGGAGTTGACATTCCATGCTTGACAATTGGCGGCTGATGGAGTGTGCGATCTCAGGGCAGTTCAGTTGTAAGGCTGTGGCATGTATGTACTTCTAACATAACACGCAAGTGACGGTGTATTGGGTCGTTTCTGACGAACCTGCTATCTTCCTCGTTGTCCCGTTAACTACTTTAATTACTTCCTATGTTAGTGTCGTCGTTTTCAGCTGACTCATGCCATATTAACCCATGCTACATAACGCTTGTGAATCTCACATCTCGCACTTCTTGACATACTGCAATATATTTCTCGCCCTAATTGACCCGCATTGCTACCTTTTTTCGCGTCATAAACCACCCGGGGCGATGGAGAGGATACAATGCAAAGCTCCAAGGTCGCGTGCAAATAACGGTGGGCAGAATGATGGTGAGCGATGATCCTCATTTTGTCAGATTAGATATGAGTTCGAGCAATGTTTAGGAGCCTGCGCCTGACCCAGAAACCACAGCATTCCTTCCTTCCTTCCTTTCTTCCTGACGATAGCGCTCTGACACGGCGAAGCCCGCTACCACAAGTTTGCTTTTCTCCAACCAAACTCGAACCCTTTTCATCCTCTTCCACAAGTCTGGATCAACTGCTACATCGACGACCACCAACGCCCTGGGAAGACTTTTGCTCTTCACCATATCTCTTCATTTCTCGCAGAGCGTATGCAGCATGCCAGGACAACGCCCGCCGAGCCCCTTCTAATGGCGTTCGGTGTGTTTGCATCTCAGACACACACAATGCTCACGGATCTCTCCCTCCACTTCCTGCTGGCGACGTTCTCATTCATGCTGGAGACCTCACTCAGTCAGGCTCACTCAATGAACTCACTGCTGCCCTAGCCTGGCTCAGCGCCCAACCTCATACTCACAAACTCTTCATTGCTGGCAATCATGATGCTGCCCTGGCAGATCCAGACACTCAAATGCTTCTCCAGGACTACCCGAATCTCGTGTACCTTCAAGACTCTTCCGTGTCCTTCAACATACGTGAGCGCAGCCTCGCGTTTTACGGTAGCCCCCACACCCCACGGCATGGCTCTTGGCCATTTCAGTATCCACGCGTGGCTCCCTCCCAAGCTCCCTCATCCTCAATATGGTCCTCCATCCTTCCTCAAACCGACGTGCTGATAACCCATGGCCCTCCTGCCTATCATCTTGACTCAGGGTCCAGCGGCTGTGTTGCCCTGCTTTATGCAGTTGGGAGAATACGTCCAAAGTTGCATGTTTTCGGCCATATACATTCCGCGCGTGGCGTGGAGTATGTCCCGTGGACGAATGCGCAGAAGCTATACGAGGGAATTTGTGCGGGGACGGGGGCCTGGTGGAGTCTCCTCCCGATCTTTTATGAACTTCTCAAGAGAATCTGTGCACGAGTACTTCAGACTTCGAGCAACAGTGAAAGCGGGGGTACACTGATGGTGAATGCTGCGGTTGTCGGTGGCATGCGAGACGAAATGATAAGAGAAGCAATTATCGTCGATATTTAAAGGAGGACGACGCAAGAGTCTTGAGTAGGCGCAATTCGAGGATGTGGGACGAGTGGGTTGTGGATGACACTAACCCGCTCGTGACTCGGAGCCGTTAGCCGTAGGTGGAGATAGAAGGACATGTGAATGGAATCTTGAAGGGAGTAATCGACTTGGAGGATGGTGCTAGGGCCGCGGGCAACGGGCGATTTTGGCTGTCCTTCACGAAGCGCAGCTCCAAGTAGAGAGAGTTTTCACTCCCTTTTTCGTCGGAAACGATTCGACAGAATGCGAAACTTGAACTTCCAAGGCTGCTGTCATATAATTGAACTAGATTTGAGGAACTGTTCTAGTCTGAGGACGTGTGCTGAGGCAAGTGGTGGATTCTGAACATTAAGCTCAAAAGGAAGGGAAATACGAGGCCGCGAACATAGAGAGAACTAGGATATGAGCTCCTTCGTCGTCTGTAACCAAAATCCTAATCATGTTTAGGATGAATAAGAACAAAAAGGCTAGAGCTCACCAACGTCTGACGTATCTTGCATATCTGCCGTAAATGTCTGCAGCCTGTTGGTGCAATCTCCAAAACTAGCTATGGGTGATGGGTCAGGGGATAAAGGTGGACACCTGGGTCAACCTCGACGTACAGCTCCCTCAAGCGGGCCTTCCACGCCAGAAGCTATGGTCCCACCAGTCCCCTTCGAGCCTGACAGGTCGTACCATCCTTCCCGCAGCATTAGGGAGGTTCGATCTCTCCAAATACCACAGCTCCTCCACCTCCGACGCTCTCAGATACTCCTGCAGCCGGTGGTAATTAAGCCCTACAGCATGCGGCCCATGGCTGTCGTCCGACAACGCGAACCGGCCGTGGTGTTTCAGGATTAGCTGGAAGGTGCAATAGAGGGTGAACGTGAGCACAACGGGTGTCCGGCACGCCAGAAGGCGTTCTAACCTCTGTGATATCTTTTCCCGGGTACGCAGTATCCCACCCCTTCCGAAACGCGGCCGCATTCACCTCAAATAGCGCCCCGTACTCGATAGCATACAGGATGTTCCGCTCCACCTTTGTCCACACCGCCGGATAGTGGGTGAACACGAGTGCCGGGTCGTACAAGCGGCACAGATCGAAGTGTCCTATGATTTCTGGGTGGAAGCGTTGAAGAAGTTCGTATTGGGCGTCGAAGTACGAGGAGAGGAAGGCTTCCTGGGCGCTTTCCTCGCTCGTGGAGCTGAGGCTGCTTAGGGCCTTGTGGAAGGTGGCCAGGTCGAAGTCGATAGGTATACCGTTGAAGTGGTGGATCGAGCCAACGATGTACTCGATACGTGAGCCATGACGCGCCAGAAGCTCGTCTAAGTGGTCAAGGTCAGGGCCTGTGATGTATTCGGTCTCTAAACCGACCAAGAGCGTGATTTGTGAGGCGTAGTGGGCCTTGAGGCGGTGGGCTTCGTCGAGGAAGCTGTCAAATTGTGTCGTGAGGTCATCGACCCCCAGGCCATCCTGAATGGCAGAGATCAAGATACAGGAAAGTCGGAAAGGTCGCTGAGGGTGGGTTATGCTCACCTCTTCGGGGTAGAGATCCTCTGTCCTGTACCGAGGGATGTGTTCAGTCAGACCATACATTTCAAAGCCTTGGCGAATCGCCTCAACGACAACATCCTCTAAAAGACCTTTAGCATGTTTACAGAACTGGCCCGAGTGAGAGTGGTGACTATGCGGCATAGCAAGTCGTACTCAAGAGTCATAAGCAAGCAGCAACGGTTGGACGCAGTGATTTGATAGCAAAGCATGTATCTTCTCTGATTGCCGAGGAGGAACAATGGAGGTAATGCAATAATCTAAACTGTACGGGGAGGCTACATCTGCAAGACTCCTAGCCGACATAGCCGTCGGGTACACATCTTCTAATGATTCCTCTTGTTTCCTGGAGGACCCGTGTCGGGGATTGCTGTGATTGGTTAAGAGACAGCGTTCCACACGTTGTTTCGTCCAAAAGAAGGAATCCCTGACCTATTCTCAAAGAGGAATCTGCCATGGCAGATTTTAGTTTGCCTCAGCAGAATTTAAAACGTAGATGTAGACGCGAGCTGGAATACAAAACGTTCAACTAAGATGAGGAAACGTCGATGAAGCGGTACAATTTTAAAAAGGTCAAGTAAGGAACAGCCAGCGAGCATCTTCACGCCATTTCAACATCCTGTAGAATGGGTTCAGGCTGGGCTTGTTCCGTCACAGCTTCTGCAACTACTGGTTCCGAATCACCCATAAACGCATCCAGCTCCTTATCCAGCTCCTCCGCAGTCTTCGGCTTTTTCGGGGCACGCGGCACACGCGTTGCGGCGGCGCCGACACCGCGTATGGGTCGAGATCGTATGGGGCCAACGCCTCCTCGGCTGTGGGTAAGTGGAAGGCAGACGTCAATCGTAGAGGTGGGAAACGCTGAGCAAGAGTGACGAACGGTCCGGAGGGAGTCTTGACGTTTGTATCGTCCCGACTGAGGCGTTCGAGGAGTGGAGGCTTCTGTATTCTGTTGATGAGCGAGGGAACGCTTGCTGAACGGCGTGGTTGGCGAGGCGGCATCGTGTCGAAGGCGATCGACATAGGTTGTCCTAGAAAGCCGACACGACGGTCAGCACTTCGCTATGGATTCCCCAGCGGCACATCCTGGATTGGAAGTGCGGCGTTGAGGAGAACGGGGGACGTTACCCTTGGCAAGAATCCCATCAAATTGCTTTTTCGCCCGTGTTGCCTCGATCGATGTCTCGAATGCGATAATGGCGGTACCGGAAGAGCGGCCGCTACGGTCGTACTTTAAAGAGTGACGCAAAAACCGAATGCGCATAAGCGAACGGCGTCGACGTTGGTTTTTTTCAGGTGAAGCTCGGGGCTGGCCGTACCCTGATAAGTGGTTCACGAACTAGCGTGCCTATCTGTCCAAAGATGGCCTATAGAGCATTGCAGGGCATTTTTTTAGTCTTCCTGCGTTCGTGTTGAGAGAGGCACATACAGTAAGGTCTTTCGGGGTGATATCGTAATGCAAGTTTGAGACCAAAAGTTTGCTATTGACGGGTGCGATGCTGGCTGGCGCGGCGGGAAATCTTGAGCGTCCAGTGTCGCTGGCTCGAGGACCAGTTGGAGCCTTGTCGTGAAGCCATTGACCATCTGCATCTGGTCGAGTGGCAGGCCGCTGCGCGTTTGGAAACGAGGTTGAGTACTCTAGACTTAATTGAATATCAACAGACGCTGATGCTCACAACGTATGGCTTGCGAGCTCCACGGCGGAAAGAAGACATGATAATCAGAGGAGGGCGAGTTGAGATGGTTGGAATGGAGGAGTGGCGACAACACGCTCATCAAATCTGACTGAACACACCATGGCGGAGTATGCGGAGATGCAAGCGGAGGTTAAAATATTGCTGCGGACAAGACAATGCCGATATTCATGAACCCTTCCATTACTTGTGCTATATCCTAGTCCTATTCAGGCTCTAAATATCCAAAAGACGCTGTTTTAACCCCCCCCCCATCTTGTGGCTGTTTTTCTTGAAAGCATTTCGTGGGGCAACGCGTAAATACTAATAGATGTCGAAAACTGTACAAACTACGACGCGCAAAAGAAATTAGAACGGCAGCTTCCGCGCTTTTATAGAGCTGGAAGGTTTGAGCGGGTTCGGCTTCCTCTTTTGATAATACTGTGGTTCGAACGGCACACATGAGCAGGACATTGAGAATGTTAGAAACGCATTAACGTACCGCCTTGTAATTTCTGACACGACGAGCCATATCCCTCATCAGAATCTTCCTCTTGCTTTCCCGAGCCTCCTTGAGCCTCTCCCACCTGTGTCCCTTGAACATCCTCTTTTTAGCAGCGTACAATCTCGTTCCGAGCTCCGCACCCGCGACCTCCTTCACTTTGGGCTCGCCCACCCATTCAACCGGATTCATCCAACATTGCTCCAGCTCCTTGTGATGTCGTGTTTCCACCTTCTGGCTCGGAACCCCGCCAAATCGCTTGTGAGCTACAGCGGAAGCCTCCTCTACAGTGAGGGTTGAGGGTCGAGGAGATTTGGGACCCGGCGGGAGCAGGTAAAGCGTGTCTGACTCCTTCGCACGTTTCACAAGGTCGGCCTGACGCCGTAGGGACACCGTGGCGGGAGCCCATCGTCCGGTGACGGGGTTACGATGGGGGATGAACGGGTTAGGAAGTCGGTGAGGTGTTGCGGGATTCAGTGGCTTAGGGGGTGGTGGGAGAGGGCCATTATGGATAACGTGCCGTTTCAAATTCTTGAGCTGTGATAGACGGAAGGACTTGACTGCTTTTGCGCCCGCAGACAGCCCCGCCGACATGTCGCCGTCGTCGAGGTGCGAGTGAAGAAAAGGTCACGGTGTTTGGCTTCGACACCGCAACCAAATACACTTGAAGAGATTGCCACTGACTGCACCACGATTCCAATCTTTTCTTATGCATGCCGCCCTCCAGCTCCCGGAGCTACTACGCGTCATCCTTGCATGCCTACCATCCAAGCTTCCTGCCTGTCTTACCTGTAGACTTTTTTCTGAAGTCACGCTTGATTTCGTCTGGAAAGATCTACCGGACATCTCTGTCTTCCCTTTCCTCACGCCACTGGAATACGAGACAACATTGAATCCGGATCACCCTTGCTACGATGCGGTTCTACATATGCAGCATGTGGAGAGGCTGAAATTCTATGGACGACGAGTGCATGGCCTGACGGTAGTCAGGGACATCCAGGTCACTCCAGCTTTGCTGAGCTGTATCGCTCGGGCAGGGCATGACACTCCTCAGTCGTCAACCCCATCATCGCCGCTGACCGCGATCTTACCACAACTGACAACTCTTTGTCCCTGGAGTCCAGCCCAAGACGACGGATACGATATCAGGATCGAATTTCGATTACGCACATTTCTGTTACCATCGGTCACGAACCTAACTCTAAATTTCTCAGCACGCGCGACCGATTTTGCCATGATGAATGCTTTGCGATGCGTCCGGCTAATAAAATGCTCCCTGAGATCGCTTGAGCTCAGAGAAATCCTTGACGAGGACTCAGAGTTCATGGCCCTCGGTCCGCGCCAGCCAGGGACAATGCTGGTCTCCCAATTCGCGGACCTTGTTTGTAACCTGCCCTTCTTAGAATCTCTTCGTATCCCATTGTTTTTATTCAACACAGTCACTGTCCCCACGATCGGGGCCTCAGCGCCCCTCCAGCACCTCGGTTTGGATACCTTTGGGCAATATAGCTGGGATCATTCCAGCATTGTGCCGCCTCAGGAATCCGGGTTAGCTCCCTTTCCAGCACTGCAATCGCTGTCCATAGCCGCGCCAAGTGATGTTATTCCGTTAGTCCTCTATCCTCGTACTCCAATCGCAGCTCAGATATCCCGCCTCACGCTCAAGTGTGTCTTCCCCAACAACAAGGACTCACAAGTCGCCTTTTGCAAATCTGCATTCGCACCGCCCCATGGGATTCAAGGTCTTCTTACATTGGAACATCTTGTCATTACTGCGCTAGTTATGTATCGCACGGACCTGATACCGGACTCGCTCGGCAAGGAGTTTTTCCAGCCAATTTTTTCCTCACCATTCATATCTCGCTTGGTGACGTTCAGCATTGGCTATGACTTCGTTCTGGATATCGATGATCGGGATCTCGAGGAAATGGCGAGCCTGATGCCGAACCTCAAATCGATCAGCCTCGCTCCAGTCCCATCATTTTTCTTCTGCAACCCGGCAGATGGATCGCAAGTTCAGCCTCGTATTCGCGCCACCCTAGCTGCGCTGCAGTCGTTCGCGAAACACTGCCCCAAGCTGCACGACATATCTTTGCTTATAGACGCGACCTTGCCACCTCCCGCTTTGGAAGCGTGCGACCCAGCATTCTCCCAGGCTATCATACTGAATATCGCGTCGTCTCCTGTAAGCGGTAACCTGGTGTGCATTGCAAAGTTCCTTGCTCGGCTCTTCCCCAACGACAATAGCGTGCTGCTCTTTTCAGAATGCAGATGGTTAGCTAAGGGCGGGGATGCAGACAATGACAGCGAACCGAATCAAGCGCTTCCAGGCGTGGGTGAAGAAGGCGAAGATTTCGAAGAGGAGGATGCAGAGTTCAAACAAGCCGTTCAGGTATATATGTCAACGATCGACCGAGGCTGGAGAGAGGTCATTCGGCAGGTCCGCGACGAACGCCGCCGCTGTCGTGAGGAATCACCGACTTAAGTGGTATGGTTATCTCTCAGTATGCTTCTCTAACAGTGTTTCTGGGACGCCAAATAGAATTTTGTATTATCCGCCAGCCTTTTTTGCACACCTCCTCATTGGCTACACAAATAGTCCAGACAAACGTCAGCTGTACATCGCACAGGTGGCTGTCATGCGTTAGAATTATATCATACCCCTCCAAGTTTTCGCCATAGCCCCGGTAACCAAACGTCAGCAATTGATGAAGTCGCATGACTCCTACTTCTCACCAACACCGAAAAAAAGCTGACGCCGACGTAACCCTGAATGCTTCATTTTATAATGCGCAAACGATGCCAGTGTTCTATGTTACGGAGGTCAGTTCATTTATGAATACATACCTTCAATCAATAAGGATACCTGTTACGGATATCCTCCCCAAGCTCCCCAAGTACAACTCTACAAACCTGCAGCTGCGAATGAACTCACCGTGGGTACCTTGAGATTGATCTGTCGTGGATGATTAATCTCGACTGACTTGCCACTTGTCCCACAGTGTCTGCACCCCCTTGTTTAAAGGGATGTTCAGGTAAATTGCGAAGTGCAGAAGTGCGGCGTGTAGCTGTCGACCGTTGCGTCTGCACGAAAGTAACCAGAAACTAGTACTCTGGAGGTAAAAGTTAGACAGAGTCATCCATTTGCGATCTCTACGAATGGAGAACCGATAAACAACGCATGGACACCTTGATCGCGTCATTTTCTCAGCTCCAGAGACCCTCATAAAGCCATTCAATGTTCGAGCAGAGCCATTGCACCTGAATAGCCCCTCGACAAGACGACTGGGTCCCACCGAGGCCCGTTTTTCCTGGTCTTGCATGGCACCTCCACGGTTTCTCATCCAAGATTTGCCAAATTTAGCATTTTCCTTATATTCGATCACATCCCAAACAGGCAACGCTTGGCGTAGCGATCATGCAATTCCTGTCTATGTATGCATCGCGTCGGCCGCCACTCTCTTCTTCCACATACTTGTCGTGTCAAAATACACAAGATCGGTCTTCGTTCGACTTGGTTTCGTCGCAAAAGGCGATCCTGCTCCCCTCGTCATCAATGACGGACGTGTCAAGGCGCATGGTGGACGTGTCATTTTCGCTGCGGAGGTTTTGGCCCTCATTGGGAATTTGGAGCTCTTACGCGTGTCTCTATCCAGGGTACTCGTCTTGGATGGCGTAGAGAGAGAGAGACAGAGTATGGCGTGCTTCGCATTTGTGAGTCACTCCTTTTCGTAGTTTGACACTCGCTTTACGACCATGTTTACAGGCATACTCTGCGCTTCTCGCGTTTTTCGTCGTCATCTATCCCCGTCCTACAACTGTATCAAACCATGTCTCAACAATTTTAGCGACGTCGTGGACAGTGTTCTTCATCCGCGATGTTGTGCCTCTCATGACATACACGAGCGTCCCAGCGGATCCTTTGTACATGCTGTGGGAGTTGATCGGAGTGCTGAGCTTCACCGCTGTGCTACTTCCTCTCATTACACCCCGCCGGTATGTCCCCTTCGACCCGTCTGTAAGTCTATCTGTACCCCCTCACACACTCGTAATGACAACGCTCTCAGGATCCAATGCCGCCAAATCCAGGACAGACGGCCTCATGGTTATCTCTGTTGCTGTTCAATTTCCTCGATCCGACAGTATGGAAGGCCTACAAGATCCCACATTTACCTCTCACTGGTCTTCCTCCTCTCGCTGACTCCGACCACTCTAAGAATCTTGTGCGAGCTGCGTTCCCGCATCTGGACCCATACGCAGAAGATGATGCTGTGGACAAGAACAATGGGGCCAGGAAGTTGAAAAAGCCAGCTAGGCATATATTCTTCGCCATTGCCACTGTTTTCCGAAAGGATATGATCTCTGTGACACTCCTCCTGCTTCTCAATAACGCCGCTACCCTGTTGTCACCGTACGGCCTGAAGCAGTTGCTCGAGTATCTAGGGAATGGAGGCGAAGGAGCAACTGTCAAGCCGTGGGTCTGGATCGCATCGGTGTGTTTATCTTCTTCCAGGACTGTGATATACTTATGAGCGAATTCCGGCAGCTCTTTTTCGCGCCCTTTACAAGTACTTTGGTCATGCAACAATACCAAATGGTACTTGCGCGTGCAACCGTACGCCTCGAAGCCATTTTCACCCAGCTTATCTTGCAACACGCCCTCCGAATTCGCGTCGTTGCCGAGAGCAAGCCCGAGCCGCTAGTCAGCACTGATACCTCGACTGCGGTGCCTTCCATTGCTGGTTCCGCGTCTGGTTCCGGATCGTCCTCTCCCCCATCTCAAACGGAAGAAACCGTCTCTGTGCAGGCTGAACCGGAAACAAAGCCCGATCTAGCTGCGCCCGCTGCCACAGGAAACGACACGAATAAATCACTTGTCGGCCGCATGAACAACCTTATCTCTTCGGACTTGCAGGCGATTGGTAGGGCATCTGAGTTCATGCAAGTCTTCGTTGCTGGGCCGGTCATACTTGTTCTTACCATCGGCTTCTTATACACCATTCTTGGATGGAGGTACGTATCCCGAATTGATATGAAGGTCTCGACGTCTCTGAGTCGAGCGGCGTATAGTGCTCTCGTAGGAGCCGGGGTGCTCATCGCGCAGATGCCCCTTCCACTCACGTTCTCTCGTTGGCTACAAGGTGCTGCCAAGGAAGTATCAAAGAAAAGCGATGACCGTGTGGAGACTGTCACCGAGAGTGCGTTTCTTCTGCGTTGGATATATTGTGAACACTACTTATATTTTTATGAGTAGCGATGAGCGTGATTCGTATGATTAAAATGTTTGGATGGGAGAAAAATATGAACGAGCGGATCGATAAGAAGCGCGACAGCGAGCTTCACTGGGTACTATGGAACAAGATCTATTCTTCCGCCACGTTGAGCTTCAAGTTTCGTATCCTTTAACTCCTGTTTTCATTGTCTCCTCTAACTGTTCAATCTTAGTTTCATCACTCCCGCCGTGACCATGTGTGTTACCTTCTCCGTCTATGTGAGTCGGTTAACGTTGATCAACTGCCATTGTTTAAGACAGCTGACCATCGGAGTAGGCGTTAGCTATGAATCGGACGCTGGACGGTTCGGTTTTTTCCAACTATCTCGGCTGGTAGAATCACTGACTTTCATCTCTTCTCGTAGCTGCTACCGTGTTTTCTTCCATAGCTTGTAAGCCAGCCACCCTTTTCGATAGGCTGCATACAGTAGAATTAACATATCGTCGTTCAGTATTCGATATCCTCCGCTACAGAATGGCGATGCTCTTCATGTGGGTGCCGATGGTTGTCAAAGGCAATGTTTCCTTGCAACGTATCGCCGACTTCCTCCAAAGCGTAAGTATCTGTTCTTCCCCCGGTCATCGTAGCTCATATGGATCGGATGCCAGACGGAACTTCTCGACGAGTTTAGGGAAACCTCCGAAGAAGTACTCCTCGCGCTTGACCAGGACAGCGACAAAATCGGTTTCCGTGCTGCTGCTTTCTCATGGTCAAATGAGGAGGGTGCTGCCTTGGGCGCGATGACACCTTCAAAGCGCCGGTTCAGATTGCATATCGATGACGAGCTGCTGTTCAAGCGCGTATGCATCAATCTTATCGTAGGCACTACAGGTTGGTGTCTATGACTGTACTTGTCTCCTACTCTGAGAGTGATCACGTATTAGGATCTGGAAAGACGAGCTTGCTCATGGCTCTTTTGGGTAAGCGAAATTGGAACATTACCTGCATTGTTGTTGCTGACGGAGTGGTACAATAAGGGGAGATGCATTTTGTACCATCCGGGCCAGGTGCTTGGTTCAACCTACCCCGCGCAGGTGGTGTGGCCTACGCTGCTCAAGAGTCGTGGGTCATGAATGCCACCATTAAAGTTTGTCTCATTCTTTGGAGAGTTATACTTGCCTCAACGGCAGTTACGCTGTTTAGGAAAACATTCTGTTCGGCGCGCATTTCGACGAAGAGCGGTATAACAAAGGTGTGCTGCTTCCTCGTGTTCGACGTCCCCAGACCTCTAGTTTTTCTACCAGTCATATATCAATGTGCCCTCACCCGCGACCTGGAGTTGTTCAAAGCAGGCGACCTCACAGAAGTCGGAGAAAAGGGATTAACGCTCAGTGGTGGGCAGAAGGTTTGCATACATCAACCTTGGATAGGCACTTGTTCTGCACTTATAATATCTTGCCCGCAGGCTCGTATTACTCTTGCAAGGGCAGTCTATTCGTCTGCTGAAATCCTCCTCTTTGATGATGTGAGTAGCCTCGATGGTTGATCATGGGGCAACTGACGAAGAAACATAGGTGCTTGCCGCACTCGATGTGCACACGGCCAAGTGGATCGTCGACAAATGTTTCATGGGTGACCTCATTCGGGGGAGGACCGTTCTGCTTGTGGTACGTCTCAGTGACTGGAAGATTCCACCTTGCGACGAATTCTTTGTCCACAGACGCATAATGTGAGCATGGCAGCACCGATCGCGGAGTTTGTCGTATCGCTTGGGTCCGGTGGCCAGATCCTTAGTCAGGGCACCATCTCGGATGCCCTTGCGAAGAACTTGAAGCTTAAGCTCGAGGTAGCGAAGGACAGCGAGATCAAGGAGAAGGTTGAGGAGGAGCTTGACGGCAGGCAGGAGCTTGAGGTGCGCAAGGAGGCCGAGGGCAAGCTCATTGTTGAGGAGGAATCTGGCGAAGGACATGTTAGCTGGGAGTCAGGTGAGGACTCTACACATGTTCGTCAAACCAGCAGTGTTTAACATAGTTTGGCAGTCAAAATGTATCTCGTTGCACTCGGAGGCCGTCATTGGGTGTTCTTCTGGACTGCTTTCGCCACCGCAACATTCTTCGAATGCACAATCGAGGTATTGCAACCTTGGTTACTTGGTGCCTGGGCTACGCAATACACAGAGCATCCGCCTGAAGAAGTCGACGTGGCTTTGTTGGTGTCTTTCGCTCGCCTCACGCTCTTCGGCTGACTAGATTGTGTTGTAGCTATCTTACGGGCTATGTGTTTCTCGTCGTGCTCATGTACTTTGTGTACTGTTGTGCGCAAATAACGCTGGCACTAGGTGCGCTCAGAGCCTCAACCGCTCTGCACAAACGGCTAATCGAGAGCGTCCTCGGAACGACACTGAGGTGACTACATACACTTCTCTTCTTCTTCCAACCTTACTTCTAATATTGCACTGTAGGTGGCTTGACAAGACGCCCACCTCCCGCGTCATCACACGCGTCACCCAGGATGTCGCAGCCGGCAAGCACCCTCTCATATTCTCCATGTGAAACTGGCACTGATGCTACATCGGTGCCCTGCCCAATTTAGTCGATACAACAATTCCAGACCTCTTCTCACACATGTTTGAAATCGGTGTTATCCTTATCGTGCGCTTTTTCGCAGTTCTCTTCTACACACCCACCGTCAGTCTTTACGCGCTCGTCATCTTCCTGGTCGGAGGGGTGGTTGGGAACATTTACATGAAGAGCCAGCTAACTGTAAAACGTGAGATGAGCAAAGCCAAGGCGCCTGTGATGGCGCACTTTGGTGCATCCATCGAAGGAATTAGTGCGTCGATCCACTCTCGTGCCCTCGTGGTTGCCTAATATGCCGCGTAGCATCGATAAGGGCGTACGGTGCCCAAGAATCGATCCTGCTCAAGTCATTGGAAAAAGTGGACAACTACAGCCGGGCGTCACGGGTGTTCAATGACCTCACGCGGTAAGCCTTTTCCGTGCTCAACCCCGCCCCCGTTATCTTTTGATGCCGATACCTGTAAATAGGTGGATTGCAATTCGTGTCGACGTGCTTGGAGGGGTTTTCGCAGTCCTTCTTGGTGTGTATTTCGTTTACAACCCCAACAACGGTGTCTCGACATCCAATTCGGCCTTCACGCTCAGTACGTCTCGTACCTATCCTCGCGCTTCTCTCGCTTCTAATTCAGCTGCGAACCCAGCCTTGGCGGTTGGATTTGGTCGCATGGTGCTCGGCTTCGTCCAGCTCTTGAACATGTTCGAAGTGAACGGTTCGTGCCCTTTCCCGTTTCCCGTTCCCCGCCCAGGAACAACTTCCCTCTTCATATACGTGTCTAGGTAATAGTCTTGAGCGGCTCCAAGAATACATGTCCATCGAGCAGGAACCCAAGCCACATGCAGGCGGTCTGCCACCTGCACATTGGCCATCCAGTGGCACCCTTCGTGTAGAGAAGCTCTCTGCACGCTACTCACCTGTATGTCGCGCGGTTCTCTTGCACGCGAACGCACCATGCTAACACGCTTCTTCGCCTTAGGACGGTCCCGCGGTCCTACACGAGCTCTCATTCGATGTTCGCGCGGGCGAGCGCATTGGTATTGTCGGGCGTACAGGCAGCGGCAAGTCCTCGCTGATGCTTGCGCTCTTGCGATGCATCGTCACAGAGGGCGATGTGTATTATGACGGCGTGCGTACTGCAGATGTTAACCTAGATGCATTGAGGAGTCATGTGACGATCATACCACAAATGGTGAGTACCAAGCTGCGCGCGTTCCCGTTCCCGTTCCGCCCGATCCTAATCGCTCAATGGTGTAATATAGCCAGAACTATTGAGTGGCACGTTACGTCGAAATTTGGATCCGTTCGACCAATTCGGTCAGCGCTTCTCATTCCTCAGATTAGTCTTTTTATCTCACAATGTTATTTTTTAAAATAGATGATGCTACCTTGAACGCAGCTCTGCGTGACGCAGGGTTGTACTCCCTGCAGAAGGAAGATGACGAGAGCCGGCTCACACTCGACAGCGCGATAGCACGTGGTGGGAGCAATCTTTCTGTTGGCCAGCGCCAGATCCTCGCCCTCGCACGCGCCATGGTCCGTGAGAGCAAGCTGTTGATTCTCGATGAAGGTCCGCACCTCGTTGTTCATCCCTCCCCAGTCATCAGACTGACGCGTTTCTTATGGCACCTAGCAACCTCCGCAATCGGTACGAGTTCTGCTTCTCCCGCCTCGCGTGGTATATTGACGACAACGACCTCGTGCAGATTACAAGACAGACGCTATAATACAATCGTCGCTGCGCACGCAGCTTGGGAAGGACGTCACGATCATCACCGTCGCACACCGCCTACAAACAATCATGGACGCTGACCGCATCGTACGTTTCGTTTATTCATGTCTTCAATTTTCTAGTACATGTTAAATGTCTGACTTCCACTTGGGACAGATGCTTCTCGACGCAGGCCGCATCGTAAGCCCCCTGCCTGCCTGCCCCTCTTCCCATGTTTCCTGTTTTAACCACAATTTTCTTGTTCTCTAGGTGGAGTTCGACCACCCACGGATATTGCTCCAGAAGGAAGGCGGATACTTCCGCGGGCTCGTCGACGAGAGCGGGGACCGCGCGGCGCTGTACGCGGCTGCCGGCGCCCAGGTTTGATTTTTTTTTTGGTTTTGGTTTGAATATAGTATTGAACTCAGTATGGACTATGGATGGAAGGGAGGTTCTAAAGTTTGAGTCCGTGTTTTTGTATATGTTATTGATTTAAGGGTCATGGTACGGTTGAATGCTTGTGGTAGGATTGGGAGACGTTGCGTAGGTAGTGCACGGCGACGGCCCGCGTGAGGCAGGGTTGTCAACCTTCCGCCTCTCGAGCGATGACGCGACTTTCCTCCTCGCCGCACATCCCCTCTCGTTTTCGTGACCTCACTGGGCTGGCAAGCTGTTTTGCTTGGTGGTCGGATGTGCTAGCGTCTAGGCCCGGCCCCCCCTTTCCCCCTCTTCTGTCCTGTCCTGTTTTGTTTTGTGGGTGATTAACGTTATATAGAAAACTATTCAAAATAGCATGGCCTGTGCACGCAGCAACTCGGCGCCGTCATGTAAAGTCCATTTACAAGGCATCCCAGCACTGCGGTCGGTAGCCGCTGCAGGGCAACCACCGACTGCCCAGTGCGTAGTCCTTCCCTTTGTTCCCCCTTTTGTGGAGGATTTGCGGCTTTTCCCCAACCCATCCTTTTCTTGCTTCCTTTTTTATTTCTTTCCAAGGTCCTTCCACTGACTCTTTCTTCTCTTCCATTTTTTTCTCACATGTACACGTACTCCAAATCACTTCCCCCCTCATGATCATGGCGCCTCCTCTTCTTCCGATCCAGACTTCTAGACGGATCCTGGCGCTATTGCTGGACCATGACGCACCCCCTCCTGCTGACCTCCAGTCTGTTCTCACTGGCAGCCCTGCTGACGCATTGTATTCTGAGGAGGTTCAATATTCAGGTGCTCAGAAACCTATATGTGTGTGTTTGGTGGGGGTGTCATGTAACGGTGAGCGAGAGCCGGGGACCTGCGCGTCGTCGTGCGTAGCGACATCAGCAAATATGAAAAGAATGCGGCTGACGCCTGTGAAAACATACAAGATTGTTGCGATCGACATATCACGACATGCGTCATATAGGAGACCACCTCGCCTATCCACATCACCCAGGGGATTACAGAGGTCATACAACGTTACAGCCGTTGCACAATCTGTACAAGGGTATGTGGATGGTATATCGCGCCTATCTAGGATCATCGGACGATTATAGTCAGGCTCCATTACGACAGACGTGATTGAGAGGTTGCCTGAATGAGATACATAGTAATTGAAAGTAAATCGTTGTCAGAATGGCATATCCTTCCTCGTCTTCGAAGTCCCTGACACCATCCTTACCATTTTCGGCACCGGCGTCAGCATCATCATAGGCCTCTGTTTCTCCCATGCGCCGAACGCTAGCCATGGCATCAGCTACTTCCACACCACCAGTATCGGTCCTCCTCGTCTTCCAGCGTGAGCTCCTTCATGTGTTCGGCATCAGCATCGTGGCCCTCGTCATCACCAACAACAGCCGTGCTGGCTGCTTCAGCTTGTTGACGCAGCTGCTCGATTGTCAAGGAACTGCTAGCGCTCACAGTGATATCTTCGCTCGGAGCTGAGAACGCGACGTTGGCATCCGTGATTTCGGCTGCGGTAGGGTCTGGCGTGCGGGCGTCATTGATTGGTATTTGGTAATGTCCGACACCGCTGCCAGCATAGCGCATGATCAACGAATCTAAGGCGGCGCATTAGAAATAATTCAACAATGTGACTGGGCATACGTACATGTTGACGTGAGAGTGTTTCCGATAGTTGAGCTCATCTTCTGCTCGTGCACCTGAATGCCCCGCCAGCCACCCCTCAGTCACGCCGTGCTGGAAAGCCGGAATAAGATGACATCCCCGAATCACCTCATCGAGATCGAGAAATCCGAAAGCGTTGGGGTCGTCCGAGGGCATGAAGTGTATGCAAGGCAGGCGGCCGTGCTGGAAGCCGCCGCGATAAGATCTGTCGTATTAAAACCATTGTACCCATAGAACTTCCTTCGAGATCGGTATTCGCGATGCTCTGGGCGTATCATGAATGATGTCGATGTGGAAGATTCCAATGACATGAGCATATGGAAAGGATGTTCGGCGTTGTTCTCAGGCGCCAGCGTCATCACGTCTACAAGGTTGTGAGAATTGATCGAGCCCCAGCCACGGCGAACATCGTAACGAGTGTAGTGCACGCGCATGACCTTGTGCCTGTAGAATCAGTCATTTACGATGATGATTTTAGCCCACTCCTCTTGAGAAAACTCATTCGGACCTCCCGGCCAGTCTGGATGAAGCATTCGGTCTAGGTAGTGGTCCTGGAGTTTCGTGTAAAAATCCTGCAGACACGAGATGAGTCAAATGGCATCGTGAAGTTGAATACAACAAGCCTTAATTGCGGAATCCCCCTCATTGTTGAGAATGAAGGCCTGGAGGTGGTCGGGGAAGGTACGTGCAGATGAGATGTGGTGGTTTTCACATGGGGTGGAGGTAAGAGGTTCACTCCCGGTGAAGGACACTGTCAACCTAGATTTAGGCTAGCATCGACGAGTTTGTGAAATAGCGGATGTCGATTGGAGAGGCTCCCCGCTTGTTGTAAGTTCTTGTGCTTTGCGCTTTGCATTACGGCGAGCTTGTCGAATCAGTGCCTGGTTATGGCGCTCTAATCGTGTCATTCGCATGACAGCTTGGTTTTTGTTGGTGCGGGCGTAGAAGCGCTTCACTACCCGATATTCAAGCTCTCCCTGATGTAGTGTGAGCTGGGGATGAGGCAGACACGGTTGGACAACTCACTTCTCGGGTAGGATAGGAATCAGTCGTCGAGAATCGTCGGATGCAGGTCATATAGTCCCCTAGGGCATGCAACTTGATGAGTTCGAGGTTGAACCTCTTGCTAATACATGACTCCATTGGCTGCAGATCAAGGGCAGCAGTGGACACGGCGCCATTTGTGCCTCCCCTTCCATGACCACTCCGTCGACCTCTCACGCCTGGCTCCGATGGCTACAAACCAGGGGCAGCAGTAGCAGCTGTAGGTGCGGCACCACCTACACCTCCTCCATTACGGCCTCGACCTCGACCTCGACCTTGGCCTCCCGCTCCTGTTCCCCTGCCTCCTATTGGGGGTGTTGGTGTCTCGGTCAACGGTGTGGGGGCATCTTGCCGGGCTGCAGCTGCTTTGCGCGCTCGATGGTGGACACGGGCCTGTGCCTCCCTCAGAAGCTCCCGCGTATCAAAATGGGGGTACGTCTCGCTTTCGCAACATGCGGCCAAGCTCCGCGGTACACTGCTCGAGCCACTGGAGCATAGTCTCGGTATGAGGGCGGAGCTTCCCAAGGGTGTTCCATTCCGCAAAGATGAAAAGGAGTGAGACGACAGTTTTGTTGTCTTCACCCTCCAAAAGTCCATCAAATAGAGGCATTGCGCACTAATTTATCTTGGTAAATGTTTGAACAGATAGCATGTTGTACACTTACTTGGAGGAGGTCTTCGTAGTTACGAGCAGCAAGCTTCTTCAGGCTAGCAGCATTGTCGGAGAAGCAGCGAATTGTCGAGCACCTAAATATTGGAACCTGGCGGTACCTGTGATTCATGGCTGCTGCTGAATTGAATTTGAGGCTACTCTAACACCTCCTAAGAAGGCTATAGAATAAGTAAAATTGTCAAAATGTCTGCAATTCTTGCAGATCCTGTCACGTAGTCATATAAACCTTCGAGTACGCGCTTTCGCAATTCTATCTGGAGGGACAGTGCAACGAGTTTGCGACGCTGGGGCTGATGGGCGTGACGGTGCTGTATTCTGCTGGGAACGCGGGGACCAGTAGGGCGACTAATGGGTATTGTCTTGATAAGAAGGGTGCATGATTGGGCAGCATGGGCCGGGTATGCTGGTCTGATTCTTAATAGTGGGTGCGGGTCGTGCTGATAGGGTCGATGAACGCAAATGTGACGCTCTTCAACCCATCCTAGCCAGCGTCGTGTCCCTAGGTCACCGCAGTTAGTGGCACGCAGGTGAATGCTGGTGCAGCTGCGGCGCCGGGCATGGAAGAGGTGTGGAACGAGGAGATTATACCGGGGTTCTTCGAGTCGAGCTGTGGCGGATTCAGTAATCGCTTCTCGACACCAGCATACCAAAAGCAGGCTGTCAACGCGTATGTGTACAGACTGAGCAAGAGCGATCCAGGCCATTTGAGGTTATTCATGGTTAGAGGGGTACGTTCCACTTGTGCCTGTCATCTGCGGAGGAGTACGCGTGCTGATAATGCGGATTGAAATTTCTTAGCATGCGTATCCGGACTTGAGCGTCGTTGCGTAAGTAGGATCTTCATTGCCTGGTCCTTAGTCATGATATAGCAATATAGCACGCGCTAATGTCGTGCCCAGGGACCAATTTTTGAATGTCGACGATGAGTCGGTCATCACGAGCAGTGGCACATCTGGCGCGGTGCCAACTGTCACCTCCATCATTACGCTGGTCAACGATGTACGGCTCGCTGCGGGGAAGAAACCTGTTGGTTCATTAACCCAACGGTGTGCAATCTCCAACAAGTGACCGCCTGGTGTCTGTTTAACGAGAAACGGGTTGTCTGCAGATTTACTCCTCTGCGTTCGCAAACGCGTTCAACGACGTGACGTCGGGGACAAACCAAGGTTGCGGAGGCTGTGAGTTTGAGCCTCGTCGCCTCAGTTCAGTGTCTAACGGCATGTAGTTTAACCTTTACAGTGCAAGGTGAATGCAGAGGAGGATTCAAGGCGTGAGTTAAATGCTGCATCAAGTGTCCCTATTCAGGCTGACTGTAGGATTCCAGTGGTAAAAGATGGGACCCAGCTTCAGGTGAGCTTTGTTGTTGGTCGGTGGCATCATGCAGAAAGCTGACGGTGGCAGTCCCAATCTCGGACTGCTTATCGAGAAGTGGCTGGCTTTGCCTTGATCTTGGATGCAAACCAAGTATACGCATCCCTGAAAGGGTCTTAGACATGGCGACGTCTAGTACTCATGTTGGTGAGATATAATCGTAGCAACATATAACGCCGTGCCATACATTTTACAACGCAGGCATCCGGCGTACCACCTTGCCTTCATTTTTCGCATGCACCGCCAGCCGTCTAAGAATTTCTGAATCCGCTCACCGCTCGGGAGGCGTCCTCTTTCCCGTCGCCCAATAGTAGATATCTCAGTCCGCCTTATCCAACAACTTTATAGCTCTAGACACATGTCAGCGCTTACTCATTGCACCGGAAGCACAACAAACGCACCCGATTGTACTCACGCATCTCCGTTTCGTCCATCATTCTCAAGTTGTCCTGCGCAAAAGTACTCAGTAGCAGATCGCTCTCTAGTGTTCCGCGCTTGCGTGACTGGTACAGGAGGCGTGCACGGAGCGTGTCAAGCGACTCGTTGAACCGAGGCAGCGGTGTCGGCTGGACATCCTCGTTGGCTGTTGAGGCGAGGTGTTCTGGGGTATGAGGGAGGGGCCACAGATCCGCGCGACGGTGCGTAGAGGCGGAGAAGAGGCGGTTGGAGACGATGAGACGGCGGCTGGTGGAGCGCGCATCTGTGGAAGCTTTGCGGCATCATGACTTCAGGAGAAGTGGTTCTGAAATCGGCATTGCCAGCAGTTGATTCTCAAGGTCCCGCCAGAGCTACAATCGGACTCCGAGATCAACGTCAGGTGACGAGCCACAACCACAACCACGAAAGTCGTGGCTCAACTTTGAACGGGCCTATTGCAAGGTAGCCGTTATGTGTTTGGAATTATATCATACCCCTCCAGGCTCCCGCCATAGCCCCCGGTGACCAAACGTCAGTGATTGATAACGTCGCATGACTCCTACTTCTCATCAAGGCTTATAAAAAAAGCTGGTGCTGACGCGCGCAAGTGACCCTGAGTACTAGCTTCCTTCTATAATGCGCCAACGATGTCAGTGTTCTGTGGTACAGAGGTCAGTCCATTAATCAATACATACCTTTGCCTTCAATTGATAAGGGTATCTGTTATAATTGTGGATATCCTTTCCAAGTACAAGTTTACAAGACCTGCAGTTGCGAATGAACTCATCGTGGGTACCTTAAGATTGATCTACCATGGATGATTAATCTCGACTCGGCGCTTGTCCCGCATTGTCTGCACCCCTCATTTGAAGAGATGTTCAGGTAAATTGCGAAGTGCAGAAGTGCGGTATGTAGTTTTCGACCGCTGCCTCTACACGAAAGTAACCAGAAACTAGTGCTTTGGGGGCAGACAGAGTCAGACTCGTCAGTCTGCGATCTCCACGGATGGAGAACCGATAAGCAACGCGTGGTCACCTTGATCGAGTCATTTTCTCAGCTCCGGAGGCGTTGATAAAGCCATTCAATGTTCGAGCAGAGTCATTGCACCTGAATAGCCCCTCGACAAGACGACTGGGCCCCACCGAGGCCCGTTTTTCCTGGTCTTGCATGGCACCTCCACGGCTTCTCATCCAAGATTTGCCAAATTTGGCATTTTCCTTATATTCGATCACATCCCAAACAGGCAACGCTTGGCGTAGCGATCATGCAATTCCTGTCTATGTATGCATCGCGTCGGCCGCCACTCTCTTCTTCCACATACTTGTTGTGTCAAAATACACAAGATCTGTATTCATTCGACTTGGTTTCATCACAAAAGGCGATCTTGTTCCCCTCGTCATCGATAACGGACATGTCAAGGCGCATGGTGGACGCGTCATTTTCGCTGCGGAGGTTTTGGCCCTCATTGGGAATTTGGAGCTGTTACGCGTGTCTTTATCCAGGGTACTCGTCTTGGATGGCGTAGAGAGAGAGATGCAGAGCATGGCGTGCTTCGCATTTGTCAGTCACTCCTTTTCGTAGTTTGACGCTCACTTTACGACCATGTATACAGGCGTACTCTGCGCTTCTCGCGTTTTTCGTCGTCATCTATCCCCGTCCTACAACTGTATCAAACCATGTCTCAATAATCTTGGCGACGTCGTGGACAGTGTTCTTCATCCGCGATGTTGTGCCTCTCATGACATACACGAGCGTCCCGGCGGATCCCTCATACATGTTGTGGGAGTTGATCGGCGTGCTGAGCTTCACCGCTGTGCTACTTCCTCTCATTACACCCCGTCGTTATGTCCCCTTCGACCCGTCTGTAAGTCTATCTATACCCCCTCACACACTCGTAATGACAACGCTCTCAGGATCCAATGCCGCCAAATCCTGGACAGACGGCCTCATGGCTATCTCTGTTGCTGTTCAATTTCCTCGATCCGACAGTATGGAAGGCCTACAAGATCCCACATTTACCTCTCACTGGTCTTCCTCCTCTCGCTGACTCCGACCACTCTAAGAATCTTGTGCGAGCCGCGTTCCCGCATCTGGACCCATACGCAGAAGATGCTGCTGTGGACAAGAACAATGGTGCCAGAAAATTGAAAAAGCCAGCTAGGCACATATTCTTCGCCGTTGCCACTGTTTTCCGAAAGGATATGATCTCTGTGACACTCCTCCTGCTTCTCAATAACGCCGCTACCCTGTTGTCACCGTACGGCCTGAAGCAGTTGCTCGAGTATCTGGGGAATGGAGGCAAAGGAGCAACTGTCAAGCCGTGGGTCTGGATCGCATCGGTGTGTTTATCTTCTTCCAGGACTGTGATATACTTATGAGCGAATTCCGGCAGCTCTTTTTCGCGCCCTTTACAAGTACTTTGGTCATGCAACAATACCAAATGGTACTTGCGCGTGCAACCGTACGCCTCGAAGCCATTTTCACCCAGCTTATCTTGCAACACGCCCTCCGAATTCGCGTCGTTGCCGAGAGCAAGCCCGAGCCGCTAGTCAGCACTGATACCTCGACTACGGCGCCTTCCATTGCTGGTTCCGCGTCTGGTTCCGGATCGTCCTCTCCCCCATCACAAACGGAAGAGACCGTCTCGGTGCAGGCTGAACCGGAAACAAAGCCCGATCTAGCTGCGCCCGCTGCCACAGGAAACGACACGAGTAAATCCCTTGTCGGCCGCATGAACAACCTTATCTCCTCAGACTTGCAGGCAATCAGTAAGGCATCTGAGTTCATGCAAGTCTTCGTTGCTGGACCGGTCATGCTTGTCCTTACCATTGGCTTTTTGTACACCATTCTCGGATGGAGGTACGTATCCAGAATTGATGTGAGGATCTCGATGTCTCTGAGTTGTGCTACGTATAGTGCTCTTGTAGGAGCTGGGGTGCTCATCGCGCAGATGCCTCTTCCAGTCACATTCTCTCGTTGGCTACAAGGCGCTGCCAAGGAAGTATCAAAGAAAAGCGATGACCGTGTGGAGACTGTCACCGAGAGTGCGTCTCTTCTGCGTTGGACATCTTGGTGGACACTACTTATTTTTTTATGAGCAGCGATGAGCGTGATTCGTATGATTAAAATGTTTGGATGGGAGAAAAATATGAACAAGCGGATTGATGAGAAGCGCGACAGCGAGCTTCACTGGGTATTATGGAACAAGATCTATTCTCTCGCCACGTTGAGCTTCCAGTTTTGTGTCCCTCGATTCCTGTTTTCATTGTCTCCTCTGACTGTCCAATCTTAGTTTCATCACTCCCGCCGTGACCATGTGTGTTACCTTCTCCGTCTATGTGAGTCGGTTAACGTTGATCAACTGCCATTGTTTAAGACGGCTGACCATCGGAGTAGGCATTAGCTATGAACCGGACGCTGGACGGTTCGGTTTTCCAACTATCTCGGCTGGTAGAATCACTGACTTTTATCTCTTCTCATAGCTGCCACCGTGTTTTCTTCCATAGCTTGTAAGCCAGCCACCCTTTTCGATAGGCTGCATACAGTAGAATTAACATATTGTCGTTCAGTATTCGATATCCTCCGCTACAGAATGGCGATGCTCTTCATGTGGGTGCCGATGGTTGTCAAAGGCAATGTTTCCTTGCAACGTATCGCCGACTTCCTCCAAAGCGTAAGTATTAATTCTTCCCCCGGTCATTGCAGCTCATATGGATCGGATGCCAGACGGAACTTCTCGACGAGTTTACGGAAAGCTCCGAAGAAGTACTCCTCGCGCTCGACCAAGACAGCGACAAAATCGGTTTCC
Organism: Lyophyllum decastes; assembly: GCA_025854295.1. NCBI lineage: Eukaryota > Fungi > Basidiomycota > Agaricomycetes > Agaricales > Lyophyllaceae > Lyophyllum > Lyophyllum decastes. Next base: position 1,535,810 of record CP107709.1, read on the forward strand.
GTGCTGCTGCTTTCTCATGGTCAAATGAGGAGGGTGCTGCGTTTGGCGCGATGACACCGTCAAAACGCCGGTTCAGATTGCATATCGATGACGAGCTGCTGTTCAAGCGCGGATGCATCAATCTTATCGTAGGCACTACAGGTTGGTGCCTATGACTGTGCTTGTCTCCTATTCTGAGGATAATCACGTATTAGGATCTGGAAAGACGAGCTTGCTCATGGCTCTTTTGGGTAAGCGAAATTGGAACATTACCTGCATTGTTGGGCGCTGATGGAGTGGTACATTAAGGGGAGATGCATTTTGTACCATCCGGGCCAGGTGCTTGGTTCAACCTACCCCGCGCAGGTGGTGTGGCCTACGCTGCTCAAGAGTCGTGGGTCATGAATGCCACCATTAAAGTTTGTTTTCATTCTTTGGAAAATTAGACTTCCTTCAACGGCAGTTACGCTGTTTAGGAAAACATTCTGTTCGGCGCGCATTTCGACGAAGAGCGGTATAACAAAGGTGTGCTGCTCCCTCGTGTCTGACTTCCTACAACCTCCAATTATCCTACCAGTCATATATCAATGTGCCCTCGCCCGAGATCTGGAATTGTTCAAAGCAGGCGACCTCACAGAAGTCGGAGAAAAAGGATTAACGCTCAGTGGTGGGCAGAAGGTTTGCATACATCAACCTTGGATAGGCGCTTGTTCTGCACTTATAATATGTTGCCTGCAGGCTCGTATTACTCTTGCAAGGGCGGTCTATTCGTCTGCTGAAGTCCTCCTCTTTGATGATGTGAGTAGCCTCGATGGTTGATCATGGGGCAACTGACGAAGAAATATAGGTACTTGCCGCACTCGATGTGCACACAGCCAAGTGGATCGTTGACAAATGTTTCATGGGTGACCTCATTCGGGGGAGGACCGTTCTGCTGGTGGTACGTCTCAGTAACCGGAAGATTCCAACTTGCGACGAATTCTTTGTCCACAGACGCATAATGTGAGCATGGCAGCACCGATCGCAGAGTTTGTCGTATCGCTTGGGTCCGGTGGCCAGATCCTTAGCCAGGGCACCATCTCGGATGCCCTCGCGAAGAACTTGAAGCTTAAGCTCGAGGTAGCGAAGGACAATGAGATCAAGGAGAAGGCCGAGGAGGAGCTTGACTGCAGGCAGGAGCTTGAGGTGCGCAAAGAGGCCGAGGGCAAACTCATTGTTGAGGAGGAATCTGGCGAAGGTCACATCAGCTGGGAGTCAGGTGAGCACCCAACACATGTTCATCAAACCAGCAGTGTTTAACATATTTTGGCAGTCAAAATGTATCTCGTTGCACTCGGAGGCCGTCACTGGGTGTTCTTCTGGACTGCTTTCACCACTGCAACATTCTTCGAATGCACAGTCGAGGTATTGCAACCTTGGTTACTTGGTGCCTGGGCTACGCAATACACAGAGCATCCGCCTGAAGAAGTCGACGTGGCTTTGTTGGTGTCTTTCGCTTACCTCATACTATTCGGCTAATTCAGTTGTGTCGTAGCTACCTTACGGGCTATGTGTTTCTTGTCGTGCTCATGCTCTTTGTGTTCTGCTGTGCACAAGTTACGCTGGCACTAGGCGCGCTCAGAGCCTCGGCCGCTCTGCACAAACGGCTAATCGAGAGCATCCTCGGAACGACACTGAGGTGATTACGCTTCAGTTATGCTTCCAGCCTTACCTCTAATATTGCACTGGAAGGTGGCTTGACAAGACGCCCACCTCCCGCGTCATCACACGCGTTACCCAGGATGTCGCAGCCGGCAAGCATCCACACACTCTCCCTGTAACTGGCACTAATGCTACATTGGTGCCCTGCCCAATCTAGTCGACACAACAATTCCAGACCTCTTCTCACACATGTTCGAAATCGGTGTTATCATTATCGTGCGCTTTTTCGCAGTTCTCTTCTACACGCCCACCGTCAGTCTTTTCGTGCTCGTCATCTTCCTGGTCGGAGGGGTGGTTGGGAACATTTACATGAAGAGCCAGCTAACTGTAAAACGTGAGATGAGCAAAGCCAAGGCGCCTGTGATGGCGCACTTTGGCGCATCCATCGAAGGAATTAGTGCGTCGATCCACTCTCGTGCCCTCGTGGTTACCTAATATGCCGCGTAGCATCGATAAGAGCGTACGGTGCCCAAGAATCGATCCTGCTCAAGTCACTGGAAAAAGTGGACAACTACAGCCGGGCGTCACGGGTGTTCAATGACCTCGCGCGGTAAGCCCTTTCCTTGCTCAACCCCGCCTCCGTTATCTTTTGATGCAGATACCTGTAAATAGGTGGATTGCAATTCGTGTCGACGTGCTTGGAGGGGTTTTCGCAGTCCTCCTTGGTGTGTATTTCGTTTACAACCCCAACAACGGTGTCTCGACATCCAATTCGGCCTTCACGCTCAGTACGTCTCGCATCTATCCTCGCGCTTCTCTCACTTATAACTCAACGGCGAACTCAGCCTTGGCGGTTGGATTCGGTCGCATGGTGCTCGGCTTCGTCCAGATCTTGAACATGTTCGAAGTGAACGGTTTGTACCCTTGCCCATCACCCGTTCCCTGCTCAGAAATAATGACCCCCCTCCTGTATCTGTTTAGGCAACAGTCTCGAGCGGCTCCAAGAATACATGTCCATCGAGCAGGAACCCAAGCCACATGCAGGCGGTCTGCCACCTGCACACTGGCCATCCAGCGGCGCCCTTCGTGTAGAGAAGCTCTCTGCACGCTACTCACCTGTATGTCACGCGGTTCCCTTGTACACGAACGCACCATGCTAACACGCTTCTTCGCCTTAGGGCGGTCCCACGGTCCTACACGGGCTCTCGTTCGATGTTCGCGCGGGCGAGCGCATTGGTATTGTCGGGCGTACAGGCAGCGGCAAGTCCTCGCTGACGCTCGCGCTCTTGCGATGCATCGTCACGGAGGGCGACGTGTATTATGATGGCGTGCGCACTGCGGATGTTAACCTAGATGCATTGAGGAGTCATGTGACGATCATACCACAAATGGTGAGTACCAAGCTGCGCGCGTTCCCGTTCCCGTTCCGCCCGATCCTAATCGCTCACTGGTATAATATAGCCAGAACTATTGAGTGGCACGTTACGTCGAAATTTGGATCCGTTCGACCAATTCGGTCAGCGCTTCTCATTCCTCAGATTAGTCTTTTTATCTCACAATGTTATTTTTTAAAATAGATGATGCTACCTTGAACGCAGCTCTCCGTGACGCAGGGTTGTACTCCCTGCAGAAGGAAGATGACGAGAGCCGGCTCACACTCGACAGCGCAATAGCACGTGGCGGGAGCAACCTTTCTGTTGGCCAGCGTCAGATCCTCGCCCTCGCACGCGCCATGGTCCGTGAGAGCAAGCTGTTGATTCTCGATGAAGGTCGGCACCTCGTTGTTCATCCCTCTCCAGCCATCAGACTAATGCGTTTCTTATGGCATCTAGCAACCTCCGCGATCGGTACGAGCTCTACCTCTCCTGCCTCGCGTGGTATATTGACAACAACGACCTTGCGCAGATTACAAGACAGATGCTATAATACAATCGTCGCTGCGCACGCAGCTTGGGAAGGACGTCACGATCATCACCGTCGCACACCGCCTACAAACAATCATGGACGCGGACCGCATCGTACGTTTCGTTTATTCATGCCTTCAATTTTCTAGTAGATGTTGAATATATGACTTCCACTGGGACAGATGCTTCTCGACGCAGGCCGCATCGTAAGCCCTGCCCCTCTCCCGATATTTCCTGTTTTAACCACAACTCTTTCTTGTTCTCTAGGTGGAGTTTGACCACCCACGGATATTGCTCCAGAAAGAAGACGGATACCTCCGCGCGCTTGTCGACGAGAGCGGGGACCGCGCAGCGCTATACGCCGCTGCCGGCGCCCAGGTCTGATTTTTTTAATGGTTTCGGCCTGAATATACTATTGAACTCAGTATGGACCATGGATGGATGGATGGAAATGTTCCCAAAATTTTGAGTCCCTGTTTTTGCATATATTATCGATGCTGGATACCTGTATACGTAGTAGAATTTACGATGACGCGACTTTCCTCCTCGCCGCACATCATCCCCCTCTCGTTTTTCGTTACCTCACCGGGCTGACAAGTTGTTTTGCTTGGTGGCCGAATGTGCTGGCGCCGAGGCCCGGTCCCCCTTTCCCCCTGTTCTGTGCCGTGCTGTGGATAGTTGACGTTATATAGAAAATAGGATGGCCTGCGCACGCAGCAGCTCGGCGCCCTCACGAAATGGCCCTTTACAAGGCATCCTAGGCTTCAACATTGCGGTCGCGCCGCCGCTGCAAGACAACAACCGACCGCCGCCCAATGCATAGTCCTTTCCCTTCGTTCCCCCCCCTTTTTTGTGGAGAATTTACTACTCCTTTCCCCTAACCCATCCTTTTCTCTTTTCCTCCTTGGTTTTTCTTCTTTTCCTTTCGAAGATTTTTCCACTGACCCTTTAAACTTCTCTTCATCATCGGTTTTTTTTCCCTTCTTTTTCACATGTACATGTACTCACAAATCACCTCCCCCCCTCAAGGCATCTCCTCTTCTCCTTCCGATCCAGGCTTCTAGACGGGTCCTGGTGCTGCTGCTGGATCGTGACGCACATCGTTCTTGCTGACCTCGAGCCTGAGCCTGCTGTTCACTGGCAGAGCCCCTGACGACGCGTTGTATTCTCCAGTGAGGAGGTTTAATATTCAGGTGCTCAGAAACCTATATATGTGTGTGTTTCATGAGGTGGCATGTTACGGTGAGTGAGAGCCTGGGATCCGCGCGTCGCGAATCGCGTAGTATTGTTAGTGTATGCGAGCACCGATGCTGGGGCGGAAGGCGTGGGTTGTGCCTTGTTGAGTGAGGTTTGTTGAGTTGTGGGCGTCTATAAAATCCGTAATGATCACTACATGGGTACAGGAATATAAAATGGTTCCGCATTGCGGAATCTGGTATTTATAGTCTCTTTGCCAGCGAACGGATGATTCGAGGTAAAAACGGTTTTACTTACGGCACACTTGAGGGTCGGGAGCTAAAGCAATATAAGTGTATCGTGCCAACACACCACTCGGGCTCGGGCGCTTGTACACTCTGAGTTGACGGACGCGTCCGATGGTGACTGCGATCCCAGCCTCAGACCGGCATGAGGATTTGCTCTTTAACCACTATGCATGCCTTCGTCCCAATCGGACTAGTTCCTCATTCAGTACCAGTCACAGGTTCATTTTCCCCTGGCTGGGCCTGGACCCACTATCGTGGTGTGGGCGTGTGCCTCATCCTGGGTCACCCTGGGTCCGCATGGGAATGGGAAAGAAGTCAACGCCATGACGCACGAGGCAGATGGGAAGGTGGAGACTGACAGAAGGCGATTGGGGGAAGAATATAGACTCTCGGAGGGCGTCATCGCGTGAGAGGGTGGTGTGGTGGTTATAATTAAAAGCTCTCTTGTGATCATGATCGACCCGTGGACCGTGTTACGTCATACCGACTGTTCATACATACCGGCCTTGGAGGGGCGTGTTGAATGTTGAACGTTGAGGACGTGACGTGCTAGAACAGAACGGGGTTACTCGGGCTCGATACGTCTGCCGGCGTTGGGAAGGGTGATGCCGAGCCCGTGCCCAGCCCAAATAAACGTTTCCGTGCACGACCGTAATTATTCATTGATGCCCGCCTGCAGGCAGGTTGCTGGTGCCAAGCCGTGCTATCGATACTATGCTTCTTTGGCATTTGGCGTGACTGGTTGTCATTGGTATTGCATGGGGGACTGAGACTTGAGAGATCTGGCAACGGGGCGGGGATTTTATGCCGGGGAGGTTCTGCCCATGGACGTGCTGCCCTGTGTTGTGCGGAGTGGACACATGGTCGAAATATGAATTGCGCGCCGAGACATGGAGGCGGCAACGTGCTTTCATCGAAAAGACCGCGGGCTATGCGGAGACTTGGCGGTGGTGGGATTCATGTAAAGTAACTGCGCAATAGGGAGAAAAGGTAATGTGATTGCGACGTATTTAGTAGAATGGAAGCAAAAAAAAAATGTGATAATTGTCTAAAGATATGGGCTGCGGCCTAGTACGGCAAGACATGTGTGCCAAGAATAACTTTACGACAATTCAAAGACTCTGTCGATTGCGTTTTTTTGAACGCTTTCACTGTCTGCCCCCACGTCGTTGTCATGCCCAGCGACGTCTTCCGTCCCCGACTCCCCCTCGATCCCTTTGCCGCCCTCGACCACCCCCCGCCCTGGCGCATCACATCCTCCGACCCGCCTGAGCCACTCCTCGCCCACACCGTGCTCATCCTAGGCACCCCCTCGCACACCGACCTCATCCCCCTCGCCACCTCCTCGCACCTCGTGCACTCCCTCCTCCTCATCGCAACCCACACACCCCCACCCGTGCCCGTCCCGTCGCCACACACCGCCGGTCCGGCCATCATCATCCTCCACCTCCCCGCCCCGCTCGACATCCACGACTCTGGCGCCGTCCGCCTCGTGGGTGTACTCGACCGCGCCCAAAGGGTCGCCCACGCCTGGCGCACCGCGACCCTCCCCCAACGGCGTATCCAGCAGTTCGCAGAGCTCTACCCCGGTGGCGAGTTTTCCATCTCAGAAGACCCCGAGCTCGCTGCTATCATCTCAAACACAGCAGCCCCGGGCGTCTTACACCGCAATGGAAAGACATCCTCGTCATCCCCACTCGCCTCAGACACAGATGACACCGTCTCGCTCTCCTCAACCTCATCTGTTTTCTCATCCACCTCGTCATCCTTCAGGCGCAAGTCTAAAAATGGCACAAACCCAAAACAGACTCAGCCCCAGTTCTCCGCTCTCATCAACTTTCTGCCCCCCGGTGTCCCAGACAAAGCCCTCTTGAAACACGCCATCCTCGTCACGACCCTCGCCACGCCGTTCCTCGCCGCCCCTCCGCCCCTGACATCCACATTCTCGCCGTACCAACAGAAATCTCAAAGCAAACGCCAAAGCATCTTTGCCTCCCTCTCCCTCTCCTCCCTCGGCTCTTCACAAAAAAATCAATCCCAACGCCGCTCCCGCTCCCGGACCCGTCTCCCCTCCCTCTTCACCTCCGCCCCGCCGCCCCCGTCTTCCTCATTCACATCATCCTCCCCGCCCTCCGTCTTCGCAGCGAGCACTGAAACTCTCGCTCTCGTGAAGCACCAGCCCTCACACCCGCACCTCGTGCACGTCCTCCCTTACTCCGCCTCCTACCCACCCCCGCACCCGCATCCACACAGATCGACCACCGCTCCATCACCATCGACGTACCTCTCCCCCAACAACAACGTCCATGCGACCAGCCGGTCCAGCGGTGTTGGGATCGGGATCGGGAAGGGTAAAGCCCCCATACACGCATATGGGAAATGTAACGTAAAGTCAAAGCTCGTACAGAGTATCGAGCAGTTTCTATTGTCGTTTGCGTACCCGCCTTCTGGAGCTGCGTCTGCGTCGTCGCCTGCGCTTTCAACGTCCTCGTCGTCCTCGTTATCCGGGTCAATCTCGATCTCGAGCTCGGGTTTAGCGCCCCCTCTCCCGCCGCCGCCCCCTGCAAAGAGCCCGTTGAGGGGGTCACCGCTTGGAAGAGGTGGAGTAGTCAATGGAAACGCAGGTGGGAGTATTAGAGAGGAAAAGAGACGTTCTGTGAATGGGTATCGGAATGGGTATCATGCGGCGTCGCACTCGATGTCGATACCAGTGCCCCCCCTGCCTCTGCCTCTTCCCAAAGCGGCAATGACGATGACGACGAAATGGGAACAAGGACAGCAGGGGCAGGCGGTACCGTACCTTCTCCCTGCGGGCGTGCTGGGTGCGCGTCCGGCTGCTTCCTCGTCACCATCTTCGTCTGTGTCTGGGTCAGGGCCTAGGTCTGTGTCCTCGGGTTCGGCGTTTCTGCACCCGAGTTCGGCCTTGAATGGGCATGGACATGGGACTGGGACTGGGACTGGGACTGGGGATGGGGATGGGATGCGTATAGGCGAGCTAATACTTCTGGGGCTGTTGGATGGCGTCGCGAGCGGGGATAGCGGTGCTCAGGGTGGGGTTGGGGAGGAAGGGTGGCCGAGGGCGTGGATTGGTGCTGGGGGTCAGGTTGAGGTTGTTGAGGTTGGTGAGAGTAAGGTTCTTTCATCTAGTGCGGGAGTGGGAGTGGTGCAGCCGAAGAGGGCGGTGACAAGGGAGGAGGAGAGGCATGCGCAGAACAGGACGAAAAGCAGGGTCAAGAGCGGAACCGCGCGTGTGGGTGCGGGTATGGGTGGTATAGGGGCCTCAGTCACGCCCAACATGCCTTACACTGACACCACCACCACCACCACCACTACCGGGAACGCCAAAGGCAAAGGCCGGAGCCCGCCCCACACTCCAACCCACGGCCAAGGCTCTGTACCCATATCAGTGCGGAGGAACGAAGCGGGCCTCCCTACCCCGCCTGAGAGTTCGTCGAGTTTAGAGGGGGAGAGCGATGAGGACCCGGACCAGGACCGGGATCGCCAAGGGGAGGATGCGGATGAAGAGGATGAGGGTGAAGGCGATGGCTCGTCTCTAGGCTCCCATTCCCACTCGCAGTCACGGACGCATGTGTACGCGACGCCTACGCCGCCGGAGGTGTACGAGCCGGACCAGGAGCGAGAGGAGTCGGAGAAGGAGATGGAGAGGCTGGCTGGGGCTGGGAAAACGCGGCCCGGGAAGACCGGGGAGGGAAAGACAGAGACGAAGAGGAAGCTGCTGCGGACGCGGGTGTCGAGGTTTTTTGGGAGGAGGGGGGAGGAGGGGGAGGGGGTGGTGGGTGTTGTGACGCTGGAGTATGAGGAGGTGGGGGTGAAGCGTGGGACTGGGGCGATGGGGAGGTTGAAGAGGGTGTGGGCTGCGTAGGTAAGTGTATGCGCGTTTTCGTTTCGTGTTGGGTGTGAAGGCTGATTTTTTTTGGGTTTGGTTTGGTTGGGCAGGTGTACGAGCGCTCTACACGCCACTATCATGGTCGTCGCCCCCCATGTGCCCAGTCCCGACCATGGACGGTCCTCTACCTCCCAATCTCGACCCCGATCTCTATCTCTGTGTGACGCTTACCGTATCCGCATATGACTCTCCTTCTTACTCTCTTTCACTCTCTCTTCCTCCCTTCTTCTCTCGTTTTGTTCAGCTTTATGGATGCTCTTCCGCACTCGTCTCTCCATCTCTCCATCTCCATCTAAAAACACTCATTATCTCATTTCCTCTTTTTTTTTTTCTTCTCCCCTCGTTTTGCATTCTTGGTCCCGGTCCTGATCCTATCTCTGGTTATCTCGCGTTCTTGTTATCTCTTCCTCCTCCTCTCCCAACTATGCCTTCGTCACTCTCGCTTTATAGAATTTTTTTTTCCCTCTTGCTTTTTTTTGCACATCGAAAGGACTTTTTTTCCCCCCCCCCCTTATGACAACGACAATTGATATCTGCACATCTCGCTCGGTATACTATATCTTTACTATACTATATAGCTATCGCCACGCCTCACATACAATCATACACGCCCCCCGCACTCATGCACTCATGCACTCTGCACCCACACCATACCGATCTGGACGCGGACTACTACTACAGACTACAGACTACTACGGACTGAACCAAAAAGACTAGCGAATCGAGATCGAACTCTTTTTTGACTCTGCCCCCCCCCCAACACTCGCTACCTGGCTCACAGTTACGCTTGTAGCACTTGCTTTTATGGTCTGGACTTAGGCATTAGGTTTGACTAGCGGTTCTGCTTCTTGTTCTTTTTTTTGGTTTCGAGTCGTTGGGGGTATACATATGGGGGTATACATATGGGCTATGGTATATTTATGACTTCCGTATACAATACATGATCAAAATGAATCGAATTTTGGGCATTGTTGGGTTGCTTTTTTTTTCGATGTGTGCGCTGGTGGACGGGTAAGAACTCGCGCATCACTTTTGCTATAGCAGGTCTATTTCATCGGCATACTACAAGCCTCTTTAATGTCGCGGAGAACCCATCCAAGGATTGCGCGCATTACTTGGTACCCGAATTTAGCGCCACGGTCCCCGCCGGACCCACACTGTGGCGCCAACAGCTATGCAAAAAAATTTGACCTGAACCATATAACTAGAAATGATATTTGCAGGTGGGGTAGTCCGATTACAGGGCGAGTCACATCTAAGCCTCTATCCTCTAAGTAGTGAATTTCAGACCCTGGCATTGGTCACTGGGACATCAGCAACTGGCTTGCCACCCCCACCGAAAAATGCGCGAGCGTCACTATCGTCCGCAACGGTGACATATGGGATTTCCTTCACGACCAAGATCAATAACCCAGTTTGATTACAGTGGAACAACGCAAGGAAGCGAGCTTACCACGGAGGCGAGGTGGTCCGATCTATTCACGTCGGTAACGCGGACGTGTAGTGCAGACGAGTCAGCTGGGTTCTGGAAGATTGCCTCAGATGAGTGTCATACATACCCCGAACGCGACCGACCCACTCACCCTCTCAGATATAGTCAGACGCGTCCAGGCGGTGTTCAGAAGTCCAGTATAAGAGATATCGCGTCGCGACTCAGGATCCAGACAAAGCAGAGCGGCTATAAGTTCGCTGATGCAAAGTCCATGACTAGCAATAGCGATGTGCACGCCGTCTTCCCCTACATGGGGCCACACACACTCCGCAATGGCGTCCTCAGCACGCCGCGCCAAGTCCTCGAGGCTTTCGCCTTCCGGGAACCTGTCAGCACGTGTCGAAAGCACCGGGAATATCTTCTCGGCCATCAACTCCTCTGCAGTTAACCCTTCTGGTATTTCCAACGTCCAGGGATTCCCTTCAGCGACCCCGAAGTGCTGTTCTCGGAGCTTGGGATTCACGGTGAAGGGAGGACCGTGCGGTTGTGCTTCGTGGACTGCTTTGCCAGTAGCGAATGCGCGAAGCAGAGGCGACGCGTATATATAGTCGAACTTCGTGTCGACAAACGATTCGGCGACGGCCTGAGCTTGCTGCAGAATCTCAGGCGTCAACCACCATATTCCGGGGATGTGAGTGTAGTTTGCATACCATCCGCCCTGCCGAGGAGGTCAGAACATGTGTCAGAACGAAAGAATTCATGACTCACCTAATTCTGTAAGAGGAGCATCCTTCCAACCTGCCCAGACGGTTCGCTGAAGCGCCGTAGTGAAACTTAGAGTATGTTACGTGAGGAAAATTCTATTTTTAATGACGTACTGTGTTATCTTCGGATTCTCCATGGCGAATCTATGGGCTCACAGTGAGCGATCTGGTGGGTAGCGGGGCAAATAATATCGTACAAAGGTGACAGTAATCATCTTGATGGTTCGGGAAACTTGGAGCTAATGGGCTCAGGCCGCTCAGGTCATTTAAGTACGGAAATCAGTGCGTCACGTGGAGGAATGACTCGTGGAGGTAGGGCAAGGGTTGTTGGCTGCCTCAATCGTAGTAAGGGTTGACATTGAGCTACCGCTTTGGCGAGGTCGATATTTGCGAAACTGGCGTGCCCATCCATCTTATTCTGAACCGAAAATGTCATGATCAACCCATCTCGAATTGTCTGTGTCATCGTGAGCGATTCAACGACTTCCTTCGTTGGCAAAAATCGTCTTTAAAATGGGGTGGGAAAAGGGAAAGTTGATACAGATCGCCTGAAAACACGAGTTGAGCACACGGACAACCTAAGGAACTATTTTCTAACGCGCACCGTGACCTACCGTGACTAAATGCTTGTCAACGAAATGAGATGGTCAATGGAGCGAGTTCACTGAGAGATACAAATTATCTGAGGCAGATAGAAATACCAAGGCATTGCATGCGATCTTGCTGAACGCCTCTTATCAGGTGTGCCACTGAAATCGGAGAACGTCACGTTGCCAACTCCGGTCACAAGTGAAGAATGACGTAGCCGTGGGTAACCGGTGGCTGTCGGCTTTTCCGGCCCGGGGACGTTCAGTTCTTCATCGACACTGGTTGCCATAGACCTTGTTGAGCGCTGTACTCGAGAAACGCGAACGTCAAACTCCTAACTAAACGAAACGATACAGTAAGTAGTGCTTGGTAAATGAGACACTGATTGCTGTTACATCTCTTAAAGTCCAGTCTTCCCGCCTTTTTTGGTTTAAATACGGACAACATCCTTGCGTCAGTGTTCTAGGAAAATGCTTAGCCATGCTGCTACTCGTGGCTCGAAAGAGCCCATAATCCAACATCCGTGTTTCTTGAGCGTGGTCGAGTGTGGGTGATGTGAAGCTCTAATTTTAGGGCCGCTGTCATCACTCCGACAAGGACGAGGGAAGAACTTCCCTGGCTGAAAATGGTCGACAACCCCACAGTCTATCTGAACTTAATCTCCGTTGACTGAGGAATGGAGGCTATCAGGCCATCTTGATGGGTAGATGCGTGGCTTCCAGCCGTTGGTTTTGGGTATAGACTAGAGCTGCCTTGCTGGTACCCTGAGCTCGGAAAACGAAGAGCGTCGAATCTATCCTTCTTAGCCAGGCCAAAACAAACCAAGACCGCCCGCTCGGTGTTGGTCGTGAGCAGCCATTCTATTCCTACTGTCGCGCGGCATCTGTCCATCGCAACGCCATAGCCTATAATTGTCGCTATAACTGATATACATAAAGATTGGAGCAGCACCCTTCTTAACTCTGCGGTCCCGTTTCCCCAATATGACACCGTTCGAGACAAGCGTGCTGCAAGAAATTGGCAATGACCTCCTTAGGACTTTCGTCGCAATTGTCGTTCATACGTTCACCCTCAGTGTGTCCAGCTTTCTCCACGGTCGCAGTCAGACTCAGATATCCCCGTCAGCAATCTATACAGTGGTTGCCGTCAAAGCAGTTCGCGTGCTACTGTACGTTCGCACTTGTCAGCCTAATGCTGTCCTTGATATGTATTACATACCTTTCAGTCGAATAGGCCGTACAAAAGTGTCAATGACGACGTTAGGCATCATCATCACCATGTTTCTCATGGCGGTGATCCTTTGGGTCCTAGACGTGGTTAACTTCATCGCTGAGGCCACAATGACCCTCATCAACAATCCAGATACTCCTATCAACGTTAAGCTTGCCAATGCGAAGTCGGTGATCTTTGGGCATCTTGTGGTCACGGATCTGCTCTATGCTTATATGGTGAGGATATCATTGATTACCGGGGAGTCACTGTCGCTTATTGGGCGCTTCAGTGTCTTTTAGGGGATTCCGTCATTATTTGGCGGGTCTACGCATTTTGGGGACAAGGCGCGCAACGATGGGTCCTCATCCTCCCCTGGGCGATGCTCGGCGGCTCCACGAGTGATTATTGTTTTTCCTGTCCGAGCTTACTCACTCACGATTGGCAGTCTCTTCGGTTTTGTTGACGTACTGTGCCGCTCACCTGGGCACCGAGATTGTGGATGGTTCATTTCAAAAACCGCTGTTCTGCAAAGGTGTCCAGACAGCATCGTACAGCATGGGATTTGCTACAACGACTGTGGCTACTATATTAATCGCCATCAAGACTTGGTCAGTCTCAGGAAATAAACCTTTTTGTACTTGTCCCTAATTGCTCTTTGATATCAGGGAGTACCGACGAACCATCAAGCCGATGGTCAATAGTGCAGGCAGGATGACGCAGGTGGAGAAGGTGATGACGCTGCTGGTAGAATCTGGCGTACTGTATCTACTCTTCTTCGTACGTCGTCTCCCTCCTCGATACTGGACACGCTTCCTGATGCTCGTCGCTCTGTCCTAGCTCGTCCAAGTGATAGGAAATATCCCTGGCGTCGAGGCTAAAAACGCTTCCAGTTTTGCTTTTTTGGTTTATTCATATTCTACCAGCGTCATAGTGGTGGGTCCTTTCTAATGTCTTTACGTCGCTCGAATAGGTTTCTAAACTTTATTGAAGGGGCTCTACCCAACCATCGTCGTCGTTCTGGCCCACTCACAGCACGCCGTCCTTGACACCGCTGCCACCCAAGTCTCGACATGGCATGTCGCTAGATCAGTATCTGAAAACACTAGCGGGGTGTGGGCGAGTTCTCGAGGAGGTCTAGGGACAAAAGTAGCGGAGGACGTTGAAGTCAACCTTTCTCCCTTCCATGAGGGCAGTCATGATCATGAATCAGCCGATAAGGCGGTGACACCGATGTGAATGAAGATGCCGAAAGTATTGTTGATTTTGTTGTACTGATCCGTTACCCGTAATAATGTATTTCTATATGCTGTAGCTGCCTAGCGACTATTGGAACTATTGGATGAATCTATCATAGGGCAAAGCGTCCCATCCTCTTGCGCGCTAACCTACTGGCAACCAGCATCCGCCCTCCAAAAGCATTACCTGGACCAAAGTCTGGCTCGCCACCCAGCGATCCAAAGATATCTCCAATATAATTGGTCGGTGCCACTCTGCATGCAAACGTCACGTCCCAGCCATCAATAATACCTTTGACAACTTCGACGCCAGCGAGATAGATGTTGTTAAGGGAAGGCGGAAACCCCCCCAGAGTCCCCAAATATATTTTCCGCTAATATGAAACCCTTAATGGTAGAAGGAAGACTGACGAGTGAGATGATGAATACGTTGGGATATGTATTCTTGTCCTTGGCAGAATGCCGAATAGCGATATCAACCTCCAAAGGACTAGAAGGGAAAATGGGACTTGAGAGTGACAGTCCTGTCGCAAGGAACGAAGCGAGGTATAGAAACATCATCTGCTGTGAATGCAAGGCACGAGAGGTAGTCGATACATCAAGTTATTCGCTCGTAGGGGTTCAGAACGAACAATTCGTACCTTTCTGCAAATGGGCGGTATTGAACCCAGGAAACTATACAGGACAGGCGTTCTGCCTATATTTATAGTTACAAAAAGCTGGCATTGGACGTCGTCGAACCGTTGATTTACATCAATGTACGTCGCCGAGGAGTTGCCTCATGCTTGATGCTTCCGTAACGCATGCATATGCCCCGGTTACAGATCCTACAGTTTTATCGAGCATAGGTGGGCAGTTTATGGACCGCTTTCAAAGGACCCTCAGGTGCTGACGGCTCTCGACCCCGAGAAGTTGTCCCGTGTCTTGAGCATGAGGGCAGGATACAAAACTACCAAAAAGCTGATGAGAAATTAGGTATAGAGAGGCATACAGGACGGAATGGAAATATATTCCAGAGGTTCCGCCTCTGAAGTGAAGCAAGGCTTGCTTCGAGCTCAGACCGATTGGCGCCATGCGAGCGTGGTGGGTAGATGAAAATTCAAGTCGCCGCGTCCTTAGAGTATGCGTACCTCTACGTACTGTACGCCGCATTTTTTTTTGTTCTGCAGTGTGTCAAAACCCAAGGAAAAAGGTTAGTTACTTATCGCTGATTATTCCTTGGTTGGAGACAATGGGAAGTGTTGATCAGTGATCAAGCAGCGTGACGGAGTTTGGAATGACGTGATCCTCTCTCTTCTTTCACCCCAACATCGATCACCCTTCGAGCCCCCAGTGTGTCCTCGTTAGACCTCGTACTCGTGGAGAATACTACGGACTACGGAACCGCTAGCTCTGGTCACTGGCGTATCTTGACGTTAATATCCGGGGCTCAGGATATCTCAATATGCGTGCCAATAATTGGTGCTGTGCATTTGCCGCACATCTCGTCATGGAGAACACACCTCGTCCATGCGCCCTTATTCGCTTTTTCCCCGCCTTTCACGGATTAATTGTTCAGGAGAGATAACAGAAGAAATGGATGCCGGACGGTGGGGTGTGGCCGTGTATCTGCCTGGGGAGTCTCTTGTTCGGCTTTGTTCTTTTTTGCTTCGATGGACCCACAGCTGCCAACGACTACTCTATGAAGCTAGAAACCTAGCGCAGAACTTTGGTGGGGCCGTAGGATTGTTTGATTGACGGACCATACGAGGCGCGCCTGTTCTCACAGCCATTCTAAACTCGAGTATAAGAAGCACTCCTAAGACGCTCGTCAAAGGCAATCTCCCCAGGTTTAACACCAAATCAATGCCAGCATCTACCATGCACCTCTATCTCTCCGGTAACTCTGCGATCAACTCCACCTTCCATACCGCCGACGGTCAGGCCATATACAAGGTCCGGACGACGTCGACAGCCTTCGGTCGCACCACAACCATTTGTCGCATTCTACGAAACGACGCGCTTTTTGACTACACCATGCGCGACAAGTTTGGACATCTAGCCCAAATTGAGTGGAAGTCGTTCCGCTCCTCAATACTACGGTTCCGCGGCAGAGAAATGAGTACTAGATCACTTTTCAAAAAGGAGGGTTGGGGGTGGCGTGGTAGGTGAGGAGCTACCATGCTACGTTACGTCGTCGAAGACTTATGAGTGGCCACCAGTGATCGCGTGTTTTTGGCACCAAACGGTCGCCAGTATCGATGGAACCTCGGCATTGTAGCCCCCGAGGTGAGGATGTAAACGATATACGTGTCTAGTTTGTTAAATTGCTTGGCAGTTAAGGGCGCACAATAATGCGCAGACCCTCATTGCTCGTTTTCACCCTGGAGGCAAAACCTGCTTCTTCTCATCTCGAAGCCCCTTTTTGGAAATCCTTCCAGCTGGTGAACACATAGCAGATGAGATCCTCATTTCATTTGTTTACATTGAGAAGTTGCGTGAAGACGAGTGACCATATTTTCGTCGCCGATACCCATCGCAAGCCGTCAACATGTTCGGTGTCATGTCATCCCGGCCTCAGAGGCAGTAGCAGCGATACCTCTGATGAAGAGTTCTCCCTCTTTTACGTTCCAAAGTGTTTTGGAATCCTTATCTCTCGTGCATGTCCTTATGCTATAATTCAATCTACAGTGTGTATCCTTCAATTACGATATCTGGTCCACGTCAGAGCGATCGGTGTGATCTCGCGGTATGCCATGATCAGGCACAGCCACCGGGGGTAGACCTTACCTGCTTACCCATACCCTGTCGAACATTCTGCGACTTTCTGTGGCTCGTCCAGGTCATAAAAGGCGTGATAGATTTCTCATCCCTTTGAGCTCCATTCTTTCAAAATGTCCGAGGTGCGTGGCCTTCCGCTGTTGAGCGGACCACCTCCATCAGTGGACTCGGGCGACTCGTGTAGGAAGTGCAACAGAGAATTCAATATGTTTCTCAACCGGTCGCGGAAGTGTAACCATTGTGGTAGGTGGTTAGATTGCTTGCCAAGGTTGTGTTCGATACAAATCGTTCATGGGACGTCCAGGTTATCTATACTGCCATAATTGCTCCGACTACCAGGCCATGATGCCGCGAGGAGGTCAGGACTCAGGTTACGATTCTATGCATGTCTGTGCCTTTTGCATCGAGTTCCTCACTAGTACGTGCTTTGGGGATCAATGAGAGCTTTTACCTATACGAGGTCAATGAACAGCTACGGCTGCTGGCAGAGGCAATCTCAAAGGCATGCCACTTTCAAAGCTCAAGAAATACGTGGACGCGTACAATATCAAGATAGATCGTGCAGTGGAGAAGGATGATTTGATCGACGCAATGCTGAGGGCGAGGGTGAGTCGCCATCTATTCTGGCAGGAGCCCTGACCTTAGATGGTAGAACCGGGATGGATGTCTCTCACGCGAAAATGAGGTTTGTTCAAGATCCCGGCTTTCGTGTGGACTACCTACGAGGCTTTTTTAGAACTACTACAGGAAGTACTCTGTCCCAAACAGATCAACTGCGCACACTCGCACCCGATTGTTTTCTCGTCCGGGACAGAACTCCAACGCACCTACCCCACCTCCACCTCCGCGCCCAGCTAGTTCACGCCCAGTAAACTTCCCTCGACCGGATCTTGCGCCTGATCCTCCTCCGCACCAACGCCAGTACGCCCCCCCGCCAGGGCCCCCTCCGTACCAACAACGGCACCCTCCCCATCATCCATCACCTCCAGTACCCCCGCGACCGCAGCATTACCAACAACCATCACATCCTCACTCATACCCACAGAATCAATATCCTGGTTATGCCCCACACTATACACACACACCACCCCCAGTACCTCCACACGCTTCACGCCCACATCCTCAAGGATACCCGCAGTATCAGCGTCCTTCTGCCGCGCGTTCCCAGGAGAACCTCCACCATACCAACGCCAGCCAGAGTCCACCGCGACCCCGTGCAGCCACCGCAGCGCCGCCTCCTGCTGCACCTCCTCCCACACTGAATGAGCTACTGGAAATGCGGACGGAAGACATCGCATCATTGTCAATCGGCGCTCTCAAGTCAATACTCTTCACAAATCACGTCAATGCAGGGCTGATCTTGGAAAAGGGCGAGCTCGTCGCAAAGGTGAAGGTACTGGTGGAGGATGAACGACGGGATCGCGAGCGCCAGCGGGCGCAAGAGCAGGCAGAGGATATAGAGCGGATTGAGAGGCAGAGGGAGATGTTGGAGGAACATAATCGAGCGCAGAGAGAGCGAGAGGAGAGGATCAAGGCGGAGCAGCAGGCCCAGTCTAGTGGGTTTAATGAGGAACAAGGTGAAGGCACCAGCGGCGGAACCGAGGGTGCGAAATCCTCTACTCCGTCGTCTGCTCCATCGCCGCCGCCGCCGCCGCCGCCCACGACCCCTCCTAAGACTCGAGGAACGGCTGCTGATCTGGAACGCACAGGTTTGTGCGTTATCTGTCAAGATGACGATGCCAACATTGCCATTGTCGATTGCGGGTGCGCATTTTACTCCCATCAAAATAATATCACCAGTTCTGAAACGTACTCTTCAGTCACCTCGCCATGTGTAGAGGATGCTCTGATCTGGTCATGGCGAGCTCGAGAGAATGTCCACTCTGCCGAACGAGGATTATCACCGAGGCGCGGCTTCTACGGATTTTCAAGTCCTAGACGACCATCATCTCGTAGACCCCTTGGATGGCGCTCTTTTTTTAATCTTCAGTTTCGGGACTCCTCTTGCTCTCACATCGCTTCTTGCAAATGCTGTCTCATCTTGATAATCTACAATGTAAACTATTACGGACAGGATGGATGCTTGATCTCTCTTGTTCTCGTGATTCTGCAAGGGGAGGTAAGGTCGAGATGTATCTATACCAATCTGCCACCTTGGTCTTTCCAACAAGACTGTGGGGTCGTTTCGGAACCAGCTTAGGGCAAACTTACCTGCCAACATCAAAAAATACAGAAGCCAATGCAATGCGGGTCCCCATGGGTCGCTCCTTGACAGGACACTGCTAGCATCGCCCCAGGCGCAAGCTCGCACCAAACGCTCGCCTACAGTTGACGTCGCTCAGAGATCACTTGGGACTACTTTGCTCTCGAAGGTCAATAATTACTCACTTTCAATTACCTTCAGCAGCTGCTTTTTGGGGAATTCGGACATGTGCAACGTTGGCGCTGGGGTGTCCATGGCCGAACAAGTGTACAAGCTAGATCACAATGTTTCATATTGCCCGTCAGCTCTGACATGCATCGCGTTTTAACAGCACCTAAATATAATATATGATCTTCCATGAAACAATTTTGAGTCCATCCAAGTATCAAAATTATCGCCGCTTGAGCCTAAGTGCTATATCTTGCCGGGGGACCCCTTTTGACTACAAACCTGCAACTTGATAACCCCCGGACGCAACCGTGACTCTGTTTGAGGCTCATCAGGACAGAGTGTCATGCTCGTTCTCTTTGAACGGTATGCATATCACGGTTCGGGTTCAGTTTTCTCGGCTTAACTTGCAGGTGAGGAAAGCAGAAGCGCACGGATCACAACCTTGATTCTCGGCTTATCTGCGGTCAATGAATCGGGATGCGGTGCCCAGAAGCGCTCGAAAAGTCGCAAGCCTCGGGCACAATGGCGCCAAGGACATCGCCGTCGCAGCCGGAGTCGCCCAAGACAGCGACTATTTGTTAAGAGCATGGAAGATAACAACATCTAACCTCATGGTCCCGGTCCACCTAACCTCTATACCCAACATGTCCTCTTTTCAAAGCCATGGTGAAGAGTCCTGACATATCCTCGCCATCATGACCATGGCATCTCATGCTTCCGACAGGTTCTGCGTTACACCGAGCCTATCAATCCAGCTCTGGGACGCCGAATCTCGACTTTGCTCCGTATGTCTCGTCGCCAGCATTCGTACTTCGTGCATTACTGCCATTGGCATTTTTTTTGGTGGAAGTCGCAGTTTGGAAAAACTGACACGTGACGATGGTGCCTGAGCCAAATAATGCTAGATCAAGATTATCTCTACCATCAAGCTGCGGTCACTGCAGATCACCTCGAGCTACACGACCCCTGATATTATAGTCAAAGGCCAGACCCATGTAAATGCTGATTGCCGGATTTCTATCTGGATTACAGTCGAATCTGTCATAACCCATAGCTGTTGGTGGAAGCCGAAAGCTATGGGTTATCATAGATTATGGGGTATGGGAGAGGTCGTTGTAGGGCCATGCCCC
This sequence comes from Lyophyllum decastes, assembly GCA_025854295.1. Lineage (NCBI taxonomy): Eukaryota > Fungi > Basidiomycota > Agaricomycetes > Agaricales > Lyophyllaceae > Lyophyllum > Lyophyllum decastes. The sequence goes on from CP107709.1 coordinate 1,556,220, forward strand.
AGCCTTCTAATAGGCTCCATATAGTGTATTTATGTATATATGTACTGTATTGTACATCTTACAGCCGAATTCATATCGATAGGCCCCCTCGAAAAAAATTGACATAGAGCGGAGTAACAGCGGAGGTTCATTCGGCTGTATCGGAACATCTTGCCGCCCTCCGGCTGAACTCGGCAAGTGTCCACTCCTGATAGCCGGACGACCCAACACTTACTTTTACCCTCCGCTCTGTGTATGTTTTTTTGTGAAGGGGCCTATCAATATGAATCTGGCTGTAAAGCTTCGGAAAGCAAAACAATTGGGTTTAAGGGACAGAAACTCATTGAGGCATGTCTGATGACTGAAATATGTGACAATTACCTCCAACTTTCATCCAAAGGGTTTGTAGGGGTCAGCAACATAGCCAAAAGTGCATCCCGACAAGAAGGCTTTCCCTCAATGGCCAAGTTGCCAGGCCTGCTGTTGTCAACATCATCACCACCCATTATCTACTTATTCTGCTGTGCCTCCTGTCGCTCCATAACTGCTCATGAATTTCCCCCTCCTTTCCATGGTCATACACATTGTGTTCATCTGGTGGGTTGAATATCTTGTTTAAATCCATTCAGATGTGCTCATTCTTCAATAGACATGCAAGAAGGTTGTCTTTACATGTTTTGATTTAGTGCTCGAGTTGAGTAAGGCCCTTGAGGTATTCGAGCAGTTTTTTTGACATTGGAAGGCGCGTTACTGTGGTAGTATTAGCCGAGCCAGTTGGCCAAATTGGGAAATCCTTGAGAATCGGGCCAAATTCTGCCTCCTGAATCATTATCAGCCCACGCAGTTGGGTATTTCTGTAACGTACAGGCTCAAATACTGAACATTATACACAAAATATATTATTTATGGTTGAAGTATGGGTTATGGATCCTTCCTGGACCTATGGGTTATGGTGTATGGGAGGTTTCCCGGATTTCCCTGCGAACAAAGTCGGTGGAAGCCACAACCTATGGGTTATCACAGATTATGGGTTATGACAGGTATGGGTTATGACAGATTCGACTGTAGATCTAGCCTACCATCTGTTTTCTGGCAAATTTTGTCCAGACAAAGCGTTACGTGTTGACGGCACCCATCTCGACCGCAAAAACCGTCGAAAACAGTCCTGAGCACTCTCACAGAGCTGCATTGTGCACTTCCGCTTCACCAAGCTGCTACTCGAAGTGATCGTCCTCTGGTTAAACATCACCACTGTGACAATGTCGTCTGGACAGGGATCCAGCCGGTTGCCCAAAACACCTGATTCTCTGCCAGATTATACAGCCTTCGAGCCTTCAAAGTCCAAACGTTGTCCGGGTCTGGACCTACCCTCTCCTGCGATTATCAGGGGTCCTTGAGCTGCCTATTCCATGGCCTCTGCTCCTCCAGGGATTGCTATTGTGATGATTCCTATCAAGGGCCGTAACAAACTTTCTGCCAACTGTGTTTGCATCTCATCCAGGTACAACGATAGGTCAGCCGCATTTAGAAATGCAAGATCATCATAGGTGGGGGCAGAAGGATGTCAAGCATGGTTAGGGAATAAGTTTCTGACTTGTCCAAACACCTGAACATTGCAAATTGTTTTAGATACCAAACTCATCGAGCATTGAGCTCTGTGCCTATGATGATCTACATCATACTGGCGTATGATTCTTTCCCCGAGGATATTGGAGGAGGTGTTGGAGGACACTCATGTATGTTGAATAAGGGTTGGGCTAACCGCTATCTAATCCATATCTGCCTTTTTTGGCTCAGGCACCGTCATCACGACTTTCACAAAAATAGCAGAACTACGGTCATTCCTGGTGTGAGGCTCTGCCCTTCCGCCCCTGGGCCCCTTGGAGAAGATTATCGTTTGATCAGTACGGACCAGACATAATTCGACATTGTTTCTAGCCGTCTGATAGAAGAAAACCCTTTACCGCTACAGTTGATCAGGCAAAGGTTGTGTTCCTTGCAGTACCTATGTCTTATACCAACACACTGCCTCGTTGCTTGTCCGTCTGGAGTGCTGTACTTGACGGAGCAATCTTGTGTCACCGTCGACGCCGTTGGCCTCCTCTGCATGATATGTTCCGGACCCTGCTTGGGAAGCCTTGACGCCTACTGCTGTTTCAGGAAATTTTGGGGCCGATCTTTGGTACACGGCTGACATTAACGTGTCTCCTGGCTAGACGCGATGATCCCCCAATGCCTTTCAACATTTTAGCCCTTGCTATCTTTCTCCCTAGTGGTCAAGAACCGCATTACTCAGTGAATATGGTCCAGTTCTGCTGGATCATGAAATAGAACATTTGGCCTTGGGTCAAGACTCAATATCAGCGATGTTTATCTCTCCGCTGTGACAGTGGCACAGGTCGCAGTCCCTTCGAACCCTGGAGCTGCCCATGCACATGACTTCAAAGGAAAATGCTGTATCGGCACTCGAAATGGGGATCAATCCGTCTTAGGAAGTGAACCACCATTGTCCGGGGCGAACTTGGGGCATTTTGCCTGGTAAGCAAACGACGAAAATTGAAGTCTCCGCTGAAAATACTGAGACTTCCCCACAGCCCAACGGTAGAGTTATGTAATATATAATAATGTGATATTCATCGTATTTGGTTCTATCTAACTACACAAACTTAGGCTATCCTGTATACTATATATTCCAATTTTCCTGAAGTCGCGCAATGACGGGGATCGTGCAACATAGCGGGAAACATACAAGAAGTCTCCTTTTTTTTGGCATGTACCTTGAGGCAGTGTTATCGTTCATGATCAAAACCCGATCGCAACGGTGATGGTGGACAGACTTCCAAAACAAGGTCTCCCCGCCCTCCGCCTCATCAAACTGGGGTTGTTCATCCGCGTGACCATTTTTTATTTTCGCGCCTCTCAAATGTCTACTACTCGCACCCTCCATATCGCACGCAATGGTTCTGGACACCCGGGGCTAGATCGCTTTTGCACGTAGGCGATGTGACAAGCATTGCATGCATCTTGAAAGATCTGTATGCGGGTGATTAAGTTGGTCCTATCTTTGAAGTGGCCCTCCACCTACTAAATTCTCTTGTTGCGACACCAAACCGATCCGCAGGCCGAGTGAATACATCTGATTGTAATAGTCACGCCGGTCAGAACTAAGCGGACGCAAGGCGCATCAGTGAACTGAAGTAGTAAGCGAGAGGTAAGCCAGGGTAACCGTCAAACAAATTCTCTGATGCAACCTACAGCAGGCAGATCATCAATGTTCACCTCAGAAACGATCGTGCCCAGTTAACCTGCTACGAGTGAGGGTCTACGTAAGTGGTTGCCAGGACTGCAAAATTGCCGCCTATACTGAACTTTGATTCGGGGCAATGCTGTGTAAAGATGTTGGCTTTACCCCTGTGGCGCTTGTGTGCATCTAGGGATCGAGATATTTCACAGCAGTAACAGTCCGGGTCCGGGCTTGGGCCTTGACTTTGATCGAGCCTGACACCAGGGAGCGTCAACTCGACAATATTTCAGACCTGCCTGCTCAGCCAGAATTTCCCCGGCCCACAATCCCCGTTTTTCTATGTCATTGAATGCGAGTATCAGCAATTGTTTTACCGCTCAAACGATACCGAACATCCTCAATAATGGTCCGATGAACCCTGATGTCGGGGGTTTTGCTGTTGGAATCGCGAGTAAGTTTTACATAATCATGCACCCCACCAGTCGCTCTGCAACACTGACTGTTCATTAGACATTCTCATCAACCTTTGTCTACGTATGTGAAATTGTTAAATTACGATTTACTCATCCTTAATCGTTGCTCAGTGGTTCTGTTCAGGTGGTCCAAGTCCTCGGATGATTACCAAATTTCCGTGTATGGACTGTTCTCCCAGGTCTATCCCATCTTGTTGGCCACTGTTGCCAGCATAGGCCGATCAAAGCTCAGCATTTTCGAGGCCCATTTTGCAGTGGCCGTCAGCGCATCTCCCGTCACTGTATATTTGGCATACATGGCTTTTCCAGAGCTGGACGGAAAGCGGTCTCTATTTCGAGATGTTACGAAGGACACCAAAAATGGAGTCGCCCGCTGGCTAGCCATGATACTGCCGATCCTTTGGCTATCTCTCAACCTAGTCATCTCCTTCCACCCTACTGCGTTCAGGAACAGTTACCTATGCGAGGGAATGTCATTTGGACGCTGGTTTGAATTCCAACTGGTATCTAATTTCATCGGTGTCCTCGACGTCATGGGTAGGAGGGATCTATGGAATGATTTACAAGGGAGAGGCGGTCTTGGTGCCGTTTCTGTCGGTGCACTCTGGGTCTCGGGTGTATACCTAGTGCGCCATCGTGAAGATATTTGGGAGGTGTTCAAGGAACGGAGGTCAAACTTGCCGAGTCTTCATTGGGGGTCTTCTGCCCGTTTGATCCATGCTATATGGAAAATAATTATGATCCCATGGTGCGTAGTTTTCGTCACCCTTCTGCGACTCAGAAGCCATATGAACAAAAGCCACCAGGGAAGTGATCTTGGCTGCGCATCCATGGCTCCTCCTTGTCATCATATGTTGTCTCCACTGGAGTTGGATTATTGGCATAGTGAAAGGAATTTCGCTTGATCAATATGAATTCTCGTACGGCCAGGTAAGTGCAAATATATTTCTTCCTCTAGGCGTCATTCCGAAGCTCAATATTGCATGCTAGGCATTGTCAGCCTTCTCCGTCGCTCCACCTGTTGTCGCCGTGATCAAGCTCATTATCTCCCGTTACGAGGAGTGGAAAGCATTCGCGCGGACACTTCCCTCGCAATTTTTCGAAGGTTTTCATTTCGTCTTTACCGGAACCCCGAACCCTTGGCTGCAAACAAACGGCCTCTCAGATCGCATCGTGCCCGAACCTCCCATTGTCAGTAGTGCCAAGGCTCCGTGGATTTTGAGTGGATGCCAAGCCACATGTGAGCGCACACAACGTACTACAGCTGGGATGTTTGTGTTTACATTACTTCATACGAAGTCTTACTAGTTTCTTTGGTTAGCAGTGTTTCCCAGGCGACCTACATTATCAATTGTGAGTGCTGTTCTTTCCACGCCCTGTATATAACATCCACCTGACATAACCTTCCATCCAGATGTAATGGCTGGATCAATTCCAAACAGCCGAACATTGGTCAATTACCCTCATCAGAGATGGAAGCCCTTTGCCATTGGGGGTGAGTGAAATTATGTCTCCAAAGCACTACCCGCGTTCTCAAGAGCTTTGGTACTAAATTAGTTTACATCTTTGGGTTCCTTGTTGGATGCACCAACATCCTCTTCTGGTCTAGTTATTCCGATCAAGCGGTGAAATGGTTTAGGACGACGACGCTCTCCAGGCGATTCAGATTGCAGTTCTGGTCTATCCATATTATGATTGTTATCCCTACTGCTTTGTTCTTCTGCATTGCTCCATTATTTTCCCCGTTCGCTGCGCTGCCACTTTCCCAACAGGTAAGGGACATCATGCACATAATCCGTCCCTGCGTTTTTCTGAACCGTTTGATTGACATCGTTAGTATCAATGGTCCCATCGTTGCGACTCCCCCTTTCAAGGTGAAGCACTTCTCACAGGGAGCACCTTTGAACATTCCGAGCCACGGGCCCTCCTCTCCTTGTACTATGCACCACCCAAGAGCACAATGCGGAGCATTTACTCCCAGTACATCCTCACTAGAAGCAGCGACTCTGACATCTGGACACTTGACTTGTATCCCAACGCAACCTCCGCTATCGTGGTCCCTTCAGAGCTCTTATCATTCGTGCGCTCCATTTCGTACGACCTCAACAAGAACACGGTCACAGCTCTGTGCTCAACCGTTAGTCAAGGTGGCGCTGTCAATGTAACGACAGCAAAGCCGTGCATGTGGGGCTATTTCATCCGTAAACACCAGTTCGCTTTCTTTCTCAACGACACGCTCACGTACACTGAGATGGTCCTCCGAGGGACGTATGACGAATGGCAGTATCCGGACGATGCTCCGAGTTTCACTTTGAACGCGGTCGAGCCAGACGGGCGGCTTGGAGCTGTGGTCATGCAGACAGCGGTTACGAAGAGGAATCATTGTGAAACACTGAAGATCTGTTTATCCTCCCGAAACCCTACTCTTGACATTCTTACACCTCTCGGTTTAGCTCTGTGGGCCCAGAATACTTACACATCCTACTGCAAAACACCCAGACTCTATATGTAGATAAATTATTTCCGGCTATAATCATAATATACCATCCGCGGCGACCGACCAATGTACCGAGCACTCTACATATTCATGTATTTGCTCCGCGACTAGATTCTCCTTGAATGAGTTGGTCGGTATAACTATCTTGAGTGCCCCCTTTGACGTAACTCGGAACCATTGGAAGTCAAATTATATATGCTATCATAGTATAACTTGCAGAAGTACCAGTTGTAGCATGGGGATCGCCATGAGCAAGGTTGCAGGGCCTGCTAGGCATCTCCCTAAGCTGCTGGCAGCATTGTCCATTGGTGATGTATCCAGAAGATCTGGGCATTGAGGCGCAGCGATGTCCTTCCCATATCTGCGTGCCATCCACAGAACCACTCCATTGGTCCAACCGAAGCCCGCCTAATAAAGCTCACATTAGCCTCTGAAATGACCAAGGACTACAATCACACCTGTACTGTATAGTCGCCACCCCGACCTCCAGAATTGATTTCCAGACTGGAGAACTTTTCGAACATCTGCATCGCTGAGCTGAGGAGAATTCGGCTGACAACACAATGAGCTCACGTTTCCATCGGTATTTCCAATCGTCTTGGTAACATTGAGTTCCGCGTCGGATAGCCTTGGTATGACGCCTGGAATTGAGCCCGCGGTAGCAAGCCTTCGCAACCAGGTGAGCTGCCGTTGGTGACCGCGGGGAGTGCTGTCTACGCACCAGCTGCAAAACACATTTGCAATATATCGATTGGCTAGTTCACGCTCCAATGTGTGAGCCCATCCTTCTCCTCCGCGGGCATCTCCGCCGTTCCAAACCGTTCCGTTCAATCTATTGATATCAGCTTCGGAACCTGAGGTGGTCGCATTGGACTGAGAGTGGTGGGCACGGATAGGTTGTTGAGGGAGTTCAATCTCCGTAAGCCCGAGTTGACCCGGAGGAATAAGGTTAAATGTCGACTGCCCACCGGACGGTAGGGGAAGGACGCCTTCCGAAACATTTGCGGGTAGCGCACGCAGTGCCTGAAGCAGGATATACTGATGCGGTGGCCAACTATTAGGAAAGTCCCTGCAGAATGGATTAGCGGAAAACATTACTTCCCAAGTGAATAAGATCATCACCATTGAAGACCCGAATCCACGAAGGTCGCTGGAAAGCTTCCATTATATCTGTTGAGAACCAGATTTACTGAAGAAAAGAATCCAAAAGCTTTGTCTTGTCCACTCAAAACCTCGTCTGGAATTATGCCACTCCACAGAGGATAAAAGGAGGCAGCCGTCAGAATATTACTTCTCGAGTTCGTGGTAAGACTGAAATCATAGAAAGCCAGCTAGATCCCAGCCTGTGAGTTAGGATTCTAGAATCATACAGCAAGCACAGACCTTGACAGGATCCCAGAAAAGATCAATGATACCATGGCGGAGACTCTCAGCAATGGAACCGTGTCTAGTCGCTGCCACAGCATTACTCGACTCATATAGGCTAGCTAGAACGATATGGTTCTTGTCTATCGGAGAAGTCATGTGTTAGGCCACAGTTGTGAACGAGAAAACACCGTCATGCTTACATAGAATGCTGTTGAGATCGATGGGAATAGTGTTCCTGATATTCAAGTTCCTGAGGCTTCCGATGCCGATTGTTCCTGGCGTCATCCAGCGAATACTGAAGTCCCATCCTACAACAGGGGTTCAGGTGATCCTGCGGCGATGTCTCAAGCACCAAACGTACCACTTTCCGCAGCACTAGCGAGTTCCGCGTACAAGGCGGCTCGTTGGGATTCATCCAATGGGGGCTCGGCGTCGGGTCGATTTGCCGTCAAGTAATCTTAGACGACATTTAACATAAACCGAAACACGCTGTACAACAGTATCCGCACCGGTAAGGTATGCCTCGGGACGAGGTGCACTGTTGAGCGCGGCATATCGATACATGGTGTAGGCCTGGCCTGTATAAGGGCTGATGACGTTGATTGACCGGTGGTCGTCCCACCATTTCAGCTCTTTCTGCATTCGATCGGGCTCAGCAGTAAAAAGTACGATGCCATGAATTACGTACCTCAGCTAGGGGCAAGGCCCGTCGAAGAATACTGTGATCTCCACTAGCCGTGACGTACCGAGACAACATCTATCATTGTTGAAATCATTAAAGAAATGCGAAGTAAGGACTGATTACCTGAATAAATAGAGGCGGTTGGGATCTGTTTAAGTCTAGAACATTTATTAGTACCATCGTTCTAAGGGAGAGTGATCAGGTCCGCACAATATATTCTGCCACCATTTGGGATGAATCCGAAATGCTCTAGTTCGTCCATGAAATTTTGCAGGGTGGAATTGACAATATCGAAGTGTTCTGACTCAATTAGACCTTCGACAATCCAAAAGCTGTCCCAGTAATACTGTTCCCTGAAACGACCGCCTGTCATCAGAATATTCAATCTCGAAGCGCTGACACAACCATAAAGTAGTTCATACCGGGTACGACGAATGTATGGTTCAAAGGGATCAAGGTACTCTCGCACGAGCCTCCATTTGCAGGGCAAAGCATCGAAGTATTGGTTGTTCGAATGAGCTGAGTCCAGTAGCTGTGTACTTTTCGCGCCCAGGCTTTAACTATGGGATCTGACACATTCTCGAGGAACGATGGGTTCTCATTGAGGTTGGTTAATGTAGTTGACTCCAACTCCAGACCTTCTTCTCGGAAATTAGAGTCAATGAAGCTGACGATGTCACCGATATTGATTGTTCGGATAGTGTTCTGGAAGTTTGCGAGCACTTCCCTCGACGGTTTGCTAGTTGGCTAGAGGTTACATTCAGATTTATCGAGATCTCGGTGACTGGACACACACCTTATCTACGAACACCTTGTCGTCAGAATAGATGTGCGCTATGTTAACCGTTTGTAGTAGCTATGTATCCGTTTTAGCCAGGGGTGTATAGCTCTAGCAAAGGAACCACTAACCAACCCAGCACAAAATATTTCCGAAGGACACCAATCTTGTTTGGGCGGCAATGGAACTTGCGAAGGCACTGATTCCTCTGATACGCTGGAGGGCTTTGGACTAGCAGTCCGAACAGCAACGGCTGGGGTCGAAGTTGGTCGAGCACGCGCGCCCAAGTGAAGCAACCACGGCAACGCCACAAGCACGGTCAACATGATGAACATGCGAGCGAAGGGGGTGATCAAAGTGCGAGAATTTTCGTGTTGAGGACAGACATACAAAAGCCATCGTCTAGTACACTGCCACTTTTACACCACCAACGAGTTATTCCATGGTAGCTTGCATAACTATAATCAAAGATGAAGACTGCCGCATGGCAATTGGTGTAAATGCCGTGCCGTCGAAGTGATACTTCTGGCGTTCATCATGCCACAAGCGCAGTTGACCTTTCTCAGCGCAATTCGAGGGTCCTACAGGCGCTCATATAGCAGGAGGCTGTACGCCGAGTTTCTACACTTAGAAAGGGTAACGCTGAAAGCGGTGAGCCATGGCAGTTATCGAGGACAAGGCTGGCCCGGGTTTGGCGGAAGAGATCATACAATACAAGTCAATACAATTCACCACCTTGTTCTAAAAATGGATCCCCGAGCCCTTTCCTTCCCCTATACTAGTACTTCACAGCAATTGCTCACTGACATTGACGAGTCCCAAGGAATTGAAGCTATAACAGGAACTCGCTGAAAATACCTGGTAGGCTGTGCATTTGATCCTAGACTCTATCATACAGGCATCTCCAAGGTGTCGACGCGTTCATGGCTATTCCATAGGTCAATTGCCGGTAATTCACTACAGCATCAGAATATCACTTCCGAACCATACTCCTCCAGTCACCTGTCTATATGTAGGCCGCTCTTCTGGACGAGGATTGCTACTGAGGCTAGGCTTATACGGAGACGATCATGCTGTACATGTAGTGTCTTCCATTTCCGGGCCCACTTCCACACTAACGATATTACCCTTCGCACCGTCCTTCGCCCCCACTCCCGCGGCCACAACATTACCGGGAGCCACCATAGCCTCAAGTACACCCCCCTAATATCCTAAATTACCCCCCGCAGTGTACCCGCTCCTCTACAGGCTTCACGTCTACATCTTCTAGGAACCCGCAGTTTGTGTGTCACTTTGCAGCGCCCCCCTCCCCCTGACAACCTCGACCAACCTCTGCCACGACACCATGCAGCTACAGCAGCGCCGCCACCCACCTTGAACTGCTAGAGATTTCGGAGGACATAATCACGTCCTTGTTGATTGGCGCCCTCAAATCGGTCCTGTTCGCGAACCGCGTCAGCACGGGGCTGATGTTGGAGACGAACGAGCTTATTGGAACGGTGAATGTATTGATGGAAAATGGAAGGCGAACCGTGAGTGCGAGAGGATGGACGCGCGTGGTGCAACTGAGAAAGAATCTGCGATGTACCGATTCTAAATTATACGCTCTAACGACTCCCGATATATAGAGGGTGCTCTGATCTGGTCATTGGGAACTTCGGGGAGTGCCTACTCTGCCTGACAAAGAATACTACATACCGAGGCTCGCCTGCGTATTTTTGAGCCTTCGATATTATCCTGGACGGCGCAATTTTTGCTTTCAATCCTCCCCCTTTCTCTGAGCTTGAGTATTCCCATGAGCAATACAATCAACCTTAGAATTTCCTTAAGATAGGGCACAAGCACAACGCGCTAATATCACGTGCTGTGACAGGACCGTGACCATCTAATTTGAGACGTGTTTTCATCCCTGATAACAGATCGCGTCGATGCCTCCATGTCATGTAGACTCCCTACACCCCCCCTATGCCATTCTATCTTTCTCGAGATCATTCTTTAGTGATTCTGGAAGGACTCTGTGACCCTGATACCTCCTTACAGCCCAAGCTGCCTGCACTGATTTCATGCAGTGGCTAGCCTGTCATTAAATGTGTTGTGTGTCTCAAACACGTTGATAATGGGTGTCTTCTGATGTTTTGACATTCTTACCTACGTAAAAACCACCTGGGGATACCTGAATGTACATTTAAGCTGGTAAGTCCAATCCCCCACTCATGTTCTCTTTGTCTTCCCGCCCTTTTTCTTGAATTTTGCCTTCATAGTTTTCTTTGTGTTTGCTATGGCCTATTTCCCAAGGTTCCTTAGGTTCATTAAAACCCTTTTAGGCATGTCATGTAGTGTAGGACGCGTCAAATACAATGAAAGTTTGTGATTATTGAGATGGTTACCACAATATACATGTATTTTGCTAATGGCCTTGAAAAATGGGACCAAATAAAAAATCCGGTCCCACAGCCCTCTCCTAATTTACTATATCTAGGATTCTGTGGGACGCGATTGTCCGATTTTGCGCGGTGGCCAATGCCATTAGGATTTTGGTGAATTGAGGCAGAATGTCACGCAAAATCACGTGATATTAGCGCGTTGTGCTTGCGCCCTATCTTAGTGTGAGCAATTCGGGAAAGATAAGATAAGATCCCCACGATATCCACAAGTCTCCTAGCCTTCTACACGAGGTCAAACATCATCCGTTCCCATCCACTGGCCTCGCGTAATGTCAGGTCTAGCGCTTTTTCAGCAGGCCGAGACTTTCTATCACCAAGGTCGAATCAACGACGCTTTCGAGTACTACCAGAAGTCAATAAAAAAGATCTTGAAGGACGAAAATGTCATTGCGAAAATCCCAGCTATAGTTCCAGACGACTTTCCCAGAGAACTCCTAGGCGCCGTCTGGCGCAATTTTGTGGGATTCTATCGCGATCCTGACATGAACTTCACAGAGGAATCGCATGCAGAAGCATACAAGCTTCTCAACTCCTTCCGCCCCACTGCAAAGCCACATCCACGACTTGAAAAGACCGCAAGAGGGAAGGTTCTACTGAAGGGTATGCAGATCACGGCAGGTTTGACGCTTGGCCTCCTGGCATGGGACAAGCGCGACCGGCCTACGGCCGCGAAACGCTATCGCGAGGCTCTTGATCTCGCCGAGACCGACTCAACTTTCACTTCTCTTCCACCAGGCACGATTGGCCTGGAGAAGTATGTTTATGGTGATTTGCAGGACACGAAGAAGAATTTAGGATACCTCATACTGAATGACACGGTGGACGCGGAGGTGCTTGGGGCGCAGACGATGAGCGGCCAGGTCCCAGGGCGCAGGGATGTTGCGGATCTCCGGCGGCCACAGATGAGGATCGACAAAACGGGTTCCATTACGGCTGAGCCTTCAATGACGTTCGCCACCACTGCGTGTGCAAATTGTGGAAAGCGGGACGTGAAACTGCCGCGCTGCAGCTTGTGCAAAACTACGCAATGTGAGTAAGCCCTCATTCTAATGCGAATTTGTGCTGACGTGCTTGCTTCGTGGTAGATTGCAACAGCGAGTGTCAGAAAGCGCATTGGCGGTGAATCTAGACCTCTTGCTATTGTCAGTCATCATGAGCTAATTTATCCTGCATCTAGCGTCCACAAAACGACCTGTGCTGGCAAGTTGAATAAATCTTGATTTTGAAGTTTCTCGAGCCTCTTCCCTTTCCTCACTTCTTGCCCATTGTGATGCACGTATACCACCCACAGAAACGATAGTTTGTATAACCTAGTAAACATATGCCTTCTCTTGGTGCGCCCCGAGCATTACAATGCATCGAGGTGTCGCCGGTATGAGATTTCTTTCCCCATAATTCTCGACAATCCTGTATGAAGCGGAAAAGATCCCAGTCCGGGTTGCAGCATCCTTGTATATGCTTTATTGGAGATTTGATTTCGCGCGGGCGTTTTTATGGCTAAGACCGTTTGCGTCGGCCGATGCGTCGCTGGGTAGTATAAGGATACAAGGGGACTGATATCGTGCCTGCGCCACCACAGAAGTAACGCGATCGGCGACATGGGTTTTTGAAAGTAATTGCCTGTTGGGAGGGCTTTACGATTTATAATGTCCTCTCCAACCAGAAGAGTATCGGACAACTTCTCGTACAGCATCTGAACGAGACATATGATAATCTGGGCCTAACATCGTGCAATAGGTGAGTACTAGTAAAATACTCACCACATCTTCCAACAGCTCCACAATCGCCCGCCTGTCATGATGAATGTTAAAATTCCCGATGTGATAGGTTCGCAGCTGATCCTCGCCGTCATACGCGGTATAAAAGCGCCACATAATGCCATTGGTGAGGACGCTCGCTTGAGAAGTGGGTCCGCCCTCTGCAATCCTGAAGGCATAGGCGGTAAAAATGACAGAAGCAATGACCCACGTCGCAATCAGGGTGGTTAACAGCTCGATGAGTATTTGATAGTGTCCTTAACTGAAGATATACGTGGGACTTGTCGCCTCGGTGACACTGCAGAAGATGTCTGATAGCTTGCAGGGCGGCGCCGTGCTGCAAATGCCTCCGCATAACTCGAAGAAACAAAGTGCACTGACATTGCAAATGACTAATACCACAACCGAGAGCTCCACGGAATGTGTGGGGGGTATCCCCGCGAGCGATGTTCGTGGGTGGTACTTGCAGCCTGTTAAACACCACGATGCGAGGTTACGATACGCAATGCCGGCTTCCCGTTGAACTCCTCAATCTCACAACTCCGTCGATCGTGTCCTGCGCATACAGCACGGCTGCCAGGATATATTGGCCAATCGCATCCCGACATCTGGTTTCTAGCTGAGGAATCATTTATCTTGAGAATGTAGTTCGAGGCAGGGTATGTCAGATGATGATTCGCCAATAGTTCGAAATACTGCTTCATGCTGGGCATGCTGGATCTCTGAATCGCGAGTGTGGCAACAGAGTGAGGTTTGTTGGCAGCGTCCACGCATGCCCAATCCTATCCCAGTCCTCCAGGGCAGTTCATGCCAAGAACTTCAACATGGCTAGCATGAACACCAGAGAAAGGCACGTCCTGGATTCAAGGCCATGATCATAGGAATGGTGGCCAGGGTTGACGAACGCGGCGATCGGTGTCACTGTGGCTCGGAGTTTGGAAGAATCTGTCTTTGTCCTCCAACAGAGCTGAGTCTTTGTGCAGAACCATACGAAGATTTTCAGTGTCGGTCTTTGAAGACGCTGCATGGTCATTGTCAAATGTTACGGAACGCTGTTCACCCTCCACGTTGCTCAAAGGGGCGGGGGTTCGTCGGTCTGAACAGGAGACAGAAAATGGGCCAGGCTCTCCATTGGGGGGGGGCTTGTAGAAGGCTGAAGAATTTGTCGAATGTCAAAATTGAACCACGAAGGGAATTTTAGCAACCAGGGACTCCAAAGGGACTTGGGCGATATCGTTGCCGGGTGAAGACGTCGGTGGTTGTGCGCTCGAGAGCAGTCGGTGGTTGGAAAGTAGAGCTTGCTAGTTCGAGCTCGGGGGTACAAGAGTGAATTCATGCTCATGTGATTTTCAAAAGCCACCATTCTTTCTTGGGCATAGGGCGAGCAACCATGGAAGCACCACAAGAGATGTAATCGCGTTATGCCAGGACTCCGATAAAACAAATAAATGGTATTTCCACGACGGTGGATACTCACTGAGGTACCTTCTAGCTACAGTAGGTTGCGAGAGAGTGGCAGAGCTGGCGTTCCACAAATTTTCATGCTAAGCGGAATCACCAGTTTGGTGGCAACGGTCAACCCATGCTTCGCGACAGGATCGACCGTAAGACTGCAGCCAGATGACACAAGCATACGACGCACAGGAGGGGTATCGTGTATCAATGTAACCATGATTGCCTCGTTAAGCTCAGTCTGCCACCTGTTAGCCAGTTGAAATGAAGGAGAAAGAGTGCGAGTTACGCAGTTTAAGTGTTTTTGTTGGCGCGACGCTGGTTATATTGGGTATGAACTAGTGTCAATGAATACGCACTACGTCTGCCCTCTAAATACAACTAGGTCGTGAGCTATCCATCCGTTCAACAGCTTCTATTTTTCCATTTAATCGCCAGTGCCCAAATTTAGTACGGCGCAGCGGCTGCCTGGCACTTCATAATACGGTCAGCGGAGTCAACAAAATCACAGAGAGAAAAAATCGACGTACAGCTTTGAGTTGTTCGAGGTACCAGGTGCAGGAGGGAAGATCAGCCTTCTCTAGACACTTCGTGAAGTCTAGAATATTCTGGTTTAGCACGGAGAATGTTGTTACAGATAACTCATCGAAACGAACCTTTTGCTTGGACTTCGCAACTCGGGGCAGACTGGAACTGTTGTTGCTGCTGAACAGGAGGTGCTTGCGCTTCCGCAGGTGCGGAGGAACTACCACCGAAGAGCATACTGGACAATCCATGTCCAATGGTTGATCCGATCGCGACCGAACCAGCCGTCGCAGCCATCTGCGCGAGCATACCCGGTTGGCCGGAAGGAGCCGTGGCAGCAGAAGGCGCCTTTGCAGGAGGCGCTGGGGCGTGTGGGGCAGCATAGCCAGCGGGGGCAGCTGCGGTATGCGCTCCACGGGATTGTGCTGGTGCGGGAGCAGGAGCAGCACGGGCAGAACGTGTAGAACGTCCACGGGATTGACGCTAAACGGAAAATTAGAGCTGATATCTCAACTGAAAAGATATAGAGCTTACGGCCATTGCAGAGAAGCGTTAGTGGTTTGAAAGAGGTGGTGGTTGAGAGCAAACAAGCGAGCTAGAAATTCGACGAATTTCCTTGGGAAGTGCTTGCGTGGCCGATCGATGCCGAAGCAAACACGACCACACAACTGAGTCCATCCAGAAAATGTTCTCAACGCGATCGAGGTGACTGTTGGCCGAACGTACGCGTTTCCTCATATCCCTCAACGTCGGTCGTTACCTCATGGCCTTCGGGATCTCTCGCCGGTGCATCGGTGCCCTATGTTCCCAGTCGAGCCTCAGTTTGACTCTCGCCGGACCTTCCCGAGTCGGCCATTCGCATCTGAACGTAGCTGTGCGAGGTTATGCTGCCCCAGCCACGAAGCAGAAACAGAAAGCTAAAAAGACGACCAGTTCATCAACAAATGCCGCATCGAAGGTTGCCTCAAGTCCCAAAACTACTAAGAAGACGTCTGCCAAACCCGCGGGCTCAACTAAAGCCACCGCCGCCCCCGCCCAAACTTCCGCCACTGCTGCTAGGAACTTGCGTAAAACAGCTTCCGGAGGAATGTCTTATAAAATACCAGAGAAGAAAGTGGAGGCTCTGACGGAGGAAGAACAAGTGGCGCAGGTCGAACAAATCATGGCCATGTCGACGCTTTTCCCGACAGCCGATCCGTGGGGTCAGCGAGTTGAAACATTAGGTGTGTTGGTTTTAGTAGCCCTGTTCAACGTCTAATGTAACGACGCGCACCGTTTGTACCTCTCCATTGGTGTGCACCCTGCGAGGGGAACGCGATTTGTCGTCAGCAGGTGCCGCCATTCATGTTCCTCGACCCTTTCGTCCTTCCAATTCCATCTCACGCCCGTCTCTGAATATATTTGAATGAGTGCTAATGGTATGACTGTGCAAGCAAAGATGTCACCATTCCGTACTCGACACGGTTCGGCGACCGTAAAGCTTACCCGAGCTGGCGCGCTATGTTCAACCAATTCATCGATAATCGATATAATGGCGCTAAAAATACGACAAGGTGCGCTATAAATGTCCACAACACGTAGGCGATCATAATGATTTTATTTTTCTCAGCATGCTTATGCTCGCCCAAGCGAATGCCATCCCTGGCATCGATCTCTCAGAAACTACGCGGATGCAAAAATACCTCACAGAATGGCCTTGGCGTGTCTTTACAACGACGTCGGTTATGAAGGGCAGTTGGATGGAGCCTCTCCGTAAGCTGGCGCTGCAATCATATTGCCAACTGAATGTCGCTCTCGCTCGGTGAGTTGTGCTCACTTTCGAGCCCTAATTGCGTTCCAACATCCCCTATTGATGCTATCGCATCTCAGAAAAGACGACAAGAGTATTAAGGAGCTATCCACGTCAACATACCAGGATCATATCATGCGCCTTTTAAAAAAACAGCACCCTCACTACACATACCTCTGGCGTATCCACAAGGAGATCACGCCCGCGAGGGTGCTTTCCATCCGCGCGACTGAAGGGTACCTCGCAACTGAGGACCCTAAGTTCGGCAACAGGATGATGGTTCACGCGCTCGTCCGGATTAATTCTGAGCAGGTTCGTCCATTCCCTGGTGTCTGGGTACGTATGGGAACTCTATACTCATTATTGTTCTTCGGCTATAGAGTCTCGAGATCTATGACCGGCAGGGCAACCCCATGCATACCCGGCCCGCCAACGCTGCTGAATTGAACTTTGGAAACCACCCTGCTGAGAGGAGGCGTGTCACGGAATACCTGGTTTTCGAGAAGCGGATGTGGTACGACGGACCGTGGATCATTCGGGAGCAGCTTTGGGAGACGCCAGGCAAAAATGCCGCCATCTAGGTGACGCACCGAGCCAGCGGATGGAATATTCCCTATTCAGAGCGAGGGCACCTCGAGACATCCTATCACCCATTTCTACACTGTTAACCCCGCAATGGATTATGACATGCTTGCGTATAATTTTTGTTGCCAGGTACCAAGGTTGAACCATCTGGCTACTCCAACGATCTATCCAGATTTCGATGGTGGTCCATGGCGTAACACAGGCTCCATGCTACGATTTCAGGAGCCAAGCCGCTTCACCTTCTGCTCTCCATTCTACATCATACACCATTCTATGTACATCATACGTACTTCATATAAACCCAAATGGAATTTTGAATGACTAGGTCGTCAGTATCTTATTTATTTTTAGGGCCTGATCGCCGGTCCCTTCACTGGGTATTTTAGCTCCCGCGACGCTGAGTGACCTCCGCTTTCAGCATGTCTATGCAGTGTCGCCCTCCAATGTTCTCAGCGATTCGATATCGCGTAGATCTCTGGTTAGCCCCAAGCAACTGATTCCATCTGGTCCAAGCAAGATGTACCCTTGCAAGCTGCGCAAACGTCGGCCGCAAACTCGACATGTACTCAGGATGTTTCGGCATCCTCCCCTCGGAGGCTATGCGGCCGAAGAGGAGGCACGGTATCACCGTGGAACGAGTCGAGGACATCAAACACGCATTGATCCGTGCTGCGAAGGACATACATTGTCCATTATCATCGATATATCATCACCCCATATGTCTATAACGTTGCAATATGGCTGATTCAAGCTATCAATGGTACACAGGGCGCGAAATGCAAGGCTTTTTGGACGAGGCCTGCGCAGGACAGATGGTGATGCCCATTCTGCCGTTCACATGCTGGCCCTGCCAATCAGCCATTTCCGTTCACAGATGCAGATGCATACAGGCAGAACTCGTACCTTGAGGAGATGGTCAAGATCCGATGCCCTTGGTGCCTGAAAGTGATAGGAATAGGACATGTAACCACTGGCAATACGCAGCGCCGCGGCAGCGTCCTGCCTCGAGTCGACAGCATTCGGCGGCCGGTTGAAAGCTATGCCTGGGGGGCGTGCCATTGGGATGGAGACGTGGATCCGACAGATGCGCGGTGGAATCAAATAACGTTATTATCTGAAAATGCGTGTCAAAATGAGTCAGTAATAATGGGATCCGTACAGTCGTGGGTGAGCATGCCGTGCAGGACATATACGTCTTCACAGCGTGTGCATATCAAGGAGTGATGGTTGCTCTCAGCACTGTACGTGATCTCATCCCAGGAGACTACTGGAAAAAACGAGTACACATACAATGAGCCCATCTATTGTGATCGCAACCTAGCCAGATGATGCACAACATCCGAAATGCGGAAAGTATGCTAAGTAGTACTGTATGTGGGGAAGGGAGGAGATAAATCAACTATATCCAAGATGTAGTTATGTGTATGTAGGTATGTAAAGCTATATACGAAGGAGCAATATGTCCAGCAGAAGGTGAAAAAGAACGTGGGGGCTTAGAATGTACTATGTAATTACGTCTAGGATAGCTGAAGTCGGTGATAATACAGCAGTGTAAAATGAAGAACGAAATAGATACATTGATAATGTTGGAATGTGTGGTTTAAGACTTCGAACAAATACAGTGTTGACAGTTACGTCGATGAGTGGATGATACTAGTTTCGGGGTTATTGATCATGCGGGTGAGGCAACAATATCTATGAGAGGAAAGCTTGGTCAGAAAGGCGTGTCGGCGAATGGAGAAGGAGGCTGACTTTCGGTGCGCGCTTTATTCAAGCACGGCGAGGAAGGAGGTTGACAACGTGGGTGGCTTTAACCGCCCGCCCTGTCTTCCCGAAATACCGTTCACTCTCGAATGACCAGTGAAGTGACCCCACAATCCAGTCGGCGAGCCCAGTGACGTAAATGTCAACCTCCTTGTCAATTTTGGGGCCCCACGAGGGAAGGTTGGCCCTGTCGTTGACAAAGCGGTCGATGGACTGTTTACACATGGTTCCAACAAAGTCAACAGCGGATTGAAGATCGAGACCCTCTTCATTCATCACGACGGGGATCATATTGTGCGTGTCGCCCTTCGATTGCTCGACGTTGTACGAGAAGATGTCCTGTAAGCGGAAGGGGACTATAAGCACGAGGACATCGCGTGGGTATATCAATGGAAAACATACGTTAGACCAGGTCACAAGGTCGTTCGCCGCTTCTCCAAGGGACTGTATGATCGGGTGTTCCATGACCTCGTCAGGAATATCGAGATTGTTTGCGTCTATCAAGGCACCATCGTTAGATGAAATACCAAAAGAGCAAGAGGGAAACGTACATTCAATGAGGGCCCAGCATGGCTTGCATCCAGAAGTATCACGACGAAGAGCGATATAAGACTCAAGATCGGGAATAACGCCAGCCGCACGATCGGTAGCCTGCTGCGTTACACTCTGGAAGAAGAAATCGAACGTCTCGATGAAGCGTTGCTGCGCTCCGGCTGACGCAGTGACAATCATCCGCTTGTAGTAGCTGCGAAGCGTGGTCAAGGTTAATGAGGTGTTCCTTAAGCAGAATCATAATCGCACGTACTCTCTAGTCATCTTTCCCACCCTTGCGTCCGAGCGGTAGGTGTGAGGGTGGTAGAGCGAGTTCAACACTTCGTTGGCGGTTGAGAGCGTGCCGCGGTTGTCCATGTCATCCGAGAGATTGTCGAGGTGGAATAGGTATGTGAGGAAGTCGTTGCACACCCTGAGTTGGGGACAGCCAGCGTCCGGGTAGCACATAGCAGTGAGTAGCCCGGCCTTGAGGCCATGGAAGGCATCGCGCTTCTTCCCATTGAGGTTTCCACCTTTGAACAACCAACGTTTCGTCTCAGTGGTGATTTGCTTCCGGTGGCGGCTGACACGCTTCTCGAAGGTACAATGAGAGACCAGGTCCGGGAGGACGATCTTGGTGACGGGCGCCGAAGGCGATTTGCTTGTTGAGTGAATAGCTGACATGTCGACGATGTTGCGGTGTTGTACGAAGCGAAAGAAAAGAGAAGAAAAGACCTGAAAGAAAAGCAACCAGAACGAGTCAGGAAGAAAAAGAGGTGAAAGACGGAGGTGAGCCGCATACACCTTTTATAGGCGGCATATACGATCGCTGCCCGATCCTAAATCGGACCAACCAACTCCTTTCAGGGAAACAAAGTTTCAGACTTTGCAATTCGCGTCAGGGCCAGTGCGGTGTCCATTAATGGATATGAAGGAAGGCACGGATGCGGAGCCAGATCTCAACACGCCCGTCAGGAATATGTGCCGTACAGCCCGATCCGAAATCATCGTCGAAAGTCTGTCTGGCTGTGAATATTTTGTGAGTATTCTTCGAAGGTAATACGACGAAGCATGAAGCACGCAAAAATCTGCAGAGATCCTCACATCCAGATTCATTACCATACATCATCACCCCCTTGGTTCGCTCGCACGCCAACCATGGAAAATTTCGGCGAGGAGGGTCGAGTCAAGTCACAATTGCCGAGAGAAATTGTCAGTTTGCACCTGTCATCCCAAAGGGTATTCCCGCTCCTTGGCGTCTGCTATGTTTCAGGACGGTGCACGTTGCTCTATGCGAAAACTCACACGGCGCCATCTGCCAAACATAGCTGGCATGATATGACGTCCATCCAATGCATGGTAGACATCGCAACCCCCCTTCCCCGGCACCGAGAGCCATCGGACTAAATATTAAGAGTGTAACAGATGGTGGGGATGAGCACAGCAGGGATCATGATGAGTGTGGACGGGGACAGCTAATAATAAAATGCCACGTGTGAATTGAGCATTGTTTTAGTTTGACCAATTTGCTTCCATGGCGTGGATGTCCGGTGGCTATGCAGAATTTTACAATGGTGAAGTACTTACGGAAACGGCAGGGATGTCGCTCTCGGACGTCGGGCTCAACAGGCTCAAGGCGCGAGAGATGGGCACTGCATTTGCGAAACACAGAAATCTGGCTCTCCACTCCCAAACGTTGCGTGTTCGTCGTGCGTTCCGTAGTCGCATCCGAGTCGCTATTCAACGACCCTTGGAGGTATGTTTGACCAGACTCAGCTCGGGAAATTGCCGACGTCGAGCCCTGTATGAGCCTTATAGAGCCTCCGTCCGGCAGGCCGCACCGGGTCCCAACACCTTGCCAGCCGAACCTCATATTCGGCTTGCTAAGCGCAAAGCCTCCGCACACGCGGGCGTCGGGGAAGGATGACACTCTTCCTCGACTCGAAGGGCAAACATTAGAAATCAGCGAGCGAATGAGTAATCTCTCTTTCAAAGATGTTCGTTGCTTCTGGCGATCCCGCTTTCCCGCTGGTGGTTCGGGGACTGGATGCGTCCATGGGTAAGCATTACCTTTTAGCTTCGCACTTCGCTCCGACCACCCGCTCAATGTATCCACGATCCTTGGAATGTCACATCTTTCACATAAAACACATATGGCAGGGTTTCAGAAAAAAAACAAACGATCGTAGCTCGTTGGATATATCTGGATCTCTAACGACATACACACACCCATTATGAGGAAATTGGAGTGGAAACAATTCAATTGCCTTGGGACCGCGTTCCTTTCGGTACACTCTTTACGGATCTTAATAATACCCTCGAATTGAAGACGTCGGTTCTACGCCGCACTACTGAGAACTCGTAATCGCTCGAGAGTGGAGTGTGCCCGCGAAAGCATTCTAGAGTGGAAAAAGAGGTATCTAGTCCAGAATTTTGACAGCAAAGGAGGGAGGAAACCGCCGGAGTCTAACAGCGACATTAGGGGGTGAGCGGGAGTGCTCATATCTGCTATTGCCGTGAGTGCGGTTTAACGCAATAACGATATGAATCTATTGCACTCCATGTGCAACGATGTCGACAGGAACCAGTTGTCATTGAAGGTAATGGAAACAATGCAGGGACGCTAGAACAAAGCCGCCGGCTTGTGGCGCCTATTGGGGTAAACATCAAAATGCATCCAGTTTTCAATTGTAAAATTGCGAGTCATACATATCGTCATGAAACAGGGGTCACATATGTTCGAGGGAAGAAATGACGCTCGTATTATTTGGACACTTGCGAATCCTAAGTAGGTCAAGCAACTTCTAGGGTCATCCGTCGGTGTGGGTGAGTATTCGCGCATAGGCCGACGTTCGAGATGTAACCGTTTGACACAGCTACGCTGCGGATGGAAGGCCAGAAAAAAAATAGAGGGAAAAAGAGTAGCCTGAAAACCAGATTTGGTTGAGGTGTTGACTGTCGAAGAGGCTGGGTGATCCGATGCTTTCATGGACTGTGTCAAGCCGGACACTAGGAACAACCGTCGCTCAAACGTTGCTGCGGTCCTTAGCTGTTGATATATTGCGTAGAGGAGACCGGCGAGCGTGTGGCCATCTGTTCACCAGTTGCTCGTGATTGCCAGGCAGTGAGCAGAAATTTTAGTCACGGAAACAGACATCAAAAGCATCGAAATGCGTGTGGCCCTGGCGAATTGGACGTGGTCGCACTGTTGTTCCTTCCTATGCGTCAGTTAAAACCAAAACTTCGAGGCGAACGATTTGGTCTGTGACGTCGGACTTACCAAGTTGGGGATAGGATCTCTGAAAGGCAGACATCAGCGGATGCTGGAAGATACGATTCCTAGGAGCCACGAATGGAATCAGCGCTCCTGTACTGCTGGCAATTTGGCTATCTCAGAAGGCAACGACGAGGAAAAGCAGAAGTCAAAAGTTGAAGCGCCAATTTGTCCATGATTGATTTTCTCGGTGCAGGAAGCCTGCACAAATATTTGTGGAAACGTGATTAGACTTGTGCCTGAGGTCACTGTTTGCAGATACATTGACAGCTTTCTTTCACGACGACGGTGCGTCCCCCCCTGCGCGCTCTACGATGAGCACCCCAAGACCCGGCAGGACAAGCCTTCCAATTCGGACTTTTGGTGTACAAGAGCCTCCTGAAGACCCGCAGGACGATGCCCAAAACGAAACAAGTCTGTTACGCAGGGTCTGGAGCCGAGTTTCGTTCAGTGGCAAGCAACACCGAGCGAGTAGTTCATCTCAATATAATGCCGCAGCAAGTCAGGATAGAGGAGCGGCCGCGCTTTCACCAACGTCGGAACGACCGCCAATACCGACCATGATACAACCCCATGGAGAAGTCTACACAACACCACTTCCAATCCTCTCGATGATTGTGCTCTCAATAGTGAGCATACCTTAGTTTCTTTTCTGTTTGTTCTGATTGACTCGTGGTGATCTATCTCAGACCATGCTGGGTGAATTCCTCTCCGCGAACGTGTCTACTCCGTTTCTATTATTCATGGTCAAGGGTGCGTGTTTCGAGACTTATCCGACCTCCCATCTTACAAAACTATGGTCTATCTAGGATTCAACGAACGGTGGGACGAAGCTGAAGTCGCCTTTTGGACTGGAATACTAGGTCACTGGCATGTCTCGCACTGGGTCTTACCCTGCTGACTATTTCTCAGTGTCAACCTTTTTCCTAACACAGTTCGTAACATCCTTGCTCTGGGTAACCATGAATATCTCCCCTGGTTCGCAATTTGTCTGACCATTCTGGCAATCAGGCTACAGTTGCCGAGAAGCATGGTCGACGCTCAGTCTTGACAATATCGCTGTTGGGAAGTGCAGTTACTTGTCTTATCTTTGGGACCTCGACGACGCTTCAGCAAGCCATATGCATTCGGCTTATGCAAGGCATCTTTGCAGGTGCTGTCGGCGTCGCACGTGGATCTGTGGCCTTCATTACCGACCCCAGCAATGAAGGCAGAGCCTACGCTATCTTGGGGTAGGACCCTTTCCGACTGCACCCATTTTCGTTCTCACACCCTTTTGTATACTTAGATTCTGCTGGGGATTAGGCGGTGTGGCGGGCGCTATCATAGGAGGATCTTGTCAGTCTTTGGCGTCTGCTTCCTGCTTATCGCTTATCTGTTCTGACAGTCGAAAGGCCTGCGGCTAAGTGGCCTGAGGTGTTTGGAAGCATGCCATTGTTTACCACGTATCCTTACCTTCTGCCATGTGCTCTGGCTGCGCTAATAATGCTGGTTGGTGAGTTATTCTTGTGCTTCGACGACTCCTCAGCTGCTCATATATCTAGGCTCCATCCTCTCGTGTTTCCTGGGTTATGATGGTGGACCTCAAGAAGGTGCGATCCGGCTTGGCCCCGAGAAGATCGACTTGCACCCTCCAATTCCGGAAGAGGAATCTACTCCGCCGAGCCCTGCTCTTGAACCCTATGAACGGCGAAGCTTCATAAGAGAGATTGGAAGAAAAATGTCACAGCGGCTTTCTGGATACTTTGCGCAACGCGTCCATGATGCTCATCGGCCAAGCGCCCCCCTGAGTACCCCGTCTCTGACATCTGCTGTACCCCTTTCGTCTCCTGGAACGCGCCTAGAGAGGACGCGGACGTTTTCACGGACAAGTCGCGCGAACGGATCAGCCTACGGTTACACTGGCAGCTATCGCAATCGCCTAGCGAGCAATGCGACGATCAATGCCCGAAGGGGTAGTGTGGCAAGTACCCTCCGCCGGCGACGAGGCAGCAATATGGACAGTGTACGAGGGGGAGCTGGCGAGACACCTGATCTAAACTTCGCACAAAGGCTGTTGATGGCGAACGAGAATGCTGTGACGAACATTGCTGATCTCTGGGTTGCTGCCGCGATGAATGTCGACAATGAGGATCCTTTTGAGAGCGATTCAGAAGGTGCCTCAGACGACGATGTCGAGTCCATGGACCTTGGACAAGAATTGAGCGAAGACGTAGAGGTGCACGATGCTCTTGAGGACGATTCTGTGATTGGCCGAAGACAACACCCGGGCTCGAACAGGAACGCAGTACCCATCCCGCATCTTGGGCTGTCACCCAGACAGTCGAACACAGCATCGTCCTTCCGACGGGCCACATCGTTCGGCTCGCCGCGTCGTCCCTCTCATCCTCATCAAAGTCCTCTGCGGCACCCATCTGTCTCATTTTCTCAATCGACATTCGGAACGCCAACGTCACGCCGCTTTTCAACATCAGTCCCAAGCATCTTCTCCCATCCAGGCGTTAAGACACCGTCCGCCGTCCTGGATGCCCAACAATTACTCGTCAGGAGCGATATAGAACCTCCCTCAAGTGATCTTCTTGACCCCATCTTGGAGTCTCGGCCCCTGCTTACGGATGCCCAACCCGATGTCGAATCGCTCATCGAGAAGCCGCCGTCGTTGGCATCCCAGCTGCCTATCTTGGTGATCATCCAATATGGAATGCTGGCGCTGCACACGACCACCCATGATCAAGTGTTCATGTCGTACCTTGTTTCGTAAGTGTGATCATCTGGTGGGTTCAAAGATCGCGATCCTGACATATCATCAGGGATTATGAAGCCGGCGGCCTGAATCTCAATGCTGGACATTTCGCTCAACTAAGTGAGTTTAGAAGTTCCTGGATCTTGACTTAATGTTGACATGGTTTTGAAGTCGCGTTGATGTGCCTTGCACAAATCGCATATCAATTCTACCTTTATCCGTATGTTCTGTCTTGCCTTGTTGAGAGATACGTACTGATCCAATGCTTGCCGCTTTCAGTAATATTGGGTATGACCTTTCTCCCAGTACTAGTGACATTACGAGAACTAACTATGCCCTAAAAGACCCCCAAGGGGCCGTTTTTCCCATCTGGCGATGTTTAGAGTGGGATCCGTCCTCTTCATTCCTGCCTATCTGAGCGTGATTCTCTACCGACCGTTCACAAGCGCGAATGATGACGGCAACTTCCTCGTCATGACAGGTAATTGTTTTTTTGGGCTGTGCATGTCCATCGATGTTGATTCTCCTGCGATATCTAGGCTTAGCGTTGAGCACGTGAGTTTCTGAGTTTCTCCAGTTCCCATCCATATCTCTGTTCCTATCTATGATGCGGTATGTTGATGCAACCTCTTGATTAGAGCTCTGCGATACTGCGGAATAACCTTCGGGTACACCGCCATATCCATTCTATTAAATTATAGTAAGTGCGATTTTATCTCAGACGCGAATACATGTCTAATATTAAGATATAGTGACACCGCCCAATGCTGTCGGGTACGCAAATGGCATCGCACAGAGCATTGTCAGTCTCGCACGGTGTGTCGGACCTGTCATTGGCGGTTATGTGAGTCGTTATGAGTATATCTTACATCAAAGCTGCTGACGCTGGTACGAATAGTTGTGGTCGACGAGTATCCAAGACAACCCCTCAGGCTATCCGCTTGGGTTCGTGGTTTGTGCCGGTTTTTGTGGGCTGTCCGTGCTCCAGAGTTACCTCATTCGCTAGATGTATTCTATATCTCATCCCCGTGTTTTGCTTCCGACCCTACTACTACACGCCTGTACATGGACATCTTGCTGTACTGTTTCCCGTCATGAGGAGCATCCCTTATATTGTACTATTTACTATTATGAATCGTTTGGATGGCAAGCCCACCTGGCAGCAGGAACCTCATTCGGCTTCCAATTTAGACGCCGCCAAATTTTGTGAATCTGGTTATTTCCGAGTCGCTCTCCACACTCCTTCATGTCTCCCCCCGATATATCACTAAAACGAGCCACGAAGCGCAAGATACAGGATAAGCCGTCTTCTATACGGAAAAAGGCCAAGACTCTTCACACTACTCTTAATGAACTACCATGGAAGTCGGTCACAAGGCCGCAAACAGCAGGTCTTGGCGGAGATGATGGGATTTTGGGCCTCGAGGAAGTCGAAGGCGTAGAAGTGGTCTATGAAGAGACTGAAGGTGGTAAAGTAATCAAATTTAAGGTAAGGCATTCGTTGAACGGATGCAAAGGCTGTAGATACTAAGATATCCTTCAGGTCATGGAGGACGACGAAGCACCGGATAGTGAGGAAGCTCCCCCGGAAGGGAGCCAGAACGGTCACAAAGAGGCTAAAGCGGCGGTTGTAGCTTGTGCAGAAGAGGTAGAGGAGACGTTTGACTGTGTGTCCCCTCCGTATCTGTGAAGACTTCTTGTAACCTTTCTCAAGCAGCGGAACGCTTGCCCGAATGGCACAAGTTTTCGCTACACCCACAATTGCTGAGAGCACTGTACTCCAAAGGCTTCAAGGCACCTACACCGATCCAGGCCGCGTCCTTACCATTCGCATTAGTCGACAGAGACATAGTCGGGGTGGCCCAAACTGTGGGTTCTTGTTTGCCTTCTGTATGGCGAAAACTTAGTCTTCCTCCTAGGGCTCCGGTAAAACGCTTGCGTATGGGCTGCCTATACTCCAGCATCTTCTGTCCCAGCCGAAACCGACACAAGGCACCAGGCGACGAGTTCGAGCCCTCATTCTAGCGCCGACCCGAGAGCTGGCGCTGCAGGTCTCCTTACATCTGAACGCCTGCCTTCACCCGATCGACGCGTCACAACAGAAGGCCACTTTGAAAGAAAAAAAGATGGCAAACAAAGGGAAGGGCAAGGCGAAAGAAGAACCAGATACATCTGTATCTCCTAAATCTGCGCCGCACGTCAGCGTTGCTGCTATCGTCGGCGGTATGTCTGCTCAAAAGCAGCGCCGAATTCTTGATCGAGGTGTTGACGTTCTAGTCGCGACGCCTGGTCGATTGTGGGACATTATGGAAGCCGTATGTCACCGAATCTGCACCTCTACTCGGATCCCTAATCTGTTAGGCAGGATGACATCCTATCGAGGGAGATTAAGAGCATCCGTTTCTTGGTGTTGGACGAGGCGGATCGAATGATCGAAGCTGGGCATTTTGCAGAATTGGAGAACATCCTTCGTTTAACACTTCGCGAAAACAAGTCAGTCCTCTAACCGTCCTGTTGTGGCTCTCTTCTGACGGCATGCCAGGGAGGACCAGATTCAGACGGAGCTCGATGGACAATCCGTGGATGAAGAGCAGGGCGATTCGGAGGAGAGGGTCAGCGATGGCCTCCAGACGTTCGTCTTCTCGGCGACACTCAGCAAAGATTTACAACGAAACGTTAAGAGAAGGCATCGCCCAAAGAGCGCTGGGAAGCACAAGAAACGCTACGAGAAACCTGCATCTACACTCGGTATGTCACCTGCTTGGTCTCCTCCTGTTCTAGCGTCGATCTCGTTATCCTCTTGCTTGCCATCGGTGTTTGATTTTAGACGATCTCCTCCTGCGTCTCGATTTCCGAGATCCAGACCCTGAGGTCATTGATCTAAGTCCGGCTGGCGGCGTTGTTTCTACCTTGCAAGAAAGCAAAGTCGAATGTCTCTCAGCTGACAAAGTGAGATCAATATTCGTCCGCGCGAAGAAAAGCTAATTCAAGAATTTACTCGGTTTGTATTACAGGACGTATATCTGTACTACTTCCTATTGCGACATCCCGGAAGATCTCTGGTGTTCCTCTCCGCAATCGATGGCATACGACGACTCATGCCGTTGACGGAATTGCTCAACATAAAGGCATTTCCTTTGCACTCCCAGCTGGAGCAGCGCCAGCGCCTAAAAAATCTTGACAGGTAAGAGCCTATTTGGTATTTCTTGATAGGCGAGCCTCGTCTGCTCCCGTTTACGCTTGACTTACCGTCCAACCCGAATTAGATTCAGCAGCACCACCAACTCCGTCCTGTTAGCGACTGACATCGCCGCACGGGGTCTCGACATCCCTGCCGTTGACCACGTCATCCATTACCAGATTCCCCGCTCCGCGGATTCGTACGTCCATCGAAATGGCCGCACGGCGCGTGCCATGAGGAAGGGTTTCAGTTTGCTCATGTGTGCCCCCGATGAGAAGCGAGTTGTAAGGGCACTTTTGGGAAATCTGGGCCGCCGTATGTCCCCCTTGTCTTTTGTCTTCTTTGGCTCTAACTCGGTGCATTTGTTCCGAACGTAGAAGAGGACGAAATCCCCGAGATCTCAATAGAGCTCGACTTGTTGGACAAACTTAAGTATCGCGTGCAGCTGGCACGCAAGATCGAGACTACACACCATAAAATCAAAAAAGCGAATCATGACAGGAACTGGATGAAGGAGACAGCGGCGGCGATGGAGATTGAGCTCGACTCTGATTACCTCAGGTATGTATCGTACTTCTATTGCCATGTGTGGGAAGCATGCTTGACGCATATCGTTAGCGACGATGATGAAGAGAAACCTGTGAACAAGAAACGCAAGGCAAAGGACGCTAAGAATGCAGCGCTTAAAGCTGAGCTCAAACACCTCCTCTCGCAACCGCTCTTTGCGAAGGGTGTTTCTGCGAAGTACATTACTTCGGGCAGTCGGCCAATAGCAGACGACCTTATTGCGGGTGCAAGTGAGTGTTGAATACTAATACCTCTTGCGATATCTGATGCACTCCGTCAGACCACGAGACGATGGTGGGTTTGAAGAAAGAGGAGGCTGGGAGCAATCTGGTCGCGCCCAAAAAGAAGAAAAAGCAACCTGTCAAACAGGAACTCGAGGAATGGGCAGGGCTAAGTACGGAGGGGTAGTATTTTCCCCGGTTTCTCAAGAGGTTCCTACTGCCGCTCTTGCCCTCTTCCCTATTGAAAACGCATTGCGGGGCACTTCTTGGGCACATCCCTCTGAGCACGTGCGTTCAATACCATTAGCTACCCTCATCCTCTGCCGGGCGTCATGAAGCTTGGTTGAACGCCGACGACGCACCAGAAGTCGACATTATAATGACGTAGGGGAGTCCAGGGAGGCGTTCAACAATAAACTTGTTAGGGTTTCCTTGAGAAGTCAAAGAGAATTGCAGGAGAAGGTATACAAGGAGTCTATTGGTTCCACCATCTACTCCGCTGCCTCCCTCTCTGCCAGCTTCTGTTTTGACAGGATCTTCATCCGACGGACATAGCTGTATAGAATAGTTAGCAACTCCGAGTACAACCAACACTGAGAACGAGATGGGTACGCACTCGTCATACTGACACCTGTGGAGAAAGGAGATGTTTAGCGAGTAGTTTAGAGTGATATATGGTCGGAAGACGGACTTCTCGTACGTATGGCGTTCATGCTCGCAATCCCAAGGCTTATAGTACTTTTCCTTTCTACAAACGTTGAGCGGTAAAAGAAGGCTATCCATGCAAGTTGCAATATGTTACAAGGCAGAGATGGGGGGTATGGCAGAATTGGATTCATACGACAAATTTAGCTTCTGTAGTAGAAACAAGATGGCCAAAACGCACGCAGAACAATTGTCTCTCCATCCCAAGGGCACTCCGTTAGCCTTCAGCTCCGTTTGTGACGCCGTCGTTTCTGAGGCCATATTCTAGAGAGAGGACGTGAGAATAGAAGCGGGCTGTCCTATAGCTTGGCGCAGTCGAGGTGGCTTTTGTTTTGGACGTCGGTGCCGTCAACCCGGTCAACGTTGCAAACAGTGGACGAGGTTGTTTGGCGGGAACATTGAAAGCAAATATACACCACTATGAGCGTTTATCCTCTTGCTCGCTCTTCTAATGTTACCTATCCAGAGGTTGGAATCTGATACCAGAAAGTTGAGGTGTGAAGATAGCCGTAGCTACCCTGCGGCTTAAGAATATCTAGTAGACTTGAGGGCGCTTTAATCTAATCTAATCTCGAAGCTTTGCTCATATATGCCAATGTTCTTGACCAGTCAGTGGCTGTGCAACCAAAAAAAAATGAAGGCGAACTACAAGGTCAGTAGCATCTTTGAAACAGAGAGAACACAACTAAATGCTCCTCCATGCAGTTCTCCAACATCTGCGGCACTGTATACCGTCAGGGGAACATTGTCTTTACGTCGGATGGCAATTCGTTGTTGAGTCCAGTTGGGAACCGCGTTTCGGTGTTTGATCTTGTCAAGTAAGTGACTACCACATTATCCTGTACATGTCTAATGTATATGTTCTAGCAACAAATCCTTCACATTCGCGTTCGAGAATCGGAAGAATATCGCTGCCATAGCATTGAGCCCAGATTCTAACGTCCTTGTAAGCGTGGATCAAGGTGCGTCGCACCTATATTGTTGGTTGCAGCTCTATTCTCATGCTGTATAGATGGGCGTGCGCTTTTGGTCAACTTCAGACGCGGGGTAGTCCTTCACCACTTTAACTTCAAAAAACCTGTGAAAGATATCAAATTCTCGCCTGATGGAAAGTGGGTAAACACCGGGCGCCATTCCTTGTTGAAGAACGCAACTGACTCTCATAAATAGACACATAGCGGTGACTCACGACGCTCATGTGCAGGTCTGGAGAACGCCAAACCACTTGGTTCGCGAATTTGCACCTTTCACATTGCACCGAACGTACACTGGTCATCATGACGAGGTCCTGAGCATCCAGTGGTCCCCGGATTCAAAGTGCGTTTATTCTGCATTTGTTTCCCAAACCTTTCTTATCTGCGCCACCATGAGATGCTTTATAACCACCTCCCGCGACATGACCGCCCGGCTTTTCACGTTGAACCCAGTGGAAGGTTTTCGACCGAAAACATTTGCTGGACACAGAGATGCGGTGTTAGGTGCCTACTTCTCCGCCGATGGGACGAATGTGAGTTTAAAGACGTGTTCTGATGCTCGTGAGCTGAAATCCCCACTCTAGATCTACACCGTCAGCCGGGATGGAGCGGTCATTACCTGGAAAGCAAAAGAAGACCTTAACGCGGACTCAGACTCGGACGAGCCAATAGCTTCCGCGTCCGATAGCACCGGCGTGAGCAACCGCATTGCCAACACCCGGTGGGGTGTCCACAAAAGGAACTATTTTAACCAAGCAAACACGAGAGTCGTCTGCACGACTTTTCACCCTTCCTCCAATCTCCTCGTCGTCGGATTCTCCACAGGGGTATTCGGCCTCTGGGAGATGCCCGCTTTCTCCAACCTCCACACCCTGAGCATATCTCAGGAAAAAATCTCATCGGTCGCGATCAATCCTTCCGGCGAATGGCTTGCCTTTGGTGCCAAGAAGCTCGGCCAGCTTTTAGTATGGGAATGGCAATCTGAATCATACGTGTTGAAGCAGCAGGGCCACTTCTACGACATAAACACCTTGTCTTACGCACCTGACGGGCAGACAATAGCAACAGGCGGCGATGATGGTAAAGTCAAAGTCTGGTCGACACACACCGGCTTCTGTTTTGTCACCTTCACGGAACACAGTGCCCCCGTATCCGCTGTTGACTTTGCCAAGCAAGGAAGCGTGCTTTTCTCCGCCTCTCTCGACGGGACCGTTCGTGCTTACGACCTCATACGGTACCGGAACTTCCGAACCTTTACATCTCCATCACCGGTCCAATTCTCCTGCCTAGCGGTAGACCCCTCGGGCGAGGTGGTAGCCGCCGGCTCAACAGATTCCTTTGAGATCTTCATATGGTCAGTACAGACCGGGAAGCTCCTGGATGTCCTTGCGGGTCATGAAGGACCTGTGAGTTCACTTGCATTTTCTCCGTCCGGAGCAAATCGGCTGGCAAGTGGCTCATGGGACAAGACCGTTCGCATATGGAACGTGTTCGGTCGCTCCCGTGCCGTGGAGCCTTTGACTGTCACGTCAGATGTCCTCGCCCTTGCTTTCCGCCCAGACGGCAAGGAGCTCGCAGCCTCCACCCTCGACGGTCAGATCACCTTCTTCGATATCCAAGAGAGCAAACAGACGAACGTCATCGACGGGCGGAAAGATGTCTCTGGCGGTCGTAAAGCTGATGACCGTGTTGCTGCGGCGAACAGCTCCTCAGGAAAGGCGTACAACAGTCTCGCGTACACTGCCGATGGGCGCTGCCTCATAGCCGGTGGTAACAGCAAATACGTGGTTCTGTACGACGTGCGAGAAGGCGAGGGCGTCATGGTGAAAAAGTTCCAAATCTCAGAGAACCTATCGTTAGATGGTACGGAAGAGTTCTTGGACAGCAGGAAGGTCAACGATGCGGGTATCAACACCGACCTTATTGACACGCGTGGGGATGAGAGCGACCTGGAGGATCGGATGGATGTCAGTTTGCCTGGAGCGAGCCGGGGGGCGGGCGACATGTCAATACGACGCTACAGACAAGAAGCACGCACGAAGTGTGTGCGGTTCTCTCCGACAGGCCGTGCGTGGGCGGCGGCGTCGACTGAGGGCCTGCTGATATACTCGCTAGACGACTCCGTCACGTTCGATCCGTTCGATCTCTCAATTGACCTTACGCCTCAATCTGTGCTCGAGGTGCTGACGGAACGGGAGTACCTAAAGGCATTGGTCATGGCGTTCCGTCTGAACGAAAAGCCCTTGATCCAGCAAGTGTACGAGGCGGTTCCAAGGGGGGATATTCGACTCGTTGCTCGCCAGCTTCCATTCGTGTATGTTCCCCCGCTTCTTCGGTTTGTTGCGGAGCATATGGAACGAACTCCACATATCGAGTTTGATTTGGTCTGGATCAATACGCTCCTGATGGCGCATGGAAGGGTTCTGAGGGATAGGTCAGGGGAGTATGCCAGCGTCTTCAGAGTTGTGCAGAAAGCTCTCTCGGAGTCTGAGCAGTCAATATCGAAGCTGTAAGTTCTTCGTCCAGGCTTCTCACATCATCATTAAAGGGGCTTTTCAGATGTGAAGATAACTCGTCGACATTGTCGTATATCATCGACCAGTCAAGGAGAAACAGTGCCACGCTGAATGCATGAGAAGCCGTCAATGGTTGCGGCGGGCTTCAGCAAAATTTTCGAATTGCGCTGTCCCACGATGTAGATCCCCGTCACCTAAGCCTCCTGGCTGGTTTGCTACTTTTTGATATGCCCGGCAGCTCAGGTTACCGGTGAACGGTGGTGCCTCTGGGGTAGTTGAGCAGCTGAGAAGTTTGACAGAGGTCGCCCAGGACTGGGCCGGCGACGAGGCTCTTTTTCTATTGTGTCTTGGAGTCATGGACACTTCACACAGATGAAGAATTCGATGCTTAGGAAGGCCAAATGTATCTTGACCGCTGTAAGTTTGCGACCTATTATGAGCATACTGTCCTGGTGATCATCACGAAGAGCAAACGAGGGTAGTCACCACCTTTCAAGCTCTCCGCCATCCTTTGCCTATTGTGTGATTCAGGGGGTTGTGATACAGGATGAGTGTACAGATACAAGATGCAGTTTATGATACAGAAAGAAAGAAAAAACAGCCTTGACAGCTATCCGAGTCATCATGAGCTTTGGGTGGACGATATCAAACCTTCAATGACCACCAACTTTGCGTCAGCGCACTGGGATAAGCTCCCACATTACGCTTTCTTTCGGCCCTCTGCACATCGTCAGCGCTCATAGCGCGCTTACAAGCCACGCCTTACCTACCAGGAAGTTGGCCCTTATGCCGCCCCTCCACCTCGCGGAAGCCCCAATAGTACACCAAAGCCGTGATGCCCACGGACGCCGCCACGCCCATCAACTGTACGACGAGCACGGCGTTAGGACAGGATCTCATGATGTGGCGTGTACGCACCAAGTTTTTATTCCTTGGGGTTGACGCATTACCCATCCATTTACTAGCCTGGCTTTCGCCCGCTCCTTGACGTCGAATGAAAGTTGGACGCATCATCTTTGTAAAAGGTAAGAACGCAATTCGTCGGTGGGCGTAGAGGCTTCCTTGAATAATCAATACAATTGAGACATTTGTAGTTGGGTTATATATCCACTTGAGCATTGACGTCATTGAGGGCTTTTATTCGCTGCATTTGCAAAGAATGTTCTTCGACGAGTAAGACTCGGTATCCCATAGCGGTGGGAGCATCCGAATAGATTATGCCTAGACGGGAATCGTTGCCTACTCTACCTCTGCAGAGATGAACAGGCCAGAGCAAATAAATAACTTGAAATACTGTAGGGATTGTCAGTAGTACTGGTAGCAAATCTAGAATCACAAGAACCGGTTTGACAACACATCTAGTCCCTTGGCCATCCGTAACATAACAATGTTCGAGCTCAAGCTCGAGAACTGAGGAATAGCGAAGAACATGCAAATCAGCGACACAAAGGAATACAAGAAACATTATATCACTGACCCCATTACCCACAAACACCTCCGCCTTTTCCGCAATAGCCATATCCACAGCCATCGCAACATACTTCTGCTCCGAATCAAGCTCTAGATCAAGACTGCTCCTCAGATCATCCCAGCCGTCCTTCTGTAGTGCCGCTTTCAGTCCATTCAACCACCACCCCCACGCATTCGTTAAAACGTATACCCTTCGCAGTCCTGGTCTTTCCTTCCTCACCGCCCTAAGTCGCTCCACCAGCTGCTCGACCGTCGGCAGGCAGTGCTGCATGTAATAGTCATTGTATGCATCGCTCTTGAACTCGTACGGCGCCGGGTCAAACTTGTCCGGCAGGTCAAGATGCTGGGCGATGCCGTTGTAGAGGCTCCTCCACCCCGCAAGGCGTGGACAGTGACGACGGTAGTCGCCGCGGCGGAGGTGCACTGCGACCAGGCCCTCAAGCGTGCCATTTGAGGAGACATCAAAGAGGGCCTTGGCGGAGGCGGGTTCGAGGATGGGGAAGTTGCGGAGGACGGCGGACTGGACGAGCGGAGACCAGAGGTAGTCGGCAAGGACGGGTGATTTGGATATACCATCCCATAGGGAGATTATGCGATCGCTGGCGAAGAAACTAGAGCGTCAGGTCAGGTCCGGGCAAAGGGAGGAAGGAAGACGCCTTCAGGCACTTGGAAGGGAAATTACTCACGGGAAGTCGAAAATGACTTTTTCACTGGAGTCGATCTCGACGCATTCGTCAAGCACGTCCTTAAGGTGGGAGACCCACCAATCAACGATGACGCTGCCTTGCACGCCGGCTGGCGCGTCTTTTGAGCTGATGATCCTCCGCCTATCGGGCGGGCACACGGACTCCCAGAACTCTGCGCTGATGGCGGGATTGGGTGACATGGGTCCACCGCCTGTAGGACCGGATATAAATGCGTTCAGGGGTATCCGCACAGGGCGCAATGCAAAGTCGTATATTGTATAGGGAAAGGGTATGTGAGACCAGACGTAGTCTTCGAACACGTACGAACGGTTGGTTTTGAATGCCATGTAGTGGAATAGGAGCCTGTAACATGCAAGTCACGTCATGATTTATCCTTATAGATGTGAGTGGAGGACGCACGCTTCCTGGAGCACATTGTTCAGGCCATGTCCCCATACGTGACCTGGAAACCGCAGGTACGACCTATGCTCCGCCACCGCCTGCGTGGCATTGTGTTGGGGAAGATGCCGTTCGAAAACACGGATATCGTCATAGCTTGGGGGTATGCCAGAAAGAAGTACGCCAAAGGCCAAGAAGAAGGGTATCAACGCGAGGACTACGAGTATCCGGCGCAAGGTCCAACAGTGGATGCACGCTTGGACTCGTGAACGGCGCCTCCGCGAACTGACATGTGGAAGCCCATCCGCGCGGGTGGATTCGTTGGGAAGAAGCTCGTAGTCCTCCTCAGAATAGCGTCGGTCTGGGCTGTCCGTGAGTCTGCGTGAGATTCCACGCCATAGTTCCATCGACACGAGATGGCAATGACGAGCTCTTCTCTCGCTCAACCGCTGCGGAATGATACACTACCGATACAGCGTTACACAGACTGGATTCTAGCTGAGATCCAGAGCGTGAAGGCGCCCAACGGCATACAACGTGCGTTGAGGGAAGAACTTGTGTTTGTCACCGTGAACCGGAATCAAATTTGCTTTGCACAAACATACATCTTTACTGCGTTTCATGTTCATCTAAACCGCAGCATCACTGCGCCGCGACTCTCCTTTGACTATGTGCTACCGGCAATTCATGCCAAGCTAGGCGACCGTGTTCGGACACTCTTTTCGAGTTGCCAGTTATTTTGATGCATGTATCAAACACAACATGCAAAATCGTTACTCTATGACGAAACTCGAGACTCACAACCGGCAGATCCATGGTCTGAAATGGACAGCGTATACCGGCTCTTATCCTTGGTCCAGGACGCGACGGCTTTCGCCGTTGGGAATACAGCGACAGCGATGCGTTGAGGAAAATGCGGCCATCTCGGTACTCGTTTGGATGGTCAGCTGGTCCTGATGCACACATCTAGTTTGGGCTCGGGATCGAACAGGCAAACGCCCATCTTCCAAACGCCCGAGCAGGTCGTGGACGCGGTTCGTCTGATTCGAGCCAAAGAACTCAGCGGCTAAGCAAGCATGGTGAGCAGCCTTTTCAGAAGGGAACCCCTCACAAGGACAAGGTGATAGATGTACTTACCCCAGTTCTCTCTTCACAGTTTTACCTAACTATGATGTCCGGCTCAAGCGTCTGTACGTACTTTACTGTCAATGAACTTGTCAGCCCTCGCCTTGTGTGTCATGTGGAGTTCACGCCCGTAACCGGCTTCTTGTGAGGAGCAGGCAACGCGATGCGGAACAGTGCCTTCCTTGCCGTTCGTTTCGGGCCTCAAGCCAGCTTTTGTAGCTCAGCGGAAGCCGGTACACACGGTGTCCAAGCTTAACTCGTTGCCCTAGATGAAGACGACACGATCGACTTCAAACAGCTTTAGACTCGCCTTCTCTTCACGAGCTGCACTTCCAATGAAGTCATCAATATAAATCTTCAAGCTTCGCGATGCCATGTAAGCTCCGTGCAATCCCCCCTTCCCGGTCCGAAAGCTCTGCGACTGAGTCCAACTCGACCATGGAAAGACGAGGTTTTCTCACTGGCAGGTACCGTTTATCACCATCGAGCTGCTGTTCTAACGGGGTACGCATAGCGTTCAAACTTGGGCTCATGGACCCCAGATGAGAACAATCTAGTTTAAGCTTTTCAACCCCCCACGAAGGACACTTCCAATGAAGTCATCGATACCAATCCCGGTTCTCCCCCACACAACTACCCTGCGGACTCCATACATCCCATTTTCGGTCCGGGGACTCCCCGCGCCCGATATACTGAGATCCAGCTGGTGGCATCGCGATCCTGCCGGCGGGTTCTTCGAGGGTTGTTCTACCCAGTGACGCGGACCCTATTTTCATTCGACGCGCACGTCTGAGCTTGGGGTTCAGCATATAAGCTCGTCAGTCCGAATGAAGACGAACGTCGCCAACGCGTCGTTCCTCCCCCTTCGCCGCGCCACTACATCCTTTAATACATCAGTTCGTCTCCCCCGTCCGCGACCTGTACCTAAACAAATCACATTTGGATCGAATCACCCTCTTTCTGCATCCCCGATGCCATATCCGACCCCGGAAGTCCTCTCCCCGATGTCGGTGACCATCAAGAAATTAAAAATCGGGTTCCTCGTCACATTGATACGTTTTACTCGGGGGCCCCGGTCACCAACCCATCGAAAGCCCCTTCAGAAATCATGCACGCACCGGAAAGAGGTGGCTTTGAATGTGACCTATCCACCGGCAACATTTTTGTTCGCCTAAGTGGAGTGTATGTATGCCTCGAGGGCGGGTGTGGTGATGCGACTATGATAACGACCCGCGACGCGTCGGTCTTACATACAATTGCGCCCATCAGGACTCACAACCTCATAGGAACAACCCCAGATTTTCACGGACTAGCAATATCAATTCTGGTTTCCCCGGATATGTAACGTAAGGGTTGTATTTTAGGACAGCGACCTGCGCCCTGTCCGCTTCTGGTCATTGCGACCCGACGGGTCGCCCGAGCGTTTGGGTATCGCGACCATGACATGACATGGGGGTCTTTTTCTTGGAAGCGCGTTATTCATGGGTCTTTTCCTTTCGCAGCGCATTAAATCGGACGATGGTTTGTTTTTTTTCTTTTGAAGTGAAGCTTGGTCTCTGTGCCCTCGTTATCAATTGACGTCATGAGATGATCGTCCCATATCCTTGTCATCCTCCATGTTCGATTTCCCACCCCGTCGTAAAGGTTGGGGTGGCTTCTTTCCTGCATTGAATGCCCGGTGAGCAAATCCCGACTACAATCTCCGTGTTTTTCTCGCTTCTGATCATGATAGGGATGGGGATTGGGGGTGGGGAGGAGGAGGGGGAGGGAAATGTTCGCACTTGTACGTAACATAAAGCACATTGCAAGGGCACAAGATCCCAAGAAGCCCGTGCCCGTGCCCCTCTAGCACTCTCGATTGGGCTTGCAATCTCCGTCGTCCACCCGCTTCCAATGCACCTGCGAACCCAAAAACAGCTCTCGGGGTGTATTCATGCCCTGTCGTTTCCCCACAGGGTATGTATTAAATTTACTTGAATGTATATGCACTTGTGATAACGAACCCTGTGAATGTGACCTAGAACAGGGTTGTCATCAGCTAAGCATCATCATGGCAAGAGGGAACGACCAATCGCAATCGACCAAGGTGAAAAGGTCCCCATCTCTCAACGATTTGTCCTTGGTAAGCTGCGATTCGTTGATGGGGCAAGTCAGCGTAAGAAAGATCGGGGGATCATGGGGATACTTTGACTTACTTGACACGTCAAACTCTGCCGCCAGATAGATCTCACTAGGTGGTTCTTCGTTCTCAGCTTCCCTTGGCCGTGTCAAAGTTGTTCCCTCCCTCCCATCGAAGTTTACCCGGTAGAGTGATCCTGGTTTCTATTGCATGCTGAACAACACGGGTCCGATCGTTGGGCTGACGAATGGAACCCTTGGGGTCCCTTTTTAATTTTGCTGTTGGACGCGTTCAAATTTCTGTATTGGTTGCTCCTAACTCCGAGATCAATGCTCGTCGACGCGTCGCGTCGACCCTGGCAGCGCCCAGCCGTCGCTAACATGGCTTCGAGCCGCGCTGGCTGCCTCCCTCCCACAGACCATATCTACTATCTACATGCGCGAAACCGAACAACGATCCACCGGGCACAGAATATGCGAAACAAACCCACATTACATATGAGCGAACCGAAGCACGGCACTTCTGACCCGCCGACGCTGGCCAACCTTCTACCACCACTCACACCCCAGCAACTAAAAAACTGTATTGACATCTATTCTCGGGGCGGCGTCGAAATGATAGATGATGATGATAGATCGCACTTCCTTTTTTTTTCCGACATCTGTCGCGAATC
The DNA here is from genome assembly GCA_025854295.1 of Lyophyllum decastes. Classification (NCBI taxonomy): domain Eukaryota; kingdom Fungi; phylum Basidiomycota; class Agaricomycetes; order Agaricales; family Lyophyllaceae; genus Lyophyllum; species Lyophyllum decastes. The sequence goes on from CP107709.1 coordinate 1,596,741, forward strand.
CGTGATGGTCGAGAAGACGAAACTCGCAAGCTGAAGATATGTCTGGAACTCCTCTTTTTTCGGTTGGCCAGTGGGAACTTGGCAATGTCCGACCTACGTATGTATACATAGATGTACATACCAGCCCACAAGACCTGCAAGTGGGGGGCGAGGCGGTGTTGATCATGGGTAAATCATTATCAGTTACTGTTTCATGGCCACCGTTGTGGTTGTGCCACTAAAGTAAGTACTTGCAGGCGAGGAAGGGGAGCCCACGCTTGAATGAGACCCCGTTGGGTATAAGTCCCCGCAAGTGCTAGTCCGGTGGCAAGCCCCAGTGTCCCTGCGATTCAATTGGAAGGCATGCCGTGGAAGCCTCCGATGCAAAAGCCAAGGGGCCTTCGTGGGTTAACGCTTGCCCTCGTAGGAAGACGGGACCAGGACTTTGGCGGGATAGCGGGTGCACATGCGGTACTACCCATAGCGCAATCCAATTGGCCAGCTGGGTTGTTACACTGACGTCAGAATGTGCGTCATTGGCCATCCGCACTTCCTTCCTGAATCTCACCGATAGCGTCCACCTTGCGTCCACCATCTTCCTTCTTTCCCTTCGCCCCCTGGTGATGATACTGACAAGCGTGATGACGATGAAAAAAGCAGATGCATGCGATGATATGGATATGCGGGGGAAAAACGGGGGAAGTGCGCGATAATTTACATGCGTATTGGCAGGGGGGGACCGACTATGTATAGCGTTCTACTGTATGTTAATGCGAATAGGTACAGCCCTATAGATAATGCGTTTGCGTGGAGAGATGATAACAACAACAAAAATAAAACCCAGAAAGAAAAAGAGATAGCGGGGAATGGAAACTGCGCTGGGCAGAGGAAGAGGGACAGACAGACAGACAGGCAGGTAGTAGGTAGTGGGTAGTGGTGGTGGGTGGTGTATACGTATCTGGGGTAGTATAACATCCATCCGTGACCCATACGACGGTGGAGGGGGGGTGCCCGGCTCGCGGTGCAATAACGTCGGCGGACTTTTGCTGGGCCGGTTTGGTAATATTATCAGCCTTCCAAAGTGTCAAGTGTGGGTGTTGTGCTTCGTGCTTTGTGCTTCGCGGGCCGGGTGTATCAGGTTCCGGACCCGCTCAACGTAAATCTGGAAGGCTGTTGGACGAGGGGTGGGGGGGCGCTTGGGCTAGGGGGCCAAGCGGCGCGCTGGAGGGCAAGGCCTGGGTGCGGTGGGTATGAAAGGGGAAGGTTGACGTGATGGTCGTGAGGGAGACCAGGGTATGTTCACGGTTCGAATAAAGGGGTACTATCTGCGCGCGATGTATCGCCAATATGTAGCATTGGGTGGCTGTAAGCGAGGACAGGGGCGGTCAAGGTCAAAGAGAATGCGGGGGAGGGGAAGGTGACAACAAACCTCGGTGCCAGGTTTTGAGTCATCTAGAGAACATAAGATAAGGAAATAGTTAAAGACGAGTTGTTGTGGGGAGGGTAGTTTGACTTACGGTCTCGGATGCACTCCCAGATATCGACACCGCGACCTCGCGGGTCCCAGATGCAGCATTGGCTGTATACCGCCCAGTGGACGTTGATTTCCCAGATCCGTGTTGCGTTGCTTATTACGACGCCTGGCATAGTGTGGGTGCGGGGGATGGGAAGGGATACGCTTGGAGGTAGCGCGTCAGATGGGGACCGAGTGGGGAGGGGAAGGGGAGAGGAGGGGTGGATTATATAGGGCATGACATGAGCGGCGCATCCCATCCGTTGAGCTAAAAAACACAGCCCTTTGTTGTTGCAATCTATGTAATGACATACTCTAACCCCCGGTTGCCTTTTCCGGCTCAGATCTGTTCACGATTATCGGATGGTAAAATGTCCAATCGGCACCACACTAGCTAATCCCTAAACACGGCTCATCTTCCTCAAAGATGGGCAAGTCGGTAAATTCTACCCTTTCATCTTACCCCCGCGCTCTCACGAAAAGTCCAAAGATGTCGGTGGAGGGGGGGGGGGGAGGGGAACAGGCAAAAGGCGCAGCTCACCAGGGGGGCGGCTCGCAGCTCAGTTTAACTTTGCACGCAGGCGGCTCGGCATGGCTCATGACTCGATTATTAATTCACTGATTTTGGGCATGTGTACCCGACACAACGGTTACCGGGACAACGACGTCACTACCACACAATAAACTCCCATCTGGTCCTCGGGGAACGTGTTCAGCATGCAAGCTGCCTGCCCTGGCTGCGCTTCCTGATCATCGCGATATCGATCCCGGATGTCCATACATACATATGATATGTACTCTGGGCAAAAGAGTGGTATCAACCCCCGAGAGATTACACACCTTCTCATCGATAGGTCGGATTTGTATGCCTTGCAACTGACTTGTCCGCGTCTCGGAACTGCCTAGGAAAATCATTGTGTGGTCGTGGTCGAGAGTCTCTTCCATTTTTGCTCAGATTCTCCGAAAAAAGGGGGGGTGGAGCGGGTTCCTGGTTGGCAAAGACTCGGTGTGAGGGGAGTCTCCTGGAGACAGGGTTCTGGTCCTGGTTTTTGCCGCGGCTGAGGCATCCCCATGCATCCCACCTATGTTTGTAAACCTCGGGGGGGCGAGAAAGTGAGCCAGATGCCCAGTGTCTTGGAAGAACTCTAGATGCCAAAATACTCTGTGATATCTATTCGTGTTCTTGAAACGAATAACACCGAGCCCGCAGGCATTTGCATAGACTCTTTAAGGTTGAGTCAAAAACCCCATCGAGAAATGGCTCAATCTAGCTAGATATTAAATCATGGGAATGGCGAGTAAAGCCATTCTCTGGTTGGCGCTCGCCGGTGTTATATTTGCCGCGATGCGATTTCGACTGGGGTTGCACCCCGTGAACCAGCAATCGCGCGAGACATGTTTGAGGGAGGCAAACTAAAGGTGATCGCGACATGGTCAGAAAAGCCGGAATTTTTCTTACTCCGACGAGCCTCGTCGCATGTAGGCGGAAGAACGAGCCGAGGTATATTACTAGGGTTGTTTCAAGTTCGACGGTAGTAGTGATTACCAGGAAATCAATAATTCTGCACTGCGTGTTAGGGTCATGCCCGCTGGAAGCGGACTTAAAAGAATTTGTATGATTGGAAGGCGGGGATAGCGGTTGAACGTGCTTACTGCGATCCCCGACCCTTGAGCGCTGAAGCACTGAAGGTTGACCCAGACCGCTATAATAGAGGCAGTGTCGAACTGCACGAAAGACTCATGGCCACCATGATGCATACGTATAATCATATGTAACGAATTCGGAAAATAAGGGTGCAAGGGGTGGAGTGGAGGTAAATACCAACAAATAACTTCATTTGCACCTCCTCTTCGTCGTCAACGACCCGCACGAAACTCCCAAACCCCTCCATCATTGCACGCTACAATTGCAAATACCCTCTTTCCCCAAGAACGCGCACCAAGACTTCCCCCCCTCCACATGGCCCCTAACCTCAAGCTGGACACCCCAAAGCGCATGGTGAGCATTTCGTGTTGATTTCAGAATCAGATGGGGACGTTCAACGCTCACGTTTCGAACGATTGTTGTAGGGCGCGGGCTTCACTGGCATCCTCCTCGTTGCGGGGGTCGCGTTCTACATCGCGAAGCGGAACATAGCGGAGAAGAGGAGGTTGGATCTGGAAGGACATCGACCCTGTACGTCCTCTGTCCTTGTTCCATGGGCTCCTTCTCATCACCCATCCTTGTATTATATACAGCTCAGGCGCAGACACAAGCACTGAGCCCGTCCACCATCAGCCAACATTCCACGGGACGCACCAATTAGAACCCTCCTTTGAGGAAGAGCGCGTCACGCGTGCTTGAATGGCATGTGATGTGACGCGTCACGGCTCGTGGCTCACCTCGCCGGATTTGGGTACAGAACCTCCCGATACGGCGACGCGACGACGCGTTATGTGCGTCATAGGCATTTTGGATCTGCGATCACATACACTGCAGTGAAATTGGGAGTATATATACGCTGTTCCGTCCTCGCACAGAATCCTCCCTTCTCTCCCACATCGTCGTCGCTCGTTATACCACTCAACTTGCACTGTCACAATGGCGGGTTTGCCGAAGGACATCCCTGCGTTGCGTCGGTTCACTACTGGGAAGGTGTGTCGATTCGCAGAGGCTCATCCCCCTAGCTCTGCATGCGGGCTGCTCACCGTCGCGCGCCGCCAGACTGTTTTGTTCGGAGGCGCGATAGTATTAGCCAGCTTCGGTGGCTTCTACCTAAACATCCGCCGGATCCACAACAAGAAAGCCGCCGAAGGGAGCCTGCCACACTGTTCGTCTGACCCCCTCTTCCGCCCCTATTGAGCCTTTTACTCACAGGCGCATATATACGCCATCACAGACGAGTACCTCCTGGCCCATGTTGCTTCAGACGAGCCTGGCGCGGGAGATCCTCCTATGACGCGCGTTGAGCGGCGCAAGACTCCTGTACCCAGCCCGCAGAAAGAGCATCGCAATGGCCATTCGACGATCCCGGATTCCAAGGAGTCGGCGGCGGATGGTGGTGGTGAATCGAGGGTGGCGTTGGAGCAGCCTACGCCTCAGCGTGCGAAGGAAGTGGGTTCGTCGGTGGCATATACGAAGAGTCCGGACTATGTGAAGAGTTATGAGAAGCATGTCGTGGGTAAGCCGGGGGGCGAAGAGGCGGCAGGGGCGGGGACAATGTGAGGAGAGGGACATTTCCATACACGTCTAGGGCACAACGCATAGAAAGATATGCCTCTTTCGCAGAGCATGATGATTTTTGCATACTTTCCTCATTCATACAAATGAGAGTATATGTAAAATGGCCTCACTGGCGTCATTGCGGCTGCTACGAGCTCTAGTAGTCATAAGAAGATTTCCTGAATGCCTTGGACCGTCCCCAAAAAGCCTCCTTTTCCTCTGCAATCCTGGCATTGATGTGGCCTTGGATCATGTCAGCGGGCAAACCCTGCTTTCTCGCGTCTAGAATATAGTCCATAAACTCGCGTAAAACTCGAGTGAGCGGCTTCGTGGCGATCTGCAGAATGCGCCTGTCTCCGCTCATCGTCATGAGGGTGTAAGGATCTAACATCTTCTCACACAACATCTCCTCCACAGTGGTGACCGTGTCCTGGGCAGCCACAAGCGGTGTCTGCCCATACGCGTTTTCGAGGAAGAGCTCGTCCGTGGAACGCTCAAGCAGGGCCATTGCCACAACGAACTTCCCGCTCTCAGCGGCATAATGCAAAGGCGTCTGCCCAAGGTCGTCCTGGAGGCGAATCTGGCCGATGTCAATATCGCGGATGATATCGAACAGTTGTAGGTGGGTCGCCAGAATTTTGTGGTGAAGTGGGAATGCTGTGGTCATTTCTTCGGGGGATCTGGTAGGTGTTGGTTCGCCGCGCGCATCGTCCTCAGCGAGAAGGCGGCGTGAGGCGTGACTTTCATCTTGAGCAAACGCGAAATATTGGGTGTTTCCGACGCGTCGGTAGCCATTCTGCGTAGAGATTACCGAGATATGAATACGCTAGTTACATCGTCATCGTACCTTGTGGTAAAACGCGACCAAGTGGTCTCTTTGATCTTGTCGAGCTGACGCGCTCAGATCATGGCCACCAAGAATCCCAGGTAAGGTAAAAATAAAAGGGTAATGGTTCTTGTGCATGTCATGGAACTTTTTTAGGGCAGCTGTACCGATGCCGTGCTGCCTATCAGTTTCGGCCTCGATCAAAAGTTCCTCAATGACTGACAGAGATGAAACGATCAGACTGAAGGAATCACAGGCGATATCGATAGAGAATGCTCACATATGAAGTTTACCCCATCGAGTTCTTGTCCAAAAGACCCAGTGCCCCGTTGGAACCGACGACCGTTGTAGTAATTTGAACGAAATTTACCACTTTGTTGTTCGAACAGAACTCTCGCGAAGTCATAGATCCCCTTGAGTAATAAGCATCTCAGCGTTCCACGTGTGGCGCAATAGACATAAACAATATATATATATACTTGCGAAAAATGCTCTACGGCCAAGTGAAAATCGCCCGTTTCTCGAGCGGCATGTCGGTTGATTTTAAAGGCCTCGATGTACCCAACAATTCTATCGTTCGACACGATGTCGAATTTGATTGGCTTAGCAGGAGGGTATTCCTCGCCGTCATAGAACTGAGACTTGGCTGGGCGCAGCGCAATAGTCATGATACGTGGCAAAGAGTTTTCGCAGCGTGTTTGGTGCGTGTTGGAGCTCGCGAGTTGAATTAAAAAATTGAGGCGTTCGGGATGTCACGCTTCAGGGGTGTGCTAGTCCGATCAGGATTTTCTGTGTCCTGTCATGATCAAATAGGACTTGTACAGAGGCGGCTCCTGAGAAGCCACAATCCTCAGAATATTGGAATCTGGCGAGTAAAAAGCGTCGCAACATGACAACGGAAAAATAGGGGAGAGGTATTCTGATAGGACTTCATCTGGCAGAAAATTGGATCGCGTACCGATCTAATCTAATCGCATGGTTGCTAGGAAGCAGCGAGGACGGGGTTGAAATCTCGGAGGCCGGTCCGTGGGCTCAGCCGTTTTCACGATCATCCTCCAGTCTTGAACGCGTCGATTCTCCGATTTTCTCAAACCTTTCTACTCTTCTTACTTCTAATGACGCAAGCTGCACAATGTAGGACTCTGTCCGTCACCGAGAATGGCTCTGTCGTCGACACTAGGATTTACCAAGTTCTGTACAACCCCATGAAAAAACATCCCACCAATCCATGATATGTTATCTGTGATTTACGCGTTTCCGAGAAAGGCACGACGGTCAATGCAAATTTGGTATCTTTCGGAATGCACAGGGACTCTTTACAATGACAATAAGCAGCTAGACGGCGTGAGAAGTAGATTGCGCGGGAGCCAAAGGCGAGCGCTTCAAATGCTCAAAAGGTACGTCCCCTTAACCACCTGATAGGGCCAAGGAATATTCAGACACCTGCAGGGATAACGAACGGCTTGTAACTCCTGTGCGCGAACCGAGCACCGCCGCCATTCCTATCACGCTGCCGTGCTCGCGACCTCCCAGCTCAACTCCGCACTCATTAGCTCCGCACTCATGTCTCCTACGCCCCTCCTATTTAGACAGCACCCGCGGTCAGAATTTCCTACGACACCGATTCCAGATCCCTTGATACTGCCACCTCTTTGTCACTAGATACCGACGCCGTCGATGAAGATTCTCTTGTGAGCTACTCGAACCCGCTAGAGGACGAGGGAAGTCGACGCCGATCTTCTGAATTCTAACCGCTGCTAGGGTCTTGAGATCAAATTGGAGCCAGGCGCTGTGCGGAAGATCTACCTTCACGATGTACACCACACCAAGGACCGCAAAAAAACATTGCCATAGCACGTACTTGTATGACATACTCGAAAGGATAGCAAATACGTCATCCAGTTTGGTCAACCTGTTGCCTCGTATATTTGCCCAATCTGTGCGAATGTCATTCACCTCGACCGTTTTTAGACATTTCAGCAGCGTGCAGGACAGCGACCGCCCTCAAAGAATTTGCCATGACAATACTTTACGCACGAACACCTTGCACACGTTGCTCGTACTGTGCGAAAGCAAAACCGTCTCTCGTGGTCCAAGGTGCGTACCAACTCTTGTTGCTGCGTTACTTTTCGTGACTCAGTGCAAATAATCTTAGATTCACAGTATGGAGAAGCAGTCGGAGAGCGCGCCGCCAACCCACATATCACAAGCACACCTTGACGTTCCTGTCTGACTATAATGTCCCCGGCTTACAAGGACTTCCCGCAGTTGCTATCCGCAAAGGCTCGAGCCAACCGGAGACCCTGCCCGCACGGCTGGAACATTGCGTTCAGCGCATGTACCGGCCACGCGGCAACCACCCCCACCGAGACTACGACATTGCGTTCACCGCAAAGTTACTTAATTGACCGTGTCTTCTTTATGCATTACAGCAAGCTTTTGGGCTGCCTTCTCGGGCGACACTGTGGCACAATGCTCACCTTCCCGAGCTTCAGCCTTGCGTAGGTCGGCCAATGTGGAGGCACCCGAAAACATCAGGGTCATGTTCACAGACGACGATCAGCCGCCTCTGTCTACTGAGTCGATTCGGAAGGCAGGGAAGACATTGATGATGGTGGGATAGTGGTTGAAGAGGTTGGTCGGTATTCCGAGAAACAAAACCCCATTAGTGGACTATGTCGAGAGCACGCGGAGAACGTCAAGCTGGATGTTGACGATTACGCAGCTATCCAGGCCATTGAGCGTGCACTCGACGGTGTTGGAAAGGATACCACTGTTCTCGCCATATGGTCCATTATGCGCAGACAAACACATCTGCATCTCCTTAAACCAACATCTCAATCCATTGCCTTTTTTGTGGCCCGCGGCGATCAACTTGTCTAGAAGTACAACATCATGGGCCACCCCCTACTTGAGCATTAAAGCCACTAGAAAATAGTGTTCAGCTTTTCAGATTCAATGTGACTCGATATCTACATATCTTTTCAGGAGGAATCCTTGATGATGCGGAATGTGGCTGGGATGACGTTGTTGACCAGTGCATGCAGAATTTTATACCGGGCAGCGGCATGATCGAGGGGATATGCGGGACCTTGGAAACAATCCAAGACTCTCGCAATATTCTGGACCACAAAAGAGCTATGTAGCACGGCTTCCACCTCACACTGCCCATGGAAAAAATTTTATATCATAAGAAAAAATACATTGTTGCAGTTACTGGATTGTATTTTACACTGCGTCAAGCCTCAAACGATGCCCGTCTGCGCAGTAGTTGCCTGTTTCCTGGGCACTTTGATGCACCCTCGCGGCGGGCTGACAAAGGGGGTTGAGTTGGTGATTTCTCGGATATCTCGGCGGACTGCCCCTTGGAGGACAGTTCGCTCTTGCGCAATCCATACGCCTCCAGTCGGTCATTTGAATTTCCCTGAGCCCTGTTACCGTCGCTAGCTAGTCAAAATTCATATGACCAGGGAGTGCCGCTTCCAGAGCCGCGCCGATGATGGGGAGGGTCTAATTGCGGATACTTGGACTTGTCCGGACAAGATAAACGCGCCACACTCACCGGCAGGCCTGAGTCACCCACCCAGGGACATAAACTTGACCGTAACCCAATCCAACACTAACGTTGAGTCAAATAAGAAACCCAATCCAGACACTCGACCAAGTCCATCGAGATAGAAAAGAGGGATGAAATCATGCCTGCCAGTGATCCTGCGCCCCAACGACTGCAGCTGCATACAGCGTGATTTTTTCAGCATTCTGGATGCTTTGATCTTGGCCTCTGCGTCATCTTCCGTATACGGATCGAGACGCAGAAAGGGCGGATCGCACAAGTTTTTCGAGCGGTCTGAGTTGTTCAGAGGTGGAAATTCGGTAAGTGGGAGATGCGGGACTTGGTACGCGCTTCCATACCATGGCGTCAAGAAAATGGAAATAACCATAGAGACACTAAGGACGCGGTCTGTTGCGGGCTGGGCGGCATTGGATCCCGAAGTAGTGCTCATGGTCTAACCTCAAGGACAAATGAATATATGTCACTTACGGAAGGATCGACAGCGACACATGGATGCAATGTCAAAAGAGGGAGTACCATATGGGTGAAGCTCAGCATGCTGATCATGTGTTAGAGCATATATGATAGATCCGCTGGGGCGAGCGTGTATGTCAGGAAAGGAATGTCATCCCGAATGAATAACCATCCATGAGGTCGCTAGAAACGCACGAATGGAATGCATGCGATGCCTAGATCTGCTTTGGTTGCACCAGCCAACTTAAGGCAAGAGTCCGCGATAAGGATACGCATAAGAATTCGGAAAAGCCAAGTAAAGTCAAAACCTCGGCACGCGTCCACCGTGCGTTTGGACATGGGTTTCACTAGCGACTTCAAGACGAATGGGATTGCACCTCCCAAGAAGACCAAGACGAGGAAAGGCAGGTTTTGTGTATTTTGACACAATGAGAGTATGGATGAAGAGAAAGAATGCTGACACACTCGAGACATAGACAGAGAGAGCATAATCCACCCTGGAGAATTATTGCAATTGCTTGTAGTCGAGTAGGCCAAATTTGACAAACAAACGAAACTGCGCCTCAACATTGAACTTTTCAGGTCCTTCCGCAGCGAGATCTCCCTGTGAGAGTTGGACGACGTTATATTGGTCTGAGGAGTCGCGCCATTCGGACGTGATCAGGGAGGTGCATGTCCGTCTCTAGACCGCATCTAATCAATGTCCATGCATTTGATCGAGTCCGTGGGGTGAGAAAGTCGCCCGGGTTGTCCACGAACTATCAGAGGACCCCTGATCATGCAGGCAGAGGGTAGGTCCCGATCCGGACAAAATTTGGGCTTTGGAGGCTCGAAGGCTAGATGCGATCCGGACAAAAAACTGGGTGGTTGGGTCAAACAGGTAGATCATAGGACCGGACAAAAATTTCAGGGTGACATGTAGGTACATCCGTGTCCGGACAAATAATGACCTTTTGGTCGAGCAGACTTGATGCCAGAGCACAGATAGGTATAGAGATTTGGTAAGGTCTGAAGCTTGCATGAGTGTCTAATATTTGGCATGACCTTGAGAATCAACTGCTGCCAGTGCCGATTCCCGACTCCTTCTCCCGAAGTCATGATGCTGCAAAGCTTCCACAGATGCGCACTCACCACTAGCCGCCGTCTCATCGTCTCCAAGCGCCTCTTCTCCGCTTCTACGTACCGTCGCGCGGATCCATGGCCCCTCCCTCATACTCCCGAACATCTTGCCTCGACAGCCAACGAGGATATCCAGCCGACACCGCTGCCCCGGTCCAACGAGTCCCTTGACACGCTCCGTGCACGCCTCCTGTATCAGTCACGCAAGCGCGGAACACTAGAGAGCGATCTGCTACTGAGTACTTTTGCGCGAGACAACTTGAGAACGATGGACGAAACGGAGATGCGTGAGTACGATCGGGTGCGTTTGTGTGCTTCCAGTGCAATGAGTACTAAGTGCTGACACGTGTCTAAACCTAAAGTTGTTGGATGAGGCGGACTGGGATATCTACTATTGGGCGACGGGAAAGAGGACGCCGCCAGAGCGGTGGGCGGATTCAGAGATTCTTAAACGGCTGGCGGTGCATGCGAAGAATGAGGGCAGGGTGGTACGCCGGATGCCTGCGTTGTAGAATGTATGGTACGGCGTGATATGTTGCTACGATTCTATTTTACCAACACGAGTACCAGACGTCGCCATGTCTAAGATTCTTCCAAGGATGCGTATACTTAGTTTACATCCAAGATCAAGGCAAAGCCAACCACTTCTCGATAAGCAGTCCGAGATTGGGACTGCCCAATCCTTTCCATGACCGTCAGCTTCCTGCATGCCGCCGACCAATAATGGAGCTCACCTGAAGCTGGGTCCCATCCTTTACCACTAAAATCCCAGGCCGGTTAGTCTGAGGGACATCCAGTGCAGCGGTTGACTTACGCCTTGAATCCTCCTCCGCGTTCACCTTGCACTGTAAATGTTAAACCACATGCCGTTAGACACTGAACTGAGGCGACAAGGCTCACACTCACAGCCTCTGCAACCTTGGTTTGTCCCCGACGTCACGTCGTTGAATGCGCTTACGAACGCAGGGGAGTAAATCTGCAGACAACCCGTTTCTCGTCAACCGAACACCAGGTGGTCAATTGTTGGAGATTGCACACCGTTGGGTTGATAAAACCAACGGGTTTCTTCCCCGCAGCGAGCCGCGCGTCGTTAACCAGCGTGATGATGGAGGCGACAGTTGGCACCGCGCCAGATGTGCCGCTGCTCGTGATGACCGACCCATTGTCGACGTTCAAAAATTGGTTCCTGGGCACGACATTAGCGCGTGCTGTATTGCTATATCATGACTGAGGACTGGGCAATGGAGATTCTACTTACGCAACGACACTCAAGTCCGGATACGCACGCTAAGAAATTTCAAACCGCATCTTCAGCACACGCACTCCTACAGACGCGACTGGAACGCACCCCTCTAGCATTGAACAACGTCAAATGGCCTGGATCGCTCTTGCTCAGTCTGTTCACGTACGCGTTGACGGCCTGCTTCTGGTACGCCGGTGTCGAGAAGCGATTGCTGAATCCGCCACCGCCCGACTCGAAGAACCCCAGTATAATCTCCTCGTTCCACACCTCTTCCGCGCCCGGCACTGCAGCTGCACCAGCCTTCACCTGCGTGCCACCAACTGCGGTGACCCAGGGACACGACGCTGGCCAAGATGGGTTGAAGAGCGTAGCATTTGCGTTCATCGACCCTACCAGCACGACCCCCACCCACACATTACGAATCAGGACCAGCATATGCAGCTCCATGCAGCCCAACCACGTACCGTTCTTATCAAGACAATACCCATTAGTCGCCCCGCTAGTCCCCGCGTTCCCTGCAGAATACAGCACCGTCACGCCCATCAGCCCCAGCTTCGCAAACTCGCTGCACTGCCTCTCCAGATAGAACTGCGAAAACGCGTACTCGAAGACCGCCTGCGAGTTCGACACGACGTAGGGCGCTTTGACGGTCCCGCATGTGTGGTCTTTGAGCCCGCCGGGGAGCGGATTGGGGAGGACGGGGTCGTAGGTGAAGTCGTCCCCGCCGTCGGAGGTGCAGTAGGAGCCGTCGACGGCGTCGAGCCATTCATTGAAGGAGCGGAATTCTCCTGTGAGGGGGTTAGAGACGAGGCCAGAATCAGTTAGCGTTTGATGGATTGGGAGGGCAGGGGGGCTGCCTCACCGGTCTGTTGGTTTCCGAGCTGGAGGAGCTGGACGGGCTGAGGCTGGACGAGGGACATGGCGTATTGAAGAATGTACCCGGTTTCGCCGACGTCGGTGTTATCGTCTTGCTCGGTGGTTCCTGGAGGCAATTCACACATCAGCATCATCATGACGACTACATGTACGACCAGCAGCGAAAGCGCGTTGATTCAAAGACGCACCGCCGTCAATGGAGATAAGCTCGGGAGACTTCCCCACGAGTGTGGGCGAGAAGTTCCGGAAGAACGTGTCAAGGTCGGATTGGAGATATGTGTTGGCGTAGTAGCTCACTGCAGATGCGGGACGCGGGGTCAGCAACGACTTGAGGAGACGAGCGAACGAAACATGCCAATCCCGAGACTGTTGCGGTCCGTCGCTTGTGGGACGTAGCTCATGTTGTACAGTGTACGTATGCAGTCTGGGGTCACGACCTTATCGCATCCAGTAGTAGGCACACTGCCTGCTTCCGCCACCCGCTTGGCAAGACGCGTTGCTCCTAGCTTCGCCCTCCCACGTTCCCGATGGGCGTCGTCCAAACCGACATTTGGCTGCACCGTTGGCGTGATGAAATCGACGACGTCAGAGATGCTTCGCGGAAGGGAATACGAGTCGCACGCTACGAGTCCCAGCATCAACTAAATCAAGAAAACACTCAGCCAATACAGTGAAATGTCGCCTTACCAATGTACTCCTCTCCTCCCTCCTCCCCTGCCCTCTTATACACCCGATACTTAGCTCCCAAAATCCTCTCCGCCTCCCCCACCCGCACCCCTCTCACCTCCATCCACGCCCCGCTTTTCCGGACCTGTATCCTCTCCCTCTTCACCCCCTCCCCCTCCAACCAACCCCTCACCCGCTCGACTGCTTCCTCGGACGGGGCGAACGCCCTCGCGACCTGCGCGAGCGTCCAGTGCTTCCCGTACGCAGGCGACTCTGGGTCCGAGACGGCGAGGAGAAGGGCCGGGAGGCGCTCAAGTGCTTCAGCGGGTTGCTTGAGGGCGATGCGGAGGGATCCACCGGGGAGCGGGGCCGTGCGCGGGAGGCGGCGCGTGTGGTCGGGCAAGTGCCAGGCGGGGTGGGGGGCGCGTTTTTCGTGGATGATGTATCCCGATCGTGGGGTTATGCCATTCGGGTGGTCAAGGAGGGGCTTTGCGGTGCAGAGTTGTGGCGGCAGCAGCAGCAGGAGAAGGCCTGAGAGGAGAATTTGGAGGACTCGGAGCATTAGTTTTGGGTGTTCCGGTTGGTGGGATTGGTTGTGTGGTTTATAAAGGCTTGGTGATAGGTGGACAATAGTGTCCTGCAGTTACCCAGGAACGTTTGCCGTGTGCAGACGGTAGACAGTACTGCGCCTGTCATAGACGTCTCCTAGAACTGCGCAATCTTGGCGATCATCGAGGAGGTTGCCTTGTCACGCCCGACAAGCACTCGTAGAGAGCATACGCAGTTGTTCGCGCTTTGAATGTCAGTTGGTTGTCCGAACCCGACCCCGCTGCGATTCCTATCAAGGAGTGGCATGCTTAGGCATGATGTGCGTTTTCCGCTGCGCTCGAGAAGTTCGTCAATCCGGCCTCGGTGTATCAGACAAGGAAGTAACACGGTCAAAGAGTATCCAGGCACCTCTCCATAGGGAGGGTGACAAATTAGGATGAAGGTATATTAGAATAGAATTATCCTGAGCCTTTGGGTCTGTGTTGGTCTGTGACAGCAATAGGATTTAGTGCTTTTGAGGCAATCAAGTCCCAAAAATCGCTCGCCGAGGTCATGAATTGCGACAGAAAAGGTAAGCACGAGTTGCGAGAAGAAAGGCACAGGAGACTCATCGGAGAGGGTGACCGCTTGCAAAGCAAAGCAGATATGATTAGCATTAGATAAAACATAATCTTCTCTATACACCCCTCATCGGAACTCCTCCTCCTCCCCATCCTCCCCATCCTCCAGCCCCCTTTTTTCCAACGCCTCCAGTCTCTGATCATACCTCCTCAGCAACAGCCGTTCCACCCACCCGCCACTGGGGAACGCCTTCTCCCACTGATTATGCAAATGCACCCCAAACACCTTCCCTAGCACCGTATCCAGTCCTCCGCCCTCCTCCAGCCCCAGACCCATCGTCCACCGCCCCAGCCTATCATCTGACGAGAACGGGTCCGGCAGCCGATTGTCCAGCCTGCAGGAGCGCCCGTCGCTGAAGCAGAAGGGGAGGACCTTGAAGGGCAGGATGGAGTGCGCGACGAGACGCCGCCAGAGCTTGAGATAGAGGAGGGAGCCCCAATCTGTGGAGTGGATCCGTGGGGGAGGGGAGGTGGCCATGATGTGGAAGGCTTCGCAGAGGTAGGGCGAGTGTTGTCGGAAACGCATTAGAGCGCCGTTGAGAGGCTGGTAGGGTTTGTCTACAGTGTAATGAATGTAATTAGTGTTTGGCACACGGGATCAACCTGGCAACTTAAGGCGTACCGTAGCAGTCCCACTGAGTTATGAATTCGTGTTCCAGAAGAGGAGTGAGATCCCGCGTGAGGAGAGAGTCCATGTCGACCCACACCCCGCCATAATTCCACAGCAATAACAGCCTTAGTAGGTCCCCGTCCAGCCATGCCTTCTTGTCCTTCATCCCCAACAGCTCGCTCCCATGGAGCTCCGTCGACTTCGCCAGTGCCGGAATATCCACCACCTTCAACGCAAACGCCTCAGGGTACCTTGCCACATACCCCCGCAAAATCTCGTTCTTCGTCAGGTCCCCATTCGACCACACCACAAGGCGCGACGCGCCCACATCCTGCGTCGCGAAAAACGACTTGATCATCCACTCCTGCCTCGGGCCAAACGGGACCAAATCCGTCCGCCAATACGTGTGGAACTGCGTCCGTGCGTCAGGCGGTATCCACTCGCTCCGTGCCCTTGCATCGTCGCGGTGCATCTGAACCGTCCCTGCAAAGTCGTAGCAGTCGAGCCCGCGCCGGAGAGGGAGCCCCGCCTGGACCTCTGTGCGGCGTAGGCCGTAGAGGGCGTCGGACACGTTGTATTTTGGGCTGACGCGGAGGGGCTCGAAGCACCCCGCGAGCGGCGCGATTGGGTCGATCTCACGTGCGACCCAGGCGCGGGAGTAGAAGGCGAGCTCGATGTGAGGCTCGTAGAGGTAAAGCCCGACGAGGAGGGCGAGGAGGGTGAGTGGGAGTGCAAATTTGAGGAATTTGCGTACGGTGCGCCGGCGGGGGAGGCGTAGGAGGTTGAGGGGCCAGCGCTGGCCCCGGGAGCGGTAGGTGGGCTGCGGAGGAGGCAGGTAAGGGGTATATTCCTCCTCCTCGTCGAAGCCGTTTATGGATGGTGGCGGCGACAGGTCATGGCTGTAGTCGTGGCGGTGGATAGTTGCAGAGCGTAGTCGCGGTGCAGACTCTTGGCGGGTGTACATAGGCAGCTTATGGCGCTGCTCCCCGCCTCGGGTCATCTCGGTATTCCCAAGAAATTAATGGGCACTCTGGGCCTTACTTTTGTTGGTTGTGGCTGGCCCAGAAGCTTGGCTCGGATTGTGACCAGGGCCGCTTGTGAGCCCTGCGTAGAGTCGTAAAGGGAAGACTCAATGGGCCGGTCACCAGTCAAACCGTGGAATGCAGCGACGGAGGTGGGAGAAGGAGAGCTACAACGGTCCAGTAAGGGACGCGTCCAGCTTCCGCCAACTTTTCGCGTGGGCAAGTTTGATTTCAATTCATTTTTGTGTACACGCTCGGATCCGAGAAACTTTAGACCTGTCCTTCAATTGTCTCGCGAACGGTAACGACGATACAAATTGTAAGTACTACGGCCACGTCCTCTCCGCCAACACAACCCACCAACCGCCACCATACACCGAACCACCAACACAATCAACAAAGCCCCGACACCTCACCTCAGTGCCAATTACAACCAGAGAAGCTTCTACAGCATCACAGTAACAGTAAAAAAGGAGATATGTGTCGCCTCGCCGTTATATATAATAAACCGTAACATAAAAACCAGACTGGGTGGGAGATGCGAGGCTCGAATGGCCCCGCGGCGAGCGACGACGGTGATATAAGATATATAGTGAGTGGGCGTTGGGATTTGGATCTGGGTACAAGATTGGGTAACGCCGGAAGCAATGGTGGTAAGCAGAAAAGACGGCAGAAATGATGCTGGAGATGAGACGCTTGACTGGCTGGAATGGCTCGAGGCTGAATGTCGGATTCTTGACAATTGTGTTTTGCTTTCCCCCTCCCCTCCACTCTCGATCGAAATGATTTCTCCACCACCCCACCTCCGCAATCAACCGCCCTCCGACCGCTCATCGAGCTACAGGCACAGCGGCGCCGCGGTACGCGGCTGGTGCCCGGGGAGGAGCCGCACCATTCTGGACGGTTTGTTGAGGTTGCTGTCCATTACTTTGATACACCATCTGCCCCTGACCCTGCTGCTGATGTGCCCCCCTCGACGCCGCTTGCTGTCTCCGTTGTTGTTGCTGCTGCTGGGCCTGTTGCTGGGCCTGCTCCTCCCCAGCACTCGGCGCCACATACAACCCCTTATCAATAGTCTGCGGGATCGGCTGAATTTCCGTCCCCAGCTCCTGCTCAATCCTATACAAATTAAACCTGTCCTCATACGTGACCAAATTAATCGCCAGGCCAAGGTGGCCAAAGCGGCCGGAGCGGCCGATGCGGTGGAGGTACGTCTCGCTGTTCTTGGGGAAATCAAAATTGATGACGACGTTGACGGCTTGGATATCGATGCCGCGGGTGAGGAGGTCAGAGCAGACGAGGTTACGGCATACGCCGTTGCGGAAGTCGTGGAAGACGCGGTTGCGGTGCGATTGCAGCATCTTGGCATGTGAGTAGAAGCAAGAGTAGCCTAGCTCGGTCACTTTTTTGGCGAGGAGCTCGACGCGGTTGGTGGAGTTGCAGAAAATGATGGATTGGTTGATTTGGAGCTAGAGGGAGGGATGGTCAGATACACAGGGAAGGGAAGGGAGTTAGGACGGACCTTGGAGAAAAGGGTATTGAGACAGTGGACCTTTTGCCTTTCTTCAACGTAGGCGTAATATTGCGTGACACCACGCAGGGTCAATTCATCCATGAGGTTGATCTCATAGGGAGACTTCATATGCTTGTCCTAGACGGTCAAGAGGTGGGCACAGTATCTGCACGCAGAGGCGGGCTGGACGTACCTTAAAATCTTTGACAATCATAGGGAAGGTGGCGCTGAACAGCATCACTTGACGCTCAGCAGCGAGATAAGATAGGAGCTGCTCCATTACCGGAGCGAATTCTGGGGAGAGCAGCTTATCCGCCTCGTCCATGACGAAAACCGGACATTCGCTGAGGTCCGCAACATTCTTGCCCGCAAGGTCCAAAATTCGGCCAGGCGTACCCACGAGGACGTGCACGGGCTCACTCAGGCGCAGAATGTCGTCCTTGAGCGTCGTCCCGCCGGTAGTGACCATAACCTGGATGCCCATGTGTTTGCCGAGGGTCTTGCACACCTGTGACGTTTGGAGAGCTAGCTCGCGCGTGGGCACGAGGAGGAGCGCCTGGATCTTGGCCTTGTTGACATCCACCTGTTGAAGGGAGGGGATGACGAAGGCGGCGGTCTTGCCAGTGCCGTTCTTGGCACGGGCGAGGATGTCGCGCTTGGTAAGCGCGATGGGGATGGCTTCTTCTTGGATGGGAGACGGTTTTTCGAATCCGGCTTCGAAGATACCCATGAGTAGCTCCCGTCGGAGGAACATTTCCTCGAACTCAAGCCCTTTCGTCGCTGTTACGTCTTCCGTTTGCGGGCGCAGATCTTTTGGTGGTGAGCGCAGGCCGGTTTTCCAGGAGTCATTCTGGGATGGTCTAGGAAGCAAAAGTCAAACAAATTTCTAGTGTGGCATGAAAGAAGACATACGTTGATGATGTTGAGGGGCCAGTCGACATGATTGTTGTATTGCGGGATTGTGTGCTTCGGGGGTTAATTTTCCTGCGACAAGGAGACGAGCGACTGTAGAGGCTAAGATTGGGTTTGATATTGGTTGCCTATTGTATATCTTCAGGAGTCAAAGTCCGTCGAGACAGATAAGAGTAGTTTCTAGGTCAAACGAGGCCGTGCGGCAAGAAAATTGCAGAGGCTGGGTAACGAGGTTGTGTAGAGCAAGTGAAGGTCGGGAGCAAGGTTGAGGAGGATGCGATTGCGTAGCGAAAAATGCGAGGCTTGAGGGTTTGAGCCATTTTTCCCACGGTCAGCGCCGCCTTTGCTTGCTTTCAGAATCGCATTGCGTGTACATGACTGCTCGTACATATGCATATTCCCGCAACAGAAACAGATAGCGTTCGACGAACCAGAAGTCGGTGGATGGCGCCTAAGCGCTAAGCGCTAAGCCCTGGCGCACCCAACACACTGTTTGTAATATTTAGCCATCTAGCAGGCAGGTTCCCACTGGTCCAACTTTCGTTTACCCTCCTGAGTCAGGCAATAATTCATAAGAGATAGAGCTAGGGGAGCTCAAAGTTGGCGGTGATAGCCGCTGCAGTTTCCATGACACAGGTCAGGCATGTCTTTGGACGCGACGCCTAGGCTTGGCGGAAAAAGTGTGTGTCGACCACGAGGGGGGGTATATTATACTGGCACTAGGTCCCCAATTGGAATGACCAGTTTGCCATGGACCCTATATATGTAACAATTACTCTACATGTATGGTCATATCTGCGAGTACAAATGGCGGTGGTCTTGATGGACGGATCGCGTGTATCCTCGACAGAAGAATCTCCTATCCCAACTTGAAGACTTTTCGGGCTCACTTAACATGCTCAAGGTCTTCTTAATACGACGGCACGTCCTAGGAGGCTGGAAAAGTCTAGTCTGCCGCAGGATGTGCAGCTGATCGCTGATGGTGCTGTTGGAACAATACATATTCTGGGTTATAAGATATTATATTTGCTGTAGAACACAGTATTCTGAATGGTAGAAATACTATCAGTTTGCCTCATCTTCGCTCCTCTTCCATGTAGCAATCCAATTCTCATAGCCCCAGTATAATTCCCTCACTGAAAGCTACACCACGACCAACACATGCATCTCCTGTACCACAGCACAGTATGGTGAGAATTCAAGAGCAGGTTGACTGACTAAAGAGCAGTGACAAGACAAGTCAGGGTTTGGAGGTCATCAAAAGAGGCTTGGTCATGAGTGGTGTCATGCCAATCAATGAGTGGACGCACATCTTGTCCATCGACCTCCTTCTCGCCGTACCTCCAATGTGGTCCAATGGATCCAATTCAGTAGACCTTTGAGTATGCGGTACCAGTGAAAGCAGCCTCAGTTTGTCAATTGAGCTGACATTGAAAAGCCAGAATTCCGGATTTCCAATGCTGAGAGTTTTTGATTTCAAAAATGAGATGAGTGGAGCTGTAGCCATCTTCACGACCCCAATGATAAAATTGGGAATGTGACTTTCGGGATCATCAGGGAGGCGATGTTGCGGAGTGACTATGTAACCTTGGGTGGAGGGGAAGAAGGTTGTGGGGATTGTAGTCCATGGCCCACACCATACATCTCCAATGGCAGGGGGGTTTGTGGTACAGTACTCTAGAACTGTGCAGGTGACGATGTTGAAGGGCATGTGAACAGTTTATCAATGGCGGACTTTGAATCAGCCACTCAGAGAGGTGAAGATGACATGGAAAAGTGCTAGCACAGGCATGACCGTTACTAGTGCCACTAAGCTTGTGTTCTTTCGCCAAATAATAATGAGTGCATTATAGAAAGAAAAGAGCCTGCAGGTTGCCTTTTTTCGAGGCATGTAAAGATACAATGTTGTACCTCATATATTGCCCACCAACAATGCATTACAATCTCTGTTAGTGCGGCTAGTTGATGATCAATTTGTATGATAGTCGGCGCGTGATGCCTGCTTGTTTTCAACTCCGCCCCAGGTACGAGCGTGATGCGCAAAGCCCGCGACGGTCTCATACACACAATTTCAAAAGATCGGTGAGTGATAACAAAAGCTCAGAATACATGAAAAAGAAAAGTTACCAGGACTTGACTGGGACAGAATCTCTACCCAGTTTGTAGTTCTCTTGAAATGCCGTTCGACCCTTGGTTCAATCGTTTCAGCGCTCAAAATGCGACCGATGGCTGACTAATCTGATTCATCGACCTGTTGAGGCAACACCAGACTAACGCGTAGAAATTGGTCAATTGCTGTCCGTCCTCGTCGTAGAGTGGATGGATAACAACATTTTTGTGGAAAAGCGAATACAGGCGAACACTGCAACGATAAGTCCTATTAGCCTTCAGCTTCAATTAGAATTCCACCGCGTTCGTGTAATTGTAGGCCCATTGCCGTTTTCATTCAACCGGCGCAGGGATCACGTTTCATTGCTGGAACATGACGGAAACCGCGGATCGCTTTTTGTGGACATGGGCAGCAACACTTGTTCAACCTTAAGCCAACCTTAAGACGGTCTCAATCCTTGAGTATCGGCGCACGGGATGCGAGTATCGCTCATACATCACTACCCAGTGCGACTAGCTGACGTCCTGCTATACAGATGACAGACAGCTGGGCGGCCTGCATAAAGTATAGCAGGGTCGTCAATTCCCAGTTAAGCAGGTCCGACTCATCGCGTTTGGGTTTTCCGATGCAGTGGCAGAATGATCCGTGGGCGTCCAGGATAAATAAGCAGACGCACATCAATCTTCATCCTCGGATCTGTCACTGACAGAGGTCCGGTCATCGTCGGGGACCACCTCTCGCGGCTGAACACCGCGCTTTCGAAGTCGGGCAAGTTTCAGCGGGCCATAGACAAGGAGAATAGAGCGGGCGGTTCGAGAGAGAAGAGATTCTAAATATGGAGTTGAAAAACAGGGCAGGAAGCCAGTGGCGTTGTGCCTGTTTAGAATTCGAAGTGTTTGAAAACATGTGGTGATCGAGATTGATCGATATGCTACATGGGAAATTACTACCAAGTTCTTTTGATTCCTGCCACTTTGTCCTGCCAGGCCTGACGGTACAAGTGTCCCAAATCTTGCGCCCAAGCAGCTGTCTTCCAGTTGCTGCACAGTCTCTCCCCGTAATCACACAGCTTTTCCCCGGTCACCCCAGTTACTCATCTCTGTGATCTGGGCTGATCAAAGCAGTGTTTTGAACTTGGACCTCTCTGATTCCTCTGACACACGCTCTTTCTCCTTCACACTCTTTTCTTACATCCCACCCTTTTGAGGGTTCCTTCTCCCATGTTCACCCCGCCGCCGTCACCCCGACCCACAATGAGAGACGATAGTCCACGAACACCTGTGCTCGAGGACGGTACCACCAAAAGGTTCCCTCCTGTCGACGAAAAGCGTCGTATTGGTCGTAGGACGAGATGGACGGTGATGCTCGTGCCCCTCGTCCTCATTCTCATCACAGGTTCCACGCAGTACCTTATGCACCCGGTGGCCTTCGACATCTTCGCAGACGCTCCAGACGCTGTGTCATGGGACAGGTTAGCCTCGCAAGCTCTCAATTGGACACCACACAAGCGCCATCGCGACTTGGAACCGCGGCAGCTAGCGTCGTCGATTTCATCCTCTCCCGTTGTTTCCTCACCAGGTACCTCTCCCACGTCGACGGTCAACGCACCAGTCCCGACCGTTCCGTCTACCCCACCAACCCTTCCTGCGCCGTTCTTACAGCCGTTTGACGCCAACCTGACGCAGAATTTTTCGAGCATGTCATGCTTCAATTTTTTCAGCAACATGACCAATGCAGTACCTTTCCGGTCTTGTCGCCCACTGTCGCTGCTGTTGGATAGTTCTTCGGCCTTCATAGATGTGTGTCATACCTTATCAATGTGTCTAACAGTCATCACTCATCTCTTTGTTTTGGTAACCCTAGGCACAGTCTAACCTTACTTTCCTCAACACGATAGTTTGGGGTACCTGTAATACGAACACCACGAAGGAGCAGTGCGTAGCGAATATGGGTTGGTTTGCAAATGCTCTCAAGACGGCATGTGCACAGGATTTGACGGATCAGAATGAAATGGCGGTGACCACCCTAAATGGTGAGCGACAACCTCCTTAAACATATTGTTCATCACTAACATGAACTCTATTTTTAGATCTGCAAGCCTATTCGCTTGTGCGGGAAACTGGTTGCCTCACTGACCCGACGACTAACACGTATTGCTACCTGAACGCCGTGCGCAATTCCAACCCTTCAGATGCGTACTTCTACGGTCTACCACTCGGCGAAAAGCTTCCTAAGACCACGAAGCCGTCGTGCTCGGCTTGCACGAGGAGCGTTATGGGCGTCTACTCGGCGGCTCTGGAGGACCCCGTCCAGGCCCCTGATTTGACGGGACTAAAGAAGACTTACACCGAAGCCGCCCAGTTGGCAGTTTCATCATGCGGGAGTGGATATGCAGCGATTACGGTCGTTAACGGGGCTGCGCCTGCATTGGGAAGAGAGTTCCTGTGGTGCACAGGTGTCGCGGTGCTTCTCGGCATGTTGCTACAGACATTGCCTTGACGTGGTGTTGAGTCGCTTCATTTCGTATTCATTTCAATTCCCCTACCCTTTCCTTCCGCCGTCGCATGTAATTTATCTCCCTCATCCTTTCTGGCACCCTTCATTCTTCTTCGGCACTGGGTTTCCTGCTTTGCTTTCACTTTTTGGGTTTCTGGAGAGGGTTTTACCCCGGTCAAGACGGCTTTCACCATACACGCATTCTTACGGAACATCAGGACTTCCTTTCTATCCCGCCACCACCACTACCACTACCACCACCATCACCATAGGCAACTATCGCCACCCCGCCATCTGGCATCCTATCCCCGCCGCCGCCACCTGACACGAACCCACGCGCTCAAATTTATTCTATGTACGCTATACCGGCATTTACAGACACATTTACTTTGCTTTATTTTTTTTTACCTATTTATTGCATCTACACTCCACTAGCATTCCCCTGCCTGCCTAGCTTACCGCCAGCCCGTTTATGGCCCTAGACTCTCTGCGGACCCATGGCTTCTCCCCCCCTCCCTTCCCCTCTCCCTCCAGCTTACGTTGTGATGGAAATCATGTACCCACCTAGGCTGCTGCCCATATTTTGGGTGGCCCGCCGCGCGATATATTAGTCCTTACTCACACTACGCTTAAATACACGCTGTCGCAAGTTCATTAAAACAGAATATTTGCGAAGAACGTCCTCCGACATCCTGGCACTGATGAAATGAACGCCTCACCGTGAGTAGTGACTGATGTATGATAGCCAATGGTGACTTTTGAGGGTGCTGCATATGTGTATCATGACTGGTACGTTACAACACCCCTCCATGCTCGGATCTTCGAAGCTTCGAGTTCTAACTTCCTGAGTCCTGGCGCTGGGTACTCGTACAGACGCCGCGGGGACATACACATGTGCCCTGTGTGGGTCGACCGGCTTCTCTGACCTCCCGTAATGTGTACCCATCATGATGCATGATGATCAGCCCTGCTCATGACACCTGCTTCTAAAGTATGGGATCTGGAGTCTGGAACACTGAGCTGGTAACTCATTACATGACGCCGGCGGTTTTAGGATGGCCTCGATCCCGATGCCATCGTACAGTGTGGAAGGAGCGGTGACGAGAGGGTGTTAATTATAATACACAATACATGGCAAGATTATGATAGAGGTCATTCGCAAAAGTTGCAGGGATGGTGATACATACATAGAAAGATATCCGTGAGCCCAGGGTATATGTGCACTTGGAACGCGGTTCCAAATGTCATGATAGATATCGGAAAAACTCGACAGGGTCGAGCAGGAGGAGGATTTGAGGGGGGAGCGCAGTCGTAATGGAATTAAAATAAACGGTAAGAAGCATTCCTGGAAACGAAGAGGTGGATTAATAAGAGATAATGTGGAGCGTGCCGTACTGGTCGTCGAGAAGAGAAGAGAGGTCAGCCAGGTACCCTAACAAACATCGCAGCCTCAAGCGCTATATGATCTTGAGAAGGTGGCATATCGGAATCAGCCTCCGAGTCCACTGGCATGTCGGAATCCGTGTTAACATTGTCGACGCATGATACTCGTCCCGTGTCCTCAGACTCCGAGTCGGTATTCGCACGGCGCCATTCGAAACCTATTTCATCTCTATGATAGATCCACATAAGAACAAAACGTGAGACTGCTCAGGTATGTATTTTCGCCACGCTGATGAGAAAACGCGTACCCGTGGTCGTAGCAACATTCAAAGCCATACTCCTCGACAGCAGCACAGATCCGTTTGTCCAAGAGGCGTAGCAACCCCTCCGCTAGCTGCCTCGGACACCCAGGCGGGATCATCCACGGCCCACGAGGCTTCCCTGTTGTATGGGTCATCCTCCACCGCGGGAGTGGCCCCGCATTCCTGATGTAGACGTGGCACGCCCAG
Organism: Lyophyllum decastes; assembly: GCA_025854295.1. Classification (NCBI taxonomy): domain Eukaryota; kingdom Fungi; phylum Basidiomycota; class Agaricomycetes; order Agaricales; family Lyophyllaceae; genus Lyophyllum; species Lyophyllum decastes. Next base: position 1,621,916 of record CP107709.1, read on the forward strand.
CACGGCGGCTGGTTCATGCCCACTGCTTTGCCCACCACAGGGATATCACGCCTCTCGAGGTATCGGATCAGCTTCAGCTCGGAATGCAGGACTGGCGTGACGGCCTTGCCCTTCGTCCACAAATTCGTCACTTCGGCTCGTTGTGCCATTTTGTCGTAGTGGTGGCTCTCGAGATCTTCCAGCGCTAGGGCATCGAGCCCGAGGACACGCCGGACTTTGATGTCCGGGGAGGCGGCCCAGTAAAATGTTCGCGGGACTTGTCTGTGGTTCCGCACAACCCAATGTACGGCGATGCCGCCTGTGCCATCGAGAAATTGGTCGATACCCTCGTCCCCGAGAACCTCAACGAGGTATGGGATTCCGATGGTGCAAAAACTTGAACAACCAAGCGAATAGCGCGCTATGTCGTAGATGCGTCTGTACAGGTCGTACATGAAGACGACTGGAAAGCTTTCGTTAATTCTTGGCGTGCGAGGACTAGAGAAATGGTTACGGACGGTCATCGTGGTCCAATTTTTCGTGGAAGCGGGCTCCGGGCGTTATGAGGTCGTGAAAGAATGACGAGGCGATCATGAGCGCACTCGTGAACATGACGAGCGTTGTGAATCTGGACTTCTCCTCGCTGTTCATCCTCTCGAGAGGCTTGCATTCATCATACAATATGAAGCTCCTCATGGTTTCAATCACCTCCATGCTTGCATATTTGGCGCCGTGCATCACCCCGTGAAACCTCTTTGCCAGCCGGATAAAGCCTGGCGACCGCTCACCCTTCGGATGCCCTTGCCGCCACATAGGCAATAAGCTGATAAAGTGCTGCCAGTTCTCCTGGGGTGTGCGCCCCCGCACTGTGCTTATGCGTGACAATTTCCGAAAGATTTCGGGCAACACCTGTCCTGACATCATGTGTCTAAATCGGTTGACCATGGCGTCACTGTCGAGATGGTCCTCCTCCAAGGACAGACGTAGGGTCCGTATTAGGACAGCTACACGTTCGTGCTCCTCTTTGGTCGGTAGCTGCGCGTTGGGCTTCGCCAGGTGAATCGTGATGCGACCTTGCTCGGCAGAGAGCGCTACCGCAATGTCACGCTGGGGGATAGAAGAATCGGTTTCAAGAAGGAGCGAGACCCAATTCAGGCTGTTAACGAGGTCGTCGTCATGTTGGAAAAAGCTGTCGTGGTTGTTCGGCCGTGCTGTTCCTAGCTGTTCCACTATGCGCAGCCCGGCCAGGAAATCAAGCTGCAGGCTGCCAAAGCCAAGCCTTAATGCTGCTGGATCGCGACGCTTGCGTTTCAGGCTTATGGGGGGCGGCATGTGTGGCGGCCTGGATGTGGGAGAAGCACGACATTCGGCTATGTTAGTGCTGTAAAATAAGATTCATATCTAGCCTTCGATTCAACCTCCGTTGAGGCGGAGTCAGGGTCGATGAGATACCAGGTTTCCATTCCCTCCCAAGTTCCTCTTGACTTCTCCCGCGAAAGGTCCATTTCAAAAATATGCTTCCACTTCCATTTAACGCGCTGGAGATATCATGTGCCGTCTGCCTCATGCTGGTGGTTTGTAGACTTCTCATCAGTTCTCTAAGATGATCGATAATGAGCGCCTAACTGATTTATATAAGGGTTTGTCATCGACCCTCTATGGTTGTAGTCGGTGGCACGTCGTGGGTATAATGATTGGTTCCTCATGCAAACCAGGTTACTAGAAAACGACCGACACCCGAAGAGCCGACGCACTTCGTATTGTTCTAAGGATGCTTTGGTCCGTAAAAAGATGTCGAGATATCCAAGCTTGCCAAACTTCGGGAGACTCAATTCACAGAGACTCCTCGTTTATAGAATCGGCGCCCAAGGTGCAAGGCCATCCGGTTTTCCGCCGTTTTGCCTTCTTGCTGGGCGGGTATGGACAGTTGCCAAGCACTATATCCGAAAACCTCTTGTTCTGGAAAAGGCCATCGTTTGGAAGCGCTTGTCATGAGTTTCTGCCTCGATAGCCTAGCTCAAATTTCATATGATCTCGCGAGCGCTACGTCGACGTGATTGATTCCTCTATTTGCTTGGCCAATGCAAGCTCACAGTAATCTATAACTATCGATCTTGAGCTACTGAACATCACCTTACCTTTCTATACTCGCAAGACTCTACAGCCGCCACCTGGGCCGTCCATCCTAGGTTCTACACGGCGGTCCAACACGTCGCGGGGTTTGGACTCTACTCGATGCTTGTGGCTGACGACGGCGAAATGTACCTGATGACAATATCTGCCATACAAGATGTGTCAATGTAATCAGGTTCATCAACGACAGGCTTACCAGTTTCTAATTCGATCGTTACGCCAATCCTCATTACCCTCCGAGTTCGGCTAGTTCAACTGTCACTGGCGCAGCAAGGACCAAACATTGTTGGTCGCTTCCTGCGCTTAAGTATTGGTCTTTTCATACGCTCATGTTCGCCTGGTTGATCCGGGTCCATGGTTTACCCTCAAGGCCTTACGGGTGCAAAGACATCTGGGTACGTAGCTGTGACTATTTTCCTCTTGTTGTATTGCTTAAGCTTAGACTGCTGGATCTCCCAGACACAGCGATCAACTTTAGCGCTACATTTGCTGGAGATCAATAATTTACGCACCTGCTTATGCTCACGTTCGTCACCCTTCTTAGTCGGAACTGGACGCTTTTCGGTTGAAGGAAAAAATGATGAGAGTTCAAGAGTAATCGGATTCACCTTCAGATTGGCCCAAACTCACGTTGCTCTCCATTCATCGACTGTGTGCACTAGGCATCGGCATCAGTATCTGTGTAACAAGTGGTCAAGACGTGGGCCGCCTGTAGTCCCGGCCTCTAATTACGCGGCGTCGCCACCGTCACGCTTGAGGAGAATCTATCGCCCCGTCTCCTACAACCCCTTCGCTACGTGATCCCGGGGACCAATCTCTTCCATCTGCTATCCCTGCCCTGCAGGCGTGATATCCATGTAGCGCCACATGCCGCCATGTTCAATTCCACCTATTAATTTTTGATATTTGTAAACGATGTCATGGCTATTCCCCTGCAGCGGTAGATCCTAAATCGCAGATGTTTAAGACTATGGCCAGCTTCACAGTACTTATCAATTTTGGGTGCATATTGCCACCCGCAATGCTGCAGGCGGGGGAGAAAGTACCACAAGGGGGGATGGAAAGCTGTGTACGAGGAATAGGTAACGATCAAGGGTGGGTAAAAACTGGCGGTAAGGCCTGAATTTCTTGGAAACCAAAAGCACGTCCGCCGGGTGCTTGCCAGAGCTGGGCCGCTGGGTCCTTGCTTGAGGTAAACCTTTATTCAATGAAGGCGCGCTAAAACAGGTGGGTATATATAGTTTCCACGACCTCAATACGGGAAGCTAGGTGCCGTGTCGTCGCAAAAACGAAACAAAAAAGTACGCATGATACTTCAAGTTCCACGACGATAAAGCATGAAAATTTAAAGAACATGACTGAACTCATCAAGAAACTTCAGTTCTCCGTTATGCACCAGCCCCAGGCCTTTCGCGCCATTCCACCAGTCCTTGGCTTCCATCAACGCCTTGCCCTCCTGCTTCATCAGAGGCACGCTCAACACCGACCCGTCGGCACACCGAACGACTAAGGTCCGAGTCGACTTTTGGTATGTTGCTGTGCCGGGGGTGGAGGAGAGAGATGTCGGGGGCGTGTCGAGGACGTAGGGGGAATGGAGCTGTACGGTTTTCGAGGACGAGAGACAGGTTGTTAATGGACGCTAGGACGGGATAGGGTGAGTTGTAGGGAAAAGGGAAGAGGAGGAGGGATCACTGTATGCACCTGATGTGATATGGCGCGATGACGTCGTACGATGGATTCAGCGGACGTGGTGGTGAAGTTGACGGCAGAGTCCGCTACCGTGATGCTAGGCGCATGTGGTGGTGGTGGTGAAGAGTTCATTTGAGGTTGTGGTTTAGACCTGGCCTAAAAAAAACATATTTTTTCTGTTCAAAGCCATCATGATAGTTGAGGGTGGATGAAAGAAGACCAACCTTTCCCACCCGCATATCTCTGAGAACCGAAACCAACAATCTACCCCCAACATATGCCAGGGTATCTCGTAGCTCCGGAAACATGGCACCATCGTGCAAAGGCTGAGAGAGAAAGTCGGTATTTACAGCGAACGCAGTGTCGACGGTATGGAGAGGCACGCACCACACGAGATGTCCCCCAGATAGCTCCTGCATCGACCCCGTGCTTCCATTTCAACATCTCCATGACAGATACACCTGTCTCCTTCTCTCCATTCAGGATAGCATGTTGGATGGGCGCTGGACCTCTGTACGCAGGTAACAGCGAAGGGTGGAGATTTAAGCGTCTTGTTGGAGCGAACATGTCCAGCATGGACGAGGATAGAATGCGTCCGAAGGATGCTGTCACAACGACGTGATTCAAAGGCGGAGCGGTTCCGGCGTTCGAAAACGGTTCTGGAAGCTTGAGAGGAGGTTTTTACTACGAGCCGAATGTCGATGTAGGGGGGAAGGAACTCACATTCCATTGTTTGAATTCGGGCTTTGTGTGTGGAATCGTATGCACGGGAATCTTGAGTGACTCTCCGAGGAGCTTCAATGGAGCTGGGCAGCCGTTATTCAGTATACGGTTCGGTTCCTAACAAACTGCATGGGGGACTTACAGACGGATAGTTGGGAACCTCGACGGCCGGTCTTCTCATCCGGGTTCGTAGCGATGACTATGTCATCCCAGACATCTAGTATACAGCAAGAAGGGAAGAGAGACGTCACTCATCCACGCCGCCCGGCATATAGCATGGCAATATATATATATACCTCTTGCAGCATACAGTTCACGAAAAACTAAACACGAGAACTCGTCACGCCCCATGAACAGGATCCTAAACCGCGCGTTCGATGATGAAGATATGCTATAGAGCGGTGCGTGGAGGCGGAAACCATGTTGGATGGCCCGCCCTTGTAGTAGTGAGCTCGATGAGCGCCGCGCTAGATGTTTGGTGGGGAGTCCTAGCCACATATATTGGGATTTTCTACATGGGTTGGGATGCCTTCAACTGGACCAAATACTATCACTGGGGGGGTGATTATAGATTTTGATTGATTAGCCTCTAGAATGGGAACCAATCCACAGCTGAACATAGTGTTGGTGAGAAAAGTACTTGAATTAAGTCACTCAATTGAGATTCAGAAGGCCTTAGAGTTCCGAGAAGTTGTTGAAGTTCTACGAATGATATACTGAGAAATGGCGATTCTAGTTACACCAGTGGGTGTGGTTATAGATTTAGTCACATCAATGTCACAACGGCATATGCCGACTCGTGCCATTTCACGCTTAGCGGTATCTCAAAATCATCACGCTGTGACAGGCAAATCCATAAACCAATGGACCAACCAGTGCCTCACGCAGCTCACACAACCCCCATGGTCATTGTCACTGTTCAAAAGGAAGCATGGTATGCCACAGGAGGCCTGCAGAAAGTTTGGGAGTGAAAGGTTTTTATATCATTGAGAACTGTTGTCCTCTTGTATCTGTGAGTTTGGTGTATGAAGATCTTTGACCTCACCAGACAATGGCAACAAGACCGTTTATTCATATAAATCATGGAGTAGATAAAGGACATGTATGAAAACATCAGCTCACAATTTCAGGGTGTCATGTGCAGTGTGGAAGGAATGGGAGACAAAATGGTGTCAAGAAATCAGATCTATAATCACGATACCCTCATAAACACCCCCCCTGTGATAGTATAGCTAAACCAGGACTATCTAGAGTATATACTTCCGAGCTCTGGTCATTCGAATAAGCGTTTGCTATAGCCGATGTCATAGACCGCGCAGATGATTCCCCACTCATTAGTGTATCAATGCCTCTCCCACTTTTCCATCATTGTGCGTATAAGATAGGCCCGACTAGAAGAGCTTTTCGATCATCGCAAGGTCATGTTCCTCCGTCATGTAAGCTCCGTCTGTAACCCCCTCCGGCCTAGTCACCAATGAGGTATTAACGCGCGACGGATACTTCACCTCCCCAATCCTCCCCGCCCAATCAAAGTCCACCAAGTGAACCGTAAAATCCTCACCGGATGCCAGAGCCCTGTCGTCGATGAGGATATTCACGTGCCGTACGTCGCCATGAACGAATCCGGCCTTGTGCAGCGTTTTGACGACGTGAGTGATTCTTGATATTACTCTCTTTTGGGAGTCGATATTGGAGAGGGCCACGAGATCAGGGTCACAGAGTGACTTGTGAGGCGACAAGTCCATAACGACCATGGTCCAGCCCCCAGAGATCGAAGTGGCGGCTCGAAGCCTTGGTGCGTAGTTGGACGATGCAAGGAAACGGTGAGCTTCAGCTGAATACCGCCGCACAAATTTGACAATGAGAGAGCCAAGCCCGTTTGCCTTTCCCAAGAAGATTAACTTCCCTGGAACACGATACACGTATTCGAACTCAATTTCCCTGCCCGCTTCGTCGACGTAGTTTGTAGGATAGGGATACGTGCGGTCACGGGGCGGTAGGGAGGGGACCTGTGCGTAGTGGGCTTCGAGACGCTTTACGGTGTTTGTGAGAGCGGAAAGGGCGGCTGCTATGGATCGGCGAATAGACTCGTCAGTCCAGTGAGTCGCCATGTCGTACCATGGGGTCAGAGGCTCGACGGATATGCGGTTTCCGGTCCAGACGCAACCGTAGAAAGCGAGAAGCGTGCCTGCGTGCGTGTTACTTGTCAGATTCCCCATGTCCATGAGACGAACGGATACAGGTACGCACCAACATCAAGCATCAGGATGCACGGAAAACAAGTACCTGTGTAGCGATCCACCTGTGTTGCAAGGAACTTCGCATAACAAGCGATGGCTTGATAGAGAGCGCATCCCTGCTCGTTCTTGCACTCCCGGATAAGTGGGGGCATAATGCCGCCCTGCACGCGCAAGTTCCCATCTGTCGTGACCTCGGTCCCAGGGATTGTCTCGGCTCTAAGGTCCAAGCCTCCCAGTCGGAAGACCTCCTGAACTGCGGACCGACGGGCGGGTTCGTCCTTGTGCCATTTGCAGGCTGCGAGGGTGAGGCGCTGTTGGAAAGTCTGCGCTGGGGCGGGCGGCGCGGATTCCCAGTCGTCTTTGAATTCTGCTAGTTCACGTTGTAGGAGGGTGATGGGGATCGTATGGAAGTCGAAAGGGCGGTTGTGATCCACGAGGTCCTTGGCGTTTTCCTTGAACTTGGAGGGCTCGGCGGCCAAGAAGGATGGGGCGAGTTTGGCAAACTTTGACAGACGCGTTCGCGCCTGCTGTGCTTCCATTGCCTCTTCCGAGGTTTCATCGCGCTTTCGTTTCCTCTTCTCGTCATCTTCTTCTATCATAGAAAAATCATTTGGGGTTGGATTATGAAAATGGGGGGGTGGGCAGAGGAAACGCACGCACTGGGAATCCGAACGAGCAATGTCTCTTTTACTGAGACCGCTAGGTCTACCACTTTCACCCTCTCGTCGAGCTCTTCAACGTCCTTGTCATGGAAGAGCCTTTTAATGTGACCATTCAGGTTTTTGCGGTCGAGAATAGTAGTTCGATCCGTGCATCGCCATATGCGGAGCTGGTCTGCGGCGAGATGGTCAAGGTCGGGCTCCTTCTCTCCCTTGACCCTCTTCTTCAGGTTTCCAATCGTGGTATCATTCTCGAAACCCACTTCGAAGGGTGTTCCATTGGTCTCATTCTCGTGGTTGATAGTAAGACACCAGACTACTTTGGCAGCCATGGTGGATTCGAACTAGAGCAGCGTGATAGTTAGCCACTTTCCACCCAGTGTCTTGCATGTTCACTTGATAATGCCACATAACCCCTCTTACTAGAAGTGTATAGCTATGTTGATGGTGTTTTGACCTGTGTGAATCTCCTTCCGCTTTTGCTTTCAAGTTGTCATCCACGACGTCACCAAGCTGTTGAGCGACCAGTCAGCTCCGCATGACATCGTGTCAGATCCCATATATGCATCCTATTCTTGTCTCATTTTCCTTTTTCCTTTCCCATACAAGATTGCTATTTCTGACCCATGCGTGCAAAATTAGATTCTAGAAAAGATCGTACGATCAGAGCCATCGTTGCAGACGACGACCGTCGATCGTTTCCCCCCTGGCGGCCCGAACACACCTAGCTCGTCACGTTCGGTTTTTGTTCTGATTCTACTCTGTCAGTAGTCCAGTCAGCTATACTTGACTTTGGTCACGCACGCAACCGCCGTACTAGCCATCAGTATCGACACCCCGGCTTCGCAGATCCTCGCCTGACATTCCGGAACGGTTGCATTGTCACTGCAGTCAGCCCACCACTATAGTAACCCAACCTCTTTGTTCTCCACTACCGCAATCCCCTACCTGCCACCCGCCACCACAAAACTCGTACCCCCCACCATCTACCCCAGGAACCCCGGTTAAACCATGCCCCCACGCCTTCGTGTCCTCTCAGGCACCTCCCCCTCACACCTTACCGACATCACGCACCTTATCAATACCGGCCAGCCGCACGCATTCGTCTCGGACCGCTTTGAGGGGGAGGTTGTTGCGTATATCAAGGGGCTTGGGCGTGGTGCGTCTGGTACGTCTGAGCAGGATAGCTGGGGTGAGAATGAGAATGAGTATTTCGAGAGGGAGGAAAGGAGGGGGATTACATGGAGTATCCAGGTTCGAGGTGTGTGTTTTTTTCTTCTTTTGTGTGGTTTGGTATGAGGGTGGTTGACTTGGGCCTGTGTATCGTAGGCCGCTTCTTGCACCCCATCTCGGCGGACGATGTCCTCTTTGGGAATACGTTCGACCGTCCATTAAACCTCCCCTGGGGTTCCGGAGCCGCACTCAGATTCATGAAGTGAGTAAAAACGCATATTCCCATCCCCGTCCCAAAGGTCCAGAAAGTATTCAAATTAATTATAAAAGCTACATCGATCCAACCCTCGAGCACGACCTCACATCATCCACCAAACCATGGGCCCTCTCCCCCCTCATCTCCACCATGCCTCACTTTGCGCACACGCGGCTCCCAGAGACCACCACCACCGACTCAACAGACTCGGACTCGGACACGAATGACGTTCAGACAAACGCCCCCCTCGTGCTGCCCCCAGCCTCACGGACGACGGCAACCGACGATCTCCCGCCCTTCCCCCCTCGCGAGTCAATCGCGGACGACACGTCCCAGCTACACCTTGCCCTCGCGGACTCTGTTGCGGACTTGTCGAGTGGCGGTTCGGGGTCTGACGCGTCGTCATCAGCGTCGTCATTGTCGTCGTCGTCATCGTTGTCATCATCGCCATCATCGTCGTTGTCGTTGTCGTCGATGTCCGGGACGGGGATGGGGACGAGTGGAGGGGGGAAAATGAAGATGCGAAGGAATGAGTCTTATGGGGGAAACGGGAAGGCGAGGTTGAAGGAGAAGCGGTTGGCGCTGGCGAACGCGGCGGCGCGGAGAGCGTATTTTAGTACGGCTGCGCATCGGCAGGGGGTTACGTTTGGTCCGCAGGTGCGTGGATGTTTCGCCGTTTGGCTCCTTTGCCGCGGATGTTCAGGTTTCTAATTTTTTTTTTGGGCATGTTTTGCGAACGACGCGTTGGCAGGACGTGATCACGACGGACTTTTGTTATGGGTTTTTAGAGTTTGCTCCGACGCTGTCGTTGCGGCTGCCTGGGGGGATTACGTTTGATCTGATGCGGTATTGGGATGGGCAGCCGGTGAGGTTTGTGTGCTGTGAGCGGAAGAGGGAGGGGGAGGGGGGTGAGGGGGGTGGTGAGGAGCCGTGGGGTCCGATGTTTTGGTGTGTGGCGATTGAGATGGCGGATGATGATGATGAAGAAGGAAGCGGGGAGGGGGAGCTCGAGGGGACGTGAGCTAGGCTCGATGCGCAAGCCGTATAGTATCCGTAATTTGGGCAAAGGTTGTGTTGACGTAGGTTGACGTCGACGATGGTGTTGCAAATTTCGAATTGGCCCGAACGAACTGACGTCACTCGGGAAAGAAACAAAGACTCAGTACTCAGGGCCCAGTCTATGGTCCGTCCGTAACCGGGTCTGGTGTATGCACAGATGTCTGTTAACTGGTATAAGGGGAGATGCAAAGTGGCATTCACGGTCTGACTGCGATCAAGGATGCGACGGGTGCCAATGGAGGCGGCGGCACGAGTGATGCCGTGCCGAAAGGATTATTTGCCAATTTACAATGTACTACTTGGTCATGGTCCGTACCCACACCCAACTCAAAAGTCTTGACTCGTCCTTCCCGTCGATTTCTCCCTCACACCCTGAAACATCCATTCAACCTCTACGAACCACCGACCAAGGTATTGGCCGTACATATATAAGGCACTGCCTCGGAACCCCACGCCATTCCCAATCAATTGTTGGCGACTTCAAAAACCCCCCAGTCGCAGCAACTTTTTCTCTTGGGCTAAGCACCGGCATAGCCCAACGGCGCTTCGCTGTCGACCTGTGATTTGATCGTGATTCGGAGAAATCCCCCGTCTTTATATGTACATGCGCCAGCGTGTGGAAGACTCACGACTAGCGCCCGCTGCATCTGCCACTGGACTCGTCCAGCCCACACCCACACCGGTACCATGGACCCACACCCGCGCTCCCAGTCCGTAATGCACGTCCGTCCTCAGAATACGCCTGTGAGTCACACACACAATCGTTATAAAGGCGATGCCACAAATGTTTCGTTTGTTGACTTTTTTTTCGTGTTCCACGCACAACAATAAACTAGTCACGGGCGAGCAGGATCCTGCAAAAGGTGACCAACTTCAAGGGGAGGATACGTCTGACCGGCCGCAAACCCGTATCGAAGGATGACCGTGATATCAACAACCCGTATCCTCCCCACTCGCGCTCGATGGACGACGGGCCAGGTGTTAAACCGTACATGTCCCACCCCATGCTCGCTATGGGTAATATGCTCGTAGAACCTTACGTTCCTGGTGCCGGGGATGGCGAGGACTCGTCCTCCCAGTCGCCCTCGCCTTCGGGCAGTGAGTTTAGACGCCGCGTGGGCGTTGAGGGGGTGCCGAAGACGATGGAGAGGGTACAGTATTCGTCGGGTGGGCTACCTACTACTACTACTACTCGTAGTTCTCGTGGACCCAGCATTGACGGTCTCCCGGTCGGAGCGGGGTCCCCTACACCCTGGCACTATAATCACAAAACCCACCATCCTCCTCCTCATTCCCATGCCCAGCCGACGCAGCCGATCCCATCACATGTACCCGAGGCCGCCGCGCCAATGCAAACGCCAACGCCAACGGTAACGAAACACAGGACCACACCTTCCATCATCATCTCCGACGCGCCCGAGTCCCCACACCACCACTACCATATCAACGATGATAACAATAATAACAGGCCACGTTCGTCTTCGTCTTCCGGAGCGGCGAAGAAGGCCAAGCCAAAGATTGACACCTCAGGCACGGGGTTGTCCCCTGCACGCATATTCACACGCAAGGCTTCCCGTTCACGACTCAAGGACAAGGACAAGGGCGGGGACAAGGACAAGGACAAGGGCGAGGACAAGGATAAGGATACGTACGCTGTTCCCTCTCCGCATCCGAACGCTATCCATGGACCCGCCGCACCCCCCGAGTTGCCGCCGCCTCTCCCGCTTCCCGTCGCCCGGCCCACTCCTTCCGCTACACCGACACCGACACTCACACCCGCACCCATGCACACGCACACGCACACGCCGGCGATTACACCTCGCTCCTTCACCGCAGCAGCAGCAGCAACAGCAACAGCACCATTACCCCTCTCCTACCGCTCCGCCTCTGAATCCGCCGTTACCCCCGCCTCCACATCCACCCCCGCCGCCCCAGGCATGCCTCGAACCAACACCGCCCCGCGCCTCACGCTCCCCACACATTCGTACCGCTTCAGCCTCACGATTCCATTGCTAGATCAGGGTGGGGGATCTGTTGGAGCGGCGGGGGCGCGTCTCTCACCGAGCGTTATATTACGTCCACCGCCGTTGCCTATTCTGAACTTGCCTACGCTGGTTAGTACTACTGCCACGCCAGTGTCGAATGGTCCCACGCGTGCGGGGCTGAGGGGGATGCCGGAGTTGTTGCATGATGGGATGGGTAATGGGAGGAGGGAGGAGGAGGATGGTGTGGATGCGGGGGGAGAAGGGGAGGGAGAGGGTGAGGGCGAGGAGGATATGGATGATGCGGATGATACGGAGGGGGGACGAAGCAGTAGTGCGCTTAGTCAGGTGTTTGAGTTTGGGGCTGAGTCTGATATGGACGGGGACGGGGATGGGGATGGGGAGGGGGAGGGGGATATGGAGGGGGAGGAGGGGCGACCGAGTTTCAGCAGTGGTGGGAGTCTTGATCCACGTTCTGCGTTGGGGTTGGGAGGCGGGAAATCGAAAGTAAAATCGAAGTCAAAATCGAAATCGAAGTCAAAAGCGAATTCGCATTCACATTCGCGGTCGTCGTCGTATACAAATATGACGATGGATGGGGAAGTCCTTGCTCTCGCCCTGCCTGGCCCGGATACGTCGCGGATCGATTTATCGTTTCTTGAGCACCCACCACCGCCGCCGCCGTCGTCGTCATCGTCGTCGCCTAGGGATCGGAAGGGGAAGGGGAAGGCAAGGGAGGATGACCGTAGCCAAGAACACGACGAGGATGAGGATGAGGATGTGGACACGACGCGCACGCCGACGGCCCGTGCGCCGTATGGGGACTACTTTTCGTCGAGGACACGCAGCTCGGGTTTGGGTCTGCCGCGCCGCACGGATAGCTTGCAACGTGGGCGGGGGCAGGCTGGTGGTGGTGGTGGTGGTGTAGCAGGGGTTGGGGCTGGGGCTGGACAGAGGACACCCCGACCCGAAGACGCGTTGTTGTTGGGCGGCACTGGCAGTCGTGCTCCTGGGCCCCTGCAGGCTTCGATGTCGTTGCGAGGAGGGGAGGGTGTGGGTGTGGTGATGTCCACGCGGCCGGGGATGAACAAGCGCGCGTCGCGGAGTTTGATTGATATACATGCGGTGGCGAGGAGGGAGCGTGTGGAGATGATGGTGCGTGCTGAGCAGGAGGCGGCGGAGGAGGAAGAGAGGAGGAGGAGGAGGAGGAGTGTGAGGGTGTCGCAGGTTGGATTGCAGATGCAGCGCGATGTGGGTGCTGGGGATAGAGGTGGTAGGGATGAAGCGTCTATGACTGCGGCTATGGCTATGGATGGCATACACGAGGCCGAGGACGGGGGCAGGGACAACGACATGCATGAGGGCAAGGACATGCACAAGGACAAGGACAAAGGAAGGGTTGGGGAGGAGGGTGAGCCCATGGATATGGCTACGCCTGTCGCCACGCACAAACGCCTCAGCAAAGCCCCACCATACGAAACGATCGCCCACGGCCTGCGGCGGCGGCGCTCCATGCCCACTTTCACTGAGTCCACGGACCCGCCGCCGTATCCCGCGTTTTTAGGGCCTGGGGTGCACCCACCGTCGGCGTCAGGGTCGATCCAGCCGCGTGATGACGAGGGCCAGGAAAGGCTTCCGCCGTACAGCAATGGGATATATATGCGCGGGATTGTGCCGCTGAAGATGGAGTTTGTGGCGGCGGGGGTGCAGGCGAAGGATAGAAAGTGGAGGAGGGTGTTGTGTATTGTGGAGGGGACGGCGTTGAAAATTTATCGGTGTCCCGCGGTGGCGAGGGGCGTGAGTGCGTTTGGGGAGTGGTGGGAGAAAAAGGTGGGGGTCGGAGATGTTAGTGCGCCGTCGTTTGCTGGGAGCAGTGCCGGCGGGGGTGCTAGTGCTGGCCCATCTCAGGAGGAGGAGAGGGAGAGGGTGCCGAAGCTCGGGGAGGGAGGTGGCGATCAGACAGAGTTGGTAATAAGGCCCTCAACGCCGATCACGCCGATCACACCTGCGAGGACGCAGCCGCTGCTCACTGGGGAGCACCCGTATGTGCCGGGACAGCCCCCACTACCACGGACACTACCGCAATCGCAACCGCAACCAAATCCGCCTGCGACGCGTTCGCGTCTGAATCTCGCGGTGCTTCTGCGGCCGTCGAAGCATGGCCGCTCGAACAGCGACGCGTCGCAGGGGCAAGCAAGGCCGCGCTCGTCCCCCCGGCCATCGCTCAATATCCCTGGATCTAGCGCGGGACAAGGCAGATCCTCCTTGTCAGGCCGCCCGGGGACGCCGGCGACGTCAGTGTCGGATTCTTCCCACTCACACCGGGTGCCCTCGCCGTCATCGTCGATGGTCTCATCCACCGCGGCGTCATCATGTCAGCAGCAAGGGCCGCAGTTGGTGACGCCCGATGATCCGGACCCTGCGGATCTAATCCGCGCGTATACGATGCAGAATGCGGAGAGTGGGTTGGGGAATGATTACCTGAAGCGGCGGAATGTGGTGAGGGTGAGGGTGGAGGGGGAGCAGTTTTTGTTGCAGGCGAGGGATGTGCCGGATGTCGTTGCGTGGATCGAAGTAAGTCTTTTATTTGTTTATTTGAGAGTTGTACTCAAGGTCTTTTTTTTTTTTTTTGTTTAGGCTCTGCAGGCTTCGGCTAACGTTGCGCTGGATCTGGATGAGCGGTTGATGCCCAAGGGTCCACTGTTTCCGAGGCGGAGAAGACGCCGTAATCGGCGGCCTCCAACGGATACTGTCACTCAGCCTCCGGCGACTGAGGCATCCCGACCTGCGACTGCTGGCACCACAAATGTCGCACTTACTACCGGAATCTGAGGCAATTAACCTTGGTCTCAGTATAGAAACATCACAGCACTTACACAGCCTAGCAACTACACTAACTCGCGTTTATTTATGCATTCATGATCTGACTTACTGCTTTGCTACCTACAAGTTTTATTGTTGTTACTGTACCCCGCTTTGTGTGTATTACGCCTAGACAGGTCTGTAAAAAAAAGTAGCACACGTTCTACAAGAAAAAAAAAAGTGAAGTGGCGCGAAAAAGCGGTTCCCACGCTCCGATGTTTGCCGGTTTTGGACTTGGGAAGGGGATCAACAAGACTGTTATCTACACTGCCCACCACCATCGATTTCTTAAAGCTTTGCTCACCGTTCCGCACGTCCTCCTCACCGCCGGATACTGCCTGCGCAGGTCCTCTCCACCTTTTCCGCCACTCATCCCCATCCTCCAACGTTCCAGCCTCGGCCTAACGCTCCGTCTTTTTTTCTTCCTGCCCACTTGCGGTGACAACACCCATCCAAGCCCCACACCAGCCCAGCAACACTCCTACCGGACAGCGCCCGACACACTTTTGACGGAGAAGGAATGGCGGACTCGACAACGGAGATCGATCTGGACTCGGTCATCGACAGGCTGCTCGAAGGTGAGCTGGCACACTACTCTGTTCGGTGCTGGGAGCAGGGGGCGACACGGGCTTGCGTATGAGCCACCTGGTGCGCTGGCAGTTGCTAGGGCTGGACATGCGGTTTAGAACGGGTGTGTGCCGTGCTTTCGGCTACGGGTGCCACCTGGCGCTCCAGCCCTGGGTTGGCCTCGAGGAACTTGATGTTTGGCTCTGCACCAAGCAGATAGAGGGCTGGCAGGAGGCATGGTGCAGCCTTTGCATGGCTGTCATTACCCTTTCATGACAAAGCAGTTGTCCTTTGAACCAAGCTTGCTAACGCATCACTCCAGTCCGTGGCAATCGACCTGGCAAGCCAGTGCAACTCCAAGAGTACGAAATAAA
This sequence comes from Lyophyllum decastes, assembly GCA_025854295.1. Classification (NCBI taxonomy): domain Eukaryota; kingdom Fungi; phylum Basidiomycota; class Agaricomycetes; order Agaricales; family Lyophyllaceae; genus Lyophyllum; species Lyophyllum decastes. The sequence continues at coordinate 1,637,612 of CP107709.1, forward strand.
ATATCTATGTACAAAAGCTCGCGAGATCTTCATCAACCAGCCCATCCTGCTTGAGCTGGAGGCCCCCATTAAGATTTGCGGTGAGTGCTGCGGTGGCTCCTTGCTCGTCGGACCAAGACTGACGTATGCTCCCAGGTGACATACACGGCCAATATTACGACCTCCTCCGACTCTTCGAATACGGCGGCTTTCCGCCAGAAGCAAACTACCTCTTCCTCGGCGACTATGTGGACCGAGGAAAACAGTCTCTCGAGACGATCTGCCTCCTGCTTGCCTACAAGATCAAATACCCCGAAAACTTCTTCATCTTGCGAGGCAACCACGAATGCGCCAGTATCAACAGAATATACGGCTTTTATGATGAATGTACGGAAGCTCTCACCTCGCAACGGCGATGTATCAGCTGATGTGATTATTTTTTTTGACAACGGCAGGTAAACGCAGATACAACATCAAGCTGTGGAAAACGTTCACCGACTGTTTCAATTGCTTGCCAATTGCCGCCATCATCGATGAGAAGATCTTCACAATGCACGGTGGACTAAGTCCAGACCTGCAGTCAATGGAGCAGATACGGAGGGTCATGCGTCCAACGGACGTTCCGGATACAGGTGTGCCTGGCCTGTTTTTGTGTCGCCGGAGTAGTCACTGACAAGATATCCGCCCAGGTCTCCTCTGTGACCTTCTATGGTCGGACCCCGACAAGGACATCACGGGCTGGTCAGAGAATGACCGAGGGGTATCATTTACTTTCGGGCCTGATGTGGTTTCGCGGTTCCTTCAAAAGCACGATATGGACCTAATCTGTCGAGCGCATCAGGTGGGTGGTAGTATCTTCAAGGCACTCTGAGCACGCACCCTCTCTGGCTGCTTCTATCTCGTCTTTGCTTCTATCTATCTACCCGTGCCCTTGTCGCCTGGCTGATCGGATATCCGCGCGATGGCTGATGCACTATTTTCTTGTCGGACAGGTCGTGGAGGACGGATACGAGTTCTTTGCCAAGCGCCACCTAGTGACGCTGTTTTCGGCGCCTAATTATTGCGGAGAGTTCGACAATGCGGGTGCGATGATGAGCGTGGACGAGACACTGCTGTGTTCATTCCAGGTATGCTCTGCCGTACTGTGATCGTGATGGTCTAGCGTTTTCTGATGAACGGTGATGTGTAGATTTTGAAACCAGCAGAGAAAAAGGCGAAGTATCCCTATGGCGGGATGAATGTGGGGCGCCCTGTGACACCACCGCGCAAGCAGAAGAAGAAGGACGCCAAGATGGGTTAGATAAACAATGGGCTACGTACGCTCTTCGCGCCACGTTGTCTCTTGAACCCCGTCCGGCTCCCTCGTTCTGCTACTCCCTATCTCGTCCCACCCCGTCCTCATCCCTCACCTTCACTTCGCATTGGTTTTATATTTTTTTTCCATCTTTTTATTTGTTGATGCGGCTTGTTTCCTCTAGTACAGTATGGTATTTGGCATTTGCAAGGCAAGGCATGGCGTTGCGCTGCGCTGTGTGATTTTGGAGATGCGGGTTAATGTCAAGTGTAGGATAGGGCTTTGTGATGAGAATGGTGTGAGGTCAGGTGGTGATTACTTAAAAGGTGGGATGGGAGACAAGATACTCGGGAAGGGGATGAGGTTGGGCCATTGGGGACATTGCACTTACCGCGCAATAGACGACAAGCCAAAAGGGTCCGCGATAACCATCGAGCATCTACCATTGTCACGACCTCTCCATCGCCGCCTTGCCATCCCAGCGCCACCCGTGATCAGAATGGATTGTACAAAAAACGCAGATTTCGCACCCTCATTGCCGAATCACCCCAACCATCAACTTGAACCTCATAAGCGTGGCGTCGATTGTAACACTGCCGGTGCCACTGTCCACATGCGTCCATTTCTGGACTCGTGACGCCTCTCCTGTCTCCACCTCTCACCCACACACTCACCTCTCCCGGCTCATCACCGCGCGTCCCCACATCCCATGACCACAAAGACGTCTATACCTGTCGCGCGTCTGCCCATAACCTATTTTCCCCGTATGCTTTCCCACTTGTTACGATACTACACCCCTTGATGCAGCGCACCCTGTCCACGCCTTTTGCCTTTGCCTCTCCCCCGCTCTCGGTAGAAGTAAGCCTACGTATGCCACTATGTATGTAGCTATGCTTCTCGAATACCTGTGTACTTAAAAAAATCTAAGCGAATGATGATCCACTACCTGAAGTACTGCTGTGTTTCTTTTGTCCCTTCTCAGTCTTATGCTTACTTCTACTTTCCTCCTTCCGTCCCCCATCTCTCTCCGCTAACTCATCATATCATATCGCCTTTAAGCTTTGGTATCCCAGGAAGATTTTCGACGCCAAGAATAACAGTGAAATCTTTTGTAGCCCGCTCTAGCCCACACTGGGGTAATTATAACTTGCGCAAGAGCCGCCGTATTACTTCCGCCCACATTATAGCGTCTACCCTATATTTCAACGGTGGTTTTGGTCTATGACAGGGTACTACAATCATCCACGCAAAAATGGTCAGAGATACAGCCCTTGTTAAACTACTAGGAGGTGCAGGGTTGCTGATCCATACAGGGGTGGCAGGTATGGCATCATTAGAGGCATAAAACCACCGGCTCGTGGATAATGAGGGTGCTTTCCCGGTTAGATACGAGCACATGGGGCCCAGCCTGCCATAAACATAGTCTTGCATTGAAATTGACACCGGCAGGCCTAGGGGGGGCGTAAAGGAACGAAATTCTTGATAGTTTTGGGATTTTGCTCCCGGCATGCCCATGGAAATGGTTGGGCTGATGTCATACATTCGGAACAGGTCCGCCAGAGCCGGGACGGAGAGTAGCGGGCCGAGGTTCCTTTCTGGGTTGGGGTAAAATTTGGGAAGAGTGCTAAGAGCAGCGTAACACGGGAAGAGGCGGATGAGTTCCAAGAATAATATCGTCTTTACAAATACAAGCGCATGTACAGAGTCGTGGTGGTGCATCAGCATGGTGTATACTGAGAATCGTGAAACCCCTTCCCCTTCTTCCAGACGCAGTATGCAAACCGGGATATTAAGTGCTTCCATTGTAAGAGCAGTGGTATGAATGTATGATGCATGCATGACACCGAACCCCCTCACACAAGAGAAAACGTAAAAAAAGGGGGAGCCCATGGCTCACCGAAGAGAGAGGAGGGGAGGGGGAGGGGGGGGGTGAGGCCTTATTTGGTGAGCTCGGGTGCGTGCTCGTGGTAGGAGCCAGAGCTTTTCTCGTCGTGGGCGACACCAGCGTGTTGCGCGGCCACGGCGGAAATCTGTTTCTCGGTGCCATCGAAGAGGGCAGCGGTCTCCTCGAGCGTGCGGTTCTTGGTCTCGATGACGACTGTAGTGATATGGACATGAGTACGCATGAAATGGACAGTGATTCGGTGCAGTGACTTACAGAAGTACAAGAACACGAATTCGACGCAGAGCCAGCAACAGTAAACGACGTAATATTTCCACTTGATGTGGTCTGATATTGAGAGCATAAGATAAGGGGGTGGCGTGCAGGGATGTGATGAGAGTATACATACCGAGGGCAACAGGGTTGACGTATTGGTTGAAGATGAGCGACAAGGAAATGGCGAAGTTGAAGATGTTGAAGCCCTTCGCACGGAGTTGGTAGGGGAGAATCTCCAAAGTATACGAGACGATGAGGGGCGTGAACGCGAGGCTAGAAGCACAAAATCAGCATGATCATTGATTGCGTGAGCGGTGAGTGCACGTACTCATAAGCTGCGTAGAAGAGGAAGATGAATGCAATGACGGCATGGGCAGCTCCCGCATTCTTCGACTTATCGTACACCCCTGAACAGGCGGTCTGCAGTGTGAAGAAGACGATCATACCACCAGCCGAGGTAAGGAATAGGATACGACGCCCGATCTTGTCCACAAGTGCAGAGGCGAATAAGGCCCAAGCCAAGTTCCAAATTTGCAGGATACCGTTGATAAGAAGTTGCGTGGTGCTGTTCGTGATACCTATGCCGTCGAAGACCTTGTTGAGGTAGTAGGACACGAGCCCGTTGCCAGACCATTGGGAGAAGAAGGCTAGAGCGATGATGATCCTGAGACGCTTCCTGTTTCCAGGAGTGGAGATGAGGGACTTCCAGCCGACGTTCGCGGCAACGGTGCGGTCAAACTCGATGGCAGCCTTGATTTCCTCATACTCGTAACGAACAAGAGGATCCTCCCTATAACAAGTGCTTAGCACCACTGTGATAAGCGAGTCAGGCGCATCTTACTCATTGCCATCGGCGTGGTAGTAAGCCAGCGTTTTCAATGCTTGAGCTTCCTTTCCTTTGCTGACCAACCAACGAGGAGATTCGGGGCAGAACAAGACCAAGACGACCTGGAGAACGGAGGGGAGAGCCTGAAGGGCAGAGGGAACGCGCCATGCCCAAGTACTGTGGATCTTGAAAGTACCAAAGGTAGTCCAAGCCGCACTGTGCAACCCGACTTAGCATAACAGTGACGGAAGATCCTAATATACTCACACGATAGCTCCAGAATACCAGAGGGAGTTGTAGGTTGAGGTAAGCGGTGCGCGGTGGGTGGGATAGGCGATTTCGGTTACCAACATGGGAGCGGCGTTGGCTATCATTGGAAAAATTTAGTGATATTAAAGAATTTGATGAGACGGGTGGACTAACCAGCGAACGTAAGGCCGAAACCGATCAGGAAGCGAGCACCGATGAACATGCCCACAGACTGAGAGGCGGTCTGAACAGCTGTCGCGATACACATAATGAGGGCGCCAATGAAGATCGTAGGTCGGCGTCCAAGACCGTCGGAAAGGTAAGGAGCAAAGGGGTAGGCCGCGAGTGAGCCAATGTTCTATACGACCCAGTAAGCTCTCGAGAACGCGTGTATCATGCCAGTAACACGTACTTGGATGGCGTTAAGCAGGCCAAGCTTGCCGCCAGTGGGGAAGCCGAAATATACCTTCCATTGGTCCAAACTCTGCAAACCATTCATCATACTTCCATCGTAACCGTTGGTTGACGACGTGATCAGGCTGCAAGAAAGATAAACTGAGACATGCGAAAAGGAGGCGAATAAAAGGGGACACACAGTAAGACGATCCATGCATTGAGAGTGATGATTCTAACGAGACTCGACGGTTAAAAAAATCCGGAAAAAGTACACTGGCTGGGCACATACCGTCTGTTATTGTACCATTTCTTGTTGGGATCGAGAAGATGCCCATAGGCTGCCTGGACGCCAGTGTTTGCGGCAGCACCTCCTGCCATGATGAAAGTTGAGGACGGGAGGAGATGGTTGAGAAGCCAAGCCGAGAAGTCTGGGGTTTTTATAACATGATTCGGGCCAGACTGGCAGCTACATGGATTGTGTTCAGATGACCGGTGTTTGGCCAATTTCTCCAGAGGTACCCCGCCTGGAACGCGATCACGATTTCGCGTGGTACAGATGTCACAGACTGTGACGGCCGGAAGCCTTCCTTTTGCGGATACATGCCGCTGCTTTTTTTCTTCGCCTGGAAATAGAACGTTGATGGAAGCTGATGGTCAGTGTCCGTCGCTGGATCTTCTGGAAGGACAAAGTCACCTCTAGAATCGGTCTGTAATCTCTTCAGGTCAATTTTGGCTCTCCTCATTCTCCACCGACACCCGAGCTGTTGTCGCTGGGTTTTCATTCAAATTGGTATTTCCTGTTACCGTTCCCTGGAATGCAACATTTGCTTGATGTCGATTTCGACGAAGTTTCTCCACACTCGAAAATGGGGTAAAATTTGCAAACCTTGGTCGATGCCCGATCCTGAATCTTACGTCCCAGGCATCAAAACGCAGCACCCCACCGAAAATGCACCATGCGCCTCCGAAATTCCCCCGCGTTTTCTCTCATATCCGTCAAGGACCAGCCTAGCCGCAATCTAGGACCGCGAACGATCAGTTCCACAACGCTCGGCGCATCAGCGACCGCGACCATTTACGACAACAGTTTCGCCGATAAGTCTTCGGGCCAGGGCGTGGTAGAGCAGAGAGGGAGACGCTAGTTTATGAAAGCTTTTGATGAGGGTTGGTTGATGAAGCGGCAGAAAGCCTCCGCCACCAACTTTGCCTGCCCCGTGCAGACCCAAAGGCGGATATTTTGCCAAGTCTTCAAGTTGGAACAGATTGGATCATATAGCGTCGTTTGGACTAAAAAGTCTGTCCCTCCGAACGCCTCACATGTTCATGTTCATGGTCATGGGGTAGTGCGGCTGAAGAACCTTCATTCGGAGTCGACCATTTTCAGACACGGCGCTGTAGAAACGGGAAGGTCCATCTATTAACAGATATTGAAGACATCGATGTATTCGTAAAAGCCAAAATGAAGAGAACATGATGCAAACCCACTTGGCAAGACGCCAGTCAACCAATTGACAGGCTCAGCGACACACGCGGAACACCTAGTCAGAATCGTTTCAGCAGCTCACTCGCCGATGGATCAGAGTTAACGAGCTCGTTGGTAGTTGCCCTGATGTCGGGGGATCCCTCCTGGGGAAGTGAAAAATTCGCAGCTGCTATTTCCGCTTTCTTCCTCCTGCTGAAGGCGACGCCCCAGCTGCTCGCCAAACTTGCCAAAGTGCTGGTCGCGGTCAGAGACGTCCGAGCTGGTTGGCTGATTTTACCCTGAGCCGAGGAGCTAGCGGCTAGGGGAGACGTCTTCGGAATATGATATGACGTCGTTCTTCGCCTGTTCATAATTGCATTCGCCATACCGTCGGATACAGAACCATCGGGGGATGGGGTAGCGGGTAGGCCGAATGGACTACCGTCCACCGAGCCAGACGTTGGGGGTGAGGAAACCATCGGCTGCTCAGATAGTGCGATTGTGGGAGCTGCCTTGGTTATCGGCGAGCCTGCGACAGCATTCCCCAACGCAGGAAGACGGCTTACCGAGAATCTGGACGTGGTGGACATGCGGGACGCCCGCGAACCTGGCCGCAGTGGAGATGGAACGCCGGGAATATGCTGTGGAGCAGACCCAGTGGGCTGGGATGGCGAAGGTGGAGGTGGAGATGTCGTGGGGGACGGTGTCCTTATCGGTGATTGTGCCACGGGTTCTAACTGAGTTTCTGGGGCTGCTTGCGCAAGAAGCCGAGATAACGAGGATGGTCGCGCGGTGGGTGATGAGTTCGCCCGAGTACGGACTGGGAAGAGTGCTGAATTAGGTGGGTGTGTGACCAGGAACGATTCTTCGACCTCAGTTTCGGGTGGACCGGGAGGAAGCGCCGGCGGGCTGCTTCCTGGAGAAGCTTCTTTGGGATCCTTATCGTTAGACACCTTCCTCGACGAGACTCTTCTTCGATTGTGGCTTGGTTGTGTCCAATCCTCGACCTCGAGCATATAGTATTTGACCCCTTCACCAAGTCCATAGGGATTGCTATTCGGATCCTTAGCGGGCATGGAAAGTTAGAGACACATATCTAATAGCAAAAGAGACGAATTCCGAAATATGACGGACCTGATGATCAACAACACGTTCTGTTATCGAAGTGATCCTTGCAACAATCCATTCTCGAGTCTTCAGCTGTTCGGCGAGATGCCCAGTGGCCTGAAGGAAGTAGTGCGGGAAGGATACTGTCAACGAGGGTAAAACCTCGGATCTCAGTAACGCCCCTTGTTCCCATCTGGCGACACATACCATTGAATGCGGCCCACGGTTTGGAAACCGAGTTTCGCGTGGGAAGGAAGAGCGCTAGGTCGCCTTTCGCAAAGTTTCGGAATGAGATCTTGCCTTTGGCACGCTCTCGATACTCCTTGCACTGTTTCTGCCACTTTCTGATGGTCGACCCAGTCTTCGTAACCGCTTCTAGGAAGTGATCATGATCAAATGCTCGGAGGGTTTCGAGTGCCGTCGCAGGATCGGAAGGATCGATGGGGGAGGGTTCGTCCGGTTGTCCGATGATGCTATGTCGCATCCCATTCGAGAACATGGAGTCGGCAAGGTTGGGAGACTGTTTAGACGTCGATGGGTGGGCTACCATAAGTTGCGCCGAGTGCAGGGCCTTTACATGCGAGTTACGGAAGCTGATAGCGACATCCAGAATTTGTGCGATCAGCCGGCTGCGATCCTCCAAACGCTGTTCGAAGTCTGATTGAGAAGCTTGCCCAGTCCTGAGGTCGTCTCGTAACAGTCGTTCGACATGACGGGCTTCCCGAAGTTCGTGTTCCACGCGCTGAAGCTCTTCGCGAAGACCAACGGCGTCGGCATTGGCAATCTCCGCGTCGGCACGGAGGTCCTTAAGTTGACGGTCTGTGTGTTCTTGGACAGCCTTCAACTCAAAGAACTGTCGTTCAAGGACTGCGCGGTCGCCGTCAGCTTCAGCAAGGTGATCACGGATGATACGCTCGTGTTCAGAGGCCTGAGCGCGAAGAAGACGATCCTTTTCCTCCTTAGACTCCTTCAGCGCTGTATGGACCTCGTCGCTCTCCGCACGAAGTGCCTGAATTTGGGTTTCCAGATCCTCCCCACGAGCACGCGCGCCTTCCAGGTTCCGAAGGTTAGCGGCCTGCTCTTCCAGCAAATGTTTGATCTTTTCCGAATTGCGCGTCTCCAGGGCTTTCACGTCCTCGAAGTCGGCCTGCGCCTGCGACAACTCTTGACGTAAGCTCTCAGCGACCCTCGATTGCTCAGTCGCATCCGACAGCGCCTTGGTTAGCTCCAAGCGTTGTTGCTCAACGTCAGCCTGAAGCTCCGCATTACGCTGTTCCACGATCCGACGAGCAGTGACGTCGCCTTCCAGTTGGGCCCTGACCTGGTGAAGTTCTCGTTCTAGCCGATCCGAACGTTCCTGTTCTCCAGTAGCAGTCGACTCCGCTTCTTGAACCTTGGCCTTCAATTTGGATATGTCGGCCTGTAGTGTTCGGCGCTCTTCCTGGAATACAGATTCCTGATGGGCCTTAACGTCTTGTGCCGCCCGAAGCTGCTCAACGACATCTTGATATGCCTGCTGGTCGGCTTCGATTGCTATCGGGCGGTCAGCTGGGACAAAGATAGACTTAACAGCAAGCCAGACTCACATCGCCGCCGAGTAAGTGAGATACGCGAAGCAGAAAGTACTGTAGAGATCTTTAGTGATAACTCAAGACGATACGCCAGTGGACTACACACATGATCGTTCCGCAATGCGGTCGAATCCAGACTCCAATCCATCCATCTTTGCAACAAGTTTGTCTAGAGCTGTCCGGCATTCTCGGACAGCTCTAAGTGCGGCCGCATCGCTGCTGGCCTGCGAATATCGTTCGAGATCATCTAACACTCGGAGAAGGCCTGGAGATTCCTCGAGTTAACATTACAGACAGGGGGACAGGAACTGTTCCTGTTACCATCGACATCTTCGCGCTCTAACGAATATGATGCATCTAGATTGCCGGAGGGAGAGAAATCAATGGTGGGGACGGGATCATCCATACCACGTGTCTCGAAGGGCAACTGTCCATGCAGCTCCCCTCGATACACTTGGCGTCGCTTTCGCTCGCTGGTACTGCATTAAGTAGATTACGTCGATATCAAGACATGGAAGAAGAATAAGACGGTACGCACGAGAGCTTTGCCATCACCTCGAGGATGCTTTGTGCTCGCTGGTAGAAAAATCGGGCTAGGAGGAAATTCAAATTTTCTGTTCAGCCGAAGGATCCGTAAACTCACAGAATTCTTTCCGCCGCACAATTTCAATTACTGTGGCTCCGTATGCGTACAACATGTTATGCAGGCGCTGGATGTGCGAAAAACTGTTCTTTCCCCTGAAGCTGACCTGAAGGCTTGCGAGACTTGGAGGTATTTGCACCATGTTGTTATTCAGGACGCTGATTTGTCGGAGAACGAGGAGGCAGTGACGCGTGAATGCGTTCTGCGCTGCAGAGGTGAATGAAGGGCCTTGGTAGGTGAGACTGAAGAGATGAATACCTTTGTATCCGCTATGAATTGGACTTCATTCCGGTGCGCGGTATCAAAGTGCCGTAGATCTGCGATTTTTAGCATGAAACTCAAAGCAGAATGTTATTTCGTACCTTGAAGTACCTTGTCTGGGTCTACCACAGGCCCTGTCTGAAAGTTAGAAGACAACACCAATTATCACATCGACGCATACCGTTCAATATAGATCCACTGTTGGTAATTTGGTTGAGGACATCCCGTGATCTTCGAAGAGAAATTTCCGCATCGTCAAGAAGTCTGTGGCAGTCGTGAGGTGAAATCAAGATGTGTACAATATTAAAGGGCCTACTTTTTCGTTGCCACCAGTAAACGAACAGCATCCGTTCCTTCAGTCAAATTCCTCACAGCTCCCTCTGCTTGGTTGAACCTCAATCGCAGATCGTCTGGAACACCATGATTGGGTATTCAAATTGAAGCAGAGGACGACAGACCATGTGTACGAGCGCATGTTTCCGCGACCTGCTTCATCTTGACATTGGAGACATAATCTCCGAGTGTACGAGATTTCTCCCCAGCTTCTATCGACTTTCGCACCGTCGGAGACAGAAATTCGATATGTATCCGGACCCGGCTTATGAGATCCAAGTCGGCTTCGAGTCCAGAGAGAAGGACAGCTTGCTTCTCCAACTCCCGCTTTGACCCCGCAGCAATACCATCGAAGGTCTCTACGATGGCAAATACGTTGAGATCAAGATTGGCTGAGGCTATCCGTATTGCCTCGTGTTGATAATGCAGTGAGAGGACTATATGATTGACGTGTTCATGGTGAACATGGGCAGTACGGAGATAGGATGCGGCGAGCTGTGATGGTCGTATTGGAGGCGTGGCTGCGATATCCTCTGACCTGGTCTCAGCATTGAACTAATTGGAGATGATGAGTTGATACCTTCGATGGGTGATTGCAGTGGCGGATCTACGTGGAGATCTTGCAACACTTCCTCCAGGTCATAATCAAGATAGTTCTTGTTGAAGACGAATATCGACTAAACAAAGATGTCAGTGGCACACGTATCTCGATGAATGGGAGGCTTACTTGATCGTGCGAGACAGCTAACTCGCGCACGTTGCCATTAATGAGGCGCCTCCCGTCGGAAAGAAACGCTAGGATTGCGTCCTGCTCTATGCCAGTCTCCTGGTGCAAGAATAGTTCCAGGCTGCCAGTCCTAGAGCGACACGGATGAGGATATCGAATTACAACCAAGGCAGAACGATCTACCGCTCTATATCGCGCAATGTCGCATTCACCTGCATACAGTAAGATGCAGACCTTCATCCTAGAGACTCTGAACGTACCTGGAAAACCTGTCCATCCTCCGCGCGACATATTTTTATCATGTCGACCTTCCCCAGCCTGGTCCTTGGCTCAGTGGTTATTTTTGGTCCCCCTTGCGATTACAGCCACGCAGGCCGTGCAATTTGTTCGACTAGCGGGCGGTTGAGAAGGAGTGAGGTTGCTACCGAACACAAGCCGTCTTTGGAGAGCCGCAGTGAGTCGTAATGTTGACAAATATGGAAATTCAAATTGATTGGTCAGCAAGAACTCTTGAACTCGACCGCTGAGCCCTTCAAGCATTACACTTCCCGTCATTCATAATGACACTACCTCGTCTTCCTCCAGAGATTCTACGACCAGTGAGTCATGAACACAATACGCGTTAGTAACTCCCCCTGATATTTATTCTGTGACAGAGTTTGTTGATCGCGGTCACTGCTATTCGTTCCGCTGACAATGTGTTTTTTGCGGCGTAGCATTTCTTGGGGCTTGTGCTAACCGCCAAACCATGATATCTCTTCTGTCCGTGTGCAAGTCAAGCCACGACTGGATCCTACCCCTGCTTTATCGCACCATCACACTGTGGGACGCGCAACAAATATCCAAGTTTTACACTGTGCACAACATCGAAGAAACGTTGCTTGCCCGTTTTCAATATGTTCAGCATCTATGGATAGGATCTACCCCACACCGCCACGGAGACCTTGGATATGGCTCATCGTCGTGGCCAGTAACCATTCTTGATCGTATACTGAACGCCTGCACCAACCTCCAGTCTCTATATATCATCAACTTTGACCAAAATCAGTGGTTTCGCCTCGAGGACGCAATTCCTGAAAGCTTGGAGACTCTTGCGATGGGCCCCATACACGGACCTTTGTGGATCAACGAAATGAAGCACAAACCCCGCATTCGAAATTTCACCAGCGCACAAACCTACATGAGGGACGACGAGGTTCAGAATCTCGTTCTCTCGCCTTACCTCCGGACGTTCCGACGATTCATACCGCCCAACCAGGCCCAGAGTTTCTCGTGTTTGGATCAAGCTGCCTGTGTCTCAAAATCCAGTACTTTAATTGCGATGCAGCTCGTACTTTGCGGCCCCATCACTACTCCACTACACCAGCAAGAGGCGTACTTGAAGACAATCACCAGTGACTTGCGCGTAGTCATATCCATGAGTATCCATGAGAACTGGATAGCGGCCCTGTACGCCGAGTTTCAGGCAGAGGAGGAACGGCATTTGGGTGAGTGACCGCCAACCCCGGGACGGCTCGTCCTGATCGAATCTCGCTGGTTAGCGTTAGTATCGCGATCCACTTAAACGGCAATTCTCCGTTTGAATCGGTCCGTCATGACCACTCGCAGGGGTTCCGTCAGCTCAGGAAACGCGAATGCAAGAATCATCCCAACTCGCCTACGACATCTGGAATTGGCGAATAATGCATCTTCAGGCTTCTGACTTTGACGATATTCAGAATCGTATATCCCCACAAGATATGACGTATGCAGGGCCTCAGTTCGCAAAGGTATGTTGCTGAGACACGTACTATTTATAGGGTAAGGGATTCCCGGATATGGCAAGGGGAAGGGGTAGGTAGCAGAGATTTAGCCACGCAAGGTGCGGTGGCAGCGTCGCTGGAGGAGTACTGAGTCCCGAGTGCCTCACCAACTTTTTTCTAAATTACAGCATATGTGTTCAACCTAGCCGCCACAGTGTCACAAGGATAATAAGTATAGATCCACAACCCCGCCAAAATGCGTCCCTAGAAAAGGTTGGAACAGAAACGTCTGAACAGACGTTATAAAGGTTGTGAGAAAGTGGCGCATTTGCGGCCTTCTTTCGGCCATTTAGAAGCAAAGAAATGGGGCTGTGCCATGTTCCATCTCCCACATTCGTAAGGGGTGACGCATCAACCAAGATGGTGCTATGAAGGAGAGCCGCGTTGCCTTCGTTCCAATCTCAAATGGCTGGAGTGAGGGTAGCAGTGGGAAGATTTTGCTGACATAGGAAGGTGGACCAGAGAGAAACGTTAGCTATGACTAGTTTATCTTGCTGCTTTCCTTCACCAGCTCGCCAGCGGTCTCAACTCAAAACGGTCCGTAGGGAGACAACAACTGCTTTCCATTTCCTCGCAAAAACCAGGTCTGACTCCGGTCATGTCCAGCAAATTTATACATGACCAATCATCTCCGCTGTTCCACCCGCCAACGAGCTCCTGAAGGGAAGGGAAAGACAAGATGGATGTGACTTCGTTGGTGGAACAAATGATCGGGGAGGAACATATGTCCAGTCTGGGGCGTAGCGGGCAGGTGTGGTTTCTCCGAGTCAATTCCACTACGGGGTCGAGAGGTTCATCTATTTCCAGAATAGACATTGCTCTGAAGCGCGGCAGGGACGCTAGCGCATCAGATGCCAATCGTATGGTGGGCTCATCGTGAACAGGCCAATTTCCGTGAGTCGAAAGTATAACGACGTGAATTCCGCGTTTTCAGATGCACTTCGAGGGTCTGGCAAAACAATTCCACATCGTGATCTCCCCCCGGATTAGCATGTGGCTAAGTCAAGCGACTAAAGACGTTCAAATTTCCGACACTTGAATAAACGAATACGCCATGCGGACGTCTTATAGTCCGAAACACATGAAGAGGTGCATGTAAAACGAATTCATCAACCGCGGCGGTGAGCCGCCCTATTCTATCACATCTATTGGCAAGCATTGCGGCAATTGGTCAACAGAGGGCCAGGTATATCAGAGAGCTTCAAGTGCCAGTCCAGGAAATGTTCTGCACATCCTTGGGAGTGCTACAAGGGTACTCGAGCCTGCAAGCGGCCATCTGTTATCGTATGGTTCAAGAGAATGTTCTTTGAGTATAAATGACAAGATGTGGGTGGATAGTTCTACTTGGTAAACTTGAAAAACGGCCCATTTGTTCTCCACCCCGTTGCCAAATACCGGCCCGCCGCTAGAGCTTTGAATTGACGACAGTGGCGCGTCCCACTACTTCTATCGATCTATCCCCAATCCGACATGTCCATAACCACGCACCTGCTTTCCTCTTCAAACACACCTTCCTATGCCAACGCCACAAAAAATCACCCCTTTCTCCTTGCAGCAGCGAACGGTACTTTGACAGATAGCCTTCTGTCACTCTGGCTCTCGCAGGACCATATATACGCTGCCCAGGCTTATCCACGTTTTGTCGGTGCTCTTATCTCCCACATTCGCTTTCGCCCCACCACTTTGAATTCATCGGCGTCTCCCGATCACTCGCAACGCGTTTTGAAGATTCTAGTTTTTGCGCTAGAGAACATCGTGCGGGAAGTTGAGTTTTTCAATAACACAGCAAAGGGATGGAGGTTGGAATTGAAAGGGTGGAGAGAAAGAAAGGGTACTAGAGACTATACCGCAGAGATGGCAAGAATATCGGGAACCGGAAGGTTTGAGGAAGGTTTGCTTTTCTTGTGGGCAATGGAGAAAGTAGGTTCCTCGCTGACAATGTTACCAAATCGTCTGACGCTAAGCAGGTGTATTTGGACGCATGGTCAAACATAAACGGAAAACTATCAGTGGAGGAAGGAGCATCTGCGGTACGAACCTTGGCGACTAACTGGAGCACACCCGAATTTAAGGCCTTCGTCGACGACCTTGCCCGTCTTGTGGATGATGTCTATCGGGACCTTGGAAGTGATGCATGTATATTAGCCGAAGAGATTTGGAAAAGAGTCATAGAATTAGAAGAGGGGTTCTGGCCGGAGAAAGAAGAAGAGACATGGTTGAGGGTCTAAGGTTCTAGTTGAAGCATTGTCGGGACCGCGTTTACCGAAAGGGTAGAAGACACGCAACGTGCACTGCATCAAGCGACATCTAAAGCGTAGTAGGCAAGTATAGGTAAAGAAAATAACTGAATACATATCCACATGATTTGTCTCTCATTTTCTCTCCTCGCCTTCGATTCAGAGGATGGACAATCCAACATGAAAGAGCAGCATTCAGAGTCGCATCATCTGTGATATGGGCATGTGAGGAAAATAGTCATGTTCAGACACCTTAAATGTCACATACCGAACTAACCTAGAGGACAGAAACTCCAACGCCCCGCTGATGGGCATGAGTTACACAGGACACATAAGTGTGATACTTGTGAGGTGGGAACGCGGAGCTGGTCAGGCAACGCCCGCAATCAGGCTTCTCAAGGGGTCTCAAGGTTTATATCATATCAAAGTCAAGAGACCATCGTGGAAATTGTCGCCCTACGTGGGGGCCAAGGTTGAAAGGAAAAGGTCAAGAAGCTCACCCGCTCACGCGCGGCCCACGACTGTGATACTTTCCCCGGCCGCAACGGTCATCCATACATCGTGAGCACCAGGCCGCCATCTTGAAGAGTTGATGATGGGAACACAGGACGACATTTTCCGTGAACAAGGAGTTGTGGTACACGCGCTGACGAGAGCCGCGCGAAGAGGTTCTCGATACGCGGAGAGACATGTCCGTTTCTTGCTGAAAGCTGTGACAACCAACAGCCTGGGATTTCGAAATGCCCGTCGTCATGGAAGGGCAAGTAAGTGATTCTGGATTGGAAGCGTGTCTACCGGAAGCTGCGTGCCGCGTCCATACTGACATATACACAACAATGCATATCGTTGTTGATACTGGATTTGCCGATGTTGACAGCCTACGCACGTCCTGCGGATAGGTCAACCAGATCTTTCCAAGATTGCGAAGAATAAGACTTGCATCTATTGAACGATCACTGGAGCGGGTCTGACTAGGTGCGATGGGCAGTAATTTGCTGCGTCCTTATCTTTAACTAAGGGCACCGGCCAACACTTGATGTAGGTGCCACGCCTCGCTGCACACTGGATAAACTCGGAGTCCTTGGAACATCCACAGGCGTAGTCGATAAATTTCTGCTGACACATGTCATTAACTAGACCGATCATATAATGATCAGCATAGATCGTAGACAACCTGCTTGAATGCGATACCTGTTAAATTCCAGTAGTTGTTGTTCGTTGAGACTCTATGAGTATTTGCTATGCAAAGGGCTTGTGAACTTGAAGGTAGAAAATTGGTCCTTTGATGAGTTACGATACTGCATGGTGGAGCCTGCAAACACAACGTAATCCACGGCATCCTATGATGGAAATCGAATGACATAGAATCGGAATCGTAAAACTGGATCTAAACTTGTCGTGTGCTATATTTAGATGAATCACGACGGAGGCAGGTTAGATAAAAGTCAATAAAATCCGAGTCCCACCCCAAGACAAACACTGCCCGGAAAATGGAACATTATTTCTCGACTCACTCGCAATGAACCTTTTCTGCAGCCTGGGTGCGCAGGTCGGGCATGTTTGCAACGCGCTGACACTGAAACAGATTGGGAAGAGGTCCAGAGATGCTCCTATTGAATCATAATTCAGCATTCAGTTGCACCCTACCGATCACGGTTTATCAGAATTGCAAATCACCGTGAATCAATGCACGCTCGCACTCGCTTTGCAAAACTGAGTCCTTCTGCGGCAGGGTTACTCATCTCCGAAGAGGGGTAGCACGGTGTCTATACATAGCGATCGAGAGCAGCTTAAAACAACGAGACATACCAGTTATCAGGTGTTAAATACACAACTGAATGATCTTGCCGCGCCTTCCCCTTCCGCACCCCATCCCGGAGGACTTCACCGATAACTGCGCCTTGCCACTGACGTGAGTGTCTTCTACATTTATAGTGTCCTTGCCCGCGAAGCAGGTGCCATCTGCCTACACACCGTTTCCGCTACGTTTCAAACGTGTTGTCTCATGTCGTGCTCTAATCGTCGTAACATAGACTCACGCGCTTCGCCGTGCAGGTTTGGGTCCGATGTCTTCAAAGACTCCTCATCGGCTGCAACTCGGAAGGCGCATTGATAACGACTCCCTCGAATTTGTCGAGGTCTTGGGCGTTGGCGGCTATGGCGTAGTATATCGGGCAGTGGAGGTAAACTGTGCGAATCCGCGCTCCTATGCTGTGAAATGCCTTCTGCATTCCAAGGAACAGCCACCAGTTCGGCGACAATTCCATATCCGCGAGATTGCTCTCCACCAGATCTCCTCCGCGCATCCTGGCGTCGTCACTCTCCATCGCGTTATCGAGGATCACGACTATACCTACATCATCATGGATTACACTCCCGACCAGGACCTCTTCACGCAGATCCTGAATAATTGCCGTTATCTCGGCAACGACGCGCTCATAAAGCACATATTCCTCCAACTAGTCGATGCGGTCGAGTATTGCCACTCACTCGGGATCTACCATCGAGACTTGAAGCCTGAGAACGTCCTGTGCTTCGATAATGGATGTCGCGTCGCGATCACCGACTTCGGGCTAGCGACGACCGAGAAGATGAGCGAAGAGTTGCACACAGGGAGCATCTACCACATGAGTCCAGGTGAGTCGGTCGTTGATGACCGGGGTTGTCGAAGCCTGATCTGCCTTGACGCATAAGAGTGCCAGGGAGGTGCTTTCGCAGTCGACGGCAGCTATTCCCCAATGTCCAACGACGTCTGGTCCCTAGGTATCATCCTCCTAAACTTAGCAACCGGACGGAATCCCTGGAGGACGGCGACAACAGACGACCTGACGTTCCAAGCGTATCTTCGCGACCCCTTAAATTTCTTCCCGTCCGTTCTCCCGGTATCGCTCGAAATCAATGATATCCTCATCCAGATGCTCCACGTCGACTGGAGACAAAGAATGACATTGAAAGAGTTACGCCAGCAAATGGAGGATGTCACGGTTTTCTACGCGGCCGACGTGGTCTTCGAGGGGAGTCAGGCTCGGTGTGCGTGGGAGGCGGAGATGGACGATGAACAGGCCTCTGGTTCCCCAGAGGAACAGCCGAAAGCCAATGTTGCACAAGGACTCCAGTCCTTCTGGAGCGAAGACTCGCCTTCGGAAGTTGAGCTCGGAGGCCAACCGTACATCAGAGGCACACCAGTTTCTGACCTCGATTCTACTCCTTTTCTCTTCCAGCGGGAGGAGTCAGGAGCTCCAAATCGTCGTGGGAATGGAATGCACCTGGACAGACAGAACTCCTGGGATTCTTCGAATTCGTCTTACTACTCGTATACGACCACCCCATCAACCCCAGCCGACAGAGCGTATGAGAACGGCCCCGGTCGGATGGCGGAAGAATTGACCATGGAAGATATATACGACCAGCCGCTACAACGGGAGGAGGATGAGCCTCATTCTGCAGCACTGTCAGCATTGGAGACCGAAAAACTGTCCAAAAGACCGACGGATCCGCAAGCTCGAGTGCGCAGAAATCGCGGAACTGTGTTGGACGCCTGGAAGCATGAAGCTAATGCCTCGTATCCAACAACAGTAGGGAGCAATGCAGCAGCCTCATGGACATCTCCGGCGACGCGCACTTCATCCCTATCCTCGACCGAGTCGGTCTTCAGTTCCGAGATCACCTTCGCAAGGTCGACAACTATCTCCCTTGACTCGTTTACAGAGCAGCATTCGCGGCCTCCGGCTGAGCCACAGTCACCGTCTGGCAGTCGCGACAGCAAAACCATTTTCAACCCGATGAAATTCTTCTCCCGCCCATCTCTCCTCTCGTCATCGGCACCAAAGGAATCCCCCTACCAGCGTCGCACATCGCGTGACCCTTGGCCGCCACAAACGTGTAATCTTCAGCCGACGCAGACAGCATTGGGCTTAACCCAGACAGTCGAAGCGGCTCCGCAGCGCGAGACCCAAAAAGAAGGGGAGAGCCGGTGGAGAATATCGCGATTTGGACCTACGAGGAATTGGTTCTCGCCTGCCAGACTATTTTCACCTTCGGCAGCTTCGTGATAGAGCTATAATAATAAAAATTCGAACCATCAGTCTGTAAATTTCTCCAGCATCCAGGAGTTGTCGCCGAGAGGTGAACTATCGCGATGATGACTTTGGAGAGAAGGTGTTGGGAAGGTGTAACATATTTGGTCTCGTGAGCGACGCCAAACACAAAACCAAATCTGCTCCGTTAGAAAGCTTTCCGGACCCCCTTGGCACTCGCTAGCAAGGCTGTATCGTAGTAGTATATGCTATTCACAAGTCAATATCAAACGCTGCAAAGTCCAAGATCAAGATTACATTAAGATAAAAATATCAAGAAGTAAAAGCTCCTCCTAGCTTCCCATCCACACACGTGGTGCCAGTATAGTTTGCAGCGACGAACGATCCCTCGTCCATGGCCCTTCAACCAAAGCAGAAAGCGGTCTCTGGGTTAGTGCGCTGTCAGGGTCTGGTGTATAATCGCGGGAAGGAAGCTTAGTTTTTACATGGCGCTGTCGATGGTTTTGAGAGGAGCTATCCGCTTGACCAGCCATGCGTCGTTCCGAATCGACAGACCTTCTCGTTCGCCGCTCACGGCTGCGACCACGGTCATAAGCTGCACCGTGGGCTGGCTGATCGTCAACGTCGCTGGGGTGCTCTGGCCTCCGATTCCCAAAACGGGCTTTCCCATGTTGTGATTGATGGTCATACGCAACTGAGGGAGGCTGTTCGGCTGGAGGCACAGAACCCGAAGGAGACGTGCTCCTCGGCGGACTGCTGGAGAAGGACTTGAAAGATTGTGGCGAAGGGCTACGGTACAACTCCTGCACGGCAGCCTCGTGAGTTGGAGGTCGACCCCTAGGAGTTTTGACGCGGACGTTAGCGGTAGACGGCTCAGACGCAGGAGGTGTGCGCTGCGGTACGATGACTGGTGCTGGGGTAGAGGATTCCGAGGGGTGGGGGTTGAAACCGGCGGCGTGTCTTCGGGATTTTCGCCTGGGTGGAAGGACGTCGCGGCCAGTACCGTTACGCTGATACTGCGCGTCATCATCATCAGCAATGATGTTTTCATGAGGCTTCGACGTAGACGGCTGGATGTCTTTAGTCTGGACCACAGACGGACGTCGGGAAGAGTGGTTGCTGGGTGGCGGGAAAACTAAGAGGTCGGGTTCGGATTCAGTAGTCTGAGTTCCGAGCGTATTTCTCCTTGACTTGGTTCGGGGCGTGATAGGCCTCTCATAGCTGTTGCTGGGACTCGAGGGCCTGAACACGTCACCTTCCGGCTTCGTCCGCGGTCTGGCAGAAGCCTCCGCAATGGCGGCACGCGATTCATTGTCAGTCTGATGAGGTCGTGGGGGCGGAATACGACGAAACGAGGACGAGGACGAGGAAAGGGAAGGAGATTGGGGGACTACGATCACAGTTGTCGGCGGAACGGCTGTAGGGTAAGGGGTGAAGCCCGGAGGCCACGAGAGTGGCATTTCTCGGCGAGGGCTGTACGACCTGGTGCGGCTCCTACGTGATCTATGAGTTCTCTCGCTTCGACGACTGCGGCGATTACCAGAGGGCCTTCGTCCCGAAGGTCGGTAGGTTAAGTCACTCCTGCTGGACGGACTGCTGGAACGGGACCGTCGTTCCGGGGATCGCTCGTGTACCTGTCCACCAAAGTGTACACGCCCATCGATGGGGTTCTGCGCGGAGAAGATCGATGTCCGACCAAGGATCCTCCTCCTCGACCGCTCGCGGCCAGGTTGATCAAATATATCAATCCGAGTCAACCCTTCGGGGACTGGACCAAAGCGATCGGCAATGTTAAACAGCTGACCATCGGGAGATGATATGTCCACGAGGTAGATCGCAAAAGCAGGAGAGTCCAGCCAGTGGTCTATGTATTCATGACAAAGGAGCCCCATTGTCTTCCGACGGTTGAAGTACTTCCGGTTCCACTTTGCAAGGATACGAGCAGCGCTGTCTTGTGGTCTCGTCACTGCCCCGGAGCTTAAACCGAGTGGTCTGCTTTGGAACAGCGGAGCGTCACCGTCCCATGCCTGTGATTCTTCCTGTGATGCTCGCTTCAGCATACGTTTTGATGGGTGCCACATTTAGTACACATACAGAAATGAATTTTTCCCAGTCCTCGTGTTTGAAGCCACGGCTGACGAGGAAGTCGGGCATAGGGAACCCGCCTCGCTGATGGAATTGCAGATCCATGACCTTCTCTGTCTTGAAGAACGATGCTATGCTAGAAGCTCCGGACAGAGAATAGTCATATCTGCCAGGTGGTGCACCGGGCGGCAGGTTGTAGGGCGAGGTTGCATATGGTGCAGGGTCCACGTAAGAGTCCAAAGAACTTGCGCTGTAGTTGTAGTGGTGGGGTGCCCGATGATAATAAGACCCATGTCCGTGTCGTCGTTCTTCCTTTTTCTCCCTCACCAATCGTTCAAGTTCTGCCTTGAAGTTCTTATCCATAGAGTCACCGTACAAACGCAAAGTATTCAGAATCAGTGCGAAGTAGAGGACCCCGAGGCCGAGAACGACGGAGATTGCGATACGGATAGAAAGTTTGTCATAGGGGGACAAATTTGCGGACGCGTTTAATCCTGTTGCGTCTGACCGCCAGACGAAGGCCATTATACAAGCGATGTAGAGCATGATTGACCTAACGGAAGGGCATAATTGTTAGTAACCGCTGGTTAGTCGTGTTGCAGGTGCACTGACCACCCTAGCCAGGTTGCTGGCATAGCAAGTAGCACCCATACGTTCCACCAAATCAGAGTTTTCGTTTTTTGAGCCTCCTGTCCGAAAGACGCGTTAACCATTAGGAACACAGACGATTCGAGGATAAATTGCGCACTTGAGCCCATTCCAGCGCCTTGTAGGCCTTTCGCATGCTCGAGAAGCGTATGATGTACATGCACCCGTAGAGTAAACTCATGAGGGCACAGATAAGGGAAAACAAAGCGGCGTTCCGCGTCACAGGGTCTGCAGCAGCACTCTCGATCTGTAGAATTGTGAGAATGGCGCTAAAGGGAATTTAGTATAATCACAAAAAATGGGCAGACCACTCACGATAGTAAGAGGACGGATATAATATTAAGAGTTTTCCATTCCCTCAACAAAGAATCAATAAACCCTTCCCAAGTAGACTTAAGGTTTGCACTGTCCGGACTTGACCACGGCAGTTGCTGCAAAGCAATTGGGTCCATTCCCTGAAGCGCCATTCTCTCAATCTCTGGCATCGTCATTTTGGCCTCTTCAAAGATGCGCGCGACTCGCGAGAAGTAGAAGGCAGGCAAGCGGAGCAGGAAATTCAAGTAGACTTGACGAGGTAGGGTGTCGAAGAAAAACCTGAAGACCATGGCAAAAAAGTCGATGAGGAGAGCGAAGCAAATAGTGCGACGGCGTGTGTATGGATACACAACGTAGTGGGGTGTGGAACTGTAGGGATGTTGTTCATAAACTTGGGCTACCGGGAGAGACGAACTGATAATGCTGGTCTTCGTACTCGACCGAAAAGGGTCCACCGCAATGTATGCCGATGCGTCGTCCTGTGATACCGATTCGGTTGGAGAATGCGCACCATAGCGAGATGTTCTGTCATAAGGCACGTGAATGCGAATGTTTTGAGCGTCATACGATGGCCTAGGCAGATGATGGCCGGAGCTGCCTGGCGGCCAACCAGGGGGGATAGGCTGAGGAGGATAGCCAGGGGAAGCATTATACACTGGCTGGGGTTGGTAATATGGCACATCATAGGCCCCGTGAGTCGGTTGACTTGGGATGAAGGGGGCATCATGATAAGACGCATGGGAATATTGATGTTGAGAGGGTTGTTGAATTACAATTGGAGGCACTGAGGTCCGAGGACTATTTTCTCGGGAAAACGACGAGGTTGAAGGAATATAGGTATAACGGTGATGTCGTCTCTCCGTCCCTTCCACACGAGGACCGTGGCGCCCCCCTTCGGTGACTTGGACGTATGGTGAACGGTGTCGACTACGGCGGGACGAATCTGAGCTCGTGTCGCCGACATCAATAATGACGGGATGTGGAGATAATTGACTTTCGCGCGATCCTAGGTTGTTATTCACGTTGGCGGCAGGGTGGGGGGTGTTGATGTTATAATCCCCATAGTGGGCCATTTGGAAATGGTCTTCGCCGTGAGGGTAAGGGAAAGGGACCAAGAAAGGATAGCATTTCCAGGCCGTGCTCAGCGGATGCCAATAAGCGCCTTAAATTTGCCTGGCGAGGAGGCACAGATGAGCGTCAAACGTCAAATGGCGATCAACAATGAATTCTATTTTTGGGGCGTATCACATGACCAAAGGATCTTTGGACCACAAGTGGTGGACGTCTGGACGAGTACATGTTACAGTCTAAGCACGTCCTCGTACAAGACGACCCCTCCCCTCAAGTCCCTGCTCGCGCTTGACGCAACCTAAAGCTTATGCGCTCGACGAAAACCGCGACAGTGAGAGCAAATGCCTGATTTGTCTGCCATTTGGGGTCTCTTGCGGTACAACGTGGACTGTCTGAACAGACGCCCGTGGACCCCCGCGGTGGATGGTAGATGGTACCAATGCACACTTGGTCCCTGTGCATAGCATGACTTTGAGCCGCCTCCCGGATCCAGGTGCATCCCAATACCCAAACCGCGCTGACAGGACGTTCGATGGAAATCGTATACCGAAATCCCTTCTTTGCGTACATCGTGGTATTTCGAACCTAACCTAACGTAAATGGTCCATTTGCTCTGGCCACATGTTTCAATCGTCGCCTAAGAGCGTCGAGGACGATAAGCGGCTTCCTCGGCACGGTACGTTCGGGTAACATCACCCAGGAAGCTCGAGGACTTCCCCAAATCTCCTCTATCTTTAACACAAATCACCTTTTTCCTATAGGTCTTCGGTGTTCTACTTGAACTCTGCGTACCGGAACAAAGATTGCGAAATTGCCTCAAAAGCAACAAAAGAATGCTTGGCGGCGCTTGGCAGACGCGTTACGCGAAACGTCCGACAACTGATGGCATTACCCCACACAACACCTTCAAGGCAACCACCGTCACAGTCGTCGGCAGCAGCGGCAACGCCATAATGGCGAGTCTTACGCCATTTATCACCACAACCTAGCGCTGCGGCAGGACCATCACTTGTTATCGCGATTCCCACTTCAATCATTTGCAGGTTCGCAGGCATGATCTCTCCATAAGTGCGCGTATTCATTCTCATAAGGAATGCACATGGTGCACAATAGCTCACTGTCAAAGTTATTTTTGTACTACCGTCTATAACGCCGCCGCAACCGTGCACAGTCGTGATTTGGCGTCCAACGCCTGCAAAACTTGTCCGGCTCATCCTCCGTCTAGCAGAGTTTGTCGAAATGCACGATTATTGATCCACCTCTATGCAGGCCGCAGTGAACCGAGGTAATGATTTCCCGGCCAATCCGGGGCCAGGGCGTTGTCTTCTTGCCTTCTTGTTGTCCTTGGCATCTTTGTTTCCATGTGCTATGTTTTGTCCCAGGTTCATGACTGTTTTAGAGTCTCTCGGAGCATGCGGTCCCCTGTTTTGTAAGTCGACCTAACGGCGATGGGTTGGCGCGTATAAAACGCGTGCAGAAATGACTATATCTCTGTCGAAGTCTTTCCTTCCATCGACTTGTCAAGATGCGATCTCTGCTTTTCTGGACCTTGGCTATTACGTCTGGTGCTTTCGCGCAGACGATCCCAAACCCTGCTCGTAAAGAGGCCTACCAGAGCGGGCTGGTACATGAGGCCATTATGCGTAACAAGACTGAGCACTTCGCAGCTAAAAGAGCTGCCGGAGTATACGATTCTCGTAAGCACCGACCGCTGTCATACGCAGCCTGTGTCAACGGTAAGTCTCCCTATTACGGTTGCCTCACGTCATAGTCCTCAATCTCGGTGGTATAGGTCGCGCTGGCGAATTCAAGTGTAACAACATCGACCTCTACGCTTTCAAATCCCATGCAGACCTCGGAAGTGCGACTGGAGAGGGCAGGTATAAAGTTTGGCTTGACAAAACAACTGGAATATGGGCGCTCACGAAGTATTAGCTCGAGTTGGGGCTGGACACACAGAGGCCGCGATTTTGCCATCATTGGCCAAGCGGACGGTGCAGCCTTCATCGAAATTCTCAGGAACGGAGAAATCGACTACCTAGGCCGACTTCCACAAACCGAGGGCGCGGATCCAATTATTTGGCGAGGTACATGTTATTTCTCTTTCTATCCTTTGCACCTCAAAAACACCCAAATACTCACACGACATTCTGCGCAGAGATCCGCGTGTCAGGTGACACCGCCGTCATCGGTTCCGAGGCGGTCAATCACCACATTCAGTTCTTCGACCTCAAGAAGCTTTTGCAGATCACGAAAGAGGAGAAGCCCAAGACTTTCGACTCCGTCGGGGATGCGGCGATCTTCCGCGGGCTGCCCGTCGGCCGCACGCACAATGTCGTTGTTAATCCTGAGCTGCCATACGTAGTTTCGGTCGGCAGCCAGCCCAGGACGAGTCAGTTTGCTGCTGGACTCGTTTTCATCGATATCAAAGATCCTTCGAACCCCACGCTCATCGGATTCCAGGCCGAAGATGGATATGTCCATGAGTAGGAACCAAATCCATTGCTCATGCCTATGTGAAATTAATGGTTCGGCCTAGTGCCCAATGCCTTCCCTACCGTGGACCGGACAAGAGGTTTAAGGGCAAGGATATTTGCTACGGATATAATGAAGACACCTTGACTATTTACGGTAACCGCACCATTTTTTGATATTGATTCAGGACTATAGCTAATGGGGGAGTACAGATGTCACGAACAAGGCCAATGCAACCATCATCTCGCGCACAGGTTACGTCGGCGCGAGCTACACTCATCAAGGGTAGGTATTTAACCCTTGAAGTTGTGTCACAGGTAAGTAACTGAAGATGATATCCAGATGGGTTCTCGACCCCAACGACCAACGCTACCTCCTCCTGGACGATGAGCTGGACGAGATCAGGGCTGCAGGACTTGCGGCAGACGGTTTCCCCGTCACCTACATCTGGGATATCCAGAACCTCACCGCGCCTATCTTGTCCGGCCACTACAAGACTAGCGTCAAGGGTATCGACCACAACCAGTACATCGCCAACGGCCGTGCTTATCAGGTAAATATTTCGCATTTCAATATGGTTGCGAAGTTCGCATCCTGACGGCTTCCCCCGAATAGTCCAACTACGGCGCAGGCTTGAGGATCTTGGATGTAAGCTCCATCCCGCGCGACCCCACCGGCGCTGGTGTGCACGAGCTTGGATTCTTTGATATCTACCCTGAGGACGACGATTTGGAAGGTGGAGGACTTGTCGACTTTGCGGGGTCCTGGTCGTCGTATGGTTTGTTCAAGTCTGGCTGGATCCTAATCAACACGATTGAACGTGGCGCAGTGAGTACCGGTTTCGGGTAATGTATGGTCTGCCAAGCTGACTCGTTCGTGTTTAGTTTGTCGTCAGGTACACTGGTAAATAAGTTATTGAGGATAAGGGAGTAGGTTACTTGCCCAAGCTGGGATAGGACGGAATGACAAAAATTCGGCGGCGCAAAGATGTATACTCATATGTATCAATTACTAGTCACACTGCTTTGGATATTTCTTTCGGTCAAGCCAAGCCGCCGCAAGAACGTGCACTGAACATCTCACTGGGCATCGCTGTGGATCTGATGCCACACACTTACAGCGGGCCAAAGGGCCCGTAAGTCAAGGTCTCGAGATCTAATTTTAACCATCATTGTAGCATTGGTCGAACGCTGACGACATCATCCAAGCCTCCGAACACCCAAAATTCAAGATCAACGATACCCATGGCTTGACCATATACGGCAAGGATGAGGAGTACCCTTGCTTGTATCTCTGGTCCTTCCTCTTGTAACCCTGGGGCGACATTGCTGCGGTAATACTCGAGTTCGACAATGACGTGAGTATCCTAATTATCTCGTTCGCAAAAGGCTAAAGTGCCACCCGGGCAGCGTATTGTGTCTTCTCGATGGTCCATGATCACGGCGCAATGTAATTTTAGGCCACCCGGATCTTGACTTGTCTGATTGACCAATGGACGTGAGCGCACCACAAAACACGCAACGGACGCGGTTTGAACATGACTCACGGGTGCGGGTGCAATGTGTCACCCAATGGTCAGGCTGATAGAGTGCGATGCCCACGAAGAAGACATAGAAGCATGCTTGTAACACTTGTTCAGGGTTCTTCCATTGGATCATGGTCACCCTTATACGGTGGCATTCGCTCTTCTCCCAGCCCGTTACACATGCTTTCTGAATCTTGTAGAATTTCGAACGCGATAAGCTTTTTGCTGGTAGAAATCCACGACCAAAATTTGGCGAGCTCTATGCCACGGCGCTCTCCTCACCAGACTATACCTTTGTTCACCCATATGTTACTTACTAACCGTGCGTCGTCGATCTTACAACAAAGGCATGAGCCACAAAAACTGGGTCTCAAAAACCGCTTGGCAGGCAGATCAGGCGAACTTGGGTCCCGTATGGGCAGATGGCTTCGTTCTGCACAATACGTCCGACACTCTCCTCTGACGCGGTAGAAGTGATAATGGCGAATGTTATGAAGTATCGTAACATCGGCAATCACCATCGGCGATGGCGCGACCTTCTTCCGTTATCTCGAGTTGATCACCCGGAGGCTCGTGGCTATCCACATCCCATATGCCAATACCTTCATTCTCGCACACAAGAGAATGCACATGATTCAGATCCGAGTCTGCAAAGGATGCTGCTTTATTTTCGAGGCCTTCACGATGACGGCTACGGTGCTGCTCCGACTGACAAGCCTCGTTTTCTGAACGTAGCCCGCCACGCCCGAAATTTATTTCGAGTGCGACTGGCCATTTTGTGGGGCGACAGCTGAAAACTGTGATCCACTGCTTGAAAGTTCTCTGGGTGCCAGTGTAGATTAGGACGACATCTTCTCCTGTGCTTGGCGTGTCTGGTTCCACATGTTGCTGTGCTACGTGATCCTCATATTTCTCTTCCTACATACGGTCGTCTGTTTGCGGGGAATTGTCAAGGGTGATGACCGAAGCTTATAAGAAGTGGCATGCGCAAATGGCTCACAAACACTCTCGTCATACTATCAGCGGCAAACGAAAGATCAGAATGCGCTCTGTAGTCAAACTGTTATGGACCATAACCTACTCTGCAGCTGTGCTCCCACAGACCATACCGAACCCTGCTCGTAAAGCGGCCTATTGGAACGGTGAAGTTCATGAAGCTATCATGAGGAACAAGACTGCAAGCTTTGCCGCTCGACGCGCCGCCGGGGAGTACAATTCCGCCAAGTATGCCGCCTTGTCCTTCACGCCCTGCGTCAACGGTCAGTCGTTTTCGAGCGCGAGGTTATATGAAGCGGATGCTTAACATTTTCGCTACCATAGGCCGCGCTGGCGAATTCAAGTGCAGTAACATCGACCTTTATTCTTTTAAAACGCACGCGGAGCTCGGAAGTCCAGTTGGAGAGGGCAGGTAATGGTCCAATTTCGACAAGTCCCCCAGTGCTCATCCTGGTACGTGATATGTAGCTCGAGCTGGGGCTGGGAGTTCGAAGGTCGTGACTTCGCAATTATCGCCCAATCTGATGGCGCCGCTTTCGCCGAGATCCTCCCCACTGGTGAACTCGATTACCTTGGTCGGCTCCCCCGCACACAGGGCGCGGATGTGTCTATCTGGAGAGGTCCTTCCTTTCTAGAGGTTGGGTTATCGTCCGCTCATCGTGTTCGCTCCAGAAATCCGTGTTTCAGGAAACATTGCGGTCATAGGATCCGAGGCAGTCAACCACCACATCCAGTTCTTTGACCTCACCAAACTTCTTTCAATTAAGCCTAGTGAGAAGCCCAAAACCTTTGATTCGACCAAGGATGCATCCATCTTTCGAGGGTTGCCTACTGGCCGAACTCATAACGTTGTTGTCAATCCTGAGCTGCAGTACGCAGTTTCAGTGGGCAGTCAGCCAAGGACAAGCAAGTTCGCAGCTGGCCTCGTGTTCATCGACATAAAGGACCCTTCGCAGCCGACGCTCCTGGGGTTCCAAGCTCAGGATGGATATGTTCACGAGTAAGTGTCACGAACAACTATCTTGACTCGCTGCGTACTAATGCTTCTGTCAGCGCACAATGTCTTGTTTATCGTGGTCCAGACACCAGATTCCAAGGCAAGGATGTTTGTTACGGGTATAACGAAGACACCTTGACAATTTATGGTAAGCCAGTATTGAGGTCTGCTAAAAGCTACATTTGATGACCTACCTTATAAAGATGTAACCAACAAGGCTAACGCGACCATCATCTCGCGCACGAGTTACGTCGGCGCTAGTTATACGCATCAAGGGTAAGTCCCCCGACCTAGGATATGACACCAAGAAGTAACCGAAAATGGCATCTAGATGGGTTCTCGATCCCAACGATCAGCGTTTCCTCCTCCTGGACGACGAGCTGGACGAGCGTAATAGGGCTGGTCTCGCGGCAGATGGCTTCCCGGTGACCTACATCTGGAACATTAGCGACCTTACCAAGCCAGTCCTGAGTGGCCATTACAAGACCAGCGTCAAGGGCATTGACCACAACCAGTACATTGCTAACGGCCGCTCATATCAGGTAAGATCGTTCAAACATGATGCGAAGCCACCCCGCCTACCCGTTTCTCGGATAGTCCAACTACGGCGCTGGCCTGAGGATCCTAGACGTCAGCTCCATCCCGCGCGACCCGACAGGCGCTGGGGTGCACGAGATCGGGTTCTTCGATATCTACCCTGAGGACGACAATGCCGCAGGCGGTGGGAATGTCGCATTCGTTGGAACTTGGTCATCATACGGCTTGTACAAGTCTGGCTGGATCTTGATCAACACAATTGAGCGTGGTGCGGTGAGTGACCTAGAACTCTGTCTCCGGGCCTTGTCACTAACGGGATACCAGTATGTTGTCAAATACACTGGCAACTGATTATGGAAGGACTCAGCAATTGAAGAAGTGGCGAAGTATTCAGTCGTGTTATTTACAACAAAAGGAATTAAGAAACGAACGAGAAAAGCCCACGCTTGGCTCAGCGCGCGCTTTGGCTTCCACCTGCTTGCTCATCCGGAGGCGCTAGACGGAAACTAAGTCTTGCAATGAGCAGGGAGGCACAGGATATGACAGTGATTCGCCGTGCAAGAGCAGTCATTCCAACGCCACCATCGCCGACGAGAAGAATATTCAAAGGTCCATCCAGTTGTTGGTTTGCGGTCATGTCGAATGTACAAGCGTTAGCGTTGGCACTGGCACACTTGTGTCTGTGACGGTAATGGTGACGGAGTACAGCAAACAAGCGACCAGAATGGATGACCGCACAAATCTGATGGCCTGTCAGGACGGTGATACAGACGCCGACGTATCATGAGGGCCTATGTAGACAACTCGATAGACGCGCATAACATCTCTGGAAGACCGGATCCGGAGCCTTCGGAGCGTGACCCTCGCACCATACCGATAGTTGATTCAGAAACAGAGGACCTGAGCTGTGGAATGAAAGCAAGCCGGGGGATGTCAAAGTGTTTCGGTAACTCTATTTACAACACAAGAACTTGAAGAGTGAAGGGGGACTGTACGGTTGTGTTTCAATTTTTGAGTGCTTGGACCTGAGGCGCTGGACGAGTTTCCTTACGACAAGCTCGAGGTTCTCTCCTGTCTTGGCGGATGTCTCGGAGAACTCACAATCCAGTTCCCGAGCGAGGGCTCTACCTTCATCGGTGGATACCTCTCGCTCGAAGGACAAGTCACATTTATTCCCGACAAGCGCGCAAATTGCTCCGGGGTCCCGTGTTGCCTTCCGGACCTTTTTGTAGTGACTCACGGTGTCTTCGAAGCTGTATCGACCTGATACAGAGTAGACGAGGATGAATGCTTGTCCCTTCCTAAGGTTTGTTTAGGAAAGAGCAATCACACAGGTAAAGTGACGAACCGAACCATGCCGTTGATGGCCTCTGGCGACGCTGTACCAGTATTTGTGAGCTTTCTATGACTCGCTGCCGGCAGCCACGCCCACCTTGGTTTGACCAAGTGTCAAGGAGCGCTATATTGACTGCGACACCCTCAATGAGGAGATCTTTACAGTATTCCTCTATAGTGGGACCGTGCTTCATGTCCTGTCCGCCAGTGGGTACATCAGCGGTCTCATTGCATATAAAGCAGACAGATTTAAGTACCTCTACTGTCATTCGAGTTAGTAAGGTGAAACGCTCGAGATAAAATCCTTACCGAAGGTGTCGTGCTCAAACTACCGCGAGGGTGAAATTAATATCGGGTTATGGCTTTCAACGCCACATGTCACTCACTCTATAAGCAAGAGAGCTCTTTCCCACACCACCGTCGCCGAGGAGAAGGATTCGCCAAGGTTGGGCCTGCGGTCTACACTTGGGGGCCATGTTGAATACACAACCAAGTTCAGTTCGATGACGGGCTCTGAGATGAAGCTCAGGAGTCAAGGGTCATGCTGTACAGGGGTGGCCGGCATATACGTTTGATGGCCTGTCAGGACGATATAGGTGTGAGCCCAGTAGCCCCAGGTGTATTATTAAGGCGGTAGAAGACCATGTCTGAGAAGGAGCATGACATGGTCAGGAAACTGATACAATTGTACTATGAGGCCTTACACATACTAGCAACGACTTGACAAGAGACCCTCGCTTGATCCGGGCTCACGTCCTTCTAGTTGTACAATGGTTTTGTAGACAGGTATATGTCGTTGTAGGCCTTGGATGAATAGGTTCCATGATGGTCAGGTTCAAAGTTATGGAGGACCCACTACCGACCCTGACTAACATCGTTCCAAACCACCATTAACCCACGCAAACTACCTGGGTCCTCCTCTCCCCCGATATTTGTACCATCGCGGTCGCTTTCCTGGGTGGATATCTGCGCCCCTCCTCTGTCCACAAATTATGCAGGCCAGTGTGGAACGCCCGTCTTTTTCGGCCGAGGAGTACTTCGCGACTCAACCACCGCCTTCTTCTCTCGAGGACGCTATCAACATCGTCAGGGAATTCGTGGTCAGGCAGGCTAAAGAAGGCAGGGATGTCGTGTTGGTGACGGTACGCAGCGGTTGCAATTCAAAGGATTGCATTGGCTGACAAGATCACCCCAAGAGTGGTGGCACGACCGTCCCGTTAGAGCTCAACGTGTGAGCGTTCAACTGTAACGGGCTCTAGACAACTGCTTGACGCTCATTCCGCCACTATAGAGTGCGCTTCTTGGACAATTTCAGTGCTGGTATGCATGATCTTTTATCCCGATGTCAACCTGTTTATCTGATACGGTGTTGATATGTAGGAACGCGAGGCGCTACCTCGGCGGAGTACTTCCTAAAGGCAGGATATGCTGTCATATTCATGCACCGGCAGTTCAGCCTGCAACCGTTCAGCCGACATTACTCTCACTCCACCAATCCGTTCCTCGACTTCTTGGATGTAGAGCCTCCCAAAGACGGCACTACCTGTCCTCCGGAAATTCGCGTAACGCGAGAGATGAGGCAAGACCTGCTGGAGGTCTTGACTGCCTACAAATCGGTGCATGCAGCGGGGACACTCCACACCCTGACGTTTGTCACGGTGAACGACTACCTATGGCTTCTCCGAGCTGTCACCCAGGAGCTCTCTGTTCTGGGCAAGAAGGCAATGTACTATCTTGCTGCTGCAGTCAGCGATTTCTTTCTACCCCGGCAAAAGATGGTAGGTATCCTATTATCCGTCAGAAAGTCACCTGGCGCTAATTACGGTCCTGGCAGTCGGAACATAAGATTCAGTCAGGAAAGGGCAGTCTACATATCGAGATGGATCAAGTACCTAAGATTTTGAAACCTATGGTGGTAGAGTGGACGAGGGGAGAAGGCTTCATCGTCTCATTCAAGGTTCGTTGACGGTATACTATACTGAGCTTAACTCAACCATCATGGTCGTGCAGCTGGAAACCGACGGGCAACTCCTGGCCCCAAAAGCACGCGCTGCACTCGAACGCTACGGACACCAGGTGGTGATTGGCAACGACCTTCACCGACGCAAATATGAGGTCGTATTTGTATCGCGCAAATCTCTCCCATCGCTCCCAACGGGCGCAGAGCCTGAACCTAGTACCCCTGAACAAGTACGCGAGGATACGACCTCAAACATGTTCGACGAGACATGGTTACGCATTCCCATCCCAGCGGCCACGATTCCTAACCCCGTCACGCACCAAGTCAAGGAGATCGAGGAGGACATAGTTGCGGAGCTCGTGAAACGGCACGCGCGTTGGATGAAGGATACATAGTGAAAACGGACCAACCATGACACCAGGTTTGTCCAGAGGTATGGCAGTGTAAGTATGCAGACAAACAAACAGAATCTACCAGGAATACATTAAATTATGTCAACTTATGTAGTTCTAAAAATTGAAAGAGGTAGTGGTGCACGTTCTGAACAGGGTATCATAAGATGTTATGCAACTTGATATCAGTAAAATTTTTGAGGAGGGAGATGT
Source organism: Lyophyllum decastes (assembly GCA_025854295.1). Lineage (NCBI taxonomy): Eukaryota > Fungi > Basidiomycota > Agaricomycetes > Agaricales > Lyophyllaceae > Lyophyllum > Lyophyllum decastes. The sequence continues at coordinate 1,671,243 of CP107709.1, forward strand.
TGCCCGGTTGCTCGGTATCCGTCCGTGGTGTCCTTACATATACAGGGTCTGACCGCTCATTGCTTGAGCCCACCAATCCGAGCCCAGAACATCTCCTCCTTCAACCGAACGATCTCCTTCCACGTCCGCTCCTCCCACGTCGCGTCCCCAACGTATGCCTCTTTGTTATCGTCAGCCTTCGCCACGCCGTCTTCGTCGGATTTGGCATCCTGGGTCTGCGCTGCAGGTTTTTCCTCATCGGGAGTCATCCCGTTAGGCCTCCCGACCACTGACTCCCGCTTTTCAACATTTTTCTCATTGCCTTTGGCTCCTTCCTCACTGACTTGGGTCTCCTCAACCTCTTCAGCGGCTACAGCCTCAACCCCATCAGCGCCGTGCTCCACAGCACCAACTCCATCATCCATCTTTCCCTTCTCTTCATCCAAAGGTGTGCTGTCTGTCTCAGCAGCAACCTTCTTCTCCTCTACCTCCGCGTCCAGTGTCGTCTCCGCATCCACGAACACGTCCATTTCATGTGCAGGCGACTCTGCAGGCGACGCGTCCGCCTCTGGCGCGGCTTCCCCGACTTTTTCCTCCGCCTCAGGGGCAGCCGGCGAGGGCGTCTCGCTTGTCGAAGGATCAGCAGCTTCCTGCCGAGCCTCGGTCTGAGTCGTCGGTAATTCAGTCCCTTCCCCTGTGGCTTTCGGTGGCTCCTCAGCCTTTATGTCCGCAGCGTTCTCCTCGTCCTTTGACTCAGCAATAGCTTCACTCACCGCGGGGGCAGGTGTGGCAGGGCGCGAACCACCACCCTCTGCGGGTGTCCTGGAGGCACGAGCGGCGGCTCGTCGCGGGAGGGGAGGCGGTGCTGGACTGCCAGGGGCAACAGAAGGAGGGATGGGACTAGCGACTGGCGTATGGGGACGCGATTCGGGGAGAGGCACACTCGCGGGCGTGATGGGTCTGCGTGGCGGCCGTGGCGGCAACAGAGGCTCCTTCGTACTTGGGACGGGCGTGGTCTCCGGGAGCGGCTTTTCCACGTCGGTGGGTGATTGGCGCACGTCGCTGCGTTTGGGAAGCGGTGGGGGTACGGCGTGTTTTACGGATGAAGATACGGGTGCGGTGGGCGGTGGAGGTGGCGGTAGGCGTCTGCGTTCGGCTGGCTTGGCCTCAGGAGGCGGTGGCGTTGGGGCTGGGGCTGCCGTTTTCGTCTTGTCTTTTTCGCCTTCGCCCCAGCTGGTAGCGCGTTCACTCAGTGCGCTGGCCATGCGCCATATACCTCTGCGCCGCGGGGGTATGGGCGGCTTCTCCCCAGTTGACGGGGTAGAGATCGTGGCCGGGAGTGTGGGGACCTCCTCTTCCCAAACTTTCTCGACGATACCAGTGCGCACGAATGCCCATAGCGTGCATGTGGTGCGAAGGCGGGAGAGACACCAGTTGTTTGTGCATAGGGGGTAGATTGTGGAAGACTGTGTGGTGGTGCTTGGGATGTGAGGAGAGGAGTCCGTTTGCTGGGACGACGCGGAAGAGGAGGCAACGGAGGGAGTTGTTCTGGGTAGTGAGGAGATTGGGTTAGACGATGTGTTCGAGGCCTGCGAGGCTAGCCTGAAGATGTAGACTTGAGGTGGTATTCCTTGGTGAAATGTGTTATTACTCGACTGAGCAGGTGGGGTGGATGGCTGCGAGTTATTCGAGGAGATAGAGTAGCTCGTAGAATGCGATGGTTTCTTGAAGATAGAGGCGGACCATGACATCGAGTTGGAAGTGGACTGGCCAAGGATCGGCGGTTGGGGCCGAGGGTTACTGGAACTTGAGGCCAAGGCTGAGAAGATAGGGGTTCCGCACAGCGCACATGAGACGCTGCTGCTGCCGTTGACACCAGGGGAGCTGGACTCTTGTAGAAGAACAGCTGATGATACGGGCTCGATAATGAGTTGCCCGTTGTGAATTGCGGATAGGACCGAGCGACGTGAAAGCCAGTTTAACGAAGGCGCGAGATCTAGACGAACAGTAGGTTCCCTTAAGACAGACAATCAGAAAAAGGACGATGAGGGCAAGGAATGCACTGACGAATCTTCTGTCAGTAGCCTTGCAAGGAAGGGTAGAGGTAATAGGGTAGTCATGGCAGGCGGTTGCGGGGAGGATGGATGCACCGTCCGCAGATGTGCCACGAAGAGAAGGAATTCTTGATAGGGGAGATGCGAGCTTAGAAGCCGTATCGAACGCGTTAGGTTGCTGCTTGCACGCCTCTCCTTATGCTTGCCCTTGCCCATCGCCACCAGTGCCTCTTCAGCCTTTCGTTCAGCCTCCTCCTTTTCCGCCTGAAACACCTGCATCTGCTGCTGCATCACGCTGACTGCCTCCTCTGCGCCTTTTAACGCACGCTCCGCGTCGGTCAGCTTCTGTTCGCTGAGATGTTTCGCGTAGCGTGCCTCCGCTACCATCGTGTTCGCCTGCCCGAAGAGATTTGCACTGAGATCGTCGAGATCTTTCTCTATATCCCGGCGCGCGCTTTCTGCCTGGCCACGCTGGGCCGCCTCCTCAGTGGCCTTCTCCATCAAACGATTGAGTTCCGCAGTGACGTGAGATTTCTCGACCAATAAACCAGTGTTTAGCGCAGAGAGGTGCTGAGTGCGCTCCAGCTCTAGTTGTGATACTTTGAGCGACGACGAACGGATGGTGGCTGAAGCCATGTGCAGGTCATCTTCCAAGTCAGAGACTCTGTCATACGATTTGACGAGTTTCCCGTTTAATTGGGTGACCTGAGAAAAGAGATCCTGAATTTGAGAACGCAGGGATGAGATAACCATGTCCTGCGCATCAGGATCGCGATGATATTTGTCGTGAGTAGTCGTGCCATTTGGGATGGCGTTGGTCCCGTTGACCTTGGGGTTATCAGCGACCTGTTCTGTCTCGGACTTTACTTCAAGAACTCCATTCTCTTTGTAGTCATCGTGAACGTCCTGAGGAGCTTCAGCCATGAATGTAAGTTCTGGCTAGGAGTGGAGGTGGTGAGATGTTGACGACGAGAGGTCGGTGTCAAGAATGATGAGGTTCAAAGTGAAATTTGTATTACGTAATAAAAGTCCGAATCCCGCCAAAATTCCGTTGTCACATCCGACGCCAACGAAGGGTCGACTCCGATGTCGACATCCACCTACTCTTCACATGCCCATTCAACATGTTCGCTTCCCTGTGATACAAATTCATTTGACCCCACTAGCGCTATGGACATATCACATATCCAGGCTGGAACACATCCTTACAACGAGGTCGGAAATTCTCCTGACGGGTTTCGGCAATTTATACGGACAGGCTTCAGCTGCTTCACGTTTGCTGCAACGATGGATATTGCCCTCTCTATATACGACTCCCGGTTTGATATCGGGACCTCAACGTGGATATCCATAGATCAGGTCTTTGAGCATGATCTGCGGAAGCAATTTCTCGACCGGTCCAGCAAAAATTCGGCATGGGGTAGACTCGTGTGTCGATGCATCCGTTGATAGTCGGTTTTATTCTCAGAGGCTAGGTGATTTACCTGGAGCATTTCAAATAGGCGACGACAACTTGCCTCAATGTTATGCCGTATCGTCTGCCAATCACCGTCCCTTTGGTGGCTCGATCGCGATTGTTCCTCTGGTCTGATCAACGGATCTCTGACTCGAAGGCCCTCCGCCACAGGACACTAAAATATAAGTGTTATACTTCAGGGTGGTCGTTGTACTTTCGAAACAAACGCGAAAACAAAGCCAGGTGACGAGCAACCGTACAGACTCAGAAGTCGAGGCGTACGTCGCCTGTAAAGCAGCTCATCATCGCAGCATCTTTTAGTACGCACTACGTCCTTCTCGTTAGGTATAGGTGCACTCAATCTCATGAAGCTTTAGATCGTCGACGAAATCTAATGTGATGCGGCGAAGTGTGAGGACTCACGCTTCGAGATCTGCTCAGATCTTTGATCAAGCTCTAGCACCTTGTGTCAGTGAGTATTTGTACCGTTGTTCCCCAGGAAGATGAGTCGAGTCACTGGTTTTATTCGATCCAACATCCAGGAAAGGCAGAGGGTTGTTCTTGGTAAGATATGATCGAGATCCAATCAAGTTTTTCCAAATTCGGTGGCCTTGAGAAATCACAACCCTTGAGAAAAACCTCGAGGCGTACACGAGGTGATATTAACGAGGGGGAAATGTCCTACGACCTTGAATAGGAAGAGTCTGCAGACAGGACTTCTACTTCAAAAAGCGAGATGCCTAAAGGCCAACCAATACCAGGAAGTTCACCGTCTTCATCTCATACTCGACCTCCCCCATCTCCTCCATCGTCCTATGAACCAAATGCCTGCTTTTCGCAACGTGAAGTCTCGCCGATCCTCAGGAAGAATCTGGAACAAGGTCCCTATCGTATATGACGGTTCGTCTCATTTACTTTGCTCCCATCTTGTTTCCAGAGACTGATTGGAAACTAGAGCAAGGTTGGGAGACCCTCCCTTCTGTGGCCGACTACTCTCGACACGAGATATCCTCGCCGCACTCCTCTGCCACCTCCCCGTCGACTATCTCAGTTGACTCCGATTTTGAAAACCGTCCCGCTCGCAAGAGCAAAGGCAAGAGCAATGCTTCTCATCCATCGAACGAGCACGTTCCCCGTCCCAAAAACGCCTTCATCTTCTACCGCTCCTACTACTACCAAACATTAGGTGGTAGTGATCAGAACCAGATCAGCGTCGCCGCCGGCAAAGCATGGAAGGCTCTCGGCGATGAGGAGAAGTTACCGTTCCAATTGATGGCCGAGAAGGAGAAGCGCGATCATCAGGCCAGGTTCCCTCACTACACATACGCTCCAGGCTGTAAAGGCGGGAGCACCAAACGGAAAACCGCTGCTAAGAAAAAGGCCCATTCCTCTGCCAAGCGAGCCTTTCTTCCCAAGCCCAAGCCCACCGCTCGTCGCTCATCACGCACGGACATCGCGCCTTCCATGCGCGACCCATCTCCACCCGCCGAAATTGTCCTTCCGACCCTTCCCCAGCTGCAGGCCTCTCCCGTCGTATCTGAGGCCTCAGAACCCATGCTAGACCTGACCAACGAAGACGCCCCGGCCGACCAAGAAAATTTGTTCACCTCCGGTTGGTCGTTCATACCCACTTCCGAGATTCCCCCTCTGGAGCTACCACCCGCAAAGTCCGAAAAAGTTTGCCTCCGTCTTATCTGATCATCATCAACCCCATCTGATCTTATCTGCATTGTAGGAGCCCCACAGTGAGGTGTCAACACTCCGCCCCCCTAGCTACGAATACATCGACGAGCAGTTCATGCCCAACCCCATCGCAGCCCCTGTGACGGTCGAGAGTTTCTTCGCGGGTGCACCTCTGGTTGAAGGACTCCACTACAACTACGCCGACATCCCCGATTTTTCGCTTTTCTCTTCTAACGGTGCTGAGGCGTCCCCCTCCACATTGGATTGGACTATGGACGCGGCAGGGACCCCCCAAGAGATCCTTGAGCCTTCCTACAACGACTACCTCCTCTTCACCGAGACTCCAGGCAGCGACGCCTATGCTTCATATGACCCTACCATTGTGCACTCAGCGCACCATGATGGCAAGTTTCGCATGTCGCTCCCTGTCTCTCCCCGCACCATACCCAGTCACGCCTCCGAACTAGAAATGGAGCAGTACATCAACTACTACTTCTAAGCGTGCTCCCTCATCCGCTTCTGTACTCTATAATGCCCGTCCGTCATGCCGAATTCACGACTCTTATGTATCCACCACCCACCACATCATGATACCATTGTATATTGACATCATCACATCAGCCTTGTATCGCATCCATGAAACCACTTGTAGTATTTATCACTGGCATCGGATATCTCAAACGTAGACTCATCGCTTATTGTTTGAAGTTTGACCAGAGCGAAGATTATCAATCGTAAATAATTTTGTTTTTGGACCATTCTCCGTGAGACTGATGCTTACGATTGCAAACTCTCATGTCGCTGTCAGGAAGCCACGAGACGCTGAGATTGATGATCGCGAACTCGCCAAGCACTCCAAACGCTGTGCAACTGAGAACTTCGTTTACATAAATACTTGCCTTGGTGCAAACTCGCTGCGGCTGCGGCAACCTCGAATCCTTTTCCCATACGGATACCATGCAGCCTCGAAGCCATATAAGATAGCATCGTAGCCCAAACGTGCAGTCATTATTTGGTCGATCACGACATACACCGAAGAGTATGGGTACTGGCTTCTTCCCGTCGGAAGAAGAATTGGATCTGGTTGCTCACATATACGATCATGTTGGTATTTCACGTCCCGGAGTCATCGATGAACAGACTGCGGCCGACGTCTTCGCAGGTTGTACCGACCTTCCGCCAGTCGTTCTTGGCACAGTCTGGGATATTGCGGATAAGGAGAAGGCTGGACATCTTTCTGAGAGGGGTGTAGCGATTGCGATTCGTTTAGTAGGGTGGGCTCAGAAAGGGGAGGAACTGAGCGCGGGTCTCGTGAATATACGTGCGTCCTCCGTTACTGGTCAATCAGAAATTTCGTTAGACGCGCTTTGCAGTTGGCCCGTTGCCGCGAATCAAGGGGGTCAAATCAGGGGTCAAATCCACGACTAGCAGCCCTATTGTCACGTCAGAGTTGGCACCGTTTACAGAGGACGATAGAAATGCGTTTCAAAAGGTTTTTGAAGCTTGTAACCCGACGTATGGTCTCCTTGAAGGCAAGTCTAGACATCGTATTGTTGTCTCGAGTCTTGAACATACGTGCTTGTCCAGGTGACGCGGCTCGAGACGCCTTCATGACCTTCGGTTTGTCCTCGACAGACGACTTGTGGAAGATCTGGTACGTTCGTCGCAAATTCAAATTGCTCTCGCTGTCCCGTCCTAGCCCTGACGCATCTGTGCCAGGGAAATCGCCGATACTCAAAAAAGAGGCGCACTGGATAGATATGACTTTGCATTGGGGATGTATCTTATACAAGCCTTACAGTTAGGCTACCTGAGTGGCGTGCCCTCAACAGCTCCTGAAGGGACTTACGACGCTATTGTGGCTTCATTCAAGACATACGTGTCTACACCTTCGTCGCCGGTGGTGAGAAAACCCTCCAAGCCCAAGAAGCCTGCCCGAAAACCTCCGTCTGCTCCAGTGTCGGAGGACCCAGTGCCTCCTCCCGTACCTTCACCGGAGAAACCGATTCACTCACCTCCGGAAACCCCTGGCGCGGACGATTGGGCCGTCAGCCCTGATGAAAAGGCTACCGCTGATCAGCATTTCAATACCTTGGATCCCCAGAACCGCGGTTTTGTCGACGAAGATGTTGCCGCCCAGTTTATGCTGGGATTCGAATTGACGCCCGAAGTTCTAGCTTATATCTGGTACCTTACATGGTCTTTCTCATTTGGCATTATGCTTATCATTTGTCAGGGACCTCGCAGACCTCAGCAAAGACAATCGTCTTACCCGAGACGGTTTCGCAATAGCCCTACATTTGATTCAGCATAGGCTAGCTGGTGCCGAATTGCCGCGCAAGTTACCCCCGTCATTGATACCCCCTTCGTTGCGGACAAAACCTCCAGATACCCAACTTCAGCGGAAACGTGCGTCCACCATCGGCCCTGCCAAAACGGCTCGTGCCGAAGTAAGACGTAGTCTGAGTGGTGCAGCGATAACCCTCAAGCCTCCTCAACCGCGCTTGAGCACAAAGCCTCCCTTGCGACCTTCATCTTCGTATAGTCCTTTGGAACGTGAACCACCGACCGCCAGCTCTTCGAAACCACCTTTTGAAGACGTTCCGCCCTTACCCGCCAAACCTTCTTCATACATAACCCGCAGGCCTTCCCTGCGGCCTACCTCTTCATATGTGCCCTTGGGACAGTCATCCCTCAGCTCTTCAACGTCAACGTTCGAAGTTCCTCCCGTACCTGTCACTCCCACTCTACGCGCGAGCTCCAAACCTTCGTTGCGTCCTAACTCGTCATATATTCCCTCGGACCGCAAAGGACACGCTGGCAGCGCTCCCAAAACACCTTTCGACGACGCTCCACTCCTACTTACCAAACCCTCTTCCCCACATCTGAGCCCCAAGGCACACTTACGAACGCAATATTCGCATACTTCTTCGGAGCATGAGCCATCCGCCAGCAGTTCTCCGAAAACACCTTTCGATGAAGTTCGAACTCGCCTCAATGTTCCACCATTACCCGCCAAACCTCCTGTACCCTATATCGACGACATCAACTCTTCCGCGGATCATACTAGTACGTCATTTTCAAGTAAACCGTATATCATCTCTGACTTTCGCTACCAAGATCCCATCGTAGACGCCGTCAAGCGTCCCCACCGGACTCTCTCTAGGACCACGCGACCTGCTGTAGACGCAGAACAACTCCGGAACCTCAAGCAGGAAAACCTTGCCCTTACGTCGAAGATTGAGGAGCTCACAGCCCAAGTTGATGCTCAACGCGGTGTCGCCGGAATAAATGCTCGTCTCATACAAGAGAACAAGGCACTCCTCGCCAAGATACAGGAAATGGAACAAATCACTTCGCAGCTTCTGCAGGCGAATGAGGCAGTGCATCCGATAGCAGAGGATCTTACACGAGAAAATCAGCAGCTCACTCGTCGGCTTGCTGACCTGGGACTAGTCCAAACGCGACTTGACGACACGTCGAGACGGTTAGACATCGCTGTCCAGGAGAACAAGGACTTGAGTGCATGCCTGCGGGAAGTAAGGGAGGCCGGCGAGACGGCGTCGCTGCGATCATCGGAGGAGGTTGGTGCGCTCAAGCGGAAAATGGAGCAGCTGGAGCAAGATAACGAGGACCTTCGAAAACGCGCGCAGGATATGGAGCGGACTATCAGCCAGACTCAACCGCCGAATTCGACGACTAATGCTCGTGAGATGGAGATCCTCATGGCGGACGTTACGCGGGAGAACGAGGGCCTCAAGTTTCGGCTACGCCAGATGCAGAGATCGACCGCGACGCTGCTGTTATCGACCAGTAATGGCCACGCAGAGCAAGATGACCTACGTCGGGAGAATCAACATCTTTCTGCACAGGTTCAGGAACTGGAACAGCTCACGCGGCAGCTGCAGACGTCGAGCGAGGATAATGAGCTGCAGAGGGTGCTGCGGGACGTTACGCACGAGAATGAGGCTCTGAAGAGCAGCTTGCGTCAGGTTCGGCAGCAGGTTGCCCATCTCCAGTCTTCGAGCCGGAGCCAGGTCGAACCATTGCAGAGAGAGATTGTCGATCTGAAGGCGGAAATTCGCCGGCTCCAGGTGGGGCTCCATACCAGCGGGTCATCGCGACCGCAGGAGGATCCTTCAGTTCCGCCTCCAGCCTATGAGGATTAGATGCTGCTTTGCTCATTCGATATAATTTCTCACTCAATGTCTTTGTAGGCGAATCTGCGAGACCTCGGTGGATCTTATACTCTTATCTTTCTCCGTAGACCGCCCAGCCGGGGAACTAGGGAGCTTCCTTGCAGAAGATGTCAACACCTTTCCGGCTGATCATACCCCGCCTGTGTGCCTGTATCCTATGCCTGTATACTTGTACTGACCGTACCATGGACTAGTATCTCGCATCTCTTTTACCTGGATCTAGCTTGCATATTGTACGTCATTATTTATCGCATTTCTGTCACTCAGCTTCCTGTTTTCGAACCAGTGAATAAGATTTAGACGGTGCTTCGCCTCGCATGACTGAGCATTTTGGTCTCCTTCACCTCTCAATGACTCAATGCACGATCAGCATAGCCTCACTGGGCTTGGCTTATCAGAAATCTGCCAGTGATAACGCAGCAACTGGCGTGTGTTGGACAGCCTTCGGCTGCTACCGTATACTCCCGCAGCGCAGAGCAATAAAGCTCTTTCATTCTTCAGCTCATTACTTTTGCCCCTCCCCCCCACTCAGGAGATATGGAAGCCCTTACGGGATGCATGATTCTGGTCCTGGGAGACTCAGGTGTCGGGAAAACGGCATTTAGGTTGCAGGCAAGGAACATTCTCTGTTAGTTCAATGATCAAAGTGAACAAGGGCGCTTAGTTCTGCACGGAAACGTTTCCTGGTATGATTCCGAGCTTATCTGTTCACGTGGGGTGCGAGTACTAATTCTGAATTTAGAGGTCAGTCAACGCCTTGGCGATCATCATGACCTGTGTGCACAAATAAATCGATGTTTTCAGATATGCGATTGGACATTGAACGAAGCATATCAGAAACGACATGTCGTTGACGGAATTCCCTGCATAGTTGACTTCTTTGAGATGCAAGGTGCGTGCCGCCTCGATTTGACGCGTACAGACCATTCGAACAAATGCCAATATTAGTCGCCGAGAAAGCTAAATCACGTCCCGCCTCATGGAGCTCACTGATTATTTCAGGAAACTCTGCGGTACAAGCGTGCATCCTGATGTATTCCGTCGCATCGCAATCATCTTTCGAGTCTATCGCCGCGTATCATCAGCTAGCTCTGATGGTGAGGAGGGGCCACAATCCCGCGCCGTTAGTGTTTGTCGTGGTCGGAAATAAATGCGACTCGGAGACGAGGGAGGTGTCAACGGAAGAAGGTGCCGAATTGGCGCGCCAGTTGGGTTCTGGGTTCTGGGAGACCTCTGCAAAGACACGCACAAACGTGAACGTTGCGGTGGAGGACCTTGTGAGGCGGGTGCGGAATGCCGAAAGGAGTGTCGTCGTAATGCCGAGCCCAAAGAGGAAACCTACGGGGTCGCTTTCGAGGTTGTTGCGCCGGGTTTTCCGCAATTGAATTTCTGGGTTTTTTTGTTGTTGTTGTAGGATCGGGTTGGTCAACGCTCATCTCCTGATACCGCTTGTTGGGATTTTTCGGCTCTCCTCGACGTGATCAGCGCGCCCTTGCTAGATTTGACGTGTCATGTTGACATTGGGTCAAAGCAGCCGTCAAGGCCCAAGCATCCAGCAACAGACTTTGACAGGATACAACTCACTCTTCTGGGTCCCTCTTACGCCATTGTCCGCCCATGTGAACTACCTGTAGATGTCTTCCCCCACTCAAGAACGCATTCGAAGCCTCGTCCTTGGTAACCGCGGTGTGGGGAAAACAACATTCCTTGAGGAAGTAAACATCCTTTCGCACTAGTCTTGACGGTCGATATGTCCTGACGAACGCAACCAGCTATGCGGCCTAGGACCAGAGTGGTATTATAAAGATCTCGTTGTGGACGGGAAACAATGCATCATGGACATCTGTGACAACCAAGGTGCGTTGATCGCTCCACTTCTTACAGAAGGCATTGATACTTACCAAGACATCTCAGGCGAATGGATAGACTTATGGCCCCGGTGAATGTGCCGCTTCTTTGAAACGCGAGGTCAATTCGCTAACATGCAGGACATCTCCCCGTGGCCGATGTAGGATGACCCAATGCGTCATCCTAATCTACTCCGTCACGTCACGGTCTTCCTTTGAAAGTATCCTCGCGTACCACCAGATGGTTCTTCAAGTGAAAGTCCTGTTGCCCGGCGCAGATTGGCTTTGTCCGTTCGTGTTGGTAGCGAATAAATGTGATGCCGAGAAAAGGGAGGTATCGACGGAGGAAGGCGCTCTGCTGGCGGAGACGCTGGAGTGTCCGTTCTGGGAGACGTCCTTGGAAACGGCGAAGGATATGTCTGGTATGCTAGAGGATCTCGTCAGGAGCGTGCGTGCGGTACGGGTGCGAGTTGCAGCCGAGAAAGTGCGTAGAGAGGATGAAGGTTTTTTTAGGAGATTGTTGCGTTGTCTATCTTAGGTGTGGGCCACTCGATCTGCTTCATTCAACATGAAAAAACGATGAGTAGAGGTGTGGCTTATCTTCACGAATGCTCACTCAACTTGAGGTCCCTTGAGCCCCGAACGAAGATATATGTGCGCGGGCGAAGATAATATCTACAAAAACCGGCATACATGCAGAGGTCCAATCAGTAACTAGCAGGGTATTTACCCATATACATAGCGTAGGTGATCCGTTGGTATAGTATAGTACAAATGAGTCGTGAGTTGTAGGTGCTTGTATAGTCAATAACCAATGGTTAGGGTAGTAGTAGTACACCGACGGAGCAGCGAGTGACAACAACATCGAAGGTAATTTTGGCGCGGCATATATGTGGTACGGGAAAGGAAGGTTGTGGCGATCGGGGGGAGGTCATGCCGAGTGAGACAGTGAGTAGAGAACGGATATGTGATGGGAGGGATAGTTCCTAATTTTCATTTCGGTGGAGGATGGTCATGCATCCTGGAACGCTCTTGACTTTGTCCAGGTTAACGGGTTTGTGCGGGTCGGGTACAGTGGAACGGACGGTACACGCCGTATAGGAGATCTTGGGGGTTCAGGTCAGAATACATTGGAGGATAGCATGACGGCAGCGGTTACTTACCTGAACGCGGAATGTACTATGATGCTTCGGGCCACATATGGTGTATTTCCATCTGGTTGCAAGGGAGTCGTATTTATATGGGCGCTTGGACCTTAGGCACAATAAACGACTCACTCCTCATCGACGAGACTATTTGCGCCCAAAGACATGGCATATCTAAGGAGTGCATCCCTCGTTGCCCCAAGCAACGTGAGCATATTGACGGCATCGGTACAGACGAATGTCTCCCTCAGCACATACGGACCAGCCTTCCCAGATGCGTTCTCAGCGACGGTCTGGTGCGACTGAGGTGGTCCCGACGAGGACTCGATATGATGTCCTTTGGCACGGTCCTGAGCATGGCGCAACTTCAGGAACATATCGGCTACACTGCCCACACCCAAAGACTTCGATGGTGAAGACGGTGGTGACGGCAGAGGAGAGGAAGGCCCAGACGCTGAGCGAACATGAAAGTGCATCGAAACAGTGATAAACTGCTTGAAGATAGATGAAAGGGTGGAAGGGGTGGACGTGGAGACTAGGTCGCTAGTGAATCATTTATTAAGGGTCCGTAAAGGTGGAACGTGTTCTTCCTACGCGGCGGAGTTTAGAAGCTATTATAGTTTTGTGTCATCAGTCTAGCGCTGCTCGGGGAACAAACAAGCCCGATTCAAAGTCAAGCTTCAGCCTCCCGAGCTGTCCCTTTTCTTGGGACGGAAAGATAAAGAATTCCCGAAATCTCCCATTATGGGCTTACATGAGGCACATCTGTGGCAAAGCGGAAGGTGAAGGTGTATACATTCACTTTCAGCCACTAGTATCTGGGCGTCGTGATTGAGAGCAATAGCGGTCCAGGTATCTACCTGGTCAAAGCTATAGGTCCAGCCTCGGAATAACCAGTCAATTCAATCCGAGTCAACATGCCTTCCGAACGAGCAAAGACGGGGAAAGACGCTGCTTGAGGGGCGCGTTCTATTATTAACGTTGGGCTCAGCCTTAAAATTAAGCCCTGACAGAATGTCACACTTGGCTGCAGGGATCCTCTCCGAAACACATCGTGAAACGCTAACTCGAAACCACACCCGTTAGTAACGATGACCTTTGGATGAGATGGAGAGACATGATACTTCGAGTTGGAGCTGTTGCCGGTAGGATGATACTGTGATCCGGCGCCTCGTTGGCTGATCTGCACTAGTTGCTCCTGAAAGGTGCAGACGTTCCTGAGAAAGTGACGAAAAGCCGCCTCGTGCCCCCATCCATGTCATACCTTGGATGAATTTGGGTGTGCCTTAAGCCTTAGCGCATTCCGAAGTCTCTCCATCCCGAAGCCATTCCCGCCGTTCCGAGGCAGGACTCTGGAAACGCACGGAATAAGCTCTGGCTGACCTCAGGTTCGGACAGCATCCAAGACACCGGCGTCCTGAAGGGGTAAGCCGTGGGAGGGTGACGAAGGTAGTCGAACATAACAAGCAGTAGACCTGCGTCGCTGATAAGGAGTAATGGTCAATGATTGCGACCGGCTGTTGGACATCATTTGCTTGACAAGGACAATCCCAAACGCTGAAGCCCAGGATGGACCTCGTGATAGACCCCAAGGAATGAGGTAGAATTAGGATATAGTGTCGATTAACCTGTATTGCAACGCCGATGCCGGGGTGGATACGCACCACGTTCCCGCGGCGATCCAAGAGCGAATCGTACAGCCCTATATGGATTGGGTATGGATGGGAACCGTGGATGACATCCAACAGTTGACACAGTCGAAACGAGATGAAAGAACATGGATCTGGAAAAAATAATGAAAGGGAAGCAGGCCTCACGGGATTGGGCGACAATTATGAAGGTGTTTCTATAACTCGTCTCAATTTACATCCCTCCAACAGAAGTATTTCACGCGTGACCCAGCTGCTGCGCACCTCCTCCGTTGCGGAGCGTGAAGTCATATGTACGCTCTCCGTTCTGCAACAGTGAAAGGCAGCCATCACGGTCGTATGCCGACTTGCTACGAAGGGGATTTGTGCCATGTAATTTTGACGATTTTGTTCAGTAAAACATGCGATCTCTCGGTCGATGGCACAAAACTCGAAACAGGGCGCCGAGCGACGATCAATAGGTCGTTTTGTCTTTTGTACGCTCCATAGCTGTGAACGCACGAGGTTAGTTAAGATTCCTAGATGTCATACAAGCCAAGCAAAACGACACAGGGGCGGGAAGCAAGGGATTTCAACCAAGGGAAGAGGCTCACGATTGTAGTGCAGGAGCTTTTCAATCAGATCCACATGCGTCAAAACCATGCGCCTACAGCAGTAACGTTTTAGTTGTAGCTCGTCCAGGGCGTCACTGACATAGCCGAAAGTCAGCATAACTTGAAAATGTATACGAAGCGTGAAAGAAACTCACCCTTCGCTCGTGTCTTTGGCCAAAAGCTCCAAGTACGCATTCCATTTATCGCCGATCACTTTGCCGCAGGAGAAGCAGCGCACTGGGATTATCTGTGGGGGTTCGAAAAACGATTAGCATGCGAGTCGCAAAGGTCGACGATCCCGCGTTTATTGTGGAAACGGGACGGGCCAATCATCCTGGAGAAGGACGTATTTTCCGAGATGAGCAGAGACACTAACCATGGTGAAGATGTGCTTGCTCGCGTGGCGTAGAGGGAGTCGTGAACGCTGTAGGTCAAAGCTGACTGCAGCACCTTGCGTATGATAAATTTGATTGCCTCAGCAAGGGCGATGGCAAGCATGAGCAAAGCCTTGTACCGAGATCACCAATGCATCATTCAACAATCTGAACTTACTTCACTTGCACTCTTCTCCTCCATCAGCGACGACGACGATGACAGACGAATTTCCATCCTCAATAGCTAGAACAAAACGCAAAGCAAATGATGACTATGATCATGACAAGGCTTTAGATCAGCCTCGAAAATTGCCTGCCATTGGCGCTAGCAGGCCTCTCCAAAGCGCTATGAACGTTCTCCCCACTTCAAAGCCTGCATCCAGCTCTTCTGCTTTGCCTAAACCTCTCACAAAACTTTGAGAACCGAGCTTCTCTACTACTGCTTGACGTGGTGTGTGAGGGACAAGCGCCCCCCCTTCTGGTAGTGCCACTGTGAAGCTCAGCTTTTCTTTTGCTAATCCTCGTTATTGTTAGCCGTCTCCAATTCAAAACCTTATGGATCCAGTCCTACTAGATCAACATCCACTCCCCTCACGAACAGCACTTATAAACATCCTGAAGAGCCACAAAATCAAGTAAGCACGCTTTCTCCAACTCAAGAAGCCACAGCGGCTTGTCTTTCAGCCAATACGGCGTCCGAACGGTCCAAGCTGCTTCTTTACAAGCCAGCCATACTATCTCGCTTGACCTGGCGCAAGCCAAGATCCTACCCGTCGGAGGGAGTGGCAGAAGAACCGACGAACTAGATGACATACGCAAGAAACATGCTGCGGAACTCGACAAGCGTCAGGTGGAAATTTGTAAACAAGACCGCGAGGGGAGAGATAAGGACGATTGAGCTTAATGCTACCTTGTGGAAGCGCAGGAAAAGAGATGAAGAAAGAAGTCACGGAGGGAGAGATGATTCGCAGGAGGCTCCACAATATGGTTTTGGAGTTGAAGGGCAACATTCGAGTATTCTGCAGAGTCCGGTCTTGTCGTCCGAAGACAGGACTGAGGGAGTCATGGCAAACCTGGCGTCCCCTGACAAACGTGAGCACCGCGAAATCGTCGTTTCATCGACAAGCGAGAACACAATGGGTCAAGAATGGGAGGAAATGTGGAATTTCGGATTTAACCGAGTCGGGGGGGGGGGGGGTTCATTTCCGTTCACCTCGTATGACGCGCAGCATTGGGATGTAGGTATTTGAGCCCCACAAGAATCAAGAAAGTGTTTGCGAAGATATTTCTCAGCTCGCTCAGAGTTGTATTGATGGATACAAAGCTGGTATATTCGCTTACGGCCAGACTGGTTCTGGCAAGTCTTTTTACTATGTAGGCTAGACCTGTAAGTCTGAAAAGCTGATAAAGGCCTTCCGTTGTACTCATCCCTTGCTAGACCAAAGAAACGGCCTGTATGGTTGCTTGTGCCATTGACCAAATTTTTCGAGTTATCGAGGATATGAAATCAAAAGGATGGGAGCTTGAAGGACCACTCCTCAAAGTTGTAAGCTCGTTTTTATCTATAAAATGACTTCAATGACGCGAAAACATAGTACAATGGAATGATCAAAGATTTGCTTGACCAAACGCAACAGTCGAAGGCACGCAGAATTAAACACACATGTGTGACAGACCTCACGATTGTGCCTATTACCTCTGCTGTGCAAGTCGGTTTACTCCTCGAGAGGACTAAGCAAAAGCGGAGCGTTGCCGTGACGCTCGTCAACCAGCGCAGCTCCGATCGCATCCCATGTTCACAGTTAAAGCGACTGGCGTGGATGTCGGTGTCCAGGCGAGCCCTGGCTCGTGTGGCTAAAGCGGACAGGTGGTGACAATTAAGGCAACTCGCGAGCGGTGGCAAGGACGCTGAACCTGGTTGTCCTGGTAGGATCGGAGCGGGTCAACGTCAGCTTCGGCGGTGCTTCTTCGACGTCCTCATTGTCTTCACCAGGAGGATTGTCGTTAAACAACGGGAGTGGTGGGGTTGACGGGCAGACGATCGCTCTGGACAAGGAAAGACTAAAGGAGACGCAAAGAATTAACAAGAGCTTGAGTGCTCTCGGAGATGTGATTGTCGCTCTTGGTGAACAACAACTGGGAGGACATGTTCCGTATTGGAACTCCAGGGTTTGTCGAACACATCTTTTCTTTGCTTGTCTCCTTTCTGACATCTCGTTACTAGTCAACGGTATCTTCTCTACTATTCGCTCAGCAGTAAGCTGAAACCCCTGGTACGTAACTCTAATAGCACGATTATGTTCTCATGTGATGACGGTCACTTCTACAGATGTTTTTTGAACCTCTCGCCGCTCGTTGTTCATTTGAACGAGTCTTTAACCTCCTTTAGATTCGCGACAACAGTTAGTCACCCCTCTCTAACTTGACCCAGACTCTCATCGTCATTCTGCAGGTCAACAACGGTTGGTCCAGCCAGAAAGCAAATTCGGAGTGCTTTAAAAGAGAATTGTAGATGAATTTCATTCTGCATCCAATGTACCTATTGTACATACATTCAGTAATGTTTTCGTAGAAAATGCATGCGATACAATTTTATGGATAAGACGGTGGAGGCGTCGGCCTCAGCACTCACACGGTACGATAGAGCAGATGGGTTTGGATGTCAGATCGGTATGTACACGAGCAGTCTATATACTGTATTCTATGCACGGACCACGCCTCGTGCACGTCAGGATGCACTGTTCCAACGGATGGGTTGGTGTGCAATAAAATCAGGAGATAACTTGATTGCTTCATTGAGTGCCTTTGAACGACGCAAGGACACAATAACGAGGTTATCCGAACACGACGCAATTTGCGGCTGCGATCGTATAATTCTTACCGTTAATCAGTGCATATATACGACCTGGTGCCTGCTTTTATGTCATTGTTGACCCAGGACTCGGAGGGACAAACACGCGTGCCCTGGTGTTTTGACTGGCTCAAAGATCCATAGGTGTGTGAAACGGATAGAATGTGGCTCACCTAATCCATTGTTTCTGGATCGAATTCGTCCTTCGTGTGTATATCGTCAAACCATCGCGGCTCCTCCCCCAATATCTGTATAAGCTGTTGCAACTGATCAGGGGTTGGACGACGCCAGAATAGGCGTTTCGATCGCGTGCATCCAATGACGACCAGATTAAGATACACCCTGCCATCCCTCTGCTTGACTCTGCCCTTTTTCGCGGCTTCATCGTCAACTTTGCTTGCCACGTGGTAGAGATCTTTAAATCCGACGTTTAGTCGCATGTAGAATAGCGCAGAGGTGACGATCCCGAAATCGTTATCGTTGGCGTGGTTTGGCATGTTGTGCTGGAAACATAGTTCTGGAGCATTTCGTTCGTCACCGCCCAGCCGTAGAAATAGAAATGATTGCTAGCCTTCCAGTCACTCGGAAGGTCATTGTATTTATAGGAATAATGGCGGGTGCCGCACGGCGTTTTGGACGCTTCAATTCTTCCCGAATTTCCTGCATGGACTATTCCGCTACGCAATTGAGCACTGAAACCCATCAAAGGGAACTTGAAGACATACCTAGGTGACATAGACGACCGACATGGTTGGATGTCTGGACGTTGTTCTATAGTCGATAGGTGATGGGTTCACAAGCCAGTGCCGATGAGGTCGGGTGACTTGCTGTGTTCTCGTGTTTTTTCATATGTCTTCATTTGACCAGATTTCAGATTCTTCACCACCGGCCCACCACCCTCACAGCAGTTGATGTATTCAATTCAAGCGCAGCCAAGCGACGTCTGCTTTCTCATCTTTTGGACAGCTTTCAAGATTAGCGCTGGGCAGGATGGCGGAATATAACATTCAGCGTCGGTTTTCTGAGACCGTCATATTTCTCCACCTCGTTTGAAGCGAACCTTCACTGGAGATGAGCTACTTCTCTGACAATGGTACAGTTAACACTATCTCTGGAACTACACTCTTAGACTCACTGTCATCTATTTTCACCGAAGACAGCACTCGTCTTACGCTGGAAGAATCCCTCGGTCCATCCGCGAGAATTTGGCCAGCTTATGTCTCGGAGACTGAGAAACAGGACAGAACTCTTGCACAAGACTGTCAGCGCGACATGGACGCTATCCTTATTTTTGTGCGTTTTCATCTCCGTCGATTTCGTGCGTCCTGAGTTTCAGTGTCTAATGATGCTCACCTGATACAGACGGGCCTATTCTCCGCGAGCCTGACTGCTTTCATAATTGAAAGCTACAAAAATCTAAAGCCAGACCCTGGTGACACCACTGTGCATCTCCTGAGACAGATTTCGAATCAGCTATCTGATCTATCTAACGCCTCGTCATCTTTCCCCGCACCTCCGCTTTCGCCTAATCCATTTCGGCCTCCGACCTCTGCCCTTATATGCAACCTTCTCTGGTTTTTAAGTCTAGGATTCAGCCTTGCATGCGCGCTTACCGCGACCCTTGCTGAGCAATGGACGCGCAACTATCTCCAAGCGACTGAACACCGATCCCTCCCTGCTGAACGCGCTAGGATCAGGGCCTACTTATATCGGGGCATAGTACAATTCAGGATGCGAGCGGTAGTCGACGCCGTCCCTATGCTCCTGCACTCATCCCTTTTCCTGTTCTTCGCCGGGCTGGTGCTATTCCTTGTTCCAGTCAACCAGTTTCTCGCAAGCATTGCCCTCACGATACTTGCCATTTCGATCACACTCTATACGTGCTGTACCTTATTACCGGTCATTTTTAGTGACTGCCCGTACCGCACACCATTATCGCCCTGGTGCTGGAAGGCGCTTGTCGTGCTTAAAAAGCGCCGTCATCAATGCTTCCCGCCCAATCAGAGCCCGTATCGCCCATCGAACATGGCACATGCGAGCACCTCGGACGCCACTCGCAGATCGCCAGACCGCGACAAACGCGACCTGACTGTTCTGTCGCTCACCGTGCAGTCGTTGGATACCAACGGTGGACTCTTGGAGTTCGTGAACCGCCACGATCCTTCCAGCCCTGTCGACAGCCGTCACATGATAACGATGCTCCTCCATACTGACCTGAGCGAGCGACTTGCACGCACGCTCGAAGCCTCTAAATCCTGCCACAGCGATGAAAAGGCTCAACGTATTCCGGCCATCCTCAAAGCCATCAGTACTGCTGCAGGAGTATGGACCAGAAACCATTACAGGGGGAACGACAACCCTGGACATATCTATTTTGGCGCGAAGCTGCTAGCAGATCTTTGCTCGTCCGATGTCATCGACAACAGCGACACAATTCTGAGGCGGAACACGAGCTTCCGGGTCCTGTGGCCCCTGCTCTCTGAACTTATTGCCTTGGTGAAAGAACTCAACGAAATTCTCGTTGAGCTCGTTAAACCGAGTCATGGTGGTTCGCCTGTGGTCAACGTAACGCCCGGACTCTTGGATCGAGGAAGCCTCCAAATACGCGTGACAAAAATGTCTTACGAATTGGCTACACTCTGTGGCCACCTGAGAGCCGGTAACCTCAAGCCACTCCTCTCCCACTACCCCTCGATCGTCGAAATCGAACCTGTCTGGCCACTGTACGCAAATCTTACGCGTGTTCTGCAGCCCTCACATTTCCCTCCCCCTTGTCCAACTACAATCAGACACGCCCTGGAACAATCTCGATTATTGTATGCTACCCTTTCCGACTCCCAGCTGTTCCTCTTGCTGGACTCCTTGGAGACGTACTTCCCAGCAGATGCATTGGAGACCGGGATTGACTGGGGCCAGTGTGTCGCGCAGTTAGCCCGATGCCCAATTAGTACCCTGGCCCAGGAGCGGCTACTCTTTGTGCTGATGAAACACAGCCAGGGACACGCCGTCGAGCACGGGCAGAAGGACCAGGAGGATGGACACCCTTTGTTACTCCTTAGGGGTTTAATCCGTGATCCAGGTTTGATCAAAGCCACTCCATATGATTGGAAGGTCGAGAGTAAATTGGTGCTAGTGCGAGGTGGTACGTCGCACGCTACGCACATAAATCGCCTAGGCTGACTTTGTGCAAGGGCATATGGTAACATACGGATAAGCACAAGAGAGGGAGTTTTGAATATCATAGAGAAAGTCTATAACAATTTCCCTACTGCCATTCCACTGAGTTCAAGTTCTTCGCTCTCTTTGAGGCGTTTACCAGGCAGCTATGCAGCCCATAAGCTAAGAATCTCTGGAGTGATGACATGCTATTCGAGCTTTCGTGTACTTGTCAAGCGCGGAACTGACTAAATAATGATGACATCATGTGAATTTGAACCACATGTTACAGACTTCAAAAGCATCCGCCTCAGACTCTTATTTATATCAGCCCTCTGAGAACATATCCTGTGATCCCTTCAATATGTCAACTGCACCTGCATACAAGCTCACCGACCACAAGTACCTCATCTTCGACGTCTACGGTACCCTCGTTGACTGGGAAACAGGGTTACACAATGCTTTGAAGCCTCTGCTCTCCCGATTCCGCTCGTCTTCGGATTGGTCTCGCAGCGAAGCGATCAACGCTTTTATGTCTATAGAATTGGACATTCAGGCTCAACAACCCTCAATGCTATACTCTGACCTTCTTGCGAAAACTCATGAAACCCTCGAAGCGCGCCTACTAGCCTCGGACAGTGTTGCAGTCAAAGGCATAGATGGAACGAAGACTACAACTCTTGACGGTCATCCCCCGGCCTTGAATGTGGCTGACAAGCCCGGGGCGCCCTCTGCAGTGAAGCAGGATTCGGATCCCACCCCCAGTGCCCACAAAATATTTGGGAACACAATCAAGCTGTGGACACCATTCCCGGATAGCTCTCAAGCACTCCACGAGCTCTCCAAGCATTTCCAACTCATCGTGCTTTCTAATGTCGATCACGTTTCTTTCGCCCACACACACACGTATCTTTCTGAGGGATCATCCCCATCCCCATCCATAGCATACAAGCGGCAGGCCCCGGAAGTCTATAGCCGCCCCGACCCAAACCCTCATCCGCGCGACCTATGGCTTCCGCGCCAAACGCCGGGATCTAAATCTCCATTCTCTCTCGTCCTCACTGCGCAAGATGTTGGAGCATACAAGCCTTCGGTCAGAGGCTTCCTTGCTGCATTCGAGGCGATTCGCGCAGAGCCCGTGCTGCTTGCGCCTCTGGGCTCCGGCTCCGGCGTCGCCTCTATGCCAACCATCGAGGACATCAAGGCGAAAACACTTGTCGTAGCGCAAAGCTTGGCGCACGACCATGTGCCGGCGAAGGAGCTCGGAGTGTGCAGCGTGTGGATCGACCGGCAGGGCGCTGCCTTGCGCCCTCAGCCGCCATCCGATGGCAAGGAATTTGGATGGCAGTGGCGTTTCGATACCCTACAAGATATGGCTAGAGCTGTAGAGGAGGAGGCTCGTATCAAGTAACTTGGGTGAGTGACTTGGAAACTCTGTCCGCCAACCGTACTTAATCTCACTGTCAGATAGTCAGCAGCGAATTAGTACAGGGTTTTATATTAGTGAGAAAATCACCGTTGGTATTTGTATTCTCTTACGCATCGCTATGGTGTCTTTAGGTTCACATGGATGTGGATCGATTTCGTAACAGAGTTGTTTTGTACCGATCTGGCTACTAATCAATGCGATGTACTCACGTGCTTGTTTCAGGCAACCACAGCCTCGTGCCACTGCCAAGGTTAGGCGCTGAGCACTGAGAGGGTTGAACCCAGCGACGACCTCCGACAAACTTCAATCACACGGAGGCCGAGTCGTACATGAACCTCGTATACGGCCTTCATCTTAACTTGTGAAAACCCAGGTGGAAATCCGCCTCTCAGCCAGGAGTCATGCATTCTGAAAATGTGGCGATTTTTTGGGACTACGGTCGGTTAACTTGTGCTCATACTGATCGCGGTACGCATATCTTAGGCCGCTTCTTATAACAGAAAATTGCAGCCCGGCCTCTCACTTAACAGGGTATAAGGTTGTGGAGAGAATACGCAGAGTCATCCATGATTTTGGAACCAACATCAAGCTTTTCAAAGCATATCTTGAACTATCCAATCCTACTTTATCTTCTAAGTCTGTCGCTTTTCGATCAGAGCTCCAGTCATCGGGAGTATCTTTAACGGACTGTCCGCATAACGGTGGCAAGGATGTCGTGGACAAAATGATACTTGGTGAGTATCACTAATACGTCGGCAATCATGCATTGAATGTCATATCAACAGTGGACATCCTTCTGTATGCCATGGATCATCCAGCTCCGTCCAATATCATACTTATATCCGGAGACCGCGACTATGCTTATGCGGTCTCCACCCTGCGGAATCGTGGATATACCGTTGTGGTAATAGCACTGGAAAACATTGTGCACACAAGCATGAAAGCTAACGCATCAGTCTTCCTGGATCGGAATGCTGAGGTGTTAGATGCTAAGGCTATCGATGACCATTATACAAGAACTCCCACTGCTAAACTCGAGGCGGAGGAGCGCCATCGGAATGGGCTATACGTACAGACCCCGGAACGGCACGAGAAACTCGCCGCCAATTTAAGGGGGCCTCCAAGCCCGTTCGAAGATACAATAACCATGCATGCATACCCTTCCACTCCATCACAGCGTGGCAACAATGGATACTGGGCGCCTATGTCGAAGTCGGTGTCTCCCGTGAAACGTGGAGCCTCGCCTTCAACAGTTCAGATGGATGATGTCTTCGCGACCCCGACAGTCACGGGTACAAGAGCCCAATCATGGGGCACAATAGTACGCATTCCCTTGTTCCGTATATTAAGTGCTTGTAGTGACTTTATCCCCGCAATCACAGGCTGTATGTGACTTCTTTATTCGCGGTCAATGCAAATATGGCAATACTTGCAGAAGAGTACACCCACAGAGTAGCGAGCGACAACCAGATTTTGGCAGTACGTGGCATTGTAAATCCCTTGATCATTAATTTAATTCGTTCAAGTAGCGAATTCTGCTCTCGACCGCAATAGCGATGCGGGCGTTGACATAAAGAGATCTTGCGCGTTAGTAGAGCACGAATACAATCAATGGCGGGTCATTTCTTGAGAATTGTTTGTTATATCTTCAGTTTCATCCCGCAAGATTCTACACCCTACAATTTGTTATCACCTCAAATGCTCCAGAGACGTCGACCACATCGAACTTCTCCGGTTTGGCTCAGTCGTCAGATTGGGTTGCCATATTACCTAGTAATCGAATGGGGACCGAAGACGTGAGTTTGGTCTAACCTACCGTTGGTCACGGCCCTTCTCACAATCCCATCGTTCTACAGGCGGCTTATGAGAAGGAGACAGCCTCTACTCCTGAACGAGCTTTTGCTGCGAGTATCGTTCGTGTTTACACCGTTGCAAGAAGCCTGTTGAGACTTGCTAGCAGAACATCCAGGACGACATAACTCCAGCCGTTGAACAAAGTGCGACTCAGGGTCGAATCGAAGTTTCTGATGCCCCTGGACTATCGACCACGACAGCTACGCACTCTGGGACACAGTTCCCTTCAGTGGTGCCAACAGAAACCTCGGGTCTCATGGTTATCCCCCCGATATTCAAGGTCTTGGTTCGACGGCTCCAGTTTCATAGGTCAAACGGGTCGAACCGATTGCTGCGCTCTCAGTTCGCAGTAGACCTCATTTCCCAGGATCAAGCCACCTACAGGCGTGCTGGGGTTGAGAAATTTAAACAGTATGTTGCTATGGCAGAGTCGGCGGGTATCATACAGCTCGGGGGAAAGGACGGTGCTGCATGGATATCGCTACATCCCAAGTGGTATGATGCGAAGACTGGTTCGTAATCCTCGACAGGCTATATTGTCCTAGTGGCGAGGCACTTCAAGTAATGCACAACTTGCCGATCGCAAATAAAATCGGAGTGGGTCGGAAAAATCGTTGTTAAAAAAGGTAAAAATATGGCGTAGACATGAGGTTCATAGACTCGCTCGCAAGGGTAAAAATTCAATATTCTCTACCCGTGCTGGAAGGAATGGCCCCAATAATGCGACCGAGGAGCGACTTCCCATCATGGAAGGAAGGCAGGAGTGGCAGCTGTTCGGTTTCTCATATGACGGTCATGCATATGTATATGATGTGTGGATGTCCTGCCCAGTAGTGCGTTCCACCAGGTCAAAACACTGCACCGGTACATTTCATTTTGTGCGTCAAAAGGTCTAAGACAAGTGAAGATGGGCATGCGGCGGCGAGCCTGCAGTGCAATGGTCCAAACTACAAGGCACATTGAATGCGTCGACGCGTCAAGTATGCACCACGCAAGTTGAACCCCAGTCAAAATCGGATCGGAGACATAAGCAAACCGAGAAAAATCTAGAAAACGGCCAACTGTTGTAAGATGAGCTCAGTCGTAGAATGGGAAACGACTGTATTTAGTAGTAGTACCTGTTGTAAGATGAGCTAGGTACGATGTAAGTTAGAAGTAACTCTAAGAGTTGATATAAAATAGCGTACCTCAGTCGTAGAATGGGAAACGACTGAGGTATCCAATGTCTGTTGATTTCTCGTATACCACCGCTCGCGTGGTACTGTACAGTACCAAATTTGCCTCCGTCTCCTCCTATCTTCCTCTTCCTAATTGAGCTGAGACGTCATGTGATGGGGTCGCGTCGATACGTGAGTCACGTTCCAACACCAACTGGGCGAGAACCTCCGATAATGAGATGTTGCAGAGTTGGGACAGGTCGAATATCAGCGATTATCAGCAATAGGATTGAGTCCTTTTCTCGATCCGATTTTGACCAATGACTGGGCATTCAACGCATAGATCACGTGGATGTGCCGCCTTGGAAGCTTGAACGAGTCGTCAAACGGTCACTGTTCCCTTCACGAGATACTAGCCTCACATCTTCGGGTGGCACCCAGCCCGCTGAGCCCGCCCAGTCCAATCATTGTAAGTCATCTCGTGCAATCCGAACATAATCTCTGTCTCCAGACTCTACGCGCTGGAAGCCCAGCCCGTTTGTCTTCCAGGGCCAGCCTTGCATTCCGCGATATCGACCGAGCCTTGTACATAGCAATCTGGTCCATCTATTGTCCCGAGCGGCGGTTGACGATGCGCAAAATTTTATGCCACCATCTGCCACTGGATCAAAGACCTTAAATATCAGATAAATGACAGCAGCACTTCACTCATCATCTTGAATTATGTCGGATCTTGTGGATTTTGGCGTTGTCACCTGGATTGGTACATCTTGCGCGCCACGGCGCTACGTCGTGCCAGCTATATCTATATATTCCCCTTTCCACCTGGCGGAGCATACACTCATTGTAGACATCTCACCGCAAAGTGAGCACGTCCCCGACAGCAATCGAAGCGCCCCCGCTGAGAATGCAAAACTCTTCTTTGAATGCCTAGAGATGATCGTCCGGGAAAACAGTCAAATGCACCCTCGCGTCGATGTTCTTCGAGTTGAATGCGCGAATCGCGACATATGGCCCAGTAGATGTATCTCGGCTGTGCTCGGAGCTCTACGCCCGCTCCACCTTGAAGTAGTCCTTGGGGGACCTCAGATGCTCTCCCTTCCGAGGTTCTCTTCCTTGCACCCTCAGGTATTCATTTTGAAAAGGCAAAGAAATTTGGCACCGGATCTTCCAGATTGGCGCTACAATCTGAAATATGGGACGCCACAACTTTTCGGTAGCGTGTGTGGCCTCGAAATCGTCCATCCGCTCGCGTTCGATATGTTCGTCAAACTTTGCAACGAAAATCGAGGACTCGCAACCCAGCTCAATTATCTTGGGCTCCTCAGCACGCAATTGGCCGGCGTTCCCCGGAAACGCACTTCTCAGGAATTTGGGGTTGCCCTCTCGCGATGCACGTCCCTTGCTGACTTGGCGCTGACAGTCTCCGATGTCGCATTCTGCCGCATGCTGCCATCTTATCTCTCGAATACTCTCGTAAACCTCCGAATCCAGGGACCCCACATATGGCACGCTATTGCCAGCGGTGGATCCAGTGCGCCCGTACGAAAACTTGGCTGCCCTCACTGAAGAGCCTTGTGTGTCACCTGGCTTACCATGAAAACGCCACGAGCGATCAGGGAAATGACCGGTTTAAGCTCGCGGTGCACTCCAAGGCTCTGGCCTGGACGAAGAGATTCGTCAATGCCATGGTGGAACATCGGCCTGATCTCGAGATTCTTCATTGATTGTATGGCTAGACCATCCATCCGCGATGTTTGTCGCCGGTTCCGGATTCATGCTGCCAACTCGAGTACCACCCATCGTAGGATGTTCCCGAGTTGCTACCGCTCATCAAGTGCTCTATTTACTGCAGATCTACCTTTTTAATTGCCTACTGCACTCCGAGTTCATATTTCTCTCCCCGTCTACGGTGCTCACAGGGTATATTAGTAGCACTGGTTTGTAGATCTAGGACAATATAGGTGTATTTGTCATGGGATTCCCTCTAAGCCCAGTGGTAGAGAGCGTCACTAGTATACGTTGAAAGTATGAGTTCTTCGAGATCACCCAAGTTGCCTAGAGGGGGTATAATGTCATTGAAAATACTTTTTCCCTCCTCAACCCCACCATGGTCCACTCAGGCTACAGAAAAAGGAGCATGAGTGGAAGAACGGACGCAGCACATCTTCGATAACACGTCCACAACATTGTTGCGGTTCACGCCCTAGCATCCACCCGCTGCATCCGACTTCTGAACGGGAAAAATGGTTGGAGGGATAGTCGTGAGCTATGTACGTGCAACAGGCATATTATGTATCGAGATAATCAAAAGATACAAAGAAAAGGAACGGAAGTCTGGGAGAAAGTCGACCACCCTGAGCAAGAGCCAGAGCAAAATTGCATGTATGTGTATCACCCACAGAAACAAAAAAAAATACAAAGATCAAGCATCCACGCAAAAGATCAGTCTCTCACCACGCCGCTCACTCCTCGCTTCCTCACTCCTCCCTACCCAAGTCCGGGGGCGACCCACTAACATCCACTTTCCCCTTCTCATTCATCGCCGCATCTTTCGTGCTCACATCCACCTCCGCATCCCTACACCCCCGCTCCTCCTCCTCCGCCAGGCCCAGCGTATCCCGGGGCAGCCACACCGTGCGTTGCGGCCTCGACACGGCCGGGTGCGCAAATCCATACTCCTGCTGTGTCTTCGTCACGTCCTGGCCATTGGCGTCGTTGCCGTTCTCGCGTGAGGTGACGGCGAGGGAGGATGGGTCGTGCTGCTCAGTCGACTTGTCCGCGCTGAGCGGGACCTCGTCGCTAGTGCGCTGATTTGGGATGTTGGGTGTGCCGCCGTAAGTTTTGTCCTTGAGACTTAGCGGGAGGGCGTGGAGAAGGGGCCCGTAGGAGTGGTTGATGATTATGTGGAAGCCCGCCTGGGAAAGAAAGACAGATCATGATAAGCCCGTGGGCCATTGAAACGGGGAACGTGAAGGACAACGTACGGTGAGGACGATGAGGACGATCATAAGCACACCTTCAGGCACAGCGCTTGGCTTCTTGTTCTCATCTTGAGCGAGGAAGAACAGCGCGCACAAGCACACCTGTTGCACGTAGAGGCCGACGAATATGTGTTGAATCGCCTTAGGGAAGAACAGCCCTCCAGTATCGCTAGTTGATGGCTGACCGAACTGCCAGAGGAACAGGTACTTGTACAACTGGTAGAACAAGAAAAACGTCGCGCAGGCGAGACCGTTGATAATGGGCGAGATAATAGAGTAACCCAAAGCTAGAACGTGCAAGCGGTTAAGGAAACAACGGTAACGGGGAACGCATTGACTGACCGATAACGACAAGGAGAGTGATGCCGGGGAAGGTTGTTCCCCAAGCTACACTGCGGAGTCCGTACTTGATGCCATAAACCGCGCGAGGCGTACTGCCGAGAATGAAGAGCTTGACGTAGTAGATAATCAAGGGCACGATTTGTAAAAAGCCACCTGCTACTCCCGAAAGGCCCTGTAGGACGATGTACCTATGCACAGACTTGAGTGACAAGCATGGAGGGAATGATGAAAAACATACGTGAGGAAAAAGGTCGATGAGCCAGGCAGGTTCTGGGCGAGGAGCGGAGCGACTGATGACGGGTTGTTCAGAATGGGCTGTATGGCCTTGATGATCCCAGAACTAAGCGTCACGATGAGGAAGGAGTGCTACATATCACAACATGCCCATCAGCGTCTTGCACAATGAACAGGGCGGACTCTTTCTACGCACGATGACCTGGAAGATGAAGAAGCGCGTCATCAACGAAAGTTCCAAGCCTGTGTACTTCGGGATGCCCTCAAAGCGGGCGAGGAGGCGCAGGATGATGGGAAGAAGCATCATCAGGACCGCAAGCAGGACTGGGGGGAGGATACCGGAGATGATGCCGACGACGACGTCAGGAAGCTTGCAGATCCATGCCAACCAGGCGGTGTTTTGGCATAGAGCATGCACGTTCGAGACAACACCCACGAAGGCGACTGAATAAGAGTGGGTAAATTGCTAGGTATAGAAAGAGAGGACGCGTCCGTACCGGGGAACGCCCAGAGGATGATCAGACCGGCTGTCGCTGCGTAGCTGATGGCGAGGCGGATCTAAACCACGCGTTTCATTAAGCTTTGGCGTTGGGCAGGGAGGGAAAAGCGGGATATACCTTCTGCTCATAGGGGTTCATTCCAAGGTTGGCCCAGATGACGTCTTCGGGGCTGACTTCGACGTACTTCGCGCCTGATAAGAGATAGAGGGTTATGATGCCTCAACACAGACGACGCATAGTACGTACTCATTCGGTATGGTTCATGATGCGTCAGCACCTGCATCCCCAAATGTGCCGCAATCTGCTTGTGGAACGTCACGAAAGCGCTATTGAGCGGGGGGTAGCTCTTCTTCTGCGCCTTCCCCTTCCCATTTTTCGCACCGTCATTACTTTCCCTTTCTTCTTCGTCCTCCTTCTCTTCAGGGTCGTCGCTGCGGTCCTTCACACCCCTTCCATCGTTCTCGATGACCGCCCGACCCTCTTCCAGTAGCGCTGTGCAAACACGGATCTCCTCTCTCGCCCACTCGATGGTATCGACCTTCTTTCCGAAGAAAGGTATCATCCCGAGCCGGTGCTGGGGCCGCTGATCTTTGGGCACAATCACGGCGTCCGTACCAAGAGCCTCAACGTCCCCAGATTTGGTTCCTTTCTTGCCCTGTTTCTTGAGCTGGGCGAGGCGGATTTTGGCAGCGGTCTTCATGAGTGCAGTTTCAGCGGACTCGAGTTTATTGCACGCGTCAATGCGCCTGTCGTAGATGTCGGGAAGCTCCTTGAGGTTCCTAGAGGTCACTAGGTTGACATCTCGAGTTCGTAGACAAGCTGCCACACTCACCTGTTTATCCAAACCTGCTTGACGCCTCCTGGAAGGTCGTTGAAAAGATTGTAAAGAGCATCTTTGGAGAGATATCTCGTAGGGATTCCGGTAATCAGGAGGGTGTTGGCCTGTACGGACTTGGCATGCACCGGGTTGATCAGATGTTTCTGCCGTTCGAGAATAAACGACCGCATCTCGATCTTGATGTTGTAGAATATCCAACCTGCTCGAGATGTGAGTGCAAAAGATGACGCGAACAGGAATGATACGCACCGGTGAATATGTATACCAGGATGATATGTGCAGCATAGCGCTCTGATTTGTTGGGAGCAACGTTGCCAAAGACGAAGAGATCCAGCTTAGAATTATTGCCGACGCGAGTGTTCACGCTGGTAATAGGAAGGAGGACAGCCCACGAGATGAACCAGATAGGTAAAAATATCCGGGCCATCATACGCAAGAAGCGAACAAAGAAGTACGAATCCATTCCGTTGGCTTTGATGATGCCGCGGTAGTCCGCTTTAAAGACTGCTACGGGCCATAGAAGGAGCGAGCTGCTAAGGGGCTGGATACGCTTCCTATTTAACAGAGTAGGCGTTTAGCGTGCGTAAAGAAAAGTGAATGAGGCAAGGTAAAACATTTTCCTCTTTCCAACGCGTGAAAAATGGCTCGCGATCAACCATGCGAACTGGTTCTTCAAGATGTACACTAAGTATGCCGTACTTACGAAGGAGGGGGGACATAAGTCCTTGGCTCGTAGATGGCTTTGAACCACGGTCGAAGTAGTGTGAACGCTGCGATTTCAGCAGCGAACACGATGGCATTGAACACGAGGGCCGTCACGAACGTGGCCGTCGACGCCGACTTCGACTCTGAGATGTCGGACCTGTAAAGCTCGTTAGATATAGCGAAAAGGGGGATAGAGGGGCACGTACATGGTGGGGAGAAGGAAGAGGCGAACACTGGCTGGCACATTGCGATCTAGCTTGGTTTTTCAATTCTTGACGTCAACTCATGCTATCCAAATCGGGACTAGCTTGTACTGCCTAATTCGGCTCCTTCCGCTACCACTGATGCCGATCGCTCCAAGATTTTGTCGCTTGGCCGCATCATGCATGGCTCAAGCTTGCTCATTGACATCAACAACCATTCCAACCTCCACAGAATCTCATTTCTCAATTTCATCGTCGTTTTTTTTTCTATTCTCCTCCACACGAAAGTTCCACTGCGCCAGGGCCAGTATATGCCGTCCCGGTGACACGGTACTGCCACCTTATACTTTTTGACAGGGCGAACGGTCATCGATGCTGTGTTACTATGCCTCCTCCGAAAGTTCTGTCTTTCGTTCTCTCTCTCTCCTCACAATGCTTGAGTTTTAGACGTCATTTACGCTGCATTTCAGCTATGCTCCCAAGCGTCGGTTGACCATTGGAATGACAGAGGCAGTTCGGGATCAGGAGGATTGATATCATAACCCCTGTATTTTCAGCACGTTCCTTGATACAAATATCATTGATAGGCACGCCCCGTAGCGGATCTCACCACCCAGCAGAATAGTCCGGCATGTAGCAAAGTTCTTCTGTACACGCCTTCACCGGTCTTGCAAGGCTTGAGCCCAGGCGCGTCAAGTCAACAAACACCCTCCAATGTCGGGTCCACGCTCGGAAACAATTACTGAGACCATTCGATGACCCTAATGTGAGTCATGTCTTGATCGTCCTGAGGTCACTGTCTAATCCTAACCAAATATTTAGGGTATCTGGTTTTCAAGTGCAACTCGCGTTTCGTTGTTTACCTTGAGGCGCGACAACGCAATGCTCGGGGCACCGCGATACTACACTCAGGAGACACCAACGTTGACCATAGGAGATAACGGCAAACGAAGAACCTTGTTCATTTATGGATCTGTCTTTGGTGTGTGTGACACACCTCCCCTGTGCGATCCATTTAATACGCAAAGCTGAGACTTGTGCCATCGATGTCAGACAGTACAACCCCGTATATTCGGCTCGATACTACATCCAAGGTTTGGAGCTTCTGGTGCTATGTTGCTCCTTGTTGCTCATGGTAGCCAATATATAGTGTATTTTACGCGTATGAGCTATTTTTAAACACACTGCATGCGTGTGGTTCAGCGTACAAGAAAGGTTCTGCTGAAAGGTCGCGATTTGAATTACACGCGCATTATTCAGATTCTGCGTTCTTAGGCCCCCGCATGTGTCGTGGTCGCTGGGACTCGCCTCATAAATTCTAAGTTCTGGTTAATGGGTACATAGTAGTACAGATTATGTCGAGTTTTTATTTTGTCTAAGCGCTCATGTGATGTCAAAAACTGTCCTAAGCGCTTGCCTCCTCGACCCCATCAGCCATAAATGACCACCAAGCCAGCAGGACCTATTCGGCTGCCCTCCAGTTCAAACATTCCAGGGCGACGTCGACCACCGACGCGTATCCCATCTGGCAATGTCGCCGACGACAAGGTGGCGCGGCGCGCATCGCTCACTTCCGGCGGACCAAAGGCCCAACGAACATCCAAAACCTCACAAAAGCTAGTGGTTCTCCCTTCCGCACCGCAGACAAAGCCGCTTCTCGAAGCGCTGGATGAGGATCTGATCCTGGGCTATGAGACAGACGTCGGGGTGCGTGAGTATAAGAGCCAGGCGGAGCGGATGAGCAAGGAGCAGAGGAAGGAGGCTGGGTTCAAACGGATTACGGCGTATTGTATTGCGGAGGCTTTTAGGACGAAACTCCTGGTGTCTTTCTTGAAGAGGGAGCATAACGTCGTGCCCAGAGTGTTTGATGAAGCCATATATGCTGTGAGTCTGTCGCAATGCTGTCTTCATTTTTGTTTCATTAAACATGGTGGTTATGTAGATGTACCATCTGCCCCTCCTCCCTGGATACAGCCCAGACACAAACATCCGTTCTTCCGCGCCCTCAAAAGCCTCGCCCGGAAAGTCGTTGTTGTCCCGTCTCTCAGAAGCCGAAGAAAACGGATACCAAGGCTCATACTTCAACGCACCCCCTAAACGGCATTCCACTGAGCTCGAAGGATACGTCTCATCTTCCTCGCCCGTCGACACCCGCAAGCGTCTGTCAACCACATCTCCCCCCACTAATGACGACACATTTTCACCCAATTCCGAAAACGACTTGTTGACACAGTCAGAGACGGAGCAGGAACCGGAATATTTTGCTGGGAATTCTTCCGCATCGGAGACGGAGACTCCAACCCAGCGCCAGGTCCGCTGGCGGACCCCGCCACGCTCCAAGTCCCCCCATGTGCCGCCTGCTGAGGTCGCGGAGGTGGTGTTCTTCGAGTATGGTGTGGTCGTGTTCTTTGGTCTGGAAGAGCGGCATGAGCGGAATGTTATTGAAGACATTGCACGGGCAGGCGTCCTAAAACGCCCGTTTCACGGAGACGACTGGGAGGTTGAAGAATGCCATTTTACAGTACGTGTTCTGCACAGGGAACGAAGACACCGGCTTATTCCTACCAACAGCACGACCCACACATCGCCTACCCGCGCATCTACAACGATTTCTTCAGTACGTATCGCCATCGCCACCACCTGCACTAGCTGACTCTCCTATAGCCCTAAAATCGCGTTCCCACCTCCTCAAGCTCTCCATCGCCCACGCCCTTGCCCAATCCACCCTCCTCGCGCGGTACGAAACCACCGCCCAACACGTCCTCTCCTCCCCCCTCGCCCGCTCCATTCCCGCGCAGCTCGCCGCCTCGGGGAAACTGCAAATGCGGCGCCGTGACGCGCTCATGTTCACGGGCCGCCTATTCAAGCTGCGTCGCGACGTGAACCTGGTTTCGAATGTCCTGGATGTGCCGGAGCTGTTTTGGAGCGAGGCGAGCCTGGTGGAGCTGTATGAGGCGGTGAGGGAGTATATGGAGATTAAAGGTAGGGTGCAGGTGTTGAATGAGAAGCTTGCTGTGGCGAGTGATTTCGTGAGTCTTGGGTCGATCTCTCTGTCGTGGTCTTTTTTTCTGAATGGAGTTTTTCTGGAATAGTTGGACGCGATACATGATCATTTGAATAATAATGAGATGACGCGGATAACGTGGATTGTCATATGGTAAGAGTTTCTACCCCTGCTGGTTGAAGCAGTACAATTAATGTGACTCGTGTCAAGGCTCATTGTAATCGCCGTCGTTGTCGAGTTGGTACGTCCCTGACCACCTTCCACCTCATCCATCTCTCCACTATTGAAATTTCATCTCCCAGGGCGAGATCGTTGCGCGGTTGGTCGTACACGCCACTTTAAGACATGAGGGTGGCACGCCCGTACCCGCCGTGCTTGCAAAAGAGGACGCGCTGCGCGTGTTGCAGCGGATCATGCAGTCCCCGTGATGGGGTCGAGTATTGGCATTACCTTGTCATGCCCATGTACCGCCTGCCACTTTTTTCTTGTACAGTGTATTTTTATTTTTTGCTTTGAAGTGTACAAAAGGTCTTTGCATATCGGGTTTGGTGTATTGCTATGGATTGGGTTCTTGCATTGTGCTGTCCAAAACTGAGAGCGAATATTTCGCAACAGCGGATTCCACCTAGAGCTTCATCTCCATGCTAGATCGCGTTTTGTCCGATTACGTTCGGGCTGGCCCTTCACGCCTGCAACAATGCAGGATATTTTGGCGATTCCGCAACCGTTGTTGGCGCTACAATCTTCCTTAGGCCCCACGAAGGTTGCCCGCCATAGATGCATATACTGAACCTGGGAAGACCAAGGGAGCCTTGACTGCTTGTTTAGAGCTACTCAGGCGAAGTTCCTGTTGCTGTTACAGGACAATCACTTCGACTTCTGGGTATGCCCAATGATGAAGTAGAAGCTCCACCCTTGCCGGGTCACCTCTACGATTTTTGTGTACTTATTTCAACCTTCATTATCGTTGCGCCACAAGCTACGTCCCTCTTGGGAAAGTAGGATGGGTGCCAGGTGCAATTGACGCCAAGGGCACTAGGAATAAACCAGCACAAACTACGATCACGGCCCTAGACCATGACGTTGCTGACTCGGAGGCTGATGTCATTACGCTGGTCATTATAAAGGACTCTCACCATCATCTTGACTATTTGTAACACCTCAACAAACTCGTCGGAAGGTGTCCTGGCAAACCACGAGTCCAACATGCCCTCGATTTCTGGAACACAGTCTCCTCCTTTGGAAGCCACCGGCGAGGATCGACCCATGGGAGCATCGTCGGTGAATAGGGTCGGGGAGAAAGTGGAGGCCGTGAAAGATACCGAACAAAGAAAGCGTATGTTCGAACCCATCCGCGACCGGTGTGCGTATCTAATCGCCTCTCCGAATCAGAATACTTCCAGCCGGAAGCGGGGGACGACTTGGTATGTACCTTCATCTTTACACTACGGAATTTTTATTTAAGAAAAAGACTTGATTTGGCATGACAAGCAGGCTCGCGAGAAACAAGGTGTTCGCAATGGACCAGAGAGGTTGGGGGAGAGGATGGCCGACAAATTTGACAAGCAGACGTAAACGACTTTAATACTAGTACAGAAGGAGCCACATAGCTACAGTTTCCTTCCCAAACGAAAGAATAACATACAGAAATCCATCAAACGTATACGGTGTCCGTCTCTTGGTGTGATGATCATTTGCCCAAGTACGCGGACCACCACTCTTCGAACAGCGACAGCCCAAGCGAAGGACCTCCTTCCTCCCCAATACGGAGGTCTTCTGTTTCCCGAGTGTATAGTTGACAATCACGAGGGCGCGTCGTCGCTCCAGGGCCGCTTGGTGGTTCGGCGTCTGGAATGATGTGGCCATGCGGGAGCCCAAGGATCTTAGCAAAAACAAGGCAGATCTCGTACTTCGTGAACGGCTCAGCGCCAGAGTAATGCAGGATTGGGGGTATTGGTTTTTTATATCCTGTTTGGATGGGGGTCAGAAATTGCGAAAATAGGAGTCTACTGCTGGGGTCACAGGTCGAGGTACATATCACGTACCAGATAGCCGAACCAGGAAATGTGCGATATCAAGGACGTTTGTTGGGTACCGCGTGGCGTAGTGGTCCATCTTGTATATTTTCCCTGATTGATCTTCTACCACATCTAAAAGGATGTTGATCGCAGAGTCGGAGTTCTTTGGCGAAGGTCCGTATCTACAGAACGGCCCGTATTAACGCACGCGTTGGTATTAATGGAAGAAAGGATAGTACAAGACTGGAAGGCGCAAGACGACGACGGAGGCGCCGTCAGCACCGAGAACGGCGAGCTCTCCATCCCGCTTGGATTGCCCATATAACTGCAGGGGATTGGTCGGAGCCGAAGGCGTGTACGGTGGTGAGGTTCCATCAAACACATAATCTGTAAGGGCGTCATCCTACCACTGCGGCCCGATTTAAAATGGTAAAACCTGTCGAGATATACACCAACATGTACTTCAGCTTTCTCGAAAGAGAAGCTAAATGTTCTGGAACTCGTGTATTGAGCTATCAGGCGCGAGGTAAGTTGGGGATGATGCTGCTTGTCCCGAATGCATCCTCAAGGGCGACTCACGAACCGGGTTCCTTCGGGATCCTGCCAGCCAGGTGATCATCAGCCTCGATGTCCCCACCGAGAAGAAACAAAAAAAAGGCTCATCTCCCACGCTGAGGCGAGGCACCGCACCTTTTCTGCGACATCTGGACGTCTCTCCGCAGCACAGTGTATTACCCCTGAATCGTATGGAAATGAGGGGCCTGAGCGGTCGCGAACGTCCATCAAACCGACGACGTACAATTAGGTTTGAAGTCCTTGAATACTTTTTCGATCTCTTCTCCCTTAATGAGATCAAGCTGTACCAATCCCTCCCCCGATCTTGTATGCGATAGCGCGAGAACCTCATGGTGAGCTTTTGCGAAAGCATCTCGCACCGCCGCTCCCAAAACGCCAGATGCGCCTGCAGATCAGTTGACAGTTCAGTTTCGCCAATTGGGGTGTGAATAGAGGGATAAAATCCGGGCCTTGCCTGTAACAATTATTCTCAATGCCATGCTTCAGAATCAGAAATATTGAGCCTCAAGATCAGGTCCGCATCTGGTCATGGGGTTTTGCCAAACCCGAGGTAGTAGGTACACAGGCGTAAACACAAGCACCTTGCCAACCTCTTTCCACGACGTCGACCTCAGCAACATGTCGTACGATGTCCATATGTTCTGGAGGCTGTATAAGTGTCCGACTGGGATCTTACTTCTCTTATCGAAGGTGCTCTCGTGAGCGTTTACTGTACCAATTCTGACGGGGCACTCCCAAATAGATTTCGAATCGAGGTAAAGTCTCTCCCACCGCTGACATTTTTGTTCTATCGGGAACGAAGTTTTCAGATAAAGGGTGCTCAGCTGATTGCGTCGGAGGCTACGGGAAGGCACATACATATCTGTCTCTGGAGGAGAATCATCGCCCGCCAGAGGGTGGTAGTAGCGCGGTCAGAATCTAAGCCGTGGCATCTCTGGCACCACCTCCATCCCGATGCTGGCTTCATTATGCATATCCCCAAA
This sequence comes from Lyophyllum decastes, assembly GCA_025854295.1. Taxonomy (NCBI): domain Eukaryota; kingdom Fungi; phylum Basidiomycota; class Agaricomycetes; order Agaricales; family Lyophyllaceae; genus Lyophyllum; species Lyophyllum decastes. The sequence continues at coordinate 1,709,056 of CP107709.1, forward strand.
AGTCAGTTGGATTCGGAGTATTCGTTCTGCCTTGCGCAGGCTAAGAAACTTCCGTGGGCCTAAATTGCTTCAGCCCATGCACGAACCCCACCTCCCAGGAGCGACTCCCAATTTCAGCAGCCCAGATGCGCTCTGCCTCATTCCGCAGAGGCCTTTTCCGAGTCCACCTGGGATATAGGTCCTCGTTGAAATTCAGACGAACTGGAGCTCGCGTTGGTGCCCTCTACTCAGTCCAAACTTCTTCGCCAATACAATTTCGTCTCACACGTCGATTTCTCCTCTTAGCATTCAAAGCAAACCCGGGCATATTATTCTCACCGACCCTTCCCGATGTATGCACTCGTTTTCTGTCTTCTGCCTTTGTGAGTTCCTTTTTGACATGTGGCGTGTATGGTGCTCTGACGGAATGTCTCTCGTGTGTTATCTTTAGCGGTTTGAGATAGGGTTGGTGAGCAGGGTCAGCTGAAAATTAGGGTTTCTCTCTCTGTGATTCTTTACTGTCCTCATCCCTGAAATCCTTTTTGTTCTTAGTCAACTTCTGGAGACTGCTTCTCACACCTGACTTCCAGTCGCACCTCAGTTTCCTCACATGTCCAACTTTCTATGTTTCTTCAAAGCCGGTTGAAAGGTCTGAATCACTTCCGGAATATCCGAACTTTGACATGTAATGTCATGCTGATCATCCATGGGCTTCATCCTCATATCTATTTAAGGCACCCCCGATGCAAGTCATGCCCCATCAACGCTGAAAGTGACATCGACGATGTTCTCGGAACACGAGTCACTTGCCAGCCCCTATGCGTTTTTGCCCAAGCTTCGTAATTGGGTTATTGCTTTTGTTGATTGCTTTGACATTGCGAAGCCTTGTGTACTCCTCGACTGCGTGTGATCAAGTCTAATCTGGCGTCCCGACGAGGTCATTTGATCACATCTACACAATTCCGATTCGAACACCCGTGACGGATCGGCTGAATGTCCTCGAAATTACATGGCGACCCAGGTCGAACATCTTTGTTTCTATGTTCTCTTTCTCCTTCGGTGTCTATAGACACTCTTATCCATGTGTTCCGTTCAAAGTCCCCCTCGACATAGCACTCGGGATCGGAAACCAGTTGACCCGCAACTTCTTAAGACTCCTGAGTGTATCAATACTACTAAGTGTCTGTTGACGACATTGACTGCTATACGCTGAATCCGGAACCTGTGCACCATGTTTTTGAATGACCTGATCCCATGGGCTGCTACGGTTCCTGAGGCTTGATGGGCCTCCTGCAGTGGCGTCGGCGAAAGCTGCTCATGTCGAGCGGTATGTCTGATTTGTGTCGCCGAACATCGGTGCACGGTCATTCTGGTTTGTGGATGGGTTCAAGCCCCCTCCCATCGCTGTTTCTATGCAACCGACATCCTCTCACAGAAACAGCCTTACGACGTCATTACCCTGCATCACAAGATCCTACCAAAGTTTGACATTGACCAGTTTTCCTCGAAACGTTGACAGTGGAAAAGCATTTTTGCCCACTTCCCTCCCTGAGATTGATATGGATACTGAATTCATTCCCTTTCGAACGTCAGTTTTGCAGCCAAAGTTTCCATTTGGCGTTTCGACCAATCAGCTGTGTAGGCTTCCAAGCCTTCTGACACTTCCACGCAGACCTATAATTGACTTGTGAGAAGATATGACGATGTTTGGATTATTGGCCGTCCTCAGCGGCGCCCAAGAAGCCAGGTTTTAGCCGTGCCAATCTCGTAAATGCCTGGCGTAACCGGCGCATATAGATTCATTGCATCCACATGCATCGAATTTTCATCTTCAGTGGTCTGGCCCAATGTTAAGGATTAGTAAGTTCTAAATGACAGCACGTACCAGTACTTGTTTGTGTAGAACTGTTGCATGCATACCAGTACGCTAGCTCGAAGAGAATGCATGGTTACGACTCAATGGACATACGCCATACCCGATTCATTTGCATCGCCGGCCGCCCAGCCTGCGCCTAGAAAGCGCTTGAATTCTTATGGTCAAGCAAGTATTCAGACTGCCCAGTTCTGTCAGTGTGAAGTTCAGGCAGGGATGACTCGGATTTTCGTCGGTGTGGAGAGTCGTCACGACGTTCATCCCTTCATCCAAACAATCGTGAGAGAATCGCTAAACTCTATTTATTCCACAGAAATGCCAGAAGCGGCACGCCAGTGACCGTAACCGCTGATCTGGTTCGTCAGGTTCGGGTTGTGATCTTTTTTTTTTTTTTTCACAACAGTTTCGCATCGGGCATATCACCCTCATATCATGGTTGATTCTCGAGCTCCCAAAAGCCTCCTTGTTCCTGGTGACTTCTCGCTAAGAAGGGAGCCGTGTGCTATATATCTAGCTTCTGTAAAGCTGGCCGCCCCGCCCTTTGCCATCGCTACACTGTGTTCGAAAGCCTAGCGTGTCGCCCACTACGTCTTCTCGCAGTCAGGCATGTCCCGTCGTCGAGTAGAATCGATGTCGAGCGGCGATTCTCGCACTCCCCCTTCCAGCTTTAGTCCTATTGCGACATCAGCACCTGCGTACTCACATGTTTCAACGTATCGGTATGAACCTTAGCATACAAAGATCTTTCGAGATGCCTAATTCCAAATTTACTGAACGTAGTTCGCTGCAGACGCAGCTCCAGCTCTACAGCCCTTCCGTTAAAGTGTACCAGGACCACGCTGAGGACAAGGGACCTTTAGCGGTCTTCAGTGACCACGACCAGGTTGGAGGCAAGGTTATACTCGATCCTAGTTGCTATCACACCGGGAAGCTATCTATTTCTGTCAGTGATGGTTGTTCTGCTCCGAGCATGTCAACTGACTCAGAATAGATTGAAGGTGCCTTCATGTACCCTCCAACCCACGTGGACGGGGACATTGTCCCAGAATGCTCGACTTCTGGCAAACGGAAACATCTCTTCTTCTCTTCATCGACCGTCGTACCTGTCTCTCCCGGTGCCGAACCGGGTTCTCCACGTTCGGCCTTCCGTGATGCGTTCATCAAGCGTCGACCCAGTGTATCCAGCCTGAACTTGAACGCTACAGCTGTGGAAAGATCCTTTCCTTTTACGTTCGAGCTCCCTCGCAGTTGCAGGCCTGGAGAGGAAATGCCACCGTCCTTTACGGGCTCTACAGAGTCGGGGCCTTCATCGGATGCAATTGATGTCACATACAAAGTTAAGGTTGTATGGGAAGCCAACAATGCACTAGAGCATCCGTCGACGTATGTTTTGAACGGCTGATAGCCGTACGCTTTACTCACCCACCTTCTATCCGCAGATTGGAGGTGCCTATCCTGTTCCATCCTGACCCGGATTTTCAGTCAGTGGATGCTTCGCCGCAAAACCCACAGTCCTGGTTGGAGATGCCTCTTAGATCCGATCGGCCCATACCATTTCGATGTGCGGTAAGTTGTTTCCAATCCATTGACACTTTAATAGCCTTCGAACCCTTCTTATAGGTCACCTTGCCTACATCGGTCACGTTTTCTCGCCCGTCGTCAATTCCTTACTTTGTCGTCTTCACGACGACGCCTCGGTCTCCTGACCTGGCAAAGGAAATTGCCGCTGATGCCACGATATCAGTGTCTCTCCTTCGTCAGGTTACGGTGACTGAGCAGGCGTCGCCACTACCGACACCACCACAGACACCTTCGAGCTCTAGTGAGGAATCAGACGTACCACGCAACAAGCTTCTGAAGCGCGTCGCACGAGGTGGACACTCACGGATAATGCGCGCGACGAGGATGCTGGAGGAAAACCCCGACTCACGCGATAAGCCGTTGCCTCGACTACCGACCCAGACAGTCTTTACGGAATCCACCACTCTGCAAAACAGTATTTGCATTGGCTTTCCAAAACGCCCACGTCATCAGCTCGGCGATCTTCGGAGCCATCCAACGCTAGAGTCGCAAGCAGCCCTTCCAGACGGCTTGCATAAAGACAAAATTCTGCTTCAGAAAGAGATGCTTCCCTGCATCGATTGGGCTGGTCTCAGTGTCAAGGTACGGTACTAGTGTATCCTGGTCAACGCACATCTTGAATGACCCTTGTCCGCGTTTACAGTATTATCTTGACGTTTCGGTGCTGATTGGGCAGGATGATCTTCGTGCCCGAATCCCCATTCGAATCATCTGAGCGCTGCCTCCCACGCTGCACCATCGGAGCTACGCGCCGGTTGCAGCCTTCCACTCATTCCATACCTTGCGCGCACGAACCTAATTATGACAACCAGCCACTCCTTACCGTTTCCCAGAAGCTTTGCCATCGTCGTTGTTTATTATGTATCTATGTACGGCCTTAACAGACTGGACATTCATCCTCGAGATGTAGTAAATTGAAACCGACCAAATGTATAATAGGAATGTGATTTTGCTTCCGATTGGAGGAGAGAAAAGATAGCCAGGTCCCACTTGAAGCCCTGACGATATGTCGGGGTCGCGTCGGGAATTGGTCGCGGTGGAGCGCACTTTTAGCTTAGTCGATCACATGATACATCATCAGAAGCAGTGGAATTGCGAGTGAGCCGACGTCGAACCCGTCCTTGGTGCGTCCCCATATTCTTTGGAACCATGGTTGAACATCCCACGGCAACATGGGAAGCCATGCAAGACGGGACTGCATTCTATCGAAGACAGCAACTCTACTCAGTGGCAGGGAAGCTTCCAAATCTCAGTGACTATATTGTGGCAGGGTGCCGACATGGCGGACCATTGGGTGATTCCTGTCAACATGAACGTCCAGAATGAGCTCTGACGGTCTTTGTTGTAGCTCTTATGCGAGATTCCTCGAAAATCATTGCTCTAGGACGAGCTGCAACCTCTGTTTCCAAAGCGCAGATACATGTATACTCATCAGCTGGGGAGGGTCTATTAATTCTTAGTGTGGATATTCATATATATTATACCACAGTGCAGAAACTGACATAGTAGCGACAGTGGGATCAGGCCAAGATTATTCGTTTTGGATGGACGTTAGACGAAAGATTGGTGTTGTTGAATGAGGAAGGCGTTTATCGGTTGTACGATTTGCAAGGAGACTATCAGCAATTTTCGCTAGGAAATGAGGCAGCAGAGCTGGGCATAATCGACGCACGCATCCATGACAATGGACTGGTGGCCATGACTGGCTCCTTGACATTACTCGAAGTGAAAGGTTGGGATGGTGGTCGACCGCTCGCACTGGCGAATCCTGGTGTGTCCTCAAACACGTTATGATACTATACGCGTCTCAACATAGAGCTCAGGGTTGTCCGAGCCACCTCACGTGTGGTCTGCCATCCCTCCAGACCTGAATATCTCAAGACATGTCGAAGTTCTTCTATCCGTGGACTCCACAATACTGAGTGTCGACAACCTGGAAGTTGTGGACCAGCGTATCTCGCGTGGCCCGTTCACTCACATATCTCCATCCCCCAACGGCAAATCCCTTGCACTTTTGACTTTCTCTGGCACCCTCTGGGTCGTGTCGACGGATTTCCAACGAAGTGTGGACGAGTTCGATACCACTACGGTTCCGGGGGCAGCGGGACCAATACGACAAGTAGAGTGGTGCGGGAATGATGCGATCTTACTGACTTGGGAGTCATTGGTACTCCTGGTTGGTCCTTATGGAGAGACCCTCACGTACGCCGCATTACAGCAATCACTTACATCCGTACTCCAATTGTTTCTTACAGATTCGCCCACTCCGGACCAACCTTCGCCGTCACCGAACCTGATGGCGTCCGAATCATGGGGCCAGAGGTCTGTGATATGATCCAAAAAGTGCCTTGTGAGTGCCAGTCACGCATACTTCGGTCTAGTTTTAACTCCGCCATTCAGCCTCCTCGCTAGCGATATTTCGCCCTGGATCTACGTCGCCATCTGCAATCCTCTACGATGCATGGGAAAGTTTCACACAACGCCTGCCTAAGGCTGACGAAAGCATTCGAAGCATTCGACCGGACCTCGCGGCCGCTGTGGACGAGTGCATCGACGCTGCTGGCAGAGAATGGGAACCGTATTGGCAGCGTCGTCTACTCAATGTGAACACCCAAATATACTCTTACTGGCTTGTGATGGCTCACAATTTTGCCAGGCAGCCAAGTTTGGACGCGGATTTTTGGACCTTCACAATCCCACTGACTTCGTCAACATGGGGCAAACGCTCAAAGTCTTGAATGCCGTCCGATTTTATGAGATTGGTATTCCTCTAACTTACTCCCAGTAATTTTCTTGTCTTTAAGTTGCTTAACGGCAAGAGCTGACTTTCTCTTGTGAAAGATACATATACGCATCACCCTCACAACTCGTTAAACGTCTGACCTCTCGGAACATGCACTTACTCGCGTTACGCATATCTGCGTTCCTGTCGCTCAAGCCGGATTTGGTTCTGAAGCACTGGGCGAGCGCTAAGATTTCACGGACAAAACCTTCAACAACCGGATCAGGAAAAGACTCAGAGCTGACTGGGGACGAGGAAGTCTGTAAACTGATTGTCCAGAAGTTTGAGGAGCTAGGCGGCGCTGATGTAAGTTACGCGGATATCGCTAAGCGCGCGTGGGAGGTAGGACGTTCAGGGCTTGCGACCAAGGTACACCCCCTCCTCTGGTCTTGGGGACCCACTAAACGACCCCCCCATGTAGTTACTCGATTACGAGCCGAGGGCTTCCGACCAAGTACCTCTTCTTCTCACGATGAAAGAAGATCGGCTGGCATTGGAAAAGGCTGTCGATAGTGGCGATACAGATCTTGGTAAAAATCTGAGCCCCTCCTCCCATCAGCGTTGTTATTAATGTACTCAACCGGTCATTGCAGTCTATCATGTCCTTCTCCACTTGCACAAGCGATTGACACTTGGCGACTTCTTCGGGCTGATTGAGTCTGGGGGGCCGCAGCTGGTGGCCGCCAGTAGACTTCTCGAGGTCTATGCTCGGGAACAAAATCGGGACATGCTTCGAGACTTCTATTATTCCGATGACCGACGGGTGGAAAGTGCTGTACTATCACTCGATGAGGCCTCCAGATTAATGGTACAAGTTATTTCGCATGTGCCGCCCGGTTCATAATGCTAACGATCTCTGTTTTAGGATCCGGCGTCGAAACTAGCTGCCGTCAAAGCTGCACAGAAATTTTTCTCTGATGACAAGGACCGCGCTTTTGAAGCCAAGGTAATTCATGTCTACTTGTGTGGAAATAATATGAAGATGACCGTTACCAGATGATGGATGAGTCTGCTCGCCTTCTGACCCTCCAGCAGCAACTAGAGAAGGAGTCTGATGGCAAAGTTGATTTCTTTGGCAAGAATGTCAACGAAACGATACGATTATGTATACTCAACGGCATGTCCAAACGCGCGGACAAAATCAAGAGTGATTTCAAGGTACCTGATAAGAGGTGCGCTTTTCCATCCTCAACTTCCAATTGCTCGTGTTTTGAATCATCAAACACAGGTTTTGGTACCTCAAGCTGCACGCTCTGACGACATTAAGAGATTTCGATGCGCTCGAGGCATTCTCTAAATCGAAACGAAGTCCCATAGGCTATGAGACTTTCGTGCGACATCTTGTCGACAAGGGACACACAAGGGAAGCAGTGCCTTATGTAGCAAAATGTGACGGACCGAGAAGGGCGGAGATGTATGTTCTTTGTGGGGAGTGGCGGATGGCAGGAGCTGTATGTAAGGAAAGAGGAGATAAGAGGGGTTTGGAGTGAGTGTCGATGTTCTTCTGTCGTTGGCCGCAGTTCGCTGACGAGAAGTGTTTCTCATGACAGGGAACTACGAAAGAAAAGCCCAAACTCTATGATTTCAAGAGAGTTGGACCAGATTGCGTCGAGCATGAAATAAAGCTTCCATTCGCTCATGAATATACGTCTGACTTGGACCCCCCGGTCAATGAATACCTTAACTTATACACCCATAGTGCGCGGACCATACACTATTATCAACGGTCAACTCCTTGGGATCTGCTATCTTCCACTGACTTCCACAACCCTCAGATCCTCAGATGTTTACAAATTGAACCCAGCGTGCATTGCTGATATTATCATTCTCGAATAATTCTGTTCTGGCAACACAATGCAATTGTCATGTCCACCGACACGTCCCTTTCTAGCACATTTGCCCCATATACGACTCCGTGAGACTTCAAGGACACTGCGACTTGAGTAGGCACCTAGGTCAATCGTTAGGACGGCACTTATCGTAAACGAAGGTGGAGACGTACTTCCCGTTGTCCGGCGATGTGTAACAGCATGTCGTAGGAGGCTGGCCTAGATTCGGAGGTGAAAACGGTCAGTTATCCAACATAAAGAGACAATGACATGGTTGTACAGGTCTAAACGAAGACACAGCGTCAGGCAAGGTCAGATTCGCAGCGAAATTATGACTCACTCCAATAGGACCAGCGATAGTCGCACCTGGTGGGTTGAGTCAGTTTGCAGGCCAGCTCGAAGCTGCCATACGGCTTCACTTACAGGTGCCTCCAGGAGGAATATACTGAGCAGCGACACTGGTAACGAAGAGTGCGACAACGGCCGCGGTAGAGAGCCTGGTGAACATCTTTGTGGAATGGAGCTCAAGCCACAAAACGTTCAGGCTTTAAAGGTTTTGGAGCTGCTCGCACGCCAAGCTGAGAGAGAACTGCAGGTTTGATACCAATCCTGACAGCCAAACATTCAACAGAAGTCTCGACTTGGTCGGGCTACGGACAGGCTTGTCCGCAGTAATCTGTCATCGGGAACATGCAGAAGTTCCCTTGAGTTTCGGAGGGGAGACCTAAACGGCTGGAACCTGGCGACGACAGTGTAATATATTTTGCCATACTTCGCTCAGTCGAAGTCCTAGAAGAGGTTAAAGCGCAGGTGTAGTGTGAAAACGACGCGTCAGGGTGATGACTGTACGTCAATCTGATACAAACAACCTTGATGTCTGTGTCCGAAATCTGTAAGCAGGGGCAAGGAGACGCCACTCAGAATGATGGGTGAACCCGCCGGAAATCAAAGGTCGCCCAGCGGCAGCTGGTCTTATTGGCTTCAATAGTACTACACTCGGAAGAGATGTTCTTCCCACCAAACGGGACTCGACTCATGAGGACAGGAAGCTGAGCTTGCAGAGTCCAAGGTTTCATGCGCCGAAGGTGGGAGATGACGAGATGCTTTCTGTATTGAATTTGAAAATCCATTTGGAAATCGAGCTGTAGATCAGAAATGTAAAGGGTAACACAGCCAAGGGATGAAAATCCGGGGTTCGACAACTAGACGTCTACGACCATCTCTCGGGTTCGACAGAAGGGTTTGAGGCGCCATGATCGGCGCCCGAGACGCGAGACGCAGAAGATATGATTTGTGCCCGCATACTATCCTACAGTTCAAGGGTTAGGGCACCGGGACTTGAGCATACACCTGCGTGACTTGTGAGGACATTGGGCGGAACAGATAATGGCATCTCACTTCGCATTGTCGGGGGATAGGTAACAGCACACAGTTGGGGGGAGGCCTACATTTCACGATACATTCGGTTGGGGCAAACTGGGGAAGTCAAGTACCGTGCGTACATGTCTAAGAGAAAGAGGTACAACACGGTCAGGAGCGGCTGAACTCAGCAGAACTATAGCACTCACTCCAACAGGGCCGGCGAAACCGGCACCTATCAGGGTATTAGACGGTCAGAAGTAGAACTATAGAAAGTCGGGTTAGACTGGACACACAGAATTGTCCCGGAAGAAGGTAGTCAGCGCAACACTGCTGGCGAACGTTGCGACAATGACGGTAGCAACAAGTTTGTTGAACATCTTTAAAATGGACTAGATTGACGACCGACACGGAGACGATGTAACATCGAGCTTTTATAGCTCCAGAACGTCATCGAGAGCCCTTTGTGTTTGCACATCCGATTCTTGACAGCTAATAGAAAACTTGACAGTGGACCATTCACTTCGACGTCTTGACTTTGTCATACCTCGATCAGAGTTGTCGACGGTGAGGGGAGTTGGAAGAGGCACAACGGGCGTTCAATGTCCTACAACGTGCCTTGAATTCCGAAAAGTGGATCTCGGCAGTTAGAGTGTTGGATGATGTCGAAATCATATGACACTCAACACTTCCCACCATAGTGGAGTCCTGTAGGTTTGCACAGACGTGGCGTGCGAGAGGGTTCGGCGTGGTGGCTATCCTTGGGTCCCTTACGTTTGCTCGACCCGTATACAACACAGAAGCATAGCATTCAGGTCTCTGTCGCGGACTCTGTAGCAGGGACAAGAAGATGGCCGTCAAAGTGCATATTGATGTGTGAGCCTTTAAGAAGCAACAAGATCGTGAGTTGAAGTGACCCCAAGTTCCGGATAACCTAACACTAAATATCGAGCTGTGGATCACAGGAAAACGACTTCAGGTACATCGCAAGTCATGACGGCAAGACCAGCGATGTCCGATGTTCATGAGAAGACGAGAGACACTAGGTTGGTCGCTTTGGATGCAGTCCGATCCTGAGTAGCAGAGAAGTAACTGAGTAGCAACCTCAGCGTGTGTCGAGTGGACAGAAAATAAAGACAGCGCCGGACCGACGACAGCCAAGTGGCGGTGCTGGCAATTTGGTGTAGCCTTGAAAGTCAAATAAATGCCGCCATAATACCACTGAACGGAAGCAGTTCTGGTCGCCGTTCTCCCATTTTCGCAGACAATTCGCAGCCCTTCGCCTGGAATTGTGTCGAAAGTATAAACGATGTGGCGCAACGGAAACAGGGACACAATCACAACCCCGGTGGTTCCGCCTGTAGTAGAGCTCAGGCTTGAGCTAGTGATGTCGCAATAGTGGAGGTGGCAAAGATGAAGATTTGAGCGGTGACTGCTTGTACGGAGCCTCTTGGTCGGATTAGCGTATCATCCAGGGGTGAAGGGGAAGGGTAATCGTAATAATGAATGCCAGAGGTCGCCCAAGGGAATATAAATGATGTGTCCCGTAGCAAAGGCAGGATCACAGGTCTTGATCTGATTGACTGAGTTTGTGAAGTCAAGACTCGAGGTCCGAGGGGAGGCATGATTGAAGTCTTTCATCGTAGTACTCTCTGGAGTACATTTTTGGGTCGGCTTCCAGCTTGGAGTGGTCCCGGTGGTCTGAGGCAGGGGTCTTCAGTATGATGAATAACGAGCGGGTGAGTAAAACGCATGCAAATAGAGGGTTGTGCGTGCCGAGAAGAGAGGCGGAGAGACCGGTTGAAGCGGGTTGACCTGGGTATGTTGTTCGGGTATAACTTCCTCGGTAAGGATATTGATTATCTTCCAGAACGGCCAGGCCATCAGGAAAAACAGTGTGCTATGAAGTGCCCCATAGATCGGGTAGGCATCATAGTAGCCTTGATTACCCAACTACCAAGGGTTACCGAGCTACTGAGCGCTACGTAGTCTGCATAGCTGTGATAGTCAAGTCCTCCTTTTTTACTGATGCGTCACCATTAGTCTCCTGCTGTTGGCTGTCAACAGCTGGTTCAGACTGTTCAGTAGCAATGAATCAGAGTAGTCTATCGAGCCACGTGCTTAAGCTAGTGTTAATGCCATGCCAAGAATGAAGGCGGAGAGCGGCGACTGTTGGTCCATGTAACGATCGGTTGGCACCGTGACACGAGTCCTTGGCGAGTCGGAGGTTGCGCAGAGAAGCCCATCAGACGTAAGCGATCCAGCGACAAGACTCTGACAAGAGTTCTTGGACTTTCGTCAGGAACTTCCCTGTAGGCATTTGAAACGTATAACATTGCTGAATCGGACCTGGACCAAACCCTCCCCCTTCAAAAGTCAGCCGAATCTGATACCAGTTCCGACCACACAGCTCGGCCTCAGCAGATACATACGTGCGAGGAGGCAACGTAAAGGTGATTTTTGGAAGCATTCCTCCAGCCCAAGCATGTTATCTTTGATGCTCTACAAACAGCGATCCACGGAAACAGCACTTGATACATTTCTGAGAATACAGGATCCATATCCACCATGAAACATGAAAAGAGGGAGGCAGCCAAGAGATGAGAAGGGCGGCTGCGAATAAACTTAGCCAAGAATCTATGGAGCCGTTTATTAGTACAGTCGTGCCAAGTTGCCAAGTGGCCAAGTTATAATTAGGTCAAGGTATGTTTGTCTTAATGAAGACGTCCAAACACAGACTGACCCTGACATTATGCAAATTCGGGGTAAAAAGCTCACGGTGCTTAAAGGCACTCCGTCTTCATTTTATTCACTCCCTGTACAATAACGTTCGTTTCATCTCGTGTCCTCGTCGCGGAGACATGAAATTCGCTCGGTGAGCACAAGTTCTCGAGTGCTGGGAAATTTGTACCGACCGCAAAAGCAGATATCTTCAGGACACGCAGGTATGTCGCTGCCGATCGATCAGCGACTTTTCGCACTAATGACAATGCGAACGGCATGATCTGCTAGACTCCCGAGTGGAAGAAAGCGTACATGTGAGCGGCGACGCTTACTCGGCTGCTTTAGCTAAACTTAGCACTTTTTTCGCGGTTCAGCGATTATCGTACGCTCAAAAAGCGGATCACCGCTATTCGCAAAGTGCAGGAAGGGCTTTCATCAGAGACTTTCAGCTCTGAGCCTGACGACGATCGAGATTCGGAGGCGTCGCACCAAGAGCCAATACCCGAACCAGCTAGCCATGTTGCGCGCAAACCAAACAAGCATCATGTCAGTATCGCGACAACAACTCGAGAGTCCCCTGCACCTTCTATTCACGCGAAGTTCGAGGATCCTCCTCGACGGGGAGACTCTTCTGATAGTGTACGACGGGATTCGGGCGTGGTCGGGAACGCACGGCGACGTGGTTCTTCTTCGACGCGAGGGCGCAGACCATCACTTGCGGTGAGCTTCAAGCGAGGTCGAGGTATGCGCACAGAGGATGACCAGGACTCGGTGACGCATTATGAGCCCAGCGAGGCGCATGAACCCTGGGCGTCATCTAAACACGCGGTACTCGAGGAACCACGCGCCAGAGGTTCTTCTGAGTCTGTAGCACGGGACCCCAATTTGAGCAAGTCTCGGCGCATGCCCAGCATGCGTGGACGGCGACCGTCGTTGGCATATGCCAAATCACTTGTAAGCTTCAGGAAAGGACGGGGTATGTCGCAAGCTAGCCGAGGTGTGTTCCTGTATACTCTTCTCTTTCGCCTTTGGCTGATGATGTCTAAAATTCGCACTGGCAGGTAGTGGAGAGTCTCGGCTGACGGACCCTATGGAACTTCTCCCCCTGAAAGACCTGCTTGCCCAGCTAGATCCCCACGAGCAGGCTTTCTTCACCGCGCTCGACGCACAGCTTGACAAGATCGAATCTTTCTACATAGCGCGTGAAGCCGAGATGATGGCACGCACCAAGATGCTACGCAAGCAACTGGAAGAGCTCGGGGACCACAAAAAGCTCGTCCAGGTATACTTTGCGTCTATCCCAGCCCAACGATCGCTGATCTTGTCCTGCTAGGCCACTCACTCAAGGAACCCTTCGTCGTGGTCATCGGCCCTTATCGTCAATCTACAGGACAAGCTCGGGCTGAAGTTTGTCCCCAAACTGGCGGTGCGGCATGGCGAGGTGCCCGACGCGAAGGATGGAAACATCGACTTGTCCTGGGTTAGTCCCGTTGACTATGTCCCAACGTTGCACCAACGGCTCCGCCAGAATCGGGTGAGCATCGGATCGGAGACGCTCGGGAAAGGGAAGGAGAAGGAAGAGGTGGACACCGAGAACAAGGAGATGGAAGAGGATACGCATAGCATCGGCAGGACAAGGCTTTCATCTGACCCGGAAGACTATTTGTATGCGAAGAAGAAGCTCAAGAAAGCTGTTCTAGAGCATTACCGGTAGGTGTTCAAATACGATCTGGCTATCCCCTAAACTGATGTGGTACGGGCCCCTGTAGGGGCTTGGAGGTGCTGCAGAATTACCGAGTTTGTCTTCCTTTGTCGTCATGTACGTTAAGTAGCTCACCTCCTTGCAGATCTTGAACTTGACGGGTTTCAAGAAGGCCTTGAAAAAGTTTGAAAAAGCCACCAGGGTTCGTCCTTTGCCACTTTTTACTTGGCTTGGATAGCTCACTCGACGCCATATACAGATCAAGGCCCAACGGCAGTACATGTCCGAGAAGGTGAGCATTCTCATCCCACTACCTTCCATTCACTGAGATAACCTTGTCTGTGACTAGGTGGAACGGAGCGCGTTTGCCTCCGATAAACACGTCCAGGAGCTGATGAGGGACATGGAAAATCTTTATGCTACGCGTTTTGGTGCGTGATGATACCTTTCGTTCCCCATGTCTCTCGCGCTCATCGTAACTCCAGCGCGTGGCGATAAAAAACGCGCAATGACGCGTTTGCGTGCCGGATTCCACTCCAAAAGCCATCATTACAGCGTGTTTCGCTCTGGCATTCTTCTTGGGCTAGCCATTCCCGCTTTGGTTTCGGGGATCTATGCTAGTATGTTTTTTTGTGTCTGTTGACTGTGGACCCTGTGTTTACCTAAGACAGGTTTTCAGCAGTCGACGCGGGACGCGATTCCGGGATGGGATGGGCTGCTGTTTATATATGGTGTTATGTTGATACCAGTGCTGTTCTCAGTTCTGGTGGGCGCAAATCTGCTGGTGTGGGCGCGTGCGCGGATAAATTATGTGTTTATCTTCGGTCGGTCTGCCTTCCTGTCCTATCGGACACGGACTGACATTACCTTTTCCGGCAGAACTGGATACCAGGACACGCCTGGATTATCGTGAATATTACGAGGTAAGCAGACCCAAAGCCCCCTACAGTGTTGAGACTTGAGCAATGATGCGATTCCCCCCGTCTTCTATAGATACCCAGCACCCTCCTCGCCGGCCTCTGCTATGCCTTCTGGCTCTCCTTTCTCCGCATCGGTGCTCCGCATGTCTCGCCAACAATATGGCCGCTTGTGTGGCTGGGTTTCTGCGGTCTCATCATGCTCGACCCCCTGCCGCTCTTCTTCAAGCCCTCGAGGTATTGGCTTCTCAAGAACATCGGGAAGCTCCTCATATCGGGCACTCGGCGGGTCGAGTTTGCAGATTTCTGGATGGGGTGAGTCTTGCCTACATGTGGCCTTGCCTCCCAGCTGATGCGCCCGTTTTCTATCAAGTGACCAATTCTGCAGCCTCGTGTTCTCGCTTTCGAATCTCTACCTCTTTGTGTGTGTGTATGCACGTGGGTTTGATAGCGATTGGACGAAGTGTAGTGCTACCTCACCGCAATGGCCTGTCGCATTCCTTCTTGCGTCGCTCCCGTTGTTGGCTCGTCTCGTACAGAGTGTGAAGCGTTATTATGACTCAGGGCTCTTGACGCATTTGATTAACGTTGGTTCTCTTTCTTTTTCGCTCGACGCCTCCAGGCTGATGTTTGCGTTGGGCAGGGTGGGAAGTATGGTTCAGGGATCGTTAGCAATTTGTTTTTCTACGTCTGGCGACATCAGGGTATGTTCAAACCTGCGCTCTTGTTCATCTGATTTCGGTGCTTATCGGACGCCCATTCCTCGACTCAGGCACCACAGGCCGTGGTACGACCTTCGCTCTCTGGCTGTTGTTTAGTACCCTGTACTCTATCTATGCGTCATCCTGGGTGTGTTGTTCATCGGTCATTTATTGCTTGGACATACGAAACTAAACGGACAATGACCATAGGATTTCCTTATGGACTGGTCGGTGCTTAATTGGCGCGCGAGATACCCTCTTCTTCGACAAGAGCTCATATACACGGACTTCATACCCGTGAGTCCCTTGTCGTCCTACTACCTGTTACTTACTTTACTTACGCCCTATACCTGGTGTAAAGCTCTACTACGTTGCGATCGTACGTTCATGCACCCCTACGCTCACAACAGAGCAAGGTAGTAACGATCTTGGGGACAGGTAACGAACATCCTCATCCGCTTCATATGGGTGATCTACATCCCAACACGGGGCCCGAGCATGTTTGTGCGGGCATTCGTCGGCGCAATGTTGGAAATGCTCCGGAGGTGGCAGTGGAACTTTTGTGAGCAGCCCTTCCCCTTTCATTCCCCTCGACTGTGACCGACATTGACCGACACGTCCTGTGCCTAGATCGGCTGGAGAACGAACATCTTGGTAACATGGATCAGTACCGTGTCACGCACGAGGTGCCGCTGCCGTACTCATTTGACGACGCGCATGCGGTGGATGCCGATGACGGTGATGATGATGACGATGAGGCGCTGCAGATCGCTGCAGCGCGCGTGAAGGACCGGCGTCGGGTTGATCTGAGACGGGTGGGGACCGAAAAACGAACGAAGAAGGTCGGGTAGATATTACTAGAGAATGGGTTTGAGTGGTAGTGTGGTGTGAAGGAAAGTGTCACAGCATGTATACGCTGTGCGGTTGCTGATACGTCCTTCGGAATATACTTTAGATCTCTAGACGCTCCTTTATTCCTTCCTTCTCTGACTTGTGGCTTACCCTTACGTTCCTAACTTGCTATGCTCATCATTTGCTTTGTCTGCCCTCTCAGCTCATGCTACTTATCAGCTATATATATCATGTCTTTCGTAGCACGAGTTGTGCGCAGTGATTGCTCTCTAATACTACCTATTCGAATGTCAAACCATATCTCCGCATCCCATCCACAAGGCCGATAGGACGAGATGTTCGCCAATGCGGGGTTTTGTCATCGGGCCGGCGACACGAAGGTCGGGGGTGCAAGGACGGCAGTGGAGGGATTTTGTGGCTCGGACGTCATGATAATATTGGAATTGGATGGGCAGAAGGAGCTATCCCTTCAATGTGGATGACCGCGAGCTAGGCTGGATTCAAGCCATACTAGCATCCATCAGTCAAAGCACGAGTTATGGGAAATCGGAATTTACCCTCGTTGCTGCAAGCCTTTTGCAGCGCTGGTGTTCTTGGTGTTCGTGACTACATCCAAGTCCATTCCCCCCTTTGAACAAGCATTTCAAGCGTGCGCTGAGTTACGCTTATAAATCTACCATTCTCAGTCACCTCCACGAGCCTCGACGGTCTGAATATTTCCAAGTGCCGCAACATGCGAACCCTGGTGTCGGAGCGCTACCACTACTAACCCCCGCCAGGAGCCCATCATACCCGTTTCAAATTAGACTTTATCCACCAGGCAATCGCGCAAACGAATGTAGTTTGTGCTGTACAACATCTTCAACCACAAATGTCTCCACCGCAGTTTTGACAGGCCCTGCTGCCTATTCAGACCTGAATTGTCGGTCAGGCGTTCATTGACGAATGTAGTCACTAAGGATACTCAAGACTTTCAGGACTTCTCGGAAAGGATGTTGTGTTCCACATGCCAGAGGCACGTCGTCCTCTGGTCATCTTGCAGATTTGTTAACGCTTGTCGGAATGGTGCATTCATGACAGCGACGGGACGCCTCTTCGGATATCCTTTGGTACTCTCCCATATCACGTGATCGTGTCGGAGATTTCTAAAATTCCAGTTCAGCCATGATCGATGATCCTCCCTGATCAGATTACTTTCGCCTGATTTATTTCTAAAACCTCATCCAGCCATTGAATGTCCTCTGGAACTGTTGGATCGAGTCCTATAGGTCCAAATGAACAACATTATGCAACTTTGACGTCAGTTGGTCTCGGTGGTGACAGTATAGAGCCTCGATATCCCGAGCAAAACAGGCCTGATCTGGGGGGTCAGAAATCTCCGACACGGTTCCGTAAGTCAATTCCCAGGCGTTCGCTTCTCCTCGTAGTCAACCTAGCATCCTTTCCCGACATATCGTTGCAGCAACCTAGCCGCTGTGCTCTTTTCTAGACCTCAAGATCGATCATGCGAAAAATCAAGGCTCTGGTACACAATTGGCATTGCGCGTGACACGTCGAACGCATAGAGACGACAATAAGCCAACTCTTCCGGGGGTATAATACACGCCTTCAGGCACGGAGAAGAAGAGGACGACCAGGAATCAATTGGATAGGGTGGGGAGCGAGGGACAAGGATTTTTCTTTGACACCGAGCTGGGGCGAAGTCTTCAAGCTGTTTCTCCGCCCATAATGACATGGTGGATGTCACCAGTCTCGTGTCATTCCACGTGCAACATCGGTTCTGAAATTGAACCAAATGTTGACAGGCCCGCCTACTCCGTCTCATTTAGCAGGTAACGATATATGTAGCAGGTAACGATATATGTAGGGCGTAGTCGGCGATGTTGCCTGTCCTATCATAGGATAGACGCCCAGCCCAGCGCAAGGCACACGTGTTTGCCGCATGACGTGAAGTGACAGTCGTTTGATGTCTGGCCTGGATAGAGAACCACCGCCTACACCCCATCTCTAAGCAACTCAAACCGTCATAGGCAACGCCCTAATACATGAACTCCCCTCAGGACACATATTCCAATAGTGCATTACATGTAACAAGGTGATACGAACGTACGCACTCTTGTGATATCTAGCTGACACGCTCTGTCAGTACTTCCAGCACTAATGCTCTCAGCAGCAATGCTGCCCGCACTGATACTCATGGGCTACAGGATACATCATCTACCCCACCTTGGGGCTCCTGGGAGCTTGATGCAACGTTCTTCAAAGCCCTTTCCGAATCGACCCTTGCCAGGCCTGAAACAGCTCTCGACCGCGTTCTGGAGAAGGTAGTCGGTGCCATCGATAGCGGGAAGCGCGCACGCTACTTGGACGTCATACCTGACAGCCCGTTTCCTGCCCGTAGCCTTGTACTGGCTTTGGCTCATCTCGTTGAGCTTGGCGTCGTACGTTTTTGGCAGCGCAGAAAGGCCGCCTTTGACACTATGACTATCTAGACTATGACTGGTGCAAAATTGGAGGTTCGGAAGTTTGCTAGAGAAATTATCGCATGGGTGAGCGACATCACGTCGTCGTTCACTTCTATGGGGGAAGGTCGTTTTACGGAGGAAACCTGGAAAAACCTTGTGAAGATGCGGTATGTGCCAGTCGTAGTTTCCTGTGTATTTCTCATAACTTTCATTCTCAGGAATTTGATTGACGAGATTTGTACATGGGCAACGTTACGACTGGTATGGATTATATTCTCCGCGACGACATGTCCGGCTGATATACTATGTTATAGCGTGATGGGCCGTGGTCACCCTCCAAATTGAAAATCAAGGACGACATTACAGAATTCAAAACCCGTTTCACCGAAGCTCGTGAGGTATTCCGGGTACGTGCTTGAATTCCGTCTTGTGCAATGCTGCTTATGTTTCATTATCTAGGACCGCTCACTTATAAGCATATCTGGTGGAATTGATACCATTTTGGGAATGATACCCGCCATTTTAGGGGAATTGACTACAATAATGACCGTGCTCATGAGTATCAGGCGGACACAAATACAGTTGGTGGGTACCTGTGTCGTTTGTTTTGTGATACCGCCTAGTACCTCGGAGGAACGGGATTGAAACGCCAGATGTGCAGAAGGAGTCAAAAGCCCGTCAGACATACCTAAATGACACGCTCGTTCCGCACACCGTCGCGGACCCCACATATGTCAAGCAAGGAAAGTTGCCGTGCGACGAGGACACCCGAGTAGAGGTCCTCACAACGATCAGGGACTGGATAGACGATGTCTCGGAGGGCTCGCAGAACTTCCTCTGGCTCACAGGTAACCCTGGATGTGGGAAGTCTGCGATCACGGCCACCATAGCACAAAGGTGCAAGGACCTGAACGAACTCTGGGCGCAGTTCTTTATCAACCGTAATAATGCCGACACTACTAATCCAAATTTGTACTTTCCATCCATGGCTCGACAGCTCGCTGCCAAATCAGCAGACGTCGAGCGTCGGATTCATGATGCACTAAAGCAACAGCCTTCGCTTGTGGATAGAATATCCCCCGAGCAAGCAGCGAAGCTCTTTATCGACGCGGTCGTGGCTGCAGCGATGACGGATCCCGAGAGACCAGTCTTAATCGTTATCGATGGACTGGATGAAACGACCAGAGCGCATCTTAGGACGACCGCGACGATGTTCTCGAACCTGTTCAAAACTCTCTCGAAATACCGCAATGCAAAGATCCTGATCTCGAGTCGAACCGAAGACGACATCTGGAAACCATTCACAGAGACGATGAAGGTCAAAGATGTTAAACGCATTCATTTGAAAACGTCCGACCCGTTGTCTATCCGCGATGTCTCTGCATATTTGACGAAGCGAGTGAGGCAGATTGCCCTGGACAACCACCTTGATCCAGAGGAGTGGTTCGGAAAAGAATCTTTGGCGAAGTTAACACTTCGGGCGTCAGGCCTCTTCATTTGGGCAGTGACGGTCGAAAAGCTCCTCCAAACGCATATCGAGCAACAGGGTAAAGAGGGTCTTCGGAGTGTGCTGGAGAAACTCGACTCTGATAAAATGACGGACATCAACACACTTTACAGTACAATCCTCGACCTTACCTACGACAGAGCTACCGACGAGTGGGCATTCGAAAAATTCCGGCGTGTAGTGGGTGCGATTGTAGTCCTTCGGGAACCACTAAGCCTGGGTCACCTCGAACTCCTGCTTAACCTTCGTCAGCATTCTCGTAGCGACCCGGTCGATATTCAAAACCTTGTCCGCCGACTGCGAACAGTTTTAGTTACAGATACGGACGAAATCAATCACACGACTATACCCCGACTGCACAAGTCTTTCGTCGAATTCATCACGGGGGATTATGTCAACAGACGCTACCAGGTGGACCAAGTGGTATCCAACAGCGAGGTTGCTGTTCAATGCCTTTACCATCTCACCGATGCCTATTCTGCAATTCACGCTGCCCAGATCCAGCCGTCATCATCACACATAGTATCCTTGTCCACTCACTTTCGATACGCTCTGCGGTTCCATGTATCGCATCTATCACAACGAGAAATTGCTGCTGGCGATAGAATCATTATCGCCACCGAGGCTCATACCATGGATCTCCCGAAGCTTCATACTCTGCTTCGATGGTCATCGAATGAGAAGTACCTCGGTCCCCTCAGGATCACAACCCCAAAGGACAGACCCCCAAATGCTGGGTCATCTCCGTTCTTCTCGAGGCAAAGGTCGCACAACCAAAAGGGCAATCCTCGAATCTTCACATCCCTCGACAATCGTATCGACGTCTGGGATGCAGCGAGTGGATACCCCGTCATTGTTACGCCTGTCACCACCCTTAAAGGACACACTGGCGGTGTCTGGTGTGTGAGCTTTTCACCAGACGGGAGGCAGATCTCGTCCGGCTCCACAGATAGCACAGTTCGTTTATGGGATGCGCGGACCAACCAGCCAATTGGATCACCGTGGATGGGCCACGATGATCTAGTGAGATCTGTCTGCTTCTCCCCAGACGGAAATAAGGTTGCGTCAGGCTCTGATGACAACACCATTCGTATCTGGAACACGAAGACGGGGGACACCATTGGCACGCCTCTCATAGGCCACAATGGCTGGGTCACCTCTGTCACATTTTCTCCGGACGGAAAACGCCTCATTTCAGCCTCGAACGATACCACTATTCGTATCTGGGATGTCCAGAACTGCCAAACCCTCCGAGCATCGCTCGGTGCACATAGCAGTAGGGTATACTGTGTGACCCTATCGTCTGATGGTGCACAGATCTTCTCCGGTTCGGGAGACAAGACTATTCGTCTGTGGGATTCCTACACTGGTGAGCCCATTGGATTACCCCTCGAAGGTCACGATAGCTCCGTCCGCTGCATCGCCCTCTCGAGAAATTCGAATTATATTGTCTCAGGATCCTCGGATTACACAATTCGTCTGTGGGATGCCAGGACCGGCAAACCGATGGCGTCGCCCTGGGTGGGTCACACTGACAGTGTGTACTCAGTTACATTCTCTCCCAACGACAGTTATGTTCTTTCTGGCTCCGATGATGGGTCAATCCGGTTATGGGACGTGGAAAGTGGACAGACTGTTGTGACTTTCGCCCGTCATACTGGCGGTGTGAATTCGGCTGCCCTCTCGCCGGACGGAAAACGGGTCGTCTCTGCCACTGATGGGCAGGAACTCTGCGTCTGGGATATCCCTTCCGTCTTCTTGGAGCAGAAGTTCCAGGCTAGGTTCACAGCCTTTTCGCCCAGTGGAAAGCTGGTATTGTCCGGCGACTCGAATCATACCATCCGACTATGGAAAACAGACATGTACGATGTGAACGTTGACGATGCTATGGGCACAGGCCCGGATGAAAACGCAGGCGGGGGGAGAATTGAAGGACGTCCTCTGGAGGGAGAGGGCATAATTCTTCATTCCGCGATATTTTCCCCCGACGATTCGCGGATCGCTGGAGTATCATCCGATGGTACCATATACCTTTGGCATGCAGAGACATGTTCACTCCTTAGCCGTTCACTGCCAAACTCCGTCAACAGTGCAGAATCTCTTACCTTCACATCCGAAGGCCGGGCATCGTAGTCGGGTACAGCGATGCCAAGAGTCCCAGCAGGATCTGGACGGCGACAGATGGAAAACTCGTAAACCTGCCTGAGGTATCCCAACCACCACAAATCTATAGCCCGACTTTCTTTGACATGGCTCAATCTCCCCATATCTACGATGAGGCCGGGAACAGTCGTCTTAGAAGCATTCACTGGTATTCCGGGCGTGACACCGGCAACGGATTTTGGGCTTATGTTAACAACCATATTGTCAGGGGTCAAGATGACGGTTCGGTTGTGATCGTGCCCGTTGGTAGCAATAACGTTAGGGGTTGATTCCTCGAGGGAAAAATGTGAGTTATCCCCGTGCTGCCTGGTGCCAGTGAATCATTCCCGTGCAAATATAGTTGGAAGTTCGAATACGTGCGAAAATCGGTTGAGGCCAAGTGGTGGGGGCGGAAGCAATGACATGGCAGTACAATAGGAGAGCAAAACGAGGAAATGGCTCATTCGATGATAACTAGCAAGAAAACGTATGGTAGGAAAGAACGAAGAAAAGGATGCAAGCAGAGCGGGGAAGGGAACCTTTGGGGGCTGATGAGGCGCACACGGACGCGTAGTAGTGCCTGACACGAGGCCGGAATTGTAAAGGAGGGCGTAGATGAACACCAGACGAGATGCCTGGACCGTGCGGCGAGATGACCATGTAAATGTAGCCGATCGGTAACTTGATAGAGGGAGAGAGTGAGTCACACAGTAAAAAACCATAGGAAACTGCGAACAGTACGCCTGGCTAGCTCAGTTTGGAAGGATTGAGGGAACGATACAAACAGGCTTGCTAGACACGTGAGTGCGACAGGAGAAAAACTGCGAAAATCGAACACGCCTTGGAGGATCCGGAAGCACGGCTAGAGAGGAATGGACAGCGTCAGCCTAGTCTATATGCATATCGCAGGCACGGTGGAGGTGCATGACGGAGAACCTCGTGCCGAGGGCACAAAATAAGGCCCAAGTCATGTAACAGTGAAAATGAGCAAGGTCAATGGCGTTATAGACCATTTTGGTAGACGCTTGACTTGAGGGGCTAGAGGTTGCACGGCTCACAGTCAGAGGGAACTAAGTATTGAACCTGAACGATCTGGAACGAAAAGAGACGATCTTCCTATACGACTCTGTGCACCAGGACGTGTCATTCTACTCTGTTGTTCCGTGTCCCCACCACTTGACGACTGATACGGGTAGTGGGAATTCGTGCTTGAGTTTCCAGGTGCATTCAGTTGGCGTTGTCGGATTTGTTGATTGTTCGTTCATAAATACTGCTGACATTTCATCTGCTCTCCACCACGATCACCATCCCGAGCTCCTTCATTAGCCTCTCATGCCCCCAAGCCCAGCGTCGCAGGGATTACAAGCCCTGCAGGTATTTTCATCGTTGCTTAGATGATGGTGTGTATTGACAACTTCAGCACGTCAAAGTGGGATTTGACCAGGGACCTTGCCTTGACTCGCCTCGCCCTTGTCAATAGGCACATCCTAGGTATGTTAACTTATGCCTCGGAGTCTCCACTCAATGCTCACAGGGCCAAGAATCTCTGTCATCTCACTATTACGTGCCATATGTGCCACGCCCGCCGTGTCCATAAGGGCAGACTGCGAGATTTGATTATACAATCGAATGTATGCTTGTTTTCCGTGGCACTATATGTTGAATGTTGCTAACATTGTTTGTCTCGCAGTACTGCATACACGGACATGCTTTGGTGGTGCGCAATCACGACTCAGATAACAATAAGATTCCCACTTCTCTCAAAGGTTACTCGACCGCCTCCTCGCATCTGCTGCGCCTTCCAGCTTTTACCCATCCGCCTCTCGGCTGCTTGGTTACTCGTATGGCCGGGCTTCCACCACCTTATCGAACACAACCCGCGGCGTAGGTTATGTGGCATATATATCTATAAGAAGAGGATGCAGCCGTGGTGGAAGAAGGATGAGGCGACATCGAGCTCGAACTTGTGCTTGTCTCCGCGGTCTACCTGCGTGCCCGTGTGTGTTCTGGTTATCCTCGTTACTGATTTTACATCCTCAAGTGAAACGCCGGGATTCTCGCAGGCGGATTCTGTGACTTATCCAAGGCGCCCGTTGTTCCTTTCAAGGATGCATGGCGGCCGACGTGGCGGCAGGAATTCTCATTCTAGACGTCATACCCAGCTTGCTGCTCAGTTACTACACGCACAAGGCCCGACCGCGGATATGTCTGAATCTCCAGCTCGCAAACATCTAATCAAGACGGCTGAACCAGCACAGCACTAGCTGGACACACTAAAGAACCGGCATTCGTTACGAACGTAACGATGATGCCGACATATCGTTGTGGCAATGGTCCTGCCTCTCCTGCAAATCTCACCGACCTCTTGTATAGTCGTTCTCTTCCCTTTCGGATGCAGAATATATTCTGAAGACCCCGCGACGGAAATATCCTTGCCATTGGTCACTCTCGGCACGACACTCTCCACCGGCCCCTTCAATTGACCGTGAAATAAGGAACACTTCTGAGGGATGGTGGCAGGGATATAGTCGATCTGAGGCGGAGCAACAGCTACGACCATGCGGTTTTTGTTGGGGTCATCACGAAAAAGCTAACATTGCCGAACCCCTCGTCACCACGAAGGAATGTTTAACGAGAGGCATAGAGAAGAAACCTAGGTGGTAGGCGGGCTGCCAGAAGTTGGGTGGTATCTAGAAGGTCTGCCAATACCGTTACACTACCATGTTACTTAAAGCACAAAGGGTGATATGAGCCAGCGCGCAGCTCAGATTTGGGTAGTGTAGATCCCTGTCTAAGCTGTGTTCAGCAGCATGTGCACTCAATGATCAACGTGCCAACTTGAAAAGTACTCGGACCTCTTCGATGATCAATGGTACGCTGAATCCCAGCAGTTGGATGCCAGATTCTCTACCCTGTTGATTCGTTCACTATGGCTACACCGAGCCTGTTTACACCGTGACTAATCACATATGTGCGTTGTACGATTGTCGTGAGGTGGACAGCATTGCTTGGCATCTTGCCTTGTCAGAAACTACTACTTGCCTTGTCAGAAACTATCCCGCGTAAATACCTACGTCAGGGGAACACTTCAAGTCGTCTGGCCGATATCCATCTTTATGAGCTTCGCCAATGATATGTCCTCCGGCAGTTCGTCGCAGTCAGCAAAGTGGGATCAACGGCATCGTTTTGCTGCCGCGTGAGTGCTGACGACGTCTTGCTGTTGCTAGTATAGCAACCACATCGCTCGATTACACCTCTGCTACCACTTGGAACTCATGGGAGCTTGACGAAAACTTCTTCGGCGCGCTTTCTCGATGGACCCTTGACCATCCCGAAACAACCCTCGACCGCGTTCTGGAGAACGTGTGCAACGCTGCCGATACCGGGAAACCCTACTTCGACGTCATCCCTGACAGTCCATTTCCTGCACGCAGTCTTCTTCTAGGTCTAGCCCATCTGGTTGAACTTGGCAAGGTGCGTGTCTTTCAGAGCATTCGAAGGTTGTCGTTGATTGCCGTTTAGGTTGTGTCCGGCGCAAAGTTGGAGGTTCGGTCGTTTGCTAGGGAGATTATCGGATGGGTGAGCGACATGAAGTCGTCGGTCGCGCCTGCGGGGAACGGTCGTATGATGGAAGAAATGTGGAGAAACATGACAAAGATGCGGTATGTGTGATGCTTTTTTGTGGTCCCATAGAATTCCTCATCGTCTCCTCGCAGGGATCTGATTGACGAAATTTGCATATGGGCAGCAAAACGATTGGTCAGGTTTTCGTACTCCCGACGTGAAGCCTGGACTAATGTATGCCATAGGGCGGGGGGCGGTGGTCGCTTTCCAATCTGAAGATTCACAACGAGATCGCCGAATTCAAGACACGCTTTACCGAAGCTCGCGAGGTATTTCGGGTATGTATTTGGATCAAATTTGTCAGTGTCAGTCGGCTTGACTTCTTGTCGTACAGGACCGCTCGTTTATCAGCATATCTGGTGGCATCGACGCTATCAGGCAGATGATATTCACTGTCACAGGGCATCTGGGTGCCATAATGCTCATACTCCAGAGCATCTGGGTGATGTTAATACGTTGGGTGAGCGTCATAATTTCCTCATATTGCTACCAGGGGAAAGATTGTCACTAACAAGCCGGGATGTAGGAGGCAATCGAGGCTCGCCGAAAATATCTGATGGACACACTGTATCCACACACCGTCACAGACCCCACCTATGTTCAGCAGGGGAAGGAGCCATGCGACGAGGACACCCGGATAGAATTCCTCGCGGAGATACGAGATTGGATAAACGACATCGCTGAGGGTTCACAGAACTTTCTCTGGCTGACCGGTGATCCTGGATGTGGGAAATCTGCAATTACGGCCACCATCGCTCAAAGGTGCAAAGACCGAGATGAACTTTGGGCCCAGTTCTTCATCAATCGTAGTAATGCTGCCACCACGAATCCAAATTCATATTTCCCTTCCATCGCACGACAACTTGCTAGCAAATCGGCTGATGTTGAGCAGAAGATCCATGATGTGGTGAAGCGCCAGCCCTCCCTCGTGGATAAAATAACCTCTGATCAGGCCGCAAAACTCTTCATCGACATTATTGGAGAAGTCGCAAAGATGAACATCCTAAATCCTGTTGTGATTGTTATTGATGGGCTTGATGAAACCGACAGACAACATCTGGAAGACACCGCGAGGATATTTTCGATGCTTTTCAAAGCTCTCCCTCAATGGCCGAATGTAAAGGTTTTCATCTCCAGCCGTACCGATGACGAAATCCATAGGCCCTTCACGAGGATGCTGAAGCCCGAGCATGTTAAACATATTCATCTCGACACATCTGCACCATCTTCTATTCGCGACGTCTCACTGTTTCTAAAGAAACAGTTGGTCAAGATTGCTGAGGACCACCAACTGGGTCCTGACATGTGGCCTGAAAACCAGGTGCAAAAGTTAACTGATCAAGCTTCTGGTCTGTTCATTTGGGCCACCACCGTCACAAAGTTTCTCCGAGCCCAAATAAGCAGATTTGGCACTGAATCACGTCTCGATTATGTACTGGATAGGCTCAATCACAAGGGAATGCGAGGCATTAATAACCTGTACAGTGTCGTCCTCGAACTCACTTACGACGAAGATACTGACGGCTGGGAGTTTGAAACATTTCGTCGCGTCGTGGGTGCCATCGTGGTCTTACGAGAGCCGTTGAGCATAGCTCATCTAGGTGCTCTACTGAACCTTCTGGGTCCTAGTGGCAGGGCAGTCGATATCCAAAATTTCATTCGTCGGTTGCGTACCGTTCTGGTTGCGGGTACTGATGAAATCGATCAGGCGACAATTCCCCGACTCCATAAATCCTTCGCTGAATTCATAACGGGACAGAGTGCTGACGAGCGCTACCGCGTCGATCCAGAGCTATCCAATGTCGAGGTTGCTGTTCAATGCCTTCACCATCTCGCCGACGCATATTCGGCCATCCATGTTGCCCAGATCAAGTCAGCATCATCACACATAGTATCCTTATCCGCTCACCTTCGATACGCTCTCCGGTTTTACGGGTCACATTTATCACAACGAGAGGGCACTGCTGTCGGAACCATCATCATCTCCTCAGAAGATCATACCATCAGCCTTCTGGACCTTCACACATTTCTTCGACGATCTTCCAATGAGGCAAGCCTAGGCCCACTGAGAATTAGCATTTCGAAGGATCGATCTGAAATCTCGACATCCCTCAACAACCGCACCAACATCTGGGAAGCAGGAAACGGCTTCCCCATTGTTGTCACGCCTATCGCCATGCTTAAAGGACATGATGGTGATGTCTTATCTGTAAACTTTTCACCGGATGGGAGACAAGTTGTCTCTGGCTCCTTGGATAATATGATTCGCCTCTGGGATGCTCACACTTACCAACCCATTGGATCACCACTAAAGGGGCATACCAACGCAGTGTTGTCTGTTTGCTTCTCACCAAATGGGAATTTCATTGCGTCGGGCTCCGGGGACCACACGATCCGTATCTGGGATACAAAGACAGGTCAAACTATTGGGCCGCCTCTTGCAGGTCACAATGCCCGGGTGGGCTCAGTGGCATTCTCCCCCGACGGCGAATACATTGCTTCTGGCTCAGATGACAAAACAATCCGTCTCTGGGATACTGAAACACTACAACCATTCGGGGTACCACTTACTGGGCACACTAGTCCAGTGCACTCTGTGGCATTCTCCCCCGATGGTGCACGAATCCTCTCAAGTTCTGATGACGGGACCATTCGTCTCTGGTCTTTTCCCACTGGCCAGCCAATCAGCCCAGTGATTAAAGGACACCAGGTCCTCTTTGCTACATTCTCTCCAGGGTCCATGCACATTATCGCGAGCCTTGCAGATAAGACCATTCGTTTGTTCGACACTAGCAATGGTACACTAGTTGGGGAACCATGGGTGGGCCACAACGACTCTGTGTGCTCTTTTGCATTTTCTCCCGGTGGAGACCGCGTTGTTTCTGGCTCTCTGGACGCGTCGGTGCGGCTATGGGATGTACGCGGGGGGAAGACTGTGGTAAGCTTCAATGGTCACAGGCGCAGTGTGTGGTCGGTTGCTTTCTCACCAGATGGAAACCGCATCGTTTCCGGCTCTGGCGATGACATGCTTCGCATTTGGGCCATCCCTCGCAAGTTCCTAGACCGTGAATTCCACACAGAGTTCACAGCGTTTTCACCAAGTGGGAAGCTGACATTGTCCTCTGACTCTGATCACGTCACAAGGCTGTGGCATGCAGACAGGGACGACGCAAAAGGGCCTCCCCTCGAGGGAGAAGGCATAGTTCTTCAATCTGTGGTATTTTCCGCCGACGAGTCGCGAATTGCCGGAGCGTCCTCCGACGGTACTATATGCCTTTGGGATACCAGAACCCGTTCCCTCCTTGGCCGCTCGCCACCGAACTCCGTCGATAGCACGAAACCCTTAACCTTCACATCCGACGGGCAGAGCATCGTATCAGGATATATCAACCCTGAGAATCCTGGCACAGTCTGGACGGTGATAGACAGAAAGCTTGTCAACTTACCTGCGGTATTCGAACCCCTACATATTCATGTTCCAACTTTCTTCAATGTCGCCGAAACTGCCCAGGCTTATGACGGTGCCAGGAACGGCCGTCTTCGAATGGTCCGATGGTACCCACGACGTGAATCCGACACTGGAGTTTGGGCATTTGTTAATAATCATATCATCCAATGTCAAGAAGATGGTTCGGTTGTGGTCGTACCCGTTACCCTGAGTAGTGTCGAGAAATGATTAATTTACTTCGGAGGGTTGAACGGGGGGTGAGTCATTCTGTGATCATTGATGAACCATCGTCTACCCCCTGTTTAACCACCACTTGGACAGCATACACCAACAGTTTATTCGAGGAAGTCTCTGGCGGACCATGAGACGTGAAGTCGAATTGAACAGGAGGTTCAAAAGAGTTCAAAGACCAACCGCCATATAGTTCTACAAGTATCGGTATTTCAGGACACAGGTACTCCATGCTATCGTCATATTATATCATGTATATAACACTAGAGTAGCTGGTAATGAGTTCCTTTGGTATTGAGCAAACGATGGATTGATCCCAGGTTAGTGAAATAGCATCAGAACAAGGAATTCGAGCACACGCAGCCACGACAATACATAACTTACAGTGTGTCGAAGTAGGTCGCAGCCTTGCGAGAGGGAATAATCTATATGGGGTATTTGACTCTATCATATCGTACACACAGAGGAATCGCGATGGGAAGAGGTTATTCTATATCGGAGGAAGAGAGCGAGTTACTAAGAAGCGAATGGGTGAGGGGTGTTGGAGGCATAACGTGAATACCTGGGGGGCAGGGTGAGTCCGCGTGCGTGAGCGTGGTGTAAAGCTGTAGGTGGGTGGGGGGTAGGAGGTGAAGAGCAGCAGTGAAGAAAGCAACGGGGAGGGCATGGCGTGGGCAGTGTGTGGCGAAGGTGGTGGTGGTGGTGGTGGCAAGGGCAGGTAAGTATCCGTACGCAACATTTTCGGATCATTCCAGGCTGAGGCGGGGAGGTGGTACAGAGTGTGTGGTGTGTTGCAGCAAGATGGAGTGAGTTTGATGATGCGGAGAAGTAACAATCGAGGGAGAGTGAGGAAAAAGGAGGGGGGTCAGCACGATGCTGCTGTGTGATTATATGTAAATGATAAGAAAGCCAGGGAAAAAGAACCACAGACCGCATCCCCAAGTCCAAGCTCGAGTCCGAGTCCCCCTCAAAAAGAGGGAAAAAAGGACAGGTGGCAGAGCAGAGCTTCACAGTCGTCACAGTGTCGACGTGCATTGGCCATGAGCACGAGCCAATGTGTGTGTCTTCCCAGCATGGTTCACGGTGCTCCGCCTCAATGCTGACTTCCCAACCCGCCCACCGCCCACCTCACCTCACCCATCGCTCCCCCCACCCTAATCCACAAGCATCTACACCGTCTGAAAACAGACCCTCACATTCTACCCAAACACCTGGAGCGGTGTGATGGTGATACCCAATATAATGACCGAGCGCGGGTTGAAGGGAAAGGATAGTGTCAATGATGGGAAGGCAGAAGTTGTGGAGAGAGGGAGGAAGTTGAGCAAGCAACAAAGGACGAGCGAATGAAGGGATACGTAATACATGCGAAAGCGCCCCGCAATCAGAGTCGCAGCATACAGGGTCGGCACCGGGGCTGCATTTGCACACCACGCTGGGTATAGGTAAACAGAGCTCGGACACCATAAGGGAAGGGCCGACGAGACGTAGACGAGACACATGAGTACGAGGTGACACTGTGGTGAGCTATTGAGGGTAGCAGAAAGGTGCACCCTGGCGTGGGGGGGTAGCAAGGCCGCATCAGCATCACGCATCACATTGTGCATCGTCGTGATATAGTCCCCCTTCATCACCGGACGGCACCGAGTACCACTCCCCCCCGCCCCTAACACGCCCTAACACAACGCAATGCCGAACAAAACAGCCTCAAAGCCGAAAATGATGAAAAATCATCGAACAAACGAGCGGTGACCGGTGGCCCACCTTAAGCACCCCCGCGGGGGTAAGCACAGACCAACTCCTCACCCAACGGGAAACAGCGGTGATGTTAGGGTGGGGCGCGATGCCTCCGTTGGTGAAGAGGACGTGCGGGCCGAGGGTGGGGAGGTACCGGAAGGGCTTGTGACCTTTGCAGCCAGCACAGCGGCATTATCAGTGTTGGGGAAGGACCCGGGGGAGGGAGGGAGGGAGCATCGATCGTGAACCTGATTGCGTGAAGGGTGTGGGCTGTTGGGTATATGTCCCGGTTAGTATCAAGCGCAGTGGCGTGCGCAAGCAGTTTTCTGGGTGTGTGCTGTGGCAACTGTATCAGACGGGCATCGAGGGACGTAGGCAAGCCATTAGTTTGGTTTTGGGTGATGGGGTTCCAGTGGAGTGCCCAAAGCCGCTACAGGATGTACTAGTGAACGTGTCAAGTACGGCTTTGAGTGGAGCACCAAGGACGCACCTGTCGTCCTTACCACAACATCAACAATCTGCTGCCCCTGTGGCGGCTGGAGATGGGGGTGATCAATAGAAAAATCTGCAATAAGATTTCAAAGGAGTCAGAGATGAGCAAAGGACAGTTGACTTACCTTGTGTAGTGGTACACCGTACGACGAGAAAAAAAATCAAATAAACGGATGGGACCATGGGACATGGAGGACGGTGTTTGTGTCGGACATAACTTACGGAACCTACAGAACGGCTGACCTGGACCAGAAGCCCAATCTTCGTTGGTTTCGCAGGCAATCGATATCACTTCCCTCAAGAAAATGCCGCTCCAGGTACGCCCCCATGATCTGCCAGAAACAAGAACACAACAGATCCTGCTAGTTCGCACAATTTCCATTTTTCCATAGCTGTCTGACTTGAGTCAAATGTGCGAGTGCTGTGTTGGAACCTCACCCGCGATCAGGTGATCCGGCATGACGGCACGCTTACTTATCGAAGAGAGATTTTCTATTCAGTAAAACTTACTTACAATTTTACTTACAATTTTACTACCTTAGTAATGAGTAGATAGCTAGGTATAAATACATAGCAGGCAGACCAATCTCCTCACGAGATTGTCTCCCCCTTTTGGCTTAACCGCCCCTGTGCTCGCTATCTAGGCCCGAAATCCAACATGCTGGGTAGGTACTGCAATTGTGCAGACACTTACGTCACACCGACGTCGAATGCTGCGTGAATGGATGTTGGGGATACAGCAATCCGAACCGTAGCCACATGACTCGATAAACAAGTTACACCAGCATGTAGAACTTGGGCGATAGGAGATATAATAATCTCTTGCTCTCTTAGCACAACCTCCTCTGAGATAACCCCTCTCGACCTCTTTGCTATTAATGGATGAGTGATTAGGGAGATATCGACTCATGGCTTGTAATCCAACAACATCGACGTCTACCATCCGCCCAAAATATTCGTCATGTCAGAAATACAGAGCATAGAAATTGGCTGCGCCGATGACTTCTCTTTTGCCTTGAATGTGCGTATTTCCCAACTTTTCTCTCCAGCTATCCGTCATATTGATGTTTTTCAAGCGTGCGCTTTGGAGGAAGAAGCTTATCGAAGTCATCATCACCGCTGATGAGGGTGTTTCTCCAGACTGTCTTGGAAACTACGTCGTATCATTCTGGCGAGAAAAAGAAGATGAGCCTCGGGATCAAATGCGTCTCCGGGTGCAAGGAATCTTGGAAGGAGCTGTCCTTTCCGTTCTTCAATCATCATGCATGATATCTCTTCCATCTGTCGTCCTTGTTTACGTCTGCACAGACGGGTCGACTATTTCTCTCCGTGACTCAATCGGAAACCAACCGAACACTGGCGCATATGCACAGTCACTCGCATTGGCATCAAAGATGACAGCTTCGGCTACCCTCTCCCACGTACCAGCTCTCTGCAAACTGGACTCGATCTCGTTCATATCCGCTTTTGAGTCTGGTAGTGCAGGAGCGTACCTCGTCCAGACGAAAGATGCCATATCACCCGTTGTTCTCAAAATTCTGACGGAAACGGACTTTCTGCTCCACACGGACGATGAGATATTCTCGTTCAAGGCCAGGCTCGCCGCGATGTATCGTGAAATACACGTCCTGATGAAGATCCCCCCCACCCACACATAGTAGGACCCCCCGTCGCACTCGTAACCGTCCTGTATGAGAACAGCCCAGTGGTCTGCGGGTTTCTCTCACCATTTCATCCTGGCGGAACCATCGCGGATGCTCTCAGTCTGTTATCTCCCGAGAGCGAGCCTCCTTCTCTCGCACGTCGGATTCGATGGGCCAATCAGATGGTCTCTGCTATCCACCATATCCATCGAGTGGCCCACACATACCATGGCGACATCAAACTTGACAACGTTGTTCTCTCAACCCATGATGATGCGGTGTTCATTGACTTTGAACAAGGGCGTCACGCGGAGGGATGCCTCGCTCCAGAGGCACAAGGATTGTGGGATGTCATTCCTAATATCCCTGCTACGAAGAATAACGCTGATGCCCCCGCTCCCACTACCATTCACTATGTCCGATATACAGGCCCAGAACGCGACGATACTTGGTCGGCTTACGAGGCGTGGGGAAAGTGTCCGGAGGCGATCGAGGCCTTGGAAGTCTATTCGTTAGGAGACGCTCTACAGAGACTGTTCGAGGGGGTGGTCCCCCCGAGCCAAATCGGGTCAATTATAGGGCAGTGCCTACTTGAAGACCCACCAGCTCGACCCCGGTTAGATTTGATACTTACCGAGCTCAAACATTGCAGCTCGTGAGGGCAAGGGATTGTTAGGGCTATAGTTTTTCTTTTTAGTTCAGTCGTCTGCGAATGGTCCATTGGTACCCACGGCGTGAATCTGACACTGGAGGAGTTTGGGCGTTTGTCAATAATCATATCATCAGATGTCAAGATGATGGTTCAGTCGTGGTCGTACCTGTCAATCTTGCAAGTGTTGGTAAGAAATGATGAGCAAGAGAACGGTGGTGAGTTATTATTCCCTGGGGAGAAATTTTTTTCTTTGCCTGTCTGACTGACCACTTGTACAGCTTTGATAACTTTCCGCTGGACATGGATGACTCTTTGACGAATTTTAATGTAGATTAATCATGAGCGGATGACCGTGGGGGTGCAGCGTCGAGTCTAGGAAGCATTCGGAAGGGGAGATTAGGGATTTAAAGACCTACCACGGCGTACCATTTATCGTTCTCGTTCCCCAAGTTTTCTGTATGTCGAGGACATGGACCCACACTATAGATATACGACACCATTGCATCACCACACTGCCACAGCAGCCGAGCATGTGTTTAATTTACACCGTTTAAAATTTCGAGCCAATGCATGAGGGAATAATCTATACGGAGGTATCTTACTCTATTATATCATATCATACGTACATATGTACGGGTACGGAGGAATCACGATGGGACGGGGGTATTCTACACAGGGCACAAGGATGAAACGAGCGGATTACTAAACAGCGAATGGGTGTTGGGGGCGTAACGTGCAGTGAATGCCTAGGCGGCAGGGTGAGTGATGTACAGCAGGAGGTGGACGGAGTGTAAACAGTGATGAACAGCAGTGAAAGGGATGGATGGCAGGGGGGCAGTGTGCGAAGGTGGTGGTGGTGGTGGTAAGTATCTGTATGCAGCGTTATCTGTTTCGGAGGGAGGATGCAGCGTCGAGGGTAATGGAGAAGGGGGAGAAGCGAGGGCGAGGAGGACGAGGGACTAGAAAGTACGCAACGGGAGGTAGAGGGGGGGAAGGGGGGGGGTCAGTAAATCATCGCGATGCTGCTGCTGTGGGCTGTGGTATGATTATATATGTGAACGATGTCAGACAGCCAAAACGGAAAAAAGAAAGCCGAGTCGAGTCGAGTCCCCAAGTCCAAGTCAGAGTCCCAAAAAGAAAAAAAAATAGCAACAGGGCTTTGGATCCATCATCACGGTGTGTCGAGCCCTATGCATGCGTGTGGTGGTGGTGGTCTTCCCAGTGTAATGTCAAAATGATGCTGGTACTCCACCTCGATGCCAAACCCCTCAACCCCCCCATCATTCCTCTCATCTCATCCTCCTCAATCCATATGCATCTTTAGCATCTAAAAACGAATGCACTCACATCCTACTTCTACTTCCCGCCTGAAGTCTTGAACAGCACGAACCCGCCCAACGCAGTCAAATACCCAAACACCTGAAGCGCGTAATGGCATTACCAAATATGAGGACCGAGCCTGGGATGGGGAGGATGTCCTGCGTGAAGGGGGAGGGATAAGCGTCAACGATGGGGGAGAAAAAAATTTTTTTTTTGTGGGAGAAAGAAAAAGGAGAAAGAGGATGAGTGAACAAACGAAGAAAAAGAATACGTGATACACACGCGAAAGCACCACACGCTATTGTGAGTTGCTACATGATACAGGGTCGGCGCCGGGGGCTGCATTCGCACACCGCCCTCCTCTCCAACATCCAACATCAGGCGGTGCTGGGTATCACCATCCTCGCCAAAGCAAACAACCACAAAAATAAAAAAACCATCGAGCAAACGAGCAGTGACCACGGTGACCCACCTTGAACACCCCCGCAAGAGGGAGCACCAACCTACCCCCCACGCCAATGAGAAACACAGCCGCGACGTTGAGGAGGAACGCGACGCCTGCGTTCATGAAGAGGACAAGCGGGCCAAGGGCGAGGAGGTGCCGGAAGGGCTCGAGACCTGTGCAGCACAGCAGCATTATCAGTGATAGGAAGGACCTAGCGGAGGGAGAGGGGCAAGGGGAGAGAGGGGGAGCTAAGCGTACCTTCGGTGAAGGGGAGGATGCAGAGGTTGATGAGTGCAGACGAGTGCGTAGTAGTGTAGGGATACGAGGGGGTCCATTTTGAGCTTGTGCAGGAGGATTTGGATGGTACGAGGTGGGAGGCTTCAAACTGGATGTTGCCCAGATCATCAGGGTTAGTACCACAATCGGGGTAGGCGGGCGGGCGGAAGGACTGACCAGAACGGCGCCGGCTTGTATGAAGAAGCCACCGAGATCAAAGCGGAGCTCCCCGCGCGAGGCGAGGGCGACGCCGCATGAGATCATGACGACAATGAGACCGAGTTTTTATTCGGGTCCTGCAGACGGAACGTCCACGATATAAGCAATATCGCGATGGGTGTAAAAGCCTGGTTATCCTGGGTTAGTCTACGTGTGATAAGGTGGAATTTGAAAGAGAGAGGCCTTGAGCATTTGAATATATGATACACTTAGGTATAGATACACCATGGTGGCAGAGGCGGAGGCCAGAGAAGGGAGGAGGGGGTATGCGGTGTGTATGTCTCCTTTGTGAGCTCGTCTAGCTCGAGGTTGGAGGGGAGGACCCTTTTTGTTGCCATTGAGGTATGGCATCTGAGTGAAAAATGTCTGCCACTGTTCTAAAGAAGGAACAAGTTCAATTGTAGCGGAGTCGAACGAACTACGCCATTTTTTTCGCTTTCAAACATTGAAACAACTTGTAGGCCAACTTCACAGGGCCTCGTCGTTTTCAAGTTTTCACTGACAGGTTGCATTGATGATGTTAAGATTCCACATGATTCGAACCTCACAAGATATCGAATATCTGACACGAGTGGTTTCTGACTGGGACCTAAAACAACATCTCTGCTGAATGATAACCTAGACGCCGAATCAACACCAGTCACACGAATGTCATGAAATGGACAGCGTTGCTTAACGTCTTATTGCAAACTACCACTTGCCTCGTTAGAAAAAACCACACCTCAATACTTACGTTAGGGGAACACCTCAAGTCGCTTGGCCAATATCCATCCTTATGAACCCTGCCAATGGCACGTCCTCCGGAAATTCGTCGCAGACAGCAAAGTGGGATCAACAGCATCACTTTTCTGCCGCATGTGTGCTGACGACGTCTCACTGTTGCTAGTATGGCGACCACATCACAAGATTCCACCGCCACCACCCTCTGGGGCTCCTGGGAGCTTGACGAAAACTTCTTCGGCGCACTTTCTCGATGGACCCTCGACCATCCCGAAACAACCCTCGACCGCGTTCTGGAGAACGTGTGCAACGCTGTTGATACTGGGAAACCCTACTTAGACGTCATCCCTGACAGTCCATTTCCTGCACGCAGTCTTGTTCTAGGTCTAACTAATCTAATTAAGCTTAGCAAGGTGAGTGTCTTCCAGAGCATCCGGAGGCTGTTGTTGATTGCCATTAGGTCGTGTCTGGTGCAAAGTCGGACGTTCGGGCGTTTGCTAAGGATATTATAAAATGGGTGAGCGACATGAAATCATCGTTTGCCTCTGCAGGGAATGGTCGTATTACGGAAGAAATGTGGAGAAACATGACGAAGATGCGGTACGTATGACACCTTTTTGTGGTCCTATAGATGCTCCTCATCGTCTCCTCACAGGGATCTAATCGACGAAATTTGCACATGGGCAGCAAAACGATTGGTGAGTATTTCGTTCTCATGACGGGAAGCCTGACTAATGTATGCCATGGTAGGACGAGGGACGGTGGTCGCTTTCCAATCTGAAGATTCACAACAAGATCGCCGAATTCAAGACGCGCTTTACCGAAGCTCACGAGGTATTTCAGGTATGTGTTTGGATCAGATCTGCAGTGTCACTCATCTTGACTTCTCGTCGTACAGGACCGCTCGTTTATCAGCATATCTGGTGGCATCGACGCTATCATGTGGATGGTATTTATAGTCACGGGGCATCTGAGTGCAATGATGCTCATGCTCCAGAACATCCGGATGATGCTAATACGTTCGGTGGGCGTCATAATTCCCTCATATTGCTGCCAGGGGAACGATTGTCACTGACAAGCCGGAATGCAGGAGGCAACCGACGCTCGCCAAAAATACCTGATGGACACACTGTATCCACACACCGTCACAGACCCCACCTATGTTCAGCAGGGGAAGGAGCCATGCGACGAGGACACCCGAGTAGAATTCCTCGCGGAGATACGAGATTGGATAAACGACATCGCTGAGGGTTCACAGAACTTTCTCTGGCTGACCGGTGATCCTGGATGTGGGAAATCTGCAATTACGGCCACCATCGCTCAAAGGTGCAAAGACCGAGATGAACTTTGGGCCCAGTTTTTCATCAACCGTGGTAATGCTGCCACCACCAACCCGAATTCATATTTCCCTTCCATCGCTCGACAACTGGCTAGCAAATCGGCCGATGTCGAGCAGAAGATCCATGATGTGGTGAAGCGCCAGCCCTCTGTTGTGGATAAAATAACTGCTGATCAGGCAGCAAAACTCTTCATTGACGTTATTGGAGAAGTCGCAAAGACGAACCTCCTGAATCCTGTCGTGATTGTTATTGATGGGCTTGATGAAACCGCCAGACAGCATCTGGAAGACACCGCGAGGATATTTTCGATGCTTTTCGAAGCTCTCCCGCAACATCCGAATGTAAAGGTTTTCATCTCCAGTCGTACCGATGACGAAATCCAAAGGCCCTTCACAAGGATGATGAAGCCTGAGCATGTCAAACATATTCATCTCGACACATCCGCACCATCTTCTATTCGTGACGTCTCGCTCTTTCTAAGGAAGCAGTTGGTCAAGATCGCTGAGGACCACCTACTGGGTCCTGACATGTGGCCTGAAAACCAGGTGGAAAAGTTAATTGATCAAGCTTCTGGTCTGTTCATTTGGGCCACCACTGTCGCGAAATTCCTCCGAGCCCAGATAAGCAGACTTGGCACTGAATCACGTCTCGATTATG
Organism: Lyophyllum decastes; assembly: GCA_025854295.1. Classification (NCBI taxonomy): domain Eukaryota; kingdom Fungi; phylum Basidiomycota; class Agaricomycetes; order Agaricales; family Lyophyllaceae; genus Lyophyllum; species Lyophyllum decastes. Next base: position 1,748,270 of record CP107709.1, read on the forward strand.
TACTGGATAGGCTCAATCGCAGGGGAATGCGAGACATCAATAACCTATACAGTGTCGTCCTTGAACTCACCTACGACAAGGATACTGATGACTGGGAGTTTGAAGTGTTTCGCCGCGTTGTGGGTGCTATCGTGGTCTTACGAGAGCCTTTGAGCATAGCTGATCTCGGTGCTCTACTCAACCTTGTGGGTCCTAGCGGCAGGGCAGTCGATATCCAAAATTTCATTCGTCGGTTGCGTACTGTTCTGGTTGCGGGTACTGATGAAATCGATCAAACGACGATCCCCCGACTCCATAAATCCTTTGCTGAATTCATAACGGAACAGAGTGCCGACCAGCGCTACCGTGTTGATCCAGACCTATCCAATGTCGAGGTTGCCGTCCAATGTCTTCGCCATCTCACTGATGCATATACGGCCATCCACGCTGCCCAGATCGAATCAGTATCATCGCGCATAGTATCCCTATCCGCTCACCTTCTATACGCTGTCCATTTTTACGGGTCACATTTTTCGCAACGAGAGGGCATTGCTATCAGAACTATCATCATCTCCTCAGAAGATCATACTATCAGCCTTCCGGACCTTCACACACTTCTTCGACGATCTTCCAATGAGGCAAGCCTAGGCCCGCTGAGAATTAGCATATCGAAGGATCGATCTCAAATCTCCACATCCATCGACAACCGCACTAACATCTGGGAACCAGAAAACGGCTTCCCCATTGTTGTCACGCCTATTGCCATCCTTGAAGGACATAAAAATATTGTCTTGTCCGTGAGCTTTTCACCAGATGGGAGACAAGTTGTCTCTGGCTCCTTGGATCGGACGGTTCGCCTCTGGGATGCTCACACTTACCAACCCATTGGATCGCCACTGAAGGGGCATACCAATGCAGTGTTGTCTGTTTGCTTCTCACCAAATGGGAATTTGATTGTGTCGGGCTCCGGGGACCACACGATCCGTATCTGGGATACAAAGACGGGTCAGACTATTGGGTCGCCTCTTGTGGGTCACAATGCCGAGGTGTGGTCAGTAGCATTTTCCCCTGATGGCAAATACATTGCTTCCGGCTCAGATGACAAAACAATCCGTCTCTGGGATACTGAAACACTACAACCATTTGGGGTACCACTTACTGGGCACACTAATCGGGTGCGCTCTGTGGCATTCTCCCCCGATGGTGCACGAATCCTCTCAAGTTCTAACGACGGGACCATTTGTCTCTGGGATTTTCCCACTGGCCAGCCAATCAGCACAGTGATTGAAGGACACCAGGTCCTCTTTGCTACATTCTCTCCAGAATCCATGCACATCATCGCGAGCCTTGCAGATACGACCATTCGTTTGTTCGACACTAGCAATGGTACACTAGTTGGGGAACCGTGGGTGGGCCACAACGACCTTATGCCCTCTGTTGCATTTTCTCCTAGTGGAGACCACGTTGTTTCTGGCTCTGTGGACAAGTCGGTGCGGCTATGGGATGTACGCAGGGGGCAGACTGTGGTAAGCTTCAATGGTCACAAGGACACTGTGTGGTCGGTTGCTTTCTCACCAGATGGAAATCGCATCGTTTCCGGCTCTGGCGATGACATGCTTCGCATTTGGGCCATCCCTCGCAAGTTCCTAGACCGTGAATTCCACACAGAGTTCACAGCGTTTTCACCGAGTGGGAAGCTGACATTGTCCTCTGACTCTGATCACGTCACAAGGCTGTGGGATGCAGACAAGGACGACGCAAAAGGGCTTCCCCTCAAGGGAGAAGGCATAGTTCTTCAATCCGTAGTATTTTCCGCCAACGAATCGCGAATTGCTGGAGCGTCCTCCGACGGTACCATATGCCTTTGGGATACCGGAACCCATTCCCTCCTTGGCCACTCGCTGCCGAACTCTGTCAGCAGTACAACGTCTTTGTCCTTCACATCTGATGGCGAGAGCATCGTAGCAGGATATACGAATCCCGAGAATCCTGGTACAGTCTGGACGGCACTAGATGGGAAGCTCGTCAACTCACCTGCGGTACTATCCGAACCCATACAAATTCACGACTCCACTTTCTTCAATGTCACCGAAACTGCCCAAACTTATGACGGTGCCAGGAACGGTCGACTCCGAACAGTCCGATGGTACCCACGGCGTGAATCTGACACTGGGTTGTGGGCCTTTGTTAATAATCACATCATCAGAGCTGAAGATGACGGTTCGGTTGTGGTCGTACCTGTCAATCTTGCGAGCATTGGCAAGAAATGATTTATTCGGGTGAGCAGGAGAACGACGGTGAGTTATTACTCCCTGGGGAAATTTTCTCGCCTGTCTGACTAACCACTCGTATAGCTTTCATAACATTACGCTAGACTTCGACAACTCTGACTGAATTTTATGTGGATGATCATGAGCAGACGATCGTAGGGGTGCAGCGTCGAGTCTAGAGAGGATCAGGAAGGAGAGATTAGGGATTTGAAGACCTACCACAGCGTACCATTTATCGTTCTCGTTCCCCAAGTTTTCTGTATGCCGAGGACATGGACTATGCTATCGATATAGGACATCATTGCATCACCAGCTGAACATATATTTATTTACACAGTTTCGAGCCAACGCACGAGGGAATAATCTATACGAGGTATTTTACTCTATCATATCATATCGTACGGGTGTGGAGGAATCACGATGGGACGGGGGGTATTCTACACGGGGCACAGGGAGAAAACGAGCGGACTACCGAACAGCGAATGGGTGGGGTGGTTGGGGGCATGACGTGCAGCGAATGCCTCGGCGGCAGGGTGAGTTTGATGTACAGCAGGAGGAGGACGGAGTGTAGACGGCGAAGAACAGCGGTGGAAGGGATAGATGGCAGGGGGGCAGTGTGTGAAGGTGGTGGTGGTGGTGGTAGTGGTGGCAAGGGTAAGTATCTGTAAGCAACGGGGTGCAGCATCGACGGTAATGGAGAAGGGGGGAGAAACAAGGGCGAGGAGGACGAGGGAGTAGAACGTACGCAACGGGAGATGGACGGAGGAGGGAGGATCAGTAAATCATCGTGATGCTGCTGCTGTGGGCTATGGGCTGTGGTGTGATTATATATGTAAACGATGTCAGACAGCCAAAAGGGAAAAAAAAAAAGAAAGCTGAGTCGAGTCCCAAGTTCAAGTCCGAGTCCCAAAAAGAAAAAAAAAATAGCAACAGGGCTTTGGATCCATCATCACGGTGTCGAGCCGAGCCGTATGCGTGTGGTGATGGTGGTGGTGGCGGTGGTGGCGGTGGTCTTCCCAGTGTACTGTCCCGATGATGCTTATGCTCCGCCTCGATGCCCACTCCTCTCACCCTCCTCAACCCATACACATCTTCAGCATCTAAAAAACAAACGAAGCCACCCACACGCACATCCCCCCACACACCCTACTTCCCGCCCGAAGTCTTAAACAGCACCAACCCGCCCAACGCAATCGAATACCCAAAGACCTGAAGCGGCGTGATGGCGTTCCCAAATATAAGGACCGAGCCCGAGATGAGGAGGATGTCCTGTATGAATGGGAAAAAGCGGGTCAGGATACAGGATAGCGTCAATGATGAGGGAGGAGGAGGAGGGAGAGGAATAAGAATGAAGGAGTGCGGAGGAGATAGGGAAAGGGACGAGGGGGGGGGAGGGGGGGGAAATGAAGGGATATGTGATAATGACAATGGACACCATGAGAGCGTCGTGAGAATCAATCCAAATCGCAGTATACAGCGCTGGGGGGGCGGCGTCTGAGTAGACAAGGGAAGGTGTAACCACATGACGAAACCCCCAAACAAAGCACAAGCACAGGGTCCTCCTCCCCGAATAAGGGAAGGGAGACGGACTGAGACGTAGGCGGCGCAAGAGTATGATGAGACACTGCGCTGAGCTATCGAGGTAGCACTGTGGTGGTGGTGGTGGTGGTGGTGGTAGGGGCAGGGGTGAGGCCACATCAACATCGCACATCACACATCACACGTGGTATTGCTGTGGTGTGACCCCTCCCTCCAAAAAAAAACAAAAACAAACACAAAAAACATCGAAACAAACGAGTAGCAACCCCACCTTAAACACCCCTGCAAGAGTGAGCACCAGCCCGCTCCCCACGCCAACGAGAAACACGGCCGCGACGTTGAGGAGGAACGCGACGCCGGCGTTGGTGAAGAGGACGAGCGGGCCGAGGCGGTGTAGTTGTTGGAAGGGTTCGAGACCTGGTTTGTGGGGAGGTGAGTGTGAGTAAGGAGTAAAAGAGTAAAAGAGTAAGGGTTAGAGAAAGGGAGAAAGAGGGAAAGGGGGAATGTTAAACGCAGAGGAAGAGGACGAAAGGGACCGGGTGGTGGTGGGGGTGGGATGCTCGTACATGGTGTGGGGAAACGGGATTGGAATGTACGAGGCGTGAGCGTGAGGTGAGGGGAGGATGGTGGAGGAAGAGGAGGGACTGTCCAGGGGGTGTAGTGCTTGGAAGCGGAAGTGGGAAGGGTGGGCGGGTGGGCGGGAGGTATGAAACATTACATAGCGTGTAAGTGAACGGGAGAGAAAGGGAATGTTGATAAGATGCGAGAGCGAGGGTACAGTACGCTGGGTCGAGCCTGGTATATTTTTGATGGAGGATGGAGCAAGATATAAATATACGCATCGGCGGAGGCCGAAGGGTATAAAGAAAGAAAGAAAGAAAGACGGAAAGGTGGGAAGGGAGGAAGAAAAACACACCTTCCGTGAAGGGCAGGATGCAGAGGTTGATGAGCGCACAGGCGGGTGCGTAGTAGTGTAGGGATACAAGGGGGTCTATTTTGAGGTTGTGGAGGAGGATCTGGATGAGGACGAGCGGGAGGCTTCGAGCTGGACGTTGAGTTGTTGGTGTTGTTCATGGGCGAAAATCGAACGTCCGTCATCAAGGGATAAGGAGAGAATGTATTTCCAGTCAGTTTTAGCCCCAGAAACCAGAAAGAAAGAAAGAAAGAAAGGGAAACTGACCAGAACGGCGCCGGCTTGGATGAAGAAGCCACCGAGATTGAACCAGAGCTCTCCGCGCGAGGTGAAGGCGACGCCACAGGAGATCATGATGACGATGAGGCCCAGTTTTTTGTTTGGGTCCTGGAGACGGAACGTCCACGATATAAGCAGAATCACAACGGGTGTAAAAGCCTGATAATCACCAGAAGGTGAGCAACAAGGCCTCAAAAAAAAAGAAAAGGTGGGAGACATTACCATGAGCATTTGAATATACGAGACACTTAGATATAGATACGCTGTGTTGCTAAGGATAAGCCTTCCAGAGAAGAGGAGGCCGATGGGGAGGATATGGCGGAGGAAGAGGGCCATATCCATGTGTACATTGCGGGCGCCATCGATCAGGCGCGTTGTGCGCTGAAGGACACGGGTGCCGAGGGCGGCAAAGGTGGGGTGCCAGGTGATGGTAAAGACAGGAAAGCGGAATTCGAGGGGGTTGTAGATGTAGTTGTTGTAGATGGGGATGATGGTGGTTGCAGTGAGACAGGGAGGAGCAGCGGAGGCGGAGGCTGGAGCAGGGAGGACGGGGGTGTCATGGGGCGTGTATGTCTCCTTGGTCAGCTCGTCTAGCTCGAGGATGGAGGGGGAGGAATTTCATTGCAATTAAGCATTGGTGGAAGGGAGGAGACACATACATAGGTTTCGCCATTTTCAAGTTTTCACTAATGGTCGCGCTAACTACACATAACCGCCTACATTGAAATAGCTCAGATTAGATATTGCACTATTTGATTACCTGTTAGTCAATCTGCACAAGTTATCCTTAGCCATCTAGCGAAGTGTCAACAGATATTTGGTTCGTCACGCATCATCTCCAGTACGCCAATGATCATCACCCACGCAAGACCTAAAACGCTGTGTCTACCGAACAATGAGCTAGACACCAAATCGACGCCAGTCACACGTGTTCATCGCATGATTGCCATGAAGCAAGCTTGCCTGGATGTCAGAAACCATCCTACATAAATACCTACGCCAGAAGCACATTTCAACTCAACCGGCCAATATCCATCCTGAGGAAACCCTCCCCTCACATGTCTTCCAGAAATTCATTGCAGTCCACAAAGTAAGATCAATGGCATCGTTTTGCTGCCGCATATGCGCTGATGACGTCTCAATGTTGCCAGGACCGCCGTCATGTCGCAAGATTCCACCGCCGTCACCCCCTGGACCTCATGGGAGCTCGACGAAAACTTCTTCCGCACACTTTCTCAATGGACCCTTGACAATCCCGAAACAACCCTCGACCGCGTTTTGGAGCACGTGTGCAACGCTGTTGATACCGGGAAATCCTACTTCGATGTCATCCCCGACAGTCCGTTCCCTGCACGCAGTCTTGTTCTAGGTCTAGCCCATCTGGTTAAGCTTGGCAAGGTGTGCGTTTTCCAGAGTAGTCGGAAATTGTTGTTGATTGCCACTTAGGTTGCGTCTGGCGCAAAACTGGAGGTTCGGTCGTTTGCTAGGGAGATTATCGGATGGGTGAGCGACATGAAGTCGTCATTCGCGTCTGCGGGGAATGGTCATACTACGGAAGAAATATGGAGAAACATGAGAAAGATGCGGTACGTGTCACGCCTTGTTGTGGTCCCATAGAGTTCCTCATCGTCTCCTCGCAGGGTTCTGATTGACGAAATTTGCACATGGGCAGAAAAACGATTGGTGAGGTTATTGTTCTCGCGACGTAAAGCCTAGACTAATGTATGCCCTGGTAGGGCGAGGAGCGGTGGTCACTTTCCAATTTGAAGATTCGCAACGAGATCGCTGAATTCAAGACACGCTTTACCGAAGCTCGCGAGGTATTTCGGGTATGTGTTTGGATCAAATTTGTCAGTGTCAGTCGGCTTGACTTCTTGTCGTACAGGACCGCTCGTTTATCAGTATATCTGGTGGCATCGACGCTATCAGGCAGATGATATTCACAGTCACAGGGCATCTGGGCGCCATAATACTCATACTCCAGAACATCTGGGTCATGTTGATACGTTCGGTGAGCGTCATAACCCTTGCATTGCTGCCAGGGGAACGATTGTCACTAACAAGCCGGAATGTAGGAGGCAATCGAGGCTCGTCAGAAATACCTGATAGACACACTCTATCCACACACAGTCGCAGACCCCACCTATGTACAGCAGGGGAAGGAGCCATGCGACGATGACACCCGAGTAGGATACCTCCTGGAGATACGAAATTGGATAAACGACATCGCTGAGGGTTCACAGAACTTTCTCTGGCTGACCGGTGATCCTGGATGCGGGAAATCTGCAATTACAGCCACCATTGCCCAAAGATGCAAAGACCGAGGTGAACTCTGGGCCCAGTTTTTCATCAATCGTAGTAATGCTGCCACCACGAATCCAAATTCTTATTTCCCTTCCATCGCTCGACAACTGGCTAGCAAATTAGCAGACATGGAGCAGAAGATCCATGACGCTGTAAAGCTCCAGCCCTCCATTGTGGACAAAATATCCTCCCATCAGGCAGCAAAACTCTTCATCGATGCTATTGGAGAAGTAGCAAAGATGAACCTTCTAAATCCTGTCTTGATTGTTATCGATGGGCTTGATGAAACTGACAGACAGTGTCTGGAAGACACCGCGAGGATTTTTTCGATGCTTTTCGAAGCTCTTCCGCGATATCCGAATGTAAAGGTTCTCATCTCCAGCCGTACCGATGACGAAATCCAAAGGCCCTTCACGAAGATGCTGAAGGAACAGCATGTCAAACATATCCATCTTGACACATCCGCACAATCCTCTATTGACGACGTCTCGTTCTTCTTAAGGAAACAGTTGGCCAAGATCGCTGAGGACCACCAACTGGGTCCTGACATGTGGCTTGAAAACCAGGTGGAAAAGTTAACCGTCCAGGCTTCTGGTCTGTTCATTTGGGCCACCACCGTCGCAAAGTTTCTCCGAGTCCAGATAAACAGACCTGGTACCAAATCATGTCTCGATGATGTACTGGATAGACTCAATCACAAGGGAATGCGAGGCATTAATGGCCTGTACAGTGTTGTCCTCGAACTCACCTACGACGAAGATACTGACGACTGGGAGTTTGAAGCATTTCGCCGCGTCGTGGGTGCCATCGTGGTCTTACGAGAGCCGTTGAGCATAGCTCATCTAGGTGCTCTACTTGACCTTCTGGGTCCTAGTGGCAGGACAGTTGATATTCAAAAATTCATTCGTCGGCTGCGTACCGTTCTGGTTGCGGGTATTGACGAAATCGATCAGGCGACAATTCCCCGACTCCATAAATCCTTCGCTGAATTCATAACGGGACAGAGTGCTGACGAGCGCTACCGCGTCGATCCAGAGCTATCCAATGTCGAGGTTGCTGTTCAATGCCTTCACCATCTCGCCGACGCATATTCGGCCATCCATGTTGCCCAGATCAAGTCAGCATCATCACACATAGTATCCTTATCCGCTCACCTTCGATACGCTCTTCGGTTTTACGGGTCACATTTATCACAACGAGAGGGCACTGCTGTCGGAACCATCATCATCTCCTCAGAAGATCATACCATCAGCCTTCTGGACCTTCACACATTTCTTCGACGATCTTCCAATGAGGCAAGCCTAGGCCCACTGAGAATCAGCATTTCGAAGGATCGATCTGAAATCTCGACATCCCTCGACAACCGCACTAACATCTGGGAAGCAGGAAACGGCTTCCCCATTGTTGTCACGCCTATCGCCACGCTTGAAGGACATAAAAATTCTGTCTGTTCCGTGAGCTTTTCACCAGATGGGAGACAAGTTGTCTCTGGCTCCTCGGATAGGACGGTTCGCCTCTGGGATGCTCACACTTACCAACCCATTGGATCGCCACTGAAGGGGCATACCAATGCAGTGCAGTGTGTTTGCTTCTCACCAAATGGGAATTTGATTGTGTCGGGCTCCGGGGACCACACGATCCGTATCTGGGATACAAAGACGGGTCAGACTATTGGGTCGCCTCTTGTGGGTCACAATGCCGAGGTGTGGTCAGTAGCATTTTCCCCCGATGGCAAATACATTGCTTCCGGCTCATCTGACAAAACAATCCGTCTCTGGGATACTGAAACACTACAACCATTCGGGGTACCACTTACTGGGCACACTGATCTGGTGCGCTCTGTGGCATTCTCCCCCGATGGTGCACGAATCCTCTCAAGTTCTAATGACAAGACCATTTGTCTCTGGGATTTTCCCACTGGCCAGCCAATCAGCACAGTGATTCAAGGACGCCTGGTCCTCTTTGCTACATTCTCTCCAGGGTCCATGCACATCATCACGAGCCTTGCAGATAAGACCATTCGTTTGTTCGACACTAGCAATGGTACACTAGTTGGGGAACCATGGGTGGTCCACAACGACTTTGTGTTCTCTCTTGCATTTTCTCCCAGTGGAGACCATGTTGTTTCTGGCTCCTGGGACGATTCAGTGCGGCTATGGGATGTACGCAGGGGGCAGACTGTGGCAAGCTTCAATGGTCACAGGCGCAGTGTGTGGTCGGTTGCTTTCTCACCAGATGGAAACCGCATCGTCTCTGGCGCTGGCGATTCCACTGTTCGCATTTGGGCCATTCCCCGCAAGTTCCTAGACCATGAATTCCACACAGAGTTCACAGCGTTTTCACCGAGTGGGAAGCTGACATTGTCCTCTGACTCTGATCACGTCACAAGGCTGTGGGATGCAGACAAGGACGACGCAAAAGGGCTTCCCCTCGAGGGAGAAGGCATAGTTGTTCAATCCGTAGTATTTTCCGCCAATGAATCGCGAATTGCTGGAGCGTCCTCCGACGGTACCATATGCCTTTGGGATACCAGAACCCGTTCCCTCCTTGGCCGCTCGCCACCGAACTCCGTCGATAGCACGAAACCCTTGACCTTCACATCTGACGGGCAGAGCATCGTATCAGGATATATCAACCCCGAGAATCCTGGCACAGTCTGGACGGTGATAGACAGAAAGCTTGTCAACTCACCTGCGGTATCCGAACCCGTACAAATTCACGACTCCACTTTCTTCAATGTCACCGAAACTCCCCAGACTTATGACAGTGCCAGGAACGGCCGACTTCGAACGGTCCGATGGTACCCACGGCGTGAATCTGACACTGGGTTGTGGGCCTTTGTTAATAATCACATCATCAGAGCTGAAGATGACGGTTCGGTTGTGGTTGTACCTGTCAATCTTGCGAGCGTTGGTAAGACATGATTTATTCTGATGAGCAGGAGAACGACGGTGAGTTATTATTCCCTGGGGAGAAATTTTTTTCTTTGCCTGTCTGACCGACACTTGCACAGCTTTCATAACGTTACGCTAGACTTCGACGACTCTGACGAATTTTATGTGGATGATCATGAGCAGACGATCGTAGGGGTGCAGCGTCGAGTCTAGAGAGGATCAGGAAGGAGAGATTAGGGATTTGAAGACCTACCACAGCGTACCATTTATCGTTCTCGTTCCCCAAGTTTTCTGTATGTCGAGGACATGGACCATGCTATCAATATAGGAACCACTGTATCACCACAGCTGAACATGTATTTATTTACAGTTTCGAGCCAGATCAGGAGGGAATAATCTATACGAGGTATTTTACTCTATCATATCATATCGTACGTACGTACGGGTACGGAGGAATCACGATGGGACGGGGGGTATTCTACATGGGGCACAGGGAGAAAACGAGCGGACTACCGAACAGCGAATGGGTGGGGCGGTTGGGGGCGTAACGTGCAGCGAATGCCTCGGCGGCACGGTGAGTTTGATGTACAGCAGGAGATGGATGAGGTGTAGGGCGGAGAACAGCGGTGGAAGGGATAGATGGCAGGGGGGCAGTGTGCGAAGGTGGTGGTGGTAGTGGCGGTAGTGGTGGCAATGGTAAGTATCTGTATGCAGCGTTATCTGTTTCAGAGGGAAGCAGCGAGAGTGCAGCCTCGAGGGTAATGGAGAAGGGGTGGGGGGGGAAGCAAGGGCGAGGGGGACGAGGGAGTAGAACGTACGCAACGGGAGGTAGAGGGGGGAGGGAGGATCAGTAAATCATCGCGATGCTGCTGCTGCTGTGGTGTGATTATATATAAACGACGACAGCCAAAAGGAAAAAAGGAAAGGCGAGTCAAGTCCCAAGTCCAAGTCCGAGTCCCCAAAAAAAAAAAGACAGTATAGCAGCAGGGCTCTGGATGCATCATCACGGTGTCGAGCCGAGCTCTATGCGTGTGTTGGTGGTGGTGGTGGTGGTCTTCCCAGTGTAGTGTCCCGATGATGCTGATGCTCCGCCTCGATGCCCACTCCTCTCACCCTCCTCAACCCATACACATCTTCAGCATCTAAAAAAACAAACGAAGCCACCCACACGCACATTCCCCCACACACCCTACTTCCCGCCCGAAGTCTTAAACAGCACCAACCCGCCCAACGCAATCGAATACCCAAACACCTGGAGCGGCGTGATGGCGTTCCCGAATATAAGGACCGAGCCGGAGATGAGGAGGATGTCCTGCATGAAGAGAGAAAGGGTTGATAGTGTCAGCGATTGGGGAGGGCTGAGGTTGTGTGTGGGGAGGAGGAAGTAGAGCGAAAGGAGAAAGGGCGCGCTAAAGAAGGGAGATACGTGATACCACGCGGAAGCACCACGCAATTGGGAGTCGCGGCATGCAGCGTACAGGGTCAGCGCCCCGGGGAGGGGGGGGCGAGGCCGCATCAGCATCATCGCACACCACAATGCGCATCGTCGTGGTACAGTCCCTCCAACATCGGACGCCGCTGAGTATGAGTATCATTCCCCACCCTTTCAAAGCCAAACAACCACGAAAAAAAAAAAAAAAAAACATCGAAACAAACGAGTAGCAACCCCACCTTAAACACCCCCGCAAGAGTGAGCACCAGCCCGCTCCCGACGCCAACGAGAAACACGGCCGCGACGTTGAGGAGGAACGCGACGCCGGCGTTGGTGAAGAGGACGAGCGGGCCGAGGCGGTGTAGTTGTTGGAAGGGTTCGAGGCCTGGTTTGCGGGGGGGTGAGTGTGAGTAAAAGAGTAAGGAGTAAGGAGTAAAAGAGTAATGGAGTAAGGAATAAGGGTTAAAGAAAGAGGAAAAGGGGGAATGTTAAACGCAGAGGAAGAGGATGAAAGGGACCGGGTGGCGGTGGTGGGAGTAGAACACTCGCACATGGTGCGGGGAAACGGATTTGGAATGTGCGAGGCGTGAGTGAAGTGAGGATATGGTGGAGAAAGAGGAGGAGGGACTGTCCGGGGGGGGGGTGTAGTGCTTGGAAGCGGAAGCGGGCGGGAGGTATGACACGTTACGTATACATAGCGTGTAGGTGAACGGGAGAGAAAGGGAATGTTGATCAGATGCGGGAGAAACGCATATATGGGTATATGGGTATATGCGGAAATTGTGGAAAGAAACCGAGCTGGGGCAGGGGGGTGGGTGGGTGGAGGGTACAGTATTCTAGGTCGAGCCTGGTGTATTTTTGATGGAGGGTGGAGCGAGATATATATATAGATGTGTGTGTGTGTGCATCGGTGGAGGCCGAAGGGTAGAAAGAAAGAAAGAAAGAAAGAAAGACGGAAAGGAGGGACGGGAGGAAGAAAAACACACCTTCCGTGAAGGGCAGGATGCAGAGGTTGATGAGCGCACAGACGGGTGCGTAGTAGTGTAGAGAGACGAGAGGGTCCATTTTGAGGTTGTGGAGGAGGATCTGGATGAGCACGAGGCGGGAGGCTTCGAACTGGATGTTGCATGGATGGACCATCAGGGTTTAGTACCACAACAATCGGGGTAGGCGGGCGGAAGGAAGGAAGGAAGGAAGGAAGGAAGGAAGGAAGGAAGGAAGGACTGACCAGAACGGCGCCGGCTTGGATGAAGAAGCCACCGAGGTTGAAGCGGAGCTCCCCGCGCGAGGCGAGGGCGACGCCGCAGGAGATCATGACGACGATGAGGCCGAGTTTTTTGTTTGGGTCCTGCAGACGGAACGTCCATGATATAAGCAGTATCGCGACGGGTGTAAAAGCCTGTGTGATCATCGGAAGGTGAGCGATAAGGCTCTCGAAAAAAAAAGGAAAGGAAAGTGGGAGACATCGTCACCTTGAGCATTTGAATATACGATACACTTAGGTATAGATACGCCGTGTTGCTAAGGATAAGGCTTCCAGAAAAAAGGAGGCCGATGGGGAGGATACGGCGGAGGAAGAGGGCCATATCCATGTGTACATCACGGGCGCCGTCGATGAGGCGCGTTGTGCGCTGGAGAACACGGGTGCCGAGGGCGGCAAAGGTGAGGTGCCAGGTGACGGTAAAAACAGGAAAGCGAAACTCGAGGGAGTTGTAGACGTAGTTGTTGTAGATGATGACGCTGGAGGAGAGGATGATCCAGATGGGGATGATGGTGGTTGCGGTGAGACGGGGAGGAGCGGCGGAGGCAGAGGCGGGAGCAGGGAGGACGGGGGTATGGGGCGTGTATGTCTCCTTTGTGAGCTCGTCTAGCTCGAGGTCGGAGGGGGACGACTTTTCGTTGAGCATCAGGATTGAACGAGGGGGGGTGAAAGGAAGGAGAAGGAGGTACTATAGACGGCCGAAGAGATATGCTGAAAAATGTTGGAAACACGTCTGCCACGCCGCTGCCAACTTCACTCAGCAGCAGGAACGATCTTCGGTTCGAGGCTGCTTCCTTCGGCACACCCCCGGCTTGATGGCGTTTTTGCACAAGCCAGGACCCCGGAACTTCTGCCCTCAGTTCTGGCCAAGTACTCATTGTGAACGGTCATGTCAAGTCTGCAGGGCTACGTCGACCGTACGTTACTTTCACATCTGCCCCCTGCCCACGCACTCCCGCACTGACACCCTTACTCTAGGCCGCGTACTCCTCATCCTCCAAGACGGTCGCGCCATCGTCGGCACCATGGCCGGCTACGACCAAAAGTCCAACGTCGTCCTCTCCGACTCCAAAGAGCGCGTCTACAGCCTCGACGAAGGCGTCGAGGAGATTCCTCTCGGGCTATACCTCGTCAAGGGTGACATGGTGTACGTCCTACCCCTCTCCCCCTCTCTCTCTTTGTCGTGATTGACAGACGTCTTTTTTTTTTTGGTTGTAACCCTTCAGCGTCTTGATCGGCGAAATCGACGACGCGCTCGACTCGGCCGTCGATCTGTCTACCATCCGTGCAGAGCCCATTCCGCCCATCCGCTACTGATGGCTTTACAAGAGCAAGAGATCGGAGAGAAAGAGAGAGAGAGGTGATGAAAGACTAAAAGAGCAGGCCCCGAGAATCAACACTTCGCACCCTCCTCGCCCACGACAACGGCAACAGCAATGACAACGACAACGGCAACGACTCAACAGCCTATACGCACCCCACGCACACCTCGCGTTTCCTAAGGGGAGCGGGGAACAACCTACTGTGCACGCACACGACGACGACGTCGACGTCGACCAGCCAGAAGAGACCGTCGTCACTCACAATACATTGTATAGAGTACACCTGAAAGCCGGGGTTTCGTTTTTTTTTTGTTGGGTTCATTCGTTCCGTCGCTTGGTTTAACTTGGCTGGCTGGTGACACTCGATTTGGATGATGGATGGATGAAGGGGGGAGGCCAGATTTCGGGCATCTTTGAAGCGAGGGCGAGGGTTTTTGGGCGTGACGGGACGGATCGATGTATTTCGGATTTCGTAGGTTAATCCCAACCCAACCCAATTGCAAGCGTTACATGTACAAATGCTACAGTTGTGCTACCTACTTTTTTTTGACGTAAACTTTGCTTCACTGAGGGATTGTTAACACTTGCAATTGGCGCTAGGCACTCTGTACTCTCGTCGTCGGCAAAAGCTAATCACGCCCTTAAGCTCGTCATCGTGCCATCCCCGCACGCATCGCCCCGGTGCATCCTTCAACTCCCATCCTACCCCGCTCTTCCCCCAACCCCCAACCCCCAACCACTCCGCCTCTACAATTTTTTCTTTTCTTCTTTTCCCCACCAAGAGCGAGCCCCTCTAATATCTAATATACCCTTACATGTCCAACACCCACATCCACAACATCCGCTCATTCCCCGGTATCACCCTCAAGTATAATTAACCCATAACTGTCCTGATCATGACCACATACAACATACATATGATACGGCAAAGACGCCACTGATCAGCGGAGTGGGCTTCTTCCCATTCTACTTATAAATGTGCCTTTTTTTGGTCATGGCTGGGTTGGTTTGGTTGCATATATATGCATGTGCATGTGCATGTGCTGAAGAGGGGGAGGGGGAAGGGGATGCCTGATATTAGAGACTAGTGACGCGCTCTACCGCCCTAATTCCTATTTTCATATCCCATGATTATCTATGCATCAGCAAGAGCGGTGATACGTAGGAGGGTGAATTTAATGATTTGACATCTTGAATCCGAGTCGTTTTTTTCGTGCTTCACCACCCCCCCTCCCCCCATCTAACTATGATATCAGCCTCATGACACGCCCGACCTCAGGCTGCATGAGTTTCGGTTATGTACGGGATAACCAGCAGAAAAAAGACCCCCCCCCCCCCCCCCCCCCCCCCCCCCCAAGTAGTTCGGTGGTAAGAGCACCATCCCATCACCTGTCACGAATAGCGTTCAGGATGCATACTGGTCGGCTGTGCTGGCCAAACCGTCCCGGAGCGCGAAGGAAGCGTTAAGGGAACCCTCCTTACGTCTTGAGACGTGATATGCCACAAGTACCACGAAATGCGGTGCTTTCCACTGCATATCCCTTCTCCCTTCCTCATAGCCGACTTCGACGGCGGACAGCGCGAATGCGATGGAGGACGAATGCCGTTCGACAACATGTAGCTTCCGGAGCCTGGGGTTGGCGTTCGTAAGATGCGACTGTGCTGTGTAAGGTTACCTTACCTTGCCGCACGTCGTTGCGCACTGACGGACGTCGAGCAATGCCAGTCGGGCACACGTCATCTCTGGGGAACGAAATCGTTGAAGACCTCGATTCCGGAAACCTTGCCTTACGATGCTGCGAATCCATCCATGACATGCGGATATGCACCAGCCGATTGTGGGCGTCCACCCTACGGAAGGCTAGACCAGTTCATGAATGTTTGCTCGCGAAAAATCACGAATCGACGACGTCCCCTTGGAGAGAACATTGGAGTTGCAGTAGACTGGATGATGATGATAGTGACAGTGATAATAATAATACCGGGATATTAGAGGAAACCGGCGACGGTACTGTAGCGACCAATTCATAGCTGGTGACTTGGTAGGTTGAAGTCTTCTGAGTTACTTATATGAAACCCGTTTATATTCCCTTCGTTCGTACTTCGCCCATAAAATCGACACTGCGAATTCTTTTTTTAATCTAGATATGAGATTGCCACCGACAGCTGGCGACGGGCGTCCAACACACGAGACAGGAGATAGGTCGGCGTAGCGATGGGACGTGTGGCGTCAAACGAGGACAGTTTTTGGGAGAAGGGAGACCAAAAACGAGCACCGGAAGAGAGGTGCGAGCGATAATAAGGGTCTGGCGTTATGCAGACAAGGTCTTTCTGACAATGCAGGAGAATATACCGTTGGAGTGCCTAGTCCTTGATTCCAGAAACCAATCAGAGACTGTAAGACCAGAGTTTTGACAGCAGAGACGCGAGACAATGTATGCTAGCACCCATTCCGGTCTGCAAAAAGGTTTGAGGTTCTAAGAAAACTCGACGGGGGACGTCGGACGGACGGGTGTCCACGGAAGGTTGAGAACTTCCACCTAGGATAACGCAAGCAAGCCGTATGAACGCCGACACCAACAATGCAAATCAGGACCAGTAGACCCGGCGTTCCTGCTGAGGACTGTTGAGTGGATGAAGACGTAAGGGATTAGATTCCTACCACTCCAGTTAGCATACGCTTCATCCTATGGACGCCCTCTTTGGCGAAGGCAACCGTGTCATACAAGACACGTTCTCCCATCGTCTCTTTTCGCTTCTGAAGGCGCCACCGCGCGGTACCTACGTCAATATGTGCTCTCACGCTCAGCCAATACTGCATCGCCATCCTCGCGTCTGGACGTTGTCGAAAATCGGGGGTTTTCATAAAATCGATCAGGCTGGCGAGGAAATCAAGCCCTTCATATTTCTAACGATGTAAAAGGCTCCATGATCCAACTCCAGAAACGTCGACGTCACATACCTGGTAAAAGTCCTTGTAAAAGACATTTCCTAGCGTGAAGACGTCAATCTTGAAAGGGTCATAAGGATCGCGGCTCTTGTACTCTGGTGGATCACCGTCCCGGCCACCAAAGTCTGTGATGAGATGAGGCTGGTCCGGAGAAAGTCGGACAGAACAGTCAAAGTCGATGATGACATAACGAACAGGATTGTCGATTCGAGCAAGCGGTGAGATTAGTGTAAAACCGTCCGAGGTACAATGCTGGGCTACGAAGTGCCATCCCGAAGGGAGGATTGGTCGAGCATCCATCATTATATTTTGCGTAGTCAGGTCACTGTTTGATAACAAAGTGAGAACAGAGTTAAAAAACAAACCAGTAGAATTATAGATACCGATGAGCGACGAGTTGGTTATGCATGAACTCCATACCCTACCTTCAGTCAGCACGAGGTGCAACGAGCTATCTCCGTACTGACCTCGATCGTCTGTGTTACAAAATCAACGACCTCACCGACGGCCCCCAATTCTGGATTGTCATACGATCGCAAAGGTGGCATCACGATGTATTCGACTTTGGGAAAAGCTGGATCTCGAAAGCTGTCCCAAATTGGGACGCAACGATTTTCCGGATCGCGGAGCATCCCATCGGACGATAGATACTCTGCAATTTTGACCTCGTCCGTGACTTCCTTGGGATCAATGCGTTTGATGCACACAATGACACCATCTACAACTCTTTTAGCATCAAGAACCATCGGTAGCTACAGAAATCTTAATGAAAACGGCGGAACAAAGCCAATGCATCAACGTACAACCGTGTCAATAGCGTCGTCACAGTAGGCAGGATCAATATCCATGGTCAGCCATGACGGACTCCAGTCGGGCTCGTATCGAGAGCGAAGCCGATATCCTTTCGAGAGGAGAAATGTTTATCGGTCTCCCCATGGCTCCTCATGTTTACTGAGGACAGCCTGAAATCGGTAGAGTTGCCGGAGATGGACCGCCAAATTATGAGGTTTTAAAACCAGGGCGGTTCAAGGAAGCCAGTGCAGGTACAGATCCAGATCCAGGATGGTCAGAAGGAGCAAAGAATGGCAATAATTTCGACGCCATCCCCTTGGCTCATCTGTCCTGTGAAGGGAGAGCCTGTTCGGCCTCACTGGTGCAACGAGGCAGGTTGATCGTGGAGATGTCAATTGATGACGTAAGAGGTTCGAGTTTGTGGCACGCTACATTGATAGTCCTCCTTACCTTGCAGTGAAACCTCGTGTCGTCTAGATCCTCTTTTATAGGCCTTTCGCTCTGGTGACTACTATGTTAGCTGATCGCGTACCGCGTACTCAATGGCTGCTGAGAGTATCTTCAACGTTTTCGTAGGGGGGTTTGCCATTCTCAGCAGTGGTTTCAATGCTCGTCTACCTCAATAGCCACCCTCCGGCACCGCGCATGAAACTTGCGAAAATTGTCTATGAAAAAGCGAGCGCAGAAGGCCTTTTGCCACCTGACATGTCGACAAAGGCGCAAGACCGACTATAAGAGCGAGTGGTCGTCTACCTGGTACTTGTCCCATCATTGACATCTATGGTATCTTATCCCCCCATCGAAAATTCCTCTCTCACACTTTGGAGGGCATTGCTCAAAAATGAACGATTTGAAGGAATGGGGGTGAAGTTGCTTACGACCAGCCAAAAAGATAGGGCTCGTAGTCGGATCGAACTGCCTGTTGTCCTAGCTTTCTTCTTTCCGCTGACGCAGGCTCTTAATAATCCCAGCGCCGCTCAGACTCCACCCACTGGCACCTGCAATACGCCTCCTCGTCATCGTACCACAAGTCTTCGTGTTTCGCGAGATGGCTTCCAGACTTGTTGTCGCTCACAGGGCAAAACTCGCCTTCTCTCGTCCAACGTCAGGACGAAGCCGACAGACATCGTCCGCCATCAGTATCGAGGCTTTCAGCCAATCGTCGATAGCACTAGAAGTTGCCTCCGCTTAGAATCCATCTATACGTCGACCTCGGCCTTCTCTCGTTCGATGGATCCGCTTTTGGGATAATCCGGGTGCAAGTGAAGATCTGGATGCTGGGTCGGGCACACCTACGCCCAGCACCCATGGCGCTTGAGTCGGCCACTAGTGAACCCTTCGAGCCACAAAGGGGTAATCCGGACATCACGCCGATGCCGATTTAGTCTTCGAACATCCAACTTGATCCAAGTGTACGACCCGCTCACATGTTGACCGCATTTTATTGTGTTATTGTGGTGAGATGGTCCTTGCAACTTGTTTACCATTTCATACTTGAACGCCGCGCATATCTACCAAACAATGTCGTACTGTTCGGAGGGTTATCGATTTATCCTCCGCCCTCCATGGCGTGACTTAACACGTTGTGTGTCTATTTATCAGGGTAGACTCGCGGGTCGGACTTCCCCGGGAGACGCGTACAACGAATATTAGGAACGCTCTCGGGGTGCATGGCCGCGCGTTCGCACCTGTTTTTTGTACCCACAAAACATAACATCAAGGTGAATAACCTATCATATTTCCGCCGCAGCTATGGGAGGTTGGCGATCGTGCGTACCCCGCCCAGGACACGTTTTACCACAGAAGACCGGTTTCAGAGAAGGGCGAATGAGCACACGAGGTGATGAGGGATGAAGTCCGAACATTAATGCAACCTTTGCATCGTTGTGGCACATCAGAGTGACGCCAGGAGCATCCATGGATCATTTCTGGACTCAACGTCGAGGCCATCCTCACACAAGTCGGCTCATCTAGCCCAAAATTCGCCGAAGAGTCTATCGATGTACAGCGCAGTGGGGAAAGTATATGCAAGCTGTGCAGGTGTCGGGTCAGACAGGCGAAGCTTTCCTCGCAGGGAAAGTCATCCGGCACTGAATAGTAATCATTTATTGACGCTTGTACAAAGACTGACAGGTGCGATCACAACCGAACCATCGTCATCTTGACATCTGATGATATGATTATTCACGAACGCCCAAACTCCGGTGTCGGATTCACGCCGTGGGTACCATCGGACCGTTCGAAGACGACCATTCCTAGCACCGTCGTAAGTCTGGGCAGTTTCAGTGATATTGAAGAAAGTCGAGTCATGGATTTGTAGGGGTTCAGATACCACAGGTGAGTTGACGAGCTTTCCATCTACTGCCATCCAGAGTGTGCCAGGATTCTCGGGGTTGATATATCCTGATATGATGTTCTGGCCGTTCAGTGTGAAGGATAAGGATTTTGTACTGCTGACAGAGTCCGGTGGCGAGCGGCCAGGGAGGGAACACGTGCGGGTATCCCAGGGGCATATAGTACCGTCGGAGGGTGCCAGCAATCCGCGACCCGTCGGCGGAAAATACCACGGATCGAAGAACTATGCCTTCTCCCTCGGGGGGAAGGCCTTTCGCATTGCCCTTGTTCGCATCCCACAGCCTTGTGACGTGATCAGAGTCAGAGGGCAATATCAGCTTCTTACTTGGTGAAAAAGCTGTGAACTGGGTTCGGAATTCATGGTCTAGGAACTTGCGAGGGATGGCCCAAATGCGAACAGTGTAATCTTCCGAGCCAGAGACGATGTGGTTTCCATCTGGTGAGAAAGCAACTGGGCGCACGTCATCTCTGTGACCATTGAGGACTGCCGCGGTCTGCCCGCTTCGTACATCCCATAGTCGCACTGAGTTGTCCCTAGAGCCAGAAACAACGTGATCTCCACTGGGAGGACATGCAACGGAGTACACGGGGCCATTGTGACCAACCCATGGTACCCCCACTGGTGTACCATTCCTAGTTTCCCACAAGCGAATGGCCTGACCTTCAGAACTTGAGACGATGTATGTGAACTCCGGAGAGAATGCAGCCAAGTGGACTCGAGGTGCTTTAATCACTTCGCTGAGCAGCCGCCCAGTGTGAAAATCCCAGAGACGAATGGTTTCGTCATGAGAAGCAGAGAGGATCTGGGTACCATCAGCGGAGAATGACACAGCGCACCCAACCAGTGTGCCCGGTAAGTGATGTCCAAATGGTTGTAGTGTTTCGACATCCCAAAAACGGATTGTTTTGTCAGATGAGCCGGAAGCAATGTATTTGCCATCGGGGGAGAATGCCACTGAGCACACCTCGGCATTATGACCCACAAGAGGTGGCCCGATAGCCTGACCTGTCTTTGTATCCCAGATACAGATCGTCTTGTCGCCACAGCCCGACGCGATTGAATTCCCGTTCTGTGAGAAGCAGATAGACCATACTCCGTCGGTATGCCCCGTGAGTGGCGATCCAATGGCTTGGTAAGTATGAGCATCCCAGAGGCGAACCGTCTTATCCCAGGAGCCAGAGGCAACTTGCCTCCCATCCGGTGAAAAGCTCACGGATAGGACGACGTCATCATGTCCTTCAAGCATGGCGACAGGCGTGATGACAACAGGGAAGCCGTTTCCTGCTTCCCAGATGTCAGTGTGGTTGTCGAGGGACGTGAATATTCGGGATCGATCCTTTGAAATGCTAATCCTCAGCGGGCCTAAATTTGCCTTATTGGAAGATCGTCGAAGAAATGCGTCAAGGTCCGGAAGGCTGATGGTATGATCTTCTGAAGAGATAATGATGGTTCCGACGGCAGTGCCTTCTCGTTGTGGTAGATGTGACCCATAAAACCGGAGAGCGTATCGGAGGTGAGCGGATAAGGATACTATATGCGATGACACTGACTCGATCTGGGCAGTGTGGATGGCCGAATATGTGTCGGCGAGATGGTGAAGGCATTGGACGGCAACCTCGACATTGGATAGCTTTGGACCAACACGGTAGCGCTCGTCAGCACTCTGTCCCGTTATGAATTCAGCAAAGGATTTATGGAGTCGGGGGATTGTCGCCTGATCGATTTCATCAGTACCTGCGACCAGAACAGTACGCAGTCGACGAATGAAATTTTGGATATCTACTGCCCTGCCGCTAGGACCCACAAGGCTGAGTAGAGCACCGAGATGCGTTATGCTCGGCGGCTCTCGTAAGACCACGATGGCACCCACGACGCGGCGAAACACTTCAAACTCCCAGTCATCAGTATCCTCGTCATAGGTGAGTTCGAGGACAACATTGTACAGGCTATTAATGCCTCGCATTCCCTTGTGATTGAGCCTATCCAGTACATAATCGAGACGTGATTCGGTGCTGGGTCGGCTTATCTGGTCTCGGAGAAACTTTGCGACGGTGGTGGCTCAAATGAACAGACCAGAAGCTTGGACAGTCAACTTTTCCACCTGGTTTTCAGGCCACATGTCAGGACCCAGTTGGTGGTCCTCAGCGATCTTGACCAACTGGTTCCTTAGAAAGAGTGAGACGTCGCGAATAGAGGATGGTGCAGATGTGTCGAGATGGATATGTTTGACGTGCTCCGGCTTCAGCATCCTCATGAAGCATCTTTGGATTTCGTCATCGGTACGGCTGGAGATGAAAACCTTGATATTCGGATATTGCGGGAGAGCTTCGAAAAGCATTGAAAATATCCTCGCGGTGTTTTCCAGATGCTGTCTGTCGGTTTCATCAAGCCCATCAATAACGATCACAACAGGATTCAGGAGGTTCGTCTTTGCGACTTCTCCAATAACGTCAATGAAGAGTTTTGCTGCCTGATGGGAGGATATTTTATCCACAATGGAGGGCTGGAGTTTCAGCATATTATGGATCTTCCACTCGACATCTGCCGATTTGCTAACAAGTTGTCGTGCGATGGAAGGGAGATATGAATTCGGATTGGTGGTAGCAGCATTACTACGGTTGATGGAAAACTGGGCCCAGAGTTCATCCCGGTCTTTGCACCTTTGGGCGATGGTGGCTGTAATTGCAGATTTCCCACACCCAGGATCACTGGTCAGCCAGAGAAAGTTCTGTGGACCCCCAGCGATGTCGTTTATACGATCTCGTATCTCCGCGAGGAATTCTACTCGGGTGTTCTCGTCGCATGGCTCCTTCCCTTGCTGAACATAGGTTGGGTCTGCGACGGTGTGTGGATAGAGCGTGTCCATCAGGTATTTCCGGCAAGCCTCAGTTGCCTCCTACATGTCTAGCTTATCAGCGTCGTTCTTTTCCCTGGCGGTTTTACCGAGGGAATTATGATGCATACCCATCGCGTTAACATAATACAGACGTTCTGGAGTGTGAGCATCATTGCAACCAAGTGCCCCACAACCATGGATACCATCCGTGAGATGGCGTCAATGCCACCAGAGATGCCAACGGACGAGCGGTTCTGTACGACGAGAAGCCAAGATGAGTGGCACTACAGATTGATCCAAACATTATACCTGGAATAACTCATGAGTTTTGGTAAAACGCGTCCTGAATTCGGTAATCTTGTTGTGAGTTTTGTGATTAGAAAGCTTCCACCCCCTCTTGCCCTACCGTGGCATACATTAGTCCAGGCTTCACGTCATGAAAACGAAAACCTCACCAATTGTTTTGCCGCCCATGTGCAAATTTCGTCAATCAGATCCCTGCGAGGAGACGATGGGGGACATCTATAGGACCACAAAAAGGTGTCACACGTACCGCATCTTTGTCATGTTTCTCCATATTTCTTCCGTAGTATGACCATTCCCTGCAGACGCGAACGACGACGTCATGTCGCTCACCCATCCGATAATCTCCTTAGCAAATGCCTGAACCTCCAACTTTGCGCCAGACATAACCTGAATGGCTATTACTTTAGCGACACACTCTGAATGCTCTGGAACATATGCACCTTCTGGGCTAGACCTAGAACAAGCTAGAACAAGGCTGCGTGCAGGAAACGGACTGTCGGGGATGACGTCGAAGTAGGGTTTCCCGGTATCAACAGCGTTGCACACTTTCTCCAGAACGCGGTCGAGCGTTGTTTCGGGATGGTTGAGGGTCCATCGAGAAAGTGCACCGAAGAAGTTTTCGTTGAGCTCTCAGGAGCCCCAGGGGGTGGTGGCAGTGGAATCTTGTTATGTGGTCGCCATACTAGCAACAGTGAGACGTCGTCAGCACACATGCGGCAGAAAAGCGATGCCGTTGATCCCACTTTGCTACCAGCGACGAATTTCGGGAGGACGTGCCATTGGCGGGGCTCATATTGGCCAAGCGACTTGAGGGGTTCCCCTGACGTAGTTATTTATGCGTGATGGTTTCCAACGAGGCAATGGTAGTTTCTGACAACAAGGCAGGATGTCAAGCAATGCTGTCCACTTCATGGCAATCGTGCGATGAACACGTGTGAATGGCATTGATTCGGCGGCTAGGTTATTACTCAACAGAGATGGTGTTTTATTTCACGTTGGAGGTTCTCAAATAGTTTAGGGTAACGAAATTATCTGAAAACGAAGCCCTCTATCCAATTTGCAAATGCAATCGTATAATTCTTACTGTTGATGAGTGTATATATACGACCTAGTGCCTGCTTTTACGCCATTGTTGACCCAGGACTCGGAGGGCCAGACACATGTGCTCGAGTGTTTCAACTGGCTCAAAAATCCATCAGGTGTGTGAAACGGATAGAATGTAGTTTACCTAATCTATTATTTCTGGATCAAATTCGTCCTTCGTGTGTATATCTTCAAACCATCGTGGTTCCTCTCCCAATATCTGAATAAGCTGTTGCAACTGATTGGGGGTTGGGCGACGCCAGAATAGGCGTTTCGATCGCGTGCATCCAATGGCGACTAGATCAAGATACACCCTGCCATCCCTCTGCTTGACTCTGCCCTTTTTTGCGGCTTCGTCGTCAGCTTTGCCTGCCACGTAGTAGAGATCCTTACATCCGACGTTTAGTCGCATGTAGAATAGCGCAGAGGTGACGATCCCAAAATCGTTATCGTCGGCGTGGTTCGGCATATTGATGCTGGAAACATAGTTCTGGAGCATTTCGTTCGTCACTGCCCAGCCGTAGAAATGGTAATGATTGCTAGCCTTCCAGTCGCTCGGAAGGTCATGGTATTTAGGAATAATAGCGGGTGTGGCAGGGCGTTTTGGACGCTTCAATTCTTCCCGAATTTCCTGCAACTTGGACTATTCCACCACGCGATTAAGCATTGAAACCTATCAAAGGGAACTTAAAGACATACCTGGGTGACATAGACGACCGACATGGTTGGACGTTTGGAAGTTGTTGGTGGCGATTATTTGGGGACAAACAAAGAGTAACTAACGGCGAGTCGGGACTATACGCTTTGTGTGGCCACTTCAAAATAATACAATGCTTAAGTTTATTTTGTCAATTATACGATTTCACAGATAGAATGGATGGCCCTTATGTAAAGTTGCATAACTAGAAAGTACCCTTCATCCCAGCGCCTCATGCCCGCGTCCTGATTCGTTCAATGACGCTGGCGCGCCGCCTAACAACAGTCCCTTTTCCGGACATAGCTGATGGATCCCGATAATCGACACAGATTGAGCCAGATGATCTGATCAATAGAGAGTGAAAACAGGTCTACCTTCCACACGTCCAACACCTCACCATGAACCGCCATAATCTCGCTCAAGCCGACCTCTTGTCAACCATAGCCTTGGACTATGCCAAGAGTAGGACAACTGAGCCACCCTGGTATGGTTTTTTTGGCATAATTCTTAGGGACCAGTTGACTCGTGTGGAGGCGGATAACAAAGTCGTGACCTTTTTCGTTCCTCAGTTGCCAATCACCGCTGAACTGGACGATGATATTGATGACGACGACATCAATGCCAACAACAGAATTGAGGAGGGATATGAATCTCCTACCCCCACTGGCCGTAATCAAATAGTGAGCTTGTGTTACGTTTTATATGTAATTTGTCATTATTCCTTTATCAGTCTAGTAGCCCAGACCCGCTACTTTTGCAACGGCAATCCGTAGTTGTTACGCCCTATTGGAAGGAAATGTCAGTTACGGAATTTAGAAAATTTCGCTCGACGCGGATTCCTGACTTTGTCCGCCTTCGATGCTACTTGGATGATGAGTTGAAGATCAAGGCCACCCGGATCGACTTGGTCGTTGAACAGAAAAGTTCATCTGCACACCCTTTCGATATTGAGCGACGTCTTGATAGGGCAGCTGTCCAGGCTCAAGACCAGGCACTCCATGCCCTGGTTGAGGATGAACGCCTTACGGCCGTGGGGTACATCGCGGCGGTTGGAAACGTATGGCAGTATGGAGAGGTGCGAGGTGGGACCAAAGGAAAGATTGTCAATACTCATTATGATGCCACGTATTCGCCTTCGCTCTCCGGTCCCTCTTCTACTTCAGCACGTGAATCATCCAGCCACCCCACGACACCGACGGGGCCCTTTGAACGTTCTCCAGCTCCCAGCCCCGAGACACCAGGATCTGCAGCTGCCTTGCATCCTCTGGCTCCCCGCCTTGAAACACCAGGCTCTGCACCTACCTTGCGCCACAAAATTTTTGGCCGGGTGCCCAAGGTCTTCACTGATCCAACATCTCTTGCACAGAAAACATGGCTCGCGGATATTCATGCTCGTTTAAACAACCTGGATATGGAAATGGCACCGTCATATACATAGCATAGAAATGACGTTGAATGGTTTTAAACACTCGCTGATGATGCTTTCCGTTGTAATATTAATCTTGCAGATACACAGAATAGGAATTCATCGACATCCCTTACCACGTACTAGCATCAAGAACCATCGGTAGCTACAGAAATCTTAATGAAAACGGCGGAACAAAGCCAACGCATCAACGTACAACCGTGTCAATAGCGTCGCCACAAGTAGGCAGGATCGATGCCCATGGTCAACCATGACGGACTCCAGTCGGGCTCGTATCGAGAACAAAGTCGATATCCTTTCGAGAGAAGAAACGTGTATCGGTCTCGCCAAGCCTCCTCATGATTACTGAGGATAGCCTGAAAGCGGTAGATTTGCTGGAGATGAACCGCAAATTACCAAACGTTTTGCTGCCCATATGCAAATTTCGTCGATTAGATCCCTGCAAGAGGGTGATGAGGAACATCTATAGGACCACAAAAAGGTGTCACACGTACCGCATCTTTGTCATGTTTCTCCACATTTCTTCCACGATACGCCCATTCCCCACAGACGCGAACGACGACTTCATGTCGCTCACCCATCCGATAATCTCCCTAGCAAACAACCGAACCTCCAACTTTGCGCTAGAAACAACCTAAGTGGTAATCGACAACAACCTCCGAATGCTCTGGAAGACACCCACTTTGCCAAGCTCAACCAGATGGGCTAGACCTAGAACAAGACTGCGTGCAGGAAACGGACTATCGGGGATGACATCGAAGTAAGATTTCTCACTATTGATAGCTTTGCACACGTTCTCCGGAACGCGGTCGAGAGCTGTTTCGGGGTGGTCGAGGGTCCATCGAGACAGCGCGCCAAAGAAGTTTTCGTCAAGCTCCCAGGAGCCCCAGGGGGTGGTAGTGGTGGAATCTTGTGGCACGGCAGCAGTCCTGGCAACAGCGAGACGTCTTCAGCACACATGCGGCAGCAAAACGATGCCGTTGATCTTACTTTGCTGACTGCGACAATTTTCCAGAAGACATGTCAGTGACGGGCGCTCCTAAGGATGGATAGTACCTGGCGACTTGAGGTGTTCCCTGACGTAGGTACTTATGCGGGATGGTTCCTGACGAGGTGGGTGGTATTTTCTGACAACCAGGCAAGATGCTGTCTGCTTCATGACAATCGCGCGACGAACACGTGCGACTGGCGTTGATTCGGCGTCAAGCTCATTGTTCGGTAGGCGCGGTGTTTGAGGTCTTGCGTGGATGGTCATCATCGGTGTACCGGAGATGATGAACCAAAAAATCCATTGGTATTTCAATGGATGGCTAAGGATAAGGCGGTAGTGCAGATTGACGAACAGCCGCCGAGGTATTACAATATATGGTTTGAGCTTTCTGGATGGAGGCGGTTACGCAGTCACGGAGATCATGTTGACGAGGTCCTATACAGTGTAGCGTTGAAGCGGGCTTGAATGTTGTTTGAAAGCGAAAAAAGAAATGACAAAGTTCGTTCGCCCTCCAGGACCTGCAATCAACTTTTTCGCCACATCAGATTTAACTTGTTCTTTCTTTCAGAACCCAATGCAGAACTCCCCCTCCTCATCTCATGTCCCTACTTACCAAAGATCGTGAAGTTGACAGTAGCATGGCAAATGTGCTCCAAGATTTTTCACCCCACCCGGCCTGATTTTGAATATTGATCATAGGTTGATTATGATTTCCAGTGAGCTACATACAAGTGAGATTAAGTGTGGTGACACAGGACAGACAGCAACAAGCATATAAGGGATGGCAGGGCAAGAAGTATTGAAGAGGAAATATCATGATGCGTGGGTGAATGTACATAAAAAAAAAAAAAAACAAAGCAAAGAAAAGAACGCAGGTCGGCAAAAGTTTTGGTTTGGCAAACGTGCATATCAATACTGTATGCATGGATGCCCTTTTTTTCCACTGGCCTCCCACCCGGCGGCGAAATTGTTCGTTTGTTCGTTTGTTCGGTCCTCTTTTGTCATTCTTTCGCCCCTACAGACACAACCAACAAGCCCCCCCAAACAGAAAGACATTGTAAAAACATGAAAAAAATTGGAAATGAAAAGAACGACAACGACGGACAACGAGAGCAGTCAAGACAACAAGAAAAAGAAAGGAAAGGAAGGGCGAGTTCGGGATTAAGAAAAAAAAGTAAAAGGATACGCCATCGTAAGGGAAAAGACTCAAACCACATCATATCGACAAAGAAAAAAAAAAGCAGCACAACAAGCAGCAGCCACCTAGATCACACCCCGCCGCCGCTTACTTTCCACCCACCCCGCGTCCCCTCATACCCCTCCCTCCCCTCCCTCCATACCCGCCTCTTCCCTCCCCGTCTCGTCCCTCACCCCTCCCCTGTCCCTGTCCCCCCTCCCCCCTCTGTCCGGACGGTCCTCCGCCCCTAGGCCGACTGACCGGCCTCTCCCCCCTCTCCTTCTTCGTCTCCACCACAATCCTCACACTCCCCACCTCCCCGCCCACATCGATCCACACCGGGCTCGCAGTAATCGCCTTCCTCGCGGCTTCGACGGACGTAAACTCAAGGAACGCACACGCTTTGGACCGGACGACTTCAAGCTCTTTGATGGGCCCGAAGCGGGTGGTGAGTGTTGAGCTGAGAAGGGCGTCGGAGATGGGTTCGGTTACACCCTGCAAGTATAAAGAGAGTAAATTCGAAGTCAGAATCGCGCCAAGAGACAGGAGGAGGAGCGGGGGAAAAAAGAAAAAAGGAAAGAACCAAACGAACCTTAACGAAACAATGCGGAATCGTAACACTCGCCGCCGCCGCGGGACCATACGTCTGCTGTCCCTGCCCGTACCCTTGTCCTCCTCCCTGTCCCTGGCCTCCCCCAGCCTGCGCCCCATATGCCCCACCCTGCCCTTGTCCTTGTCCCGCCCCTCCCTGATACGGATGCTGATGCTGATGCTGGTGTTGATGCTGGTGCGGGTGTTGGTGCTGGTGCGGATGCTGATGCCCCCCAGCCCTAGTAGTCGTAGTCGTAGTCGTAGTCGTCGACGGCGGCGGCGGCGGAGTCGTCTGCACCCCCAACACAGGCACAGGCGTCGGACTAGCAGTAGCAGCCGGACTCTCCGTCACACCCCTCGACTCCTGAGCCACCGCCGCGCCCCACTTGTTGGAGTTGGTCGCGGCGAGGGAGGCCCATGTTTTTGGTGCCGCCACCAGTGCCGGGGCAGGGGCTGGTGCGGAGGCGGAGGCGGGGGCAGGGGTGGTGGGTTTTGAGGAGACTGCTGCTGTGGGGGCGGCTGGAGCGGGGGCTGGTGTAAGTGCGGGTGCGGGTGTGGGCGCCGGGGCGGGGGTGGGGGCCTTTTCCTGTACGGGGGCAGGTGCAGGGGCAGGCGTGGGTGTGGCTGGTTTCGCGGGCACAGCAGCAGCAGCGGTAGGGGCCGGTGCGGGTGTGTGGATACCGTTGGGCTGAGCAGCGGCAGGTGCTGGCTGGGTCGGTGCTGGTGCCGGTGCTTGTGCGGGGATCGGCGTTTGAGTTACGGGGGGCTCAGGGACGACGGTGGTGGGTGCTTCCTCTATGGCGGCAGGAGGAGGGGGTGGTGCAAGTGCAACGACCGCAGGAGCGGCGGCGAGGGCGGATGGTGGTGGTGGTGGCGGGGAGGGCTCGCGGGAGGACTCGAAGAGACTCTCTGCGGCGGGTGGGGCTGGAGAAAGGGTCGGCTCCGCAGCGACAGCGGTAGAGGCAGCAGGTGTAGCAGGGGCAGGGACGGGAGCCTCGATATCCGCTGCGTCCTCGGCGTCGTCGCTCTCGACGGTTTCTTCCTTGAGGAAGCGGAAGATGTCGTTGAGGACGAAGTAACCGTTTGGCTGTTCGGCGAGGAAGAAGGTTTGGACGAATTTACGCCAGGGTTCGCCGTGGTTAGACATTTCACCGATGACCTGGATGATGATGCCGCCGTTGGCGGAGGACTGGGCGTCGACGGAGTGGATGAAGACTTTGCAGTCTTGGAAGCCGATGGAGGTTATCTTGTTGTGAATTTCCTGTGGAAAGTAGGGTCAGTGGTGGGCGTTGATGGTGTGCGATGGCGATCCTCGTGTTGTGGGCAGGCAGTGGTACAATTGGTGGCGGAACAGGGGCACGAGGACGGTGGAGTAGTGCTTACCTGTTGACCGAAGCATGGCTTGCCGTCCTCGCCCTCAGTGCCATGGATGAAGGTGGAGCTTTTTGTGTAGAAACAGTGCAAACGATTGGGCTGCTTGTTGACAAAGGTATAGTACTGCGGAACAAACTGCCAGCCGACCTCAGAGGGCACGACGGGCGTGGTGGTGGAATTCGTCATGCTGGTAGGCATTGAGCTAGTTAGGGTTTAACTTGGACCATAGTAGCAGAAAACACACTGACATGAATGATTAAAGGAGGAGTGAAAAGTCTAAGGAATACAGCACAGACAGAGCAAGACCGCAGAGGCGAGAGCGACGTGTGGGGAGAGAGCGAAAAGAAAAAAAAATAATTCCCGACTAGTGCCTCGGCTCCTTCGGCATTTCGCGGTGGCTTAAGCGCCTGCATCATTGTCCTAACCCCTCCCAGCGCTCGCCCTCTCCTCCTGCCACCTCATACAACCCCCAATGCCATTGCCCATCCCCAGCGCCGCCGTCCAGCCCAGTCGCCGTATTTTTCTGCCCCGGAATGCCCAGGATGAGTTCGACACCGCCCTCGCCCAATTCGGAAATAATGCCTGGACAGCCTCAATATTATGAACTCATAAGCCAATAATTCAGGCATTTTTATCTTTCCACTCCGACTCCCACCTTCTCCATGCCCAAAAAAAATACAACCCTCTTCCTCCTTCTCCTGTTCATATTCGCCTTCTGCCTCTCCAACAATGGCGTATACGCGTTCGGCGCTGGCAACATCCCTTCGTGAGTCCTATGTAACTCCCGCTCAAAAGTTGCAACATTAAGCTAAAATCGCGCCTGTGTGGGCTCTTAGATTCGCCTACATGGAGGGCCGGGCGTTCAGACACGGCGACATTGTAAGCTTTTGAGCTCCCGATCACATTGAAACAAAAGCTTAATCCCTGGCCGTGATGGTTAATTAGGAAGATGCCTTGGCAGAACTGATCAAACGCGGGAGCAGCGGGTTTGCGCTCGCGTCGATGCTTGGAAGGGGACACAAGTTCAATGGCCTCGATATCAAGCGTGTCTACTTTGGGTGCGTGCGGTCTCCCCGTCCTTCCATCCCATCCCGTCCGTGTAACTCACAAAAGTCACATTGTTGCAACAGGAACTGGTTGCGCGATTACAGCCAGGTCCTCTCTCCCCACTCACTCCTCCCCCGTCTGAAGCTCACCAAAAAAAAACTCCATCTTTGTTCCTTCCACAGGCAATCGATATCGCTTCCCTCAAGAAAATGCCTCTCCAGGTACGCCCCCGTGATCTGCCAAAAACAAGAACTCGACAGATCCCGTCTAACTGTGCTGTAAAAAATGCTAACTAACTACTCCGTCTTACGCCCGTTAGACGATCATGAATCTCCTTATGGTGCTCGGCTTCATGGTATGCCCCCCTACTCCCCCCTGTCCCCTTCCCCTGCAGGATACTAATCCCCCAACCAGGCCCACGGCTACGCAACGCACGAATTCGAAGTCACACTCGAGCGCATCGGTGTCTACCTCCCCGTACGCTCCTTCCTCATTCCTGTCCTTTCTAAAACCCAAAACTAATTGAACTTGCCCTCTCCTCCTCCTCCTCTCCCGCCGCACAGGTTGAACATATCGATAACCCCAAAGGCTACGGCTCCGGCGAAGACCCCCGTAAATACCACCCACAGCTCCGTGGGCCTGTTGATGTGCGTCTCTCTCCCCTCTCCCTCACCATCCCTCTGTGTGTGCAGTGGTCGTCTTAACGTTGACGTTCGCCCCCCCCCCTGACAGCCTCGTGAACTCGACATCGATCCTTACACCGGTATGAAGAATTACATTGCAAACGGTGCGTTTGCTTTCGTCTTCCCTTCGTCTTCCCTTCATCTTCCCCTGCTCTCCCCCCTATCTCTTTTCTCTCTATTCCCTTCCCTAACTCCACCCCTCCCTCCTTCACTGCATCCACATCCACCAAAAATGTAACAACAGAACCCAAACTGACTTTCCCTCCGACCCGTCCATGTCATCACAGAACAAGGCCCCTGGGACACGTCCAAAGCGCTCGTTCGGCGGCTCCTCGAGCGGTGCATCCACCTGGGCAGGCAGCACCGCGCACAGGGACAGAAACAGGACGAGTATGAGGCGTATAGGTTGTTGGGGACCCTGGTGGGTTGACTCTTTTTCTCTCTTTTTATATGATAGCCGTGACGGACGGAAGGACGGACGGACTGACGCTTGCTCCGGATGATCAGCTGCACACTCTAGAAGACTTCACTGCACACTCGAATTGGTGCGAGCTCGCACTCGTTATGATGGGGCACCGCGACGTGTTTCTGCATGTCGGCGACCAAGTGCGCGTACAGGCGCCGAACGGGAAGTGGGTCGCGCCTATCGTCACCGGTGCGTTCCTCACCCTTAACCCCCTCTCCTCCCTACCTTCTTCTCCTCGCTTTTATACTTACGATGATCCGACTCCCAACGCAGGCACCTTTGGCTCGGACGATTTCGCTCACTCCATGCTTGGGGGTACGTATCTCCTCTCCCTTCTTTCTTTCCCACATTAACCTCCTCTCCCCTCCCCTCACCCTCCCTCGCCCTCCCTTGCCCACCTTCAACAGAGGCAACCGACCACCTCTCCCAAGCCTCCGTCTCCGACCTGAACAAATCCCTCACCAACGCCCGCTCCACCTCGTCCTCCCGCTCCGGACCCGGCGGCGGCGGTGTGTCTGAAGCTGAGATCTTGCGTGGGCTGCTGTTCAGTATGCCGGGTGGGGATGATGGGGAGATGGCCCGCGAGTTGGATGCGGTGGAGAGGATTCGGGCGTCTGCACCTGGGCAGGGGTATGGGCAGCCGCAGGGGTATGGGCAAGGGCAAGGGCAAGGAGGGGGGAAACCGCCTGAGGAGATGAGCCCGCAGGAGCTACATGCGGTTCTGTGGCAGGTGTTGACGTTTAGAGATTCTGGTGGGTGTTTACCTGTTACAAGTGTTGGAGGTTAGTGAGAGCTGATTGGGTGGTGGTGGTGGACAGTCGTTAAGAAGATATCGAAGACGATTGAGAAGATACCGGGGTTGGGACCGTTGATTGAGAAGATTATGGATTCTATTTCTGGTGCGGTCTTTTCATCTACTCTCATTCTCAGTTTTTCCCTGCCGCTGACTGGGGGTCTTGGAATGTATAGTCTTTGTGTTCACCACTATCGAGGTAACGCTTCCCCTTTCCTTTATGTAGTTGTGCCCCCGGAACTGATATTGTGTGGGGCTCGTTGTGCAGCCATTCCTGAAGCCAATTTTGAAGACGACGACGGCGGGTCTGTCGGAGATTTCAGGCGAGGTGATCAATAGCCATGACCAGTATGAGGTGTTCAATGATCCCAGAGCCGTACGTCTTGGAAGTCATCAGATGTTTGGGTTCATGCTAACACGGGGAACATCTAGTCGGATCCTACCCACTCGTTCTTGAGCAAAGACCACTTCGTGAGTTCCTGCTGCTTTTTTCTGTGGTATTTTGAATGCCGGGAACTGAGCGATGTGATGCGATAGAACTTGATTTTGAACGAGCCAGCTGGGCTCGTGGCCAAGGTTGTTGTCGTACGTTGTCTTCTAGTGTTAGGCGGTGAACGTGTCTCATATCTCGACTAGGTCAACACCGTCGGGCTGGTTACGAAAGCCTGGGACGACAACTCCGTCAATGTCCACAACACCGCCGAGGAGATTCTCCAATGCCTGTACGCCTCCCTTTCCTTTCCCCCTTCCCCAACCCTTCGTTCTTCTAATCTCCCATCACCCTCCCCTCCTGTCCTCAGGTTCCACCCGGAGTTCCACAACCCCTCCTCCAAAGTGCAGCGCGAGATGCTCCAAGCCATGTCCACCTGGGTGCAGTCCCTCGGCAAGCGTCAGCAGAAGGCCCTGCAGCGGCTCACCAAAACCGCCGTGCGGAACCACGAGAACATCCGGCTCGCGGGGGACGGCGGGCCTCCTCCCGCGCAGGGCTCGTACGCGCAGCAGCAGGGCGTGCAGTTCCAGCATACGCTTCAGGGGTATGCCGCACAGATCCCGGGCGTGGCGCAGGCGCAGCATATCTTGGGTGGTGGCGGTGGTGGGAAGAAGAGAGATGCGATGGGGGGTGGGGTCGTTGGGTATGCGGGGCCAGAGCAATATCAGGGAATGGCAAGTGCGGGTAACGAAGACCTTCCGATGACGGGACAGGCGGCGTCGTATTACAGCGAGCAGACGCCGACGAGCACTACCTATGCACCACCCCCCGGTCCTCCATCTGGGTACGCCCCGCCCTCGGGGTATGCGCCGCCTCCAGGTCCGCCTTCGGGATACGCACCGCCTCCGGGACCACCTCCCTCTGCAGGTGGAGGCGGTGGCTATGCACCTCCTGCAGGCCCACCACCGTCTTTCCCCGGTTCAGGCTACACTGCTGCATACAGCCCTGCACCCGCCGCGTCGCAACATTCAGGATATGCGCCGTCGTACACCTCCCCGCCACCCGCTGGCCCACCCTCGTCCTTCCCTGGCGCGGCGCCGTCGTTCCCCGGTGCTGCTGCACCGTCGTTCCCTGGAAGCCCGCCTGCGTTCCCTGAGCATGGACATGGCGGACCACAGTTCCCTGGTGCGGGACCGGGGGTGTTCCCGGGCGCTGAATATGAGCATGGGCACGCGCATCATCATGGGCAGTCTCCGCCCCCGCAGTTCCCGAGTGCACCTTCGTTCCCTGGAGGCCCGCAGGGAAGTGGGTGGTGAGACGGGATAGGAAGAAGGAACAGCGAATTGAGGCTGGAACGAATTGGACTTGTGTATTTGATTATGTGACTTTTAGAAACTGAGCTCGTTGATGTGCTTTTTTTTTTGGTGATTTGTAGGAACTGGGTATTTTTTTTTTTTTGTTATTTAGTCGTTAGCATGGGGGGTCGGGTTGGAGTGTTACGCTGGCACGCTTATACCCTACTCCTTACAATTACGATTTCCTGGAATGCTTATGAAGGTGCTTCGTTCTTTGATGGAGCGCGTCACTATGATCTTTCAACATCACCCCAACAACAACTCAAATCAGTCCAGGGAATATGAGCCTACTATGTATACGTCTGCGAGCACACACACCTATAATTTGCTTCTTGCAGGTTTTCAAACACTGCGCACGCCAACTACCCACAGCCACACAGGTTCATCGCACTGCAGTTGCCATGAAGTGGACAGCATTGCTTGGCATCTTGCCTTGTCACAAACTACCACTTGCCTCGTCAGAAACCATCGCACAGAAAATACTTACATCTGGGGAACACCTCACTGAGTGGCCTGGCCGATACCTATCCTTATGAGCCCCGTCAATGACGTGTCATCCGGAACTTCGTCGCAGTCAGCAAAGGCATCGTTTTGCTGCCGTATGTGTGCTGATGACGTCTCACTGTTGCCAGGATCGCTGGTGTGTCGCAGGATTCGACCTCTGCTACCCCCTGGGGCGCCTGGGAGCTTGACGAAAACTTCTTCGGCGCACTTTCTCGATGGACCCTCGACCATCCCGAAACAACCCTCGACCGCGTTTTGGAGCACGTGTGCAACGCTGTTGATACCGGGGAATCCTACTTCGATGTCATCCCCGACAGTCCGTTCCCTGCACGCAGTCTGGTTCTAGGTCTAGCCCATCTGATTAAGCTTGGCAAGGTGTGCGTTTTCCAGAGTAGTCAAAAATTGTTGTTGATTGCCACTTAGGTTGTGTCTGGCGCAAAGTTGGAGATTCAGTCTTTTGCTAGGGAGATTATCGGATGGGTGAGCGACATGAAGTCGTCGTTCGCCTCTGCGGGGAACAATCGTATGATGGAAGAAATGTGGAGAAACATGACAAAGATGCGGTACGTATGACACCTTTTTATGGTCCCATAGAGTTCCTCATCGTCTCCTCGCAGGGATCTGATTGACGAAATTTGCATATGGGCAGCAAAACGATTGGTGAGGTTTTTCGTTCTCGTGACGTGAAGCCTGGATAAATGTATGCCATGGTAGGGCGAGGGGCGGTGGTCGCTTTCCAATCTGAAGATTCACAACGAGATCGCCGAATTCAAGACACGCTTTACCGAAGCTCGCGAGGTATTTCGGGTATGTATTTGGATCAAATTTGTCAGTGTCAGTCAGCTTGACTTCTTGTCGTACAGGACCGCTCGTTTATCAGCATATCTGGTGGCATTGATGCTATCAGGCAGATGATATTCACAGTCACAGGGCATCTGGGTGCCATAATGCTCATACTCCAGAACATCTGGGTCATGTTAATACGTTGGGTGAGCGTTATAATTCCCTCATATCGCTGCCAGGGGAAATGTTGTCATTGACAAGCCGGAATGTAGGAGGCAATCGAGGCTCGCCGAAAATACCTCATGGACACACTCTATCTACACACAGTCGCAGACCCCACCTATGTTCAACAGGGGAAGGAGCCATGCGACGAGGATACCCGGGTGGAATTCCTCGCGGAGATACGAGATTGGATAAACGATATCGCTGCAGGTTCACAGAACTTTCTCTGGCTGACCGGTGATCCTGGATGTGGGAAATCTGCAATTACAGCCACCACTGCCCAAAGGTGCAAAGACCGAAATGAACTCTGGGCCCAGTTCTTCATCAACCGTAGTAATGCTGCCACCACCAATCCGAATTCATATTTCCCTTCCATCGCACGACAACTTGCTAGCAAATCGGCAGATGTCGAGTGCAAGATCCACAATATGCTGAAACTCCAGCCCTCCATTGTGGATAAAATATCCTCTCATCAAGCAGCAAAACTCTTCGTTGACGTTATTGGAGAAGTCGCAAAGACGAACCTCCTAAATCCTGTTGTGATCGTTATTGATGGGCTTGATGAAACCGACAGACAGCATCTGGAAGACACCGCGAGGATATTTTCAATGCTTTTCGAAGCTCTCCCGCAATATCCGAATATCAAGGTTTTGATCTCCAGCCGCACCGATGACGAAATCCAAAGACCCTTCACGAGGATGCTGAAGCCCGAGCATGTTAAACATATTCATCTCGACACGTCTGAACCATCCTCTATTCGCGATGTCTCTCTCTTCTTGAAGAAACAGCTGGTCAAGATCGCTGAGGACCACCAACTGGGTCCTGACATGTGGCCTGAAAACCAGGTGCAAAAGTTGACTGTCCAAGCTTCTGGTCTGTTCATTTGGGCCACCACCGTCGCCAAGTTTCTCCGAGTTCAGATAAGCAGATTCGGGACTGAATCACACCTCGATTATGTACTGGATAGGCTCAATCGCAGGGGAATGCGAGACATTAATAGCCTATACAGCGTCGTCCTTGAACTCACCTACGACGAAGATACTGACGACTGGGAGTTTGAAACATTTCGCCGCGTTGTGGGTGCCATCGTGGTCTTACGAGAGCCGCTGAGCATGGCTGATCTCGGTGCCCTACTCAACCTTGTGGGTCCTAGCGGCAGGGCAGTAGATATCCAAAATTTCATTCGTCGACTGCGTACTGTTCTGGTCGCAGGTACTGATGAAATCGATCAGGCGACAATCCCCCGACTCCATAAATCCTTCGCTGAATTCATAACGGGACAGAGTGCTGATGAGCACTACCGCGTCAATCCAGAGCTATCCGATGTCGAGGTTGCTGTCCAATGCCTTCACCATCTCGCCGACGCATATTCGGCCATCCATGCTGCCCAGATCAAGTCAGCATCATCACACATAGTATCCTTATCCACTCACCTTCGATACGCCCTCCGGTTTTACGGGTCACATCTATCACAACGAGAAGGCACTGCTGTCGGGACCATCATCATCTCTTCAGAAGACCATACTGTCAGCCTTCCAGACCTTGACACATATCTTCAACGATCTTCCAATAAGGCAAGCCTAGGCCCGTTGAGAATCAGCATATCGAAGGATCGATCTGAAATTTCCACATCCCTCGACAACCGCACTGACATCTGGGAAGCAGAAAACGGCTTCCCCATTGTTGCCACGCCTGTTGCCATCCTTGAAGGACACGACGTCCTTGTCTTATCTGTGAGCTTTTCACCAGATGGGAGACAGGTTGCCTCTGGCTCCTGGGATCAGACAGTTCGCCTCTGGGATGCTCATACTTACCAACCCATTGGATCACCACTGAAGGGGCATACCGATGGGGTGTTGTGTGTTTGCTTCTCACCAAATGGGAATTTAATTGCGTCGGGCTCTGGGGACAACACGATCCGTATTTGGGATACGAAGACAGGTCAGACTATCGGATCGCCTCTTGTAGGTCACAATGATACGGTGTCCTCAGCAACATTCTCCCCTGATGGCAAATACATTGCTTCCGGCTCATTTGACAACACAATCCGTCTCTGGGATGTCGAAACACTCCAGCCATTTGGAACACCACTTACTGGGCACACTAGTTCGGTGCACTCTGTGTCATTCTCTGCTGATGGTACCCAGATCCTCTCAAGCTCTGTAGACGAGACCATTCGTATCTGGGAATTCCACACTGGACGGCTACCCAGCGAAGTGATTAAAGGACCTGGAGTTTACTACGCTGCATTCTCTCCAGAGTCCACATACATTGTCACCAGCTCTGGAGGTCAGAGCATTTGTTTGTGGGAAGCTAGGAGTGGTACACCAGTGGGGGTACCATGGGTGGGCCACACTGGCATCGTGGCCTCTCTTACATTTTCTCCCAGTGGAGATCATGTTGTTTCTGGCTCTAGCGACAACTCAGTGCGGCTATGGGATGTACGCAGTGGGCAGACTGTGGTAACCTTCAATGGTCGCGGGCTTCCTGTCGCTTCGGTTGCTTTCTCACCGGACGGAAACCACATTGTCTCTGGCTCGGAAGATAACGCTGTTCGCATTTGGGCCATCCCTCACAAGTTCCTAGACCATGAATTCCAAACCGAGTTCACAGCATTTTCACCAAGTGGGAAGCTGATATTGGCCTCTGACTCCGATCACGTCACAAGGCTCTGGGATTTGGACAAGGACAAAGCGGAAGGGTTTCCCCTCGAGGGAGAAGGCATAGTTCTTCAATCCGTGATATTTTCTGCTGACGACTCACGAATTGCTGGAGCGTCCTCCGACGGCACCATATGCCTTTGGGATACTAGAACTTGTTCCCTCCTCGGCCGCTCGCCACCGGGCTCCGTCAGCAGCACGAAGTCCTTATCCTTCACACCGAACGGCCAGAGCATCGTATCAGGATATACCAATCCGGAGAATTCTGGCACAGTCTGGACGGCGACAGACAGAAGGCTCGTCAATTCACCTGCGGTATCCGAACTTCTACAAATTCATGACCCAACTTTCTTCAATGTCGCCGAAACTGCCCAGACCTACGACGGTGCCAGGAATGGCCGTCTTCGAACGGTCCGATGGTACCCACGGCGTGGATCTAACACTGGAGTTTGGGCGTTTGTGAATAATCATATCATCAGAGCTCAAGATGACGGTTCGGTTGTGGTTGTGCCTGTCACGCCTGAGTAGCTTCAAGAAATGATTGATTCGATTTGGAGGAAGATTGGGTATCTTGTGATCATCGTTGAACGTCGTCTGCCCTTTGTCTAACCGGCACCTAAACAGGGATACACCAACAGTTTACACGAGGAAGCTTCTGGTGTGAGCAGACCATGAGATGTGGAGTTGAATTGGACAGGGGGTTCAGAAGAGTTCAACGACCATTTGCCTTATACTGATTTGAAGTTCCAGTGCTACAAGTTTCGGTATTTCAAAACACGGACCATGCTATCGATATACCATTTCATGTGTATAGCTCCGAGTCGTTTCTGTGTCGTTGCGTGGTTTATTACAGTGAAATACATGGAGGGAATAGAGAGTAATGACAGAATATATATAAAAAGGTATCGACTGTCACGAAAGGAAGTATGTAAAAACACGATCCATACGAGTCCGATACGAGAGGTTTCAGGTCCGACCATTGATTTGGTTTGTAGCAAATACACACAGTTAACAAGGAATGGATGAGGTTGGGATGGGATGGGGGGGCAGCGCGTTCCCGGAAGCGCTGACTGGACACAAGGGGTGGGTGGGTTAAGAATGTTACAAAGAAAACAGCAAGAAAAGAACCAAGAACAAGCCCCGCAGCATAAGAAACAGGGACAAGAAGAAAGAAGACCAACGACGAAGCAAAGAGGTGCATCCGTATCCGATGCGAATTGCAAAACGAACGGAACGAACCCAAGCCCAAAGTAGCAAAACACGAACGGGGGTGGGGGGCGCCTCCGACATGCTCATCGGTTCGGGGGTAGGTGGGTTATGCTGATGAGCGTGTAGGGGTGCGGTATCTGACGTATGTGAGTATATAGAGGTCCGTAGCATTGGTCCTCAGGACTGTAAAGGGCAGCGACATGATAGTTGATAAATACGTTCAAAAAGATGACGATGATGCGTTCTTTTTTTTTTCTGCACGACCTGGGGACGAACGTGCATTGCGTGCACAAAGGAAGGTGGTGTGTTGTTGCTGCTGGCAGATGTATGTCGATGTTGACAGTAGGTGTGCGTGTTTATGTGATGGGAGCGGGTTGGAAGGACATGATTTCCTCGTAGAGGAGCTCTTTCAGCTGTTCGCGGCTGATGTCGTCCTTGTGGACTGTGTGAGACGGGGTCAAAGTCAGTCTGAGTAGGGGCTAGGTAGAGAAGGGCCACTGACGATCGAACTCGAAGAATTCGGGATCGAGAGGGGGGGCAACAGGTTCGTCGTCGGGATCGTGCTAAGAAAGTGTCAGCGCGAGGTAATGGTGAATGACAGATGATGACGTACATATGCCTCGAGATATGGGTGAGCCAAGGCATCTTCCACCGTAATCCGTTTCTTTGGATCAAACGTCTGCACAGGCGTCATGTCAGTAACCTGGCGTTCTCGGGAATGAAAAACGACATACCAAAGTCTTGGTAAGGAAGTCCACTGCTAACGGGTTGGCATTGGGGAAGAGCTGTGCGAATGGTCGGCGCTTGCGGAAGGGTAGGGCGCGGATGTAGTCGCGCGACCGCCGTGTGGTGATGGCGTAGAATTCGTCTAGGGTGGGTGTTCCAAGCACATCGAGAATGAGCGTGAGCTGGTGGTGGTAGTCGCGTCCGGGGAAGAGAGGCTTTGAGGAGAGCATCTCTGCTAAGATGCAGCCCACGGACCAAACGTCGATCGCCTGCAGATCATCAGCAGGGTCATCAACATGGACATAGGGGGATACAACAAACTTTTGTATATTGCTTGAAGGTAAGCATAATTTCGGGCGCGCGATACCATCGTGTCGCGACGTATTCGGTCATAAACCCCGTCTCCGTGCCCGAGGGTTCGGCGGTCTTCACTGAACGCGCCAAACCGAAATCGCATACTTTGAGATCGCAGTTGGCATTCAGGAGCAGGTTCGAGGGTTTGAGGTCGCGGTGGATTACGTCTGCAGAGTGGAGGGCCTTCAGGGCACGTAAGGTTTGATAGATAAAGTATTGGGCATGATCGTCTGAAAGGTCCTGGGTCCGAATGACGCGGTGCATGTCGGTTTCCATCAGCTCCTGGATTACTATTCCACCGGACGTCGGAATATCAGCAGTTTTCAAGATCGATGGGACTTCATACACGCACAGTAGACTTCCTTGAACTGTTCTATTGAAGCTGGCTTGATGATGTCTAGGATGGATATAATCTTTGGACGTCACATGGGGGGATATCTCAACACAACGATGAGATCTCACATTTTCGCTGACCCCCGCCTCACTAAGGAATTTGAGGAGCTTGAGCTCCCGGAGCGTCCGCAGGCAGAACATGGAGTGATCGAACGGCGCGATCTTCTTGATAGCGACCTTGCGGCCACTTGGTCGATGGACCGCTGAACACACAATGCCGTATGCACCTTCACCGACAACATCGAGAACCTGATATTGAGTACCTTGAGGAGCACGACGTCAGCCAGGCCGCTCCGGGTGTGGATCATGCCGCTGCCGTTTCTCACCAACGTTGAACCGCACTTTCCTCGGGGCTGGCGCTGCCGCCGAAGCGGCATGGGTATGCTTCGACTTCGCGGCTGGTTGGACTTGGGGTTGAGCAGCGGGGTCAGGCATCGTGAACGATAAGAGGGAAGAGGGTGGTGGGTGGTGGAGGAACAAGGACAAAGACGAAACCAGAGTCGGACAATAGCACAGATATACAAAAGTTATATGTACCGTAATATTGATTGGGAACAACAACAAACCTTCCTTTCGAAGACTTCGATACACCCACGATGGCCAACAAAATCTCGTTGCGATGCTGCTGAGTCCGTCGTTCCTTCACACAGAGAGGTTACCTGGACATTCGCCATGGCGATCCCAATCCTGACGGTCTGTTGGCAGGCAATATGTACTTTCATGGGCCAACAGACTGGTACTCTGATTTCATCAACTCACTATCAAATCTTCCACCTCCCGCAAGATGACCTCCTGGGCTTTACCAGTCATGCATGTCATGAACTCACCTCCTTGCGCGTTTCTAGTATCCCCACACAGCAGCTGTGTCTGATCCTAATCATACACTGGAGGATTCATATTTGTGGATGACATGACATCGCCAATCACGAAACGCATGAGCACACATGCCCAAGCTGGCCCTTAAGCACACCCAGGTCACAACTCACAACAGGACATCATTCTTCTATACATGAAACCTGTTAACGTCGCTGAATGCATGGAGGTAGGGAACATCTGCCATGACTTTCTCCACGGGTACCCTTTGACACTCCCCGCCATCATTCATCAGGACACGTTTAAACCACGGATCGAGTATCGGATATTGCACTGCATTGCCGTTTAAACCATGACCGCCGCTCCGTGAGTGTAGTTAGTTTCCCTTGACCATTCCGAAAGCTTGTCAGGACCAGAGTTAATGACATGCTTATGCGTAGGACATGCTTTGTCACTACCCACTGCTGAAATCTTAAGGGGACGCAACGCCCATTTGTGACGCCCATATTGTACGTTATCAATTACGAGGCACTGAACATATGTCTTAGCTCCCTCCCACTCCGCTAGGCCATCTTGGCAGGTGATAATTGTGGTGTAGATCCCCAACGCCGTATCTCATCCCATGACTTGCGGTCGCAACTCGCAGCAACCGACGAAATCCACCGATGATCGCCGCAGGATCGCTAGCTCAATTTGAGAGAGCCACAAACTCCGTCTCTTTCACCGTGATTATGGTCCCACTATGACCCTTTACGACTCCGCGAATCATTAAATTCCCCTGTACAGTATCGTTTGGTCCCTGATCACAATGAGTCTTTGTAATAAGTTACCGGTCGCATTACTGCGCACCTACAAAACTGGCAGAGATTGCCAGGGAATAGCGATAAATAGCAGTGTTATTAAATTTTATGGTGTCGAGCATGTTCGAATCGAAACTCCACGTTTGACACCAAAAATGAGTATTTCTTCCTCGTACACATTAAAACATCAACACAGGGCGTTTAAGTACGTTTTGCAAAATGTCAAGGTCAAACCAGGACCGTCGCACACGCGAGTACATCACAATTCTGCCTGTCCATGTACCCGCAAGCCAGTAAAACTAGAGCCGAAGCTTCATGAAAGGGACCCAGGTGCGTATATCGTTTGACATGTTCGCAGAATGGGCGATGCAAACCAATCAGTAAGCGTCGGCCAGGGACGCGACCAACACATGCAAGCCGCTGATGTATCTGTGGCACTTTGTGATGCGGAGGATTTGAATGATCATTAGACGAATCGGAACGGCTACATCCCGAAGGGAGGTGCAGGAAGCAGTCAGTCA
This sequence comes from Lyophyllum decastes, assembly GCA_025854295.1. Lineage (NCBI taxonomy): Eukaryota > Fungi > Basidiomycota > Agaricomycetes > Agaricales > Lyophyllaceae > Lyophyllum > Lyophyllum decastes. The sequence continues at coordinate 1,792,801 of CP107709.1, forward strand.
GGTGTTGCCGCATCAGCCGGAGTGGTCAGTCATGATTTTTTTTTTTTCATCCCGCAACGAAAAAGACTGGAGGGGAAGAGGTGGTGCCATGTTTTTGGATTTTGATCGAGGCATTCAATTCTCTAATGACCGGGCTGGTCTCAAGGTCGAAGGATGAAACGCTGAATCGGGGAGTGCGGTCGATGGTGAAGGTGAGTAGTCAGACGTGCGGAACGGGCGAGGATGCATGAACACCGGGGTTGCATGGCGATGGGGGTGATGGTCGACGCGCCTTTGTATTGATCGTAAGAATTCGGGGTATAGGCCGTGGAGGACGCCGTACTTTGGGCGGCGAACATAGGTTCCCTTTTGCTGGATATCATTGGGTAACATATAGACTGATTCCACCGGAGTATGATTGAGCTTGCCAAGTTTTCTGTTGAGATCGCACGATTATTGCTTGGGGGCTAGGTGGAAGCGGGTCCCACACATAGATCGCCATCGAGATGTCACCGCTCGGTAGAGAGATGATGAAACGCACAAAGAGACATGGGAGGTGGAGCAAGAAGATGCCCCAGATCGCACAGAAGTAGTAGCAAACGATGGTGTTTGGTGGTGGCCTTGGGAAGTTGACAGAACGTTCTGATGATGTGTGCGTACAGTCTGCGTCAGTGTTGGTCATGAGATCGCACTAGTTTCTCGGATCCGTGCACCGCGCAGCAATAGCAGTGAACTAGTATGACGTGCCGAGCTCGGGCTTGTTTGTGATGATGACGAGGAGTCAGTGAGTGACGGTTGTCGTGAGAGATGGCCTTACACGTTGCGGCCTGTAACCGATCATTGCGAGGACGCCGATAGTCTGGAGGCTTAACACGTTTCACGCCCGTTTCCCGGTGAAGAGCTGGCATGCAAACAAGAAGATTCAGCTAGATTCGTAGTGATGCTTCGCACCATTCGGATATGCGGGATGACAGGTTGAACCGTAACAGATGTTGACGCTTCTACACATCAAAGAGGGTGGTGAATATAAAAAGATGCGGATAAGATACGCGCTTTCTCACTTAAAACACGGTGTCACATGTCAGTAAGCCTTAGGCAGGAGGAATGCGGTGCGATAAGGCAAATTTGCTCAGGAATGGGCTCAGGTTTACATCCAACGACAAGAGGCTTCGCCCCTGGCAAACAAGGCAAGAGAATTGTTTGGATATGGACGGTGAGTTTTTCTCATTACGGAACCCACCTCAGGCATAACAGGTAGCGCAGTACGGCGTGGGGTATTGCCTATGGGCAATACGTCTGTGATACGGCAGGTAAGTCCTAAGTCTCAAAATTTTAGCTTTTGAATGAACGAGCGGAAACATTAACCTTAGCATCTCCACAAGGTCAAAAGGAAGACACGTTTTCGTACACGCTACAGGTTACAGAAGAGGAGTTGAGAGTCTGCAGCCCAGGTGCGAATTCAGGTTTGTTTGGACAAGTTATAGTCGGAGGTCATTGGTGTTGTGGCTGTGCGTCTGTCACGCACCACACGTGTGTGACGTGTCCTTTCACAAGATCCACCGTTCGCCGGCCAGCTCATCGGTTGTTTCTGACCACATCATCTCGCCACCCATAGGCTGAGGTACGCCCCTATCCTAAGGTATATTCTACGTTGTTTGCATGCATAAATGTCTGTCTAAATGGTCCATTCTCATAGGAATCCCTACATAATCATTTCGGAATGGAACAGCAACTCAAAGCCCCACCGGAAATAAAAAATGTCGCCCAATTTCTACGGAGTACTTTGAAAGCTCGGGTGGGAGCACTGAACGGAAAACGCCTTGACTATTTCAAAGGTTCGTTGCGGAACTGGTGAGAGCGGCCCTTCATCGTATTGACTGCAGTGGCACATGTAGGCAAATCTGCGATGAAAGCCCTGCAGTCTCCTGCGTACCAGAAACTAAAGGATGTTCCTGCTGTGACAAACGAAACACAAGCCATCACCGTTCTCCAAGCCGTGAACGCATTCGCCTTCTTCCTCCGAGTCCAACGCGGTGGGCCTTCAGGCTCATCAAGCTCGTCACCAAAAAACCTGCAGATCATTCAGGAACAGATGTTCGCGGCCGATGAGTACTACGCGTGGTTCTTTGAGGGCTCGCAGTGGACAACGTATGCCGGCGGTATCCTCATGGTTGCGATCATGCTCGCTGGCGTGATGTTCCCACTGTGGCCACCCATCATGCGGCTAGGCGTGTGGTACCTGAGCATCGGCATGCTCGGTCTTATCGGTCTTTTCTTCGCCATCGCTATCGTGCGCCTCATCTTCTACGTCATCACCATTGTCGTCGCTAGTCCAGGTATCTGGATATTCCCAAAATTGTTCGCGGATGTCGGATTTGTACGTCTTATCCTTCGTGTTTGACTCTATTCGTAGCTGACAGAACCGTAGGTCGAATCATTTATACCTCTGTGGGAGTGGGATCTGCCCAAGAAGAAGGCTAAGAAGAAGAAGGGTGAAAAGAGCGAGAAGAAGGGCAAGGGCAAAGCGCCCGTCTCCTCCAATGGCGATGGTGCTTTCATCGAGGAGTTAGAGGATTCGGCTGACTCCCGACCTCACAGTCGTTCTGCAAGGGTTGAAGAAGTAGAGGATGAGGATGCATAGGATTTCTACAGCGGGTGTATATTTTGTTCGGGTACACTTCTTTTATATTTATCAGTTCTCTTCTAGCCTCACCACGTATCTCATATGCGGCTTAATGATTTATACATGTAAGTGCTTTTGGTCGTTCATTAAGCCGATGTGAAGCCATGCCCATCTCCGTGAATCTGTGTCTACAATCCCCTTCAATACGTCGGGGTGCAAACTGCATGGAAACGGTGTCTGGCAGAATCGCGCAGGATTATCCTGTTGGGACGGCCAAAGGAGGAAGCTTTTCATTGGTCGGTCATGTTAGCTGCCGCAGCGCATCGCGTGCATGTTTAACCCCAGGCTGCAATCCAATAGCTTCGGACTGCTTTAGACTCTCCTGATACAACTTCTTTGCTTCCTCTTTGTTGCCCGCCAGCTGGAATCATGTGTTAGCGCCAGGCAAACCGGCAACCGAGACACTGTGGATGACTTACTTGTCGCAAGGCTGCGACGTTGAATAACGCAACAGCAAACACTTCCTCGCAAGTAGGGTCAGGAGTCGCTGAGCCTTCCTTTGCCTGCTTGGCAATCTCCAGGGCTTTGTTTGCCCAAGCCTCTGCCTGGCGAAGTATCTCTTCATTGGGTTGATGGTGGCTACGGAGGATTACATCCGATAAGCTGCACATCAATTGCGCGCCTAGTATCAATTCAGTTGTCAGAACCTGATGGTACGCTTCTCAGCCAGTGAAATGCGAACCTCGGCATCTATCCTCATCAGTAGCTTTCTCAGATGACGGTGGCATTAAGACTGATATGGCTTGTAGATACAGAGGCATTGCGTAGCTGTGATGTACATCAGCTAATTTTATTGGACAGCATGTGGGACACGTACTCCAATCTACCAGCTTTCGCGTAGAAGGTCCCCAGAGCTTCGAGGGGTGCTGCCACATCTGTCTTAGTCGCCCACTTGGGCAGAGACAGTTCCGTTATCATGACTCCGGTGTCCGAGTTGGGGGGAAGTGCGCTCTCGACTTCGGGCGGGCGTTCGGAATGTTCGGCTGCTTCACCTAGTCGCAGCACATTCTTCAGGATGGCCTCGACAGCCCATACCAGATGTTTCTCCTCATCTTCCGGCTTGCTGAGGGTGGCCGCTATTACCGCAAGCTTGTACGAAATCGCGACAGCTCGGAGCTTTTCTCGTCCGCTTAACTGTCTTTCCTCCTTCTGAGCGTCCTGTAACAACTTGAGTGCGTCCAAGTACACATCATATGCTTGCTGATGCTTCTCGTTTGCCTCTAGTACGGTAGCCAGGAGAATTGCGATCCCAGAGATCTTGAGGTAAGGCTCCTCCCTGAAAGACTCCCTGGGGAGCATTTTGGACGTCTCATATGCCCTAGTCATCATGTTTCAAGGGATATATGGCATAGATGGATTTCCGACTGCAAACCTCCGGAGAAAGCGTTCACTGAGAGCCAGATCACCCTTCGACTTGGCTTTAATGGCAGCTCGAAGGTCTGTTCGCACCTCGGGAGGCCAAAGGGTCAACATCCCGTAGATATCATATCTTCAGCAAATCGATCGGGTCAGCGTTCTGACTACCAGGTGGAACACACGTACATCGCAACTGCTGTCGCGGCGATACCAAGAAGAAGAAGGACAGTCAACAATGCTGGTATCATACTTTGAGGCGGCGGAGGACGTGGGAGCTGGCCCTCAGCTCTCTCGGCTGCTTGAGAGTTCTCTGTTTGAGGCTTCGTTGTCTGAGAGTTTTGTTGACGGTATTTTTGCATTTGAAGCCTCGGTGGCATCATTCGGGGGTTCTGATGCGTCCGTGGATAGCTCAAGAGCGAGCTGAGACGCCTAGTACCAACCAGCTGGGTTAGTTTACGATTCATCGAGCCGATTGAAATATATGAGATGTTTGAGGTAGGTTTGTTTCTAAGATCACGAAACTTGCTCTCGAGAAGCGCAAGCCTCGAGGGTCCTGCCAGTGAGGAACGTCGACGTCACCACGAAAGGAGGTCTCGCCTTATGTAACGACCAAGTCGCGTTGTCCACATGATACCACATGACCACTTTAACCTGAACTATTGGACCGATGCAGACGAAACAAGTGTATACTCCAGAGATTTTGTTCTCCCAATCCTTGTTCCGAGTCTTCATATCACCGAGTCTAGAGACAAATGGGACGAACGATGATAAAACCACGACCGTCTCTGAGTGGGGCAGTAATCTTCTATGGGGCGTCTACTTCCCGTCCTCCGCACACATCACCATCATCTCTTCTCACCACAAATTCGTCCCCGATCACCCCATCATCGGACTTGACTCACCCCCATTCGACTCCAGGGACCTCCTTGTCTTCGTTGTCTATCAAGCTACAGGAAAATAACTCAGATGCTCACATTCTGACCAAACCATTCAGTAACAAGCCTACCGCCAACCTAACACCGAGCGACTTTTCCACAGTCCTTGCACTCGCAAAAGAAATCACAGCCTTGTTTGTGAATGTGCCGTATGTCCAAGTGGTCGCTACAGTAATCCAACAAATTATCACAATCGCAGACGTGAGCTATCCAGGCACCTCGCGAAATCATTGTATTCACTCCCCCCACAGAGTGTCCAGCACAACAAGGACCGTAGTCTCGAACTCGTCGATAAAGTCGCGCTTTATGCAGGCGTTATTTTTGACGCACTTAACAATTCCGACGTACGGAATAGCAACGACTTTGATAGCTTGCAGTCTGATTTGCTTCATGTTGCAAAGTGTGCCACGAGGTCCTTTTCATGCCGAGTATCTCTAATCTGCTAAATCTCACCTAGCATTCTAGAGTCGATCTACCAGATCTTAGAGTCCCTTTCGGTCTCAACGCTTGCAGCGCGTATCAATCGTGTCATTCTTCGTGAGGATATTCTTGCGCGCCTAGAGGAACAGGACAGGAGGCTTGACACGGTGATAACTTCTTTTCAGGTATACAGAACACCTCTGCTCGTGCGAGCGATTTGGATGACTTGCTGGTTATTTTGTAGTTGAAATCCTCGATTGTTTTACGCTCAAGGACTATCCATTCCCAACCAATGACAAAGGTATGTAATTTATTTTCTCTATGCGTACCGTTTTGAAAGAACATCACCAGCCGAAAGCCGCCCAGGACCCAGAATCTGCTATGCAGTCCTCCGGTCCAATTGTACGCCTCCGAGGCAAACCTCAGATAATGTTCGGACGCGATACGGAGATTGAAAAGATCGTCGATATCATCTTGCGACAACGTCCGACGCGGCTTGCAATCCTAGGACCTGGCGGCATTGGCAAAACATCATTGGTGCTGTCCGTTTTGCATGATCAGCAAATTTCTGCGGAGTTCAAGGAAAATCGGTTGTTCATATCTTGCGAAGCTGCGACCTCTGTTGACCATATAATCGGCGATCTTGCTTTGTCCCTTCAGATGACCGCTGATGGATGCTCAGGACAACTTCTCGACGCGGTCCTTGACCGCCTCAAGAAATCCCCCGTCCTTATCGCCTTGGACAATTTTGAAACACCATGGGATGTGCCCACGGCTCGGGTGAACGTAGAGCAATTCTTACAAGAACTTGCTGACGTCCATACCGTGACCATGCTTGTTACCATCCGCGGATCCCAGCACCCGCCTGGTGTGAGTTGGTCACAACTTCTACCACCTCTTAAGCCGGTAGACTTGGAATCCGCGATTCAGATTTTTACAACCATATCGCATAAAATGGACGAATATGCGGTAAAACTTATCCAGGCCGTGGATTGCGTCCCACTTGCCGTGACTCTCCTTGGCAATCTAGCCGCGGTCGACGGTGAAACGACAGAAGCTTTGTGGCGCAGGTGGTGCGACGAACACGTAGCCATGGTCGAAAGTGGTGACGGGAGGCTAAACAGTCTCGATTCTTCAATCGAGATTTCGCTCTCGAGTCCCAGAATTCGTCGCGATCCCGACGCGTTGAATCTGCTTAGCCTTCTTTCCCTCCTACCTGACGGCCTCAGTAGTGAAACCACTTCTTTGTTAGATGGTGGCCTTCCGGACATTTTATACACTAAGAAAGCTTTATCTACCCTTCGACAAAATGCGCTGATCTCGGTCGACCCATATGGCTCGACACGTATCCTCAGCCCTATCCGGCTTCACATGCAAGCCCATTATCCACCATCTCCGAAGACTCGACAGTTCTTGCAAGATTACTTCCTCGACCTGGCTCGTCATGGAACGTCGCATGATGATCCCGTGATGCGAAAGAGACTGTGCATGGAATCCGGTAATATTGAAGCCATGCTGGTTGATTCTCTCGAATTCCCTTTTAGCCGATCTCTGGAAGACATTGTAGAGGCAATATTAGCCTTCTGCCACCATATATACCTGTACGGGGTGGGTTCATCGGGCGCAGTCTCTCTGGCTACAGAAAAGCTCGTACATTCTCCGGCAACACCATCAAAGCCACCACTTCCCGTTAAACATGTTCCAAGGCTACGTAGATTTATGAGCCTTCGCTTCTGGAGCGACCCCCCAAAAGCATTGCCGTTGACTGGTAATATCCATACCCAGGTCGACACACACTCCAACGCGACGCTGAAACTCCGTGGAGACTGTTTTGGGTGCTGGGGACAGCTTCTCAGTAGGCAATTACGTTTCGAGGAAGCCCAGAAGAAATTTCGACTTGCTATTCAATTGCACGTCGAGGCAGGGGATACCTCGGGACATGCGTACGACCTTCATAACCTGGGTTGCCTCCTTTCGAGAGGAAGGACCACGTCTTCCCAAGCCCAGTCCAGCTTTAAAGAAGCTCTTGCGCTTCACGAGCAGCTTGGCGATAAAATCGGAGCGGCGTATGATTTAATGGGGTCCGGCCAACTTCTCCTCCAGCAAACGGAGTATGTCGAGGCCAAAGGAACATTTGAAAGAGCGCTGCAGTTTTTCGTAGAATGTGGGGATGACCTGGGGCAGGCTTCTGCCCTCAATAACCTGGGTCACGCAGTATTGTGTTACTCTCCCAAAGATGCGGATCCTTACTTCCTCCAAGCACTGCAGATTAACACCATAACGGGTGACGTAATTGGTCAGGCAGATAGCCTAGCAGGCTTAGCCTGTACATTGCTCCTACGGTCTAGATTTTCGGAAGCCAGACAGCTGATAGAGGAGGCGATTGCCTTGCGATCGCCGATCGAAAATCCTGATCACCTTCATATCCTGGGACGCGTCTTCGTCGCTGAATATAAATTCGAGCAAGCGATGGAGATGCTTCGTAGGGCAGAAACTCTCCATTCACAGATGAATGACGGACATGGAATTGCGGAGGACAAACGATACCTTTTGCAAATCGATTTCTTCCGAGGCACACTTTTAGGAGATTCGGATTATATGCAACGCGATATGGGAGCGCTCAGGGAGCGTATTTGTGACGTGGAGGAATTTCACAACGAAGGCCGGCTTGGCCAAGCAGATACCCAGTCCACCATTGGGATGATGCGGCTTGTTGCCTTTGACTATGACTGTAGCGTAGGCGAATATCTGGAGGAGGCACTTGCTACCCACACCGAGTTACGAAACCTCCTAGGTCAGGCTTTCGATCACCACCAGCTTGGACGGCTTTATCTGCGATCAGGAGCGTTCGAAAAAGCTGAAGCGAGTTTTAGGAGAGCGCTTGAACTTCATGAGCAGACAGAGAATGTTCAGGGACAGGCGGACGACTATAATAAGCTCTCCGAGCTCTGCCTGCGCCGGGGCTTGTTCCAAGAAGCCTTGACTGGAATCGCTTGCCAAGCATTGAAACTGCACACGCAAATTGGGGACATCGCTGGCCAGGCAGATGACATATATATTCAGGCCTGCGTGTTCCTTGAGCAGTTGAGATTGCAAGAGGCGGAAGACACGATCCGGAGGGCCCTCGACTTCCACTCGAGGGCCGGGGTGTTGTATGGGCAAGCGTTGGATCTCGCAACATTAAGCTCCGTCTTGTGGCAGAGAAGCAGTGTTGAAGAGGCGACATCGCCAAACCGCGTCGACGCTTTGCATACCCTTGAAAGGGCCGCAGAGTCATTTGCACGTTGCCTTGCAACGAGGGAGCTCATCCAGTGTCATCAGCGACACGAGGCGATGTTGAACGAAGATTCTCGGCTGCGAGTTATCCCGACACCAGTTTTAAATTCGTACGACGAGGATGAATGGGATTCTGAATAAACCAATGAAGCATCCTTTTCCTAGTACAACAAAGGAACGCTTTAATCTGTCGCAGTCAAGTGTAATCGTGGTTGCTGATGTACAGATACACAAACAATACTATGTAGGCTCTCCATACACACATGGTATACATGTACATACGATCAGGGGATCGTATTGTACAAAGTGCGGACCCGTCCGCTATCCTTACATCGGTATTGAGCCCTGGGTTCTGTTGAGATCGTGCGTATCCGTGCAAACTAGCCCAGATAGGGGCTTGGTGGGCGAGATGACATATTAAGGTGTCAACTCTGCGGTGGTTCGTCTCTCGGGGTATATGGTGGTGGGGCGTCGTCCGGCGCAGTCGTGGCGAGGACCGCTTGGGACTGCAAATAGCGGAACATCTCGTTCTCCCGCCTAAGAGTCTCTACCTCTTGCCTCAATCGTCGGGCCTCAGAGTCGCTCCGACTAGGCGTTGGCACCACGATTGGTATTTGGTTGGCTCGTTTGCGCCTGATCCTTTCGCTGTCCTGTCTCATGCTTTGCAGCAAGCGTTGAGCAGCGGGATCTGCTGCTAGTCGAGTAAATCGGCTCGACGCTTGGTAGGACGATGACTGGTTCGAGCCAATATCCACCGACTCTGGGCCCAGCCCCACCCTTGCCAAATTAACAACCTCAGCTTCAGCTGGGGTAGGTGGCGGTTTGACTCGAGTAACTAAGTTTAAAGATTCAGCGTATGAGGATGCGCATCGACCAACCCAACACACCTTGTCTGGTCATATAAGCGCCATTCATCCTGTCAAGCCGGCTCACCCCGCGTCGCACGCAACCAAAAATGAAGAATAAGAGGAGGATCGGTACGACGACGAGTGCGGCTCTGACGTCTCCTGAGAGGCTCAGGACGGGCATTGGTCCACTGGAGGACAGCGTTATACAGAAGCTGTCATCAGTTTATCAATATTTCCGACACGCTGTTTCACGGTAGAGGGCGGCAATTGCGTTGGAGGGCAACGAGGTTCATCATGATCAAATCAAAGTGTCATAAAAGGGCGTGAGAGATCAATTAGCCGAAAACAATTATCCTCAAGTGCATGGCGAACATGACGCAATATCATTTCATCATCAATGCAAGCCAAGCGAAAGTTTGGTGGTAAGTTAGAGACTGTTAGAAACCATCATCTATGTATCGTTATAAGCATACTTCAACAGGAAATATGGAATCAGTCGTGGGCGTGGTTCCGCTGCATATTCACTCACAAGCATGTCAACCTTAAGGTATGTAGTTTGTCGAGTTATACGGCGGAGGTAGGTCGGCTGGTCCTGCGTCCACTACACGACCCTGCGAAGGAGCGGCGTGGGCGACTTCCTGTGAACGTTGAGCTTGCAGCCGAATCATCTCGTTTTCTCGCCTGAGGTTCTCCATTTCAATGCGTAACCGTCTAGTCTCGTAATCGTCGTCGCGGTGTGGGCCTAACGGTGTGAAGAAAGGAGGTGCAACGGGTGGTGCTGGTAGAGGTGTTGGTGGAGAAGTCAAATCTGTCACGAAATGTAAAGCTTATTAATCATCAAGAGACAGAGATCCTCGTTTGTGAACTCACTGCGGCGATTCTCCTCGAGCCCCTTCCACCACCGGGTGAATTGATTACCGAAATGACAGCGGAAGCAGCAGAGCAGTATAGAGCCAACGATAACGGCTATGACCACACCCTCAATGATCTTAGTGTAGCTGGTCTGTTTGCTAGTCGAAGGGGCAGGCGTCGGAGGCAGTGGTGTCAGCGTCGTTGAAGATATGCCTTCAAACAAAATATAATCTAGCCAAAACGTCTTCATGCGAGCTTAGATTAGCACCACTTCTCTTGAATAGTAGAGAGCCTTCGGAACTGACCTGTGAGCCAGAGACTTCGCTGACAGTCACAGTAAGGTTATGTTGTCCAGGAATCACATCCTTGGAGAAGAACTTCTGATGTAGAGCCCATGTATCCTGTGACCCGGATTGAGTAGTGTTAGGAGAGTATTCGTATGTGGTGGATGGACCACCGTCTATGGCGTAACTCGACAAATGCTTTCCAGGAGCTTGATTGAGAAGCCCGAATACTGAGACTGATGCGCCTGGCACGGTATAGTCTGAGAAGAAACAGTATAGTATAGATTGAATGGCAGGTCCGCACCGGTGAACGTTATGGTAAACTTATCGCCCGGGGTGGTGCTGCCATATCTCGTATCATTGTATGCAAGACCGGCTGTAAACACGGTTCCAGATGGTGAGGTCCAATTTCCACTGTATTTAATCGCTGGGTCGGTATCGTCTAATGCCAACATCGTGTTACCGAGGAAGGTCGATGGGCCAGGTGTGACTACGATGTAGTCCAGAATAGGTTGTCCTGCAGTCGGAATCAGTGTGATGGTATGGGCCGAATCCGTGACGTTCTCGACCCCCCATAATCGGATGCCAGTCTATGGCGTTACTATGTCAAGTTTCGGGGTTTCCGACTTATATCCCACAGCTCACCTTTCCTGATATTCCGCGGGGAAAGCTGGTATCAGCTACTCGCGATCTTGTACCGTCGAACGTATAATTTAACTTGAAATCTGGAGTAGGCTGCCCGAAGAAGGCAATCCCTGTACCTGGAAGCCGAAAAAAAGTGAGTACGGAAAAAAAAAAAGGAGGACTGGGCTGACCTCTAAATGTGAGAGACATCGACGACGGCACGGTCGTAAGATTTAGGTCTGTCCGGCAGACGTTATAGGTCCCAGAAAATGTTGAAGGACCTGTGCCAGCTTGCCATTGCTGCCCAACATAGGTGATGTCGGCATCCGTGTTGTCGACGATAATCGATGGGGTCATGGCAGCATCACAGGAACGGGCGGTGGTCGTCCCGTCTTGAGGTTTTAACTTTAGGGTCCTGTGATATGGTGGACAGCTGACTTTAGCTGGTGATGTCAAGCTTCGTGCCTTGCATAGAGGATAGCCTCAACATGTCTTAAAGCAGTGCGAAGTATTGAACATAAGGCCGATGGCACTGCCCATTTCTCCGAGAGTGCAAAAAACAAGCGCACAAAGCTCATACTCGCGGCCTTGACAGAATGGGGAGGGAGAGTGCATTACAGGGGTTTAAGTTTTGGTGTGGTGCTGTATGATTGTGGCTGAAAAAGCGGTTGATTTGACCCTCCACAACTTGTCCAATGTCACTTCTTAGGATTGATCGCATCAATAATGCTTTGGTTCAACAAGTGGTCAGGACCAAATCTTGAACGATGAGCACATATAACCGTCTAGCTATCCTATACTCAGTACCTACATATCCTACGTCCGGCGGAGGATGCCCTGCCTTCGTTACTTGGTCTGCGCCACTTGGGATGAAGGCCACTCAACCATCACGAGAGGTAAGTTGCAATCGAGATGTAAAACACTTGAACATGAAATTACTTCCAATCGTGAAATAACAAGGCTGTACACAGCGCAGTGACACGTATAGAGTAGGTCATCTCAGTTCCGGTAACTCAGTTGCTTGAACGAGGACCAGTTGTTTAAAGTTTCGCCCGCAAGATGGGTCGTATAAACTGCTCAAATCCTTCCGTATCAACCCCTCCTGCCTCCCTACAGATCTTGTTAAATGGCAATTGACGTGTCCAAGACACGAGAGTTTCGTATACGTTCCCGTCCTTCTGGCCAAGTGCCGATTGGAGACTTGCGTCCGAAAACGCCCAGGCATCAGTTAACCCTACAGCCTCAGGCAGTAAGGCGTCCAGAGAATGGTTGACGTGAGCTCTTATCTGTTTTAGCTGCACTGAGGAGAGATAGGCATCTTCGAGGAAACCCAGAGTACCAACTGAGAAGGGACTCTCGATGGTGGACAGTGCAAACAGATCACATAGATGTGCCATAACAGTATGCAGAGCGACGTCGCTGATGCAAGCCACCTGTTTCACGAAAGACTGAAGCACGAAGTATTCGGTGTGCGCGCGCGCCATGGCGACAAGGGACATCATATGCAGGTTCCAGGCTGCATCCCGGGATAGCCCACCTCGGGCGACTGAGTCTTCAAGGAGCTCGTGGCATTCGAATGCCATCCGGACAGCACGGTGACGGAAGATGGATAGCTGGATTTCTGGTTTAAGGAAATCGTCGCCATGTGCTGTGCAGCGTTCCCCAGACGTAGGGTTGCGAAGGTACGCCATTGAAGCGTCTATATTCTGCCCCCGCCGAATGGCCGCAACGCATTTCATGATATATCTAGCAGCTTGTTGATACATCACGTAATTCTCTCCCTCTAACGTCGCCATCGGGGCCAGGTCGGCGACTAGATCGGGCAGCCCCGAAAGAACCGAATACCCATGCCCTCCACAGCACTTCCGAGCATCCTCAGCACCGTCCGCCGCAGTCTGTGTCGCATATGCTTTGAGGGAGGCGGTGGTAATGTGGCCGTAGGCAAGCGTGGCATGGTCTCCCTGCGCCTGGCGAGAGACAAGGTCTTGGTATATGTTCTCACACGTCTTTGAGGCGAAGAGAATAGCGAAGGCCCGCGACATGATGGTAAGAAGTCGATAGTGTTGTGATTTGTACGACATTATGGTCATCTCGTTCGAGATGGCGGGATTGAAATGGAGATTCCCTTGTTCGCGGACGACCGAGTAACGAATAGCGATAGTTGCGGCTTGCGCTAGCTGGAACGCCATGGTATGAATGATAAAGTTGCGCGTGTATATCATGGTGCTATAGGAGTGTTTATCGACTGGAGCTTTGATGTACGTGCCATCCCTCGAAAGACGAGCACTACGCATCATCATATGGTGTCTGGGGATGCGCACTCGGGTGAAGATCGCGTACCCATTATCGGTACTATTCAAACCCATGGTCATGCCGATGTCGCCAAGCTCGATATTAGGAAGCGGTTTGAAGTCGTCCAGAGATCGCAGCTGGACCATAAACGGGTGGACACCGTGATCCTTCTGGTCCACAATCAAGCGAGCCATGACAATGGCATGTGACGTCGAGTACCCGATTCCACCTGGCCAGTATTTCGTCGAAGTGATGGTGGGTGAATGGATGATGAATTCGTCGGTTTTACGGTCGAACGTAGCGGTCGTCTCAAGTCCTCGAACAAATGTGCCATGTCCAAGTTCCGTTTGGCAGTAGGTACCGATAATTTTGCCGGACTCAGCCAAAGGCAGCCAATATGCGAGTTGCTCAGGAGAGGCCTGTAACTTTAATGTCGGGATGAACATGCCGGGGTGAAGTCCGAAGGGAGAGGCGTTTATGAGAGTGTGTCGATGGGTTCTGCGATTGAAAAGTCCATGCTTGTTTCTAACTTCGTCCTCGAGGAGAGCCTTGCCAAATCGGAGGCCGTCGTGATAGAGTGCCTTGCGATTCAGACCCTTGTGTACTGTTGGAAGCTTTCCAGAATTATCCTCGAGCTGCGCCTCGATACGAGACATAACAGCTTCACGGCGTCTAAAGGCCTCCTCTCTATCCTCCGAAAATGTCAGCAAAGCCAGCAGTAACAAGCAAACGACACATACCCATCATATATAATATAGGTCAAGTCCAGTAGTCGGAAGGAGGCCGACATACGGGCTCTCTGCATAAGTTTTGTTTGACGGCTTGGGGCTGGTGACAAAGCTGCATCAGTGGTCACGATCTCGACCATTTTAAACGAGGGGAGGGGTTGGGCTAATGATCATGGACACCATGGCCTTCTTATACGAGGGCAGCACCAATCCGTATGTCAGGGAAAGCAAACAGGAGCACCTGGTGTTTCAATGGACCCGAACGCCGTGTACCGTACATCGCCGGCACGAACATTACGTTACAAACCGGCTGGATGGTGACGCGACAACCTTCTTACCATGTCTCCCCAACAGCCATAAATGGAATAGAAGGAATTTTCAGACTCTCTCCCCTGCAACTATCTTTTGATCGCAGTGAGAGTCGTCTATCGGTGAAAAAAAGGGTGATACGCGCGTGACGAAGCTACTCTGCTTTTCAGCCGGAAGTTGTACCGCATTCAACTTTCGAGGGTTGGGCAGGTTGAAAAATCAGGTCGACCTAGGAGGCGTCGCATTCTTGGAAAGTGGAACTGTGAAATTATGTGGAATGATGAAAAGAGCCAGAGATCGCATAGGAGATTGGGGTTAATTTCGGAGGTATCTCACACTCTGCATTCCGACGACTGCGGCGGCTTGAAGCTTGAAGTATTGAAAACACAAATGCCGACTTTGATAGATCGTTGTAGCAGGTTGGCAGGGACTCGGGAATTCCAAACTGGTCAAGGCTGTGCGATCATAATAGCACCAAATATATGGGACACGGTCAGGTGATCAGACAATGCCATTGACTTGTGGGATGGTCCTCATTCTTCCCTGTGGACTCCGCGCTTCGCTTTGCTTGACCCGTTCGTCATACGTCGTAAGCCTCCTGCTCTCGACACACCTTCCTTACGCTAGCTTCCTTAATGGAGGGTTGATCTCTGAATCGCCGTAGACTGTCTAGTGCATGGCTGGGGCCTTTAGTGGGCACCTAGTAGACTCATTTTACGCGCAACAAGCCCAGAATCTGGTCCCATTTAGATCTCAAAGCACCAGTTTAATAACCAGTGGCGCCATGTCGTTTAATCCACAGATGCACGGGACACCAGCCGTGGGCAATCAGTCCATGGGTGACTATTCCCTCTCGTTCAACTCTCCACGTTCGACATTCAATGCAGAGCTCTCTGAGGCCACAACCCTGAAGATCGCTGCGCTCCAAGCCAAATTGAATCAGAAGCTTGGTCCGGAATATATCTCCCAGCGCCCGGGCCCAGGAGGCGGTCCCAAGCTCACGTATGCTGAAGGATGGAAAATCATAAACCTAGCCAACGAGGTGTTCGGATTCAATGGCTGGAGTTCGAGTGTGGTTAGTCTCACCACGGACTTCATTGATTACAACGAAGAGTCGAAGAGATATAACGTGGGCGCCACGGCGATCGTTCGAGTTACTCTGAGGGACGGAGTTTTTCACGAAGATATCGGATACGGGTTGTTGGAAAACTCGAAAAGCAAGGGTGCTGCGCTTGATAAGGTGTGTCGAGACATTCATCATATCTTCGCATGAACTGACTTCGCGCAGTGCAAGAAGGAAGCCGTGACGGATGGCCTGAAGCGTGCCCTAAGGGGCTTTGGCAACCTTCTCGGGAACTGTCTTTATGACAAGACTTACACGCAGGAGGTTGTAAAACTTAAGGTTGCGCCAGTAAGTCTCATTTGAGCGATCACAGGGGCTTGGTAACTCACTCACGTCGCGAAACATAGCCGAAGTTTGACAAAAGTGAACTTCATCGTCGTCCCGGATTTGAGGAGACGAAACCCAACATCGCGTCAACATCTAAATCTACGCTTTATTCAGCATCGGATCTCAAATCTGCGCATGCGCTAGCCAGCAACCTCACCACGCCGACGCGTCCCGTTGCCCAAGCGCCTCATCAACAAGCAGTAGTTCTTTCTTCCGTACCTTCGCACCTGCATCCTGGGGTCAATACCACAAGCCTTTCTCGGGACACCACAGCGTCCATGAACCATCGTCCCACCATCCCTGCGTCAAATGCTCAGACCCCTGTTCAAGGCGCGTCGACTTCCGGACGTACCCACCAAACGACCAACACGCGCCATACCACTCACTTACCACAGTCCGAAAACACTTCTGCGGCTATCCTACCCAAAGACGACAACGCAAGTGGCGGTGATATCAAATTTACGACGCTTGGTGGATCAAGGATACACCCTTCTGCAGCTGCTCCGGTGGATCCGCAGCCGCAGCTTCCGGAGACGGAAGATGCCGCTGACGACTCTTATCATTTCTATTCTGATGATGACGCGTTCCTCGCGCTAGTCGATCTCGGGGAGGGCGACCTGGGACAACCTCTTCTACCAGAGACTGATCTCGGCAGACCGATTGATGGCAACGAGGACGAAACCGATGTTCCTCAAACCGGCGGAGAGCAGCAACTTTCACCGATAGATTCGTCAATTTATGCCCAGGAAACGCGCCAACCACCCCTAGAGCCACAACCGCCAGGAGTGCTCTCCCGACTTCTCCCCCAGAATCACAGGCAGGCACCCCAACAGCCCCATTGTTCAAACCATCAGTTCAACTCCGCGCCCAAACTGCCACCACAACAGGCTGTGAACCAAAACCAACAACAGTACCGTCCTAGCCGTAACCAGCCACACGGAAATCACTACTCGAACCAGAACCAGAATCACCAGTCAATCTTGGCCTCGAACGCGTCGGCAGGGAAAAGACCGCCTACGCCGTCTATGGGTGGGTTCCATTTTCCGCCAGGAATGGTAAGTTTTTCCCAACGTCATGCCTATGAAGATCTCTGATCCTATGTTGTCGGGGGTGCCTCAGGATCCACGCGCAGAGCTGTCCAAACAACCTGTGCCACCAGCGCTAGGGGTAGGATTGAAACGGCCATTAGAGTCGATGTTCGTGTTTTCCCCCTTGTTTGGATATGTCTCACAGATTAGTATGCTGTAGGTCTTCCTCGACGAGCATGAAACCAGGAATGGGCGCGAGTGCGAGAACGCCGGCAGCTGGTACGGGACAAATACAATTCAAACGGGAGGTCTTTGGTAGACTGGATATTGGGGAGGGTGGGGATGTGAAGCGGGCCAGACGGTAGCAGGCTCATGCATTGGCTGCGGACTAGAAAGGAATTCGTATTTTCTGTGCTGTATTGGTAGACCTTTCGCCTTCTCGCCGCCAGTGCAACTCATTGTACGATATAGATATCATTCTACTTGCTGTCGAGCGAAGTCCGATTTTGAGACAGAATATTTTACGGGCACGAGCAGACGGAGCTCCCGCTTTCCCAGGTGGTGATACCTCGGACTCATCCATAACTCCCAACAGCGTCTACGCTGGTCAAAAAAACGTATTTCCTCAGGGCAGGTTTACACGCCGCATACCCATGGAACGATGAAATTTCTAAGGCGAAGCTAAGCAGTCTAAAGCAAAGTGCCCAGTCAACGCCCACCGATGCGAGCACCTTTCCCCTTCAACCGGTCCGACCGCCGCAGAGAAGTGACAGATTGGGAACAATCCAACTAACCCTCAACTTGTCCACCCTCTAAAACGTGAAGTGACTTAGCGCGTACCCCTGGCGCGCGCGATGAGTACATGTCACAGTGGCTTTTGCGGAAAACCTTATCTATGCACTGGCAGTGTCTTGTCGTGAAAATGCCAATGACATCGCGTCAGTGCAAGTCCTGTCACAATTGGAATGATACGTCATGAGCTGATCCAACAAGCTTAGATATCAATTCACTTCCAATGTTTGCTGTGGTTACAAACCCATAAAACGTGCGTTATGAAGTATGTGGTATCAAGCCTAGACGACGCATTACGTTGTTGTCTTCAATCATGGGAATGGCATTTGTGCGCACATCAATGAAAGCTGTTGCTAAGTACTAGCCCGTCTGGCTGTTCTACGTTCTTGGTCCTTGCCCATTCTCTACGATCCCCTGCGCTTGCCCTTGCGCCATGACTCCATCCATTATTGTCGACAGTGCAAGCTCTGATATTGACTATTTTGGCGGAACGTTTTGGCAGGCTGGCACAGATCCTTCAACCTTCTCAGGCACGTATAGCAGCTGTCGCACTGATGGCTTCGGAAAACCAACGTTGTACTTCAACTTTCATGGTCAGCTCTACTCCCTTCTACGCGGCCATACCCCCTGATCGATGATATACAGGAACTGCTGTGTCCTTCTACGGACATGCATCGGATGATTTCAAATTGAACTATACACTGGGCAGTTTCGCTAACATACGAGGCAACACTAGCTTTGCACACGGCCTTGCAGGAAAGGCGAGCTTCGGATTATCCCTCAGTTGATCCCGACCTTGACGAGAATTTCTTAGACAGGAGTGCGGTGGTGGGGCCTTGATAATCTCAACAACACTATAAATACTCTGTCGTTGAAACCCATCGCAGGACAGGCGATCTTGGATTATATTGTCTATACACCCAGCAATTCGACTTTGCTGGCTGGGAAGACTCTTGCGGTGGATGACAGCGATCCATCAATACACTATACTGGTAGCTGGTTTTCACAACCCGGGACGGCGTTCGCCGGGGGCCTGCCGTATCAGGATACAAGACGCGGGAGCAACAAAACGGGCGATAGTTTCACCGTCCCCTTCACCGGTAAATATTCGTAATAGTACTGGTATGCTTTACATTTTTTGATGATCATTCCGTTACGCTAGGAAATTCAATATCGGTCTATGGGCTACTCAATCAGCAACCTGGAAAACTATCGTCTACCTATGCCATTGACGGCGGGCCCGCTACAACGTTCACTGCTTTCAACGGTACCCAGAAGTCGCAACCAGACAATTGGCTTCTCCATCAGAAATTCTTCTCAAAGGACGTTTCTGATGGTCAACACAATCTGACTGTAACCGTCGGGGAAGTCACGGGAGGACAGGTCGGTATGGACGTTTGTGGAAAGGTTCCCTGCTCATCTGCGCCACTAGACGTTTTGGCTGGATTACGTACTCTATAATGGCACGAGCGCGACGCACCTCTTCCCAGAGAAACACTCGAAGCCGAATGTAGCCCTCATAACCGTCTTGGTCATTGTGGGCATTATTTTCCTGCTCCTCGCGGGCTGTTGCCGTCGCCATAGGGAAATTATCTGGATCCGTGTCAAAGGCCCAACGTATTGTAAGATCTCGTTTCTTCTATGCAAGTGTCGTCCTTATCTTTTCCAATGCGGATGCAGATGTCGCATCTTGATCCGTTTAAGAACTCGACAGACCGTGACGTTCGCAGCACCGCAGCAGGCATCTGCGGCGGCGGGACACAGTCGAGAGGCGGGCGCTGGACCAGCGGATGCGCCGCCAGCGTATAACGCCAATAACTCTATACCCTGATTTCTTTTGAAAGTTGGACTGGACTGCAGACAGCATAGTTTTTTTCTCTTGTCAATCCTTACCCGGTAAATTAATCTTGACAGATGTATATTTTAGTCCTAAAAACGCGAAGGAAATGGCAGGCTAAAATTTCCCACAACCTTGTAGGTTGGAATCTCAGGTTACTCCAATTGACAAGAGGTATCAGATCCAAGAGCTCTTGTACAGACAGATCTGCCACTCGATGAGAGGTGAAGCTTGGGCAGCAACGCAGAAATGAGAGTAGAGGGTAGAGAGGCCTATCGGAATGCCCACAAACCGTGCCGACAGATTTCCTACAGTAACTATTGATGTTGCGATGGCAGAACCGGAGCGTGCGCGAGACTTGAAATTTTTTCTTACCAGGATGCAGAGGGAGACACGGACTGGTGGCGTTAGTATGGTCGGGTCATGCTGAAAATCGCCCAAACATCCCAGCATTTTTCTGATCCCGATTTTCTGATCTCGACTGCAGAACAGGTTTTCGTGCCATTCCGTCTATGCCGCCAGCCAAGGGTGTTTCAAAAGTTCCTGAGCAGTCCCAAGGTCTTGGGGTCGATGCGCAAACATTTTGTCATGAGATCTGTTGCGCCTTCCATGTCCGCAGGACTCAAGATGCATCCGGTATCCTGAATACATTTCTGGAACGGTTTGCGACTATAGTGTTGGAATTTCTTGAGTCGACCTGACCATCAAATATGCTAACGAATCAGACGAATGATTCAGAGCGAAGGGGATAACGACACACAGTCCGGTTGAAAAGGGCCCGATTGGTGAGCAACGTAAACACCTTGCCCGTTCTTCAGCTAGGTAGTTATCACGGGCATATTAAGAGCAGCTCACCATACAACCAAAGGTCCAGATGTCTACAGACTCATCCCACTCCGCCTATCACGATTTCAGGTGGTCGTAACCCGAGAGGCGTAATATTGTCCGTAGTCTGATCGGATACAAACTGAGCTGAAAGCGCGGATAAGTTACAAATAGGAGTCGGAGATTTTGGACCTCGTTGGGCGCACCACTACTATAGTCTGCGAGTTTGAAATTACAAGATGGCAGTGCATCGAGTGCGGGTGGCGGGAACGATTGAGATACATATGCGGATACCATCTTATTTAGGCTGCGTTCAGGCGCGTACGTACGAGGGGGTTTTCCTTGACCCAGGTTTCGATGGCGTCAGTCGTCCAGCGAGATTCCAAGTCAATCATGATATTGTCCGGCTTTATGTCTGCAAGCAGGTTTGTACAGCAATCGTCGTCGCAGTCGGTTAGTCATGAAAACGTACCGGTATGGGCGATGCCGCGTTTGTGGAGGTGCACGATACCAAGTAGTACGTGCCTCAGGATCCGTTTCACAGTTCCAGCAGGAATGTGTCTGTTTTGTAGAGTCTCCTGGATGGCCTGAATAGTGGAACTAAGTAGTTCTGTCACAAGACAAAGGTGCTCTTCGTCGTCCTCGATGCCCGAGTGTACGAAGTGAGTCAAAAGGCTGACGCAATGATCGCTGGACTCTTTTGGAGTCACCGATGTCAAGCGCTGAAAGACCTCCAATTCGCGCAGCTTGTGTTCACGATTTAAACGTGTCGCATTTCCTGTCAGAATTTTGATAGCGGCATGCCTGTCGTTGCTGGCCATGGAGGATCACAGTTCCGGTAGCGTTAGTCATGAAACAGCATTGAGCAGAGGAAAATCGTACATGCTGACTCTAGCAAGCCAGACACTTGACGCTGTGCCAAACCCCAACTTTGCTTGGAGTTTGAAACGCCTATCTGGACGACCAAGACCCGGACCACCCTGAAAATAGCCAAAGCCTTCTGATGCTGGTAGGCCCAAAGGCTCCTCAGAGAAGGTGAAGTGCGGGATGCCGGGCTGCGGCGGCTCAGGGGCGTCTGGTTTTACGTACACCACGGAAGAGATGAGACGTGGGTGAGGCACGCGACGGATAACAATAGATGGATGGAAGAAGAGCCTTGCTCGCATGTTACAACGCCCACAATTGATGAATTGAAGGGGTTCCACCTTTCGAGTCTGAAGATCTAGGCTTGTTTGGTCGTCTTTGGGCTTAGATTCAAGATTTCGAAGTTCTGCGATCCTCCTTATGGTTTATAGCGTCCGCCTCACCACTCTCCCCCACCATCTTGCAGCTTAGTACGAATCGTGATGAGGGTCCAGATCGCGCTTCCAATACCGATGCCTACTAAGCATTTTTTTTGCGTTGGTCCAGCATCTAGCATTCGGCGTCACCCTGCTGTGTCGCGTCCCCACATATGCGGATCCCTCGACCTGAATCCTTTTTTGTGGCAGCCTCGCCTTCCATAGCAACGCGCCCTCCCAGTTTAGTAATTCATCCGCCCATCCATCCAGATTGTGATATGCAGTGTCCACGGCGTTCAATCTGTCAGTGGGTATCTCCAATACTAATATCTTGTTAGCAAGGGAGGCTACAGGGCCCGGGTGTGACGAAATGTGATCCAGGGTAGGTTGTCCTGCTCAGTTGGGATCAGTGTCAAGCGTATGTATAGATCGCACCTTCTCGACCCCACATAATAATTAATTCAATACCAGTCTATGATATCGTGGTGTCGACTTTCGGAGATCCGATTCCGTGGGTGCGCCTCCGAGTCCGGCGTATAATGACGACGACCACCCTGATTTCTGTTATATGCCTCAATCGAACGTCCATGAGTACGGTTTCCTTCTCCTCGGCCTTGACATAGACCCTCACCTGAAAAAGTTTGGAACCTAATGCATTGTACACTTGCCATATCACCTCCAGATATGGTACTCTGATTGATTTTGGCGCCCGTCTTTCAGGTGTGCGACTCCAGCCGTCATAGCGTGGCAACATGAGAAGGCCTCGTCGGCTTCTTGGGTTCCCATATCAAGTCACTTCTGCGGCGCCGCCCCACATGTCGGATCCACATCCTTACTTCTAACCGTGCTTCGCGGGACGTGGTTATGGGAGGAAAGGGATGGATACGAACTGTATGGTTAGAAGGAAGTCCTCACAACTTTGTAATGATAACGTGGGGACGCGTAGGGACAGCTGGTACGGCTTTTGGGCCGTTGGAGACTTATCAGGTGTTGCTAGGACCTCGTAAATGTTCGCTGCGTGTGGTAGCTTTGGTTGGAGCTGATTAACCGAATTCGTGCTGTTCAAACAGACATATGCGTGAGGTGATCTTCGAAATGTACCCGATTGATACTGCTTACTATGTTCTCCCACACCCGTACGATTCATAAAGCAGCGTACGAAGGCGTCAGAAGGATATATCAACAAGCGTGGCTCTGTTGGGAGGAAGATGTGGGGGAAACCGGAGATCGGATCTCATGAACGTCGGCCGATATGCCAGCTGTGACTTGTAGTGCGCTGCTTGTATAAAGTCTGTAGGACAGCGCTTTTTAGCGGAATGATTGGGCGGCGTAAAAGTGGATCGCGATGATCTTCAGGTCCTCGATCTTTTCCTTTGGCATCCACCGCCGCCAAGAGCACTTGATTTTAGTGCAAGGAACGCGAAGGAAACACCAGGATCAGCCACAAGTTAGCCAACGTCTTTGGTGTAGCAACGAGTTACGGTTCCATATCGACGAAAACACATCAATGGGCACTGTGAAAATCACGAGAGAGTCCGAAAAGAGTATTAAGGTTGTGCCATGGGTGTCACAACACTACAGAGTGCACGGAAGAGTCAAGACAGGAGTTTGTCGTGTGATCTGTTTCCTGCAACTCCATAGGTCGCGATCCAAGGTTACCCCGATTACCAGCAAGTGACAGGTATAAGGGCCAGTGCTTGGACATGCGTTTCCGTCGTCCGATGAAAGGCATGTGTTAGTCCGACGTCGGCAATGCTGTAGAGTCAAGGCTCGAGACCAGATATTCGTACGAAGATAAGAATGCACAGAAGCAGCGCTCAATAGCTTTTCCTAGACGCACTACGTTGCCACGGTAGAGACAGCGTGCGCAAGGTAGTTGGAAAGTTCGGGACCAGGTGCCATACGAGGACGCGTCGGACGGACGCGGAGTCGCGGACCGGAAGAATGGGTGATCGCGTGATCGTTTCCTGATTGAACCTGGGCCTGAAAGTTGGGCCTGAAAATATCGTTATATCGAATTAGCTTGGCATCTTATCCCGCCTCTTCCTCTCCTCTCAACCTCCACCGTCCTCGCCCATGGACGCCCAACAGCATCAGGAGAAGGACTTCCTCTCCTCGATGTTCCCCTCAGACGAGCAGCAGCGATCACACATGAACATGTTCTCGATGCCGTATACCCAGTCCACGATGTCTCAATCGATGCCACAGAACGTGAACCCGCAACTTAGCATGGACATGCTCAACAATCTTATGTCCATGCAAGGCATTGATTCGCACCCCACCTCCCCAGCATCGCCTCACTACAACCCGCAGACGTTGCTTGAACAGCAGTTCAAGCTCACGCAGCTACAGCAACTTCAACAGCTACAAAATCAGATTTTCCAGCAACAGGTAAGTCATGGAAAATACTTTTCGCCTCTTCCGCTCTTTCTCTTCTTCGCTGTCATGACTCGGAGGCAGAGATCACAGGCTTGACGTAAAAGTGTAGAAGGTGTGGAAGCAGCTGTCGATCAACTGGTGAAAACCTACCGATTGATGCCAACAGTGTATTCCATGTTTAATTGGCACGAAACACTGATTGGGGCCTGCTGTTCTCTGTTTTGGTTTATCAGACGGCGAGTTTAACCGTCGGTTACATGGACCATTCCCGGGATCTCGCACTTACTCTTCAACAGTCTCTGCCTCATGGGCTTCATGGACGTTGCTCATGTTTTCCTCGCCAGATTGCACTTATCAGCAGCCAGACTGCTGGAATGCTACAACAATCCCCGTCCGTTGAACCGCGGCGTGAACCTCCCACGAATCAATACAATCCGCTCCCAACCCCTGGTATGTATGCTACTCATCCTACGAGCATATCGTATTAACTTTTTTAACAGGACCGTCGGCCGAAATCCAGGCTCAACCGGCCCCAATGGAATATGTGTCGCCTATGGTCCTCAATAACAGTTACATGGACACGCCAGAGCCTTATCGCCCCGACCACCATATGACGGTCATGCACAATCATACCGTCAATTCCAACTACACTGCTCCACGAGGGTCGACGTCCGCACCCGAGCATATTGCCTTCCGCAGCAGCCTTCCGTCGCCCGCGGACCTGGATTTCGACATCTCACCACTAACAAGCCCGTGGATCGGTCCCCACCAGCACCAGGCCATGGGCCACCTCTCGTCCTCCTCCAACAAGCGCAATGCGTCATCAAGCGGCGACGAAGGGAACGGGATGCAGCAACCCTCTCGGAAAAGGCAGTCGCCCGCCATCCGCCCAACAAACCCGAATGTGCAAGGAAGTGGCGGTAGCGGGAAAAAGTACTTCCGTGCATCCAAGTCGACAAGTTCGACACCTCTGATGCGGTCGACGCGGTCAAGGAAGGGAAGCACGGCGGGCGAGGTCCCGGGTGACTCACCGTCTCCAGTAGATTTGTCTATGCCACCGCCTGCACCGCCCATGCCTGGATCCTCGTCTTCATCTAGCGTGTCTTCGGAACAGGTACCGTCGTCGCCGCAGTTCAATCCTCATCTGACACCCGTGACGCCGGCGAGTATCATGAACCTCGGTCGGCTGGGGATCAACAATACCAACAATGCTAGGGCACCGCCAGCGAGGCAGGTAGTGCCGCTCAAGACGGACATGACGGGAAAAGCATCCCCGAGCACCTCTGCGACAAAACCGAAGGCCACTGAGACCTCACGGGGTCGGACTACTCGAAAAACGACCACTGGGTCCCTCGTAAGCCCAAACCTCAAGGCCATCCTCCCAGGTAAGCCAAAAAAAAACGTTCTTCCTGCGTGGTAATGACGCTGAACCCCCTTCTCTCTATCCCTCCCAGCCGGTGCCGCTCCACACCCCATGTCCCTCTCCTCCCCCACCCTCCTCCCAACCCCCGTCGTGCAAGTGCGCAAAACCTCTCACAAAGCGGCCGAACAAAAACGGCGAGACTCCCTCAAAACGACATTCGACGACCTCCGCGTCCTCCTCCCCCCCATCCCACTCCCGACGGACGACAAATTCCCCCCAGAGGACATCCTCCCTGGCGCCTTACCCCCGCGGGGCCCCCCGAAAGCAGGGGGGGAGGGCCCGAATAAGGGCGTGAGCAAGCTGCAGCTGTTGATGTGTGGGAATGAGTATATAAGGGTGTTGAAGGCGCGGGTGGAGAGGAGGGATGAGGAGATTGAGAGGCTGAGGAGGGAGGTGGGGAGGTTGAGGCTTGGGGTGAGGGTTGGGGAGGGCGAGGAGGAGGAGGTTGATTTGGAGAGGGATTTGGATGCGGTTGAGGCGCTTGGGGGTGGGACGTTGGGTATGGGGGGAGGTGGGCCTGGGGGTGGGGGTGGGGCGATGCCGACGGTTGGGGAGGATGAGGAGGATGATGATCCTGGGGAGGAGTAGTCGTTGTTGGATGAATGGAGGGAGGGATGATCTGAGGATTTGACGAATAAGGATTGTTTCTTGATTTTTAGCGTAGTAGTTCAAGTACTAGTCCACAGAGTAAGTAGTGCAACCGCTCAGGATACCCATGCAATTAACTTAAATATATACTATATGCTATATTTTCTCTCCCATGTGTTCATTGCATTGTCCTATTGACCTCGGATTGTATTTTGAGCAAAATTTTCTGGGTCAACAATTCTACACTGGAACGGATGTAAAATGACCAGCTTTCGGGGTTACGCCACACTTGTACTCCTGCCTCAAAGGGTAGCTGAGTGATTCCGTTCACCCGGAGCGAAGAGCTTGACGGGGTGCGTTACGCTCACGAGGCGGAACCGGAGAGCTTTTTTGTTCTGTATTTTTGGCTTGAAGGGTACGCAAGGGTGAGATGTTTGGATCTGAGCACACGGGCAATAAAGGCATCGGCTGCAGTGGACGATCAACCCGGAAGAAACGGTGTTCGCAATTTTCGAGATTCTGGTGTTGTGCTAACAAAAGGCCGAACGACGTAAACCCGGCTCAAAATGGCGAGAATGGGTTGAGGCTTTACACAACTTGAACAACCAAGTTATACATGCCAGTTGATCACGAGTTGATCATGAACTGATGAGGAAGCTTGACTTTAAACTTGCCCATTAACTATGGAGTTCTATAAAAACCCTTATTTTTCCTTCTCACCCGTTTTTATCTTGAGTGACGCTCAGAAACAAAAGGAGTGCTCACTCATATCGGCCGCGCACCGCAATATAACCTTGAAACTTGACATGGAGGGAAGATAAGATGAAGATAATCAGGAAATGATGCCGATGTGTCATAGAAATTGCGCAGCCCTCAAACCTCTTTGCCTTCCCACCACCTTCGCTCCCTATCTTTCATCCTAACTCAACGCAGTGTCTTTTGCCTAAAAAACAGCAGTACTTTGAGTAGCGCTATCTGCCAACATCAGGCCCCTGACGCATCATTCCTGCCGATGAACCTGGAACTAAGCTCGCTATCACGAAACATATATGGCTTCCTCAGGCTTCTGACTCTCAATGCTCGTGCCGACGAAAACCGCCAAATTAATTGTCCAACGGGATCCCACGAATATATCTGCTTCACTGCAGGGCACCGTCGTCCCTTGAAGGTTTCTGCATTGCTCATGAAACGAAAATGCACTCCTCGACGGTCTCGCCTTATCGTGTGATTACCCGAGGCTTCTCCGAGGTTTCTCCCACTAGGTATTACAAGGTATTACAAGTAGCAGCCGCCTTGCCCGACCGTTACCCTCGATTCGTGGTGTTCCTGTCCGCATACTTGGCACCGCCGTTCTGGCGTTGTAAACCCATGGAGCGATGCAATTAGCACCGACGGCGTCTTTAGGAAGGGCGCTGAATACCTCTTGCACTGCAGGTCGTTCTCAACCCGTCGCCTGTTAGGCCAATAACCATTCGTTTGCCTAGCTACTATGGCAAGATGACCTGATATCCCAATTGCTGAGTCGCTCTACCTGAGCGACGAATAACTCTGACGCGAATCGCGCAAGTGCGGCGCACACGGGAACCGCAAGACGCCGGGAGATGACTACTACGTTTCAAAGCAAGAATGAGTTGCGTGTATATGCATCCATTAATTCATGTCGGCCCTGGCCCGCTTGGGCCTATAGCTCAGGTTCAAAATGGTGCCTGCCGTACAGCTTGGTACAAAAACCTTGCTTTCCAACTTGGAAGTTTCCTCAACCCCCTAGGTCCCCCCTCACCCCGAATATGTATCTCACCGTGTTCTTGGTACTCGCCTTCTGCTTCTATACTCAACTCGCAAACGCGGCGTACACTTGGCCAAACCTTGCTTATGACTACGTCGAGGAATTCTTATGGCTGGAGCTGACTGGCTTCGCAGGAATCCCGAGGGTCTGTGCTCCCACTGCGACCGATCCCGACGGTACTACTGCCTCTATCCAAGCACAATGGCTTCGCACTGTAAGGTTCTTACAGAGCAGTTTATAGTATCAGTCTCATCTATATACAGGCATACCACGACATGGCAACTTTTAACAACGGAGTCGGCGGACTCGACGGTTCTATAATGTTTGAGCTCGATCGCGCTGAGGTTTGCTGTTCTTTTTCATTGAGGACATATTTAACAAACCGTCCTTTTTTATCGGCTAGAACGTCGGAGCCGGACTAACCGCCACTCGTAACCAATTCGTCAATCATATCTCCAAGTATACCTCCAGTTCGTCGGATGTTAGACCATCTACATTGTCTCCCTGCTGACCACATACTTTCCGTCGCGCAGTGCCTGACCTGATTGCTGCCGGTGCTGTGCTCGCTGTAAGCCAGTGTGGCGGACCGAACATACCCTTCAGGCCAGGACGAATTATGACATCTGGACCGGGACCTGCAGGAGTTCCAGTACCCGAAGGAACACTTGCTGCACATATCGCCGCATTTCAACGACAGGGGTTCACCCCCACCGAAATGATAGGCTTAGTTGCTTGTGGTCATACATTAGGTGGCGGTATGTATGTTGATTTTTTTTTAAATCAACGACTCACAAGCGATACTTAGTGACGGCGGTTGATTTTCCGACGATCAATACCGGGTCTGGTATTGCGCCGTTCGACGATACACGTTTCTTTGATAATCATATGTGCGCTCAGAATCTCTCGGCGTATCGTTACACTATCACTTATAATCCTTCAGTGCCACAAACTACATTAACGGGCCCAGCATCAATCCCCTCGTGAATGGACCCGCTGCGACAGATTCTGATGCACGGATATTTGCCAGTGATGGTAATGTGACGATGAAAAGGTGAGCACAATTCCCACAATCCGCAGGCACCTCCTCATCAACGCACTCCCAGTTTCGCGTCGTCAGCAGCGACTTTCAGCTCGACCTGCGCCACACTTATTGGACGAATGATCGATACCGTACCCAACGGTATCACCTTGGGCGAACCAGTCGTCCCCATCCCATTCAAGCCGCGAGATTTTCTGCTTACCGTGACCCCGGCAGGCACTCTCAATCTTAAAGTTACCGCAGATGTGCGCAAAAACATCTCTCCCATTATATCAAAGCACTGATTTTCCATTCGCACGCCCTCTTAGATCTTTGGACCGAGCGTGATCAATAGCCAGCGTGTCGTAACTTTGAAATGGGCGGACCGTCGGAGTATCACCTGCGCCTCTGGGGCTTGCTCTGCCTCACCGATCTCCGTTATCTCGAATCCTAGCCTGCGTAACGGCAATACTCTTCAATCATATTCTTTCTCGGTCACTGTCTCCGCCACAGCTTCCTTCTCTTCCTTCTGGTTTACTGTTGACGAGGTGGGGAACGGAGCCAACGTCGTAACGCAGAATAATGGTGGTGGCAACTACCCCGTCGATGATTTAATCGCAAATGCACCTGCATACACGTGTGGATTGTTCTCAGGTACAAACGTAGCTCGAATCACTACTGCGGTATGTCATTTCACCGATGCAGTTCTCCATGTCACCCATTCACTCTTTTGGATGGGAACAGGTCCGCATTGATGAAGCGACGCAGCCTAGCAGCGTCTCCGTCGAGTCTATGTTCAGAGACACAACCCTCATGAAGGCGACTCTCAACACCCACTCCGCCGCGCTCGGAACAGCTCCCATTGTCAGCCCAGTACCACAATACGCGTTCTACACCGTTCTAGTGCCTGGCGACATCAACGTTTCCTGCCAGTATCTAAATTACGAGTTCTCAGCGGTATTTGGGGGAGTGAAACATACAGGCCCACTACTGGGCGGCCCGTGCAATGTCAGGGCTACCAGGATCGCCGCAGGATGCAGTGCGACGTGAGATCGTGAAGTACGGTCTCTCCGCCATACAGTAGTAATTGGGTTTATTGGATGTCATGGGTTGAGATTATATGTTTTGCGTTACTAGAAAATTTAAAACACAATAGACAATGAAATGTATCAAATCGACACAATAGCAAAGGGCAGGACTTCGGACGACGCCGAGAGAGTGAGGTCATTCGTGAGGGCATAAGTGGTCCTGGGCGGCAAGCAGTGGGGGACTAATTGGCGTGTTTCTTTACACGCCGCTCCTCACAATTGCCCAAAGAACCAGACACAGTGACAGCTGAACATCTTGTGCAGTCTAGTTTATCAACTTGATGGTAAGTTTCTACAACCAGCATCGTCGCGACCAAGGTTCAATCGATGCGGAGTCAATGTTTGAATTTTACAAAACGACGCTGAAGAACAAAGTTATAAAAAAAAGGAGACGGTATGGTATGTACTTTGAGCCTAAATCATTCTTGGCAGAACCAGCAACGGATATTCTACGGCCCCACCTGCAGCCGCCCTGGTTTGTCTTTTGGGATTACAAGCAAAGAAAAGCCCCCTCCATCACACACCCGTGTTCTAATGCTGATACTAATAACCCCCGCCGATGCCGTTCACCTTGTCCTTCAAGGACGAGACGAACTGCTGGTAACTCGGCAGGACGTCCGCCCGGTCCTGAATAAGCGCAGAGAGGGCCCAGAGGCGGAGCGGTGGCTCGCCGTCGTCCTTGACGACGTACAGGTGCTGGTAGTACACGCCGCGGCGCATCTCGCGGGTCTTCTGTATGACGGCGTTGACGCGCTGCGAGAAGGGGTTGTCGAGGATAGGGAGTGTGGTCTGCGTAACGGGAAGTTCGTCAGCAAGTGCGGAATTCAGGGATGGGGGATATGATACGTACCTTGCCACCGCGGAGAACTTCGTAGCTGGGGAGGTTGAAGACATCCATGATGAGTTGCGGGACGGCGTCCCGACCAACGTAGAGGAAGATCGTCTGGCCGTCCTCAATCAGGAACAGACCGTGTCTCTCCAGTCGCTCCGAAGTAAGAGGCAGAGCGGGCGGGAGGATGACACCAGCTTCTCCAACAGTTCCTGCCTGTAAAAATGAAGTCACGTGAGATCAGTCAAAAATAAAATAAAATAAGAAACTTACCTCAGGCGGCATGTTGTGCAAGGAATAGAAAGTAGGATAGATATATGGGATGAGCAACTGGGAGGGCAACGAAGTCAACAGGCACTGGGAATACGCTCTGATATCGGGTGGGATCTGCGCGCTCTGTCGGACGCCAACCTACAAGCCCAATCAAGAACGATCAGCACTCAACGAACTAACAAGTCAACAACATGACCAACTCACATTCTTTAACAAGCCCAGAACCAGCACGGGCAGCATCTTCATGTTGTCCGAGATCGCGAGCTGGGCGCTGGCGCCAGCACCACCAGAAGTCATGCTGGCTTTGTATGATACGAGGATATCAACCAGCTTCTGGAAGACGTAGTCCCTGCTGTCCTCCAACTTGTGTGTCAGTGCACGCTCGACGGCTTTGTTCGCAAGAAGCGTGCCGATGGCCACCTGGTCGGCGGATGCAAAGACTTCCGAGAGGTTTGACGTGGTCGGTAGCGCGAGAGTGATCACTCGGATGCGGCGTTCACCTTCCAAAGAAAATCGGGTGAGCAGAATGTCAAGGAAAAGAGCGAGAGCTCAACACACCATAGCATGTGGTATGGAGGACCGCAGTCTGGAACACGACAAACGGCGAGGTGATAGTCTCCTCGATCTGGATCTCGATGGCGTATGACTGATCTTGCGGAACGGCGGGCATGGCAAGCAAGTCCGTCGAACGCACGAAGAAATTGCCATGGAATGACGCCATGCGCAGGCCTAGACAAATATAAGGTTCAGAACGTGAACAGTGGGGAACAGAACAAGGCTACGTACCGCGCGAGGCCCGCACACGCATGACGGCTTCCAACATGATCGGCATCGCCAGCACCTCCCCGAACTCGTGGGCAAACTTGAGCGCGTCCTCCGCCCGTCCTGCGTTGAACGCGGGGTAGTAGTATGTCTGGCCGGAGGTGTAATGCGGGAGGCAAGCTGGAGAGTGTCATTAGTACATGTATCATATTGGTGAGAGAACTGATTGGTACCCAGAGACGCGACATCGGTGTACCCAGCGCTGAACAGGAACATGTCAACAGAGACGTGTGCTCTCGAGCACTCGATCGCGAAGGTTTTGTAGAATGGCGATGCTGCTTGCAAGAGACCCGATTCCTACAAAATGACCATTGAGCGCCCCCCACGGGTCTGGCATAATGAATGTATACCTTAGCCGTTCCGAGAATTTTGGGATCCTCCCTGTTTTTCAAGGCACCAGCGCCGAGGCTGGGCAGGGAAGAAGCGAGAACCATGATCTTGCCTCCGATAGGAGCCTTGCCAATAACATCATGAGACCACGGAGATGGAAGCGACGAGAAGATGGTAATACCATGAGCTTGAAACCAGCCTGCAGCGCAGGACCCATTGCACTCCCAACGATGCTGTTGTCCTGGAACATATCGTTGATCCTCCCAAGCAGCGATTCCAGCCCACCACGGGCTTCGGCGAGATTGACAAGGAGGTCGTTCGGTTTAGGCAAGAACACATCGTCAATGTCGGAGACGACGAGCATCGTGGAATCAGTGCTTCCGGGCTGTTTGCAACTCAGAAAAGTTAATCAAAGGGTGCGGAGGGCAACGTACGGGTAGGGAGAAGAAGTACAAGGACGTGTCATAGCAGATGATCGCGACCTTTGTCCTCTCATCTTCGTCGGGGATGCGGTCTAGGTTCTCGAGAATCGTGCGGGTGGCAGTAGCGACCATGCCTGCATTTTTGTCAATTACGACAGGCGAGAAGATATGGACGAGTGAACTTACCAGACTGTACAGCCGAATGACTGACGTCGATCAAGAAAACGTACACGGCGGGTTGTGGAGGGCGGACCATATACTCCGTGGGCGCGACGAATTCGATAACAGAGTGATTGAGCTCCGCACGTGCCCATCTGTCGCCGGGCTGATTGCGAACTTGATCCCAGTCGAAGAGTTGGGGCACCTCATTTGACATGTTACACATGCAACATCGCCAGCTGGAATAGACATGAGATACAGAACAGAGAGAAATGTACGATGCACGTACCGATTGCCACCATCAATAAACTGCACATATGGGTTGATGTACGTCCTGCACCGCCGGCAACGCGCAATGACGGTGTCTGTAACCAGAGGCACAGGCTCTTCACCTTCCTTAAGCGAGCGATACGGCGTGATAACGAGTGCCAGCGGGATCTTCGCCTTTCCGAGGAGTGACGACGTGGTCGGAATAGCATTCAGCGTAGAGCGCTTGTACGAGGAGTCGGCATTGGCAAGCGGGGACGGCGATATGCAAGAATTGGGCGGCAACCGAATCTCGGGCGGCGGGCGGTAAAGTTCACGTGGTTCCGGCGGCGATGTGAGCAGATTCGTCGTGTAGAGTTGGAACTGTTTCTGACCCACACCCATATGACCAAATTGCCCGGCGAGCGCATCGACCGGGGCCTGCGCGTATGCAGGCTGGGGCTGTTGTCCGTAGGCAGGTCCGTTGATGTATTCGGGTTCCTGGCCAGGTTGGAAGTACGCGGGTTGCCCAGGGGCAGGAGGTTGACCTTGCTGGGCCTGGAATTGGTGCTCGGCCACTAACCCTGGTGTAAAAAGCTGGCCGCCTGCAGCCGGCTGCTGCTGCGGTCCCCCTTGGAATGTAGGTTCGGCGAGACTATCACCGCCATAGTACGCCTGGGTCTGTCCGGCTGCGTATTGACGCCGTTTTCCGTGATGAACTTGCGGTGGAGACGCCGAACGTTGCTGATCTGGACCTGCTGGAGCGACCTGAGGGGCTTCCCATTGTGTATGCCCAGAAGCAGAATCTATTCGAAGTTAACCCAATGCCATAATTACTCCGTCAAAACTGACCGATGAAAAGGTAACGTTGATGGGTTGCGTCCCTAGATTCTGTATTAGGCGATTAAGGACCACGTACACTGCAATTTGCATACCATTCAGCAGTCCAGCCAGGAGGTAGTTGCGCGGCGGGGGACGCCATTGAGATAGAACAGGTCAAAGATTACGGAGGGCACAATTCTGGCGAGGCCACGTCCTGGATACACATGCGCAAATAAAGACACGTCGCTGCACAGCAAAGACAAACAACTGCGCGTCCGCTCTTGCCCGCGTGGCGTCAACTTCCTTGGATGTTTGCTCATAGCGGAAGGTACAGGGCATGCATCTTTGAGTCCAGTGGCTTTATGCGCATAATCAACAAGATTCAGAAGTCCTCATAAGCTACAATATGGTAATTTCTGCGCCGTCTACCAACAGATAACAAGTTGCCATGAGCGTGATAACGACGATTGCCGCTCTGTTGCCTGGCGTATACGCTAATCCCGCTACGAGTCCCAGGGCGGAACATCGTTCCAATGATAGTCATCCGACATCTCTCGTTCTAAGCTGACATTCAACTCCCTATCCCATGTAACCTCCTCGACAATCTCCTCCAGCTCCGCTACATCGCGCTTCGAGACACGACATCTGTCTAGGACCAACTCGAAGAGAATCAAGCCTCCCTTCCGCCGCGCTTTCAGACAATCCTTGAGCATCTCCATGCTAGTCTTCTCTAGCGTGTCAGGGCGGCGCTCATTGAAGAACCATTCGTGAACGGTGAGTTTGTGTAGGGCCCTGAATTTCAGGCCATCTGATGGTTCTGGCATGGACAATGTGCCGCTGGAATATGCATGGAAAAAACCAGCACCGCTAGAGTTAACATAGAGATTCTTGAGTCCAGTAATGTTACCGAAACGATCGAGCCAGGCTGTCTTGGGTAGATGTACGCCGTGTACAGCTAACGACTCCACATCTTGTAAAGAAAGCGGTCGGAGAGCGTCCGTTGTAACTTCCGCTACGAAAATCTCCAAACCAGATGGATACAGGAATTTGACATCAAGCTGGGGTGCAGCTGTCGAAGGCGAGGTCACGTCGATCCCGGGTGATGTCCAAGCCTTGATCCCGTGTTGACTGAGAGCCAGGGAGCGGATCGGTCCGTCCACTCTTCTTCCAAGTATCTCGACCACTCTCTCAACCAAAGAAACACCGGTCGAATAATCCTCGTTGTACACAGCAGTGTTGCACGTAACACTGACGTGAGCAGCGTTGGGATAGGTGATGTGATCGAGCAAGAGAATGCAGCTCGGAAGTTGGGATCTGATTGCGAGTTTGGCAAGCCTCGGAAGACTGGCAACCATTTCATGAGGGATGGGAACACTAACGTCCGTACCGAAATCGGATTCAAATTCGAGGTTTTCGAGAGAGAGCATGCTGGAGAGAGCGGCAATGAACTGGTCTGTGGGCGGCCTGTTTACGGCCAGCGTAAACGTGACTGTGAGTGATCTAAGGTTGCTGAAGATCGGAGCCCGCCAATTCAAACTGCAGCTGGAAATTGTCAGGTGAGCCAACCGTGGTGCCTCCCCTGAAAACAAATTTTCCGGGAGTTCGTTCGTGGTCATAGGCCGAGCGAAAGAGATGTCGACAGTCTCCAGGAGGGGGGCGGGTGAATCGAGGAGGCTTATGAGCTCCATGAAAGTCTCCTCTTCTGTGTCATCATGGAGGGAAAGTACCCTGACACGCGATAACTGCATTAGGGCGGCCCCGAGAGCTGGGACATTACGAAGCGACAGAGTTCCATAGGCTTCCCCAAGGGTGACCGTAATGGTTAACGGGGCGGCTTTCGAGTGCGCCAACATCTCCCAAGCCCAGGTCGGATAGTGAAACGGTATATCGCTCCAAAGGTCTGAGGCATTCAACGCAACGCTTCGCCACTGAGAGCACACATGAGATACAAATATCCAACGGACTCTCTTGTGAAGGTGCGTCTCCGCTGTATGCTTGAAGATGATCACAAGAATTTCAGGCGGTAGGCGAGAGGTGAGGCTCAGCTCGTTATGACGTCGCTTCCAGAACCGAGTTATGGCTTCGGATGAAGCAATTTCCTCTCGTATTCGTGCATACGCAGCCTCGCGGACGTCGACACTGCTAAACGAGGTGGCTTCAACCTCGCTAGGGGTGCCTGGCGTCGGTTAGTTGAACACGCTGTGAAGTCATCTTTTACGACAGGTTTCGTACCGGCCATAGTGCCTCGCGCAAGGAATACACCGTCAGTGCAGATGGTGGAAGGGAGATCGAAAAAAAAAAAACTGGCTAAAATTTGTGCTAAATAGTAAAATCAGTGCAGGATATTTGTTTGGCTGCGGCTCGCAAAATAAATAACAATTGGCGTCATCAAATCTTTTTTTGAGTCCTAGATGAGTCCCAGTCAAAATTGCGTCGAGGTAAATATTACCTCAGCGAGTGCCAACGAGAAAATGGCTCATTTTATGATCTGATTTCTAGGTAAATCGAGTGCCAGCGAAGCAAATGAGCCACTTTCTCGATGCAATTTTGACTGGGGATGAGTTTTTTCTTGCGCAGGGTTTCCCCCATGGAGGACGTATGATGTCGATGGGGGCGCCAGACAACATAGATCGAGGTTTATCCATCCTTGTGGTAGTAAGGAGAGAACAGATTTTATTCGGGATGCGCTCAGTCTCTGCGGAGACTGCATGGGTAGGAAGCGGTCTGGTAATGATGTCCTTAAGAAGCGTCTTTGCGTAGTGAGTGTACCGTTGTAATTCCGGAGACTTGGCGTCAAATGGTTCACCAGGCCCCGTTGACCAGGCCAACTAGGATGACCTTGGATAAGCATATTTTGCCAGAGGACCTTGATGAGAGGATGGGGGGTGGTAAGAATGGTGTCTCACAGGTCTGACATGATATATGTGCATTGTGGGTCTCTTTCCCTGTTCCGACTTCCGAGGGGGATGCTTACCGAGCCGGTACTCGAGGTGGGTACATGCCCGCCTCGTTTGTCACTATATAAGTTAATCACAGACAACGCTGTCAGGGTTTCAACACTTGTTGTTAAGAACGAGCGGCAACAACATCTTATTCACCTCACGCCTTATGGGTCTGACGCGATTGAAATTGCAGCCAACGTGAGCACGGGTCGTACATTCTGATCGACTTGTTCTGGTAGGTTTGACCGACGTCACCGGGCCAGAACACACTGCCGCCAGTGTTTTTTCCCGACGTTTCGTTGTAGGTGCAGCCCTGACCCCGACGGCTTCAAATCGTGAAAAAATCATTGAAATCAATATCGTGTAACCATCTCTATAGATCATTAGCGTTTCTTGCTCCTCAGACGAATGGCCTCGCCTCGGTAGTATATCCACACAGGAAATGGGATCCCAAGAAGAATGGCCAGTCCTGCTAAAAGCTTCGCAGTTACAAGTAAGCCCGATTACGTCGCGTTCGGTATACTTCAGCGGAAAATAGACCTACCGAGTTCCCACCTCCTAGCCCAAGCCGATCAAACATTTGTTTACCAAACAATGGGAACACGAAACCGAGAAGGGATCGCAATACCTACGACACGGTAGCGTTGGCGTTGGCAAAACTCGGAGCAGGCGGGTGAAGCGGACGACATACATATGCTGCAGCTGTCGCACTGGCGGCGTATTCAAAGGCATCGACAAGATACAGCAAGATGGGGAGCCTGATCATTCAACGTCAAGCAACGCTCAAATGCAGCAGATGTAGTAGTACGTACCATGTTGCCATGACCCCTAATCGACCCAGTTAATAAGAGAAGTGGCGTTAGTTCGTCTACGTCAAACGAAGCGGCGTCAAACGCACCGAATGCAAAGATACCAGATCCTATGATGGGCATTATCCAATGCAGTTTAGCTTCGGCGGACCAGCCATACCAGCTACAGGTGACGCCATGAATCACAGTCACTTAAACAATAGGCGTGGCTGACGTACAAGAGTCCGATTGGAACGATGAGCGACCCCACAAATAACGTCGGCATGCGCATTTCCGGCGTCCCCTTGCCACCTTTTTTGTCCGCCAGCTGTGGTGGAAGGACCGATCGTGTTAATGTAGAACGTCAGGTAGAGTGGAGAAGCCACGCACGTATCTGTATGACATATCGGAAAACTTTGCTCCGGCAAACGTGGCGGATAGGAATCCAACGCCTAATCCAAGGAACGCGAGCCCGCCAGTACCAGGCCCGAAACCGTACGTCTCAGCGAAAAAGCCTGGCATTCAGAAAGCTTGAGTAAGTGTTTATCCTGCCAAGCTACGTCGAGAGCCTCATACGTACCTGAGAAGGTGACAAACATTAGGTAGTATATTCCTTTGAAGGGTGAAAGGTCAGCAAGAGTTATCCCACTGCCCCACAGTACTTACCGGCCATGCTAAGGTTAATGATCAGTAACACGGACTGAATTCGAGCGGGAAAGGGCTTACAATGCCAAGTAAAGACTTAGAATGAAACAAGTGAAGCTCGTGAAGAAGATCATTGCAGGTCGGCTGAGGTTCATCCACAAGAACGCAAGCCTCCCCTCGGTACCTTGAACAAGCGCAGCCCGAGCTTCCTCTATTCTTTGACCATCCCCCGATGTCACGGCTTTGCGATGTCGAAGAACCGGCGCATACGTTTCTCGAAGGAATGGAATCCCAAAAAGCGATGCTACACTACACACAACTAGCGCAACACGTAGTGATTAGAACTAATGTCGGCGAGTGGAGCTACGGGCTTACTGGCGATTACGATGAAGACCCATTTGATGCCAACGGTCTGGGCGATGAAACCCCCAGCGACAGGACCCACTGCGGGACCTGCATAGGTGATGGAAAGCTGGTCAGGTTTGAAGCGGAGTTTGACAAGATATAACAAGGGCGGTACCGACCGATGAGAGGACCAAGCGAGAACAGCGCCATTGCGTATGCCCGTTCACGTTCTGAGTATAAATCGCTGATAGATCCGCCGCCACATGTGATGGCCGCGCTCCCTGACAATCCCGCTGTGTGGTGGTAAAAATAGTCGGCGTGTATCCGATTAGCTTTTTCTAGATCCAAAGCAGTACGTACCAAGGAATCGGAACCCGATGAGGACACCAGCGGTTGGCGCGTACGCGCAGCCGAGGCTAAAGGCGATCGAAAGCACGTTGCAGATATTGTAAAGCTGTAAACCGAACCACATTAAGCCCACATTCCCAGGTGCCGCGAGGTGTCAGATGCATACCCAAGTCCGCCCATACATCTCGGACAACGGAGCGAGGACTAAGGGCTGTTGATTGGCATGGTGAGAACGAGGGTCGAGCATGGAAGGTAGCGGAATACACACACCCCGAAAGCAAATGAAAGTAAGAATATACTCAGGGTCATCGCGAGAACCGTCGAGTTCGTGATTTGATATTTTTCTGCGACCTCAGGCAAGCCAGGTGCCATCATTGAGCTAGCTAGTGGCGCGATGAAAGAGTACATCGACACCTGTAGACTTCGCGCTTATCTTCGTGCGATCATAGGAAGAGGAAGGAACGCATACGATCGCAGCGGCTACCCATTTCCTCACAGGCGACCAGTTCCTCGCATTGTCTGGATCGTTCTCCCAGTCGTCATCGAGGGCCTTTTCGAGTTTCCCTTCAGGTGTTGGGGTCCTTGAACCATTGCGTTTGAGAGAAGGAACCTGTAGTTCTGCTACAGTGTCGGCGTCCTTTTCCTTTTCATCGTGGATAGGGGATTCGCGTCGTGTCGTCAGAGGCGCTGCTGGCAACTGATTCTGGTCGTGTTGGGTCATCGATGCCAATGCCTGGCAGGATCGTTGGTCGTCGGGAGCGCCCAAAGAGAGCCGGGGAAAGGGCCTTTTGTGATCAGTCAGCTTAAAACGCCAGGGTCTCCTTATGGCTTCCGGGAGGGCAAGAACCAGAACATCAGTTCTTCTATCAAGACCACGAGAGCTATGTTAGCCGGTCTTCGCGAACCATGAGACTCAAACTAGAAGGCATATCAAAAGGGTACGTGACAACCGGTTCCCCTTGGTGCTGGCTTTACTATGACACGACGCGACTGACCATCCTTTGTGCCTTGATTCATATATGCTAACTCCTTGCGCAAGGAGTAATGCCGACGGTCTCTCTCATTCCGAGGATCATATTCAGAGCGCCTGACCTAGCAATTTGACCGATCGATGTGCAATCTCTTGAATCTGGGAGAACAAAAGCATCTGGGGATATCTCCTTGGGTATATCCGGGTACTGAGTGGGTTATGGAAACATACCGGAACGAATTCCGGGGGTCGTCGCGTTATCATTATGCACTCCCAAGAATTGTTAGCCCACAATTTGCAAAAAAAACATCGTCAGACACCGAGTCTGACTGACCGTGTATGCAACCATGCTTCGTAGAAGGAAATCCTGCAAATATCACTCTAATAGGGATATGTCAACCTGGCGTCAAACCTGATGCCGAGTTACTGGAACAGCGGTCACCGGTGTCCAGGCTGTCACCGACACGCCAACCACCATCAAGGCATCCCGTCACTGTCGATGTCGTCGGCATACGTGTTTGCTCATGTTTGCTTCACAAGCCAAAGCCCTCCTCTCGACATGTTTTCCATCGCTTCGCTGTCATTTACGGTTCACCTTGGGTTCACTCACTCAGCCCTCGCCACTCGGGACTCGGGGAGTCGAGTCTTTTCGCCCATTTCTTGTCATGAGATGGACTGCCCCACCAGATAGACGAGAAATAAAGCTCGTCGCATTCGCGCTCTTGGTCTTTGTTCTGTCGTACAACTTTGATAACTCGGTATGGCTCTTTGGATTCGACCCTGAAGCGACACATGGCGCAATCTTGCGGTCTCTTGGTTTTGGCAATTCGAAGGTTGTCTCGCCGGACGGACGGAAGCCTCCGGGGTGGAGGGATGCGCTGGAGGATGAGATATATGGCACTTGGGCTTGGGATGGGGGCCAGGTTGCTGGTGATGGCGCAGAGAGAAGCCAGCAGTTGGGTATTGGGAAGCACGACGCGACGTGGGTTGGGAGAAAGGAGGTTGGAGCACTTCGTGGGAAGCAGTTTGGGGAGACAACTGTGAATGACGGATTTGTGAGATGGCAGGAAGGGATACCTCAGTCGAAACTTGTTCGGCATGTTCCTGGTATGAGTGCTATTCGTTCTCGCGTCTACCAAAGTAGCTTATGGTGCGCATGATACTCGTAGGATTTAGTATTTTGGATAATGTTTTCATCTTCAATGGCACTGTATACCTTGTCACGGATGACCGCGATGCTTTCCCGTCGATGTCCTCAATTGTCGCAGCAGTTGGGCCGGGAAAGAATACTTGGGAAGTCATTTCAACGGAAGACGCGAGAAGAAAACTTGGCACTTACGGCGCTATGTAAGTACCTCAACAATGTCCAGAATTCATTGTTTAACACTCCATGCAGACTACGCGGTGTGACATGGATGTCAGCCGATACCACCCCCCGTATGTGTAGTTTCACCTCTATGCTGCGCGCTTGTCTGATATAGGTCTTCAAGACAATTCTACCCTTATATCCCTTTGGCGCACATACAGCTCCCTTGATACCAACATCGACTCTTCTGGACGGACCACACTTCCCCCGCCCCATCGTCTCATCTTTCCCCAAGTTCGCGTATTTACCGACCCGAATCCCCTTCCTCATTTCCACACGATTCGTCGACGGCGTGTCGACACGGGCTTCCATCCCTTTCTCCTCAAAGCAGCCTTTCCACACCTCACGGTCATGTACCTAGAAGACTGGGAAGACTATCACAAGCTCCCGGTGCCTTTTGTCATTGAACGCATTGTCGTTGCCGACCGCGAGGCCGCGGAAGCGTCTGTGAAACACGGACAACCGGTGTTTTCGCCTGCCTTTGACCTCGTGGGTTCTAAGCACTGGTGGGAGCCCGTCCGGCGCACCTTGACCGCGTATTTTGGGGAGGAGTCAAATAAGAAAGCGAAGAAAACGGTTACGTACATCCACCGGCAGTCTGAACGCACTGGTGTGAAGCTGCGAGAGGAAGATCATCAATCGCTTGTGCGTGCTTTGACAAAGATGGGGCGAGATTATGGGTACGAGGTGCATGTCGTTTCGAGCCAGTTTGATGAGACGGGGTGGACGGAGCGAATGGGTGCCATCGTGAAGTCAACGGTACGCTGGTCTGCTGTCTCACAAACTACGCCTCGTGGTGTTTAGCATCTGTCTTCGCTAGGTTGTCCTCGGGCCTTATAGCAGCGACCTTCTTGACAGTGTCTTCACGAAGCCATCGCCACAGGCCACGCTGATGGAGTTCTTCCCAACTAACACGTATGCACGCGATGAAGAGCTTGTTGCTCATTCCCGCGGCCTGCATTACATCGCTTGGTGGAACAACCGGTCAGTGCAGTCGATGTGATAGTCACGACGTTTTCAAGGATATTAATAGTCTCCGTCGTGCTTTCATAGGAAATTAACCTCGGATAACCTTCCCCTCGTGGTCCCCCCAGCTGGAACGGAGGAGATTCGAATCGATGCAACAGCGGTAGTGAAAGCCGTTCGGCAGGTGTTAGCTCGGTAACGGAACCACGACGTTTCGTTCTCGCAGCTTTTTCCTGCTAAACATCTTCAGACAGCCTCATTCAGCACAGCGCCCTCTCCACAGACCGCAAAACTATAGATAGACGGACGTTATCAGACGTGTAACTTACCTAGTCCTCGCAACAATCACTTGCCGCTAACATCTAGCAATTATCTGGCAAGCCATCTGACAGCGACAATCTACCTTGGACCCCAATCAGGATGCAAGGAAGAGATTGGCACTGGGCAGATACTTCAACGGACTCCGGAATTTGTCGCCGTGACATTTACGACCAAACATACGTAGACCGTAGACCGGGAACACCTGGGTCAGCGGAATCCCAGCAGCTGACAGGAAGCGATTGCCTCTGCAGCGCACACGGGAATTCGGCTTCAGTGCAGCGGCACACTAAGGTTAGGGTGCAAATTTCGGATCATGTATGGGTAAGCTAGGCCCTGACTCGAAAATTTCCCGGTTCAGGTAAGGCCTGAAAGAATACAGGGGGGAAATGTGAAAAACACGAAGCCTCGGTAGACCAGAAGAGGATTGACGTTATAGTAAGTCCCCCAGGAAATGGATCCCTTACCTGAGAAAGGATTGATGTCTGTGGTAAGTCCCTGGGAGCTTTTTCTAGGTAAACGGGGGCGCCCGTGTGATGTGTGCCATTAGAGGTGATTTTCGCATTGGTCCATGTAAACATCTGTTTAATCCCAAAATTAGAGAACCCACGTGTCTCGCAAAACTCAATGGGAAGAAAATCAAATTCCAATCTAGGCACCACATGTCCGCTGACAAGAGATCTGTTGACATCTGCCGAGGACCACAGTAGTGCGAGCCTGTGCTACCAGCCTGCAGTGCACTGGCATGTGCAGGGCGAGTTTCACGTTAGCTTCTTCTGTTCCATGCCACTTTAGCTTCCATTTCCTGAAAAGCGCAAGTTTTCCATACCCCCACGCGCCATGAAATCTCCTCATTGTCACCGGGCCGGAATAGGTCGGTTGGTTGACCAATACTGCATAACGTCAGTATCAAGTTCAGGCCGTATGTGAGTATGTGATCCGTCACCCGTGCCCTCAAATAAAAAGCAAGAACCATTGCCGGTTCAAATTT
This sequence comes from Lyophyllum decastes, assembly GCA_025854295.1. Taxonomy (NCBI): domain Eukaryota; kingdom Fungi; phylum Basidiomycota; class Agaricomycetes; order Agaricales; family Lyophyllaceae; genus Lyophyllum; species Lyophyllum decastes. The sequence goes on from CP107709.1 coordinate 1,836,463, forward strand.
CGGGGGAACCTCTTCCATGCCTTACGACGACGACGCCAACATGGTTGCTTCCACCACGTCCTCTATCACCGTCCGGCATGAAAAGGTGGTGTCACCTACCGAGGAGCGTGCTGTGTCTCCTGGACATGGTGAGTCAGCCTTCCCTGAAGATAAGCTCGAAGAGGCCCTCGAAAATGTGGAGGACGACTGGGAGAACGATCCTGAGAATCCACGGAACTGGTCATTTGGGAGAAAGTGGACAGCTGTGTCGATAGTGCGTCTAGGCTACCCATCTCGTCATCCCATCCGCTAAAAGTATATATCCAGGTATCACTATACACTTTCTGCTCGCCACTAGCCAGTTCGATGATGGCTCCTGGTCTTGAACAAGTGGCGATCAAGTACAATATCACGAGTACAACAACGATCGCCCTCACACTTAGTATCTACCTGCTCTCCTTCGCCCTCGGCGTGAGTTCTGCAGTGTGTGTACCAACCCGCGCACCTATCTAATGATATCCTCCACAGCCATTGATCCTTGCTCCGCTTTCCGAAATGTACGGGCGGACATGGGTGCTTCACATCGGCAACCTCTTCTCGCTAGCGTTCACGCTAGGATGCGCGTTTTCGCCCAACGTCGGCGCGCTGATCGGCTTCCGTTTTCTGGGTGGGTTGTTTCCTTCTCTCACCGCAACTGCGATGATACCCACTTCCGTTCCGTTCCCCATCAGCTGGATTATCAGGGAGCGCGCCCATTGCATGCGGCGGTGGCTCTATCGGTGATTTATTCTCAGAGCGTGATCGCGCATCGTCTATGGCGGTCTACAGTCTCGGTCCGCTAATTGGTACATTCATCCATCAACACTGTGCAATTACCTCTTCTGATTGACAGCCCGAAACAGGTCCGGTCGTCGGTCCTATTGCCGGAGGTTTCATCGCGCAGACCGTCGGGATCAAGTGGGTGTTCATCGTCATTGCCTGTAAGCAGTCGCGATGATTACTCGAGGATCTGTCACCTCACTGACAACCATCGTCGCCACTTTCTCAAGGCCTCTCCGGTGTCGCAGCTGCCATCGGCATACCCCTGCTCAAGGAAACTTATGGTCCTGTCATTCGCCTAAGGAGAGCACGGCGTTCAGGCGACCCTGAGGCGCTTGCCAGGATTGTCACAGTCGTCAGTGTTCATGAGAACAAGCTCGCTTTCTTGTGGGGAAACCTAGCTAGGCCGGTGGTCATGCTTTCCCGGAGCTTCATTTGTTTCATCCTAAGTCTGTACATGGCATTGTACGTCCCTATTTCTGTTGTCGAAATCGCAAGTGCTAATATTTCCGATGTCTTAGCTTATACGGTCCGTTTTATCTTGCCTGCAGTCGTGGGCGTGAAATGACGTATGGTTATAAATGACATAGGCATATACTATCTCTTTTTCGCTACCTTCGCCCGTGCGTTTTTCTTACCAGTTTTTGAAGTGCGTGTTTCCTGACCAGCGCCACAGAATTCTTTAGAGAGACATACGGCTTCGGACCGGGCATCGGAGGTCTGGCATACTTGGGACTCGGGATCGGTTTCATTCTGGCTACTTTATTCGGTGCCAGAACCGCTGACCAGGTCTACAAATACGTGAGTTACCCACTCAGTGCCTCTGCGCGAAAGTCGTTGTGCTGACACAGTTGATGATAGTTGGCGGACAAGAATGGTGGCAAGGGAAAACCGGAGATGCGTATTCCTGCGCTGTTCTTTGGGTCTTTCTTCGTTCCGATAGGGCTATTGTACGTCCGGCCCCCGTTGACAGCAGATTTACAGCATTACTAAACTCTCGCTCTCGTAGCTGGTACGGCTGGTCTGCACAGGCCAAAATTCACTGGATAATGCCCATCATCGGCTCCGGAATTTTTGGCTTCGGTAAGTGATGGTTGTTTCTCTATCGCAATACCACCATTCTAATCGGAGCCACAGGCATGATGTCCTCCTTGTGCGTATCTGCCCCCTTCCCTCTTGCCTCGTTGCATCGGAACTGACACCAGCGTACGCCTCGTGTTTAGCCTCCCCATCCAGCTATACCTAGTGGACGCCTTCCGCTTCGCCGCAAGCGCCACAGCAGCAGCTTCCGTGAGCCAAATTTCTTTATGACGCTTCTTTCTTTGCAGCGTGTATTTAATGACGCCACCCCAGGTATTCCGATCTTTGCTCGGCTTTGCTTTCCCCCTTTTCGGACAGCAGATGTTCGACGCTCTAGGTCTTGGGGGCGGGAATTCCGTAAGCACTTCCTTGCGTAAAGTTCTGCTCAGTCTTTTACGTGCTGACTTTTTGGTTTAGTTGTTGGCTGGACTCGCTATTGTGCTCGGTATCCCATTCCCAGTGTGGATCTACTACAGGGGCGAGGCTATTCGCGTTAACAGCAAAGTCAAGCTATGATCAATTCGCACCCCTTCCCTTCATCCTGCCACGACACCCCCACCAACCCCCCCGCACGTCCCACTCGATGATTAATTTAGACCGCCGCAGGGCTATATCGCCTGATCTGCATTTTTATACCAAAAGAAAACAAGCGGCATAATTATTAGCAACCACCTTACTCGCCCTCGCATTGGATTCACTTTCATTTATTTAGACACGCACGTTTTATATATACCACGAACCCAGCACCAGCACAAATCCTATAACTTGCTTCATAGTTCTTTTGTTACTTTCACCCTCACATTGTTCCGCGGATAGGGTATTTACCATCCACAGGGCGTGCAAACTCAGTAATGTAACAAACGGAACGCCAGATGATGGATGTCTTTTCGAAACGGCGACGGTGTTTCGTCTAAGTTGACTACGCCAGCATTTCTTCGAAACTGTAGGCGGTCTCGTGAGCTGTCATTCTGACGCGTCCGTGCACATTATACAGAGTCGCGTCACTACTCATTATTATTGACACATGTTTACAAGCTTCAACAAAAGCCCCACTGTCTTAAAACATCGACTTTTCTCACACATTGCTGCACATAGTAGAGCATAACTTACAGATACCAGTACAGAATACAATAGGAAGCGATTGTAATAAACACAGACGAGAATAGATGGGGGGGAACCGCGGACGAATATTTACTCTTCCACGTCCTTTTTGCCTTTGCTGTGGGAGGAAAGGGGCAAGATGAGAAAAGGGAAGTGGAAGGGGTGAGGGTGAGTGATGCATACCTCGACTTGCTGGGTAGGAGTTCCTGTAAACGAAATATGATCAGCCGATAACCGTGTGGGTAGGGGTGGCAGACGTACGGCGGCAATGTGTGGTACGACACCACCCTGGGAGATGACGACGTCTCCAAGGAGCCTGTTCAACCTGTAGTGCATCGTGAGTGGGGAGCGAGAACGACGATTAAAGAATACGCACTCTTCATCGTTCCGGATGGCGAGCTGTAGATGACGGGGAACGATACGCTGCTTCTTGTTATCACGCGCAGCATTGCCAGCGAGTTCCAAGATCTCGGCGGCGAGGTACTCAAGTACGGCAGCGAGGTATACTACAGGATACGACGCGTTAGCCTCCAAAAGATTTCATACCATTGAGGAAAAATGACGGACCAGGAGCCCCTGCACCAACCCGCTGAGCGTAATTGCCCTTCTTCAAGAGACGGTGGACACGACCGACGGGGAACTGGAGACCCGCCTTGGCCGAGCGCGATTGCGACTTGCCCTCAGCACCTGCCTTGCCGCCTGTGGAGGATTTGCCGGATTTTCCTGTGGTAGCTGCGTCAGAATTGATGTTGGCACTCTATCCTGCCTGAGACACACCTTTGCCGCTCTGGAGATGCAGGCATCAACACGATGAACGCGAGGGAGATAATAGCCTGCGACGCACCATTATGATACTGGGTTACTTTGTACAAATGCTACAACGGAGGCAGAAGATGGTAGTGGTTGAGGTGCAAGAGAGATAAATCAACAAACTTTGCGCGAACGCGACCATTTATGTGCATTTGTTTAGTCATGCACGTGATGCATACGCGTTAACATAAATATTACATAATTACATGGTTATTTTGAGGTCGAAAATGAAATTGGCTATCATGTCTTTTCTCTCTTCTTGGCCAGGTCGAAATCTCTCGCGACACCGGGAGCATCTGTCTTTTGTTCGACGTTCTTTTTGTTCCACTAGACGGCTTAAGCAGAATGAAGACAAGGCTGACAGTCAGGCGCGTCTCCAGCGCGAGATTGAAGGTCCAGAAGTGAAGCCTGGGGAATTGGGACCTCTGATGCGGCCGTTGGGCGTGACTGAACGCCCGACGACTCTTCTGAAGACTGGGACACAGAGAGTGAAAGAACTTGTGCTGGACAGTGAAGCGCGAATAGCACAAAGACGGCATCTGTGCGTCACTACGCTGTCCAGCTTGTTGACGGTGCTGACTCGACTCGTGCAGGATCAAGGAAGTGGGGAAGGGATATTACTATGACTTGAACATGACCAGGAAGCACGGCGGGAAAACTTGGATAGCCAATAAGTCTCTAATCCGTGAAGACGTGTGTTATGTTCCATCTCTGTCTCGAGAATATGAATTTGATATGGACCAGAAAGCATTATATCTGCCCAACGTAAAAGGCAAGAGCATCGACACGAGTGAAGAAAAAAATACCACCACGATGTGCTATGGACGAATAACAGTCCTCGCCATGCTCGGCACGAGAATGTCAGAGGTACGTCCGTGTCTAACTATCAAGTCATAGTCCAAAACTGACCACCTCAATAGGTCCACGTGAAAGGCTTCGTGGACCCCACCATCGCGCGATACTCCTCCCACCCCCTCTTCCAATACGTGCAAATCAACATCCAAGAAAACCTCCTTAAATCGCTCCTCGTCAAGCTCTACATCAACTCCCTGCGCGCCGTCGTCCCCGCCAACCTCCAGCCCACATACCTCGTGTCCAGTCAGAACATGGAGTACGTCCGGGACCCGCTGGGGATGACGAATAGCAAGGTAGGGTACGTGTATCTTATCGACGAGAACTTGAAGATACGGTGGGGAGGGTGTGCGGACGCAACGCAGGAGGAGGCGATGTCGCTGGAGACGTGTACGGGTGTGCTGTTGAAGAGGGTGGAGAAGTCGACGGGGCTGCATGCCGGGAAGAAGAAGCAGAAGACGAGCGAGGGTGGTGCGTCTGGGGAGGCAGCTTCGCTAGCAGCTTAATGGCACGTCCTATTCCAGTTCGTAAACCCAGAAACACGCCCTCATGAACTGTTTTCAGTATATCATAGTAATAATCGATCGTACCCCGTTACGGTGCTGCCGGGATCTAGCTTTCCTGGACAGTTATTCCGGGCTATGTCGTCTGGATACATGTGAGGCCATCACCAAAGACTGCCATTATACGACTGAAAGTTGGAGGCTGAGCGGCGGAAAGAGCATCCTTATCAATGACAATACTTAACTCTTGCATACATCGAAACTCATGTCTGGGGTCCATGTAATAACAGCCGGACATTGGGCACCGCCCGATAAACTTTCAGCGACGCATGGCAGCGGTCAATTAGATACATGATATATACCACCGAGAGCAAGCATCGTAGGGAACAACACCCCGCTACAGCATCGAACCCCGCTTGCTCCTCCATCCAAAAGCATCCAAACTATCGTCTCTTCTTCGTCGTCCCCGCCCCAGTCGCCTTCGCACTCTTCCTCCCTTTTGCATTCGCACTCGCATTCCCGGCAGCCTTCTTCGGCGCCGGCTCCAGCCCCACACCTCCCGTACTAACAGTAGACAGTCTCGACGACCGACGGCGCGTCTGCGTGTCCTCATCGCCCATATCCGACGCTGGCGTCGCCGACCTCACCTTACTAGCCCTTCCAGCACGGCGTGTCGGGGGCGGCGACGGCTGTCTTAGCGGCGCCACGTAGTCCGCCTCTTCATTTTCGTCCTCCTGATCGCTCTCTTCCTCATCCATGAGCGACCCTGGCAGACTCCGCCCAAGTTCCTCTTCCCGCACGCGTCTCGCACGTTTATTACGCGGGGGCTCGGGGGCTCTGCTGCTGCTTTTGTTGGTCTGCCGCGCGGATGTTCGAGTACGCGTGCTGACGGGAATGGGAACAGGGGCAGGGGGAGGCTGAGCGACTTCTGCGTCCTCCTCCTCCTCCTCCGACATGAACGCCCCAGGTGGCACGCGTCTGCCCGTCCGCTGCGGCGGAGGCGCAACGGAAATGGAGGGCACAGCAGCAGCAGCACGGCTGCTCCTCGTCTTGGTAGTCCCGCGCGGTTTCGTCTGTTGCACCTGCATCGGCCCAGCCCCGTTCCCAAAGACTGAGAACCCGAAATTGGCACCGCGTTCGAAGTCGTCTCGTGCACCGGTAACTGCGACGTCGCTCCGTTGATCTTCGTCCATGCGCCTCCGCGCCCCACGCTCGGGTTCCACGTCCACATCCACGTGCATGTGCTCTTCTTCCTCCTCCTCCTCCTCCTCAGTCGCAACGTTACCTGCGTCCACGTCCATGTCCCGCGCCCCAGGCCGGCGCTCCTCAGACACGGTATCAAAAGGCCGCTTGACGCCCTGCGGCAGCTTCGTGGGAGGGGGCTTGTAGAACGCGTTGGGTTTGCGCGAGGCTGAGGTGAACCCAAACGAGGGCTGCGATGTGGGAAACTGGGCCGTATGTGCCATACCTGTGCTTGTACCGGGGAAGAGCTGCGCGGGGGGATGGCCGAGGGAGGTGCGGGGGCGCGCGGCGGTGGACGAGGACAGGGGGAACGTCTGTGAGGTGGGCATCATGGTGAGGCCCATTGAGGTAGCCGTGGTGGTAGGCTGGGAGATGGGGAGTATGGGAGCCGTGGTGGCGGACGTCGACGCGCCAGGTATCCGCCCGCCAAAGCGGGGAGCACCGGCACGTTCGGGAAGGGGTATTGCGGGTGGGTGGCTGTCCCTGAACGGCGACGCCGCGGGAGTGGGTCGACCGCTGGCTAGCGTTTGGGAGGGAAGGGGGTGCGGGATTTCTTCCCAAGACTGGGTCATGTTGACGTCGGCAGCGGGGGCAGGGGCGGTAACGCTAGGTTTCGTGGGGATGCCATTGATTGTGGGTGTCGTTTGTTGGGCTTGCGTGAGAGTTTCGAGCTCAGAATCGAGCAGGGTACGTTCTGCCTGAGGCAAGGCAGCGTAGAGGTCCTGCACCATCTTGCGCCGGTCCCGGGAGCTGCTTTTGGATTCGTTTACGGTGGATGACGCGAATTGGTGGTCGACTTTGACGGCGTCGGTGTATTTGCCGGACTGGATAAGGCGAACACAGATGAGGTCCCGCAAAATTGCGATGGAAGGCCGGGAGAGAGATTTTGGTGGTTCGAGAGCGTAGTTGTGTAAGAACTGCTCTTCGAAGGGGGATAGTGGGAAACAAAGAAGGGCGGAAAGACCTCGAGGGCGCGGCTCAGCTGCTCAACGCGTTAGGGGATACACCGCTTTGGAAGGAGACCAACACGTACGAGCAATACACCATTCCAGTAACTTTTCTAGCAGTTGTTTTCGTAGCTCCACAGTTTCGTTGAATGTTCGCTGGAAGCGCCACGCATCCAGGAAACTCGAATCAGCCAAAGCAAGCATATACGTCCACACATCTTGAGGCGTTGTGAGGAGAGGTTTCGCAGTACGAACGTACTGAACAATTAGCGGTGAAGGATTCGGGGATATGGATATGGCGTGTAGAATCTTGGACACGAATTCTCTGTTGAGACGATTATCAGAGAGAAGAGCCACCGCGCGCTAGAGAGTCCTCAGTGACTTGAACCAAATGACGTAGCAGAAGACGCACCGCAACGTTGATGCCTGTGTCAAGATGCCAATACGCGTCTGCGAGAGCAGTGAACTGGGGTGGTATACACCGCTCCACCTGGAGTCTCTCCTCTCTCCCGTCCTGATGCCACTTGAGCAAGTAGTACACAAGACAATCCTTCTTCAACGTATCATACGTGGAATCCTCGATGGGAAGCAGTAACGCCTTGAGATCTTCCACGTTCCTTGGTGGGTAGTGTGCCTCAGGTTGCTCGATGCCTCCCGAAGCCAGAAGGATGTCGAAAATGAACTTGTCATTCATGTCCGCTCGCCGGCGTACAATCTCGTCTGCACGAGGCTCCCGCCATGCAAAGCCAGTGTCTGTAACGTCGAAGTATTGGATATATTGAGGTGTACGAGTAAGCTCCTCGTCCTGCTAGGAAATTAGCAACTCTACCTACGCTCCCAACAAGGAACATACCATTTGCAAAGATTACACTGCGTGATAATACAGCCTCAAAGGCGCTTACTGCAAGTGCCACTGCACTTGAACTGCCACAAGAAACTTGAAGAAGTCGAGTTGAACAAAACGTTGGCTTATGTCATCACCCTTCTTGTTGCCAAACCATCATCAAGGTCGCTCAATCGCCATGGCTAGCAGGTCACAGCTCCGCTTGCTTCTACTAACTATAGAGGAGTTCTAAGCGCCGAGCGCTAAACCCCCTGTATCTTTTCCACGTACTTACGATGGACTTTCTGAGTTCATTTTGGAGCAAGAAAGACCTTCACCTCGACCCCGAGGACCTGCGCAAAACACTCGACAAAATGAAATATACTAGGACACCATCGGACTTAGCAGACCTCGTTGCCTTTAAGGAGAGTATAGAGCAAAAACTGAGGCAACATGAGGAAGCCCAATACTTCGGCGGAGTGAGCCTGCGACCTACCCACATCTCCTGGTCGATCTGACTCCGAAATGCTTTGACAAGGCGGAGAACATCGAATATTTTCTAAGTCGAGTTATTGTAGCACGGGATCTGACCGGAGGCGACCTCGTTGCACACTTTGGTCTCACGAATACTGTCGACTCTGACGGTCAGGTAATGTATCCCGAATTTTTGGCCCCAGCGTCAGGAGAAGGCTGCAGTGAATGGCTTGGTATATATAAACCAGCGTTGTGGTCGACGACGAAACAGGCTAACAAGACCTTATGAATAAAGCTCAATCGTTGAACCTCGGTGTTGATATCTTTCGTAGCAAAACGGCGGACATCACAGTCATCATCGATCTCATCGTAATGGATGTAATCCAACACCTGCCTCAATTCCAGGTTCTGGATCATTTCACGCCCGGCGAAAGTGATCCACCACGGCCACCTACCGTGATCATTGGTGGTACTCCGCTTCCACCGAAGCGAATGAAGATTCGTACATATCAGGAGGACACACTATGCATGACAGTCGGAACCGGTAAAGATCAAATACGCATCGTTGGGAGCTACAATGCCGCGTTCACGTGTGGCTACCAAATGGCAGCGAAGGAGCGGTTCTGCGCGCCGTTCATGGCCACCTACCTCATTGTCCTGAGAGTGAAGCGAAGGTTGGGCCTCGGAGCGCAATGGGCTTACATGGGCAGGGATATAGAAGTAGCGACCAACGACTTGACTGCTTCCCTGGCTATGATTTACCATGCCCAAGAGAGGTGGTATGAGGAATATGAGCGTCGGCGAGGCCAGATCAACCGTGATTATGGATTCGGAGTCGTGTCCGACGGCGAGTGGTGCCGTTTCGTATATCTCGATCCTCAGATGAAGGTACATACCCCAATGTCAATTTCCGGAGGGTAATTCTTCTCACCAAACTCGTTTTGTATCACCAGGCCCACCGATCTCCAGTGCTCATGCTCAAATATGACATCATGGAGATCCTTCGATACTTCCGTTTCATTTTCGACGCAATCGTTGCTGATTACCGACCCCCACCGACGTATTGACGTCACCGCACAAAATCAAGGAAGTGGTGGTGCGTTTGGCATGGACGATATTTCAATGTATGTTTTGCTTGTTGGGTCGGTTCTGGATCCTATGCTCGACAAACTTTGTATGTGATGATTCTCGATGGCAATCATCAATACCAGCACGAAGATGCTGTTCTATTATAGTGACTGTCCTGAGTGCTCAGAGGGTTCCCGCAGCAATCTTCGCCGATAGGGCGGCATCGGCCTTAATATTTGCTGCAAGAGCTGGCACTATCTTCTTGACCTCGTCCGCGACCATCCTGCCAAAGTAACGTGAGCCCAGCCTATGTTAGAGATGCCGGTCAGCGTCGTGTGTAAGCTACGAAAGGCAGGTGGCAGCCGATGACTGACGCATTCAAGTGAGTTGTGTCTGTGTTATTTGGATAGTCGAGGTTGAACTGCATGGCGTTCGCCTTGCCTAGCTTCTGGACGTAGGTCATGCTGTCTGCAAGGAGGGGAAGCAGCTAACGAAGGACAGAGTGAGTAACTAGGAGAGGTCTGCGAAGCCTGGCTGAGATGTTTTACGGACAGGCAGGTTCAGTTTTTTCGCGACGGCGATGGTCTGGTTGCTGTATGGACCAAGGATGTCCGTCAAGGTGCTACCAGAGAACGTACGGCGGCACAAGGATGTCATCAGGATAGGTGAACAGCCAGCGGCCTATGCGAGAGTGAGTCCGGACAACCTCAAAGCTTGCCTACTGATGCCAACCTTGATCTTGTTGGTGAGTGATTCGAGGTTGGACGCAAATGTCGCTGTATCCATGACCTTTTCTGCAAGGCAACTGTTCATGTGGCGTTCGACAGCAAATGCCGTTAACTTACGATCGTTATGGCCGAACCTACCATGCGTTTTCCAGTCAGCTCTTCGTACAAGCTCCACCCACGAACCACTCACTGGATGGTCGCATACGTGTTCGCGTTCTTGCACTGCGTGAGCATCGAGGAGTACTGCGGCTGACCCTGCCACGAAACTGTGGTCGTCTATATAAAAGTGACCGGTAAGCAAGTGCCTGCCACTGAGTCCGGAATCTGCTATTCACCCCGCTGACAGACAAATTGATGCACCTCGCGAGGCCCGTAGTATCTGCGCACTATCGGATGGTTCAAGACTTGGCCCGAGGGAAAATTCAAACGGCAATTACAAAGCCTTGGCCCCAGCCTGCGCCACTGTGAATTGGAAGCGTCCGAGTCATCGTTCCACTCTCCTGAAGAGGTAGTAAAGCTCACTCGGTAACCGTTGAATCCCCAATGGTGATGATACCTCCGCCAACACAGTTAACCGAAGCACTCAGTACTTAAACGGAGGTTACCGACGTACCTGGAGCAGCGACTGCGACGGCTGCAACGAGCAAGGAAACTGCGAAGGAAGAGAACATGTTGAAGTAGCTTTTCGCAATATCCTCGAAGGCTGCAATTGCGTAGATACTTATAGACTATAGTATACCTGTTCGCTTCATAGTCGCGTGATCATAGAAACCCCCGTCGGTCAAATATGGCGGTCCGAGATCGTTCAACAGTGTACATAGAGAGTTAGAAAGCATATTAAAGCCGTTCAAACACATGTAGAACCTCGCGCTTGTGCATCCAGGAAGCAATCCCTTCGATTCTCGTGATCTGGTCAACGATCAGGTCATGGAAATGATGGAAATAGGCGGACCGGCTTCAAGTGGTCACTGTGAATTTCGCCGAAAATGTGCCTTGTGCCACCGTTGGGCGGGGGGCATAGTGTAACGGAAAATGAGGGTGGCGCCTATTCAATAGATAACCCACAAAGAGACGCCGTAGTGAGCGCCCAATTACGCAAAGATGATGAGAAGGCCAGCTGGCATCTTCATGTTTTGTCCGGAATGAAATGTAGGTCAGAGGTCCAAGAACGAATCCGATGCAAAAATTTCCTTTTTTGGACATGATTTTCGCTGTTATCCTACTTCTTTTACAGACAAAAAAGCGAGAAAATAGGTGTCAGAGGAGGAAGGTCTTGAGGGGGTAGCCCGGGGGTCCTGGGTTGCCGCTGACCAGGAGGGCTTTTTGCCGGACTGTCTGTGGAAGTGTACGACGAAACACTTCAGTACCCTGGTTAAAGGGGATCGCGTTCCATGAAACCAGAGGACCTACATCGGACGTCCATGAAAATCTCGCTAGGAGTTCGATGGCAGCGATGGCTAGATGGAATTGTGGTTCTAGCCTGCTCAAATCTTACAGCGAGGTATAACAATGTGCACTAGCTAATAAGTAAGGAAGGGGAGGTTGTTCCTACAAACGAGAGCCCAAGCACTCTAGAGAGATATTCGGGGAAGAAAACACGATAACATATAATACATACACTACATCCCACAAAAGCCCCAAAGAAAAAAGATCAATCCAGATAACGAAGACGTTTCCAAAGGTCTAATCAACGCGCCGGACATTTCGTGGTACAAACGTCCAGACCACCAACATAGTACCCATCATAGAAACCAGTCTGTGGGAGAGGATACGTTACATCGGGTTACAGGAGATGCGAGATGCGAGACGCAGCATACAACGGTTGAAGGGAGGCAATCCCGAACCGTGAGGATAGCAGTCCTGTCAGGAATGGCAAAACAGCTGAGCCGACCATGCCAATGCTTGATATCCAACCTATGCAGACTGTCAAGAGCCACCGAGGGAGAACTTTTGACGAGTGCGATAGCATGACGGGAAACATGGGTCCCATAACAAGCCCGATTAACGAAACCTACTCTGGAGTGAGCAACGATAGATGCAGCTCTAGTGAAGGACGCACAGCGACGGCGTTCCCGACGATTGACGGAACGAACCAAATGGTGATCTCGAGTCTATAACCGAGAGTGTCAGCGCTCAAAGCCCCTCTTGGACAAGTGGACGGCTTGGGTGTAGTTACACGATTGCGATGACGGAGTAAACAAATATGACGGTGTGTTCCCCGACCTAATATATAGGGTCAGAAATACGCCAAAAAATCTTTTAGGAGCGCCTACAAGCCTATTGAGCCACATGAGCCCGACGCGTCCGAGCATAAGACCTTCAACATGCGTCAGATGCGTAGTAAAAGAATACCAGTCCAGTGGGACCCCACCTCCAAAGAAACCGGAGGAAATATATCCTGAAGCGTGGCCTCCACCTCGTTCGCGGATGATGAATGTCACAATCCAGCCTGAAGCAAAGTCTGAGCAGTAAAATTCCACGCTCAATGCAGGAATACCTCACCTCCAACAGTGACCTCTATCCCGATATAGATCAACGCAAAAATAGTGAATACATGAACACTCCTTAAGCCAAAGAGTTGACGGAAAGTGTTCTCTCGAGGAGCGGAAGAATTCGACTCGCTCGGTGCTTGACCACTTTCCACCAGCAGTTCTGACCACATTGCAAAGCGTGTCAGCGCGGATATCACAAGGCGAAGTAGCATTCTACCGTCTAGATGTTTAAAGCGGAAGACAAGGACGAGCGATAAGGTATTGAGTACAGCCATTGACGCTGAGACAAGATAGTGAAAAGACCAGCGGCGCCGCCCAGAGAAATAGGTTGCTACGAAGGGTGCTGTGAATGCACCAAGACCTTGACGAAAGACTTGGTCTATTCCACTCCATACGAGGTATAGTCTCGCGCACCATATGTGGCATGGAGCATCCCGAGTTTCGTCTCCATATTATCCGTTAAACTGCTCACGTAACCATTAGCTTGGGCGTTCTATAGTCAGCTACCGTATCAGGGTCTGAGGCGGCAGACCACCAAAAGCATGAAAACGAACTTGTAGGGATAGCCCTACGCCGGTCAAGAAGTTGGCTGTGACCATGACAGGGAACGGAGGGCCAGTGGCTTGGACTGTATACGCTAGAAGTTGGACAGTTGTGGCTGGGAATCAGATAGTTCAAAAAAGTATCGCAACTTGGTATAAAAATATAAAAAGTTACCTATAACCATAATCTAAACGCTAAGCGTAAGATACAGTGAGACGAAAAATTCTTCGTGACTCCTTACCTTTCCGAAGCCTATCCTGTCATTGAACCAGACATTCAGAGCACCTCCCAAGATGAATCCCTGCGAAATTTAGCCATCGACGCAGGCGTAAGAACATTTTCGTACCAAGCAATTTGCTACGAAATACAATGACACAATCAAATATCCCAACTTAAAAGGATTCAACCATGAATTTCCCAACCAACGGTTGATGCTTAGGTACGTACTCGATATTCTCGCTGAAATGCTGGGAGCAAAGGTCCAACGGAACCATCGTTCCAACCCTGGCCAAAGATGCAGCAACAGAGCACGATAAAGTAGATAATGCCATGGTTGTTATTGTTGACGTGCTTGACCTCGCGCGTGGGGGTTGTGACCGTCTTTGGGCGCGGAAGATCCAACGGTTCGTTCCCCACGATGATAGGCTCGACTGAGAGGAGAATCTCGTCTTTGGAGACCGCGGTGGAACGAATAGTAGAAGTTCGTGAAAGGTGTCGTGATCGTTCAGACAGGTGGGCGGCAGTAGTGTCAACCTCGTAGGTTTCTGGTGAGTCTTGGTCCTCCGTCATCAAGGCAGAGATGCTAGGCAGTGGCCCATGCTGGATGTAGCTGATAGTATATGGGTCGATGTGAGTAGGTCCCGGCACGGAGGGATACATCAACGAGATGGTTGAAAAACAAGAACGTGAAGTGGGGGATCCTAAAACAATGATTTCAGAACTGTACCCATCAATGCATCATTACGATCAAAGTTTGTGTGATCGACAAGTTGTACATAGAGATAAGTACAAGTTCCTGTTCAGGGACAGGCGATTGTGTACCTGCGACCATGAGGTTGGCAGGGAGCTCAAGCTGGCAGGAAACGGAATGCGTTTGAAGCCGCTCAATGTACACACGCCGAGAAGGCCTACATTTGCAGACGTATGACAATAGACATAATCCACCAACGTCACGTGCAGCGCTTGACACCTCCAAATCCGTCAAACGTGAGCTTCACAAGCACAATAACGGCTTGTATACTTTGTTCACGCACTTTATATACAATCGGCTTCCTGTAAGTCCTCGCTGATTATAACAAGATATTTTCTGCAATATCTGATTGAAATTTTTTGTTGCTGTGTGCTTGAATGCCATGAAAACCAACACCAATACTGACATGAGTAGGGATTGTGGCCGTAAGGGCAATATAGTAGATATGCGTGGCGGTAATTAAGATGTGACAGTCTGCGAGTGCCTCCTGGAAAAGGGAGGTAGCTTACGGCAAGAATTGGACACTTCCTGATTGCATGAAGGATGTGCTATACAAAAAATTCTTGTGCTATACTGCTCAATCCTCATAGCGGGCCTCATCAAATATCTTCATATTTAATGCTGACAACTTTGGGATGGACGTAGGACTGCCTAGTCATTCAATACCCTTGAAATATTCTAATGTCTTGTCTTCATGGTCGTTTCGGATATTCAGCTATCCTTCAAGTGCGATATTCAGGATCGTAGCAGGTTGACAACCACCGAGAGGTTAGAATAGGTATTTCTGAAAGCCGATGGATAGAACTGGACGTATGAGATGTGTTGCGTAAGATGTGTAGGGTGCAAGAAGAAAGGTAGGAATTGGGGCGAGCGGTATATCGCGGCTGTCATGGATTAAACAAGTGGTGGAGGGGAAATTGGTGTAATTATCAGCAAAAAATCGCTGGTCATCGACCTCTACGTTGTGAGCGCTGAGCTGCCACAGAGGGAGGAGGAATCGGGTGATTCTACTCTTGAGGTTTTTGAGCAATGAGGGTGTGTAAAGGTGGAAGAAGGTAAGGTGCATCGCTTCTCCCAAACTTGGCACGCTCTGTCGCGAACCATCCAGAGGGCCTGTCGACATCCCTATCATCCACTATATAGATGGTGCATCCCGAGATACATCTGAAGGGAGGCTCTTCGTCATCATACTTATCGTAATCGGCATCGAATGGCAGGATATGCATGATGTGGCAGGCTTCAAGCTTCAAACAGTATTAGAGCATCATTTCAACGCGATCCATGCGGATATAGAACCCATGAAAATCAAGGCGACGCAGTGTACCCGCACAGTGGGCTGTCAGTGTTTTCCACAAGGCGTTATGTGTCTGGTGCGGATGCTCTGAATGTTCAGCGCAGAAAAGTCCTTGTAAATGACTCGGCAGAGCGGGATCCCCAATCGAGGACAGCTTGGAATGAGCCCCAACAGCGTGTGACTGCATTTGTACTAGGCAGTTTCAAGACAGTTCACATGGCCTGTGCTAGGATAAAATTGCAGGCGGCAACATGCGCATTCTTGAGGGTCGCGACTTCCAAGCGTAGATAAAAGGCATTGGGAAATAGCAGGTATGGAGTCAAATCTGTGATATCCTGGAATGCTTCGCAAACGAGAGAGAGGGCTGTTTTTGTCAACATGGACTCGCGTATAAGGTGAACTACGGCCTGGCGGGACTTGTCGATAATTGTGGATGTGTTGAAGGCCGCTAGAACCCAAGTCGCTTCACAAATAATGCTGCGGTAGATCCCTGTTGGTGGCGCCATAGATGGATAGCGGCTGAGAACCTTATCGGTCTTATAGACGGTTGGATGAGGCTTTTCAGTAATGCCTAAACCAGTTATCTTGTCCAAATATTCGGCATGTTGTCCAGGCCGCTCCTGGATAGACCGTTTGCTCCTATTGTTTAGACGGGATATGACTGATACCGATAACAATCGTCGTGATCGTCCGACTCCTCTCCGTATAGCGTGGTAATCTGCCTTACGCGTTGAAACATCGAAATCTGGACATTTGCAGGCGGACGACACGCGAAACGACACTGGGAGTGGGCCTTGGGAACTTGGGTCAAGGTGAGAGACTTGGGCATGACTGTCTTGAGATGTGTTTTAGTGGATTCCAGACATGATGCACAAATTCTGACGCGCTCCCAGCGTAAACGACATACTATGCCTACTGCTTGTTCTCCTTATCCACCCACTCAAGCCAAGAGCCCTTGTAATTTAAGATCCTATGCATACCCGAATGAATGTTGGGGTTTGTGCATGGAGACTATTGAATACGACGCACTTCGTAAACCCATTTCGTTTCGCAACATCACTGGCGGTAGTACTTCGTTTGCCACTGCGGCAGTAGAAGATAAGCTGTTGATCCTTCGCTGGTTTCTCATAGCCGTGTTTTGCAAGGAAAACGGCAGGACTGAGGTGTAACGAATTTCCCAGCTCAGATAACGGCAAATTGACGGCAGAGGGAATCATTCCTTGGATCACCTCATCCGGCTCGCGAACATCGATCAAATATGTGTCCTGTGCTCGCACAGCTATTAGCATATGGCACGAAACAAGAGGACAATCACGTACCGGCGTGGGGCTAAGTGTTCGGGGCTTCAGCTCATCATACTTTATTACTTTTGCATCCCAATCCCGCTGCAGATCATCGGTTCGCTCGTGTGTCGCCTTCCGGGCTTGTTGTTCTGGGGTCAAAGGTAATTTGGAAGGAGGAACTGTGCTTTCGAACCGGACCCGGAGAGCATACGCAGATGGCCGCGAAGCGAACACGTAGGCGTTAGGGCAGATGGTCGCCCTTGCAGAACGTATAACAACCCCTCGAAGCATTGTAGCAGAGATGAATATGCCTGTGTATTCAGGCTCTCCGCGAGGTGCGTGTCCTTTGCTGAGGATCGAGGATTCCGGTACGGCAAGGGAACCACAGAGTAGACCTGTGGTAGATGAGGAAGCAGGCCGGGATCTAACAGGACAAGTTGCGTAGTTTCTTTTGTTGTCGCTTGTTTACCGAAGGTCTCTCTTGCCATCTGTATTCAAACGGATTTCGATCGAATTCGAGGCTGCTCTTTCTCTTCAAGCTACTTCTGGATTCGCGGCACACGATGAACGGCCAACCATATGCACGGTTGAATACTTTCTACGGACAGAAACGACAGCTGCTAGGGAACCAAGCTGACCATGCGGCACCAGCATGGAGAACGAACGTGTCAGCCCAAGTTTCTGTAGGGAAGGGCAAACAGGTCATGGAGCAAGGAAGCAAGATATTCTTGAGTAGACTTCCGCTCGACGTAGGGGAGACGGAGGTTGAGGTGAGTTAGTCGCCTTGAAATCATGTGATGGTCAGCGCGTTGCCTAACTCTTTGACCAGGAACTGTTCCGAAAAACGATTGGACCTTTGAAGGAATCTTTCCTGATCTACAATTCGCAAGGCCGATCAAAAGGGATGGCAGTTGTCAGCTTTCAACGTCCTGGAGATGCT
This sequence comes from Lyophyllum decastes, assembly GCA_025854295.1. Taxonomy (NCBI): domain Eukaryota; kingdom Fungi; phylum Basidiomycota; class Agaricomycetes; order Agaricales; family Lyophyllaceae; genus Lyophyllum; species Lyophyllum decastes. The sequence continues at coordinate 1,854,411 of CP107709.1, forward strand.
GCTGTAGCGAAAACGAAGTATGATGGCAAGATTGTGGATGGACGTACGTCACCCTTGCGCGCTTAATTTTTTCATCACGCCAACTCTGTCTTTTTTTGTTTAGGACGACCATTGAAAATCGAAATTATTACGGATGGAGCACCGGTTCTTATGGGTCCACCACTAGTGCCCTCACTTTTGAACAGACTTGGGGTCAAAGGAAAGACGAACCAACCTATGGCAAATGGCGTCCCAGCACCAACGTATGTCGGCGCTGTCGTTTGACGCCCAGCCTAGGCTGTGATCTGACGCTTTCCCATTTTGCAGCCAACCCCGCAGTCAAAATGCTCGCCCGCCAGCTCATACGCAACCTGCTCTGGCGACCAGGTCCGCCAATATACCCGTCCCCCCCAGAAGAGTGCGCCAGAAGAAAGGTCCCAAACGAATCAAGAAGCTCCAGTCCGCCGCCGTCACCAAGGATCAGCTCGACAAAGAGATGGAGGACTACCGTGCAGCGGCTGACATGACCGGTCTCCTCTGATATCCATCCCGTTTTCCTTGCACAGAACACACTATACACCTAATTCAAAAACTATACGCTCGCCCTCGTTCTCGCATTCAGTCCTTGGCATTTTCTCTAGCCATCAGTACTCATACTGTCCTTATTTGTATCATCCCCGTGACATCCTATCTTATCTCGACGTTACGTAATTCGTCATCGCTGTGTGGAACTCACTGCAACCTGTAGCTCGTCTATAGCATCAAATGGTCGCACCGTTGTATACGACAGCCTCTGGGCTTCTCTTTCATGCAGGAAAGATTCTGGTTGTGACAGTCGGACTCCCAGCGCGAGGAAAGACCCACATATCTCGAGCACTCGAGCGTTATCTGCGATGGATGGGAGTCAAGACACAGGTCGTCTCATTAGGCGATTACCGCCGAAAGATCTTGGGTGCCGCGAAGAGGGTGCCTCCGGACTACTTTACCCTTGGTGAGCCCTCGGTCGCATCGTACAGAATGCGGGAATCGTGATGCTTTTGGGCCAGGCGAGAAGAGCCCGGAAACACAGGAGTTGAGGAGAAAGATTGCTGCGGGGTGCGAGAAGCTGATTTGGGACTTCTTCGAGGGAGGGGGACAGGTGGTGATATATGATGCGAATAATGGGACGAAGGCGGCGCGGACGGCGTTGGCGGAGAGGTTTGATAAAGCGGGGATTCATGTCGTCATGCTTGGTGAGTCGCTTTTGGATGTGGTGGAGCGAACATGCGCTGATTGGAGCCCTTGTAGAAACGCTATGTTATAATAAGGAGATTATCGAGAATAATATCAGGAGCGTCAAGATATCCTCGCCGGACGTGCGTGCTCATGTCATTGGTGCTTGCGACGTAGATCATAACTCCACCAACAGTATCGTGGATGGGATCCAGACAAGGCGGTAGAGGACTACTACTCGCGGATCCGGGACCATGAAAAGTATTACGAGACAATCGAGGATAAGACTTGGCCATTCATTCGTATAATAAATGCAAATCAATTCTTATGTCCTACCGGTCCCCGGCTCACATCTTTCTACAGGTCGGAGAGAAGATCATGCTCAATGTGAGGACGCTTGTGATTGCTCGTAATGTGTCGTTGACCATCGACCTTGACAGAATATTCAAGGATACCTACAAGTATGAGTCTAGTTCCGTCTTGCACGGTGACGTCCAGCCTGACTGACCTGAATTCGTAGTCAAGAATAGTTTTCTTCCTGATGAACATCCACAATCGTTTCCGAACGATCTACTTCGCCAGAGTCTGTATCTCCTCATCCGTGTTTTGACGCCCTTGTAACTGACGTGTTGTCAGTCGGGGCAATCCCTGATAGAACACTCGTACAAAGCCGATTCCGATTTGTCGCCTGCAGGCTGGGAGTACGCCGAGCGCCTCAAAGAATTCGTCCTAGAACGCCGAGCGAAAAGTCTGAAGGAGCGGGGACAGAACCCAGCGGAACGGAAACTCGTGGTACGTACCAGCCTGCATTTGTTAGATATAGCACGCGATTGACGCGCGCATCATCAGATCTGGACATCGACCCACCGTCGCGCGCATCACACCGCGTGGCCCTTCCTCGCCGCTGCGCAGGCGTCGAACGTCGCAGAGGGCCTTTCTGGGGTAAATCGGCAGCCCCCTCTGGATTCGACTACGTCCGCCGAGGAGAGCTTGGGTCAGACGGTGGTGTCGAAGGTGTACGGTCCGGCGTTGAACGTCAAGGTCGTGGAGAAGCCCCAGATGTTGGAGATCAATCCGGGCATTTGGGACGGTTTGTCTCCAGAACAAGCCAAGAAGTATTATCCTGAGGATTGGGAGCGTTTCCTTAAGGATCCGTACTCTTTCCGTGCTCCGCGAGCAGAGAGTTATCATGACCTTAGCGGTGCGTCCTTCGTCAGGAATATGGTTTGATATTCTCGTCAACTGATGTTGGATTCAGTGCGCCTTGACCCAGTGTTGATCGAGCTGGAAAAGGAGCAAGAGGACCTACTCATCATCGGTCACGCCTCCGTCATCCGTTGCATGCTGGCCTACCTCATCGGGCTTCCCGCCTCTGAAATCCCCGCAATAGAGATCGCACGAGGTGACCTGTTGGAAGTCGTTCCTGCCTCGTATGGAGTGCATAGCCAAGCATTCCACTTCTGGGACGGGCCAGGACGACGGGCGTCGCTGGATCCGGATGTAACGGGGAAGGACGATATCAATTTCTATGAGAATTACGCGGAGGATACGAAGGGGAAGCGTAAGTTAGATACACCCGATCCTTCGCTCGATACGACTCCGGCGCTGAGTAATAGTGTTTTGTTCATGTAGGAGTAATTTAGAAATGTACTGTTTCTTGGGTGGTTTTATCTGGTTTATGGATTAGGGATCTAATCACTCAGAGTTGGCAGCATCTGAGTTTGAGATGAGCTTGAGATGAGCATAGCTGCGTCTGCCCGTGGCGAGCGCCCCTATTCGACATTGTTATGCGACGGGGATTTAGATAGGACCCCTGCCAAGTCTAGAATCCGTGCGGGCTACTAGCGGCCAAGGGGAATCATACAAGCATACAGCATATCTAACAGATTTGTAACCATTTGTAAGTACCAAGTGGCCATTGCCCATGCACCTCGCAAGGATTTCCTTTGTCTAGCATCAAAAAACGGCGTCGCAGACTGGTAGGTTTAATCTGCTCGTCGAGGGCCTCTAGGCACAATCGCCCACATAATGATCATCAACCCCATCATAGACACCAAGCTACAACACAAAGCGTGAGCTAGAGCTTTCATCAACAAAATGCCGAAGAATGCGATACACACAGAGGCTGTAAACTCTTAATGCCAAACTTGGACGAGAGTGCGCCAGTCATAAATGGAAGCACCGCACTGCCGGCTTGTCCGAACCCGGCGATCCACCCGATGGAGCCTGTGAGGATCCACCGCGGTAGCACGCGCCCGGCGTGGTTCATGGCGATTGGATACATGGGACCGAGGAGGACGCCTACGATGGAGACGGCAACGGCGCCGCCGATGAGGGAGGGGACGAGCCAGACGACGAGTTCGAGGCTGGAAAATAGTTTGTACGGGTTGGTTAGTCAGTTGTTTAAGGGATGACGGAGTGCTGCGGACCCAATGGCTAGGAGGGCGTAGACGAAGATGGCACGGCGTTCGCCGATCTGGTGAGTCGGCAGGTCAGGCAGTGTGGTCGTGCGATCGGGGAAGTAACTGATTCTTACCTTTTCGTTCACCCAGAGTAGTGCAACGCGGCCGGTCATGAGGCCTGGTGCGGGTGTTGAGGAGAAGAGAAAATGGGAAGAGGTTGTTATCGTGGCTTACCACCAAAGAAGCCTGCTGAAATGTATCCGGAAGATGGACCACCGCCTCGTTCCTGGATGATATAGGTAACGATCCAACCTGGACAGAACATCGAATCTGAGGTTCAACAGGGCGAATGTGAAGTTCGTTACCTCCGATTGTTACCTCCACACCAACGTAAACGAGGATATAGAAAGCGAGCAGATGTACGGTTTTATGGCTGAGAATCTGGCGGAAGGTGCTATTGTTAGTATTGCTCGTCTGTTCAGGCACTGGCTGCCCTATTTTCCGGAGGCACTCTGTGGAGCATGAGTGTAAGTGATTCGTATGAGTATTTCCCGGCTAGCTGCATTACCGTCTTGCGTCCTGAATCGAAATACAAGGATAAGGATGAGGGTGTTGGCAATCGAGAGGCCGAGGGACACAAGGAATTGGAATGACCAGCGTTGGAGCTGGGCGAATTGCGTTGCTACGAGAGGTGAGCAGAGAGCGCCGGCCCCTGGTGAGTTGTTAATCAACCGTTAAATCATTATCCAACGCGAACGCCAACATACCATACACAGCGTGCAGAAGTCCCATTTTGGCTTCTGCGTTACTATCAAGGCTTGCGACGTAGCCGTTAGCTTGAGCATCCTATGCAAAGAGGTCGGACACCGCTAGACTTCAACGGAACAAATTGTATTACCTGCATGGCGATGCCGATTCCATTAATTAAATATGCTATGACAAGCGCAGGGAAGGGGAGGGCCGGAGCCATCAGTGTATAAGCCACTACTTGGAATAACGAGCCTAAGGAATTTGGGTCAACAATCCCACGACGCCGTTCTGGAGAGATACGAACCAATCACGATAACCTATGCTTCTCTGTGAGAAAATGCAGGGTACGCCGAGGAAGAGGAGCCTTACTTTCCCGAAGCCTAGCTTATCGGATAGAGGGACATTGATCAAGGCCCCAACGATGAAACCCTAGGAAAACAACTTAGAGATCAGGCCTGTCGACGGGTGAAAAATCGGTGTACAATACAAGCTAGCACGAAAAGTAGAGATACGATGGCAAATCCAACCTTTCAGCTCTGTCAGCGAAGATGGGGCGGAAAAGGAGGCAGCTGAACTCACGTGGTATACGCTTTGAATCCTTGGTAGGAGTGGACCCAGGGTTCCGTCATTCCACCCGGCAAGGAAAAGAGACACGCAACACGCAGCGAATTGTATCCTAGCTGCTGAAATTTGCTTTTTCGTCTGGACCGGGCGCTCAGTGTTGGCGCTGTCCATACTATTCGTGATCGGTACGATGGGTAGGACATGGCCTTCCGTGACTTGTTTTCGCGACGTATCGCGCCGTACTTCAAGCTCAATTGACGTTTGCGACATAGTAATGTGGGGTGATAGTTTCTGATTCAGATGGAATCAGGAGAACAGGGATTCGTGCAGGGTGGTCTTAGTTTTGAATGTCGGAGAAATGTCGGAGAAATATGGAAGTAGTAAGCTTGCTGCTTAAAGCAGTTGCATTATTTGCGTATCTCAAGGACACGTGAACGCTCTGAGAATTAGTTACGTGGAAGCCACGATAGGTACGGCGGTCACTCACCGAAGAAGAAGACGGCTTACTGTGCATCTGGGCATTCAGGGCACCGCGACAACTGGATGAAGAACAGACGCTCGAGTCGAGTTCAAAGAAGATGATTGGAGCCATGTTCAAGGCATCATCACGAACACGTGTACCCACGTCACACGCGCGTGATGCCGAAAAAATTCCCCTCCTGCTCCCATCCTCCCGTTGTACGAGCTGGTACTTACTACACAGCTGGTGAGTGGCCATACAAGTTATCGATGAACATGCAAAATCCTTATGAAACAGGAACAGGCATGATATGAAATTAAATGGCCTCTGTAGGGGGCACAAGGGTTTCATAGGACTTGCGGTACCTACTCGACCCAACAGGCTTCCCTACGGGCTAAGGGGTACGTTGGATACCACCAAGCGCGTTGATCTTCGCGCCAGAGCATACCGCAAGATAAGGTCCCGAGATCAGATCCACGGATGGAGTATAGGAGCCCAGAGGTCGTCGTCAAATTCAGCCATCAAACATCTCGTTTCTAGCACGTCAACGACGTTGTGGTTATACAATGACCCAAATACAGCTCTCGACCTAGTCCATGATTCTCCAGAATTTTCAAATGCGACTTTGGTAGGCCTGGTAAAGGACGGGAAGATGGGTGCTGCGGACCGTCTGCGCCTGCGGCTCGTGGAGCAGGGAACAGAAATTGAACCTCACCCTATCTACGAGCAAGCTGCGATTGCCAACTTACGATGGACGGACATGGACCAATGTCTGGATCATTTTACGACGTGGTTCTCTCTTGTCCCAGATTATGACCAGTCCAATCCACCCACCGTTCCTGGGCCTTTCAACGATACCCGTCACGTCCTCATCCATAGCGGCTGGCCTTCCGCTCGCCTCCCACTTATTTTACGTTTTGGAATTATTTGCGCATCCAAAGGTTACCTCCAACCCGTGCTCCATGAAATCCTGCCCCTCGTTCTCCGGTTCGCGTCTCCCGACGACAGCGTCAGGTGGTTCTATGAGATGGAGCAGGCAGCTGTCGAATACCAATCGATCCACCATCCCGTGGAAGGTCAGGAGACAGCTAGACGTTACCGTGCTTTCACCATCGACCTTTGCTGCCAGGAGGGCTGGTTAGACCATGCGATGGCCATCGTGCAGTTAGAACGCAGCTTCTCGCTTCCGACTCCGACGTACAACCTACTTATTCGGGCACTGCAAGATGCTGGTAGACTTGACGATGTCAAGGACGTAGAGAGATGCTTCACCTATGATACGTCACAAGCTCCCCTGCCTGATTCCGGCGAGTCTGAGCCACTGCCATTCCCACATTCCCTACCTGATCGATGGAAACCGTCAACGGAAATTGTAGGCCACGACGAACCCCCAATATCACAATCACCATCACCCCTAGCTGCGCCTGACTTGGGTGTCTCGACAACCACCCGTGACCCAGTGACGGAGGATCCCAAGGACGTCCAAAAACCAACACTCTCCCGACGAAGCGTTTCCGAAGAGCTGCGCTCCTTCAGATGCTTGCTCAGAAATCGCAGCTGCCCCGATCCCTTCCACATCGTCCGCTTCCTCTCCGATTTCAAGACCGTCGGCGGCTCTCAGCGCGTCGTGGCCTGGCTGCGGCACCGTGCCCTATCAAGCGGCAAGTCCCGCGGCATAAAGTGGATCAGGGCAGAGCTCCGGTACCACAACGTTGAGCGTAACTACGAAGAGATCCTCAAGCTCTACCTCACGTACCTCAAAGCCAATCTCCCCGGCACATTTGGTTATACCCTAACGCGTATTGCATCGCAAAACCAATTCAACATCGTCCCGACCCCATTCCCGAAGTATACCCTCCTAGACCGGTGGCTGGTGCTGAAGCCCATCCTCCTACTGGCGCTCGACCTGCCCTGGCCTCTAGCGACGATACAGGCACTCTACGCGTCCTACCACGCGGTCGCAACGAAGCACGCGAGCTCGTTCACTCGCGAGCCGAACGAGATTCTGTCCGCGTTCATCGCTGCGTTCGGGGAGTGCGGCAGCCCTGGGGACGCGACGCGGGTTCTGCGTGACTGTGGGGACGCACCGTACTTGCGGCAGGTAGAGACGCTGGCGGGGGTGTTGGCGCGTGCGGGGAAGGTCGGGCAGGCGATGCGGTTGTTGAAGAGGATTGAGGATGGGGCGGAGGATGGGGGGAAAGGGCAAGGGAAGGGGAAGAAGGGCCGGAGCGGGATGCGGGTGAAGGGGTATGATGGGAACGTCGAGGTGGCGTTACCTCGACTGACGACGTATGGGCGTATGATTGAGGGGTTCACGGAGGCGCGGTTATTGAAGCCGGCATTGGAGGTGGAGAGGCGGATGATGATGAGGTTGAAGTATGAGTATGGGCAAGGTACGAAGCTTGATGAAGCGATGACAAAGTTGTGGGCGTTGGAGATGGAACGGGCTGGGAAGGTATGATGATTTGCTTGTTTAGGTTGAATGTCTTGAGGGCTGACTGTGCTTTGTTCCTATAGCCGACACGTCCGTCGATCCATGGTTAATTTCGCCAATTAGCTTTTCTTCCCTGTGGAGCGATCGCACTATACGAACGAGTATCAGTGAATTGCTGCCAGTCCTACCGATTTTGGCGTTGCGTCATGATAATCCTCGTCGCTGTGAGCTTCTCTTCGCTCGTTTTCAGGTGGACTTCATTGTAATACAACGAAAAAGGTTCCGCTTGAACGAATGGACAAGAAAATTCGGAAGGAAATTTTTTCAATTGAGTTTTGGAGAATGGAATGACGTCGAGTTGCGGAAGTATATCTTGTGAAAAAAATAAAATTGTTCGATCGAATGGAACCGCGTGTGCGAGGACCTGTGCAGGTGTTGCGCGATTCCACTCTGCGGGAAGATTCATACTCAATGCTCGTAGGCGACGTTGAGCCGTGTTCTGATTGGAACGTTTTGAGGGTGTTAGTGCACATGTTCTTGACGTCAAAACCCTTAGGGTGGTACGGTCGTGGGCTGGCGTTATTACGTGGGCGTCTAATTGTTCCCTTCAGGTCTTGCATGCGACAACTTGACGCTCGAGGGCGTGAACTTCGGTATCTGCTGGTGTATTCAGCACAAAAAATATTTGGATCTGCGCTCACTTGTATTTTCAAGACGCAGACAGAAACTTGTACATGTAAAGATAAGGATAGAGCAAGACAAATCAAAGTTGTGTGGAAAATGAATAACTGTGATGGTATGGAAGAATGATGGAATGATGAATGGAAGCCAAGGATATGATGTGGATAGAGAAGAACGACGCCGATGTGCGGGTGGGGGGATATAGCGTAGATGCAAGGATATAAGAAAAATATGTGCAGATGAATAGAAGAAAATGTGGATGGGATATGTAAGAGACAATGATAATTTAACATGATGAAGGGGGGATTAGAATGGTTGCGGATAAAGATGATTGATGCGACGTGCGTAGGATGCATTGTCAGGGTGGGATACATTTGCGATGCGATGCGATGGATAGCAAATTGTTTGTGCGTTGCATGCGAAGGGCACTGGGACCTAAAAAAGTAAAATAGACGCTGATGGGCGCGAGGCGAGATGTCAAAAAACAAATGTTGTGTGGACGAGGGCCAGGCGTGTCGTGTGCTGGCAGTAGCGGTAGCGGTGCGGCGACTATACAAGCGACCGGACCGCGTGGTGTAATTTTACATGAGTTCGAGACGTGGAACGCTGTTGGCGCGCGTGGCCTTGCTGAAGCGCTCGCTTGTGGGCGAGGGAGAGGTAAAAGTGAACGCAGCGTAGATCTGTTTGCGTTCCGGAGTAGAAAAGGCCCGACCCTCGCCGAGAGCAAGGGTGGCAGCGTCAGAGCCAGAAGGGAGGGCAGCTGATTGAGGTAGAGGGGACGAGAAGTAGTCACGGATCTCAGGCTCCAGGGAGGACTCCTATCGGAGAGAAGGGAAATTAATACTGCGGGCGCAGTTAGAAGTGGATTCAATCGACCAACCTTAACGGATCGGAATTTAACCTTGTCCTCCTCGATGGTAGGCGTTTCGAGGGAGGCGCCCTGCTCATATGCTTGAGACAGGTCGGCCAAGGGCTGCACCGTCAGCTCGTAACACCGCGAGTCGATCTCGGCTTGGGTTATCCTCACTCGTTCCCTCTCTGCCTCGGCTTCCTCGTCAACCTTGGGCATAGGCGATACTCTGCGCGACGGCCTCTTTGCAGACTTTCTCGACGAGGTACTTGACTTCCCATCCTTCTTGACGCCGGACTTAGCCTTGGCGGTCGAAGTGGAGGACGATTTCCGCTTCTTCGCCTCAGGGTTCGACTCCTTCAACTCCTCCTTCGACTCCTTCTGCTTCTTCGTGGCGAGAGGCGTGTGCACCTTGGTAGCGAGCACAGATGTCTTGCGCTTCTTCGCATTGTTATTACTGGGGCCCGCACGTTCACCAGTCAGAGGGTGTACGTTCTCTTTCTCGGCGGTTGTAAGAGTGGTGGCATGGTTGGTATTCAGTGGCCTGGATGCCAGGGTTGGAGATCTGATAGTAGAGATGGTCGCAGTTTTTGCGTTGGACGAGTCAGTGGACGGCACGTCTTGGAAGACGGTAAAGGTTCGAAGCGACATTTTGGTGACGAGATGACGAGCAGTTGGATGCAAGAGATGCCTAGCGATTGTGGGAGGGATAAACGTATGATGTCGAGGATGATATCCAACGACGACAAACGTCGGAATAGAAGGCTCAGCGTCGCCGTAAACGACGATGACAAGAGTATAAGGTCAAGCCGGAACCAAACCAAACTCCACCTTAAATTGTTTGGTATCACGTGCATCGATCACAATCAACGAGAGTGTCACGTGCATCAGCAACGCGTTAGAATCCCGAGGAGTTCAAATTGCTTGCCAAGGACCTGAGCGCTACTGGCATCCTGGAGGAGCGCGCGTACTTCTGCGCCTCCCACGTCTCATTTCCTTGTGTGAAATTTTACGCCGAAGCTTGCAACCGAGCGGTTTTTTTCTCCTTGGCATGTTAGGGAAGGGGGGAGCCGCGCTCAAGGCATTATTGTGCCACGGCCCCCGAAGGTATTTAGGGTCATTGGCCGGTCTCTCAAATGAACTTACGACATGGAAATCGTCTAGACTCATCTAGGTCGTACTTTATGCTGCCTTTTCATTAATGCTAACGGTTAAGCTATATACAGGATCCGTGATAGACCTCAAGCTCAAACCCCGTTTGGTGGACAGGCCAAGGAAGACTCATGACCGCCACAAAGAGTTCACAGCCAAGGAATTCGGAAACTCACCCGATCGTTTGATATATGTTCAAGGTCATACGAACGTGGAATGTACCTCACACCGTCCTCGCACACGCTGAATGCTCCTATCCCCATCACATCGGAGGCAGGAGGCGACCAGCAGATTAGTAACGGAGCGGGTGGCGTTCATCGACCCCTCACGATCGAATATGCTCCCTTGTTTCTGCAATGCGAGACACGCGGTGCTGTCATCGCTCTGCCGAAGCGGCTCACACCGTTGGAGCAACGATCTGGGGTGCTGGAGGCAGCCTGCAAGCGAGAAATTTTTCTGAAGTGAAATTTTTTGGAGACTCTAAAGCTGCGCATGATGATATAGTCGAAGCTGCTACGGAATGCGTGCCCATCGCGCCAGCGGAGGTTGTCTGTGTCCAACTTTGTCACCGATCGCTCCTTTTCCTTATATGAGCACGATCGGGCGTTATCTGTGATTCACAAGAGGCAAAATGTCTCGGGAACGCACAGGAATGCACCCCATGACCGATTCCGAGATCCCTCTGATGTCGATGATGTAGCCATCTTCCGCCTGCGCCCTGACCGAGTTATATACCGACACAGGAAATCGAGGTTGTCGTCCTGCGATATTCCCAGCGCTCTACCCACTCTCGTTCTGCATTCAACACGTCGAACGCATCAGAGCGTGTCCGGCGCCTCGTGAGTAATCTGTTTTGATACCTCATGTTCTACACGCGCGAAAGGGACGTCAGTCACGTTTGCCCACAAATGGGGGAACACGTTGTCGACTTATAACCCACCTTTCCCTCTCACTTTCTGTATTCCGAAGTCCTTGTTTGCACTGGTGCTCACTCTGCCTCGGTCCTTAGACCCTCTTCTTCTCATACAGCCTCCATGTCTCACAAGACCTCAGCCGCTGTATCTTCCGACGTCCACCCTCCAGTGGGGACTCTAATTGATGGAGACACTCTCGAGCTCGTGGAAGTCTTAGGCGTGGGCGGCTACGGTGTCGTCTACCGTGCGGTGGAGACCCATTCTCACAACCCCAGATCATACGCTGTCAAATGCCTCGTTTCACAGGCCCACCAGACGGCTCGCCAGCGGCAAATCCACATCCGTGAGATTGCGCTCCACCAAATCGCATCTTCGCACCCGGGTGTCGTCACCCTTCACCGTGTCGTCGAGGAATACGGCCGCACTTATATCGTTATGGATTATGCCCCCGACCATGACTTGTTCACGCAGATTTTGCACAGCTGTCGCTACCTTGGGGACGACGCTCTGATCAAGCATGTGTTCCTACAGCTGCTCGACGCAGTTGAGTATTGTCACAGCCTCGGTATTTATCATCGGGACCTGAAGCCGGAGAACGTTCTCTGCTTCGACGACGGCCTCCGCGTCGCCATCACCGACTTTGGCCTCGCTACCACTGACAAAGTGAGCGAGGAGTTTCGTACTGGAAGTGTATATCACATGAGTCCAGGTAAAAATTATATCTCGACCTCAATCCTTTAATTGGAGCTGATCACGTCGTCGTTGCAGAGTGCCAGGGCGGGGAATTCGCACCCACTGGCAACTATTCCCCAATGTTCAACGACATATGGTCGCTGGGCATTATTCTCCTCAACCTGGCGACCGGACGGAATCCCTGGAAATCCGCGACTCCAGACGACCAAACCTTCCGCGCATATCTCCGAGACCCCATCGGCTTCCTGCCCACAGTCCTCCCCATTTCCTCCGAGATTAACGACATCCTCACTCAGATGCTGGAGGTTGACTGGAGGGAGAGAATGACACTGCGCGAAGTTCGCCACGCCATCGAGGACGTGCAGACTTTCTACTCCGACGGTGTTATCTTCGAGGGTAGCATGGCCCGCTGCCCTTGGGAGTCGGGCATGGACATCGACACCGACTCGTCCGAAAACACCAAGGAGTCCTTGCCCCCTCCCAAGTCGGAGGGTGTCGACTTCGTTTCACACTGGAGCAAGGACTCGACCTCCGAGATTGTCTTTGCGAGGAACCAATCTGTTGGGTCTGTTGCGGACGATTCGACGTATGGCAACCTCTGGACGACGTACTCGTCAAGTGGGGCGACTAGGGCTGTCGAGTCGCCGTCTTCCTCGGTCGCTTGGCTCCCACGATCGAGCACGCCCGTTTCGCCTGTCTCCTCTGGGACGTCATCATTACCTGTCACCCCCAACAGCATCGACATGCTGTTCGCAGACAAGTCCACTGCACCACCCCGCAAGGGGCTAACGATCGAGACCAGCTTCGCACAGCAGGCACGGTATTACAACCCTAACGCCAGCATGGCTACATCTCATTCGACTGGAACGTCCATGATGCAGACTGCGGTGGAATATAACCCATACTCTTCTTCATTCTTCTTCGGCAGCGCCGCCTCTGAATCGAAAGCGTCTATGGTTTTGCCGGTATCGATGAATGCCTCCTTCAACGACAAGGAGATGACCTCCCCCTCCATTTGGGCTTCGACAGCGACGGAGATGTCCTCACCGTCTGTGTACTCCGACAGCAGCAGCTCTGTAGACAGCGGCGAGATGTCGTTCACAAGATCAGAGACTCCCTCACCTGACGCCGCGTGGGGCGAGTACCGCACTCAGGTACAGTGTCTCACCCATCCCCAACCAAGTCAGCCCTCTCCGTCCATTTATGCCGTAATGACCGACGTCTCCTCTCCCTCAAGGCCTACAATCTCCATCTTCGCGCCAAAAAAATCCAATGACGGCTCCGCCCGATCCAAAGCGTCTAGCATCTTCAATCCTATCAAATTCTTCCCTCGTTCACCATCACCGACTCCTCCGCCGACTCCTCCGGCTGCGCCGCTGCCAGGTGGACGGCATCCTCCAGCTGAGCCGTATCCAGCCGCTCCGGGCAATCAAGCGGCTCTTGCGCCACCTTTCAAAGGTGCCTGGGCTAGTGCTTCGACGCAGGGGCAACGCTCCGCGCCGATCGAGATCCCAGCTCCATCCCAAGACCAGCGAGCTGCACATTATCGCCCGCGCCACTGGTTCATGCCCGGAAAATTATTTGCCTATGCGGGCGCACAGTGAGGCCGCCGTGCACGTGTAGGCCTCGCTAGACCTTCCTTATATTCTGTTACCCCAGCATTTTTTTTTTCACGGTTTAAATCCGTTGCCCATTTTGTTTTTACGCTCCTTGGTATTTAAATTTTTTCACAATCCGCATACTAGCATGTTCACGTTCATTTTGCATTCCTCACCATCCTCATCATCATAACCTTCATCAGCAGCATCCTTCCTTCATCACCATCATCTTCGAGCATCTACACAAGCTTATTTTATTGATCGACACGTCGATCGTCATCACTCCCTCCGTTCCATCTGTTCAATTGCCTTGACGCATGCACACGTCGTAGTACCCAGTACCCTCAAGTCATGTTTTTGGAGGCTGGTATGTAATACTATGATACTGTATTATTTACCGTCATTCGTGGAGCCTACATTTACCACCTACTTCCACCGTTCTTGTAGCCCCATGTTGTACGCACATACACGCATTATAAAATCCAATGTACAACGCCACTTTCATTAAATTCGCCAATCGCCAGACATCTCCGATGGGGCTTCGTTCCGCATTTGGAAGGGGGATTGATTGACAAGGATTCGCTTGAATAGGGTGCGTTCAGGACATTTTTACTTTGTGGTGGTGAATGCTCTACATGCTGTATCCTGCTGCCTCTTACATCTAGGGGTGGGATGAAACATCGGAACCGTGATACCCAGTGGGTTTTGCCCGGTGTGGAAATTTGAAAGGGCTTGAATTTACGTTTCAAATTAGAGCTCGCAACATTCCGAGTCCCCTAGTGGCGAAAACCTACCAAGCGATAGCCGTCACTGGAAGGCAAGTAGAGCTGCTTGGAAGAGGGATGTATTGTAGGTAAATGTTTTAAATAATAGGACAACATCACCAGGCAAGCTCTACTTGCGCAAGCTAATAAGCTGTCTTCCGCGTTCCCGCTCCACATCGTTCTTGCTCCTCAGCCCACTCCCTCTGTTGAGCTTCCTTCCGGGACCCCCAACACCATCACCCATCGCCAATGGCGCGTGTCCAGCCTGCAGCATGCGGAAAGCAGCCTTGATGACATTAATCGGGTTGCGGCTGCCCCAAACCTTAGCGCTTATATCCTTGATCCCTGCAGCCTTGAGCACCTGATGCAGGTTCGGGTTGCACCTCAAACCGAACCCAACAGGCCGCGGACGCATGATGAGCTGCGTGGCGCCAAGCTTCGACTCCATGTCCGTCCATATCGTGCGCTTCTCGAAACGCTCCACCCAGTCCATGTTGCGCACGGCTTGCGCGTAGGCTTTGGCCTCCGCCCGCGACGCGTCGTCGTCCTTCCCCTGACCCAGCCCGACCATCCCATCGCCGTTCCCGACGACCATCAGCACGAACTGTCGGTGTATCTTGCCTTTCCCCGTTTGTTGTGTGATACGCTTGTGGATGAGGGGAAAGCGGTAAAAGTTGGATAGCTCCGCAGGTGTGAATGGCAAGTTCTCGATGGAGCTTGCGGATTCCTCGGTTTCGTCGGTTTTGGTGGGGACGTAGTCCTCTGCGCCGAAGTCAAAGCCATCTTCGGCGAGGGCTTCGTTGAAGATAGAGGAGTGGTTGCGGACGATCACGCGGTTGTGGAAGGGGGTGTCTTTGTCAGGCGGGAGTTCGAGGACGTCTCGTGAGTCGAGAAGAGGATCGGAAACCATGAGGTTAGGGTATGGATTGGGTGGTGGCGCTTTTGGCGTCTCGACCTCCTTCTCTGTCGCTTGGGAAACAACGGCTTCCACTTTGGCGGCAGTTTTTTGCTCCTCCTTCTTGAGTTCTGCGACAGAGGTCAGGTTTCAGAAGCGGGGAACATATAGCCCATGCTCACCCTCATCCAGGTCTTTATCCTCCTCGCGCGCCTGAGCGAAATATTCGTCCAAGAAACTGGGTTCTTCTGCTTCTTGTGCTGCTGGCTGCACCCGTCGCCGATAGCGGATGGGGACATCATACTCGGCAAGCAGCTCGGCTATCCGAACCAGACCATCCATCTCGTCCTGTTGTAAGCCGATCAACCGGACGTGCGCCATAATCTCCTCTCTTGCGAGGGACGGCAAAGCTTCTAGTGTGCGTCGTACTTCCGGGCGCTGGAGGTGCTCTATTAGCTGGTCAAAGGGGTGGGGGAGCGAAGGATCGTCTGGGAGGTCTGGTGGGGTCATTAGTTGTAAATTCGAGGGAAAGAACATGGGCACTTGCCTTCGATATACGCCATGCTCTGAATATCCTCATCTGATGTTGCAGATTGTGACGTGCCGTCTGTTCGATATTAAGCACTACTTTGGTGCACGTTTTGAGAGGGACGTACTAGTGGGCAATTTGGCCACGAAAGAATCATAGTTGTCCGCTGGTGGATTCTCAAGCAGATTGTTGACTTTTTCCTCGAGTGATGCCCTATTCACCCCGGGAGCATTGACGATGCTCGGAATAGCTTCCCTTAGCCTTTCCCGCTTATATTCGTTCCTTGCTGATCCAACCAGTGCCGCAATAGTCATCGCCAGCTCGTCCTCCTCCATCTTTGGTCGTAGGGAAGCGAAAAGCCTGTCGAACTTCTCCGTAGGTGGTATTGGCCGGTTCGAGCTGGCATAGTGGCGCCTCAAGATTGAATTGAGGCTACTGGAGGGGCGCGAAGGCCTATGGACGCGTGCCACGCGTGAAATGCTCCGTGGACAGAGAACTTGGCGGGACAGCCGATGCATGGCGGGAGCTAGCGGCGGTGAGCTTGCCAAAAAATACGTTGGCTGTCACATGATGAGACAAGGCAAATAATTATTTGATAAATAAATAAAAGCTACTCTGGTCTTGCCCTGCTCCCCCTCCGCTTCTTCATGTCTTTACAGGACACCTCGGTTGCATCGAGCATCGCAGGGACCGACTTTGCAAATTTATATGGCGTGATAGACAAAGACAAGTGAGTTCCCTGAGGCTAGACTACTTTCAAAGCCAATCCTGGCGTCTTTTTCTTGCCTAACTTTGACGACAAGCGTACATGGTCTCAATCTGGCCATTCCAGAAGACGCACAGAAGGTGATCAAGCCTTGGGATGAACGCGATGATGTCATGAAGTTTGCGGATTCAGGCGTAGATGACCAGGTCTGGGGGCATCTTATTTAATCTTGGGACTTTCAAGATTTCATGATATTGATCGTCTTGTGAAGATAGTCTTTCATGTCCCCTTCACCCAGAACGTTAGGGTTAAATCCGTTCTCCTGAAACTCGGTGAGTTTATCTCGATTAAAGTTGCAGGATTTGGAATGAACGGGGTTGGTGTGTCAAGGAAGGGGAGAGTCCGCGCCTCGGCATCTCAGAATATACGCTAACCGCCACACCATTGTCGATTTTGCCGATGCGGAGACGATAAAGCCGCACCTCAATATCAGCCTACTAGAGGGAGAGATAGGCGTCATTGAATACCCAGTACGCGTGGCTGCCTTCACGAGCGTAACCTCCTTGTCATTATTCTTCGTGCGTTTTATCCATCCGTGGGCTGTTCTCCTTTCAATCTAACATATGTTTGTCTTCATTGATAGGGTGAATCGGTCGGTGGGGATGTTACGCGTGTTTATTACATTGGCTTCAAGGGCGATATGCGGTCGCCGCACCGAGAGGCAAACACTAAACTCGAAATTCCAGCATCTCATGCTGCGGATGCACCCCTTGTCGACAAGGTATCGGAGAAGACCGCCGGACGACAAACCACAGCACGGTAATGTAGAATAGGAGAGCGCTGGAACGCAATTAGAGAGAAGCCTGTATTTCTGTTACGTCGAACTAGAAGGTATACACTTTTGGAATATGATCACGGGTATATAAGATAACGAGATGGTTAAGGACCGTGCGCAAATTACCCATAAGCCCAAGGGGCACGAGGAACTACTTCATGGCAGAGTTTAATCGGTCGCTGCAAGCCCGAGGCCTTTGTCGCACAAGGGGTATGAGGGGATTTTTCTACTTGATAAACGACGCGATCCAATTGTTACCCCGAGGGAGGCGGTAATGAATCCAGTATTGGGGCGACCACCGCGACTGGGGATCTGGATTGGGTAGGTGGATCTGGTGTATATGATGCTGGAGCGTAGAAGAAAGGGAAAATGACGGACGATGTGGTCAGGGTTGAGGACCTTGCCGTTGCGGGTGGTGATGCCGTTCTCGTTGTCAGTCGTGACATCTTCGGGAACGAAGTCACCGAGGATGGGTTCCACGCCACGGACCTTTATGCGGCACTCGACGTCTTTCCTGAACGTTTCAGGATGAGGAGCTGCATATTCCCATGAACGATGGCCACTTGCTTTGTCTAGAGAATCTTGTATCAACGAATGTGTGGATAGTGTTGACGAGTTGGCATATCTGGCCTAGGTCCTTAAAACCAAGAGCACGCCGCTTCACCACCCACGAGCAAAATATCGTTCCCCTCCTCGAACTTCGCGTGCTATTCTCTAAACAACTGCGACGTCCCCAACTTTGTGTCGAGAAATCCCAACGGTCCCTCCCAACGGCTTCCCGGCGCACAGAATACGGGATCTGCTCGCTATTACCAAGCGTAACATACCCGCTCTTCTCGGCCTCGTCTTCGATCGACCCAACTTCGCCCGTGACGAACGCGCCGTTCCCATTCACTAGAAGTTTGTCATACGGAAGGAAGATCTGCTCGTGGAAGTTGCCTTCTGGGGTGACTGTGGCGCGGGTGCACCCAGGCAGGTGTGTAAAGTAGGGCCGCGGTGATCACGATCTGAGGTTGTACTTTGTGTGGTCGAGCGTGGCGGAGAGCTGACGCGCGGTGGGGGCGCCTGCGTGCCTGCGCCGACGATGACGACGTTGTGGCGTTCATTAGATTGTTTGGACATGGTTTTGAGGCAGAACTATTCAAAGAGATGCGGGGATTGGGAAGATAAACCGATATGAAAAAATTCTTCTCGCGTTTCCCAGTTATCATGCTCATATTTCCCGCCTTTTTTTGTATTGATGGTTATTGGCTGAAGTGTTGTAAGCTGAAAATAAGCGTAATCTGATTTGACATGCTAGGAGGAACGGGGATTGGTGATCGGCTAAATTTAGCCTTCGGCAACCAAATAACTTTAAGACTTCAAACAACGCGTGCTAGATCGACGCGCGTCTAGCATCGGTCCTCCCGAGCACAGCGCCTAATGGGCGATCAAATGCTCGCTCGATAGTTTTTCAGAACGACCGGCTCGTGATAGGATATATACACCTGGCACAGGGTAATGCGCCATTTCTCATGCTACAACGCAGCCGGCATCTTATCGTATCTTATCACCGTTTGGAAGACATTGATCCTGAGAAATTTTCAGGCACACGACCGCCGAACCCCCTGTGAAATCCAACCATCGTGGACGTTCCAACGTCGTAAATCGCATGTCCATGTCTCTGCAAGGTGGTCGCAGTCCCTTGTAAGTCCGTCCATCTCCCCACCGTTAAAAGCTAACGGATGCACTCCCAGAGCTGCAGTATTTCTTCTGCACATCGCCCTAGAAGCCCCGATTGCCGTCCAGGGGATATGGTCCCCCGCGACCCTTCCATTCCTCCAGCTCAACAACACCACGTTGGTCATGGTCAAGGTGTGCCACACTCTTTCCGGTTCAACCGGGTTCGGTATTCACTTAAAAAAAAAAAACAACTTTGACTGTAGTTATATTCGGCATTGGTCCTGGCGTCCTGCTTGACGTGCCTTTTATGCTACCCTCTCCCTGGTGAGGTCGTCCCAACCGAACCCCTTCCCTTCCACAAACCTAAACCATATCCCTACTACGCTTTCTCTCCACCCAGAATTCCTACCAGGCAAACGCGCGCTCGCCATGGGCCTCTGTATCTACCACAGCATCGCCTCCACAATCCTCCTCCAAGCCCCGCGCTTCATCCCCCACACATTCGGGCCGCTCATGGAACAGTACGTGCGGCGTTTCGCTATTTTCAAGTTCTGGGCTCATGTCAGTATACAGCTACAAAGTCACCCCGGAGGTCTTGTGGGGCGTTTTTCATGGGATCGTGGGATTGGGCATGGTGACGTGGTGGCAGGGGACGTTGCAGTTGACGGCTATGGCTCGCGCGGCGAAAGGGTAACTGAGGAAGCCTTCATTTTTTGCGTATGTATGGTAGATGCATGTATAAAGTCGAATAGCGCCGGGGAATATGTATGGAGATGCGGACACAATTTGGGACCTGGTTGCCGGACCGCGAGCTAGAAAGTGTACGGGAAAGACGCTACGTTCTGGCCCCAACGGCCGTGAGAGGTCGTGTGGGATGCAAGCGGCTCGCCCTCGCAGCAGACAAGCCCCAGGCATCCTTGTAGCGTTCTGCAGCAATCATACGACGAAGAGCTTCTAGACTGGCGGGGGTCCCACGTCCCCAGCACATGTAGAGTGTATCTACCCTGGCTGGGTGGCACCGAGTTGGACACGGCGATGTGCTTGCCTACCCGAGGTCCATGTTGACGTGACGGACGTGGAGGTCCAGTGGGATCCACAGAGGTCGGGGGGTTGCTCGGCTAGCATGTGTCTAACTTGTACTCCTTCTCACTGCTTGGGCACATAATTGCATCAAACAGTGGTCTTCCGGGACGGTATAGAGAGCGCGCCGGCTCGATGCTCTTGAAGGAGTGTGACTCCGGGGCGGAGGGTAGCTGACGAATTAACAACGTCTGGATGTCAGCCGGCCGTGCGTGCGAAACGAAAGCGGATGAAGATATATGACAGGACCGCCATTAGAACTAGGATCATGGCGATCGTCTTTGAGCCGATGACAGACGTTTCATGCTCGACCTATATGTTACGAATATTTTCAGCATGGAACCGTGTTCAACAGGGAGGGGGCAGACTCACCACTGACGTGAAAGGTGATAAGATGGGAATCGTAAAGTGCGATGGTGTTGCTCGAGCTGCATTTTGTCGTGTGTAGTGGGTGGCGAGATAGATGACCAGCGACACGAGGAGGGCGACTAGGCCAAGAAGCATCGTCTGTGGTGGCCACATGAATATCAGTTTCGTGCGAATGAGGACGCCGGCGTACCACCAATCTCTCCAAACTCGTATGCCGCTCTTTATGTCGCTTGTCCAGGAGTGAAATTTCGTACTACGGGGAGAGTCAATTCGTGCCTGGGGTTGGAATTGTGGATGTGGACCGACTGCGCGCTTAACCTCCTCCGCTCGCATGAGATCCCTTAATTCGCGCTGATGCACCGCGCGTGCGGATAGAAGCGTCTCTGCAGATAAAGCTCTGGCAGCCCAGTATTGTTCCGCGGTTGAAAGAGCTGAAAGTTCGGAACGCGCAGGATTCCGGGGACGCTGCTGCGGCGTGGGACCTGCAGCATGTGGTATGGGCCACAAAGAGAGAGAGACGTCTTGGGCAAATTTAAGTGTCCTAGAGGTGAGCATTTCGGAAGAGACTGAAGACATTGAGGGTTGTGGCGAGCTGGGACTTGGAGGTACTTTTCTGAGCTTGTTCATCGTGGTTCAGGTTAAGTGGCAGTCGTCACGAGATCGTGATACCCGTGGACTATCATTCTGAACTGCGGTTTTCGACAAGTCTCCTTCGCTCGGACGTGACCGTCAACCGTGTGGCGTGAAACTAGTCTCCGGTAGCTGACCTTAGAACGGATGATGGTCGATCTGTTCATATAATCGCGAAACTGCAGTGGCTTCCGAAGACACATCGCAAGTGAGTCTTAGCCATGGACCATTCTTGCCTCCACGATGTGACTGATACTTGGCTGAATTGTATACATAGTATGTTCAGAACATTGTTTACAAGGATTCTGTTTTCACCGGACGTTGCATTGAGAGCGTGAATAAAAAAATCGACACTTGCGTGCACAGGCTTCGTGCAACCTCGATTGCCGTCTCAGCTATGTAGCCACTTTCCTCGTCCATCTGATATCATCCTCTTCGGCGAGATCATTATTCTCATCCGTGCATTCACCCTCATACATCTCGTCGCCATTCTCATCTGTGCGATCCCCCACCCTCCTCCCCGTAAATGTCCTTGTCCTCCATGCGCTCTCCTGTTCCACCATTGCTATTCTGGCTTGCATCATCGTCGCAATTCTCTCGCCCGTGCACAATCTTGAAGCCTTCTTCAGCGGTCTTGCGCTGTGACTTGTCGTCCAACAAACAGACTGCTGCCGATAACTGCTCTTCAGTTGCTCGGTTTTTGAGAATCTTTACTGTCTTGAACCACTTAGCTGTCTTCCGCCCACCTAAATATCGCGCTCGCAACCAGTGATCAAAATCTCGCCGAAAGAATCTGGAGTGTCTTCGGTGATATGTCTTCTTCGATTCCGCGGGGGCTTTTTGACACAGGATCCGCAGGTCCAGATACATTGTTCGTTTTTGGGCCTATTCCAGAACCAAATCAGCCTCAGCTACCAAACGCCGACTGTTTCTAAATCATTTAACGCTTTGTACTTCATCCGCTCGGTCCATCCGAGAAGCCCGGAGAAAGCGTCCTTGTCATTCCTCAACCCTAGGTTTTCGTTCGTCAAGGCTTCCAGTTTGACCCTCAAGTCCGTTTCTCATCTAGAGAGCGCCATGTTCTGGTTTTACAGGTTATGTATGTCGGTCGCTGGGATGCTCACCGGGTCCTTCACGTGCTGCGGTTCTTGCTTCAGCGCGGTCACCTCCGCCTCCTCGATCTTCGTCGTCAATGCTGCCTTCAGCCTCTCCTGCTCTAAAAAGAGCTCATGCTTTTTCTCATATACTCCGACTGGGCCCCGGGGCCGTATATAATAGGGGCACGAATCGAATCACCATGCCAGGACTTTGACTTCAGGATGGCCATACTTCCAGTTTGATTCGAATCTGCTCGATATGGGGGCGACCGTTCGGACCGGTCAACGTCGAAAAGTGGGCAAGAGTCATGGGGCCCGGTCGCCGCAACTGCTGAGCAACTGCCTTTCGCCCGTCGTTTTCGGGATGGTGTACGAGGACCTAATACAAGCACATACACCCAAAATGATCTAGCAATTAACATTGCTGTAAGGGGGGGAGGGGGAGGGGGAGGTATAGGAGATGCTTAGAGCCTAAACATTGAACAGTGCTCAGGAGTCAGAAATAATCAAGGTGCTGGATCACACGTTTGTCGCTCTGTCGGAACATCTTATCTGGGTGCCCGGAGGCCGGCACCCCTCGCCAATCTCTTTCCATTAACATCCTTTAGCATGGTCTGCTGACAGACAGATTAATGTAAGTAGTATGAGCGGGACGCCAAGGTGTCTTCTCTCATCGGCGCTCGGAGCGCTTCGTCACCCAGCTTCCCCTGTTACTGGCGTTCTCCGGTGACTGACTGCGAACGCGTAAGTCTCCATTAAGGGGCACCGTTCGTGTCTTTAGACCTGGGGTAGAGATTGCTGCCAGTCTCTGAGCGAAAGTGGGGGCCCTCCCCAAAGTGTGTCCGGTTCATTGCCAGTCGTAATCCTGGTCAGTTCCGTTATCGTCCCATCCTATCTCCCCATCCACGATGTTGAACATCTCCTGGAGAATCTCGCCCTCGGAACCCTCCTCGTCTTCGAAGTCAACCATCCATTGCATCTCTTCACGAGTTGCTTGATGCGCGGCCCGGTTCCCTTGTAACTTGGAATTCCTTATTACAGTTGATATTCTCCACCAGTCTGGGTATTGCACTCGCATGGACCAGTCCTCGAACGATTCGCCGGCGTAATTTGGGTATACCCGGTATTTGCTTTTTAGAGCTTCGATCGTCTTTTCAGCCAGGGTGCGTCGTTGGATTTGGTGCCAACATCGTCGTTCCTGTTGTTATGACCATAAACTCTAATTTCGTGGTTCAAGGAGGAGGGAAACACTGACGGTTTTCCAAACATCCTGGATGTTGGAATAGACCTGCCAGCGTCGTGAACCGTTCATCTTTGTTTCGCGAATCCCGACCCCAAGTTGAGCCAGCGGGCCCCTCAAAGTGTCCACTGGCACAGAAGAGGCCATTCTCTGCTTCGCGGAATCCAGTTGCTGAGCGAGCTCATTTCTTTCTCGTATGGTGCGATCTAATGTCAACTGAGTAGCCATTAATTTAGCTATCAAATAAAGTTCTGTTTAATCAATATTTGACTGGGGGACGATGATTACTTGTATACCTCTTATACCGCATAACTCGAACTTCAGATCTAGGCTGGCTTGTATGTCATTCCAACGGCGGCGGCGTTCTAGTGTTTCCATGCCCTTTCCCTTACGAACGAGTGTTATAAACGTGAACGGCAGTGTGTTTCTTACAAGCGAAGGGCTGACGCGGACTGGTAGAGGGAAAGCAGGAACTGAACAACACAACCATTTACAAATGCGGTTATTTGGTAACGTTGCCTGTCGTAAATAACGCGTGATAAATATAGATCATCGTACGTGTTCTCGTCGTCACTTGTACTTGCAAGCCGGTCTGGAGATTTCACGTCCCTGAAGTCGCCGCCAAGCTGTCCCATCAAACCAGTTTCCTTGGATCGCCTGGTCTTCCGAGGGCGGTGATGCCCTGAACGTGTAGTGGGACGAGATCGACTATCACAGCTCTGGACACCCCAACCTATGTCGCCCTTTATCGCGACAGACAGTGAAAGCTCAGACTATTTCATACCCAAAGTCCCTGTGGCCAACTACCTTTGATTCCTTTCTATGGTGGTAGCTACGTCTCGATCAAGAGAGATGCCAACCCAACTGCAGCTTACTCACTGAAGCTCGCCTTCTCTGGTCCCGAGGGTGCGTCAAGTCGGGAAACCGAAACATGACATCGTGGAAGTTGAAACTCGTCCACAGATGCTCCGCCAACCACCTCAGCTCACATCGTCGGTTCCCTACCCCGACCATGCGTCATCGGCCTCAATCGGCCTATAAGCCTCAAGCCACCGAAGCGTTTAGGTGGAAAATCAGCAGACTCCTTCCCATTCGCCTTTGCAGCAGGAAAAAGAATCGCAATATTAGATCCGAATACCATAGACAGGCTAAATTTAGACTGATTTTGTAATCCATCAAACCTTATTCTTTTTCCTATGCTGCAAAGGCGACTGGCACAACTTGCGAAGGTTGTTTGTTTGGCAACACCTTCCGATCAGGGCTGCCCTGCTGCGTCGCCGCACTTCCACTCGATGGTGGCTCTTTTTTTTTTTTCAATCTTCAAAATGTCACTGGTCTCCTCGCAACGCTCACCATCATCCTTGCCTTCCTCTTTGTGCCTTCTCCTTCGCTCTGCATCAGCATCGAGCCGAACTTTTAGGAGGTTACAGAGTGCAGGGCATACACTCTGCATGGTGCCAGCAAGACCTTCGATGCTGAACTCTTCTAGCTGCTCCAACGACGCTGTTCTAGCACCAAAATGAAGAGCGTGACACCGCTGGATTAGGTCAAACAGTTCTTCATGGTATGTAGCTACAGCTATGTTGATGGAACATTCATTCACAGTGTGACTGCAGTGTTCGGACAGGAGATCAACAATGACGGGGATGCTCGACGCAATCAGAAGGTATTGTTCTTTGATTTCGCCATCGCTCCCGGGGCCCTGCCGCAGTATCTCCCGCAATACATCAATAAAGGTCAGATTAAGTTCAGTCAATGTCTGCACAACTCGGCTGAGCAATGCATGTGCAGATAGCGTCGACGACATCATGGGTGAAAGTTGGCCTGTCTGTTCCCTCTAGTGTCATACATCCACCTCTGCCTCATGTCTCCACCTCCCTGATCACGTTGTATGCATTATCAATCTGATCAGGAGACTGTATGACAAGTTGCTATGCATCTCAACAGAGAAAGCCAGTCCCAAAATTTCAGGGCAGTGTGGTAATTGGATCTCAAGGAAAGACAATCTTTATATTTGCTATTTTGACTGCAACATTTTGAAGATTGAAAAAAACAAAAAAGAGCCACCATCGAGTGGAAGTGCGGCGACGCAGCAGGGCAGCCCTGATCGGAAGGTGTTGCCAAACAAACAACCTTCGCAAGTTGTGCCAGTCGCCTTTGCAGCATAGGAAAAAGAATAAGGTTTGATGGATTACAAAATCAGTCTAAATTTAGCCTGTCTATGGTATTCGGATCTAATATTGCGATTCTTTTTCCTGCTGCAAAGGCGAATGGGAAGGAGTCTGGAAAATCAGCAGATGAATGCATACTTTCTCACCGCACCGAATCCGGTTCTCTCGCCAGTGTCAATTTTCAATGGACGCGGTGCGGGCCCCCTAGTACGGCATGTACATGCGCTACCGCCCCCAACCAGATCGAGACAGCGATTCTGCAAGACAAGGTTGATCGACTGACCGGAGAACGAACGAATAGGACCTCAAGAAGCCCAAGGCCGCGGTGGACAGAGGTTGGTACTGGACCAGCCGACGCTCCTACTGCATATAATGCTGCGAATTATACCTCTTAATGAGACGCGCACTGGCGTCTCAGGTCTCAGGAGTCGTGCAAACGGGTGATATGTCTCCCACATCTAAGCCTGCGACGGATGTGTGACACTCCACCTTGGCGTCTCGGCTTGAGAGCAAATGGTTTAGGATCGCAGTGAAAAGTTTTAGATGGAGAAGAATGGTGTTGTCCTCGTTATTATTGCTTAGAAAATCAAATCAAATTTTACTGTGCGGTATATCATTGCTGTCTACTCTTGTCGAGGTCGGGGATTATAGAGTAGTTGTGATGAACGAAGAAATGTAGCGGCATGCAGTTGTGATCGAGGCCTTGTCGACCAGACCCGTGAACGAGACAAGTCCGGATTGCATCTTTATTTGAAAAGCCAATAATGTCTACCAATAGACCTGGATCGTCTAGAATCTGCCGGCACATCCAATTGCTCGACCTTAGGTCTTTTAAATTTCGATGAATGTTTACAGGGTCACGTGACAACCTGTTTCATTTCACAAGGCCACCTGCACGCCTTTCCTGGTCTCGTATTGTCTTCCACGACGACCTTCCTGCGCTGGCCGTTCCATACCGCCTTGTACATATCTTCTACCGCAAGGTTTAAAATCGATTCGCGGTTAATAATTGGTGCGTAGTGCCTTGATATTCTGCTGTTTTTTTATTTATTGGTGATGCTAGGTGCCCACCGTGTTCCATAAGTCACGGCCAGTTTGGGCGATAATCTAAAACCTGGAGGGGCGCGTGTTGGAAGGATTATCTTGTATTACCCACTATCTCCTCTCGCGGGACGAACAAAAATTGCAACGTCAACTCGTTTCGACCTCGTTGAGGTCACGCGGCATAAGACACCTCTCCAATGGCCCCGAGTCTCGCGAGCGGGAATATCTCTATCACCCCGGATATATCACTGGAATCTGATATCGTGGACCAGCATTACACTGCGGACGGGGAATTAGCCTTTGACCACGAGATACCATCACGCCCGACTAGTCGTTTAGGCTTCAACCGCGTCAGGATTGGTAACTCGCATTTGATGGAGGAGGAATTTATTGAGGACGTGCAGTCGGAAGCGCTCTTTGAGGCGGAAGCGTTGGAGCCCTCAACTCGACGACGTCAAGTGTGGACGCGCCCCACCCACGTTAACATGGAGCATGATATTACCACCCTCACGTCTAAGCGAGACAATGCCTCAAGAACATATCCCGAGGCCATTATCCCTTCCTCGTGTGACAGCAGTAACTCACCGAATGCTGTTCCAAACGACGAGGACCTAGATGCTGAACTCGATTCCGACTACTCATCCTGCGATGAATCCGACGACGAAGGCGATACCACGTTCCTATTTCCACGCACAGATCCTCCTTCCGCCACCACCGAGGCTTTATTTTCTCATGCACTTGAAGAATCCGACTGGAGCATCCGCCCAAAATATTCATGTCTGCCTTCGCCACTCTCACCGCGACATGTCCCTTCCTATGTCTCTGCATATCGTTATATCCCGGCACGCCACCGCTACCGCCACCACGGACACTCCCGGCACGCCCTGCTCCACCTCAAATGGTTCTGGGCCACTCGCGAGGAGACATGGATGGAGTACCAAGCCCTCCAGTGCGAAGCCAAGGCGTACGACGGCCTTTCCATCTTCAGCTCGGTATCACCGGAGCTCCGGCTCCCCAGCGAGTGCCTCAGTCCGGATTCCGCGGACACTCCACGACCTCCGCCATCACCGGCCATGCCACACTTTCCGCCCTTGTCGATTCACCCAAGGCGGGGCGACCTGTGTGCCTTGCGGGATCCGTACTGCATGCATATCGACCGCTTCTTTGTGGGGATGCCGATGTGGACGATGGCGAAGACGCTGTGGATGTTTGATGTGCATATGGCGTCTGGAGATTTGGGGGTGCAGAAGGGGGGTGATGTGGAGGGGCCGGAAGAGGATTTGTTTGAGGAGGACAGGAGCGAGAGTGAGTCTATTGAGACTTCTGGGTCTCATGCATTTAGCGATGACTCAGACTCTACGCTGGTGGAGAGCGAGAGCGAGCAGGACGTTCCGCGGTGTGCGAACGGGGCGAGGGACGCTGAAGAAGCTTGTGCGGATGTGGGTATGGGCTGTCCTAAATCCTATCTGGGACGGGACTCGGCATCTTCCACTTGCCAAAATAAGGGCAAGTGCGAACCCGACTTCTCAGCCTCTTCTCAAGCCCCCTCGACAAACTCAAAATTCCACCCGCAGCCTGCTCCCCGTTCAAGATGGGCTACGAGCTGGTACCACCGATGGGAGGTTCTGATGCAGCTGTGTATCGAGAACAATCCGGCAATTATGGCTGACCCCGACGTGCCTCCGACAGCGCCAGCGCCGCCCGTTAAGTCGCGACGATTTTTCATCGTTGACGACTGGAGCGACACTGTGGCGGACGAAGAGGATCAGGAGGAGGAAATGTCCACTGGTCAGGGGAGTGTCCTGGTTGTTGTTAACGACGACAGCTCGGATGGTCGACCCCTGCGCCGCTGTCGGTTTTGACGGCTTTTATCCTTATTGCTTAAGCTCGCGTGGCTGCCAGTCTGCTCCTCCGGCCATCAGCATTCCATGATTCGGCGCATCTGCGGACCTCCGAGTCCCCCATAAAAACCCGCATCGCATTCTACTCCATGACGTTCCATTCTGCATTTCCATGTACCACCACAGATGTCACGCACACCCTTCATCACATCATCATTTTTTTTTTCAGTCCTTCATTTCTACTCTAATCTCAACGGCAACCTCTACATTGCATACCGATTCATCCATCATCATTTGCCCATTCTCCATCTGCATGTCACGAGCCTCCGTCATCGTAATGTAATAATTCTCCGACTTTCAGGTCCCACTGCTAGTACCGTATCCCCCCAGCCCTATTCTTAGTCGATGTAAGCCTCGCCCTCTTTAGGAAATTTCACAGTATATATATCACCCTTTACACCCTACTTCGTTATAGCAACAGCATTTCGCTATCGTCCGCGCGGTTCCGCCGCATAGCGTCATGATCGATCAAGTTGTATGTGTAACTTTTTAATTTAAGACTACGATTGCGTTTCGGCTCTCTCATAGTCAAAACGGGGGGATAGGGGTCAAAGTCATCTAGGTTTTTCATAGAGAGTTTGTGGTGATCTAGTACAGATGTTCAGTCTACTACTACTCGAGTGCTCAGACTCGGAGGATAATGATACGTAATAAAAACAGCGACACGGGTCCCGGACCTGTGGTGTATGGTTATACCACGCGGGAAAAACATTCACACTGGGCCAGAAGAAACATGGGGGCCCCCCCGTCGAGAGCGAGGCACAGGCACGGGGCTCGTGCAAGACGGAAACGAAGACAAGGCAGAGAGCGAAAACAGTCCGCGGCCGAAGCCGATCAAGAGTTGCGAGAATGCTTCTGGGTAAGGCGGGCCATGGCGAAGTGGGTAGATATGGGCGCCGAAGGTTGGGTTTGGTATAAGAGGAACGATCCTAGGAGACTTTGTCAGCATGGGAGTCAAGGCATGGGAAGGGGGGGGAGGGTGAGGTACCTGGTGGTTTAGCGATGCCGTATGATGAAGTAGGGTTCTTGACGACCGTCCTTGTGTGTGATTGTGTACACGACTTCATCGGGCCTGCTGTTTGACGGGTGGATCGTGAGGACGACGTCGAGTTCCAGTGAGATACCCAGAGCGCGCGTGATCACAGAAGGGTCGTTCATTAGAGAATCCCAGAACGGTGTCCGTGTCAAAGTGGGATCGACTTGCACGTGAGCGACGGGTTGTCTATCTGAGATGGGATCTCGAGTTCAGGAGGGGGGAGATGAGGAGAGAGATTGTAAGGAGGACGCACTGTGTAAGTTCCGGAGGTAAGTCGCGTCGGGGCTGGGTAGATATGCCTGCCACGTTAGATAGGGGGTCTTATCTCGTGAGGAGCAGTTCTTGAACGCAATGATAGCATGTGGGACGTGTTGCCGTGACGGGGAGGAACAAAGATGACTGTGCGACATGAGATCCTCACGAAATTCATACGAGTCATACGAGAGGCGAGAGTAGCCGTGGCCATCGTGGACGTGGCGGAATGGGAAGCCCATAGGCATGTTGGAGAGCCTGCAGGAGTTGAAGCGGTTCCGTAGTTGTGATTTGAAGTAATCGGTATTGCCGTTCCCTGCACATCGCGACGTTGGACTGAGGCTGTCTTGGAGCGGGTGGTATGAGTAGCATTGGATAGCAGGGATCGAGAGCGTGCGAGACATTTTGCGCCGGAGAGTGCGCCTGGGGAGGTGTGTGCGAATGATGAATTGCTCTCGACTGGACAAGTGTTAAATACCTACCATCATAGTGCAAGATAAAAATATGGGACAAGAGCGAAGCTACAGTTGTTGTGCTCGGTAGAGAACGAGGCCGCGCCTTGGTGACGACGGATGCAGGACATACCTTGTCTCCGGGACAAGAACAACAATTGCTGGCTGCGAACAAAGACAGAACAAGAAGACTACGATAAACAATTGACTGGAAGCGGGAGTTACATGTCGATCGTTGCTGCACGGAGCGGCGCCCATTTGCTGGACGAAAGGAAGGATTGCCTCAGTTGACAGACCAACGGATCCATAGAAAGTTCAAGTGATGTTGGACCAGCGGTGAATGTGACTCGAGTACGCGGCTGTGTGGTGCTGTGGTTCTGCGCCCATCGAGAATAAACAAAAACAACGAAAATCGAATTTGAT
This sequence comes from Lyophyllum decastes, assembly GCA_025854295.1. Taxonomy (NCBI): domain Eukaryota; kingdom Fungi; phylum Basidiomycota; class Agaricomycetes; order Agaricales; family Lyophyllaceae; genus Lyophyllum; species Lyophyllum decastes. The sequence continues at coordinate 1,885,186 of CP107709.1, forward strand.
ATGACAGTGCTTAAAAAATCTTGACATGGAGAAGCTGTATTGCGATTCTTCACAGAAGCAGCTCACGATCATGAGAAGACCTAGAGTACGAAATGTCCGAGTCGCCGCGTCGACCGAGACCTGCAGCGCTCTGCATCGGCACCTATGTGTTATGAGCATCATCATTCTCATCTAGGTAGGTGACTCACCGAGCGACTTGAATGTATTGTCTCGGGGAAATCTTCTTGATCCTTAGGGCCCTGGAGGCTGGATTGGCTCGACATGATGATCATCTAACTTGCTCCGGTTGAACGGTTACCACGTCTATTTTTTTTAAGAGTGTTCTCCAGCGCTTGAAGGCGTTTTAAGGGTCTTCTGCTAGGGCAGGGTGTCCTGGGCCACTCACATCTCGAGTTGACGAGTTTACCGAGAGATCGCTTCACACTCGGCGAAGGAGTCTTGCAAATACAGGTTCGCCTGCAACTAGACGTGGTCTCGAAAGGGTGCGCAGAGCGCAATGCGTCAAGTATTCGACTCGCAAGTTGTTATTCAAACCGTATGTAGATGTGCGCTGTGCGAGAAGGTCAAGATTGACAAAATAGCTCATGATCACGTGATTTCACCGAAACCAATCTCCTCAGATAAAGCAGCATATCTACAGAACGAGCCCATGTAAAAATATGATCTCAACTCTTCCATCAAGATTGGATCCTAAGGCATGACATATGTCTGGCACACATCTTTCTGCTGGTCCAGTCCTGTCAGGTAGTGGTGCCAAGTGGCCAAAAACCTGATCTTCTGTGTTCTTTTTTCCCAACAAGTCCTTCTGCACAAAAAATTCTTAACAGATTGCTTTTGGATATTACTGGCTATCTATAGCTACTATGGATTTGCATTTTATTTGGAGCAAATCTGTTCACTCGTTCAAGAGATACTGAACTTGCAATCGGGTATCTCCGAAAAAATGATGGTGCAATACATCCGATCGTCACTATGTTTTGATGTTTGTTGAGTGTTTGTTTGAGTTTGACTGATGGCAAGAAATGAGTTCTCGGGCACCTAACATAGGGCTTATTCGAGTTCGCCGAGATCCCCGGTGAACATATTTGCCAGCTGCTCAACAGCGTCGTTTGAGCCCGCTTTTATTTATTTGGATTAGAGTTGGTTATGTTTGCTCCGATAAGATAAGATAATTTTTTCTTATATAAAATAACGTGGCCAATGGGATGAGCGAAATCGACGCTGTTCGAGTGGCTGGTTTTAGGAGCCTGGGGGATCGCCCACCTCCTGTGCTTAGTTTTGTTTATTTGGATTAAAGATGGTCTTGTTTCCTCTGATAAGATAAGATAAATTGCGTAGCCTGACAGATCCATAGAAAGTTCAAGTGATCTAGGGACCAACGGCGAATGATTGTGAGAGTCCGCGGCTGTGTGGTGCTGTGGTTCTGCGCCCATCGACTCGACATGGAGATGGAGAAACTGTGCCATTCTTCACAGAAGCAGCCCATGATCATGAGAAGACCTAGTGTACGAAATGTCCGGGTCGCCGCGTCGACCGAGACCTGCAGTGCTCTGCATCGGCGCCTATGTAACTTATTATGGGCATCATATTAAGGAATGATTTGCATTCTCATCTAGGTAGGTGACTCACCGAGCGACGTGAATGTAGTTGTCACGGGGATATCATGTTGATCTTTGAGGGCGGGATTGGCTCGACATGAAGATCATCTAATATGCTCCGGTGTAAACGGTCACCAGGCTTCGCCTGCAACTATACGGGGTCTAGAAATGGTGCGCAGAGAGCAAGGAGGGGCGAATATGCCGTGCTATGTTCGATCTGTATGCCTACAGAAACGGGGCAAAATTTGCTGCCTTGTCTGATCCTATGTGTACAGAAAAGCTTGGTTTTGGAAGGGATCACCGATCTGACATGCGTACAAGATTGTCCTGTCCAAAGCGATGTCCGATCCCGATGCCTCCAGAAACGTCACAAGGTCCATGACCCGCCCAGAAAACGACAGCTCAGCACCCCAACGCGCCTCGACCACACGGCTCCCATACCACCCTTACTACCTGTTTTGCCCTCAACCATCCCTGGAATCGCGTATTTCGTATTCAGCGAGGCCGTGTAGCAAATTGTAGTTCCACCTGTCACTACTACATATGCCTAAATGTTTCAATACAAATTTCGCCATAGATTTTCTTTTCTTTTCATGTTTTCATCGAGGTTTCTTGTCTCTCATATATATCACCGTCTCCTTGACATGAAGATTCTTAAAGCTCTGAAAACCAGATTGGGTCTAGATTTTCGAAACTGCATTTTTCGGGCGATTCCAACCGAGTTTGATGATTTGGGCTCTGGCCCAGAATCCAGGTCTGAAAGTGATTATTTATTGGCCTTTTGGATGTCCTCCTTTTGTATACACTGGTCCTGAGCCTCATTTCTATCTTCCCTGCCATTTTAGTAGAAATTGTATATGTTCGATCTGTAGTGCCTGCAAAATTCACCAATTTTGGGGACTCCCGATCCGGATATTTACATAAATAGGTCAATTTGGCAGTAATATTTTCGGCCAAAATCCGCGATTTTGGATCGAACATAGCACAGCAGAGCAATGCGTCAAGTATTCGACTCGCAAGTTGTTATTCAAACCGTAAAAGTCTATGCCTGCGATGGTGGCAGGTGCGATGACTAGGATGTTGGGCCCTGTTGAGTCGGGTTGCTGTTGACATGCCCACTCGGATCAAATTTCATCGTGAAAGGAGCTTTATACCTTTTACCTTTGTACTACACTACCTCTCTTCACTCTGGGCCCAGGAGATGATGGTACCCATCTCCCCGGAGAACCATGCGTCACCAACACTACCGCCACCTCCTAGCTTTGCCGACTTCAAGTTTACAGTCATCGGTCAGCCTCAACTGCTGAAGCGCCTCACTACTCCCGTACCAGATTTTCGACCGTCACCGACCCCAGCCCACATGGAATTGCAATATCCATCTCGTGCTACCACACCTTCAACTTCACCCCCTGCACCCCATCGCCCTTCCTTGTTGCAGAGGCTCAAAATCGTAGATAACACCACTGCCCCATCGTCCCGAGATATGTTGATTCCCCAGAACCCAGAAGAAGATGAAATGACAGTCGACCAGAAGCCAGTCATCCGAAACGTTGCTCCGGCGCCTTTACCCGATCCAGATCTCACCCACGGAGCTGAGGACAATCTCTGCCCATCCATCATCAATTCGCCCAAGACGCCGTTAGTCATCGATCTACATAATGATACGGCAACGTCAGACCTGGCGATCGGGGCGTCCCCGCGAGCCACGACCGTCGTTCACCATGAGTCATCTCCGAACAACCTCATATCGACCTTGTCTCCATCCTGTGCCGCGACTCCACTTCCCTTTTCGACTCACCGGGGTGAAGAAGCCTCCGCTCCTGTACATCCTGCCCCATCTCAACAGGTTCTACAGATACAGTACGCTTTGGCGCTGTCCTATGAGACTGCGTTGCTAGCGTTCGAAAAGGCAGAACATGTCTTCACACTGGCTCGGGAGAGTTATGACGCCGCGAAGGTTTCCCTTGCAGCTGCGGCGAAGGCTCAGATGCGTTTTCGGGCTGCGGTTTCTCCGCTTCACGATGAAAGGGTAGGGGGACCGGGGAAATTGGATGTTGTACCTGATGAGCTGAAGGGGGAGCTCGAATCACGCACTACAACAACAAAGGACGGAGAGGGTCACGCTCTTGCAGCTTCTTCAAGATACCCTACAACAACAGACCGCCAACGCGTAACCCAGCCTAGCGCGAGCTCGGCGTTGACTGCCGTGCTCACGGGAGGTATGAACCGCCGGGTGATCGAGCTGGAGAGGGAGGCTAATGATGCGAGGCTGGCTTGGAGTTTGGAGAGTGTTGAACGACCCAAGGCGGACTCTGGAGCGCGTGCCCGGGCGCGACGACGAGCCGATGGATGTGTGGGTTTGGTAGAAGAAGATGAAGCACCCGAACCGGAATCAAGACTAAGAAGGATCGACGACCACGACGGGGTTCGGGCTAGCCGGAGTGCCTCGGCTTCGCAAGTGTCCACTTACGCCTCGACAACCCCCGCACGCTTCCTTTATAACCCCGCAACCGGCCTAGAGGTTCCTCAAGCCGACCCTCAACACCTTCGAACTCAGGAACTCACCCGCTCCTCGGTTTCATCCCTCCCTCAAGCCGCTACCTCACGACCTCCGTCCTCCAAACCCACATTTCAAACGTGTCCGTTAGGCACCCCACAGACCATCCATGACCGGGACATGTTGCATAATACTACCACAAACCCAGACAACACCCATACCAGACACACTGCCCCCATCCCCGTTCCCACCCCGCCCGTCGCTCCTCCAAACGCACCCCAATCGAGCACTGCACGGGCAACTTGTCGTGCCGGGGGCCATATCGCTACCGCCCCTCGCCCACCCGACTTCCGGATCGCCACTATGCTTGAAGACGGAGCTTCACAGGATGTGTCGTCATCATCAGGTTCAACTTTACCCAGCACGCCCTCGGAAGCGATGGTTGACGAGCTATTGGACGACCACGATGACGACGACGACGACGGGTCTTACAACTACAACTTCAAGCTCGAGTTCGATCCCGATGCGGGTTCGGGGACCGTAGTCGGCGTGGAAACGAAACCACTGCTGCACCATCGTGAGGGCGGGCGGTGGAGTGTGAGGCAGGGCGGGGATGATGAAGTTGACGTCGAACTTGAAGTTGAAGTTGAAAACGACGAACGCTGGAAGGGCGGATCAGGGCGTGGTTCTTTGGGGTTGCAGGGTAGCCGGAGGTCGAGTGCCGGGCTGGAAGGCAAGGAACCTGTGGTTGGGGGAGGTTTTGCTTCCTCGAGCGCGGGGTTAGGCGCTTGCGGAAATCGCGAACCCTCTGGCCGCTATCTTGTCGATTTGGAGTCTCCGTTGGTTGATACGCAGAAAGTCGTGGAGACTTCTTTGACTCGTGGTGACGCGCCGGGTACGAGCCTACCTAAACGTCATAGACATCAACTTGACACTCGGGAGGGCGAAGTCGATGCGCACGACGAAGTAGGCAATATCCGAACGAAGAAAAGTTTCGAAGAGTCCCATGCCGAGGAGACCTCCAGACACTACGCCCTCCCGCTCCAACACAACAACATCTGGGAAGCATCGGATAGTCCTTTTCCCAGTCCTGGAACGCTCCTTCAGAGATTACAACCGCCACTCGAGGAGCCACGAAGTTTCAACACCACACCTGCGATATCCGAGGCTCCTGTCGATCCACCACCCTTCCCCGTGGGCCTTGGGAAACGGCGACACGTCGATGACCACTCCATGACACCCCCCAACCCAAATATACCCCCGCCCAAACGGCGACTCTCCTCCGCCAACCCATACAATACCCCGCCTCCGCCTCCGCTTAGAAGTCAGAACCACCCGACCTCCCCCATCAACCCTCGAATCGGAGACGCGCTTAGCCATGACCACGCCCATCGTACCGCGGAAGGGTCCAACCGACCTCCGTCAGCCCCCCGCCGGATGTATCACCAAAGCCACGACAATGGATATTCACACACACCCCGCAGTCACCACGACCGCTATGTGCCCCGAAACACGCATTGGCCAACACACGGTGCTCGGGGGCGTTCGGTGTCCCCTCTTGGTGGCGGCGGCGGTGGTGGTGGTGGTGGTGGTGGTGGGCCGAGGGAGCGTGGGGATGGTCGGGGGGTGAGGCTTGGGGCGCATCGACTTGTGGGTGCGAGATTCCGGAATTCGTACCGTCCAAGAGGCTCGGAGATACTGCGGGATCGGGGTGGTCCGCCGCCACCGCCGCTGAGCCAGAGGTGGGCGGAGAAGGATTTGGTGCCTGCTGTTGAGAAGAATGGACGTGGATATGGAGGTATGAGTTTGGCGGATCGACTGCGGGATCCGTAGTTTTTTTGAGGAGGTGTGTTTGGATGGTAGGTTTTTTTTTTTTTTTTTTGGGGGGGGGGGGGGGTTTCATTGTTCTTGGGAGGAACTTGGAGACGGGTTGACCCCGTTTTTGGTTTTTTTTTGGTTTTTTGATGTTATTGTGCTGTGATCTACATTGCTATGTTTTTTTTTTGTTCGGAAATTTGCTTTCTTGTACAATGTGATAACGTAGGTTTGGGTCAACCTATTTATTCTTTTCTTCACCTTGGATCTGAGGATCTTGGTTGATGCTTCAACTGAAGAGGATGGCACGGCCCGCCGTGACCGACGATGCTGCTTTGCCGTGGATGATCCGGTGCCCCCGTCCCGTTGGACAGACGGGTGCCTGAAGGATAAGTAGCATTTCGAATTGAACTTCTGTTTGATATCTGAAGCGTCGCCGTCGTCGTTGTCGTCGTCGGAATACAGTCGAGGCAAGGTCGCGCTTGATCTCCGGGTATTGACCTGAACAAGAGGAAGGAAAAATCAGGACGCGAGCCGCAATTGGAAGACTATTTCGCCGCGAAACAGCCCATCGCGCAGCAACTGAAGAAGAGCTTACCCGAGGTTACGCAGAGAACGCTGCGTCTACAGTCAGTGGGCCGAGGGCGCGAAGCTCGAAATCACGCGTCGGGTTATCCCCATACAGGGCTTGGCGGACCGCGCTGGAACCCGGCCCGCCCCCCCCCCTAATCGCGGTACGGGATTTCTCTTTTATAAATGGCATTCCAGCTCAGATGCATGTCCCTTCCGTCCTCTGCTTCTCCGTCTTCTCCCAGGATAAGCTGCGTGCAGCGCTGCAGGAAAAATGGTTAAAATCACGGGTTTCAATATCAATGGTGAGACCTTGGCTCTTCTGAACTGTGCTCGTTCGACTCATTGAGGTGTTCGGAAACAAAAAATAGATGTGCGATTTCCTACGTCCTTGACAGGCGATGGAACAGATGCTATGTTCGGTTTACACTTATAGCCTGCTTAGAATACTTGGTGGCTGATTTGTGGGCGTCGTGGATAGGAACACAGAATGCGATTATTCGTCGGCGTATGTGACTCTCCTCACGGATTCAGATCTTGTTGGGTATGGAATGACATTTACGATCGGACGTGGAAATGACATCGTAGGCCCCACATCTCGTATACCCGTATAGTCCTCATTCTGAGCAAACAGGTATGCATTGCGATTAAAGAAGTTGCCAACCGTTTGGTTGGGAAGGACACGGAAGAGCTCTTCTCTAACATGGGAAAGACCTGGGAGTACATGATGGCCGATCCTCAACTCCGATGGTGAGTGAATGCTAGGGAGGTTCACATGAAAAAAAAAAATCCTATTCTGACTAAGTCAACCAGGATCGGACCGGAGAAGGGTGTAATTCATATGGCGTCGGGTGCCGTGAACAACGCTCTGTGGGATATGTACGCGAGATCGCGTAAGAAGCCCTTGTGGAAGCTTGTTGTTGACTTCACGCCAGAGGAACTCGTGCAGTCTGCTGCGTTCCGGTATATCTCGGATGCTATCACGAAGGAGGAGGCACTGGCGATGTTGAAGAGGAAAGAGGCGGGGAAGAAGGAGCGTGAGGCGAAGGTCCGCCAGCTCGGGTGAGTCTTTGTTTGAGCAACATTCATGAGGAGCGAATTATTTACAACCACGAAATCATCAGATACCCTGCGTATGTCACCTCCGCGGGATGGCTTGGTGAGCCGCTACCCTCCTCCTAAGGGGAACGCAAAACGAAACTGATAGCTTGATGGGCTCACACCAGGTTACACCGACGAAAAAGTCGCGCGCCTGACAAAAGAAGCCGTCGCCCAAGGCTTCAACCACTTCAAGATGAAAGTCGGTGCCGACCAAGCCAACGACCTCCGCCGCGCCAAAGTCATCCGTTCCATCATCGACGACCCCCAATACCTCCCCGCCAGCGCTCCCCCGCGCGACCCCAACAGCGAGGCGCTACGCGGCAAGAACGCGGGTCCTACCGGCGCGGTGCTCATGATTGATGCGAACCAGGTCTGGGACGTTCAGCAGGCGATTGACTATGTCGCTGGGCTCGAGGAGGTCAAGCCTTGGTGCGTCGCGTCTTCGTGCCTGTCAGGAGAGCTTTGTCCTCAATCGAAATACTGAACGTAGGTTCATCGAGGAGCCGACCGCACCTGATGATATCCTTGGCCACGCGGCGATACGTAAGGCGCTGAAACCTCATGGGATTGGGGTCGCGACGGGCGAGCATGCGCATAATAGGATGGTGTTCAAGCAGTTGCTCCAGGCCGAGGCTATCGATGTTGTGCAGATTGACTCGTGCAGATTGGCTGGTGTGAGCGAGGTGCTCAGCGTGTTGCTCATGGCTGCAAAGTTTGTCTCTACCTCACATCGTTGCATCGGTATATACTAACGCATGTCATGAATTTAAGGTTTGGTGTCCCCGTGTGCCCACACGCTGGTGGTGTCGGGTTGTGTGAATATGTTATTCACTTGAGGTACGCATGATTCTTAAGCTGAAATCTATCACTCACCCCGATCGTCTCGTCTATGTTCTAGCCTGATCGACTACATCGCAGTGTCGGGCACGATGGAGCGCAACGTCCTAGAGTTCGTCGACCATCTACACGAGCACTTTGTCACGCCGTGCTCCATCAACGCCCAGGGGCGCTACAACGTCCCTACGAACCCGGATGAGGGCTACAGGTGTGTTTTCACTCGCCTCTTTGTGTTATCGTCGGCTATGGGGCTGATTTGGATCTTTCCTAGCATTGAGATGCATAAAGCGAGTATCGCAGAGTTTGAATGGCCGAATGGCTCGTATTGGGTTGGCGCGAAGGCACAATCGGCGTGAATGGTCGTGGAGTGAATGATTATTGACGCAACACGCTGACTGAGCGTAACCTTTTTGGAAGGACTTGGGGTTATACGTAGTAAAATTGGAATTTTTCGAGTCGCTTGTACTGTTTATTGTAGTATGTATTACCTTCTGGCGTTAACGATGTCAGTGTCGACCCTCTCGTTGTCCCTTTGTAGACACGCAGTAGATTGAAAGGTCCATCCGCTTCAAGTTTTGTGGACATCAGGTCGAGCTTAGCCGACCCACTCCAGTGTAGTATAATTTGATTCAGTTGTATGCATAAGATAAAAGAAAAACAGGGAAGGCAATCTAGTAAAATTACGGTATCGTTACGACGAGCCAAAGTCTATACCGTGTACGTAGACTCTAGCATATGTCCAAGGCCTCTAAAGCTCTTGAGCTTCGGCAATATATAATCCTTTATATGAAACATTATGCGGTTCTCAGCGCGCGTTTCCGGGATAACAATCACCGAACTGTCTCGCATGTGCTGGAAGAAGATGGAGAGGTCGACTAAGGCCCAATCCATTAGAAAGGGATAACGTTGCATTATGAGATCTGGGGGGCGAAGCCAGTATTGAAAAAATGGAGGGAAAAATGAAATGTTTAGAGGAAGACCGGGATAGAAAGTTGGATTGAATACTGACAGTTTCGACGCCGAGTACTAGCGTCAGTGAGTACAGAGAGGGTAATATGTTGGCTAATGTTCTAAAAAGATCCGGTTCGAGGTTGATGATCGCGATCGAGAGATATTGAAGCTGTAAGCTTGGACGAAGCAGCGAAAGTATCTCCTCAACTTCAGTCGTCTTTAAGTAATTGTCCACCAGGCAGAGCCGGGTAAGGGTGGATGGCGTATGGCGTATGAGATCCAGCGTGATTGAATGATTCATAGTGGGAATGCCAAGGGATTCCAAGCTAGTGAGCCAACTTGGGTCTGTAAGGCTCTGTTTAGTTGCTGCAGCCCAGGCTTGCACGACGTCTGGGTCCCTGGGTCGTTCGTATGGCGGGAAGTACGCTTCTTTACGCACGATGCGTGGTGGAGGATTTGGGTACACTTGCACGCTGGTGAGAGTTGACTCGTGGATGTGGAGGAGGCGGCCGATCGGGGATCCATCGGACAAATGACATCGAGCAAAGGAGATACGAAGGACGGGGAGCCGGAGCTTGGGGAGTGGGCCGAGAGCATTTAGAAACGGGGCGTGGTCTCCGTTTGCAGACGAGGAAATGGTCAGCGCGCCGAGCGAGGTTCCGAGATGGTTTATGAATGGAGCAACAGAGCCAATGAGGACAGCTCCATTTCTTGCGTCAATATCCGTATCCGACGGGCGACCGTTAGTCGGGTCAGAGTCGAAGCGAAATTCGAGCTCTCCGAGAACGTGAAAATTAGCAAGACACAGAAAGTGTTCAAGCTATGACACTCGAGCATGTATTATCAGTTTGAACAGGCTGGTGTCAAAGGCACGCCGAGTGGCCGCCAGGAGCGATCGGGTAGCGGCGTTGAAGGTAAGATCACCCCATTCGAACTGGTACTCTGTCACGTTCACCATGAGGTTGACGGCTTTGACCATGGCGCGTAGAATTTGCTTCGAAGAGGATAAGAATCCGAGGCGCTTTGTGAGCGCAATATTTTCAGCGTCTTTGATCATCGGTTGGGATGGTGGACGCCGGAAGAGCTCCGCGACATGTTTCCTGATCCCGTCAAGGTGCGAGGTCTCCGTTTCCTTGAAGAGGTCTTCTCTCCTGAAGAGAAACTGAATAAACCAGGCACGTATATGTAAACAGCGCACACGAGCTGCTATGTATGGGTCCCTGTAGGCACATTAGAATTTCCAGTGAGGAATCGTGGCACCATAATTACGCACTGTAGTCACATCATGTACTTGACTATCCGATCATCCAACACGACCCATTCGACCTTTCTATAACGCCGATCCAGGACAACGTACAAAAGGGCTCGGTTCATGGATGGAAGCTTATTGAGCCAGACATCTTGCGGTAAGTGGGGCATGCGTAAATGTATCAAGGTTCAGCAGTCATGTTTCCCCCTGCGCTTCGGCTAGATAACAAGCCTTCTGTACAGCCTCGGCGACGTGGAACAATGAGCTCATGACGTGGACGACGATATTGGCTGCAGCATAGATCGTGCCTTCAAAAAATAGCCATGGTGGCTGTGCAACGGTAACAGCCTTTCAACTTGCCATTGTTGAAGATTTCCAGGAGCTCAGTTGGAGCTCTGCATGCAGGAAGAAAGGCGACTTACAAACTCGGAGAGCCTGCGACAGTTAAATCTGGTAACTGTGGCCTTCTAGGACATACTCTCACTTACACCTCGTGACCGCAGCTCAAACGTCACGACTAGTACGGGGAACTCGCGTGATATATCCCTTGCAACCCCAGCACTTTCTTCACCTACTGGAGCCTGAGGCAAGGCGATCGGATTATATCGTTCCAGATGCAACGAAAGAGTGAGTTTCTTGGGATGTGTCACGTATTGCAAAACAATCTAGCTTCCATGGATGTCGAAATTAAGCATGTACAATCTCTCCTCGACGATCTGATGACTCTGCGCGGCGAACTCGTCCTGCGCGTGCAGGATAGACTATGCTATCGCAGCCCACAAAAGGCTTCCTACCGAGATACTTGCGCGGTATTTCCGCTCTACACCAGTGGCATTAAGCTTCCCAGACCAAGCTTTCCGAAATCGGACCCATGGCATATTGGCAGCGTATGTGCGAGATGGAGCCAGATAACCTTTAACACCCAGGCCCTACGGAAATATCTTTCGATCGATTGCAACTGAAACGCGGAAAATTGTTCGCGCTCTGGGATTTGCCCAACAGATCACTCCTCGAGGCACGCCGAATTTGACGATCGAGATATCTCACCAAGTTCCTCGGTCGGAGTGGATCTTCTCAGGAATATCCTCTTTTCATGCGCGACACGGTTCGAGCGAATCATCCTCGCCTGCTCTCCCTCACTTTTCACTCCATTAATTGCATCCCCTGCACCCTCTTTCCTTACTCTGGAGGAACTCGTTGTCCACTGCAATGCTAAAGAACATGGAACCGCTGAACGTTACAATCAAAATGATGCGATTTTCCCTTTCTTCGCGAATGCTTCCAAACTTACGCAGTTTCTCGCATCGTTTCATGCGGCAAAGGATAATGTTACACAAATTCCATATGGCTTATTAGGCCCAGCTTGCAAAAATGACGATTATACTGGACACCAAGACCACTGGCGTTAAACTTTCGCAATGCACACGCCTTCAGGTGTATCTTAAGTCGGCACACTCCGAGCATCCGGTTACGATGTCACAGAATGCGGTCCCTGCACGCCGAAATAGACACCATCCATCTATTCACTGGAGTCATCGATGCTCTCGTTCTTCTATCCTTAATAGACCTCTCACTGGGAGGATGTGTCGCGTTCGGTGAACTGGCTAGTCTGGTTAAGCGTTCCAAGTGCAACTCGAAGGCCTTCATGACACTCCCTTTTTCGTCTTGCTCAGAGCAATACAGATTCCGTGACGGACATACTTATCGCATACGCCGTACTCGGAAACGGAAAGTACAATTTCCGGAGCAAAGCGGGTGAGCTTTGCGTTTTCTCAAGAACAAATATGCTGGTGGAGGCAGGACGATTTCAACATGGTTCGTAATTTAGTTCTGGACGCATTTTCTTTGAAGGCATGCGCGCTGATTTGTCCTTCCCCCAGTCACCGCCGCCCAACACACACCCGTGATTTGAGCAACTGTTAGCGTCCATTTGATCCTAATTTAACTCAAATGGTTGGACGAGTTATAAAGCGCGGTGTGCACGAGCTTGTTTGGGTTGAGCCCTGGAGTACCTCCTTGTCATTCACTACGAAGAGGAATATGAAGACAGTAGAACATTAGCAGCGAATATCCTGAGCCGCCTACCTGATTTCGCGAACTGATACCCGAGGTAAGAAGATGGGAATACATCATCTGGGAGGAGTTTCTCGAAATGCACCGCGTACCACAGCACCACTTCAAGAGATCCGATGCGTAGATTAGTTCCCTCCACTCCCTCGGCGATTTTATTGTGAAACGCTGCAGATGCTTCGAGTAAATCGACTGAACGTCATACAAAGCTTCCGGCTGAAATACAGGAATAATCACTGAAATAACACTGACATGGGCTGGGGAGCATAAAATACGGTTTCTGTCTCTTCAGCCACTTGCCATCCTGGTCAAAGGTACGAGACTGCGATCTGTGTGCGAAAGAAAAAACCTTTCACCGTTGCAATCCCGCAGCGTCACCGTTGGACAAGTCCTGATCACCATGGTACGGTTTGGGCCCGAATCTGCGTATTGCCAGAAGTGATCATCATCCGAATTGGGAACAGAGATCATGTTCATGACTTCGGGGTCGTGGTGGCTGTGCCAAGACCTCTTTCACAATCTCTACGACTATTGAAATCTCCAGGACTCACTCGGAGCTCGTGGAGAAAGACAAGCGAGTTAGGAGACCGGTGAACACGCAACAGAAGAAACTGGTAACTTCGCTTTTTCTAAGATATTCTTTCACTTAGACGCCATAATTTCAGCTGAACAAAATGACTACAGGGAACTCGCATAAATATCTTTTGCAACCCTTACACTTCCTTCACCCACTGGAGCCTGAGGCAAGGCGATCGGATTACGTCGTTCTAGATGCAGGTCGAGAGGAGTTTCTTGAGATGCGTCGCGTGTTACAAAACAATCTATCTTCCGTGGATGTCGAAATCAGGCGTGCGCAGTCTCTCCTCGACGACCTCATGACTCAGCGCAGCAAGTGCGTTTTGCGCGTGCAGGAGGTGGATTATGCTATCGCACCTCACAAAAGGCTTCCCACCGAGGTACTTATTGGGATATTTTCGCACTACATCAGTGGCGCCAAGCTTCCCAGGTCGAGGAAGCGAGAGGACCCATGGCATATTGCCAGCGTATGTTCAAAATGGAGACAAATAGCCTTTGGAACACAGACTCTATGGAAGGATCTTTCGATCGGTGGACCTCGTCTGGGTAGCGACTCGGATGAAGTGGCTCAAACTCGGACAATTGTTCGTACTCTAGAATTTGCCCAGCAGATCACTCCTCTAGGGACCCGGAACTTGGACATCATAATACCCCAGGATATCGAAAGGACCTCGATTGGCGTAGATCTTCTCAGAAATGTCCTCCTCCCATGCGCGACACAGTTGAAGAGCCTTCTCCTCGGCTGCTCTCCTGCACTCCTCGGTCCATTAATTTCATCCTCCGCGCCTCCCTTTCTTGCGCTGGAAGTACTCTCATTCCACTCCATGGGTAATCGTGTTCGAAAATCTCAGCTTTACAATCGAAGTAATGCCATTTTCCCTTTCTTCGCGAATGCACCCAGGCTTCGCAACTGCTCGCTTCATTTCTTCGACCAAAAGATACTGTTTCACAAATTTCACATCCCCTGGGGCCAGCTGACGCAAATGTCGATCACACTGGACATCAAAACCGTCGACATCTATCTTTTCTTTTTACAGTGTACCCGCCTTGAGGTTTGTCGCCTGTTTCTCCAATCAGCGCACACCGAGCATTCCGTTACGACGTCACAGAATACTGTGGTCATGCCGCACCTTCGATTCCTATACCTCAGCATGGACCCTATCGACTCTTTCTCCGAAGTTATCAATATTCTCGTTCTTCCATCCCTAGCAACCCTGACTATGGAAGGACGCATCGTGTTCAGTGACCTGGCTAGTCTGGTTGAGCGTTCCGGGTGCGCCTTGAAGGCGCTCACGACACTCCCTAATTCTTCTTGCTCGTCTCCGGAGTCGTTTTTCCGCGCAGTTTCGCCAACCCTGACATCGCTGTGCGCAAACTTCGAGATGGACAATTCAATCATAGACCGCATTTGCGCCGGTACCCTGCTTCCGCATCTGCAATGGATTTCCTACGCGGTAAAAAGCCCAGACGACCTGGCAAACTTTTCGCGCTTAGTGACAAGCCGATGTAGAGGAAATACAAACACCGTGTCAGACCTACGCACCGCATACGCCGCAGTAGGAATTGGAGAGATCGATTTTCGGAACAGAGTGAGGGATTATTGCCAATCTCTCAATGAACATGTTGGGGGAGACAGGACGATATCAATATGGTTCGTGTTCGGGCTCTGAATGCATTTCTTTCGAGGAATGTCTGCTGATTGCGTCCTCGCCCAGTAACACCGTCGAGCACGCACCCGAGATTTGAACAATCGTTAACAGCCCCTCGAACACAATTTCGACTCAAGGTGGTTGAAAGAGTCAATACAGAAGTGGTGGAAATATGATGCATCGTCTCTGGGAGAACACTGACATAAGGAGCAATAAGATACGATTTCAGTCTCGTCACCCACTTGCCATCCTGATCAAAACAAAAAAAAAGTAAGCAACGGGGCCTGTATTCAACAAAAAAAAAACCCCATCACCGTTGCAACCCCGCGGCGTCACCATTGAACAAGTCCTGATCACCAGGGTTCGGGCCCGAATCCGCGTATTGCCAAAAGGTCGTAAAGCTACAAGGGTTCTTGTTAAATGACAGGGTGAAATGCCAGAGGCAGAGGGAACGTACGACCACCCAGCGGGCAAAGTGCCAATGCTCGAGGCGTAACGTGCGATCCACAGCGGGTTGTTAGCGCCAAATGTAGCGCTGTTGCCTGTGCACGTCGTCCACCAGTCCGTTGTGGTGTAGATGACTGCAACACAGGGATGTTAGTTGGGTTTACAACCTCGATTTGCGAGGTGAAAGCGTACTTGGGAACCTGAGGGAAGGGTGGGGTGAAGATCTGGATTATTGAGCGAGGCAGGGATAGAGAGTGTGCTCACCGGCCCGTTGCGGCGCGGTAGGTGTTGGAGAAATCTGCGATCCAAGAGACCATGGCTGAGGCACTAAGGCCATAGCATTCAGCGCCGCTCGGATTGTCTAAATATCTGTAGATAAGCTCTATTATGATGTGCAAGAGTCGGGGTGGGGGCTTACACTCGATATCGAGCGCGCCGGGAAGCGTTATACCTGATCAACCGAATCAGTGGATAGCACTGGCGAATAAAAACTTTGCGAGTACCATCACCAGACCAACCGCCTGCGGGCGATGACATTCATAAGCTAATGAGCTGAATTTTTGACATACCTCCATGAGCAAGAAAGAAATTTGCCTGTGCAGCACCAGAACTGCTATCTGGATGTGCAAAGTGGTACGCGCCACGAATAAAGCCTGCGTTCGTTGCACCTGTATACTGGCTCGAGAACGTGGAGCTAATGAAAGCTGCGAAACGAACGATGTATCAGCCGGCAAAGTCGCAACGTACAGGAGCCAAAAAAAAATCGCCACACTCACTAGTTCCTTCGGTGGCTTTGATAAAAGCGAACGTCAATCCGTTCGCCTTGACCGTGGCCCAGTTAACATTGGGCTGAAAGCCGGAAACGTCGATTCCTTGGGGCGACGCTCGTTTTTGGAATTCGGGGGTGTCGGCAGGTGCTGCGCGGGTGGTGACGACGCTGGACGCGAGGGCCAGGGCTGCTGCTGCTGCTGCTGCTGCTGCAGTGAACTTCATGGTGCGGAGTCCGAGGGTGATCCCACGACACGGATGCAGGAGGGAATAGTGTGACAGACCCCTACAGCCCTTTATGTGCGGGAATGACCTGGTTACCATCCACGAAGCCTGTCAGACGTTCGCGTGGATGGGGAGCAAACTGTATGTGTGGGCTGCAGTCAAGTGACGGCCGGTGAAGCAGACGTGAAAACGTTCATCAGGTGGGCGTTTTAGCAGATGATCAGCATATGGGAGGATTGCGGTAGCCTCCCGCATGTTCGACCGGCGTTTATTAAGAGGGAACTGTACCCGTTTCGAGTGACTTGTGCTGGCAAGACATAAATAGGACATTGATCAGGTGGCGGACGAAGACAGTGGGAGAAAGAGGCTGGTCGGTTATGACGTCAACTTTTAGACAGGGGTATACACGATAAATGGCTCAGGGTTCGTCGTGCGCTCGACGCCGGTAAAGGTACAATGAGTCTGGGAACGCGGAACCATTAAATTCCATTTGTCTTCGACGCCATTGGATGGGTCAGGGGGAAAAGGTGGCTATATATAGGCATGAGCGTCATCAACAAGACGTATACCCGGAGTCGGCAACTGTCATGTTTATTTTTGCGTGGCCCATTCCATTTGACGTTGCACGACGATGCATCTTCTGTGTGCGGCGGTGATGTCGGGAGAAGGTAGCTACGTGATTGGGAGATGCTTGAGGATTACCACCGTTGATTAGACTTCCTGTTCTCGTGACGGGACGCTGAGAGTCTGCTCCTGCGGAACTCTCCAATGGTCGAGAGGCGAGTTGAGGTGAATTGCTTCTTGGGATCCCATGACACGGCTGTTAGCGTCATTTGTGCGTACCGTGATAACCATTCAATCATGCTGCGGAAGCATGTCGCTCAGACAGCAGGCTAGCCTCGCGGGAGTGTTTTGCCTTGATCAGATCGCGATACCTTGTGCTGTAGGACGTCGACGTCAATCTTCGACCGAACAACGAATTTTTCCTGTGGGTAAGCCATGCTGTACACAGCAGTGGAAGCCTGGACGCAGTGCTAGTAAGACTAGCCTATATATGAACCCTGGTTCAGGAATACAATAGCGTTGGTGTAGCCGGGTTGCCGGGAACTGAAGCTTGAAGCCTAGGGCCCCCTTCGGGAAGGCGACAGCCTATGACAGCTGATTGATAGAGTGTCGCGCAATTGAGGCCGCGCCAAGCCTCCACATAGGAAGTGGTTAGACTGATGGGGCACGTTCAACAAGTCAAGTCAAGGCACTATAAGTAATCAAGCGAAGTAAGAAACTGTGCGGTCGAAGATGTGTCGCTTCGAATTCAATTCGACATGCGCCTTGGAGATCTCAACGTTGCATTTAGGCAAACGAGAACGTTAATGCCGCCATCACCGCAATTCCTGTGAAATGCCGAGATGCCGCACGCAGACCGTAATTGAAGTCCACGAGTTCGACTTGTGAACGTTAGTACGCTGGGCCCTCGAGCTCAAGCCTTGAAACGTCCACATACAAGCTATCCCGAAAATTTGGCTCTGCATCATTCGGGCCGTCCCATCATAGTCGATTATCGCAACCCGATCTATGTACTTGTACCACTACGGTTATAACCTCTCGCTAGTCAGGTACATTTCGAACCCTGTCCAAATTCTTTCTTCTCGGATCTAAGGCTAACATGCACCTTCATTCCTCCAGGCCACCACGTTTCGGGGATTAAGTAACGTGGTATGCCTCCTAGGTAGTACTGTGTTGCCCCAGGGAGAGGTCTAAGATCCGGGCCGTGGCAATGCTTTAACGCGATGAGCATCATCATCTCGAATTCTCGGGGTACTACCTAATACCTATATATCCAGAGTCTGACCTATGGGGCGGAAGCATTCATTCGGTCATGACGCAGGGTATTTCGGGGTGACGGTGGACAGTGGACAGTGGCATTTTATCATGTAGCGACGGTGTCCACTGACCGTCCTGTCGTCGAGTGACTGTGGCATGGTCGTCCTTATGTATATGTTCTGGGCACATCTATCGGCCCCTTCGGACTCGGATGTGGAGGTTTTTTTTTTTTTTTTGAAATGACGTAGTGTGTCCCAGATCGACATCTTATCGATGAAACAACGACATCATGTTGTTGTTGGGGGTATGTAAGCGGATTTTCTCCGCTGTCGAGGGTATGTATGATGTATGTATGATTATTCCTTGAACTGGTGTCGTTACATACATACCGTACGTACATACATATGTTTCTCGTCGATCCATGATCAGCGGAGTCAGCGGGCTTCCGTGGGCAACGTGTCATCGCTTCCACCTAATTGCCATTGCGGCAAAAGAGGGTTGGTTCAAGTGGTTGTATCATTTCAATGAATCATGATACAGTATGTATGATGCAATAGGATTTGCATGCACCATCCTCGTGTTTGAATATGTAGTTTTGGAGAAGCCGAAGATCGAAGTGTTCGTCTTGTTGACAAGTTGTGATGCATTTCTAGGAGTGACGCCAAGCACTTGTTGTCGGGCTATTTTGTGCGTGCGTGAGCGATGGTAGTGATCATATCATGGTATCTGGAGCCTAGCACTTGATCAGTTGCCGTTACTGAGGTTTATTTCTAGTGGCTCGCTCAGCTCGACCTGGGCTCGGGGGTGATTGCCGAGATGTGGGGATAGTTTTGAGTCCTCTTGCGGTTCAAAACAATAAGAGGGAAAATTATATCCCAGGTAGCGCCATGTATTCAACTCTCCCTCGGCTTTTGAAGAGTATGACGGCAAGTGTGAAGAAAGAACCACAGGCCAGCCACGGGTGGGTGACATAACATCGGAATGTGGCGTCGGAAGTCCTCATGGCATCAAACAGCGTCTCAACGGCATTATTCAGCGACATTGCTTACGCACGCGAAGCCATACGATAGTTGACAGATCCCTTGCGTGGGGCTCGTGGGGGGCTTTTCTGAACGCGGTGCTGTGCAGTCTATCAGACACGTCCAGAAAAAGAAGTTTGCCAAGTTTGCGATCTTGGCGATCTGGGGGGGGGGGGGGGGCAGACGCTCTTGGCAGACAAGGACAAATAATAATGATCGGTGACGTGTCAGTGTCTGGATTCAGCTCCTGTGTCCGCGCCTGCCGTGGATAGCTCCATGTTCCTCCGTACGCATGATTCGGATCGTGCGTCCAAGTCGGGGTAAAAAAGCTGAGAGGGTGATGGTTCCGTATGTAGCCGATCTACGGAGGTATGTATAATCTACGTCCAAGTCCGGCCGCTCCAGCAGATGATCAGGGAGGCTGCGACAATAAACTTTTTATGACTTGTTTTTCTCCATCCAGTAACGCCTCCGAACTGCGAGCATACTGGGCAAGTGGTACAGATGATGATGCTGTGGATAGAAAACACTTGATACCTGATGGGGGGCCGCTTTTTGCGGCTGGCACGTTGCCGCAGGTGGACGTCGGGGGTCAGGAACTCACCCGTCAAGCCAAATCAAGGACCCCTCCCCCCCTATCGAATCAATTGGCAGGGTCCCGCCATGTTCTGTCGATGAACAGGACGGCGTCGTCATCTGCGTTTCCATGATGGGCCCACCCATGTCTTGTTTCGTGTGTTCCATCATGACCAAGCACCACAGGGTTTACGAACATTGGACACGTCCTGGGTCTTTGTCCCAAACTCTAAGTGGCAGCTGCTTTGTAGGTTACGATTGGAGACGTGGTTCGTTCCTTCCTTTGTCTCCCCTAGGATAAAAAGCAAGAAGTCACGAGCTCCCCTTTGTGTGTCTGCTTGGGATGTGTTAATTGACGCTGGATCGGGCGTGTGATAAGGCGTGGGTGTGTTCTTTGAGGATGCCAGCAATGGAAAAGCCCCGCTATCAGCTCGCCGATGTGCAAAAACTGAATGGCTTCTGAGAAAGAGAGCACAGACGCAGAGGCTAATGCCCGATGGGATCTTGATCAATTTCTCGTTGCTGTGCTATCACAAGGCGGAGGTGCCTTATGAAGCGCAGGATTTAGGGTAAAGAACGGTGTTCTTGATGGCGGGCGCATGAGCAGACAAAGGATCCGGTTCTAAAGCAAGTCTGGTGCACATTGGAATGGAAGGCAAAAAAACGACGACGAGTCGATGGCGCCGAGATTGTGGTTTGGGATTTCCTTAAAGCGTACCGGCGGCAAGTCTTGTGGGAAATTGGTGATCAGCTTGTCAGGGATTCGGTGTATAATTTCTGTCCTATAAAAGGAGGGCGCTGCTCATCAACAACACTCTTCCCGCCTCCCCCACTCTGATCCCCCTCCCCGTCTTTGTATATCTCCCTCCCCCCACCCAGTCCTCCACAGCTATCGGTATCACCGCCCCCGCCTCGACGGCCCCCAATCTAAGCAAAATCCTTCAAGAAATTTCATTCACCTCATGTCATCCAGCACAATCTACAATGTGTGTTTTATTCCGTCGTTTTCCGAGCTACGATCTTCAGTATAGGCGTTCTGCCATGTGTTGCCGCTTCGGATGCGGCAGTGACACTTCGTTGTCACGGTCCCTCCGAAGCCCCTCCCTAAATTGTCCAATCCTGACGTTTCTGTGTCATATTACAACCTCCGGGCACGTGTGACCCTTGCTTGCTGTTTCCTGTCCCGGACTCAAGCTTTTTTTCAAACCTGCTTGCTCAATGAGCCACTCCATCTCTCAGCACAGGACCCTTCAGCCCTCGGGCCCCCCTGCATCAGGCGCTAGTCAACAGCAAGGTCACGCAAGGCTCAATGAATCGTTCGAGGTCATCCGGCATGAGTTTGACGCTGTCGCGGCCGAACTGAATCTCTTGCGTAGTCACAAGGAGGAACTGGAGGCAAAATGTGCGTTTTCTTCCCCCTCGTCGCCACACTATCATCCTAATGATGATGATTATTTTTTTTTTTCGTTCGCTTCTGATGACTATCAGTGGTCGCGCAAGTCAACGAACTCGCGAAAATCCACCAGTCGCTCTATGATCTGGAGGCCCAGCACAACAAAGTGCGCACTCAATACGACGAGGAGGTCCACCGCCTGCGCACGGAGCTGCATGCCGTGCGGCAGGGCCTCGCACCCCATCCCCCCGTTGGTCCCGGCTCCATCGGCATTCCTGGGCCCGCTGGTCCGTCGAATCCACCCCCTGGGATCCAGATTGGCGCGGGCCCACAGCCGTACAGTGCCGACCCGTATTATTCCCGCGATAGAGAACGCGAGCGTGACAAGGAACGAGAGAGGGAGCAGAGGGAGAGGGAGCGGGATCGGGATCGTGTTGAGCGGGAGAGGGAGTCTGAGAGCCGCGACCGCGACCGTGAGCGTGATAGGGTGAGGGGGAGTGTGGTCGAACCTGACTTTAAGCGCGGACTTGCCGATCGGGGTCCAAGTGACCGGGATCCTAAGCGGTTTAAGCAGGATCGCATCAAAAATGGTCCAGGTAGATATACACGTCCACCCTTTGTTCTCATTCCTCTAACGATTATGACACGTATAGAACATTTTAGTCCTTCGTTAGGACCTGGGATGACGCCCAAGCTCCCTCCACCACCCTCGTCCTCCTCGTCATCCGTACCGAGTGGACCCGGCCTGCCACCCTCACAAGTGCCGCAGTCTTACTCCTCCTCCACGGGCCCAAGCTCATCGCACCCGCCCGCAATATCCGACCCCCCGCCGCCTCCCCACGCCGGCACCCTGGTCCCCATCGGATCCGGGACCACCAGCTTCCCTGACGATCTGGATATCCACACCGTTCCACCCGAGCTGAAGAAGGAGGGCAGCGATTGGTTCGCGATCTTCAACCCGAATGCGAAGCGTGTGCTTGACGTGAGCCTCGTACACACCCTTATGCATGAGAGGTATGTCCCGCCCTTCTCGGCCTCAGTTGTAAACAAAACCGCCACGCATACCCCGTTCTTCACCCCCCTCCCCTTTTCTGCTTCTTTTCCGGTGCAAATATAAATTCGTGTCACTGACGTGTGCTTTTTTGCTTTTTCCCTTCTCCCCCTTTGGCTTCGCTTCTTCGTTTCCGTTTGATTGTTTTCGCGCTGGAACACAGCGTCGTGTGCTGTGTCCGATTCTCGGCGGACGGCAAATTCCTTGCGACGGGGTGCAATCGCACAGCCCAGATCTATGATACCAAGACGGGCGCGAAGACTTGGTGAGTGTTTCCCCCCCCCCCCCCCCCCTTCTGTTGGTGGGCTTCTACGTGGGAGCTTCGCCGATGATCTCTTCTCATGATGGCTTACACATCTAATTCGTGATCAGTGTTCTTGTGGACGAGTCGGCCGGGAAAGCTGGCGATCTATATATCCGCAGCGTGTGCTTCAGCCCGGATGGCAAGTTGCTCGCAACAGGGGCAGAAGATAAACAGATAAGGGTAAATGTTTTTTTTATTTATTCCAAACTCCTTTTTTTTAAATTATTAATTTTGGACTTGAACCCGCTTGCTTCTGCTTCTGCTTCTTTCCAGATTTGGGATATCCAAAAGAAGCGTATTCGCAGTGTCTTTGACGGACACCAGCAAGAGATTTACTCGCTCGACTTTTCGTCCGATGGCCGTCTCATTGTCTCCGGCTCGGGCGACAAGACCGCCCGCATTTGGGATATGGTGGACGGGTCCTCCAAGGTGCTCACCATCAACGACCCGGACTCGCTGAACAACGACGCCGGCGTCACCTCGGTTGCGATCTCCCCGAACGGCCAGCTGGTCGCTGCGGGCTCGCTCGACACGGTCGTGCGCATCTGGGACGTGGCGACGGCGCAGCTTGTCGAGCGGCTCCGCGGGCATAGAGACAGTGTGTATAGTGTTGCGTTTACGCCGGACGGGAAGGGGCTGGTGAGTGGGAGTCTGGATAAGACGTTGAAGTATTGGGATGTGAGTGGGCTGGTTACGGGTGGTGTGAAGGGCAGGAAGGAGGGTGCGAATGGGGCGGGCCCGGTTAATGGACCTGGGGCGCCCGGGGCGGTGGTGAGGAAGGACGCGGATAAGGGGAGTCAGTGCACGATGAACTTTACGGGGCATAAGGATTATGTGTTGTCCGTGGCGGTGTCGCATGATGGGCAGTGGGTGGTGTCGGGCTCGAAGGATCGGGGGGTGCAGTTTTGGGATTCGAGGACTGCGATTGTGCAGTGTATGCTGCAGGGCCATAAAAATTCTGGTGCGTCGACTTGATTGTATGTTTGTCTCGATCTGGGAATCTGACTTCGGCGTGTCTGTCCGTTCTTCGCGCGGTCCCTGTCAACAGTAATCTCCATCGACCTAAGCCCAGCAGGAAGTATCCTTGCCACAGGCAGTGGAGACTGGCAGGCACGGATATGTACGTTCCCCCCTTCATCCCCTGCTTTATCCCCCATTCCGATTTCTGACGTTTACCTTGCAGGGAGCTACAATGCTATCTAAGACCCTAACCCCTCCTCTCTATCCTGCTTCTCTACCCCGCTTTTCTCTTCCTGCTCGCTCCCCCTGTACTTGCTATAACTATTAACCCCTTGCTACCGCTTCTTGACCCCCAAACCCAAACCCCAACCCCCGCGCCCGCCGCTGCACCTGCCCCCTTTGTCCTATCCCTGTTGTGTCCCCACCCCCAAAGACACCACACCTTTTTTTTTTTACCATGTCCTGGTCGAGTGTATAAAATTGTCTTACGTATCTATTGCGATTGCTTTCTGTTCCAGTTCCATTGTCGCCTTCTTGTCCCTTGTCACCTGAGAATTCCTCCCACCACCCCCCTCGCTGCCGTACACGTACCGCGCGGGCATGTAGTATTGCCTCACGTTCTTGTCCTCCCCCCTTTTTTTTTTCGGGGTCGCATGAGCGTGTATGATGTGATGTATTTATGATGGCACGGTGCGTCAAGTACGTATACTAGTGTTTTAGATAGAGATTGTTCGTCTTTACTTGAAGCCTTGCTATTGTTGTGGTTTTAAGCTTGTACATAAATGGCAGAACTGTTTCTCGTGCTCGATTGACATTTCTGTCTGCTGCTCATTCTGAGTCAAGGATATGGCGCACGACGGTTCGAAAACGCGGACCAACGCGGACCGATAATCTCAGATAGCAACCCTGTGAGCAAAGCAAGTCTTCAATAACTACAAGAAATCAAAAACACTACTTTGTATATCGGATTCTGGGGGTAAGCCATCGATCCGTAGGACCTTGACACCCTTTGCCTCAAATCTCGGCAATGGTGTGCCTGTTCCGTACCCGCTTTCTTTTACTTGCATGTTTGGTTCAGCAGGCTCGGTATCCAGAAGTTTTTGTGATTTCGCTAGACCAGCCCCAAGCGCGAAGAGGGTTGGAGTACATGGTAGGATGGTTTGGTTGGCGGGCCGGGGGATCGTTGTCGATGGTGTAGACAACCTGAGGTCTCATCCACCGTGTGCTCTCTCTCGATAAAGTCTGAGTAATGCGCGGTCAGTACCTTTCGGAAGTGCGAATGGAGAAAGGATCTACATGAACATGGGACCACAGATGCTGTCGCCCTCAGCTCATGTTTTCTCATACCATTTTCCATAGATAGGAGCGGGGAGATACATGCAATGCCCACGCCACAGTATGCTGGATAGCCAGCCGATACTGCAGTTCTACCCAGTCCTGGAGAAGATAAAATCCGCTTTGCTGCAGAAGGCCGGCGGTTTGTGTGTTCCGTCTGTGCGGCGCTGGCGTTGGCGGCTTTATGATACTTCCGCTGAATCCGACTTTACATTGGCTTTTGTGTTCTGGCCAGTGTGCACCTTGATGTTCTTTATTCTTCGATGAGTGTTAGGGTTATATTGACTTGGACTCGATGGCGCAAAATGAAGACGTACTCCAATAATACGATAGCCGCTGCAGATCGACATTTGGCGGAGCGCGTTTTACCTTACAGTATGCACATTCCCAAGGCGCAGCCCGCACAGGTTTCCCCAAGTACGTTTTGAAGACGTGTCCGCTACATCTGGCTTGGGTGCCATGAGTGTCACGACACGTTGGATTTGGTACCATCCCTTAGCAAGTAGAATACTCGGACGATAACGCACAGATGAGAACAGTGGGAGGGCAGATGCTGTCAGGGAGATGTCCCGAAATTCCATCTATGCATTCGAGGAAGTCTTCAGGGGTTGAGGGGAACAAGATAAGATGGAGCAATTGCCACCGCGAGCAGACCCTAAAGCAGGGTTTACCCAAATCACCTCCTTTACGGTGCTATCAATGGGCAAAAAAAATTCAGGCATCTCCTCCCAGAGTTTTCGTCAAGGTAGCAAGCGAGGACGCGGATCAGGCAGAGGCGGTGCGCGTAATCTTGGACTCAAGGGTCGCGAACGAGACACATCTGGACGCCGAGGAGGCATCGAAGGCCGGCCAGATAGCGCGGTCGATGTCGTCAACGACGATATGGGAGACGAAGGAGATTCGTCAGGCGGGGATGAGGACGAAGATGAAGAAGACGTTCGGATTGAGGTGCCTGTTGCGATGTGGGTGAGCTCTTGGTGAACATCAGCCCTCTCAACGTCAGGTCTGAATGTTGGACTTAGGACTTTGACCACTGCGATCCGCGTCGGTGTTCTGGAAAAAAGCTTGCACGGCTAGGCTTAATCAAGGTGCTCAAAGTTGGCTCACGCTTCAGGGGCATTGTTGTCTCGTCAGTGCTTCATCCCGTTACGACCGGTGATGTCTGACCATCTGACACAGACCAAAAGGTACCCAAGTCATTAGCCCTTCCGACCGCGATATCGTACTTAAAGGTGGCCTTGCTGTTGTTGAGTGCTCCTGGGCACGCCTGGATGATGTCCCGTTCGGAAAGATTGCTAGCCCGCATGAACGGTTACGTCAGTATAATTTCTTATCGTGCTGTCCCGGCGCTAACAACGTTCAACCTTTTGTCAGTGCCATACCTGCTTGCGACGAACCCTACTAACTACGGCAAGCCTTGGCGGTTAAACTGCGTGGAGGCTTTAGCTGCAGCTTTCTATATCACGGGGTTCGATGCCTACGCCGAGAAGCTGTTAAGCGGTTTTGGATGGGGCGGGTCGTTCTATGAAGTGAATCGGTAGGCCTGTCCTCATGATTTCGGTCCAACTCTATAGCTGAATACTTTGGTTCACGCTAGAATGTTCATCGAGCGCTACAAGACTTGTGGGACCGCGGACGAGATCAGTGCCATGCAGGAACGCATCATGGAGGACCTTGAGAAGGATTGGTCTCAATCGCGACGTCGAAAAGGTGAGATCGAACTTTTCGATACACGTAGCAATAAGCCAATGATAAAAAATAATACTGTAGAATGTGTCGGTGATGAGGGTGAGGATCTGCTCGTCGCAAATCCGAATCGTCCACGTGTGGAAAGCGACGAGGATGAGGGTGACGAACCGTCCCCCTCCGGCTCGGATGAAGACGACGAGAAAGTTCCTGCCGGCCATACCGAGGATGATAAGGGAGTGGGAGATGAGGAAGCGTGAAGCATCAGAGTGCTCCGATACTCTCTCATCGTTGACACCATGGTACGCAGGGCAATCGGAGGACGCCTGATTGATGTTAGGCAGATTTACCTGGCGCCCCTCCCGTTCCTGTTCACGCATGTTATGCGTCACGGCGATATCGAAAGACATATTCTGGATCCTCATAACTTGGACTGCGGTACTTGTGACACGGAGGCTTGGTGGATCTCGGGATACAGTGCGCGCCTGTCGCTCGTAACATGGTTTCTGCATTCTCAGGGGTTCAAGTTGATCCTGACACCCCAAGTTAATTACAGTAAGAACCTTTGCGGTTTAGATGTACATGCTTAAACTGTAAATTTATTGTTCACTCTCGTCGGTCGTTATCCAAACACCTCTGGCAGACCCGCCCGGCAACGCATCTCGAGCGAGTCAAGACACAAGACTGTAGGAACACGCGTCGGGCTTCACTAAGCTTCACATGCGGTGAGAAAGTCGTGGGAACCGCATGTATACACGTCTTTTCCGTGTTTCTGCCACTGCCTTAGACAAACGGAAAGACATTCTTTGACTGAAGCCACGTCGACAGCTCCGCATATCTGAATCTCTGATGGTGGGGCCCAGGTTTTGACTTGTCCACGACGGCGAGGCTGTGCAGCGCGCCAAATTTGACATAGGCATATAAAAGCAATAGTATTAAATCAACGCTCTGTACAAACGCTCTGGCGGCCAACCTCAGCGAAATGACTGCTCTCCCACAGGAGGTCTGGGAACTCGTGGTATCCTACATTCCACGGCCTCAGCGCTTGACACTGATATCCGTAAACCGCCCACTCTTTAACATCGTTCTCAATGAGCGATATGGCGCGATCGAGTGGGTCAAGTTGGATGCTCGCACAGCGCAGTACTTGATGCGCTTACAGTATGTACACCCTCATTTGACGTTCCTTCCATTCTTCTCAAAGAAATCCATGTCATTCTATCAGAGACCCGGATATCGCGCGGCGCGTCCGCCGCCTGCATATCAGGGCATGGTTCCTCCAGTATCTCTTTAAGAGGGAAAAACTGTTTCACGAGACAGCACACGATACACGGTTTTATGGATTGAAGAAAAGGTTGTCAAGACTCTTCAAAATCCCTCCTAAAGCACCTGTGATTACAACCTCGAAGAAGATCGCCCTTGTACACCGATTAGGTGGACTTGCCTCGTGGAGGGAGATCCTGCGAGCCATGGATACCGCCATTGGCCACATGGTGAACGTTACGCAGTACAAATTTGAATGGGGTGACCTCGTCCTGGACGGAAATACCCAACCCCTCCTGCTGGCAACACGACGTGCCTTCGATACCAGCTTGGCCAAGCTTGTTCTCCATGCTCGTGTGTCTCAGTTCGAAGACCTTCTCTCTATCATGACGTTCCGCAGCCTTGAGGAACTGGAGTTGCACTTCGACTTCGATCCCAAGGACGTTGGCAAGGACAGCATCGACATTTTGACAAGAAACGAAACCCTGTTTGTCAATTCGGTGGCCCCGTTCATAAACGACCTCGGCTCCACCCTACGCTCCTTGGTCATATCGTCATCCGCAAAGGGAGATCATACTGCATTCCTCCGCGCCCTGCGCCCCCTCCGCAAACTGCAAACGCTTGCTTTACGGATTTCATTCCATAACGATTTTCTTTCAGATACGGCTCCAATCAGTCGGATCCTCCACACGCACAGCTCTACCCTTAGCAAAGTCGAGTTGCGCCCCACCCGACCTACCCCAATGAAGGGTCTTGATTTTAGTCTACAGCCCAGGAACTCGGGGCCTGCCTGGTCGGTCCTGGCCAAGCAATGTCTGTCGCAAACACAATGGCTCACCGCGTTGGATTCGCTGACGATCCCGGCACTTGATCACGCCACCACACTAGCTCTCATCAGCTGCACACCAAATTCTTTGAAGAGTCTTTGCCTGCTCGACCGGTTCCTCGAAGTTCACGAGGTCGCAGAGGTGCTTGGGGTGCTTGGGCGGCGGCCCGGATTGCGGCATCTGTCCATCGAAGTAATAAGGTTGAAGCCAGAGCTGTTTAGTCTCCTGGCAAATGCGCTCCCGGAATTATACTCGTTAACACTCATCCTTGGAACTGACTTTGTCTGTCGTGATTTCTCTCTTGCTCTTTCCATGTTACTTACGAATACTCCTAGTTCCTATACGAAGCGAACGAATTGAAAGTGATGGGGTATCAACCTCTGTCAGAGTGGTTGCTGTTTGACCTTTCCATTTTTTTAAACACCCAGAGGGACGAGTCGCTCGTGGTCATCCCGTACACGGGGAAGGAAGAGCGCTTGATGCAATGCCTGTCGCTGCATGTCTTGCCGCGGCTCCGTAGTTTCAAAGGGCGGGGTCATAAGATCCTGATGCATTAGCATTCCGAATAGCGATTGTACATTTCTGGGGTTCGCCGTCGATTGCCTGAACTTTGTCACGAATGAATGTATCCAGTTCTTCCATCGTTGTATTTGCATGATGCGCGCCAAACCTTGTTCATGCTATAATACTATTACAAGACGCGAAACCCGCCGGTGGGATGAACATGGCCTAGCTTTCACCTGATACCGGAGACCAGCGCAAGGCAAGATGTACCATAATGTCTCTGCCTCTCCGTACGTATCACCTTGTGCCGGTCACCTCGGCCTCTGTACGTCTGCACCTCGTTGAATCCTGATGTTAGTAGCCCACGTTCGGAGTCCAGCAGCTAATAGACTGAACCAAGCACACTGATTGCTATCGAAAAGCGTGAATCACTTGAACCTGCCTCTCTTTCTGCCTGCCCTTCGTATACTCTGCCGGATACAGAGCGTCCTTTGAACGAACCTTAACCGTGATCTCTGAGGGAATGATTCACGCCATAGTTGACCTATATGGCCTGGACCATCGTCACAATGGCCTCCGCGCATCCCCAGCAACTCTGCCATCCTGCACCAGAGTGTCCAATGTTGTGCAGAACGGGGATCTTACAAGTTTTTGTGGTGCCGGTTCCAACAATTATGTCATTTCCCCTTTCCAGTCGTAAGCCCGTTTTCCGAGCTGGTCGGAACCCGACCACCTCGCGCAAAACAATGGGATCGAGGTCTTCTGGGACTGGCATTCGTCCACCTGCCCTGGCTGATTCTGGAGCCAGCTCCGGGAACAGCACCAGGGCTCGCCGTTTGATATCCAATGAGGTCTCTGGACGTGCTTCCGTCATCCTAGAAGTACGAACATAGTTTAATCACTCACGCAAAAACGGAGCGGGGGACTTACCAGTCGTCAACTTCTCTTGTGCCGCCAATCACCACCTCGCCACTCCTTCTGGGGATAATGTATGTTCGCTCGCCTCTGCCCAGCTTCCCTACCTGTTTCGTGCGACCCTCCTTAATCCACGGCGCTTTCAATACCACTACCTGTCCGCGAATAGGGTACATATCTGTATCATGCACGTCCTTTAGATTTAGCGACCCTAACCCTGTACAATTGACGATTGTGAGTGGCTCTTCCCCGTCTGGGACGAATTGCAGCGCCGAAGCCAATGAATCTAGGGAGGCGCGGTGCACGGTCCCACCGAGCGCCTCAAAGCGCACAACTAATTTGCGAAGATACACGGGTGTGTCCATCGTCAGCGAAGTGAATGATACCATGTGCTTGGCAAACGATGGTAATTTATCGGGAGGACAGATGGTAAACTGAAGAGAAAAAGCAGGTCAACTTCGACTTGGCATTTATTTTCTGGGCTCCGACCGAGGCTCACATCCGGCAAAGACTCGAAGAACGCTATGTGTCGCTCGCCATCGCTGCCGTAGAACTCTCGTTGTATGAGGCGCATCAGTCCACTTGAATCTCCTTCCTCCTGTTCCTCTTTCCACATCACATCAAATGTTCTCCGATCAAGTGCTTGTTGTCTCTTATCGTCGTCTCCTGCGAAGGATAAGTGGTGCGCACCAGCTGCCGAGGAGGCATAATGAGGTGAGAAGTCATCTTCTGGGTAGTGGGACGCCACGACAGTGACTCTGTAGCCAGCCTCGAGCAGGCGGATAGCGGTGGTCAGGCCAATGATACCGAAGCCGCAGACAAGAATAAAACGAATGTTCCCTGCGGTCATTGTACTTCTAGTAACGCTTGGTATTGATGTCAATATCGATTTCGAGTCTCGACTCTTTGAGCCGAGTGTTGGTTGAAGCAATCCCACAACCAGGCTGGTCACGTGGCAAATAACGACTGATATAAGGCGATCAGATATGACCACACAGGGAGAAAAGCGGTGGCTTTTCCAAGTAGGTCTACCCCATGCCCAGGCTTTAAATGACTTCTGCTGCTGCCCTGGAATTGGCTGGTTCCCATAAAACTGTCTTCAAAGTCAACACTGGGAGGCTCCCGTTCTCTGAGAACACATCTGAAGGATGTGTGTACTGTTACGCAGGACGTCCTCCAGGAACTGCGCCTCTGCCTCTCTGCGCCGGTTGTACTAGTGTAAGGTACTGCGTGCGTCTTCGTGTCACTCCTTCTCGTGAATGAAATACTGAAACATCGTACAGAACAAGCAACATCAGACTGCGCATTGGCCAGAACACAAAGCTTTCTGTAAAGCGCAGCGGAACACCTGGAACGGACGTGCTGGCACAAAGGAAATGTCTCTACTGCAAGAGATGAGATATCTTATCGAGGATTGGACAGCATTGCACCGCAAGAGTATCGAGGAGGGGCTGGCGTGGGCATTGCACGAGTTCTGTCCGCCGTACGATTTTCACAACAAATATGCCCACTTCATGTTGAGGTATCGACCAGAGTCGGAGGGTAACCCGTCCTTGGCATTTGAACTTGTCTCTGTGCGATGGTGCGGTTCGCCTGTCGCTGGAGAGGTTGATAGTTTCTCTGTGCTGTTGGGGCAGATAGAGAAGACACATGAGGGGGACAAGGCACTGCCGGGATATATGTCTGCGGTTCCATGCCTATGCCAGTCCTTTTTTCACTGGTCTCAGCAAAGGAAGCTAATCTCAGTTATTCAGATGTCATCGAGGGCGTACTAGGTTGGTGGTCAGTTCAGTACATCTTTGCGAGCTCCATCCCCAGATACCGGCCTGCGGGCATGCCATTTTACTATGGGTTACTCTACTGTTCTCGCGAAGGAGTTGTATTCCGGCTTGAGGGAGACAATTTGTGTGACTGGGTGCCGGGCCTGATGAGCAAGCATGCAAGTGGAACGAAGTGGGTGTGGAAAAAGCATACGGTTTCAGAATTTGCGGCGAAGGGCATTGTTGGTTTCTTCGAATACCAGGTTTCTCGCAGCTCTCTGTCCGTTGTATAAAAATTCAGCACACAGTATTCACGACAGCCATGTCACCAAATTGATCTGATGGTCTACCGAGCAGACCAATCACCCACATTCGACAGTCAATATTCAACCGCAGCGTTCATGTGGCGCACCAGTCCTGCGAAGTGCATGACCCCTGAATTACATAAGCGTTATATCTCTTTTGTTCTCCACCCGCGATGAAACCACTGCTTCTGTCCACGAACTCGCCACTTGCTACTCTCGCTCCAGCATTTTTATTCACTGCGCGGAAATGGCCCCAGATCCGAATGGTCCTGCGCGAAAAAGCGTCTTCAAGATAAACACAGGGAAACTCCCATACTCTCAGAATACCCCTGAAGCTTGTGTGTACTGTGAGGCTAAACGCACGCCCGG
This sequence comes from Lyophyllum decastes, assembly GCA_025854295.1. Classification (NCBI taxonomy): domain Eukaryota; kingdom Fungi; phylum Basidiomycota; class Agaricomycetes; order Agaricales; family Lyophyllaceae; genus Lyophyllum; species Lyophyllum decastes. The sequence continues at coordinate 1,917,627 of CP107709.1, forward strand.
AGCCCCGCCTCTGCCGCTTTGTAATGGCTGCCGTAGTGTCAGGTATTGTGTACGTCTTTGGTTTTCATCCAGTTTATACTGTGGGCGTAAGACGTGTTTCACAGGGCAAAGAACATCAAAAAGTTCACTGGCCTACGCACAGAGCCTTCTGCAAAGTCCAACGGATGTCCCACGAGGCTGCACGCGCCGAAACGACAACCTATGCGTGCGGTCTGCCACCCGCACAGGAGCGCAAATATCTTGTGGAAGACTGGATTGAATTACATCGCAAAAACATCGAGGAGGCACTGGCATGGGCCTTGAACGATCGTTCCATACCGTATGACTTCAATAAGCAGTATGCGTGCTTCACGCTGAAGTATAGGCTGGAATCGGAGGGGAATCCCTCTTTGGCTTTTACTCTCGTCTCTGCGGAGCTCGCAGATCTGCCCCCGGCTGGGACGCCTGCAGCGCTGTCGTTCTCGGTGTTCTTACCGAAAGTACAAAAATGCCATGACGAGGAGAAGGGCAGCAAAGGCTTTATGGCTGTGGTCCCTTGCCTATGTAGGTCCTTGTCTCAATCTTTCGATGGACGTGGGTTTTAAGTATGATTTAGACTTCATCGACAACGAAGTAACCTGGCTGACGACATCCTTCATCTACAAATCCTCAATCCCTCATTTCCGATTTCCAGATCGGCCATTCTATTATATGATTCAGTACTGCGCCTACTATGGGGTGGTGTTCCGCCTTGAAGGGGATGGCGACAATAACTGGATGCCGGGGCTTATGAGCAAGCACCCGAGCGGAACAAAATGGGTGTGGAAGAAGCATACACTTGCTGAACTCGCAGCTAAGGGCATTTCGTTTTCCGCTGCCCGTCCGGACTCTGCTACAACTTAGTTCACACGGAAACGTGTTTGGTGTGCTGCAGCCCTACGTTGTCCACCTTCCTGGTCTATTATTTGCGTGTATCTTTTACTACGGCTGTCATGTGGAGAAATTGATCAGTCTGTGCTATATTATCTCTTCGCACTTTGGGCGCGTACTGCGCCTCTCATACTGACTTTGTCTCGTTCTTGAGGTTCTGGTGAGATCCCGAGGCTCGGGCGCTGGAGCGCAGTGCCCTTGTGCTGCTCGCGGATGCAGTACGTATTCACTGGGCACTACCCTGGTAGTTTGGTAACACGATTTATATATGCATTAGAGTTATCGAGAAGACGTACCTCAACTGTCTCCCGAGTCCCCAGACGGCGGACCCTGGTGGTAAATCATTATGTGATCGTTTCCACACGAGTTCTAGGTTCAACTTGCCCCCATTTCGAACTTGAAAACTATTTTCTTCAACCGTTCCCTCGTACTCTCGCGACGTCCTTGAACACACTACCAAACTAACGGCCCTCTCGCTCTCGTGCCCCTTTCTACTCTTCGAATTATACGTTTTCAGAACCGAGTCCTTGTCAAGGAGAGATGACAGGTTCAAAGGGTCCTGCTACTCAGCGAGTTTTCAAGACGTATACCGCGAAACGTCAATTCCGGTTCGTGTCTGAGTATTGTGCAACGTGTCTGGCCAAAGCCGTCCCCGGAGCTCCGCCTCTATCGCTGTGCAGTGGCTGCCATAACGTGCGGTACTGTGTGCGTTTTCGATCTCATTGAGCCGATAAAGCCCGCTTGAGCTAATACGCTTCTGATAGGGAAAAGAACACCAGATCGCACATTGGCCAGAACACAGAGTCATGTGCAAAACCTATCAGGCCGACGAGCAGATTGCACAGCTTGAAAACATGAGTGGCTTGATATCGACAGAGGAGCAGCGCTATCTTCTAAATGAATGGATGGAGTTGCATCGGCAAGGTATTGAGGAGGCTTTGGCGTGGGCAATGCATGACTGTTCCCCTCCCTATGACTTCCGCGAGAAGTATGCGCTTTTCATGTTGACATATCGGCCAGAGTCGAATGGTAATCCGTCACTGGCGTTTGAACTCCAAGGTGCTGCATTGCCTCCAGTGCCTCCTGCTGGAACACCAGTGGGTGAGGCTATCTCAGCGTTCTCGCCCCGGTTACTGGCACTACATGAGGAACAGAAGGGCCACGATCATTATATATCCGTTGTTCCGAGTTTATGCAAGTGCTTTTCCTAGTTCCTTTGGACGGACACTGATTGCCAGTTATTCAGTTGTCATTGACGAAGAGATCCTGGTGCTGAAGCCTTGGTCCATCTTCAAGAATCACTTGAATCCCTTTCGACCTTCGTCCCAATCATTCTACTGGGTACTCCGGTCCTGTTCCCGGTCTGGACTTGTCATGCGGAAATACCAAGATACCTGGACACTAGGACTAGTGAGCAAGCATGCGAGTGGCACAAAATGGGTATGGAAAAAGCATACACATGATGAGCTTGTGGGAAAAGGCATCCATAATCCATGGGGGAGGTGGAATAATAAGATCTAATTAACCAGACGGTCGCGATTCCTTATGCAGTGCATGTATTCTACCGCCGCTGGTTGATGTGTTCCGTTCATATCAGCCGTGTTTCCCCTATCATAAATTGTCAGCACGTGGTATCCGATTAGTGGATAGGACTAGGGTTTCAGACGTTGCTGAAGCCATAACTCAACAATGCCGACCTGCTTGCGTTTGAAGCCTTGAACTCCCATGACCAAGGCTATATATGCCAGGTTCGCACCTGCTCAATATCTTCTCGGTGGCATGGGGTGAGCTCGTTTATTTCATCCTTCTGGTACTTATTCAGTCATAAATACTGGTTCAGGTTATCCGTGCAAGGAATAGGTCAAACCCGCACCTGGAGAGCCATACAATGTTCCCTCATGTAAACCTGCATCCGGAATCGGATCATCCGTCAGGTTCCCGATTCACGAATTCCCGCGCCGCTCTCGCCTTCCTCCATTCTCCCGTAAGTCCGAAGTAGTAGCAATACTCATTATTCATCAGGGGGTTACAACTACAATGTCCTTGTTCCTGAAATTCCATATCCAGGTGTCGCGTGCCCACCAACTCCCAGGCATAAAATTCAAATTCCACTCGTCCCGCAGCCTGCAGGACACTTGAATTGGGATCAACATCTCCGAGCTTGCAGAAAGCCCTGAAACGTGCGAGACCCTCGAAGCCGTGCCTGGCAAGGTTTGAGCATGCAGGAAACTGTGGAGTTATGTGGTAGAAGCGTACTTATCGGAACCTCGTGAATATTATTCAGCTTCTTCCTTCAACTCAAGCTTGTACGGACAGTGCGCAGGAGGATTGTACATCTGTGTACAAATTTTTAGGTCAGCTAAGTGCTTGCAGACTAGCCATTTCGGTACGCACCCGTTGATAATCGCCCGAAGTGTCGAGCTTATGGCCATTTCTCGGTCTTTATCCTCTTCGAGCCAAGACCACAGAGTAAGGAGGTCAGGATCGTAGTCGCTGTCTCCTACGCCGCTTTGAGAGTCTTTGTTGTCAGAGTCTTCACCGTCAACCGTTCACAGTTGAGAATTTCTTCTTCTTTCGCGTGCACGAAGTCTAGGTTCCGCATGGATTGCACGGAGTCCGGAGAATTTTGTGCCGCCTGGTTGGGAAATCGGCCCCCTTGGCTGCGCTTTTTCACGATCAACGCCGCCTTGGAAGCGATCACCGCTTGACGGTGTTTTTGGCGGGGCGTATGGGGAATGTGCCTCTTCAGGTTTCCGGATGATGCCTTCGTCGAGAACTTTCGCGATCATAGCGAATGGTTTGTCTGGGACGCGTCCCTTGCTCGTTTGGCGTTTCTGCAACGGAAATGGGTCAGGATGCAACTTAGGGCCCATCTCTAACGGCGACCGGAGATGTAAGTATTTGTCCTTGCGATATATCGTGTCCTTGTACTTGGTCGCAGATCGACCGGTGGTTGAGTTTAGTTCATTAGAGGAAAGAGTCTTGCGCTTCATGGTTGGGTCTTTCGATTCAGCGGAGGGAAATGGAATCCGAGTGGTAGTTGAATAGTCGGAGTCGTAGCCACCAGACGGCAGACAATACACATGTCTAAAGACAGGAGCTCACAAAAGTCATAACACTCAGTGTACGACAAGATGTGTGTCCAGAAAGTAACAACAAGCGCCACAATTCTAAGCAATCCTGTTTTATTCTGTTCAGTCACACTACACTGTTCGTTGGTTATGACAAGGAAGCCCACCTACTGGGGATACACCGCAAGAAGGATCGACAGAAGGCGTGCATTTGTCCTTCATGATGCCAAGCTGTGAGCGTGCCGCCGCTTCGACTCCCTCCCATCGCATACCACGATTATGCCATCGGAGTTCTCCGGTGGCTTGTGTAGAGCGGGCTGCAGTAAGAATAGTCCCCCTTTCCCTTCGATATGTCTGTCGTATTATTTTGTGTCGCGTAAGATGTGATCTTCAGAGTTATGTCGATGAATAAAGTTGGAACGAAGGTGACGAAGCATCAAGAACAGTGAACTCATATAAATACAAACCGAACCTCAGAAAGTAAAAGCCAGATCGTAATGGTCCAGAAGAAACGAACGAACATCATGCTGCATCGTCGCTCTCTCTGATCATGCCTTTTGGCCTATACTTCACGATCCACGGGTGGCTTAGGGCAGCGGAAAGTGCAAGCCTGCGCTGAGGATCGTATTGAAGAAGCTGAGGCGATGATTGTTGGTACGACTGTAAACACGCTAGAATTGGACAAACCTTCGAAATGAGGTCTTTCGCTTCCACTGATAGTGTTGCTGGGAGCTTGAGATCCACTGCTGCAATTCGCCTCTGCGTATCTACGTGATTTTGTATCATGTCATGTTTAAGAAAAACGCAGGGTAAAAGCTCACTGGAAACGCTACTTTGGTCTTCGAAAGGCGGACTGCCGATCAAGAACTCGTACATCAAAACACCCAAAGCCCACAGATCGACTTTCTCGCCGTATTCCTTCCCTTCCACCATCTCGGGTGGCAGGTAATCCAGCGTCCCACAAAAAGTCATCCTCCTGTTTCCTGGTGCGTGAACACTCCACCCGAAGTCTGCGATCTTGAGCTCTCCATTTATGCCCAGCAGCAGGTTCTCCGGTTTGATATCGCGATGCATGACATGCTTCCCATGTAGATACATCAGCGCATCAGCCATCTGGTCGATATACCGTGAGCTCCGCCTTTCCGAGAAGGAGCCGTGCTTGGTCAGTTGCTTGTATAGCTCTCCCTTGCCGGCGAACTCGAGCATCAAGAAGATCCGCTTGGAGTCATGAAAGTACCCGTAGAGGCGGAGGACGTTCGGGTGCCGCAGGTTCTGCTGGATTTCGATCTCGCGCCGAACCTGCTTCTCGACCCTGGATTGGACGATTTCGGATTTGTAGAGTGTTTTCAGTGCGAGGATGTACTTGGGCTCAGCCTTGGTTCGTACCATATAGACGTGCCCGAATTTTCCTTTCCCGAGGGGCCGGCCAATGTCGAAATCAGATAGGTGCCATTCCCGAGTTGGGTTTTTCCTACAAGGGGGTAGGTTGAAAGAACGCGCTTCATAGATTATAGAATTCGCTGTATACCTAGAAACGCTGGAATCTAGCGCAAGCTCCTCTGCAGCCTCTCCAGAGACGACATGGCCCCTCTCATCGTTTTCAATTTCTAGCCCTCCATCGTATTTCCCTATGTCAACGGCTGGTGGTGTGGCTTCAGTACTAGTGCTTGAGCTGCTACTTGGCGCTGGAGGTTGAATAAAATGTCGCAGAGATGATGGAGGTGGCGCAGGTTTGTTTTTGGAGAGCGGATTTGTGGTTGCATATTTTGTCAATAGCTTGGAGATGTTCGATTGACTGGGTTGTAGAGGACGCGTCGTAGAGCTCGCCCCAGCCACAGTTTTCATATCGAGTTTTCCTATACGAGCAGCGATGGAATCTATAGAGCTCGAATTATCAGCTATCGTCATATGAATCAATTGGAATATCGGCGTAAAGGATGTCGTGAACTGATCAAGACGTCGCGTCGCAGTCAAGTTCAACGTCAGGACGCGACTTGTCACGCTCACGCGTCGGTCGGCAGGTTCCGGATCACGTGATCATACCAGTCTCGCGTTGTGGTTCAACTTTGAAGTTGACATCAAGCTCACATTTCTCCCTCCCCGCCGCGATGGCGACCGCCAAAATCAAGATTGCGGCAAGGCTACGACCAAGGCTCAACGGCGAGCTCGACGACGAGTCGGTGAAAGTTATTCATGCCTCGGACGAAAATGGAGGACCAAGTTCAGGTGGTGGTGGCAGCGTTATTAGCGTCACAAATCCCCGGGACGCTTCTCAGGTGTTCAAGTTTCCGTAAGTGTCGATGGCTTTGCTTTCTCAAACGAATTTGCGGCTTGACAACGGCCAGGTTTACGAGCTGCTACGACCACGAGGCGACCCAGGAGGAGATCTTCCAGAATGACGTGCAACCAATGATTGACGTGGTGTATAGTGGCGTTGTAAGTGAGAGCTACGTTTCTTACTGTTTAGTACGGCTAAGCACTTCCTTCAGACCGTGACGATATTTGCGTATGGTGTCACTTCGTCCGGCAAGACGCATACGATGCAAGGGTCAAAGACAGATCCAGGTGTCATTCCACGGACTATACGGGTGAGTCACGCCTCCTCTAGCGCAGCATCGTCACTCAACTGTTGTACAGGCTATGGTTGACCGGAAGTCTACTATCACCGAATACCAAGTATCGCTGTTTGTCTCGTACATGGAGATCTATAAAGATGAAGTTTACGACCTTCTCGTGACAAGGGAGAATGTGAGTAGTCCTTTCTGCCTGTAGGGGTAGTGCTCATTGTTTATTTCAGGCGCCAAAACTTCCTGTGCGCGAGAACGATGCAGGCATGGTTTTCGTTGCGAACTTGACTTCTGAACCTATATCCACTGTCGAAGAATTTGATGCTATTTACAAGTAAGCAAATCTCATTTTTGGCTGCCTCTGCTGATCAAAGGAATCTAGCCAAGCCACGAAGAATCGCTCTGTCGGAGCTACCAATTTGAACCGCGCATCTTCCCGTTCTCATGCTGTTTTGACGATAGAGGTCAGAATGCTTGATCCGACTGCAAATAGAAGTGCGTTGTATCTTACAATTCTGTGCCATGAAACTAATCAGTCGGCTGCTAGCACTCCTCGGAAAGATAAATCTAGTAGATCTTGCAGGGTCGGAGAACAACAGACTTACCGGCAACGATCCATCTCGAATGGCGGAGTCGTCTGCGATCAACAAGTCCCTCAGCGTTCTGGGCCAGGTCGTCCATGCTCTCAACCAGGGCGCAGTGCGTTCCTCTTCCGGGTATATTATCAGTCAATTGATTTAGGCTATTTCTAGTCACGTATACCCTATCGGAATTCCAAGCTCACACGAATCCTTCAAGACGCCCTCGGCGGCTCCTCCGTTGGTCTGTTGATTTGCAACTTGGCGCCAGGCATCAAGTTCAGACAGGATACGTTGAATACGCTAAAGTAAGTCTCCCTGTCGCTCCACGTATTGCGTTCCCTCATGGTTTGGCTTAGCTTCGCCGTTCGGACAAAGAATGTTGAGAACAAACCCGTCGTTAATGAACGGGGTACGTGCCTTTCTTTTCGTGCCTCTCAAATCACGCTTATCCTGTTTTAGATAATCGCCCGGTTCCAAAGCCCCACTTTGCGGCCGTTGCGATCCAACCACCTGCTGCGAAGCCGGCCCCCGCAATATTGCAGGCCATCTCAACGGCTGGGTCTGGCACCGGCGCGGGTCCCGTGCGATCGCGAAATTCTCTGGTTCCGGTCTCAAAGGTGCCACGGGTATCGATGGCCGGTTACCAGCCATTTGCATTGCCGGGCGCCGGCGTTTGGGCCGCGCGGAAAAGGTTCAGCGAGAAGATCAAGGAGGAGGATACTCAAGATCGTTCTGGAAGTCTTGGGCTTGGACTAACAGAGAAGGAAATCGACGAGCGGGTCTGTATCTTGATGTTGTCGGGTAATTAGTCAAGAGGCTGACTTTTGGTTGTCGTGTTTGTTTTTGGCAGATATCGAAAGCTGTGGAAGCGGAGGTTGCCAGACGACTAGAGGAGCACGAGCGAGCGCGGGAACGGGAGGAGGAACGCCGTGCCAGGGAAAATAACATGGAGGCCCAGCGACCGAGCTCGAGTGCGGCCTTGGCGAAATCTCGATCCCCCAAGAAGGAACAAACTCTGCCTTCTGGTGTTCTCACGCCTCTTCTTAAGCGTCATAGGGATCTGGATGATGAACTCAAGTCGCGGTTACAAGAGTTGGAGAGGAAGTTGTGAGTCGTATCTTCTGATGCTGAACGCACAGCGCTGAGAATTTTGTAGCGAACGCGGGAATAAGGAGGTTCAACTTGCGGACGTGCTCTCGCCTGTTTCTAAGAAGAAAACCGGCAGGGCGTATGTGGCACTTGCCCGAGCCCATTCCGAGAAGTACGTCATCCAACGAATACCATTATAGTTGCCTAACAATAACGCCTCTAGGGGAGATCTTCAAGTCGCTCTGGACCTCTATCGCAAGGCGGAGAGCTACGTGCCTGACAATGTCAAGCTGAAGGAAAGGTGGATACTTTTCGTTGTTCACGTTTTCCTTTGTACATTATCGCAGTCAAAGCAACCTTTCTGACTTAATTGTCTTCTCCCTCCGTGTGCCGTGCGCCCCTATGCATTCCACGGATATAGGATAATTGAGATCGAGTGGTCCGTCAAGAATAACAAGGAGTTCGTGCCATCGCCTAAGCCACCGAGGAAGGCAAAGAAGAAGAAGGGAAAGGCTCCTCCGGTGGTCGACGACGCCGCGATGGATGTGGATGATCAGAACGAGCTCAAGCCTGGCAGTCGTCGACGGGAGAGGGCTGAATTCGGGCTGGAGCTTACCAATGCTGGCATGGACAGTGCCACCAAAGGGAAGCGCCCTCTGGAGGTTCAATTGGGAGAGGATGACGCAGAGACGCCACCGAAGAGGCAGCGAAGGGGCGGGAAAGCGATGGCTGTTGTATCTGTGAGCAGTGACGACGAAGAGGTGCCACCAGCGCCTTCGAAGTCCAGACAACTGTTGGTGTCCTCATAGGTGGTGTAATTAAACTGCGGTATCGTGGCATCTTGTTTCATTTCCACATCGGCATTCGTCATGTACATCACATTTTTGACTATTCTTATTCAGATGGGCGTCATTGTGTAATAAACATTCTGGGTGTTATGATCTCGTGTATCAGATTATCATCAGGCCGACCATGAAGAATTCATTCCGGCACGAAACGGGTGCATCATACCAGTCGTCAAATTTTTAGGGCAGTGGGAGAATGATATCTGTTTTTGGGCATCCTTCGCCTCGGATGAGAAAATCTTTCCTTCTTGGCCTTCGATAGCCAATCATCCACGATGTATTCTAGACTCCTTTCACGGCCATCCTTGCATGTTAGGGCTAACTGACAGATGAGTAAACCATCCGACATGCTGCGGTTCACACAACGTGAAGCTGGGGCTTTATACTGGTGTGTCCCAACTTTTTGACCCTCGTCTTTGATTCATCCCCTCATGTCAGACCTACGGTTCCCCTTGACGCCCCTCGAGAGGAAGGCAAAGGCGCATGCTATCCTGTGTACTACAGGTTTTCTCATCCTTCTTCCCATCGGCGTCCTGGTTGCTAGATTTACCCGAACATTTACCAAAAGGTGAGCTGACTATCGCTCTCTTAGCGATTAGGGAGGCTTCTGCTCATATGGCCGCTGCTAAGGTGGTGGACTGCGCATTGGATCATACAACTGACCATCTCCGGGCCGGTCATCTTTGCCGGATGGGCGATGGGTCACCAGACAGCAGATACGCTCAATATGGGCCACTTCGTCGATACTCATCAGAAGACTGGCCTGGCGCTTTTGGCCCTATACGTCGTCCAGGTTGTGCTTGGCATCCTCATTCACTTTTTCAAGTTCCCGTCGTTGTTCCGAGCTCGCCGACCGCCTCAAAACTACCTTCACGTATTTTTGGGCCTCGTCATATTTATACTCGCCGCGTTCCAGGTTATTTTGAGTGGTCTATATGGGGCTCAACTATGTTGAGATGTTTCTTTTTCTGTTAGGTCCATTATGGTCTGTATACTGAATGGAGCCTGGCACTCGGCGGTCTGCATAAAGTACCCCAATCGGCCAAGAACACTTGGTTGGCACTGATTACTGTAAGCGCAAAGTTCACCTCGGCACCCATGGCGAACACTCATCGGCGATCCAGGTATTTTGGGTCCTGTACATTATTGGTATGGCCCTTCTCCCTCGCCAAATGCGACAGGAGCGCCGGGCAACGGTTGAAAAGAACGACTCTGATCACGTACCGTTACGCAATTCCCAAAGAGCTCCCAGTGTGGAGTAATATTAATAAATAACGGGTATATTCTATTCAACAGGAACGATATGGATACATTTGGGATAGGTGATATAAACATGCTACAGTTGGGGGACTATTAAAACCCGTTAGGAGAACCGAACGAAGAGCTGTCTATGTGAGAGCAACATGAAAGAGGTATGTCGATACAGTGGGGTAACTTCATAAACCAATCGGGAGAAAGTTCTGGGAGAATACAGAAGGAGCTGTGAGCGCGGATATTCCGTCGCGCAGAACGGAGCGACGCGACAATTATGATACAGGTGGTTCTTCCGAGGATTGCGGACTCGATGGTTTAACCGGATCGTGGATATTGAGGAGTTTCGTGGGTAGGAGAGAAGGTGCTGTAGTTACCCTCTTCTTCATCTTTGACTTCTGGCCACCTGGGGTCGGCCGATAGGGAAGCAGCGTCGCTGGAGGAGTATGGGTGGACCATGGGATAACGATAGTGTTGGCGTTTATGTTCGGAACCTGGTTGGTCTACAGGACTAGTGGGATATGACGTCGATTGCTGAGGAGAAGTGGACTGGTGGTGGCGAGACGAAGTCGCGTAGGGTGCAGCCTGCTGTTGATACTGAGCTCCATATGCTAATTGCATCTGCGGGGGTGAGAGGGGCATGGGCGGAGATGATGTGCCTGCCACAAAGGTGGGGAAAGGGTCGGCTAAAAATAATGCTCCAACAAGCAGGGAGCTGGAGTTCTGGGCGGGAAAGATGATAATACCTGCTCCTGGGATGTCGTCACTTCCCCAAGAGGCAACAGCAACCTATTAAGCAATCAATATCTATCATCTGTCATGTCATGATGCCCACTGACAGTCTGGTTCTCGAACAATATCCGCGATAAGGAACGGAAGGTGGTTTGGTTGACCTGATTGATGTTGGGATCACGGTGGCGATCTGGCATGAAAGTACATAAAGGAGGGGAGTGTCGTCTAACCCAGGATTGAAGGTCCTTTAGGATGGGGCGATGAACGATGCGAGTAAAGAACTGTGATGGCCAGAGATCTGCCCTGCTGCGATGATGATTGTAAGCAAGCCGTCAGTTTCGTAAGGAACTAACACATACTTGTCGCCGTCAGTTTCGACGGCGGTGACACGAATTGTCTGGCTGCTGCTTCTATCGGAAGACCGCATCCCGCTCACGATGAGCGCACCTCTCCATGGCCGCTGATCGGCCGCTTGCTGGGAAGGAGGCGGCACAAAAGAGTCGAGGTGGGTAGGCAGACGGAAAACCATTTCTGTGATGTTGGAAAAAAACCGCAAACGCTCGCGCCTTTAACTGGCCGTTCGATCTGAAGAAGGTAATCATCAAACCGGGTATCATGAGGGGTGCCTCATCCAGAAAAAGTGGACCCTACATGCTCTGGATTGTGGTTCAACAAAGTTAATACCATCTCGTTGCGTGTTGCGTGGTAGAGGTAGCCATGCAATTGTCAAGGCACAGGTCTCCAAATTTACACCGACCACAGGTGTATGGCCAAATGGGGTCCAAACATTGCGCACCCAGCATACATACGATTTTGGTGACTTGGAAACCACAGGATCTACGATGCGATGATGTTATAATCACAAGCAGAATCGCAATTATAAGTGGTGGGAAGTTTATCAGGTCTGCATCGCTTAATCGTCACTCTTAATCATTGAGGGAAAGGGAGCCCGACTCAGCGGGTAGCCTTCATTTAAATGGCCCCCGTCCCTTACACTTATGGCGCCAAACTCAAAATTTGACTCAGTCAGGGTAGGGCAAACTTTAGATCGAAACGCAAAGAATGAAACTTGAGGTGCGTCAGGGCCTTGGATCATTGCATCTTGAACAATGAACCCAAATACGAAACTGATTTGCGCCGCACCTCTCCAACAGATTCTGACGCAATGGCGAGGTTCCTGCATGACTGGAAACATTTCGAGTCATCGAGACCACCCTATCTTGGTTTTGGGCGCCTTATTGATGCGATGATGCGTTGCCTTGGCCGTCTCTAGCAAGAGTCCAGGATGTTAGCAACGGCTTCGACCACGTGTACTGCCTACGACGATAGTTAAGGGAGTGTCGTCGGCTTCCAGCTGGTTGTTCGCCTGAGAACCCTGGCGTTATCGGAGAGAACGTCAGAAGAGAGACGGAACAAGCCACGTTGTCCGCACGTTGTCAAGGCTCTCCGAGCGCACATGGTAAGTCCTTCGGGCCGCCGTTCGTTCCTTCTCAAGTTCCCATGACCTTCTTCAGAAATTAATCGAGGTTGCGCTGTTGCCTCCCTGTCGCAACACAGTCTGCGACTTGAACTCACCTTTGCTGACTTCAATTGAACGGAAGCATAGCGACGCCTCGGAAAAACCCGCCTCCACGGGCTCATCTTTCAATGCTTGTGCGATTTCCATTCAGTATGTTTGTATACGCCCACATCGAAAAGCTGTGGACGACGATCCTCTCGTACGAGCTCTTGCGTGATCCGAGTTACCCGGGTGGGTGTTCTGTTCAGGGAACGCCTCTGAACGCCTCTGCCTGGTGCGACAGCGGGTCACCTAGTCTTCATGGTACAAGGTATGTGAACGAATAGTTTATGAGGCGGGTACAGAATCAATCAACATCGTCGCTTGAGGTACGGGTCCGTGAGTCTCACTCCCGATCTAAAACCGGAGATGATGATTATCAGATTAGGCCTACGATTGTGCAACTCTTCCATTTCAAGGTTTGCTCGGGATTGCCCTTTACTCCATCGCGAAAATGTCGCTTCCACGGGGTCGCATTCCTGGTATCAAGCACAGTCGTGCTGCATTACTCACACGCGTGCCTGAGTTTCTGAATCAGAGACCTCGAAGCCTTGACCTGGGCCCGATCGCTGGTACTAATCGACCATGACTTTCGGTTGCGTGGATGGTAGGGACCGCTCGGCTGCAAGGCTTATTTTCGAGTTTCTTTCATACATTTTTTCGCGACCCACGCGCAGCAGCAGGGAAGCCTGAGGAGGCCCAATGGGGAACCATATGATCGCTATTCCACGTTTGCCACGTTTTCTCGGAGGGCATTGACCCCTTGCTACGACAAACGAGGCACAACAACCGCTGGACCCTTTCTGATTGCCATTTGCTTGAACTGGTACTTGAACAGACACGCCTACAAGACCTTGGGCCGATGCTCCCTAGCTCTCCTCAGCATGGATAGAATCTGCTTCCCCATACCATTGCTTAGCAACGGAAGGAGATCTGTATGGGAAAGGCGCTTCATGATCTCCACTCCAAGAAGCGTCAGCACCCGAGTTCCCCGCTACCTACCGTTCATCGACCTTCGCTGGGTTCCTTCAGTTTATGTGCATGTCCCCGTTTTGTTCGAGGTGTTATGGCAAGGCACAGTCTTTCGCAAAATTTATCATGAGATGACTGATAGGAGTACAAGTAGTGTGTAATTAAATCATGCAAGTCGATCGGTGAGGAAGACGGCGCCAGGTAGAAGAAATAAAGGGGATGTCCGATCAAAATGATGAGCGTAATGTCCGTCTGCATCGTCCATGTATGAGAAATGTACCATTAAGTCAACTTGAAAGGGGGAGCTGCCTTCACTCCAGTGTTTCTTGTGGACCGGCGCTTGGGAGCCGGAGACGACTTCGTGGAAACGACCTGCGGATACAGAATGAAGATGCAACCGGTTTGTAAGCCCAGATGTAGCGATGTAGACCAACTCGTACCTTCGAATCTAGCTCTGCTAGGGACTTCATCTGAGTGTCGCGAAGTGTCGAAAACATTCCTTTGAGGTTCTCGATTGTAGCTTCATCCGCTTCTTTGGAGACCTTGAGCTCCGAGAGCTCTTCTTCGGCCTCCCGTGTCTTGCCAATCGCCGCAATCAAATCAGACTCCAGGCGCCTGGCTCGTTGACGCTCTGAGTCTAGGTTGACCCTGGCCTCGCCCAACTCCGCGCTTTGCTCGTCCAAGAGTGCCTGAAGTCCCGCGCTCACCGAGCGTACGGACTCGAGCCCTGATTCCAAACTCTCGATCTTGGTCTGTGCCGTTTGTAAGAGGCTCTGGAGACCCGAGATCACCGACACCTGCTTGTCACTTTCGAGTATGTGAGTGGCTTTCGTAGAGGTAAGCAAGCCTTCCGCAACCGAAACCTGGTCCCTAGCTTTCGCCAGCTCCAAGCAAAGGTCCCGCATTTTGGCGTCGCTCGCCGTCGCCTCAGCCTGAAGCCTCCCTGCCATTGTCTCGGCGGTCGAGAGATTCACTTGCAGTCTCTTCAGTTCCAGGTCCTTACTCTCCGCGGTATCGAGCAATCCTTGTGTCCGCTCCTTCTCAGCGTTCAGCTTATCGATGGTCGTATCTAGATTTGCCTGCAACTCCGCGGTTGTACTCTCGGATTTTTTCAGATTGTCTGTGGTCGCTGTCAAAATTTCCTTCAATTGAATTATCGAGGAGGCCGAGGCCGAGATTGTCGTCTGTGCCTTGCCTAGCTGTGTCGAGATGTTAGCCCGCTCATCTGTGGTCACCGCCAACTTGGTCGTTAGCTCATCGGTAGCTTGTCTGGAGAGGTCAAGTTCCGATTGAAGAGTAGAGACTGAGAGCTTTGTGCTGGTGACTTGCTGACGTAGGACGACAACTTCTTGCCGAGCAGCAGCAAGGGACTGAGTCAGCACTTCAGTGTTAGCCTTATCCTGGGAAATAGACGCGTCTAGAGCCGTTATCTGTGACGTTAACCTAGCGACCATGTCTTCAGAAACCTTCAACGCAGCCTCTAACGCGGATTTTTCATCCAGTGCGCTCGACAACCGGCCGAGGAGGGAGTCATTGCTCGTTCGGGCATCGCGAAGCCGCTCCGAAATGAGCGCCTCTTGGGCAGTAACCTGAACAAGGGACTCTGCTGTGGCACTCTGGTAGCGCTGGAGTTGGTCGACACGCTCGTCGAGCTCCGATGTCCAAGCGAGGAGTGTCTGTACTTTTCCCTCAAGCTCGGTGCTAATCGAGCGCTGAGCTTGAAGCTCGAATTCCGCCGTCTGCTGCTGCTCGGCGATGTCGGAGCACAATTTCGTGATCTGAACCTCAGCATCAGCCACTTGTGAGGTTAGAGTGTTCTTCGATCGCTCAGCGGTGCTTAACAACTCTTGGAGACGAGACACTTCGGCTAAATTCTTCTCCTGCTCCATTTTCAACAGCTGGATGGAGGAGTCGCGCTCCTGAATATCCTTATCCATCTCTTTGATACGAGAGGAGTATGACATTTCGAGGTCGATTTTCGTAGCCTTAAGTGATAAGAGCTCAGCGGTCGCGCGATCGAGATCAATGGCCTTCTCGGCTGCCGCTTTTTCGAGGTCGACCAAACCTCCTGAAAGGGCCGACAGACGATTATCACGTTCTACAAGAGCCTGCTGGGTTTTAGAATAGTCCGCCTTGAGCTGTGAGAACTGGGCCTTGAGCTCGTTTATCTCAGCTGTTCGAGTGCCTAGATCATGTTCTAATTCTAGCATCTGCTGAAGGGTCAATGGAATCGTGCTATTGTCCCGGAGAAAAAACGGACCTTGATGACATCCCCGTTAGACACTGGTGCCGAGGTCGTCGTGCCGGGAACTTGTTGTAAAGACGAAGGGGGATCGCAGTCGTCGTTATCCTCTTGTATAACAAACTCATCGTTCTCGTGACCAAAAGCACCCCGGTAGATATCGTCGGACACCGCCCCAGGAGAGCTCGGTGCAGGGGTGGGCTGCTTACTCACAACAGAGATACATGAACCTGATACCGTCCGAGTAACTCCGATGAGAGCTCGCGATCGAGACAGTATGCTGGGAGCTGCAAGGGCTTCATCACTGACCAATGTAGTGGGTCAATCATGGAGTAAGTAATGAGACCAGGATTCTTACATCGCTGCAGTCGGTGACCTGTGCGGACTGAGACGGCTTTCACCTTGTGCCCCAGGAAGTTGCCGGCGAATCCTTTCAATCTCCTCTTCCCGATCCTGAAGTTCCTGCCGAAGCCGATTTATTTCTTCCGCATCATCCTCGTCGAGCTCGGTCAACGGTGACGACGCGCGGAGCCACAGAATATCCTCGTGCTCCTTTTGGAGGGTGCGAATTTCCCCCTGCAACTACGATTATTGAGCTGTTCGTTAGTCATCACAGTCTGCCTATTCTGGAGCGTACAGACCTCCGCCTTCCTCATTTTGCTTATCGGTTTCTTCGCTGGTGACCCAAGCGTCGTCGTGGAAGTTCTTGGACGTTTGGACCTGGGCGCGCTAATACTCCACGTATGGCCATCCTGGCTGTCGAGCTCCCTTCCATTCGCAGGTCTTATTGAAGATCTGCGCCCTCGCTTTAGTCCACGGCTGCTGGGACCAGTCTGAGTGACATGTTTCCAGATCACATTTTCGGGGACAGCAGAAGGTGAGGTATTCATTGCAACAGCTAATGATTGCCTTGCGGCTGTGATGCTGCGAGGCTTCATGAGCGCGTATCACAAGACAGGAGATGGGATAGACACACGTCTTTTTACCGGCAGGAGTGAGAGTAATGTTGCCAGCTGACGTATGTGATGCCTCGAAAATACCCTCATCCTCCTAACAAGCTGATGTCAGTGGCAGATCATGACATAGAAAAGAAAAGCACGCCACCATTTTACGAATCGCCTTTCCAACCCAGGTCGACCACTGCGGACCCAGTGTTTCTTTGTTCTCTTGCGCAGCCTTCTTCACTGGAAAATTATACATGTTAAGAAGTCGATGTATGTGGTGAGTTGATGGCGTGTAGTACTTGCCTTGAGCTCGCAGGGTGGCGACATGTATCGCATGCTTTCTATGTTCTCTTTGAACTTGGGTGAACGCTCCAAGAACCCCTACGATTTTGGTGTCACTCAAGGTCCGCAGTATACTATCGAAAAAGAAAAATTTAACGTACGTTCTGCGTAGGATAACTTTGCAGCCTTCGCTGGCTTCTTCGCCACCATTGCTGCTGATCGTGGAGGGTGTGGAGAGATTAGAAGCGGTGGTGGCAAGAAGAAAGGGTCGCTGTTGTTGTTATATGTGTAGGACGCGTTACAAGTGACTCCTGGACTGTCATCGACTCCACCTAAATTAGCGTGTGCGCGGTCACATGATTACGACACGCTGCCGCACCAATCTGAGTCATCAATCGATGTCATCACCTTACAATTGCCTGAAATATACTTGTTACGTAAAACCTATTTTTATCCTTGTCCTTCAAATGCAAACCCGGCGAAGGACTCAAATATATATTCAAGAAAATGGCCTGTTGTACCGGGTATCGACGGATTCAGATAACGATAATGTACCTGCGTTTATAATGATAGAGAAAATAATAGAGTTTGTTGTGAATGCGAGGAGCGACCAACGACCTGACATCGCTAACCGGACCCCGCTATGCAAAGGTCTCCAAACACACACCCGCTACCTCAACGACGCCTTCGACGCCTTAGGCGTCACAGAGCGGCTACTGCTAGCTGAAGTTGAACTTCCAGGTGGCGCATGCGATACCCCTATGTCGTTCTCGTCGCGTGCAGCAAGGCCCGAGGCGCTTGCCGTGCGGATGCTCACAAGCACCTCCTTGCAGTATTTGAGCTTATCGACGAGGCGTTGGTTGAACTTGAGTCGTTCGGGCTCAACGTCGGGGCCGGGCTGGATGGCGAGGGCCATGATGTCGCTTAGCTTCCAGCGGGTCATCTTGTATTCCTTGTCGATGTGAGTGACAAGCAGCCCATGGGAGGAAAGAATCAGTTTCGAGTGGTCGAAGAAATTGAACTGGGTACGGAGTCGTGTCACAGGTCAACCAGGGGTGGGAAGGGAGGAATAAAGGGAGTGGCGTACCTGAAGGATATCGTGACTCAACTTGAAAACAATAACATGCTTCATTCTCAGATATTTCTGTACCCACTCCATTCCGCGCTTCCTGTTCACATCCTCGTACGTGTAATCGTACTCTCCGAACAGCCGGTCCATAATATACCGCTCAAAGTGCTTCAACAGGTACACCTTGCTCTTGAGATCTTCTGGATAATTGTCGACAGTATGTGCTTTACGCAAGTACACCGAGCCCTGGCGGCGCGATGCGATGTAATCGAAGTGTCTGTCACAAGCGCGTCAAGACCATTGAAAATAAAATGCAGTGAAAGGACGTACTGTTTATCAGGACTGAGCACAATGCTCGTACTGTCATTATAGTGCACGCCAACGGTCCCGTCTGTCAAAGCATATCCCATCCCATACTTGTTGCAATAGTCCACCCATGACACGATGAACACCTTCTCGTCGGGGAGAGGGAGACTTGGGTCTTCGCGGGGGTCGCGGAAGAGCTTCCCAACGGCCTTGGCATCGAACGCCAGCGTCAGGACTTGGGCGGCGACGTCAAACCCGGTTAGTTGGAGAGCGAGCGGGCCTGATGGCGCGGGCGCAGGTACGGGTGCGATAGGTTTGGCGGGTGCGACTGTGGGTAAGTCGTTCAGGGTGAGTGCTGCGAAGGAATGTAGACGAAAGGCTGCTGACCTTGGACTGCGGGTCGCTCAGGTACGACACGCGCCTCCCGTTCTCGCTCCCTTTCTCGCTCCTTCCCCTTGGAAACAAGAGATACAGTGCTTGGGGCAGGAGCGAGGTTTTCCCTGTCGCTGGACTTTACCCTCATCTTATAGCGCTCCCTCTCTCGCTCCCCCCCCCGCTCCTTATCCTTCCCGCTGACATACTCCTCCTCCTCTTCTCTCACAGGCGCCATTTGCGCCACAATCCTGGCCTTCTGCGCCTCCAGCTCCTTCTTTCGTAGCCGAGCCTCCTCGATCAGATGCTCCTCCCTCACCCTACCAAAGCCAGGCGGCCCCTCGGGTGCCACACCCTCTTCGACAATCCCATTCATCCCGCGCATCGATGATTTACGTAACGGGCTGCCTTTCACTGCCTGCAACTTCCGAAGGAGGGGGCTCTCCCTCCCCGGTCCCCCCTGACTTCCGTTATTGCTCATGAGCAGGGGTTGCCTTGCCGAGCTCAGCAGCGCACTAATCGGCGAGCCGGGCTGCACCGCCTTCTGGAACTCCTTCTCCTGCTGGGCAACACTCGACGTCATCGACTTCGGTATCGATGATGCGTCCGAGGACGACGACGGTGCCTTGGGTAGCGCGATGGACGTCACTTGGTCCTCGTCGAGCAGCGCGTAGCGCCGCAGCCGCCGCAGGTTACTTTGCGTCTGGCTGCGCGTGATGTGCCGGAAGTCGGGTGGCGCGTCGTGCGCGGAGGTGGGGATGTAGGACGGCACGGGCCCGTGGGTGAAGAAGACGTGGTCGATAATCTCATGCAGGGACGGACGCTGCTGTGGGTCGGGTGTGAGGATTTGTTGGATGAGGTGCTGGGCGTTGGAGGAGATGGACCGGTCGGGCGGGAAGTCGTATTCGTTGTCGCGGATTCGCCTGGTTTGGAGGCGTCAATTAGGGGCTTGTGGCAGCGAAAAAGGGACTTACTTGTAGATGGCTTTGACTTCGGCAGTTTGGAAGGGAGGGCGGCCCACGCAGAGGGTATAGAGGATGACACCGATGGACCAGGTGTCGACTTCGAAGCTGTGGCCGTTCGCGGTGTCGAATAAGACCTCTGGAGCAATGTAATTGGGAGTGCCGCAGATTGTCTTCTTGCGCTCGCCTGGGTTTTCGATAAGGGCCGCGAGTCCAAAGTCACCGACTTTGATATTCATGTTGGCGTCGAGGAAGAGATTGCCGAGCTTGAGGTCGCGGTGGATGACCTGGTGGGTGTGCATGTAGTGACAGGCACCCATGAGCTGCACCATGAAGAAGCGGGCTTCTGGTTCTGTGAAGCGGCGGCGGCGTCGGAGCATGTCCATGAGCGATCCGCTCGGACAGAGTTCGAGTGTCATGTAAACGTTGTCGTCGTCTTCGAAACAGTCTTGGAAACGAACAATGTTTGGGTGCTCGAGAGAGCGGTGAATCTTAATTTCTGCGTATAGCTGAAAGCGATTTTAGTTCCTGTCTTTTGCACCATTGTACGACTTACTTTGGTCTTGGCCTTTTTGGTTTTGAGTGACGACTTGGTAACTACTTTACACGCAAAGCGAGGTCCGTTCACTTCTTTAACTTCATATACACGAGCGAAGCCACCCTAATCACACTCGTTGGTCAACGTCGTCGGTATAAAGCTCAAATAACCCACCTCGCCCAAGAAACCGACCCGGTGGAGCTGATATCTGCCAGTCTTGTCACAAATGACCTTGGGCGGTGAAGGAGGCGTGATCTTCGCATTCTGACGTGGTAGGGGTGGCGAAGCAGGCTGTTTCGCCTTTTCTTTTTCTTGGGGCTTAACTGGTGCTGCTGGTGGCTGGTTCGTATGCAGGTGGTTGACAGCATTCGTAAATGGGTGGCGTCTTGAAGAGGGTCCGGTTGGTGGTATCCTGTTGTAGGCCTGTGCCGAGTAGACTTGAGCCATTGCTTCGTGGCCTAACACCAGTGTCGCAATGAGGAGGAGGAGAAGAAGAAGGGTAATCAACTTTAGCCGAACAACGAGGCAAGCGCGTTTCCAATCACGTGTTGGTTCGTCAATCACGGGACCGCGACGCGTCCTGTCAGCCACATCTGCGGCAAACGCTCCCATCATCGAGCATCATCGTTCTAAGTACGAGTCGGTCGAGCATGAGAGTTCTAAGTACCCACCTCCTCCAGATCATGTTGGAATGTGATTATGGACAAACCGCGTGTATCTAGATATACTTCATCCTTCTGGAAGTTGATCTCCAGCTCCTAACAATAATCGACGTAGTCGCGCGATGACCGGCTTACGACCGCCTAGCCTCTAGATGGGTTTTGGCGGACTATTCAGACGATTTCCCCCGAATTCCCTTATGTCCTCTTTTCAGGGACGATTAGAGTTTTAGATCACAGACCACGCGATGCTCCTCCAGGAACTCCAGGAACTCGCCAACAGCAACCGGCTTCGCATCCTTCGATTGTATTCTAAAACTCACGTTTCCCAGCACGTCGTAAAGAGACCTTAATCTCCGTGGATCCAGTCCAAGAACATCAAAAAATCTTGATCTCTCGCGAAATTCCTCGCGCAATTCTTGTCCCCACGACCATGTTGACCTTCATTGGACTTGAAATCCATCGCTACCCGATTATAAATTGGCATACGCCACATCGAGATGCGGGGCCTGATCCCCTCCGAGACTCTATTTCTAAAACGCTATTCTCAGAGGATCAGGGAAGATGCAGATGATGTTTCGGCAGCTCCTTTTTACTATCGCCGAGTCCGCGGAAAGGTAGCACGGACGCTTTCTTTCAGGGAAATTTTCACTGTATTGCGTCTAGACCAATACGCCACAGACAATTGTAGGTACGGAGGCAATGCCATTCAACGCTTTTCACTCCTTGTGGAACGGCGGTCAAAAGGAGAATGGAAGAAGATGGAGCAGCTGAATCGTCAACGCTGGTGCTGGCCACACCAAACAAAAAGAAAATTTCACATCACGGCCGTGACCCTCCAGAGTAGCTTACCCGCCGACATGAGTCCCGTTCTTGTCGATGCATTGCCACCAGACGCTACAGGCGGGGAAGAGACCGTCTGGTTCGTTCCCGGCGTCCTTGAGGAGGAGGGCAACGACGCCGTGAGGCGGCACGTTGTGCGCAGTGAAGGTACGAACGGCGGTGCCGTTGTCGGTGTGCGCCCAGAGATCCTGTAGAGACACGTGTAAGAGTTTTTCTGTGGCTTCTTGTGCGAGGAGCATAACAACGTACGCGAACGGAATATTGGCGGCCCGCCCGGATCCAGGGAGACTCGGTTAGGTTGAAGGACATCGTCGACGGCCCGTTAAGAGTGTTCAGCTGAACAATGGAGGTAAGGAGTGGGTGGTTATGCGGATTTTACGGGTGACTCACGAGCATGAAAATGGTCCCGAATTTACTGGGTCCACTCCAGTATTGCGCAGGGTGGGTGCTATTGCTGGTCCAGTCGGGCTAATTCAACCAACCATCAATGCCTATTACGTCTCAACACAGTGCGCCTTCCCTCACGTTGATCCCCCATCGGAAGGGTGAGATACTCTTTCCAATGACGTCGTCCTGGTTAATGGCGAGGATTTCCTTGTTCTTGAGAATGCCAAGAATGTCAGGCGTAATGGCCGACAGCTGCACAGGGTATAAGTTCCCTGTCGCCGAATCGGGAGGTAAAATACACACGTTGGTGCCGATCTGACAGACTTCCATTAGAACACCAGAAATGCGACTAGTGACACCAGTACGTACGAGAAGGGGGGACTTCATCAACGCCCAGGCAGTGAAGTGGGATTTTGCTTCCTCAAATGTCAAACCGCCGTTGCCGCTAAATCCCGGACATCAGAAGTGCAATAAACACAGAAAGGAAGAGCTCACAGCTGGAGCTGGGGAAGGAGAGGGTCAGAATATTTCAAACTGTATTCTCCATTCAGTGAAACGGTCATACCATGTCGAGATCATTGCGACCGTAGAAGTCCGTGGCCTGCGTGATAAAGGAGTTGCTAAGAGGGTATCAATACTGTTTCCTCGGTTACAGAAATTAAACCAACAAGTTGATTATAAATGCGAGAGAATCCCATCTAGGGGCGATGTCTCCTGTCGTCTGCGGCGAAAGGGATTATAAGTACCCTGGCGTTGACGATAAGGACAAATAATACCCTCCAGCTTTGGCCCAAGGTGGCACCCCAGCTATTTTCGGATCACGATCATGGTTAGCCTCGAGCGAGGGTCATTCACAAGTAAGAACGATCAATACGCACAGCCAAACTTGGCTCTAAAATTAACCGGGAAAATAAACCTGTATTTGAATGGCAAGCTGAAAGGGAACCTACCCAGCCCCACTGACAAAGGGAATAGATCAAGGGTGGCTTGTTTGTCGTAGCCGCAAGCTGTGCGATAGCGTCAGCCATTCTTTGGTATTCTACCGGGGATATATTCTGGGTAAAAGCAAAAAGGTGGAGCACGACGGTACGTACTGCCGACGATTCCTTGGCGAGTTATGCTGTCATAAGGGACTATATGCGCACTTCAGTAAAGGATTGGCGTGTGGACGGCGGAAAAGATACTTACTGGCGCAGTTGTCATATCTTTGAGTATGTAATCAGTAAGAATACGACGCAGAAATGCGCGAACCACGAAACCTACTTGAGATAGTCGAAGCCCCAGTCCTGGAATGTCTTTGCATCACGCAGCTCGTTCTGGAAAGAACCGGGGTAACCCGCACAGGTGAACCACCCGGAGTCGCTATACTAATTTCTCACCGCATCAAAACATATCCCGACACAACTTAAAGAATTGGACCCACGATCCCGGTTTTGCTAGTGGTGAGATAGTAACGTCACCATTCGCAACGAGTTAGATGAAAGGCAGAAGGAAGGTACCCACAAGCCCAATGCGTGAATCTGGCTATTCAACTTTTTCATGCCACCCTTGAATCTTACTTGGTCTAACCAGAATGCCCATCAATTTCAAAACCTATAGATTGTAGAGACGCGACACCTTCAATGATATCTCCGCTCGCGGTCCGATTTTTCTCGGAATAGCAATCGTCGATGTTGACATAGTTATACCCAGCATCCTTGAGGATGGTTTATCAAGATGCAGTATGAATAATCCCGAGAAAGGACTAACCTGAAGGCCGAGGGACTTCATCAGTTTCGCTGTCGTGAGCATTAGCTCCTCGTCGATGTTACACTGTGTTCGTGTGAGCCCCACGCCAGAAATAGGAAAACGCAGTGCTTAATCGTACTTGATACGCATTCCAGGCTGCAATTTCCCAGGTTAGAGAAGTGAGCGAGGATCGAAGCCGAAAATACGCACTGTTATAGCCTAGAACTGGAATGCCACGCGCAGTGATAAGTGTACGTTATGAACACGAATCGAGTTTCGCGGAGCTTACCAGGGAGGCGGGCAACGCCGTTGTTTAGAGCGTGTACCACAGTGAAGCTGGATATGTAGAATACAGCACCCGCCGTAGCGAGCCACAGCTTTTGCGCGAACATTTCGACGCCAAAAATAAAGGACGGGGCGATCTAAGAGTGCGACTGGGTGGGGTAGCCTTATATGATTTTTTTGCCCAAGACCAAGCCGGGATTCTTGAGCATAGGGAGCTCAGTCTGACAGCCGTAAGAAGCACGAGCCGTATGGTCGTTTCGCGAGCAAGTGGTTATTCTCCGAGCAAAGGCCGTACGGGCTATCAGGCGACGGATTTGAGGAGGTTGTAGAAGGTCGTAGAGCGCTAATAAGGAGAGAAATTCCGTCAAAAATTAGAACAATCTCCACACCTGACCCGCATCAGGCTAGATAAATACCCTGATAGTAATGCCATCGCAAATAAAGGCGGGAGCCGTGACATCGAAGTTCGCGTCAAGAGCCTGGCAAAGATTTAGACGGATTTCATGCAAGCGTTGTAGCTAGCCCTACTCAAAGCATACCATGGGTCCTCGAAAAACTGCTAAGAGAGTCCGAATCATCCGTGGTTGCTCATAAATAAGATAGACCCTGTAGAACGCCGTTGGTGGAGTGTAACGGCGTCACGTGGAAGCCTGGATCCAGATTTCGAAATCAACTACCCAAGCTCTACATAACTAGAGCCAAATATTCATGCACGGCACAAACATTCTTAATAGCAAGGCAGAAGAAGAAACTCTGGAGATTCTATTCCGCACCCCAGCAAAATTATGCTCATCGACCATCTTTGTACTCTTCGATCCTTATCTTATCTCGAACGTGCTTTTGCCAGGCCGGACCGCTGGCTGGCGTCGCGGGTTGGAACGGCGTCCAATTCGGGTCTTTGAACGACGAGGGGGCCTGCTTTTTGATCACGCCTTCCTGGATGCAGTCTCTGCAGAACCATAACCGAGTTGCGGTATCTTCCACCACGTCCACCGCTACCAGCACCATTGCCTCCAACGGCGCGGCCGGGCAGCATCCTCACGGACCGTTCGCATCTCAATCAATGTCACCTCCAAAGGAACTGTTCACTCCCAGGAGTTCCCCCGAACTTACTGCGAGACTCAGCCTAGGAGAACGCATCTGAGGTTCACCCCTGTTTGTTTCAAAGGAATTCGGAAGAGTCGGATTGATCTAGCCAGCATCGCTTAGTCCTGGATCCACGATGGCTTGGGCTTGGTACTGCTCCGCATGCGCTGTGAAGGTTCGAACGAGCGGTCTAGCTGCAAAGGCTGGACAGTGATTAGCTGCGTGGTTTGCTGATGGATTTCATGGATGGTCAAATCATGGGTTACCCGGCATCGAGGATGGCTAGGCAAGTGCGCGTGCGGGGCCAGTCGGTAGAGGTGGGAGAGGTCCTGGCGCTTGCAGTAATGGCCTTGCATAGATGATGGCGGAGATCGTTGAACTTGGTCAGGAATGACATGTTCAGGACCTGGGGTCACGGACGATGGAGACGTTGCAGGGCAGCTGGGGTATAACGGAACAGTCTCAAAGTGTGGGTGAAGCAAGCTGCTTCGTTGTACGTATGATGTGTCAAACACCTTTAGATGTGAGCACAATAGCGATGGTGATAGTGAGAGTGATATTACCGCAGCGTTCATCCTACCCGCACTCCCTCCTCGATGTGCAACGACATTTATGGAGAGTATCGATGTTTAAACGCCCATCGAGATGTGTCTCAACATATGTGACTAGTTGATGCAGCGGGCTTGTACTGTCCGCCCCGTCGTGTTATATTCCTACGCCGTGGCGTGACGCAGCTCATAGCCGATCGCCGTGCCTATTAGTTTGAATATAGGATCTTGCGAGGGGCTGAATGCCGAGGCTGTCATGTCGGAGGATGTCAGGGCTGCGGCGTTGTTTTGCAAGTTAACAGGGGAAGATTGTTGAGGAGTGTTGACGCATACATACCTACCTGATCAAATCCATCCAGGTGGTGAGGCAGCATCACACCTCCTCTAGATATCCTTGCACGATCAAGTGCTCGACATCTGCCCGTCTAACCATAAACCTCTCCCCCTTCTTGAAGTTGATGTTCCCAAGCTCTGTCTGGATCCACCCACAGTCCCGCACCACCATAACGAGTGCATGCAGATCCTTTGGTGGCTGGGTGATGCTCGCCATGATGTCGAGCTCGTCCGAGAAATCGGACCGAAAATTCATGATCGAGCTATGATACTCGCGTAAAAAATCCACTTCGTGTGGAGAGAGCTTCCCGCGGATGTCCTGGTTCGAGAGGATGTGTGGTAGTGCCCCACCGACGTTCCAATACATGTCCCGCAGACGGTCGGTGCGGTGCGTGTGGTATGCAAGGAGACAGCGTTTGTTACGGTGGATTGCTGTCATGATGACAAAGAGCGTGGGAGGAGGGGGCCCTTCAAGAAGAGATAGAGGCTCAGCTGCTTTCTCGAGATCGCGCTGTTCGCGGATAATGGATCGTACTAGGGAATCGTTGTACTTCAGCAGGGTATCGGTCTGCGTCGACCTTCGCGATTCCATAACAAGTTGCGTAGCGAGCTCGCCATATTGACGCGCCTCGCTCATGGTGGTTGGTGATCAAGAGGTGATTGTCACACGCTGTGTGACATTTCGCGTCTTTCCGCCACACGTCTTACCACCAGCATTTTTGTTCTAGGTTGCTGCTTCCGTGGACTTGCGGAGAATAGCACGATGGCTGGTGTTGAACAAGCCAGAGCTTAGACATGTTCCATACTCCCCGTACATCGCAATACCGACTGACGAATGGACGGTCCGCCAACCTGAGTCTTCGAACTTGAAACTGGCAATTCAAACTTTACATCCAACTGCGCTTGACCAAAGATAAAGCGATAGAATACAGCATGCACTCGCCAGGAAAATATTCAATAATATAATGTAGGGAAGATTGACGGAGCTCATGTAATATGCCGTGTTCTGGCTCTACCAAGAATCGCCGCAATTACGCCATGTACGTCATTAACTTGTACGTGTGCGTCGATCAGGTCTCCAACTTCGACATGTAATTCTTCAAGACCTGTCGTCTGAACAGCGGCGAGTTGTCGCGTGTCCGGAGCGAATATCAAAGTAATAGTTATTCGGTGTGTCGTTGCATTCCCTGAGTCGACGTTGTACGTCAGGCGGAGCTCGTTCTCGGAGGCCGTGTACGACTCGTGAAGGTCGTTCATGGCGCAATGTATGTTCATGGAGGCAGTGTACCTTTGAATAAGGATAAGGATCGGTTCCAGATGAAAAATCGAAAAGAAGTGCAGAATACCATTTGTATAGCGGTACTAGGCGCCCGTCATCTTCGTCCACTCGAGACATTTTCACCGCTTTCTCTACTTCCGCACGTTCGACCCGTAAGCTCTCCAGTGCCAGCGCTTCGCGCTTGACTTGTTCTTTGACTATCTGGCCCTGCTGATTGACGGATTGTAGCTTATCGCTGAGGTTTTGCATTTCCGTCACTTGGTCGATCAGTTTCTGGTCGGCGAGCGGGATGGTAAGTCTTGGTTGTGGGTAAGTTTTGCAAAGCCTTGTAAGGGCTAGCCGGGCGTCTATGATTTGTTGTGCAAGCGTCGCTGCCCTCGCTGTGGCATCCTTAGCCTTGTGGTAATCTGGTTTGAAAGAAAATTGAGTACATCGTAATAATAATGAGCATGTCGACGTACCTTGTTCAACCAGGGGAGCCAGGGTCCTGATGTCATTTTGCATTTCTGCGAGACTCAACTTGGCAATCTTGAGCTTCTCCTTTTTGGCGGCATTGCTCGCGAGTAGCTCCTTATTGTCCTCCGTTGTAACTATCGGAGCGTCGTCGATATCGCTCACAATGGACTTGACGTATCTGTCTTTGGCGTTCTGTTCTACGTACTGGAACTTCAGCTTTCGGAGGAACGACTGTCGATGGGTATAAACGGTGATTAGAGTAATTCTATCGGGAGAGGCAGTGGTGCGCACTGTTTGAGACACCAATTCTGCTGCGACGATAGCAGGATCCTTCACTTCAATATCATCCACATCCGACGCCTCGTCGGTATCGAGTTTCCATGACTGAAAGTCGGTGCGGTTCCGTAGCAGCTGTAGGTTGGCCTGTTCGATCCGAGATTTCAATAACTGAGCATCTTTAATTCTCTGCTCCGTTTGAGGTGTCCCGAAAGACGAGGAAGACCGCCGCTGATTCTGCATCTGTGGTGGTTGGTGTTTGCGACGTGTTGATAGCCAGGGTCACATGAACAGTTTTGGTCCACATGATTGTGACAGACGCGTACGAAGTCACGCTGCACTGGTCCTGGCTTTTTCATTGTAAGCCCACCAGGTTCGACCTGTCATCGTCCTTCAACCGTTCCCCTGCCTGTTCTAGCTCCTGCGTCTCGACGTGTTGACCTCAAGATTTATCAAACGAAAAGTAGGTAGAAGATGCAGACATTAAAGTTTTCAACCATGACTAGCTATGTGCTGATTGTACCAAGTATAGATTGCTTACGACTTCTCCATAGTATATTATGCTGGAATTCTTGATAAAATACATCAATGCCCCTGCTTGGGACCCGCGTAACCCGCTCTTACCGTTAGATCAAACTCATGATCTGCCATCAGGTGTAGAACCGATTTGCATTCACCTAACTCCAAATGTATGCCAATGAACCGTCCTGGTCTTCTTGATTTCTCTGTTTATGCGCTGACATCACGGCAGGTGCGACCGAACATCTTTCTCCCCTCATCAGCTTCGCCAACTTTCTTACAGTCAACGATCAATACTTCGCCTTCGAAACCCACAGCCTGTCAAAGCTTCAAGGTCAAGTGGCCCTTGCCGCTCCGTTCAACACAAAAACGAGGTAGCCTCCATTGGAAGAGGAGAGTTTCATACGACCACAAGCAGCCTTGGGAAGGGAAGACGCCGTGAAATGCAGGATGCCCAAGTTTGGCACTGTGGCACTGAGCTTCCTGCTGATCGCTTGCATTTGTGCCATATATAGAGCCCTTCAGTCTCGTTCGCTCGCAGAAGGCCTCGAATTGACGACTCAAAATAAATTGAATCATACGCTCACACGATTGGAAGCCAGCTGATCTTGACGCGCTGCTCGACCAGGAGATTCTGCATACATCGGTGGAGTACTCCGAACAGCACGTGCATAATCTCTTCCTTTACAGTCTTCTTCGACCATGTTACTCCTCGACGACGCTTCTCTCGTGCTCAGTGCCGGATCCCAACTCACCCAACTGAGGTCATGGTGGTCACTGTACGTGATTATATCCACGTGCACCATGGGCTTCCTTCACTCCACAGTATAAAATGACTGCACGAGAGCGGTTGTACGAGCGGAGGCGCCCGCTTAACGTTACATTCTTCCGGAACATACTACATGATGATTCTCTCAACCGCCGCAGCGGTGTTTGCGGCTGCATTGCTACTTCCAGCAGCTCCACCCATCGTCGCTCTCAACAATGGTGTGGGACGTCTTCCTTGTTCGTAAAACTCGTCTTGAATCAATGACAGTAATGCTGATACGGACACCCGTTAGTCATGGGCTACAATAGTTGAGTCATAACACCCCTTACTCTCACCTGATTAACGCACCCGTCACAGCTTGGAATGCATATCATGTGCGTAACAATCTGTCTCAAGCACTCTATTTCTTACATCCTCACAGTGCGATATCAACGAGACCGTAGTCCTTCAAACCGCAAGGTTCATGAAGTCCCTTGGGCTTTTGGTACGTCAAAGTGTTAAATTTAAGGAGCACGAGCGATTACAAGCTCCACCAGGACGTCGGCTACGATCATATGAATCTTGACGATTGTTACTCCGAGAAGAACAGAAGTTCCACTGGTGATATCGTAGCAAGTGCGTCCAGCCTCTAATGTTTGGGTCGTTCGTTCCGTGGTAATTGGAGCATCCGCAGATAAGGAGCGCTTCTCCTCCGGAATGAATCATCTAACAAGCGAGAT
Organism: Lyophyllum decastes; assembly: GCA_025854295.1. Lineage (NCBI taxonomy): Eukaryota > Fungi > Basidiomycota > Agaricomycetes > Agaricales > Lyophyllaceae > Lyophyllum > Lyophyllum decastes. The sequence continues at coordinate 1,947,804 of CP107709.1, forward strand.
CCACAAGCTTGGGCTGTAAGTCTTGTAACTCAGGTCGTCGGCTGTTTAATGAATGCTTCGTCACCCGCAGAAAAGCCGGAATCGTGAGTCAAAATTTTGAGATAGAGCAGGGCAATTTATTCATAAATCCTTAGTATAGCGACTCTGGGTGGTTTACCTGTCAACTGTTCCCGGGATCTTTCCAAAATGAAGCAAGGTTTGTCAGTAATATTACCATTAGCGATCAAGACTTTGAGCAATCAAGAGAACAGAGATGCGAAGCTGTTCCAAGACTGGGGCTTCGACCTAATGAAGTTCGTTCAACTGTCGCTTGTCGATTTCTCGCTAGCTGACCATGGACCCATCCTGACAGATACGACAACTGTGCAGGTAATAAGTACTGGTCTGAATGCATACGAAACAGATTACCCTAACAGACTTTATTCAGTCCCTTTCGACTCGGTTATCAGACAAGGAATGGTTGGCAGTGAGTTACTGCTCGTACTTCGAGGTACATGACTACTGAGACGGTAAAATCGATGTAGAATATTCTCGTATGGCGAACGCAATCGCCCAACTAGCCAAGACGTCTAAGAAGCCTCCGATCATCTTCTCGTTGTGCCAATGGGGACGGGTAGGGCTCCAACACCATCAGATCAAGCGTGGGTCGGTTTCCTCATCAGTTTTGCGATAGGAGCAACCCTGGTTGTGGGCTAGGCGATTCGGACAGAGTTGGAGGGTGAGTAAAAGGTTATATGCACGACCCATGAGACTCTATGCTCATATCGCTGCCAGACGACAGAAGATATTGGTAAGTTGGTGTGGTGAGGGTCGGTGTTGTCACGACTCAAGGCGCTTTTTTGCAGGGCCTGAATGGCCTATCCTTAGCAGTATTATAAACGAGTGAGCTGAAGAACAGTTTTTTCCTCTCGTAGTCTGAGGCAATCGTTCTAGGAACTCCTTTATTACTTGGGCGACTGACTTCTATGGCCGTAACGACATGGATATCGTCAGTATACCTTCCCTTTGCTCCTGCTGTCATGCTGAGGTCCATCCGCCGAGACTTAGCTCGAAGTGTAAGCTGCGCTGTCGGGTACCTTTATAGCGTCGCTAACAGCTTACTAGTGGCAATGGTGATCTGACATTTGACGAGGCGAAGTCCCACTTCACGGCTTGGGCACTCATGAAGTCGCCGCTTTTGATTGTGCGTTACTTATCTCCTCATTTGCATCTTCCTCAACTCTGGAAACGTAAAATTACAGTCTACAGATGTCAGTCTCGCTGATTGTCCATCACTTGCTATCGCTGAGGCGCACCGTTACTAGCTCTCGGTCGTGACCAATCAGACTCTCGAGATCCTCAAGAACAGAGAAATTATCGCTATAAACCAGGACCCTGTGGTCGGGACAAGCATTAGTCCATTCCGATGGGGAGTCAATGTGAGTGGTCTCGATATCATTCCCGGGCTAGGATGCTCACGGTTGCACGGATAGCCGGACTGGACCACTAACTCGACACACCCAGCTCAGTTCTGGAGTGGAGAGAGCCAGAATGGAACTGTGTTTATGCTTGTACGTGTTTTTCTATCTGTCTAAACCCAGCGCTCACATGCCTTGCTCGAACTGCAGCTAAACGTCCTCAATGAGCCAGCAGACATGTTCTTCAATTTGACTGAGTCGCCTTGGATTCGGGCTGGTCGCCAGTACTCCGTTCGAGTATGTCTGATTAGACTATCGCTGGCAAGGTCGTGATCCACATCTTACACTACTTTTGTAGGACCTTTGGGCGCACACCGACAACGGCACGATTTTCCGAAACTTCACGGCTCGCCAAGTTCCACCACATGGCGTCGTAGCCTTGTTGATGAAAGATGCGGGAGACGAACCTGCTGGGTTGGAACCCCCTTGTGCTCGCTTGGAATGGTGCATGGACCAGAATGGGACGAGAATCGACAATATTGGCTTTTAACAGTACGAAGTCTGGGCTTTTGGCGGCCTTTGGCGCTAAGCGCAGCGATCGTTGATATCTTTTGATACATAAATTTTTCTTTACCTTGCATGAACAACATGTGAACAACAGAACTTTTGCTTGGAATGGCGAGGTGTATTAAATGAGTTTGCCTCTGTGTTATATTAGATCGTTTTTATTATATTATGGAGGATCGTATTGTATATCGATCCCAGCGACACGTCCTGACGTGTCATGATCTCGTGATTTGCACGTGTTGATGTTGTGCCTTAGACTCTGACAGTGATCCTTCGATGTTGTGCTTCAAGACCACAACGGTAAACATTTTATGCTGGCATACCTATACGCGCCATTGACTGAACTGTGGCGATTGAACAGGTTACATAACAGGATATAGGTCTCTAACATGGTACGCCGGAATGAACAAGGGGAATCGGAAGAACGTACGCGAGCTCGATGTGCGGAAGTTTTGGCAGGTCTTCTGACCAAGCTACCCGTTCACAGCACTCCTCCCGAACGCGGCGTCGGATCCGCATCGTCCCAGTAATCAGAACTACGGTATGCGATTGAAATTTCTCATACTTTTCAAAGCTCATCTTGATCCTTCGAAGGCGACGGTACCCTAACGAAAATCTCTGATTTCCAAGTGACATTTACACTTACGTTCCGAACTCTCGTAATTGTGGCGACGTTTTTGGTGTTCGCAGCCATCCTTGGAATCTTCGCCTACCCCTCCAGAGCTCTACCACCCGGGACATCCAGACCCCCACCACCGAAGCTTGATCTCAGTCTCAATCATACTGTAGGACGTCTCCCATGTAAGTGAGAGTACTACCGGGAACCTCAAATGCGCTAAACTTGCGTCGAATATTCTTTAGTTATGGGATATAATAGTACGTCTCCTATAATTCTACAGGCCTACGTTTGCCTGATCATGTTGATCCAGCATGGAATGCATACTATGTCTGTCTGCATTTGACTGCCCTCATTGCCCCTATTGACCTCTTTTGGAAGTGCGACATAAACGAAGACAAAGTCCTTAATACAGCGGGGCTGATGAAGTCTCACGGTCTCATTGTAAGAATCACTAGTCCGCCAAAGAACGTGCCTAACTTCTAGAGATAGGATGTTGGTTATGACCATATGAATCTCGATGACTGCTACTCTGAGAAGGAGCGAAGTCCTTCTGGTGATATAGTCGCACGTACGTCAACCCTTCGCGACGATTTGCGGCCACCAGTGTCACCCATACGCCGTCTACAGACAAGGAACGATTTCCTTCAGGGATGAAGCACCTGACGAATGAACTTCACAAACTTGGACTGTAAGTAAACTTCTCGCATGACCTGTCTTGCAATGTCCAACTCTTCTTCATCTCAGCAAAGCCGGAATCGTGGGTTTCTCGCATCGCACGCAACCCAATCACTCATCCCTGATTCCAGTATAGCGATTCCGGTTGGTTTACTTGTCAACGCTACCCAGGATCTTTCCAGAATGAAGCTAGGTTTGTTGTTCTGACAACCTTTACGGACCCACTGAATGACATTCAATAACGAAAGGGACATCAAACTTTTTCAAGACTGGGGATTCGATCTTCTCAAGTCAGTTATGCCCTTTATGCCTGTGCCTTCAATTGACTTACGGATGTGGACTCTGATAAGATACGACAACTGTGCAGGTAGTATCTCTATGCGAACATCCTGCGCCCTCACTAAGTCCCTCTGCAGTTCCTTTCGACGAAGTTATCAGAGAAGGGATGATAGGAAGTAAGCACGGTATCGTATCTGCTTTCTACCCTGGCTTTACATCTCAAAATAGAGTACACGCGTATGGCGAAGGCGATCGCTGATTTGGCCAAGTCGTCTGGGAAACCTCCGATTTTGTTCTCTATATGTCAATGGGGCAGGGTAAAGCTTTCACGACAGAAGTGCGGCGACGCTGTGTATATTCATTTTCGCCTCACAGGAACAACCATGGATCTGGGCCCGACGACTTGGACAGAGTTGGAGAGTATGTGCATATCTGCGCTATGCGAGTGTATACTAATTTTCCCTGTAGACCACCGAAGACATCGGTAAATGTCATCAGCCCCTTTTCCGTAAAGACCTTCTTCGACGTCTTGTCTTGTAGGGGCGGATTGGCGTGTTCTGAGCAGTATAATAAATCGGTATGCTCCACATTGGTTACCTCTGCCAATCCTTAACAACCCTTTTGTAGGAATTCTTTCATTGCATGGGCATCTGACTTCTATGGCCATAACGACATGGATATCGTGAGTGGGATCTATTACGATTTTGTACTGTTCTCATAGCACTTCTCAACTGGCAGCTCGAAGTGTAAGCTGACATGTCCTTCCAGAAAAGCTGTTGTTGACGGGGACCGGAATATAGTGGTAACGGGGACCTTACCTATGATGAAGCCAAGTCGCATTTCACCGCTTGGGCCTTGTTGAAGTCGCCTCTTCTCATTGTTTGTTCTGTGTATACCTCTACTGGGTAGTTACTAACCTATATGTCCTTTACAGTCAACCGATGTGCGTTGCATATCATTGGCTTTTCTCTGTTCACTCTTAATATGCTATAGCTTGGAAGGGCCTCGAAGGAAACGCTCGAAATTCTGAAGAATAGGGAGATTATCGCTATCAATCAAGACCCCGTCGTCGGTACAGCCATCACACCATTCAGGTGGGGTATCAACGTTAGTATTCGCAACATCACCCCCGCACCCTGTTCATAGCTTTGTATCTCACAGCGGTACTGGACAAACAACGCTTCCCACCCGGCTCAATATTGGAGCGGCGAAAGCCAGAACGGAACTGTATTCATGCTTGTGAGCCATTCGACGCTCCACTGCAACTCAGTTCTTAACCCTTGAATTTCCCGCAGCTCAACGTTCTAGACCACCCCGCTGACATGTTCTTCAACTTGACCGAGTCGCCCTGGATACGTGCTGGGCGCCAATACTCCGTTCGGGTTAGTTGAAAAAGATGTCCATGCCTCTATCGCCGAGCCTTATATAATTCTTATGATTCTTATAGGATCTGTGGACACATACTGACAACGGGACGGCTGTCCGGAACTTCACCGCACACCAGGTCCCTGCGCATGGAGTTGTGGCATTACTGCTCAAAGATGCTGGAGACGAGCCAGCTGGGACGCAACCTCCCTGTGCTCGTCCTGAATGGTGTGTGGATCAGAATGGCACCAGAATCGATAACATTGGCTTCGGGTCCGGAGACGACATGCGACGAGGGTTATACCTTGCCCCTTAGCGAAGACTTACTTAAATTATCTGATTGTATACCTACCATATCTCAGTGGAGTTGCTAGAAAAACCTAGTCCTGACGTCTTTCGTGATCGCCGGTCGTGTTGCGCTGAGCTGGGATGTGCTTAGCGAACTAAAGATGTAGATCTGAAGGCTCGGATCTTATTTAAATGAAGGGCCAGGGAGAGCCTTGTGAAGAACGTGCGTGAATATACAAGGTCAGATATATTCATACATATAGAGCATGGCATACGTATTCTAGAAGGAATACATTTTTGACACTCGGTGCATGCGTAAGGGTCGGAAGAGACGGGCTGGACTTGGACGTGCAGTAATTGCGATCGATGATCCGCGAATTATTCATGTACAGGAGAATAGTCGTGGAGGGTATAGCGAAAACGAAGTAAATACAGCGTATCGTAAGAGTGTAACGGCAGAAATAAGTTATTTAAAAGCTATGTTTACTAGATCGTGGAATAGCGCCCTAGCGACGTGATCAGATGGGCATGGCAAGTAACACTAAGCTTCAACTTACAAATCCGGGCTAAGCTGTCCCCGCTTCCAGTTGCAAGCATGCCACCCGCAGGGTTGACGTCCAGAGAAATAACTGCCCGTTGTTTAGGTTCTAGTGAGACACAGAATGCACTCATGAGAAGCCGAAGACAGACCGGAGTTCTTATGACCCTGAAGCATGAATTGTAACGTGGCGTTGCGAGAATCCCAGAATTGAACACAGCGATCTTTGGAACCAGATACCACCCACTGGCCATCATGGGACACAGAGACAGACAGAACGTAATCCTTATGCACGAGTGATCAACGCCCAGAAAGTTCGACGTTGCCAGATGATCGCACCTTATGACCAACAAAGTCCATTGTACACGGGGAGACGTTTGGTTTATCTCCAGGCTTCTTCGGCGGCAAGTCTGCCGCACCTTCTTTCCTCCCCTTAACCGCCGCAGCGCTCGTAAGAGCGGTAACGTCCCAATATTTAAGTGTCTTATCCAAGCTGCCACTCACGAGACCGTTCCCATCGGGCGTGAAGGCGACGCTGTACACGCTATCTCGGTGTCCGCGGAGTCGTTCAAGGAGAGTTCCAGTTGCGACGTCCCATATTCGAACGATAGTGTCGAGACTACCCGCAGCCACAAACTGGCCATTTGGCGAGATAGCAACTGAGGTGACTCCGGCATCGCTATTGAGAGAATCCTGGTCATTGATAGTGAGGACTTTAGAGGAGCCGTCTGTCATATCCCAGATTCGAGCGGTCTTGTCACCAGAGCCTGAGATGATTAGACGACCATCTCTAGAGAAGTCTAATGAGTAGATTTCTTGTTGATGTCCGTCGAAGACATTTCGTATCCGCTTCTTTGCTATGTCCCATATCTAGACGAGAATCAGCACCCTTAACCAATCAGGCATTATGAAGGACCGACTCTAATTTGTCTGTCCTCTGCCCCAGTGGCAAGGAGCTTTCCGTCGGGACTGAAGCGTACGCTGCGGATGTACAGGTCACCCGTTTTGCCGGCGGAATCGTCAGAAAGGACGCTGAAAATTATTGCCATTGAGTCCAGATGAGGGCAGAGCCAGAACAAGACATACCAGATCTTAGCACCGGTTTTAACGTCGTAGATTTGAGCTGTACGGTTACACCCCGTCGCCAAGTATTTGCCATCCATAGAAAATTGGACACAGCATACGACACTATGTGTACTCGTCAATATGGAAGTTGAATGCATAGAAATCGATACGTACCTTGCATGAACGAGGTTGTGAACAAGAGTAATGTCGAGCGATCTCTTGACTCTGGGGTTGAACACTGCGAACCAGTCCGTCCCTTCCTTCCTGTATTCCGGCGGAACAGTGCTCAAACTGAGCTCTTCCGGCAAGGTTTGCTGGCTGGTATTGATGGGCGGAAGAGTGACTTGATACTCCGATGAATCCCGCCCCTGTGTGCGAAGAGTGCTGGTGCTGCCGGCGGCAGAATAGAGGGTATGAGGTGGCGGCAGACTCCCCGAAGTATCAGGATCACGCGCGGAAGCCGTCTCTGCTGGGAAGGGAATTGAGAACCTAAAACGAGAAGGCAACAGTAGGAAGCACCTGGTGGGGCTGGTTCGGGCTTAAGGCGCTTGGGCTCGCGAATGTCCACCATGCGATCGTTTTCTCTGATATCTCGGGCCTTCTGACGGAGCTCCCAGTCATCCTCAGTCGTTGGCGACGTGGGCACTCGTGGCTTCTCTTTCTTTCTGTCGTTGTCGCGGTCTCGTGTGAACGAATCCGATGTTGATGATGGCACGGGACCAGTGCGTGGTGGACCGGGGAGTGTAAGTGGCTGGAAACCCGGAATGCCGGGAGGAACAGCGGGTGGTCCAGCTCCTTGCCGCAGCGTTGCTATTTCGGCGCGAAGGCGACGTAATTCCTCCTCGTAGTGCTGGCGGACTTTGCCTTGTTGTATCTCGAGGTCGTATAGGGATCGACGTATTCCATTCACCTCGCTAATTTGTGAATTGACTGCGATAAACTGGTGGTAAAAGATCAAGGCCGAGTCAGGAGACCAAATGCTTACCCTGAGCCTCAAATTCGTCTCTTTGCACTCGTATAGCATCTCGATCGGCCTGCAACAGTTCAAACTCTTGCTTTATCGAATCTAAGGCATCTGCGACTCGAGGTGATGACTGCACTGTGGGGCGCACACCGGGTTGATGGGTCCTATGCTATAACGCGCGAGAAAGATATCAGAGAGATTCGAATGAGGCGTCATGAAATCAGCGAGAACGGGTCTTGCCACGTGGACGCAATTTGATATATTTTACTTACAGTGTAAACTCCATTGGAAGTCATCGTGACGAGGACAAGTTGCCTGAAATGCTGCTTTCACCTATTGTCGAAGACCCGAGCCAGTAGAGCACCCGGAAGTTGTGGGGCTTTGAAAGGGGTCCAAAGCGGGCTGATGCGCTTCCTTTATACATGGCAAGAATGATTGACCGATTTGCAAATTGTCCCAGAGCCAAGTTCGCGGCGTCTTCGCGGAGTTGGTTCCGATCTAAAATGGTTGCGTGGGCATTAAGTTGTGTCACCAGACATTTCCCTGGTCTCCTTGTTTGCCGCCGGTTCCTGATGCCGTTCCTAACTGTATCCTTCCTATCCACATTGCGTAACTGAGATGCTTACTGTCGTTCACACACTGCCACATCCTTGGAACAGCTGTCATCGTATATGTTTTGATGTATTCGGTGATTCCTGTCGTGCTGCGTTGGACATTGTACAAGTCACCTCGAAGGATCTCCGTAATTGAGGTTCAAGTTCCCTGCTCGGTGCGGAGATTAATACCCGCACGAGTTTTTATGAAACCGAAATGTACCTAGGTTGTAATCAAACGTCGAAGCATTTGTTGTCAATCCACTCGGTTGGACCTAAGAGCCCATCCCCATGGGACGCAAGAAGGTACGGTCTTATCACCATGGGAAGAAGGTCTGATCAGCACGAAATATATAACTAACCCAGTTTCGTTCGTACATTGGGTCCAATTTACCTGGTCCTAAAAATAAATTTTAGAATAAGCATCAGGAAACGGGAGATGGCATAGTGTGAGGAGGAGGGGAGAATAATCTCATAGAACCAAGATTCAAGGTTGTACATGTTTGCCTAAGGCGTCCCGCCACTAGCGAGTAATCTCAGTTCAAAAGACCAAGCAAAAGAGACCACACAATGACTCACAACCTGCATACGTCTAGGCTTTTCAGTAAAGCATGATCTGGGACAAAGGACCAGAAAGGCCTGGATCAGACAAAAGGACCCGCGTTATTTCGAAGCCTAGGACCTAGTATAGAATAAAAATAAAAGGGCGGCTTTTGATCACCACGAGTTATTCCAATGTTCCATCTTTGGCATGATGGGTCATGACACTTGGAAAACAGCCATCCCCGGTGATTAAATTTCAGGGCGTCGGTTAGCGAATAAAGACCGAGGGGGGGTAGCGCGAGGACGTGCATTGCCTCGAGACCTTGCCTCATGGTCGTGCGCCGGGTGTAAGAGCAAATTGTGCTGGTCGTCATCATGCATGTCATGCAGCCATGATGAGATGTGGAATTTAAATGACCTAAAAAGCGTCCTTTGCCCAATAATATCCCAGTGCGAAACGCCACAACTAGCGGCACAGTGTGGCATATATGAATTGCCGCTGGCGCAACTCAGCCACTCGCCTCGACATCACCCGCATCTGTCTGGTATTTACCTTTCGGCGACTACCTCGTCTTCTAGGATCATAAGCACAAGAAGCACGGTCGGTAGGTGATAGACAATCGTCCCTCTAGCCACTACCTATTCGCCCTGAAGGCCGCCAACTCACCCCGTCCGTCCCACCGGATCCGACGCGTTGCGGAGAGCAAACAGGTACTCGAATATTCTCTTTTGCGTTGCCACAGGCTTTGTGGCTATGAGAATTTGATTCAAGCCCTTGAACATTCGCGGTAGGGTCAAGAAGGGGATAGGATAATTGGGGTTCTGACTGGAAAGAATTCATTATATCCAGCCGTTGCATCCCTCGTAGGACCGGTCCTAGAATTCTCCAGACTCTTGTCGCTGACTCAGCAAAGAATGTCTGCATCGTATATGATCAGCTGGCTACTTCATCTCCGCAAACTGCATGATTACCTGGCTTCCTCTCTCACGACGACCCCCTTTTAACTCCGGCTGGCTCGAACCGAGATGTTGTCCATTCTGCCCATGACCTCAGCCAAGGTACCACTTGTGGGCGTCTCAGCTGCGCTTGCGTCGGCGGCCCCAGCTCGAACTACGTTGTCCAGTTTCCTTCTCCTTCACCATGTCGCACTCGTTACGGGTGGACATCGCGGCATCGGCCTAGAAATCGCACTGGCCTTCGCAGAAGCAGGAGCTACGGTCTATTGCCTTGATCTTCCCCAAGAGCCTAATGAGGATTGGAAGAAGGTCCAAGCGTACGCAGAACAGTTGCCACCATTGGATGGGGGTAGCAAAGGCCGATTGGAGTACATATGCGGCGATGTCACGGACCAAGCCGGCATGTGGAAAACGGCGGAGGAAATAGCGGCGAAAGAAGGGAGGCTCGATATTTGTGTCGCGAATGCTGGGATAGCGCACATGGCACGGTGCTTGGAGCATTCCGCTGAGGATTTTCAAAAGGTTCGCTTATGTCTTTGAGGAGAAAACGAACAACTGTCGATGAGAGCATAGGTCATTAACGTTAACGTTAACGGCGTCTTGTTCGCGGCGCAGGCTGCGGGGAGACAGATGGTGCGTCTGGGGACGAAAGGAAGCATCATATTGATTGCCAGCATAAGTGGCAGCGTCGCTAATAAGGTAGGAATTCACTACCCCGTGACGTCCTAGCTGTTGAGCATCGGTGGTAGGGGCGTGATTGTGTTGCATATAACACAAGCAAGTCCGCCGTCTTGCAGATGGCGAGATCGATGGCATGTGAGCTAGGCGTGAAAGGCGTTCGTGTAAATTCGGTCAGTCCGGGGTATATCTATACAGAGTGAGCCGATATGCTTTCGAGTAGCTGTCCGCTTGTTAACTGTAAGTTTGTCTAGCTTGACCCGCAAATTTCTCGAAACCGAACCTGGTCTGATGGCCGAATGGTCCTCTCACAATCCTTCCGGACGCCTCGGAAGACCGGACGAACTCCGTGGGGTTGCTCTTTGGCTAGCAAGTGAAGCTTCTACCTTCTGTACTGGAAGCGAGTTAGTGAAATCCTCGTACTATGCTGTAGAGCGGCGCTGACCAAGGATTCTTAATTAGCATCATTGTAGACGGTGGCCATTGTGCTTGGTAACCTGCAGATGTGTGATTGTCTGTGACTGCTTGCAGGATAATCCTATTTGTGAACCCCGGAAATCTATACCAATGTGTTGCTTACGAATTTCCGCTGGTCACATTTCCGGCGGTCACGGTAGCACAACAACTCGAATACAAATTTAAGCGCGCTGCCTTGGGTGACGGGCTGCTCGGAGGATGGGCGAATGGGTGATCCTCGTGATGGTCGTGTACCACCTGATAGTGAACAGCAGGATGCCCCCCCCCACTGCGCACAGAACCTGCCCTCGATGCCCATTGTAAGCTCACGATGAGATCGACATGAGCACCCAGACAGAGAGCCAGTCAACGTCCATCGCGACGCGGTGCGTCTGACACGTTCTTGAGAATTTAAAATGTAGCATACGTCGTCTTGAGCGGTGCCTCCGCGCCATTCCGTCCGCTCCACCAAGGTTGCGTGCTGTAACTTCCGGGGGCAGAGCACAGTGTCAGTATTTCAGTCTCGCGACAATTGAGCGACAATTGAGTGTGATGTATAGTAGGCTCACAGGACTCATCCTCGTTCCATCTTGAGTCGCGAGAGCTCGACGGTGCCTTGCAAATAGGGAATGTTTGTCACATTATTTGGTTAAATCTCCCCGGGCCGACATTTGCCGGGGGTTGATGAGGGGTTCGAAATTTAGGGGGTTCACAACTGGGATTTATCCCCGCCTGCAACTTGTGGTAGTGTCGCTGCGAGATAGGGGGTATCAACCAAGATGGGTTTTCTGGCAGGACTTGGTGCATGGCCGGTCCGGGGTGGCTACATCGAAACATCCGTTTTTTTTTTCAGACGCCTGGCATGTCTAAAAACAATCAGCGACACCCCAAATGAGCCCAAAGATAAGCGGTGTTATTTTGTTCCGCCTCTAGACCTCCTTGGTCAGGATGCTCGACCGTGCAGTGTTTTCCCAACAGTCTTCGAGGGCCCATCATGGCCCAATCAGCGAGTGGTCGAGACTTACTAATATAGCCGACATCCAATGTTATCTGGAAGAAGTACCGAATCAGCTGGTCAGAGCTATATTCGAGCTGCAAGCGGCATGATTCACCTAGCTTCGTCTCTCACGATAACCACTTATAACTTCGGTCGCACTAAGTTTTGGAGTGCACCACCTTACAGTTCCCCATGCCTTCCGATAAAGCCCCAGTCGTCGGCGTGGCAGCCGCACTCGCCTCTGCAACACCAACGCGGACTGCTCTCTCCCAATTTTCGCTTCGGAACCATGTTGCCCTCGTGACAGGGGGCCACCGTGGCATAGGCCTTGAGATGTCGTTAGCCCTCGCAGAGGCGGGCGCCACTGTGTATTGTCTCGATCTCCCTAAGCATCCCGACGAGGGCTGGGTGAAGGTCCAGGCGTTTGCGGCACAGTTGTCACCACTTGAAGGAGGTGGCAAAGGCCGACTGGAGTACATCTCGGGTGATGTCACTGACCAAGCTGGGATGTGGAAGATTGCGGAAAACATTGCTGCCAAGGAAGGCAGACTGGATATATGTGTTGCGAATGCCGGTATCCTGCGCGGCGCCGAGTGCTTGGAATATCCTGGTGAAGAATTTAAAAAGGTATGCTCGTAGTTACCAGAAGAACGAGACATACGAACGTTGATGGACGCACAGCTTCTTGACGTCAATGTAAACGGAGTTCTGTTCTCGGCGCAGGCTGCGGGACGACAGATGGAGCGCCTGAAAACGAAGGGAAGCATCATCCTGATCGCTAGCATGAGTGGTAGCATCGCCAATCAGGTGCGTCCATTTTTGTCTTAAGTACGGCGATCTCGCTCATCCCGGATCGTGGTTGATGGTAGAACCAACACTGGGTTGCTTACAACACCAGCAAGTCGGCCGTTCTGCAGATGGGCAGATCGATGGCATGTGAGCTAGGCGTGAAAGGTATCCGTGTAAATACCATCAGCCCAGGCTATATCTATACACAGTCAGTCGAACACAGCATTAGGGATGATGGCCCGCATGAGGCTGACTGGGAAATGTGTGCAGGATGACGCGCGATTTCCTCGATACGAAACCGCATCTCATGGCGGAGTGGTCTGCTCAAAATCCACTTGGGCGCTTGGGGAGACCAGACGAGCTGCGTGGGGTCGTCCTTTGGCTCGCCAGCGAGGCTTCGACGTTCTGCACGGGGAGCGAGTGAGTAAATTTAGGATGTCAAGGTGTTGGGCTGACCGTAACGTTATTTCCGGCTTAGCATCATTGTTGACGGTGGCCATCGCGCATGGTGAATATGAACTTTGGGGGTATCTTAGGGTTGGCACAATACTTGATGGGGGACCGATGAGATCAGAAGTTCTGTGACGGATCGTTAGTACTGCATAAAGGCTAGATGGTGGTTGGGTCAAGTTAACTGAACCGCATCATGATTGGGACAGGAAGAATGAAACATCAGGATGATCGAACGATATGAGCTCTCTTCGCATCAATGTCCAGATTAACAGGTCGATCATGAAAGCGAACAAGCGATACGTGTCGTGCAGGGCAAGGATGAAAAATCAAGATATCAAAGAAAGTGTCAGTCCGATAGGGTGGCGGGCGACATGAACTAGTGAATACAACAGAGCTACAACAAGAAGCTCAATTGGGAGCTCACGACCAAATTTTTTATACACATCAAAACCCTCGTCCCCTGCCGCGTCCTCCACCGCGCCCTCGTCCACGCCCCCCACGATCGCCAGGCCCACCTCTTCCACGGCCTCTGCCCCGTACATCCTCCTTCTTCCGCCCCTTCGGCTTCGGGGCATCGTCAACCAGAAGCGTGTCCAATGGTAGTGCGTCTGGAAGGATGAAGTACCGGATGTTGTTTCCCCGGATGGAGAGCGAATCCAGCGGGGTGGTCTCTCTATTTCTCATCGTGAGTTTCACGGTTTTTAGATGAGTGTTCATCTGCATATCGACACCTTGAATAATGGAAAAAAAAAATTCGAGTCAGACGCGTGGATGTGGGGCGTGAAAGTGTGAATGAGCACGCACCAGTGATTGTTCCGTGGACGACCGACCCATTTTTGAGCTGCACTGTAACGGTCTCATTGTTCAATTTCATTAAAAACCTGTACCGCTCGTATCAGCGCTGCGGAACGAGACAACGGACCATTCTGAAAAATATGCAGGTTTGTCCCAGCATCTGAACAAGAAGAATAATGGCCCCGAAGTAATGAGATAAAGCGTATTTACCTTACTAGCTTCATGATCGATGATGGTCTCTCGCCTGGCGAGAAAGTGGGTTGGGCTAGGGGAGCGGAGAGGCCTCGTCGTCGTCGTTGACAGTGAGTAGAGATGGGCGTCGGAGTTCGAACGAGGTGGGCGTTTGCCGAGGCACATGTTCGAGAGTAACGTGATTTATGCTCACCTGACTTTCAACCAATCGCAGAAAGGCGCGGTGCAGAATTAGCTCATCGCATTTCGCCGGCCTATATAAAGAGAACACCACAATTTTGCGGTTCCTTTTGACACCCTCTTCTCCCCTTCCTCAACGTGCTTCTATAGACGTCCTGCTCCTTGCAGCCGAACCACCGTTGCATCGTCTTCGTGTTCCTGGGTCCCACTGGCCTGTACTTTCTAACATCCAAGTGGGTTTGCCTCACCGCCGTAAAAGGACCTCAATCGTCTTTTCAAGTGGAAACGCTGTTATCTTTGGCTACTGTTCTCTCAACTTTTTTGTCCTGTTCTATAGGCTTCTAGGATCTTGCGACAGACCTCCCGCATCACTCCATGCTAGAATTGTGCGTCCAGCATACCCTCACGTCACGTCAGCCTCACCCCCTCTCCTGTTCCCTCCAACCTCACTGCTCACGCCGTTCACGACTCCATCACCGGCCCACCCCCTATCACGATGTCTTGGCATCGCTCGTGAGCTCCGGTTCCACCCGATTGTGTCGCATCGGCCCCCGTTGCCCTTGTCACCGGCTTGACTCATATTTTAAGGTGGATGGCACGTTCCTACGGTATTGGATGACGATGATGTGACGAACCCACTTTGACTCGGGAACTTGGGCCCAGGCCGCGTGATATACCGCTCAGCGTCTTCGACGTCCCATCTAGTCGAGTCCTGTTGCTTTGGTCTTCAGTGCAGGTCACGAACGAGGGTGGTGTATTCTTCTCGTGCTCCTATCTTCCGCCCTATGTGCTGTTTTCCGCGCGGCTACGGGAGGAACGAGCGATGGAAAAATATTTTGTCTGCCGCCCTGGTGATACCCTGTCGTGGCTGGATGGATCACTGTACAGTCGAACCGGTTTGTTTGTATGAATATAAAAATATCAATTTTTTTTTTCGCCCTCTTGAACCACAGCACGTTGCTCCTGCGACTTCTTTCAGCTCTTTCCCTTTCCTCAAGCATCGAACATGGACATGACCCACGGAGACTCTGATATGCCAGCATGCAAAATCAGCATGCTCTGGAACTGGTATAGATTTTCCCAGGTCCAAGCCGTGAGCTGTGCTCCCTCTCATCATCATCATCATGTTCAACAGGTACACCGTCGACGCATGCTTCCTCTCCACGCAATGGCAAATCCACTCTGTCGGCGAGTACTTTCTCCCCACACTTCCCTACACCTGCTGCAGCTCATGCCCCCAATCCCTTTCTTAACCCAACAGGAGGCTACGTGGGCACAATAATCGGCGTTTTCATGGTCGTCGTCGTTCTCGAGCTCTTCCGCCGCCTCAGCCGGGAATACGACCGTAAGATCGTCCGGGACCACGTCCTCGCCACCGCCAACCGCCTCGGCGCGCAGCTCGATGATGCGAGTGACAACAAGCTCCCAGGCGAGGATGGACCATGTCGTTTGATGGTTACACCATTCCGGTGCGTTCTTCTATGTCCCTAAGGCGTACAGTGTGAGCGGCAGTTGTTGACGAGGATATTGGGATTTTTAAAAAAAATAGGCCGACTGTGGCTCAGCAGGCGATTAGGAGCGCGTTTTATTTTGTACAGTTCAGTGCTGGGTATATCCTCATGCTCCTCGCGATGTATTATAACGGAGGCCTGATTCTGGCTATCTTTGTACGTATCTCTTCAACTGTTTGAGCTTTGGCCGGGGGTGTGTGTGCTGAGCGGTTACTTTTGGTTATTGTTATAGGTTGGATCGTATGTTGGGTTCTTTGTGTCAAGTGTACGTCGATGTGCTTTTTTATGCGTGTTCTATATGCTTGTTCTGAGCAGTTGTATTATGCGCAGTGGGATACAGTTGGCGAGTTGACGACACCGGAAGCTAGGGGTCAATCGTGTTGCTAAGTATCTTAGAGTGTAGGCCCGAGTCAATACGAAGAGTCAAATCAAAGGTTGAATAAACGACTACGAATAAGTCTACAATTACAACGCTATATTACACTTAACGCATGAGCAGTATGAAGTGATACGTCTAGCAAGTGCACGGTTTATCGGAGCCAATGCAGCCGCACTTGTCGCCATTACCGGAGCCGCCGCAGTTACACTATATGTTCGAGAGAAAGAAAAATCAGCAGACGATTTGACATTGGTGGGGAAGGGGGGCTGACGCTGGAGGTGTGCTTTTTGTTCGGGCAGTTGTTGCAGTTGCACTGGTTCTTCTGGCAGGTGCAGCCGCTGCCTTGCGAGCCGCAAGTTCTAAGAAAGCGCGTGCGGTAGTGGTTAGTTTCTCTGTAGGATAAATGAATACGTGGGGGAGGGGGGAGCGCTCACTTGCAGTTCTGGCCTTGGGGACAGTTGCATTCGTTTCCCATTGGTGCGAAAATATGTTTTTGGGACGAGGGATCCGTTATTAGTGTTGTGGGTGTTGTGGTGGTGGTGGTAGTTTAGGATTGAATTTGGGGACGTCTGAAACTTCGGGGGAGGAGGTTTATATATTGTTTTGTCATGCCATGACGTAGTTGAGTCAGGTATGCGTTCGTCAGTGTCTCAGACCTGCGGTGGCGTATTAATTGGGGCCGTGACTGCCCGGAACGGAGGCAGAATTGAATAAGAAGCTCCGGGGTTGTCATCACTGGGTGCTGCCAAACAAAACTTTCAATAGGGTCTTTCCAGGTGGTATTAATCAGTAGTATACAAGTCATACAAATCATTTCATCAGCCCAACCCACCCTACAAGACCCCCGAGAATTACAACAGCGCCCCATGACCTGAGCTGCCGCCAAGTATCAGGAGGACGGCTGGGGTACGATGACGGTGGAGCGGAGGCGTGAACTGGTTGTTGATGCACCCGATGTTGGTGCCAAGGCAATCTCCGAGGAGTGGAGGATGCTTGCACAGGGGGAATGGATTCTGGAGGTGGTGGGCTGACCTCCACCTGGGACACGCCTCCGAAAAAGTCGGTGATAAGCGTGCTGTCGAGAGAACGCTTGAAGAGGTCGCTGCGCACGCCAGGGTGCGAGTTGATCTTGTTGACGTCGTATGTGTTGAACTACCGAGGAAGGGGTATGAAAGATCAGGATGGGGTTGGGAAAAGGAAGGGTAGTGGACATACGAGGTCTGCCATGGTCATTTGGCTGGTTTTGTTGATGCCTTCCATGTACTCGAGGACGTAGTGAGTGTATGCATCGATGACGGCGACACCAATGTCGTTGTCGTTTTCGTACTGTTGGTGTGAAAGGGTCAGGTAAGCTCGACGGAGAACATGAAGAGATGTTCGACGTACAGAATACGAATTTTCTCCGAGTTGAGAGGATCCAGTCGCCAGGATGTTCGGAGAGTAGAACTTAGAATACATCGTGTTTGCCTGGCAGGTGTCTATCATGAAGAAGATCTCGTTGTACCTTAGACATGAGATGAGTAGAGGCACACCGGGTGGAAATTACAGGACTTACCGTTTCTTTTGGTACATCTGCTCGAACGCGTCAGCAATGTCGAAAGCGCTGATCTCCTCGTTATCCTGGAACTTGAGGAACTCATTGCCTCCGTGACCGGTCATGTAGACGAAGATGTTAGAGCGGTCATCGGTCAACAGGCGCTTCGAGCGCGGAACAGAGGGATCCACGCGGCCTGGGAGAATTGTTGAGGCGAGATCGAGGATTCAAGAGATGGTGACTAACCAGTCAGGACCCGGATGAAGTTCTCCACGGTCACCTCATAACCGCGGTAATCCACCTCGATGTTGTCCCCGTAGAGGTCAAGGTGTCGCCCAGGGTTGGCATAGACGCTGCCAGGGAACTTGTTACGAGAATTGCAGGAGGCATCATCTGCCAACATGAGGATGATATTTGAGTCCGGTATTCCTAGCCGCTTCACTGTCCGGTACCTGCGTAAGACACGTCAGTACTACAGATTTCATGCTGTTCATTGGCTCTTACATCCCAAGAGCATTAGCCATGTGCTAATGACACTAGTCAGAAATAATTTCGACGGGGAAATGCATGGGCATACCCTGTAGTTAAACCAGTATCTCGACGCGCATACTAGCACGGCCCAATTATTAGTATGGCCACTGCTCGTAGAATTGCCAAAGAAATTGCGGACGGCATTCTCCTGGGATACGTCAACAGCCCAAGCCCAGCTGGAGAAATAAAGCAAGAGTTGGAGGATGAAAGAAAACAGCATTGGCGGAGTTTGGATGCAACGTCGATCATAACCACCATCTACAAGATGCACGGTGAGCTCGAGGCCTCCGCTGGTCGTTGGCGACAGACAGCTCATAGTCATACAGGGCTCGTTGAATACGGCGATGACTCGCAAAGCGACTCAGAGAACCAAGCTTCCTCGTCCAAGACCGTTCCCGGCAGTGCACGGAATAATAACACGCATGTGAGGATTCTCATTTCCTTGCCCCCGTCGTGGCCCATTTCCCTCTTTGCTGGCTGCTCCTTCTGGTTCGGATAGGATAAGATGCTGAAGTCTGGCCCCAATGCCCTCTCAGAACGTACGCCTCGTCTTTTTTTTTTCTTTCCCTGTTTTTCGTTCATGGGTCTGACTCCGCTTTTCAACAGCACGGCGACCGCAAATACCAAAATCGCATGTCATCATCCGCCGGCCTCCTCCAACTATCAAGACGCACACTCGTGCGCATATATCCGACGAGGCCTCACGAGACATAAAACTGCAGACTGCGAGCCAGGGCGACTTGTCAGAGCCAATGGACCTGGACACACCCCGGCCCAGTGAAGAGCCTGCCGAGCAACCTCAGGACGAACTGCTGCGCATACGGATGCTGCTCCGTCCGCCGCCGATACCGGGAGTGGAGGACTGGGGCATCCCCCCCGCATCCACTAAACCACCTGATCCTGCCATCGCAGTACGTTTTCCTACTGTTGCTCTTCCAGATCAGCTTATTAACGGACTTACTCCCCTGAAAGACGAAGCTCGCACAGTTCCATGCCCTGAAGCGTGACCCGAACAACCCAAAACACTTCAACGACTCGCTCATGTCGAACCGCTCGTTCCGCAACCCGCATCTGTACACCAAGCTCGTGGAGTTTGTGGATGTCGATGAGCGCACGACTAATTTCCCGAAGGACATATGGAACCCGGACGACGTCGAGCCGGAATGGTTCGCGGATCGAATCGGTACGTTGTTGTTTAAGCACGCTGGGCCTGTGTTCATGCCGTCCGCCATTCCATCCCTCAAATGACCATCCAATACGCCACTTCCACATCTCTCTTCATTCATCGTCATCCACGTCGTACCATCGATACCCCGCGATCTACATAACTGGCCAACGGTTGCGATAATGCTGTTGTGCCGTTTTCTGCATTTTGCGCCTGGGGCTATACCTGTTGGGGGCGTAAAGCCGAACACCAGAAGAGGCGCTCGGAACAGCAGGCGGCGGCGCAGGCTGCCGGGAAGAGAGGCCAGATAAGCTTTATGCCCACTTCGAGTAAGGCAAAAGGAAAAGAAAAAGAGGTGGGCTTGAGGACAGCAACTGGGACCGCAGTGGGCAGGAAGAGTAGATTCCAGCCCTATCGGCCAGAGCTCGGGAGCTCTGGTGGGAAGGAGCGGGAAGGGACCCGGTGGGGCTAGCTTAGATGTTCGTAACATTTCTCTCGTGTGCTTGTTTATCGGAGAATGGATGCTTTCATTATGCTGAGTATAAATGCCACTCGTGCCTTCATGGCGGGTCTATGTTCGTTCTCCGGCCTTCGGTGTCTGCTCTACCCAAGCTGCATTTGTCACGTTTATCAGCTGCTGCTGTTCTGTATTCCATTTCCTCAGAAGCTTTTTGCAACGTTTACAACTCATATATACAGAGAACTGGTCATCAAAGAGTATACCTGAAGTCGGGCGCCCTGTCGCCCAGCCGCCGAATATCCTCGGGTGTGTACTTGTTCGGCTCGCCGCTTTCGCGGGCCGCCTTCTCAAGCGCGTCGCGCTTGTTGTTGATGCGGCTATAAGCCAGGACGGCGATGGGAACACAGATGAAGCCAATTCCAACAAACATGAGCTCGAGGGCATCTAAAAAGCAGCAATAATGAGTCACAATCAGCTGCCGACTCGCGGGGATTGGGGGGTAAGTAATCAGGCACTCACGGCCGAGGATATAGCGGGGCGAGTCCCGCGCGCGATAGAAGTTGGCGGCGAAGGCACCACTGAAGTTTCCGATACCGATGTGGAGCGCCATGCCGATGCCGCGCTTGTACTGCCCTGCGAGGTTGTTTCCCAGCCTGTCCGGGCCTGGGTTAGTATGGGCGGCGCAGGGGGGGTAGGTAGGGAGGACGTACCATGCGACGATACCGGGGAAAGCGGCGTAGGAGCCGCCTACGACAAAGAATGTGCCGAAGTACTTGACGCCGTGGGGTGCATTGGATATGTTGATGGAGAAGCCGATAAGGCACATTGTAAGGCCAGCTAGGATAAAGGGCGAGCGCATTTTGAGCTTGTCGGAGTAGTGGGCGAAAATGTAGAGCACGATGGCTGTGAGGAGTATGAGAATGAGCTGGGAACGAGCTGGAAGGGACTCACTGGCGAAGACATAAGGGGGCACGGTCAGCAGTTGGCTGATAGCCGCAGTGTAGCCAAACCTGTCACACTGGCATTAGATGAAGAAAATGGATGTTAAACTGGTTGGACGAACGAATTGATGATGCTCCTGGAGTCATTGGACGAGTTTATCAGAGATGGGCAGTTGCACGCAGGAGTGACTTACGGTAAGAACAGGGTAATGCCATAGACTGTGGACATGGTAAGTATCAACCTGGTAAGGAAATGAGAAAGTGCACTGACGCGGAGCGATGATCGACATGTAAATCAATACGTGGAACCAAATCTGCCAATCGCCTATCGCAGACCAGAAATGACGCATCTCGAAATGCTCTTCCTCGCCCACGGAAGAATTGTCATATTCTATAGTGCGGTATTGAGCGAGAGAAGTGGATAAGGAGTACAAGGAACGTACTCTTTTTCCAAATGACATACGAGCGCTCCTCGGGCGTCAAAAATTTCGCGGTTGCCGGGAAGTCTACCATTACTGATACGGCGGTCACTCGTTGGCCGTGGAGTTTTTGGTGACCGAAACTCACCTGTCAACGCAAGGATCCCCGCTAGAATAGTTAGGATGCCCTCTAGGATCTTTCCGACGTGCGTTTAGGCATATTATGATACGGCATTAACTTCACGACCTACGAAGATCCATGACCAGCCCCGGAGTCCAGCTTTACCATTCAAGAAGCTGATAGCGTATGCCAGGAGTCCGGAGAAGGCGCCTGCAATAGAAGCGGCTCCGAAGAACAGGCCAATGCGATACTGCAGTTTGTATCGCGGGTACCAAATACTGAGGCTATTCGCGCAACGAGTTGGTTGTGGATAGCGGGAAGGTACACTGTCACGCACTAGTAGACGACGCCAGGGAATAAGCCTGCTTCGGCTACACCTAGACAAATACGGACGCCGACGAGTTGACCGTACCTATGACAAGAGGTTCAGCGATGAGGACGGATACAGTCTTGAAGGTACTGCTCACGTTTTCACTATTCCCATCATCACACTGCGGGTGGCGAGCGGTTAGAGTGCTGATTGTGGAAAAATTATGGAAACATACACAACTACTCCCCAGATGATCTGGCAATGACATCCCGCGTAAGTTTGGTTGGCGAATTTTTTAAGAGAGAGAAGAACGGACTGTGATTCCTGGAAGCCATCTATGTTAAGCCCGTCAGAAGGTGAAATTCGAAGAAACGTATAAGAGAGGTGTACCTCGATGGTCGGAACTTTTTCAGAACGAGACTGCAAGCATCGTCAGTACTGGTGAAACCGTGGAAAGCTGGATAATCACTTTGCTGGGCATTCGAATATGCAGTACGGCTGTAGGGAGAGGAGTTAGGTAGGAGAGGTTGATGATTGGACCACAGACTCACGATGAAATACATCGTCTGGGAGCGAGCCGTTAGCTAGAAAGAAGAGTTCAAAGACGGGAGTTGCACATACCAAGGCGATATTGTATTGGTTTCCTGTGAGGTGTAGCTGAGTCGTAAGACCCTGAAGTTTTGCATTCCCTTTCGCGACCAGTTCAGCGCAATTCCGAACATGGGAGCTAAAACCACCATACCGATGTTTCCTACGGGTATCGAATTCAAGAATAAGCTCGTGGGATGGAGAAAGCCAAAGAAGGAACTTGCCTCTGTCAACGAACGAAAGAAGATATAGTAGAGCTAAGATCGGCAGGAGCCTTGCATCTATTTTCCGATACAGCTTCTTCTCTTGTGCTTCAGTGAGGGTTGGTGGGGGAGGAAGCGAAGCTTCGCCGCCAAAGTCGGTCACGGCGGAGCGGGTTTCGATCGTGCCCTTCTCGTCGTGGCTGTCCCATGCCTTCTCTTGTGACATGATGGCGGGGTACGAGGGAGACAGAGGCAGGACGGCAGTTGCGTATTTAAACCATGTAGCCGAAAGGGGCGAGCGCGGGAGCCCGCCGGCATTGTAGTGCACATCGAGTACGCCTCTTGTCAATCAGCCGGGTGCTATGATTAGTAAGATAGAGCAGTGATAGAGCCGCGGTAGTGACGACACGCGGGGTGAAGGACACATGAAGTGGGGTCTTCCAATGATTCCTTCCCCCATGGGGTAAGGAACCTAGAATTAATGATCAGCTTGGATCAGGTGTGGAGGATTGAAATGCCATAACCTGATCAGCAGGTTGGATTGAATTCGTCCATGTTGTCGGTAGTTGCGGCCCTACATCGGCAAAGGTGAAGTTGATACCGCTTCACTCGTTTTCAAGGAACACCGTTCCATAACGTCCCTTACCATCTCTTGCTTTGAAGACGCCTATCCAAAGTCAAGACTTTCATGCCATCCATAATCTAAGTAAATCTCGTGAAAATGGCGACGGTCGATGGGTGCTAACAAGCTTAAGATGTGCCCTATTTGACGTCGGCAAGCGTTACGGCGCCCTACAACTTTTGACGTTTGACACTTGGATGAACGACGTGGACCACCTGGACGGTTGCTGCAACCTCCAGATGCTGCAGTTCGACCGTCGATACGTATACGTAGGTCAACGCGATTCACAGATGGGCCAGAAAGTTGAGGATCTGAGTTACCCTTCACTTGTTGTACGGTCGCCGTGCCGGACATGGTTTCCAATGCGAATGGTTGAAAGAGGGGTGTCGTCCGCGGACCGCGGCAAGGATAACCAGATGATTTTGATGGTTCCAGCGGCAGAGCATTTAGCATATTGGTCCGACGGTACTATGTGGGCAATTTGTAGGGATGCAAGCACCTGGAACCCTGGACCCCAAGCCACATGCGATGTTGTCAACCCTCTTACAATAGGACCCCCAACAACCCCCCCAAAAAGCCTGTTCCGGCCAAAAAAAAAACATACCAGGACGTCAGATGGGCAATTTTTGGGGGTTTATACCCGTTTTGCCTCCGGCATCAAGAAACATTGTGTTTTTACCCGGAAATCCGGATCAGGTCTCCAAAAACGCGTGTTTTGTTTACGCGCTTCTTCGACGCGTCCTTAGGTTGCCTTGTCCTTGCTCCTATAACTACTCGTCCTGGATTTCACTTCAGTCAACCTCGCAGGGCTCGCTGACGCGGCTCACCGCGGTACGAAGGAGGCAAATCGCGTTATTTTCGCCGTCATTAGCACTAACTATGACAATCATCTCTGTTGATGTTTATTTAGGAAAAGGGTCGCCAGTCGGGATGCCGGAACAGCTATGTATATCAGTAGGCATTCTGTGCTGAGATCGGATTGGGTCCTACCTGGACCCAAATGAGGCCTTTGGAGGTTGTCGGGGGTCCTGTTACAACCAGGCGCCACCAGCGGAAAATATTTCTAGCGCGGGTGCGGGATCTGGCGGTTAACGGGCTTGGGTAGCCGTGACGCAAATCGGCCGCCATTGAGAAACGGAGGTCTGGCTATATCAGAGGCTGTCAAGAAAAGGGCGTCTGAGTGTAAAGTTGCTGGTAGCTGTGGCTCTCGCAAGGCATCCATCGGGAAGCCTGGAGATCTGACTCGTTGCATATTAAGCGATCCCGAGGTCTCTGTCTTAATACACTGACGGATGAATGAAAAAGAAGGGTTGAACGTTCAGGCGGGGGAAAGTGGAGCTTGAATTTGAATCCCACACAAAGTTAGGGGCACAACCAGTCGTGGCATGTATACCGCCCTCACTGTGAGGCGCCTATTAAGTTGTGATTATGTCCCGAAAGAAATGGGAGGCACATCAAACATGTATGTACTGCCAAACCGCAACACGCCATCGCGTTGACCCGATACAGCGCCGGTCCTTGGCCGTCAGTACATATTTGTGCAGACGCTGTGCTCTACAGGCAGTATCAAAGAGTACTAACAAATCTAGAACTCATAAACATACCTGAGGGTAGGAGACCCGAAGCGCGAAGGTCCGTTGGCGACTGAGCTGATGTGAGTTTAGCAGCACAGCACCACTCTACGTCACGGTCTCAGAAGGACGCGCGTTGGAGGAGGTATTGGATCGATGGCTGCTACCGCTAGCGGAATCGTCGCTTTCTGAATCTGAAGACTCGTCTCCGGAGTCTGAGTCTGAGTCTAAGGATGAACCCGACGTGGATTCATCATCTTCGCTGCTACCCTCTGCACGCGCGCCTCTTTGTTCGAAAACACCGAGTCCAAGATTCTAATTCATTGATAATGGAAGTGTGAAATTTAAGTTCCGAGAAAGGAGATTGTGGACAGACCATCTCGATATACTGCTCCGCACCTTCATCGACGTGCTCGATGTCTACGCTGTTGGGGTCATCCCGTATGCGTTGTGCAAGTACCGCGTTCGACGCCTCAAGCGCGGGGAGAAACGCCTGCACGCGGGAGAGTAGCTCACTTGGAGGTATGGGGTGCGGTTTTGAGGGCTGAACGGGTGGGCTGAATGAGGGCGAGGGCTCGACAGGCGCAGAAGACGGCGCGTTGAGTTTTTCAAGGGTAGACTCTGGTGAATATCATTTGAAATGGTATTAAAGAGCTAGACGGTAAACTTGAGAACTCACGGATTCTCTGGAATCGCGCCTCCTCATCCTCGACTTCGAGCTTTTCAATGGCTGGCTTTTCGCCTTTCATGCTGTGGTTTGCCGGGTTTCGCGATGATCACTGTATCCGGGAAACTTAGGCTCGCCTTCAGCGCGTTCCATTTTCGTACCGCTTAGTCATCGGTTTCCGATCAAATATTTTTCGACGCTGCCAATCGTTTCGGAGCTGCTCATCGCAATGCCTGCCGCCATCCGTTCGCTCCCTCCACCGAACAAAAAACGGAAGCTGCAGGCAGACTCTGCCTTAAACCAGTCGATTCAACGACTGGAAGCCGACCTCACTCAGGCCATCTCGGCTGGTTCGTCGCTTAATCCATTGGCAGATCTTTTGGACCTGGCGCTTGCCACAAAAAACCCTCAAGACACCTCAAAAGCAATTTACGCTCTTTATCGGGTCTTTGTTCTTGTCATTTCCAATGACAAGCTAGGTCTGGGTGGGGACGATGCGGCAAAGGTGGTGAAAGCCTGGTTATGGGATCGACTGAGTATTTATGTCGATTACCTAGGAGGCCTTTTGAAAGACGAGGAAAAAACATTACGGGTCAGTCGTGCCATTACATATGCTCGAGTGGCCATTCCTTATAACTGTGTCCAGGTATCTGCCCTTCAAATATTGCTTTCGTTACAGAAACACCTATCGACGGCTTACACCAAGGCAACTCCGTCCCAGCCCCAGTTCCACATATCACACTTCCGGAAAATCGTTTCTTTCTTGCTTTTGTGCCCGCCTTCATCACGGCCACAAGAGCAGCCCACGTCAGACACCACGATTGACCCGGATGTGCTGCATCAGTTTCATGAAACGTGGTTTAGTGTCCACGACGACGTCCGGTGGTTCTTCCTCCGCGAATCCGGGTGCGTACTTGTTCCCCCGTCACCTTTATACGTATTGACGTTTCTACAGAACGCTCCTCAACTCCACAACCGCAAAGACCTCTCCAACCCTCGCTCCCAACCTCCTTTCCGTCCTCGAACGTTTGAACACATTTCCTACCGAAAAATCCGAGCTCAACTCCTGGTGGGTCTCCGAGATGAGCGTCAAGCCGCCCAAACCCAAACGGCCATCAAAAAAGGGCGCCACAAGTGCAGCACCGTCATCCGAGGACGAGGACGAGGAAGACGAGAAGAACGAGGAAGACGAAGATGACTGGCGGAAATTCTTCGACGAGGAGCCCGAAGCAAAGGCTGGCAAGCCCGAGGGCCCTTCGGCGCGGCTGCATAAGCTGACGATACACCAGTCACTCCATTCGCTCCCGTCGCATCGTGCGGTGTTCACGAGGGCGTGGCTGGCGCTGTTGCCCCGGCTTTCGATAAACGGGGGAGATGGGAAGGTGCTGGCTATGCGGGCGTTGAATGTGATGCATCGAGGGGTTATGCCGCATCTTACGAGGCCGGTGCTTGTCATGGATTGGGTGGGGGCCTCGGTGGACCATGGTATGTCCTGGAGCACTATTCGTGGATTTTGGCACAGCTCATCCCTTGTCAGGTGGGACGGTAGGGCTATTGGCACTTAATGCATTGTTCGTTCTCATGAAGGAGTACAATCTGTAAGCCTTGGGTTGTGTGTGCTTTTTTTGCGATTGTCGTCTGAGCTAAGAATATTACTAGTGACTACCCATCATTCTACACTCGGCTGTACAGCTTCCTTGATCGTGACGTTCTACACCTAAAGCACCGAGCTCGGTTTTTCCGCATGACGGAGCTCTTCCTCAGCTCAACGTACGTCTCCATTACTCGCTCCCTGACTAGGATTCATTGTCTCATAGTCTCGTTCTTCAGACACCTTCCCGCCAACCTCCTTGCATCATTCATCAAGCGCCTCTCCCGTCTCTCCCTCAACGCACCCCCAGCAGCCATCGTCATGGTCATCCCTTTCACTTACAATATCCTGAAACGCCACCCCGCGCTTATGGCCATGATTCACCGCACGGACGTCGATGATCCCTCGAACGGTACGACTGCCCCCCTTTGGCTTTGCGTTCCTGATCGGATGCTAACGCGCCCGACAGACCCGTACCTCCCAAACGAAGAAAACCCGCTGAACACCCACGCGCAACTCAGCTCGCTGTGGGAGCTCCTCTCGCACCGTGCGCATTACCATGCAGCCGTGTCGACGCTTGTGAAGGTCTTCTCGGAGGCGTTCACGAAGCCTGGGTATGCGATGGAGGACTTTTTGGATCATACGTATGGCACGGTAAGTTTTTTTTGTTTTGGTGGTGAATTGTTTCGGGTGATGGTGAGGCTGACTGTTGGTGATGATAATAGCTGTTTGAGACGGAGGTCAATAGGAAGATTAGGAAGGAGCCGGCGCTGGCGGTTGAGATAGGGAAGAGGGGGGAGTTGTTCCCTGTTGCGGGGGCTAAAGCGGCGAAGGCTGTGGAACTGGGAGGCAAGGAGGAGGAGGAGGATGAGGAGGTCCGTGTGGAGGGTGACGTCGATGTTGTGAATGAGCTATGGGTGTTTGCGTGATGGGTATTGTACCCCGGTTCGAATGGAGTTGGTTCTTCTCGCCATACTGCAGCATAAGTATGTAACAATGGTCCTTTCGGCACTGTGTTGATATCTACTTCCTCGACAATATGATCATCCGATCATAGTTATTTGTGCTGTTCTTGGTCAGATTTTCGTGTGGCACTGCGCCTCACGATCTCTGCCTTCTCTTCTAACAAAGTGAAGGATGGTGCGATTTCTCCTCGCACGTGAATGCATTCATGCTCAAAATCTAGCACAATTCCTAGCTTTTGCATCGCCATGACGCCCACTGTAGCATCGTACCGGTCTAAATTGGCAACATCAACATATATATTCGTGTCAATGTTATGGTATTTAAATGGAACATTCGTTCCAAAATTGATAACCGAGCGGCTTCCTCGTGTACCTAACTGTATGGGCACCACCTCTTCAAGCTGGTGCACCTTAATATTTGCAACCCTTGCGAAGTCAATTGAAATGATTTCGGCAGTGCAGCCAGAATCAAACAGCGTGAATGTTACGATTTCCTTTTCCATTTCCTTTGTCACATGTCCAGTATCTTCACTATATTTATCTTTGACAGATCGTCGTTGCCTCCACAGCCCCGCTGTCGCGACCCAAATCACTTCCCTTCCCTACCCCCATCTTTACTTGGAAGACCTGTCATCGTTGTCCTATCTACCAGGCTCCCCATCTCGTCTCTTAGCGATACGTCTGCCTTCGAACGTTTACCTCATAGTTACCGAACAGTATATAAGAAGTAGGATAGTAGGTCAAGCTCCTCAGCTTGATCTATTGGAAATATACCTTCTTATTCTCATCGCACTCAGGGACTTACAACGTCCTCGCTACTCGATCCCCGAACCGACGACTGTGCTAATAAAGCCAGTAAGATATAACCTTGCTTCTAGCAGGTTATCGACTATCCGTTCGCCGTCGAGGCTAGGATAGAGAGTTCGTCTAGGCCAATAGCCGGCGAGCATCGGAACGAAAGCTTCGATTGAGTAGTTAAGGACGCCAGTCCTAACAAAAGATCAAGCTCGACATCGACTGCCTACCTATCCAGGTAAAGGCCACCCCCGATCAACAAGACGACTTCCAGGACCAGACGGTCTGGAACCTACGGACTAGGATCCCTTGACACCTACTCCTCGAACTCTGAACCGGAATACGATACACCCAGTGAAGGATCCCCTGATCCAGATCCACTTGCCGACTCTACCTTTGGCCTGATCGAACAACGGAACCCAGATCCATATATTCCCCTATACGCCCCGACTCCAGAACCTGAAATGGTAGAACAATCCATGAACCCTGATCCCCAAACGACCACGCCCCCAACTCATCGCAATGGAGAAATAAAGATCAACCTTCCTGCTGTATTCGATGGGACCCGTAGCAAGTTCAAGACGTTCATCTTGGACTCGGGCCTCTATCTGAAACTCAACGAAGAAACCTACAATACCCCCAAC
Organism: Lyophyllum decastes; assembly: GCA_025854295.1. Lineage (NCBI taxonomy): Eukaryota > Fungi > Basidiomycota > Agaricomycetes > Agaricales > Lyophyllaceae > Lyophyllum > Lyophyllum decastes. The sequence continues at coordinate 1,977,211 of CP107709.1, forward strand.
AAGAGGATTGCATTCTTGCTCTCCTACATGAAGGGAGGGACTGCCGGCCCATGGAAGGAGAACTTCTTGAACGAAAATCTTACTAAAGATAGTTGGGGAACTGAAGAAGCATTCGCCGAAGAGCTGAAGAAAGCCTTCGAGCCCATTGACGATGAAGGCGACGCCCGAACAAGGCTCCGAACCTTGAAGCAAACCGGAACCGCCGACGAATATATTGCAGATTTCAAAGTCCAGGTGGGACGAAGTAGAATCAAGGAAGACGCCCCCTTGATCGAATATTTTATGGAAGGACTCAGGAGTAAACTCCTTGAGAAAATATTCGACATGGAAAAGATGCCCAAGACCCTCGACGATTGGTATACGGCTGCTTCTAGATTCGACAACCAATGGCGCAGATCGAAGGCCTTGGCCGAACGATTCCGAGGGGTGCTTCATAAGACCTCCCATTCGAACCAGCAAGCTCCACGACACGTCCCCCGTGACCCCAACGCAATGGATATCGATCGCCTCACCCTCGAGGAACGAGACGTTCACTTGAAAAAGGGGCTATGCTTCGAGTGCCACCAACCCGGTCACCGGGCCAGTGATCACCGGAAAGGGAAGTTCCCTAACGAACCCCGGAAATCTAATTTCCAGAGGAATGACCCAAAGAAGGGAAAGGACGCCTATTTGAAGATGAAGGCATTAATCGCTGAACTTCCCGATAATGAAAAAGAAGAATGCATGAAGCACCTGGAAGATGAGGGTTTTTGATACGGCGGCCTGCCTCGACGTCAGCACCCGCCACCGTTTCCATTTCTACTGTAATACTAGCCGAAAATTCAAAATCTTTTCGAATCCCCGTTTCGGCCAGTATCAGTGAAAGAAACGTCGACACACAGAGTCTTGTAGACTCAGGAGCAGAAGGACTCTTCTTGGACAAGACTTTTGCCAAGGAGAATAATGTTCCAATGAAGGAACTCAGGAAACCAATCAGGACGAGGAACGTGGATGGGACATATAACAAAGCAGGACCCATCACTCACTATACATGGTTGACGAACAAGATAGGGAAACTCATGACACGAGATCTTTTCCTCATCCAAGACCTTGGAGACGAAAACATGATTCTCGGACTCTCCTGGCTCAGGAAATACAATCCGAATATCAATTGGGAAACCGGCCAACTTGAAATCGACCCAAAACGCGCAAGAAGAACCTTCTCCTCTATCCTCAAGGAGAAAAATGAAATCAGGCGATTAATAACACAAGGGATCGCTACCACTACGACACTCCCGAAGCGAACCTTTGGATCAGCCCTCAGACAAGCTGAGGAAATCAGACAGTTGAGGGTTAAAGCCAAGGTCATTCTCGACCGGAAAGCGAGGGAACAAGATCTCCTAGAAATGAAATCATCCCCCAAGGAAGAAACCACTCAAACTGGAACCCATCCAAAAGCAACCTTTGAAGAGGTTGAGGAGGATGAACCCCAGTTCATTGGCCAGACGCTAGGACTAGATGAACCGATTATCATGGAAAACCAGGGACAGATACAGGAACAGGTTTCCAATATCCCACCGGAAATACCCGTCAATAGGACCGAGCAACAGGATGAACCCGCGCAGATTCTCTCCGAAGAATTTGAACCAGACGAAGGGTACCTCTCAAACGATGATCTAATCATCAGTTACATTCAAGGGGAACCAGTCCTAGGGATATTCGAAGAGAAGGAAGCTCCCCTGACTGAGGAACATCGATCCCCGGAATATACGGTCAAACGGAAAGGTCAAACGATAGGGAGATTCACGAAAGCTCTTCACTCGATCCGGCATTCCTATAGCCAACACATTTGGATAAGGCAAAAAATTTCCATCGCTCAAGAGTTGGCTCACCTTCATACCGCCGAAGTAAAGGATAAACCGAAACCAAAGACGATAGAAGAAATGCTACCCGACTATTATCAGGATTATAAGGAGGTCTTTGAAAAAAAGGCATCGGAACGAATGCCTGCCCGACGAACTTTCGACCATGCAATAAACCTGAAACCGGACGCAGTACCACGAGATTGCAAGGTATACCCCTTGTCCCCGAAAGAACAAGAGAAACTGGACGAATTCCTCACGGAAAACCTAAAAAAGGGGTATATCCGATATTCAAACTCACCTATGGCGTCACCCTTCTTTTTCGTCGCCAAGAAGGAGGAGGGATCTCTTCGACCTTGCCAAGATTACCAATACTTGAATGACATGACCATCCCCGACACTTATCCCCTTCCTCTAATCAGTGACTTGATGGAAACTCTGAAGGGAGCAACCATCTTCACCAAGTTGGACCTACGATGGGGATATAACAATGTCAGGATCAAAAAGGGTGACGAATGGAAAGCTGCATTCAAAACCAATCGGGGACTCTTTGAACCGACAGTAATGTTCTTTGGACTATGCAACTCCCCTGCAACATTCCAAAGGATGATGAATGAAATCTTCCGCGACATGATTAACGAAGGATGGATCGTCATCTACATGGACGACATCCTAATATTTTCGGACAACCTCGACGAACACAGGAAACGCACCCTCCGAGTACTACAACGACTAAAGGAGAATGACCTCTTCCTCAAACTGGAGAAGTGTACCTTCGAGACGAACAAGGTCGAATATTTGGGGATGATCATCACCCCAAATCACGTCTCTATGGATCCGGCGAAACTCGCAGGTATTAAAGACTGGCCAACCCCTACGACCGTAAAAGGAGTACGATCTTTCCTAGGTTTCGGGAACTTCTACCGAAAATTCATCAGCCACTTCGCCGATCTAGCCCATCCACTACATGAATTAACGAAGAAGGACAAACACTGGGAATGGACAGAAGAAAGAGATGACGCCTTCAAGAAACTTAAAGCTGCATTCTTGAAGGCTCCGGTCTTGATTATGCCGGACAGAACAAAGCCATACCTGATTGAATCCGACGCCTCGAAGTGGGCAACAGGAGGAGTTATCCGCCAACAGGACATTAACGGCGACTGGCATCCTTGCGGATATATTTCACATGCCTTCGATGCGACTCAACAGAATTACCAGATCTATGACCGAGAATTATTAGGAATAATCCGAGCACTTGAAACATGGCGACACCTGATTCAAGGCAACGGATACCCCACAGCAATACTCTCAGATCACAGGAACCTGACGTATTTCCGGACAGCCCAGAAGCTGAACAGGAGACAAGCACGATGGAGTCTCTACCTATCCCTATTCAATCTGAAATTAATCCATGTGCCAGGATCGAAGATGGTACAGTCCGACGCACTGTCACGACGCCCTGACCTCTGCCCAGAAGAGGATACAGATAATGAGGACATTGTGGTTTTACCCGACGAACTATTTGTCCGGACGGTAGACCTGGACCTGAGAAGTGCACTGGCCCAAGCACTGATGAAGGATGACACAATGACGGATGCCATTGACACGCTGAAAACGAAGGGAGTGCCGCCCACAAAGTCAGCCCTAGAGGACTGGAAAATCGAGGACGGAATGTTATTCTTCCAGGGGAAATGCTACGTACCTCAGGACCTCGACCTCCGACGCAGAATCACCCAGCGATACCATGACACGTTATCAACTGGACACCCAGGCCAGTTCAAAACTCTAGAACTAGTGCGACGTGACTACTGGTGGCCTGGGATGCACACATTTGTGAAGAAATATGTCGATGGCTGCGCTACCTGTCAGCAGATGAAAATCAATACCCACCCGACAACACCACCCATCTCGCCAATCCGATCCTCCGCGACCCGACCCTTCGCACAAATCTCCATGGATTTTATTACCGACCTACCGGAACGCAATGGCTCCGACTCTCTCATGGTCGTGGTAGACCATGGGCTTACGAAGGGGGTAATTTTAATCCCTTGCACGAAAACAATCGATGCTTTGGGAACCGCGGACCTCCTCATGCAGAATGTCTACAAGAGGTTCGGACTCCCCGATACCATTATCTCTGACAGAGGCCCGCAGTTCGCAGCACGGGTTACAAGAGAACTCGGAAAGCTATTAGGCATCAAGCTAGCCCTGAGCACACCCTACCACCCCCAAACGGACGGTCAAACCGAGCGCTTGAACCAAGAAATCGAAGTATACTTACGAATCTTCTGTGCAAATAACCCTGAAACTTGGAAGGACCTATTACCCCTAGCGGAATTTACACACAATAACCGCATGCACTCCGCACGAAACGCCTCACCATTTTACCTAATGATGGGCTTCGACCCTAGAAGCATCCCCACTCCTTACCCAAAGACCGACGTACCTGCAGTCGAACAAAGGATCGTCGCCTTACAACGTGCAAGAGATGAAGCCTTAGCGACGCATGAATTAGCACGACAGAAAATGATGAAGTACACCACACGCAGCTTCAAACCCTTCGAAAAAGGGGACAAAGTTTGGCTAGAAAGCACCAATCTGAAGATCGGCTACCAAACACGAAAACTGGCACCCAAGAGAGAAGGACCATTTGAAGTCACTAGGGTCCTAGGCCCCTTGACCTATCAACTAAAACTCCCAGAACAATGGAAGATTCACCCGGTGTTCCATGCCAGCCTCCTATCACCTTACGAAGAAAACGACATTCACGGACCAAACTTCATTTCACCCCCTCCTGACCTAGTCGATGGAGAAGAACAATACGAAGTAGAAGCCATCGTGGCACACAAGAAGATCGGAAAGGGGTACCGCTATCTGATCAAATGGAAGGGATATTCGTCAGCAGAAAACACGTGGGAACCGGCATCCCATTTGGGGAACGCTCCACAAATTTTAAACGATTACAAAAGAAGAAAACACCTCTAGCCCATTCCCCCAACCTCACACCATGCTAACCGACACCACGTCAAACGCCTTCATACTCGCTGCCCTGATCGCTATGGTAGTCTGGATGATCGGGCTAACTATCTTCTTTTTCCGTAGACGTCGGCAATGGGAGCAAAGAATGTTCGAACAAGAACAAGGGGGAGACCGACAGTCCTTCCATCCTATGGAACTCACCCTCCGCAACCCGATTCCGCTCCCAATCCAACTAGTTCCCTCAACCCCTACCGAACCAACTCAGGCCAGAACCCGGGTACGCCCCTTGCGCTCTAGCTCGCTTCCACCACGGCCGTCAAACATCCCCAGAGTTTACTCTCCCCAATCTCCAAACTGGGGATCTGTCGTTATAGAATCTTCATATGATGGGACACTTCCCTTGGCAACCAGTACCCCACTGACATCCCATCAGAGGAGCTAGAACCTATGTGAACATCTCTATTTAAACCAAACCCAAAGATGTCGTCTCTCTCATGGCCGAAATCCGAATCCCCCTTGATCACATCCCACCGAGTCACCCTCTCATCGAAAACCTGGAACATTTCCAGGACTGGTACCGGACGCTAGACACGTACGAATCCCTTCTGCCGATCCTCCGTCCCCACAGATCCCTCTTCGTTTTTCACCAATTCTTCCGGCTGGCCCAAGACGGTCGGGAAACCGCCTTACAGAACCTCGAAACCCTGGAACGCTTGAGGCGAGACGTGGAGAACTCCCTCGAATCCGCGGATATCATCCAGGATACCGTTTTACGCCAACTTATATGCCACGATATCCTCACCCACGTCCGAGGTCGTTACGACCCTCCTCCGCCACCTCCGTACCCTGTCTCCCCCCGGACAGCCCCTCCAAGCCCGAATACTCCCGACCCTCCCCTCTCTCGAGCCCAAAGGAGGCGCTTACGACGTGAAGCAGCATTCCGGCTGACAGGAGACTCCCCTGCGGGGACCCCTCCCGTTACCATACTTCCAACCCGATCATCCGAACCAGCGCCAGTCATTCCCACCCTGTTACTTCCCGCCGAAATACCTACCTGTCAACGATGCGATCGACGAGGACACATGGCGAGTCAATGCCTGACTCGTATTTGTCGATGGTGTGGAATGATGGACGCCGACCACGCCGACAGGGATTGTGTTATCAGCCGCGACCACGATAGCGTTTATCAGGATCTGGGAGGGGATGCGTTCGATGAGGAAGGAATCCACAACATGACGGGCGAATGATGGAGGCGAAGTCGGTGTCTTCGCCCCTAGTGGGGGGGTAATGTTACGATTTCCTTTTCCATTTCCTTTGTCACATGTCCAGTATCTTCACTATATTTATCTTTGACAGATCGTCGTTGCCTCCACAGCCCCGCTGTCGCGACCCAAATCACTTCCCTTCCCTACCCCCATCTTTACTTGGAAGACCTGTCATCGTTGTCCTATCTACCAGGCTCCCCATCTCGTCTCTTAGCGATACGTCTGCCTTCGAACGTTTACCTCATAGTTACCGAACAGTATATAAGAAGTAGGATAGTAGGTCAAGCTCCTCAGCTTGATCTATTGGAAATATACCTTCTTATTCTCATCGCACTCAGGGACTTACAACGTCCTCGCTACTCGATCCCCGAACCGACGACTGTGCTAATAAAGCCAGTAAGATATAACCTTGCTTCTAGCAGGTTATCGACTATCCGTTCGCCGTCGAGGCTAGGATAGAGAGTTCGTCTAGGCCAATAGCCGGCGAGCATCGGAACGAAAGCTTCGATTGAGTAGTTAAGGACGCCAGTCCTAACAGTGAACACATTCACACCGTTAATGTTGATGAGTGCAGTCATACACTTGTGCTCCTCAGGCATCCTTATTGGTCACTTCAATACCTTTGAAGATTTCTTCAAAGTCACCGGCAGACGTCCTGTCCTCCATGGTTGACTATCTTCTTCGCTGATTGCGAAGAACTGGTTGTCGTCAAAGTATTCTTCGTCGTCGCTGTCACTGCCGGAATCACTCACTTCCACCAATATTGGAAATGAGTTATCGCTGTCCGAATCACCTTGCGGATTATTGGGGGCAGCGCCCTCTTGCGACGAGGGGTCTAGCCAGACAACCTCGTCTTCATCATCATCTACAATGATGACATCCCACACCATGCTCATGCGGACCGTATGACAGTCATCATCATTATGACCGTCATAATCTTCATATTGTTCAAGGGTGTAATCTTCACCTTCAGACGTGTATTGTGAGCTGACAACATTGTCATCACACTCAGAGTGCTCAAAATCCATGGTGTCAGTTGACGCCACGGCCTCACCTCCATCATCTTGGGGGTGTTCACTGGTCGCAGGATCCTCATCCGACCGATCATCCACTACTTCTTGCACTACATGCAAGCATACTGCTGATTTATTGTGCGGACAACAAGGGTCCCACAACAAATGGTATTCACTACTGCATTTATAGCAGGTAGTGCCTCCCTCGTTCTTTACACTGGCTTTCAACAGTGGTTTGCGGGTGTCAGTGGTATTCCCACTTTGGCCTGATGGTCGATTCTCTCAACTAGTTGGACGACTTCCAGTATCCTGGGGTCATTTACTGCCTCCTGACCAATGATTACTATTGGTTGGGCCACTTCTGGCATGCGATTGTGAGGACTGTTTATTCCTCCCATCTGTATGGTGAGCGGAAGAGCTTCCACTTGCCTTTGGCTTCACTGTTGAGGTCGTACTATCTTTAGTATGTCCTCTATACTCGTTGTAGCATCTAGCCATTCTAGATGCTTGTTCAATTTTTACCGATTCGGCGAGGATGTGCTTCATCCTTGAGGTCTCAGCAGAGTATCCGCGATCAATTAACTTATCGCGCATATACTTCAGGATCTTCTCAAAGAAGGTCCGCTTAAACGTATAGCGATCGGGTGCATGTATCATGCACTCAGCATTGCATTTAAGGCAATGGAACAGTCCATTGACTCCTTCTTCCATCGAGAAATTAGCATTCTCAAAGGACTCAGTGGCTTCGATTATCGAAGACTCATGAATAAACCGGCCATACAGCCCGGTTACGACGTCTTTGAACGTCCAGTCCCAACGACTATGGTGAAGACTATCAACATTGTTGATGAACCATTTGCGGGCAGTACCTTCGAGGTACATCCCAACAATGATAACACGATCTTTATCGTGTTCATCTCCACCAAGTTGGTTGATCCTCATCCAACTTAATAATGCTTGGAGCCATTCATTGAATGACTCCATGCCTCCATCACCCTTATATCCTCTAGGCTGAGGTACCCTCAGACTAGACATCTTTATACTAGGAGGAAGGGTTATGGCTAACCCAACCTTTTCATCTATTATTCTATAATAGTTGTCATGTACATTGTGTATGTACTTCAAATTGCGAATGAGCCCATCATCCCCATAGTCCCGAGGAACCCTATTGGGCCCTTGAGATGGTTGGCGAATATCCGGTCCAGGGGTAACACCTGGTGTCTGGCTCATGTGTCAGTCTCTAACTGGTGCTGATGCATGGTGAGGGGTAGTACTTCTATCCCTCACTCTATCATCAAACATGGCGTGACAATCATCATGCCCCAGTGTGATACGGCCGTAATGGTTGGCTTCTTGCATGAGGAAGTCGACGAGTAAGGGCGTCGGGAAGATGCCCCCAAACCTCGAGTCACAAGCCTGTGAAGGCGTTCATCGAGGTTCTGACCTTGTAACCCTAGGCTAGGGATGTTGTGACCCGACGTCGGGGCTCTGTGGACCTGAGCAAGGTGAGCTGTCACCCTTGCCCAGGATCCGATAGCCTCCGGAGTCGGCGAGGTCGCATGGTTCACAAGTCGTAGATAACGATGGTGAATGTGCGAGGATAAGATGTATATTATTACCTAATCTATTTGTATGTCTCGGAATGTCTAGAGTAGATAAATACAAATAGGGTCCTCGGCCCGGTCGCGTACACGAATAGTGCATGTGGCGTGAAGTGTGTCTCGTCGTCATCACAGTGCCCCCCGTGTACAAGACTGGAACTGGGGCCATGTAATCGTACAGATTAACAAGTAGAAGGAAGAAAAGAAAAAAAAAAAATTTTAAGTTCCCTTATCTACTGGTTCTTTGTCAATCCACGTTCCTTGACTCTTCTTTAATCGTATACGCTGCCTCTTGCCAAGGCGTCGCCTCCTGTTACGGTTCACCGTTCCGGCGGAATCGTCTTGTGAGTCCACGGGTGTATTCGTTGGAACATCCTCTTGGGTTTCCATCCGCGTCAACAGTGAAGAAGGATTTGATATGCGTGCTTCCAGGGGGCGGCGTGCGATGGTGGTATCGGAGAGTCGGTGTTGAAGGGAAGGAGTCGCCGGCACCATCTCAATTTCCGGGATTTTAGGCATGATCGATTCCATGTGTGGTAGAGGGGCAGCCGTGCCTGGCACAGTAAGGAGGTTGGGGTTACTGGCAACTAAATTCCCCAGAATTGGAAGTAAGAGACGTGTGAGTTGCTCTACTTGTGACGGATTGAAGAGAGCGGGGTTTAGGCTAGGAACCGGAATGGCCAGAGTAGGGAGGGGAGCAGGTTGGGGGTCCGGCGCACTTGGAGAAGGAGAGTGTGCCGTCCACGACCCAGTGGTCTGGTACCTCGAGGATGAGCTCACTGGAGGAGCGTCGCGTGGAATTGGAGGGCTGGCACTTCGCGAAGACCTATGGTAACGAGTCCGCCGCCAGTCATCGTGATAGGTGGAGCCCCGGGGAGCAGGGGAAGGCGAGCGTTGGTAGGACCATCGGTGGGAAGTGCTCCTCATCACGCCATGATCAGGTACCATGCGGCGTACTGGTAAATACATGCGGTGACGAGGGCTGCGTCTGTCCAGCCAAAAATCGTCTTGTTGTTCGAATGAATGAGATCGATAACGGTGCGGGTAGCGGCCTCGGGATGGCGAGCGGTGAGGTGAGGGGGAACGTGGGCGTGATCGAGAAATCCGGCGTGAGTGATAGCATGGTTGATCGGGGGAGGCAAGGCGAGGTCCGATACTAGAATGACGAAGGGGTGGTGAATGTGACCAGGACCGGCTTTCGTTGGACCTGATCGAACTTGTACAGGAAAGAGACTGTGAGCGGGACTGTGAGGGATCCTCTGAAGTGCCGGGCAGAGTAGGAAGGGGGAGGGAGAAAGGAGAAAGGGTTTGGCTGGCCTGATTGAATTCTGCTGCAGTTGCTACCAGCAAGTTCCCCCCCGATTTCGCCGAGAGATCATGATATGATCCCATGAGTAGGTCAGCGCCCTGCTGGGAAGTGGTGGATATCCACACTGTCTGTCTCGCTTGGGTTGAAGTTCGAACACACCGCAGTATATGAATCTCGGGGTGTCGCTCAGCTATGGCATACAGGGAGTTGCGAATTTCGCTCCATGGAACATCCAAAGAAAAGGGTTCCGTGCGGAGGTAAGCTTCCTCCTGATCGTAGACCGTTTCCTTCGTGAAGATGGGAGCCGGATTCCCATGAGGTGGGTTGAGAATTTTGGGCTGGGAGGCCTTCAAGGAATCGGAGTTGTTCCCCCATGAAATTAAGGATTCCCGGGAAGTTGGTCTACGGGGTGGGGGGCTCTTCATAACAATGTCAGTCGGCGATGTTGGAGTGGCGGTTATTACTGTTGGTTCGCTTGGGGTTTCGGCGGTTAGAATGGCTTCCGTTGGTTCGGTCAGGGTTTCCGCTGCTAAACGACCCACAGCTTCGTCGAGCAAAGCTGTTACAGCAGCGCTAGACGATCCGACGATAGGAAGAGATTCGGGAGGAGGGGCGCATACTTCACGTCTCAATTCTTCCGTAGTCGGTTCTCTCTTCCCATATACCCAGTACGATCCGCTACGTTGTTTCCATACCCGAGCTTTCTTACCCTCCCATGATTCCCAGAAGGTAGCTCGGGGTGCCGGCCATCCAAATACTTCACTTTCGACGACACCGTCCATCACTGGTGCTGTGACCGAGGAATATAATACCCAACGGTTTTCTCGATCGTATGACATAAATTTACCGGAAGCTTCGTCCGCCCTTTTCACGCGTACATACGAATCCTTTCCGTCCTCATCCCAATGAGTCCATTTGCCTGATTTATTACGAGTGTCGACGATAAGGGGAGGTTTCACCCATGGTATTCGTCCAGAGTAGGCTTCCACCAGCTCTGGTGCTGGAGCATCCAGAGAAGGGTCAGCTTCAGGTTGTTTGTCTTTGTCATCAGGAATGGGAGTCATTTGACGAACAGGAGTAGGAGGTCGAATGGTGAAGTAACCTGTATAGGTTCCAGGCCATCTTTGGTTACAGGGTGAAGACTGCCATTGATCTTGCCAGGAAAGGACGAGTTGAGGACGATTCGGACCGCGAACGTAACGTGAGCGTTCAGGGCCGTTGTTCTTGGTAGCGACATGCTCGTACCCGCTGAGACCCGACCTTAGTTTCGCCGCGCTGGTCTTCTCTATCCAAGAATGCCGAGAGTCGACTCCTTCGTTTGCCAGATAAGTTTCTGAATCCGTTATGGCGTGAATTATGAAGCACGGAACGCGTTGACTTAGTAGCCATTGAGCGTCTTGAGTGCGTTTCCCATTAATCCAAGCGCCCATGAATTGATCATCTGCCGCAGGTAGCCCTGACGTCTTCATTTTCTCTATGGCCTCCAACCACCCTTCATCAAGGAGTCTTCGGGCGAAGATGAGGTACGCTGCTTTCTCTTTCAGTCCTCTTTGTATCTCGATGCCAATGTCTATCGCATCGTCGTACAAGGTATTACCCCTTAGATCAACTATCCTAGCAGGATTAGGATTTCTTGGGCGAGTTCCCCAATAGTTGGTATAAGAATAGAGGAGGCGGGAGCAGGTTTCGATCTTGGTGTCTAATTTGCTTAAACGGTTTGAGAGAGCGTCGAGGTATTCATTCCTTAAGCGTCCGAGACTGTTATCCCAAGCGTTGTAAACCATTTCAAATTCAGGGAAGTCGTTCTTTCGAGGATAGCCAGATTCGGGAGTCAGGATGAAGGCCAACCAAGGTCGCATAGTCAAGCATTGCGGTGAGACGGTAAAGTCGTATCGACCCAAATGCCCATCGACGCGACATGAACGCGGATCTTCAGCGACGCGGAGGACTAGTGGAGTAGGAGGGACCCCTGGATAGAAGGGGGTTTGCGCAGAGTTGGGAGACCAGAGTAGAAAGTTAGAGGAGGAAAACGCCCTCACTACGACCCAACCACGATACTGATTGAAGCGAGGTAGCTCAATCAGGAAGGAATCATCCACCACGGGTTCTTCATCATAGCCAGCTAAACTCTCGAAGCGAATGGTGGAGAATTTCCTAGAGTCTGTAACCATAGCGCAGCTTATCCGATTAGAAGGGTTCCGCGAAGTCTTTAACCACGACTCGAAAGGTTAGGTTGTCGGACAATCGTGTTTCGCTAGGAGTCAGGTCTTTAACAACGTCGCTGAAAGTGCGGTTATCGGACCTGAGGTAAGAGAAAAGATAGATTAAGGGTCTTTAACGTCGTCACCTATATAGGTGCGGTTATCGGACCCTGAGAGAGTATGAAGGAGGAGATGAGTTGAAAAGAAAATAAGTTAAGTTATGATTTGTTGACGCAGCAACGGGGAATGCCGAGGACGTCCGTCACGTGAGTCCTTTCATCACATGGTATTCTCGCTTCAAGGCCGGCGCATTTCTGAGGTTGTATTCCGAGACCCAGCTGTCTTCGGTGGGGTCGTAACCTTTCCAACGCACTAAATACATACGCCGATTTCCGGTTTTTCGACCCGAGAGTCGATGACCTAGAATAGCTTCGACTTCGAATTCTTCGGAGGTTAAGAAATCACGAGTAGAGGGTAGCGTAGTCCGTTCGCCAAACTTTGGGTCCGAAGGGGTGTATTTCCGGAGGTGTTCCAGATTGAATATAGGATGCATCGGGTAGGAGTCGGGGAGGCATAGTCGATATACCATCGGATTAACTTTTTCCATGACTTCGAATGGTCCGATGGAACACTGAATGAGTTTTCTGCCTGTTCCTTGAACATCCACGAGTTCTAATGAGTGAGGGTTGATGAGCGCCCAGTCGCCTTCTTTGAATTCGACTACTGGATGGCGGTTTTTATTGTAAGCTTTAGCTTGACGTTCTTGGGCTAGAACGATAGCGTCGCGAGCACTCTTACGGTGTAATTCCAAAGCTTCAATAAAGTCTTCACCCTTTTGACTAGCTATAAAGGGACGCGTGACTGGGTCGATTTGAGGTACTACGACTCCAGCTGTAGCTTGAGGTTTATACCCCATAAGTAAGAAGTCGGGAGAATAGGTCGTAGACGAGTGGACCGTAGAGTTATACGCGTGCGCTAGAGCTGATAGCCATTGGGCCCAGGAAGATCGGTCCGACGCTACGTAAGCTCTCAACATCTGCTCAATAGTAGCGTTCAGCACTTCAGTTTGTCCATCGGTTTGAGGGTGGTGAGTGGAAGATAGAGCCATCACACCACCGTAATATTCTACGACCGATCGCCAAAACGCGGAAGCCCATCGTTTGTCTCTGTCCGCAATGATACGTTCGGGTAGACCATAAACGTTGGCTACTTTTTCGATGAAGAATTTCGCAAAACCTTCTTGAGTTAAGGTGTCGTGAGTGGGGATGAACAAAGCGTATTTGGTGAGCTTGTCGACAATAACTAATACTGCTGTATATTCCATTTCACCCGAAGGAGGCAACCCAGTTATCAGGTCGAGAGATACAGTCGCGAAGGGTCTAGCAGGAATATGAGCGGGTCTTAGTCCTCCCATTTTCTTCAGATGATCGACTTTGATTTTCTGGCAGACGTCACATGAAGAAGTATAGTCTTCGACGTCGCTATTCATGTGGTTCCAGAAGAATAAATCCTTCAGTCGGGCTAGGAATCGACGGGGCCCCGCATGAGCACTCTCGAAGGGCGATTCGTGTATCCATCTTAAAATATAATTGACCATGCCTTTAGGTACACAAAGTCGAGCGTTCCAATCGGCATCGATAAAGTAGAGGAGACCATTATTTCCTTTTTGGAATCTTGAAGGGGTAAGTATGGTATTCGGGTTAGGGATTTCGTTGATGTAACGTTTAGAGAAGTATGGGTCCGAGGGGTACACATCCACGAATTTTTTAATCATTTCCGGATTCATGGATACAAGAAGATGAGGCTTCTTGATCCATTCATCTTCGGGAGCGTCTATAGGAGTTTTAACACCCATAGGGTATGTCCAAGGATCGCCTTTTGGGAAGGGTAGGTCATCTGAAGAGAAGGAGGTTTCCGCTTCTTCATCCGCAGATACTGCAAACGAGGGTCCGTCTCGATTCGGGGCAAAGTCCACAACCTCAGTTTGCTGTTTATTAGCGGGAGGTCGGTTCTCAGGGAGAACGTCCACATCCCTGCTTGGTACAACGCTTACTGGGGGTCTATTGCTTTGGTAGTTGTTACGAGTTGCACTTTGGGTTATGACGGGATTGGATTCCTTTTTTATCACATCCTCCCACCACCATATAGTGAAAGCAGCTTTCTTGGCAGGCGAGTGGGAGTCAATATCTTCGAGAGTTTGTGCGATTTTCTGTGTAGTTTCATCTGGTATTATGGATGTAATATCGTCTCGCATCAGGGAATTGTGCTGCGGAATTCGAGGCAGTCTTGAGAGTGGATCGACATTGGAGTGAATTCGTCCAGGGCGATGAACTATCTTCAATCCAGGATAAGCGGCGTATACTGCCCCCCACGCAGCCAGTCTCCGATTAGCATTCTCATAAACTCGTGCCCATTGTAAAGCAGCGTGATCCGTGACGAGAATAACGGTCTCGCCCTCGATGAACGGTTGAAATTTCACTAGGGCTTCTTTAGCACCCAAGGCTTCGTGTTCAGTAGCGCTATAGTTGCGTTCCGCCTGAGCCAAAGTCCTGCTCCAATAACAGATGACACGTTCGACTCGGACCAGAGTGTCATCGAGGTTGGGGCCCCATCCGGGGTTAGTCCTGAGCCCCTCTTCAACGTCTTTAGTAAGGATGGGAACCAGGGATGGAACAGTGGCACCGGCTTCCCATGCTTTTGACAACCTGTCGTACATTGGCGTCCCTTTAAGATCCTTTACCGCGATTGATTGGACTTGTTGTAAGCTAGCACCTAGTGCAAAGTCTGAGGCGTCGGTATACAGGCGATATGGCTGGCCCCGTTCGGGGTGTCCTAATACTGGGGCGCTAGACAGGGCTTCCTTGATCTGTCTGAAGGCGACCTCGTGTTCTGCGCGCCACGTCCACCTTACGCCTTTTTTGAGCAGAGCGAAAAGGGGTGTCGTGATAAAGGAATAGTATGGGACGTAGGAAGAGAAGTAAATGACCATTCTGAGGAACTTTTGCAAGTCGGATATCGACCGAGGACTAGCTAAATCGATAATAGCACTAACTTTTTCTTGATGGGTGGAGAGACCCAGTCGAGAGACTTTCTGTCCTAGCAGAAGGATGGATGCAAAACCGACGAAACATTTCGGTGGTGACAGGGTAATCCCAGCCTCCGTAATAGCGCCAAGGACTTGGTCTAGGTGTATTAGATGGTCATCCCATGATTTGGAAAAGACGACAATATCATCAATGTACACTAGAGAGAATAGCCATAAAAACGGGGCAAGGACTCCTTGCATAATGCATTGGAATATAGAAGGTCCGTTGCGTAAACCGAATGGCATGCGGCGAAATTGGAAGAGTCCCAGGTGGCAACGAAAGGCAGTTCGTGGTTTAGCTTCTTCCGACATTTCAAGTTGTGTAAAGCCTGCCAGGGCATCAAAGACTAATAAAACTTGGGCGCCAGATAGAGCTTGAATAATTTCGGATTGGCGCGGGATGGGGAATTCGTCTGGGATAGTTTTCGCGTTTAATTTTTGGTAATCCACCACTAGTCGAGGTTTCCTGTTGCGGTATACAACAACCACCGGAAAACCCCAAGGACTTTTGGAAGCTTCGATGACGCCCTTCTCGAACCAGGCATTAACCTGTTTATTGATAATCTCCTGCTTGGCGGGGGAAGCACCATACATTGGAACGGATATGGGTTGGGTACCGGGCTGTAGAGGTACTTCAACCCTGGCTTCCACCTTTCCCAGTCGTCCATCCAAGCCGAAGGCAGTGCGGTTCTTGCGAAGCACATTGACGAGCTTAGGTTTCACATCGTCAGGAATATCGGGGCCAAGGTTCACTAAGTCTACGACATCACCGAACATTGGTTCGTCCAGGAGCGCAGTGGTTTTTGGTCCCCAGTTGTTATCGGCTTCCAAGCGGTCCTCGGTGTTAGAGGAGTCTGGCGGCCGCGCGTTGGCTAGGTCTTGTGCGCGTAAGGTACCTTCGATAATGGTTTTCAATGTTTCAGCTGAAGCGGTGTACTTGTCCCATTCATCCGGAGATGAGGGCTGGTCTGCATAGGATTCAGGGTTTTTTAGATAGCCGACTACGTCGCCTTTACGAATGTACCAGGGAGTAGGCCCTGGATTTGCAATAGGTAAGTATGGGACGTCTTTATTTATCCATGTAGTGGGCGCGGCCATGACTGAGACGTCGGGATTACCAATAAGTACTTTCTCGACGATCCAGTCTTCCCTATCCCCGAAGGAGGTCTCGACTGGAACGTTGTTTACGGATCCCGCGGAGATTAGCACGTCCGCAGCTGCTACGACGGGAGGGTCAGTGTGGCCAAAGGTTTTGGCTCGCGCACGTCCATGCCTCACTGCTTTGGCACGGACAAAGGATTGAATTTTAAATGCTTTTCGAATTTCAAAGCCTAAGTCCACATTCTGAGCAGAGGAAGCTGGAATGACGAGGTCCGAGTTGCCCACTGATACTTCACAGTGACCGGTGACATGGCGAGTTAGGCCTAACTCGTAAGTAGTTTGAAAATCCTCGCCTAATAATAAGGGGACCTTCATGTCCTTGACAACATAAGCTTCTAGATCGAA
The DNA here is from genome assembly GCA_025854295.1 of Lyophyllum decastes. Classification (NCBI taxonomy): domain Eukaryota; kingdom Fungi; phylum Basidiomycota; class Agaricomycetes; order Agaricales; family Lyophyllaceae; genus Lyophyllum; species Lyophyllum decastes. Next base: position 1,994,011 of record CP107709.1, read on the forward strand.
GCTAACCATCCTGTGATCGATGGTTTCGGCGTAGAGAGTAGTGGACACGTAACCAAGGACTTTGGCGTTGCCTGTGAGATGATAGAGCTTGATTCGAAGCCCTTCTTTAGGAGGAGGAAGACACAATTTCTTCTAGAAGTCTTCCAACATTAGGGTAATATCAGCCCCTGAATCCAGTCGTCCTTGGATGGGTTCCTTGTCGATAAAGCCGACGTGAGTTTTTATGTGAAGGGCTTTCGAACCGAGAGATCCATAACCTTCTGGTAGGGAACGCGCTTTTCGGGCTGTAACGATTTCGACATAAGGAGGAGGGGGATCCATTCCCGTAACCGACTCAGTAAGTGGTTCCGTTGTCCGCGCTGTTTTCTTAGCCTCTTTCTTGGTGGTGAACATTACTCTCCTTCGGTAGTTACGATTATCACCGTAGAAAGCGCTAGGGAAGGCGTCTGCTAAATATACATAAGCAGTGTGGTCAGGCTCAGGGGTTTCTTCGGTCTCAGAGTAAGCGGAAGAAGAGTTTTTTGATTCAACTAGCATAGCTATATACTCTCTGTCGTGTTGGGCTAAGGTATTCGCGTCGATATCGATAGATATTAAGTTCGCTGATTTTAAGGAATCCCATTTTCCGTAATGAGGGCAGTCACGAGTGAAATGACGAGGGCTCGTGCAAATGTAGCAGGAACCGTTAGGGGGTTTAGCGCTTTCTATGCTATCGTCTCTCGTGAACGTATATCCATTAACCGTTTTACCCTCAGGCCAAGGCTTTTTCATAGTCGAAGGTTTAGAGGGCCCTCTATACGGTCGTTGAGCGCGGATATTATGAGCTTCCTTGTTCTCCCCCTCAAGGGCTTCGGCCGGGTCAGGTGAGTATTCCTCACCTTCCTCTTCGGCTTCCACAAGGTTGGCATTCCAACGACGAGTGTTGTTTCAGAAAAAAGGTTGAGGAGCACGTAAACGTTCGGCCATAGACCAGGAGCCGATGAGTGTTTCTGCCATTCGACCCGCCGTAGCCTGTAGGACGAAGATAGAGGGACAGCTCTGATCGTTGAGTACGTTATCCCATTCCGTAGGTTTAGTTCGAAGTATCCTGGCGACCATTCGTTTGCCATCCTTATCATCTGGATAGAGGAAGAGATGGTGTCTAGCACGTCGTTGGATGAAATCAAGCGGGTATTCGTGTTCGTAACCCGTTTGTCTGAATTTCATTTCTTCGAATTCGAAAGTACGCTCTTTGATCCAATTTTCGTCGAGGAAATGGGCGCGGATTCCCAGCAACATGATATTCCAGTCCTGGCAGAAGTACGCTCGATCGACTTGAGGTAACGTGTCCCACCATGCTAAGGCGCGGAGGGTCCACTTCGTAGGAGCTAAGTGAGCCAAGTTCTCACTCATTCTTGGTCCCAACTCCGCGAATTGAGCCATGGCACTGAGATAGTCGATAGCGGTGTCGCCGAATCCATTCCAGGAGGGGATGACGGTTAGGTTTAGCTTGTGATTTAACTGCCATTCTTCGACGAAATTAGGATCGGAGGGATTAGGAGAGATATGAGCTCCTGTTCCTCCTCCCGGATTTCCTCCATCAGGGGCACCCCCTCCAGGGGGTCCTCCATTACCAGGCCCCCCATTCCCTGGGTTCCCGCCGGGGACGCCTCCCCTTCAAGGGGCGCCTCCACCAGGCGGTCCACCGTTATCCGGCCCCCCGTTATCTGGATTTCCTCCGGGGACGCCTCCTCCTCGAGGGGCGCCTCCACTCGGGGGTTTTCCATCATGGTTCGATCCCTTTCCAGAAGAGCTTCCACTGTTTGAAGGACTAGGGGGAGGCAGTGGTACGTGAGGGACAGTTTGGTAAGTATGGCTCGTCCAAGCGTTCGGCGTAGGGATTTTACTAGTGTCAATTGCGAAAGCGGCGGGGTGACCCCTTAGAGTCTTTAATGAGTCAGGCGGTGGTATCTTCAATGGCCCCCCAAATCTGACGTTGGGTTCGGGCACCGACGTAGTTGAGCCTTGACGTTCGAACGAAGTTATCGTACCTACGCCCGGAAGAGCGGTTATCGCGTGATCATTAGCTATGCTAGATACTGATTCAGGAAGGTTAAATCGAATGTTGCGATTGTTTCTTAATGCTATCGAGATGGATTGATTCTGTTTGTCCGGACCGGGGTCAGCGTGAGATACGCTTCCCACCGAGGTTGTGAACTCCACAGAATTAGGGTTTGTTGAATGAGATCGATGGTGGTAGTACATGCCAGCATCATATTCCTTTTCTCCTGCTAATAAATCACGTTGGGCAGCGGCTAAGGGATGTTCCTTCGAGACTCGGTAATCAGGTCGAGCTATGAGTTTTCGAATTTCCGTGCGAGGGGAGAGTAAGCCGAAGGTAGAACGTACAGAAGTACGAGTCGAGTCGAGCGAACTCAAGGAATTTAGGTCCTCAGGATGATTAAACATACTGTCAAATCCTTTAAAGAAGTTCCTGATATGAACAGCGGCTACTTGAGTTCGGCGCTTTAACACTCCGACGGCGAGGAGGATGTCTGTACGATGAGCATTCCATCCTAGTGAGCGAAGGATCTTAAATTCTGGATCGAGTTTGAAACGGTTCTTCAGTCCTCGATTAAGGAATTCCGTGAAGTTGTGGAGAATTTGATGAACCGCGAGCACTAAGTGGGCGATTTCTTCGAGTTGGGGTTTGTTGAGAGAATACATAGAATGTTGAGCGGACGTTTTGTCGGCATAATGAACAATATCCTTAGCGTCAAGGGAGAGTTTGTCGAAGCTACGGATGGCCGACTCTAGGTCCACCCATAATAATTCATTATGGGGAGTTTCCCAACGAAGGATGACATTCCTGATTAAATCGGATTCGGACTTGTTTCGTCCCGGTAGGAGCCCATCGACACCGCCGAAGCGAGCGATGGGGTCGTAGTCGGTAGATGGGTCAAAGGTAGGGTGGTAACGGAAATTAGAGCATTCGATGGATTCGTCTCTAAGGTTAATGTCCTCAAGTACCGAGAGTCCCGAGAATATGAATGGATGAGAATTAAGGAGCAAGGGCGCTCCAGGTTGGTCGAGGATCCTGATCTCGTTAGTGATTGGCCCCGTGGCGGAAGCGATTCGGGTACGATAGAATGGTTGCTCTAGGGAGGGAGCAGACGAAGCTGGGCGTTCATCCACCGACCAATAATCCGACACTCCAGACATGATGTTGGTATCATCGGTCGGGTTTGGATTATTATCTCCCACCTTCCCTTCCTCAGAAGTGTCTGTAGCAAGACGACTTCCAGGGGTCAGGTGGGGAGGGGAGTCCCATTGAGGCTCGTTAGAATTGAAGGCGGATTCGAGTTCGAGAATAGGGCCGCGTAGAGGTAAGGAGCGACCGACGCGAGCATCCATGTCTTCCGGAACTGTTTCTAGGTAGGGAGATCGGTTCGCGAGGGAAGTTGTCTTGGTTTTGCTCCTGTGGTTGTTGCTTTCCGAGGGGGGTTCAAAGGAGGATGGTGGTCCTCCTATTGGAGACGACGGGGGTGGAGGTGGAACGACCTGGTTTAGTCTGGACGAGGCTCTCTTCAGTGCTGCTGGCAGGTTAGCGGCGATGGGGGCGGTCTGAAGAGGGGTTACGTTCTTACTCGCGGGCTGACGAGGTTTCGACATGATCTTGAGCTGAAGGTAGTCGCAGGTAGAAGAAATGGAAGAGAGTCGAGGTGGCGAAATGTTACTTCTAAGCGAAATAGTTGGCTGTGTACAGAACAAGGTACCTAACTCCGATTACTGTTGAATAAGGGTACGACTTGGTTTCAGCCGAAGTTTAGCGAGGGGCGAGGAGCAGCAGACTGAAGGTAGAGAGGATTAGAGGTGGAGAGGCGATATCGAGCGGTTTTCGTGGAGTCGCATCGAGCGCCATGTACAAGTAGGGTAGACGACGTCAGACTTCATCACGTTTGAGTGAAGTCCGCGGTGCCCCCACCATTGTGATACGGCCGTAATGGTTGGCTTCTTGCGTGAGGAAGTCGACGAGTAAGGGCGTCGGGAAGACGCCCCCGAACCTCGAGTCACAAGCCTGTGAAGGCGTTCATCGAGGTTCTGACCTTGTAACCCTAGGCTAGGGACGTTGTGACCCGACGTCGGGGCTCTGTGGACCTGAGCAAGGTGAGCTGTCACCCTTGCCCAGGATCCGATAGCCTCCGGAGTCAGTGAGGTCACATGGCACTGGGTGCAAAGGACAATATTTGGGTAAAAGATATTCTAGTAAAATGGTAAAGGTCCTCCTTGTATATCACTGCCATTTCCAGCCAACATATTGTAGGATATATTTTGAATTTGATCAAAATGACATGTAGTAGAATAATTGATTATATAATCAAGCATAATGTCCTAAACAAATTTAAATGATGTTTACAATATCTTTCCTTGATATATACAAGATACATTTATTATATCTTATGTTATTTAAAATATATTCACCATAATTTGAAATTATCATAAACATATTTTGAATATGTTAATAAAAGATATTGTAAACTTTTTTCAAGTTCCTTTGGAATACTTTGTTTGACAATATGATAAATGTTTCTACTATATGTTCTTTGATGAAATGTAAAAATTATCCTACAATATATCTGCTGACAATGGCTAGGATATATAAGGAGGACCTTTACCATTTTATTAGAATATCTTTCATCAAAATACTGTCCTTTGCACCCAGTGTGGTTCACAAGTTGTAGATAACGATGGTGAATGTGCGAGGATAAGATGTATATTATTACCTAATCTATTTGTATGTCTCGGAATGTCTAGAGTAGATAAATACAAATAGGGTCCTCAGCCCGGTCGCGTACACGAATAGTGCATGTGGCGTGAAGTGTGTCTCGTCGTCATCACACCCGGGGTCCTATCTTCCGCTCGTACAGATGCCAGACGCACGGGCTGAGCAGGTATATCTGCTTGCAGGGTACCTCTTACAGATGGTGCCCTACCCTGTATAGGGGTAACAGGACGTGGATTATGTGCATCCCCGTCAATTGACTCGTCTCAATCCGAGACAGGTCTATCACAATCCTCATACGAGGACCTGCTACCATCCGATGATGAATTGGATGGTTCATCTCCCAGACTGACACGTTGTCAGTAGGGCTGGGATGCTTGAGGCCATTCATTCGAATGACGCTCCTTGCTGGGCTGTGCAGTCCAGCGATCTACGATTTCATCAGTGCATGAGGGGCCCCATCAATACGACGTGGTCCCTACCTTTCCTGTTTCAAATGTTCACAATACTGTAGCAGGTGCTACGGGTCCTTACAGTTCACGCAAGTATGAGCTTGACCAGACTCTGGATTCAAGTATACCGTAGTGAACGAATGTAAGGACTTAGGGTAAATATGGGTAAATAGAGCGTATATAGGGGATGGCGCCAAACATGACCCAAATAGGAAGGAGGCCCTAGGCCTACCTGTTACACCCCCCCTTGAGACTGTGTCCACAGTCTCGACCAAGAGAAAAAAAAAAATTTTCTCCTACATCCTGTGGTGCGTCCTCATCTGCTCCTTGTGGTTCGCTCCTCGATGTAGTGGTGGTAGTAGTGGTGCTCGCACTGGTTGGTGATACTCCACTCCTAGTGGTGTCGTTCCGTATATACCTCCCATATTCCCCTTCAAAATTCGTCCTCGGGTCCACCTATCCTCTCCCCCCTCCGAAAAAAAAGAACGAACGCCAGATGACGATCAAGAGGTGGGTGGGTGGGGAGACGATGGTATAGTCGCCATATGCTGGGAGCATAGTCATAGGATCATAATCGTGTCGATTGACGACACGGCAGGGGCGACTTGGATGGATTTCATTCATACATGACGAAATTCGGAATGGTGGATGGTGACGAATTGGCGGATGGCACAGTGGGCCAATTACCATGAGGTCGTACGCACGACGGACTTGGTTGGAGTGATGATGGCTCCGAAAACGAAAATTCCCAAAAACGGGACTGGTGGCAAGCCTTCGCGGCTGCACGACTGTAGAATGGCGGCGTAATGGTACGTCGCAGGGCATAACATGGTCGAGTACAGTGTGTACTCGATGGGGGGTTTCGAAGTGGCTGGTACTTCGAAACCTGGGACTCCGAGGCTTTGGAGTGCCGAAACGATGAGGCAGCCTTCGCGACTGCCTGAATACGAGATGATGACGTCCGTAGACGTCGCGTGGGTGTATAATGGTTTGGTTACCATGTATACTCGAGTGGTGAGTTCGGAGAGGCTGGTACTCCGAAATCGAGGAACTCCAGACTTTGGAGTGCCGAACGAGCCTTCGCGGCGTCGTAGGTGTGAGACGGCGACGTCAACGACGTCGCGGAGAGTGTGTGATGGTTCGAGTACGATGTGTACTCGAACAGTGAGGTCGGAGGGGCTGGGGCTCCGAAAATGGGTACTCCGAACTTTGGAGTGACGAAATAGCCTTCGCGGCTTCGTAGATGCAAAACGGCGGCCTGGGGAACGTCGTAGGGTGTGTAGGGATGTCGATTACGGGCGCCGTGGGTGTCTGTATTGAGAGTACGCAGGAATGGGGTGCATAGTGTCCCCAGTGACCAAAATAGGCCACAAAAAAGTTCGAGCCGTAAATGTTGACAACGGCGACGAGGGGATGGTCCAGGGACCATGTAGGGATGTACTAGAGGTGAATGGGGTCGGATCCACCATGAAAAGAGGGTGGTAGCGTAGTCTCGTGAGTTGGTAGAGATGGGGGGGGGATTTGTGCGATGATTTCGTATTTTTGACCTAGAGAACCAACGACGACGCGCAGCGCCGTAAACCCGAGTATCGTCGGAAAGCCCTCGTTGAGGCGCATCGAACGATCCAAGATTTAGAGAAAACGGTCCAGCGGTTGCCGAGATATGGTCTGATCAAAATTTGGCCAAAAATGCGAAGTTGGGGGAGGAGGAAGTGGGTGTGGGGGTCCATCCTGGTGCCAGCAGAGCCCCAAGAACAATGTCTTGGAGATGCAGAGAAGTCCTAAGGACTGAGAGTCCTTGTTCCAGAGATAGGGCCCAGTGTATCTGACACATCACAATTCTCCCCTCAACACAGCACCTATCACCCTCCCAAACCTCTCCTGATCCTCCTAGAACTGATAAGGCCCAAAAAGCGAATTGAGATAGGCCTTTAAAAGGTCTAGGAACAGCCCAGAGGTGGTAGTGATTGAGAAAAAAACACCCAGATGGGTGTGAGCAGAGTTTAGAGCAGAGGTTGAGTTTTGAGCAGAGTTAGAGCAAAGCAAGAGGTTGGTAGACTTGAGCTCTGAGCTGGATAGCTCAAAAAAATGTAGCAGGTGCTACGGGTCCTTATGGTTCACGCAAGTATGAGCTTGACCAGACTCTGGATTCAAGTATACCGTAGTGAACGAATGTAAGGACTTAGGGTAAATATGGGTAAATAGAGCGTATATAGGGGATGGCGCCAAACATGACCCAAATAGGAAGGAGGCCCTAGGCCTACCTGTTACAAATACGGACATTGTATTCTCCCATACGGGAGGCAGGTTTTGCGCACGTTCATAGGCTCTATGGCATGCTCAAGCTTGCAAGCTAGTCTCATCGTCTTGACGAGGCTGACGCAAGCTCTGATTTACTGCCTCCATCATGGCTTCAGATGGGGGTAGTGCAACGTTCTCTGGATGCATAGAACATCTACTTATGCGAGAGCGTATACTGCTCTCACACTCCGCTTGGACAACGGTCTCCTGTTTCTTGCGGATCGATTTAAGTGCATCCTGCACTTCATTCTGAGGTAGATGGCTCAATTCCTGAGCCATTAGGTCCAAAAGTGCGTCGCGCTCCTTGATGGCAGAAATATAGCTGCGAGGGGCCTTCGGAATCGAAGGTCCCTCATCGTGTTTCTTTTGCACACATCTGTTCTGACGTGCAGCTGATGAGAGTTCGGTCAACAAACTTTCAGACATAAACATTAATGTACCACCATTATCACGGCAATACTGGGGTTCGCCAGAAGTTCCTGACACACCCGGTTGAGCTAACATCCTCGATATGTTATCGAAGGGTGCAGGGAACGGGTCAGGCGCATTCCGCACTCGCCATGCCTCCCTCCGATTGTGTCTCAGATCACGATCGGTTTTTCGTGTCTCCTGAATAAGAGCCACTCCAGAAATGGGCTCAGATTTTATCTGAGCTCCTATATCTACTTTCCGCAGAGGACATCTGTGATTGCGAGTGTCCTCTCAACAACGAAGAGACTCTTCATTGTCGTGGCCACGTTGTGACATGGCTGTGGCTGCAGCCGGGGTTGTTGCCTCTTCTGAGACTTCCGCCAAACCACTGGGTGCATGTGCTGCGCCTGGTGGGTTGTCAGGTGGTATGGTGCTGGGTAAGCCTGTCGCCAATCCTCTCGAAGTCTTCTTTTTCTTGTTTTGTTTTGATGGCATTGGGGGGCTTGGTTGCAGAGGTGATCCCTTTGATAAAGGATGCTAAAAAATATGTAAAAGGGCACTCTTACTTAAGTAGGACCGACGTAGCACAACTGACTGTAGAGATTATGCAACGTGTTGGGTACAAAAGTAAAAGCTATTCTATCTATCATGTGACTGCTGGTTTTAACAAACCAGCAGTCTCCAATTTAAATATGTACAAATATACTGTAAAGGGAAGGTCTCCCTTTACACAGCAGCAGGAGTAGTGGCAATGGGAGTGATGGGGAAAGTTGACACATGGTTGAAGCACACATTGAAAGCAGCAAGATACCAGCCCTTGAAAATTGTCCAATCCATGTACTGATGCATCTGTGTGGTTTTGCCACAGCCCAAAATTGTAGCAGGTGCTATGGGTCCTTATGGTTCACGCAAGTATGAGCTTGACCAGACTATGGATTCAAGTATACTGTGGTGAACAAATGTAAGGACTTAGGGTAAATATGGGTAAATAGAGTGTATAAACATGACCTGAATAGGAAGGAGGCCCTAGGCCTACCTGTTACACCCCCCCTTGAGACTGTGTCTACAGTCTCAACCAAGAGAAAAAAAAATTTTCTCCTACATCCTGTGGTGCATCCTCATCTGCTCCTTGTGGTTCGCTCCTCAATGTAGTGGTGGTAGTAGTGGTGCTCGCACTGGTCAGTTATACTCCACTCCTAGTGGTGTTGTTCCATATATACCTCCCATATTCCCCTTCAAAATTCGTCCTTGGGTCCACCTATCCTCTCCCCCCTCTGAAAAAAAGAATGAACGCCAGATGACAATCAAGAGGTGGGTGGGTGGGGAGATGATGGTATAGTTGCCATACAGTGAGAGCATATTCATATAATCATAATTGTGTCGACTGACAACACGGCGGAGGCAACTTGGATGAATTTCGTTCATATGTGATGAAATTCATAATGGTGGATGGCGATGAATGGGCAGATGGTGCAGTGGGCCAATTACCATGAGGTCATATGCGCAACAGACTTGGTTGGGGTGACAATGGCTCCGAAAACGAAAATTCCCAAAAATGGGACTGGTGGCAAGCCTTCGTGGCTGCATGACTGTAGAATGGCAGCATAATGGTACGTCGCAGGGCATAACATGGTCGAGTACAGTGTGTACTCGATGGGGGGTTTCAAAGTGGCTGGTACTTTGAAACCTGGGACTCTGAGGCTTTGGAGTGCCAAAATGATGAGGCAGCCTTTGTGACTGCCTGAATATGAGATGATGATGTCCAGAGACATTGTGTGGGTGTATAATGGTTTGGTTACCATGTATACTTGAGTGGTGAGTTTGGAGGGGCTGGTACTCCAAAATCGAGGAACTCCAGACTTTGGAGTGCCGAACGAGCCTTCACGGCGTCGTAGGTGTGATATTGCGACGTCAACAACGTCGCAGAGTGTGTATAATGGTTTGAGTACGATGTGTACTCAAACAGTGAGGTCGGAGGGGCTGGGGCTCCGAAAATGAGGACTCCGAACTTCGGAGTGACGAAAAGCCTTCGTGGCTTTGTAGATGCAAAACGGCGGCCTGTAGAACGTCGTAGAGGGTGTAGGGATGTCGATTACAGGTGCTGTATGTGTCTGTATTGAGAGTACGCATGGGTGGGGTGCATAATGTCCCCAGTGACCAAAATAGGCCACAAAAAAGTTTGAGCTGTAAATGTTGACAATGGCAATGAGGGGATGGTCCAGGGACCATATAGGGATGAACTAGAGGTGGATGGGGTCGGATCCACCATGAAGAAAGGGTGGTAGCGTAGTCTCGTGAGCTGGTAGAGATGGGGGGGGGGGGGATTGGGGTGATGATTGCGAATTTCGGCCTAGAGAACCAACGACGACGCGCAGCGCCGTAGACCTGAGTATCATTGGAAAGCCCTCGTCGAGGCGCATCGAATGATCTAAGATTTAGACAAAACGGTCCAGCGGATGCCGAGATATGGTCCGATCAAAATTTGGCCAAAAATGCGAAGTTGGGGGAGGAGGAAGTGGGTGTAGGGGTCCATCCTGGTGTCAGCAGAGCCCCAAGAACAATGTCTTGGAGATGCAGAAAAGACCTAAGGACCAGGGGCCCTTGTTCCAGAGATATGGCCCAGTGTTTCTGACACATCACAAATTCTCCCCTCAGCACAGCACCTATCACCCTCCCAAACCTCTCCTGATCCTCCTAGAACTGATAGGGCCCAAAAAGCGAATTGGGATAGGCCTTTAAAAGGTCTAGGAACACCCCAGAGGTGGTAGTGTTGGAGAAAAAAACACCCAGATGGGTGTGAGCAGAGAGCAAGAGCAAGAGTTGAGTTTTTGAGGGTTTAGAGCAGATAGAAGGCAAGGTAGACTTGAGATCTGAGCTGGATAGCTCAAAAAAATGTAGCAGGTGCTATGGGTCCTTACGGTTCACACAAGTATGAGCTTGACCAGACTATGGATTCAAGTATACCATGGTGAACGAATGTAAGGACTTAGGGTAAATATGGGTAAATAGAGCATATATAGGGGATGGCGCCAAACATGACCCGAATAGGAAGGAGGCCCTAGGCCTACCTGTTACAAAAATAATCCCTATATCTGATGTCCCAGCTCCTGGTGTACTGTAGAGCCTGTGTTTTCATTTCTTGAGGAAGGCAAACCAATGGTATTGAAGGCAGCAAGATCTCAGTCCCCAAAAATTGTCCAGTCCACAACATCAGTATACCAATGCATCTGTGCAGTTTCACCACAGTCCAAAACAATCCCTAGATCTGATGTCCCAGCTCCTGGCATACTGTAGAGCCCACATTTTTGTTTCTTGAGGAAGGTGGGAGGAATCACTACCTGTCTCTGGGGAGTTTCACCATCTCTTGCAATAAAAGCTGCTCACAGAGTAAGAGCTGGATCAAATCCATGAAGTGCAATATAGGAATCACGGTTGTGAGTGCCTTCCATGTCAAAGAGATAGAATCTGTTACAGGTCACATACGGGGGGTTATACAGCTTTGGAACCTCAACCAGCTTGTCTGCATCCACAAATACTGCACATTGCCAATTGCTGTCAGATGCAGACCAGTTGGCAACAACAGGTGATAGGTATGCACCTTCACCAAGTTGAATTCCATTTGCCTGTACTGCAGTGAGGGTCCCCTGTTCCAGGTACTCTTCCCCAATTTTCTGTGAAAGAGATTTGAGGTTATAGGTAATATTTTTGAATCCCTGAAATATGTAGCCCACCTTTGGGATTGCTTGATAACCCAGCAGGATTTTCTTGTGATTGTTGGGAATTGAGTTGGAAGATCAGAGAAATTCAAAAGCAGGTTTGATGTCCACATGAAGCACAAGGACACAATCCTCCAGATCTGTCAAATGTGAAAAGTAAAGCTGAGGGTTCCAGGAGACAAAAAGATGGATGGAAGAATGAAACACTTGTTGGGGACCAGCCACCAAAATTGATGTCAAGAGAAGCCTCCACACAGTAAACAATGGAGAGGACTGGAAGATAAGTAATCCACGTTGGATGCTGAGCTCCCAACACCTTACAATGACCAAGGTTAAGTGAAAGTGCAATAGGTACAATAGGGGACCAGCCAATTAGTGTAAAAGGTGGCCTGTGGCTGGCAACGTCAATCCAACCACTTGGGGGCTTGCATCCCAATGCACCAAGATAAGTAGCTTACTTCTGTCAGCAGCAAGTGATCATAGTCCTGAGCAGATATAACAATACTAGGTTGCTCTGGGCCATGGAGTGAAATTGAGACTGAGGGGTCAAATCAATGCTGAGCATAATGTGACTCAAGTTTCCAAGCTGGATCCTGCTAGCTCAGCCATATTTGTATGTCATCAAAAGTTTCACCCAACTTCTTCACCCCTAAAGTGGCAACTGTCCTTTGTGACTTTCCTGCCATCACGACGAAAACATTCGAGCTGGCTAGATATATATATTCTCCACTCCAAGAGGACAAGAAGCATCTCCATTAAAACCTTCATCATGCAAAAGATGAATTTCCTCAACTCTTGTCAACCAGATGTAAGTGTTAGTTTTTATACTGTGAGGAGCTCTCTAGGCACTGAACCCAAATTTTAGCCTTTCATTGCAAACCTTTTGTGCAGGTCCTGGTATGCTGACTCGTATGAAGGACATATCATTGCATTCAGACCGGATGGTAGCGGCGAGGTGAGATCATCCCATGTCTGGTTCACTGCCATGCAAATACATACCTATAATCTCCCAGATCATTTCTAGAGCTGAATTCAACACGTGGATGGCGGCCTACATCGAATGGAAGCTCATCGATTCATCAAACATCGACGAAACAATCAGCGACACAGCATACCAGTCATCGGAGTCATTCATCAACCGTCTCTGGGGAAGTAGCACCAAGACCATATTCAATGCCACAATTGAAATGACTATCACGAAGCGCAGAATGCCTGACATTGACGGAGAGGATCTGACCGGGCGGACAATCAACGACTACCTCCTTCTCGACGAGGCATTCCTACCCAAGCAGTATACCATCAGAGTTGACCAGGGTACCTTCCTTACACAAAGTGACCCAGCTGGATGTAGTCTGCGATATGGGCTGCGCCTGAGTTTCAATCCCTCCCCCTATCCGGCTCTACAATTGTGGAAGCCGATACCAGGAACCTACGCAGTGCACGATATGAAGCAGTTTGAACTGGTCGACTTTTGCGCACAAGAAGTGAAAGATGTAGAATGTGGGAATCAATGCCTCTTGATGTGATTGGTATGTGTTGTCCACACTCAAAATTGATGTCTACGTAGCATGGACATCGGGCATGTACTTCCAAGACCTTTCACCATGGTCGGTCAGGCAAGGAACGTAAATATGAGCTTGAGGTCTTGTAGAACTTGTCAGTATCTTACTTCAGTAAAAGCCATTTCATGTCATACATTTTGACGCTCTCACCGTCGACTGTTGAGCTGCTCATCACAATGCCTGCCCCCATCTGTTCGCTTGTTCCCTGTCACCTTTATAGGTGTTGACGTTTCTACAGAACACCTCTCAATTGCACAACCACAAGGACCTCCCCAACCCTCACTCCCAACCTCCTATCCGTCCTTGAACACCTGAACACATTTTCCACTGGAAAAACTGAGCTCAACTCCTGGTGGGCCCCCGAGGCGAGTGCCAAGCCACCCAAGCCCAAAGGGCCTCCAAACAAGGGCGCCGCGGACACAGCACCGTCACCTAAGGACGAGGACAACGACGAGAAGAACGACAGAGATGAAGACGACCGGCAGAAATTCTTCAACGAGGAGCCAGAGCTGAAGGACGGCAAGCCTCAGGGTTCCTCAGCGCGGTTGCATAAGCTGACAATACACGAGTCGTTCCCGTCGCATCTTGCGGTATTTACAGAGGGTGTGGCTTGCGCAGTTGCCCCGGCTTTTGATATCCTGGGGAGACGGGAAGGCGCTGGCTATGCGGGCGTTGAATGTGATGCATCAGGGGGTTATGCCACATCTTACGAGGCGGGTGCTTGTTATGGATTGGGTGGGGGCCTCGGTGGACCATGGTATGTTGTGGAGCACTGTTCTTTGCTTTTGGCACAGCTCATCCCTTGTCAGGTGGGACGGTAGGGCTATTGGCACTTGTTCGTTCTCATGAAGGAGTACAATCTGTAAGCCTTGGGTTATGTGTGCTTTTTTTGCGATTGTCGTCTGAGCTAAGAACATTGCCAGCGACTACCCATCATTCTACACCCGGCTGTACAGCTTCCTCGATCGCGATGTTCTACACCTAAAGCACCGAGCTCGGTTTTTCCGCATGACGGAGCTTTTCCTCAGCTCAACGTATGTCCACTTCTCACTCTTTGACTTAGGATCCATTGTCTCATAATAGTCTCGTTCTTCAGACACCTTCCCGCCAACCTCCTTGTATCATTCATCAAACGCCTCTCCCGCCTCTCCCTCAACGCACCCCCAGCAGCCATCGTCATGGTCATCCCTTTCACTTACAATATCCTGAAACGCCACCCCGCGCTTATGGCCATGATCCACCGTACGGACGTCGATTATCCATCGAACGGTACGACTGCCCCCTCTTCGTTGCCTCTGCGTTCTCGATCGGATGCTAACGCGCTGGACAGACCCGTACCTCCCGGATGAACAAAACCCGCTGAACACCCACGCGCAACTCAGCCCGCTATGGGAGCTCCTCTCGCACCGTGCGCATTACCATGCGGCCGTGTCGACGCTTGTGAAGGTCTTCTCGAAGGCGTTCACGAAGCCTGGATATGTGATGGAGGACTTTTTGGATCATACATATGGCACGGTGAGTATTTTACTTTTTATTTTCTAGTTTTGTGAATGCTTTCGATTGCGAGGCTGACTGTTTCGTCATGATAATAGCTATTTGAGACCAATAGGAAGATTAGGAAGAAGCCGGCACTGGCGGTTGAGATAGGGAAGAGGGGGGAGGTGTTCCTTGTTACGGTGGCTAAAGCGGCGAAGGCTGCGGAAATGGGAGGCGAGGAGGAGGAGGATGATGAGGAGGTCCGTGTGGAGGGTGACGTCGATGCTGTGAACGAGCTATGGGTGTTTGCGTGATGCGTTGTACCCCGTTCGAATGGAGTTGGTTCTTCTCATTATGCTGCAACATAAGTACCCGGGTCTCCTTCGACTCGGGCTTCGTCACCGTATGTGTACCAGACATTGAGGGAGCTGAATAATCATAGCATGTATGTAGGACAGTTGACCGTCATTTGCGCAATGCGACAATCGCCATCGGCAGCAAGGCTCCCCCTGTTGACATTCGAGGGCAGTCTCTTGATTGGTCGCGCCGTTGGGTCCATGGGGAACGTCGAGGGTCATTTGTCAGGAGCATTCTATTCTCGATCCATGATTTGATCTGCTCAATCAGCGCATTTCCTGGACGTCAATATAAAAAAGAGGTTTTCGTGAGGAGATAGAACAAATAAATACATCTTTCCAGCCATGTCAGCACTAGCAGTCGATAACGGCCTCCTCTTCGTATACAGCGAATGCGGGCCAGATATTGAGGAAGCAGAATTTATCGGTGTGTTCTGATTGAATTGTTTGGTATGTAAGCTCATGGCGGCGCCCCCCTCTTGCAGCCTGGACTGACAAGCATGGTCCTGGTCGGTTAGCAGTCCCTGGAATCTCGTCAGCAGCACGTTACAAGACGACGGATGCCAAAGCGCCTACCTGGCTAGGCCTGTTCGACGCCACCACCCCCGATGTCCTTCAGAGCGATAAAGCTCCTAATACCAATGCTTCCGCCGAGGAAAAATCCTTGATCTCGCGGATGGCAACGGTGGATCGCAGGGTCTACAGCCGCTTTGCCACGGTTCAGAAGGACGGCCCTGCCTTGCTGAGCAAGTTTACGCTGGTGGTTGGCGTGCAGCCCACGCCCGAGAACGAGGAAGATGTGAACCGGTGGTATGAGGAGGAGCATTTGGGGCTCATGGCGAAGGTTCCGGGGTTCATTCGTGCGAGGCGGTATAAGCTCGTTAGTGCAAGTGACCCCACGGGGAAGGCGGGCACCAATGGCGGGGACGCGCCCAAGACTGCGTTTCCGTATGTCACGCTGTATGATTGGGAAAACGATACGCACATAGGAGAGCCGGAGTTTAAGGAGGCGATATCGACGCCGTGGGCTGTGAAGGCGCTCTCTGGGCTTGTGAGGTCGGAGGTGAGGCTGTTCGTGCTTGATAGGGATTTCTCGAAGTAGCTGTTTTGTGTGAATGTAGTACAGTATCCGAGTCAGCGATTGTATGTAACTTTCTATACTGACCCTTGAATGTCATATGCATGGTCGAGACTCGACTCCTGGGCTGATCAAAAAAACAATGGCTCAACTACGTCTTCGCAACGTGTTGAAGTAATTAGAAGCTAGTTTGAGGATTACAACCATGAGGCCTCTACGAGTCGAGCCTGGGTATGGAGTCACAGTGATGCTTCCCCCAAAGAGGCCACTCAAGGAAGGACTAGTGGCTGAAAGAGGTCCAAGGTCGTGCAGAGTGGTGAGGGGGCGTAGAAGACTGAAACGCTGAAGAATACGGGCAGCAGGTCAAAGTAATCGTTCAAGCATGTCAAGAAGTAGAGGAAGAGATGTGAAGCCAAGTACATAACAAGTTTGGCAATTGGCAAATGCCGAAGTTGGTCATTATTTTATTCCTCAACCCCTGCCTCAACCATCGTCCATCTTCTACACGCGGCGGCGACTGCTGCAGTCCCCACCATTGTGCAAATCAACACGCTTGACATGCTGACGAATATTGGAGAACTCGACTGTGCGAAGGGTGGTACCGAAACAAATCGACTATCATCTATTCCAAGGTCAGCTACCAGAGACAGGTGGTACCATGCGTAGCTCAGAAGCTCGATTGCAGGTGCCCCTGCTCGAATATCCGGCTGCCGACCCACCCTCGTTGCTTGAAAAGTCTCACAGCGCACTCGCCATTCTCTGAGGTGTTTGCGCAATCGGAAACGCGTTGAAGCAAAAATGAATCTTGGTGTGTAAACCCCCCTTGAGCCTATGGCTCCTTCGCCGTCTAGCCCTATCCATTCATGCCACGTTGCTGACGAACGTATTCTTCTTCCCCCAGCCAGAACCCTCCACTTGTAGCAGCTACGCTTTTGAGGTGATGTGTTCCATTCACTTACCCCCCACCAAACGTTGCTGCTTTATGTGTTCCTCTCTTCTCTTCCCTTTCCCTTTCCATTCCCATCCCTGATCCTCCTCCCCTCCTGTGTTTGCTTGAGTTCGATCCTGCGAAATTGTGATAATCCCTTGCCCGCCTTGCCTGTTAACCCTAACCCCATGACCATGGGCAAACTGACGCCGACATACAGAACTCCTCATGGATCTGACCGCTCTGGCAATCGTCGAGTGATTCCTGACACGCCGCGAAACACGTCGTCACAATACAGTTTGGTCATACGTCGTCGCCTGGACAAGGTCACAGTAACTTTTCTGACTTGGGCAAGCCGGCAGTGATCAGCTGTGGAGAGCACCAGCAGTCATTAACGCTAAAGCAAAACACTGAAAGGAAGAGCAGCTAGGCCTCAGTGCGACTGCTTCTACATGAGCAGCAGAGGGTATCATGGGTTGAGCGACTTCAGGATTCACATTTCCTCAGGGAACCCTAACCCCCAATCCACTCTCGATCTTCCCGACCCAATCAGTGCTACCACGCACTTTTCAAATCGTGTGCGATCAATCATCTTTCGTGGTACCACCTGTGAGTTCGTGAAAAGAGACCAAGCGCGTATTGTTACCCATCCGTCACCGAAGACCTCTGCTTCTTTGCATACGGACCTCGTACCCATTTTGCCTTTACCCGGAAGAAAAACTTAGATCACAGCTTGAAAGTAAGAGGATCGCCTTTGCATTACATCCTTTTGCTTTTGGGCTGCAATGGAAATACTGACGGGCATTTGAAGACAGGGCTACGTGTCTCAATCGTGACGGCATAGAGAAGCCAGACGCTTACACCTCGGCGGCCCATCACCGAGGATACAAGGCGAAAGGTTTCGGGCCTTACCAACCACAAAGACTTCGGAGTAGTCATGTCCCACCTTTGTAATACCTCACTTTCTCGTATGATGCTAATGCCCTCCACAAGGTGATCATCATTCTCAACGTCATCACCTCGGTCTGCGGCCGAACCCTGATGTTTTTTTTGTGCTCCGTAGATGATAAGCACCTTATATGACCTGAGCAGGGTGATGTATCTATGATACATCCATGGTGTGCTTTATACCAACATCGTTGATGTGTTGACATCAATCCTATACAAAGTGGCTATAAGTTGATCCTCAGGCTTCGGTCAGAATTTTCTTCCTGGTCATGTCAGCCCCAGAAGATGATGGACTCGTCTTCTTATATTGTGAACGCGGCTCGGAGGTTACTGAAGAGGAATTCAATAGTGAGTTGCTGACATACCCTAGAATACTGGATGTTGACGCCGCCGTTATAGGCTGGTGTGATACCGAGAATATCCCTCCTCGTCTGGCGATCACCGGTGCCTCGCTCGCCACACGCTACAGAGCGACTGACGGAAAACTACCGTCTTGGATAACGATGTTCAGTACAACGAACCTTGGCGTCTTTGAGGGCGATGAATACCACGCCGTTATGGCCCATCAAACAGCTAACGACATATCCGTAATGTCGCGCCTCGTTACCCTCACCCGCATGATGTATATCCGCTTCGCCACTGTTCTGAAACCGGATGTCGATGCTGCCGCCGCTTTACCTTCGAAGTTCATCCTGGTCGTTGGTGTCGCACCCGCACCGGACAAGGAAGAAGAGGTGAACAAGTGGTACGAGGAGGAGCACCTGAGATTAATGTCGATGGTCCCTGGGTTTATTCGGGCACGGCGGTTCAAGCTCGACAGCTCCGTTGAGTTTGGAGGAAAGGCGGACGTAAATTCGCCCATCGTCGCGTTTCCCTACCTTACGTTGTATGATTGGGAAAGCGACAATTATGCTGCCGAGCCCGCATTCAAGGAGGCAATGTCGACGACATGGACTGTCAAAGTACTCTCTGAGCTTCCGAGGTCAGAGATCAGGCCGTTCGCTTTGCATAACAGCTTTTCGAAGTAGGCGCGTTGAAGGAATATGATTGGCACAAAACAGGTGTTGGTAAGAGGTTTTGTTATTGCGGCCATATATATACTCTCATAGTCCCCTCGCGTAGGCCCCTCGAGCCGAACCGACAGGAGATGTGTTCAGAGGATCGCACGGTGATTATAGAAGTAATTTATTCAACACTTTCGAATCGCACATCTGCCCTGAAAAATGAACATTTTCACCATTTTTTCCATGCAACGACGACCACCGATAGCAACTTCTCAAGCTCGGTTTGATGAGGCCTCACCAACGAAAGTAAGCCCCCCTGGCCACTCTTCGAGAGTCGCGTGTTACGAAGGGACCTGCTGGTCCACTAGTTCATGACATACGTGGGGCCAAACCCGTCACGTACGATCATACATTATTAGAGGGCATAGATGTGTGACGATTGAGGTCTCGGAATTTCAGCGCAACCACTAATGACTACGTACAAATGTGTCATTCCTCAACAAGGGAACCACGACCAAGCCCAGTCCAACCCTGGGCCTTGCATCTTGTGATCCGTCACGGTATGGTTCGAACCGATACCGCTTAATCTTCTTAATTTCATTTGGGTCGGCATTGAATTTGGCATGTACGAGGCGACAAGTTTTTAATTCTGCGTGAGGCAGCCTTTCTATTCTGATTAATGGCAATGTTGCATGTTGTTTACTGATTCTTGCCATGCACTCCGCGACGGTCCTGCCATCTGTAATATACAGCTCATGACAAGGCATATAAACCATCCGAAAAAGCGCTTACCGAAAATCCTTGGGACTGAGGAACTCACAACACCAATCTCCCTCAGCTTAGCGAAGTTTCCAATCTCATTCTCCTTCCACCAACCATTCAAAGCTCCACCGAAGATTCGCCGTTCAACAAAATTTCGACCTTCCTTTGTTACTGGTTCGATGGCGGGAGTAGTACAACAGTGGCCTTTGGACCACCATAACATCAGGTGGTGAGCGAACTCGTTAAATAAGGTTGCTGCGATGATGAGGCTAAGTTTGGAGGATGAAATCGTTCCCTTATTCTCCTGGTAGTTGTGGCAAACACGGTCATGAATATCACGCCACAATTAGGAGGCTGGCGAAAAAAACATACCTGTCGCTTTCCCAACCAGAAATTTACCACATCTTTGTTGAGATAGATCTTTTTATCGTCAACGCATTCAATCCCAACCCAGGTAAACCCCCAGGTATATGGGTCATCACTTTCTGGTGGTTCGGCTAGAACAACGGCGGGAAAATCTTCTTCAACATGTCGACGAACGTCTGCGTCTGTTGGTATGACGGGCCTAATCGACTTCATTTTTCCGATTTTTCCAGAGCCCCTCTCGTACAGGGAACAGAGCAGCTCGACGTAAGGAGCACGCAGGTTAGCGTTTTCCAGGAGAGCTCTCCTGACAGAGCTGATTAGATGGAACAATGTCTTGTATTTCCCGGAAGATGAGATGTCTGTCGCGGTTATGCTGCCATACGTTTCGTCGATGAGAGTGGTGGGATTCATAGTGATAAAATACTTCTCCTAATCGCTAACGATCGAATGATTTTTGAAACATGATCACCGGGCGGTCAGATCTCAGACGCAATGACGCTGCTCAACATGACCATCACTCTCGACACCACAAACCCCATAATCCACAACCCACCCACTTCTACCTTATCGCCGAATCCCCACAAGACGACAGGATTTTTGCGTATCGTTGGCGTTCAGTGAGCCTTCGCTAAACTAAGCTTGAGAAGTTGACACCGATGGCAAAGAAAGGGGTGCAAATGCGTGTTTTACAGACCATAACAGACGTGAGATTCGAAAGGGAGAGTCGAATAATTTACTTCTATACTTAATCACCGAGATGGGTCCTTTCCGAATCCAACGCTTCGGGGACCGGTGTAAGTACATCTTCTATCGGCCCGGCTCGAAAGCTCAACGCGAGGGAGATTGGGATATATATAGTCGCGACGACGAAGCCTCCTACCAACGCCTTTTCCCCACTAATCATATTTCTTCAATGCGCCTGCTTCAAAAAGCTTTTATGCAGGACGAACGGGCGGACGTCCGAGCTTCGAAGCTCGGAGAGCACTTTAACGGCCCATGGAGTAGTCGACATAGCTCTCTTGAACGCAGGTTCGGCCGTGTAAGTGCTGGTTTCCCAATCGTACAAAGTGAGATAGGGAAACGCGACGATAGGCGAAGTCGCATCTGCCTTTCCTCCGAATTCAACGGAGCTGTTGAGCTTGAACCGCCGGGCTCGGATGAACCCAGGGACCATCGATATTGCTCTCAGGTGCTCCTCCGCGCGTTTGTTGACCTCGTCTTCGTTATCCGGCGCGGGCGCGACGGCCCCAACGACCAGAATGTACTTTGCTGGCGAACGTGCGGCGGCGGCAGCGTCGATGTTGGGATTCAGGACGGTGGTGAGGCGAATGTACATATTGCGATTGAGGGTGGCGAGGCGCGACATTACGGCCATATCGGCGGCTGGTGCCTCGGTCAGAAGAGCATTGTACTCATCGCCCTCGAAGACGTCAAGGTTCTTGGTGTCGTACATCGTTATCCAAGACGGACGTTTTCCGTCAGTCGCTTTGTAGCGTGTCGCCAGTGAGGTACCAGGGAGGGCGAGGCGAGGAGGGATATTCACGTTGTCAGTCCAGTCTATAGGGACGGCGTCGGTATTCAGTACTCAGGGGTTTGCAAGCAACTCACTGTTGAACTCTTCTTCACTAACCTCCGAGCCGTGTTCGGAGTAGACGAAGACAAGTCCATTATCTTCTAGGGCTGGCATGACTGGGAGGAGGATGCTGGCCGGCTGAGTACACCACCTTAGCCGCTCTTTATACCGCTGATAATGCTAACCCATTGATAACAGGAGTTTAAAGCATATCGTAGTTGTTCTGTAGGTCCACCCTTCTAAAGTTACCTATCATCCGGGGAATAGGAATGATGGAACATCAGCATTCGGCCACAAACCAAAACCTTGAGGCTAGAAACGATGGTGTGCGGTGGCGTGAGACGCGGGGGATGAGCCCTAGGCGTTACGACGAGACCCACTCAGCAGCGAATGGAACAGAATCCTCGATGCAACTTCGCGGAGTGCAAAGGCCGGCGTTTCCGCTGCCGCCACGCGCGAAGTGACCGGACCACGTGGAATCGAAATAGTTACAGTGGCCGACATCAGCCAGGAGCTAAAAAAAAATAGGAAACACGATAGACGGGGAGACTCTTTTACTCAAATCGGAAATTGCGTCGATGCGGGGGGGGCACGATCCGTAAGATGCGGGATAACGCCGTCGATAACGCCGTCGAGCTAACGTCATCAGGAGCTGAGGCCCCCGACTCGGATGTTAAGAGGGACAGACCCCTTTTAAATTTTAGCTATGCAGTGAGATCCGTGGATCGTCGGGCGCGGTAGAATGATATCTGTTGACGTGTCAGTGTGTTTGCCCGAATCAGTTATCACGATGGAGTATGGAGTCATGGACGAGGCGGGGCAATGGATTGGAAAGAGGGATAGGCATGGGGTTACACAGCGGGATCGACCGAGAAATTCACCGGGATCTGTGCAAGGCCCGAATCCATTGGAGAAGCCAGACCCGGTTGGGAAGAGTGCGGTTACACATAACAGGGGGGCGATTGGGCAGAGTGGGCAGTGCCATTGGACTGATCATCGCGGGTGGGCCGGCGACCGAGTCACGATAAGTGAATGGTTCGGTGAAAAGCCACGATCAGGGTTACGTTACGGCTCGATTTATGTACGAGCGACTCGCGAGATTGGACTATGAAGGGTTCTATACAACTTGTGAAATCTGCGTTCCTTGACAGCGTTAGCGTAGTGAGTAACTGAGCGCAATGGCGCGGAAAATGCATCAGGACAAGTAGCCACGTAGGACCCACCCGACGATCTCTCCAGCACAGAGACCGATGCTATGGAAGTGCCAAGATGATCATAGTTGTCGGGAGCGGTGCCACTTCCCCAGGTGGCATGACGTGGGTAAAAGGAAAGTGTGGCGATGTCGAGAGCCTATGTATGGTTGTCGAAACTAGTCTGGAACAGAGAGGTCTGAAGTGAAATGGCCATGCCTGAGTCCAGCCATATCAGCGCTCAAAACTGCAGCCTCGTACACCAATCCTGGTGGCATCGAGTAGCCATATACGTACACCCCGGCAACCTGCCACCAAAGCCACAGGTCAAAAGGTTCTGAGCCTCGATAGCATTCGCGTCGACCCTCAACAATGAGTATATATCCTCTAATGCTGTTGATTCTAGACCCCCGTTGACCCGGAATTCGTGTAGGATACAACGTTACTTCGAAAACGTTCGAGGTTCTTTCCAGGTTATGACATCCTGCGTGTAGGGTATCTTGATCGTTGTTTGCAGCCAGGATTCATATGACCAGGGCCCTTCATGGAAAAGAAAACACAGAGTGTAGGATAAAAGCAGGCGTGGTTGCGTCTGGCTACCAGCCTCCAGGAGGGAACAACTCCAGTTTCTTGCCGAGTTCAGCCTGAGGGCAGCGACGATCCAGACTCCGAGTCAGTGTTCGGAGACCGCCGAATTAGCCTCTACGTTTATTTTTTTTAGAAGCCGGGGCCTTATCTATATGAATACGGCTGTGATACGAATTCTCCCACTTTTATGCTTATATCGTATACGCTACAGTCGATTATGACTGCTGAATTTCTCGCTTATGCACAACAATGCTGGTAAGTCTGCACTTCACTCATCTTCTCTGCATCTCCCGTCACAAGATGTTTCAAAGACTGAAGGCAGGTTCGCGGCAGTTCATCACTTGATTTGTGGACCCGGCCCGCCTTATGGCAAATGGGGACACTGTTGTGCGATACAGCAAAATTCTGCCGTTCACATCGGTGACTCAATCCTGCCATCATAGAGATCATGATCTATCCTTGATCTGTACCAAATGTCAGTTGTCACAGCATGTACTGATCCATCACCGCCCGACAGTGCCAGGGCGGCAAACCCTTTGTCCTATGATACAACATGGGGATCGACCTCCTGGGACGTCTACCCCGCCCTCGGTCTGGTAGTTTTCTGTTTGCGCGAAAGATACCTCCTTCCACTGAGGTCATTCAACGGAAGGAATTGAAGGCGGACGACCCCCAGATTATCGCCCTAATCACCCGACTGCAGGAAGTGTTCTGCGACGTTACGCTGTACAAACAATTGCTAGGCTGCCGAGATACCGAGGCACAACGAGCACTTGATGTATTCCAATGGGTGCGATCTGTTTGATAGCTGATATTTCACACGACTGACTCGGATGCTCTACGTAGCTATTAGATTCACCAGGCCTAGACTCCACATTCCGACGTAGCCTCATCGTAGCAGCTCAAAGACTCTCCGCGAAATCGGGCTTATATCCTGTTTGCTATGAGCTGAAGAATATTGTACCAGAGGACGAACATCCTCTCGCCTCCGGAGGCTTCGCTGACATCTACAAGGCGGATTTTAATGGACAGAAAGTGTGTCTCAAGGCTGTGCGGATGTATCGGGACACAGATGTTGAACATTTCTTGAAGGTGAATGTCTTTGATTACAACAGCAAATGTACCATCGCGAGTGACTGGTTTGCAGCAATTTGCGAAAGAGACCATTCTTTGGGGACAGTTATCACACCCCAACGTCCTTGCAATATATGGACTGTACAGATTTCAGAGACGTATCTGCCTCGTGTCCCCTTGGATGGATGCGGGCGATATCACCGCATACTTGAAGAGCAGACTCGATGCACCTCGTCTTCAATTGGTAAATGCATCGTACTTCTTCTAAACTGTTTGACCTTGGAGGAGAGCTCATTCATCGGTCTTATATAGACTTTCGACGTAGCGCAAGGGCTTGCGTATCTACATGTGAATGGGATTATTCATGGAGATCTGAAGGGTGTACGTTATCATCTTCAGTTCACGAGGAGTCTCAACCTAAAGTATAGGTACGACAGCGTAACATCCTCGTTGACAATGAGGGAAGGGCACGCCTAGCAGATTTTGGTATATCGTCGGTTTCGGACTCGAAAATACCAGCTTGGACATCCCACTCCTCGGCGGCTTCGACGGGGGGCTCCGTTCGGTGGCAGGCCCCAGAGCTTTTTGACGTGGAAAATGACCAAGCTGTTAGTAACAGTGTGGCAAGTGATGTTTACGCTTGGTCTTGTGTTTGCTACGAGGCAGGTGACCGTC
Source organism: Lyophyllum decastes (assembly GCA_025854295.1). Taxonomy (NCBI): domain Eukaryota; kingdom Fungi; phylum Basidiomycota; class Agaricomycetes; order Agaricales; family Lyophyllaceae; genus Lyophyllum; species Lyophyllum decastes. The sequence goes on from CP107709.1 coordinate 2,019,233, forward strand.
TCAAGTGCTACAATGCCTTGGTGCTGAACCAATATCCAGATATTCAGTGGCGACGTACCCTTCGCTACGATACAGCGCGATACAGCCGTCATGCTCCAGGTTAAATTTGGTGCCCGTCCCGCACGCCCTTCGGATTCGAGCCCGTCCTGGAGCAAATGGGGCCTGACTGAGAGTATCTGGTCCCTTATGCAAGATTGTTGGCAAGAGGACCCAACCATGCGACCGACGGTATATCAAATAATCGGCCAGTTGAAGCCCGAGTATACTTTGGACATGGAAACCAGCAACACCAGCATCTTCCTGTCACCGTCAAACTTTCGGGGACGGTTGAGCGAGCCTCTGGATTTGATCGCGCTACAGTCCCTTGAGAAACTGTTGCACAAGGAAGACGACAACGAGACTACACTTCCCGCAGATATTAGTACTCCGGCTGTTCCCAATTTTAGTAGGCCATTTGGACAGGAGCCTCACACTGCGTCCACAGATCCTTCGAAGGACGCCGACAGGAACCAGGGACCACTACGCTCGAGCCCGCAAGAGCTAACTCTGTCATCTGAGTCGACGGCAAGTACCTTGGTGACGCCAGTTAACATAGATTTGGCGGGTCCACATCCTGCCAAGGAAGACCCTTCCGTTAGTAATGCAGCCTCAAGTCTACCAAAGAAAATGCCCGCGGAATCAATATTCAAGATCTTCAAAGGGCGGGGACGGGACAAAGGTGCAAATATAGTGAGAACGCCAGCGCCGGCGGACATCTGGAATAATCCCTTTACCGTACCCACGCTTCCACTAAACGAGACGCCGGACGAGAAGCGGACGCGGGAAGCACAGGAAGCACAAGCAAAGCGCGTTAGCGACCTTATTGATGAGGAGATCAAGGCCGAGGCGTTGAAGCAGAAGGGAGTCGTTAACGTGCTGTTGCTGGGGCAATCACAGAGTGGTACATCCTACCCCCCTCTCCTCGTTTTTTCCTTCTTCTGATGAACTCTCAGGGAAATCCACAATTGTCAAGAGTCAGTCCAGCTGCATAAATCCGAGTGCATCCTCACTGAATCCGTTTATTATCCAAGATTTCCGCATGAACTTTGCCCGAGCTGAATGGAACGCCGAGCGCCCCTTCTGGCGTGCCGTTATTCAAGTCAACCTCGTTCACTCCATCTTGCACATCTTTGACACACTCGAAGCTGAAAGAGATAATATTCCACTTTCCTCAATGCTTGAGCCTCTCCACCCCTATTCCGTCCACCAATTCAAGGTTACAACGCCCGGAGCGTTGCTGTCGAAAGACACGTACAATACATTGAGAAGCCGATTACGCACGGTCGAAGAAATTCTTATCCGGCAGGTGGGAAATAGGTCGGGGGAGGTTGTTGATAGCCGAAGGAATTGGGTGTGGAAGGATGCGCTCAAGGAACAGAAGGGACATGGGAACGGCCCCAGTCAGTCAGCGGAGGGCACTGTGGATGATGCAACGGAGATGATTGCTAGCTGCGAGAAGGATATGAAGGCACTGTGGTCGGATGCTGAAGTAAGAGAGATTTTGACGCAGCGGAAGGTGTGGCCGGAGGAATCACCTGGCTTGTGGGTATTTTTTTTGTTTCTTTCTCGGCGTGAACTACTGCTCATTGACACGTGCTCTTCTTTGCAGCTTTCTGAACGACATTGAGCGCATCGCGACGCTGACGTATGAACCCACGGACGACGATGTCCTGCGGGCACGTCTGCACACGCGCGGCGTCCAGGAACATGCAATCCGGATCGATCAGGATTCGTCGAGTGTTCCCGGCAGTACGCATCTACCCTTATCTAGTTAAATGTTCATGTTGACGACTCATTCCCAGATGTGGACCATAGTGATAAAGTCGGGTACAAATGGATATTCTATGTCGTCGAGGGACCGCGTTATGCGGTTAGTTTTCTTCCCTCCTTCCACCTGGATTATGCGGCAATCGACTAAGAAGTGCGTTAATAGCCATGGCTGCAGTATCTCGAAGCCCACGCCATCATATTTGGTGCGTTTCTGTCTCCCTTCTTTAGCCACTAACCCTAACTTTTTCACAGTTGCACGTACGTGCTTTCCTCAGCATAACGCATCACTTGCTAACATGACTTAGCAATATCCTGCTTTGACGAGCGTCTGCCTCGGGATCCAACTGTGAACCGCCTTGAGGACTCTGTCCGCCTCTGGTCCACATTATGTGGTTCCAGGCTCCTAGAGAGCACTACCCTCATCCTCTTCCTCAACAAATGTGACCTCCTCGCTCACAAGCTCAAGAGAGGTGTGCAGGTCAACAAATTCATCCCCACCTATGGCGAGCGACCGAACGAAACTACTGCAGTCGTGCAATGTACATATACCGGAGTACTTGTTGTCTTATCCTAATATGTAAGCTAACCATGTGGCATCTAGATCTCAAGGCGAAGTTCAAGGCGATACACCGCAAGGAATCATGCCTCCCTCGCGCCAGTTACTACTACACCACGACTCTCACTGTGCGTCGTCTTCCCTTGTTTATGTATATCCCACCCAACATGCGGTTCTTATATGTCTTGCAGGACGTGACAGATACTGCAAAGAGACTACATGACGTACGCGACAACATCGTCACCAAGCACCTTAAAAATGCGACATTGGTATGAACCCAGGCTTCTCGTTGTTCCCCCCTACGGCGGATACCATTGTGGACGCACGGTTGGGTGGAAATATAGTGTTTGCGGTGTGGTCGGATCTTGGTCAAGCTAGTGTAACACGAATATGAAAAGCACACCAAGTTACCTTTACGATACGCACATCAATTGCCGGGGCTGCGTGCGGTGCACAGTCGCGTCCCATGATCCTTTCAGTAGGCGTTGGAATATTGACCGGAGATGGTAAGCCGTATGGCACATATGCTATCGAATTTTTCGAAACGAAGTTTTTGCGTCATTTCTTATCCAACTAGCGTCAATTGTTTTATTTTTAATTTTCAAGCTACAGTACCCTCAAAATTCCAACGGCATATGCGCCATAAACAAACACATTCCCTGACATTGCCTACCTAAAAATGGCAAATCGCCAAGTTCGAAGGTATCCGAAACGCACGTAAGTAACCATAACTTTGCCACGCTCACTTTTTCTCCTGAACTTTGACGACAACATCGGTACCACTATTGTGAGTCAGGCTAATTTGACCGACAGGTCACTAGGGCCATGGGTACAAAGCCGTAAGGAGTTTGCCCGCCCGATACCTGCCATGAGATGGCTAATACTTAGGAAAATTCACCCACGAAATTTTACTGAATTGAGGTGACTGCTCATGGCCACAACGATTGCAATAACTTCACGCGTCACGCGAGCAAGCTTGACACTGTCAGTCTCGCGATGTTTTTGTGGTTCTCCGTCGGTTTGTTCTGGGTTTATTTATTGTGTTGTAGCCTAACATATCGAGAACGCCAAGTTCAAAATCTCAGAATGCAGAGAACTTCTTTGTGGGTTTGACCCTGCAAGTGCTTTTATATGGCTTGACCCGTGCCTAGGGCAGCATGGATCTAACTGTGAGTTCTAGCAATTGTGACTTGCCGATCCGAAGGAAGCCTCTTTTGCCTACCCGCGATCACCAGCCGAATTGCGACATACGCCTCAGTGCCCAACTGCATCCCTTCTATGTGCTCTCAGCACGGTGTAGAGGGAGTAGAGATTTCGTTCCTCAAGGGGCTGGCGCTCTTGCGCAATCGGTGGAACTTGTGCCTACATGCCGACGGTGCTTTCGGAAATATATCTTGACGCTAGCAGGAAACACCGGAGCCACGCGTTTACATGTCACTCGTTCTAGCCGAGTCCGGCATCTGGAGCGGTTCTGGCACCACAGCCTTTCGTTGTATATCCTTGTCGAGTCGAGTCTGTGTCTTCCTATATCCATCTGGCCTCTTCCTCCAGTTCGCCCCTCATGGTCGTTTTCCGTGCTTTTGACACCCGATAACCAACTGGTTACTTTTTTGAAAACCGAACCTTAATCGGGCCAACAAACGGCTATGTCCTCCAACAGACAGGTGTCTGAACGCACCTGACAACAGATGAGGTCTTGCTGCGTAGCCTCCCTGGCTTCGTCCCGTAACATCCGGGCCATGTCCGGCGCGGCAATGGGGTTACCGGAAATTAAGCTTTAGGTACAATGATATCGTTTTCAGCTGTGTCGTTTTGCTAATGGCTAATGTTAGCCATTGTTGGCGCTGAACCCTCCAGGCTCCCATTGGACACATCACACCTTGCCTGGTGGTAGCGAAAAGCATGCCAATGCACATTGCGGGGGCGACCAGGCATGCGCACGGTTCGCGAAGAGTTGAAGGGTTACCACGCGCCTTTTGCTCTATTTGTTGTCGGGTGGTGCAGGTCGCGACACCTCAGCCTCTGGTATTACGCCACTGCCGACCATCATTATCAACTTTGACATCTCGGTCTGTGGCCGAACTCTGATGTTTTCCTCACAGTCCCCGGACGGCAAATAACTTTAAAAATGATGTATCTGCGATACATTGTGTGCTGTACTTTTTCAGACATTACGTGTTGACCTCACCAGCTCTATAAAAGCGGCCAGGATACTCAGGGTTTGGTCAACATTTCCTCCTAGCAATGCCAGCCCTAGAGGACAATGGACTGTCCCTCCTCTACTGTGAACGCGGCTCAGAGGTTACTGAAGAAGATTTCAACAGTGAGTTTATTACAAACGTTTGAATACTGGATGCCGACACCACCCTTATAGACTGGTGTGATACGGAGAATATACCTCCTCGCCTGGCCCTCCCCGGCACCTCGCTGGCGACGCGATACAGAGAGACCGACGGAAAACTGCCATCTTGGATAACGATGTTCAGCACAACAAATCTTGGAGTCTACGAGGGTGATGAGTACAAAGCTGTTATGGCCCATCAAACAGCTAACGACATATCCGTAATGTCGCGCCTCGTTACCCTCAGCCGCAATATGTACATCCGCTTCGCCACTGTATTGAATCCCGACATCGACGCTGCCGCTGCTTTGCCTGCGAAGTTCATCCTGGTAATCGGCGTCGCGCCTGCCCCGGATAAACTTGAAGAGGTCAACAAGTGGTATGAGGAGGAGCATCTGAGGGCTATGACAATGGTCCCTGGGTTTATTCGAGCTCGACGATACAAGCTTGATAGCTCCGTCGAGTTCGGAGGAAATGCGGATGTTAATGCGCCAATCGTCGCATTTCCTTATCTTACTTTGTACGACTGGGAAAGCGACACGTACACCGCCGAACCTGCGTTCAACGATGCTATGTCGACACCATGGGCCGTCAAAGTACTCTCTGAGCTCCCGAGCTCGGAGGTCAGGCCGTTTGCTCTACATAAGAGTTTTTGGAGGCAGATGGATTGAAGGAATTAACGATTGGCGTAAGACGAGCATTGGTAAGAGGTTCTATCATTTCAGCGATATGTACCCTTATGTATCTTTGGATCACGATAGTCCGCTTGCATCGGCGTTTCGAGTGCCACAGGTAGGAGACGTATTTAGAGCTTTCCGAAACGGCTGAGAGTAACTAGTTTGTGGGTTTCGACAGTAGTTTAGATCCAGAGAGCGAGGGAGGTGGTGGTATCACAGAGAACGTGCATGATAAAGAATTACAAGAACGGTGCACTGTGAAGCACTTTTGTAACCCCAGACTTGAAGAATCACGGTAAGGGCGGAAAACTTTGAACTCGGTAATATTGAACCGGAATTGGTGGAGCCTGAGGGGCGGACTCGTCCTGAGGTCTGTCCTGCCAACTAAACCATACCGTCGCGGCCTGGAAATTGCAGACAGTACGGCTACAGGTGGTTCTGTATGGTGTGGGACCTAAACTCGGATAGTGTATACCGTCAATGGTATGGTGCCCAATGCTATTCTTCTCTCGAATGGTGTTTCGCTATGAGAGTTCCTGAACCATGAACATGATATGTAGAAGACATAGTCGTGGACACACTGATATCAATGAGCTCGTTGTTTGATAATCAGAAGACCAGGTGAAGAACAGTGGGGATGCTATACTAAAATTCAATTCAATGGAGGTGACGCAGCACAACATTCAATGATTCAGCTAGGTATGAGAGGTAGGATTAAGAATGTCAAAAACAACAGTCATTGGCAAAAAGTCCATAGGTTGGTTTTTCGAGGTGATCGTGGGAAGGACTGATCAACTTGGCAGAACTTGGCATTGTGAGGTAACGAGCTCGCGAACTTGGTGGGCACGAGGTATACCAGCAGAAACCTGGAATTGGGGGGTAAAGGGGGATCAACATGGCCAGAGGAATAAAAGGTACATAAAATCTTGGTATTATGTTTATAATGTTACAGCAATTTGGTGATTCTGTCAAAGGCGTCGTGCATCACGATTGAGTGAAAGAAATGCAACATAAACATGGACTAGCTATAGTGACGCATACCCTACAGCCTCGAAAGGGTCCTCAAAGTCCTGCTTGCCATCATCCGGCCCTAAGTCATTCTCCTTGAGAACTGCGGCTTCCTCATCATCCTCATCCTCCTTGTCATCTTCGTTGCTCAAATACTCCTGGTCATCCTCCTCAGCACATTCAGCTTCGACGTCGAGGCCTTCGGAAACGAGCTCCTCAAGAGTGTTTGGTGCTCTGACATCTGCATTGAGTGCAATGGTGCTGCCTTCAAGTTCAGGCCCAGTGACATCATCTTTCATGTCGATTGCTTTGGCTTCTCCACATATCACCAGTCAAGTCGTTTCGAGGACTGATGCCAGTGCATTCCAGAGACCTTTGTGTCCCACACCACCACCAACATACCACATGAACATGTCGCAGTCAATGAACCTAAAGTTGAAGTAAGTCATGTTTGAGAGGAGCTGGAGACACTTACATTCCAACATAGTAATAAACCCAGTCCTTGTCATTCTCAGCTGGCTGACGTGCTATTGAGGGTGCCAAAAGATTCGAGGTGTGTCCATATGCAAACACTGGAATCATATGGACTGTGCAAATGACATTGGCAGGGTCAAGAAAGCCAAATGCCTCTGGATCCTGACTGTCAACAAAGCCAACATGATGGAGCTGCTTTGCCTTCCACCCAGCATGGTGCCTCAGGTCACATCCGAACCACTGCACCCAGAGAAACACCATGTTCTGTGGTGCCAACAATTTTGAGGCAGGCCCAACGTAGTGAACCTCTGCATGGAAGATTCCAATTATGTGTGTGTACCAATACAGGTGGGGGTCAGCTTCAGTGCTGTCCTTGTGTGAGAGGACCATGATGTCTGGGTGTGTCTGGGGGTTTACTGAATCCTGGGCACAACACATATCATAGGTGGTGTAGTTGAACTGAATTGTCTTGTGCCTGTAGAGTCAGTTCTTGATGAATACGAGCATGTTCCTGTCTTCAGTTGAGAATTCGACACCCTCACCCTTGAATGGCTGGCCAAGGGCACATCTCAAGAGGTGGTCCTTGAGATGGGGTAGAAAATCCTGCAGAATGTCAACAAAAGATGAAGGAACTAGTATGAAACATTGGCTTACCACTGTGGCAGGATCATCCGCAGTCTTGCTCAGCCATTTCATGATGTTTTCAAAGTGTTTCTGTGAGTCTGAGACATGGTAACATGCAGTTGGTGGCAACAAGGGAAGGGGTTCAGACTCCTCGAATGGTATAATTGGTGAATTTTCCTGCAGGTCAGCATTGGCATCACTGGTGGTTTGGTAACAATGGTTCATGTTCCAGAGCATTTGCTTGCAGCATTGGTGCTTGGTGATTTGTGCTGTGAATTGCCTGCATTTGTTTGTATGGGTGTAGAACCACTTGACACGGCAATGCTCAAGCTCCCCCTAGAACAAGTAAGTATTACACATAAGCCACAAAAAAGGCCAGGACATACCACTTGTGTAGAGTAGTTCTCCATCGTTCCATAGAGCCAAATTGTCTTTGTGTAGTTGCCCAGAGCATGCAGTTTGTAAGTTGACATATTGAAGAGATGTTTTCATGGTCCATCCTTCTTGGCTTTCTTGGATTTTTGGCCATCACTGTCAGTAGATGCAGCTGTCACTGCTTCACACCATCCACGAGCCATGTGCTCTCAAGGGAGCTCTTGGGTCTTAAATGCAGTGCAAGTGCCATTTGAAAAGCGACATATAGCTTGTCTGAGACTGGCAGTTGTCTTGTCAAGGAATGTGAGGGTAGTCAAGGTATGTAGTCATAATTTTGCAAATGCCTGCCAAGTAGCAAGGAGGAATAGCAGATCAAGCATGATGGTGTTGTGAGGGGGTGGAAGAAGTCCTTCAAAAACTGGGAGAGCATACTGGGCAACAAAGGGTGACTGGTCATCAGTGATGAATATCACTCTACCTAGCCAGGCATGCACCTGGAGTAAATCTTCAAAATCATGGGTGTAACAGGTCACCTACCCATTATGGGTAGGTTGGTGTTGTTGGGCAACGGCTGAAGCCGTTGCCCAGAACTGTAGTGTTTACATGTTGTTTGTACAAAAAGTTTCATGTCACTACCTACAGCAATACTAGACTCGGTCAAGCTCTGTCAGGTACTGTGAGACTCCGTAGCACCTGCGCTACATTTTTTTGAGCTATCCAGCTCATACTGCTGTATCCTGCTATATCCCGCTATACTCTGCTTTTATCTCTCACTCGTATTTCTGCTTTAATCTGGTCTGTGTTACTTGGACCACATGGACACTTGGGCCACATCTAGGCACTCGACGGGACCCTTCAAGGGGCCCCAGTACATGTTTCGGAACAAACAGCACTCTTGCCGAGCATGGCAGCTGCGTCGCAGTTGCCACATCACTGGAATGACATCGAAATGCTATTTCAGGACCCGGCCAAATTCTTGCGACAGCATCAGGCTGAGCTCATGCAATTTTGGCTACGTCTGGACTACCAATGGCCCAGGGACATACAAGAAAGGGTCGAGACGGCCATACTAGAGGTTGTTCAGGTGAAACTTTGGGCATTACGCTCAAAGGACATGATCAATATATTAGCTCTATACTTTGAGTTAATAGTACCCATTATTGTCGACATGGATAGACAGCTCTCTATGAGTCGTAATACAAAACATCTTTCGAGGCTGGCACATGACATGCCAGCAGAGCAATTCCATTCACCTGCACAAGATGATGATCTCGTGAGTATGTCGAGTCGTGTATCAGACACATCTCAAACACCAAGTCATTCGTCTGCGACTAGTTCGTTGTCCAACGGGCGATGCATTATGGTCCCATTCAAGTCAATCGTCAAGTGATCTGAGTGCCGCGAGCATAATAGGCTCGCCCCCGTAAACATCACCTATCGAGGTGTGGACGACGTCGCAAATTGGTGGACACCAGGCAACTCGCCAACTGGCTTGCAACACAGCCAGTCACCAACCAACCATATGCGGCGATCCAACATGGACGTGTCAGCACTGGACGACAAGAGTTGGAGTAGCTGGCAAGATGTCATTGGTGAAGGTAAGCGACCTGAAAGGCCACATAAAGGATATGAGAATTTTGTCCACCCAGGACAAAATTCTGGTGAGGGGAAGGAGTGGGGTAGAGAGAGGACAGCACAGTAGGCTGTGCATCGCATAGTCGGTCACTGGAGTGAGAAATTCCAGGACATTGCAAGCAGTGTGAATCAGGAGATTGTGAGGAGGTCCACACTTTGGCAGAAGGGAGATGGCAATTTCAGGGGAGAGCCAACTGATGAGGATGTGAGTAACAATATCATCATCATGCCACCACAATTTGTATGTTTCAACCTCTTCTGGGGAAGAGTTGAAATCATAGGGAGGTGGGAGTGAAGGTGGGCACATAAGATCAATCAAAGTACCTGGTTCAGGGATCCTACAGGTATGTCCTCTGAGTCCAATGTTATCAATTAGGCAAGTTGCTGCCAATTTCCAGGAAACCCAGTTGGCAGATGTTTGGAGAAAGAGAATAGCAAGAAGAGAAGGAAGATCAGACTTAGTAAACAAAGTAGTAGTAATAAGATCTACAGGCAGAGGAGGAGGAATAATTTGATGTGGAATCTGAGGAGGGGGGGGAGGCATGATGAGATGTTGGTGATTGTGCAACCATTGTTGATGTAAATAATCTTGATGTTGATGGTAATTATAATGTGGAGCATAAGGCTGAATAGCAGGTGATTGAGCAGGGTGATGAGGAGGAACAGGATGTTGGGGAGGAACAGGAGTATGTGGAATGTGGGGTACAGGTGAATGAACAGAGTGAATTGAACATGAACAATGAGGAGACAGATTATGAAAATGATTTGAAGAATGAGTGGAATGTGATGTATTGGCATGAGAAATAATGGATTTGGGATGAATAGAAGATGGATGTATATTAGCAGAATGAATGGATGGCAAATGAACAGTAGAGGAACAAGAAGGAGTAATAGGGATATGGACAGGATTCAGAACAGTAGCTGGTTGGACAGAGTTTGGTTGAAAAACAGTGGGATTGGGAAAAGGTGGTTGCATAGTAGTACAAGGAATGGGTGCATGAAGAACAGGTGATGGTTGAGTATGGGAATGGGGAGAAGTGGATGCTTGTTCAGGAATAAAATGCTGGCAAAGAGGATGGGGACGACCCTGCTCAGGGATATGAGGAAGTGGTTTGGTATGAATATATGTGGTAGGAGAGACTAAAGTATCTGCAGAAATGGAAGGGAAGATACTGCAAAAGGGATTGTGAGAAGGAATGTCTGGACCAGCAGAACCTGAGAACAGATTGTGACAGTGTGATATTGGGTATGGTCACCTGACATGCCCAAAGGCCATGGACAACAGTAGCATATGATTAGTCATCATTGTTTGTATTCCATCTTCAGACTTAGAATACAGAATGCACACTTTACTCCTGAACCTACACCCCATTTGAAGGTTCTGGGAGCTGTGCCACACCACGGTACATCACATACACCACTGCCCCAGTGTCAGGTCACAACGCCCCTAGGCCTAGGGTTACAAGGCCTTCCTCACAAAGACTGGCGCTTGCTCGTGCGATAGCTGCCGTCCTAGTGCTTCGGTTACTGCTTCGTGGCAGGGCGCTCGTTCATATGAGCTGCTGGCCTTCCTCCTCTACCTCCTTAGGCAGGGCTCTACTCCTAGAGTGGATGCCAGCCTCTCCTTCTCTCTTGAGGCAAGGCATAGCTTCCTACAAGCATTGCCGGCCTTGAACCCTATCCAGCTTCTACCAGCAAGAAGTCTGACGAACACCCGATGTCTCAGCACCAGCATCACACAGATTGGCTCACTGAAAGAATGGAGGGTGGAAATGGCTTGGCAGCCAAGGCACCCCATCTAATCTGGAGTTGATGTGTGAAGAGCACACTGGGGTGGCATTGGGAAGATTGGCCATTGGAATCATGGCAGAGAGTGGATTGAGACCAATCATTGTGTGGGCAAATGACAACAGAGGTAAAGGACAAGATGATCAGTCAAACAGAAGATTGTGTCATGGAGGCAGCCACAGCACAATAATGGATCCAAATGGACCAATGGGTGAGAAGTTCTCAGGTTTGACACTGGTCATGAATGGACCCTTAAAGAGGGACACCCATAACCTGTGATCCTGGATCTAAGGGACATGACAAACAGTGTTAGCCTCAGTGTCAAAGATGAGAGTGAACAACTTTATTGAGTTATGCCTAAGGGACATGACAAACAGTGTTCTATGGGAGTCATGTCAGGTAAGTAGAGAGAGACGGAAAGTGGATATATGTACAGCCTCAGTGTCAAAGATGAGAGTGAACAACTGAGGCTGGTGGATGGAAAACGGACAAGTATATGCATAAGTCACGTGGAGTATTATAACGTAAGCGCTGATAAGAGATATCCACAACCACTGCTGGCACAGTCAAGGGTTTCTTAGGAAAAACCCTTTGGAAAAAGCTTTTCTCACATCTGATCTGTTTTTCTTTGAGATAAAGGTTTCATTTATGTTCTGAACAATACAATAAAATAATAAACTATTTCCGGGATCTTTCTCAAGAAGAACAAAGCCTGTTTCCTCACCTTTGTTCTGAGAAAGAGTCAAGAAAAACATTAAGTTTTTCCTAGTCTTTTCCAAAGAAAAAGATAACCTGCTTCTGGTATGTTTTTCTAGTGATACTTATAACCTTTTTCTTTCAAGTCTTTCTTATCATAAGTGCTTTGTTTTTCCCCTGAAAAAGAAATTGTAACATGAAAAGTTTTTCCTAAGAAATACGGAATTAGAAATACCTTACGTTTTCCCCAAGAAAAAGGTAATGAAAAAGACATCGACACCGTACTCGCACGCTGTAGGACTCACTCAGGGACACAATTTGCACGACTGATCGTGTTAGAAGACGTGGTATTCGAGGTAGTATTATACATGCCGTAGTAGATTACACGGATGACGGCGCTGAAAACGCAGTGTACCTGCTAGCGATGATGCGACAGCCATGGTTGCAAAAGAAAAAGAAAAAGACAGGGACAAGCGACCAAGATGTCGCCATCGTGCAAGAAGGGGAGGACGAATGCATGGCTGTTGAGAAAGAAATGACCGTTAGAAGGGAGAGCGGACACTGAGAGGAGGTTACGCACTCATTCACGTCCTCAGTCTCTGCAATAACCGAAACAGCCACCGCCAAGATAAAACATAATTGATTTCCAGAATTGACTGGCGGTTGTGGGACGCTACGGAAATGGTTAGGTTGGCGAATGCGAACGGTGGGCTATGCCGACAGACCATGGGTCCGGGAGCGGGAACGCTGATCGAGTCGCTGATCGCACCTTCGCTCTCCTCAGAAATGGTGGTCTGGAAAAGTAATTTAGTCAGAACATACTGAGGTTGCGGAGATGTACACTCACCAGAGTTGGTTGGAACGGCATTGGTAGTTGTAGAGGAAGGACGATGGTGGATGGAAGTTGGGTGGCAGTCGCAAACTTTGAAGTGTGACGAAGTGACGAACATGCTTTGCGACCTAACACATCCAATGCCGTGAACCTCTTCGTCGACTGGGACCTTTTCGACTCAAGGCATCCCACCTCCTCCCATACAGCGGACAATGCCAGCCTTCTCGGATGCTCATTCCTCAAACACCACCTATGCCTATGTCAACTGCGATGGCGAACTCACAGCCTCGACTACCGCCACTTTTCTGTTGTGGTACGCAGTCATTCTATGGACACTATGATTTCGACCTCGACAATACTCTCTACGTTCGTCTCCTGCCCATTGTTCTATACCCTCACAATTCTAAACTTTTCCTCGGATGTTTACCACAGGTCGGTACGAGTACTGTAACAAGGGCGTCGACATGTTTATTGAATCTCTCGCCGCCTGAACCACCACATGCAAAAAGCCGGCTCTACCATCACTGTTGTGGCGTTCATCATCTTGCCTGCCACCACCCGCTTATACACTATGCTGTACCACAGCAGGGCAGTGGCAGTGACAGGCGTAAGAATTGGATGCATTGGTATTCTGGCACAAAAGGGGTCTTTGTGGAGTTGAAGGTTGTTCAAAGGGCACGTTTCTTCATAAGGACACCCCACCTCACTGTCATCGTGCGATGACAGCGGTCCATCAGCAGTGCAGTGGTGTTTGTGAAAACGAAATGCAAGCAAAAAAAGTCTAAACATTCATGAACAATATTAAGGACGCCGATTGCGAGACTGGATTGTCAATAGATGCCGATCATCAAAAACTTCTAAGTATCCTGAAGTAACGTCAATTCCAGGGAATACGAAAAGGACCAAATGTGATGTACACGTTGTAAGGCAACTACGACCATGACTTCCTTGTCAGTATTCCATGCGGGCACCGTACATTTTGCAAAATGAGCATCAACTTCCGACAATGGTTTGACTTCCAGTTTGGTCTCGAGGTCCCGACCCCACAGCGCCGCACCCAACTCAGGATATTGTGTATAAGGATCGAGTGTCACGTAGACCTGTTGATGGCGCTCCACCACAAGCCATGTTCCATTAAGATGACTACTTGAGTCCGTGAATTGCACGATGAGATGAATGGAGTATGGTGTTGATGAGCCTTTGAAAATGACACAGCTATTGCCTTCGTGTCTCTCATGAGAGGTGAATGAATAACCGCGGTATTGAATGTGGCTTTTGAAGTGAGCATCATGAGGAACGAGTTTACCAGTTCGGGCGTCACTGAAGGCTGTGCGCAGCGTCGAGGAGAGTGGTTTTGGCCGTGTACTCAATTCCTCTGCAAACTCGTTAGCTTCATCGGGGTCGTCATCATCGGGGTCCTGGGAGGGTCCAAGAAGGTCGGCAGTGAGCGTGTTATGTGCCGCAGGTCAGACCAAGGTGCCGAACATGTCAGCGCAATGTTGAATGGCTGTGGGGCAGGTTGCTTTCTTGAAGAGACCTTGGAAGTTTGAAGTTCGGTGCCAAGACCTCAATATGGTCTCCTCGTATTCACCTTGCAATACCTTAAGCAAAGATGAACCATTAAAGAGCAGTAATCCTACCAGGTTTGTAGTTGGTGGATATCCGTTGGAGCATGCTGATGACCCTTTCAAACGGAAATGCCCACCATCCAGTTGCAGGCCCATACATTCTCAGGAACTCCAGTAGATGCAGTGCCATGTGGTGATTGGGGAGAGGGTCATAGGTAGGGAAGAGCTGTCCAAGCTCACGACGGTATTCCACCATGAGCTCTAGGTAGCGTTTACAGTGTTCTTCGGAGGTGGTTCGTGAAGATGCGATGGCAACGGCAGATAGGAGTAACATGGTGAGGTGTAACAAGTGCTTGCGCTCTGGACTGATGTTGGGCTCGGACCACAAGTGAATCAATGTGACTGGCAGATACAACAATCCAACCATTCGCCACTGGTCAGATTTCAGCTTAGGCCCTGATGAAGAGAGAGTTTTTGGGACAGATGTCACCCATGACAGCTTGACAATATCTCCCAAATCGGACCACAATGCTTCCATTTCCTCTTTAGTAAATATACTGCCATGTGCGAAGGTTGTAGTTTCTTCCGGCTGCTCCAGTCACTATTATCAATATATCAGTGCTATATCCCTGGGGGCAACGAAGCGGCAAATATCACTGACCCATTCCAAAATAGCTCTGGTGACATCAGCCTTTCTTCGTTTCTTGTTTTCTTCGACAGGTGGGAGAGGGCACTCATACCCAACGGCAATGTATTCCAAGGCTGCCAGTTGTGTTTTGTCCCCCCAAATCTTAACCGCCTTTTCAAACTGTGGATCGCCCTTCATGAAGGCAAGAGGTTTCTTCAAGTAATTGAGGAAGGCACGAAGGCCAGTGAGCGCGGCTTGTGACGACGGAACTTTATTGTTGGCGTTGGGTTTCATCTTCTTGAAAAAACCTTTGACTTGGACTGGGCCGTGTTGCTTCAGGTCATAGCCAAGGATGTCCTGGAAATGCGTCTTGATAAGTCCTAAGAAAAGATTGTGCATGACATCCACGACGAGGAATGTCGAAGGTTTGTAATAGGGTAGATCAAGAAGCACAGAATACCATAGTGCCGCCCGCTCAAAAAGTTCGTCTGCTATTGCTGCACTTGGAGCGTCACGGTAGCTCTCCGCATCCTGTCGACATTCCTCATCTGTTCGTTGTTCCCAGCTCTTGTAGTCATAGTCACCATACGTATGCAGTGATCGGCGGCACTTGCAACGGGTGCAAAAGAATTCATGGCTGAACACACCAAACCCTCCTGTTTTTTGTGCTCCTGGCAGATCACAGATGACAAGAATGATGGCACAAAGTATTAAACGCATGCTCCAATCACAGGTCTGGGTGAATGTCATGCCATTCCAGAGCTCTAGGAAGGCATCAAGGATGGGTTTGAGGTAGGGATTGATGGCGTCGAGTGGCGGCTCCCTGGGACCTGGTATTATTTCGGTAAACATGTTTTCCAGCTTGTATCTCTCTTCGATGGGGAGATTCAAGCAGGCCAGGGTAATCAGGCCTACAGAATTCTTCTTTCCTGCAGCCATGACGCGAAGCGGATTAAAGAAGTCGACGCTGATAGAGAAAAGGTATCGACCAGCGTTATCACCACCCGAAAGACTGAAATGAGTTTTTTTGTCTGGGCCCATGAAGTTTCGTATGTTCGACCCCTGGAAAATGTGCGTCAAACGCCCGTCCGCGGGAATTTTCATTCTGTCCCAGGCTGCATCCATGGTCTTTTCGTAGCCAGTGCGAGATAGAAGGCTGGCTAACCAGTCCTTGAAATCAAATACAACATATTCTCATATGGGAACCAGAATTGTGTGTTTCCCAACAGTCTTTGGGCGCGTAAGCAATTCCTTGCAGCGGGAGCCATGCTTCTTAGCATTGCATTTGTCACGATATATGGGCAATCCTTTTGAGTAGGTCGGGGGATATATAGCATGGCATTTGGGGCATACAGAGTAGACTGTGGATTTGCCATCGACATTAAAAGCCTTCCTCGCTGTTCTGATGTCTCGAGGGATGTCACTGATGAGTTCCTCCATGTAGCTTGTCAAAGTGCTTGGCAAACCCGCAGAATGGAGTGCTTTTTTGACTGCGAACTCGATGATGTACTTGCACAAGGAGAATAGCCAGTATGTTCCACGGCGGGGTAGGCGGAGGATGACATGGCAAACCGTGACCATGAGCATCACAACCTGCACGAGGGGTTTGACATCAGCAAATAGAGGCCAGAAATGCTCACCTGTGAAACGGGCAAGGCGTTAGTACTTAATCCGGCATAATAAAGGTCTCTGATCACATACTTGTGTCATAGACAGGTCTGCCCCACAAGCCCTTTTCGTCGGCCCGCTTCTGAAGCAATTCTCTCCAAGTCTCGACCATGCTCCTGTGTTCTGCCTGAATGGTCCGTAACTTTAGCAGTACCTGCTGGTGCATTTCCACAACAGACGGGGTCTTGACATGTGCGCTATTGGACAGCTTCATTGCATTTTGCGCAACGTTGTCACCAATCATGCCGAGCTTTTGGAGAGCCTCGTCGATTGCTGGTATAGCTGCATCATTCGGAGCTGCACCGATGACGACAATCTGCCCCTGGAGAGCAGTGAGGGCTTCTTCAACTTTACCCACGTCACGAATCATATTTCGAGCCCTCTCTGCATTATTAAGTGGAGAGCGTGAGGGAGACTCAACCGCAACCGGGAAAGCATCTGGGTCCAAGATGGTGAGTCTGCTGAGGGCCTCGATGATTTCCACTTGGTGATTGGCCTTCACCCGCACCTCGGTGGCGGCAGCGGCAGTATAGACTGCAACCTGTGCCTGCTTCTTATCCGCTTGAATGTGTTTTTGCAACGTTTTGCTATCCACCATGTAACCGGGCAGACCATCCGAAACCTTTGTGTTACATCCATAGGGTGCGCAAGTGCAACGATGGGTTCGATCTGGCATAGAATCAAGGATATATGCACGACGGAGAGAACGTATGTGTGGTAGGCAGAGTTGAGTATGGGAGCGATCAATTGAGTGATTATGGAACAAGGCCTTTAGGCTGGCACATGTCATCACCCTCTGGCTACAAGGGACAATTCCTCCCGAACAAATCACAAGGAATTCATCACAGAACGACTGGTAAACTTTGTTTATAACAAGTACACGACAGCCAGATGGGCAATCTGTGCGACCTAATACTTCTCGAGCTTTTCCTCATGTCTGCGTAGTAACTTCGACACTGCAGCATAGCCAGGGAAGAGGTGCGGCTGAGGTGCCTTCCTCCCTAATCCAGCGTGGCAGTAGGGGCAGGTATGAGATTGATTGAACCATTGGGTAAAGCAGTCTTCGCAAAACATATGTCCGCAGTCTAGTCTGTTGAGGTATGAGTTGGAACATCACCAGCACAAGGCAACCAACCACCTTATAGGATTCGGGGGCTTTACGACCCTTATACATACACAGCACCGAAATAGCAGACACACTTCGAATACGATCTAAAAGAGCCCAGTACACTGAACACCAAGACAAAAATGGAGACACTGTGATGACACACCTTACGCAATAAATCTTTGTGTTGGGTTACCTATGGCAAGACATTGAGAGAGCGAAACAAGCGCATGAACACTGCATACCCTTCCTAGTCTCTCTTCGACGGATTTGTGGAGGTTGAGGTGCTCATGACGTTGTGCTCGAAGTGTCTCGAGCTCGCCTTCGAGAAACTCGTAGCCCTAAGCAAAGCAGGTGAGCTCGAACTCGATTGAAACTTCACGTAAAGTGCATTACCTTCTCTACATTCTTGATGCGTTGAAGAATTTGTCCGTGTTCTCGTTCGGACTCTTG
Organism: Lyophyllum decastes; assembly: GCA_025854295.1. Taxonomy (NCBI): domain Eukaryota; kingdom Fungi; phylum Basidiomycota; class Agaricomycetes; order Agaricales; family Lyophyllaceae; genus Lyophyllum; species Lyophyllum decastes. The sequence goes on from CP107709.1 coordinate 2,037,470, forward strand.
CAGTTTCGCAGGGAGGAGACGTAGCTCACGGAGTTCCTGCTGGAATGTTAGTACACTAGACGTTTGGGCACGTAATCTTCCTTACCTTCGTCAAGCGTGTAATCTCTAGTTCCTTGTTCTTTGCCTCATCTTGGAGTCTTTGACATGCGATCTCACTCTCCTTGAGTTTTCCTGGATAAGCCTGAAGACTTTCCAGTTCCTAGCGAACGTATGAGTTTATCGAACGAGACCAAGGCAATGTCACTCACCTTTGACAAGACTGTGTTCTTCTTTGACGTCTCTTTAAGATTGGAGATCTCCTGTGAAACGCGGTTGATAATGACCTAAGATAACTGTCAAGGCGAACTCACTTGTTCCATAATCTCCAGGCTTTTATAAATCTGTGTGAAGGGTCGATGTTACCTTCATGATATAGATGATCAACAATGTACATACCGACTCAGATTTTTGTTGAGCAAGGAGCACCAAGCACTGCTCTTGCGCGAGCTCAGTGTGGCTGTGCTGGCGGAGCAAACCGAGCGGAGCATGAACTAAACTAGAGCGCTTTCCGCTGTCATAGACAGAATTCTGACATCACACACAGCCTTTTCCACACCGTTCGCTCGAGACCCCCGATAGCGGAGACCGACCCTCTCCATCTTGGTGATGAGAGTGCGATTCGCACGACTCCCTGCTGCCTGTTGAAAGACAGCCCGCACTGCCACCGCCGACCAATTCTGCCAGCAGATCGAGACCCTACTGCGTCACACGCGAGATACGGCGAGACCACCGCATTGATTGCGAGACTACAGTTGCGCTGCCCCTAGTCCAAGCCGCACTGACCGATTCTACCAGCTAGACATTGAGACACCACACCACACGAAATAGACACTGACCGCTTCACTGCGTGCTATGGACCGCTTCACTGTATATACCACCCCTTTGTTGTGTCAAACGCTGATGGCCCATTCAACACCCCCACACATGTCCCCCGTATCATATTACTACAAGGGCGCCTCCTATTCGGACTACGACGACTCCTACGTCGATTATGCTGACTACTCGGAGCCAGCCTACCCCAACAGCCCTCTGTCAGACACGGAATACGACACCGACCTGCAAAGCTACTCGGATGACGAGGTCCTGGAAGACGAACCACCGCACCCCTCCACTCTCCACCCAGTGTACACCCATGGCTACGATTTTGGCCCCGACCTCTCCACCCCCTACCCTCCAAATACCCAGAACCACGACGCCAGCGCAGACCCCACCTCGGACCCTATGGACAACATAGACTACTTCCGATTCGAGAGCGACATCCCCCACATTGAACCTCAAGATTTTCAACACCAACCGACGATCTGTCACCCTGCGTACACCAACAGTCATGACAACGACTTGAACCACGAGGACGCGGAGGAGCACAACGCTTCCCAATGGTCATGGTTCCGTTTCGAAATGGCCAAACTCAGTCACACGTCAGAATATGCAGTAGAAATGGAGGAACGAATTGGGGGGCATTGGAGGGAACAGGATGAGGTGGAGGATCTCGAGGATGAGGACAACCCATACCACCACCCCTCTGCCCAACGACGCAACCACCACGACGTCGGCCTCTCACAGGCCCTATGGTTCGATTCGGAAATGGACAGGTTTTGCCGAACATAGACAGATTTCGAAGGACAACAAACAGAGGGCACTACGGAGCACTGGACAAACCATGACGAAGAACCCGAAGACTTCGAAAACAACCCAGGCAACAATTTCCATCCCCAACCTCACCACCATACCATGTCGCAAACATGGTTCGACAACGAAATGAACAGGCTCTGCAAGCTGCTGCCACAGCTCGAAGACGAGGAAACCCAGTACTGGCCCCTTGACAATGACAACAAACTGCCAGCACCACGACCCTCCCACCTCGAACCACCCCCTGTCCCAGCTCCCTCATTCCTGCCACTGCCCACCCACCTTTTCTCCATCACCACAAAGTTGTCAACACGCCATTATGACCTCGGACCACCCGTTCGACGCCATCATCCAATCACCGCCCATAAAACAAAACCACCCGATATTCGACGACCGAACCCCCGACTTCCATCACCCAATATAGACATGAGCAGAACGTCAAACCACTTCCCCAAACATCCATCACCTCGGGACACTCATCAACCCCACCACCTGCCTCGCCTTCGACCACTCCGCAAACATCCCCCATGGCACAACCAGTTTCATCATCCCGTTCCTCAAGGCCCTCATCACCATCGCAACGCTGAACGACGTCTTGCCAACAAAGTGGCCAGCATACTCTGCCACTTGACACCCATACTTGCTACTCAGACCTGTCTTCACACTCCTTAATCATGGACAATATTCATTTTCACTTAATATACATTATTATTGTTTTTTCCCAACTTTCTTTTACACAGGTCTTTTTGTGTTCGAGGACGAACACATCTTGGAGGGGGGCAGATGTGGCTGTGCTGGCGGAGCAAACCGAGTGGAGCATGAACTAAACTAGAGCGCTTTCCGCTGTCATAGACAGAATTCTGACATCACACACAGCCTTTTCCACACCGTTCGCTCGAGACCCCCGATAGCGGAGACCGACCCTCTCCATCGGTTTGAGCTGACGTCCTTTCTATCAGGCGTGTTGCTGGCTCAGTAGGAGACAATGCAAACCTTGTAGGAGTTCTGCATTCTGCGCATCGAAGGCCTATCCAAAAATTGGCCACTTCCGTAAACAAAATGTGAGTTTAAACATACCTTTTGGCTCCAGTCTCTGAATTCAGCGGAGTCGGCTTCTGCCTGAAGGAGTGCCTGTTATAGACCAAGGTTGGGCCAAGTCAATCGGATAGCACACCAATACTCACATTTTGGAGGTCGTCGATCGCTTTCTCATTCTTCTCATGGCGGTCATTGAGGAGAGTGACCAAGCTTTTTTCCTATGGATGCATTAGCCAGATGTGCGGGGGCAGTGGAAGAACCGGAACCTTGACACCACGATTGATCTCCATATGGTCGGGGGATCCTATAGCTCTCTTCTTGAACCGTTCATATATCAGGTTCTGGCCAGGCATCAGACCGCGAAAGCGAGAGCTCATAGTGCTGGATGATGAGGATCTAGGAGCAATGGGGAGTGTAGGGATACTGGATCTCCAATACAAGGTCGCAATATATAGGCTCAAAATGCCGCTTTCTTTGTGATCACGAACAAAGGGCTTGTCTTCCCGCGAATTGTTTGGGCCACACTGAGGCCGTTCCAAGGGGTCGGCGAAATGACGCAGGCACGAAAGTGGCAATGTGAAGGTGCGAAGATGACAAAGTTCTGCACAGGACAGAACTAGGAATAACTTGAACAACTTCTACTTCACGCTCAACAGAAGATATTCATTCAAGGAGCCGAGTACACAAAGAGCGCGAGAGTCTACAATAGAATAATGTTCGGCATGAAATTGGACTCCTCCGGAACCCCGTTGACATTGAAGGTCTCAATGACCGGTACATGCCCAGGCTGTGCTGTCACAGCGACTTGAGCTCTTTCTCCGTGCGCTCCACCATTGATGATAACTTGTCGGTGCCCATTGTGAAAGTGAATTTCTTGGGCGCTTGGGGCATGTGACGGCACAAAGTCCGTTCTGGGCACAGGGGGAACAGTATATTCCATGGGGGCATGTTTAATACCGATAGACTAGATGGACAAGCATGAGCAATTAGGTAATGTTGAGAATGCCGGATACATACATTCTTGATGAGTGGCACCCAGGAGGGGTAGAAACCATATATAAGCACGACCGCGAAGCACATGTTCAGAATTCCTTGTGGGCCAATCTTCAACCCCCTGCACGCCACAGTAGCAGTCGACGACAGCTGGGTCATGATGGGGCGCTGAAGTGACAGTGAGCGTGGTGAACGAGCGCTGGGAAACTGACATACCTTTTCCCAGATAAAAACACGACCAGCTGAGGTGCTGGTGCCAGCGGCAATCATGCACCTGCCATCGTCATCGGTGGCTGCGGCGACAGCTTGAACCAGATCAAACGCTATACTACAGTCAGCTTTGCGGATTAACACGAGAGATGCACACCAACCTTCCGTGGTCTGCAGAGACTCTCGAGATTCACCAGTAGTCACGTCTGTGACGTAGACTTTGCCGTGATCACTGCCACAAACCGCAAACTTGCCCTCTTCAGCAAAAGTGGACTGCTTGAGGAAGCGTCGAGCCGAGGAGAATGATAAAGTGGTTGCAGGCGTGCTCGAGGGAAAACGATAAACATCGAATTTACCGTTGGTGAGGTTGTCAACAACGAGCGTGCTTTCATCAGGAGAGAGGGCAGCGTGTCCACTGAAAGAAGTTAGTTAGAGTATTATAATGTTAGCAAAGGCATTAACGTACATCCCTCCAACTAAATGCTTTGTCCATTGCACATTAGAAGTCTGAGCATCTCGGCAAACCCTTGCACAGCGTTAGAATGTCAATAAGTACAAGCGCCAATTTGCTTACATATCACCCGTCTCGAGCCCAAGGACCAGAAGGGACTGGTTGGCGCCACCAAAGAACTTCACACCTTGTGGTATTGCCCCATCCATTGTCGCGCTCCATATCAAGGTAACATTGACTAGTGACAATCAGCACGAGCGACACTGAAAAGGACATGCGACTTACCACATTTCTCGACAGCGTAGACCTTCATAACACCGGAGTGACTTGCCAAAGCGAGGCGACAGTTAAGGGCATCGTAGGCTTGGCACTCGACTGCGTCGTTCATCCAGAACGGCTCAACAGTCAGTGAATCTTTCCAAACCAACCACTAATAGTATGTGAGTGGGTGCCTTATAATCAGGCACAAATGTACTCACGGTGTTGGTTCTTGCCATTGGGCACAACATTACAACCCCTCTTCCTGTACCCATGCAGGCAGAGGTAGCCTTCTCGTTCATGGGGGGTTCAACCAAGTTCATGGGGGGTTCAACCAGCAGCCATGAGACAGTGGTCACCTGTCCCCAGCTCGAACTAGAAAGTGTCTGTTCGCACTCAAAGGTGGTCGTATTGTACACACGAGCATAGCCATCGTCACCTATTGCTTTGTGAGGAACATTGAGCAGGAATCACACACACGACATACCCCTGACGAGAAGGAGCTTGGCGTCCTTTGAAAACGCAATGGTATTAATGGGACCTTTGGCATGCTTGAGTTCTGTAGCCAAGTTATAGGTAGGCTGACGGGAGGATGTATGAGTGGCAGTCAGGCATTTCAAGGGGACACACTCAACAACAAGCGACATGTCAGAATGTGCAGACAGTGTGAATAGGGTCAATGAGTAGATAGCTTGGTTCGGGAAACGGGCAACGCGATCCTTTATACTGAGAGATTGAGATGACGTAATGAGTGGCTCAGCGTCGTCTTTGTTGCGTTACAGGCGTGTTTGGAGGTATCAGGGAACTAGGCACCGAGACACGTTCGAAGTAGTACATAGATTGCAGTAGCCGGAGTTCTTCGTGAGTCGAGGACATAGGGAGAGACGAGATGTGAAGCTTAGTGGTTGTTGTGGGCCTTGGCAATGGACCGGGATAGAATGAGGAAAGAAAGACGATTGTCTGGGAGACAACAAAGGACATGCATAACTGATAACATTATAAATCGGAGGGGCTCAAGCATTGATTCCCCATATCCAGCATGCACAGGTACATCGAGACACCCCGACCACTCTTGACTTCCTGGGTGGAGTTTGTGCTACTTCCTGCTCCAGCACCAGCAGCGCTCGCATCACGCACTGAATTTACCGACGCACGTCTTGCCTACCCGAACTCAGCCGAACGCCCGGTCAACGACCGGGAGAGCCCTTCTCCGGCGCTACAGCCAGCACGCCGCAATTTGCGGAGCGGGGGTAAGATAGCAAAGCCACCGGGTGAACCGGGCAGGCCTAAATCAGGGGGTTTCACACTGGAAACTGCCTTGAAGGGGATCGGTTGGATGAGGGATGATGTGGAAGCTCTGACGGTGTGCAAAATCCTGTCGTCGATGCTTCCAGTCACTGACCCGGGTAACAGGAGGCTGTCCGAGAGGCAGCGCGGGAAAAGCTTGACATTAGCAAATGTTATCGCGAACAAGACAGAGTTGCGGTGACGAAGGTTTGCGACGACATATGTCCCTGCATGTTCCAGCGCTCGGCGTGTGCTAACTCTGACACAGATGATGAAGGATAGCATGTGGCCCAGGCTGAAGGATTATGATAATTGTTGGCCCGTGCGTAGCATCCTGAAACTGACGTTGAAGTATGGTGCAGAGGCTGCAAAACGCGAGGCTGCGAAGCGAGCCAACCGCCGTCTCCAGGCAGCATTGCGCGGCACCAGTCCCGTATCCCCAGAGTAATGGTCTTAAGTAGAAAGCTGTCTGCTGATTTGCACTTATGTATCGGTCGATGGGTTCGATTATACAGTCCTTTGGTTTGTCTCCGTCGTAGTAAAAGCGGGCCCTGCATGTAAGAAGCATGATTATTGGAGGGGTCAGCTTGGTGGACCATCGCAATGAAGCCTGTCAACAGTCAGATTCGAAGCCTTGAAAACGATGAGAGAAACAGTAAGATGTCGCCTTAAGAAGTGCTGTGATGGTGTGATATTGGGTATGGTCACCTGACATGCCCAAAGGCCGTGGACAACAGTAGCATATGATTAGTCATCATTGTTTGTATTCCATCTTCAGACTTAGAATACAAAAAGCACACTTTACTCCTGAACCTACACCCTCCGTTTGAAGGTTCTGGGAGCTGTGCCACACCACAGTACATCGCGTACACCGCCGCCCCTGCGTAGGGTCACAACGCCCCTCCTCTAGGGCTACAAGAGCCCAGTGTTGGGTCACAACACCCCTAAGCCTAGGGTTACAAGGCCTTCCTCACGAAGACTGGCGCTCACTCATGTGATAGCTGCCGTCCTAGTGCCTTGGTTACTACTTTGTGGCAGGGCGCTCGTTCATACGAGCTGCCAGCCTTCCTCCTCTACCTCTGAAGGCAGGGCTCTACTCCCAGAGTGGATGCCGGCCTCTCCTTCATCTCTCGAGGCAAGGCATAGCTTCCCACAAGCATTGCCGGCCTCGAACCCTATCCAGCTTCTACCAGCGAGAAGTCTGACGAACGCCCGATGTCTCAGCACCGGCATCACAAGTGCTGAGATCCTACATACCGAACATATACAATCAGCCCTGCGTCACAAATGCTCCAGAGAAACACGTAGCACACAGAATTGTCTGTGTGGTCGTCCACCAGAAGCCATTCGACTGTGACGAACAGCCGGTCCAGGAAGAAGAGGAATTTCCATGGGCGAGCCCAGAGGAAACAAAAAAAAAGTCTGGGTGAGCCCATAACTTTTGAAGGAGAGAGTAGCTTGGGCAGGCCCAGAGCTATGGGTGGGTTGGAAGATGGGAGCAAGCAATCATTACTGTCATGTCATGTCCTGCATGTTTGTCTGCCACGTTAGGAACAAACAAGCGTCATCAATTTGTTCCGTTTCCATGTTGCACCAGAGTTGATTCCTCGCACCTACGTAGCACTGGGCTCGCCCAAGCTACATCCTTTCCTCCAAAGTTCTGGGCTCTCCCAGACTTTACTCATCTTCTTTTGGGCTTTCCCAGAGAGATGTACATGCTCTCTCGCACGTCACCCTCATTTGTTATCTCACATAATTTGAACTTTGCCCACCCATGAAGTCTTGCCCTCGAGGATCAAGTCAGCCTGAACAACATGAACACTCAGGATGCAGGAATGAAAACAACTGCGAGCAGGCAGATCCAGTGAGTGTTCAAGGGACACCTACATCGCCATGTTGCTGACTTCGCCATTAGAATCGACAAGCACTTCGGTAAAATAACTGTCCTCAATGGCGAAGTCTACTACTCCCCCAATTCCTCTCAGCCTGTCAAACTTCCTGCCCCCAGAGAAGATGTGCAAGGAACAATTCACGATTTTCAGTCTACGCGATCCCCGTTTGCAACGGTACCATCAACCTCAGTGGTGGACTCAGACATTTGGCTGGGTCTCCTTCGTTCCTCGTCGTCCTTCCTATATCGGTACTCTCTTTTGCCAACTAGCCCATGTCCCAACTGTCCTAGATTCTTATCCGAAGGGTGACTCGAAAACGGAACGCCTCTACACCATTCCTGAACCTACGTGGGATAGTTGGAGACGGCTGGACATGAATCTTTGCCTACTTACCTCTCTGATTGCCAAACAATACACACTTGCTGCAGCCCGACCTTTCTCACCATGGGCAGTAGGGTATGACACGCCGCGTCAAAGCTATAAGGGCATTGTACGTCGAGCTTTCATGTCTCGAGAGCACCTTCAAGACATCGCTATTGGGGTTCTACTGGTACCAGGATGGCCCACCATACCCACTTCCTCCTCCTCCAACTTCGCATTTTCGGTCAATTCTTGATTGGACCATATCTCAAGAACCGCTGGACCGTTTTCCTTAAATCTTAGATCGTTCGACGCGCCTCGACGAGGGCTTTCCGACGATACCCAGGTTTACGGCGCCGCGCGTCGTCGTCGGCTCTCTAGGTCGAAAATTGCGATCATCGCCCAATCCCCCCCCAACCTCTCTACCATCTCTTAGGACCATGCTACCACCCCCTCTTCCTGGTGGATCCGACCCCATTCACCCTTCGTTCATTCCTAAATGGTCCCTGAGCCACCCCCTCACAGCTGTCATCAAGATTTACAGCTCGAAGTTTTTGGTGGCCCTATTCAGGTCACTGGGGACACCAGGCTCCCTGCCCCTGTGTACTCTGGATCCTTTCTGCATCTCTAGGACATTGTTCTTGGGGCTCTGCTCCCTCCTGGATGGACCCCCACTCCCACTTCCTCCTCCTTGGACTTCGCATTTTCGGTCATTTCTTGATTGGGCCATATCTCGGCAACCGTTGGACCGTTTTCCCTAAATCTTGGATCGTTCGATGCGCCTCAATCAGGGCTTTCCGACAATACCCAGGCTTATGGTGCTGCGCGTCGTCGTCGGCTCTCTAGGTCGAAAATCGCGAACATCGCCCCATTCCCCTCTGACCTCTCTACCCACTCATGAGACCATGCTACCGCCCTCTCTTCCTGGTGGATCCGACCTCATTCACCATTCGGTTATCCTTAGATGGTCCCCAGACCTTCCCCTCACTGCCGTCGCCAACATTTACAGCTCGAACATTTTTCATGGCCTATTTCGGTCACTGGGGACACCAGGCACTCCGCCCTCAGGTATTCTTGATACAGACACCTACATCGCCCATAATCGACCCCTTTACACCCCCTGCGACGTCCTGTATGCTGCCGCTTCACACCTATGAAGCTGGGAGGACTCTTCCGCCACTCCGAAGTCTGGAGTCCCCCTTTTCAGAGCACCAGCCCTCAACCCTTTGCTATAGGGCTCTCATATGATGCCAACCTCTCATGAGGTAAGGCCATTAGAGATGCCAATAGCCACCAGCCCTCAACCCTTCGCTATAGGGCTCTCATGTGATGCCAACCTCTCATGAGGTAAGGCCATTAGAGATGCTGATAGCCACTGGCATGGATGGGAGCATCGATCCAAGGCGGAAAATAAAAGATCCCATTCACGACATGATCACGATATCACCTCATACACCACAGCAAAAACGCACCAAAATTTTTTCCTGTGCGTTCACGTTCGCAATCTTAGGGAGGCATTTTCAGTCATATTTGGGTACTTATCTCCCGCACATCTGAACCACTTCAGTTGCACACGAGAGAAGTGGGGGGCTGTGGGGGGGAGGTATAGGTATAGAGGACTGTATACCTTCCCCTCAACCTGACATGGCACAGTGGCCCTACTGGAGCCACTGAAGGATATCCAGGGAAGGTAGAGGGTACGGAGGACCCGTGATCGCCCTCTTGCTATCCTTATTGCAATGGCAGGTACTGGTGGCGAGGCTAGGACAGGAGAGGCCTCCTCCAACTAGAAGCCAATGGCTGTACACGTCTTCGCCACCACCTCGCGATAGCGCACTTCAAGGGTTCAGCAACTGCGGAACGGAAACTTGGGAAAATTTTTTTTTTTTTTTTTTTTTTTCCTTCCTTTTGATTGGGGGGCCCATTGTTCATCAGGTTTGTAGGTATCTGGGGGGCCATTGTATGCCTACTTTGCCTTATGCTACATGCCCTCTGGACATGGGGGGGCACTGTGACAGTGTGATATTGGGTATGGCCACCTGACATGCCCAAAGGCCATGGACAACAGTAGCATACGATTAGTAATCATTGTTTGTATTCCATCTTCAGACTTAGAATACAAGAATGCACACTTTACTCCTGAACCTACACCCCCTGTTTGAAGGTTCTGGGAGCCGTGCCACACCACAGTACATCGCGTACACCGCCGCCCCTGCGTAGGGTCACAACACCCCTCCTCTAGGGCTACAAGAGCCCAGTGTTGGGTCACAACACCCCTAAGCCTAGGGTTACAAGGCCTTCCTCACGAAGACTGGCGCTCACTCATGTGATAGCTGCCGTCCTAGTGCCTTGGTTACTACTTCGTGGCAGGGCGCTCGTTCATACGAGCTGCCAGCCTTCCTCCTCTACCTCTGAAGGCAGGGCTCTACTCCCAGAGTGGATGCCGGCCTCTCCTTCATCTCTCGAGGCAAGGCATAGCTTCCCACAAGCATTGCCAGCCTCAAACCCTATCCAGCTTCTACCAGCGAGAAGTCCGATGAATGCCTGATGTCTCAGCACCGGCATCACACACCTCCTCTGGCGTTGGGTTCGATCAAGTCTTAGCAAAACTGGGGCAACTGGAACAGCAGATATGGGACATCTCGGGTAGTTCAGCAGCAACGCGCACAAAGTCGTCGAGAAACTCAACGTTCCTGTTTAAGAAGGCACAGGACCCGAGGCCCCACAACCAGGACAGGACCGATATGATGGTGACTGTACGCAAGGCAATGGACAAGCTTCTCAACATTAAGACAGACGAAGACATCATAGATGTAGTTGACCACGTCCTCACCAATCTGGCCAACGTTGTTGCCTACGTCGAAGGAACAAGGGAAGCTCCACCTCTCCAGCCTCTTCGACTCTACTTTGAAGTCCCACAACACCCATGGAACCTAGAGCTTGCCGGGAAGTTTACAGATGCTCTTCTTGTGCATCAACCCACCCTCCAAGGTGATGATGTTCGCAACCATTTTATCGACCGAACCAGAGCTATCAGAAAAGTCCTTGTGAAACACATCGCGAAACTGGGTGAAAGTGAACAGAGCGTGATGCAACACTTTACGGATCAATATTCTGTCAGCCACTGCTCATCATGCCAACGAAAACGCCAGTCGGAGGTGAGTGCGACCTCCTGGTATTACTGACAAAAGTACTGATGATCTTGTAGCTCTTGGAAAGCCAAATCAAAATCTGCATGGAGGGAGAGCGCAAACTTCAACCAGGCTGGCAGAAATTACACAGGATGGTTAATAAACTTGGTGTTGATGGCCAAAGCTCTGATGAAAGTGATGGTCCCGTCGAGTGTATCGCCAGGTTTCAGTTTTGGCGCAACCCCATGGCTACCCATCTCCTCCATTATATTGATGCCAACAGAAGCAGGACCAATGAGAATGGAAATAATAAACCTGGTGCTCGTCCCCGCATCTGTCGTCACCTGCAGGATCGCAGTAAGCATGAAGTGCAAGACATCGTTTCCTGGCTTCCGGCCAATCTCTACGAGCTGACGTGGTATAACAGTCTCGAGCGGAACTTGCAAGACCAACTACAAGTGAAACCTCAGATACCTTTACCAGAATTAACAGAATCTCAGACGCAGCTTCGTCATGCCATGGTGGTGGGATAATCATCATGGAAGGGATATTGTCACACTCTTGATATGTGAATGGTCTATAGGGCATGGAATCCTTAGTCTTAATACATAGTTGTTGTTGTTCTCTCGAGTCCGGACACATTTCTTCGGCCCTCGTTCATAGGCAAGCGCCGCCGCCATCTGCCTATGAGGAAATCCCTGTATGTTTGGAGGTGTGCTATCCTGTGTTCGTGTTTGCACCGCAGCACCTCCGGGCACACAGGACATCAGTGCCTCCACAGTCGTTGCGGAACATAGCCCGAGCAGACAGTGAATCTTCCTCGTGTCGCTTGCGGAACACGATCCGGAGTGGCTCAATGATGGAAAATGGCCTTTGTTTTGTACAAAGAACATTGTGTGAATAGATCTTAAATAGCTTCCCTGTTTGCTCTGCTCTCTCAATCCATCCCTACACCATGTTCAGATTTCTCAACACACTCCAGAGGCGCGCTGCTGCCACGTCCATACTGTCCCCTGATAACGGTGCCCCCAACAAGCTGCCACTAGTCTCCAATTTGCTTCCCAGTTGTGACGAGTCTGCTGACATCATGGTGCTTGACGAGGTGCACCATCGTCCAATAGTCGACACGTTTACTTGGCTGACATCCGACTCTGTAATTGCAGATTGACCGCATGGTCCACGATCTCATGTGCGATGAGCTTGAACAGACTGAAATGCAGCATGACGAACGTCACGTCCAGATGGAAGTTGCTCGACTCCAAGCCGAGCTGTCTCGAGAACAGGCAAAGTCTGCACAACTCCTCGAGGTGTGTGTCAACAATAATCCGGAACTTTGCAGACTTGACCTTACATTACAGATTGTTCGGGCTATGTACGAGTTTGCCTACTGTACAATTTGTGGGCGGATTAGCCTTATTCCCACCCGGTCAGTTTCCGAAACGGCTACCTGATGTTGCGCTTATACAACTCATGTCTTGTAGACTTGAATGTAGTCATCTCTTTTGTAGGCGCTGCATTAGACACTGGATGCTGAGCGATGACGCATGTCCAATTTGTTGCTGGCCTATCGAAGAATTGCCCGGGAACCTTCGCGTCTATGGTCTGTGGGATGTTTTACTTGCACTATGCATGAACGAGGCAAGGCTTAGAGAGGAGTTGTAATGTTACGCCGGGACCACCTTGTTTGACTTCATGACAGAGTATGATAGCAGCTACCTTACAACTTGGAGATTTGTTGCCATCGCCGCTCAGCCCACATCCATTGTCGTGTTTCCATCCTCAATGCCATTCCAACCGAACTGTGTAAATGTATAACTCCGTGATCATAGTATGGCACCATTTCTCCAGAGAGTGAAGCTGCTGTGAGCGACTCCCAATCGCTTTTTTTTTCTCTTGGACTCATGGTATGTTGGCATTGCCTGCCACTTGAGTTTGCCGATGTATGAAGAGTCCCCATAGAGGCTTACATGGATATGCGGATGTATTGGGAGTGGTGGTGGTAGGACCCACGGAGGACTTTGAACACGCAAACCTTGATTCTGTATATACGACCATGTGACCATCACCTGGTCTACACAACCTGACTCGGAGCTGGACTCAGATGCCGATGCTCGGATGTCGTAGAGGGGGGATGGGCATCTGGTATGAGGGCTAGCAAATGGATCGCAGTCGAGCTGGTGTGATGAGGGGGGTGAGCTGATATGCGTCACGAGAAATCCAAAGAGGTGTGAACGGCCACTGTGGGATCAGATCGAGGACCTAATGTGATCTTTAGTTGGTTCGAGTTTTTTTATTCGTGCCCCGAAACGGTGGGCTGGTCTTGGGGTACATCCAGATGAGTATAACGCGAGAAGCATGACTGAATTCCAGGGTGTCGCACAATATTGAGGGTGAAGAAGACGTTGTTCATTGAAAACCTTTGCGAAGGAAGGAGGGTGTGGTGAATGTCAAACTTTGTATGGACCGAAGGAAGGGAAACGATCTTTGTTTTGACCTGATCTATATCTGTGAGTTGGCCACGCATTGAAAGGTTCCGAGGGCAAGTTCTCAGATCAGCTTCATTGCACTAGGTATTCTGGGAACAGCTGGCCGTGTGCAGGAGGAAAGAAGGAGCCCTGAACTTGGAAATGTTTGGTAAAGAAGCAACAGGTGTTGGGAAATGTCTTGCAATCGATAAGTTGGGCCGAGTTATCTGCTGGAATCAGCACTCGTATCAGGTCGGAATCAGTGCATGGTATGAACGGCGATCCGCTCTGAGCTGTGATCCTCGGTTGTGGACTCAGTGTGTTTCCGCCAAAAAATATCGTGTCAACTCATCATGCGTTTCTCCCTGGCGCGATCCCAGTCTTCTTGCAGCCAGCAGCCCGTCCGGCTTAGAGATATAAGTCTTGTCATGGATCTCGTTTTGCCTTCTCCACTCAGCCGTAACCCAGAACCTCAGCACCATGGCCCAACCACTCTCATACCCTGTCCACCCTCAGGAAAAGCCTCATCCCGCCTTCCACTGGCAGCAGTTTCAGGTGGTGGACCGATTGTCCCAGCCTCTTCCCTCGTCATTGTGGCCAGCGTACTATTACCAGCCAGATTCGTGGCCTGCAGACCCTCCTCAGCACCAGTTGTACCACGCCTGCAATTCCACTGCCGAGCCTCCATCCTCGTGCAAATGCACCTCACCCCGTCTTCCATCTTCATGTCATGCAATTGCCGCCTTCCCTTCCGCTTCATATGCACATGATCCTTACCAATCCTCTCCACACTCCAGCCCAAGTCCCTTCGACGGCGTTGAGCAAAACCGAGGTGAAATATTGCAAGGGGGATCATCACGTCCACTAGTGCTCCTGATGTCCAGTTTCTCCCTGCGTCCTGAGCCCGAATGCCGGCCCCCCCCCCCCCCCAGCCCCACCCCTTCTGTCAAAGAAGAGCCAGACGACGCTGACAGTCACTTTATCATAGAGATCTCTGCACCTCAGGCTCAGACCTTCTTGCTATCTAAGTCCATGGCACCTCCAACAAAGGTAACCCTCTGTACAACACAGGCCTTGTCCGAGATGCACAGCATGATGACCATATTCCACCTCAATCCCTTCGCAATGCACAACAGCGCGGGTCGCGGCACCGTCCCTGTGCAGCATGAGGCCGTCTGTGTGCTCAAGGCCGAGCCTCTCATCTTCGAGTTCTAGCTTGATATCGACAACATGGATATATCTGTCAACGTTGACCCTGGTGACCCTAGTTTGGGCCTCAGTCTGAAGGACATTATGGACGGCGAGCCACTGCGCTCATTCTCGCCGGACTTTGAGCTGCATGAAGCACAGATGATATCAGAGGCAGACGGCGGCAGAGTGAGTGGCCAGAATATCTATGGGAAGCATCGAACAACTCGCTGATGCCAGCCCCACAAACCTGGGAGATTGGATTTCCATCGTTTCTCTGCTCTGTCCTCGTCAACAGACATGCCTCACTACCATGCAAGTCAGTGCCACTAGGCGCGCCTACACCACTGTACGTTCCTTGCGCTTACTTTCTATTACGCTCATTAAACAACCTTGATTTTATTTTCTCCTTTCTTGCTCAATCCCACCACCCTACCCCACCACCAACGATTCTCTAACTCTCTCTGGCTCTTATCTCTACCCTCTGCCTTCTCAGCCATATCACACCCTACCCCAAAGCCTCGAGCGGGGACTCTAGCCACGCAAGCTCAAGCTCTTCCGGTGTTCATATCCACAATCACAACCATAATCATTACACCCATACCCACCATACTGCCCACCATCACAATCACAATTATAACTATGACCATACTCATGCCCAGCACCGCATGGCACCCAACAAAACTCAAGTCCGCCTGCACCACCCATGGTAGACCCCCTTCTCATCATTGTTGTCACTGTCACCAACCTTGCTCGGCCTCAGCTATCACGACACGGCTTTGAGAAGCAGCGGCACAACGTACGCGTCGTCTGGGTTGCTGTATGCAAGAAGACAGTGGAAGGGCACATGGAGAGATGTGGCGTCCTCGTGCTCTGGCTTTGCAGAGATGGGGGCCAAGGTGGTGGCGGAGGTGTTGATTAGGGTGGGGAAGTACCATGATTTGCTGTCGATGGGTTCGCGGTCTAGTGAGATCACTAGCCATCACTGTACATTTGGCCCGTTGATTCTTCAGATATATGTGCTGCGGAGTCATCTACAGGAAATGAGCATAATACATTGAAAAATAGAGTCTTACAGCAGATACATAGTAGGCTCTGTCGAGGGACCACCGCCTTCTGGCGAATTTGCGTTTGGCGCGCGATGGGAAAGTGGTGGTAGTCGAGGCCGTGGGGCTTGCCGTCGCAGTTGACATAGGCAAAGGTGGCGTTTGAGGAATATGAGCGTTCGAGGACGCCGGTGTTGTCCGCTGTATGGGAGGAGGTGGGATGCCTTGAGTCGAAAAAGTCCTGGTCGATGAAGAGGCTCGCGGCATCAGATGCGTAAGGTCGCAAAGCATGTTCGTCACTTCATCACACTTCAAAATTCGCGAGTGCCACTCAACTTCCATCCACCATCGTCCTTCATCCACAGCTACCAATGCCATTCCAACCAACTCTAGTAAGTGTGCAATTCCACGAGCTTAGGACGCTCCGACTAAATTACTTTTCTAGTCTACTATTTTTGAGGAGAGCGAAGGCATGGTCATCAACTCCACCAGCATTCCTTCCCCCGGACCCATGGTCTGTCGGCATCGCCCACCGTTCGCATTCGCCAACCTAACCATTTCCGTAGCGTCCCGCGACTGCCAGTCAATTCTGGAAATCAATTATGTTTTATCTTGGCGGTGGCTGTTTCGGTTATTGCAGAGACTGAGGACGTGAATGAGTGCGTAACCTCCTCTCAGTGTCCGCTCTCCCTTCTAACGGTCATTTCTTTCTCAACAGCCATGCATTCGTCCTCCCCTTCTTGCACGATGGCGACATCTTGGTCGCTTGTCCCTGTCTTTTTCTTTTTCTTTTGCAACCATGGCTGTCGCATCATCGCTAGCAGGTACACTGCGTTTTCAGCGCCGTCATCCGTGTAATCTACTACGGCATGTATAATACTACCTCGAATACCACGTCTTCTAACATGATCAGTCGCGCAAATTGTGTCCCTGAGTGAGTCCTACAGCGCGCGAGTACAGTGTCGATGTCTTTTTCATTACCTTTTTCTTGGGGAAAATGTAAGGTATTTCTAATTCCGTATTTCTTAGGAAAAACTTTTCATGTTACAATTTCTTTTTCGGGGGAAAAACAAAGCACTTATGATAAGAAAGACTTGAAAGAAAAAGGTTATAAGTATCACTAGAAAAACATACCAGAAGCAGGTTATCTTTTTCTTTGGAAAAGACTAGGAAAAACTTAATGTTTTTCTTGACTCTTTCTCAGAACAAAGGTGAGGAAACAGGCTTTGTTCTTCTTGAGAAAGATCCCGGAAATAGTTTATTATTTTATTGTATTGTTCAGAACATAAATGAAACCTTTATCTCAAAGAAAAACAGATCAGATGTGAGAAAACCTTTTTCCAAAGGGTTTTTCCTAAGAAACCCTTGACTGTGCCAGCAGTGAACATTTTTCAACCAGCCAGAACCCTCTGCTGTTAAGCAAGTTTATATTCCATGTCTAGCCGCAGTACGAAGAGTGTTCGCTCTGCCCTGTGCAAGCACGGCGTCCAGAAACGCTGATTCCAAGGTCTTACATGAAGTCGATGCATATGGGCAGCGGTGGGTTTATTTGCCTTTTCTCGGTTCTTACTCGTTTCGTCTTATTTTGCCCCGCCACCCTCTTGGGCCACTGACTTTGTTCACCCTTCTCACAGATTCCCATATCACTCCCTCCCGCTCGCTACCCGGCATTGCGTGGCCAACTTTGTAA
Organism: Lyophyllum decastes; assembly: GCA_025854295.1. NCBI lineage: Eukaryota > Fungi > Basidiomycota > Agaricomycetes > Agaricales > Lyophyllaceae > Lyophyllum > Lyophyllum decastes. Next base: position 2,055,147 of record CP107709.1, read on the forward strand.
CCCTAACACTATGAAGAACGCAGAGATCACAATGCATATAATGGCTTGTCCGATCAATTCCGCGATGTGCATTAAGCATACCTTTTCACTACCACCAAGCAAGGAGTGCATAGTGACCGGGGTGCGGGAAACCAGTGGTCCTAAAAATAGCTAACATTAGTCACCAGCAAAAACTCATGGCACAAAACGATATCCTTGCGTCGAAAGCCATTTCCGGCAATTCTATGGCTGCGCAAGACATGTTCCGTATGATGCGGGACGACGCCGTAAACCTAACGTTATGATGCCCCCGATGTTGAAGACGCACAGATCTCCTTGCGTAGCCAAGACAATAATCGGGAACGTCGGGCGCATGAAAAGTCCTATCTGCCGGAATAAGGTTCGTACTATGATGGAGTATTGAATCAGTTTACGAGGCACGAACTCCGTAGAAGATGGAAATGTGGGGCGAAAGGGGCGGGCCGGTGGAACAGGGAGAGAGGGGATGAAGACATAAACCGGGGTCGACCAAAAAACACAACAGGTTTTAGCAAGGTCCGGACCATTCGGGATCTCGGACTCAGCTAGAAAGAGTGACATGGTGATAGCACATAGAAGGGATGGGGTTGGGCACGGCGGGTGGTGCAATTGGACTGGTGACTGCAGGTGGGCGAAAAGCCAAGTCACGATAATTCGAATTTTATGACGGAAACTCATTCCGGGCCAATGTTACACTAGGTTCATTGACGCACGAAAAACTTGTAGGGTCAGATCCAACGATTCTTGAGGAATTGAAGCCTGGCCACGTGCGTCGACGATGCTGCTCCATTCGCTGTTTGGTGGCGTCCGTTGCAACCCCTCAGCGCCTCAACCTTTGTATCACGGCACCGCCGACTATCATCTCCGACGTCGATATCTCGGTCTGTGGCCGAACACTGATGGTGCATCTGCATTCCCCGGGACGATACGTAAATTTCGAGGTGGTGTATTTGTGATCTATCTATGGTGCATTATATCCAATTATTCACGGATTGATATCATCAGCGGTATAAAGAGCGGCTGCGGTGGTACTCAGCCGGTCAGTATCCTTCTCCCGGTCATGCCAGCCCTAGAAGATAATGGACTTGTCTTCGTCTACTCCGAACGCGGCTCGGAGGTTAGTGAAGAAGAGTTTAACAGTGAGTTGCTTGCAAATCTCTGAGTACTAAATACCGACGCCGTCCCTATAGACTGGACTGACAACGTGAATATCCCTCCTCGTCTCGCCCTCCCCGGTACTTCACTGGCGACACGCTACAAAGCGACCGACGGAAAACTTCCGTCTTGGATAACGATGTACGACACAAAGAACCTCAACGTCCTTGAGGGCGGTGAGTACAATGCTGTTATGGCCAACATGTTAGCTGCCGACATGGCCGTAATGTCGCGCCTCGCCACCCTCACTCGCATGATGTATATTCGCTTCGCCACTGTCCTGAATCCCGACATCGACTGTTCAGCTGCCCTGCCTGCAAAGTTCACCCTGGTCGTTGGTGTTGCGCCCATGCCAGATAAGGAAGAAGCGGTCAACAAGTGGCACGAGGAGCACCTGAGGTCTATGTCAATGGTGCCTGGGTTTATTCGGGCCCGACGTTACAAGCTCGTCAGCTCCGTTGAGTTCGCAGGAAAGGCGGATGTTAATGCGCCGATCGTGGCGTTTCCCTATCTCACTTTGTACGACTGGGAAAGCGACAAGTACACCGCCGAACCCGCGTTCAAGAAGGCCATGTCGGCGTCATGGGCGGTCAAAGTACTCCGCGAGCTTCCGAGCTCAGAGTTCAGGCCGTTCGCTCTGCATAAAAGTTTTCAGCGGCAGACAGATTGATTATGATTGGCGCAAGACAAGAAATGGTGAGAGGTTTCATCATCGCGGTTATATATGCTCTCATACCCCAAACACGATAGTTAGATCTCTCAAGCCAAATCGATAGGAGACGTATTTAGAGGGTTCTCAAAGCAACTGAAAAGGATTAGTCTCTATGTTTATAGCAATATTATTATTCAATGCCCTCCAATCTCACATCTGATCCGGGAAAAGTATCTGCGTGACTTTCGCCATGCAACACTGACCACCAAGTTCAACTCTGCGAGCCTAGTTTCCGAGGTAAAAACCTGCGCTCTAATTGGTCGCACTCTGGGCATGACGGGGATTCTTTAGGTCATATGTTCGATATTGTTCTATTTGTGGCCCTTCTCACACATCGACATCATCATCCACCGCATAAAAAGCGGCTTCCACGAGAGGTTCTGGCAGACGCTTTCCCAGTCATGTCTGCACAAGACGCTGATGACGGTCTCCTTTTCGTCTATGGTGAATGTGGTCCGAACGTGACTGAAGAAGAATTCAACAGTGAGCTGCAATTTGAAATACTCGGTACTGAGTAGTCTCGAGAACTCATGCTGGTGTCCACGCCAGATTGGTACAATAACGAGCATGCTCCTGCTCGGCTGACCGTCCCGGGCATTTCGTCAGCCGCACGCTATAAGACGACTGACGGCAAAACGCCTTCGTGGCTAGCGCTTTACGATGCCATGAACACTAACGTCCTCCAGAGCGACGCTTACAAAGCGCTCAGTGCGCACGCGTCGTCTCAGGAGAAATCGATCATATCTCGCCTCGCTACCCTAAATCGCAGAATCTATAGTCGCTTCGCTACTGTTCATGGCCCTCTCATCAGCGCCACTGCATTACCATCGAAGTTCGTCCTGGTCGTTGGCGTCGAGCCCGCACCAGACAAAGAGGAAGAGGTGAATAGATGGTATGAGGAGGAGCATCTTGGGCTTATGTCGAAGGTCCCCGGATTTGTTCGAGCGCGGCGGTACAAGCTCGTCAGTCATCTTGAGCTCGCTGGGCAAGCGAACGCAAGCCCGACACAGGTGGTGCCATTTCCATATGTCACCATCTACGACTGGGAGAATGGCGCGTACACTGCCGACATTGCGTTCCAAGCGGCTATATCTACTCCGTGGAGCGCCAAGGTGCTGGCTGAGCTTCCGAGTTCAGAGTTCAGGTTGTTTGCCCTTCACGAAGGTTTCTCGAAATATAGGAAGGTATATTGAGCAGGTATGCGCTTTCAATTCGACTCGGGGAATTCGTTCGTAGCGAGCTGATGAGTATCGAGTACGTTCTGGTATAAGCATTTTGGAGGCGGGCTTGTTATCCTAAACAGTGGCCCTTCTCGGAGATGAGTTAATCAGACATCCTTGCCTCTACCTCCGATCTTGTGGGTATACTGTCGATTGTTCCCTGCCTCTCGACGCACATTCCTGCTGCCTATAAGCCAAGATGATTTTAACAGTCTCGATGGCAGATGGGGAATGATCATCTTCCCTACCTGCACACAGATCTTCAATATCTTTGCGACGTCTTGTTCTCGTATTTCACGTCCCACACGAGCATGAGGACCGAATTGCATCAAACCTTGCACGAAGTAACCTGTGAAACAATCACCTGCCCCGGTAGTATCTCGGATCGTTCCCTGTAGTGTGGCAGCAGGGAAATGCATGAACGACGGTGCCTCGTGCGCTGTCTTCGGTTGGTGGAATGCCGGGATGAATGCTAGTACACCATCCTTGCCAAGGGTACAAATAATGTTTGTCGTGGCGAATCCCGGTTGTGCAGAGAGAAGAGAAAGAAGCTCGCGATGAGATCTTGGTATACTTGGTTCCGCGTCTCCGCGGTGATCCTTCGGTTCGCACAGGGCATTGTAGAGGTCTTTGGCCTCACCCTCGTTAACAATCAGCCAATTGATCTTGTTCCAAGGGAAAGTTTTTATCTGATCAGGAGAAGGCAGTGGAGACGGGTTGTAGATTATGGTCGTGTTTCTGGAGTTGTTGAGTGCGTAAAGCGTTGATTCTGGATGGATTTCATTTTGTAGGAGAAGGTGGGTGGACTCTGGAAATTTGTCCTCAGAGCCGCTTTTCGACCACGTCTCCTCGTGTAGCCTACTGTGATTAGCGCCAGGGAACAAGACTAGAAGATTAATGGAGGGTTTGAATGAGATTCCTGTGCAAACGTGCATGTAATGACGTACTAATGCTGTTTTCACCACTATCTGAAATCTGTATCAACGCTCGACCTGTGGGTACCTAGGTCGGAGTCAGCAGCACATACTCGTTTATAGTACTCAGGACACGCACGTCGGAAACAATTATCCGGCTATTGTCCAAGCCGAACTTGGCAACTGCATCTCTAATCCACAACCCGTCCTCACCGATTGTCCCATAGAAATCGGCTATTCCTCCGGCTCTGATAATGGCAATAGCTTGATTGGCACCTTTCCCACCAACGCGGTGTTCGTAGCGATGCGAAGATATCGTTTCTCCAGGCCGTGCAATTGCTCTCACTGTTCAAAATGGGTGGCGAAATTGAGGTTCAGTGATACCAGCGCTAGGCATACAGGGCGGTAGCTGACCATAGAAGTACTCGTCGTTATCTGTACAACGTTTCTAACATGGAACTTGTAGGTATGAAGTGCATTTTACTCACTGATCGAGCCACGAATTGCGCACCTGCAGTGAGGCTTTGACTTCATGGTATGGAAAGGGACAAGGTAGCGGTTTTATCATGATAAGGGTGATTGCCGATCAATCCGATCGGTGACTAACGCGATCACGTTTCATGTTACACCAAGCTGATATACACTCAGGGTACAGGTCGCGTTTTCTCTATTCTGGCGAAGTCTACATAAGACAGAGACTGTAGTTAAAATATCCACAACAAAATAAAATTTCAGTGTTCCATCATCGCGGAAATTGTATCACTAGATAACCGTTGTTGGTAAGCAATGATTTTCTTAAAAAGAATTCAAAACTAAGCCATACCACAGTTCCGAAGGACTCTATGTGAAGAGTGACAGTCGGGCCGCCTCTTAAAACGTCGACGAACCGAGGGGGGCGCAAGGCTGACTTTACAGCATTGGCCAAGGCATGTGTGCCACAAACTATGATTCTCCCGTCACGGTTACTAATCTCACCCAATCGAAAACAAGGACGTACCGTTGACCGAGATAGCACCACTCGCTTCGTGGATCTCATCATCGAGAAGACGCTTCAGATCCGGGCGGCCCTGCTCGGTCAATATACCAGGATATTTGAGCCCCTTGGGACGGGTTGTCTCGTCTCCTGCTGTGATCTCTTCGTCGCCTTCAACCGAATCGTCGTCCCACGACTGAGCATCCTCCACGGCTGCCGTGACATACACACGAATGCTAACGTTGATATTGGAAGACACTCCCGCAATCGCAGGGACAAGTGCGTCCGTGATCCATTCGATGTGGTCTAACGTATTGAATGTCAGAATTGTAAAGGAGCCAGAGTGGTTGAGCTTACTAGCGTCCCGAACTGCCCAGATGAAGACCACCCTTGTACATTCGGCATGATTTCGCTTCGCGCGGCTGGTACGTCTACTGGTCAAATGCGGAAATACTTCATTCATTGAAGGCGCTCACTGGATCAAATCGAGCAGGAGCGGAAGCGTAAATGCTACTCCTGAGCCTCCTATAAACATCCCGCGGCTTAGTGATCCGGTCCGACGGGCATGACGAATTGTTCCCCACCTGCGATCAACACCACAGTTTCAAATCCCCTGAGAAGAGGAGGCGAACTGTACGGCCCGTCTAGGATCACCTTCATCTCCTGGTCCTTCGCAGCCGCGTCCAACAGGCGCTTGGTGAAGCCCGATCGCACGCGAATGAGGAATGTAAGTTTCTTCGTTACCACACCATCGTTCTTAATAGGTGGCGACGAAACTTCACCCTTCTCACCAGTATCTGGAGCCTCGGGAGGAACGTCGATGGTGGAGATCGTAAATGGGTGGGCTTCGAAGGGTGATGCAGACGCGCTGAGTATCGTGAGATACGCACTTTGCCCAGGACGCCAGTGCATATGGGATGGTCTCTGGAGTGTTATGCGGGCAAAGTGTGGTGAAAGCACTTCGACGCGGCCGAATTGTTCGACAGAGCCTTTTCTGAAATAACCAGCGTTGTATGCTGCAATGCGGATAAGGCGGATAAGACGATCTAGGCCCCAGATGGCGAATGCTGGCCAGACGTAATAGCCAGCCCTAAGGTTTGCCCTCGTCAGGTTCCTCTCGCGAAACGATTTGATTTGTGGAACTTACAGAATGCCTTCGGCATGGAAATATCCTGCGAGAAGGGTTATGCTGTAAATGAAGGCAGTCTCAGATTTCGATATCTCAAAGTTGGTGGATCATAGAACGTACAAGGACATGACGAAGTGGATCACAAGAAAGACCTCGTAATTACGTTCTCGCAATGGCCGAACAGAAACGATGCATAGAATTGTGAAAGCGGTCGATGATAGGACGCCACATTGAATCCATGGGAGAGCCCATGCGAAGCTTCCCACCATTCTAGGATGTCGGTATTAGAAAAAAAAAAAGGAAATCAAGCGCGTTGTAAACAACGAACCCGACTTTGATCTATGGGATGGCTCTGAGATTTCATGTAGATCCGAGTATGTAACTTTGTGAAACTTACTCTTCCAGCAGCATGTACCCAGAGCAAGACGCAAAGAACGCGGGCGCTCATGCGATGCAAATAATTTAACTGAAGCGAAGATTGCAGTGGGTCCCGATCTGCACGACCATCGGAGGCTTACCTTATCAAAGCTTACGCCTGTAAGGACTTCGATGACATTAGTTAACAATCCTAAGCAAAAAAGGGAGTAGGATTGCTCACAAGAAATAATATTGTTCTTCGTACCAAGGGCCGTCATCAGCGGTAGCTGAAGAGAGGCGAGATTCCCTGAGATGTTTCCCCAGTACTTTGGGTCATATTTGACCCCTTTCTTAGACGTTGCTGCTCGGTCACCAAGGTCAATCTCGCAAACATCAAAGTGAACGGTGGGTGGCACCCACTGTTGACTAATGACCACACGAATATAAGCGTCGTATACGCAGCCGTCAAGAAGACCTCGGCAACGTTCAGAGTGTACGAGCTTCCAATAGGGACTGTGTAGCGGAAAGCGAAGGCCCGAAACGCATTCATTGTCGCCGATGGTAGCCTGTAGAGCGAGACTGCACCACGGGTAGAACCGCGCTGGAGAGACTTTTTACGTGTAAGCCGGTGTATGAGCGCAACGATGTGACAGGCCGAGACGAATGCAATGAATGCGGCGACGCAGAACCATGCACGGTTGGGGTAGTTTACGGCCTGCGCGATACGGATTGCACGGTCGGGGTCAGGAGTCTGTGAGGCCTTCGTAACAGCGACCACATTATTTGGCACATAGATAGACGGGTCACCGGTAATTGGGGAAGCCATGAGTGGGATTGTCACATTCTGGAGGTGCTTGGAGGGTCAGCTATATATGCCAAGAATTGGGCTACATCGTGGCATGCAAGTAAGGTTTGGGAATCAAATGGCACAGAAGGTACGTGAGACGGGAAAAATCGCAGGAAGATGGCAGTCTAGACCGGAAATGCCTGTTGCAAAAAATCGAATGGAGGTGCTGGCGTTACTAGGTACATTCCGCTTTAGGCTGTTATAGATGGTGCTTATCAGATAATCTGATATCATCCCTGCTAATCAGATTAGACAGTCTTCCATCTTATCGCTACCCTGGAAATATTTTTACGCCATGCCGTGATCATCATTCTCCCCACCAAGCCTGCCCATGCTTGGGGGTGGTCGGCCGACGCGATTACCGTTATGCACCCTAAGTTTGACATACGAGCATACTTCTACATATCTCTAAAATGGTTAGATGGGGATGCAGGCTGAGATTTTTTGCGTGGGCAGCTTTGCATGTCGGATGTTCCGGGTTTTTGGCGACATGTCCGGGGCCGTCAAAAAGGTCGTGGAACGTCTTGAGACCGCATGGTCCTTGGAGTAAGATATCGGGGGAAATAAGGCCAATCAGAACCAATGTGAATGACGCGCAGCGTGTCTTCTTGGCAGAGTTTGCTGACAATGAGACTAGCCCTTAGAGGTCGGGTCACTTGACATTCGGAAGTACAGGCATAATGATCGTTTTCCCAGACAAAATTTAGGGATGGCATCAAAAAGAGGCATGGTGATAATGCAATCGAACGTAGTGCAAGGAAACAGTGCGGCGACAGTCTTCAAGGGTGTGTTTTGTCTCACTGTCCTGGGTGTTAATGCGATGTCAGGGGTGGGTCGATAGCACTCACCGCGCCTCCAAACGCTTTGTCGTGTAAGGTATTAGTAGGTCCGCCTCTAAGAACGTCTAGGACCGGCGGAAAGTCTTGCATATTCCTGACCGCGGCGGTCAATGCATGCGTCCCACAAACTAAAAGATATAAAACCCCGTTTAACCGACCACATTTCTTACGGCCTATAGTAGAAATGAAGTACCCACCATTGATAAATATGGGCCAGGCTGCGCATAGGATCTCGTTGTTCAGGATCTTGCCAAAGTCAGGTTGCCCCCGATTGAACTTTTATGAGGTCCGAGTGGAGAAACTGTGGCTCGGACGAGGAGGGTCCGTGACTGCTCATGCATGCCACTTTCCTTTCTGCGTCGTCAAGTCCCAGTGTGCTGTTGGCAGCGGGTAAAACGTCGTCCCAGGATTGAGCGCCTTCTGCTGCGGCAGTGACGAAGGGGCAAATGTCGACGACGACGGAGGAAAGGATACCTTGTATAGCTCGCTGCAGGGAGTCAGAGATCCGGTCTATGTGTTCTGTGAATTAGAACATTAAAGCACGACAAACAATGTTCATTGACCGATAGCCCTAATCGTCCACACACTAACAATTCGAGAGCAACAGGCTGGTTCCCGTGTTTTCAGTCAGCTGCAGGAAAAGATCAATGCAAGCGACGCATGGAAAAAGAGAACGACCTACTTCCGAGGATCTAGAAGTAGACAGAGCATGAAGGCCACACCAGCTCCATCTTGGGTCCCTGTCAGTCTCACACGAACAAGCCTAAAGGCTGAAACACCGCTCACCGGAAATCAAGACAACGGTGCCGTGCCCTGTGAGAAGCGGCGGAGGATTGTATGAACCGTCCAGAATAAATTTCATCGGGGGTTGTTGGGCTTGCTGGCGCTATGCGTGGCTCCTTGCCTTACGCACATCAGAAATACCAGTTTTTCTGCTGGACTAAAGGACTCGGAGAAATTGTCATTTATTGTACCGCGGTCACTTTCGTCGATGGTCATTTGTGAATGGGTGCGACTCGAAGTGTGACGTAGATATACCGAGAAAGACGAGGAAGGCGCTTTGGCTGGGCAGCTAGTGAAATTGGTGGCGTGGGCAGGGGACGGTGACGCGCCGCAGGACACTGGGAGAGAGGACGTCACCAGAGGTCCAACTCTGAGTTTATGGGGCTAGGAATAAAAACGAGGACGCGGAGGAGACTAGCAGTCTATCCAGACCTCAGATGCCGTAGAAGATCAAGCTATGATGTCCGTCGCGAGTTTCCAGGGAACGAGGTAGCATTGTACCGCGGTTTTAAGTCGGACGAAAAGCCCTGTGCTATTGAGGGAAAAATACGAGCGGAGTATGGAGGAAATTTCTGGGCAACTGGGCTACATTTACGGAATATCCAGACACTGCGATGCCTGCCGAGGGTCGAGTTTTGCGGAACCTCGACGAGATGTGCCGGGAGGGGATTTTCCTCGTGTTCGCTGGTCAGGGATATCGATGCATGAAAGGCGAGATCATCTAATCAGATAACATACCCATCTACGTCGCGTTCGCGATTTTTCTCATGGTGAGGGGCGTGGATGGTTGGTCTTATCTGATAAGATGATCTGATTTCGAAGCAGCAAGTGTGAAATATCTCGGAATGGACGGCCGAGATGGAAGTTATGAAGGAAGGCAGTTATTTCATGCCGAGGTCATTGAAGGGGCTGCACGGAACTATGGGCCTTAGAAGTGGATACCAACGGCGCACGTCGAAATTGGACCTTTCGTCACTGTGAACAGCAATCCGCTGGTCAGCGCCGGGTGCGAAAATAGCGAAGTATCTTACTCATGCTCCGATACATCACAATCAGTACGTTATCTGTAGGCGCACAGGCCGTTTTAGGGCTACTACTGACAGCGCTTCACAGCAAATAGGCGCTCCTGAGCAGAAGTGGTGAAGGGAAATAGGACAAGGGGGAGCGGCGGTGTTTACGTAATTGCACGTGGTGGCAGTTTTGCAGGGCAATCTTTTCTTGGCCTGCTTGCAGCTTGTCGTTTACGTCTGTTCGCGCCTGCAGCTCTCCTCTCTCCTCTGTACTCTCATATTCCTATAGAATCTCTGTCAAGCTACCTCGAATGCCAGCCACAGAATCGTCTTCCCATCCCGACGACAGGGATCGGGACAGGGACACAGAACGAAGTGACCGAGGTGATCGCGGGGGGTCCAGGCAGAAAACCACAGCAGCGGCTGCTTCCAAATGTCTGTGGATCCTGCCTAGTTTCTCTATGCTGATCAGCTCACGGTATTCTTTTGTCTTCCAGCCTCAAAAGACCTCTCGCACGTCCCGTGTAAATTTTTCAAAGTTGGAGGGTGCACTGCCGGATCTTCCTGCCCTTTCTCCCATAATCTAGTAGAACCGGGCGGACAGAAGGAGACCTGTGCGTGGTTCGTCAAGGGAAACTGCAAGTTTGGACACAAATGCGCTCTGGCACATATCCTGCCCGGCCAGAGCATGGCTATGGACCGAAAGAACAAGAAAGCAGCTCAGGTTGCTGCTGCTGCTGCTGCTGCGGGTGGAGAGCGAGGAGAACGGTCTGACCGAGGAGGGAAAGATGGCAGGGGTGGACGGGGAGGCAACCCAAAACGCGATGGCCATGCGCCCAGCTCCGGCAGTTCAGGGAATCGCAACCCTCTACTCTCTGGTGGCTCCACTGCTCCCACCCGCATCGCATCGTCTACTCCAACTGGACGCCCGCCAATGTCCATGCCACTGAAGGCGACCCTTTCTCCCTCGGCGCCTGCCCCACCACTTGCCTCGTTTGGCGTTCTCGAAGATCTAGAAGGCGACGGTGTGCAGCTAGCCACCGCCCCCGCCCAGGGAAAGCAGGTGTCCCAGGACTCCATAGCAGTCGGCACGGACACAACTTCAATCACCAAACTAGACTCACAGACCATGAAACCAAAATCCCCTGAACCCCTGCCCTCTTCTGCCCCACGCGCCGCGGCCACCCCTTCAAAACCCTCACAGGACTTCGGACCGATCGGATCACCACCGAGCAGTGTCTCCAGGTCGAACGGCACCACGTTCTCGCCCGGCACTTCCCCACATCAACTCAACGGTATCAACGTTGCCCCAGGCGCGTCTGACCATGGCAATAATTTCCTCTCCAGCTCTCCGTTTTCAGCACCGGGCACGCAGTCGGTGTTCTTGTCTGGAGGAGGGTCGTACAACGGTGCTGGGGGTATGGCGGCCAGCCTTGGGAGCGGGCTGGCGATGATGGGTGGGCGGAAGGGATGGGGTAGCAGTGCTGGTGGGGAGAGCGGAAGTATTGGGACGGGCGGGTTCGCGGGGATGGTGCCGTCGTCTGTGCAGCAGCGGATGAATGGCGGAGGAGGGCGCGCAGAATTCGATGTTGGGTTTGAGTATGAGGAGTATGGCGCCAAGAGGTCGGCGCTAGGTATGGGGAGACCTGTCGCCAAACGTGGACCGGATGTTGCCGTGGAGGATGAGGACTTGGAGGATTTCTTGCCGAGTTCGTTGACGGATCTGCTTACGCCCGAGGAAAGGAGCAGGAGGATGTCGAGGAGTAACTCGGGTCAGGGTCCGGCAACGGCTTTAGGTGCCTCTGGTGCTGGCTTCGCTGGGGGAGAACTGGGAGGCTCGGGTGCTGGTGGTGGAACAGGGGTGGGTATGGGTCATCGGTACTCCCGCTCCGTACCAGCTCCATCCCTCCTGGGTGACATCAAATCGATTTGGGCCGAAAACAACACCAGCCCTCTGCCTTCGTCTCCTCCTACACACAGAGGGACCCCTTCGTCATCGTTTATGACTCGCTTCGACCCTGGAGCTTCGCTTGGCCACAATGGCGGAGGCGAAGACATGTTGAGCATGAGCATGGGCAGCGCAAGCAGCGGGATGATGGGCCTCAGCCCAAGTAATGCCAGTGCCGCGTTCCTTCCTGGTCTGCACTCGCATTATCTGACCTCGAAGGCGAAGCAAGCCCAAGCGCAACAGCTGGGTCTGGGTGGTGTAGGAAGAGGGGTGAGGGGCACGAGTGGGCCAACCTATGGCGGGACTGGGAACACAAGCACCAACCTGGCCAACAATTATCTCCTCGGCGCTGGGTCCGCGCTCCCTGGCTCTCCCGGCAACCACATCCACACACACACCAATACCCAGACGAACACACATCACACATATCGTGCCACCCCCTCGCCCTTTGACCTCACCCAACACCAGCATCAGCATCTCCACCCACAACCCCACACCGCACGACCCATCCCCTCCAATGCCACCTCCAATAACCCTAATCCAGATCAAGGCCCGCATCTTCTCTCTCCCGGCGCCCGCGCTCTCCAGTCACATGCTCCCGGCCAGAGTCTTCCGCAGGGCCTTGCAGCCGGCTACTCGCGTATCCACGCGCTCCCCCCTCCCCCGAGCCTCGCCTCCCCCGGCAGCGCCAGCATCTTCGGCGGCGGCACGCCCCCCGCCACCGATTCCGCTGCCAACTCTGGTATCCCCAGCAGTGGGCCCTACGGGGGATGGAAAGCCACGACGGCTGCTGCTGCTGCTGCGTCGTCGCCGCCTACGGGCGGTGCGAGTGGGCTGGACGCTATGTTCTCGAGGCTGTCATACTCTGCGGCTGCGGCGACGAGGACGGGGACGGGGACGGGCATGGGAGGTGGTGCGATTGGTGCACCGGTGGGGACGGGGGCGGGAATGCCTGGGACGGGGCCGCAGATGAGCACGAGCACGAGCGCGATGAGCCCGCCGGGGCTGACGAGGAATGTTAGTGGGGGGCGGTATCCGCAGGGACAGCTGGGGCCGCTGAGCCCGTTGAACGGGCCGGCGGTGAGTAGGGATGATGATGATTATTTGTTCAGCATGGATGGATGAGAGGGCGCGCTCTGCCGTAGGGCAGAATTTGGATCAAAAAAAGCTACCTCTGTGACGCCGTCCTTGCTGTGTTAATATTCTTTTTCTTTTTTTCTTCGCTTTTTTTTTTCTTTTTGCTTTTCTTTGGTCTTTTGCAATCATTGCCATTATCATCATCATCATCATACTACACTGTAGGCTATGGGCATGCACAGACATCTCAGCCACCGCCAAAAACGTAATATAAGCGAGTACCACTCAGGCGTCGTACATTACTGATCAACCCATCCCACCTCATTTCGTTTTGTTTTTTTTTTGTTCTTTTTTACATTGTGTTATTTAATCCTTTTGAACACCAAGATTCGATTGGTCTATCCATATACAAGAAGGGATTAGGACTCGTACAGTAGTTATTTATGGCGGGTGTACAAGGCGGGAGTAGTTATTGTCAAAATGCAAATGTGATAACATTCACTCATCTGTCTTTCTGGGGTTTTGGTGCGGGCAGAGCGGATTTGAACGCGGTGAGGATGAGTTCTCGGATATTGGCGAGGAATTATCCTGATTGGTGGGTCTGAGGAGTGACTTTGCTCAGGGGAGTCACCACCTAGTACATTGAGTACGCCAATTGTGTCAACAATTAACCAGCATCTCGAAGGCTCCCAATGGTTATATTGACTCTTCAACGCTTCACTCAACGCCGGGGTGTTTTACGGGATACTCAAATATTACGGCAAAGGGGGGGGGGTCCGGCTCTCACATCCACCACTCCGTTCGGTAACGCTTTCATTACCACCCGACTCTACCTCGCTATTCCTGGCAGGAGCCACGCCAGCCGTATCTGCATCGGCTCTCCCATGGGGGATAGCGCCGGTTGGCGCTACTGAACACGCTCCTCTCTAGCACCGTGAACAGCGCCTCCGTCGTCTGGTCCGAGTATATGGCGAAGAGGAAGAGGCAGGACCGTACTTCTTAGTTGGGAGAAGGCTGATGATACGGCGCTGGACGTGCTTGGGAGGGAAGATCGTCTTGGGTGAGGATGTGTTGGAGGCAGAAGAAATGACAGGAAGCTTGGTAGAGCCTCGTCAGGTTGAAACCATGACTACGTGGATACGCTACGTACTGTATTCGTCGTTCTTTGCCGAGTTACCTCCTTGAAAAACACTGTGGAAAACAATCGATCAGCAACAGTTTCATTGCAACGGTCGCAGCTCACCCCTCAAACCCGCCTCCGAGCTCTTGCCAGAATTTATCAGCATGTTTTTTCACGGAGAGTGCGCCCTTCAAGGCGGACTTGCATCCGTTCTTCCTGCTTGAGCTGTAGCACAGACTGAATGGATTTTGAGGGGGTTACGAAAGTCGCCTGGATCGTGGTGAGCAGCGACGGGGGGGCGGTCGACTGCGGCGATCTCTGCTGTCATTGACGGTTTGTCTGATGTGTTCGTGATCGGTTGTGTAACTCCGTCGACGTCGATGTGGCGCAGGACCAGAGACGAGGATGAGATATTCCCTCTGTTTTGTGCAACTGCCGCTGCGAACTACATTACCATCTCGAATAGTTCCACACAGTACCCTCCAGAAATTTCGAGAGCCGCCTTCCACAAGCCATTCTTTCCTGTTCTAGGCTTTCTATCCCTCAGGCGGCACGCTCGGTCCTCGCTGGTGAGATACTTCTATCCCGGAGTTAAGAGTTTCTCCAGCGGTTGTCAGACCATCGCACTGCCTGCCCGCGTAAGGCCCGAGCACAGCATCGAAGCCAACCAAGACGAGCAAGTATAGACCTAGGGATTGGCACAGTCGACACTCCGCGAGCGTGTCGAGGATGGGTACACTGCGGAGTAATGATGGGCGCGTATATCAGTTGCAACAACGTCGTGATGGTTGAGAGATGATTAGATCTTTGCATGTCAAGAAGATACTGCTGTACTTATAAGTAATGGAATCGACGGAGTTGGTTGGTCGGCATCAACACTGCCATGAAGAAGCACGGTTACTATTTGTGTGTGCTCCGTTCCGTGCAAGGGTAAAGCCTCCGTCGTGTCGGCAAATGCCGTTATTGTCTACTCGCTTCGGTTTAGCGTCAGAAACTTGTTCTTCTCTGCCTCCAACATCATGGACGAACGAATGACCAGCTTTGTCGTCGGATCCAGCTATCAGCCTCTCGATGTTATCGGTGAAGGCGCTTATGGCGTTGTCTGGTCAGTACTTCCCTCATTTTATCCACCATCATTTGCTTTATCGTTCGTCCTATACAGCTCTGCCATCCATACCCCAACTCAGCGCAAGGTTGCGATCAAGCGCATCACCCCCTTTGACCACTCCATGTTCTGTCTCCGCACCCTCCGAGAGATCAAGCTCCTTCGTCACTTTCATCACGAAAACATCATCTCCATCCTCGACATCCTCAAGCCCCCAAGTATAAACCAGTTCTCGGAGGTATACCTCGTCCAGGAGCTCATGGAGACCGATTTGCATCGCGTGATTAGAACTCAGGAGCTGAGCGATGACCACTGCCAGTACTTTATCTACCAGGTTCGTGCCAAGCCTTTTTTTCTCTTTTGTCTTTGTCTCCCCCGCCTTACGGAACCATCAGACCCTGCGAGCTTTGAAAGCTCTACACTCGGCAGATGTCCTACACCGCGATCTCAAACCATCGAACCTTCTCCTCAACGCCAACTGTGACCTCAAGGTGAGCTTGCTCGTCACGAGCCGCATCATCGATCAGAACGCGATCGACGGACGTTATGACTCATTTTTTTTCACCTATATTAGATCTGTGACTTTGGACTTGCGCGTTCTGCACGCCCGCCCCCGAATGTCGCGAACGATAGTAGTACGTTTATGACGGAATATGTGGCCACTAGGTAACGCCCGCCACGTCACCCTGTTTGGGGATAAGCCTGACGTGCTCCCCCTCCAGATGGTATCGCGCTCCGGAGGTGATGCTGACCTTCAAGGAATATACCCGCGCCATCGACATGTGGAGTGTTGGATGTGTTCTGGCGGAGATGCTCAGTGGGAAGCCCCTGTTTCCCGGACGCGACTGTACGTTGACTCTGAAGGCTACCGATGGCGTTCTACTCGTTGATATTTTGGCCCAGATCACCACCAGCTGTCAATAATCCTCGATATCCTGGGCACGCCGTCGATTGACGACTTTTATGCCATCACTTCACATCGGTCGAAGGAATATATCCGAGCCCTGCCGTTTAGGAAGAAAAAGAACTTTGCGCAGCTGTTCCCGAAGGCTAACCCGTTGGTGGGTATTTTCTTCGTTTGAGTTGTGATCGTTCTTGTTCACTGTTGATGAATGTGGTGCGACCAGGCGATCGACTTGATGGAGAAATGCTTGACATTTAGCCCGAAGCGGCGTATTGAAGTCGGCGACGCGTTGAAGCATCCTTACCTTCAGGTGAGTTCGTATGACCCTCTTACTCCTTTCCGACCCCAACAAGTTCTTGCAGCCATACCATGACCCCCTCGACGAGCCGGTCGCACGACCGCTGGACCCCTCGTTCTTCGACTTTGATAACGGCGATCCGCTAGGCAAAGAAGAGCTAAAAGGTGTGTTCCCTTCCCCTTGGTCTTTTTCACACGACTCGACAATCTCATGTTTGGCCCCCCCTCCTGCAGTACTTATATACAATGAGATCACACGTCCCGATAAAACACCAGCACCGTTCCTCCTCGCTGGCGGTTCTTGATGCTACATACCCATCGGATTAGCGTTTCTCTTCGTTCTGTGTTTGCGCCCCGTTAAGGGAATACTGTCACCCCCCGTCGGTGGGCGTGGTGTTGCCCTCCTCCCCCGTGCCGTTCCGGTCATTCTTGCTTATTGTACCACGTATAATGCGTTAATCGTAACCTGTAGAATCATTTATAATAGAGAGGGATCTAGGATCGATATTGCCCATATCTTTCTACCAACGTTCTGGTCTTGCGCGTGCACCTCCGACTGGCTTACGTAAATATTGATATTCATGTGCTTAACGTCGTGCAAAGACGCTTGTAAACTTCCAAGTTGCCGGTCGAGAACGTAACTTTTTTACGTGAAAGGCTGTGTTGTCCTCTCAAACTCTGCCCCACCTCCCCCTTGACCTCGTTCGTCGTCGTCCATGTTGGCTGGCGTGAAGAAGTTCGTTTCGGATCGAAGGAGGGGACTCACGAAAGCTGCGGTGGTGGTTGGAGGTGTGTATGTTGTACGCGGGTATGTGAGGGATAGACTTGAGGAGGTTAAGGATAGACTGGAGCAGGAAAGGATGGCTCGGGAAAAGTAGGTGTTTGGATTCTCCGAGGACGCTATGTTGATGCTAATGAGGGGTACTTACTTAACAGTCTGAAGCGCCGGTTCCACCAGACACAGGAGAATATTTCGTATACGATTATGGCGCTCATACAGACGCTGTCGGATCAGGTTCTTAGCGAGATGGATGTCGAGGGGCTTACGGTGGAGTTGCAGAGCCGGTCGCGGGCGCGTCAGGCGAGTCGTCAGCGGCGGCAGGAGCAGCAGGAGCAGCAGCTGCTGCAGAGACCGCCGTCGAGTATTGGCTCGAGCGTGGATGTGGTGCAGGACCATGATGCGCGGTCGGATGCGGAGAGTGCGGTCGTGTCGATTGGGTCGGCGTCGTATCATGAGGCGGCGGAGGGGGCTTCGGGGCTGTCGACGTCGGGGTTGCAGAGCTGGGTGGAGTCTTCGGGGACGCCGAGGGAACAGCATTTGGAGGGAGGGGAGGGGAGGGAGAAGGGTGTTAAGATGGAGAGTCCGCAGGGCAGGGAGAGTTCGTCGGTTGCGGATTCGGGAATGGTAGGGCTTTTTTTTTTTACTTGGTTGCTTAGCGTGCTCATGTACGTTTTTGTAGATGGATAGTATCTTGAGCTCGTCGATTGTATCGGATTCGAGCACCATGAGGACGACTGCCGAGCTTTGGAACGAGGTGAAGATACTCAGTGAGTCGCTCTTTTCGGAGTGGATGTTCTTGTGATAATTGACGCGTCCGAAGCGTTTACGCGGACGCTGACAACGCTTTATTCGACGACGCTCCTGTCACTGTTCACCACGATCCAGTTGACTTTGCTGGCACGGTCAAAGTACATTCAGTCTGTGCTACAGCTCGAGCGGGAAGAACGGATGCAGGATCGCCTCGAGGACGAGCTCTCTTTGACCAACATTCTGATGAGTTCCCGCAAAAGCTCAGAGGAGCTGTTTACTGGGGCTATGAGTGCACTCTTGGGTGACGAGGACCAGGACGCGGAAGCGGAATACATCAGCGAAGAGGTGGAGAGCAGATTCTTGACCATGAGTTGGTGGATTCTTCATGTGGGCTGGAAGGATGTTGGGGAAAGGGTCAGGCGGGGGGTTGAGGAGGCATTTGAGGGGTGAGTTGTGGCCTTTCGGGCGAAAATGTTGTTGCTGACGGCTGTCTCAGGGTATCGTTAAAGAGTAAACTCGCGGCGATTGACTTACATAGACTCGTGAGCGACGTGCGGCGGAGAGTAGAGCATGAAATCACATTTGAAGGCAAGGAGCGACGAGTAAAGTATGTGGGCTTTCGACGTGTTCATGTAGCCATTCTGATGAGACTCCACCAGCTTCCTGTCGTCTCTCCTGCCTCTAACACCGGAGACTGTCCAACACGTCCTCACCCAGGGTGGCTTTCCCTCCCAAGCACCTCCAGCACCGTACGACCTCCTCGAATTTGACGACGCATCCGCCGCGTCAGCCTCGTCTCAGCTAGAACAGTCCCACCCGCACCTCCCCGCTTTCCCCATGCACCATCCCTACGCCCAAGATCCTGCCTTTGCAGCGCTGCTCGACGAGACGCGCGCCGTCATCGCGTCGGCAGACTTTACACGCGTACTCGAGGTCTGCCTGGACCAGGCGACAGAGGTGCTGTTCGCGGGGCTAGAGAGGAGCGTGTTCGTGGAATCGGGCCCGTCGCTACCCTCTGTGGGCGAGCCGGTGCGGATACGGCTGGCAGGGCTCCTGCCCGGGTTGGCGAGGTGGAGTCGGCTGGCGATGAATGCATTGCCGAATGAGCTGGTGGATGTGAGTCCCGCGGCAGGTTTTGTGCTGGCTTTTGGGTACTAATGTTTTTTTTTTTTTTTCGTAAATTTGCAGAATATCCTGGCGGTGAGAGAGGTGGGGTGTCTCTCAGGGATTGTGTTTGCAAGGTTTGAAGATCGGTTCCGGTGATGATAACTCTGTACCCCTCTCGGGCTATGTGTACAGGATACCAATGGGTGGTATGCATGCCTGAATAAATGCTTGGAGACAATGCAGTGGTAGTCTGGTTTCGCGTGGTAATTTACATCGCTTCCTCGACCAACTCTGATCCGTGCGCGGTTAATTATTGTGCGCGCTGAGCTAATTGATTTTTGTATGGAATGGCATACGCCCATGAGATTAAGTACGCTAGCACAAGATTGAGCATTAGCTTGAGGCATGAATTTTACAGAATCCTTCAAGAACGGTCATACGTGAGCGCAAGGGTGAGGACCATGAGAGATTTAGAATTCAGCCAAAGATGTTGATCATTCAGGTATAAGTGGCTTGCTAGCCTGCAGTTCTGATGGCACGGGGCGTAAGCTTGGTACAGTCGAAGCAACATATATATCCTTGCTATTGAGATCACGACAAGTATCCTAAAGTGTGCGAAGACTCAGGTACTACGCGCCGCGAGTCTTTTATGCACCAACATTGATGGAAAGGGGAGTTGAACGCAAAAATGCATGATTCAGGATGTTGGACGAGGCCCCGTCATATGATAACACGCCCAGATCCTCTATGTCTCGGTTAATCTTATCGATGTATTCGCCCGCACCTGAAAGATGAGCAACCTTGGCACAGGCCGCGTGTAACGCTAGAAGTTCCGGAGATGGGACGGGGAGGGTATTAGAATTTGGCGTCGTAAATGTCACCTTCTTGGGATGCTGGAAGTCATCGTCGACTGCTTTGATAAGATAGCGATTGGTGACATTCTAGGGATCAAGATGGCTAGTCAGAATACGCAGATTTCACGCATGTTGCCCTCACCGTCGCCTCAAACCACATCTCCAAACGATCAAACCAGTCATGCACATTTTTCTCCATCGTCATGACGTTGTACAGAGAATGCACTTTCGGACCATTCAGATTTTCGATATCATAGCCGAAACGCTTCAAGACTGCCAAGACTAAAGCCACATAGTCCTTCTGGCAAAGGATAATAATGGTGGTGCCAGCAGAAATGTGTAAGACATACCTTTTCAGCTGAGCTCGTATAGGTAGTTGATATGTCAAAATAAGTGGAGTCCGGCACAATGTGTGCGCATTCTGTGTGCAGAATACCGACTCGGCTGATTTCAGTTTTATCGATGCTGGAGATTTCCTTGGCCCTTCGGTCATACTTTCCACTCACTACACACTTAAATCCATCTCTCAGCAGAGTCTAGGTGAGCAGGTAGGGGATATGCATAAATTGAAAGTCATTTAATTAGCGGACGTGAACTCACTCTTTCCTTCGCAGCCTTGTGATCCTTTGGTGCCTCTTGAACTGTAGGCATAATATCCATCTTGTCTTTGTCGAAGGAAGGTTGACTAGGATGATCCGAAGAGGCTGGCATTTGGTCTTTGAATTCCTTGACTGAATATGTACATTAGCACTTTAACGGCTCATAGCTGGTATATGACTTACATGGGCGAATAAAGTAGTTGATGAAAGTCTCACCAAGTTCGGACAAGGTTCTAAAGTCATGTCTGCATGAGTGAATGACTTGAACAACTTCATGGAGCGCGGTGGCCGACGGAGCGTTGAGTATCAGATAGCCGAGAATTCTGGCGCGCATGACATCGTCGTTGTGGGCTTTGCTTTGAAAATCGAGGCAAACGTTATACGCGCTAAGAGCATTGTCTTCAAGGCGTATTGCCTTCGCGATAGGCAGAGGGACAGCAACCATGAGGGTACGTAGGAAGAGGAGACTGCTCACAAGACCCATGGCCACGTGCTCTCGGGGATATGGATAGGGATGCTAATAATAGTTCGAAGCTCCGTCGTATTCCGTTTCTTGCGCGGCTTTCGCCCCTCTGACCATCTTCCTTCGTCGACTCGCCCACCAGCGCCCCAAATGTGTCGTATACGAGCTCTACACACACTGAAGAAATGGTGTGCCTAGTCATCTCACTCCCAATCGGTGTCAGCTTCTCTTTCCCTTTGCCACACAAGACTTTTAGAGTCACCCTCACACAAGCCATTACAACAAAACCATTTGAGAACTGAGAATGCACTCCAATGTGACCATTATCACCCCCTACAACCTCATGCGGCTGGGGGCACAGACCAACCATACCAAATACAATACGTAAGAGCAAGTCTACACAACTGATCTCACGTACCTTTCTATGAGACTGCAGCAAATTTAGTGCTGGGACTCAGCCAGAACCAGACTGCCACTCCATCGTCTCCAAGTGTTTATTCAGGCCATTGGTATCCTATACATATAGCCCAAGAAGAATACAAAGCCATTGTCACCGGAACCGATCTTCAAACCTTGCAAACACAATCCCTGAGAGACACCCCACCTCTCTCACCGCCAGGATATTCTGCAAATTTACGAAAAAAAAAAAAAACATTAGTACCCAAAAGCCAGCACAAAACCTGCCGCGGGACTCACATCCACCAGCTCATTCGGCAATGCATTCATCGCCAGCCGACTCCACCTCGCCAACCCGGGCAGGAGCCCTGCCAGCCGTATCCGCACCGGCTCGCCCACAGAGGGTAGCGACGGGCCCGACTCCACGAACACGCTCCTCTCTAGCCCCGCGAACAGCACCTCTGTCGCCTGGTCCAGGCAGACCTCGAGTACGCGTGTAAAGTCTGCCGACGCGATGACGGCGCGCGTCTCGTCGAGCAGCGCTGCAAAGGCAGGATCTTGGGCGTAGGGATGGTGCATGGGGAAAGCGGGGAGGTGCGGGTGGGACTGTTCTAGCTGAGACGAGGCTGACGCGGCGGATGCGTCGTCAAATTCGAGGAGGTCGTACGGTGCTGGAGGTGCTTGGGAGGGAAAGCCACCCTGGGTGAGGACGTGTTGGACAGTCTCCGGTGTTAGAGGCAGGAGAGATGACAGGAAGCTGGTGGAGTCTCATCAGGATGGTTCCATGAACACGTCGAAAGCCTACATACTTTACTCGTCGCTCCTTGCCTTCAAATGTGATTTCATGCTCTACTCTCCGCCGCACGTCGCTCACGAGTCTATGTAAGTCAATCGCCGCGAGTTTACTCTTTAACGATACCCTGAGACAGCCGTGAGCAACAACATTTTCGCCTGAAAGGCCACAACTCACCCCTCAAATGCCTCCTCAACCCCCCGCCTGACCCTTTCCCCAACATCCTTCCAGCCCACATGAAGAATCCACCAACTCATGGTCAAGAATCTGCTCTCCACCTCTTCGCTGATATATTCCGCTTCCGCGTCCTGGTCCTCGTCACCCAAGAGTGCACTCATAGCCCCAGTAAACAGCTCCTCCAAGCTTTTGCGGGAACTCATCAGGATGTTGGTCAAAGAGAGCTCATCCTCGAGGCGATCCTGCATCCGTTCTTCCCGCTCGAGCTGTAGCACAGACTGAATGTACTTTGACCGTGCCAGCAAAGTCAGCTGGATCGTGGTGAACAGTGACAGGAGCGTCGTCGAATAAAGCGTTGTCAGCGTCCGCGTAAACGCTTCGGACGCGTCAATTATCACAAGAACATTCACCCCGAAAAAAGCGACTCACTGAGTATCTTCACCTCATTCCAAAGCTCGGCAGTCGTCCTCATGTGCTCGAATCCGACACGATCGACGAGCTCAAGATACTATCCATCTACAGAAACGTGTACGAGCACGCTAGCCAACCAAGTGGAAAAAAAAAAAATCTGGAGTTTTGCCCATGACACTACCTACTGTTTTGGCCAATGTATAAGCATCCAAATCTGGCTGACGCGGCTCTAGCCGGCATTATCCCCAACAGCACGTGGCGATGGGTCTCGTAAGTTGTGAGCAATCTCGTTTTCCTACATACCCTCATGGTTGCTGTCCCTCTGCCTATCGCGAAGGCAACACGCCTTGAAGACAATGCTCTTAGCGCGTATAACGTTTGCCTCGATTTTCAAAGCAAAGCCCACAACGACGATGTCATGCGCGCCAGAATTCTCGGCTATCTGATACTCAACGCTCCGTCGGCCACTGCTCTCCACGAAGTCGCTAAAGTCATCCACTCATGTGGACATGACTTCAGAACTTTGTCCGAACTTGGTGAGACTTTCATCAAGTACTTCATTCGACCATGTAAGTCGTGTACCAGCTATCACCCGTTCAAAGTGCTAATGTACACATTCAGTTAAGAAATTCAAAGGCCGAACGCCAGCCTCTTCAGATCATCCTAGTCGACCTTCCTTCGACAAAGACAAGATGGATATTATGCTTACAGTTCAAGAGGCACCGAAGGATCACAAGACTGCGAAGGAAAGAGTGAGTTCACGTCCGCTAACTAAATGACTGTCAATTTATGCGTATCCCCTACCTGCTCACCTAGGCTCTGCTGAGAGATGGATTTAAGTGTGTAGTGAGTGGAAAGTATGACCGAAGGGCCAAGGAAATCTCCAGCATCGATAAAACTGAAATCAGCCGAGTCGGTATTCTGCACACAGAATGCGCACACATTGTGCCGGACTCCACTTATTTTGACATATCAACTACCTGTACGAGCTCAGCTGAAAAGGTATGTCTTACACATTTCTGCTGGCACCACCATTATTATCCTTTGCCAGAAGGACTATGTGGCTTTAGTCTTGGCAGTCTTGAAGCGTTTCGGCTATGATATCGAAAATCTGAATGGTCCAAAAGTGCATTCTCTGTACAACCTCATGACGATGGAGAAAGACGTGCATGACTGGTTTGATCGTTTGGAGTTGTGGCTTGAGGCGACGGTGAGGGCAACATGCATGAAATCTGCATATTCTGACTAGCCATCTTGATCCTAGAATGTCACCAATTGCTATCTTGTCAAAGCAGTTGATGATGACTTCCACCATCCCAAGAAGGTGACATTCACGACGCCAAACCCTGATACCCTCCCCGTCCCATCTCCGGAACTTCTAGCGTTACACGCGGCCTGTGCCAAGGTTGCCTATCTTTCAGGTGCGGGCGAATACATCGATAAGATTAACCGAGACATAGAGAATCTGGGCGTGTTATCATATGACGGGTCCTCGTCCAACATCCTGAATCATGCATTTTTGTGTTCGCTTCCCCTCCCCGTCAACACTTCTGTTTGACCGTCCGTTTGAGGGTGGTGAGCCGAGGATAATGCCATGATGCTACCGTAGCTCTCCACGACCGAATGCCAGAAGGCTGTAGACCACTGGCAATCTCGATCCGTGATTATACATTTGGGTAGACTATAGACGTTAGCGACCCGCTCGACAAAGATTTTGGAGAATCCTTCCTGTGACAGCTCCTCGTGCATAGGGATGAACAGAGCATACTTGGTCAATTTGTCTAACTGTGGTGTGCTTGAGGTCACCGGAGGGAGGTCCATAACAACACCACCGCAAGCAACTGCTTGCGGGGTGGATCCCTACTTCGGCCCAACGACGATGGTGATGACGCGATGTCGTCGTCATTGTCATCAGCTCCTGTAATCGAAGGAGCCCACAATTGCGGGTCTCCCCAGATGCAGGAGCTGATATATGATGGGAGACAGCGGGTTGACTCGTACCTGCCTGACCCGCGAGTTGCGGGTATGGGTAAGGTCGGGTACGGGTACGGGTTACCCATGCGGATCCCTAGGAATGCGATATGACATGTTGATACCACATGCATTATAATACAAATCTGAACTTCCAATCTGAGTGTTTTGTCACCAACACAAGTTCACTTTCTCTATACAGGTTCAGCTTTTCAAGTTCAGAAAGGAATCTGAACTGAAAATCTCTACTGTCGAAGTTCGGGGATTTGAGATGGGTTAGTGTAGTCTTACGTAATACAGAAACACGTCGAGGTCGCGAGCTCGGGGAAGAATCAAGGTTCAAACGCTATGTAACTTCCAAATCCTCCTCCCCACGGCGAATACTGATAAGACATCATCCAGTCCAAGCCAGTTTCCGTGACGTTTTGAGTAGAAAACTCAATGGATATTGAGTCAGCGTCGTGGAACTCAATCAAGTTGAGACCGGCTAGTACAATAGGTGGTCGCTTGAATCGCTTTCCGAAATACGCATGCCCAGTTGAGGCGGAGCTGTTAACCCATGCCTCGCCCACCTCGCCACTTGCGATATGAGTTGCATTCGATTCATGTGCTATCCAAGTGAGGGTGTAGTTGGTGTTAATTTGCGGATCGTAAGCTGCTGCGCTGACGGTGATCGTGAATCCCCATTGATCGATGTTTTGTGCACCCGCGCCCGCTTTCCAGTTTGAAGAGGCGTCGACATAGAATTGAGTGAAAAATACCACCACGTTCGGTGTCGATGAAAACGGCCTGTCGAAGTTTACTCGGGCGGTCCACAAGTCGTTTCCTGAGGCTGAGACTGGGGTAATTCCCTGCTCGAACATCCCGTGCTGTAAGCTTGGATAATCGTACGGAATTTCGAGCCAGCTGAGGTCAATCTGCCTGCAGCGGATCGGACTTCTCCATGCTCGGACTTCCACCATGTATTGGCCGTAACTTCTCTCACTGCCCTGTGCCCGGAGTAGTATCTCGTCAACTTCAGATCCGAGAACGAGCTTTGCCACAGACATTCCTGGGAGAGGCGCGGAGCCTGCATACGAGTCCACCGGCAGACTGCTGGTGTACAAGTCGTAGGCAAGGGAGTCGACGTCACCATATGTATCGCCAGTCAACGAGCAAGTAAAATGTTTGACTACCGGGGCGTTCGGAATCTGGGGAGGTAGCGGTCGGGGGGGTCTGGGTGATGGCAGGGGGATTCTGAATGCATTGCCAGCATTGCTCATGATGTCGTCTGGGTCATATTTCCACCGTATCTCCCGTAACCTCTGAAGGTTCCCTTGGTAAATTTCCCCTATGGGTGTCGTATGCAGAGAGGTATTAAGGTACTTCGGAACGCTTTCATCGGCGCAACCCTCCTGTTTTGCGACCTTCATTAAGTCGTTGAGTGCACGCTGCATCTCCCCCAACCAATAGTCGTCATCAGCTGCTTTAGCCCAACGATAGATTGCGATACATGGTCCATACGATTGTCCAGGAGGATGGGGCCAAGCACCTGGGGTACTATTCTGGAAGATTTCAGGGCGAAAAGGCCAAATGTCCATTGAGACATAGATCCCCCGGTGCGGTTTCAACGCTAAAGAGCTGATCTGCGGTAGATGATAAACAAAACGCTC
Source organism: Lyophyllum decastes (assembly GCA_025854295.1). Lineage (NCBI taxonomy): Eukaryota > Fungi > Basidiomycota > Agaricomycetes > Agaricales > Lyophyllaceae > Lyophyllum > Lyophyllum decastes. The sequence continues at coordinate 2,081,509 of CP107709.1, forward strand.
CACAGTATTTCAACTAATTAAAACATACCCTCACCGTGTCCTCGATCTCATCAATAATCCGCTTTGTATATCTCTTGATCATAACACATGCCCAGCGACCGCTAGTCGTAACAACGTTAATGACTCGTAATTCTCCACACCTTCCGATACTCACCGACTGGATATTTCTCCCACACCACTCATCGGAGGGTTAGCGCTTGTGGAACGTTTTGGCCGACTGGGGGTACCAGGAGTAGATGGAATTGAGTGACCATGATATCGAAAGAGGAATGCAGTCCTATCCATCTCGAAATATGGCTTATCCTCGAAGCCAAATGGGCCTTCATCATCAGTTTCGTCTTCTGAAAGAGGGCTGGGGTTAGCCGATTGTTTATAGGATCCCGTCGGACTAATATTCCGGAAATTCTGGAACGGATCTGGGTTTGGCGAACGCGTATATGAAAGGGCAAAGACTGAGAGCGATGACTGCATCGTAGGAAAGTAAGTTAAGGTTAGGTTAGAATCAAACTTACGAAAGCACCTGTAATTTATCTTTTCCGTTGGCTAGGGAGTAGGAGAACACAGCGACAATGCTAGCGTCCAAACGAGTCCCGTTCTGCACGAAATCAACAATCGCATTCTTTACTTGTGGGCGTTCAGACCAATTGAACTTCATCCTGCCACTCTACAAAAATCAATCTTAGCGTTGTGACAATACATTTGTGTAATGAGGGTGAGGCGATGCTCCTTACATATACCGACTTTACCCCGTCCATTTCATCCCTTGGGTCGAATTCCGCATCGTAAGTTTTCAAAGTGAATTTCGTTACGATCCCGAAGTTGTTACCACCTCCCTTTGCGTGCTGGTCAGCCAAGGCTACAGTAATAATTTTTATGCTTACTTTCAAAGCTTCAAACAGGTCACTGCGCGCCGTGTCATTCTTGTCCACTTCGACGATCCCGCCATTAGGTAACACAACCTGAAATTTCTCGATGTTGTCGATTCCTAATCCACGGCGGTTAGACTGAAGAGAGTATCCACCACCCATAAGCCATCCACCAACACCTGTATCGAGCATTAATATCTGAACATCTGTTGTCGTTGGAAACGAATTCACCAACGCCTTCGGAGGCGGATCCTCCAACGATGACACGACGATTCTTCATGGCTTCGCTATGCGCTTGTTCCCACAAGCATCCACCCCCAACCTCAAGCAGTTGTGTGTTGACATTGTAGCTGACCTGGTCAAATCGTACCATGTAGATGAGCAGTCCTTTGGTCGAACTCAGCTCAGGGCTTGTAGCATGACCACCACATTTCACCTGCGATACCCCGTCAGGAAGTCATGGAAGCAAGGATAACGGCTGGGACTACCGCGAAGGGGATCTTGAACTCTCCACAAATCGCAATCTAATCAACCAGGCCCAAAAGTCAATTCTTCACCATGTCGCGATTGATGATGCAATACATACTACTTCGGATAGGTCCTCCACAGTCCCGGGCACGAAAACAAGTTCACTGAACTCTGTACTGCTAAGAAGATAGTGACGAATCCCGTCTTTGTAACCATTACTGCCTAACATCAGGCCATCATCACCAAACGTCTTTTGTTGAGAGATTGGACGTTTAACATACCATACTCGTGTAAATGACTAGGGCTGCTTGTCGAACGAGCGGCGATAGCTTGTAGCTTTTGAAGAGCTGCAGCGGGGATGTAAGTCTATGATCCAGACAGTCAGCAATAGCGTGGAGACAAATTAAGTGGATACTGCCATGGGCTTCCGAAGTTGTACGGTTATGTTGGGTGTCTAATCGTGGCAGGTCGCAGGACCATTTTTAAATGGGGGTGGTTAGTATTTCTCAGGCTGCCACAAGGTCTTCCCTAGACGACCCTCAAGCGCTTCGATGGCGGTTTATCATCATCTAGCCAAGCGCTGGCTTTGACAATGATCTCTACGGATACATCGGCACTCGGCATGGTCCTGGATGAGCATCAATCTGCGGGAAGTACTGTTCATGTAGAAGGCACCAGCTCCGATCATGGCGGAAAATTATTACCGCTCAGGCCCAAGCTTGTATGCCTTGAAGCTGTCTTTCGTTTGACAGGAAAATCTCCCATGCAGATTTGGATAACCGCCCTAGATAACCGCTCTACTGACGTCAGCATTGATGTTGCCCGCAACACGAGACACACTCATTCCAAGTGTAGCCGAGTTCTTTGGCTTCTTTTTAAACAGATGGCAGCAAGTTCCATTCATGCTAACTGGCGACCGCAGTGTCATCTACCAGATGACATCAGGTTATCTGGATCAAAAAATTTCAAGTCATTTGTACTCACTTGTCACGAGTGCTGGCTTCGATGGCCACCATCCAGGGCAAGGTTTTGACGATCGCACTGTTGACGTAAGCTTCTGGGGGCCTACCTGCGCAAATGTACTCGAAAGGTTTGTCAATGTCGGAAAAAAAAAAATAAGTACTTGTGGTAGGATGTCAGGTTGCGGTCACGTCAAACCTTGAAGACATGAAGGATCAAACTTTCAAGCTCCGGGCGATCGGGTGGGTGGTTTTCGAAGAGGAAGGAAGGAAGGAGAGTTCCTCGTCTGGTGTAACATATCATATATCACCACTTTGCAATTGGTAACTCGGTTCAAACGCACACTTGCTGTCAGTGAAGAGAAACGGCAATAAGAATCTTATTCCTACAAGGCCGTAGCGAACGAAGGTTCAAGGCATAGATATCATACACAGAAACTAACACTCCTCTTGAAATCGTAAGCTCCAAATCGCATTGTTCGACTTGGATACTTAAATCGATGTTTGATTAACGTCAGAATCAATCGCTCCAAGAAGAATCTTCTTCAGCTGTTCGTTTGTGAGTGGCGTGCTATAATTCGTTGTATCGAAACAAATCTGGACGAGTGTTTACTTTGTAAGTCCTTCAAGCGTCTTTGACGGTACGCGCGAAAGACTAACCGGGTTGGTAGGCTGATTCGGTTTGATGGGCTGGAAATTCACTTTGCTGCCAAACTGGACAAGCTGGACTCCAATTCCATAATGTGGAATACCTCCGCTATTGGGGCGGACCTTCCGCAGCATCTTCTTGAACCGATTGAGAAATGACTGGCCATCTGGCTTGGAACGTCAGAAACCCTAACTAACTACTAAGGTGGATGCTCCTGGACTTACCCTCTGTGCGTGTCGCATCTGTGAGGATAATCACGTTCCAAAAACCTTTTTCAATTATAGCTTGACCCAGGATTTGGTCAACCGAATCTCTAAACGTTTCAGATGGGTTCTCTGGGGATTATATTTCAAGTTTACTAAGAGAGAAGGTAAACAAAGGTCGCACTGCTTGGTTTAATGGTGGCCATGGCATGTTTTGCGTCTCCGCCGCTCTGATATCAGTCGGGTAAGTATCAATTGCGGATTACTGAAAGACTGATCAAGCTACCAACTTTCAGGGACTCCGTGTTGTTTTGGAAGTTGTCTACGAACCAAAGGTCGAACTTGGTAAGGGCGGAAATCTGGATGGCCTGGTCAACGATGGTGGTGACGGCATCTGTGACTACCGCCCACGGCTGTGTGTTGAACATCTGTCATCATGGCTGGTCTGAAAATTCATGCATGTGTGGACACAGGTGTAAGACGAACAGAAGGTGAGTCATCGAGGAGGAAGACAGTCCTGTAGTTTCTACAGAGCAGGTGAGATCGCACCACACGCTGGAGATGTATCAACGCACGCCAATTTTTGCAGCATAGCCGGGGACAGACTTGACTCGGAGGGTGGGCTGGATTTCCCAGCCGGAGAGAGCTCCCAAAGAAGACTTGGAGAAGGGTCATCCTGGATAAGGAATGCCTATCGCGGGTTAAGTGTGCGCTCAGAAGAATCGGAGATAAGCACCTGCCTTCCCCGAGTCTGGTATTAACGCTATAGCCAGATTGGTGTCGGCCAGGCGAATCCTGTATTATCGCATCAACTATGTGATATGAAGAACGAATGTGCGCACGACTCACATGCATTGATCGCCATTGGTCGGGTCGCACACTATCTCCCAGGCCGTTCGACTCGCCGAGAGTTCAACGGCAGAAAGTGCTCTGGGTGATGTCGGACTCAAGTAAAGTCCAGACACAACTTGACACATGGCATATTGTATTGTTGGAGATTGACGAAGCTTTTCAAAACGCCACTAAGAACGTGGCGAATGAGCACGAAACACCAGCTAACAAACTAAAAATACAAACTTTTCCCGTATCGACTTCACGGAACACTGACTCGAGATATGCGTTGTCGTTAATTCGCTCATTGATTGCACCCATAGGTATAGCTAGTGGCATTCAGACTCAACCCAGCCTGTAATCATGAGCAAAACAAACGCACCGACAGCAACATTGCCTCTGACGCCGAGAAATCTTACATTAGGGTACTTGCCGTTAGTTAACAACCAGTGGAGATAGTTCCCGACGTTCTGTGGAATCCATGTTGCCATTAAGGATCGATGTCAAAATGACCGAGTCTGATGAGGCAGCTTGAGGCCGACAAAAAGGTCAATGGGGACTAGAAGGATTCACTGTTCAGAAGGCACAGATTCCTACCTATAATATGAACACAACAAGGATGCGCATAAGGGTAGTCACTCGCTTTTGCGGGATGGACGCAGAACGGGGGAAGTCCCGAAAGATGCAGAGTCATTTATCTGGCTGGGATAGAACGGAAAGTTGAAATTTACATAATTCCAAGTCAATTGTTTCCACAAAACTCTGAAGCGCTCAACACAACTCTCCATTACGGACTTTTCGGCCCACCTCACACCTCACTGGGACGGAATTCAATTGTAATGCTCTTGGAGAACTTTGACGAGCGGCAAGGACGGATCCAAGGTGGAACAAGGAACAGGACCCCAACTTGAAAAGCAGTTGACGCTAGTCCCGAGGTAGTGGAACAAGGAACAAGACCCCAACTTGAAAAGCAGTTGACGCTAGTCCCAAGGTAGTCCTTAAGCGCGTACCGTAGGAGAACAAGTTTCCTGTCATAACTTTCATTTGACAGCTCGAGATGCGTATCACAAGGAATCTAAACGCTTGCCTTGAGTCAGCAAAGCGCCAATCTGTCAATTGACACATCGGCGCTTTGCTTTGTGGAATAGCAAGTAGTGGACTACTCTCGGTCCCAATGGTTTAAGTATTTACCTTCCTTGCTACAGACTCTGCGGTTCTGCTCACATTCCATGTCCAACGAATCTTTCACGACATCTGCTGTGCCGATGGACCCTCCCTTTTATCCACAAATGCGTGAGTGTTCTCCACCAGGAAGAGATACCCTATATCTGATCCAGCCCCGATGAAAGTGAATGGAACATGGAGTGGGACATGTTTTCTTGGTTGCTCATCGGTATTCACGGGAGAATTCGAATCGGACCCCAGTGGCAACTTCAAATTCTCGTACTTAACCTGTGGTGGCCCTAAGAGTACTCAAGGACATATCGAGATTCGAGAGGGTCTGATCGTTGCCGAGGATATTTCTCCTAGCGACACCTACGGCATATTGAACATTGGCACTTACTCCTTAGCGCTCTTCTCTGGGAACCACAGCGGGGCAAAGATTTGGAATGTCACAAAGTGTATGTGCCTAACAGCTGAACATCGCCCTGTGCAATTCTCTAACTCGTGATACTCAGCGCGAGCACCACCACCCCCGACTCCACCACCTTCCGACCATCTAGATGAACTAAAAGAGTACCTTACGTTGGTGCCTTGCATTCATGTCTCGGAAGTCTCTTCTGACGATTGCCCTTTATCCAGAGATTGTGACTTGAGCTTTCTTGTGGACGACTCCGGATCGGTTTGTTTGCTTGATTTCTTCGTCACGACCAATCTAATCCAACGGCGGAACACATTAGATGCAAAAACTCTGGGATGAAGCAAAGGAGGCACTAAAGGGCATCGTGAGGGTGGTTTTCGATAACGACGGCACCGGAATCGATATTGGATTTGTAAATAGCGATCGTGGAACCAAGGGACTCGGGCGTGGCCAGACTGCAATGGGCGGTATCAAGGTCAGGATCATGCTCCTGCTCACTGATTTGCGTTTCACATCCTGAGAAATTTCCGCCCTCTCTCTTTAACTGGTCAACAGAGCGGTGATCAGGTGATGGAATTATTCTCACAGGTGGAGGCGAAAGGTCAGCAGCTACATACGAACATAGCTTGGTCTAACCACTTCTTCCAGGCACGACGGAAATTGGTCGACGACTCGAAGCTATCCTGAAGCCCTTCCTCGATGATATGGACAATGCACGAAAGAAAGTAAACACCATCGACGAGTACGCATTTGAAAATGAAAAGTCCTTATCCGTCATCATTATCACGGATGGAAAGGGGAGCGCTGGTTCGTATTTCCTATTCTCGTGGCGATAGACCTGTATTTCTTACTCATCTCGACTCTTGATGTAGGTTCATTCGAGAAACTGAAAAATGTCATTACGAATGCCGAACAGCGTTTGAAGGCCGCCAATCCAATCAGAAAGCATCTCCATATTCTTTTCTTCCAAATCGGAGGACATACAAAGACGGCCTTAGATGAGCTTAAGAACTTCCAGACTGTAAGTCCTCCCAGCTTTTGAACCATAATTTGCTACTATACCATGTTTCATGTTCTAGGGCCTTGTGGGCATTGTTCCCCACGAACGTAAATTGACTGCCGATAAGATCCTTGAAGTCCTCTCTGGTCGTTTTGTGCAGGGTGGGAATGGTATTCATACACGAGAATCTGACTGATCTCTGCTACATCTAGCATCGGCGTCACCCACGCCTTCGCCTTCCGATCCCATCTCCATGGCGGATATGCAGCAAACATTGTCGTTCGTCCATTTCCTCATGTCTACACTTGCAAATAACGAACATTTTTTTTTCTTTGCACAGGAAGTACCAGACCGTCATCCTAATCGATGATTCGCCATCGGTTTGTCCTTCACGGCAGCCATTAAATACCATGTGTTTTTACATCACGATCTCGTTGCCAGATGCTCAGTTCAAGAAACACCCTGAGCGAGAGTATTGCCGCTATCGTCGACAAAGCCGTCAAGTTATACGGCGTTGCCGGCATCGACCTGCGCTTTATTGATAACAACTCTGCCGACGGTGACGGTCTGAAGGTCTGTCGTCTGAAATAATAGACTCGTTCATTCCGCTTCACTGTTGGAGACTAGAACGGAGAGGACGTGAGGAAACACTTGGTTGCAGCTCAGCCTGATGGTAAGATCTCCTTTCTTTTTGTCTCAAGTAGACTGAGGTAACCCAGTGATATAGAAAGTTCAGAGGAATCGTTAAAGGATGGACTGAGTGCTATACTCAACTCCTTCACTGCGAAGTGGGCCCAACCTAATGCGAGTAACATCAAGCCCATGAACGTGATCCTGTTCACAAATGTGCAACGCGGCAAGTCTAAATGTGTTTACTTTCTACACCAGCCCGTCTGAATACCCAGCACAGATGGCGGTACCCTGAATAACAACCTGAGTGCGATGATTCAGAGGATCGCGGAAAAACTTGAACACTACCATGCTCCACCTTCCAGCGTCGGTGTTCAATTTGTCGTTATGGGTGGCACGACTGTTTTCCAGCCACTCAAAGAGGTGAACTCCGTGAACAACACGGTTGGTTCTTATTTTGCTTCTTATCGGATCTGTGGCTCACATGGGGACGCCGTTCTGTATGCAGGAGGTCATGGTTGATACCATAGAATATGATACACAGCTCACGGACCGGAAACTCACCAAGATTTTTTTCGGTGCAATTGATTCAGGAGTCAACAGTTGGCGAGCATAAGCTTCATTCATTGATTTAATACAACTAGGCCCGTTGTAACAAGTTAAGATTGTTGTTTGAGCAGTGATCATCATGAGTTTCCATAAAAAACCTGAAGCGAGAAGTAGACGAAGGAGGTCGTAGGTCAAGTCATCTATTATTTAATTTGTGAGTTCCGAGTTCTCAGTAATATTAAGGCTCCAACCGTTTAGTTTACATTTAGGACTTTTTGCCCAGGCTCATTGCACAGGCCGGGTCATCACGTGATATGTGACGCACCTGTGACATCTCTGCAAGCAGTTTTTTTTTTTTTTTTTTTTTTAAAAATGGTACTCCAATTTATTTAAAACTGGCAAAAACAGGGGCGCGATAGCATACCCGCGAGGTAGGCTACACCTAAAAAACCTCTCATCGACCTACTACTCATTTACCACCACCCCACCACACAAATTCATGTGAACTGGAGATCTTGGTTGCGAATCCAATGGTATGGGTGCCGAAGCTTCCAACTGTCAGTAAACTGCATAGCTGGTGTGCCACTGGACCACAAAAGCAGGTGCGACCATGTGTTTAAGCCTGGGGTTGACCTCAACATCCACCTGACTTTCGTAGGCCTGAAGATGAAAAAATTGAAAATGAATGACTCAGCATTCTGCTGTTGGACCCCTGAAGCGCCCTTGTCATTTCCTCCCCCTATTCACCACCGTCGAAACTGGGGAAAACCCACTGAACCTAATCAGCCCACTTTTCCGCCTATCCATTCCCTATTTTCAGCAAGTTTGGTACGATTGCTAGTAGTCTCCCCAATGGGTGTGGTCTGTGTAGGGACAAAACCGTGATCGGATGCTAGCATCCTTCCACAATGGGTTCTTGTCAAAGAGTAGGTTTGCGCTCCTGAAGGATCTGCACTAAGCAGAGCGAATGGATAGGTCAGGGGAGTCAGTCTAGGATGGTGCCTGAGTGCGTGATGGAGTTTGCTGTGAACAGGGTCGTCTAGCTTCCAGCAGAGCAAGATGGAGTAGATCACCCAGAGATTGTTGCGATCTCCTCCGATATGAAAGGATAGTGTTAAGGACGGGTAGATCAAGCCATAAGAGATGCTCGATGCCGGACAATGTCGATTAATGGGAGAGGTTAGGTAGAATATGACCGACCATAGCATAGGATGACGAATTCCCACGGTCAGATGGTGGTGGTAACAGATCAAGAAGCGTTGATGATCTCTGCAAGCAGTGTCTGTTAGGACTGGCGTCCTTAACTACTCAATCAAAGCTTTCGTTCCGATGCTCGTCAGCTATTGGCCTAGACGAGCTCTCTATCCTAGCCTCGACGGCGAACGGATAGTCGATAACCTGCTTGGAGAAGCAAGGTTATATCTTACTGGCTTTATTAGCACAGTCGTCGGTTCAGGGATCGAGTAGCGAGGACGTTGTAAGTCCCTGAGTGTGATGAGAATAGGAAGGTATATTTCCAATAGATCAAGCTGAAGAGCTTGACCAATTGTTCTGCTAGTTATATACTACACGATAGTTAGAAGATAAATATAGGCAAGACAAAAAGACGAGGGGTGGGTATGGTAACGATGACAGATCTTCCATGTAAAGATGGGGGTAGTGAAGGGGAGTGATATGGGTCGTGACAGCGAGGCTGTGGAGACGACGATGATCTGTCAAGGATAAATATAGTAAACGACGATGCCATCGAGAGAAAGAGAAAGACAGGAATAGGGAAATCGTAACATTACCCCCCGACTAGGGGTGAAGACACCGACTTTGCCTTCATCACTCTCCTATCATGTTATGGATTCCCTCTTCGTCGAATGCATCCCCTCCCAGGTCTTGATAAATGCTATCCTGATCGCGACTGATAACGCAGTCGTTGTCGGCGTGGTCGGCATCCATCATTCCACACCACCGACATATACAAGTGAGGCATTGACTTGCCATGTGTCCTTGTCAATCACATCGCTGGCAAGTAGGTATTTCGGCCAGCAATAGCAGGATGGGAGTGGTTGACGCGGGTCTGGATAGCTGGGCTGGGGGTGTGGAAATGAGAGAGGCCTCTGCAGGAGTGCTTCTTGTTAATCGGAATGCTGATTCGCGCCATAAGCGCCTTCTTTGGGCTTGTGAGAGGGGAGGTTCAGGGGTGCTCGGACTCGGAGGGGCTGTCTGGGGGGAGACGGGGTATGGAGGCGGCGGAGGGGGATCATAACGGCCACGGACATGGGTGAGGATATCATGGCAAATGAGCTGTTGCAGCACGGTGTCCTGGATGAGGTTTGCGGATTCGAGGGAGTTCTCTACATCTCGTTTCAAACGTTCCAGGGTCGCGAGGTTCTGTAAGGCGGTTTCCCGACCGTCTTGGGCCAGCCGGAAGAATTGGTGAAAAACGAAGAGAGATCTGTGGGGACGGAGGATCGGCAGAAGAGATTCGTATGCATCTAGCGTCTGATACCAGTCCTGGAAATGTTCCAGGTTTTCGATGAGAGGGTGGCTCGGTGGGATGTGATCGAGGGGGATTCGGATTTCGGCCATGAGGGAGACGACATCTTTTAGTTCAGGTTAAATAGAGAGGTTCATAGAGGTTCTAGCTCCTCTGATGGGATGTCAATGGGGTACTGGTTGCCAAGGGAAGTGTTCCATCATAAGAAGATTCTATAACAACAGTTTCCCAATTCGGAGACTGAGGGGAGTAGACTCTGGGGATGTTCGACGGTCATGGTGGAAGCGAGTTAGAGTGCGGGGGGCGAATGCGGGTTCTGGCTTGAGTTGGTTCGGCAGGGGTTGGGGGAACTAGTTGGATTGGAAGCGGGATTGGGTCGCGGAGGGTGAGTTCCATGGGATGGGAGGACAGTCGGTTTCCTCCTTGTTCTTGCTCGAACATTCTTCGCTCCCATTGCCGACGTCTACGGAAGAAGAAGATAGTTAGCCCGATCATCCAGACTACCATAGCGATCAGGGCAGCGAGTATGAAGGCGTTTGATGTGGTGTCGGTTAGCATGGTGTGAGGTTGGAGGAATGGGTTAGAGGTGTTTTCTTCTTTTGTAATCGTTTAAAATTTGTAGAGCGTTCTCCAAATGGGATGCCGGTTCCCACGTATTTTCTGCTGACGAATATCCCTTCCATTTGATCAGGTAGCGGTACCCCTTCCCGATCTTCTTGTGTGCCACGATGGCTTCTACTTCATATTGTTCTTCCCCGTCGACTAGGTCAGGAGGGGGTGAAATGAAGTTCGGTCCGTGAATGTCGTTTTCTTCGTAAGGTGATAGGAGGCTGGCATGGAACACCGGGTGAATCTTCCATTGCTCTGGGAGTTTTAGTTGATAGGTTAAGGGGCCTAGGACCCTTGTGACTTCAAATGGCCCTTCTCTCTTGGGTGCTAGTTTTTGTGTTTGGTACCCGATCTTCAGATTGGTACTTTCTAGCCAAACTTTATCCCCTTTCTCAAAGGGTTTGAAGCTGCGTGTGGTGTACTTCATCATCTTCTGTCGTGCTAATTCGTGTGTCGCTAAGGCTTCATCTCTTGCACGTTGCAAGGCAACGATCCTTTGTTCGACTGCAGGTATGTCGGTCTTCGGATAAGGGGTGGGGATGCTTCTAGGGTCGAAGCCCATCATTAGGTAAAATGGAGAAGCGTTTCGTGCGGAGTGCATGCGGTTGTTGTGTGTAAATTCCGCTAGGGGTAGTAAGTCCTTCCAAGTTTCAGGGTTATTTGCGCAGAAGATTTGTAAATATACTTCGATTTCTTGGTTCAAGCGCTCCGTTTGACCATCTGTTTGGGGGTGGTATGGTGTGCTCAGGGCTAGTTTGATGCCTAGTAGCTTTCCAAGTTCTCTTGTAACCCGTGCTGCAAATTGCGGACCTCTGTCGGAGATGATAGTATCAGGGAGTCCGAACCTTTTGTAAACATTCTGCATGAGGAGGTCCGCGGTTCCCAAAGCATCGATCGTTTTCGTGCAAGGGATTAAAATTACCCCCTTCGTAAGCCCATGGTCTACCACGACCATGAGAGAGTCAGAACCATTGCATTCCAGTAGATCGGTAATGAAATCCATGGAAATTTGTGCGAAGGGTCGGGTCGCGGAGGATCGGATTGGCGAGATGGGCGGTGTTGTCGGGTGGGTATTGACTTTCATCTGTTGACAGGTAGCGCAGCCGTCGACGTATTTTTTCACAAATGTGTGCATCCCAGGCCACCAGTAGTCGCGTCGTACTAGCTCTAGAGTTTTGAACTGGCCCGGGTGTCCAGATGATAACGTGTCATGGTATCGTTGGGTGATCCTGTGTCAGAGGTCGAGGTCCTGAGGTACATAGCATTTCCCTTGGAAGAATAACATTCCGTCCTCGATTTTCCAGTCCTCCAGGGCTGACTTTGTGGGCGGTACTCCCTTCGTCTTCAACGTGTCAATGGCATCCATCATCGTGTCATCCTTCATCAGTGCCTGGGCCAGTGCACTTCTCAGGTCTAGGTCCACCGTCCGGACAAACAGTTCGTCAGGCAAAACCACAATGTCCTCATTATCTGTGTCCTCTTCTGGGCAGAGGTCAGGGCGTCGTGACAGTGTGTCGGACTGCACCATCTTCGATCCTGGAACATGGATTAATTTCAGATTGAATAGGGATAGGTAGAGACTCCATCTTGCTTGTCTCCTATTCAGCTTTTGGGCTGTCCGGAAATACGTCAGGTTCCTGTGATCCGAGAGTATTGCTGTGGGGAATCCGTTGCCTTGAATCAGGTGTCGCCATGTTTCAAGTGCCCGGATTATTCCTAATAATTCTCGGTCATAGATCTGGTAATTCCATTGCGTTGCGTCGAAGGCATGTGAAATATATCTGCAAGGATGCCAGTCGCCGTTAATGTCCTGTTGGCGGATAACTCCTCCAGTCGCCCACTTCGAGGCGTCAGATTCGATTAAGTATGGCTTTGTCCTGTCTGGCATAATCAAGACCGGAGCCTTCAAGAATGCAGCTTTGAGTTTCTTGAAGGCGTCATCTCTTTCTTCTGTCCATTCCCAATGTTTGTCCTTCTTCGTTAGTTCATGTAGCGGATGGGCTAAATCGGCGAAGTGGCTGATGAATTTTCGGTAGAAGTTCCCGAAACCTAGGAAAGATTGTACTCCTTTTACTGTCGTAGGGGTTGGCCAGTCTTTAATACCTGCAAGTTTCGCCGGATCCATAGAGACATGATTTGGGGTGATGATCATCCCCAAATATTCGACCTTGTTCGTCTCGAAGGTACACTTCTCCAGTTTGAGGAAGAGGTCATTCTCCTTCAGTCGTTGTAGTACTCGGAGGGTACGCTTCCTGTGTTCGTCGAGGTTGTCCGAAAATATTAGGATGTCGTCCATGTAGATGACAATCCATCCTTCGTTAATCATGTCGCGGAAGATTTCATTCATCATCCTTTGGAATGTTGCAGGGGAGTTGCATAGTCCAAAGAACATTACCGTCGGTTCGAAGAGTCCCTGATTGGTCTTGAATGCAGCTTTCCATTCATCACCCTTTTTGATCCTGACATTGTTATATCCCCATCGTAGGTCCAGCTTGGTGAAGATGGTTGCTCCCTTCAGAGTTTCCATCAAGTCACTGATTAACGGAAGAGGGTAAGTGTCGGGGATAGTCATGTCATTCAGATATCGGTAATCTTGGCAAGGTCTGAGAGATCCCTCCTCCTTTTTGGCGACAAAGAAGAAGGGTGACGCCATGGGTGAGTTTGAATATCGGATATACCCCTTCTTTAAGTTTTCTGTAAGGAATTCGTCTAGTTTTTCTTGTTCTTTCGGGGATAAGGGGTATACCTTGCAATCTCGTGGTACTGCGTCCGGTTTCAGGTTTATTGCATGGTCGAAGGTTCGTCGGGCCGGCATTCGTTCTGACGCCTTTTTTTCGAAGACCTCTTTATAGTCCTGATAATAATCGGGTAGCATTTCTTCTATCGTCTTTGGTTTCAGCTTATCCTTTTCTTCAGTGGTATGAAGGTGAGCCAACTCTTGAGCGATGGAAATTTTTTGCCTTATCCAGATGTGCTGGCTGTAGGAATGCCGGATCGAGTGAAGAGCTTTCGTAAATCTCCCTATCATTTGACCTTTCCGTTTGACTGTATATTCCGGGGATCGATGTTCCTCTGTCAGAGGAGCTTCCTTTTCTTCAAATATCCCCAAGACTGGTTCCCCTTGAATATAACTGATGATTAGATCATCATTTGAGAGGTAGTCTTCGTCTGGTTCGAATTCTTCAGGGAGAATCTGCGCGGGTTCGTCCAGTTGTTCGGTCTTGTCGACAGGTGTCTCCGGTGGGATACTGGGAATTTGTTCTTGTATCCGTTCCCGACTTTCCATAATGATCGGTTCGTCTAGTCCCAGTGTCTGACCAACGGACTGTGGTTTGTCCTCCTCAACCTCTTCGAAGGTTGCTTTCGGATAGATTCTAGTTTGAGTGGCTTCTTTCCTGGGAGACAATTCCATTTCTAAGAAATCCTGTTCCTTTGCTTTTCGGTCGAGAATAACCTTGGTTTTAACCCTCAACTGTCTGATTTCCTCGGCTTGTCTGAGGGCTGGTCCAAAGGTTCGCTTCGGGAATGTCGTAGTAGTGGTAGTTCCTTGTGTTATTAATCGCCGGATTTCATTCTTCTCCTTGAGGATAGAGGAGAAGGTTCTTCTTGCACGTTTTGGGTCGATTTCGAGTTGGCCAGTTTTCCAGTTGATATTCGGGTTATATTTCCTGAGCCAGGAGAGTCCAAGAATCATATTCTCGTCTCCTAGGTCTTGGATAAGGAAAAGATCTCGTGTCACGAGTTTTCCTATCTTGTTCGTCAACCATGTATAATGGGTGATGGGTCCTGCTTTGTTATATGTTCCATCCACGTTCCTTGTCCTGATCGGTTTTCGGAGTTCCTTCATTGGAACGTTATTCTCCTTGGCGAAGGTTTTATCCAAGAAAAGTCCTTCTGCTCCCGAGTCTACTAGACTCTGTGTGTCGACGTTTCTTTCACTGATGCTAGCCGAAATGGGGATTCGAAAAGATTTTGAATTTTCGGCTAGTATTACAGTAGAAATGGAAACGATGGCGGGTGCTGACGTCGAGGCAGGCCGCCGTATCAAAAACCCTCGTCTTCCAGGTGTTTCATGCATTCCTCTTTTTCGTTATCGGGAAGTTCTGTGATCAAGGCCTTCATCTTCAAATAGGCATCCTTCCCCTTCTTTGGGTCATTCCTCTGGGAATTGAATTTCCGGGGTTCGCTCGAGAACTTCCCTTTCCGGTGATCACTGGCCCGGTGACCAGGTTGATGACATTCGAAGCATAGCCCCTTTTTCATGTGAACATCTCGTTCCTCGAGGGTGAGGCGATCGATGTCCATTGCGTTGGGGTCACGGGGGACATGTCGTGGAGCTTGCTGGTTAGGATGGGAGGTCTTATGAAGCACCCCACGGAATTGTTCGGCCAAAGCCTTTGATCTGCGCCATTGGTTGTCGAACCTAGAAGCGGCCGTATACCAATCGTCGAGGGTCTTGGGCATCTTTTCCATGTCAAATATTTTCTCAAGGAGTTTACTCCTGAGTCCTTCCATGAAGTATTCGATCAAAGGGGCATCTTCCTTGATTCTACTTCGTCCCACCTGGACTTTGAAGTCTGCGATATATTCATCGGCAGTTCCGGTTTGCTTCAAGGTTCGGAGCCTTGTTCGGGCATCGCCTTCATCGTCAATGGGCTCGAAGGCTTTCTTCAGCTCTTCGGCGAAAGCTTCTTCTGTTCCCCAGCTCTCTTTAGTAAGATTCTCATTCAAGAAGTTCTCCTTCCATGGGCCGGCAGTTCCTCCCTTCATGTAGGAGAGCAAGAATGCAATCCTCTTGTTGGGGGTATTGTAGGTTTCTTCGTTGAGTTTCAGATAGAGGCCCGAGTCCAAGATGAATGTCTTGAACTTGCTACGGGTCCCATCGAATACAGCAGGGAGGTTGATCTTTATTTCTCCATTGCGATGAGTTGGGGGTGTGGTCGTTTGGGGATCGGGGTTCATGGATGGGTCTGCCATTTCAGGTTCTGGTGTTGGGGCGTATAGGGGAATATATGGTTCTGGGTTTCGTTGTTCGATTAAGCCGAAGGTAGAGTCGGCAAGAGGATCTGGTTCTGGGGTCCCTTCACTAGGTGTATCGTATTCTGGTTCAGAGTTCGAGGAGTAGGTGTCGAGGGATCCTAATCCGTAAGTTCCAGACCGTCTGGTCCTGGAAGTCGTCTTGTTGATCGGGGGTGGCCTTTACCTGGGTAGGTAGGCGGTCGATGTTGAGCTTGATCTTTTGTTAGGACTGGCGTCCTTAACTACTCAATCAAAGCTTTCGTTCCGATGCTCGTCGGCTATTGGCCTAGACGAGCTCTCTATCCTAGCCTCGACGGTGAACGGATAGTCGATAACCTGCTTGGAGAAGCAAGGTTATATCTTACTGGCTTTATTAGCACAGTCGTCGGTTCGGGGATCGAGTAGCGAGGACGTTGTAAGTCCCTGAGTGTGATGAGAATAGGAAGGTATATTTCCAATAGATCAAGCTGAAGAGCTTGACCAATTGTTCTGCTAGTTATATACTACACGATAGTTAGAAGATAAATATAGGCAAGACAAAAAGACAAGGGGTGGGTATGGTAACGATGACAGATCTTCCATGTAAAGATGGGGGTAGTGAAGGGGAGTGATATGGGTCGTGACAGCGAGGCTGTGGAGACGACGACGATCTGTCAAGGATAAATATAGTAAACGACGATGCCATCGAGAGAAAGAGAAAGACAGGAATAGGGAAATCGTAACAGTGTCTTCAATGTTGCCAAATGGATGTTACACCAGGATCAGGCATGAATAAGGTCAAATTAATCATACAGATATGCTACATATAATATAATGCACCAAACCCCCACCCTTTCAAGCTCCTGAAGTATCTAATCAGGAATGAATCTGGCCATGGTATTTCAACTACAATATTTCATCAGGAAAAACCATCCAGACTATTAGTTTGCCAGTTCCATCAGTAAGCCAACATATCAGAATTTCAATGTGATAGCCACTTGCCACGTTCAAGGAGCCCTCATGATCACTCCATCATACATAGTCATGGTCAGTTGACATCAGTAGATAGACATGGGTGACATTGATCACTCTCCTGCTAGTGTAGGCCTCTGCATGAGATATGTGTGCTACCAGCACTACTGCCACTTTTATGTCTTTGATGTGCTCAAAAATGCTTATCGAGGCCATTAAGTTGAGTACAACACTAGATGTTATTTGATAAAGGAGAAAGTATTGACATGGATATACAGATTGACAAAGAATTGAGTGTTACAATAATGGTTGTCGTAGGTCCGAACGTTCAACCTTACTACTCCTTGTATAAGGACTGTAGTGGTTGACACTCCTCCTTGCACGAGGATTCGAGTGTTCAATAGTAGAGACATAAGTCTTGCTACTATTCTGCGAATCTGGTGGCACCTTAAGATTCTTCGAGTTTAGAGAGTAAACGATGACCTATATTTGTGTAGGTCAAACTGAGGAGTTACATCAGTATCGAGAGGGTATAAGTACAGAGTAAAAGTTTAGGGTAGGGCATTGTATGGATCTGTCCATAACGGGTATAGTACCTAAAGATAAGGTAGCTTGGATACAGGTGGCAGATGTATGATGGGGAACCAAGGTGACAATGGAAATGTCAGGTATGAGTCACCTTGGTGAGAAAGGAGAGATAACATCCCATGATTGAGGGAAGAAGGAAGAGATCATGTAGGTAAGAAAAAGAGGGTCACGTGTAACAAAGTAAGAAGGGAAATTGTAACATTACCCCCCTGTTAAGGTCGAAGACACCAGCTTCGACTAATCTATTGTCCTATCATGTTGTGGACTCCCTCTTCGTCAAACACATCTCCGCCTAGGTCCTGATGAGGGTGGTCATGGCTTTGGTTGATGG
Organism: Lyophyllum decastes; assembly: GCA_025854295.1. Lineage (NCBI taxonomy): Eukaryota > Fungi > Basidiomycota > Agaricomycetes > Agaricales > Lyophyllaceae > Lyophyllum > Lyophyllum decastes. The sequence goes on from CP107709.1 coordinate 2,099,232, forward strand.
CGCAATCGTGGTCAGCATGGTTGGCATTGAACATTCTGCACCATCGACAGATACAAACAAGGCATTGGCTTGCCTCATGTCCCTGTTGGTTACAGCGTTGGCATACTGGTATCTCTGTGGGTAAAAGCAGAGTGGGAGTGGTATCTTCTATTTGTTGACAGGCAGCTTCATGTCATAGACATCTTCGCTGGGTGTGAGATAAGGGAACATTGGAGTGGTTGGGGCTGGGAGGAGCGGTCTGAGGAGAAACTGGGTATGGAGGTGGTGGAGGGGGGTCGTAACGCCCGCGGACGTGGGTGAGGATGTCGTGGCAAATGAGTTGCTGTAGGGTGGTATCTTGGATTAGGTCCACAGCTTTGAGAGAGGTCAGAACATCCCTTCTCAGTCCTTCTAGAGTGGCAGGGTTTTGTAAGGTGGTTTCTCAGCTGTCCTGGGTGAGACGAAAGAATTGGTGGAAGACAAAAAGGGATCTGTGAGGACGGAGGACAGGTAGAAGGGATTCATTGTAGCAGGTGCTACAGGTCCTTATGGTTCACACAAGTATGAGCTTGACCAGACTATGGATTCAAGTATACCGTGGTGAACGAATGTAAGGACTTAGGGTAAATATGGGTAAATAGAGCATATATAGGGGATGGTGCCAAACATGACCTGAATAGGAAGGAGGCCCTAGGCCTACCTGTTACACCCCCCCTTGAGACTGTGTCCACAGTCTCAACCAAGAGAAAAAAAAATTTTCTCCTACATCCTGTGGTGTGTCCTCATCTGCTCCTTGTGGTTTGCTCCTTGATGTAGTGGTGGTAGTAGTGGTGCTCACACTGGTCGGTTATACTCCACTCCTAGTGGTGTCGTTCTGTATATACCTCCCATATTCCCCTTCAAAATTCGTCCTCGGGTCCACCTATCCTCTCCCCCCTCCGAAAAAAAGAACGAACACCAGATGACAATCAAGAGGTGGGTGGGTGGGGAGATGATGGTATAGTCACCATATGCTGGGAGCATAGTCATAGGATCATAATTGTGTCGATTGATGACACGGTGGGGGCGACTTGGATGGATTTCATTCATACATGACGAAATTCAGAATGGTGGATGGCGACAAATCAGCAGATGGCACAGTGGGCCAATTACCACAAGGTCGTACATGCGACGGACTTGGTTGGGGCGACGATGGCTCCGAAAACAAAAATTCCTGAAAACGGGGCTGGTGGCAAGCCTTTGTGGCTGCACGACTGTAGAATGGCAGTGTAATGGTACGTCACAGGGCATAACATGGTCAAGTACAGTGTGTACTCGATGGGGGGTTTCAAAGTGGCTGGTACTTCAAAACCTGGGACTCCGAGGCTTTGGAGTGCCGAAATGATGAGGCAGCCTTCGCGACTGCCTAAATACAAGATGATGACATCCGGAGACATTGTGTGGGTGTATAATGGTTTGATTACCATGTATACTCGAGTGGTGAGTTTGGAGGGGCTGGTACTCCGAAATCGAGGAACTCCAGACTTTGGAGTGCCAAACGAGCCTTCGCGGCGTCGTAGGTGTGATATTGCAACGTCAACGACGTCGCGGAAAGTGTGTGATGGTTCAAGTACAATGTGTACTTGAACGGTGAGGTCGGAGGGGCTGGGGCTCCGAAAACAGGGACTCCAAACTTCGGATTGACAAAATAGCCTTCGTGGCTTCGTAGATGCAAAACGGCGGCCTGTAGAACGTCGTAGAGGGTGTAGGGATGTCGATTACGGGCGCCATGGGTGTCTGTATCGAGAGTACGCATGGGTGGGGTGCATAATGTCCCCAGTGACCAAAATAGGCCACAAAAATGTTCGAGCCGTAAATATTGACAATGGCGATGAGGGGATGGTCCGGGGACCATATAGGAATGAACTATAGGTAGATGGGGTCGGATCCACCATGAAGATAGGGTGGTAGCGTAGTCTCATGAGTTGGTAGAGATGGTGGGGGGGATTGGGGTGATGTTCGCAATTGTCGACCTAGAGAGCCAACGACGACGCGCAGCGCCGTAAACCTAGATACCATCGGAAAGCCCTCGTCGAGGCACATCAAATGATTCAAGATTTAGAGAAAACGGTCCAGCGGTTGCCGAGATATGGCTCGATCAAAAAATGACCAAAATTGCGAATTTGGAGGAGGAGGAAGTGGGTGTGGGGGTCCATCCTGGTACCAGCAGAGCCCCAAGAACAATGTCTTGGAGATGCAGAGAAGTCCTAAGGACTGAGAGTCCTTGTTCCAGAGATAGGGCCCAGTGTATCTGACACATCACAATTCCTCCCCTCAGCACAGCACCTGTCTCCCACCCAAACCTCTCCTGATCCTCCTAGCCCTGATAGGGCCCAAAAAGCGAATTAATATAGGCCTTTAAAAGGTCTAGGAGCAGCCCAGAGGTGGTAGTGTTGGAGAAAAAAAACACCCAGATGGGTGTGAGCAGAGAGCAAGAGCAAGAGTTGAGTTTTTGAGGGTTTAGAGCAGATAGAAGGCAAGGTAGACTTGAGATCTGAGCTGGATAGCTCAAAAAAATGTAGCAGGTGCTATGGGTCCTTACGGTTCACACAAGTATGAGCTTGACCAGACTATGGATTCAAGTATACCATGGTGAACGAATGTAAGGACTTAGGGTAAATATGGGTAAATAGAGCATATATAGGGGATGGTGCCAAACATGACCTGAATAGAAAGGAGGCCCTAGGCCTACCTGTTACATTCATACACTTCAAGTATTCAGTACCAGTTTTGAAAATGCTCAAGATTTTCAATGAGTGGGTGACTTGGTGAGGCATAGTCTTGGAGGTTGCGGAATTCAGCCATGAAGAGCAGTACTGAGGAGGGGTATCTTTTGATTCTGTTAAATAGGAGTATTCATAGAGGTTCTAGCTCCTCTGATCAGATGTAGAGGGAGTATACGTTGCCAGGGGAAGAGTTCCATCACTAGAAGGTTCAATGATAATTTGGGGACAGGGAAAGAGAGGTCGTTGTCATAAAGCCAGAGAGATGGGGATTCTTCTCTGTTCATCAGCTTCCCAACTAGGGGTTTGAGGGGTATAGACTTGAGGGATGTTCGATGGTCATGGAGCAAGAGAAGTGGAGTGAGGAGAGTGGGTGTGGGTCCTAACCCAGGGTGGTTCAGCAGGAGATGGGGGAATTAACTGCACTGGGAGCGGGACAGGGTCACAGAGGGTTAGTTCAATAGGGTGGGAGGAGTGTCAGTTTCCTCATTCTTCTTGTTCAAACATTCTTCTCTCCCACTGCCAACATTGTCAAATGAAAAAGATGGTTAGTCCTGTCATCCATACCACCATGGTGATCAGGGCGGTGAGTATAAAGACATTGGAGGTGGTGTCAGTTAGCATGATGTGGTGATGGGGAAGTGGGTTACAGCTGATGGTGCTGTTTGTACGCTTTTAATAGATTTTGAGCATGTTCGAGATTCTCTGGTGGTTCCCACGAGTTTTCTGATGTAGGGTAGTCCTTCCACTTGATCAAAAATTGATGTCCCCTTTCTTGCTTTCTGTGTCCTAGGATGGCTTTGACTTTGAATTCATCTTCTCCTTCAATGAGGTCAGGAGGAGGCCTCAAGAAGTTTGGGCCATATATATCGTTTTCCATGTAGGGAGAGAGGAAGCTGGCATGAAATACTGGATGTTTCTTCCATTGTTTTAGAAGGTTGAGTTTGTAATTGAGAGGTCCAATCACCTTGGTGATTTTGAAGGGTCCTTCTTTGTAATGGGTCACCTACCCATTATGGGTAGGTTGGTGTTGTTTGGCAATGGCTTTAGCCGTTGCCCAGAACTGTAGTGTTTACATGTTGTTTGGACAATAAGTTTCACATCACTACCTACAGCAATACCAGACTCGGTCAAGCTCTGTTGGGTACTGTGAGACTCTGTAGCACCTGCGCTACATTTTTTTGAGCTATCCAGCTCATACTGCTGTATCCTGCTATATCCTGCTATACTCTGCTTTTATCTCTCACTCGTATTTCTGCTTTAATCTGGTCTGCGTCACTTGGACCACATGGACACTCGGGCCACATCTAGGCACTCGACAGGACCCTCAGTACCATATGGGACCCTTCAAGGGGCCCCAGTACATGTTTTGGAACAAACAGCACTCTCGCCAAGCATGGCAGCTGCGTCACAGTTGCCACATCACTGGAATGACATCGAAATGCTATTTCAGGACCCAGCCAAATTCTTGTGACAGCATCAGGCTGAGCTCACGCGATTTTGGCTATGTCTGGACTACCAATGGCCCAGGGACATACAAGAAAGGGTCGAGACGGCCACACTAGAGGTCGTTCAGGTGAAACTTCGGGCATTACGCTCGAAGGACACCATCAATATATTAGCTCTATACTTTGAGTTAATAGTACCCATTATTGTCGACATGGATAGATGGCTCTCTATGAGTCGTAATACAAAACATCTTTCGAGGCTGGCACATGACATGCCAGCAGAGCAATTCCATTCACCTGCACGAGATGATGATCTCGTGAGTATGTCGAGTCGTGTATCAGACACGTCTCAAACGCCAAGTCATTCATCTGTGACTAGTTCATTGTCTAACGGGCAATGTGTTATGGTCCTGTTCAAGTCGATCATCAAGCGATCTGAGTGCTGCGAGCATAATAGGCTCGCCCCCGTAAACGTCACCTATCAAGGTGCGGATGACATCGCAAATTGGCAGACACCAGGCAACTCGCCAACTGGCTCACAACGCAGCCAGTCACCAACCAACCATACGTGGCGATCCAACATGGACATGTCAGCGCTGGACGACAAGAGTTGGAGTAGCCGGCGAGATGTCGTTGGTGAAGGTAAGTGACCTGAAAGGCCACATAAAGGATATGAGAATTTTGTCCACCCGGGACAAAATTCTGGTGAGGGGAAGGAGTGGGGTAGAGAGAGGATGGCGCAGTGGGCTGCGCATTGCGTAGTCAGTCATTGGAGTGACCAGCATGGGGCGAACGTTGCTCCAGAAACAAGAACACCCACAAAGGTGGGTGAGGACAGGGTGCTTCTCGCACCCAGCAACCTTGAAGGAGGCCGCAAATTGCCTGATCCATCAACCTTGACGGCAATTGCGACAGTATGGTTTAAGAACCATCCAGATGTGAGCTCAAGGCAAGCTCAGTGCATTCAGGAAGTTGCAATACAGGCATTAGAGGATAATATGCCAAGCATATCTGGGTGGGCAAATGGCTCACTTGGCTATGTGGACATCTTCAAGGGTATGCTTCAGAAGCTTACAGAGATGTACCACAGTCGTCGCAAGGAACGACGACAGGCCTGTATCGAGGAGGTGGAGGTAGCGACGAAATATCCACTGCTGATACCAATGCCATTGGAGGTGGCAGTTGGCATCGAAAGATGTCAGCAAGAGGTTGAGCTGCCAAGCTCGAAGGCGACATTGAAAACATCAAATGCAGTGACAACTGAGTCATCGCAGTCTAAACTGTTGGTAGACGAAGAGGTGGCATCGATGCAGTCGAGCCCTGTGAGGTTTGAGTCACCAAGGGTGAAGGTGACGTTTTCCACATCACCTGTAGTAGTGGTCAAAGCGCCGTTGTCGCCACTGTGGTCAACACCACTGTTGAGGTGTAAGGCGACGTCTGAGACGCCGTTGTTGCCGTCTTTGCCATTAGAGTTGAACACAATGGAGGTAGCAATGGGCCGCATTGCAAGGACCAACAAAAGTTGGCCCCGAAGCGATGCGGAGCACCCAACGACCGTGCTATGCCCAGGTAAGAGCATGGGGTGCACGGCGTCGGGTCCCCATTGTGTCCCAGACGTCGCAGTGGTGTTGAGAAATCCGCTAAGGATGCCGTCGTCATCCTGTGTGGCCGACAAGGTAGAAAAGTCGAGGCATGGCGTATTAGTGCGTCATGCAAGCGTCGTCGAGCCTATTGTGGGCTCAGAAGGAACATCGGAGGCCATCCACACATGGGTGGATGGCAAAGATGCGCCTATGGGGGGAATAGTCCATACCCATTGCGTGCTGGGACTGCCAGTGGCTGGCAGTTGCGAAAATTCTAGGCATGGTGTATTGACACGTCATGCAGGGGCCTCCGAGCCTATTGGAGGCTCAGTGGCAAGGAGAGCCATCCCTGAAGGGATGGAGGGTGAGGAAGTGAGTATGGGGGGAAGAATCCGCGCCCATAGAGAACCAGCATGGCATAGCCATGTAGAGGGGGCAAATTTCATCCCAAAACCTAAAATGAATGGAACAAGCTGCCCCCGAGGGGCAGATATGGTCAGTAGACCATGGATGGCGTTGTTGACGCCATCCCAGGCATGCAAAATGGCTCGCGTACATGTGTGAACCCTGCCAGCGTGCTCAAAAGCATGCAGAAACCCATCCCCAGGGCACACAGGCCCCAATCCCTCTAGCACCAAGGTGGTGTTGTCGACGCCTATTGAGGGCGCATGCTTGCGTCCAGTGTATCCTAGAGGTGACTGGGTAGCCGCGCATGCGAGAGGAGAGAGTAGGAAGGGCGAGCAAATGAGAGGGATGTCAACGACGCCCCTCCATGGTGGTGGTGGACAGTGGTCCACCAAACAAAGTCAGGTGACTTCAACGCAGATGCCTATGACACCCACCAACGTTTTGCCAGACGCGACAGGGCATGATCCTGTCCAATTGGTGACTGTTTGGGGCATGCACCCAAGTGGAAGACCCTCACCTATTGTGGACCTAGTGGACCATATGGAGGAAAAATGTGTGTTTATTATGAACACACAGCAGAAATCGACACCTTCGATGGTGCCAGTGGTGAATCATATCTATGATGATTCAAGTGATTATCTATCTGACGACGTCGTCGCCAGAAATAATTTGGCTTATGATTTTGAGTCAGAAGACCAAATTGTGAGCAAGTCACGTTCACCAAGCCCTAGTGTTGTGGGTGGCTATGACTATAGTGAGACACATTCCGCATCTATGAATATTGAGCACCTGGCATGTATGTGTCAGCTGGCCCTTCATCAAGCCACTGACAACAATGCTTTGGTTGACAATAGTTCGTCCAAAGGTGTTGTAGATGCACTCGAAAACCTGACATATGATGTCAGGACATATTGGTGTGAAGAGGAGTGTGGTGACTTCTGTTACTATACAGAAGACTTGGAACGAGTTTCTATTAACTCGGATGAGTTACAGTATGAGCCCATGTTGGGTTCAGATTATGGTTATGATCAATCCTCATGGAGTGATCAAGAGGAGGGGGGTAGTAGTGTTGATTACTATGACACAGAGAACAAGGAGCGCATCTACGAAGACACTGATAATCTAGACGAGCCTGACGACAGTTCAAATTATCACAACTCAGAACCTGATGAAGGTTCTGAGGGTAGTGATTCCTATTTTGATGGCTATTAATGGTCATCGTACTTTTTCCTTCATCCTCCCTATATCACTGGTTCATGTCATAACTTGCCAGTGGTAATCTCATGTGTTGGTGTATCATTATGTCAAACTACCGCATGACCTGATCGCGACTTATCCTATGTCGTAGCAGCTTGTATGCTGCTGAAACCTTCCCAGGATTAATGTCGGTGTCATGTACACCTCCGTCATTGGCAGTAATACTACTAGCTTGGACGTGGCCATCGTCGGTCACATCTTGAAACAACGATGGAGTCATACACCAATGAAGCATGGGCCACTGAATTACCAGCTGACGACTTGGTGGACGACTGGACAAACTTAGGGATTCAGGCGTTAGTGTCAGGTCATTGTACCTGACCACATACCCACTTGCAAAAAGGCATGGACGAGATCAGTTGGGGACTGAGTGGAGGGAAATTTCTCCCACTCATTGGGGCATTCTTAATGTCCTTAACTTATTCTTTTTTATTTGTGACATATTTTATGTTGCATGTACCACTTTGTTCAAGTTTGTATATGTCAAACTTGGTGTTTTTGAAGATTGCTACGCGATCTTAAAGGGGGGTATGTAATGGGTCACCTACCCATTATGGGTAGGTTGGTGTTGTTTGGCAATGGCTTTAGCCGTTGCCCAGAACTGTAGTGTTTACATGTTGTTTGATCAATAAGTTTCACATCACTACCTACAGCAATACCAGACTCAGTCAAGCTCTGTTGGGTACTGTGAGACTCTGTAGCACCTGCGCTACATTCTTGCTTTGGTGCTAATTTCTGGGTTTTGTATCTGATATTCAGATTCTTTCCATCCAACCAGATCAGGTCCCCTTTCTGGAAAGGTTCAAACCTTTTCGTCAAGTGAGCTGTCATCTTCAGTCTGGCTAGTTCATGTGCTGCAGATGCTTCATTTCAGGCTCGTTGTAGCTCAGCTAATCGGGTTTCTACTGCTGGTATGTTTGTCTTCGGGTAGGTGAGGGGAATGCTTGATGGATTGTATCCCATCATCAAGTAGAAGGGGGAGGCATTTTGGGCAGAGTGCGGTCAGTTGTTGTGAGTGAATTCGGCAAGGTGGAGATAGTTCCTCCATTTTTGAGGGTTATTCACACAGAAGATTCAGAGATAGACTTCAAGTTCTTGGTTTAGCTGTTCAGTTTGTCCATCCATTTGGGGGTGATAGGCTGTGCTCATCTGTAGGTTGATTCCTAATAGTCGTCCCATTTCACGGAATGCTCTTGCTGCAAATTGTGGTCCTTGATCAGAGATAATAATGTCAGGGATGCTGAATCTTTTGTAAACGTGTTCAACTAGGGAGTCTGTGGCTTCTATTGTGTTGATCATTTTTGTACAGGGGATAAAAATTGCCCCCTTCATAAGGCCATGGTCTACCACAACCATGACAGAATCTTTTCCATCATTCTCTGGTAAGTCTGTGATGAAGTCCATGGTGATCTGCTGAAATGGTCATGTGCATTCAGACTTGATTGGCACAAGTGGAGGGGAGGTCAGATGGGTGTTGACCTTCATCTGTTGGCAGGTGGCACATCCTTTGACATAATTCTTGATAAATACAGTCATCCCTGGCCACCAGTAATCCTGCTTCGTCAGCTCCAAGGTCTTTAGGGTCCCAGGGTGCCCAGCTATAATAGAATCATGATATTTTTGTACAATTCGTCAGTGAAGATCTTGGTTGTCTGGGATGTAGCATTTATCCTGGAAGTAGAGGAGTCTGTTTTCTATCTTCCTGTGATATGGCCGTTCATCTGGGGCTTCTCACATGGTAAAGTTGTAATGATAGAGTATGCCTCGGGCATGAGAGGGCCTCGAGCCACATGCCTTGCAAGGGGTGCAGCATCAAGGTAGATCTTGAGCTAATGGTGCAGCTTCGAGGGGATGCCATGTAACCCATGGCTTGGGGCTGTGTGACCTGACACTGGGGCTCTGTAGACCTGAGCTTGGTGAGCTGTCACCCTGCCCAGGAGCTAGGAGCCGTCCTAGCATTGTCATGTTGCACCATTCACTCAATCATCTTAGAATGAGGGTACGAGAATAGTATTAGTGCATGTGTTTGTATCACACATGCACAGAGCTTTGTTATGATTTCCCTGCTCCTATCTTTCTCTCTTCCTCTTGCATGTCTTGCATCATATGATGGCACCGTCATTTACTATATTTATCCTTGACAGATCGTCATCGTCTCTACAGCTTCACTGTCACAACCCATATCACTCCCCTTCACTACCCCCATCATTACCTGGAAGATCTGTCATTGTTACCATACCCACCCCCATCTCCTATCTCACCTATATTTATCTTCTGGCCATCCCATAGTATATAACCAGCAGAATGATCGGTCAAGCTCTTCAGCTTGATCTATTGGAATATACCCAACTACTCAGCTACACTTAGGACTTACAACGTCCTTATTTGCTCGATCCTTGAACCGACAACTGTGCCCAGAAAGCCAGTAGAACATAACCTTGCCTTCTGAAGCAGGTTATCGACTATCCGTTTGCCATCAAGGCTAGGATAGAGTACTTGTCTAGGCCAATAGCCGACAAGCCTTAGAATGCCAGCTTGGATTGAGTAGTTAAGGACGCCAGTCCTAACAAAAGATCAAGCTCGACATCAACCACCTACCTACCCAGGTAAAGGCCACCCCCAATCAACAAGACGACTTCCAGGACCAGACGGTCTGGAACTTACGGATTAGGATCCCTCGACACCTACTCCTCGAACTCGGAACCAGAATACGATACACCTAGTGAAGGAACCCCAGAACCAGATCCTCTTGCCGACTCTACCTTCGGCTTGATTGAACAACAAAACCCAGAACCATATATTCCCCTATACGCCCTGACACCAGAACCTGAAATGGCAGAGCAATCCATGAACCCCGATCCCCAAACGACCACACCCCCAACTCATCGCAATGGAGAAATAAAGATCAACCTCCCTGCTGTATTCGATGGGACCCGTAGCAAGTTCAAGACATTCATCTTGGACTCGGGCCTCTATCTGAAACTCAACGAAGAAACCTACAATACCCCCAACAAGAGGATTGCATTCTTGCTCTCCTACATGAAGGGAGGAACTGCCGGCCCATGGAAGGAGAACTTCTTGAATGAGAATCTTACTAAAGAGAGCTGGGGAACAGAAGAAGCTTTCGCCGAAGAGCTGAAGAAAGCCTTCGAGCCCATTGACGATGAAGGCGACGCCCGAACAAGGCTCCGGACCTTGAAGCAAACTGGAACTGCCAACGAATATATCACAGACTTCAAAGTCCACGTGGGACGAAGTAGAATCAAGGAAGACACCCCCTTGATCGGGTACTTCATGGAAGGACTCAGGAGTAAACTCCTTGAGAAAATATTCGACATGGAAAAGATGCCCAAGACCCTCGACAATTGGTATACAGCTGCTTCTAGATTTGACAACCAATGGCGCAGATCAAAGGCCTTGGCCGAATGATTCCGTGGGGTGCTCCATAAGACTTCCCATCCTAACCAGCAAGCCCCACGACATGTCCCCTGTGACCCCAATGTGATGGATATTGATCACCTCACCCTTGAAGAATGAGACGCTCACATGAAAAAGGGGCTATGCTTCGAATGCCATCAACCCGGTCACCAGGCCAGTGACCACCGGAAAGGGAAGTTCCCTGGCGAACCCCAGAGATTCAATTTCCAGAAGAATGACCCAAAGAAGGGGAAGGATGCCTATCTGAAGATGAAGGCCTTAATCGCAGAACTTCCCGATAACGAGAAAGAGGAATGCATGAAGCACCTAGAAGACGAGGGTTTTTGATACAGTGGCCTGTCTCGACGTCAGCACCCACCACCGTTTCCATTTCTACTGTAATACTAGCCGAAAATTCAAAATCTTTTCGAATCCCCATTTCGGCTAGCATCAGTGAAAGAAACGTCAACACACAAAGTCTCATAGACTCGGGAGCAGAAGGACTTTTCTTGGACAAAACCTTCGCCAAGGAGAATAATGTTCCAATGAAGGAACTCCGGAAACCGATCAGGACAAGGAACGTGGATGGAACTTATAACAAAGCAGGACCCATCACCCATTATACATGGTTGACGAACAGGATAGGAAAACTCGTGACACGAGATCTTTTCCTTATCCAAGACCTAGGAGACGAGAATATGATTCTTGGACTCTCCTGGCTCAGGAAATATAACCCGAATATCAACTGGAAAACTGGCCAACTCAAAATTGACCCGAAACGTGCAAGAAGAACCTTCTCCTCTATCCTCAAGGAGAAGAATGAAATCTGGCGATTAATAACACAAGGAACTACTACCACTATGACATCCCTGAAGCGAACCTTTGGATCAGCCCTCAGAAAAGCTGAGGAAATCAGACAGTTGAGGGTTAAAACCAAGGTTATTCTCGACCGAAAAGCAAAGGAACAGGTTTCCTAGAAATGGAATCGTCTCCCAAGAAAGAAACCACTCAAACTGGAATCTATCTGAAAGCAACCTTCGAAGAGGTTGAGGAGGACGAACCCCAGTTTGTTGGTCAGACACTAGGACTAGACGAACTGATCATCATGGAAAACCAGGAATGGATACAAGAACGAATTCCCAGTACCTCACCAGAAATACCCATCAAGAAGACTGAGCAACTGGACCAACCAGTGCAGATTCTCCCCGAAGAATTCGAACCAGATGAAGACTACCTCTCAAACGATGATCTAATCATCAGTTATATTCAAGGGGAACCAGTCTTAGGGATATTCGAAGAAAAGGAAGCTCCCCTGACAGAGGAACACCGATCCCCGGAATATACAGTCAAACGGAAAGGTCAAATGATAGGGAGATTTACGAAAGCTCTTCACTCGATCTGGCATTCCTATAGCCAACACATCTGGATAAGGCAAAAAATTTCCATCGCTCAAGAGTTGGCTCACCTTCATACTGCCGAAGAAAAGGATAAACCGAAACTGAAGACGATAGAGGAAATGCTACCCGATTATTATCAGGACGATAAGGACGTCTTCGAAAAAAAGGCATCGGAACGAATGCCAGCCTGACGAACCTTCAACCATGCAATAAACCTGAAACCGGACGCAGTACCACGAGATTGCAAGGTATACCCCTTATCCCCAAAAGAACAAGAAAAACTAGACAAATTCCTTACAGAAAACTTAAAGAAGGGGTATATCCAATATTCAAACTCACCCATGGCGTCACCCTTTTTCTTCATTGCCAAAAAGGAAGAGGGGTCTCTCTGACCTTGCCAAGATTACCGATATCTGAATGACATGACTATCCCTGACACTTACCCTCTTCCTTTAATCAGTGACTTGATGGAAACTCTGAAGGGAGCAACCATCTTCACCAAGCTAGACCTACAATGGGGATATAACAACGTCAGGATCAAAAAGGGTGATGAATGGAAAGCTGCATTCAAAACCAACCAGGGACTCTTCAAACCAACGGTGATGTTCTTTGGACTATGCAACTCTCCCGCAACATTCCAAAGGATGATGAATGAAATTTTCCGCGACATGATTAACAAAGGATGGATTGTCATCTACATGGACGACATCCTAATATTTTCAGACAATCTCGACGAACACAGGAAGCGTACCCTCCAAGTACTACAACGTTTGAAGGAGAATGATCTCTTCCTCAAACTGGAAAAGTATACCTTCGAGACAGACAAGGTCGAATATCTGGGGATGATCATCACCCCAAATCATGTCTCTATGGACCCGACAAAACTCGCAGGCATTAAAGACTGGCCAACCTCTACAACAGTAAAAGGAGTATGATCATTCCTAGGTTTTGGGAACTTCTATCGAAAATTCATCAGCCACTTCGCTGACTTGGCCCATCCACTACACGAACTGACAAAAAAGGACGAACGCGGGGAATGGACGGAAGAAAGAAATAATGCCTTCGAAAAACTTAAGGCTGCATTCTTGAAGGCTCCGGTCTTGATCATGCCGGACAGGACAAAGCCATACCTAATCGAATCTGACACCTCAAAATAGGCGACCGGAGGAGTTATTCACCAACAGGACATTAACAGCGACTGGCACCCTTGTGGATATATTTCACATGCCTTCAATGCAACGCAACAGAATTACCAGATCTATGATCGAGAACTATTAGGAATAATCCGGGCACTTGAAACATGGCGACACCTGATTCAGGGCAACGGATTCCCTACAGCAATACTCTCCAATCACAGGAACCTAACATATTTCCAGACAGCCCAGAAGCTGAATAGGAGACAAGTGAGATGGAGTCTCTACCTATCCTTATTCAACCTGAAACTAATCCACGTTCCAGGATCGAAGATGGTGCAATCCGACGCACTATCACGACACCCTGACCTCTGCCCAGAGGAGGACACAGATAATGAGGACGTTGTGGTACTACCCAACGAACTGTTTGTCCGGACGGTGGACCTAGACCTGAGAAGTGCACTGGCCCAAGCGCTGATGAAGGATGACACTATGACGGATGCCATTGATACGTTGAAAACGAAGGGGGTACCGCCCACAAAATCAGCCCTAGAAGACTGGAAAATCGAAGACAGCATGTTATTCTTCCGAGGGAAGTGCTATGTACCTCAGGACCTCGACCTCCGATGCAGGATCACCCAGCGTTACCATGACACATTATCATCAGGACACCCTGGCCAGTTCAAGACTCTGGAGCTAGTGCGACGTGACTACTGGTGGCCTGGGATGCACACGTTTGTAAAGAAATATGTTGACGGCTGCGCTACCTGTCAGCAGATGAAAGTCAATACCCACCCGACAACACCGCCCATCCTGCCAATCTGATCCTCGGCGACCCAGCCCTTTGCACAAATCTCCATGGACTTTATCACCGATCTACCGGAACACAATGGTTCCGACTCCCTCATGGTCATGGTAGACCATGGGCTTACGAAGGGGGTAATTTTAATCCCTTGCACGAAAATGATCGATGCTTTGGGAACCATGGACCTCCTCATGCAGAATGTCTACAAAAGGTTTGGACTCCCTGATACAATCATCTCAGACAGAGGTCCGCAGTTTGCAGCAATGGTCACAAGAGAACTTGGAAGGCTACTAGGCATTAAACTAGCCCTGAGCACACCCTACCACCCCCAAACAGATGGACAAATGGAGTGCTTGAACCAAGAAATCGAAGTGTATTTATGAATCTTCTGCGCAAATAACCCCGAAACATGGAAGGACCTACTACCTCTAGCGGAATTTACACACAACAACCGCATGCACTCCGCACGAAACGCTTCTCCATTTTACCTAATGATGGGCTTCGACCCTAGAAGCATCCCCACCCCTTATCCGAAGACTGATGTACCTGCAGTCAAACAAAGGATCGTTGCCTTGCAACATGCAAAAGATGAAGCCTTGGCGACACATGAACTAGCACGACAGAAGATGATGAAGCACATGACACGTAGCTTCAAACCTTTCGAAAAAGGGGATAAAGTTTGGCTAGAAAGCACCAATCTGAAGATCGGGTACCAAACACGCAAGCTAGCACCCAAGAGAGAAGGGCCATTTGAAGTCACAAGGGTCCTAGGCCCCTTAACCTATCAACTAAAACTCCCGGGGCAATGGAAGATTCACCCGGTGTTCCATGCCAGCCTCCTGTCACCTTATGAAGAAAACGACGTTCACGGACCAAACTTCATTTCACCCCCTCCTGACCTAGTCGACGGAGAAGAACAATATGAAGTAGAAGCCATCGTGGCACACAAGAAGATCGGAAAGGGGTACCGCTACCTGATCAAATGGAAGGGGTATTCGTCAGCAGAAAATACGTGGGAACCGGCATCCCATTTGGAGAACGCTCTACAAATTTTAAACGATTACAAAAGAAGAAAACACCTCTAACTCATTCCTCCAACTTCACACCATGCTAACTGACACCACGTCAAACGCCTTCATACTCGCTGCCCTGATCGCTATGGTAGTTTGGATGATCGGGTTAACCATCTTCTTTTTTCGTAGACGTCGGCAGTGGGAGCAAAGAATGTTCGAACAAGAAGAAAGAGGAAACTGACTGTCCTCCCATCCCATGGAACTCACTCTCCACAACCCAATCCCACTTCCAGTCCAACTAGTTCCCCCAACCCCTGCCGAACCAACTCGGACCAGAACCCGCACTCGTCCCCCGCGCTCTAGCTCGCTTCCACCATGACCATCAAACATCCCCAGAGTCTACTCCCCTCAATCCCCAAACTGGGAAACTGTTGTTATAGAATCTTCTTATGAAGGAACACTTACCTTAGCGACCAGGACCCCGTTAACATCCCATCAGAGGAGCTAGAACCTCTATGAACATCCTTATTTAACCAAACCAAAAGACGTCATCTCCCTCATGGCCGAATTCCGCTCCCCCCTGGATCACACCCCACTGAATCATCCCCTCGTTGACAACCTAGAGCATTTTCAAGACTGGTATCCGATGCTAGATGCATATGAGTCCCTCTTACCGATCCTCCAGCCCCATTGATCCCTCTATGTATTCCATCAATTTTTCTGACTCACTCAAGATGGTTGAGAGACCGCCCTACAAAACCTCGCGACCCTGGAACGGCTAAGGCGAGATGTAGAGACTTCCCTTGAATCCGCAAACCTCATCCAGGATACTGTCTTACACCAACTCATCTGTCATGATATCCTCGCTCACGTCCGTGGACATTACGATCCTCCTCCGCCACCTCCATACCCCATCTCACCCCAAACCGCCCCTCCAAGTCCAAACACTCCTGATCCCCCCCTCTCGCGAGCTCAAAGAAGACGCTTACGACGCGAAATGGCATTCCAGTCAACAAGAGACTCTCCTGTGGAGATCTCTCCCATAGACGTACATCCTCCGCCACAACCCAGACCCACATCGACCACTCCTACATTGTTATTACCAGCTGAAATACCCATATGCCGACGATGTGATCGACGAGGACACGAAGCCAGTCAGTGCCTCACACGAATTTGTCAATGGTGTGGGATGATGGATGCGGACCATACTGATGATGACTGCGTCATTAATCGAAGTCTCGACAATGCTTATCAAGATCTGGGAGGGGATGCGTTTGATGAGGAGGGAATCCATAATATGACAGGAGAGTGATGAAGTCGAAGTCGGTGTCTTCGCCCTTAGTCAGGGGGTAATGTTACGATTTCCCTGCTCCTATCTTTCTCTCTTCCTCTTGCATGTCTTGCATCATATGATGGCACCGCCATTTACTATATTTATCCTTGACAGATTGTCGTCGTCTCTACAGCTTCGCTGTCACAACCCATATCACTCCCCTTCACTACCCCCATCATTACCTGGAAGATCTGTCATTGTTACCATACCCACCCCCATCTCCTATCTCACCTATATTTATCTTCTGGCCATCCCGTAGTATATAACCAGCAGAACGATCGGTCAAGCTCTTCAGCTTGATCTATTGGAATATACCCAACTACTCAGCTACACTTAGGACTTACAACGTCCTTATTTGCTCGATCCTCAAACTGACAACTGTGCCCAGAAAGCCAGTAGAACATAACCTTGCCTTCTGAAGCAGGTTATCGACTATCCGTTCGCCATCAAGGCTAGGATAGAGTACTTGTCTAGGCCAATAGCCGACAAGCCTTAGAACACCGGCTTGGATTGAGTAGTTAAGGACGCCAGTCCTAACAAGCTTAGTATAATACAAAAGATAAACAAAGGTAAATAAAGGGCTGCCAGCCCAGTTGAGCGCATGAAAGGTGATAATAGGTATACCTGGGTACACCGCCGTCATAGTGCCCCCCTGTGTGTAAGACCAAGGCTGGGAAACAAGATAGTTGTGAAAGAGGAGGGTGTAAGGGCGACCCTCAAAGGCTTGTAGGCTCGTACAAGACTGGCAAAGGGGAAATCCAAAGTATATTAGACAAGGTATGGTAGATACTGGGAACAACATACCTGGCAAAGGGGAAATCCAAAGTATATTAGACAAGGTATGGTAGATACTGGGAACAACATACCTGGCAAAGGGGAAATCCAAAGAGAACAAATCTAAGGATCCCTCTGCCAGATGTGTCCTGTATATATGATCTGGTGGCTGATAAACTGTATAGTTATAGACCCCCTATACTGTGGAGCGGGGGTGAAATGATGAGCTGACACACATGGCATTCCGAGGGCCAAAGTCTGGAGTCCAACGAAGCAGGACATCAGAGTTAGTGGCAGGGAAAGGCTGGCAGAGTTGGCGATGTCCGGAGATGTCATACCTAGAAGTAAATATGTGTAACGAGTGTAGGGAAAAAGGAATGGGATAATGTAAGGGGTGCTACCCCCTACAGGCAGATATCATAGTGGCGATGTTTGTCCTTGTTTATTTTGGAGGCTGTTGGCTGGTGGTTAACCAGCCAACACCTGATCAGCCTCCTTAGATCTTTTACTTGTGTCACTCTGTGTAGCTTCATTCAATCCAATTAGTGGTTGTATTCAGCTTTGGAGTGTTAAGTATACTAGGTCTACCAACCCCCCCATACCAACCTTTACAGATAATGGAATGAGATAGTGTCCCCTTACATTACCCCCCCCCTAGAGTGCAGCGCCTTGATGCACTGCAGGATCCACAAGATACATTCCCCAGACTTGGTGTGGAGTGTCTGGATGACACCTATGGAAGTCCTGGATGCGGTCGTGGGAATGCAACAAGTTTACCATAGGCTCCCAGGAAGCCTCCTCATAGCCATACCCTCGCCACTTGACCTTGTACTAGAGTTTGCCATGGAAGATGCAGCTGTCCAGGATCTCCTCCACTTCGTACTCCTCTTCATCGTCAACAAGGGTCAGAGGTGGGGGCGGATGCGCATGGTGGCTGGGGATGGGGTCTGGTGGAGCAGGGCAGAGTTTGACAGCATTGAACACTGGGTGGAGATGACTCATGGCACGAGGGAGGTGGAGTCAGTAGGCAAGAGGGCCAATCTGGTGTTTGACAGTATATGGTCCAAGGTAGCAATGAGAAAGCTTCTTGGATGGCCGAGTAGTATGAATGTCAGAGGCGTCCAAGTACACATGATCTCCGGGCTTGTACTCCAGAGCCGGGGTATGACACTGGTCATAGTACCTGGCCATGTCATCCTTTGCCTTGACAAGTGCTGCTTTTGCCTCCTCTTGTGCCAACTTCATGTGGTCAAAGAACTCGTTGGCCGACTCATTGTTTGAATTCTGGGGGTGGGGTTCGAAGCCCATGCATGGATTCCGACCAGTGTCAAGCATGAATGGGGTGTACTTGGTCACAGAGTGCACATGATTGTTGTACTGGAACTCCGCCTCCAGTAGGAGATTGTCCCAATCATTCTGTCACTCATTGCAGAAAACCCGGAGATACTGTTCCAACTCCTGGTTGACACGCTCTGTCTGACCATTGGATTGGGGGTGGTATGCTGTGGAGGTGCTAAGCTTGATGCCAAGGAGGCAATAAAGCTCACAAGTAAACTCCGCAACAAACTGCAGCCCACAATCAGAGATAAATGCATCCAGAAGTCCATGCAACTTCCAGACATTCTTGCAGTAAAGGTTTGCAGCACCCATCGCAGTACAGGTGGTGTGCGTTGGAATAAAGTGTGCTCGTTTCCCCACCAAATCCACCACCACCATCACTGCATCATATCCATGACTCTCTGGGAGTTCCACAATGAAATCCACAGACACAACGTTCCAGTGACCCTCCGGAATGGGCAATGGGTGCAGCTTACCCATCGGAGCCTGTCTCCAGACTTTTGTCCGCTGACAAAGGTCACAGGTGCTGGTGTAGGAGCCGATATACTGGGACATCTGTGGCCACCAATAATTCCGGGATACCAACTCCAATGTCTTCCAATGACCAGGGTGTCTGGCGACGCAGGAGTCATGATGGAGTTCAACAATCTGCCGCCACAGGTCCGGGTCATTGGGAACATAGATTTGACCACGGAATGTGAGGACTCCCTGCTCCTCTGCCCACTCTGCACTCTTCACTGACTGAACTCTGGAATGTGCAGACTTCAATGCGGCAGCAGCCTTGGCCACGATGTCCTCATGCATGTTCCCTCTGTTCCCCTGATGGATGTCCCACAGAATCTGTTCCTCTTCACCCACAGGAGCCAGACCCTCTAGAGCATGGATAGCAAAGAACTCTGGTTTGAGCAACACAATCTCCATGTTGTCAGAACTCCCTGTGCAGGTCCCCACACCCACATAACATCCTTGGCTGTAAGGTCAAAGAGAGGTTGCACATGATGTGAGAAATCCTGGATAAACTGTTGGTAGAAATTGGTAAAGCCTAGGAACAACTGTACCTCCTTCTTGTTTTTCAGAGTTGGCCACTCTGCAACTCTGGCCACTTTTACTGGGTCCATGGATACCATTCTGTGGGAGATGACAAGTCCAAGATATTTGATTTCTGTCTTTTCAAATTCACATTTTTCAGGCTTCAGGAACAAGTGGTATTCACAGAGAGCCCATGGTTTGTCTGAAACACTGCCTTCCACTCATCTCCCTTCTTAATGTGGACATTATTGTAGCCCCACCAGACATCCAATTTGATAAAATATCACACACCCCAGAGGTTATTAATGAGCTTGGAGATGAGGGGGGGAGGGTGGCGGTTCTTCACCATCAAGGCATTCAATGTCTGGTAATCCTGCACTAACTAGAGGGAACCGTCCTTCTTTTTGATGAAGAAGACTGGAGATGCCATGGGCAATTTTGAAGGCCAGATATGACTGGACTTGAGGTTCTCCTCCAAAAACACATCAAGCTCTGACTGTTCACACCAGGTGCACAGAAGAGTATTATATAATCAGATAACTTGAGTTTATCCTAAACTTAGTCCTTATTGACACACAATATGCAATAAAAATATATACTAAAAAAATATTAAATCTGTTCAAAGTACTTTTTTCAATCTTACTCAATCAATATCCTATATTTTGTCTCAGGTTAAGTTTATGATTATTTAGAAATCATTATTGTATATATGTTTCAAAATATGATATGCAATAATATCTTAAAGAAACTCAAAATTGTTTCAAGAAGTTTATTTTGTATTTGTTTACACTATGATTACAGAAGATATAGTATAGAATTTTTAAATTTCTTATACCATAAATATATGAAGTGTCTTTCTTAATTTGTTACAGTAGTTTCAAATCTGTATAGAACTATCATTGGGTGCTAGAACTATGTGAAGAGATACAGATTTAAAATCACTGTAATAAATTAGATCATATATTTATGGCATAAGAAATTTAAAAATTCTATGCTATATCTTCTGTAATTGTAATGTAAACAAATACAAAATAAGCTTCTTGAAACAATTTTGAGTTTCTTCAAGATATTATTGCATATCATATTTTGAAACATATATACAATAATGATTTCTAAATAATCATAAACTTAACCTGAAACAAATTATATATATATTCTAGGACAAAATATAGGATATTGATTGAGTAAGATTGAAAAAAGTACTTTGAACAGATTTAATATTTTTTTAGTATATATTTTTATTGCATATTGTGTGTCAATAAGGACTAAGTTTAGGATAAACTCAAGTTATCTGATTATATAATACTCTTCTGTGCACCCAGTATCATTTGGGGCAAGGGGATAGACGTTGCATGCACTCGGAGTTGAGCCTGGTTCAAGTTCAATTGCATGATCCCATTGCTTTTGGTCAGGAAGCTCATCAAATAATGCTTTGGAGAAAATGTCCTCAAAATCTCGGAGGTGATTGGGGATGGCATTGTGAAAGGACTGGCATGGAGTTGTGTGCAAAGGCCTCTGCTAGGCATTGAGATGTCGTCTGACTTGCTCAGATCTCCTCAGCAGTCAGGTAACTGAAGAGAGTTGTCACAAATATACGATCACCTTCCTCCATGGGGTCAGCCTCCATGTCCGTTCCTGTGTTGGACTCTGAATCTGATTCAGAGTCTGACTCTAGGCTCATATCTGGGATATAGCCCTTGTAAACCTCATCACCATCCTCATTGTCAGAGTCTGGGCACAAGTCTGGGATGTCATCAAAGTCCAGTTCAGGTAGAGGAACTCCACCAGTACGGCACACATGTATAGCAGCCTGGAGTTTAGTCTGTGCTTTACGCTCTGCTCTCACCTCTTCTCTACAGGTCTGACAGTGGGAGGGGCAGCGGCTCATTGAGACTGTCCCAGCTGCCCAGTCAATCTCTGGATTGTGCTCTCAGAGCCAGGTGTACCCAAGGATCATGTCCTGTTGACCAAGATTGGTGATGGCAAACACCGCATGTTCCGCATGTCCGTTGTAACACAGGACCAGGTCCACAACATCTGTGATGGAGCCTGCTGCGTTTGGAGTTCCATCCACATTGTTCATGGGAATGGGTTGAAAGAGGGGACGTGTGGTGAGATTATTCTGTTGCACAAAGTGGGTGTGTAGGAAGAGTCCAGAGGTGCCACAATCCACCAGAGCCTTCAGGCTATGGATCTCCTGAGTGTCCGTGGTCTCTATCTCCATGTTGAGGGACAGGGAATTAGGACTTGGAATAGCAGCAAGAACATAATGGTGGGGCAAGCATTTTTCCCAGTGGGGTAGTCCATGATGGGAGGGAGGTTTCCCTGGTGAACCGGAGTTGTGAACTCCGATGTCCGGGAGTCCAGGAGAAGAAGGAGGTACGTCTTGATTCAAATAGAGTTCACATGGGAAGAGTGCAGCAATGGAATGGGATTCTGCAGACTCTATAGACAAACATGCAAACCGATTGGAACCTGCCAACAGGAGTGGACTTTTCACCTGTGGCATAACTAAAAATCCTCCTCTAATTCTCTGGACTGGCCTTCTGTGCTTGCTCCAGAGGCCTGTTTGTTTGGCTCGGGGGTGTGAATGGTATCCTGCTCGACCAGGAGACTCATAGCCCAGTCCTGGCACTCTTTAGCTGTCATCACACAGATATCAAACTGGTCTGGGCAGTCTCGGAAAAGATGTCCAGGTTTCTTGCATCGGAAACAGACACCCGGAGTTTGCAAGTGCTGACAAGAGGTGTTAATATCCATTGGGACACCAGGGGGAAGGGAATGCGTAATTGGTACAGCCCCCAGAGGGATGGCATGAACAGGGGGAGCAGAGAATGGACGGAATGAGACAACTCCAGGAGTTCGATTAGCCAGAATCAGAGCTGGGGTTACTTGGGGTTTGGTGGATGCATGGAAGTCACGATTAGCCTGGTTGTTGTAGTCAACCAAGCGTGCGGCTTCGATCCATTGGTCAACATGTTCATCAGAGGGGTGCCCATCCACCATTCCTGCGACTTTGTCTTCGATCCTTTTTGCAAGACCACATCAGAAACTGTGATACCGTCTGGGAAATCGTTGAAAACATGGACCAGCCTGGGATTGAACTTGGGATCTCAGCTCCAAAGGTTCCAAAGGATCAGTGTGTTTAACTGTTACACCACCGGCCCGTGCTTAGGACATGACTTTGAGTCTTCAAGGGGTGACCCGGACACTTCTCCGAATGCCAGACCCCTGGGAAAAGGGTGGCCCAGACACTCTTAGAATGCCGGACCCCAAAGCCCCATGACATGTGACTGGTTGAAAGCCAGTCGTCACAGAAATGGAACAGTGCTCTGTCAGGGAAGTTGGACTCCTCCATGAGATCCTGGAAGGCATCGATATAGTCGTCAACAGACTGGGCTCCTTGGTAGTAGTCCTCAGTCTTGAAGGTGGTCACAGCTGTTCGCTTTTCATCCTGAGGACAAAATGAAGAGACGAACTCCGCACGGAACTCTGCATAGGATCGGAAATGGGGAACTCCACCATAGGACTTGGGGTAACGCAGGGTGCAGGCTGCAAAATGGGCGGCACGGCCCCCTTTCATGTACAAGAGGGCCCAATTGATGCAAGTCTGTTCGTCCGGAAATGCCTTTGGGACGAGAGACATAAACAGATCACAGGAGTTGATGAAGGCACACTCTTTCTCCCTCTCACCATCAAAGGAGTTAGGGGGCGCAGGACACAGGCGATCTGTAGAGTGTGGGGAATGCTGCACAGCAGCCAGAGTTGCTGGCACAGGGTTCGGTGCGGCAACAGGATTGGGGACACGACGAGCTGTATCTATGGCAAGCTGCTCAACAATGCGCCAGAGTTTGGCGACTGAATTTAGGACTTGGCCAATTTGGCTGGCTTGGGTCTGTAGTTGTCCCTCAACGGCAATGAGCCTCTGCCAGGCTTCCTGCTCAGGCTGTTTGACAGCAGGTGCCAGGGTAGGTACATCCAGTTTGGGGTCCATGACTACTGGACAAGGTGGGGGAAGTTCAGAGATGGAAGTAAGTGTTGATGCAAGGCTATCTGAACACTTGACGATGTTCTCAAATGTCCCAGACCTTGTAAGAGATTTGTTCTACTGTAAGGGCGACCCTCAAAGGCTTGTAGGCTTGTACAAGACTGGCAAAGGGGAAATCCAAAGTATATTAGACAAGGTATGGTAGATACTGGGAACGATGCACCTGGCAAAGGGGAAATCCAACACTGGGTGCATAGCAAATTATTATGTCATAGCATAATGTAAATTTATCTGTAACTTACTCTTTATCCACTGGTAATATTTGAGTCTTTGAAATATTGAACAAACAAAAGGTTTGTCCAGATTATTTCTCTGAAGTCTATTCAAGGCATATTCAAAAAATCAGTCTTTAGTATACAAAACATACACTGAATGATATAATAAATTTGTTTATTATATACCTACAATATTTGTCCAGAAAATTTGAAATTTGATTTACAATCTTACTTATAATATACCCCATGTAAATGCAAAATTTGTAAACTATAATCACTATTCATATATATTTAACTTTGCTTGAGTTTGTTCATCATATTGATTGATATTTTACTTTAAAGATATTTTAAATTTATAATACATAATATTTAAAATAATATTCACATTTTCTTTACAGGTTATAGCCAATCAATATATTAAATCTGTTCCAAAATATGTTGTGCAACCTTATCCTGAGCAAATTTAGTATATGCATCAAAGGTTTATTTTATATTTCTTTATGATATAGATGCAATCTATATCCTTGACATATTTAATATTGTCTAGTTAATAATGTGTAAAATTTGTTTACTCATTGTTCTCAAGAATATACGTCCACAAATATAAAATTTCTTTACATTAAGTGCAACGTGCCTTATGGTGTGACGCCGTGTCACACAATATGTTCACAATAAGATTCACCATATGATAGCTACTTGTTAGTGACGCAACGTAAAAGAACCAGTTCCGGGAGGCGCAAATTAGTAGCACTGGTAAAATCTCAGTAATGTGGGTGTACATGTGCCAAGAGCAGGACAACGCAATCGAAAATGCATGTCCTTCCGGTATGCGCAAGTGTACATTGAGATCGTTTGGTAACTTGTAGAGTTGATAAAAACCTGCATAGGTGTTTGCCTTTCCATCGGCGGAAAAAAAATACCAGATACTGAGGTTTCTTGGGGCAGGTATTAGGCACAGAAACTGTCGAAGGATTACATTCATGGAAGCGGAGGCGTAAAGTAACGGATCCGGAGTCCGCATGGGAACAATGTTCTGTTACAGGAAAATCAATGAATCAGTGCAAGATGAACAGCGAGGACACTACCACAAAAGACAAAATACACAGGTTGATACGCAACCAAACCTTAACCTCATATTGTGGTTACAATTACCATTCAGGACCTCCCTTCGCTAGACCTGAACGTACAAACGCAAACGGTGCTCCCTTTCCTTTGCTGTGCCGCTGGTTTTTCTGTGTTGACTATATGGCAAGTAGACTGTGAGTTTTGACTCGATTCATAGCGAGACATGATCCCTGCAGCTGGTGCGCGCAAGAGTGTGTGTTACATTTAATTCTCAATGCAGCCGAATACTCTGCCCCAGAGTTTCCGTGTGGATAGATCCTTTTAGCGCGTTGATTTCATCCTATTACCATGTAAATAATCATGAGGAAACTGGAGTGATTGGTAAAAGTTCTCGAGGCTCATGAACGTGATGCAACGGTAACAGCAATTATTATTGCAGAACGGTGCCAACGTTGTTCGAGAGATATGGATAGTACATAGCAGAGACTGCGGAGCACACTGGATGGTTCTTACTGACTTAGCTAACGCCATCCATGCCCTAGTGTTTTGTGTTATGATAGGGCTGACCGACTACGTATACGAAATGACCAGGACAGGTGAGTAAAAATAATTGAATCTGAAATCCCAACCCAGTGTTATGCACGCGATGTACGGTGGCAGAACAGCTAATGTGGGCTCTACAACGTATAGGTTAGTTATAACGACTAGGAAACAGGGATTGGAGAGGCTTCAAATTTCGGAGCGGTTTTCCAGTGGTTTCGAAGGAGATTGATGAAATCGAAGGTGTCGAAGGCCATCAAAGGGAGAATGCAGTGGTATAGGACGGGGTTGATCTCGTGAGTGTAAGTATGTAAAAAACGGTCTGAATGAGTCAGAAAGAGTCCGGCAGCGGGTATCGAGTTTCAAGAGTTCGTGCGTAGCAGAGTTCAGGGTTTACCACCTTGCATTTCACAATTACCAATACTTCTTCTACTGACAACCAAATTCACAACAATAGCCCCCTTCATGAAAAGTCATACACAGAGCGGATGGTAAAAAAAAAAAACATCGATTAGATCCAGTCATTCAAGCGTGGGTGGCTTCCGCCGAGCTGATATCATGAGCATGGCTGCAACCCTCCGGAGATGTTCCGTGGCAGCCGAATTGGCCTCCGATGGCACTCCGCTCTATATCTACTTTTTTTGAATGGACCTAGGCTCTCGGTGACCCGTTTTCCCAATAACTCGTGTATGTCAATTGCGGCCGTCCACCGCACTGCATCCTGGATGGTTTCAAGCGCCAGCTTTATCTACATATACTGTGCATCATGTGTCCCCATTCAAGGGGACGGGGTGTTCTGTCCTCGTCGCCTGCCGGAAGCTTGCAACAATACTGACTGAGCCTATGCAGTTGGCCGGACGTCGTTTGACATTCACGGTTGCAGCTAGGATGCCCTAGATCCAGAATCTGAATGTCAATTTAGCCTTCTGACAGGTTCGGAGAACAAACCTAGAATAGGGTTAAGGTTTCATTCAAAGTAGACTTGTGGCATTACACCAACCCGCTCAGGTTGCGATACTGAATGCAGGACCGTTGCTATTTTCGTTACCGTCTTAGACGACTTTTTCCTCTTTCTGAGCGGGCACAAGCCGGACTTATCACAGGGAATAGGTAGCACACACCTTGCAATTGTACTCAGCCTCGTCGTTATGCAGCCTGTTTCGCCTCTAGCGGCCAGAAAGAGCTGCGTTGTATTAGTGGCGATATGCGCGGTCCATGAGGTCATCGACTCAGTGCTGTAAGTGCAAGTAAAATGGGAATTGAAGTACGTATCCATACTATATCTCGGGGCTGCATTCGAGCCATACGCTAACTGCCAGAGATAAAGAACCAAATGGGAAGGTTGCGTATGTGACGCGCTTGTGATCCCCATCTCCTCGTCTACGTATACGGAGATCAAACAGATTTAGAAATTTAAATGATCGAGGAAACCGCGCGCAACTCACAGGGTATCGCGGGTGCTGCGTTTATATGCTGATAATTGCATACCACGAAGACGGACCTATGGAGGTATGCGCAAGTTGGTTAAAGACGAGAATAGTTGAACGAGGCATTTACCTGCGGGTACAAGAGTCGTAGAAAATACTCATGTGATGGCCAGTACGAAAGAAGACAGACTACGCACCCAATTAAACAGGAATCCCAAAAGTCATTAAAGGTATCAAAGCGACATTGGCACGCGAATGGGAGATGTCACGCTTTTGAGATCTGAGTTCTTAACGTTGTTGACGTCGAACGAGAGTGGTGTACGACTGGGAGAGAAAAACGTCGAGGATAGGAAGATGGGTGAAGATAGTGGCCGAAAGGAGCGCAAAAATCGTCGAAGAATGGGTGTCTTGATACCAGATAGACTAGAAAGGATGATTATTACTCGGAAGCACAAGACGCGACAAGAACAGGCAGACTAATGTATGTACGAAGCACCAGATGGTATACATCGAGAGATGGAATTTGAAACGACTGGTTGATGATTGTGAAGAGCTAGTCGTTAATCAATATATATATGGCCAGAATTACCACCGGAAGGATCGCCAACTCTGTCAACCAAATGATTCCCGCGAGCTTCGAATATGACAAGACGGTAGGTATCAGCGCGAAGGGAAAAATGAAGACCGTCGACATGATAAAGAAAGTGGGTACGCAGGCGACCGTGGAGAAAATGGCTGTTGATCGTGTCGAGACTCGCAAATGCCCCTGTACATGTAGAGTGGTTAGCAGACAACACAAAAATATGTGGACAGAAACCTTACCCGAAAAGTCGGAGAGTCCGCCGCGCTGACGAGCAGGACAAGGACCATAGATGATGTCGCAGCTGTGTTGAGGTTGAGAGCGCAGATGCTCAGAACGTGTTTTTGCATCGGGCCGATGGGGAAAGCGCTGTCAGGTGTGGAGACCATCCAGGGTATGGCCAGTCTAAGACACAGCGGATGCGAGTGAGTTTTTCGACTCCGGATCCGGGGCCGTTTACGGCGTAATACTAACGCATGGATAGCTATAGACTATATAGTACACCTATGTCTGGGTGTGCTGCCGAACAGAGCGGCAAAAGAGGACATACTGACAGAAAGAGTTCTTGCCAACGAGCAACCATCCGCGTCACGACCTCTCTGGTTTCGCCATCCATTTCCGCCGTTGCAAGTTCGTTAAACCACGTAAGGCTCGGAAAGATACCAATAAGGACTCGAAAAATGTGGCGTATCATTGAACGGGCAGTCATGCACGCCTAGGGGGGGGGGGGGAAACGATGATCGTTGAAGGTGAAGATGAACACGCAGGAGAATGGACAGGGTTAGCGCGCGTTGAAACCATTGAAATGCGAACGACCTACCAGCCATAGTTGCCAATTGGCCTTGCTCCCTCCATCTCCTCTGGGGGATGGGGGGAAATTACCGACCGTCTCAGGATAGCATTCAGGACATATGATATGATTCTGAGGTCCGGAAGGGTCAGCGCCGAACGAGTAACGAACTGTGCAACCATACCTAGCGGTGCTTGACCTATTTTGATCTTGGTATTGTACGTCTAAAAATAGCACATGAATCTCAATATGGAATTTTTCATGTGTCTAGTGTTAGTACATGTCTGAAGCATGGTCTTTTAAACAGAAAACAGTTTACCATTTGAGCCTGCATACATGACTGAACTACAAACACTTGCTATGGCTGTCGAAGGATTAAGCTGATAATGAACAACCTTCTGCCAAGATTAAAGCCCCTACCGTAACACCGCGACGCCAGAAGCTTAAGGCATGCACCGAGTCGATGACGGCGTATAACACTGGTTTCCAATTGGGGAGGTCTAACAACGCCGTTCTGGTATGCCTCGCTCGAATCCTGCTTCCAGTGGTTTGTAAATTCAAGAGTGTGGCTGACATCCTTGGGCCGTCCAAATCGATCGAGGACTTCGATAGCTTCAATATCTAGGTCACAGAAAGTGCACAATGAATGAGCAATTGGAGTTCCAAAAGGCCTAATACTTGGCGAGCGGCGAACATGCCGCAGGGCAGAGGAGCGAGCATGGCCCGAACACGTTTTACAGCATAGCGCTTGTAGGTGAGCGCGATTCCGCTTTATTATCGATGGGTCGTCTAGTAGGACCCGGCGAGGACATTATCAGGTAGATTTTTAGCACCTGGTGTAGATAGCGACAGCAAGGTGCACATCTCTTGCGATCATCGCCTAGTTGTTATAATTATGCTTTCATGGGGAATCTTCGCAAGCCGAGCTCTCCACTGTGAGAGTCACACTGAGAGATCAATGGTAAATCCATATATGTCGGCTGGGCTGTCGCTGGGATTATATGCCTATGGATACGAATGAAGGCATCTCGGGCAAGACAGGAACTCACGAGCAACTGGTTTGAGACGAGTCGGCGGATCACAGATCTTGTGGAAATGAACTCACGGTGCTTGATGCCCCACCGGACCGGCGAAGAACTTCTTTTTAGCCAGCAAGCTGCACACGTAGAATGCGGCGAGGGGTAAAACGCATCGCGAGTTCCGTTAATTACCAGAAAACCAGCGCAGCTGTCTTGGAGATAATGTTACGAGGACTACGCTCTGAAATATGTATTTCTCACATAGAACTGTTCAGCTTTTTTTTTTTTTTTAAATTAAGCACTCAGAAGGGATACATACCAGTATCCTAGAACTCTACGATAGTTTCCGGCGTTAGACACGCCCATTGTTGGATCCACCTATGCACCTTTTCTTGAGCTAAGCAGCGTAGTTGATCGTACAAACGATCGATATCCGAAAGTGAATTCCTTTATCCGATATCTCTATCACTGCCAAACCGCTTATTAGCTCACATGGACGGTTTTCCGTGGACTGGAAAGTCCTGGCACTATAGCTAGTGGATATAAGCATGTTTTGGCTGAACAACGCTAGCCAGGGAGAGTCAAATATATCCGCCGTAAGTGGCAGGGCGTTGGCGAATACGAAAAGGGTTTTAAAGAAAGTGACGGAAGTTCTGATTAAAACATTGCGCCTCCTGCTCAGCAACCAGATTGGCCTCTTGCTCATGGCGGGAAGCAGAAGCGACTTGTGTCCGGGAGGGGTGGGTACCGGTTGGCGGACTGGGCCGTTGGCGCCTGAAGAATGGAAAGGATGACTGCTTACTAGTTGACCCGACCCCATTAGTATAATCGAGTGATCACGCTGAAAGAAAGCAAATTGCGATCGTCGGCCAGGCGGAGTTGCGCTCTGTTGGGCATCGCGATTTCGGCGGTTGTTCCGTGTATTGCGGCTCACTATCAGACCATCATCTCCGTATTCACCCGTAGGTGAGTTAAGGGTCCTGCAGTGCGACGTGGAAGTACACCAGCCCCATGATTCAGTTGTACTCCCGGTGCCTGTACATCAAGCACGGGGTCACAACTAAGGTTCAACGGGCGGTGTTGACACACATACCGTCGATGCACAGAGCAAGCAAAGCGATGTTGCCCTTGCACGGACTAACATATCCACACGATCCGCTCTACACAGACGTCCCCGATCATCCAATTGAAAGTCATGATCATCTCACAAAGGACCCTGGCTCTGCATGTCTAGATCTTTGCTCCATATCTTCAGGAATGCACGCACATATTTAGAACATGCGGGAAAACATCAATCTCTGATAGTAGAGCCGCCTGCTAACTACAAGGGAGATCGACATCCAGAGCCGTTGGACTAATGGAGGCGTGTCTCTTGGGTCCCTTTGAAGGAAAGCGTTGAATTCAGCGCGTCGATTGAAGGTTTGAAGGGTGGCACGGGGAGACTTCGCGCGATTAATACCGCTGGTTCGCCGTGGAACAATGGCGATTCACTTAGCACCTCAGTAGATTCATCACCGTCTGCTACCCCAAGCTTGCAGCCCTTCCTCAGGCTGAACATTAATATTGCGATAACTGACGTTATCTATTATCTTCGTACCTGGTGCTCGATAACATATATATGGTTCCTCGATGGTAAATGTAGATTTGAGCATATATCCCGGGAGACCAATGTCCACAGACCTTTGCAATCAAAGGAAGCTGTACATGTTCAGTGGTAGATGACTTGAATGCCCTAGGCCTCGCCCACAGCGGCTCTGCCTACATTATATGTGCCACAAAACGCTTGATGTCTCGACGCATGCGAATTGTGTACGTCAGGGAAATACGCCGGCTCCTTTAGGTACAGCAGCTGGTTTTGAACGTCTATGCTAGCGTTCTTCTATGATAAACGGGCTACAAGGATGGGGTGCCCGTGCGGGCACGGGCGTTTTTCCGTTTGCATGGAAGACGAGAATGCTACTGTAATGGCACTGCTGGGAATGACCCTGCCCATGACCATATATATATTGCTCCTCCATAGAAACACAACCTCCACACACACGTCAGCGCTGTAGGGATGGGGTAGAGGTGTCACGGTGGCAGTGGCACCCTAGTGGCATGGCCACGGTACGAACAACGAGGTTCTAAGTCCGTTGTGGCTTCGGCCACTGCGTTCGCCTTCATGTGGCATTAACCGCTTCTTGACCATAAAAACAGGACGCACCATCAGTGCTAGTGTCAACCCTTCACCTCTTGCCCTGCGATACCGATCACTGATCATGAGCCTCGATTCCACCACCATCCACCCGTCTTCTTTGACAATGGCCAGCCATTTCGGATCCTTCGAAATTTATTGTCAGGTACGTAAAAGGGGGCTGTATAGACTTTAATGCTGCAATGGTAGAATTGTGACACTGACGTCGAGCCTCTCACCACTTGGCAGGTGTTCCGCGATGATATTAGAAACCTTTGCTCAGGAATAGGGGACCCCGCCTCCTGGAACCAAAATCTTCAACTTAAAAACCTTTTTCTGATAATGCTCCATGCTGCAAGCAGCAATATATTCAAGTGCCTCTGGCAAGACGAGCGCCCTCGCTATCGACCCTCGTTTGTGACAAGTCAGGAATTTGGGAAACATGTGGAGAACTTCGAACACTTCACTCAGCAAATTTTAGATTCTCAGGGTAAGCAAGAAGACTCTCTTGACAGGAATGGAAAAAGAATCAGTTCGGTCGAAAAAATAGTGGTAAGACCACTTGCAGTATCACTGGAAGCAGGCATCAACATTGACTTTGAAATGCTAGAGAGCTACAAGTACCGCATTGGAAACTTTGGCCGACGAGGTTAGATCTAACGCAGAGAAAATCGATTGTGTTGAGCTCCATCAACAGCAGACATTGAAACATTCACCATCGCGCGAACGCCCTTCTGACGCCAATATTATAAGCAGTCAACTTATACGTGGAATACGTTGCCAAGAAGAGGATCTCGATCCGGACACCTATTTTCCTCACCGGAGGACACGCAAAACTCTACCTCAACGCCGAGAGATAAACTGCCATGGGCCCTTGGTGCCCGGATCCGGAAATCGATACCTGGGAACAGAGAGAGCTGCGGGTGAAGACATCAAGAAATCTCATCCTCCGCCCGAGTATCGACTCGTAATTTGATCTGTTGTGGTTGGACCCTGGAGGACCACTGTTAGCGACGGAACTTCCCAGGATGATATGGTTGCAGACGACAGAGTGGACGTAGCGGAGCCAGCCAGTTTGGCGTCGAGGAGGATATCTTCAGAGGGCGAAATGCAATATAGAAAAAATCGACACCTCCAGACCCTTGTCTGGAAAATGACCAGGAAGTATATGGGATGGGCCATGCCTTGGAAACCTGTAGGCCTCGGTTGAGCGCGTCCGATGCTATACAATTTTACCTAGACGTGAGACTCAAACCCTATCTTACTGGTTGGAACTTCGATCGCGGGATTTCCAAATCCACAAAAAAATATACGGCCACCATCAGAGCATTGCTCAGACCTACCAACGATCCTTCCGTTTCGTCAATGGAAATCGCAAGGCAGTGCATCACCACGTACCTGACCTCGCGGGCTTTGGAAATATCCGAAGCCATGAAGACACCTTTGCGCGCTACCGGAACCCTCGTTACTACGACCCTAGGGGCGCATGGCCAGAGGTCCCAGAGGTTCGTGTCCGAGTCAACCCCATCATTCAGATCTAGAGTTCTCTTCTCAGCGGTGGTGATAGCTGTGCTTTTGATTGCCCTGTATCTTAATTTTTACCTAATTATAAACGTTGCAGAAGTCAAGACGGGTCCTATATCCTCAGTTGGCGAGGTTATTATATCGAGCTTAGTATCTATCCATTTTAATTAATATGTTCTAAATCTAGATTTGTGCGGTCCCAAATAGTCTATCTTAGGTTGACAAGAAGCGAAGCGTGTTCAGGACTCGGGAGTTTAGACCAGTGATCATCCAGTGAAAACGAAAAATCGAGGTATAGTTAGTACAGAGCCCGACAGTGGTCAGAAATGTCAGGTTTGATGAGATACAGTTTGATCATGGTCACTGCAGCATGGCCCGTCCACATAGTATTTGTATGCAATGCTTACATTCGCGAAGAAACAAGTAAGGACCAGATCATATGGTCGATATGCATGATATGGTACATATAGGAACCAAGTAGAGTTTGCTGGTACATGGATAACTATCCAAAGCACCTCATGGAGGTTTGTTTGTCAGGATGACGGGTACGTGGTCTGGAGCAGAATGAAGGTGGTGAGAAATAAAACAACTTCAGATAATGCTACTCACGTACCTGGCCATGGTTAACGTTCACCGCTTACATGGTGGAATGTCGCGAAGAATCAAATATTCTGCAAACAGACATGAAGTAGTCAGTTAGCATAATATTAAGATGAGAATGAGTCGTATCTCGAGGTGACACACAAAGTCCCCAGTACGAGAGGGAACATGCAAGGAGACGGACAAGGAACGATCAGGAGCCAGGACTTCAGATGTTTTGATGTTCGAAGTTCGAACGACGAAGAGCTGATATTTGGAATTCGAAGTCCGACTCATGCCTCCCTCGACATTGTACATACCTCATGATTGTTTTTTGACCAACTCCGTGCTACATCCTGACCCACATCTGACCTCTTGCGAACCGATAACAGAATTTTCACCTAAGATTACCCCGCCAAATATTCTATTGGCTTGCAAACACTGGATGCCTCGGGCCTGCAGAACACGTTTCAACCCAACTGCAAATCTAGTATCGGCAGCATACTAAGAATGAATACAACGTCTCAGGGGCAGGAGTCACTGGGTTTTCTCGCCCAGCTAAATAACGTGGTGAGGAGTGAAGGTCTGAATCCATTTTCCGCAGTTGCAAGTTGTGGCCAACTCTGACGCGTCTTTAGGAGAGCCAAATGACCAGGATGCTGGTATCGGAAGTGACTGGAATACACATAACCTCGGGAAGCAGTCTGATGAGGACAGGGGCTCCTCTCCCGAAGAAGCGGATGGAGTCGGCGAAGATTCCGAAATGACTCACCAGGGCAAGGACAGCGAAAGCCTCACGATAGACAAGAAAAACGAATCACGCGTCACGAAGGGGCAGTTTCTGAAGGCGTGGGGACTATTGGACAAGGATGACGAGCGTGCGGCCTGGTGCACCAACAACTGACAAGTGAGTATTTCTTATAATTATTAAAGTTATTCCCTGATTGTAACATTGGCTATGGGGTCTATTAATTGAACAGCGTTGTGCAGATTGCGTTAAGCGTTCGTGTCCGTGTACATACGAGAACGAACATTCTATCACCTGCGAGCCTTGTCATCAGCGCCGCAAAAAATGCTCAACGAAGAACGACTTTGGCGCGTTTCGACTGTCGACGAAGCTCAACGTTACGGAGAGCTGGGTACAGGCCCGGGTGAAAGACAGTTGGCACAAACATCCTCGTGCAGGCAAGAAGGTACAGGAGGAGGAGGCCGTTCTTCGAACCGATTTGAGGAGACAGATGAAGAAAATAGCTCCCTTGTCTGACGGAATGAGGTTGGCTGCCGCCGCCACAGGCCCAGGGCAGGATCCGGATAGGATGAAACAGGAAGGCGATTGGCTGCAGGATATTCCACGCAAGGCAAAACGGATGCGCAGGCATACGGATGCGACCCTGGTGACCGCGGCGGCTAGGGATGCAAAACCAACGGCTTCGAAAAGGGGTATAAAGAGGAGGGTACAGAAAGGTGGGGAAATTGAAGACGTTCTGCCCAAAAGATTACGGATGGCTTTAAACCACAAACTGGAAACGCAGAAGGATCCAGTTCCTGCTGAAGCAAGCAAAATTTCATGGTCCAATCCAGAGGCATCGAAATCCACACTTAAAAGCTCGTCTCTAAAATCAGGCCCGCACAGCATTTCACACAAACTGCTGCCACGATCATCTCAGCAAGTCGGTCAGACAGACAAGGTCGCAGTTCCTGAATCCAACACGCCTCGCCCTGTTCAACTCATAGTAGTGCCCTCCGTTTCTTCACACCTGGATGTCGAGGAGGTAACTTCGCCTATTCACCCGACGATTACCCCCCAGCCATCACGCACAGCCTTATTGCCCCAGCTCGATAATGAGAAGCAGCCGCGGCGTGAGCGATTGGAGGTGATGGGATGGGCAGAGGTAGTGAGGGTGGAGGAGGAAATGGCAATGGAAGCAGCGGCGGAGGCGCAGAAGGCGACCCCTGCTAGCGAGCCGGATTTGAAGGGCGTGGCTATGATGGAAAAGATGCCATCCTTTGACGATTCGAAGGCGCAAGCGGTGCTCGAACCCCTGATCGTCAAGAACAGGGAATTGGTGCCTCTTCCAGATGTGAAGCGGACCGCCACAGCCCGAGCCCCCGCCAAGCAGGCAGGGGGTCAGCAGGTCAGAGGAGCGAAAGCGGAGGGTCATGGGAAAAAGCAGGACAAGAAGGCGGTCCGTACGAAGGGAAAGGTGATAGCGCCGACGCGAATGGTGTACATAAGCGCTGGTGGACATCGTGGCCTGTTGAAGAGGAAGAGGGTCGAGGAAGAGGAAGAAGAGAAAAACGAATGGGAAGGGGAAGAAAGGGGAGAGGAGGAAGAGGAGGAGGAGGAGGAGGAGGAGGAGGAGGAGGAGGAGGAGGAGGAGGAGGAGGAGGAGGAGGAGGAAGAGGAAGAGGAAGAGGAAGAGGAAGAGGAAGAGGAACGGGAAGAGGAAGAACGGCCCAGAGCAAGAAAAAATGTTGCGGTCCGAAGACAAACGGCAGCTATTACCGCTAGGACTCATCTCGAGCAGGAGCAGCCAGCTGGGCACAAGGGGCTCCAGGAGTCTGCAACCCACCCCGAAGCGGTGCCTCCTCCCAAGCGGAGGAAGGTAAAGGAGTCACAATTTGGACCGAAAATCACTCTTTCCAAACCAACTGTTCTGCGTGATCGTTCCGACGTGGCTCGACAACCGCCGCTAAGGATCAATAGAATTGGTCTTGTCGAAAGACCTGGTATATTGAAAATCATCCCCACCCCTACATTCCGTAAACCTTCGGATCACGACGCTGATCAGGACGCGGCTCGTTATATTCTAGGGTCTGTCGAAGATGGCTATCCTGCCCATAATCATGCATTTACAACACCACCATCGCCTCCAGCAGTTCATTCGCCATTGCTGTCTGACAAGGCGCCGTCAAGTCTGAGGTCAGAAAACTCCACAGAGATCCCCAACCAACGAATTTCTCCCCTAGTTCGTACGTTCCCGGAGCCAGCGGTCAGTATCGAAGCATCATCGACTGCACCCCCGGATCCCTCGAGACCATCCCTTCGCTCCTCTGTCGATTTTGCAGCCCCCGACACGAATGTTATGTCTTTGCGACAAGAAATTGCCAAGTTACGCGTGGAGAACACCGCTCTTGCGCTAGAGCGCAACAACCTCAGAAGCTCGAGCGACACGTCCCAGGCGGCGATTAGGCAGGTAATGTCCCAATGCGAGTTTATCATTTACATCACTGCTTAAAATCGGAGTATGACTCACAGTACCAGAAAGACGAGAGTGAGCTTCGGAGTCGATTGAGGCAAGTTGAGGCCGAAAAGAGTACCCTGGAGGAGGAGTCAAAACAGAGGGAGGAGAGGCAAAGCAATGTCAAGGAAGCCATGGAGTTTTTCGAGAAGTATGGGGCGGAGGATGTAGAGGCCTTAATCTCCTCGCGGAAGGTTAAGACGGAGGCATTGGAGACGCACCCTAGTGAGGAAATGGAGAGGCTTATTCAAATTGTAGAGAACGAACGTGTTCGTTTCGAGGGGCTTTATACTCAGACGTGACAAAACGTTTGCGAATTGAAGAAGTCCTCAAAACGCTGGCAGGACTTGGCCATGCGTATGGGTCGCAGGTTTTACGGTGAGTCCATCAAAATTGACTTTCCTGGAATTTATAAAATCTTGATTTAGATGTCGAACACGACCGTGCCCGGTTCCTTGGAGGCCTCAACACACCCCTCAACACGGTCTTTGGCCTTATCAAGCATACATCTCTCACGCAAGAAGACTTTAAGGAGCGAGTACAACAGGCGGCCAACCTAATGCGTGAGGCGGTCGACCTAGA
Organism: Lyophyllum decastes; assembly: GCA_025854295.1. Classification (NCBI taxonomy): domain Eukaryota; kingdom Fungi; phylum Basidiomycota; class Agaricomycetes; order Agaricales; family Lyophyllaceae; genus Lyophyllum; species Lyophyllum decastes. Next base: position 2,136,692 of record CP107709.1, read on the forward strand.
GACAGTCTCGCGCGCGCGACTCGAAATTCCGCATTTCATTCAAAATCTCCATGTGGGACATCGTCGCAACGAGGCGAGCGATGGTGTTGCGGTGCGTCAGTTTGACCCTCACTCCGATTTAGAAGCGAGATTTGGAATTGCCGAGCATGAACTCGCCAATGGGAAGAGTCAGGAACTGGAGGGTCGTTGAGGTGCGAATTGGAGAGCTCGAGGTATCTGCGGCGCAAGGATTCAGAGGACATTCGGAAGTAAGCGAGGGAGTGAATCCAGCTGGCGCCGCCCCCGTTAGTAATCCTCACCTTAGGCTTTCCATTCAATCTTCGTATCATAGTTCTCTTCCACATAATAGATCATGTGTCTTTCGACTCTCAATTTCTTGTCCGCGACTAAAACGCTGCCATTTTTTATAAACGTGGAGATCAGAGGGGGAGGTCGATAAATCGGCAACAATGGTCAAGGCTTCTAGGTAATGAACATCTTTCCCAATTGCAAGGAACCCGGGGTTCGGTAGGTAAAAATAGATTGTGCCTCTAAGCCCTAACCCCATATTGGGGTTAAGATGTCAGCTTCTTAACCTGTTTCGGTACTACCTGCTGGAGAAATTTCAGCCTATATATGTAACTCATGACGAAGGAGCCTTGATGTCGGCTATGTATAATAGCGCAGCGACTTTTTTTGGAGTCCTCTTTGTCCAGCTACCTCACATATATATTGAACAAATGTAACTCAGGGCGGTTCTGGTGGAACGGCGTTTCTTCATTACCGTCCTCTCCTCTCCATGAGGGGCGCACTGGAGAACCATAATGGAGTCAGTAAAGTGGAGTAAACTTAGGGTATGCAACTTCTTACGGCGGAGCGGTATTGACGACGGCTCTGGTGGCACGACGGGTTTTCCGTTCATGATCAGATATCAATGGATCATATATACTCGCTAATCTCAGCGCCATCGTCATCGACATCAGCGTTGCCGGCACGACGGATTCTTCTCGACCTGGCTGACTTGCTCAAAACTGTTTTCAATGATGAAATCTTTCAGACTATCGTAGTCCGAGCCATTTTCGTCAGTCTTACATGCCGATAACGGTATCATATTCAACCGGAGTGGGCAGGGATCGTGTGCTGAACTCATCGCGGAAAACTTTATACACACACGCGGACGACCTTTGTGATGATTAGGCTATACCAGTATATATTCGAGGGGTTCTATGGGGAGAAGACACACGAGATTCTTTCGGTCAACCCCCCTTTCTGGGCGATCATTCCGTATATACAATTGCAAGGCTTACTGGTGTACTACATGTTGTAATCAAACGTTGAAGGTGTGTACTGCCAGTTTGTGCATCACTCTGATGATACTATCGTGGCCTTCCACGCTCCGCTCATGGATCGAGTGTGTACGTTCTCCGGTCTGAACGTAGGAAAGCTTCTGTTGTGCTATATATTAGTGACCAGATTTCAATACGACGTTCAAAGGTTGTTATTGTTCGCACTGGACCAGATCTGATAGCTCGTTCCATTCCTCATCCGCTTCCATCAATACTGTTCTTCTCTCCAATGGTTCCTACTCACATGGGTACTTCTCGTGACATCTAAATTTCCCTAGAATCCTTCCTGACCCTTGACCTTCATCTATCGGCACCTCACAAGAAAATAAACTTCTTGGTCATTCTATGTACAGCTTAACATAATCACCTTTGCATGTACTGTGCAGTTACTGTTTAGTCCAGGACCTATCAAGTGATCATGACTGGTACTGATAATGTAGTCCCCAGACGAATGACGACCGTACTTCTGTTCTCTGCTGAGCGCAGCCTTGGAAAATACTCACCAATATAAAAGGTAGGGCCTAGGTAAGCGTATGAATCGTGTCGACCATAATGCCCATTCGAAAATATCGAAGATTGCTACATACCCAGCTAAGACGAAGATCCCCCGTCCAGTTGGGATGTCTGGCCATACATATCATATGGCATCGGCAAAGAGGTCGGGATGCTGGAGTTTGGACCATGCCAAACCATTTACGCAAACTTCTTCATCAGAGGTGGGCGCGAGATAAGCCTGGAGAGCTGATACAAAAGCTCTCCGAAGCCGGAGGAAAGAGAGGCTCGATGTGGTGAAGGATCCTAGGTCCCTGCTCGTTCAAAATGCAGCCGCGGATTTCAAGTCGAGAAACGGATGGGCACATGTTTTGGAAGCAATCGCACCAAGTTGAGGCCTTCTCCGATGATACCTGTATGGTATGTTGCCTGATTCGAATGATTAAATTGGTAATGTTCGGCGAGACGTCACATATCCGGGAGACTAAAAATAGGGATGCTGGTGAAGGATAGGAGTTCCCAAAAAAGATGATAGGAGTAGCACCGTCTAGTTCTGCAGATGGTGCAGGCCGCGGAGGGCGACAGGACTCTGGAATGAGATACTTGATTCGGAAAGTTGCAGTCGAGATATTCACAGGTGTTTGGACTGATTGATGAGGTGTGCATGCATAATGTCAATCCCGAGACAGTGTCCCGCTAGTCAAAAGTCGTTGAAACGATGAAAATTGCATGGGGAGCGTGGCGAAAGCACGATCGAGACAGCCCTGCACAACATGTATATCTGGATACCAAATACGAAGTAAACTGTGAGTTTCTGCTTGATTTTCAGCAAGACGCGCTCCCTGCAGCCAGCCGCTGTTCCTTGAGAGTTTCCGTACAGATAGACACTTTCGGGGTGTCGGCCCCATCCTCCCACCTTGTTGAGGGGACTGTTATGATCAGTAGGAATCCGCAAGGCCCTTTGCACGCGATGTAGTGGTGACAGCGTTCGTTACTGCAGAACGATGTCAAGATCGTTCAAGAGACATGGACAAGACATAGCGGAGACTGTAGGAGTGCTTGTGGTGCAATAAATTCCTTGAACGAGACCGTTGTGGTTGCAATTGCTGTAAGAGCGAAGCTGCGCGAGTCTGGAAGTATTGCACGTCGGAACACGCTGGATGGTTCCTCGTGGACGCCCCGTCAAAAATCAGTTTATCTCTTCGTCTATATCTTATCTTTCGGCACACTGATAGGTACAGCAGCACTTCACAGAAGAGTTGGCTCCTGGAGCTAACAACGACTTCCTGAGCCTGCTCGACGACCAGGGCGGATTTTATCATGGCAGCCAACGGATGATGAGTCTTTTGAGCTAGCCAATCACTTCAACAAGTTCTTCGAATTCCCCAACGGCATGTAGTTATATTACTATGTGTTATGTTTTGATCTTTGTCTATTCACTGAGGGTGAACCAGAGAGCAAGGACATGTAATGTCAGATTTATGTAAACTAGGTACAGATGTCACAGGATGTGAAGAGGGTGTGGTACGCAAGGCGAGTGAAAGCGCGAAGCGCTTCCCGACATGAGGGAAGGGATCTGACCCAAGCCCTGGTTGCCGAGACGAGCTGCGAGGGTGGGTGGGCAGCCAACTCGTTTGCTCGGCGAAGGGAATGAGACAAGGATGCTTCACTCACATCAGTTGCATGTGATGTTGAAGGATGTCGAAGTGGGTGGGTAGGCTTCGAAATTTAAACCTTAACCCTATTATAGGCTTAGACCTAATGTAACGGTGGGGCTTGTCCTTGGCATCTGTCTCATCCCCACTACACACCGTATAATGCATGTGTTTCCAGAGATCGGCTGCCGCTTGCATCTGCGGTTCAAAGGCATAAGTGGCTGCAACGTCTGCTCTACGATCCCTCATCTAGAACGAGCATCAGAGGGGTGGTGGTGACGATATCGGTGACATACTGTGCGCCGCCTTTGCAGCCGTGTATTAATGAGGGGCGCAAGGTCGATTTTCTTCCCCACATGGTCGTCATTGCTATTGTTCAGCGTCGTGATGTACTTTGCATAATGGCGCTTGAGGGTCACGATGTGCGCTATGAAGGCTTTGAAAATGGTCTTCTCTTTTTTGCAAGCATACGTCTTTGCATCTAAAAAATCTCGAACAAAAATCTTCGCTGCCTCTTTGTTCCACGCGGAAGCGGTTTGGCTCCTGGCAAGATCAAGACGAAAGTCTCCAACGGAGGGCCTGCGGCCAGTTCTCCCTGCTCGCCTCTCGACCTCGAAACGCTGTACCTCTGAAAGCGTAGCGCTAGTAATAGGAGAGAGGGAGCCAAAAACCTTCTCTCGCTTCATCAGGGCAAAGGCATGGTCGCGAACATTGTTCTATGATCAAAGGTGAGAACACTCAGCGGAGTTTTGAAGATGCGGGGCACACACGTGTAAAAGAACGCGCTCCGCCAAACGATGCTGCTTGTCATACGTCTTGGGAGGGTCGGAGTCTGGGCTTTGTGGTCGGGAAGGCGGGGATCTGCGGTGTTTACGAATTCTCGAGGCGGCAGCAATAAAAAGGGCCATGTCTTGCTTGGTGACGAGTTCATTCTATATTCCAATTGAGTGATGAAGTTCTGGAATTCCTGTAATAGTACTCATACCCGGCCGCTCGTAAACAGTCGGCGGTATTGAGCATCCTAGGAAAACAAGACCTTAGTGCTATGTGTTGCAAACCAAATTTATGACGAACAAGGACAGGATCATCGAAGCGCATATTAAGGTAGAAGGCGGGTAGGGGCGGTGCACTCGGATCGGGGTGCGCAGCGGGATCGAAGGCTTTACGCTCATGCGATGTGTCAGGTTCGGAATCTTGAGGCATAACCAGGTTGATCCCAGGCTCTGATTCATTCCCCTCAGTAGGGTCAGTTTCATGTGAATCATGGGCCGACTTTTCCGCGCTGACGAAATGATCTTCTTCTACACGATCGTCGTCTCTGTCGTCATCAGACCCATCTTCCACCCAAGCTTTTTTTTGAGGATTTGGCCTGTCGTACCGACCGGATTTGTGCGCAGGGGGGATTGATCGACGAGAGTTTTGGTCTTGGAGTAAGCTGCTTCGAAAATGTTCTGGATTCTGGAAGGGTGTATTAGGAGCGGTGCAATGACTAAGATGTCTGCAAGCGACAGACTGTAGCATTTGGCTTAGACTCCACCTCCGGACTGCGGGGATCACGGGGCGTATGAGTATGAGATTCTGGTCGAAGGTCGGATTCAAAGTGTAAATCTTTCATGGGAAAACCCTGACCTTTTCTGCCGGTGGCCCTCTCGGGATCATGATTTACGGTATTGTTATCTGCATGGGTGGCTGGAAGCCCCACATAATTGTCCTTTTCGTCATCCTCTGTATGGGCATCATCATTGTTGTTGGCTTCGTCCTCGTCGTCAGCTTCGTCACCCTCCAGAGCTTCATTCTCATCATCCGTATCGGAATAGTCGTCCCAGGATTGCATGACAAGGGCCGGACGCCTGTCAGTCACCCTGTCAGGAAGTTCATGGTTCTTTGGTGAGCGGGTTAGAGAATACAGAATTGTTAATCATACAAGGATACCTACATCAAACGAGCACCCATCTGCATGTGATGTAGTGAGGCTATAGGATGGTGCAGGAAGGGGCTTCGTGTGGTCCACCATAGGATCCAACGAACGACCTTCCATCGCCTGGGTGGACATCTCAACCTTGTTGAGAAAGGGCAGTGCGAGGTTATGCCTCCGGTCCTGGATCCGGCCGGTTGGTGCTGGCTGTTGTGTCAGCAGTATCGCGCTCTCTGTGGGCGGTAATGTAACGTTGGACTGACTGGGGGTCCAATCAGCAGGAGAAACAATTTTTCTGGGGGGTTGATGTGCTTTGGCAACATGGACGAAGCGAAGGTCTTCCTTAGAACGCCGCGCTGCCAGCACAGCAACTGGTATGGAGGTTTCCGATGGCGGACAAACACCAGCGTCATCGTCTGGCAACTCCAAAGAACCGGTCTGGGTTTGAAGAAACGGCGGCTTCTGTATCTCCGGGTCATCCATGGAAAACCTTGCGACATCTGGGCTCTGGTACTGGATTGCTTTGGGAGACACCAACACTTGTATTGCGAAGCTGGCGCCTTCTGTAGCTGGGAGGGCAATGTTCCATTGGTTGGGGTCCGTATTGCCCGAAGATGCTATCACTTTGCTACGAAGAGCGGTACCATCCCCATGATTGGAGGTACCTTCTTCGGAGAACGATAGAGGTCCAGTTTCAGTTTGTGTTAAGAGCGGCAGCGGAGCCTCGCGATCATCACCGTAAGGCATCGTGATACCTTGGCTTTGATCGCAGGTCGTGCTGGCGAAGTGGGGTTCTTGTGTGGTAAACACGTCGCCCTCTAAAGGTGAAAGGGTGATGTTCCATTCTCTGGACATAGAATCGCTGATAGGTGCCACTGATTCGATGTGCCGAAGGGCATCATTGCCTTCATTGAAGCTAAATTCTTCGAAGAACGATAAAGGCTGGGCCCCGATTTGCGTCATCAGTGGCGGAGCCTCGCAATCATCACTGTGGGGCATCGTGATACCTTGGCTTTGACAGGAGGTCGTGCTGGCGAAGTGAGGTTCTTGTGTCATGAAGATGGTATGATCTTCGGCTGGGAGGGTAATGGCCCATGGACTGGCTGGGGAATCCTTGACAAATCTCACCGCTTCATCAGCAGACGTATCGTCGCCACTGACGCCTTCGAAGTTGACATCTTCGGCGTCGGAATGTCCTGCTTCGAATGATTCCGACATTCGCTCGTCGTCGGTCTCGGTTTGAAGAGCCAACGGCTCCCGCCTCTCGACACCATCGGCAGGGGGCATTGTGATGTTCTGGCTGTAGTCTTGATCATGAATTGTGCCAGGCAGCGACTCTTGTATTACAAATGCAGCACCTTCAATAGGTGGAAGTGTAGTATTGTGCTGGCTGGAGGTCGGGTTGTTGAGAAATACTGTTGCTGCGGTGTGAAGCGAGCTATCATCGCCTTGGTTGAGGCTATCTTCTCGGGAGAATGATAGAGACTGGGTCCCAATTTGTGTCATCAGCTGCGGAGCCTCGCAATCATCACTGTGGGGCATCGTGATACCTTGGCTTTGACCGCAGGTCGTGCTGGCGAAGTGAGGTTCTTGTGTCATGAAGATGGTATGATCTTCGGCTGGGAGGGTAATGGCCCATGGACTGGCTGGGGAATCCTTGACAAATCTCACCGCTTCATCAGCAGACGCACCGTCGCCACTGAAGCTGGCGTCTTCGGAGTCGGAATGCTCTGCTTCGAATGGTTCCGACATTCGCTCGTCGTCGGTCTCGGTTTGAAGAGCCAACGGCTCCCGCCTCTCGACACCATCGGCAGGGGGCATTGTGATGTTCTGGCTGTAGTCTTGATCATGAATTGTGCCAGGCAGTGATGCTTGTGTTACAAATGCAGCACCTTCGATAGGTAGGAGTATGACGTTATGTTGGTTCGATTTCGGATGGTCTAGAAATGGCATCACTTCGGTCTGAAGAGGGATTTCATGGACACCCGCTAGAGGTACGCCCTCAGCGTCGGGAACTCCCTCCATTCCGTAGGATAACTGGAGGTTCCCAATCATGGCAGCAGCGTTTCCCATATCTGAATTTGCACCGCAAAGCTTCTCACTTGCATTGCTTGGGTGTGTGGTGTTTTCATCTCGTCCTTTTCCTACATCGCCTTCGCCTTCGCCGACGACCTTGTCCTTGGTGTGAGAGGATGGGTCACACATATATGTGGCATCTCCTACTGGCCCGAGTCTTTCTACAGCCCCATTCGGGACATTCTATTGAGAAGTCAGTCCTGTACTGTGAAATCATGAGGCCTTGGACGTACATTTCCGCAGTCCATTTTTTCGCTTGATAAAGAATTGTTGGACCGTTCTGGACCGACTTGCTGCATCTCCCCGACAGTAGACGGTTCTCCGGTGAAATTTCTTGTTGATGGTATTATGTTCCCCTTATACAAAGTCCGGTCGATGTGGGTCGCGATGGAAGTCATGGATTCATGGGCCCGTATAGTATCAAAGTGGCCTCCTGGGACATTCCCAACCAGTGGATTGTCCCTAGCGGCATCCACTGCGTGATTTTCTCGCGTTTGGCGACGACTGTGTCCAGAAGTTTCGTGACCCTGAAGCAATGATGATAAGTCAAAATATCCCGCGAGCTTTCGACAACAGAGACGCTCACCGCCCCCGTTTGCAGACTAGGATAATGATAGATATCTCTAGAAATGAAAGGATTATGTTCGATATCTTCGATCGGCTGGTTGAAGTTGCGGGCCTCTGCGTATGTTTTACAGAGTCAACCGAATGCTATGAACATCACAATTTGCAACTACCCACCACGGAATTCCACTATAGACAGTCGATCATGTCGATAAGGTTCAATGCTTTCGCCCATTTTGGCGATGGAGAACGAATGACGACGACGCTTCATCGCAGGCGAGGTAATCGGCGACAAGGGCTCCATGCCCATGACTGCCGTTACCTGGCGCGTTACGGATGTAGAACTAGGAAATGCTTTTAAAAGTTCCGATGTAGAATGCTGGAGGTGGCCTGTGATTGATTGTCCCCGCTGGTCTGAGACATGGCGCCGTAGTCGAGAAGCAGGAGTCGGAGGGAGGGGACTTGCGGGTATCTGCGCCGGACGGTCTACAGTGGGTAGCATGGGGGACCGGGGGCGCTTCTTAGGTATGCTTTCCGGCGTTGGTAAAGTTCCAGGTGGACTGGCGGGTTGTTGGACATTCAAGTCGAACGAGAATGGTAATACAGGACTATCAGTGTTCGAAACCATTTCCGTCGGTGCGTTTGACTGGTCCCTACTTTCAGAATGTATCCGCGGTGACGCCATTTGTACATCTTCTCCATCAACGATAGCCTCCATGCCAGAATAGAGAATTGCACTCCACGATGGGGAACAAAGGAATACACGAGTCGTCACACGCCGAGTGTGACAAAGCTGGACGCGATCCACACGTGACCGTAAAAGAGAGACTGTCACCAACCTCAAGATGCTTGACACGTCCCAAGGGCTAAGCCGACAACTTTGCATTCCCTTGCTTACGCTTGTGATGCGGGTTCAAAATTCTGCGCGTAGAGAACCCAAATCTGCTAGACCCTGCGTGCATTCTGCCAGTCTGATCACAATCGCAATGACTAAAAGCCCCTGCTTCCCCACTTGCATTTAAGAGCATAGAGTGTGTGCAGAACATTTCGTAGATTGCGAAACCTCAATGCAGAGGTGCAGAAGTAAAGCTGCTCCTGAGGCCGTGTTTAGTCGCGTCCGCTACATCCCTCGAGGGTCCCCACCAGGGTCGGTGGGGTTTCACCAAAAGCTACAAGGCGAAGGTTGTTTCAGGCAGGATTCTGCACAAGTCTCTACAGGTAGCTCGACAGAAAGTATCAGGCAGAAGGCGTGCGCACCACGTCAGGTCCAGGGCGAAAATTGTCAGATCCAGAGGGCCACCAGGTCTCGAACATGCAGGATTGCATAGAAATGACCTTGGTATGTCTGCTGGCATAGGTCATGACATCCACTTCTATGTGTACAAGTTAACCCGTGTAACACCCAGACCTGATCATGAAAAACCGGAGCTATATGGAGTGATCTTCGCGTGCGGCATAGTCGTGAGAGCCTTAAACATGCTTTGAACCAATTGTCACAACGGTGAGAGGCAGCCAGTATGTATACCAGAGGAAAGAAACACTACCAGGCTATCACCCCCAGTCGTAAGCGTTCCCCACAGCGCTGACACATGATAGATGGGAAGGAGGCTGGAGACATACGGGAGGCGTTACAGGGATGGACACGGGCTGACTCAGGCTGTGTGGATTTTGAGATTCCCACTTGTTTACTTTTCTTGAACTCGAAGAATCCTCCGAGTCTCGGGCTCTCATGATAACCTACTCACGTGAGTGAATTGAACACTGAACGTGGTGACTCGGTCATCCTCCTCTTACCGAGCTGCCAACTCCAGCGCCCAGCGTCTTCTCAGTCTTCCATGCTTGCTCAGTGGATAACCCTTGCAACGGACTGTCATGAATTACTAGGTCCACCCCGAATTCCAACCATCCGTTCCGTTTCCGTCACTCCCGTCCCTATACAAACTTTACCTCCCTTCACTCTTCTTCAATCACATTCCTCCCATATTTCTCTACTTATCACAGATATTCTCTTGACCTACTCTGTCCTATAACATACATTACTCATTATTTCTCCTTTACAAAAATAGTACTCTATAAAAGCCTTGTAGTTTATGTTGTATTCGACATCGAGTCAACTCAGTGTAATCAACTGATTGCTTGACATCCTCTCACCATGTGTGACCCCGAAATCTCACCGATCTCATCTCTGAGTCTCTCTTGATCATTATCATTATCCTGTCCCTTACAAATGGACAAATGCCATGCCCCAGGTCGACACCTCTGTGACCAACACACCTGGACGTAGTTGCTGCATTCTTAGGCTTTCTGCCTGCTCCGCCTCCGATAGTATCAGACTTGGCAATGACCCTCGCATTGGGCACAAGCTTGGACATGCGGGCAGGACCAGAGGACGCAATGTACACGGAAAGGATGGTGTGCATGAATGTGGTCTGTCCTCTAATCATGATCAGGACATCGAACAGTCTTGATACGTCTCGCAATAGCCAGTGGCTGTGGCGCTGGTGGATCAGGATGTGTCAAGTTATAGGAGGACTTCGCTTGCCAATCGGTGAGCTTGATTTCTCTCGAGTCTGTGTTGATCAAAAGACTAACATTGTTTAATGCCGACGCTGGAACAGAACGGGCATCGATTGCGCGCCCCCTCCCCATGCCGCTATTGGGCTGGCGTCTGACTGTCCTACCCGCAGTAAATGTCGCATCCCGCGCGCACGAGGACTGGTGGTCCTCTCCACAGTGCTAGAGTTTCTCCAAGGTCCATGCTAGTCCCCGCCCCATCTTGAGGATGGCCTTCATGAAAAGGTATATCCTCTCGTTCCCTACGGATCCTTCGCACATGACGCGTCGATCTAATACTCAATCATGTTGTGGAACCTGTCCCTTACCGCCATCGCCCCTCCCTGACGTCTTTCCAAAAACACCACCGCCACCGCAGACTCCGTTGCCGTCGTCCTTGTGATTTGCTCATCCTCGCCCTTATCCATGGAGGGAATAGAAATCCAGAAGTTGGAGTTCAGGGGCAAAGATGCTGCCTCCGAGGGGTGGTGTCGGGCGATGGCACGAAGTCAAATATCGCCTGTGAATGGCAAATTCACATCTTCATATTTGTGTTTTGAGGCCTGTCTAATGAGCGTCTGCAGGATCTGCTCCCTTTGAGGACATTTACCGCACGTTGTGGGTTCTGACAAGCTGCGGTCACGGGCCTCACGTGTTTTCCGTGACAACCATACCGCCACCGCCGCCAGCTGCAGTAGACTGACCTTTTTCGGTCTCAGCCTTCGCCATCTCCTCCACTGGCCGTTGTCGCTGCCAGCACATCCACCGCCAGACCATGCCCATACTGGAGATACACACCGCCGGATCTGTACTGTTGTTGCCTCCCTCATACCCCGACTGCCACCTCTCTCCCGTTATGCCGCCGTCACCCCGACCTTCCGCCGCCACCACAGGTTGTGCAGCACGCACGCCTGCAAGCCCATTTGAACACTTTGTGTGCATACGATGGCTCTGTCTGCTTCAAGAACCCTTCCACGGGGACAAGTAAGGAAATTATCGGGTGGCGTTTACGTATCATGTTTCCAATGTCATTTGGCTGGAGGGAAGGGGATGATGGGATGTGGTGTAGTCGGGAAGCACAACGCGGTTCCCCAAGGGCGACGATCGTTTTGAACTATTAAGGGCAGAAACACCAGTAGCGATGGCCATATTTGGAGGTCGAATGGCGGGGAACTCGGCTGGATGAGGACGATGGCAGGGTAGCTTTAGGTGATGGCGTTCTGCGGTCATTGGTTCAAAAGGGTGTTTATTCCGGACTGGCACGCAGGTTTTTTTTTTCGCAACCCGTAAATGCTCTTTGACAATATTAATCCAGTCTCCACTTCGTTCCCCGAACAACTTCATGATCATGGCCTCCTTGAGCCTTGCGGTACCTTAAACACTCAGTGCTCTGCGAAATTGTCATTGGCCCGACAAATCAGCAGATAAACTTCAAAACTTGAGGAAAAAAATCTGTAACCTGACACTGCTCGATCAAATGGGTCCTTATTTGCCCGGATCCGGAGACGGATGTGCCTGACTTGCTACCCTGGAGTTTTTGTCCGGACATATGACCTACCTAATTGGCCTGGCCACCCAGTTTTTTTGCCGGATCGCACGTAGCCTCCAAGCCTCCGAAGCCCAAATTTTGTCCGAATCAGGGCCTACCCTCCAGCGACATTTCGTGTCGTGTAATTTTACCTTACGTTACCTTATACCCAATCACAATCGCGGGAGCTCAAAATCTCGCCTAATTCTCATAGGGGGTCATGCAATGAGTCACCGTTGCGATTGGTCATGATCAATCTGTGTACCCCCTTGAACCAAGGAATCCTTTGAGATAAACTGGATACAGTGTCCATTCAAAGCATGCCGGAATTCTCGATAGTACGTGTCTGCCACAATCAGACCTAAGCGCGTCACAAAGGACCTCCCTCATCACCCCGGATCCTTACAATTTCTTATAAAGAACACTGCAATATCACTCTCAACCCCCACTTCCAGTCCAGATTCTCGCACGCTGCATCCCATACATCTCTTCATGCGCAATCAGATCATTGCCGTCCGCAACATCGTTTTCTATGCCACTATAGGCTTGGTCACTATCATACTCCTTTTGACCATCCCAAGAGTTGCAAGGGACACTGTCGCTCGGTCGAACACCCTACATACGTCTCAATTTCCGGAACTCAGCATCAGTGACAAAATATCTGCCGTGGATGACCTGATGGCGCTGTTCAATGATGTTTTTGCGGATCATGCCAGTACGGTAGCGCCTGAACAGTTCCAGATCGCCAACCTTGCTGCGCAGGATGTTAGCCATCGGCTTCGACAGCAAATTTATGAGGTTAACTTTACAAACACAATGTATGGCTCTCAATTCGTTTTGTTTCCGAAAATAAAAAGGCTAACCAAGGCTGATCTTCTCCAGGGTCTCGCTCACATTCGCCAAACTTTTCCCTCCAAGCTCGTCGTCGTTGTGTGGGTTGCTGCGTGACCACACTTCGAGGACCCTTTATAATAATGATCGTGAACGCGCGGAGCACCTAGTGATTGCTCGTACTTCTTTGAAAGGGTGTTTCAATGCTGTAGCGCGAGCCACCATTATCCTTTCACGGTCACTTCGGAATCTGGAAATGCACATCCGCCGCCTAAACGACAGTATTCTGGACGACTTCGAGTTACATGATCCAGATTGGGCGTCGGTGCGTGAGGTGGAGGATTTTATGGTGGTTGTGGAGACAACCATACGGGGTGTTCGAGACAGCCTTGAAGTCCTTCATCAAGATGTTAGCTTTCTTCTGTCACTTTTGGTTATCCAAGATGCATATGCATCACACACCATTTCCCTCCCTCCCGACTCATCCGTACCGGCTTTCATAAAAGGGTGGTTCGACGTGCAGAACCAAGTGTTTGGGATAGATGGTAGTGGAGAGTGCTCTTGAACATGACCCGGATCGGTATTAGTACCTCGATACATCATGTACGCAGTCCATGCCATCCCCTCTCTACGTCTGAGTTTCAGGTGCAATTAGTTACTCTCGTGACCTATATATATTCGAATAGTAGGGAATGCGGGGATGCGGAAGCCAAAGGTCGTAAAATTATGTCTAGATCTTGGTTCATGCAGGATAGAATCCCCTCCATACGCAACCAAACTTGATTATAACTCAAAGTATGTGTTCCATGGAATCAGATGGACGTAATATAAACTTGTTCCCACTGTCTAAATTTCTGATTTTGGTTCTACCGCAGGCTAGGTGACTGGACTTGTGAGCTCGGGTTAGATCGAATGTAGAGATCTAGGGACGATGATGTACATAGCCTGCCTGCCACATCATCCTACTTCCTGGACCCGGCGTTCCTAAGTGGGACCGTGCCATGTAATTTTACCTTACCTTACCTTACCTTACCTTACCTTACCTTACGTACAGCTGGTCCGAGATACTTGGTTTCTACATTCGGATAATTGCTATGGTGCAGTAGAATAACCCTATGGTCAAAGGCAGGATCAGAGACCTTACGCCGTCGTTCATAACCTCGAAGCATGCTATCTTCCATATTCTTAGCCTTGTACCTGCCAACCTAGACAAAAATGCATCCGAGCCGTTGATCCCAACGACCTTTGTTATCACGATTGGGAAGCGGCATTTGTGGACGTTAGACGACGTGACGTGTTTTGATCTGACTTGTGTGGGAAGGCGTAGATGTAGTGCGGCAAGGGGCTTATTTCGTGATCATGATCAGTATGTTATCACATCGTCTGTTGTTGTACTGATGCAGCAGAAATGGGATGCAACATTCCTGACCGTTCAGTTTATCGCGATTTTTGGCTGCCCCGAATTTTTGTTTTGTTTTTTCGCGATCGCGATGGAACGACGAGGATGTCATCACAAGACTCTGGGTAACGCTTACCACTTGTCCCAAAATAGGCCTTTCGTCTAGCACCTCCTGCTTTCAGTGGTACGGCGCAGGCATATACAGGATGCACGGATTGTCCATGATCTTCAACGCTTTCTACGAGTTCCCTTAACCAACAGCCTGGAATGTGAGGAGCTTTCGGGTCGACAACGCGTTTCTCGGCGTCTTAAGAGGTTAGTATTAACACTGCATTCTTTAAGTGGTCGAATAATACGCACAGCGCACTGTTGTCGATACTCGAATGTCGTCGAGGAAAACATTTCGAGGAGGGCGGCGGCGCGTGATTATTCTAGTTGTCGTCTTCGTCATCCCGGAGAGCTAATTTGCCGCATTTTTCTTGAATGCCTTGACAATAGGCTAGACAAAGACGGATGACCGCGGCATGGTGACGAGCCAGCGCAGTAGGACCTTCATCGGCGGCGGCTGTGTCATGAAGCCTGGAATTGGTGGTGAGGTGACCGGGACGGCGGCTGGCTTTGATGTGCACGAGGTTGAAGAGAGGCGCTACAGATGGAGATGAGGACCTGAGTGACGAACAAGCGACGTGACGCCCTTCCGCACGAAGTCGGTTTGTCACCACTGTCGGAACTCTGGTCGCCTCAATGCCGTCGGTCTCATGGCTTCGGTGTGTCGTTACATTTGTCGTCCGTGCCTTCTTCGTTACTTGACTTTCGCCGAGGTGCTCAGCAGGAGCCTTGGAATCGGCGGGGTTACGAGGTTGAGCTAAGAGGATGGGGACTGGGTGACGAAGCTTAGGACCAGCTACGAAACATGACGTCAGGAAGACGGAGATTGCTGGGGAGGAAACGAAATTGCATGCAGCGACAAATAATGTCGAAGGTCAGGGTATGATGGGGCATGCAAGCTAGAGGATCGAGATCCTGAGGGTGGGCTTGATGAGCATCAAGGCAGAGGAGGCTATACAAGTGAACAAGGTATTCAGTCGGTCCAAACTGTATTTGTTCGATGCCATTGTGAATAAAACCGCTTCACCAGGCAGGTCACGTTGAAACGAACCGAGACCGCAGACAATCTCACAAGAAAACACGCCTGTGAGCAACATCAACGGAAGGAAGCAGAGGAGGAAAGTGTGTGCCAGTAAGCACTTCCTCGGACCAGTTGGTAGAATACAGACATACCCCATCATATCATACGCTAAAACAACCTCACCCCTTTGCGTGGCCATCGACACAGCTTGCTTTCCACAGACGCCATCAGAAATAATTATAAGGAATTGCCTAGTCAAGTAGACATTATCACGCTATCAAGCTATGGAAGATTCGTGATGATCGGCAATGGTAAGGGCGCATATAATCACGTACAGTAACAATGTTGATAAACCTGTCAAATCAGACAGCTCGCACAATAAGCCTCAGAACATGATTTTCGTAAGGGGAGCAAGAATATCATTGCATCGGCATATCTGCCACTGGGTGAGCAGCTAGCCTATACGCGCTGATAACGCGGTGACGTACCTTTGCGGCGCATGTGCTATTACATACATGCCAATAACATGGTGGTAGGCCAATAATCTGGTCTATGGGGTTGTAAAAAATCACATCGAGGTCATGCCCGACCCTTAAGCCATGTTCAAGGCAATTGCAAGGTTCTCGTCTTAGACGAATCCCTTCGGTTAGCAATGTCCATGTAGTTGGGCTCGTGGATCCAATTAAAAGCATCGTACACAGGCAAGGAGATTAACAGAGCGGTCGTCTTCTTCTGAAATGTGCAATAGAGCGGCCGTCACTCCAAGGCCACATGCCCATTTCACTGCACGAACCCGAGGAATCGCTGGGAATAGGCACAGTGGCTCACTCATGACTCGGATCACAGTCGCTTGAGAGTGATTGCCGCCCTGGGCACGTCCACCAGATGGTATGCAACTCCAGGAGAGCTTGTGAAATAAGGAATCGCGGATTATGCAATGTTCACTGCCCGAACTGTTTACTGGTATCAGGACGTCCGGAAGGTCGGGTGTAGGGGTGTAACAAGTTGTCGAGTGAGAAGATTAGTCGAACGCAGAGCATCGCCTGCTGCTCAGTTCCTGTTCGTCGGGGTGTCTAACGATATGTGACAGTCTGGAGTAAGTATGTCTCTGATTACCTCAGATAGCTATAATTATAACATGTCTAGTGTGCCCATGTCCTCCTAGTTGTGTACGAAGTGAACAGTATCAATATCAACGAAGCGGTGGAAGGTTTTCAATTGAGGACATAGAATATTGTTACATCCCGCGTGGTTTATGTTGGAACGTGACTCACGTATCGACGCGACCCCATCACATGACGTCTCAGCTCAATTAGGAAGAGGAAGATAGGAGGAGACGGAGGCAAACTTGGTACTGTACAGTACCACGCGAGCGGTGGTATACGAGAAATCAACAGACATTGGATACCTCAGTCGTTTCCCATTCTACGACTGAGGTACGCTATTTTATATCAACCCTTAGAGTTACTTCTAACTTACATCGTACCTAGCTCATCTTACAACAGGTACTACTAAATATAGTCGTTTCCCATTCTACGACTGAGCTCATCTTACAACAGTTTAACTTGAATTTCGACATCCTGCCTCTAAAACTTGGTAGGATGACTCACTTACACTCTGACTACCTATACATCCAAGTGGTGTCTGAACAAGTAAACTCTCAACTAACGCGCAAATCGTGTGCATCTGTCGCGCATAAAATCTCCTTCGTAATATTTCTGAAGCATCCCTACTTTCGTGTAAAACGCGGCGAGCCCAGCGTGCGTTCCGACTGACGGGATTTAAGAGTTAGTATCCCAGACCTGCTTAGCAAACTTATTATCGAGACCTTCACGTTGAGATGGCCCAATGTACATGTGCGTCATAATTATTTCTACAGCCTGGTCATTGCGACAGTTATAGGCGTTACTAAGTATAGAGTCTAGTAGATGCACGTGGCATCCAGACGGATCCTCACTACTCTCGCTTATGCTCACGGCGGCCAGAATCGACTCATTATGATAGCTAGAAGCGCCAGACCTCAACCTGTTGAAGTTCGGTGGTCATCCGGGGCCTCCTTTCTATTCCATAAACCTTCTTCCACACGCCCACGCTCATCGCGACGCCAAAGAAAAAACTTGATTGGAAGCACCTTGGACCATTTACCATCAAGAAGTTATCGACAACTGCCTATCGTCTCAAACTCCCTCACGGTTGGCGCACGCACCATACCTTTCATGTCTCGAGGCTTCACCATTGTAAAACCGGTGGGTTCCATTGCCCCACACCATTGCCGTCTATTTCCGTCGGCCCTCCGGTTATGCATAATCAATGCTGGTGATTAACCCTTCGCGGTCACACAACCGTATATTACTCAGTCCTATCCTCTCGATTCCAGACAACGACCACGCCGTCCCGAAGATCTGCTCTGATGACATGATCGTCGAAAAGTGCCCATACTCACCTGACTAACCCTAACCAACGTCATGACTTCCACATTTTCGACAGGCAACTTCTCGAAGCTCACACACGTAAGGGGTGCAGGCGTGTGTGATGTGTGAGTGGCTGCGCGCGCGGTGGGACCGGTGCCTGTCTTCCAGTCGAAACGAGATGTCATCTAGTAATTCTATTCTCATGATGCCTGAGGTGATCATGACCATTTCCTGTCCGTTGTCTTCATTTATTGGCGCTCTGGCTCCTCTCACACACCAATTCCCTCCTGATTGATGTTGCAAAAACATATGCTCTAAACATTTTCGCAGTGCCTTCTGATCATTGAGCAGGGGAGGAGAACAGTCCATCATGATCGGGGTGTTCGTACCATTGTGCTACATCTCAACCTGTACACGTACAAACAATTCAGCCTTTCACCGCAGATCGGCGAACCCATATTAGCTCCTAGGTGGTTTATATTCATCCGCATCTACAGGTTTCCTGCGATTCTGTTTGCGAGGGGCTGAGCTTGTGCTATCAGCATCGCTGTCCTTTGCTGCCTTGGGTTTCTTCATGATTGCTTGGGCACCACCAACTGTACTATCATCCTCTTTCTTCTCTGCCTCTTCTTCATCCGCTGAGATTGCATCATCAAACATCCCATCCATAGAGCCATAGGAAAATACTGACGATATAAAGTGCCTGACGCACATACAGTACTAAGCAGGTTGTTATCAGGTGTAAAACCGAAGCATATATTGTGGGGACATACCAAGGCCCGATCACCTCCAGGTGATATTCATGACCTTTGGAAAGCTCTAGTTCAAGTTCGAACTGCTCGCACTGGCCATGGAACAGATAAGAAGAATCATTCAAATCTGAAAACAAGCGAACAAACGAAAGGTGGGAGCAGGCTCCCTATGCAGACAGTATCAGAGGCAGTGCCTTGGTTAATGACGTGGAGCCGGATGGTATTACGGCTGCCATTCACGGTCTTTCCAGTCAAAGCAACGTTGACAATCTTGAGATCGCAATTCAAGTTAATTTTGCAGATTGTATTTTTGCTGAACTGGGCACTCCTGTGCGCGAGATGAGCACATAAATTAGGACTGTTACAGTGCGAAAGGGACTTTTGGTTACCAGAATCTCTGAGGCATGGTCGAAGATCTTGGAAGAAAGACAGACAGACGTGAGTTAGTGTTGCCGCAAATGTAAAGTGACTGGGTTTAAATTTCGCGATCCCAACTCCTACAGCCAGATTATATCAATAGGCCCCTTCGCGAAAAATCATACACAGAGCAGAGAGCAAAAGCAAACGTGGTTGCGTCCGGCTATCAAGCGAGGGCAACTCGCCGAGGTTCGCCAATGGGCAGCAACAATCCAGAAGTTGTTCCGAGACAGCCGAATTAGCCTCCGATGTCACTCCGCTCTACTTGTCTATTTTTTTGAAGGGGCTTATCGATATCAATATGAATCTGGCTGGAAGGATCGGTAAGAGTGCTGACAGATCTATGCGCATTGCACATGACGCAAAATGCCTCACATGTACATCGAAGTTCTTGATTGGGTGCCATTTGGAATCTTACGCTCACGGCATGTCCAACGATTTGCACACCACATTAACACAAGCAGCTCAACTCAAAGCAGCACGAGAGCTAGAGCGATGGGAGAAGGCTACTATATACAGCGCGCAGAAACCAAACACACACACGACCGTTGAAGCTCTACCACAATGTCTGGTTGAGGGTAAGCTCCCCCAGACTCCTTCATACTTTCTATGATGACATCTCTCTAGGAAAAATTTACAATGAATTTGAAGTGCTTGACAGTGGAAGTGGTGCAGGTCATCATCCCAGTAGAACCGGCGAGTCTGCTCAAATTTCGGATCCTCCAAGTGGAGCCAACAACGAATCTATTGAATGGATTGAAGATGATTCTGGCCGAACTGGAGCCCAGAGTGATCATAGAAACGTCACTGATGAAGGTGATGGAGTTGGGAGGTACGTATACAACGAGGATCGGGTATGTCGCGACAACGACGACGAGGACGATTTCAAGCCCGAGAATAATGAATTTATGATCACCAAAGCCCGGTTCCTCAAAACCTGGGCTGCCTTGGAACAGGATGGACAGCGTCGTGCTTGGCGCATCACAAATGAAGTGGTATGGTGCAATAGCAATGTTCATGCTTTGCTTGTTATGTTGAGACTGTGTTTACAGCCATGTAGGGAGTGTGTCGCACGGTCCCGCACCTGTTGGTTCGAGCGCAACGACTCCATTACTTGCGTGCCTTGCCATAAGAAACGCAAGAAGTGCCCCACTAAGGACGATTTTGGTGTGTTCCGACTCTCATCAAAGCTAGCCGTAAGGAGGAGTTGGGTACGGGCAATGTTGAAGGAAGGTTGGCACAGGCAGCATCGTACCGTGAAGATGCAGCCCAAGGTTGGCGCCCTGAAAGTCAAATTCACGAGGTTCTCCACAGCGGGACCCAAGAAACGGCCGCCCATCCGGGGTTTGAAAAATTCTAGGTCTGCTGCTGTCGCAGAAGTCCCGAAGACACAGACAGTCTCCATGAATATTTCTGCGCCTCCTAGAATTGCAAAGGTGGCTGCTCTGGCGGTTCTAAAGCGCAAAAGGCTGGAGCACGAGAAAGAGGAGGATGTCGCACACAAGAAAAAGGCGATGGTTGGAAGAGGTACGCCCGAAGATGCAAGGACGGACATCATGGTTGTGAGTTCGAAATGGAAGGTGGAAGATGAAGGCCTGGGCGAGGAAAAGGAGGCCCCGACGATTCGCTCCTCGTCTGTACAGCAGGCGGCTGAAACTATTGAAAATCCTGACGACGTGGTCGTGCCCCTGACGCGTTCGCGGGGTGTAACGACTGTGACATTGCATCCCGCGCTCGGCCTGGAGACCTCCGCTGGTAACTCGGGAGTATCAACGACCCCGAGCACAACTTTGATTGAAAACCCTGCAACGTTCGCGTCCCATTACCCACCCGTCAAATGTCTGTTCAATCATGATCCTGCTGCGCATACGAAGACCGCCCACCGAACCTCCCCGGTTGCCCAGCCTCCTGCCGAATATTGCTTCCAGACCCCTGAAATTCACGATCGTCCGTCTCCTCTTGGCAACCCCTTGCCCTCGTATGTCTCTCGCGTTGAATTATACCATGAAACAAAATCTCCTGTTCGTTCGTCCGTGGACGGTGTTTATTCCTCAGCAATTGGTGAAGGACCCGGTACTCATCACACGCCAATGCAATCCTGGGTCGAAACATCTGACAACGTCGAGCCATTACCCGGAGGTGCCATTGCTAGATACTTGAGACAACTCACAGATCTTCGTCAGGCGAATGCGAGGCTCATTGAGGAGCCAGACCGTCTGGTTCGGTCGAGAACTGCCACTCTGGCAGAAGCCAAGATGGTAAAATCCCAGGTCTATCAGTTTAGGCATCGTAATGACAGTCTTTCGTTCCAGTCGAAGCAAGCAGGAGTGCTTAGACGTGAGGTCGAGCAAAGTAAGGTAGAAAGGCAGGGCTCAACGGGAGACTTATGGCAGCTTCGCCAGTGGGATCACATGTGCGGCTGCGAGGGTGGTAGTGGAGCCCACGATTTATCCGAAAAACACCTTGGCGATCGCAAGCCCATCGAAAAATCCATCGCCACAACGGCAGTGGCAATGGAGTCACTGAACCCCTCCGGCTTCGTTTACAATGACATTCAACTTCAAATCCAGCAGGTCGAAGCAGAATGTCGCCGAGCACAGTTAGAAGCAAAGCGCGCCACGGAGTTGGCAAATTTTTGGAGAGGACGTGCTTTACGCGTGAAGCTGGAGCTTTGTGGTGAGTTGAAGCAAACACTAGAGCATAATCAATGCTTTGCTGACACCATGGCTACGGTTCAAGATGCCAAGTATGATCGTGATCGATTTTTGGGAAGCATCAACCTACCACTCAACACCATTTCTGGGCTTCTCCGACATACAGATATGACCCCTGAGGATCTTTTGGAACCGGTGTCGAAGGCAGCTGATGCTCTACGGGAGGCCGTGGTAATCGAGGCTGTCACACATGCAAACCTGAAGCTCCAGAAGAGGCCACACTCCCCCCTTTCACTCCCACGTAATGATAACGGGTTCACCAATAATCTCTCCGTTGCCACTTCTCCTTCGAATTCAGGGTCCGCCTTGGCTCTATCAAAACACGAGGATGATGAACTGTTGACAAGGTCCGAAGACCGAGAGGACTAACATGATCGCTACAGCCAGGGGGGAAAGCCAAGACCAGGCCTCCTTCAAAGCATCAATACCGGTGGATCATGATATCGTTTTGTGTACATGTATTATCGTTCCGGTTAGGCGTTCAATCCAGTTCTGAATGCTTAAATAATGTACTATTACGATTTGGTCTTCGCGTAACGCATATCATAGGGCGGGGAAGAGAAGAGATTCGGGCGCCGTAACATCCAGATGCCCACCTGGATGGACATTAACCCTGGTGCCGAAGCAATTCAAAACACTACCTAGACACTCGTGCCTACAGCCGACACATGCGCAGTCACTCCCACACTGATGGGACGAAGATGGCTCGGACTACGACAGTCTGAAAGATTTCATCATTGAATATAGTTTTGAGCAAGTCAGCCAGGTCGAGAAGAATCCGTCGTGCCGGCAACGCTGATGTCGATGACGATGGCGCTGAGATTAGCGAGTATATATGATCCATTGATATCTGATCATGAACGGAAAACCCGTCGTGCCACCAGAGCCGTCGTCAATACCGCTCCGCCGTAAGAAGTTGCATACCCTAAGTTTACTCCACTTTACTGACTCCGTTATGGTTCTCCAGTGCGCCCCTCATGGAGAGGAGAGGACGGTAATGAAGAAACGCCGTTCCACCAGAACCGCCCTGAGTTACATTTGTTCAATATACATGTGAGGTAGCTGGACAAAGAGGACTCCAAAAAAAGTCGCTGCGCTGTTATACATAGCCGACATCAAGGCTCCTTCGTCATGAGTTACATATATAGGCTGAAATTTCTCCAGCAGGTAGTACCGAAACAGGTTAAGAAGCTGACATCTTAACCCCAATATGGGGTTAGGGCTTAGAGGCACAATCTATTTTTACCTACCGAACCCCGGGTTCCTTGCAATTGGGAAAGATGTTCATTACCTAGAAGCCTTGACCATTGTTGCCGATTTATCGACCTCCCCCTCTGATCTCCACGTTTATAAAAAATGGCAGCGTTTTAGTCGCGGACAAGAAATTGAGAGTCGAAAGACACATGATCTATTATGTGGAAGAGAACTATGATACGAAGATTGAATGGAAAGCCTAAGGTGAGGATTACTAACGGGGGCGGCGCCAGCTGGATTCACTCCCTCGCTTACTTCCGAATGTCCTCTGAATCCTTGCGCCGCAGATACCTCGAGCTCTCCAATTCGCACCTCAACGACCCTCCAGTTCCTGACTCTTCCCATTGGCGAGTTCATGCTCGGCAATTCCAAATCTCGCTTCTAAATCGGAGTGAGGGTCAAACTGACGCACCGCAACACCATCGCTCGCCTCGTTGCGACGATGTCCCACATGGAGATTTTGAATGAAATGCGGAATTTCGAGTCGCGCGCGCGAGACTGTCTCTAGGTCGACCGCCTCACGCATTAGGTTGGCCGCCTGTTGTACTCGCTCCTTAAAGTCTTCTTGCGTGAGAGATGTATGCTTGATAAGGCCAAAGACCGTGTTGAGGGGTGTGTTGAGGCCTCCAAGGAACCGGGCACGGTCGTGTTCGACATCTAAATCAAGATTTTATAAATTCCAGGAAAGTCAATTTTGATGGACTCACCGTAAAACCTGCGACCCATACGCATGGCCAAGTCCTGCCAGCGTTTTGAGGACTTCTTCAATTCGCAAACATTTTGTCGCGTCTGAGTATAAAGCCCCTCGAAACGAACACGTTCGTTCTCTACAATTTGAATAAGCCTCTCCATTTCCTCACTAGGGTGCGCCTCCGATGCCTCCGTCTTAACCTTCCGCGAGGAGATTAAGGCCTCTACATCCTCCGCCCCATACTTCTCGAAAAACTCCATGGCTTCCTTGACATTGCTTTGCCTCTCCTCCCTCCGTTTTGACTCCTCCTCCAGGGTACTCTTTTCGGCCTCAACTTGCCTCAATCGACTCCGAAGCTCACTCTCGTCTTTCTGGTACTGTGAGTCATACTCCGATTTTAAGCAGTGATGTAAATGATAAACTCGCATTGGGACATTACCTGCCTAATCGCCGCCTGGGACGTGTCGCTCGAGCTTCTGAGGTTGTTGCGCTCTAGCGCAAGAGCGGCGTTCTCCGCGCGTAACTTGGCAATTTCTTGTCGCAAAGACATAACATTCGTGTCGGGGGCTGCAAAATCGACAGAGGAGCGAAGGGATGGTCTCGAGGGATCCGGGGGTGCAGTCGATGATGCTTCGATACTGACCGCTGGCTCCGGGAACGTACGAACTAGGGGAGAAATTCGTTGGTTGGGGA
The DNA here is from genome assembly GCA_025854295.1 of Lyophyllum decastes. Classification (NCBI taxonomy): domain Eukaryota; kingdom Fungi; phylum Basidiomycota; class Agaricomycetes; order Agaricales; family Lyophyllaceae; genus Lyophyllum; species Lyophyllum decastes. The sequence continues at coordinate 2,161,091 of CP107709.1, forward strand.
TCTCTGTGGAGTTTTCTGACCTCAGACTTGACGGCGCCTTGTCAGACAGCAATGGCGAATGAACTGCTGGAGGCGATGGTGGTGTTGTAAATGCATGATTATGGGCAGGATAGCCATCTTCGACAGACCCTAGAATATAACGAGCCGCGTCCTGATCAGCGTCGTGATCCGAAGGTTTACGGAATGTAGGGGTGGGGATGATTTTCAATATACCAGGTCTTTCGACAAGACCAATTCTATTGATCCTTAGCGGCGGTTGTCGAGCCACGTCGGAACGATCACGCAGAACAGTTGGTTTGGAAAGAGTGATTTTCGGTCCAAATTGTGACTCCTTTACCTTCCTCCGCTTGGGAGGAGGCACCGCTTCGGGGTGGGTTGCAGACTCCTGGAGCCCCTTGTGCCCAGCTGGCTGCTCCTGCTCGAGATGAGTCCTAGCGGTAATAGCTGCCGTTTGTCTTCGGACCGCAACATTTTTTCTCGCTCTGGGCCGTTCTTCCTCTTCCCGTTCCCGTTCCTCTTCCTCTTCCTCTTCCTCCTCCTCCTCCTCCTCCTCCTCCTCCTCCTCCTCCTCCTCCTCCTCCTCCTCCTCCTCCTCCTCCTCCTCCTCCTCTTCCTCCTCTCCCCTTTCTTCCCCTTCCCATTCGTTTTTCTCTTCTTCCTCTTCCTCGACCCTCTTCCTCTTCAACAGGCCACGATGTCCACCAGCGCTTATGTACACCGTTCGCGTCGACGCTATCACCTTTCCCTTCGCACGAGCTTCCCTCACTTCCTTAATTTGTTCTTTGCCCCCATTTTGCTCCGCGCCGACAGATTTATCTCGCTTCATTTCTTCCTCTTTCCTCGAGGCCCCTGCAGCAAATTGATTAGCTGTTGTATTCGCCGAATGTCCGAACCACACACGTGGTTGCGAACCTTTAGGTTTAAGCTTCGACGCCTGCTTCGACAGCTCGTGCTTCGACACTCCCTCTGACAGCTCATATTTCTGCGCATTCTTGTGACGTCGAGGCCCTTCATGCCATCTGTTTTCCAATTTTTCTCGGACCCAACTTCTCCTGACATGAAGACCAGTGCTTGTTGAAAGGCGGTAGACACCAAAATTCTTTTTCGTAGAGCACACCTTGTGCTTCGAATGGCAGAGTTTACAGGTGATGGACTTGCTATCCGCGTACTCGCATGGGAGCGAGCGCGTGAAACAATATTCACAAGACTGGGACTACAACTTCAGCATATTGGCCAGGAACAAACCATGAACACCCACTTGCCGATGCGTCTTGCACCACAACCCACGGTTATCGTCCTTCTCTAATCGTCTCCACGCCTTCAGGAACATTTCTTTCGTGATGATAACTTCGTTTTTCTCGTTCGCGGCGTCATACTCGTTGTCTCTTTCGTCCGCGGACCCGCCTTTCTCATCCTCGTCATCCTTTCGTCCCGTCTCACTACTGAAAGTGTCTTTGTCGCCATCACTGTCCTGTTGGCTGGCTTCCCACTCCGCGGCAGACCCTTCGTGGTCCACAGAAATCCCGTTCTCGCTGCCTGAGCGCCAATCCTGACCCCCACCATCATTAGGCTCAACTAAGAATGTGCCATCGCTTACAGGTGACCCAACGACATTCTTGCACACTCACTTTCGACTCCACCTTGCGACATGGAATGATTTCGCTAGTTTGGCTTGGGCGAATTGCAGGAAGAAAGTTTTCGGGGGTAACTATACGGAGAAAAGATCTAATGAGGATGCTTCCCGTTCACGTGAGGACGTGATCCCCATTTATTCGCCGAGCGATGGTCTAGACCGGTGTTGTTGACACGTTTTCTTCTTCGAGAACTTCGATGACACGCATGTAAGTACATGTCGGAACTTTCTAACCCCCCCGATCAGGCAGCTCCGCTGATTTGGCGTGATCAGACCTGATCAGGAGGATCATGGCTGAACCTGGAATCTGGAAATCTCGCCGTGACTCCCACATAATACTCCAAACACGTGTCCTCTTACGTTTCCTAATCCTGCTTCTCAAATCAGGTCCTCGACGCGCTCAGGAAGTTTGCATCCTAACCACTACACCACTATCGATGGTTGGGCCACTCACCCGTACCGCCGATTACCTCGCACGCCATAAGTATATATGTTGGCTGCTGACGGTGCAGACCTGCTTAGATACGTGAGCGTTGGCTGATAACCTTCGTGGTCGTAGACTTTACTGATGCCATCGCCTGAGTAGCGCGAAGTTACAGGTGGTGTCCACATTGTCACGCCAAATCTCTTTGCGTAGGTATCCCATTATGTGTGTTCCTTCAATATCTATCTTTCCTTCCAGACCTTCGGCTGCATTGCCGCCCACCTCCAAACAGGTCTATCCCGATGCTTTTTCGATCACCCTGTCCCGCCAACTAGCTTTGTGATATTACATAGAATAATATCGGGGATACGGCCGTCGTTCCTTGACGTCCATGTGCGCAAAAATTCGATCGAGAGCTCACGTAGGCTGTGTGACACGCACTCCGCCCCGGCTAAATTGGGCGTCGCCTCACCCCTCCACCCCCTTTTTGGTTGACGAGCGTCAACTATAAGGGTTCGCGGATGTTCGAAATCGGCAATCTCGATGTCTTTCAAAGTTATCACCCTCTGGCCTCTGTTCTTCTGATGGACTAAACAGCTATATATCTTGCTTGGAACGTTCCTCTCCTCAAAATGCTCCCCGTCATTGATCTTCACAATGCGCCGGCGCAGCCATCGTAGTTACATCGTTGAACAGGCCGGCTAGGCATCAAGCCACCCCCCACACCCCCCTCCAAGCTGTTCCCAATGGGCTGCTACAGGTTATAATTAGGGCTGACTTCGACGCTTGGTATATAATATATGTACGCGACCCGCCGTCCATTTCCGATTTTGATTTCTTGAAACGCTCATCGTCCAATCTTAGTCAACCTACGGGTTTGCACTGCATTTCTTCAGAATTCGAAGGCAAATATATAAGTCTACTGATATCACTCACTGTGAATGACTGTATCTACTATCGGGAGACGACTTTGAACCAGCCATTGTCCGCAATAAAGCGCACTGCCTTCTCCACATCGCTGGCTACGAATCATGCAATGCCTGACGTTTCTTGTTCTGTGGAAATGTACAAACGCGGTTCTAAGTAAAAGAGCACGCGAGTTCTGATGAAGACGGCAAGAAATTACACGCTGAAGCAACATCTGAGGTTATGTAGTTAGTTGACTACTCTACAACACGGGCCGGGGGATGAAGGAGCGAGGTAAACGAAAGCAATGCGTCTCCAATACCATGGCCAGGACGCCGCTGAAGTACGACTGATTCCAGAGTGTTGATGATCTCGACTGCCATGCGCTGTTCATTCACGATGACCATAAAGAGATGGGCGCAGTTGTTCAGAAGTCGTCCGAGACTTCCCCAAGGGCAGAGGCGATGTCGTTTGCAATTGCGCTGGGGTGTTGTAGTACGCGTTTCAGATCAGGGAGGTTTATGGAGGCGACGTTGAGCATGTTTTCTCGGCAAGTAGACCTCGTTGAACTGAGACCTCCACAAAATTTTCTGCTAGATTTCGAACTGTAGGCCAGACATAAGCGGAACGCACAGGGAGCACTGGCAATGCCACATGCACCAGACTGGGGGACGTCCATCAACGAGAGGTCCATGACAAGTTCGTGCCTCTTTTCGGCGTGAAGAAGGTATATACAGAAAGATCGATTATTGTCTCTGCAGTCGTTGCAGAAGTCCGCCCACACACCAGATTCGCATGTTTCATTTAGTTTAGTGCAAGTGCGTCATGCTATGGACGTCTGCGGAAGGAAAGCGTGGTCAGCTTGCACATCTTTTGAGCGGAAAAAACGAGATCAAGTTTACCGACAACGCAGAGGGCGAAACACCTAAATTTTCACTGGCAAGATGCATGTTAAGGTGTGCAGGACAAAGGGATGAGAATGGCAGTATTTACAACGGGTTAGGTGTTGGCCGTATTTTATGACCACGCGGAAAGGGCCGCGCATCAAGCCGGGAGCCTGTCAATACACGGGGTAGCAAGGAGAGGCGGAAAGAAAGAGGCGGAGGCTTGGCTTTTCAGTGGCTTTAGGATGATCAAAGTCAACGGCGTACGTACATGATAAGGCCGTCTTATTTCCAATGCTCAGCATGCACCACCGAGGGGCGCGGTTTGTATGCGAAAGGCTGGGCTCACGAAATCATGCGCATGGGTAGTCTCTAACGTAAGTGAGTCATCGCATTCACAGGAGACATCTAGGGACGGTAGCAGCGCTAGCGCCTGAATGAAGATACTTACGCCGAAAAACATTCAGCTTCAACACGCACTCAGACTGCTAAGAATGAGCAGCGTAGGCAGTGGAGTCAAATTGCCATGCAAGATACAATATACAAGAATCACTCTTGACCTATGCCAAATAATAACCTCAGGCATTGCTGGTAATTTTTATGGTTGCTTGACCCTCTCTAATGGCGGATCCTTACAAGGGTGGTTGGCTGGATCGTAGTCCTCAGAAGCATACTCCCGAAAATGATAATGAACCTCCTTCAAGGAAAACGCGTCCTATAACTGAATCAGTATGAGAAGACAAAGATTCGAAAAAAGTGTTTACTTTTGTTGAGTGCCATGGGCAACTGAAGTCCACGGCGTTGATATGGAATTGCACATGCGGTTCCTGCATATCATCTTGGTAGGAATTGTAATGCAAATATCATAGCAAATCCCCTTACCAAACGGCCGGAAACCGGGGAGCTTCGCGTGCGGAAAGTAGACTCCGCGACACCTTTCATAATGTAATGAAGGTGGTATTGTAAATTTTTATTACCTTCAGTTTTGACCTAGGGCGCCGATCAGGTTTTTAGCCGTGTTCAACCACCATGAATGAACATTATAATTTACCACGCTCATGCAGTCCCGCAGTTGGGAGACAAGCCAACTCAATCGCGAGCTATCAAGTTTTTGTTTCCGGAATGCAACACGTCGTACGTATACGCCGCCTCAGCGCTTACAAACCGATGGCCAAGAACAGTGACCTGGTTCCGAACATTATCCCGCTGCTGTTGCAATCCAACCACGCAGTGTTTTAACTGTTGCAATCCTTTACATCTAGATCAGAATGTATTGGTATTTGAATAACGGTGGCAGATTACTAACTCTCCATTCGGTCTCCCCACTATCGCGTGACGACTCACTCTCAGAGGGTCAGTAGGCAAAGGGTTGGTAGATGTCCTCTAACAGGGGTGGTGGTAGCTTCCGCAAGGGTCAAGAAGAACAAACGAACATTGAGGTTCTACGAGCCCAGCTACCCTTAAGGTCATCTCGCCTGTTGAAAGGTGTGCTTTGAGAGAGACTGATTAGCAGAAGGCAGTGGTGTGGAAAGATGACTGACCTTCCCATTCAGCGAGGTGGACTTCATCGTAGCACCCCACATCTGCGATGGACGCAAGTTTGAATCAGACAGCTCGTGATCCATTGAGCCAGTTGATAGACCATAAGCAAAGGTAACGGAGCATAAAGGTAGAGGCAAACTCAAGAATTCCTCTGTGGGCAAGTCATCAACATCGCATGGGCGAAGCTGGATCTCTGGCAATGGCTTTGATAACAGCATAATATCATCTGGGGGAAAGCATGGGTGCATACCACTCCAAATTCACTGCGGAGCGCGGCGCCCAGAGCAGTACCGTAAAAATATGTAAAACTCACCAGACATTTCAATGCCGAGCAATAGTCACGTACGACTGGAAATAGCCTTCTTAACGACGACGAAGACGGTGACAACACTGATGAGGACGAAAATGACTCGCGATCGGACTACGGCAGTCTAAAAGATTTTGCAGTTCTGAGCAAGTCAGCCAGGTCGAGAAGAATCCGTCTTGCCGGCAACACTGAGACTAGCGAGTATACATGATCCATTGATATCTGATCATGAACGGAAACCCCGTCGTGCCACCAGAGCCGTTGCCAATACCGCTCCGCCGTAAGAAGTTGCATACCCTAGATCTACTCCACTTACTGACTCCGTTATGGTTCTCCAGTGCGTCCCTCATGAAGAGGAGAGGACGGTAAGAAGAAACGCCGTTCCACCAGAACCGCCCTGAGTTACATTTGTTAAATGTACATGTGAGGTAGCTGGACAAAGAGGACTCCAAAAAAGTCGCTGCGCTGTTATATATAGCCGACATCAAGGCTCCTTCGTCATGAGTTACATATATAGGCTGAAATTTCTCCAGCTCTTTGACTCAGGTACCTTTTTAGGTTGCCACCGAATTGGCCATGGGTTAGGAAGCTGGTCAAAGGAGGACCCCTCTATGCTGATGGAGGTCTGATCTAAAATCGGTCATTTTGGGCACTTATGTACATAGGAAATTTGGCCAAAAATGTCCTCGTGATTGATCAGGTCTCGCCATTTCCGTCCGCATAACGGATCATACATGTTATAGGTCTACTTCCGTCCTCATAAGGGATCGGAGATGTTATTTTCAGCAAAAAAATACGTTCAAGTGCTAAAGATCATGTTCTACGGTCCCCAGCGCATTACTCAAGCCCGGGGTTGTCTTCCAAGTCCCTCTGACCATCCTCTAACTTGGTATCATTACCGCAGACATATGATTAGAGTGGCTAAGGTGAAAGGGGGGGGACGCTCCATCTCGACTCTAGGAACGTCGGTTTTGCATCCGAAACAGTCTACACCGCAATACCGATGGCGGGAGGTCGAGCACTAGTGCACAGGCTAACGGAGCATCGAAATTTAGCGATTGTCAGGGCTGAGGGTGGGTTGTATTTGGCAGGATGGTTGAAAGGTCAAAAACAATTGCAATAACTTCCGTCCGCATAAGGATCGGACCTTCGGTCGAAATTTTGAATTCTCATCCACATAAAGATCGGACGTGGGCCACGTTTGACACTCATTTCCGTCCGCATAAGGATCGGACCTCCATCAGTATAGAGAGGGGTCCTGTCAAAGGAGATCCGAATCCGTACTTATGTAATGTTGACGTCGTTGCAACCTGACATTTTGGAAAATCATACTATATGCGAAATTAGCATTCATCGAGAACCAAGGGGGTCTTAACTCCCCTTGCGCGGTCCTTAACGAATGACAGTTGGAGCTTTGCAATAATATAAGTTTCGGGGCTCTCTTTCGTCTTTTATGTCTAATCAATTTTCTTATTTACTGTCATTTACATGAACTTTACGCGTGTTGACCCACAAGTTGATCTGACTTATACGGAGGCATCACAGATCTGCCACAAAGGGACCTTGAGCTTTCTTTCTCGCACAGGCCTTTAAGTCGTTCACCATAGGGCATGTACTGGTAGGTTGTGGTACGTACCGGTACGTACCAGTACATACCGAGAAGTGCTCCTTTAAGATTTGTTATCGCCTCGAAACGGGATATATGTGCCAATGTTTGTTTCCAAATTTCTTGCTTTGATTTAGATCACGTGTCGGGCGTGTGCTTGGTTTGGGCAGTAGGTTCATTTCCAGGGCTTGGTGCACATGTCTCGCCGGCATGCCGAGGGCAGCGATAGCAAAGCGAGACAAGACATCATCGAAAGTTGCTCATCGATGTCAACATCGACGGTGCGCATTTAACTTCAACGACGCTCATGATCAATTCCCTAAATGCCGTGAAAAGCTGCAATCTGACGAGAAATTCGAAATCCCCGTGCTTTCTTCGTTCTGAACCGTGTCTGCCGCTTTAGAATTCAGCTATCTCCGCGGGACGTTTCCGAGACACAGGTGTTGTTTGAACATGTACATGCCTCAGATTTACATAAAGCGCACAGAAATAAACTGGCTAAACAAACTGCAATTGAGTACAGCTACTGGATTTGTCTGTAGGAGATTCGTTCGTCATCTGAAACCCTCACCACCACCTAAGCCTCTCTGTGATTCGCTCTTCGCTCCTCTCCGAGTGACCACCACATTGAACTCCTCCTACCCTAAAGATGCGGTTGAACCACGAAAACCCACGCCTTCGAACATCCGAAGACCGCGGTTTTGGCATCTATCGGACTGGTGAGCAGCCCAACCGGTTTTAGACCCTTGAAACGCAACTTGAACCTGTGGACAACAGCGGCCCCCAAGTAATCTCGATGACCGAGTGCTGAACAGTCGAATGTGCTACACATGCAATTCGATGATGAGGCCCATCATTTGATCCACAAGCTCGAAGCTGATTGAGTCAAGCCGACCTCACGCCAGGTGCTCATGATCACCTTGCCCCTCAAGTACAACTCGGCTCAGACACGAACAGTGAGATCTTATTCACATCAACTCTACTGCGATGACGTGACGAACCTCCGCCCGTCATCTGCCGCTGATACGCCTGGAATGACACCAGAGATCTTTTCCCCGTCATCATGTGCATCGGACCGCCCCTCAAGACGCATCAAGATGCTTGGATCCTTCACCCGCTGCCCCGTGCGTCTGCAAGATACCTAGCCGACATAGGTGTCATGCTAGTGGAACTTATGAGACTGTGTCATGAATCGAGGTGATTGGCTGACAAACAACATCTTAGATGACAGCCGAGTATTTCCAGGACTTATCTCGAAGAGGAAACAGCAGCTGCCGTTTCTGCTGGCAGTGGCGAAATGCAAAGGTAGATGCGGCTCTCTTTCATTTGGAATTTTTTACTCATGTCCCGTAATTCTTCGAAGTAGTAGAACGTGCAGATCTTGACTTGTTCACGCATCACGATTGGTAGCAACGTTGTATTACGTAAGTCGTGATCAATTGGTGATGGATCTTATCATAATTGACCATACACCAGTCCCCGAACCAATATGCAGCCTCCAGCAGATGCGGGCCCTATAAGGAGACGCAAACGATCGTCCCTCTCCAAGTTGCCCACGAAGATTCCAAATAAATCTCCTAAGACCCTCCCGGGAGTTCTTCAGCTCTGCAAATGTGCGGACTGTCTGTTGTACCCAGGCACACACCCCATCACCGGACTGCCTTTAGAACACGGAAAGTTTCTTTCAAAGGACGAGTATAAAGCTCATCAAAAGAGAGAAATCCAACGAGGGACGGCGATGCTTCGACTCAGCGAAAACCTAACGCCTCCACAGTGGAGCCCTTACAATTCCACTCCACAACAACCCTCCGCATCACAGCCCTCTCCGTCCACATCAACTTCTGCGGTCCCTACATCCACTTCATCTCACCCCCGCGCTCCGCCAACCAGCCCATCGAGGGGACACATTCTTAATGAATTGAAACACTACAAAGATGCACTTCGCCCTGTCGAAGATGTTATCGATGGCGTGACACTCGTCTTTAGTCCGCCTCCGACAGCGTTCTGTGAACCTCTCAGCGACGTGTATTCCGGATCCATGGATGACGCGTGCAAACTTGACTCTTCTGTGCCTTCCAATTCGGCACTTCTCGGCTACGAAGGGCTCATCGCGCGGATACTGGATGTCTGTGCCGAACATCGCTCTAAATGCAGTGATGACATTTACATTCGCCTCCGCTTGACAATCTTGGAACGTCTTCTCGAGGAGCGCCGCCTCTTCATCGTGCAATTCAAGAGATCTCAATGGGAGCGGCAGAGAGTTCTGGCGGTCCAAAAGCAGACCTTCGTCGATTCCGGTCAGCACTTCTAATTTGTGAAGACAGCCAGGTAACTCACAACCCACGGATATCCTAGCGATTCATTATGCCCAACCACTTCTTGCCTACCATCCCATCATCCTTGGGTTTTACCTCCTGACCGCCACCATTCATCTTCTTTGCGGTCTTTCGATTGATCACTGCACTTTCGTCCTTGAAGGCCTGGGTCTCATTATGCAGATCATACATCAAGCTTGTCCTAATACCATCGCACCTACCTCGGTCTTTCATGACATCAGGACCGTCGTTAATGTGCTAGGTCTAAAACCGCTTGCAGAAGCTTATGTCTGTTGCCCGAAGTGTTTCTCTATCTACTGGATAGATCCCAATAATCCTAAGGACTATCCGAACACTTGCATAAATCAAGAAGTCGACAATGAGCCATGCGGTGCAAAATTGCGGAAGAACCACAAGCATCGCGATGGATTCATCGATCAACCTGTACGGGAATATTGCTATCAGAGCATCAAAGACTGGGTTGGCAGGCTCTACGCACGGCATGATCTCCGCATGTATCTATGTCGAGACCCAGACCTGAATTCCCTTCCCGGTGACGGTACATGGGATATCTGGGATGCACCGGGGCTTCGGACCTTTGTTGGCCCTGACGGAAAGACTCCATTTTTCAAAGGAGGGAACGAAGGTCGCCTCATATTCAGCTTGAACATGGACTCATTCAATCCGTATGGCAACAAAGAAGCGGGTAAAAAGATATCCATGGGAGCGATATACATGGTTTGCCTGAATCTCCCTCCGGCTATCAGGCATGATCCCGAAAACATGTACTTGGTGGCAGTGATTCCTGGTCCCCATGAACCCTCGGAACACGAGATCAACTATCTTTTGCGCCCGCTGGTTGACGACCTCCTCGTATTTTGGGAAACTGGTGTGTACTACACAAGGGTCCACGGCTTTCCCAATGGGAGACTTGTTCGATGCGCTGTCGTTCCTTTGGTCTGCGATCTCCCCGCTGCTCGTCAAATGAGCGGCTCAGCCCACTTCAGATCAAAACACTTTTGTTCCTTCTGCAAACAGAAACGAGACGACATCAACAACCTGGAGTATGAGAAATGGATCCCACGATCGTTTGAGGAACACCGCCTTGCTGCGAAAGGTTGGCTGAAAGCCAAGACACTGGCGGAACGCGAAAAATGGTACACTGACTATGGCGTGCGATGGTCAGAACTACTCCGGCTTCCATATTGGGATCCTATCAAATTCACCATCATAGACTCCATGCATGCGTTCTACCTTCGGCTCTTCTCACGCCATTGCCGTGATATTTGGGGTATGGACGTAAAATTTGACGACGGCGATGGTATTACATTTGATCTCGACCCGAATCATCCAACAGAGGTTGAGATGCAGCAGGCTCATGACATTCTTGAACACGGATCACGAAACCAACTCAATCAACTACGACACGCCATTCTCCGGCGCCTATGTATGGATACAACCACGTTGGATTGGCGAGGGCGGAAAGGGTTACTCATGGACCGCCTCATTCAGTATGTGAGTATCTCGCACTTTTTGCCCCTCTTTGTATATTCACATCAATGCACTTCAGCGAGTTCGTCAAGGGTGGTTTACTGAATCCGGGTGCGCGCTCAATAAAAATCCCACAAGACACGCTGGTAAGAAGCCTGCTGAGGCTACTGCTACTACGGTGGTACAGACTACTACAACTACGTTCGACATCGAAGACACTTTCAAGACTGCCACAAAAACTTACATATGCAAGCTGAAAAAAGCCAACCTTATCGCTATTCTGACATCCAAGCTGTCTACGTATACGGCATCGGCAGCTGAACTCGAGAAATGTACCAACCTTGAACTTCGAGTGAAAGTTCAAAGACTGGTGAGTGAGGGTCACATTCGAGCTTATTCTCATGTTGAAACTATCCCTACAGCGCAAGACGGCCGGTGTGATTGATGAGCATGAAAAAGTAATCGGCCAAAAAAACAAGGGCACGCGCGTTCTTGGTCGCAATACCCTCGCCGAGATCAGAAAGGACATGGATATCATTCAGCTACCCTCCTGGGTGTCTCCCGCTCCGGCTCATCCTGGTGAAAAGAAATGGGGCAAGTTTAACGCAGATCAATGGCGCACGTTCTGTACGGTCAATCTCCCGATCACCCTGATTCGACTTTGGGGGTCAAAACCCAAGGATTCTCGAGAACATCGCATGCTCCTCAACTTTTTGCATCTTGTGTCGGCAGTCAAATTAGCAACGACGCGCAAAATCACTGAGGAGCAAATCATTAAATATGAATACCATATGCACCAATATCTGGACTCATTACTCAAGCTTTATGACAACACGAGCATCACGCCCTATCAACACCTTTCGCTTCATTTTGGACCTCTTCTTCGACGTTGGGGCCCTACACATGCATGGCGCTGTTTTGCTTTTGAACGGTACAATTATCTTATGCAAAATGTGCCCACAAACGGTCATCTGGGTATGGGACATCCCTGCTGCATCATATCCAACCTCACCGACACACTTTTATTTAGGGGAGATGGCCAAGACGTTATTTCATCGATTCACAATGGCACAGAACATTCGGACTGTTTTCCATATCGACAATCTTCCAGCACCACTTCGTCCGCTCGTCAATATCTTCGACAGAACTTTCAAGTCAGATATCCGCGGAACCTTAATAAACGATCTTCTGGCGTTTGACGATAGGTTCAGGAAACTCGAAGAGAAGGTGACATGGACCCCAGGGGAGACTTCCAAACTACGGATCCCTGTCTACCAACTTCTTCGGTCCTGGGTCGTGGCGAGAGAGCCCGAACTGGTGAACGAGCCTATAAGCTCCCAAGCTTACCATAGAACGTATATTCGGCGTCTTGGACAAAAGTTTCATACATCCGCAACATCGCCTGCTGACAGCAATATCATATTCAAAAGAAATGGGCAGGAATGGTGCGCTGGACGCATCTCAGAAATTTTTTCACACACGCGAAGGAGGCCGAATGCTGGTCGCGATCCAGAGGAGATTACGCAGACGTTTGTGGTGGTTAAGCTATACGCGGATCTTCGTTGGGAGAAAATCGCTGAAGATCACTACCGCGAGTTCCCCGTCCTAGGGGGCGATCATTTCGCGATCAGCACATGCAGGAGATACTCTTAAGCATTGACGATGTCCGTTGCCACTTCGTACGTTACCCTGACGATATCAATGGGGTTTTCCTGGCTCTGCCGATGGATCGGGTGCGTACCTTCATGGTTAGAGATTGAAACTTGTCGAGGCTAATGTCTGTTTAGTGACGCGTTGCAGGCTTCAACACGACATTCAAAGTTTATTAGCACTCGATATTCCCTGTGAGCTCATTTTACTACGATTCACCTTGGTCAATATACCCTTTAATTCTCTCATGATCACTACCCTGCTCCCGTCTTGAACTAATACTTCTACACATCCGGATCCCCCACGATTCACTTGTCCGAGCCCTATCCACATATCCCAGTCCAATAGTAGAAAGGACTTCGTAAAGTTCCCGAATACAGTTTTGACAATTACCACCTTCGCATTCGCCTAGAATACGTTAACTCGATCACCGGCACTTCCTAGACTTGTCGTAATCGCCTTCCTCCATTATTTTTATGCAGTTGTGCCTGTCTTGATCCACCTTCGTCGAATACATGTACAAGCAACTTGCGACCTTCAAATTCCTCCACCCATCTCGCTTTAATACAACCCTTCTTGCCCAGCCTTATAGTCTTTTAGCTGTCGCTCGCCCAATTTTACCCTTTATTGCCGTACGGTTTGTGTTATAAATTAAACTAGAAGAACAGGAAAGCTAGAAAGCTAGAGTACGGCTTCGTGGTATACAACCCCGTTGTAGGGTTAGGGCTTTGAAGAACCAGCCCAGTCTGCACATGACAAGTCTTACAAAATGTATTAATTCATTTATGAGAGCCTTCATTGAGTACTCCAATATAGTCGATATCTTCCACTTTTACCGTGCCTTTCTAGCACTTCGACAAGGAAAAAGTTGAAGACAGATCTAGAGCTGGTCCGTGCATCGTGTGTGCCTAGATCCTCATATCCACGTGGTGCCGAAAAATGTCACACTTGTGCAAGTTCCTCCCCACACTCCCTGTCTCCGCACGACGATTAACACATCGGCGTAACGCAAGTCGTCAGAGTCTACTCAACACAGAATCAGTCAGGGAACAGAAGTCACTTCTTGTGTAGTCGTGATATGCAGCAACATGGGGTCGAATTGCAAGGTGATTTTCTGACGACTGGTCATAATCCTGATTTTACATGACGACACGTTTTGTAGGAAATTCTGGCACTCCCGATTCCGATGGTAGGAGTGGCCGAGACGCACGGCGCGGAGGCGACGAGGAAGTGGACTCGAAATCAAAGAGAGGGTCGAAATCGAAGGTCGCTACCACGGGTGTTTTGGGGAACTGGGTAGCCACTGGTCAAGCGGAAGCCCCGAGAACGTATCCAAAATGGCAGGAGGAGGTCGAAGACGATGGGGCACAATCACAGCCACGAGTTTCTCTTCTGAACCACGAGTCACCGGCGGCGCCGAGTGTCAGCTCAGCCCCCGCCCACTACGCCGCGACCCATGTTGGAACCGGAAATAAGAATGCGGTACAGGTCCTCGCGCCGAGCCCGATGAAGAATGGCGAAAAGCGAAAAGCGAACCGCACCGGAGCCAGCCGCCAAACCCCATGGCTATCGTCGTGTGAGGTCGCTCAAGGGGATGACGTTATGTTTCCCCGTCTCAACGTGACTGCTTGCGCGTCCCCACTCGTCCCTGAAGCGGGCACGTCCCCGGACACTGCTACATCTTCCCCTCGAATTGGTTCATCCTTGATAGCCCAGACGCCGTTAAAAGCAACAGACCATCTCCCTGCCTCAACCTCCCAAGCTCAAGAACACCCTTCTCCCTCCCTCTTTTCTGAACCCAGATCAACCCCAAATATTGGCATAATTGCAGACGCTCTTGTTGGACAATGCGTGAAAGCCGGAGTTCCTGCCGCTTTCCCCGCTGGTGTCTCCGCGGTTTCCCCTTTGTACATCAATACTGCCACTCTATATACCAATACAGGATCACCAAATCACCAGCTTGCTGCTCTCCGCGAGATGCACGCATCTCTGTTACAACATGGAGAAAGCTTGATGCACTCAAGTGACGCGGCGCGGAGCGAAATGGAGGCGGTAAGGTCTGAATTATGCCATTTTAACGATCTTTTCGCCGAGTCCTGCGAAGAGAGTATGGTGGCCGCACTCGCCAAGAGGGTATGGGATGAACACAAAGCTGACATAGATAATGCGTTGATGGGCCACATCCTGGAGCTCGAGAGCCGCTGCCGTCAATTGGAAATTTCATATCAACAGGTGCAGTTGGGCAAGACAGACGCGGAACGGTTGGCGGCTTCATGGCGAGCACGAGCTTTGCGTGCGAAGCAGCAACTAGAAGGTCGTGCACTTTCCACACTACGGTATCAATCCATTGATACAGTTTTTAGATGACCGTATTCGGTTCCTAGGTGACCTCAGTCTGTCACTCAACACCTTGTCTGGTCTACTCCAGTATGCCGACCTCTCGTACGAAGATTGTTTAAGTTCAGCACTGGAGGTGGCCCACGCAATGCATGAAGTGATAACGGAGATGGTCGCTCTTTCATTCCTCAGGACAAATTCTCTGCTAAAAGTGTCGAAGGAATGAGAGTATCGCCTAGTTTGGCATTAGATCCCTTGTCTTACTTGCCTGTTGTAAATAATATACTTCGTCGTATGTGTTGCTTGCTGAGGATGATGTTGTGTTTTGAGGTCTGTTGTGATTGTGAGCGCGTTAAACTACCTGCCTAATCGAGACATATAATCTTGGCGTATACAGTCACATCATGATCGCAAAGCTAGTTCCTTCGACGCTGCTTCCGCCTCAAGGCGCATCCAGGCATCCTATGCACTTTTCATCTCTTCGATGTCACGAAGAGGCCTGTTTATACGTTTCGTTCTATAATCTCACTACCCAAGGATCTCTGCTGTGATTAGATCCGTTATTCTTGTATAGCTTGACGTAACGACCACTTTTTCTTTAAGGGTCGAAAACAAAGACAAACGCAATCATTGAAAAGGCACCTTGTTCTCATTACAAAGGCGTGAACTTGCATTCTTTGTCCCAGCTTCTTGCCCAGGAATGCCACAAAATGTTTGGTAAGTTGGCCAGTGTTTCCACTCTTGCTCTTGATTAGCGTTCAGGAGCACGCGTATTACATACAGAACTCGAATGGGCCTCATTCCAGGCGCATCACTTCGAATTACCAACGTTGCGTTGACACAGGACATCGCACAGAATGATCAACGCACTAGCCTCACACTTATATTTAAGAGAGAAGATGCTAAAGTTCTACAATACCTTTGCATCGGGAGCCTGGGACCCCAGCGGGTATGTCACGTTTTTGTTCATGCTTATGCGGTCACTAACCCATCTTGTATCTATATCTAGTATGAACAGTTTGCCGCCGAGATCAACCTGGACCCAGGTGAACGATACGTATTGGAAGTCGTTGGCCCAAAGTACGTTCCTTTGGTCATGGTGCGACCATGAGTACCCTTCTCATGTCTCGTCAGCACAATCGATGTCTCTGGTTACCTTTATGGTTCGTGTTGGCTGCAGGTTAATTAAGTATAACTCTTAGCAGATTCCTGGTAGATCGACGTGGCGACGAAAGTCTGTCACGGCAGCCAACAGTATGCAAGAAGATAACTTCCGTTCAGGATTTTTTTGCGCTGAAAGGGGGTGCGTCATCAACCATATCAGGTTTCACGGGTTTTCATCTTCTCCCTAGCTTCTACCGGTCGGGCTAAACAGAGCCGCACCGGATATGAGGACAGGGAGAACAACGGTAAACGGCCCCGCGATAATTCTGAATCCGGGGACAATGATTCTACACGCCCCGAGACACGTCCCATGAGAGTCACTAGACAGAATAGCAACATGAAAGCGAAGATTTTGACCAACGAAGAAGATTCAGTTGATCATGACGGTGACAGCACACAGTGAAGTGCGAAGGATTCTAGGTAGAAGCCAAAGGGAAGATGGCGCATGGGGAGAATGAGCAGGGGTGTTGTGCAAGCAGCAATTCAGATCCTGTGACATTGGGCCAGTATGCACGTACACTGTATCGGGTACCGTTGGGGCACCAAAGTTGCCAGCCAACCTTCCGGCTTGAACGTCAAGCAAGGAGCATGCTTTCTTACGAGATATATATTCCATTGATTCATCATCTTCGTATCCCTCTGGATCTATGTATATCACGATCGCCTCTTGATTTCCATGCAATATTTCAGGTAAGTCTTGAAACTACTCAAGCACATTCCTGCTAAATTTCAGATAGAGGTAGTTGCAATGGAGGGTGTTTTAGGTTGGGTTTCCCGGTGTCTTTCTGGTTTACTTTTACGTTGTGTAGTAGTTTGGACACCCATTCACCCCCCCTAGTCTATATCGTGGCTGTTGAATACTCCAGGGCCAGAGTGAGACAGCAGCCCCGCAGTAGCTAGTCTTCCGCAGGCGTATTGAACAACACATTGGGAAGTTGCGGAAATCTAGGGTCAACACGCTATCACGAAACACGAAGGGGGGCGGCCCGAGTTACCAAGCGTATATTGTCCGACCCCGTTTCGTCTCCCATTCCTTCCACACCACACAGATAGCTCTGAAACTGTATTCCTAGTACTATGTCCATACCATTTGTATACTCATAAATTGTGATTGATCATTAAAAAATATTGTTCAGACAGCATGTAGGAGCGAGGCAAACATTTTGTTACTCCAATGACACAAATGTGATCTTGAAATAAGGACTTGTTCGGATCTCGCAATCTTCGAGGGCATCGTTCCAGTCATTGACGTGATGGCAATACCACGTTCCGATCTGTAATAATTGAAGAGTGGAAGGAATGGGCTATGGATCAGTTCTTATCAGGGCAACGGTTGTGACATGACTTGGGAGTACATCGCCACCAGCATGTTGAGCCCACATGTACAGCCGACCGCGTGCCGAGCTATATAAGCGTTAAAATTTAAAATCTTGATGTGACTGTCGTGACCATCATGATCATTTCGGCAACTCCACATTCATGGAAGCAAATTCCAGGTACAAGCACTCCTTTGCATACTTGTTCGTAATGCACTAGGCAGCTCTCAAGGTTTCTACATATCCTCATTCTACACAAAACCTGAGTGTTTTACTCAGGTTTTACTCCCCTGAAGCAATGTCGCCAACTGTTATGGATCTATATTTACGAATTAACCCTTTAAAATTTGGCAACTTCTCTTCGTGATAGTAGTCTGTACCTAAATTATGAGTTCGTATCCAAATGTTGTTGTCCTCAAACTATGAACGAAAGCGGTCCAGTTGGCTGGTTCAAATTTTGAGGCACACCCAAATTGACAAGTTAGTTTTGCGTGTTACAAAATTTAGACAATGTACACACATTTGAACTGATCATGACAGACAGATTCATATTGGTGTGCCCCTTCACGAAGAATCATACACAGAGCGGAGAGCAAACGCGAACGTCTGGTTGCGTCCAGCTATCAGGTGCGGGCACGCCAGAAGTGTCCCGAGCCAGCCGAATTAGCCTCTGATGTCACTCTATGTCTATTTTTTTCGAAGGGCCCTATCGATATGGAAATATTTGGCTGGAATCTAGATTCCCAACTTTTCGGTCTGACAAGATCATTGATAAGATCACTATTAGTACAAAACACCCTGACGTTCTCCGTCTGATCTTTGAAAAACATTCCCCTCGCTTTTCCTTCAGCCGCAAACCGCCAAAGGACCCTTGGGAGGAGGCTATAGCTACCCGTGGGCCTTCAAATTCTCGGAAAATATTTCCACGGTGACTAATTTGGATCTAGTCATTCATGCCGCAGAACTTTTGGTGGGTCATTGTGCAGCCTCCCAAGTCCTGGACCCATAAAGTCTCTTCAGGGGTGCAAAGCTCAGCAGTGCTAAACTCACAACAATCCGCCCAGGAATGTCTTTGCATATCACTGGCGTCACTCTTCCCGTCAAGGTTGCCTCCCCAACGGAGCGAACCTGTCTTGAGGTTTCGTTCCAAATACGTGGCAAGAAATCGCCGGAGAAGGTTGTACTAGCTAATCTGCAATGCGGTATTGTTCGTTTCTTCGTTTCTTAAACAGCATTCATTGTTTAATCTATGCGACGCCTAGACTGAGAACGTCAAGTGTGATTTCATCCTTGACAAGTTTGAACAGTACATTTTCACCGTTTATGGGCCTAAGTATATGCGTACAAACACCCACCTTTGCAGTGTCCTGACCTCCCAATTTTTAGCGGCGTCCACGTCTGGGGAAATTTCTTCGGTTCGTCAACCATTCACGGCTGGTTTTATTTTTTATTTTATTTTTCATGCATTCCGATGCAGAAGATCAACTGGAGTCAAAACGCGAGCCGACCTTCCTCACCTACATCCCGAATCCTCATCTTCTCACTTTGATAAGCACAAATCCTGCTACGAGATCATGACCGTCACGATATTCTAAATCACAAAGACGATGACATATAATCAATAGGAGTTTAAGACTTAATTACATATAATGTCGTCGTGATCGATAAGGAATCCTTCCCGCCAATGTTTTCACAAAACAAATCACCATTGATAAAGAGGAAGACCAAGGCCCTGTGGCAATGAGCTCTGGTATGACCGATAGTGCATCAGAATGGCCATGGTCTGCAAGACACCCATGAGGGGGTGAGTACCAAATCAATTATGAGGACAGCTTAGGGGTAATACAAGTCAATGTTGCTAGCCTACTGTTCTTCCCAAACCTCCTTGGCCTGTCCGTCTGTCTGCTGAAGAATGGAAAGGTACGATGTGGATAAGCATGTTGTGATCATCGGCCCTTAGCCAATCGCTCGTCGTACGACGGTGAATGGGACGTTAGCGCCAGAGAGCTCTCATTCCAGCTCAACATTCATTCTCTGCACTTGAAGGTTCTCCGTCTCACCAGAAAACACAATACAGCTATTAACATATTCCAGGTTCGGTCAAGGTATCCATACCAGATCCCACTGACCCTATATATCAACAATGCTTCGCCAAAATTAGTCAACATGGCATCCCTTTAGAATAGATTACATTAAAGTCGGCTGTGTTGACGATTCAAGATTCAATAACCAAAATCATTGTCGAGCATGTTTGTTATTTGCCTTTCCTCAGGAGCCCGTAATCATTTATCATTACTGCAGATTGGTGATGCACTGCAAGGTGCCCATACAAGCGAGCAATTCAATTCGGATATTCAGGAGTTGAAGGCGGCTACCTGCTCCATACCAAAGCCTAAGGACCTGGATATGGTACAGTTGGAGCCCATCCTGCAGAGCTAAGGACGAGATCCAAAGGAAGTGATGGTCAATTGGCTCAGGTGCCAAGCAGTCGCCTTTCCTGGCTACCAGGAGTTTTGCTCAAACCAACATCACAAGCTGTAGAACCCTGTACGTGTCAAATTTTGAGAATTTATTGCTCAATTTCCGAACACGTATAACAGGGCTATCTTGAAAATTCCGGTGTGGAATGCGTTCATATCCTGAAACTGTCCAGCAATGAGAGACGATGTTTAGGAACAAGCAAAGATAGATCATGAAGGATGCAATACGACATGCTCTCAATATGCAAACAACGGCCCTTGCAGAAGCTGAGAAGATGACGAAGATCGTTGGCATATATGGCCAGAATGGATCGCATCCAGCTCTGGCAGAAGTCATTAATAAGTTGCAGAAGATGAGCTTGTAGGTTCGCGGTCACTAGTATCATTTATGACTCGATGGGAGGAAGACCATTCGATTCAGCTGTCGTAGAGTTTACTGATGACTATATGTATTTCTAGAAGAGTAGTGAAAGTGATCCCAACGACAGTCAATTTATAAGGCGCCCATTGCCTGGTATGTTACCAC
Organism: Lyophyllum decastes; assembly: GCA_025854295.1. Lineage (NCBI taxonomy): Eukaryota > Fungi > Basidiomycota > Agaricomycetes > Agaricales > Lyophyllaceae > Lyophyllum > Lyophyllum decastes. Next base: position 2,181,672 of record CP107709.1, read on the forward strand.
TAGCCTGCCACTATTTCAACCCTTTGACAGCTATCTATCTCAGGGAACATGTCGTTTGCACACAGGGACAATGTTTCTGACAGGGTGTTGGATGAAGAGTTTGTAGCCACCCGAGAGCCAACAGAACAACCAACCAAAAACTCGTTGAGGTGCGCCATCTCTTGGACAAGAACTTCTTCCTTCCTCCATACTGATGACCCGGTGTTAGCGGTATGAATTACAGCCAAGGTCCAATGGACACGCCAGCGAACAACATGCCTCGAAGCAGTGGAGTGGGAGAGGCCTCCTTACCTGATCAGAATAGTGAGATCTTCCTGGTTCTAACTCGTCTATCCTGATCGTTTCACCAGCGCTGGAAGTGGTTGGAAATGATTCCGCGTCATCGGTCAACTTGTTGCCCATCCAGCAGGGACACATTGGTGCATCTAATTCCCTCTTAGAATGCATTTCTTTACCGCTCATTTGAAATATCATGGTCATCCAGGTCATCGCCACATGTCAAGTGGAGACTCCTTCCACAGTGGCTCCATTGGAAGTCAGTCCACCCCTCCTCGTAAGCTCTGCTTTCTTCAACAGTTGTATTACTTTCTGATCCTTCACCTTGGTTGCTTGCCTCCCTGCAGCTGATCATCCCTTGCGCCAGAAGCAGGATGCTGAGGGGTGGGTGTTGGAGGCCGAGCTGAGGAGGATGCAAAAGGAAATACTTAGGCTCGAGCAGGAAAAAACAACTGCAAGGAAAGATCTGGAGCAGGAGCGGGCAAGAGTAGACATGCAGGTTGCGGGGCTTGAGCAGGATAAGGTGCGGCTGGCAGGGCAAGTAGACATTTTCCATGATCTCTGGCGGCAGGAGCAGGCCAAGGTGATCGAGATTAAGGAGGAGATGGAGAAGCTACGGTGAGGAAGCGAAACTGGCTTCTTGGAAGAAGCAAGAGTCTCGGTCGACTGTCCCAGGTCAGTCAGTAGTCGGTAGTACGACAATCAGCAAGTGGGTCGAAGTACAATGGACCTCGTGTAAACGACACGAGGCTGCAAGCAAGCGGTGCTATCAGATCAAATGCGATCGATCAGCTAACCGAAAGGGGATCAGAAAAAGATCGGTGGGCTCAGCGTGAGGGCCGCCAACGAGATGAACACGGTGGTCCAATATCGCGCGTACTTGAAGTCTTGTAAACGTGTAACGTAACGGACACAACTAAGAGAAAGTGGGAGGAGAAAAGATTGATACACCATTCGACAGGTGGGCGGACACCTTATAAGAAAATACAAATATAGCTCACGACGTGCGTACTCTCACACTCGCGGCTCCGAGACACTAAACGACAGAAGGGGATTGGATGATGAAAACCATTAAACGCGATATGACGTAGGGTTTTGTCCAAGATTGACATATTTGACAGAGAACACTTACATGCACGCTTCGGCCTCTAGGGAACTCCTCGGAACGGGAATAACTCGGGGAGTGCTGCCAAAGAGTGGATGCTGCCGGACCCCACACGGCGCAATTGACGAGACCACCCAGGCGCAACTCGACCCTACCATCCGTTCGTCAAAGGACCTTCGAAGCGTCGTCGTGCTAGTAAATGCGAAGGTGATGTATCAAATGATAAATAAACGAAGTGAAGAGGAGGTAAAATTCTAAAAATAAACATGCCTGAACCTTCGCCCTTCGAAACATCGTTACTTGACATATATTTTAGTTCTTTTGAGGGACCTTCGGTTTTGTCTCGTGGCAATGCAAGCCTAGTTTTGAAGGTGATGGTTCAGGCTGTCTGTGAATAATGAAATAAAAACAATTCTATTCTGATAGTAGTTTCGTGAGTTCACTTCGGGCGACGCGAAGACCACAACAAAAAGGGATCCAAAAGCAGAAAATCATGGAGAGCCTCGGGCGCTCCACCACAGTAGGGACAAAGTTTAAACGATGACCCCATCGTTCATGGCCAAAAAGGTTCAAGAAAGAGGAGGGAGACAAGGACAAAAGAATAATTAGAACTTAGCGGAGCGGGATATCTTCGAGAGCCAACTTGGAGAGCAAATCGATGTTCAGAAGCCTCACTGGAGGACGTTCGTTTGCGGCAAGCTCAGAGATTGAGAGATAACCAGCGAGGGTGAGGCCAGTAGCGTAAGACCGAAGGAAGATGAGCTCGGGATTGTTGCTGGTGAGGATTCTTCCAGGCACGACGGCAAGGCCGTAAGGCGGGATTTCGAGACCTCCGGAGCTGTTGATCCTCGATAGGATGTCAGACGAGTTAGGTGAGATACTTTGCGACGCCGCAGAAAAGACTTGATACACGGCGGGGCTGACAGTTCGTACAGTTTGATGATGTTCCCTAAAGTAGAAGATCTTAATTCGGTTAGCAGCGACAGACTCTCGACGAACAACTCCATCGAGTTCTCGTAACTGGTAAGTAGTGTCATTAAGCTTCTTATGGACAATGTAGGGGCCAGCCCACCGAAGTGCACCCTTATTCCCAAGTTGGGAATCGAGCCAGGTCTCGTGTAAAAGTACCCAAGTCCCAAGTTGAAATTCACCAGATGAAAGAGATTTAGCGTGCGTACGATTGAAATCATCAACAGCCCGTTGACGAACTTGCTTCTGCTTCTCTAGCGCGAGAACGAGCTTCTTGTCACGTCGAATTAATTGCTGTATTCGAATGGCGATTAAGTCTTCAGTCGTTCGAACTGTGTCCCAATCAAGTGTGTCCCAAGTACGATCCGCCATGTCGAAGGCGAAGAATGGGTACCGGCCGTAAAGGAGGAAGTACGGAGGGTAACCAGTAACTCGAGAAGTCGTAACGCGCATTGCCAGTAGTCCTGCATGAAGATATAGAGGCCATTTGTTAGAGTCCTTACCACATGCACGCATCACCGAGTTGAAGAGCGTCTGGTGTCCTCGTTCAGCAATTCCATTACCTTGAGGGTGGTATGCCGAAGACATGATGGCTGTGACACCGTACTGCCTGTAAAGTATTTCAGCGGCACCCAGGAACTCCTTACCACCGTCAATGACAAAGATGGGAATGTGACCGAATCTGCAGATTATATCTTCGTAAATAAACCTAGCCCACGTCTCGGAATCATTCTTGCCAACCGCTCGAGCTTCGGGCCATCCCATGCTCGGCTCCATACCTTGGAGAATGTAGTTCTTACCGCCGTAGCCAGTCTCCATGTGAATAGTGTCCAGACAGAAATATCGAAGAATCGCTGTGCTCCAAGTCGGGGAGAAAGCCACTATTGGTCGAGTCCTCGAACGTAGTTGACAGATGTTGCAAGATCGTACAAAGTAGGCAACATCGTCGTAGAGGTTCGGCCAGTAGAAACGTTCCGATAGTGTCTTGTACGTACCATCACGTCCCCGATGTCCGGCTTCATTATGCGCTTGAGCTATCAACTCCTGTCGACGAGGAATATCAGTAATGACGAGACGAGGTAGACGACCAGCCTTTTCAGTCTTCCAGAGCCGCGAGTCATGGACAAAGTACAGCTTCGTCTTGCGAATGAAAGAACGACGCCTATCCAGGGTGTCGTAGGAGCTAGGGATTACGTCCTTGGTGAGGTATTGATAGATCTCGTCCCATAACTCAGGTGATTCGAAGTCTTTCTTGCCAAAGGTATGTGTAGCGCAGGTGACGGTCATGTTAGTCGAAATGTCGTGATAACCCGTACGATTGTCAGTACGCGTTAAAGGATCTAAAATACCTTTTCCTGGTGAGAGCGAGTTTGTCATGGTGGGGATCGGTTCATTTTCACGGAGATCTGTCATGTATGCTCGACGGTAAGTGGTTAGTTCGAGTTGGAAAACCTCTCCTCCCAGACTGCATTGAACAGTTTCTGGAACCTCGACCTTTCGAAACTCAAACTCGCGTCCCACGTAGGTGAAAGCGTCAGTCGTGCGGAGCAAGGAGCGCCGGATGAGTGAGCCATTTTTCTCATCACCTTCTTCCACAATCGATGGGTCGAAGTTCGTGCCATCATAATCATCCAAGTGTGGGCATGGTGACGAACCGAGAACGGCTAAGTCTTCAACAATCGCTCGAGTTGTATATGACCCATATGGTGTTGTCGGCATCTGGCGTAGTTCAACAAGCATGTTAGTGAAGAAAGTGTTATCGAGTGTCGGCGAAGCTTGGCGTTCCAGAGCCCTAGCAGATATTGCGTTAATGAAAGCAGGAAATGAGTCACGCACGTAGGTTGCTGAATTGACGAAATTATCCAGGAATTCCTCCGCGTCTTCGTCGTCGGAGTCGTCTGGAGAACGTTTGCGTCTTGACAGTCCGTCGGCAGCTTTATGGGATAAAGCAGGGACGTGATTAATCTTATAATCGAATAGAGATAGATAAAGGACCCAGCGAGTCATGGGAGCATTCGGAAGGTCAGGATTTTTGATCATTTCTGTTAGGAACTTCGCATCAGCATCAATTCTGAAATGGATTCCCCAGACACGATGTCGAAGGTCCTTAACCGCTCGAAATAGACCGTAGAGTTCGCATTTTGGTTGAGAGTATCGGGACTCGATGTCGTTGAAGGTCACCGAACCGAAAAGAGCAGGGCGCTTGTCCTTGTTGGAGATTTGTTGAAGAACCCAGCCAGCGCCATTAGTGCAAGAGTCGACCGCGACGACCACGAGGCCTTCTTCGGAAGCACGAGGCAGAGCATCTAAATGTGAGTGGACCTTAGCGGCTGTGTAATCTATTTTCACCAACACCGGTGCCGTCGATACAAGGCGTTTCAGCGCTTCCATAGCTTCTTGGGCATCTTCGTCATAGTAAAAGTCGTTCTCTGTAGAACGCGTCAGAAGGGTTAGTGGTTTGGCAATTAGGGCAAAGTTTTTGATCCATTTTCGACCCACTCCAGCTGTTCCTAAAAATGATCGTACGTCAGTTACATTCATTAGAGGAGGCCACTTGAGAATTTTCGAGGCAAGGCCATGTTCCAAGTGCCATCCTTCATGCGAGACGATCGTCCCAACAATGTTCAAGCGTGGAGTCGCAAGTATCAACTTCTTTCCGGAAGCAGTGATCCCGGCCGTTTCGAAGCGTACGAGGAAGCGGTCAAGAATGGTAGCATATTCGTAAATAGCTCGACGAATGCCGGGCGCATATTCCTGCTGGTCGTACCAAGATTCTGGGCCTTTGATGCCTGCGTCGTCAATAAACACGTTACCATTGTTAGGGATTTCAGCTGTGAGTGCATGTGTCGAACACCGTTGAAACTCCGGGACAGAGTTGGTGGCGCCTTGCGGTAGTCCACATGAACGTAACGCCCCTTCCATGCAACCAAAGGTTGTAGGAGGACGAGAAATAAGAGCTAGTTTCCGGCCATCGTAGCCGGCGTACAAGTCAGCAAGTCCATAGATAACACGACCAACAAAACCTTCTGCAAAATCGTCAAGTCGAGGAGGAAGGCCGGCGTCACGTACCGTTACTTTGTTAAGCTCTTGAACGTCTTGTATAAGGCGAATCTTGTCTCCGCCTTTCTTAGCAACTGCAAAAAGGCGTGAGCGATACGAGGCTGAAGAAGGTTCGTACTTCCCTGCTGCAATTTGGGTCTTCAACATGTCCCGAACAGTACTTTCGATGGCCTTTGGGATCCGAATTGGGACTTGGACCCACGGCGTATGCTCTATCAAAGGAATCTCGTAGTCAGGGTAATACTTATCAGAGAACGTTCCACGTTCAGAATCATCGAAGGCCAGTGCTTTGTTACGGTTGCGGAGGACGTCGACGAGAAGGTCTATTTCCCTCGGAGTCAAAAAGTTCGGAGACACAGTCTTGAGAATAAGGTCTAGACGTTCGCGAGTTAGACGTCCCGTAGGGACAAAGTTTTCAATCAAAGGCGGGTTTAGCGAAAGAGGCGGAAGAACAGGAATAATTACGGGCTGGAAGACTTGGCCAGCAGGATCAGGCATATAACTTGGTACCGGACGCACTTTTCGGTCTACGGTCTTGTATTTTGTTCGCGTTTGAAGAGCTGTGAGTCTTGGTGGTGGAGCGAAAGCGCGTCGAGTCCATGGCGTAACAAGAGGTTTTGATGTTTGAGGTGTAGCGTATGCAACCTGTCGTAAAATATGATCATAGGTCTCAGGAGGACAAAGTTCAGTCAAGTCAGGAGTATCGGTATAATTGTAAGAACCAAGGAGAGCATTCAAAGATCGCCCAAGTCGGGGAACGGACACGTCCTGTCGTAAGGCAGTTTGGGCGTACGGGTCCGTCTTTAGTTTTCCGATTTGTCATGTTGGGGGCAAACGTCTTCGACATCTTCGACTGTAGCCTTATGTTTATGACCTAAGTTCAAGCTTTTAGCATTACGTTCGGCTTCAGGAGAACAAAGAGGAATAGAAAGAGTTGGTACGCCGCCTTTATTCCCATCCTTCCACACACGCATCAGCATATCTCCCTTTCGGGTATAGTTAATCGATGCCGTATACCACTGGAGCCAAGGCTGACCCAGAATAACGTCCTGGCGTGTAGAGCCGACGCCTCCAGTCGAGACAAAGAAATGATGATCAAACCTATGCCCTCCAATCAAGACAGGGGCATCACGCATACAACCGCCAAGCGGGACTGGACTGCCGTTGATACCTTTCAAGGACCATCGCGTTCCATCGAGATCGATAGGTAGGCCCGTTTGGTCGTAGATATTTGAGCCGACGATATTTAGTTCGGAGCCACAGTCGACCATGAAGTGCACAGAGCGTCCGCCGAACCTTCCAGAAAATCGTCCCGTCACCATTGCGAACAAGGGTTGGACATGAATTCGAACCGCCGAAGCATATCGTCGGTATATGTCGTCCTCATTGTCTACGTCCGGGTCATAGTCCACTTGAACTCGAGACTCGTGCTTCAAAAGGGTCGGGGAAGTTGACGCGTCGTAATCATCCTCATCACTTTCGAAATCGCCGTCAGCGTCTCCTTGAGCCGCCGACCATACACATTCATCGTCGTTTTCGTCTTCCGAGTGCTCGTCGTGCACTTCTACAAGGTTAGCTACTACTGGCTTCTCAGTATACTCCCTTCGAGTCTTTGTTAAGTTCGCAAAACGGCGCTGAAGTTCAGGGGAAGAGCCTAGTAAACTGCCTAAAGTAAGAGTGATAGGAGTACTCAAGATTTGTTCTTGTAACGACAATGCGTCGAAGGATTCTTGAACAGTCGAAGTGAAGTGATAAGTTGGGCCTGTTTTCGGCTGTGGGTTAGTGGGGTGATGTCTAGTTCCGTCGCGCATTTCTACGTCAGGTTTCGGAATACGTTTCGCTGACTTATAGCCTTCTTTCGTGTTTATCGGAGGTGGTGCCAGAGTCGCAGTAGGTTTCGTATTCGTAGAAGGTTTGAGAGCCGAAGGTACAGGAGTATCAGTTTTGGCTTTATCAGATGGTTTCGTCGAAGATGTCTGTGGTGCTTGTGGTTTTGTCTTCGACCTAGTTTTATGCTGATTGTCATCGTCAGTTCGTGGAATATGAGGAATTACAGAAGGGGGAGGCTTAGGCTTCGGCTCGGGACGTTTCATCGGGTCATGTCGGCTACTATCTTTCCCAGTCCGAGTTACTGGAGAAGCGAACGCTCGCCAGGCTGGGACCGGAGCGGCTGCTGATACGCCATACACATCGTCGCTCATGACATCCTCTCCATTGAATTGTAGACCCGCAAAATTGGACATGTGGGGGGGCTGATCGCGGACATCGGCCCTCCCTTTACCTTTTAAAGTGTTTCTTGCTGCATGTTCTTCACGAAGTGCCTTCGCGACGCCTCCTGTCGTAGCCCTAGGCAACTCGGTCCCATCTATCTTCACGAAACGGCCAGTCGTGTTGAACATAGCAAGCTGATCATCGATTAGACGCTTCGCGTCTGGACAAAACCTTATTCCAAGACGATGAGCATTAGGGATGTCACAAATAAAACACCTAGCGTCGTTAGTGGTCACATTTGGAAAGTTGTTAGGAGGGGCGACACCAATTTTGCGTGAGAGTTCGGCATTCATGATCTTCAGCTGGCGTAACTGGTTAGTTAAGTTCTCAATTTCGGTCTCTGGAGCTGAAGGATCTACGATCGGCGCTGATGGCACCGTATGCTTCGAAGGGACCTTGAACGTGACTGATTTCTTCTTATGTTTTGGCGGAGGTGGCAGAGGATCGTCTTCGTCAGTTTCGGAGCCGCCCTCTTCCGAGTCGTCATGGAGTTCAAGTTGGTCTATCGCCGGTCGAGCATCCAGATCCAATTCGTCGAATTCGGCACGTAGAAGGGCAAGAACGGTCGCTACCGTTGGAGGCGTACTTTGTTTCTGGTTGGCGGACGGAAGCTTCTTCTTGATACGTTTTCGAATTTCTTCAGGGACTCCCCTATAAAAGTACAAGTTCAGGTCTCGAGCGAGGATCAGACCTTTCGGTAATAGAGTCGAGGAGTGTCTTGTAAACTCTCGATAGTATTTGTCGACATCTTGCAATGAGACTATTCGTCCGAATTCACCGTGTTTGTCGGTCCACATGCGTAACAACTCGGCCGAAGGAGGTGGTGTTTTGTCGTTAGACCCATATAAATCGACAAGGTAAGCGGTACATGCGGCCCAGTCGTTCCCAATCCAGAGAGTTTCGCCTTCGATTACCCTTCGGACCTTCGACGCACAATAACGGAGGATATATTGAGGCAGTTGGTCATGGTTCAGTCGAGCTTGATCCGCATATTGTTCGAGGCTATCTAAAAAGTCTTGTATACCTTTTCCTTTGAATAACGGAGCGTGTGGAGCACCAGCCGTAGGCATAGGCGTTGCGATTGAGAGGTGAGACGAGCCAGGTGTAGAGTTACCCGTGGAGGTCTGAGGTGTAGTCGGAGCGGTCGATGTTGAAGTCACAGTGTTCGATGGTGATGCCATGATGGATTAAGAGAGATGACAAGGGAGAGTAAAGCCTGTGAAGACTGCAAATCTAGAATAACACGAGCGTTAGCGTCAAGACGGTCGCGAAGGACTTACTTTGACAGTTCGAAGCTCGAGAGAACCAAACCAGGGATTTATAGTGCGGAAAACCGAAACCCCTGCGGTGGTCACCACCTGAGGAAGCGAAACTGGCTTCTTGGAAGAAGCAAGAGTCTCGGTCGACTGTCCCAGGTCAGTCAGTAGTCGGTAGTACGACAATCAGCAAGTGGGTCGAAGTACAATGGACCTCGTGTAAACGACACGAGGCTGCAAGCAAGCGGTGCTATCAGATCAAATGCGATCGATCAGCTAACCGAAAGGGGATCAGAAAAAGATCGGTGGGCTCAGCGTGAGGGCCGCCAACGAGATGAACACGGTGGTCCAATATCGCGCGTACTTGAAGTCTTGTAAACGTGTAACGTAACGGACACAACTAAGAGAAAGTGGGAGGAGAAAAGATTGATACACCATTCGACAGGTGGGCGGACACCTTATAAGAAAATACAAATATAGCTCACGACGTGCGTACTCTCACACTCGCGGCTCCGAGACACTAAACGACAGAAGGGGATTGGATGATGAAAACCATTAAACGCGATATGACGTAGGGTTTTGTCCAAGATTGACATATTTGACAGAGAACACTTACATGCACGCTTCGGCCTCTAGGGAACTCCTCGGAACGGGAATAACTCGGGGAGTGCTGCCAAAGAGTGGATGCTGCCGGACCCCACACGGCGCAATTGACGAGACCACCCAGGCGCAACTCGACCCTACCATCCGTTCGTCAAAGGACCTTCGAAGCGTCGTCGTGCTAGTAAATGCGAAGGTGATGTATCAAATGATAAATAAACGAAGTGAAGAGGAGGTAAAATTCTAAAAATAAACATGCCTGAACCTTCGCCCTTCGAAACATCGTTACTTGACATATATTTTAGTTCTTTTGAGGGACCTTCGGTTTTGTCTCGTGGCAATGCAAGCCTAGTTTTGAAGGTGATGGTTCAGGCTGTCTGTGAATAATGAAATAAAAACAATTCTATTCTGATAGTAGTTTCGTGAGTTCACTTCGGGCGACGCGAAGACCACAACAAAAAGGGATCCAAAAGCAGAAAATCATGGAGAGCCTCGGGCGCTCCACCACAGTGGAATGCAAGCCGCTGAGCCTCTAGATCTTGTCCTGGCGCCTTTTTCATGTCTATCATTGTTTTATTTCACTTTGTCCAATATTTTCGCTTGCTATGTGTTATCTTGCTGTTGCTATCTGTGCTTTTTGACTAAAATGTAGATCGTTGTGTACCAAGCTATGAAATTGTGTGGAGAATGCAATGCATATGAGTCCATTGCAGAGCAAGAAACCAGCCACCCTTGGTGGATAATTAGTACTTATTCCTGCAAAGGTTGAACGTTGAACGTTGAAAGGGTATGTTATCACATTACGTAACCTTTTCTTTTAGTCTGACCCGATATGTGCTGAGCATGGTCTGTGGTCGAAAAACGTACGAAAATACGTCACCCACAGGGAACGATGTCGGTGAAGAAGAGTGTGCAAAAACTATCCAAAAAAATAACAGACGCGTATATGACAGATAGAGAAGAGCTAAGAGCAATGTACAGGAGGAAGGACAAAATGGCTGAACAAATATTTCAAGTTGTACAACAGGTATTGAACAATAGACAATGTTGCGAGAAAGCTACTGTGTAGAATGACAGGACCTTGGCGAATAAGGAGAGAGTCCGGGTGGCGGAGAGGAGGGACAAGAGAGCTTACGCGTTCTAAAACCCTTAGGCACGTTCAAAGTTCTGCGACCGCCCTACACCATCTGAAGTCCTGAGAAGATCATGATGAGCTCTCTGCTGGCGGGGAGGACTTACGCTGCGAGCTGGATGTAGCGCGGGCGCTACGGAGTCTCACAGTACCCAACAGAGCTTGACCGAGTCTGGTATTGCTGTAGGTAGTGACGTGAAACTTCTTGTACAAACAACATGTAAACACTACAGTTCTGGGCAATGGCTAAAGCCATTGCCAAACAACACCAACCTACCCATAATGGGTAGGTGACCCGTTACATACCCCCCTTTAAGATCGCGTAGCAATCTTCAACAACACCAAGTTCGACATATACGAACTTGAACAAAGTGGTACATGCGACATAAAATATGTCACAAAATAAAAAAGAATAAGTTAAGGACATTAAGAATGCCCCAATGAGTGGGAGAAATTTCCCCCCACTCAGTCCCCAACTGATCTTGTCCATGCCTTTTTGCAAGTGGGTGTGTGGTCAGGTACAATGACCTGACACTAACGCCTGAATCCCTAAGTTTGTCCAGTCGTCCACCAAGTCGTCAGCTGGTAATTCAGTGGCCCATGCTTCATTGGTGTATGACTCCATCGTTGTTTCAAGATGTGACCGACGATGGCCACGTCCAAGCTAGTAGTATTACTGCCAATGACGGAGGTGTACATGACACCGACATTAATCCTGGGAAGGTTTCAGCAGCGTACAAGCTGCTACGACGTAGGATAAGTCGCGATCGGGTCATGCGGTAGTTTGACGTAATGATACGCCAACACACGAGATTACCACTGGCAAGGTATGACATGAACCAGCGATATAGGGAGGACGAAGGAAAAAGTACGATGACCATTAATAGCCATCAAAATAGAAATCACTACCCTCGGAACCTTCATCAGGTTCTGAGTTGTGATAATTTGAGCTGTCGTCAGGCTCGTCTAGATTATCAGCGTCTTCGTAGACGCGCTCCTCGTTCTCTGTGTCGTAGTAATCGACACTACTACCCCCCTCCTCTTGATCACTCCGTGAGGATTGATCATAACCATAATTCGAACCCAACATGGGCTCGTACTGTAACTCATCCGAGTTAATAGAAACTCGTTCCAAGTCTTCCGTATAGTAACGGAAGTCACCACACTCCTCTTCACACCGATACGTCCTGACATCATATGTCAGGTTTTTGGGTGTATCTACAACACCTTTGGACGAACTATTGTCGCCCAAAGCATCGTCGTCAGTGGCTTGATGAAGGGCCAGCTGACGCATACACGCCAGGTGCTCAATATTCATGGACGTGGAACGCGTCTCGCTATAGTCATAGCCACCCACAACACTAGGGCTTGGTGAACGTGACTCGCTCACGATTTGGTCTTCTGACTCAAAATCATAAGCCAAATTATTTCTGGCGACGTCGTCGTCAGATAGATAATCACTTGAATCATCATAGATATGATTCACCACTGGCACCATAGAAGGTGTCGATTTCTGCTGTGTGTTCATAATAAACACACGTTTTTCCTCCATATGGTCCACTAGGTCCACAATCGGTGAGGGTCTTCCACTTGGGTGCATGCCCCAAACGGTCACCAATTGGACAGGATCACGCCCTGTCGCGTCCGGCAAAACGTTGGTGGGCGCCATAGGCGTCCGCGTTGAAGTCACCTGACTTCGTTTGGTGGACCACTGTCCACCACCACCATGGAGGGGCGTCGTTGACGTCCCTCTCGTTTGCTCGCCCTTTCTACCCTCTCCTCTTGCATGCGCGGCTACCCAGTTGCCTCCAGGATATGCTGGACGCGAGCATGCGCCCTCAATAGGTGTCGACAACACCACCTTGGTGCTAGAGGGTTTGGGGCCTGTGTGCCCTGGGGATGGGTTTCTACGTGCTTTTGAGCACGCTGGCATGGTTCGCACATGTACGCGAGCCCTTTTACATGCCTGGGATGGCGTCAACAACGTCATCCATAGTCTACTGACCATATCTGCCCCTCGGGGGCAGCTTGTTCCATTCATTTTAGGTTTTGGGACGAAATTCGCCCCCTCTACATAGCCATGCCATGCTGGTTCTCTATGGGCGTGGATTCCTCCCCCCATACTCGCTTCCTCACCCTCCATCCCTTCAGGGATGGCTCTCCTTGCCACTGAGCCTCCAATAGGCTCGGAGGCCCCTGCATGACGTGTCAATACACCATGCCTAGAATTTTCGCAACTGCCAGCCACTGGCAGTCCCAGCACACGATGGGTATGGACTATTCCCCCCATAGGCGCATCCTTGCCATCCACCCATGTGTAGATGGCCTCCGACGTTCCTTCCGAGCCCACAATAGGCTCGACAACACTTGCATGACGCACTAATACGCCATGCCTCGACTTTTCTACCTTGTCGGCCACACAGGATGACGACGGCATCCTTAGCGGATTTCTCAACGCCACTGCGACGTCTGGGACACAATGGGGACCCGACGCCGTGCACCCCATGCTCTTACCTGGGCATAGCACGGTCGTTGGGTGCTCCGCATCGCTTCGGGGCCAACTTTTGCTGGTCCCTGCAATGCAACCCATTGCTACCTCCGTTGTGTTCGACTCTAGCGGCAACAACAGCGTCTTAGACGTCGCCTTACACCTCAACAGTGGTGTTGACCACAGCGGCGACAACGGCGCTTTGACCGCTACTACAGGCGACGTAGAAAACGTCGCCTTCATCCTTGGTGACTCGAACCTCGCAGGGCTCGACTGCCTTGACGCCACCTCTTCGTCTACCGACAGTTTAGACTGCGACGACTCAGTCGTCACTGCATTCGACGTTTTCAACGTCGTCTTCGAGCTTAGCAGCTCGATCTCTTGCTGACATCCTTCGATGCCAACTGCCACCTCCAATGGCACTGGTATTAGCGGCGGATATTTCGTCGCTACCTCCGCCTCCTCGATACAGGCCTGTCGTCGTTCCTCGCGACGACTGTGGTACATCTCCGTAAGCTTCTGAAGCATACATTTGAAGATGTCCACATAGCCAAGTGAGCCGTTTGCCCACCCGGATATGCTTGGCATATTATCCTCTAATGCCCGTATTGCGACTTCCTGAATGCGCTGAGCTCGCCTTGAGTTCACATCTGGATGGTTCTTAAACCATTCTGTCGCAATTGCCATCAAGGTTGACGGATCAGGCAATTTGCGGCCTCCTTCGAGGTCGCTGGGTGCGGGGAGCACCCTGTCCTCGCCCACCTTTGTGGGTGTTCTCGTTTCTGGAGCGACGTTCGCCCCATGCTGGTCACTCCAGTGACCGACTACGCGATGCGCAGCCCACTGCGCCGTCCTCTCTCTACCCCACTCCTTCCCCTCACCAGAATTTTGTCCCGGTTGGACAAAATTCTCATATCCTTTATGCGGCCTTTCAGGTCGCTTACCTTCACCAACGACATCTCGCCGGCTACTCCAACTCTTGTCGTCCAGCGCTGACATGTCCGTGTTGGATTGCCGCGTATAGCTGGTTGGTGACTGGCTGCGTTGCGAGCCAGTTGGCGAGTTGCCTGGTGTCCGCCAATTTGCAACGTCGTCCGCACCTCGATAGGTGACATTTACGGGGGTGAGCCTATTGTGCTCGCGGCGCTCAGATCGCTTGACGATCGACTTGAACGGGACCGTAACACATCGCCCGTTGGACAACGAACTAGTCGCAGACGAACGACTTGTCGTTCGAGACGTGTCTGTTACACGACTTGACATACTCACGAGATCATCATCTCGTGCAGGTGAACGGGATCGCTCTGCTGGCACATCATGTGCCAGCCTCGAAAGATGTTTTGTATTACGACTCATAGAGAGCCGTCTATCCATATCGACAATAATGGGTACTATTAACTCAAAGTATAGAGCTAATATATTGATGGTGTCCTTCGAGTGTAATGCCCGAAGTTTCACCTGAACGACCTCTAATGTGGCCGTCTCGACCCTTTCTTGTATGTCCCTGGGCCATTGGTAGTCCAGACGTAGCCAAAATCGCGTGAGCTCAGCCTGATGCTGTCGCAAGAATTTGGCCGGGTCCTGAAATAGCATTTCGATGTCATTCCAGTGATGTGGCAACTGCGACGCAGCTGCCATGCTCGGCGAGAGTGCCGTTTGTTCCGAAACATGTACTGGGGCCCCTTGAAGGGTCCCATATGGTACCGAGGGTCCCGTCGAGTGCCTAGATGTGGCCTGAGTGTCCATGTGGTCCTAGTGACGCAGACCAGATTAAAGCAGAATTACGAATGAGAGATAAAAGCAGAGTATAGCGGGATATAGCGGGATACAGCAGTATGAGCTGGCTAGCTCAAAAAAATGTAGCGCGGGCGCTACGGAGTCTCACAGTACCCAACAGAGCTTGACCGAGTCTGATATTGCTGTAGGTAGTGACATGAAACTTCTTGTACAAACAACATGTAAACACTACAGTTCTGGGCAATGGCTAAAGCCATTGCCAAACAACACCAACCTACCCATAATGGGTAGGTGACCCGTTACACTGGAAGATGCCATGCGCGAAGGGCATTTTGCTGATGGCCATTAGGCCGTGTACCAATACAAGTGGCCGGTGGTCGTATATGCCAGAAATAAAAGAACATACGTACCCGTTCGTAAAAAGCGTGTTGCCCAGGATCAGTAACGGGCGCATCCCGCAGTCCATCTGCGCCAATGTCAAGTTGATCACGTCCACCTGCAAACCCACGCACCAAAAATCAGATACAGCCCGACGGTCACAAAGACATATGAAGAGCAACACATCTGGAACGCATCACACTCCCCCTCAATCGGAAACCTCATAACACCCCACACGGCCGGATTATCGCAGTCCAAATACGGATGGCGAAACGATTACACCCTTGAGAGGAAGTTGCTGGGGAATGGGCGAGATGCTGTAGAGCGTCAGCTTGGCGGTGCCAGAGGCTAATTGTGCCTAGAATAGTGCTATATATCTGGTGCACTGAATCGTCGTACTAACTTTACGGACCGAAGGTCAGCGCGGCGCTGGGACCACGACGACAACAAAGGCTCTCGCTCACGTTGCCGTACTCACTAGAAGCTGGTAGGGAAGCCCATGGAGATTGGCGTTGTGGTCTACGCACGTGTTCCCGATGAGTGTAGTGCTTGGGCTGGCTTGAGTGTTCGACACGAAGAGGGCAGCCATTCAGGAAAATGGGATTTTAGATCGAAGGTACTCATGGGTCCTCCTTTTCGCACTTCGGCTGTTCCAGATTGTGACGACCGAAGGGTAACTTAGCGGATAGGGGGTCTACGATGGATACTATCTGTGAGAATGGGTTTGAGGAAAACGAAAGCCAGAAAGCCGGAAAGGCTTTACGACCCCTGGCCCCGAATATTCGAGCCGAGATGTGACATCCCAAAATAAGGAGTCCAATGACGCGTGAGTCGAAGCGAGGAACACCCAAATATAAGGAGCGGATGACGAGAATGCTAGCTGGCCAATGAAATCTGCGGACATGAAAGAAACTTAGCAAGGGAAGGTAACCGCACGATGATATATACGGCCACATAACGATGCAAAGCCAAAAACACTTTTGAGAATGTGGCCGCACCTTGACTAGATACATGGTGCACACCTCGCAATTTAATGTAACCCAGTCACGCATTTTCAGATGGCACATTTGCGGTTACAGGGGACGCATAGACGCGAGAAGTCGCATGAAACGCATAAGGATACGTATATCAAAAAACACAGCTTGGCGTGGTATGTTGTGGTGGTCGAACAAGATGCGAAAACTGTTGCCACATGATCTGAAGTGATGGCTTGTGCAGACCCCATTTTAGGGTCCTCTTCCTTCGTTGCTTGGCTTTCCCTGCTCGTTCGTGCCGCCGCCGCCGTTCACCTAAAACACCACTTGTACACTACCTTGTTCACCTGTCTGCTACAGTATTTAGTGGTCTATGGGTGATAAGGTGAGGCCCGAAAAGGAGACGAGGATTGCTCAAAGAACGAAGAATTGAAATGTGGAGATTCGACCGATGCTTCGGCTTGCCATACTCGCCATTACAGCCGTTTCCCAACGATATGCTCCTTTTCGAAACTATGAAGCATAGGGTGGAGTGGGAATCAAAAAGATCGGTGATGGCACTCTGGCTGTCGAAAACGGACGGCTTGCAATTGCGCCGAACAAGGCATAGCCGCGGGTCGCCGATAACTGTCTGGCGTTCAAGGCGTTTTAAAGGTCTTCCGCTTTGGGAATAGGCGAGGGCGAGGTGTCTAAGGCCAATCACGTCTAGAGTTGACGACTTTCCGAGAGATGGCTTCACACTCGGCAAAGAAGTCTTGCAGATGCTAAGCCAGTGTAGTGACCATTTGTCGGCTTGAATACTGTCCAAATACGGTGTGACTGCTGGCAGCTTGCCTTCGCACAGACCCTCGCAAATACCCATCCTATATATATGTCACCCTGTGCATTCGTCAATCCCCGCCATCTCACAAAAAATCTCCTCTCCAAAACCTTGGAATGCGCTGATACTCAGTATACATTCTCTTTGATATTGAAGGGGTTTCTCGCAGGTTTTTTCCACCAAGAAAATGATTGTAGAAGAATTCCTTCGTAGAGTAGGATTTTGGGCGTGACCCTTCATCATGGTCGGGGTTGGGGTTGTTGACGAAGTTGAGTGACGAGATCCAGCCTGACCTGAAGATCGAAGGCTGCTTGATCGATGAAGGTGAGCGATGTGACCTTGACATGACATAATATCTCCATATTTGGTGTGTATATGGCGAGCCTAAAATTGCAAGGACCGTACGCGTGAAGTACGTACATCCGGACCGTTCGAAATGGTAATATTCAAGTGTTAGAGATAGTCCCAAAACCCCAACAGAATGCAATTCCGGAAGGGAACACAATCAATAGTTACTGAAGCTGGAATGCGACACACAAGATTTGAAGGGTTAACGGGGAGGAAGAGATGCAAGTACTACCGAATCAACGTCGCGTGGTGTCTGAACGATTCCTAGTCATGATGTCGGTAATCAAAGGAGGGAGAATGATGATACTTGTAGTCAGCGCTAACCTCGAAGGTATCGACCAATTTAAAACACGGGAACGGGGTATAGAGCGTATAGACCTTGTTCATAATGCCCATTCGAATGTATCGAAGATCACCACATGCCCGCATCAAAGCAAAGATTGCCTGTCCAGTTGGTATGTTTGGTGATGTGTATTTAGCTTCTGCAAAGAGGTCGAGATGTTGGAGGTTGGGCCATGCCAACCCAATTTCGTGAACCTCGTCATCGGAGAGATGCGAGCGATACAAGCCAAGGGAGCCGATATAAAAGCTCTCCAGGGCTAATGGGAAGAGGGGTTCGATGTGTTCCAAGATCTTGAGGCCACGTTCGTTCCAGAGATGATTGCAGATGTCGAGTCGACGAACCGATGGACACATGCTTTGAAGTTTGTGGAAGAAGCTGCACCAAGTAGAGGGTTTCTCCGAGGATACATGTACGGAATTCTGGCTGATTCGAAGGATTAAATGGGTAATGTTAGGCGAAAGGCCACATATTCCCAAGAACAAGGATATGTCTCCGTTAAGGGCAAGTTTCTTGAGCCGATGGAGTTTCGTAGGCAGCTGCTGAGGGATGGCAGTTCCTGGGGACAACGATAGGAGAAGCACTGTTAAGTCCTGCAGATGGTGCAAACCTTGGAGGGCGATAGGGGAATGGAATGAAAGATTCGACTGGGAAAAGTTGCAATCGAGATATCGCAGGTCTTTGAACTGATTGATGAAGTTCAAAATATCTGTCCTGAGATGTCCCGTTAGTCGAAGTCGTTGAATCGATGTAGAATATTGCGTGAGGAGCGTGGCGAATGCGTCCATCGTGTTAGCATCATAGTCAAGATGCCTCCGTGATGTGACATGATGGGCGATGTGGACGTCGAGCAACATTGAAGATGATAGCAATGCGCGGGCATCTTGGATGCGTAAATCTCGTTGTACTGGGCTCTCTCCGCCTACAGGTAGGACAAGGACTCGCAAGGAGGGAAATACTTGGTGCGAATTCGGAAGGTATTTCTTGATGTTTGCGTACGTCCCGACAGAGACATCTTCCCCCTCCCCACCAGAATAAACATCTTCGATCTCAAAAATCATGGGGGCGTATGTGAGGAAAGGACCCCATTCATCGCTGTAGGGTTTTCGGACAAACATCTGAACAAAATGTCATTGAGGCATTGCCGTCGGCGTAAGACGCAACTTACAAATTGCCGCCTATGTTTCACAACCCCCGGAACCAATTTCATGATGGGAAAGGCAGTCGGAAGTGTCCTCCATAAGAACTTCAAAGCATGTTGGCTGAATGTCTTGGAAACCTGTGCGACACGGTATAGATCTGGTCTGTCTGTTCGGAGGAAGTGAACGATGCTATCTAGGAGTTCAGCAATTGCGAGGACGCGGTTAGAACTCATCACGAGCGTATGAAAAGAAGATATCTTTGGTATCGTGGATGTGAAGCGTTCAAGCATATATATGCTCACAAGCGAGTCAAAGGCCAAAACTATCTCAATTCTGTGATGAAGGTGGCACAAAGGCGGGCTGAAAGAAAGACCATCCCGTTTCACACCTTAAGGAGGAACGGAAGGTGTTTCTCACCAAGGCCTAGGTGCCGTCGAGTCGGACATATACTAGTATACAAGACCAGGCTGGAGGATTGATATCCTATATGTATGTGCCTCGGATTGTGTGTTTTTTTTTACAATCGAGGTGGACCTTCTCCCTTCAACTGCAAGACTTCTTTGCCGAGTGTAAAGTCGTCAACTCGAGATGTGATTGGCCAAGGACACCTTGCCCTAGCCTAATCCCAAAGCAGAAGACATTTAAAACGCCTTCAGGCGCTGGAGAACACTCTTGAAAAAATGGATGTTGGACTGTCTGCCACCAAAGGACACCTATTTTTGAAATATCAATTCTCGATCCTTTGTCTACCAACTAACAGTATACACTGCTGTGTATTTCTTTTAAGGACACCAATGGTCCACGCAGCTGACTTGAGCTTGCATCGAAGCTCCAACCGTACATTGGGGTTAGGCTGAGAACTTGAGTTGTACGCCAATTGACTCCAAAGAAAGGGGAAAGCGGCAGTCTGAGGGTGATGGACGGCTATGGACAGGTGTGAGCAGATTATGGCCAGACCTTTCTGAGCTTCTGTCAATGTTGGAGTTGTTCATTTTGATATCCTTCCGCTTAGTTGATTGCATGAGTTTAGAGGGGTCAAGAAGCGAAGCGAAGAGGTCAGCGAAGACAGTAAAAATGGCCGCCTTTCCCAAATTTGACCCATATAACATGCCACTTCAAGGAGCGACAATGTAGCGTCTTTCATTGAGGCTGTGTAATGGGAAGATACATCATGATGCTACGGACATTATTATTTCCCAGAAAGCCTTAATCAACTACTAGCCTATCAACTTTTGAGTCAAGCTCGTGGGCGTCTACTAGATGCTAGGAGACGCCTATCGTATTTATTTATCATGAGCCTAGTAGGCTCATGATCGGCCCCTTGAGTGACTGACGCCAAGCTTTCCCGTGTAGCAGACTACTACTAGAACGAATCTCAATCGACTCAGGGACGTTCTTGCAAAAATCGGTATGGCATTTGTACCCATGTCTTCTTCGCGTGACAAGACCAGATGAGTTCTTCAAAAAATTACCGGGGGTGATCATTGTAGCGCCCATCAGCCCATGCCTCACATCCTCGGTGATCTAGAGGAGAGAAGGTCGAAAATATTTCTAATTTTAAGTCCACAATTGCATCAGCAGCTGTCGGGATGCTTATATAATTAGAAACTTCATGTTCCGAGTTTCCGCAAACGAAGTGATCATGGTCAAGGATAGCCAGAAGGCCCGGCCGAGTCGCTCGCAGTAAAGTAGCACATTTGGCCACGGTCCTCAGTAAAGTAGGGGGCAGAGTAATATATATTATTAGCCTCCCTCAAACATCAACCGAAAGTACGTGGCATTTCCAAAGTACATCTGAGCACGAGAATCCATATATATGTGGAGGCTGTACATGAAATCTAGATATTCTACGAAAGGATGCGAGACTCCTGATATTTATAAGCCTTATTCCACGTGGACTCAGCAACCAACGACGGCGAACCTCCAGTTGTGATTATAAGGCGTCTTCCCTGTCGAATTTGGTGTCCCCATCCAACAGGCGCCCAATGGTCAGCGCGTGCGGCTTCGTAAATCCATACCTGACATTTGTTATCTTCGCACCAATGTATGAACAAGTCACCGTCCTGCAGTTCGTGGAAAAGGTTTTGGTGGGGAAATGCGGTAAGCCGTCCAGGTGATTTGTGCATGAACCAGCCATAGTCCCCGTCTGATCCCCGTATCTTATGTGAATTGCGGATCATAGGCTATGCCAGTCATGGTCTGCAAGATTCCTGGTGTGGAGAGTCTACGTGGCGTACCTGGGGACTAAAGAAAACATCAGAACTGGAGCTGGAAGAGTGTGGCTATGACTTACGGGATTTCTTCGCGATCTTGTTCTACTGCATTCACTTGGTCCCTTTTGTCATTGTCAACTGCCTTGTCCGGGTGTGTATCCTGGCCATGGGTACCACCGGTTGCCTCTCCGGATCCTGCGTTCGTTTCGTCGGCGTTTCTCATGATGACTGCCTGGGATTGTCTGAAAGACTTCGTCGTTTCGAAATTCTGTAAAGGTAGCAATGTCATCGTACGAATTGAAAGGGACCCGTGGCTGGGGATGAGGACCCTACAACGACCGTTCTTAGATCTTCAAAGGACACGGCTACAGGACCCCGTACCTCATCATTAAAGACTGTTATGCGGGTGACTCCGGAAGGGCTGAGCGCAGAGCTTGATGAGGGAAGTTTGAGATAAGTGGGAGATGGGGAAGGTAGCGTTCTTGTTTTTACGTGGAAGTAGTTCTCACTCATGATGATCAAGTCGATCATGAATCGACCTCGGAGAGTCGCCGCTTGAGTATTGCGCCGGCCCTAAATAACCTGACCATATGGTCAAAGGTTGAGAATTTGTTCAAACAAAGAGCATATTCCTACATATTCCTAAGTAACATCGAAGCCCTCATATCTACCAATCCTTCCATCCGATCCTGATGTCCAAAAAGCAGGCTATTAACGGAAGATCGAGCCTCGACGAGGCGGTTTACGAATCCGTGAATTTTGCTGACGCTGTCAAGAGTGCAGGGCCTGTTGAGAAGGTGCCCGCATGCCCATATACATACGTCTTGCAATGTTAATTGAAGCGTGTATCACAGCTACGGCCAATGGAACAACGCGAGTCTTCGAAGCTCCATCTTGTCCACTTCAGCCATTTACTGGAAATTTATTTTAGAGCAACTTCGTCGTGTCAACCCACCTTTGGGTACTTGGAAAAATTCGCCGTTAACAGGGTCTGCATCTTTCAACCTTACGTTTCCGACCAATGACGAAAACTTTCTGGCTCACGATGAGGACGGGGAAGTGACCCCCTTGGCGAGCGAGACATTTCGCCGTCACCAGGCTCCGCACCAATATCAGCAATCCCCTTTAACCATAATCTACCTCTGCTCGATTGTTGTTCTTCTTTGTGCTTCTACCTATTTGCAGTTGCGAAGACTGCACGCCCTGGAACAGGAGGTCTTCCGTATGTCACGTGACTCGATAGCTTCACAGGACTTCGCATTCAGATTCAACGGCGGTCGCGTCATTACAAACCTCACTTCGGAAAATCGTTCTGAAATGTCCCTGAATGATCCTATCCTTGCGCTTGACGACGACTTACGTCCAGGGAGGTGCTGGAGGCTTCCCGGTACAACTGGGCAAATTGGGATCACACTATCAGAAGCCGTGCAGATATCTGGCATAAGTGTGGACCATGTCCCGAAGGAGCTGGTCTCCAGTATTCGAGGAGCTCCAAGGCGCATCCTCGTGTGGGGTTCCCTGACCGGTAGCCAAAAGGGTGTTACTACGCTCACCCAAGTCAGGGAAAATAGCTTTCGCTCTCTTGCTCATCTCGGAGATGGCTTTGAAGGAAAAGTCGCCCCGCCCATCCACTCCTCAGAGACCTTCTACCTTCCTCTAGCATTTGTGGAATACAACATCCATGCGAAATCCCACATACAGACGTTTCCGGTCTTTGCATCGGTCGCGAATCTAAACGTGACTTTTACTACTGTCGTGATGGAGATTATGAGCAATTGGGGTGGCATATCAACTTGCCTTTATCGTGTCCGGGTTCATGGAAAAATATAGTCCTTCGAGCAGGTCATCAATTGGTCGACAGGTGAGCCTATCAACTTGTTTTCTGTCTAGTTGGCTCATGAGGTGTCTCGAAGTGAATGCCGTTTGAGCTAAACAGTCAGTTTTGATGTTCTAGGGGAATGTATTCTCACTAGTTATAAGTTGAACGTGAAGTTGGGCATCACTCTACTTCCAAGTCAGGAGGAGCTGTCTGAAGATGTCTGGCGGTATGTCATGGCGCTGTTAGGTGTTTCTAAGTATGAAGATGAGTTTAGTTGCAGCTACTTAGCAACTATATCATTCAAATTAATGAGAAATTCTCGTAACTATTTTTACCACGGCACGAAGGCTTCAAACCCTCGGATTCTCTTTAATGGGGGCTATTCCTTGCTAATTTCACCTTTCACCAAACCAGGGCCTATTCGGCAGTTAATCAAAAGAGGTGGTGGTTATCTGAACGGCACCATAGAAGGCACATTCATCTGCGACAGACCCCCCCCCACTTACGTAGGTAAGAGTCGGGGAACGCCTGCCCTAAACCATGGCACCACCGATCTTGTTGCACAACAGGGCCAAACAGAATTTTCTGATCTCGGGATGCAACCCCCACCAGTGTGCGAGTAAATGCCATTTGCTGAATAGGCATCCACAGCATAACTGCAAGATTTTATACATGTCTGCACTACTTCGCGCTATCCAAGGATGTAGAGAATCGGACTTAAAAAACCTACTTCAAGACTTCAAGCAAATCCAAATCTGGTAAGTTGTCCTCCGCTTCTCGCTTTGCTCTAATGGCTGACGGTTTGGTGTCGAAGTAAGGCCTAATGCACAGCACCGACCCTGCAAAGAACCGGGAGACCAGCTGCCAGCAATTCCTGTGAACACCTGTGATTCTCCCAGAACGTCATACGAAGGCTTGGGCGACCTCGTCAAATTGCAGCGTGCGCTGCGATTTCGAGTCTCCACTGGGGGATTATCACGGGAAAGGGCTTGCGCTCGTTACCTTTCAAGGTAGTACGGCGCATATTATTAGGCTGGAGACGCAGCGCGAGAACGATCGCGAACACCGAGCATGTCTTGGTTCCTCTTCGTCGT
Source organism: Lyophyllum decastes (assembly GCA_025854295.1). NCBI lineage: Eukaryota > Fungi > Basidiomycota > Agaricomycetes > Agaricales > Lyophyllaceae > Lyophyllum > Lyophyllum decastes. The sequence continues at coordinate 2,205,694 of CP107709.1, forward strand.
GCGTGTTGTCTGTTGAGCATCCTAGGTTATCCTTGTGCGCGATGTATGAAAAGAAATACTCACAGGTTCGCGACTATAGTCATCTGCACGTCCCTCGCCAACTCACGGTCCCCCCTCCTTCCCCCTTGCGAGTGTTCCAGCAAAGGTTATACAAACGTGCATTGTCAAGTTCTGTGGCCTGTCCTGCAATCGTCAGTTCTGGATCTTGGTTTAGTTGGTTTTACATGTACTAGGATCTAGTTCTGGAGGTTGAGGTTTTTTTTTCCGTCTTACATGTGTCGATGTTGAAGCTCTATGTCATTATCAGGTATACCCCTCCCCCCGTGACAAGGAACGTGGATCGAAGCTGTTGGCGTCGGCACTTCGGGAGCTTCAGTGCTACAAAATGTCTAGAGGGGGTCAATGCGAAAATCGTTCAAGATCAGGGCCGTGAATTAGCTATAGGCTGTCCCGAGTGAGTCTAACCACCGAGAAATTGCATTCGTCCTCGCGTCTTGATTCAATATACACTCAGGCGATTCGACTAGACAATAGCCCATCCTACCCGTTGCTCGAATTACGTGTAGAACAAGACTGGTATGTCGAACAGTCTGACTTCTGGTTCGCTGACTACACCATGGCTTATCCCATAGCGGGCACGTCATCAATTCCGTTGATATGTTAGGCCGTATCAATATATTAGGGGCATGTTCCTAGCCTGCACAATGACACCTAGTCGCTTGTTGTATCCGCTTGCGGATGGCGACTGATAAGGGAGATCCTGGCAATGACGATTACAAAACGTCACCGACGGCCATGGTGATTTTACGAACATGTAGACAAAGGCTAACTGATCTGAAACTATAGTTTTCCAGCGGGAGGGCCTCTTCCCGGGTTTACAAGCAAACAGTGCGTGCTCGATCCGCTTACTCTGACCTACGGTTGCCCAAGTAGCTTGCAATTCGTCCGTCGTAGCCCAAGCGAGTGCGCGCGTCTTACATGGTCAATCTCCATTTTCAACTCGCCGTTTCTCGAATCGCGCTCCACGCGTGTCTGTACTTCCGGGTCGCGCTGCGCAAACCTTAATCCTTCCACTGGGCTGTACGAAGGGGCCGGTTTTGTTCAACGTCTCACTACGAGAGAAAAACACGCAAAGGACGACAAACCTCTCACTGCCCAACAGACAGAAACTTTACTCAAGGAGCAATGTCAATGTTCATTCCTCAGACGCTGTCCCGTGTGTTCAGAGGGCCAAATCAACATTTCTTAATCTTGTTGAAGTTATGTGGTTGTCAGAGCTCCCCGTCACATCCCCCAACTTACCGCTCGTCTTCCTCTACGTCCCGCCCACAGTGGCGAATGTATCTTTCTATCTGGAACCGACACCTTTTGGCCGAACCGCGGCTTATGCGCGCTAGCGCCGGACCGTCGCACCCATCGCACCAATCACGCCAATCAGGCATTCCTTTCCGCCGAAAATCAGTTTTGCAAGCCAAGCCAGGTTGACACTTTGGAGCCATCGGAAGGATATGGAGGAACTCTCGAGACGCATTCATCAACGGCTACGACACCTCTTTCAGGAAAAGGAGTGCTGGGCGCAGCACAGAGCATACATGACGCCATAAGGATAGTGGAAAACATTGGTATGTGCGATTTTTGATTTCTCTTCCACGCACTTACCAGCGCTATATCACAAATGTATAACTGTAAAAGCAGCTCTCGTTACGTTGTCTCGAAGGCTGCTGCACTAATCTTCCCGATTATGGGCTATCTGTTATTTGTCGGTCGTGCTCCCCATGCACAGCTTTCAGTATTGCTTCGAAGATCTCTGGGGACGCGCCATGCTTTTGCTTGCACACACGATATCCCGGCGACAATCCCCAGACCACAAACAAACTGGCTATCTAGGGATACACCTTCAGGTTGACCCGTAAGCGTCCGCTGTGTCGTGCTCCGCTATGGAAGGAATGTGGTATAACGGTCGCGGGAGATTCATTCCCTGCAACATCTATGCCTTGTCCTCAAGCAAGTCTCGGGTGGGGCGTTTCCTATACGGGTACGCATGGAATATCTCCTCACGGAATGCCGCGACGCTTCCCCGGTGAAATAGATGTGTCAATAGAGGATATGTGGTCCTATCAGGTGCTCCCGGCCTTACTGGGTGTAGGTCGAAGTCCTTTTCCTCTTTCCGCCTGGAGAAATTCGGTTGGCATTTTGCCTATCAGTTGACACCTTAATCTCATTGCCGAGCAACAGGTCCCTTGGACCGATATACGGCTTGGTTCTCTTCAATTTTCCTGCTTACCTACGCTATCACCCTGAAAGCGTATCTCTCCTGGAGGTCCTTTCCGGACAAGGCAGCTACACATCAGCCAAACCGTGCATTGTGAAGTGCTGGGACCTCCGAAATTTTTGGGAACCAGGTGTCTTTCTAACGGAAACTCGCGCAAGAAAGCTCGCTCTAGCAATGCTTCCTCTCTTGTTTGCAACATGTTCACCTCTCGCCAGGTATTATGCCTCTCTACATCAGCACCTTTTTCGCACTTTTTGCGACCCAGCCATCGATAGTCAGCACCACCGGCGAGAGACCTGAACATATTTGTCGAATTGCCACACTCTGGAAGGATGCTCAGCATGAGCTCGAGGCGCCGCAAGAAGACATCTTTGAAGCCTACATCTACGATGGTCGGCAACAGTGATCTTCCATACTGGAATGCAGTGTTTTTGTACACTATCATTAAGTCAACACACACCTAGCCCTCGGACTCTTCCAAAACCTTCTACGTCAGCTTTTTAGAATTGACGTTGTAGACGCTGCCGGCGATGGCTCCTCGGAATTTTTTGCCCCCGTCGACGAGAGAACAAAGGACGACGCAGATATGCAAAAATGTATCCCGCGCATTTGTGAGCAGTCTCCGAGCCCTGCATTATCGTACAAGCCGCCGGAGTTCCACCATGCACTGTTTGCGTAGCCGCGACATCAAAGTTGGTCACGACTTAGTTGTCGGAAGGCGGCGGGCTTTAGAAAAACAACACTGCTCATAGTCAATAAGTTCCTTTCTGTTCCAGATGATATACTAACCTTGTTTTAAGAAACAATACCGCCCATTAGGTCAATACTACATGTCTTTTTAAGCCGATATACTACTCTTGACTCATGCATGGGCATAGCGACGACTTCGACAGCGCTGCTTCATCCAGACTTTCCGCAGACCGACACCAGCCCCAGATCTCTGCCAGAGAAAATAGACATCAGTATTCCTTTGGTTCGTCCAGTAGACTGGGTAAGTTTACCTCTCCTGTATTCCTGCTAATCATATATAGGCGCAACCTGCGATGTCCCGGAAGAAGATATCGATGACGTCTAATATGAATGATTCATTAACGACAGTCATGTCACATTCGTTGTTATTGAATACACAGAACGGAAGCCTCGAAACAAGCCCAGTGGGAATCGCGAGTAGAGAATGACAAAAAGTCAGTGTTGACGAAGGATCCGGAGCCGGGCGCGGAAATGGGCGACTGCAGATCGACGGTCGCAGCCAGAGGGTGGGAGGGAGATGGAGATGGAAACTGGAGCACGGCATCGCATCTTTCCGCACTTTCCCCGTTCCGTATCTGACAACATTTGCCACATGTTACCAGCGATTATTCGAAGGCCGCAACCCAGGTTGGTCGAGGACACGGCGTTTCTAGCGTATCTTCGGACAACAAGACCCTTCTCCTAGGATGCGCATTCCACACCGCGTGCACCACGTTGGTGCTAGGCACAAGAGTGTAAGGGACGCCTAGCGGTCCCGGAAACCAGATGATGTTGAAGAAGGTGAGAAGGCACTTGCGCCGCTCAGGAGCCCTGAAAGCGGCAGGCGATTGGGCATGCGGAGCAGCCCCATTACGTTGGACCCGCACCCAAAGCATGGGTATGGGCGGCAGGTGTGGCATCGGGATAAAGGTATTGGTGGTCGAAGAACTCGAGGCGGAGGAGGATTCTGAGAAATAATCCGGAGTCCCAGCGTAGGCCAGCGATAATGCGCCAGTATGAGCAGGCGTCGTGGATGTGGTGCCGAGACAGAATGGAGACGCCATGCGGTATCGACGGTTTCGCGGTCGTGTGGGACGCAAAGACGGTCATTGGCGGCCAGTTGGAAGGGCGGACTGAGGAGAGCAACGTAAGAAAGGTATGGGAAGGGTGTGTCGAAGGTGTATACCGGCGCAGAGACCAGTGTCCGTTGGCGTATTGGAAGACCTGTGATTATGGTGAAGGCCGTTCGTTTGGCTATCGTAAGTCGCTCACCTGGCGGCAGCGCCACAGTTGGGCGCTTAGTTTCTCGCGCGATTGTCTTTTCTTTTCAATCATTCCAATTCACAAATTTGCAGCCTCGCCCTACTCCATCATCATGAAGGTGTCCGAAATTGTCCTCATCATCATCCTACGTGCTTTTTTCTGGTCGACGTGGTTCTTGAATCTCGAAGCTGCAGCAACGGACGGAGATATGGAAGTCGTGCTGGAGAGGATGCGATGTTGGTGGAAGGAAATTGTGGGTTTGGTGCGTCCTTCAATTTCCTTGTCGTCTTTAGCTCATCCTGCTGCATAGTCGGCACCGGTTACAGCGTTCGCGTCTTCTCTGCAAACTCACGCCCTCTTGACCCTTTTGATAGAATGAGTGTCGCCCTCATGGCTCTCGCGCCCGACAGCATTTTCACGGCTAGCCGGATCGCAAAACATGTATTAGGCGCCGGCATCGTGTTTTCCGTCACAGGCATACTATTTGCTACGCTGCTTGTCAGGCGGATGAGCCCCCTAGATCTAGAGGTTTCGACTTTTCGCGTGAGTAGAGCATCAGCCTCGTATGACCTTTGCTAATTCTTCATTCTTCGCGGGGTCGCCAGGCGCGTTTTCTTGCTTCCAGGCGCCGGATCGGTGCTTTCTCGCTTGTAGCATCCGTCCCAGCGTGTCTCTGCGAAATTGGACTCACGGCCTGCGCGTCCGCGATAATCCTTATGGTCCTTTCGTCGTTCCCTCTCACGGGAGTGATCTGGTTGATATTCCTTGTCCTTTGGATTTCTTCATTTCTCGTCGTGCTGCCTTGCCTTTAGTGCTTTAAATTTGGACACTTATCCCTAGACAGACTCCGGATCCTTTCTTGGTAATCCTTTCCCTTAATCTCTTGAACACTCCATCCTTGCCTGTAGCTATATAAAGCCGACTGATCTCACATACTTGTACATAATGATCTCTTTTTCTTGCCCAGTCATAATTGCAATCATAGCACTGGCGATGGTTTGAACCCGTTCAGAAGGATCGACCACCTGCCGCAGAGAATGTTGCATTTGTTGGAATGCAGGGTCGCTGGGCCTGAAATTCGTTATGCTCACCAGTGTCAACTGGAACTGGGGGCAATATTATTGCTCGAACTCTCGAAGCTCGTGCTCCTGTACCCTGCCTTCTTGACTTCACTCACTCCACTATCTCATTTACGTGTCCTCAACCCTATACCATTCCATTCAGCCTTCGATGACCCCAATGGCCATCGACCCTATCAGTTTCCTTACAAATCTAAACCGCTCCGATAGGTTATCCTTCCTAATAGTTATACCTATACCTCGTCGGACCCATCCCCACTGTTCTGCTACCACGTTGCATGCATAACACTAAGTCTACTTTATTTCGTCTAGTTCAATGCCTAGCCCTATATTGACAGGTTATGGGTCCCGTGTTTACCACTACCTTTTACCCCGTTGTTTTTCCAATAATCTCACCACCAACCTCTTCTATCGTGCTAATGCTCTCGCCCGATTGCCTGAGCTGGACTATTTTCTCGATGCATTTCAAGGGCACCCTTCAAGGGATCCGGATACTGAGGTCGCTTCGATGCTTCGTCGCCGTTACCTCCGAAGCCGGCCAACGCCAAGCCTCCGACTGAAGAGAAACTTGGCGAGCTTGCGTCTTGGACGAAGGAGGAGATGACTGCGAGGCCCTTGCTCAACCCAGAAAATCTCCGAGTCCGCCCTCATCAAGGTCCTCAACAAGCCCGCTGACAAAGATCGTTCGGAAGGCACATACCTGGAAGGCGCCCAGACCGACCCCCAATCCCGCTTCGTGAACCCGAAGTGACCCGAATGGCAATGTCCGTGAGTTCCTCGTCAGTCTTCGTGTTCGTTGTGAGAAGTTGTTCACATAAGGCATCGACCATCTCCAAGGACTGCCGCTCGACAACCATCAAATGCCTTTCCCGTTTCATTGAACGCTTTGTTTCGAGTTTCTTCACCCCTACATCCCTCTTCACGTAGGCCAAGATCTAGGCCATTGACCTGACCACCTTATCAGTTTTAATCGATATCTCTGAGGAGAGGGACCGCCAACGCACTGATACTTCTAAGGGTCGTGATGACCGGTCTTCGAAGGGTGATTGTCAGGACAAGCTCAAGCTTCACGTCCAGAGAGGACAAGGGGAAGAAGAAGGATCAGGGTACTGCGGCGAGTTCGTTTATTCAAACTGGAATTGTCCACACACGAAGTTTGGTGAGGATAAATCTGCGAAGGAGGGTGGTGCTGCCAACCCGGTCGTTCGGTCTGGTGGCGAGGGTGAAGCTTCATTCGCATTTGACTATAGCTCTGACGACGAGACCCCTCCGCTTTAATCTCGATCGGACGAGGAGAACGATAACGACGACGGCTATGGTTGGGACTCAAAACTCCATTTGGACCCCCAGCTCACCGTCGAAGAACTTCGTACTCAAGAAGCTCGATGAATAGCTGGAGGCGTTCAATAAACTCGAGGCTGAGGGGAGCGACTGTGGGTTCTTTGATGCCGGCCTGGACCTGGAGGTGGGGACTGTGTGGAAACAATATTCACGCCAGTGACACCTTTGCGGATTGTCCTCGTGCAGAGGTGTACGATTCTGGATGCACCGCCATATTCCCTTTACTGCGACGCCTTCAGCAACTTCATCGAGATCGCGCCCAAGTAATTCCCGCTGCGAAACATTATAGTTTTCATATTGCCAGTGTCCGAATGGGAGCGATGGTTATTGACGTACCCAGTGGTTAACGGATCCTTCCCTGAGGTTTTGTATTCTCCAGACGTCGGATAAAGTCTGGCTTCTGTTGTCGTGACTAAGTGCCGAAGACCCCGCATGAACTGTCTCGGGCGGAGCGCGAACTTGCGGTCAAGACGATCAGGATAGCCTCCATCGTCGCATGGGCCACATATCCCACACTGACTCATAAAGCATCTACTCCTGTGTATAAATACCCCAGACAATCTCACTCTTGCGAAAACGTAGTGAACGGACATGCCGCCGAGAATATATCGCCATAGAGCAAATCGGAAAGTTGGCAGATAGAATTTTTTAAAACGTCTTTGCATTATCGGCGTGGAAATGCATGGGGAGACAGCCTGCCTCAATTTCCGTTCTCCTCGTTCAACGATGGGCAAAGGGTCAACTGGTCCTGTCCATTTTCAGCTACTGGATAGATTTAATACAAACGAAGCAACAACTAGCCTTCGTTCATTTCGAGATGTGTTGAAACCCTAACCCTGACTCACAGTCAGCTACCCTTCGACGTCTGATTGTTCTATTACAGGTTTGCAGTAATTAGAATCAACAGACGTAGACATCGACGAAATCAACAAGAGACCAGTACCGCCGGCCCCGAAGCTGTACAGAACCTGTGTCGGACTATCGTCACCGGCTGACTGTGACCTTGCAATCTATCTCATTTAGCACAAATTCACCGTAAGCCAGATCAACTTCGCGATAGCCGAATTCACCTTCGCACCAAGTTCTCAACCAGGCCTGGTCTACCTGGATCAATGTCCACGCACAGCCGGGCACAACTCATAGCTCCCAGACCTACGTACGAATAAGAGGAACCTGTTCAACTCGATCTCTCATTTACTGTAGATGCTTGCGCTATCGCTACTGCAGTTTTCCTGGAAGTGCCATGTAATTTGGTGCTCACGCTCCGTGGACGCGAAGGTATTGCTTCCAGACTTGATACATATTATCACGTCATATGCCTTCCTGCCTACATGCAGAAGCAGGGCAAACATGACTCTTGCATACGTCTCGGTTCTTGTAACATGAAATCCCCACTGCATGCGCATGTGAAGTGATGGCTTGTTGGGACGGTTAGCTCGAGCTCGTGGTGTCATTGGCCTAGAATTTCCATGCAGAGGCGGCTGTACTTGGGTGCAATAATCCTAATCGGCTAGGCCTGGTCTAGCAGCAACTCTACATTAGATTCATGATTTTTCGCGTTCGAAGCTAGAAGACCAGTCGTTTAATCATCTGTGGACCCCCTTACACGGCCATGAATATTTAAGGAATTACACAGGAGCTGGCGTTACACAGGTGTTGTTAGTTGGTAACCTATCGCAGACACCGTGATAAGGAGTACACCAATGGCGATCCCTTGATCCTCGAAGCAATGGAGGTGCGAAGCTCAGTCACACGGCTCGTATCCCAATGCGCCTGCCGTTCTCCAATAGATATGTCACAACCAAGCCTTCGTTCCCTTGTCTTTATATGCATGAGCCGGAACATTACGAAGCTGGAATACTAATATAAGCGCTTACGATAACACTGTAGAAGCGCTTGGGGTTGGACATGAAAGTCTTTGCAAAGTGAAGGAGGAATATCCCGCAATCGTAAGCATTTGGCTGGCAAGGAACCTACGCAGAATCATAGTGACAAATATGTATTACCCCAGAGGATTTTGAACCCACGCAGGCTTCTTTACCTTCGGCACAATTCGTTTGATGAATCTCATGCGCCTTCTTGTTGACTGCCTCGAGTTGGAGATATGATTCGATTTTGCTTATCGCCCAGGCATGTGATTCGAACAAAGGTCCAAAACTTGCCGACGCCGAATCAAATATAAAAATGAAGGTTGTCCTGGACTTGCCATGAGGATACCAGCCCCAAATATGAAGAAGGAAACCTTACTCCTCCGAAAGGCGTTCACTCTCTTCGTCGTCGGTGTACGTGCTAGATGGGACTTGAGGATCCTACCCGCCGATATAACGGATATCTTACTCTGCTGGAGCATGCTCGCCGTCATGCTCCTTGACGTGGGTACAGTTTTTGGGCGGGCTCCTAAGCATGTACTGAGGTTTGTAAACGATGGCTAAATACCAATGACTCCTGGAGCGCAAGTTACGATCACGAAAGTTAGTGGAACGGTAACTGTTACGCACTTTTCAATGATTGGAATAATCAAGTAGCTTTTTTCAAAAATATCGATCTTTGACGTCCATTTGCGAACGCCATCATAGCAATCCTCCATGCTACGAGGCAGGTTCAGGGGCCGTATCACGATAGTGGCATACTCTCACCTCTTCCCTGTCTTGTTCAACATCAAGTAGAGAAAAGGACTGAAGACATGGACCTCGCTTGCTAGTTTTGGGTTTTCCTGTCTCATATCCTCCAACCAGAAGCTAGAGGCGGCGACTTTGGTAACAGGGCATCAGTGACGAAAGGTGTTCATACCCCAACCCAGCCTCAATGATGGTATCATTGAGCATGCAACCTGGACCTAGCGTTTGAAGATCCTTCTGGTCAACCAGAATGTTGCCAGATGACCCCGGACACTGATAGCGATTCGTGTCTGTGGCAGACGAATGTTCGCTAGAAAATACAGGCTTGTGGACAGTGGAGTTATGGCTGACAGACATTAGGGCGGGCTTCCAGATAGATGAGAGGGAAACTACCCAGCTTGTTGCCTTCTTTTATCAAGTGGCTTCTCACGATCTGTTCTTGGATGTCTGCTTCCTCTTTCATCATTACTGGCGAAGACCGTGTCCATGGTTGAAACGGTTGCCCTGGAATGCGAACTTCCGGGTAGCATACTAGGAATCCGCAGTCGGGGATTTCCAGCGCTCAATCGCTCAAAACGGCGGCGACGGTGGATGTTGACCGCATTACTCGAGTCCATGGTCCAATCCACAGGGTCGCTTTGTTGCACCAACCTTCGACGAGGGTGACTAAACCTATGTCGCCAGATGTGCATGGTGATCGGAAAACTTCTGCAAAGTTTCCAGGACTATCAGAGTAGAGTAGTTGCGATCTCAACTAGCTGAAGCTGTCGAGAGCCTTACAAGTTACCTAACACTGAATTTGACCTCCGCCGTCCGCAGACTGCCGAAGGGCTTGGGAGGTCCTGCCGCTCATTCGCTCATTCCCGATGGCAGTTGTTGACCTAATCGCCGTCGCCCGAGTCAGGTGATTGTGAGCAGCACGTGTGGATAAATTGGCATTCTGGATTCATTGCACGTTCGTTCTTACTCTCAAAATTCCAATGAGTGAAATTTTCCAAAGGTACAAGCGACGTTTTCGTCTCACAGGCCACCACCTAGACTCCATCGTGACCGTCGCTTTCAATCCTGCCAGATCAGTGCTGGCGAGCGGAGGACTTGATGGGAAGCTATTACTTTGGTCGACGTCCTTAGGCATCCCGACACATGTCGTCACAAGTGGCGCAGGTTTCTTATGTAGCAGTTGGACTAGTGATACTTGTTTGATGACAGGAATGGAGGATGGTTTCCTTGTCTTTATCGAGGTCGCGGAGGTGCGTTTCTACTGCTTCTTTGTTCCCACTGTCAATGGTGATCTCTTTAGGATTTCCTTTTCGCGGCTGGATTCCTTGCTCACACCTTCCCCGTTGAAAATGTTGTGGGCAACGGCAAATTCGTTGCCACTGGAGCCCACAGTGAAATCAAGATTTGGAAATCCGCAAGGGGCAGTGAGTGGATTGACAAAAAGGAAAAATGGTGCTTGCTCATTTCCATGCGAGAGCCCTTTCCACTTCAACAGACACTGTCGACCCCTCCCACCGGTCGTACACATCACCCTATTATTGTTACATCACTGAATTGGGCTCCTTCTTACGCACAACATGCCTTGGTTGCATGCTACTTATACCACGGCATTGTGTATCTGTTCTCAGCTCCTGTACCGTTCTCATACTCACTCTGCGACACAGGATCTGGAATGCGTTGACATCAGAGACATTACTAACAGTTCCTACCGAAGCAGTGATGTTTGTTATTTCCATCCCTCCGGGTTCAACTCTCATCCAAAAAAAAACAGCGGTTCTGCGAGCCTGTCGCGCGACCACTGTCACCTTGTGGTCGCGAATCTTTCTACTGACATCATAGTTTACAACTTGCGGACACGTGCCATGGAATGGTCCTGGAGGAACGAACCGACGATCTCGCCAGGAAAACTATGTCTGCCGGTCAAATTTCTTCATGGAGATCACGCAGTGATTGGCGGAAGCTCTCGTGGTTTAATTCGGTTATGGAGCGATTATAGGCAGGAACCACTGCAGAGCTTGGATATTGCTGGTTTGTGCCCTCCTTATAGAGAAATACGGATGCTGAAATGAACGACTCAAGGTCACCCCATTGTCTTGGCCATCAATGTATGTATTGATGGGTGCGGCCCATATCAAGCGCCTAACAACTTCCATGGCTGCCGATTTTACAGGCTCATGACAATTCAAGCACTGGACGATTTTTACTGGCCACAGCCACTGCTAGCCAAGGGTCTAGCTGTTATGTCCAGATTTGGGAGGCGCAACCTTCAGACGAACGTAAGCTACGTTGCTGTCTCTTAGTTCGCTTGCGATCAGCCCTAAACTCTCCTAGATGACATTCTGAAGGCCCTGCGAAACAAGCGTCCAAGGCATCCACGATGTCATGCGCTTCACTGCAGCATGTGGATCTTCATGACTGCCGGAGTGCTGCTTGTAGGATTGTTTGCGATCGTTCATCGACGAAGTTGATAATGGACGTCCTATTGCCCCCCTCCTGTAGATACTTCCATACTTCAACAGCTGCGCCTGAGAACCGCAGATGTTTTATTTGCCATACTTTAGCAGTAGTGATGGTAATTTGTCAAGAAGTGTTCTTTCGCCCTTCATTTATAAACTGGCTTGTTTGGGCCGGGTTTTCTTTCTTCATGGATTCTGATACGTGCAGTGGAGAAGATTGAATGTGAATCGAAACATGAGCTGATCATCTTGAAACACCCGAGTCGTCGTCTTCTCGATCGGCGCAAATTTAACTCTCGATGAAGAAAACTCTGATCCATATAGCATTATTATCCTCGTTAGAACATTTGTGCATGCCTACAGCAGGTCGTGATAGTAATTTCGTACGAAAGAGAAACGTTCCGAAGCACGGTACCCAGGGTGTGGTGATGAGTGATCATGACATTGTAAAATGCCCGATGATCACGATGTTGAAAGTGTCACATCATGAGTGAGCGGAATCATGGCCTTCATGATATTCTAAACCAGGAAGACATATAATAAATAGGAGTTAAGGCATACATTCGTAGTGGAGTCGTTATCTGCGAGACTTCCTTGCTGAGTATGCAGCAAACTCCAGTGAAATCTCCGTGGAGTTGTCAACTGGCGACGCCATTGGCCCGGACACCACGCCGTAGCCTATCTCCAAAGCAGAAGACCCTTAGTTGTCCAGCGCTGGACGCTTTTGGAAAAATAAGTGGTCGTTACGTCAAGCTATACAAGAATAACGGATCTAATCACAGCAGAGATCCTTGGGTAGTGAGATTATAGAACGAAACATATAAACAGGCCTCTTCGTGACATTGAAGAGATGAAAAGTGCATAGGATGCCTGGATGCGCCTTGAGGCGGAAGCAGCGTCGAAGGAACTAGCTTTGCGATCATGATGTGACTGTATACGCCAAGATTATATGTCTCGATTAGGCAGGTAGTTTAACGCGCTCACAATCACAACAGACCTCAAAACACAACATCATCCTCAGCAAGCAACACATACGACGAAGTATATTATTTACAACAGGCAAGTAAGACAAGGGATCTAATGCCAAACTAGGCGATACTCTCATTCCTTCGACACTTTTAGCAGAGAATTTGTCCTGAGGAATGAAAGAGCGACCATCTCCGTTATCACTTCATGCATTGCGTGGGCCACCTCCAGTGCTGAACTTAAACGATCTTCGTACGAGAGGTCGGCATACTGGAGTAGACCAGACAAGGTGTTGAGTGACAGACTGAGGTCACCTAGGAACCGAATACGGTCATCTAAAAACTGTATCAATGGATTGATACCGTAGTGTGGAAAGTGCACGACCTTCTAGTTGCTGCTTCGCACGCAAAGCTCGTGCTCGCCATGAAGCCGCCAACCGTTCCGCGTCTGTCTTGCCCAACTGCACCTGTTGATATGAAATTTCCAATTGACGGCAGCGGCTCTCGAGCTCCAGGATGTGGCCCATCAACGCATTATCTATGTCAGCTTTGTGTTCATCCCATACCCTCTTGGCGAGTGCGGCCACCATACTCTCTTCGCAGGACTCGGCGAAAAGATCGTTAAAATGGCATAATTCAGACCTTACCGCCTCCATTTCGCTCCGCGCCGCGTCACTTGAGTGCATCAAGCTTTCTCCATGTTGTAACAGAGATGCGTGCATCTCGCGGAGAGCAGCAAGCTGGTGATTTGGTGATCCTGTATTGGTATATAGAGTGGCAGTATTGATGTACAAAGGGGAAACCGCGGAGACACCAGCGGGGAAAGCGGCAGGAACTCCGGCTTTCACGCATTGTCCAACAAGAGCGTCTGCAATTATGCCAATATTTGGGGTTGATCTGGGTTCAGAAAAGAGGGAGGGAGAAGGGTGTTCTTGAGCTTGGGAGGTTGAGGCAGGGAGATGGTCTGTTGCTTTTAACGGCGTCTGGGCTATCAAGGATGAACCAATTCGAGGGGAAGATGTAGCAGTGTCCGGGGACGTGCCCGCTTCAGGGACGAGTGGGGACGCGCAAGCAGTCACGTTGAGACGGGGAAACATAACGTCATCCCCTTGAGCGACCTCACACGACGATAGCCATGGGGTTTGGCGGCTGGCTCCGGTGCGGTTCGCTTTTCGCTTTTCGCCATTCTTCATCGGGCTCGGCGCGAGGACCTGTACCGCATTCTTATTTCCGGTTCCAACATGGGTCGCGGCGTAGTGGGCGGGGGCTGAGCTGACACTCGGCGCCGCCGGTGACTCGTGGTTCAGAAGAGAAACTCGTGGCTGTGATTGTGCCCCATCGTCTTCGACCTCCTCCTGCCATTTTGGATACGTTCTCGGGGCTTCCGCTTGACCAGTGGCTACCCAGTTCCCCAAAACACCCGTGGTAGCGACCTTCGATTTCGACCCTCTCTTTGATTTCGAGTCCACTTCCTCGTCGCCTCCGCGCCGTGCGTCTCGGCCACTCCTACCATCGGAATCGGGAGTGCCAGAATTTCCTACAAAACGTGTCGTCATGTAAAATCAGGATTATGACCAGTCGTCAGAAAATCACCTTGCAATTCGACCCCATGTTGCTGCATATCACGACTACACAAGAAGTGACTTCTGTTCCCTGACTGATTCTGTGTTGAGTAGACTCTGACGACTTGCGTTACGCCGATGTGTTAATCGTCGTGCGGAGACAGGGAGTGTGGGGAGGAACTTGCACAAGTGTGACATTTTTCGGCACCACGTGGATATGAGGATCTAGGCACACACGATGCACGGACCAGCTCTAGATCTGTCTTCAACTTTTTCCTTGTCGAAGTGCTAGAAAGGCACGGTAAAAGTGGAAGATATCGACTATATTGGAGTACTCAATGAAGGCTCTCATAAATGAATTAATACATTTTGTAAGACTTGTCATGTGCAGACTGGGCTGGTTCTTCAAAGCCCTAACCCTACAACGGGGTTGTATACCACGAAGCCGTACTCTAGCTTTCTAGCTTTCCTGTTCTTCTAGTTTAATTTATAACACAAACCGTACGGCAATAAAGGGTAAAATTGGGCGAGCGACAGCTAAAAGACTATAAGGCTGGGCAAGAAGGGTTGTATTAAAGCGAGATGGGTGGAGGAATTTGAAGGTCGCAAGTTGCTTGTACATGTATTCGACGAAGGTGGATCAAGACAGGCACAACTGCATAAAAATAATGGAGGAAGGCGATTACGACAAGTCTAGGAAGTGCCGGTGATCGAGTTAACGTATTCTAGGCGAATGCGAAGGTGGTAATTGTCAAAACTGTATTCGGGAACTTTACGAAGTCCTTTCTACTATTGGACTGGGATATGTGGATAGGGCTCGGACAAGTGAATCGTGGGGGATCCGGATGTGTAGAAGTATTAGTTCAAGACGGGAGCAGGGTAGTGATCATGAGAGAATTAAAGGGTATATTGACCAAGGTGAATCGTAGTAAAATGAGCTCACAGGGAATATCGAGTGCTAATAAACTTTGAATGTCGTGTTGAAGCCTGCAACGCGTCACTAAACAGACATTAGCCTCGACAAGTTTCAATCTCTAACCATGAAGGTACGCACCCGATCCATCGGCAGAGCCAGGAAAACCCCATTGATATCGTCAGGGTAACGTACGAAGTGGCAACGGACATCGTCAATGCTTAAGAGTATCTCCTGCATGTGCTGATCGCGAAATGATCGCCCCCCTAGGACGGGGAACTCGCGGTAGTGATCTTCAGCGATTTTCTCCCAACGAAGATCCGCGTATAGCTTAACCACCACAAACGTCTGCGTAATCTCCTCTGGATCGCGACCAGCATTCGGCCTCCTTCGCGTGTGTGAAAAAATTTCTGAGATGCGTCCAGCGCACCATTCCTGCCCATTTCTTTTGAATATGATATTGCTGTCAGCAGGCGATGTTGCGGATGTATGAAACTTTTGTCCAAGACGCCGAATATACGTTCTATGGTAAGCTTGGGAGCTTATAGGCTCGTTCACCAGTTCGGGCTCTCTCGCCACGACCCAGGACCGAAGAAGTTGGTAGACAGGGATCCGTAGTTTGGAAGTCTCCCCTGGGGTCCATGTCACCTTCTCTTCGAGTTTCCTGAACCTATCGTCAAACGCCAGAAGATCGTTTATTAAGGTTCCGCGGATATCTGACTTGAAAGTTCTGTCGAAGATATTGACGAGCGGACGAAGTGGTGCTGGAAGATTGTCGATATGGAAAACAGTCCGAATGTTCTGTGCCATTGTGAATCGATGAAATAACGTCTTGGCCATCTCCCCTAAATAAAAGTGTGTCGGTGAGGTTGGATATGATGCAGCAGGGATGTCCCATACCCAGATGACCGTTTGTGGGCACATTTTGCATAAGATAATTGTACCGTTCAAAAGCAAAACAGCGCCATGCATGTGTAGGGCCCCAACGTCGAAGAAGAGGTCCAAAATGAAGCGAAAGGTGTTGATAGGGCGTGATGCTCGTGTTGTCATAAAGCTTGAGTAATGAGTCCAGATATTGGTGCATATGGTATTCATATTTAATGATTTGCTCCTCAGTGATTTTGCGCGTCGTTGCTAATTTGACTGCCGACACAAGATGCAAAAAGTTGAGGAGCATGCGATGTTCTCGAGAATCCTTGGGTTTTGACCCCCAAAGTCGAATCAGGGTGATCGGGAGATTGACCGTACAGAACGTGCGCCATTGATCTGCGTTAAACTTGCCCCATTTCTTTTCACCAGGATGAGCCGGAGCGGGAGACACCCAGGAGGGTAGCTGAATGATATCCATGTCCTTTCTGATCTCGGCGAGGGTATTGCGACCAAGAACGCGCGTGCCCTTGTTTTTTTGGCCGATTACTTTTTCATGCTCATCAATCACACCGGCCGTCTTGCGCTGTAGGGATAGTTTCAACATGAGAATAAGCTCGAATGTGACCCTCACTCACCAGTCTTTGAACTTTCACTCGAAGTTCAAGGTTGGTACATTTCTCGAGTTCAGCTGCCGATGCCGTATACGTAGACAGCTTGGATGTCAGAATAGCGATAAGGTTGGCTTTTTTCAGCTTGCATATGTAAGTTTTTGTGGCAGTCTTGAAAGTGTCTTCGATGTCGAACGTAGTTGTAGTAGTCTGTACCACCGTAGTAGCAGTAGCCTCAGCAGGCTTCTTACCAGCGTGTCTTGTGGGATTTTTATTGAGCGCGCACCCGGATTCAGTAAACCACCCTTGACGAACTCGCTGAAGTGCATTGATGTGAATATACAAAGAGGGGCAAAAAGTGCGAGATACTCACATACTGAATGAGGCGGTCCATGAGTAACCCTTTCCGCCCTCGCCAATCCAACGTGGTTGTATCCATACATAGGCGCCGGAGAATGGCGTGTCGTAGTTGATTGAGTTGGTTTCGTGATCCGTGTTCAAGAATGTCATGAGCCTGCTGCATCTCAACCTCTGTTGGATGATTCGGGTCGAGATCAAATGTAATACCATCGCCGTCGTCAAATTTTACGTCCATACCCCAAATATCACGGCAATGGCGTGAGAAGAGCCGAAGGTAGAACGCATGCATGGAGTCTATGATGGTGAATTTGATAGGATCCCAATATGGAAGCCGGAGTAGTTCTGACCATCGCACGCCATAGTCAGTGTACCATTTTTCGCGTTCCGCCAGTGTCTTGGCTTTCAGCCAACCTTTCGCAGCAAGGCGGTGTTCCTCAAACGATCGTGGGATCCATTTCTCATACTCCAGGTTGTTGATGTCGTCTCGTTTCTGTTTGCAGAAGGAACAAAAGTGTTTTGATCTGAAGTGGGCTGAGCCGCTCATTTGACGAGCAGCGGGGAGATCGCAGACCAAAGGAACGACAGCGCATCGAACAAGTCTCCCATTGGGAAAGCCGTGGACCCTTGTGTAGTACACACCAGTTTCCCAAAATACGAGGAGGTCGTCAACCAGCGGGCGCAAAAAGATAGTTGATCTCGTGTTCCGAGGGTTCATGGGGACCAGGAATCACTGCCACCAAGTACATGTTTTCGGGATCATGCCTGATAGCCGGAGGGAGATTCAGGCAAACCATGTATATCGCTCCCATGGATATCTTTTTACCCGCTTCTTTGTTGCCATACGGATTGAATGAGTCCATGTTCAAGCTGAATATGAGGCGACCTTCGTTCCCTCCTTTGAAAAATGGAGTCTTTCCGTCAGGGCCAACAAAGGTCCGAAGCCCCGGTGCATCCCAGATATCCCATGTACCGTCACCGGGAAGGGAATTCAGGTCTGGGTCTCGACATAGATACATGCGGAGATCATGCCGTGCGTAGAGCCTGCCAACCCAGTCTTTGATGCTCTGATAGCAATATTCCCGTACAGGTTGATCGATGAATCCATCGCGATGCTTGTGGTTCTTCCGCAATTTTGCACCGCATGGCTCATTGTCGACTTCTTGATTTATGCAAGTGTTCGGATAGTCCTTAGGATTATTGGGATCTATCCAGTAGATAGAGAAACACTTCGGGCAACAGACATAAGCTTCTGCAAGCGGTTTTAGACCTAGCACATTAACGACGGTCCTGATGTCATGAAAGACCGAGGTAGGTGCGATGGTATTAGGACAAGCTTGATGTATGATCTGCATAATGAGACCCAGGCCTTCAAGGACGAAAGTGCAGTGATCAATCGAAAGACCGCAAAGAAGATGAATGGTGGCGGTCAGGAGGTAAAACCCAAGGATGATGGGATGGTAGGCAAGAAGTGGTTGGGCATAATGAATCGCTAGGATATCCGTGGGTTGTGAGTTACCTGGCTGTCTTCACAAATTAGAAGTGCTGACCGGAATCGACGAAGGTCTGCTTTTGGACCGCCAGAACTCTCTGCCGCTCCCATTGAGATCTCTTGAATTGCACGATGAAGAGGCGGCGCTCCTCGAGAAGACGTTCCAAGATTGTCAAGCGGAGGCGAATGTAAATGTCATCACTGCATTTAGAGCGATGTTCGGCACAGACATCCAGTATCCGCGTGATGAGCCCTTCGTAGCTGAGAAGTGCCGAATTGGAAGGCACAGAAGAGTCAAGTTTGCACGCGTCATCCATGGATCCGGAATACATGTCGCTGAGAGGTTCACAGAACGCTGTCGGAGGCGGACTAAAGACGAGTGTCACGCCATCGATAACATCTTCGACAGGGCAAAGTGCATCTTTGTAGTGTTTCAATTCATTAAGAATGTGTCCCCTCGATGGGCTGGTTGGCGGAGCGCGGGGGTGAGATGAAGTGGATGTAGGGACCGCAGAAGTTGATGTGGACAGAGAGGGCTGTGATGCGGAGGGTTGTTGTGGAGTGGAATTGTAAGGGCTCCACTGTGGAGGCGTTAGGTTTTCGCTGAGTCGAAGCATCACCGTCCCTCGTTGGATTTCTCTCTTTTGATGAGCTTTATACTCGTCCTTTGAAAGAAACTTTCCATGTTCTAAAGGCAGTCTGGTGATGGGGTGTGTGCCTGGGTACAACAGACAGTCCGCACATTTGCAGAGCTGAAGAACTCCCGGGAGGGTCTTAGGAGATTTATTTGGAATCTTCGTGGGCAACTTGGAGAGGGACGATCGTTTGCGTCTCCTTATAGGGCCCGCATCTGCTGGAGGCTGCATATTGGTTCGGGGACTGGTGTATGGTCAATTATGATAAGATCCATCACCAATTGATCACGACTTACGTGATACAACGTTGCTACCAATCGTGATGCGTGAACAAGTCAAGATCTGCACGTTCTACTACTTCGAAGAATTACGGGACATGAGTAAAAAATTCCAAATGAAAGAGAGCCGCATCTACCTTTGCATTTCGCCACTGCCAGCAGAAACGGCAGCTGCTGTTTCCTCTTCGAGATAAGTCCTGGAAATACTCGGCTGTCATCTAAGATGTTGTTTGTCAGCCAATCACATCGATTCATGACACAGTCTCATAAGTTCCACTAGCATGACACCTATGTCGGCTAGGTATCTTGCAGACGCACGGGGCAGCGGGTGAAGGATCCAAGCATCTTGATGCGTCTTGAGGGGCGGTCCGATGCACATGATGACGGGGAAAAGATCTCTGGTGTCATTCCAGGCGTATCAGCGGCAGATGACGGGCGGAGGTTCGTCACGTCATCGCAGTAGAGTTGATGTGAATAAGATCTCACTGTTCGTGTCTGAGCTGAGTTGTACTTGAGGGGCAAGGTGATCATGAGCACCTGGCGTGAGGTCGGCTTGACTCAATCAGCTTCGAGCTTGTGGATCAAATGATGGGCCTCATCATCGAATTGCATGTGTAGCACATTCGACTGTTCAGCACTCGGTCATCGAGATTACTTGGGGGCCGCTGTTGTCCACAGGTTCAAGTTGCGTTTCAAGGGTCTAAAACCAGTTGGGCTGCTCACCAGTCCGATAGATGCCAAAACCGCGGTCTTCGGATGTTCGAAGGCGTGGGTTTTCGTGGTTCAACCGCATCTTTTGGGTAGGAGGAGTTCAATGTGGTGGTCACTCGGAGAGGAGCGAAGAGCGAATCACAGAGAGGCTTAGGTGGTGGTGAGGGTTTCAGATGACGAACGAATCTCCTACAGACAAATCCAGTAGCTGTACTCAATTGCAGTTTGTTTAGCCAGTTTATTTCTGTGCGCTTTAAATCTGAGGCATGTACATGTTCAAACAACACCTGTGTCTCGGAAACGTCCCACGGAGATAGCTGAATTCTAAAGCGGCAGACACGGTTCAGAACGAAGAAAGCATGGGGATTTCGAATTTCTCGTCAGATTGCAGCTTTTCACGGCATTTAGGGAATTGATCATGAGCGTCGTTGAAGTTAAATGCGCACCGTCGATGTTGACATTGATGAGCAACTTTCGATGATGTCTTGTCTCGCTTTGCTATCGCTGCCCTCGGCATGCCGGCAAGACATGTGCACCAAGCCGCCCAAACCAAGCACACGCCCGACACGTGATCTAAATCAAAGCAAGAAATTTGGAAACAAACATTGGCACATATATCCCGTTTCGAGGCGATAACAAATCTTAAAGGAGCACTTCTCGGTATGTACTGGTACGTACCGGTACGTACCACAACCTACCAGTACATGCCCTATGGTGAACGACTTAAAGGCCTGTGCGAGAAAGAAAGCTCAAGGTCCCTTTGTGGCAGATCTGTGATGCCACCGTATAAGTCAGATCAACTTGTGGGTCAACACGCGTAAAGTTCATGTAAATGACAGTAAATAAGAAAATTGATTAGACATAAAAGACGAAAGAGAGCCCCGAAACTTATATTATTGCAAAGCTCCAACTGTCATTCGTTAAGGACCGCGCAAGGGGAGTTAAGACCCCCTTGGTTCTCGATGAATGCTAATTTCGCATATAGTATGATTTTCCAAAATGTCAGGTTGCAACGACGTCAACATTACATAAGTACGGATTCGGATCTCCTTTGACAGGACCCCTCTCTATACTGATGGAGGTCTGATCCTTATGCGGACGGAAATGAGTGTCAAACGTGGCCCACGTCCGATCTTTATGTGGATGAGAATTCAAAATTTCGACCGAAGGTCCGATCCTTATGCGGACGGAAGTTATTGCAATTGTTTTTGACCTTTCAACCATCCTGCCAAATACAACCCACCCTCAGCCCTGACAATCGCTAAATTTCGATGCTCCGTTAGCCTGTGCACTAGTGCTCGACCTCCCGCCATCGGTATTGCGGTGTAGACTGTTTCGGATGCAAAACCGACGTTCCTAGAGTCGAGATGGAGTGTCCCCCCCCTTTCACCTTAGCCACTCTAATCATATGTCTGCGGTAATGATACCAAGTTAGAGGATGGTCAGAGGGACTTGGAAGACAACCCCGGGCTTGAGTAATGCGCTGGGGACCGTAGAACATGATCTTTAGCACTTGAACGTATTTTTTTGCTGAAAATAACATCTCCGATCCCTTATGAGGACGGAAGTAGACCTATAACATGTATGATCCGTTATGCGGACGGAAATGGCGAGACCTGATCAATCACGAGGACATTTTTGGCCAAATTTCCTATGTACATAAGTGCCCAAAATGACCGATTTTAGATCAGACCTCCATCAGCATAGAGGGGTCCTCCTTTGACCAGCTTTCTAACCCATGGCCAATTCGGTGGCAACCTAAAAAGGTACCTGAGTCAAAGAGCTGGAGAAATTTCAGCCTATATATGTAACTCATGACGAAGGAGCCTTGATGTCAGCTATGTATAACAGCGCAGCGACTTTTTTGGAGTCCTCTTTGTCCAGCTACCTCACATGTACATTTAACAAATGTAACTCAGGGCGGTTCTGGTGGAACGGCGTTTCTTCTTACCATCCTCTCCTCTCCATGAGGGACGCACTGGAGAACCATAACGGAGTCAGTAAGTGGAGTAGATCTAGGGTATGCAACTTCTTACGGCGGAGCGGTATTGGCAACAGCTCTGGTGGCACGACGGGGTTTCCGTTCATGATCAGATATCAATGGATCATGTATACTCACTAGTCTCAGTGTTGCCGGCAAGACGGATTCTTCTCGACCTGGCTGACTTGCTCAGAACTGCAAAATCTTTTAGACTGCCGTAGTCCGATCGCGAGTCATTTTCATCCTCATCAGTGTTGTCACCGTCTTCGTCATCGTTAAGAAGGCTATTTCCAGTCGTACGTGACTATTGCTCGGCATTGAAATGTCTGGTGAGTTTTACATATTTTTACGGTACTGCTCTGGGCGCCGCGCTCCGCAGTGAATTTGGAGTGGTATGCACCCATGCTTTCCCCCAGATGATATTATGCTGTTATCAAAGCCATTGCCAGAGATCCAGCTTCGCCCATGCGATGTTGATGACTTGCCCACAGAGGAATTCTTGAGTTTGCCTCTACCTTTATGCTCCGTTACCTTTGCTTATGGTCTATCAACTGGCTCAATGGATCACGAGCTGTCTGATTCAAACTTGCGTCCATCGCAGATGTGGGGTGCTACGATGAAGTCCACCTCGCTGAATGGGAAGGTCAGTCATCTTTCCACACCACTGCCTTCTGCTAATCAGTCTCTCTCAAAGCACACCTTTCAACAGGCGAGATGACCTTAAGGGTAGCTGGGCTCGTAGAACCTCAATGTTCATTTGTTCTTCTTGACCCTTGCGGAAGCTACCCACCACCCCTGTTAGAGGACATCTACCAACCCTTTGCCTACTGACCCTCTGAGAGTGAGTCGTCACGTGATAGTGGGGAGACCGAATAGAGAGTTAGTAATCTGCCACCGTTATTCAAATACCAATACATTCTGATCTAGATGTAAAGGATTGCAACAGTTAAAACACTGCGTGGTTGGATTGCAACAGCAGCGGGATAATGTTCAGAACCAGGTCACTGTTCTTGGCCATCGGTTTGTAAGCGCTGAGGCGGCGTATACGTACGACGTGTTGCATTCCGGAAACAAAAACTTGATAGCTCGCGATTGAGTTGGCTTGTCTCCCAACTGCCGGACTGCATGAGCGTGGTAAATTATAATGTTCATTCATGGTGGTTGAACACAGCTAAAAACCTGATCGGCGCCCTAGGTCAAAACTGAAGGTAATAAAAATTTACAATACCACCTTCATTACATTATGAAAGGTGTCGCGGAGTCTACTTTCCGCACGCAAAGCTCCCCCGGTTTCCGGCCGTTTGGTAAGGGGATTTGCTATGATATTTGCATTACAATTCCTACCAAGATGATATGCAGGAACCGCATGTGCAATTCCATATCAACGCCGTGGACTTCAGTTGCCCATGGCACTCAACAAAAGTAAACACTTTTTTCGAATCTTTGTCTTCTCATACTGATTCAGTTATAGGACGCGTTTTCCTTGAAGGAGGTTCATTATCATTTTCGGGAGTATGCTTCTGAGGACTACGATCCAGCCAACCACCCTTGTAAGGATCCGCCATTAGAGAGGGTCAAGCAACCATAAAAATTACCAGCAATGCCTGAGGTTATTATTTGGCATAGGTCAAGAGTGATTCTTGTATATTGTATCTTGCATGGCAATTTGACTCCACTGCCTACGCTGCTCATTCTTAGCAGTCTGAGTGCGTGTTGAAGCTGAATGTTTTTCGGCGTAAGTATCTTCATTCAGGCGCTAGTGCTGCTACCATCCCTAGATGTCTCCTGTGAATGCGATGACTCACGTTAGAGACTACCCATGCGCATGATTTCGTGAGCTCAGCCTTTCGCATACAAACCGCGCCCCTCGGTGGTGCATGCTGAGCATTGGAAATAAGACGGCCCTATCATGTACGTACGCCGTTGACTTTGATCATCCTAAAGCCACTGAAAAGCCAAGCCTCCGCCTCTTTCTTTCCGCCTCTCCTTGCTACCCCGTGTATTGACAGGCTCCCGGCTTGATGCGCGGCCCTTTCCGCATGGTCATAAAATACGGCCAACACCTAACCCGTTGTAAATACTGCCATTCTCATCCCTTTGTCCTGCACACCTTAACATGCATCTTGCCAGTGAAAATTTAGGTGTTTCGCCCTCTGCGTTGTCGGTAAACTTGATCTTGTTTTTTTCCGCTCAAAAGATGTGCAAGCTGACCACGCTTTCCTTCCGCAGACGTCCATAGCATGACGCACTTGCACTAAACTAAATGAAACATGCGAATCTGGTGTGTGGGCGGACTTCTGCAACAACTGCAGAGACAATAATCGATCTTTCTGTATATACCTTCTTCACGCCAAAAAGAGGCACGAACTTGTCATGGACCTCTCGTTGATGGACGTCCCCCAGTCTGGTGCATGTGGCATTGCCAGTGCTCCCTGTGCGTTCCGCTTATGTCTGGCCTACAGTTCGAAATCTAGCAGAAAATTTTGTGGAGGTTTCAGTTCAACAAGGTCTACTTGCCGAGAAAACATGCTCAACGTCGCCTCCATAAACCTCCCTGATCTGAAACGCGTACTACAACACCCCAGCGCAATTGCAAACGACATCGCCTCTGCCCTTGGGGAAGTCTCGGACGACTTCTGAACAACTGCGCCCATCTCTTTATGGTCATCGTGAATGAACAGCGCATGGCAGTCGAGATCATCAACACTCTGGAATCAGTCGTACTTCAGCGGCGTCCTGGCCATGGTATTGGGGGCGCATTGCTTTCGTTTACCTCGCTCCTTCATCCCCCAGCCCGTGTTGTAGAGTAGTCAACTAACTACATAACCTCAGATGTTGCTTCAGCGTGTAATTTCTTGCCGTCTTCATCAGAACTCGCGTGCTCTTTTACTTAGAACCGCATTTGTACATTTCCACAGAACAAGAAACGTCAGGCATTGCATGATTCGTAGCCAGTGATGTGGAGAAGGCAGTGCGCTTTATTGCGGACAATGGCTGGTTCAAAGTCGTCTCCCGATAGTAGATACAGTCATTCACAGTGAGTGATATCAGTAGACTTACATATTTGCCTTCGAATTCTGAAGAAATGCAGTGCAAACCCGTAGGTTGACTAAGATTGAACGATGAGTAATCTGGCATTTGTGGACATCAAATGTGATGGAAATTCTATATATGTCATGTACTCAGCCATTTTGTTTCTGTACCCCGATCTTCATTCACTGTCTACGCACCTCAGTGATCACTGATTGCGGGAGAGCCAGTTCCTGTTGCGCCGGGAACCACGGAACCCGATATGCCGTTTACCGGCCACAAACCAAGCCTCCAGTCAGGTCAACCCCCGCCCACAATCAATCATTATAGATGTTTCGAAACGGAGTTCCGACAGGTGATTAAGTGTCACAAAGAGGTTGGGGAGAAGCGTCGAAAAAAAATTGGAGAGCGAAAGGAACCACGAAGGGGATGCGGGAATTTCGAGTCCGGATCCCGGCATAGAAAGCCAATTGCACCGACTGCCCTTCCTCTTCAGATATTTTTCTCCAAAGCAGTCGGAGGTTCAACGAAAATCAGCAGTAAGTTAGCGTGAAAAATTTCGGCGACGGCGGCTTCAATCACAACCCTCTCCATAATACACACCGGAAAGTTAGGAATTTAGCCTCAGCTCAAATGTATACCTAAAGGAATAGTTTGTGTCCAAATTTTGTAATGCCTTGAACTATCACTTTGGGTTTGCCTCAAATTCTGAACCAGCCAATCGGATTGTTTCCTTTCATAGTTTGAGGACACCAGGAATTGATAGTTTCGGTTGTGACAAAATTTGGCTACAAACTTATGATTTAGGTACAGATTTGAGTTGACCCTAAATTCCCAACTTGCCGGTGTGATATGATGATAAGTTTGATGTGTGATACTAGCTATGTTTAAATTTGAGAGATGCGATTTGGCCAGAAGCCTGAAATGACGAGCAAGAACTCAAAGAAGCAAACTACCAATGGTCCAATCTCTTCGTCGTCCGCCGGAATCGTTGGCTGACTAAGCTATCAAACTACAGATCTCGCTGCGTTTGACCTTCGTCTCGGTATTCTCTCATCTTTCCACCACTAGCACGCTTCCACCGACGCGATAACTTTGATCAGGCGACAATAATTATACATTAGTAAAGTATACTAGGCAAAAATAATACATGAATTACTCGTAATAACCATCCTCTGAGACATACACATCGAGATCATCTATCGTGTACTCTGCGTCGAGGAGTGCCTGTTTCATAACTCACCTCAAGGACGACTACAGGACTTGGAGATCTTGAGACTTTATCAGCATGGTATTGGCGTTCCGGCGGAGAAACCTCGGACTTTGTGTAGGCGCGATGCCAATTGTGAGATGTAGGATTATCTACTATGTACATGGGAGCTTGTGGAGGTAGTCTATGGTAATAGCCAAGTGTGGGTGAAAGCGCGAAGCGCTTCCCAATCCCAGAGGGGGATCCTGACCTGTGAGAAAGAGCCGAGGTGAGCTGCGTGGGAGGGAAGGGAAACCCTCGTTGCTGCTCTGAGGCTGAGGTCGCGGAGTCACACCCGCCAGAACAAGTTTTTTTTTTTCTAAGGGTGTGAACGAGGGGAGAGAGATGAAACGTTGAAATATAGTGAGACAGGGTTCGTCATGATCAGGGGTGTGGTGGGTGGGTAGAAAAATAGTGAGACTAGGTGAGGAGTGAGTGGGATGATGTGGTGGGAGGAAAGCGCATGCCTGCCACGCCACCCGCTTGCACAAAGTCCTTACTCTAGACTGCCTCGTGCCTCGCTACGTAATAGACTCAAAATTATTCGAGTGGTTGACATTGACCTTCTCTATCCTCATCCAAGGGCTCATCAGATAGAGAGCACGCCTATCTACTTAGCGTTCCATTGAAAGAGACTCGACATGCATACATGTAGCCCGTGGACATTCTATGCCTGCCATCTATGTACATATAATGCCTGGTGTAGAAAGGGTTCTTAGCCGCGTGCATAGACCGTCGTCAGCGATGTCCGATCTTGAGCTGCATTCACATCCGCATGTCAACGCGTCGGATTTCTAGTGCTACCACAGACCATCGCCAGCGGTGCTCGACCCATACTTCGGACGCTCTGATCATGAAAATTTTGGACGAGGTCCGATCCCAGAGTACATTGATGACCCAAAATCTTGCGGACACATTTGCTCTAATTAATTTGGTGATTTCAGATCAGACATACCTCGCGATCCT
The DNA here is from genome assembly GCA_025854295.1 of Lyophyllum decastes. Classification (NCBI taxonomy): domain Eukaryota; kingdom Fungi; phylum Basidiomycota; class Agaricomycetes; order Agaricales; family Lyophyllaceae; genus Lyophyllum; species Lyophyllum decastes. Next base: position 2,233,069 of record CP107709.1, read on the forward strand.
TGTCCTACATGTAACGGCGCGCTGACTGAGTCATCCAACCCCTATCCCTGCTTCTGCTGATAAAACAATATATACGCATTTGTTTTTGGAGGCACACCGGGACTGCGCGAGACAATTTCGTCGTTCATCTCCCACCAATCACCGTCTCTGCTCTTCACATAGGAGTAATAATGTCCAGAGTTGGGCCCTTCGCCGGCATGGCATATGACGCCATATAACGAATACGTCGGTCCGTGCTGACCCTCGCTCATGTATGGCTGAAGCGATAATTCGTCGTCGTAGTGTATGAGGCGACCAATTTTACTGCCCACAGGTGAGAACCGCTTCAGATGTATGGTAAGAACGAGTGGCGCCTCGTGCAAAGTAAACCGTTTGAGGGCACTGACATGTTTGTTGCACCTGATGCCATGCTCGTGAGCATCGAAACGATTGTCGGGCTTATACTACTCACTTTTCGCATTGGTACGCGTTGACACCTCCAAGATAGTCTTCGGCAACAAAAATTTCCAGTGCCTCGTTTAGCGTCTCCGCTCGGTATATGTCGACGCTGAGGTCCAGCGTTCAGTCGAAAGTGTTGCTGCTGTTCCCACAATCCTGACATGTCACCCGGGATCGTAGTTGACCACCGAAGATTTTGTAGACCCAGGTCGTTTCAGCGAGTCTGTGATCGGCTTTTCTGTCATGAAATCGTTAGACAAAAGCTAGAAAGTAGCTCGGGACATACAGTGGTTGTTCATGGCCTGAGAAAGAAGACTTTTGCAGGGCGTCGATGGTGTACCGAAGAAATTCGTGCGAGTCCTCCTGTCTACCTCTCTTTAAGTTTTTGGAAATGACTAGAGCACAATGTCAGTGGCCATGACTGTCCAGGCTGAACGCGCTTATCACCTTGTAGCTTGTTGGTTATAACTGTCGGAGAGAACGCAGCTTTCTGGCCGTGGCCTCGAATCATGACATGCCTCAGACTGCATGACATGCAGATTCCTTTCTCGACACGACCTGGATGAAGCAGTTAAGTGTTGGCTCGGGCAGCCTTTGGTATAAGATTAACGCACATGTATCCCACTTGTGGATGATCAACATTCGAAGGAGGGGTGGCGTATGTAGCAGACACTGCAAGGTACTGTTTACGAAGCACGAATTTCCGCTGTTGAAGAGTCCGGTACCAATATTGCAGGTCTTCGGCCATGTAGTGTCGATGTCGCCGTAGTGCGAAAACGCACTTTCAGGGTTTGGCGTCGAAGAGCTGGTCAGCTTGGATATCGTCGCGGCTTGTGGCTTCGCATTTTCTAAACGCCGCAGGCGTAATTGACGTGGTGGGAGTGCGGTTGCGCTAGTATAGTCATGTACAGGTGGCTTGGACACCTCGCGATCGGGGTGGAGTGGCGTAACAAATATCATCTCCCAGAGCGAAGCGCGAGGAAGAGCGGTAATGAGCAAGCGGCGGCGTACAGCAACAACAGAATAGAAAGGCTGCAATAAGGCTATAGTGGAGAGGATGATTGTTCGAGAGCGAAGCGAGGAAGAGGAATATCTACAAGCACTGCAATCTAGATCTGCGATTTCAATGCCACATGGATCAGCGGAGATCTCGAAGGGCTGGGGCAGTCTCAATTGGGAGACATTCCAATAAAACTTTTCATGATCAAGAACATCAAGTGCAGCTGCGGTCTATATAGCTACCTGTTCATGTAAAAATCATAGCTCAATGTCGCCTTGCTATGTACCAAGCCGCATAATGGATGTGAGGTTTCGATTCTCCGGGTCCGTCACCGCGGTTGCTATTCTTTCGCAGATGTGCCCCAGGCTCCTGGACACCTCAAAACCTGCAAACGACACTCACCTGCGGTGGTACAACGCCTACTACACATGAGAATCTTGGGACGAGAATAGCACCTTTGCTTGTTCAAAGGTGTAGTTCGAGTACGAGGAGTTTTTGATCGTAAGAATGCTGTAACAGGTCAAAATCTCGACTGACTTTGGCCTCGTAAGCGAATCTACACAAAGCAGTTGTTTGGCCCCCCATTCAGCCCTTCATCAAAATTGCTCACACAGGACCCGTCGCGGACTGAGAAAGGGCCCGGTGGCCCGTTGGGGGCGTCAACAAAGTAAACGTGCTTGCAATAGTTCGCTTATTGGCCAACATTTCCTAGAACTACCCCAAGTTCATTGTCTTCAGTGTGGTGACCAGAATCCTCCGCCACGTTCCATCTGTAGATGCCTCCTTTCACTCTGACCCGGGGCTGCCCACCCATGACTTTTTAGCAAATGCGGCCTGTGATACTCCTTTCCTTGATGATCTGTGCGCTAAGGGTGCCAGGAGACCTGTGGCCGGGTACCGGTGGTGAAGGGCGTGGGCTTGGCGAGAGAAGATTGAGTCACCATGAGAGACTTGGTGGCATTAGGAATGATGATGTCTTGTACATGTACACATTCTGTTCAAAAGTGATGACCGACACATGACGGAAACGAGAATCATTGACCAAAAACGCAGTGACCTGTGGCTGGGGCAAGAAGGCAGTGTCTTTGAGTGTCGAGCTGGTAAATATCAAGGCAATGGACGCAGATCAGCCTGTGCACTGACTGCTTGTGTCAATAGAGAAGCTGTATTCAACCGAATCAGCCCAATCGAGCAAAACAATTGACCCTTCGTGTTCGCTTCTAGCTTGCAATTGCTACATATACGCCCGACGGATTTGGGTGATTTTAAACCTAATCTTATATCTTCCGCATCTGAAGAGGGGATTTAGTCGAGGAGGGCCGTTGTGCAGCGCGTGGCTATGCCGGTTGAAGATCATGATGTCAGATCGAGTACTAGTACGTCCGGTATGCGTGAGTACGCATACGCACTGTCGAATTACTGAATGTTTGGTAGATGTGGACAATATAACGAAACGATGCAGTGATCAAGCAGGCGGCCACCTTCGAGCTCATCAGCACTACATGCACCCCGTCTTCCACTTGTGGGTGAGTCACATGCTTCGAACCACAACCCACATTCCACATTGTAACGCAGAATGGGGATCGATGACATCTTGCTTGATATATGTTTCACTGATCGATAGCTGTTGAACTTGAAGTGGTGAACATGGCGGACTTCTGTAACTCTGTATGGCCAAGCCTTCCATATAAATTCATACGGTGTTTGGTAACTTTGAGACTGTACATGTGTTAGAGTCCTTTCTGGAGGTACGTATGAGGGGGGCATCCAGATCCCGCTTACCAACCCTCCCGACACGCTTGTCTCACGAAAATTGTCCAAGTAAAGCAGAATAATGGCGCTCAAGGTTTAGTATTCGACGTTTCGCCACCAGTAACTATTCCCACCTCGGAGTCGACGAATGAGGAAAAATACATCGATCTTTTTTGTTGTGACTGATAAATGGGAAGGCGTACCAGTACCGATTTCAGTTTTGTCGTCCATTTCCAACTGTCCCATTTTGTATACGCACTAGATAGGATTCAATGGATTCAGAAACATTTGCGAGAAACAGAGCGAGGACCGAAAGCTATTCTGGCCGTGGACAATGTATCGCGGGAGGCCGCACTCCCTTTCTCCCAATCTAGCAACATTCGACGTCAATGTTGGAATCCGCCATCCTCGTCATCAAACATTCGCTCCAGGGCAGCCTCCAAGAAGGCTTGTCTTTCGCTCTGAGGAGCGCATGGTCGAGCGAGATCCAGGGACTTACAAAACTCCTTGGAGTGCAGCTTCAGACGCGTGGCAGTAACCGTTTCCATTATGATTGCCTGATGCATCGCATTGGCCGCTTGTGTCACTCGTCCCATGAGATCTTCAGTCGAGAGATCTGTATGTCGGACCAGTCTGAAGATGTGGTTAAGGGGTAGATTGAGGTCAGCCAAGAACTGAATGCGGTCGCACTCCATGCCTGGACAGCCGATCAGTCAACTGGCAAATTATACCGAGAAACTTTACCATCAAGAGTCTCCTTGAGAAGTTGAGCTCGAACTTGCCAGAACTTCGTCGACGCCTCTGCCTGTATCTTGTCCGAGTGTTCCCGTTTCAGAGCAATCAGAGCTTCGATGTCATCCTTCCCATACTTTGCAAAAAACTCAAGAGCCGCCTTGGTGTCTGCCACATCCTCTCCACGAAGTAGCCGTACCTGCTCTATCAGGCTCGCCCTCTCGACTGTAGCTCGAGCTAACTCTTGTCGAAGTTGGTCCTTGAAACAAATTAGACTTCAGACGGTGCCCAAAGCAGTGGGCTCGGAATATTACCACGTGTGAGAGGTCTTCCGCAGCGGTCTCAAGCGGGGCGTTCGTAAGAGGATTAGAACGTTCACGTAACTTAGCGGCTCTGTGGGTGCTTGCAGCGGGAGGTGGAGGAGGGCGAGGGATTTCCTCAACTTCTGCGGCTGATGGAAAAGACCTTGGTGCCGTTGGTATTTCGCCGCGAGCTTTTGCTGCTGTACGACTTGCAACTAGTGTGGCGTTGACGCTGTAGGGGGGGAGTGAGACTTTCTCTATTTCATGGGTCGAGAAGGATTGCGACATCGAAGGAGAATTGTGCCTTTCTATATGGGACAGGGAACCAGTGGAGGTCGATTCGCATAGAGGCTGATGGTGGGATCCGACGATCGTCGTCCCAGGTTTCTGAGCCGGTACTTTTTTCCTTAGTTTGGGCATCTCTTCCTTGTCCTCCGCCTCGACCCTCTTGCGCTTCAGATCCCCCGTTAACGCCGTCGCCTCCCATTGAACTCCAACCGGGGCTGGCTTCGCATACTGTCTCGAAATACTTGCCAAGGCAACTTGGTTTTTTAAATCTTCAGTAGCGGATGCCACTTTCAAAGCACCTCCTTGAGTGGCACCCAATTTTGGCATCGCCTCGACCGATCCCGTCAAATCCTCCTTATGCCAACCCTGCCTCAGCTTGGCCCGTACCCATTTCTTCCGAACCTTTAGCTGGGACGAGAGTCGGAAGACGCCAAAATCCTCTTTCGTAGAGCAGCTCTCCTGTTTCGCAGGACACTGCTGGCATGTAATAGATGTCTTGTACTTGAAAGTGCACTCGCGGGACGTGAGTGCGCATTCAGCGCAAGGCTGAGAGACGATCTCGGCACGCGACAACATGAGTGAAGCTATGACAGCGTACCTTCTTGTACCACCTGCTACGCCAATCACGACGCTCGACATCCTTATCCAACGTCCTCCAGAGCTGCAAGAACTGCTCCTTGGTAACGGTGCGTTCATTGTTCTTCTCAAGGTCGTCCTCGTCTTCGTCGTTGTCTTCTTTCGATTCATCCTCATTGACCTGTGCGGTAACTCTATCACCCTTAGTATGGCCACTATCTCCACCACCAGCACTGATCTCCTCTCCCACATATTCATCATCAGAGTCGCCGTCCGAAACAGACCCGCCGCCATCACCAGCGTCCCCCTCGCCTCTGCCATGATAGCCTACAGACCCTTCATCAAAGGTGGATATGGACGAGAAATGTGCGAAACTTACCTTGGACCATCTTATTCTTCTCTGTGAGCATGACTTGCACGCCCAGCAGCACAACGGATTCACCACCACAAGTTGAAGTACTTGACAATTCCTATGGCACATGCTTCAAAGCTGCCAAGCTTACATAACTGATTCTCGCCATGCATATGCAAGAGGACGATAGACCCTTCGAGAAAAAGCATACACAGAGCGAAGGGTAAAAAAAATGTTTGTTGCGCCTGGGTGGACAAGTCCAATCTCTTGCCGAGTTCAACATGAGCGCGGCTAGACACTCGAGATGTATTCAGCCCCCGATCTCACTCAGGCTCCGCCTTGCATCAGTGAACTGGTGTATTTCTGAGCCGAAGGTTACTGACGCTCGCTGACCATCATTTCTAATTCACTGATGTGCGTTTATTTTTTTTCCAAGAGGCCTATCGATACGAATTCGGCTAGAATTCCCGCTAATTCTTGACACCAACTTTCTGAGGACCACAGAGACCCATTTATCGGTACCTTCTACCAACCAAATAATCGACAGGATCTGATATTTACATGTTTTAGCTTGCAGCATTGAATTTTGTCACACCACGATCCTGCAACTCTAATTTCGCAAGTATATATACGTTGGCTGTAAATTACATTACAAACAAAACCAATCCTAGATACTTCATAAGTAAGGTAGTAATTAGGATGCAACTTTGACTCGTGCACTACGATTTTTGACTTCTTCATACTTGGCTGTCCTTGAACAGGATCCCGTTCACATATGACTGCTTGGAGCCCCAGGAGTGCTGAGACGATGAGGGTTTGAGCGGTGGGAGGGGAACCGCAGGAGGAATGTTATCCTTGGAACTACCCAGGCGTTCGTAGTCCTCGGTGGTGATGTCCACCGCGTGGAGTAGTATGGCCAGGTAGCAGCGCATCACCTTCCAGACCCTCCCACGATTAACCAAGATGCGCTGAGATAATACGATCGCAATCAGGTATGTGTTTCATATAGAAGTTTGATGCCCGCCAACGGTTCTGGTACATCCTGGAATGGAACATAAGATTGGGATTGTTGTGCATGGTGTCGACGCCGTGGACTTCAGGCCTGGTTGGTACAAGAATTTTGTTGCGTGGGGCCAGCCACCCTGAGCTTGAGGTCAGTTTTCTTTTGACAATAGGACCTATTGTTGAAACGCCCACAGAACCCACATGGAATGGATCCAGTACCGACCGTAATCTTTTTCAAGGGTTTCAGTGTGCTGTGTGGAGAGGCAAAAATAAAGACTAGACTCACCGGTTCTCTCTTCAGGACTTCGTTGATTCCTCTCATGGCCTTCAGAATATGGTGACCAACGCGATCCTAAGTACGCTTCGCATTCATCTCAGAATGCCGTTAATAACGTGTAGTATGATCTGTTTTGCCCGTCTGTCGTGTCTCGAGCTCATGGGAACTCTCGTCCAAGACGAGCGGTGTGTCATCTGGTTCCAAAGATTGATGTAATAAATGGGGCACAGAATGTCATCATGATCAAGAGCGTACTGTTTGAGCGATACGGGGCTGGGCTATTGGGCTGGAAAGAAGGCAGGAGGCCGAAGGCAGATCCCCAGAGCTTGATGCCAGCCGCATCATGAGAAAGACTCTGGGATTGTACTCGTTCCACCCGCACACCTTTCTCTTCGATGGCATTGCGCTTCAACACTGCCAATTGCCAACGCGACCATCGTCGCGCAGCAGACGAGAGTACTAAAGGATTCCTGGGGAGGGAAGCACCAGACTTAAGATCTAGAACGTTGTTTGAATTGAAGTTTCTTCACTGACTACCGATCCGCCCTCTGTCGTTCACGAGCATACCAATGATCATATTATAATTCAGTCTCCGATTCTCACGGGTTGAAATGTCGAAGGACGACGTTGCAATTGCTCTTGGGATCATAGCAGTTTAAATTTTCATTTAGACTTAGGTATGTAAATTTTCAGGGCATACAAACAACAGAGCTAACTAATGGAAATCAATCTACTCAATCTGCTCATCGATTCCGCCCAGTACTACGTCCTGATGACTTCTTCTGCTGCATGCCTTTTGCACCACGATTGCTGGAAGCATGACTTTCGTCAAGTGCTCCTGGTTCTTCCTGGACAGGTTCTAATCCTAAGCAGCAGTTCAATCAGTCACAGTGTACAGTGGGCCTTGATCGTAGTGCGCCCCTTACCCCCTGCAGGTTTTGAACCCCTGAAAATATAATACGATGCTAGGCGCAGATCAAATGCTGGTATGAGGGAAGTGCCTCACCTTGACGCTCCTCCGTAGAGGGGAATGTTAAGTTTCTTTGTAAACACAGTAGGCTGGAACTTCGAGCGATCTCCTTCGTCGTCTGTACAACAATGATTGGTAGGAAATGCATTATTTAAAGAATCAACCAACCTAGAAACCACCCAAGGATATGTATTTTGCTAATGTTGAGGGAAGTCAAGTTAAAAATTGAGGCAAATTTTTGTTTGCATACTTTGGACCGTGCACTACGAATCTGTAATCCTCACCACGATCCATTATAAAGTTTGTTTTTATATTTTCCATCTAAAACAACAACACATTCAAAAAAATCCAACACCATGGACAAAGGAACGGACTTTTCCTACTTGGAGATTGGCAAGCGTCGTCCCGATTTCATCTGTCTCCCCGTCGGGTGTATATATAACCTCAAGGCTCGTTTTTCTATCTCTCGTGTTGTGATTGAGATATATCTCGAGGGTGACGTTGGTGAGGCGGAATGTGCGTCCAGGGCGCATGGTGGCGATTGAAGCCGCTTCAAGTTCAGCACCCCTAGACAAATTATGTCATACTCTGGTCGAACAGTGGCGAGGTTGAGCACGTACCATGTCCTCTGAGGCATGATGCAAGACGGATTGACCTTGAAGATGGGATTTTTGAAAGATGCCTGGGTCGCATGTCATTTTGATCATGATCAGTGGCCCGATCACTTCACCATCGACATCACGTGCCAATCACGCATTGTCGACCAACGAAGGTATGATAATCCAACATCTGACAGACCACAAGCAGTCTCGATATATTTTGGTGTCATATTCCACCTCCCGAATGTTTCTACAGACCACTGCGTCCTAGTGGTGTGACTGAAATTCATCACATATACGACAAGTAAGTTCTTTCGACCGGATTATGTCAAGTCACTAGCATTGCTATAGCTACGGAAGCTGCTTGCAGGCGGTAGAGGAGCAGCAAGTCCCCCTTTTGGTAGACGCAAAGCTACAAAATATTATCACACAAGTCCCGATGAAGCGCTGAACTGGACGGAAAGGACTACTGTGTTAACGAGTGTCTCTGCGAAGCTTTGATGGGCAATCCCATATTGCGAGCTAGCCAGAAGCGGTCGTAGACAGTCCGGAGGGTGCGTGAATCATTGCTTCTTTAGGTCAATGCCTCTTCTCTATAGCAGGCCTTGAAAGCAGAAGTAGAGGGCAGCAGCAGTCCTATATTCGAAACCTCAGATGATCAGGCGTTGGTAAGTTATCCCCTATCAGTCTTGTAATTAAGATAACCTGCAATGATAAATGCATCAATATGCCTGGCTCCCTGTACCAGGGATCCGGACAAACATCGACCGTCAGAGTACTGAATCCTGATGCGCCTCATCCACCAAGGCAAGTCACAATCACGTGTGCTCGCTGAGTTGCAAGTCAACACATGGAGTGTGGTTTTGGGAACGAGATTGAGCACAAAGGGATTTGGACTCCTCCATTGCTCTCTACAGGTAGTTCTCTCCAATGGTGCGCACCCAGTCACATACAGTCAGCTTAAATTTATCGCGTAAAATTTCGGCTTGAATCTGACGCTTTTTTCTTTCAGCTTGCATCCTTGGCAAGGTTTCCCCGGGTCTGCTCACATCGACCATTCCAAGTTTGCAGTTTCTGACCACAGTCTCATTATAGGCCATCGTTTGTATTACGAATGAGGGCTCGCTCAACGTATACAACGCAGTTTCCCTCCACAACAAAGTTGCTAGAGACGAAATCTCGTCCTTGGAGCTCCGTTTCACTAGACCCTTTTCCAAAATTCTTCTGAAAACTCACCGATTGTTATGTCAGCTCACCCATATTGATACTCTCGTGCTCGAAATCCCTCCTATAACATTAACGCAATGTTCGGATCTCTTAAACGATCTACGTTTTCCCAACCTTCGGTTTTTCTCCGCCAAGACGCTCCCGCATAATGGGGTTGTCAAATTTTTAATGCGAAACCCCCAGATAGAAACAGTCATTCTATCAGAGCCGCGGAAATGCAACTGCACAAAGCGACCATCCTTGATGGCGAGCGAGGTCATCGGACCCTCTGCATGCGTTGCAGCTTTGATAGAAGAGAGCCCAGTCCGACGCGTCACAGCCCACCTCCCAACTGCCTATGAATCGCATAATCGCCTTTTCGCATCTCTTGTTCTATCCCCCGGTCCTGTCACCTATCTCTATCTGGATTTTTCGACCGACGACACTAACATCCTCGCTTCGATCTCAGTATCTGCACCATTTGTGGAAACTCTCAAGCTCAATGAGAAGTTTGTGGGTAACCAGGTATAGCCACTTTCAACCATCTGAGAGCCTTCGGCCGCGCTCACACGGGATACAGCCCTACCCATGGAACAACACCTTCCGCTGGGCAACAACCCTTCGAACATTAGCATTCTTGTCACGATTCTCCCTACGTACTCGGGCATCCCTTGTTGAGCGACCAGGGAACAGAGGTGATGAACAAAAGTTGATATCGCAATGGACGGGTGCACATCTCAACTTCCCCCCGCAACTCGACGACATCATTCTATGGTACCAATGGGGACAACCCACAAGTTATATGAGCTACTGGTCTAGAGGGCACTTGAGGTGGCAACGAGATTCTTCGGAAACCAATCCCGATGTGCCGTTCTAGTAACTCAGGCACTTCTTCAGGTTTGATATCCACAGCCAAACGTTCTCCTGTTTTCTCTCTCAGTACATCCACTGTCCATGCGCTTGACTACCGTACATAAGACCTGTCCTCCACCACATCAGACGCTCTGACTAGAATATGCATACCTTCCAGAGTTTTTTACTTCCGTTTATAAAATAGCCAACGCACATCACCACAACCTTCGTCGTTTCATCTTTACTCGTACTCAAGTTACTGTTCTCACGCTAAACTATGCAAAAAATTACCTTGGCTCTAGGCACTTCCGGGGAGGAATCTTGCTCGAACTGCTGAGACATTACCATACGTTCACCGGAAAATACTGCCATGTCCATCAGAAAAAATGCTTCGAAGCCCTAACCCTATTTTAAGGTTACCCCTGGCACTAGCTCTACAGCTGTGACCGTTCCCTTTATTAGGAAGCTCGATAGACATTCTCTTCCATAATGCATGGCGAATAGTCTAAAAGCACCTTCGCTGGATGAAACCCTGCTTGAATCGAATTGACAGAATCTTTGCCAGATGTTTCGACTAATTATAATTAAAAGCAGCGATACGTTTTAGCAAGTTCGTTCTACTTACGAGGAGCTTTTTCGAAGGCAGCCTTCGATTGACTTATCAAGGAGATGGAACCCCCCCCCCCCCCATTCGAGAGCGGAATATTAGAGGCGCCGTTCCGCCATCAAGGTTATAATAGACTCAAGATACTCGAGAACGGCGAACTACGATAACGGGACTCCCTATTTCGCTCCGTCATTCGCCGTGTATTGTCGGTCATCCTGTGAACAAAGAGAACTGCGAGAAACTAATGAATGTGTGATGGTGAACCCAAACGTACATGCTGGTATTCTACCATGATGCGAAAAAGGAATGAGAGGAGATAGTTCAAGACCATATGTTCCGTCATGTGCCAAATTAGCAGCTAAGCACTACACTCGGAGTACGTTAGGAAGTTCAACCCATCCAAGTCCAGAACCAGGCTCTCGCCATCAAGCTAGCACGTCATCCCTGTCATCCCGATCCCCGCGGATTAACATTGCTCCAAATCATTGAACGATTGGTAGCGGCAGACGGATCGACGTGCTGCAAGGTCGTCAGAAAACGCGTTCCCTTGGGATGCTGGTCGATGATGGTCTCCATTACGACCGCGTCACGTATTGCCTCAGCTGTCGCCACTAACGGTTCCAGAAGGTCCTCACACGACAGATTACTATGCTGCAGAAGTCCGAAGATGGTGTTGAGATGTAAATTGAGATTTCCCAAGAATCGAGCACGGTGGCGGTCAGCATCTGGAATGGTCGTCTCAGCAACTTAATGAAGTGATCTGGGCTGCAACTCACTACAAACTTCAAGCTTCGCATCCAAAGCCCTCTTCCGCCAATGCATTATTAACTCTTTTGCATGCGTTGCGTCCAACAGTTGCGCCCGATGGCACTCTGCCCCGGCCTTCCACCCCTTGGAACGGACGTCGACGTCCAGGGGGACGTAGAATGGCTCCATCTTCAGCGCCTTTATGGCCATGAAGGCCTCGATTGCCTCGCGGTCATAACCATATTCATCAAAAAACTCCCTAACATCTCTAGCGCCCACGCGATCCCTATCACCCTCCTCGCTGACTCGCTGCAATTCATCCACTAAGTTCGCCTTTTCCAACTCAGCTCATTGCAATTCCTGTCGTAACGTCTTTTCTGCTTGCTTTGACTGGAGCAATAGGCTTTAAATGATGTCGAAACTGACAAATGTGAGATTTTACCATCTTCGCCTGCGCCAGAGCCACGGACGTTGAGTGTATAAGATCATTTTGCTCCCGAATGAGATCGGCGTTCGCCTTGCGAAGATCTCTGAGTTGTTTTTTCAGGTATCCAACAATGGCACTTTCGGGTAACGCCTGAACCTCGTGAAGTTCCTCGACAGCAGACTCAGCAGGCCCGTTGAGATTTCGGGGTGCTTGGACGATTGAATCTCCTGCCAAACGAGCACTATCCATGAACGAAACAACAGGTGTCTTGACATCACCGGATATGTTGGACGAAGACTCTACGGCTCCGAGCTCCCGCACGCCCGGGATGAGGCCCTGAAGGGGCGCAATGTCCCCAATTTCAGCTGGCTGGATGGAGATCGGGGCTGGAAGACTGGCATGAGGTGTTGAAATATCCGCTCTCGGATTAACATCCTCTACGGGGTCGCCATAGGAGACGGGCAGATGCTTCGGCGCGGACTTTGATATCGTCGTTGAGCTCGTCGGGGCGGTTGGCACTGCCGGGGTCAACGCTCCCATTGTTACCACCTCCTTATACCTTGGGGTCGCTATCTCGTCATTCATGTTGCTGACCAATTTGGCCATCTTGTCCGCTGAAACCACCACATTTTTCCTGTTTCGAGCCTCCGACCTTTCCCCGCCGTTATCCTCTACCTTCTTCCGCTTCCTAGCCGCTGTCGGACTGGTCTCGTTTCCATTTTCGGAAGCCGCGATCGCCCCTTCCGCTGTCATACGTGGGTCATCAGCTTTGTCGCATTTGAGCTTTCTTTTCAATCTTACCCACGTGCTCCACCCTCTTTCGCTTCAAATCACCTAAAATAGCCACTTTCGCATTCGCGGAAGGCATCGCCGAGACGCCCATAGAGACTGCTTGCTTCTTTGAAGCGTCATCCGCCAGCTTGTTTGAACCCCCATTGGAAACTCGGTGCATCTGATTATCCGCCGCGACAACCTTCGAATGCTTCGGCCTCGCCTTTTGCATTTCACGGTCTGCCTGCACGCCGTTCTCGGTATCAAATCCCACTAGAAAAATGTCATGTTCTGTGGCAAATACGACCAAATCGGTGGAACTTCACCGTCAAATATATGTTGTGGCATGGTACGAAATGATGTGGGGGTGCCGGATTTCTGTGCATTGACCATACGTTTGATCTCGTCTCTTTCCCATTGTTCCTGCGCCGCCTTAGAACGAGCGACTTGCGCTAATACGGTCTGCAAATCGTTGGACATGACACGAGGATGAGGATGCAGAGTCTCTCCAGCTCAATCCAGATCTGAACACGTTCATGAAATATCAAGGTCGGAGTTGAAATTGATGATCATGATCACAGCACAAAGTCGAAAATTATCACCTTGGGAAAATCCGAGCACATTTCAGATTTGCCGTCATTATGCTCACATTTTACAAGTTCAAATATCCCAGCTCGCGGTATCTTAGACTATGCTTGCTAATAGATCTATCGATATCTACGTTCCTCGAGCTCTTCACGAACCTTCAATGAGCTTCGGACTTGATGAAAATTTTAGACATATGCATGTCACCTCGTCGCGTCACTGAGCCTCACTCATGTCATCTAAGGCCTTACTCAGAGTTCCTTGCCACTGCGTTCGGTGTTCTACCAGCCCAGTTGGGTATATCTTCCAAACGAAGCAGACCGTACGAAAGCACAAAGACATTGACCGACGCCGACGTGCTCCCGACAAGGCTCCCCTGGCTGCTGGTCTGTTTGGAGAAATCAATCAAAACCCGTTTCCCAATGCTGTTGATCAAGACGAACCTCAAGAGGAGCATCTTCTGGGCGGCTTTGGCGACGGTGGAGGTGGAAATGACTCTGATGAGGGACACATGCCTGATGAGCCGGAACGTGAACCGCTGCGATTCGAACCTATACCTCGACCTCCTCCTGTCATTCCTCTGTTACTGCGACCTGCACAGCCTGTCGAACTCGAAGTCTTTACTCCCGCAGGACTGGACCCGGACCCTGATCCATGGACTGACGCGGACGACGACGAAGCGCAACCTCTCCGGATACCCGCGATGCGAGAAAGGCACTATATTCGGCTGGCATATCTACAAGCCGTTATGGGTAACGTATTTGGTAAACTTACCTGGGAGCATGCAACGCAGCAACTAAACAATACACTTGATGTTCTCACGCTTGCCGGCCAACTTCCATTGGAGCCTCGCCCTGTCAGAACCCTTCAAAGCGCCCGGCGACGACTTGGAATTGATCCTGATGTCTACATTGTCCAATACTCTATCTGCCCCGTATGCTGGAAGCACCACACGCCGCAGGAACTGAAAGATCTTGCAACTCCAGACTGTAGTTCCCAGAACTGCTCAGGCAAGATCTACAAGCTCAAAGATGGACACCGCATTTCAAGCATGATTGTGCCTCATGTCTCCTTGATCGGTTCCCTTCGGCGAATGTTTCTACGGCCGGGATTTGCAGCACTTGTTGAGCAAAAGGCTGTTCACCAGCCCGGCCGTAACAACGATGAAGACTTTATCATGAAGGATATGCCTGATGGCGAGATGTGGTATCGTTCGACGACTGGAACGACACGCCAGGTCGGCAACAGATTTACTGTTCGCGATGTGCCCTGTAACGGCGAGCCAGTCCCAACCAAACTTTTCTCGCATCGATTCGGACTCCAGCTCACTCTTAACACGGACTGGTCTGATTTGTCTCATGCACTCCACTTGCACGAAGGGAGCCTAATCCTTTTCCTCAGGTTTGGCGTCCTTAGTGGACGCCCACATTCCACAGGCCCCGTTTATTGGTCGATTAATAACCTTCTTCGTGAATTGCGCTACCTGCAGGTCAATGCCATCTGCTCGACCATCATGCCAGGCCCAAAGGAACCGAACACACAGCAACTCAATAATGCGATCGAACCTGATGTACGCGAACTGCAACAGTTGAAGCTCGGTTCGTTTTCTCCTTTCCATTGTGTATTTATGCGTGCATACCTTTGACAGGCGTGAAAATGGCGATACACGGTCAAGCCCCCAACACAGTTTTTGCAGACTATATATGCACAAACTGCGACACCCCAGCCGCTCACAAATTCAACGGTTCGGCAGGTCACACACATGATTTCCATCCCTGTCCATACTGCAGCGTAAATAGCCTTGACGTGGACCAAATGTCTGGATATGACGACAGTGTGTATTTTTCTCCTAATGGGTTATGTCGATATCAGCGAAAGTTTTGATGTATTCAGGTCCCATTAACAAAAATAACTTTTATCTCCTAAAACATGCATTCAAATCCAGGGTTGCTGGAGAACCACGGCAGAAAACAATTCTCAGGGACTATGGTGTTCGCTGGGCTGCTTTCAATTGCCTCCCAAGCTGGCTTCCGGCTTCGAAGACTGTGCTAGACTTCATGCACAATATTTTTCTTGGTACCTTTTCACACATCGCGTCCATTCCATGAACATTAATTCATCTTGACAGGCATCATTATGCACCTCTTTATGGTAATTATCTTCAAAGGGTATATGTTGAGTGGTCTCGGTGGAAACGACTCTGCCAAGGAGCGACTTGAGAACACTATTAATTCCATTCGCTGGCCAAGCCACATCACAAGGCTGCCGAAGAATGTATCTTTCATTCATTCTCTGGTTCGTGCAGCCCCTGATTTGATACAATCTAGCTGGGTGAAAATCAGTCACTCAAAAAGGCAGATGAATGGCGTCGCCTACTCACAGTTACTCCAATTATCCTTTGGTGGGCCTGGCGAGATGAAAACGACAATATCCCTCTTGGTGAACCGGTCATCCCTCCAAACGCCGCAACCATTCCTGAGCATTCGCGAAACTACCGTGCCATATATTCTGCAGTTCTCAAATTGTGTGCTGGTGTCCGCATCCTCGGGTCTCGCACTATTTCCATGGCAGATGCTCGAGTAGGACAGGATTTCCTTCTGCAGTATTGCCGTGACCTCAAACGTCTTCGTGTTCACACGACTATTAATCACCACCTTTCACGGCATTATCTAAAGTTCATCAAACTCTTTGGTCCTGTCTACGGCTGGTGGTTATTTGCGTTTGAACGATTTAACGGAATGCTCGAGAAGGTAAAGCACAATGGGCATGCCGGTGGGCGCATGGAACTTACTCTGATGAGGAACTGGGTGATGACCCATCTGGTTTACGAGTACATTCTATCTCTTCCCCAGGATGCCCACGAGATCGAGAAGGCTTACATTGACAGGATCATCTGGACCGAAGCTGAAAGTGGCTATTTTAGGTGATTTGAAGCGAAAGAGGGTGGAGCACGTGGGTAAGATTGAAAAGAAAGCTCAAATGCGACAAAGCTGATGACCCACGTATGACAGCGGAAGGGGCGATCGCGGCTTCCGAAAATGGAAACGAGACCAGTCCGACAGCGGCTAGGAAGCGGAAGAAGGTAGAGGATAACGGCGGGGAAAGGTCGGAGGCTCGAAACAGGAAAAATGTGGTGGTTTCAGCGGACAAGATGGCCAAATTGGTCAGCAACATGAATGACGAGATAGCGACCCCAAGGTATAAGGAGGTGGTAACAATGGGAGCGTTGACCCCGGCAGTGCCAACCGCCCCGACGAGCTCAACGACGATATCAAAGTCCGCGCCGAAGCATCTGCCCGTCTCCTATGGCGACCCCGTAGAGGATGTTAATCCGAGAGCGGATATTTCAACACCTCATGCCAGTCTTCCAGCCCCGATCTCCATCCAGCCAGCTGAAATTGGGGACATTGCGCCCCTTCAGGGCCTCATCCCGGGCGTGCGGGAGCTCGGAGCCGTAGAGTCTTCGTCCAACATATCCGGTGATGTCAAGACACCTGTTGTTTCGTTCATGGATAGTGCTCGTTTGGCAGGAGATTCAATCGTCCAAGCACCCCGAAATCTCAACGGGCCTGCTGAGTCTGCTGTCGAGGAACTTCACGAGGTTCAGGCGTTACCCGAAAGTGCCATTGTTGGATACCTGAAAAAACAACTCAGAGATCTTCGCAAGGCGAACGCCGATCTCATTCGGGAGCAAAATGATCTTATACACTCAACGTCCGTGGCTCTGGCGCAGGCGAAGATGGTAAAATCTCACATTTGTCAGTTTCGACATCATTTAAAGCCTATTGCTCCAGTCAAAGCAAGCAGAAAAGACGTTACGACAGGAATTGCAATGAGCTGAGTTGGAAAAGGCGAACTTAGTGGATGAATTGCAGCGAGTCAGCGAGGAGGGTGATAGGGATCGCGTGGGCGCTAGAGATGTTAGGGAGTTTTTTGATGAATATGGTTATGACCGCGAGGCAATCGAGGCCTTCATGGCCATAAAGGCGCTGAAGATGGAGCCATTCTACGTCCCCCTGGACGTCGACGTCCGTTCCAAGGGGTGGAAGGCCGGGGCAGAGTGCCATCGGGCGCAACTGTTGGACGCAACGCATGCAAAAGAGTTAATAATGCATTGGCGGAAGAGGGCTTTGGATGCGAAGCTTGAAGTTTGTAGTGAGTTGCAGCCCAGATCACTTCATTAAGTTGCTGAGACGACCATTCCAGATGCTGACCGCCACCGTGCTCGATTCTTGGGAAATCTCAATTTACATCTCAACACCATCTTCGGACTTCTGCAGCATAGTAATCTGTCGTGTGAGGACCTTCTGGAACCGTTAGTGGCGACAGCTGAGGCAATACGTGACGCGGTCGTAATGGAGACCATCATCGACCAGCATCCCAAGGGAACGCGTTTTCTGACGACCTTGCAGCGCGTCGATCCGTCTGCCGCTACCAATCGTTCAATGATTTGGAGCAATGTTAATCCGCGGGGATCGGGATGACAGGGATGACGTGCTAGCTTGATGGCGAGAGCCTGGTTCTGGACTTGGATGGGTTGAACTTCCTAACGTACTCCGAGTGTAGTGCTTAGCTGCTAATTTGGCACATGACGGAACATATGGTCTTGAACTATCTCCTCTCATTCCTTTTTCGCATCATGGTAGAATACCAGCATGTACGTTTGGGTTCACCATCACACATTCATTAGTTTCTCGCAGTTCTCTTTGTTCACAGGATGACCGACAATACACGGCGAATGACGGAGCGAAATAGGGAGTCCCGTTATCGTAGTTCGCCGTTCTCGAGTATCTTGAGTCTATTATAACCTTGATGGCGGAACGGCGCCTCTAATATTCCGCTCTCGAATGGGGGGGGGGGGGGGGGGTTCCATCTCCTTGATAAGTCAATCGAAGGCTGCCTTCGAAAAAGCTCCTCGTAAGTAGAACGAACTTGCTAAAACGTATCGCTGCTTTTAATTATAATTAGTCGAAACATCTGGCAAAGATTCTGTCAATTCGATTCAAGCAGGGTTTCATCCAGCGAAGGTGCTTTTAGACTATTCGCCATGCATTATGGAAGAGAATGTCTATCGAGCTTCCTAATAAAGGGAACGGTCACAGCTGTAGAGCTAGTGCCAGGGGTAACCTTAAAATAGGGTTAGGGCTTCGAAGCATTTTTTCTGATGGACATGGCAGTATTTTCCGGTGAACGTATGGTAATGTCTCAGCAGTTCGAGCAAGATTCCTCCCCGGAAGTGCCTAGAGCCAAGGTAATTTTTTGCATAGTTTAGCGTGAGAACAGTAACTTGAGTACGAGTAAAGATGAAACGACGAAGGTTGTGGTGATGTGCGTTGGCTATTTTATAAACGGAAGTAAAAAACTCTGGAAGGTATGCATATTCTAGTCAGAGCGTCTGATGTGGTGGAGGACAGGTCTTATGTACGGTAGTCAAGCGCATGGACAGTGGATGTACTGAGAGAGAAAACAGGAGAACGTTTGGCTGTGGATATCAAACCTGAAGAAGTGCCTGAGTTACTAGAACGGCACATCGGGATTGGTTTCCGAAGAATCTCGTTGCCACCTCAAGTGCCCTCTAGACCAGTAGCTCATATAACTTGTGGGTTGTCCCCATTGGTACCATAGAATGATGTCGTCGAGTTGCGGGGGGAAGTTGAGATGTGCACCCGTCCATTGCGATATCAACTTTTGTTCATCACCTCTGTTCCCTGGTCGCTCAACAAGGGATGCCCGAGTACGTAGGGAGAATCGTGACAAGAATGCTAATGTTCGAAGGGTTGTTGCCCAGCGGAAGGTGTTGTTCCATGGGTAGGGCTGTATCCCGTGTGAGCGCGGCCGAAGGCTCTCAGATGGTTGAAAGTGGCTATACCTGGTTACCCACAAACTTCTCATTGAGCTTGAGAGTTTCCACAAATGGTGCAGATACTGAGATCGAAGCGAGGATGTTAGTGTCGTCGGTCGAAAAATCCAGATAGAGATAGGTGACAGGACCGGGGGATAGAACAAGAGATGCGAAAAGGCGATTATGCGATTCATAGGCAGTTGGGAGGTGGGCTGTGACGCGTCGGACTGGGCTCTCTTCTATCAAAGCTGCAACGCATGCAGAGGGTCCGATGACCTCGCTCGCCATCAAGGATGGTCGCTTTGTGCAGTTGCATTTCCGCGGCTCTGATAGAATGACTGTTTCTATCTGGGGGTTTCGCATTAAAAATTTGACAACCCCATTATGCGGGAGCGTCTTGGCGGAGAAAAACCGAAGGTTGGGAAAACGTAGATCGTTTAAGAGATCCGAACATTGCGTTAATGTTATAGGAGGGATTTCGAGCACGAGAGTATCAATATGGGTGAGCTGACATAACAATCGGTGAGTTTTCAGAAGAATTTTGGAAAAGGGTCTAGTGAAACGGAGCTCCAAGGACGAGATTTCGTCTCTAGCAACTTTGTTGTGGAGGGAAACTGCGTTGTATACGTTGAGCGAGCCCTCATTCGTAATACAAACGATGGCCTATAATGAGACTGTGGTCAGAAACTGCAAACTTGGAATGGTCGATGTGAGCAGACCCGGGGAAACCTTGCCAAGGATGCAAGCTGAAAGAAAAAAGCGTCAGATTCAAGCCGAAATTTTACGCGATAAATTTAAGCTGACTGTATGTGACTGGGTGCGCACCATTGGAGAGAACTACCTGTAGAGAGCAATGGAGGAGTCCAAATCCCTTTGTGCTCAATCTCGTTCCCAAAACCACACTCCATGTGTTGACTTGCAACTCAGCGAGCACACGTGATTGTGACTTGCCTTGGTGGATGAGGCGCATCAGGATTCAGTACTCTGACGGTCGATGTTTGTCCGGATCCCTGGTACAGGGAGCCAGGCATATTGATGCATTTATCATTGCAGGTTATCTTAATTACAAGACTGATAGGGGATAACTTACCAACGCCTGATCATCTGAGGTTTCGAATATAGGACTGCTGCTGCCCTCTACTTCTGCTTTCAAGGCCTGCTATAGAGAAGAGGCATTGACCTAAAGAAGCAATGATTCACGCACCCTCCGGACTGTCTACGACCGCTTCTGGCTAGCTCGCAATATGGGATTGCCCATCAAAGCTTCGCAGAGACACTCGTTAACACAGTAGTCCTTTCCGTCCAGTTCAGCGCTTCATCGGGACTTGTGTGATAATATTTTGTAGCTTTGCGTCTACCAAAAGGGGGACTTGCTGCTCCTCTACCGCCTGCAAGCAGCTTCCGTAGCTATAGCAATGCTAGTGACTTGACATAATCCGGTCGAAAGAACTTACTTGTCGTATATGTGATGAATTTCAGTCACACCACTAGGACGCAGTGGTCTGTAGAAACATTCGGGAGGTGGAATATGACACCAAAATATATCGAGACTGCTTGTGGTCTGTCAGATGTTGGATTATCATACCTTCGTTGGTCGACAATGCGTGATTGGCACGTGATGTCGATGGTGAAGTGATCGGGCCACTGATCATGATCAAAATGACATGCGACCCAGGCATCTTTCAAAAATCCCATCTTCAAGGTCAATCCGTCTTGCATCATGCCTCAGAGGACATGGTACGTGCTCAACCTCGCCACTGTTCGACCAGAGTATGACATAATTTGTCTAGGGGTGCTGAACTTGAAGCGGCTTCAATCGCCACCATGCGCCCTGGACGCACATTCCGCCTCACCAACGTCACCCTCGAGATATATCTCAATCACAACACGAGAGATAGAAAAACGAGCCTTGAGGTTATATATACACCCGACGGGGAGACAGATGAAATCGGGACGACGCTTGCCAATCTCCAAGTAGGAAAAGTCCGTTCCTTTGTCCATGGTGTTGGATTTTTTTGAATGTGTTGTTGTTTTAGATGGAAAATATAAAAACAAACTTTATAATGGATCGTGGTGAGGATTACAGATTCGTAGTGCACGGTCCAAAGTATGCAAACAAAAATTTGCCTCAATTTTTAACTTGACTTCCCTCAACATTAGCAAAATACATATCCTTGGGTGGTTTCTAGGTTGGTTGATTCTTTAAATAATGCATTTCCTACCAATCATTGTTGTACAGACGACGAAGGAGATCGCTCGAAGTTCCAGCCTACTGTGTTTACAAAGAAACTTAACATTCCCCTCTACGGAGGAGCGTCAAGGTGAGGCACTTCCCTCATACCAGCATTTGATCTGCGCCTAGCATCGTATTATATTTTCAGGGGTTCAAAACCTGCAGGGGGTAAGGGGCGCACTACGATCAAGGCCCACTGTACACTGTGACTGATTGAACTGCTGCTTAGGATTAGAACCTGTCCAGGAAGAACCAGGAGCACTTGACGAAAGTCATGCTTCCAGCAATCGTGGTGCAAAAGGCATGCAGCAGAAGAAGTCATCAGGACGTAGTACTGGGCGGAATCGATGAGCAGATTGAGTAGATTGATTTCCATTAGTTAGCTCTGTTGTTTGTATGCCCTGAAAATTTACATACCTAAGTCTAAATGAAAATTTAAACTGCTATGATCCCAAGAGCAATTGCAACGTCGTCCTTCGACATTTCAATCCGTGAGAATCGGAGACTGAATATGATCATTGGTATGTGTGATACCGATTAAATTATAATTTGTGTCATCTTCAGACCAAATTCTTTGATATATCGTCACTGAAGTACTTACTTGGAGGCTTTTCCTTGTGGTCAAAATTCGAAGTACCCCAGGTCTGTAACCCTCGGTGTTTAAGTTCAACACACAATTTGTCTTGTATGCTGTATGTAGTTTGTGCACAGGCGTCAACTACCAGTAACCAAATCATGTAACCGGAGTAGGCTCCAGGTGCCTCGGTATGCTTCATCACTTGCTGGGGTTACGCGCGGAAGAGAGGGACTGTGAGGCAGGTATACCCCCCATACTTATCGTAGGTGCTGGCGTAGCTAAGGGCATACGATTTGACGTTTGAAATCGGAATCTCGATGTTAGAATGAGTGGGCCTGCATGCTTAATTACTTGGGATAGCGGTGCAATCGCGTGAGGGGATTCATGTTTACACCAGTAACTTAGCTTTCTATGACTGGTGGTGTTTCAACACGTTTCTCGATCCCCCGATAACCAAAACCTTGACTTTTTGGCTCTCTGGATCTCTGGTTATTATTACGAAGCGTTGAGGAAGAGCGCATGCCCATCAGAAAAGAACCTAGCTAGTGTTTCACGGTCACGAAGATTTTGACAGTTGGCTCTCTAGCAATTTCGGCTGATCCCGAGCCTAGAATGGCAGAACGGAGCGTAAATCGTCACGCTCGGTGTTCTCGAATTGCTATCCTCCCGTGATGGTACTTGACTGGTCCGGGGATTGTGCAGACACGCATAAATATACAACTCATGGTTCCACAAAAAGTTTGAGCACGATTAACTTCCAACTTCTCGTTTCATCGTATCGAAAAAATGCAGATTTTGATCCTCGAACAATCTCCTGCCATCTTCAGAGTAGGGATAAGAACACAGGGATTAAAAATAAGGACTCTCATATGTATTTGTCGTTGGGCGATGTGTTGTGGAAGGGGAGCGTGATCGGTGGTGTGGTGATCATGAAGCTGGTTGATTAGTCATGATGATCACGATTGTTTTTAGTGACATTTTCCCCTTGTATGCGTTCCATCTATGTCTACTGATTCGAAGGAGGTTCTCGCTGAAGTTGCCAGACGTCGAACAACGCACAAGCAGCGGCACACTTCTCGCGCATTCCGACCGCGACCATCCAATGTCACCGCTACTACGCACGCGCTACCCTCGCTGGATGCTATCATAGGTGTGTCCTCAACGATGTATCCTCTTTTTTTATGCTACGTAATGAGCCTTCCGGTAGAGTATCATCATGCAAGTTCCAACGGTTTTGGCGCGAGTCGGAAGCTGGGAAGGTTAGGAGACGAGCGTCATTTTGATCATGATGGACGCTCTGAACCAGAGAGGAACGGTGGTATCGAGCGAGGTGGGGCAGTCGAAAGCCCCAGCGTCAGTGCGGGACAGGGGATTAGTGACGGAAATGACAATGATGCTCAAGGAGATTGGGACAACAACAAGGACAACAACAGAACCGACAGCCACGGCGGAGAAAATGGTGTAGGTCGTTCGTCATGGAGGACGAGCAGGGCATTTGAAGAGACTGGTTTACAGTCTACGAACATTATCCCTACAGAAAGTTCGACGAACCTAGCAACGACCGCGAGATATTCGGTGGAGACGGCTCTCGGAGGGTTAACGAAACCGACAACTCTCACGCAATCTTCAAAGCGTCAGATGAATGGGGCGCTTGCGGGTGAAACAAGGACTGCAGCTTTAAAACGGAGAAGAGCGGAGGAGGACGAAGAAGAGAGGGCCAGACAGAAGAAAAAGGCAAGAACTCCGTCGCGATCCCAAACGGAAGTGGCCGCGGAGTCTTGTGCCGAAGTATTCGCTCGTCTGTTCAATCCAAATCCAAGGGCGCTGTGGGAGACTGACTCAACTCGCGCCCAGGAACAGGGCAAGATGGTGTACTCGAGCGACAGTATTGTGACAGAAATCGAAGCAGTGAGATCTGGATTTCATTCTATTTCATCAGCACCTTCGAATGTCCAGCTTGTTACAGGAGATGGCAAGCGAGACTCACTTACGGCGTCAACTGAAACGTGTCCAAGCCGAAAAAACCGCCCTGGTGGAAGAGTTACAGCAGCTTCGCGAGGTCGAGGGCAGACAAATCAACGAAGCCGCCGATTTTTTCGCAAAATCCAGCAGCGAAGATATAAACGAGCTACTTGCTTTGAAGGCGCAGGACACAGAATTGCACAACGCTGGTACGATCGCCAGAATACAGCAGAGTATTCATAAATCGCAATTGGACAAGATCGCGGCAGAACGGTTGGCATGCCTTTGGCGTGGTCAAGCGTTCCGTACGAAGGAGACATTGCGAAGTAAGCCTAAAATACGCGCTTTACTGGCTAGCTGACGCCGTCGTTGTCCAGACACTGAACTGGACCGCATCGAATTCCTGAGTAGCGTCAATCTAACCATCAACACTCTATTTGGCCTCCTGCAACACACGACACTCTCCCGCGAGAATCTCCTGCGGTTCGTGCTACAATGCGCCAACGAGATGCGTGATGCCGTTTTGAAGGAGACTGTCACACCGACGCGGCTTCGCATGAATGATTTCCTTGTGACCTTGGATGTTGTGTGCCCGTTCACAGATTCAAAGCCCTGCAGCTCAGGTTGCAACGATGAAGAAATTTCTGGCGATGAGCACAGCGGGCTGAAGAACGTGTCGGAAAGTCGAAGGCTGTTCGTGATCCCGCGTGATGCCTCGGACGCGGGTGTAAATGAAAATTCTGATCTGAAGACTGTATCGAGGAACGGAGTCCACAAGTTTGTGTTTTTACTTACTGGTCAGAAGGAGTTTGATGACCGCTTTTAGGAACTACCCCAGTGTCCCGAAACCTGTGTTATCCCGGCCGAGCAAACATCTTTTTACATCGGTCGCCTATCGGTGTCCTGGCTCCTGTGGCGACGTCCTGGTTAACACCGATGACCTTGCAACGTTGAATCCTGGTTGTAGGCTCAATGACACCATCATTGAGGTCGGGTTAGGGTACGAACATCATTTGTTACTGACGCCTTATTACTCACCCATTTCAGTCTGTAGTTTGAAAATATGAAACAGAAAAGTCTGATGCTAGCGAGCGAGGTCCACGTTTTTAGCCCTTTTTTATACCCAATGTTGAACAAGATGGGGAAACGGTGAGTAGTACACCACCATCGTGATCTGTTTCTAAACATGCCCTAATAGCGTTGAAGATCTTTATGATGGCGTTCGCAAATGGACATCAAAAGTCGATATCTTTGGCAAGAAATATTTAATTCTTCCGGTAATTGAGCAGTGCGTAATTGACATTGTTTTGCAAACTCTCTTGACTGGAGTTCCAGAGGTCATTGGTATCTCGCCATTATATATGAGCCTCGTCATATTCTAAGAGACTCGTCTGAACATCAAGACGAGGCCGACGAGGATGACGTTGGAGAGGTTCGAGACAAGTGAGAGTTCGATGCTTTTTCTGTTGGTGGGTCGGTGTCTTAAACCACTTCCAGCACTGACCCCATCACCAATACCAATGAAGATGTCAGTGAACAGGATTCGGAGGAGTAAGTTACCCTACTCTTCATATTCATGGGTGATATCTTAGCCACTTGCAGCGGCGACACCAATGAAGATGATGGTGAACAGCCTGTAGAGATGTAAGTTTCCAATGACCTTCACATTGATGGGTGGCTTCCTCAAACCAGTTCTAGGACAACGTGGATTTTCATTCTAGACTCAGCACCAGCGCCTGAACGGCTTCAACGGGCGACTGAAAAAATCGAGACATACCTCAAGCTCGAAGCCATCGACAAGAAGGGGCACGAGCTTCATCAAACGAGGAGTGCACGGCGTAAAGCAGCCTGCGTAAGGCCTCCTTCCTTTGTTTCCTCTATCGTCCCCTTGATTTTTCCCAGGTCCCTGGCCAACCGAATACTTACGACTGTGGGATATATCTCCTTCACTTTGCAAAAACATTCATGTCCGATCCCAAGCGCTACTACAAACTTATCGTAAGTAGCAAGCACTCCCATCTTTCATTAATATTCGGTCTCACGTATATCCAGACGAAGGAACAAAGGCTTCCTTTTCATATACCTGTAGGAGAACGGCAGGCTACTTGGAATACGAACGGTGTGACAGAGCTCCGCCAATCTATTGCTTCGACAATCAAGAAATCACACCAAATTGGATGAACGCACCACGTAATGCATCGATTTGGCAATTTTCCTGGGCAGGGTTGATATACTTTCCTGATAATCCTGGTCGTCCGAGATCACACAGTACAAAGTAATGAAAGTCGAGTCTTATCTAAAGTCCATCTGCAAAACTTTGCGGAGTGTGAAGCGAACTCTCCGGATCCGTAAAGTTGTCAACTCGGGATGTGATTGGCCTGGCCAGGACACCTTGCCTAGCCTAGTCCCAAAGAGGAAGTCCCTTAAAACGCCTTCAAGCGCTGGAGACTTGCTTTCGAAAAAATAAATCTGAATCATCACTGCCGTTGCTGCTGGAGGTTCCGCTGGAGCGCGCGGACCATCACGAGGGAGCGGTGGCATTCGTATTCTCTCGACCCTCGGAACCACTAATTATTAGGTTCGGAGACTTCGATATCTAGAATTCGCGTGTATCTTTTCTCTTCAGGGTTTTTAGCTTTGGGGAATTCATAGGCCAGGGGGAAGTCCTGGGCCAAGCACGCCATGAGTTGGCCGCTTTATCGAGACGTCGCTTCGCACTCAACAAAGATCTTGCGGGTGGGCCTTCTATGAGTACAGTACTGAAATTATGTCTTTAGTGGAGTGACTGACCCAGCACGATGGTCAGCCAATGATCATGAGCTTGACGCCAGAGATGCTGTCGAACTTGGAACGCAGAAAGAAAATGAGGAATTCGAATTTGAATTTAAATCGACATTGGTGAGGCCGCTATCGACCTGAACGTAGACGTGAATTAAACTCGAGCAAGGTGCTAGTGAAATGATTGGATCATTCATCGTGAGAAAAAGGGCTCTTCGAGGAGGTCTCTAGCATCAATGATATTCGTAGGCCGCAGTATCTAAATCCTCTTACACCGCCCCTGCTTGGAGCATACCCTCCCAGTCCTCCTGCCCACTTGTCTTTGTGCGCTTGACTAAGGCTTGTGACTCCGCTGCTGACTCGTCCTGTTTTGCATTACTTTTTTTTTTTCGGCCTCGGGGAGGTGCTTGGGTGGTTCCAGCCTTGTCTTCCCTAGTTTCGGAAGCGTCACGAGGTCGTTTACCCTGACCTTCGTTGTCGTCAGGACCATCCTGGTATCATTTTCTCTTGGTCACCAAAGCTAGCATGAACTTAAAACATGTAAATAAGTTATGCAGTTTGTGACGCACTCCCTTGTGGAGAGAAAAACTTGTCGACCGATTCAACATTCTCCATCAATGTTGGCCTCCGTGGAAGGTCTTGCTCGTCAACTTCATCTGTCGAAAACTTGTTAACTGTTGCTGTGATGGAAAACTGGGGCAATGACTGACCATAGTAGTAACCAGCCAAGTCGACTACGCTGGAAAACGCTCCAATGAGTGACCAGCTTACAGACCGTAGAGACATACTTTGGCCCGTGGACTTCCAACACGTACTGTTCACCTCTGCTAAGGTTGATTTCTGTGTTGCTTTGTTCGTACTGGTCATACAAAGAATATATAGGCTAATGACAGGATAACGGAGGAAACATACCCGCCCGGGTCCCAGGCTCCCGATGCAAAGGCGTTGATAGCTTCCAGCGCTCTCCGCCTTGAAAGTGATTGCGACGCTGGTGCGCTGATCAGGCTTCGCAATGGTTTCTGTCAAAGCTAGGCTTGTGATTCTTAGTGTCATGCCTGGTATTATGCCGAGTCGGTCATTGTGCGTTATGCGTTTACACCTGGAACTACATCAGAACAACGCATTTGCATGATGGGTCACTTACCAGAAATTTTGTGGCATCGTTCAGGGAGTACGTTGAAACAAAGAATCGAGAGTATGAGGTCCACGTTTTTGAATCATAGGTACGGTCACGTGATGTGAAAGACCGAATTTAAACAATTAATTATAACCAGGTTAGACGGAAATTTCGCGATCGCGACGTTCAAACGGAGGGGATTTCCGACGATATCTCTCGACTTCGAACTATTGAACATTGGACTTGAACATGTTCCATGGGGTGTTTTTGTACTCTCGTTTCAACTAAAATGTGATGGTATAAGAAGGCATGCGCATGTAGACGGACGAGGTATATTTAGATATCTCGTATGAATAAAATCCTCGTCATGCCTGCGGCCTAATTATCAGGGAGTCGATCGGAGGTGGACCAGGGACACCAAGTTGTCCGATAGAATGACGTCGCCGCTTTGAGCAAATGAAAAGGAAATGAAAGTTCAACGTTCAAAAGTGACACGCTTGACAATACTAATTGCTTGACAGAACTGACAGCGACAGAATGCCCGGGCCCACTGTGTTCTTGGGCACCTAACATAGGGCTTATTCGAGTTCGCCGAGATCCCCGAATCCCATATTTGCCAGCCATTGAACCATAAGATCTTTTATTTATTTTGACTAGGTTTGGTTTAGTTTGGTCTCAGATAAGATAAGATAAATTTCTCTTATATAACATTGCGTGGCCAGTAGGATGATCATGAAGCCCCATGGCCATACGAGCGGTTCGAGCGAATGGTTTTAGGAGCCTGGAAGTCACCCAGTTTAAATTTCAGTTTTGCGGGGAGGCCAAACAGGTACAAATACTATTTGTTTTGCAGGACTGTTACTGACACGTAGATAACAAGGCTACTCGAATTGTAAACATATACCACAAGAGGACCAAAAACGTTAGTTGAGACGTCAGGAAAAAGGACTTCTTTTGAACAGTGGGAATTGGACAGGAATGTGTAGGTTGCAATTCATGCGATTCACGAACCTGCCGCGCTCAGCTCTGAACAGTTTTTGAGCCGGTTTTCGCCAATTTCTCGTCAGTCCAGCCACCTGAGGGCTTGAATATTACACCCAAACAAGGCGAGTCTTATGTATTTCCCAACGAACCGACCAATGTGTCATGTCGAACTTTCTCTCCCAGACTGCGACCTCATTTCGGATTCCTTGAAACGTTCCCTTTCCAGTGCATCTGATCATGTCGTAAATTTGTTCACTACGTCTCCTGCCCCTGTCTTCGAAGGCAATGCTGAATCACATGCTGTCCATTGTAGTTCCTATCCACCCCCGACCGTGACATAGGCCAGCTGATCTATTTAGAGGAACCCCTCATCCTTCGATCCGAAGACGTGAAAGACTTCGCAGTTCCCATTTGCGTCGAGATCAAACCTTTGCAAATCTCGACCGTTGCAATAGAGGGCGGAGGCACGTATAACTTTGGAGCCGCCCAGTGTGCATCCCTGGCAGCCAGAACAGCGCCTGACGATGACCTCAAGCTAGAAGCAGATCAGCACCATAGTGCGAGTCTTTCTCCAGTAGCAACCCTTTACTTCCTCCTTGACTTCCCAAGATCCCTTTTCAGGTGAAGCTACACCTTTCCGGGAAGGAAACCATACCAATTCAGGTAAGCATTATATGACTGAAGGTGCCATCGTGGCAAATATGGACATGGACGAGCC
The DNA here is from genome assembly GCA_025854295.1 of Lyophyllum decastes. Classification (NCBI taxonomy): domain Eukaryota; kingdom Fungi; phylum Basidiomycota; class Agaricomycetes; order Agaricales; family Lyophyllaceae; genus Lyophyllum; species Lyophyllum decastes. The sequence goes on from CP107709.1 coordinate 2,262,766, forward strand.
CCGGACTGATACAGAAGTGAGTCGACGGATCGAAAAACCAAACAGATGTTCACTGAGCATGCATACTCAGAGGTCCGTGGCGTATGCGAACAAGTCTCCCTCGGTAATTCGATTTGGTGAACAAGGTGGCTCACTGCATACGCTTACTGGAGCCAAAATAACCGGAAAGATGACAATCAATGTTCAAACCATGTCCGTCGTAGCCCCCCTTTCCTCATCTGCCCCGACTGTGAGTTAAGGCTAGGGACAAAGAAGAACTCCTGCTAATTGAGTTTAATCGAATGTTTAGGGGATAACCACTCAAGAGGATATTTACCTCGTGTCTTCCACACTAACGGATTTACGACGCCCTGCAAAACATCGACGAGAGTATTTGGATGCTGTTGAACTGCCTACCTTATCCCCTGTTCCTACCAAGCATGAGACAGTCTTCAAGTATGAAAAGGAAGAAAGTGAAATGACGTTGAAATGCCCCAAAAAGGTTCGTCCATTCGCAGCCTGTCATTGCTTGCTCACGCCCGATCTTTGCGCTTACACCTTGCAGCCAGATTCGAAGGTCAAACGACACGAAGGGCTTGCTTTCAGCGTGGACACGGTGCGCAGCCGCCTCAAACCGATCGGGCTCGACCTCTTCCCTATCTCGCTGGAAAAAGGGATGATAAACTTTGCTGTCCCTCAAGACATGATCTCCAATTGTTACGGCTGGAATCAATGCAGCACCTTCCCTTCCTCAAGCACAGATGACACCAGACCACACCGGCTGAATGACTTCATGTTCCCGAACCCCCTGTACAACCCCCAGGTGCCCGAAGTCCCCGGTGCGCCGGGGCTATGGTATACGATCAAAGAGACCTCAGGCATAAAGCCTGCGAACCTGGGACAGGAGTCTGAGTACAGAGTGATTACGCGGTGGAAGCCTGGAATTTGGCAGTACAAGGGACAATATGTATTGGCACCTGCAGATCCATTGACAAAGGACGAATGGGCAACACAGCACCCGACGGCGAGTCATGTTGTCCGTAATACAGATCCGCAAGGATATTGATTCTTTCCATCAGGTCCAAAACGCGTGGGCGAACAATATTCACGCAAGGGAATGGGGGCGACCGATGAGGGCTCGTATTGCTCTTCGCGCACGTCTGCAGCGAGCACCAAGAAATGCTGAACTTGACGCTGCAATTAAGGCCGAAAATTTTGAGGACGTTCTCCCTGCCCAGATCAGTCGTGCTTTGCTGCTTGGTGAAGAAGTAGGTGACCTTTGCTTCCATTTTTTCATGTCCTCATCACGGATGTGCACTAGACCGTATATGTGTGGACGATGAAATGTGTTCGCTACGATACGGAGTTTCAGCTGGCACTGATCGAGCAAAGCAAGACCTTGGTTTCACAAAACCGATTGACATCGAAAGCAAGCCATAAGACAAATGAAAATGAAGAGAACGAGAACAACAGCTGAAACCAGCAATCCAAAATGTTATGAACCGGGGTTGTCCACATCCGGATCCACTCATTCGAGAGCCCTTCTACTGCCGTCCTGCCTTACCACACTCTTGTCTTCGGACAACGTTCTTTACCCTGTCGTGCTCCATGTTCAACCTCACTTTCCCTGTTTTGGGCTGCTACGCACACCACACCACCAAATATGACCATGATCTGCCTGTACACACCTTTCCCTCCCGACCTTCGCCCCCCTGATTTGGTTTGTGAACTTGTACAACGTGCTGTGTTGACTGATATGTAGTGCACACCACCATGCTTCCCATGCCTATCTCCTCTCTTCACTTTCCGACATCTGCCACGGCGGTGTCATGTTCCTCTGCCACTGGTCATGTGTATTCCCCTCTTCGTGCTTTGTCTCACCTCAAACAACGGGACATCGTCTAAACTTATACAAAGTGCTGGCGCTGCGCAACCCCGTCCTATCTCTCACTACGTCTTCCCCCTTCATCATCATTGGTTTTTTCTGCATCGCGCAAATGCTTACACCATCTCCACCATCACAAAAGCTTCGCAGAATTTCTTCTATCACTACGACATGTCCATCACATGTGCCGATCCCAAATCCGTTCTCCCTGTTGATTTCTGTATGGCAATTTTCACCAGACATGTCATGTAATCCGACGAGGTTCTCGACGGCAAGTCGTTGACACATCTATTAAGTCATCTCCGCAGTGGCAAATTTTCACTGTCTACTGCTTAATACAGCCCATCCGAGATGCTGAGGATTTGGAGTTTGCAGGATTCGTCGATACCATAGGTGACGGTGCCGGTCCACTAGTGGATATGTCCATGGTGCACAGTGCTTCATCCTTCGATGATATCATCCACTTTGTTTACCCTGGCCACATTGTTGAAGACCCAATCGCATGTTTGGTTCGAACACGCTATTTTTGCCCCCACAAACATCCAAGTAGGCCATCACAATGCAACCAATCTTGATACCATCCTTTGTGATTCTCGTGTATTTCTTACCACTGATTCATTCAAGGAAGCCAAAGATTCAAGCTTAACCCCCCCCCTTCGAGTACGTTGGACTTCGTCGCCAAACATCCTCCTCATGGAATCGCTGCCCACACTCAAAGTCAACAAACTAGGAGTTTATCAGCTACTCCGTAAATTTTCCCTTGACAGGGGTTTGGTCAAGAACATCTGCGTCGACATCGGCACCCGACTCATCGCAGTTCACATCCTTCGGGGTGTCAGTGGTGTTGCTGATGTGGATCCGGAAGACATCCTCAACCCACGATTTTTTTTCCCGGCTGACCTTCCTTCGCGTCATACTTTACTCCGCCGCCAATTTCCCCTACCACCTGCATATGCCACAACTCTCAATAGCTATATTTGCCAGGGCCTCACTCTGGACGTCATCGGTGTCGACTTAACAAAACCTCTGTTCTCTCACGGACAGCTCTATACTGCGCATCAGAAATAGGGAGTTCGGCTCATTTATAGAGAGCTGAAGTTCTTTGAGCGTACTGTCTTTATCAAATAAGTACCTCATTATCAACACCACCATTCACGTGCATCTGCCAAAACACCGAAGCGAAGCGATGGCGTACCTTGTAACCTTATTATAGATCACTGCAACCGGTCTTGGCAATTGGAAGTTGAAAAATCATGCCCTCTGCGCAAATGCATCATGTATACCAAACTCGTACACGAGCATCGGATTTGTCTAGTGCTGGCTTTCGTTAGAGCCTAGTCAGCATCTGCAAGACTTCTTTCCCGAGTGTGAAGCGAATTCTCCGTACAGTCGTCAACTCGAGATGTGATGGGACCAGGACACCCTGCCTTGTCCCAAAGCGGAAGACCCTCAAAACGCCTTCAAGCGCTGGAGAACGCTTCGAGTCTGAAAAATGGGTCTGACACTATGCTCACGCAGTGAAAAATGCTTTTTAGGGGACATGATATGCTGGCTCTCTCATCTCGTTATTATCTATGAAGTGTTGACTAATGTTGTCAGCTTTTGGGTACCCCCCGCAGGACTTTTCGTATCATTCATCATCTTCCCTGCTAACAGGACGGATCCAGAAAACATTGCGGTTTCACTCTACTTACAAGCATCAAAGTGACATTATAGCCTGTGAACCCCTCGTCACGGCCTAGACGTATGTCACCTCCCCATCTTGCATCTCGACTATCTTTTCTGCAAACGGTTCGCCCCCCAATCACATGCACCCATTAAGTTTCGCGTCGAGTTTCCACCTAGCGAAACTTCGGACCTTGGTACATGAGACGTTGGGTGGTGGTGCGCTCGCCGTATCTGGAAATGGAAAAGTGCTGTCACGGCTCTACGTTTGTGCGTCTGGCTTCGTTTTTGGACAGGGTGTTTAGGGTTTTGGCTATGGAACCAGCTTGAAGCCCGCCTAAGGATGTGCGATAGCTGCCTATTGGGACGATCACCTTCTCCGATTGGCAAATGCCAGGAATCAAGGCTCAAGCATTTTATAATCTTGGCCATGCGACTTCCAAATCCCCACACCTAACCCCTATATGTTCTATGTCTACCTCGCTTGCATGTGCAAGCAAACAGCTGACCTATGAAGTTCGATATCAGGTTGTGACGAAATATATCCGGATCCTCAATACTATATATTTTAGAGTAATCGTTCGATTGGTATACCTCAGATCAATTATCGAACTACAACTCTATATTTTACTCTAGATCTGATCTTGCCATCTAGCTGCATACTTAATAAAGGACGTACACGTGGTTCTCAGACCTGTATAAGGGACAGAAACCCTTCTGGGACCGTTCATACTCAACCAGGCACCACTATTTGATGTCTTGCACGACCGAACAAGATTACAGCACCCGGTTTCTAAAGGTACACTGTTTCCCGCGAAGCGAAGGAAACCTTCTCGTGGGCTGTGCAATCGATGCCGATGACATGTGCCCTTAACGAATGCCTCAATCCATATATTGCATAGCTAGGTCTATCCCAAGATTTCCGAGTTCCCGTTTGCCGGTTCCTTCTGTGATCGTGAAGCGCCCTGGAACGAGACAAGGTGTCTCATCAAGGCTGGATGATCGAATGGCTGGGTTGAGATTGCCAAGGACCCCCCCCCCCCCCCAGCAGGAGTGCTTGGAAGGCATACAAACCCGTCGAACAGATGTCACGAAGAGAGGCCTAGGAAATATTGAAATAGAGGATGCGTTTTGCAATGAATGTAGACTACAGCTCAAGTACAAGAAAGAACCATAGCTACGTTGGCAAAGCAGGATGTAAGAAGGTAAAGTTCAGATGGAATCGTATCACGGCGGCGGGGATCGTGTCTCGTCTATCAGGAGGAATGTCAATTTCAGGAATCAAGATGCGAAGACCTCGTTTGTCCTTTGATGGTTCTTCGACAGTCCTTCGACAATCGTCCACAGGGGTCTCGGGCTGCAGGACAAAACCTAGATCTCGAAGCGCGTTGGGTCACGTACACCGGCTGCAAGTTGAAAAGAATGGTCAACATGACCGTCCCGTGGGTTCTTCGTTCATCCAATTTGTTCTCTACGCTTTCACCAGACCTGCGTCAGACATAGTGAGAACACCTGCAGCTAGTTTCGACTTACAAGGTCTCTGCACCGCTCTCGTGTTTCCGCACCACCTGCTTCGCGTCCACCCGTCTGGTGTATTTTCGCGCCGGCCGGGGGTCCGTGTTTTCAACAGCCGACTCGTACACCTCGTGATGGCACCAAGACGTGTGTAACAAATCGCAAGGGTTGCAAATCGAAGAAGTACAACAACTATCCACAACCCAACATCTAACCAACTAATCACCATTATGCACGGGAACCCGCATTGACCCCTTTTATAATTATGCGACGGCTGGAGAATCATCGAGCCCATTTTGCCAAGCTATGATGATCACACTGCGTTACGCGTCCTCTCGGGTTCAGCCCTTGAGATCTGGAGTAGATTGGAATTGGCAGAATGACTACCGATACAATGACGAAGAACGCCGGTACAAGGGATGTGAGGCGGGGAGGGAATGGCTGAGGACAGAGATTAAGAATTCGTACAACCATAGGTCCTACAACACAAAATGATTCTGGATAAATGGCAAATGCCTATGGCCCGGGAGAGGCGGATAGTATGCACAGGTGGCGGTGCATGTTGTGCGTGAAACATTGGCATGCTATATATCATGACGAGCTCGTTGTGTCCCCGAGAAAGTATGGAGGTAGCGGCGGAAGTTAGAAGTTGGGTGGGTGTTATCTTTACGTAATCTTTCTAACTTGGAAGGCGTGCAATTAATTAAGAAATTTGTTGAATGTACTGTTGGGGATAGACCGTCTCGGTGGAAACATTGTTAAAAAGAACTTCGAATCGTTGGGAGGCATGTTCAAGGTTTGCGAGGTATGTGGTCGCGGCACTGCTCTCTCTACAGCTGCATGTCTAGACAGCTAATGGTCCGTGCTCCAGAAGATACTCAAATATCCTGCCTCCACGTACCCCCAAACGTGAAACGGACTTGGAAGTTGCCATTGGTCGCATTCCTCAGAGAAGTTCTATAATACCGTGCGTTTAACTGACCCCGAGATTATAACTAACTTTGCGATGACGCTTGTGCAGCAAGATTCGCTGGTGGATCCGAAGACAGAATCGATGCAGATTGGCACCCAGGCGACGAGGAGACACCCAATGATAGTGAAGGATGTTCCGGTGGATGGGAAGATAGCGATGAAGAAGACCAGCTCGCTGACGATACAGGGCGTGACAATGATGGCGATGATCAGGATTCCAAAGGCGGGAGTGGCGACGACAGAAATAACACTGATTATGTCAAGAAGATAAGGAACGGGTCTCTTATAACCAAGGAACTATTTTAGAGAGCTTGGGGGAAGGTAGAAGGAGACGGCCAGTGTAAAGCATGGTGTGACACTATCGGGTGGTGGGTGGTCATGGTGTCTTCTATGCCGATTATGCTTAGCTTACATTTTCAGCCTTGTAAGGAATGTGTCTCACAGTCGGTCATCTGCGAATACAAGTGCGAAAACTCCATCTTCCTGAGGAAGAGGGAGAACGGCCCAGAGCGAGAAAAAATGTTGCAGTCCGAAGGCAAACGGCAGCTATTACCGCTAGGACTCATCTTGAGCAGGAACGGCCAGCTGGCACAAGGGGCTCCAGGAGCCTGCAACCCACCCCGAAGCGGTGCCTCCTCCCAAGCAGAGGAAGGTAAAGGAGTCAAATTTGGACCGGGAATCACTCTTTCCAAACCAACTGTTCTGCGTGATTGTTCCGACGTGACTCGACAACCGCCGCTAAGGATCAATAGAATTGGTCTTGTCGAAAGACCTGGTATATTGAAAATCATCCCCACCCCTACATTCCGTAAACCTTCGGATCACGACGCTGATCAGGACGCGGCTCGTTATATTCTAGGGTCTGTCGAAGATGGCTATCCTGCCCATAATCATGCATTTACAACACCACCATCGCCTCCAGCAGTTCATTCGCCATTGCTGTCTGACAAGGCGCCGTCAAGTCTGAGGTCAGAAAACTCCACAGAGATCCCCGACCAACGAATTTCTCCCCTAGTTCGTACGTTCCCGGAGCCAGCGGTCAGTATCGAAGCATCATCGACTGCACCCCCGGATCCCTCGAGACCATCCCTTCGCTCCTCTGTCGATTTTGCAGCCCCCGACACGAATGTTATGTCTTTGCGACAAGAAATTGCCAAGTTACGCGCGGAGAACGCCGCTCTTGCGCTAGAGTGCAACAACCTCAGAAGCTCGAGCGACATGTCCCAGGCGGCGATTAGGCAGGTAATGTCCCAATGCGAGTTTATCATTTACATCACTGCTTAAAATCGGAGTATGACTCACAGTACCAGAAAGACGAGAGTGAGCTTCGGAGTCGATTGAGGCAAGTTGAGGCCGAAAAGAGTACCCTGGAGGAGGAGTCAAAACGGAGGGAGGAGAGGCAAAGCAATGTCAAGGAAGCCATGGAGTTTTTCGAGAAGTATGGGGCGGAGGATGTAGAGGCCTTAATCTCCTCGCGGAAGGTTAAGATGGAGGCATCGGAGACACACCCTAGTGAGGAAATGGAGAGGCTTATTCAAATTGTAGAGAACGAACGTGTTCGTTTCGAGGGGCTTTATACTCAGACGCGACAAAATGTTTGCGAATTGAAGAAGTCCTCAAAACGCTGGCAGGACTTGGCCATGCGTATGGGTTGCAGGTTTTACGGTGAGTCCATCATCAAAATTGACTTTCCTGGAGTTTATAAAATCTTGATTTAGATGTCGAACACGACCGTGCCCGGTTCCTTGGAGGCCTCAACACACCCCTCAACACAGTCTTTGGCCTTATCAAGCATACATCTCTCACGCCAGAAGACTTTAAGGAGCGAGTACAACAGGCGGCCAACCTAATGCGTGAGGCGGTCGACCTAGAGACAGTCTCGCGCGCGCGACTCGAAATTCCGCATTTCATTCAAAATCTCCATGTGGGACATCGTCGCAACGAGGCGAGCGATGATGTTGCGGTGCGTCAGTTTGACCCTCACTCCGATTTAGAAGCGAGATTTGGAATTGCCGAGCATGAACTCGCCAATGGGAAGAGTCAGGAACCGGAGGGTCGTTGAGGTGCGAAATGGAGAGTTTGAGGTATCTGCGGTGCAAGGATCCAGAGGACATTCGGAAGTAAACAAGGGAGTGAAGCCAGCTGGCGCCGCCCCCGTTAGCAATTGCAATCTTCACCTTAGACTTTCCATTCAATCTTCGTATCGTAGTTCTCTTCCACATTATAGATCATGTGTATTTCGACTCTTAATTTCTTGTCCACAACTAAAATGCTGCCATTTTTTATAAACGTGGAGATCAGAGGGGGAGGTCAATAATGGTCAACAATGGTCAAGGCTTCTAGGTAATGAACGTCTTTTCCCAATTGCAAGGAAGCCGGGGTTCGGTAGGTAAAAAATAGATTGTGCCTCAAAGCCCTAACCCCATATTGAGGTTAAGGTGTCGTGGTCCAACAGGTTAAAGGCATAGTGCAGACTGGGCTACTCGTCTATCGCGGAACTTTCTTGGAACAGGACTCGCTGGGTTTGAACTCTGTAGGAATGTCAGCATAGTCACGCCACATTTAGCAGAGTTCATCGCCTTCCTCGCCTTTCCCCACTCAAATTAAGCCACGAACGTCCACTCGGTATAGGCGAGACGCCCAGAATATTACTCTCTTATGGCTATCGATTCCAGATGGCTCAGAATATCTAGATCATTCCCCAGACCGACAACCCCCCGGCACGAAAGATTTGATGGGAAGGCAATACGGACCTCAAAGGAGACTCCTAACTTCGAAATCCTATCTGTTGGACTTCTGTCCTGGACTCGGGGGTGAGTCTGGCTTAATAAATGAGTAAATTAGCAAATCATTATCTCTCAAGCTTACTTTCGAACATATAGTCTGCGTCTCAGACAGAAGTCTTACATGCCGATAATGGTATCATATTCAACCGGAGTCGGCAGGGATCGTGTGCTGAACTCATCGCGGAAAACTTTACACACGTGCGGACGACCTTCGTGATGATTAGGCTATACTAGTATATGTTCGACGGGTTCTATGGGGAGAAAACGCACGAGATTCTTTCGGTCAACCCCCCTTTCTGGGCGATCATTCCGTATATACAATTGCAAGGCTTACTGGTGTACTACATGTTGTAATCAAACATTGAAGATGTCTACTGTCAGTTTGTGCATTACTCTGATGATACTATTGCGGCCTTCCACGCTCCGCTCATGGATCGAATGTGTACGTTCTCCAGTCTAAACGTAGGAAAGCTTCTGTTGTGCTATACATCAGTGACCGGATTTCAACACGACGTTCAAAGGTTGTTATTGTTTGCACTGGACCAGATCTGATAGCTCGTTCCATTCCCCATCCACTTCCATTGATACTGTTCTTCTCTATAATAGTTCCTACTCACATGAGTACTTTTCATGCCATCTAAATTTCCCTAGAATCCTTCCTGACCTTGATACCTTCATCTATCGGCACCTAGCAAGAAAACAGACTTCTTGGTCTCCCTGTGTACAGCGTAGCATAATCACCTTTGCATTCACCTAGTGTACTGACGCAGTACTAGTTACTATTTAATCTTGGACCTATCAAATGACTAGTACTAGTAATGTAGATAGTACGCAGACGAACGATGACCATACTTCAGTTCTCTACTGAGAGCGGCCTTGGAAAATATCCACCAATATAAAAGGTGGGGTCTAGGTACACAGTGTATGAATCGTGTTCATAATGCCCATTCGAACATATCGAAGATCGCTACACACCCGCGTTAAGGCGAAGATCGCCTGTCCACTTGGGATGTCCGGCGATATGTATTTGGCATCGGCAAAGAGGTCGAGATGCTGGAGTTTGGGCCATGCCAAACCAATTACACGAACTTCTTCATCAGCGAGATGGGCGCGAGATAAGCCTGGAGAACTGATACAAAAGCTCTCCAAAGCCAGAGGAAAGAGGGGTTCGATGTGGTGAAAGATCTTAAGTCCCCGCTCGCTCGAAAGGTAGCCACGGATTTCAAGTCGACGAACGGATGGGCACATGTTTTGGAGTTTCTGGAAGAAATCACACCAAGTAGAGGCCTTCTCCGATGATACTTGTATGGTATGTTGGCTGATTCGGATGTTTAGATTGGTGATGTTAGGCGAGACGTCACATATCCAGGAGACCAAGGATAGGTCTCCGTCAAGGGCAAGATGCTCGAGCCGTTCGAGTTTCGTAGGCAGCTGGTGAGGGATAGGAGTTCCCGGAAATGATGATAGGTGAAGCACCGTCAAATTCTGCAGATGGTGCAGGCCATGGAGTGCGATAGGACTCTGGAATGAGATACTCGACTCAGAAAAATTGCAGTCGAGATATTCCAATTGTTTGAACTGATTGATGAGGTGCATAATGTCCACCCTGAGATGTCCCGTCAGTCGAAGTCGTTGAAGTGACGGGGAGGATTGCATGAGGAGCGTGATGAAAGCATGGATGGTGCCGGCATCATAGTAAGCGTGCCTCCGCGACGTGATATGTTGGGCGATGTGGACATTGAGCAACATTGGAGATGACAGTAATGCACGGGCATCTTGGATGCGTAGATTTCGTTGTGCGGCGCACTCTCGATCGACGGGCAGGACAAGCACTCGCAAGGAGGGAAATGCTTGACGCGAATCTGGTAGATATTTCCTGAGGTTTGCGTATGTCCCGACGGCGACAGGGGCATCTTCTACCCCACAAGAATAGATGTCTTGGATCTCGAATATCATGGAAGAGTATTTGAGGAATGGACCCCATTCATCTTTACAGGGTTTCCGAACAAACACCTGGACAAAGTGTCATTGAGGCATCGCTGTCACTGTCAGACGCAACTTACCAATTGCTGTTGACGTTCCACTATTCCGGGGACCAATTTCATTATGGGGAGGGCAGTCGGAAGTGTCCTCCATAAGACCTTCAGAGCCAGTTGGCAGAATGTCTTGGAGACCAAGGCGACGCGGTAGAGGTTCGGTTTGTCTGATTGGAGGAAAAGGGTAACATTTTCTAAGAGTTCAGCGACTGCCAGAACGCGTCTACTGTTCAGCGTAAGCGTATGGGAAGAGGACATTATCATCTGTTGAAAGTTCAAGCTGGAGCTTGCCATTTATATGAGGCAGAGAGCGAGTCAAAGACCGAAAATATAATGTATACTATGTCATTGATGTGGGGGTAGGTTGAAAGAGATCTAGAGGAGAAACATCCCATAAAGGCTTTGGAGTCCTATGAGCCTATTTGAAACTTGACAAGAGGAAATGAACGTCTTTCTGATCAGGACAAGTTGCAACTCTCTTGTAGACCTTTTCCTCTGTAAGTTTATCTCTCGCCCCCCCTTCGTGGTGAGCCGATTGCCTTTGTTCTGACATTTCTGGCATGCTACTACAGGATCTTTCACCACATCGAGCCCCTCTTTCCTCTGGCTTTGGAGAGCTTTGTATCAGTTCTCCAGGCTTATCTCGCGCCCATCTTGCTGATGAAGTTCGCGTAATTGGTTTGGCATGGCCCAAACTCCAGCATCTCGACCTCTTTGCCGATGCCAAATACATATCGCTGGACATCCCAAGTGGACAGGCGATCTTCGCCTTAACGCGGGTGTGTAGCGATCTTCGATATGTTCGAATGGGCATTATGAACACGATTCATACACTGTGTACCTAGACCCCACCTTTTATATTGGTGGATATTTTCCAAGGCCGCTCTCAGTAGAGAACTGAAGTATGGTCATCGTTCGTCTGCGTACTATCTACATTACTAGTACTAGTCATTTGATAGGTCCAAGATTAAACAGTAACTGCCTGGTTACAACCAGGTGAAATGCAATTATCGTCCTGCTTTTTCTCATGGCCCACCGCTTTCGCTCCTCTGACCCGCTGACCCCCTGCCTGCTTTGCGGCGGCTCGAGCTGTGGCGGTCTGCTTTCGCATCTGGAAGAGGCACCAATTCCCTGTTCTTGACAATCAGGGGCCCGAGCACCGCTTGCGCCTTCGAATCGTCAAGGGATGGCATTTCCTCCATCATAGCCACGCCCTTCAAATCCGGCTCGCTAGCAGGGATCGCCTTCTGCGCCTCCGCCACTGCTTTCATTGCCATTTTCTCCTCTACCCTCACTACCTCTACCCATATCATCACTTCCGAACGCTCACGCTGTGGCTGCTTCTCATTATCGAGCTGGGGCGATGAGGCTGTGCGTGATGGCTGGGGGGTGATCGCCAGGTGAATAGGCGAAGTAACCTCCTCGACATCCAGGAGCGAAGAAACAGAGGGGGCTACCATGAGTTGAACACGGCGAGGCGTGTTGGATTCAGGAACTGCGACCTTGTCTATCTAACCGACTCGCTGAGATGATCGTGGCAGCAGTTTGTGTGAAACGCTGTGCGGGGCAGATTTGAGGGGCGAGCTTTTAAGTGTGGATCCTGATGCCTCTGGATTGGACCGTGAAATCCTGCTTGCTTCAGCAGGGGCTGGATCCTTCTGTGTTTCCAGTTTGCGGATTAAAGCCATGCGTAATTTCTTGGGCGGAACGTCTTCAACCTCCTCACCTTCCTGTACCCTCCACTTTGTACCCCTTTTCGAAGCCGCTGGTTTTGCATCCCTGGCTGCCGCGGCCACCAGGGTCGCATCCGTTTTGCCTTGTGTGAAATATCTCGCAGCCAATCGTCTTCCTCTTTCATCCTATCCGGATCCTGCCCTGTGCCTGCGGCGGCGGCAGCCAACTTCGTTCCGTCAGACAAGGGAGCTATTTTCTTCGTCTGTCTCCTCGAATCGGTTCGAAGAACGGCCTCCTCCTGTACCTTCTTGCCTGCACGAGGATGTTTGTGCTAACTGTCTTTCACCCAGGCCTGTACCCAGCTCTCCATAACGTTGAGCTTCGTCGACAGTCGAAACGCGCCAAGTCGTTCTTCATTGAACATTTTTTGCGGCGCTGATGACAAGGCTCGCAGGTGATAGAATGTTCGTCCTTGTTATGTGCACGGACACGAGCGCTTAATGCAATCTACACAACGCTATTCAATTAAAGGACCACATAGCCAATGTTACAATCAGGGAATAGCTTTAATAATTATAAGAAACACTCACTTATCGGTTGTTGGTGCACCAGGCTGTACGCTCATCATCCTTGTCTAATAGTCCCCACGCCTTCAGAAATTCCCCCTTCGTGACGCGTGATTCATTTTTCTTGTCTATCGTGAGGCTTTCGCTGTCCTTGCCCTGGTGAGTCATTTCGGAATCTTCGCCGACTCCATCCGCTTCTTCGGGAGAGGAGCCCCTGTCCTCATCAGACTGCTTCCCGAGGTTATGCGTATTCCAGTCACTTCCGATACCAGCATCCTGGTCATTTGGCTCTCCTAAAGACGCGTCAGAGTTGGCCACAACTTGCAACTGCGGAAAATGGATTCAGACCTTCACTCCTCACCACGTTATTTAGCTGGGCGAGAAAACCCAGTGACTCCTGCCCCTGAGACGTTGTATTCATTCTTAGTATGCTGCCGATACTAGATTTGTGGTTGGGTTGAAACGCGTTCTGCAGGCCCGAGGCATCCAGTGTTTGCAAGCCAATAGAATATTTGGCGGGGTAATCTTAGGTGAAAATTCTGTTATCGGTTCGCAAGAGGTCAGATGTGGGTCAGGATGTAGCACGGAGTTGGTCAAAAAACAATCATGAGGTATGTACAATGTCGAGGGAGGCATGAGTCGGACTTCGAATTCCAAATATCAGCTCTTCGTCGTTCGAACTTCGAACATCAAAACATCTGAAGTCCTGGCTCCTGATCGTTCCTTGTCCGTCTCCTTGCATGTTCCCTCTCGTACTGGGGACTTTGTGTGTCACCTCGAGATACGACTCATTCTCATCTTAATATTATGCTAACTGACTACTTCATGTCTGTTTGCGGAATATTTGATTCTTCGCGACATTCCACCATGTAAGCGGTGAACGTTAACCATGGCCAGGTACGTGAGTAGCATTATCTGAAGTTGTTTTATTTCTCACCACCTTCATTCTGCTCCAGACCACGTACCCGTCATCCTGACCAACAAACCTCCATGAGGTGCTTTGGATAGTTATCCATGTACCAGCAAACTCTACTTGGTTCCTATATGTACCATATCATGCATATCGACCATATGATCTGGTCCTTACTTGTTTCTTCGTGAATGTAAGCATTGCATACAAATACTATGTGGACGGGCCATGCTGCAGTGACCAAGATCAGACTGTATCTCATCAAACCTGACCATTTCTGACCACCGTCGGGCTCTGTACTAGCTATGCCTCGATTTTTCGTTTTCACTGAATGATCACTGGTCTAAACTCCCAAGTCCTGAACACGCTTCGCTTCTTGTGATCAACCTAAGATAGACTAGTTGGGACCACAGAAATCTACATAGATTTGGAACGTAGAAGATATAATTAACATGGATAGATACCAAGCTCGATATGATAACCCTCGCCAACTGAGGATGTAGGAACCGTCTTGACTTCTGCAACGTTTAGAGAAAAATTAAGGTACAGAGCAATCAAAAGCACAGCTACCACCACCGCTGAGAAGAAAACTCTGGATCGGAATGATGGGGTTGACTTGGACACGAACCTCTGGAACCTCTGGCCATGCGCCCCTAGGGTCGTAGTAACGAGGGTTTCGGTAGTGCGCAAACATGTCTTCATGGCTTCGAATATTTCCAAAGCCTGCCAGGTCAGGTACATGGTGATGCACTGCCTTGCGATTTCCATTGGCGAAACGGAAGGATCGTTGGTAAGTCTAAGCAATGCTCTGATGGTGGCCGTATATTTTTTTGTGGATTTGGAAATCCCGCGATCGAAGTTCCAACCAGTAAGATAGGGTTTGAGTTTCACGTCCAGGTAAAATTGTATAGCATCGGACGCACTCAACCGAGGCCTACAGGTTTCCTCCTGGCCATTTTCCAGACAAGGGTCTGGAGGTGTTGATTTTTTCATGTGCATTTCGCCCTCTGAAGATATCCTCCTCGATGCCAAACTGGCTGGCTCCCCATCTAACGCGGTAAAATTTCCCATAGATGTTCCCAGTTCCTGGTCGTAGCTCAAAAGGGTATACAAACGAAAGGAGTCAACAGAGCGTATCCCGTCTGTGAACGCAACATCGATGGGTGCGGAGGGTGCTGACTCTGCCTCCGCCACGTCCACACTGTCGTCCACAACCATATCATCCTGGGAAGTTCCATCGCTAACAGTGGTCCTCCAGGGTCCAACCACAACAGAACAATTTATGGGTCTATACTCGGGCGGAAGATGAGATTTCTTGATGCCTTCACCCGCAGCTCTCTCTGTTCCTAGGTATCGATTTCTGGATCCGGACACCAAGGGCCCATGACAGTTTATCTCTCGGCGTTGAGGTAGAGTTTTGCGTGTCCTCCGGTGAGGAAAATAGGTGTCCGGATAGGGATCCTCTTCTTGGCAACGTATTCCACATATAAGTTGACTGCTTATAATATTGGCGTCAGAAGGGCGTTCGCGCGACGGTGAATGTTTCAATGTCTGCTGTTGATGGAGCTCAAGACGATTGATTTTCTCTGCGTTAGATCTAACCTCGTCGGCCAAAGTTTCCAATGCGGTACTTGTAGCTCTCTAGCATTTCAGAGTCAATGTTGATGCTTGCTTCCAGTGATACTGCAAGTGGTCTTACCGCTATTTTTTCAACCGAACTGATTCTTTTTCCATTCGTGTCAAGAGAGTCTTTTTGCCTACTCTGGGAATCTAAAACTTGCTGAGTGAAGTGTTCGAAGTAGTCCACATGTTTCCCAAATTCCTGGCTTGTCACGAACGAGGGTCGATAGCGAGGGCGCTCGTCCTGCCAGAGGCACTTGAATATATCGCTGCTTGCAGCATGGAGCATTATCAGAAAAAGGTTTTTAAGTTGAAGGCTTTGGTTCCAGGAGGCGGGGTCCCCTATTACTTTTAATAGATGCGCGGCAGTGTTCTCTTGATCAAGCTGCAGAACGTTCATGCCCTTGTATTGATCGAGAATTCCGGCGTAAATGATCTGAAGAGCAAGCGACTTCAGAGTAGAGTCGCCATGGAAAACGATTTCATCATCGTTGTTGATAAGGAAGTTGGGATTTCCTGAGCAAAGGTTTCTAATATCATCGCGGAACACCTGCCAAGTGGTGAGAGGCTCGACGTCAGTGTCACAATTCTACCATCGCAGCATTAAAGTCTATACAGCCCCCTTTTACGTACCTGACAATAAATTTCGAAGGATCCGAAATGGCTGGCCATTGTCAAAGAGGACGGGTGGATGGTGGTGGAATCGAGGCTCATGATCAGTGATCGATATCGCAGGGCAAGAGGTGAAGGGTTGACAATAGCACTGATGGTGCGTCCTGTTTTTATGGTCAAGAAGCGGCTAATGCCACATGAAGGCCAACGCAGTGGCCGAAGCCACAACGGACTAAGAACCTCGTTGTTCGTACCGTGGCCATGCCACTAGGGTGCCACTGCCGCCGTGACGCCTCTACCCCAAACACAACCTCCACACACACGTCAGCGCTGTAGGGATCTATGGAGGAGTAATATATATATGGTCATGGGCGGGGTCATTCCCAGCAGTGCCATTACAGTAGCATTCTCGTCTTCCATGCAACAGAAAAACGCCCATGCCCGCATGGGCACCCCATCCTTGTACCCCGTTTATCATAGAAGAACGCTAGCATAGACGTTCAAAACCAGCTGCCGTACCTAAAGGAGCCGGCGTATTTCCCTGACGTACGCAATTCGCATGCGTCGAGACGTCAAGCGTTTTGTGGCACATATAATGTAGGCAGAGCCGCTGTGGGCGAGGCCTAGGGCATTCAAGTCATCTACCATTGAACATGTACAGCTTCCTTTGATTGCAAAGGTCTGTGGACATTGGTCTCCCGGGATATATGCTCAAATCTACATTTACTATCGAGGAACCATATATATGTTATCGAGCACCAGATACGACGATAATAGATAACATCAGTTATCGCAATATTAATGTTCATGTCTGAGGAAGGGCCGCAAGCTTGGCGTAGTAGACAGTGACGAACCTACTGAAGTGCCAAGCGAATCGCCATTGTTCCGCGGCGAACAGGCGGTATTTATCGGGTGAAGTCTCTCTGTGCCACCCCTCAAACCTTCAATCGACGCGCTGAATTCAACGCTTTCCTTCGAAGGGACCCAAGAGACATCAGGAAATTCGAAATGATGGTGTCAAGCAATCCCTGTTTTTACATTTTATGTATCGGTATCCCGCGATACATCGCGGCGCAAAGGCTCAGAGACATCTTCAAAAGAGGTTTACGACAGCACTGCGGGATTTTGGAAATGCGGTTCAAACGGGGGGGCGCGGGGCTGGCGTTGTGGGGCAGATTGGCGGCCGAGATCATTTCGGGATTCTCGCACGTTGTTGTACAGGGGAGAGGAGGGGGTAAAGGGGTGATAGCGGTCAGCGCATTCTTATGGTGCTGGTGACGGCAATACGTACTGTTCTTGATTGGAGGCGAGGGCGAGGTGTGGGTCGGCTGTATTTGTCACCAAGGTTGTGGTAGTTGGAGGGCTGTGGGGGTTGCAATATGAGTGCTCTAGAATGAGCAAGAGAGGGGATGATGTCCAGGCGGGGTAACACCACGGTCGTGATGTTCGTGGCGGTTGTGGTCATCGTCGGAGAAGGTGCATGTGCGCAATTGTAGACCAAAACACTCCGCGTCTACAGATTATTCACCCAAGTCATTTACGGTCCTCTGGCAATGGGCACGCAGTAGATATTAGCTAGGTCCTTGTAGGCTCGATTAGATTTGAGGCTCCACGGACTTCGGGGGTTCAAGTTCGAAGGAAGCGCAATGGTTGTGTATGTTAGCTTCCAAGACCACAGCGGCTTTTCTTTTGAATTAATTATGAATGGGAGAGACCTTGAAAGATTATACTGGCACCGAGGAATGGATATCACGGTTAATAGTCAGTTCAACATAGGATTGGACTGCAGAGCTTAGGTAATCCATATCCCGTTTGGGATGTGGCGTGTATGTGGCATATACGTACTTACATCCAAGCAGTGCTACTGAAGTTCGGTTCAGTCCGGTTCTTCAAGGAGTTTTCTGACCTGGACTATTGATTTGGTCCAGGGGCTACAGAGAACCTTGAGCTAGACTATCAGTTTGGGTTCAGGAGTGTCCACTTCAGGTTTGTGAGAGGTTTGAATCTAGAGCTGAACTTTTTCAGAGGCAAAGACCTGCTTTGATACAACAACATATTTCTCTAGAAATATTAATCAACATGCTCAGTTGCATCTTCTGCCACCTCAATATGCCTATTGCGATAAGCACTTTCCAATAGCTGAAATGCCTCAACGAGGTAGCGAAAAGAGAATTATGATGGGGGGTCTGTGAGGGGACACTATCTCATTCCATTATCACATTCCTTTTTCTCTACACTCGTTACACATATTTACTTCTAGGTATGACATCTCCAGATGAACTCCACCTCTGACATCCATCTCTATCACCAACTCTGTCACCAACTCTGAGTCCTGCCTTGTTAGACTCTGGACTTTGGCCCTTGGAATGCCATGTGCATTGGCTCATCATTTTGCCTCTGCACCACAGTATAGGGGGCCTATAACTATACAGTTTATCAGCCACCAGATTGTATATATAGGACACATCTGGCAGAGGGATCCTTAGATTTGTTCTCTTTGGATTTCCCCTTTGCCAGATGTGTCATTTTCAGTATCTACCATAGCTTGTCTAATAAACTTTGGATTTCCCCTTTGCCAGTCTTGTACGAGCCTACAAGCCTTTAAGGGTTGCTCTTACAGTAGAACAAATCTCTTACAAGGTCTGGGACATCTGAGAACATTGTCAAGTGCTCAGATAGCCTCACATCAACACTTACTTCCATCTCTGAACTTCCCCCACCTTGTTATGAACACTCTTTTCTTTTGACCAAGGACTACTTCATTCTATTCTCTCTCTGCCGAACTATACTTACCATTGCCATACCATTTGACCTATTTTTATCTGTGACAGATCATCGTCACCTTCACAGCCCTGCTGTTGCAACCCATATCACTTCCCTTCCCAACCCCTATCATCTACTTGGGATCTGTCACTGTTACTATACCAACTTGTTTCTTTTACCCACAATGACAATGATACTCCAGAACTTAAGTACTTACTTGGAGTATTGTAGCCAGTATATAAACTGTACTCTAGTTGGTCAAGCTGTAGCAGGTGCTACAGGTCCTTATGGTTCACGCAAGTATGAGCTTGACCAGACTATGGATTCAAGTATACCGTGGTGAACAAATGTAAGGACTTAGGGTAAATATGGGTAAATAGAGCGTATATAGGGGATGGTGCCAAACATGACCCGAATAGGAAGGAGGCCCTAGGCCTACCTGTTACACCCCCCCTTAAGACTGTGTCCACAGTCTCAACCAAGAGAAAAATTTTTTTTTTCTCCTACATCCTGTGGTGCGTCCTCATCTGCTCCTTGTGGTTCGCTCCTCGATGTAGTGGTGGTAGTAGTGGTGCTCGCACTGGTCAGTTATACTCCACTCCTAGTGGTGTCATTCCGTATATACCTCCCATATTCCCCTTCAAAATTTGTCCTCGGGTCCACCTATCCTCTCCCCCCTCCGAAAAAAAGAACAAACACCAGATGACGATCAAGAGGTGGGTGGGTGGGGAGACGATGGTATAGTCGCCATATGCTGGGAGCATAGTCATAGGATCATAATTGTGTCGATTGACGACACAGCAGGGGCAACTTGGATGGATTTCGTTCATATGTGACGAAATTCATAATGGTGGACAGCGATGAATGAGCGGATGGTGCAGTGGGCCAATTACCACAAGGTTGTATGCGCGACAGACTTGGTTGGGGCAACAATGGCTCCAAAAACGAAAATTCCCGAAAATGGGGCTGGTGGCAAGCCTTCGTGGCTGCACAACTGTAGAATGACAGTGTAATGATACATTGCTGAGCATAATGTGGTCGAGTACGGTATGTACTTGATGGGGGGTTTCGAAGTGGCTGGTACTTCGAAACCTGGGACTCTGAGGCTTTGGAGTGCCAAAACAATGAGGCAGCCTTCGCGACTGCCTAAATATGAGATGATGATGTCCAGAGACGTCGCGTGGGTGTATAATGGTTTGGTTACCATGTATACTTGAGTGGTGAGTTCAGAGGGGCTGGTACTCCAAAATCAAGGAACTCCAAGGCTTTGGAGTGCCAAACGAGCCTTTGCGGTGTCGTAGGTGTGAGACAGTGATGTCAAAGATGTCGCACAGAGTGTGTGATGGTTCGAGTATGATGTGTACTCAAACGGTGAGGTTGGAGGGGCTGGTACTCTGAAAATGGGGACTCCTACTCCAAAAATGGGGACTCCGAACTTCAGAGTGACGAAATAGCCTTCGCGGCTTCGTAAATGCAAAACAGCGGCCTGGGGAACGTCGTAGGGTGTGTAGGGATGTCGATTACGGGCGCTGTGGGTGTCTGTATCAAGAGTACGCATGGGTGGGGTGCATAATGTCCCCAGTGACCAAAATAGGCCACAAGAAAGTTCGAGCCGTAAATGTTGACAACAGCAAAGAGGGGATGGTCCAGGGACCATATAGGGATGTACTAGAGGTGAATAGGGTCGGATCCACCATGAAAAGAGGGTGGTAGTGTAGTCTCGTGAGTTGATAGAGATGGGGGGGGGTTTGGGGTGATGTTCGCGATTTTTGGCCTAGAGAGCTAACGACAATGCGCGGCGCCGTAAACCTGGATATCATCGGAAAGCCCTTGTCAAGGCGCATCGAATGATCCAAGATTTAGGAAAAACGGTCCAGCAGTTGCCAAGATATGGCTCGATCAAAACCCGGCCAAAAATGCGAATTTGGGGGATGAGGGAGTGGGTGTGGGGGTCCATCAGGAGTGTACAGAGCCCCAAGAACAATGTCTTGGAGATGCAAAAGAATCCTAAGGGCCAGGGGCCCTTGTTCCAGAGATAGAGCCCAGTGTATCTGACACATCACAATTCCTCCCCTCAGCACAGCACCTTTATCCCACCCAAACCTCTCCTGATCCTTCCAGCAATTCTAAGGCCCAAAAAGCGAAGTAGAATAGGCCTTTAAAAGGTCTAGGAGCAGCCCAGAGGTGGTAGTGTTAGAGAAAAAATACCCAGATGGGTGTGAGCAGAGTTTAAAGCAAAAGTTGAGTTTTGAGCAGAGTTAGAGCAAAGCAAGAGGTTGGTAGACTTGAGCTCTGAGCTGGATAGCTCAAAAAAATGTAGCAGGTGCTACAGGTCCTTACAGTTCATGCAAGTATGAGCTTGACCAGACTATGGATTCAAGTAAGGACTTAGGGTAAATATGGGTAAATAGAGCGTATATAGGGGATGGCGCCAAACACGACCCGAATAGGAAGGAGGCCCTAGGCCTACCTGTTACACAAGCTCTTTAGCTTGATCTATTGGAATATACCCCACTTATTCTGATAGCACCTTGGGACTTACCATGTCCCTTCTGCTCAATATCTGAACCAACAACCATGCCCAGAAAGCTGGTAGACTATAGCCTTGCCCCTCAAAGCAGGCTATTGACTATCTGTTTGCCACCAAAGGCTAGGATAGAGACCTTGTCTAGGCTAGTCACTGACAAGTGTCTGGACTTGAACCTTGGTTGAGTAGTTGAGGACACCAGTCCTAACAAAAGATCAAGCTTGACATCAATCACCTATCTGTCTAGGTAAAGGCAACCCCCAAACAACAAGACAACTTCCAGGACCAGATGGTCTGGAACCTACAGACTAGGGTCTCTTGACGCCTATTCCTCAAACTCCAAACCTGAATACAATATGCCTAGTGAAGGCAGCCCAGAATCAGATCCCCTTGCCAACTCTACATTTGGCTTGATCGAATGACGAAACCCAAAACCGTATATTCCCCTATATGCTCTGACTCCCAAACCCTTGATCCCTGATCCCCCAACCCCAGAACCTCTGAACCCCAAACCCTTGATACCAGAACCAGACATGGCAGAACAGCCCATGAACCCCCAGAGCTCATCGCCCTCTCAATGGGGGTGGTGAACGCTCTTCGGACACCTGACCTCTGGAGGGTTCATGTGTTCACCGACTCGCCGGCATCCGTCAACTTGTTGTTGGATGCCAGCGTCCATTCTGGGCAGTCGCGATCAATCGCGGCCTGCTCCGCACTCCAAGATTGGCTCTCGGCCGATCCAGGCCGAGTCGTCTCGTTTCACTATGTCCCGTCGAAGATGCGATGGGGCCCTCATCTCAAGGCCCACGAGGCTGCGACTGAGTCGCATCCTGCCTGGGCCGCCGTCCTAAGCGCACACTTAATGTGGCGCTTAAGCTCGCCAGCGATGGTGTGGAGGAGGAGTGGGTTCGCCTATTCCACACCACGAAGTATCGCGGGCGCAACTTCTACCTGCTCACAGTGAGGGGTAAGCTGTTACTGCCAACGGCCACCAAGGGCAGTCCCTGGCTCGATCTCTTGCATCTCGGGAGGCCGCCCATCATGGCATGCTTTACCCGTGCAATCACAAACCATGCCCCAATCGGGGCCTATCGGTCTCGCTTCTTGCCGTTGGATGACAACGTGCGGTGCCGGTGTGGTGCTTTCGAAACTCACCACCACATCTTCAATCACTGCCCACTCTATGAGGAGGGCCGGATTCACATCCCGCGGGACCGCTTTGACGGTCACCATATTCTTGAGTTCATCCTCATTTTCCCCGAGACGTTCTCCTTTCCGGAGGGGACGATCGGAGAGTGCCCACCCTGAGAGGGTGCTCGGCCCGCCGTGTGCGCTGCCTCCTTTTGGAGACCCGGCGTTGCACAGGGTGTTCATCGGCTTCAGGTCTGGACTCGTCTGGACCGGCCTCTCTTCAGGAAACGGCAATTTGATGCCGATCGGTAGTCGGCGCCTTCGGTCGCCGGACTAAGTTGGGTCCCTTGGCACGGGACCCTCGGCCAACTGCCCTAACGGGCGACTGGTCGGAGCCGGTTGTGCGGATGGTAGTCGAGGTACCGTGTTTGACGGTGGCACAATGTACTTCGGCATATCGCGCAGTCCACGTAGCATACTTTCGAGGACGCTTGTTTTAGCTTCGCAAGCCTTATCGCCCCTCTATGTACCGTTAGGCGTTTTGGGTTTTAGTTTACGTGTCGTTTTGTATTTGTAACGCCGGACTGCTAGTGGGTGCCGGGATACAAATAAATTGATAATAAAATAAAAAAAAAGCCCATGAACCCCGAACCCCAGACGACAACAACCACCCTGACTCACTGCAATGGTGAATTAAAGATCAACCTTCCTGCCGTATTTGATGGAACCTGCAGCAAGTTCAAGATGTTCATCTTGGACTCAGGACTCTACTTGAAGCTCAATGAGGAGACTTACAACACACAACAAGAGGATCACATTTTTGCCTTCCTATATGAAGGGAGGAACTGTGGGCCCATGGAAGGAGAACTTCCTGAATGAGAATCTCACCAAGGACAGTTGGGAATCTGAAGCAGCATTCACCAAGGAGCTGAGAAAGGCTTTTGAGCCTATTGACAATGAAGGCGATGCTCAAACCAAACTCCGGACCTTGAAACAGATTGGAACTGCTGACGAATACATTGTGGACTTTAAAGTCCAGGTGGGACGAAGCAAAATCAAAGAGGATGCCCCCTTGATTGAATACTTCATGGAAGGTCTCAAGAATAAACTCCTTGAGAAGATATTCAACATGGAAAAGATGCTGAAGACCCTAGACAACTGGTTCACTGCCGCCTCCAGGTTTGACAACCAATGGCACCGATCCAGGGCCTTGGCTGAACAATTCTGTGGAGTAATCCACAAGACTGCCCACTCTAACCAGCAGGCCCCATGACACGTCCCACATGATCCCAAGCTGCCAATGTAGAGTTAATGCTGCAATGGCCTCTGCAGATGTTTTAGTGGCATGGAGTGTTGCAATGATCAGATTCAATGATTTTGGGAGGGAACTGATGACAATAGAATGGAATGTTTTGTTGTCAATAGATGCACCCTTTTCGACAGCAGTGGTCCACCTGGTTCAGAGGGTGGAGAGGTGTTCAAGGAAGTCTGCACCATCAGTATACCTGGTGTTGTGAAGAGAGGTCTCTGCACTAGAGGCAATGAGCTCACCAACAGTGCTATATGTATCAGTGAGTGACTTCCAAGCATCTGCGGCAGTCCCATCCATTTTGATGCCTAGGCTGACAGGGTTTTTGGTGTTGTATGTGATGAGCACAAGAACCCAGGCATTGCAAATTTCCCATTCATGGGTAGAAGGGGAATTCAACATTCACTCAGTAGGTTCCAGAGGAAGTTGCCCAACTGAAAGTGGGGAGGGTTGTTTGACAGTGCCATCCAAGTATCCATGCACACCACGAACCCTCACAGCAACAATGATATGCTGCTTAAATGCAATGAAGTTCATTCCATCAAACTGTTCTGTAGTAGGGAAGGTGGGAGGACTATTGCCAGTAGTAGACATAGTGTTTGTAAGTATTGCCAGTGCAATAAAAAGTCATGAGTTTGCCTAAGATGTGTCTGTGTGAAACAGGAAGCTAATGGGACCTGATAACCTGTAGAGTATCACAATATAAGTTTAGCCTTAGTGTAACAGGTAGGCCTAGGGCCTCCTTCCTATTTGGGTCATGTTTGGCGCCATCCCCTATATACGCTCTATTTACCCATATTTACCCTAAGTCCTTACATTCATTCACTACATTGAATCCAGAGTCTGGTCAAGCTCATACTTGCGTGAACCGTAAGGACCCGTAGCACCTGCTACACTTAGTGTCCAGACATGGTGTGTAAGATGACTCTATTGACCTGTAGAGTATCACAATATAAGTTTAGCTATGAGGTCAATCAGTGAAAGTAAGTAGGAATGAGGTAAATAAGGATGCTCACCCTTAGTGTCCAGACATGGTATGTAAGACAACTAAGGGCAGTCTGTATAGGTATGTTGAGTATAAGCATGAAAATAATAAGGTTTTGGTAAAGACTGGTAAATAGGTGCTGGCATGAATGAATTGAATGGAGGACTTGATGCATGGCATCGAGGTGCATAGAATAGGTGGGAATCTAAATATAGAGACCATGGACAAAAATGAAATGAAATGAGTAACGTAGCATAGATGACCATATATGGGCTTGGGTAAGTCCAACCTCAACAATAATACTATTCACTGTTTATTCCATGACCACTATATAACCTTGGAGAGAACAGTTGGCGATTCCAAGGGAAGAATTGATTTTATGTAACATGGCTACTATGTACCCGGATGAACTTTAGGGGTGGGTCTTCATACCCACATGAACACACACATGCAGATGAAGGCCCACCCTAAAGCTCCCTCGGAGGGAGATTGTTGCACCACATGGCCAAATAAACCCAAATCCCGACTACAATGGTGGTGTGTGCTGGCAGACCTTGAATTATCTAGAATATGTATATACCATGGAGAGGTTTAGACCGACATAATCCACATAATCTAAGCAAGTGGGCACTCCACAATGGAGAATGACTGTTTGACGAGTTCTAGAGAAGGTACTTGAAGGATGAACCCATGGCCACCGACTCCTTTACCTGCATATCCCATCCAAGTGTTTAAGAAGGGCTGGATAACACATTGCAAGGTATGCACCTGTCTTTGCTATTGCGTATGTCGGAAGTCCTGACAGGCAATATGCTCCAGGCTGTGCTTGCGATACATACATATACAAGGGAATAGTTCAAAGTTCGCTGTTGAAAATGTGTTTTGCAAAACATGCGCAACTGACACTGACTGCAGGTCGTCCAGCTGCAGGCACCATTTCACGACAACCTGGAGGAACGTTCAAAGGTTCGTCTTATAATTAGACAGTTCTACTCCCCTTTCATACCCCATTCACGTTAGTCATTAAACGCCCTTCCCCTTTTAGATACGTACTGTCCCTATTACAAAGAGTTGTATCAAAGGAACTTGCCCTCCGATAATTCCTCGTCCATTCATACGCAGCTGACGATGAAGTACTTCCCCGGGCCCCTTTATTTCCCCTCCGAATATAAAATGTCACTACATCTGAAGTATCCAGCTCACCTTCCGAAATTCTCATATTTCTATGACGAAAACACATGTACAGAGAGAAAGAACTCCATGGTACGACCCGTCGCGGACCTTACGGTTGCTCCATTACCGTGCCCCGATTCCTGGCAAGGTGAATGTCGGAGTCGTTAATCAAGTATGCATGCATTGCTCAGAAAGGTTTCGAAATTTACTGACAGCCTCCGTTAGTCGCTCGCTGACAAGTACGAGAGTAGCGGCCACAAAGTAGCCGCGTGGAGACAACATGTGCCTGTTGGCGGAGTGCAGTTGCCCAAAGACGCGGATGAGTTTCACAAGTGGCCAAGAATGCAACCTGCTGTTCTCGAGGAGGGCAATGAAATCGCACAAGCTCAGCAGCAGGATCACTTACTACATCCTTTGATCATGAAGGTAAGGGTATCACAGAATGAGGAATCAGAATTCATTACGTCAACCTGACTTGTGTTCGTCACTTGTAGCTATCTAGCAACGAACGGCAGAATTCGAAGGACTCGCAGGAAAAGCTTACCGGCACATTGAAGTTGGGATCTTTGCCGCACCGGCGCCGCATGGCTATGAATTGTATTAGTGGAGGTCTACAAAGCGAGTTCGGAGGATATTTCGACGACCACAACTATGACGGTCATTTGACACTATCGCCACCAAAGTCAGTAATGGACCTGTTAAATCTGAAGATTCTTGTAACATTTATACAGGACCGAACGCGTCTATAGCGAGCGGCGCGACCCAACTACGGGTCGTAAGATCGTGTACACGATCTTGCGGTAGCTCCGTCCGCCTCCATTAGTCCAACGGCTCTGGATGTCGATCTCCCTTGTAGTTAGCAGGCGGCTCTACCATTAGAGATTGATGTTTTCCCGCATGTTCTAAATATGTGCGTGCATTCCTGAAGATATGGAGCAAAGATCTAGACATGCAGAGCCAGGGTCCTTTTTGAGATGATCATGACTTTCAATTGGATGATCGGGGACGTCTGTGTAGAGCGGATCGTGTGGATATGTTAGTCCGTGCAAGGGCAACATCGCTTTGCTTGCTCTGTGCATTGACGGTATGTGTGTCAACACCGCCCGTTGAACCTTAGTTGTGACCCCGTGCTTGATGTACAGGCACCGGGAGTACAACTGAACTGTGGGGCTGGTGTACTTCCAAGTCGCACTGCAGGACCCTTAACTCACCTATGGGCGAATACGGAGATGATGGTCTGATAGTGAGCTGCAATACATGGAACAACCGCCGAAATCGCGACGCCTGACAGAGCGCAACTCCGCCTGGCCGACGATCGCAATTTGCTTTCTTTTAGCGTGATCACTCGATTATACTAATGGGGTCGGGTCAACTGGTAAGCAGTCATCCTTTCCATTCTTCAGGTGTCAACGGCCCAGTCCGCCAACCGGTACCCACCCCTCCTGGACACAAGGCGCTTCTGCTTCCCGCGATGAGCAAGAGGCCAATTTGGTTGCTGAGCAGGAGGCGCAATGTTTTTCAGAACTTCCTGTCACTTTCTTTAAAACCCTTTTCGTATTCGTCAACGCCCTGCCACTTACGGCGGATATATTTGACTCTCCCTGGCTAGCGTTGTTCAGCCAAAACATGCTTATATCCGCTAGCTATAGTGCCAGGACTTCGTCCTGACTACGCCTTCCAGTCCACGGAAAACCGTCCATGTGAGCTAATAAGCGGTTTGGCAGCGATAGAGATATCGGATAAAGGAATTCACTTTCGGATCGTTTGTACGATCAACTACGCTGCTTAGCTCAAGAAAAGGTGCATAGGTGGATCCAACAATGGGCGTGTCTAACGCCGGAAACTATCGTAGAGTTCTAGGATACTGGTGTGTATCCCTTCTGAGTGCTTAATTTTTAAAAAAAAAAGCTGAACAGTTCTACGTGAGAAATACATATTTCAGAGCGTAGTCCTCGTAACATTATCTCCAAGACAGCTGCGCTGGTTTTCTGGTAATTAACGGAACTTGCGATGCGTTTTACCCCTCGCCGCATTCTACGTGTGCAGCTTGCTGGCTAAAAAGAAGTTCTTCGCCGGTCTGGTGGGGCATCAAGCACCGTGAGTTCATTTCCACAAGATCTGTGATCCGCCGACTCGTCTCAAACCAGTTGCTCGTGAGTTCCTGTCTTGCCCGAGATGCCTTCATTCGTATCCATAGGCATATAATCCCAGTGACAGCCCAGCCGACATATATGGATTTACCATTGATCTCTCAGTGTGACTCTCACAGTGGAGAGCTCGGCTTGCGAAGATTCCCCATGAAAGCGTAATTATAACAACTAGGCGATGATCGCAAGAGATGTGCACCTTGCTGTCGCTATCTACACCAGCTGCTAAAAATTTACCTGATAATGTCCTCGCCGGGTCCTACTAGACGACCCATCGATAATAAAGCTGAATCGCGCTCACCTACAAGCGCTATGCTGTAAAACGTGTTCGGGCCATGCTCGCTCCTCTGCCCTGCGGCATGTTCGCCGCTCGCCAAGTATCAGGCCTTCTGGAACTCCAATTGCTCATTCATTGTGCACTTTCTGTGACCTAGATATTGAAGCTATCGAAGTCCCCAATCGATTTGGACGGCCCAAGGATGTCAGCCACACTCTTGAATTTACAAACCACTGGAAGCAGGATTCGAGCGAGGCATACCAGAACGGCGTTGTTAGACCTCCCCAATTGGAAACCAGTGTTATACGCCGTCATCGACTCGGTGCATGCCTTAAGCTTCTGGCGTCGCGGTGTTACAGTAGGGGCTTTAATCTTGGCAGAAGGTTGTTCATTATCAGCTTAATCCTTCGACAGCCATAGCAAGTGTTTGTAGTTCAGTCATGTATGCAGGCTCAAATGGTAAACTGTTTTCTGTTTAAAAGACCATGCTTCAGACGTGTATTAACACTAGACACATGAAAAATTCCATGTTGAGATTCATGTGCTATTTTTAGACGTACAATACCAAGATCAAAATAGGTCAAGCACCGCTAGGTATGGTTGCACAGTTCGTTACTCGTTCGGCGCTGACCCTTCCGGACCTCAGAATCATATCATATGTCCTGAATGCTATCCCATGCAGACCCTGAAACGGTCGATAATTTCCCTCCATTCCCCAGAGGAGATGGAGGAAGCAAGGCCAATTGACAACTATGACTGGTAGGTCGTTCGCATTTCAATGGTTTCAACACACGCTAACCCTGTCCCTTCTCACGCGTGTTCATCTTCGCCTTCAACGATCATCGTCCCCCCCCCCCTTAGGCGTGCGTGACTGCCTGTTCAAAGATACGCCACATTTTTCGAGTCCTTATTGGTATCTTTTCAAGCCTTACGTGGTTTAACGAACTTGCAACGGCGGAAACGGATGGCGAAACCAGAGAGGTCGTGACGCGGATGGTTGCGTTGGCAAGAACTCTTTCTGTTGGTATGTCCTTTCTTGCCACTCTGTTCGGTAGCACACCCAGACATAGGTGTACTATATAGTCTATAGCTATTCATGCGTTAGTAAACGGCCCAGGATCCGGAGTCAAAAAGCTCACTCGCATCCGCCGTATCTTAGACTGGCCATACCCTGGATGGTCTCCACACCTGACAGCGCTTTCCCCATCGGCCCAATGCAAAAACACGTTCTGAGCATCTGCGTTCTCAACCTCAACACAGCTGCGACATCATCTATGGTCCTTGTCCTGCTCGTCAGCGCGGCGGACTCTCCGACTTTTCGGGTAAGGTTTCTGTCCACATATTCTTGTGTTGTCTGCTAATCACTCTACATGTACAGGGGCATTTGCGAGTCTCGACACGATCAACAGCCATTTTCTCCGCGGCCGCCTGTGTACCCACTTTCTTTATGATGTCGACGGTCTTCATTTTTCCCTTTGCGCTGATACCTACCGTCTTGTCGTATTCGAAGTTCGCGGGAATCATTTGGTTGACAGAGCTGGCGATCGTTCCGGTGGTAATTCTGGCCATATATACATTGATTAATGACTAGCTCCTGATAATCATCAACCAGTCGTTTCGAATTCCATCTCTCGACATATATCATCTGGTGCTTTGTACATACATTAGTCTGCCTGTTCTTGTCGCATCTTGTGCTTCCAAGTAATAATCATCCTTTCTAGTCTATCTGGTATCGAGACACCCGTTCTTCGACGGTTTCTGCGCTCTTTTCAGCCACTGTCTTCACCCATCCTCCTATCCTCGACGTTTTTCTCTTCCAGTCGTACACCACTCTCGTTCGACGTCAACAATGTTAAGAACTAGATCTCAAAAGCGTGGCGTCTCCCATTCGCGTGCCAATGTCGCTTTGATACCTTCAATGACTTGTGGGATTCCTGTTTAGTTGGGTGCGTAATCTGTCTTCTTTCGTACTGGCCATCACATGAGTATTTTCTACGACTCTTGTACCCGCAGATAAAGGCCTCGTTCAACTATTTTCGTCTTTAGCTAACTTGCGCATACCTCCGTAGGTCCGTCTCCGTGGTATGCGATTATCAGCATATAAACGCAGCACCTGCGAGCCCCTGTGAGTTGTGCGCGGTTTCCTCGATCATTTAAATTTCTAAATCTGTTTGATCTCCGTATATGTAGATGAGGAGACGGAGCTCACAAGCGCGTCACATACGCAACCTTCCTGTTTGGTTCTTTATCTCTGGCAGTTAGCGTATGGCTCGAATGCAGCCCCGAGATATAGTATGGATACGTGCTTCAATTCCCATTTTACTTGCACTTACAGCACCAAGTCGATGACCTCATGGACCGCACATATCGCCACTAATACAACACAGCTCTTTCTGACCGCTAGAGGCGAGACAGGCTGCATAACGACGAGGCTGAGTACAATTGCAAGGTGTGTGCTACCTATTCCCTGTGATAAGTCCGGCTTGTGCCCGCTCAGGAAGAGGAAAAAGTCGTCCAAGACGGTAACAAAAATAGCAACGGTCCTGCATTCAGTATCGCAACCTGAGCAAGTTGGTGTAATGCCACAAGTCTACTTCGAATGAAACCTTAACCCTATTCTAGGTTTGTTCTCCGAACCTGTCAGAAGGCTAAATTGACATTCAGATTCTGGATCTAGGGCATCCTAGCTGCAGCCGTGAATGTCGAACGACGTCCGGCCAACTGCATAGGCTCAGCCAGTATCGTCGCAAGCTTCTGGCAGGTGACGAGGACAGAACACCTCGTCCCCTCGAATGGGGACACATGATGCACAGTATATGTAGATAAAGCTGGCGCTCCATCCAGGATACAGTGTGGTGGGCGGCTGCAATTGCCATACACGAGTTATTGGGAAAACGGGTCACCGAGAGCCTAGGTCCATTCAAAAAAAGTAGATCTACATAGAGCGGAGTGCCATCGGAGGCCAATTCGGCTGCCACGGAACATCTCCGGAGGGTTGCAGCCATGCTCATGATATCAGCTCGGCGGAAGCCACCCACGCTTGAATGACCGGATCTAATCAATGTTTTTTTTTATTTACTGTCCGCTCTGTGTATGACTTTTTCATGAAGGGGGCTATTGTTGTGAATTTGGTTGTCGTAAATGTGAAATGCAAGGTGGTAAACCCTGAACTCTGCTACGCACGAACTCTTGAAACTCGATACCCGCCGCCGGACTCTTTCTGACTCATTCAGACCGTTTTTTACATACTTACACTCACGAGATCAACCCCGTCCTATACCACTGCATTCTCCCTTTGATGACCTTCGACACCTTCGATTTCATCAATCTCCTTCGAAACCACTGGAAAACCGCTCCGAAATTTGAAGCCTCTCCAATCCCTGTTTCCCAGTCGTTATAACTAACCTATACGTTGTAGAGCCCACATTAGCTGTTCTGCCACCGTACATCGCATGCATAACACTGGGTTGGGATTTCAGATTCAATTATTTTTACTCACCTGTCCTGGTCATTTCGTATACGTAGTCGGTCAGCCCTATCATAAAACAAAACACTAGGGCATGGATGGCGTTAGCTAAGTCAGTAAGAACCATCCAGTGTGCTCCGCAGTCTCTGCTATGTACTATCCATATCTCTCGAACAACGTTGGCATCGTTCTGCAATAATAATTGCCGTTACCGTTGCATCACGTTCATGAGCCTCGAGAACTTTTACCAATCACTCCAGTTTCCTCATGATTATTTACATGGTAATAGGATGAAATCAACGCGCTGAAAGGATCTATCCACACGGAAACTCTGGGGCGGAGTATTCGGCTGCATTGGGAATTAAATGTAACACACACTCTTGCGCGCACCAGCTGCAGGGATCATGTCTCGCTATGAATCGAGTCAAAACTCACAGTCTACTTGCCATATAGTCAACACAGAAAAACCAGCGGCACAGCAAAGGAAAGGGAGCACCGTTTGCGTTTGTACGTTCAGGTCTAGCGAAGGGAGGTCCTGAATGGTAATTGTAACCACAATATGAGGTTAAGGTTTGGTTGCGTATCAACCTGTGTATTTTGTCTTTTGCAGTAGTGTCCTCGCTGTTCATCTTGCACTGATTCATTGATTTTCCTGTAACAGAACATTGTTCCCATGCGGACTCCGGATCCGTTACTTTACGCCTCCGCTTCCATGAATGTAATCCTTCGACAGTTTCTGTGCCTAATACCTGCCCCAAGAAACCTCAGTATCTGGTATTTTTTTTCCGCCGATGGAAAGGCAAACACCTACGCAGGTTTTTATCAACTCTACAAGTTACCAAACGATCTCAATGTACACTTGCGCGTACCAGAAGGACATGCATTTTCGATTGCGTTGTCCTGCTCTTGGCACATGTACACCCACATTACTGAGATTTTACCAGTGCTACTAATTTGCGCCTCCCGGAACTGGTTCTTTTACGTTGCATCACTAACAAGTAGCTATCATATGGTGAATCTTATTGTGAACATATTGTGTGACACGGCGTCACACCATAAGGCACGTTGCACTTAATGTAAAGAAATTTTATATTTGTGGATGTATATTCTTGAGAACAATGAGTAAACAAATTTTACACATTATTAACTAGACAATATTAAATATGTCAAGGATATAGATTGCATCTATATCATAAAGAAATATAAAATAAACCTTTGATGCATATACTAAATTTGCTCAGGATGAGGTTGCACAACATATTTTGGAACAGATTTAATATATTGATTGGCTATAACCTGTAAAGAAAATGTGAATATTATTTTAAATATTATGTATTATAAATTTAAAATATCTTTAAAGTAAAATATCAATCAATATGATGAACAAACTCAAGCAAAGTTAAATATATATGAATAGTGATTATAGTTTACAAATTTTGCATTTACATGGAATATATTATAAGTAAGATTGTAAATCAAATTTCAAATTTTCTGGACAAATATTGTAGGTATATAATAAACAAATTTATTATATCATTCAGTGTATGTTTTGTATACTAAGGACTGATTTTTTTGAATATGCCTTGAATAGACTTCAGAGAAATAATCTGGACAAACCTTTTGTTTGTTCAATATTTTAAAGACTCAAATATTGCCAGTGGATAAGGAGTAAGTTACAGATAAATTTACATTATACTATGATATAATAATTTGCTATGCACCCAGTGCAAAGAGAACAAATCTAAGGATCCCTCTGCCAGGTGTGTCCTGTATATATGATCTGGTGGCTGATAAACTGTATAGTTATAGACCCCCTATACTGTGGAGCGGGGGTGAAATGATGAGCTGACACACATGGCATTCTGAGGGCCAAAGTCCGGAGTCCAACAAAGCAGGACATTGGAGTTGGTGGCAGGAAAAGGCCGGCAGAGTTGGCGATGTCTGGAGATGTTGTACCTAGAAGTAAATATGTGTAACAAGTGTAGGGAAAAAGGAATGGGATAATGGAATGAGATAGTGTCCCCTTACATTGCCTGCCCTGGTTTGCGTATCAAACTGTATCATCTTACAGGTAACACGAAGCTTTGGGATATGTCAAGACTACTCTCTATGTGGAAACAAATGATCATTGTATGGTCAGCTTCAAACTGGAAGCCTATGTTGTCTGTGATATGAAAGTTCCTCTGCTTCTTGGAGAAGATTTTCAAACCTCATACGAGTTAGGTCTCACTCACCATGCCACAGGTCATTGCAAGGTGTTACTGGGAAATTCAGACCTTATAATTCCCGTGTCAACAGCTCAAGGAGTAGATTTGGGTTTTGAAATATGTAAAGTGTTCAATGTACAGTCCTTTATATGCACTAAAGCGGTGAGAAGAGGTTGAGTGTTGGCCAAGAACTTCAGCCACTCTCCACTGAAACCAAAGCCCTTTTGGAGGTACTTGGGTTTCTACTTTGATCGTGCACTGCGCTTTACCGAGCACGTGTGCTTTTATTCCACCAAAGCTCTCACCACCGTCTTGGCAATGAAGATGCTTGGTAATTCAACCAGGGGTATGAACACCAAACAGCGGCGTCTCCTCTACCGCGCATGCGTACTTCTGGTGACAACATATGGGAGTTGCCTGTGGTATTACGAAGGTGCCTGTATCAAGGGCATCCTCAAAATGTACTTGCAGATGCAGCGCAGAGCTGCTCTGTGGATTCTTGGTGCTTTCCGCACTACCACCGGTGGGGCTGTGGAGTCCATTGCGGGCCTCCTCCCCATCCATTTGCACCTTCGGAAACTCTCTCACTGGAGCATCCATTGGCACAACACACTCTACAGCCAACATCTGACGATTCACCTTTTGGGGTGGTCACCGGAGGATGGTGTAGAAGTTTCTCACCCCATGTCCTTAGCTGGACCGGCCCGGGAGGTACCTGCGCTTCTGCGCATGTATTCTTCTCCTCTCACGGATGTTGCCCTGGCATATGGCACTGTTCACGAGTCCTTTGACCCGACCTCTTCGGAGGCCAGGCCTGGGAATCGCATCAGGGACCTTTACGAGTCTCAAATCGAACTTGACCTTGTCATCCTGAAAGGGAAGGAGGCGGCCAAGCTTCACAAACAGGCGCTTGGTTGCCTTTTCGAGTCCGAGCAGGGCAGATTCGAGTGTGTCTCAGTTGCCTGCAATGGGTCCGTTCCCCAGGACAAGACTCTCCAGGCGGTTGTGGCATGCGTTGTGTTTCATGGCCCTGGCCCAGGTGTCCGCTTGAAGGTAGCCGCCGGTAAGGCAACTGCCCCCGATGCGGAGCTCATCGCCCTCTCTATGGCGGTGGTGGCCACTCTCCAAACACCTGACCTCTGGTGGGTACACGTGTTCACTGACTCGCCGGCATCCGTCAACCTGTTGTTGGATGCCAGCGTCCATTCTGGACAGTCGCGTTCGATCGCGGCGTGTTTGGTTCTCCGGGAATGGCTCTCGGCCGATCCAGGCCAGGTCATCTCGTTTCACTACATCCCGTCGAAGATGCGGTGGGGCCCCCATCTTGAGGCTCATGAGGCTGCGACGGAGTCGCATCCCTCTTTGGGCCGTCATCCCAAGCGCACACTGAACGTGGCGCTTGCTCTTGCATCCGATGCGGCGGAGGAGGAGTGGGTTCGCCTGTTCCACACCCCGAAGTATCAGGGTCGCAATTTCTACCCACTCACCGCGAGGTGTAAGCCGCTCCAGCTGACGGCCGCCAAGGGCGGCCCCTGGCTCACTCTCTTGCATCATGGGAGGCCGCCCATTGTGGCTCGCTTTACCTGCGCAATCACGAACCATGCCCCAATTGGGGCTTATCGGTCTTGCTTCGGTTTGTCAGGTGATGACGTCCGCTGCCAGTGTGGTGCCTTTGAGACCCACCATCATATCATCAATCACTGCCCCCTCTACGAGGAGGGCCGGATTCGTATTCCCCGGGACCGCTTTGACAGTCACCATTTCCTCGAGTTTATTCTCGTTTTCCCCACGATGTTTGCCTTCCCGGAGGGAACGATTGGAGAGCGCCTGCCATGAGTAGGCCCTCAGCCCAACGTGTGCGCTGGCTCCTTTTGGAGATGCGGCATTGCACAGGGCAGTTTCTTGGCTTCAGGTCCGGCATACCCCGGACTGGCCTCACTTCGGGAAATGACAATTCGATGCCGATCGGTAGCCAGTGCCCTCAGTCACTGGACTAAGTTGGGTCCCCTGGCACGGGACCCTCGCCTGACTGCCCTCATGGGCAACTGTGGCGGAGCTGGTTGTGCAGACGGTAGTCAGCGTACCATTTTTGACGATGGCGTGGTGCTCTGCACTGCGCGGTCCACATTGTGGCTGTGCTGGCGGAGCCAGCCGAGCAGAGTGCGAAGTAACTTAGAGCTTTGTCCGCAGTGTACATACACACAATCATCCATCTTTCATCGGTTTTCCGCGAGGATCACTTCGTCTCTCTTTCTGGGCTCGAGCTATCTGACAGCAGAGACCAACCATCTCCATCTTGGTGATAGAGAGGAGGATTCCCAACTTCTCGTGCCTTTTTCTTTTTTTTTCTGTTTTGGTCTGAACACTGGCACACAGGAGAGAAACAGAGGCGGAGCTACGAGCACAGGTAGCATTCACAGCGCAGCTCAATAAGGAACGCATACAGAACCAGTCCCGCGACCGATTGCAACGAATCCACCAGCGATCGATCAGCTCGACAACAAGCAGGACAACTTCAACCACAAACAGCCCAACCCTCAGCTCGGTGTCATTGCTTTCCCGATCACCTTCACCTCAGAAACATCTACAACATCTAGACTCCAGCGACGACGACATGCCGAAAGAAGAAACCAAACTTTTCCGAGGTGACTACTCCGGTGGCGAGAGGCCCCACACCTGGTTCCACAAACTCGAAGGCCGCTTCGACGACATGACCACCCTTGCGGCCAAGCTCTACCGCTTCGAGAAAAACCTCGACCCTGGCCGTAGAGCAGAAGTTTGGTACGCAACCCTCGGCCCTGCTGACAAGGCGAGCTGGGCCGCCCTCTATACAGCGTTCACAGCCAAGTGGCCCCTGCCAACTGTCGTCGAACCCAGTCGCGACAACTTGCTGCAACGCCTCGCGCGCACAGTGCTCCTTGAAGAGGAACTCGGTAATCTTGTGGGCGATGACGACGACAAGGTCTACACACATGTGAAGTGGGCAGAGGATATACGTGCGATCATGGACACACTCGACAATGACCGAGGTCACCTCATCGCCGGAGTGTGCCGTGGCCTACCACTCCCAGTACGTAAGGTCCTCTCTCCAAATCTCGCCACATGGGCTGCCTTCCTTGCAGAAATGATGTCGCTCTCGCTCGATGCCCTCAACGATGAGCTGGAGGCGGAAGAACGAGTCCACCGAATCATCGAGAACAACAACGAAGGATGGCAGAAGAACATGGCGACACTGACTAACCGCTTTACCTACGCTGTGAACACCCAATCACCAGCCCGCCCTGCACCGCCATCCTACCAGAGTCGGCCAGCCACCATGCCATACCAACAGCAGCCACAACAACAGCCAGCCCCGAGCACCCCACAGATCACTCAGCGCCAACTCCCACCCCACATGACGGCTGTGAACACACCCCGAGGACCAGGGGCTCCCACCAACAGATTCACCACCCTGACACGCAACCTTGAAAACCCTTTCCTCACCACTACCCCAGCCAAGCCCGGCACGCTCTTCCACCAGCGCAATGCAGCAGCCCAAGCACAGACACCCAGTCGCCCCAGCGTTGAAGACCTTGCGAGGAAAGCTGTGGAACTTTCGTCGACATACGCAATGACTACGGAGGGGATCGAAGCGTACAATTGCACACTCACAACTTGGGAGTCCATGCACACCCCGACCCGCGAAGTTGACTTCACCACACCGCCATACCCATTGACACCTGGAACAGTGAACATAGGGTCAAAGGAATGTTTCAAGTGTGGACACAAGGGTCACTACAGCCGGGAGTGCGGAGTACCACCTGAAGAGGAAGTCAATGCGCGCGAGCAGTGTTGGCGGGCAAAGATAGGTCGAATCCTATTCTGAGCAAAGAGACTGATAGACACTGTCGTCGCACAGATCAGTGGCAGCGAGGAAGCCCCCGTGGCCTATGATGCCTCGATATATGATGCCGCATCACTCAAGTTCGACGACGACTACTATTACGAGGAGTTGGGAAATGCCCAGGAGGTTCGTGCATAGAGGTACACGAATCTCCACCACCTATAACCTTGGACACAGAGCACATGGCAGAGTCGAGTGAGACCCAAGACCCCTCCTCTGTGGATGGACCTTCTGCCCGGGACGTTTTTAGCTTAGACAGATGCACGCAACAATATATGTCAGACGTTCTTGCCTACACTGGGTGCAAAGGACAATATTTGGGTAAAAAATATTCTAGTAAAATGGTAAAGGTTCTCCTTGTATATCACTGCCATTTCCAGCCAACATATTGTAGGATATATTTTGAATTTGATCAAAATGACATATAGTAGAATAATTGATTATATAATCAAGCATAATGTCCTAAACAAATTTAGATGATGTTTACAATATCTTTCCTTGATATATACAAGATACATTTATGATATCTTATGTTATTTAAAATATATTCACCATAATTTGAAATTATCATAAACATATTCTGAATATGTTAATAAAAGATATTGTGAACTTTTTTCAAGTTTCTTTGGAATACTTTGTTTGACAATATGATAAATGTTTGTACTGTATGTTCTTTGATAAAATGTAAAAATTATCCTACAATATATCTGCTGACAATGGCTAGGATATATAAAGAGGACCTTTACTATTTTATTAGAATATCTTTCATTAAAATACTGTCCTTTGCACCCAGTGCTACGACGCCCCAATAAATGAGCTGTTACTACAACTAACCTCAACACAAGACGACAACCAAGTCAAGTCCAAACCTTTCATGCAACGCATCCAACTCGTTGGGCCAGACCAAGCCGTTAGAGCAACAGGCCAGATCGATGACGGCGCAATGCGCAATTGCATCTCGAAAAAGCGATGGATGAACTATGGACATTGCTTAACGCCACTACAGCCGTCCCGGACTCGCATTGGAGTGGCCAATGGGGCCAAACTCAGAGCCATGGGGACATGGACTGGGACAATACGTGTGGGGGGCACCCAAGCCGAGACGACATTCGAGGTATTCGATTGCGGCGATGCATTTGATGTCATTCTCGGGAAGCCATGGCTTCGTCGCGTTCGCGCCCTCCATGACTACGTCACAGACGAGATTGTCATGAGGGGCCCTGGAGAACCCGAAACCATCACCAACCAAATCGACGAGCTCGACGACCCACTCCCAGAAGTCCATGCAGTGGCAGACACAAAGGCTGTGACCAAGCCCACAGCATGACGTGGATGGCGCCAACAGGACGTGTACGAGGCAGAGAAGGCAGCCAGGGTTGCAAATAGTACAGAAGAAGGAATGTCGAGGAGGGAGAGTGAGGCGGCGGGGAGTGCAAGACAAAAAGAGGCGGTGATAAAGGGGAACACAGTCAAGATGTCGGATCCAGAGAGGGAAATGGCGGACGAATGGGTAAGGATTCACCTCCTCCAAGACTCGACTGACCCCTGGGCGGAAACACGATGGGGTGAATTTCTGAGCGACAGGAGCAACCGCTACCCAGACCGTGAAGACAAGCCAGCCGATGAGTGGCTCCGGCAGTTCCACTCAGAACCCAAACCGCCACCCTACCCGATACACCAACAACAACGGGACAAGTGGAATGCACAACAGGACCGTAAGGAAGCTGAAGAGCTACTAACGTCTCACATCCACACAGTGAAACAGACCCCGCATGTTCAAGGATGCGCACCACGCCCCAAATTTTCAAAAGAAACACGCGACGCGACTACAGAACGGGACGCGGAATGCTGGCGACTCCACCGCCAGAAGGTCAACATCGAACAGTTATTCGGCATTGACTCTAGGTCGACCTCCAGTAAACAAGAACTTGCCAATCTGCTACAGTCCGAAATCCGCATCAAACAACTTCGCAACAAGATTGACACCCTCCGCGACATAGCGCTCATGGCAATGGGAGACAACATCCGAGCCGAAGACCATGAATCAGTGAACGCGATAGGCAATGTACACGCTGACGAATTCAAAATTAACAGGGGAGACAACCAATCGCCACGAGTTGTGGAGCCATTTGCGGAGGCGCGTGTTGAGGAGATTCTCAAGCAGATCAACATAGGACCAGACCTGAACGACGACCAACGCAACAAAGTACGCGACCTCATACGTGAATATGCTGACGTTTTTGCTTTATCACTCAGCGAGGTTTTCTTCGTTGACTGGTACAAACATAAACTCAACATCCCTCCGGACACCTCGTTTCCCATTCGCATAAATCAACGCCCAGTCACCGAAGCCCAGAAGACGTGGTTCAGCAACATACTCGATGACATGGAAACTGCCCACATCATACAGAAAGTCCCAGGCACCTTCATCAAGAGTCTCAGCAGTACCAACCTTGCACCAAAGGAGGCCGGTAAGACGGGACTAACGCGTACAGAGATTCTTCGGAGTGTAAACGCGGAATGTATTCGGAACGGACTGCCACCATTCTGGGAAGAAGCAATGGAACCTGGAGAAACTAATGAGGCACTGCTAGAGGCGGTAGAGGGCAACACCCCACACCAAGTCAAAACGAAATGGCGGGTATGTCATGCCTTTAACGCTCTGAACAAAGCAACACAGGTACCCCCATTTCCAGCTGGCGACCTAAAAGCAAAACAGGAATACGCAGCAGGACACCGATGGGCGAGTGTCATTGATTTTGCAGCTGGATACTACGCTGTCCCTCTAGACGACGACTCGGTTCCCTACGTCGCCTTCTACGTCGAAGGCAGAGGATACTATGTCTACCTTCGAATGCCCTTTGGCCTGACTGGCGCCCCAGCAACCTTCTGCGAGATGGTTTCCATTGCCCTGGACGACATGATCGGACGCGAACTCGTGAACTGGATGGACGACATCTGTATTCCTGGGGACAACTTCGATACAAAACTTGGACACCTACGCAAATTCTTTGGACGCTGTAGAACAAAGAAACTCTTGCTGGCACCCAGCAAAACGAAGCTTTTTCAAACGGACGTCTTGTTTGCTGGGGCTATGGTGGGACCACATGGAATCAAACCCAACCTAGACAAGGTCGGCGCGGTTGTGAATTGGCCTCGCCCGGAAACAGCTCAACAACTGATGAGCTTCCTCGGCCTCACGAACTACTTCCAACGCTTGATCGCCAACTACGCCCGTATAGCCACCCCCCTTTCAGATCTGACACGGGACATCAAGGTCGAAGCACCGAGCAGCAACTGGCGCGTTAGGAAGGGAGCGTACAAACGAGCTCTGACTACCGCATCACTGAAGGACAAGTGGGGCCCCGAACAACAGAAAGCATTTGTTACACTGAAGTGCTTGTTATCGGAGGAACCATTAGTGAAACCCCCACAATACGACGGACGACAATTCCGAGTAACAACCGACGGGAGCATGACAGGTTTCGCCGGCTTCCTCTCTCAACCGTTCACCTCAACCGGCAGCAATGGTAAGGAAG
Organism: Lyophyllum decastes; assembly: GCA_025854295.1. Lineage (NCBI taxonomy): Eukaryota > Fungi > Basidiomycota > Agaricomycetes > Agaricales > Lyophyllaceae > Lyophyllum > Lyophyllum decastes. The sequence continues at coordinate 2,304,393 of CP107709.1, forward strand.
TCACCAGATGGCACCGCGTCAGCTACTGCTTGAAACGAACATCCAAGAGTGAGGAAAAGTACGAACCATTCCTTTTGGAGTTTGCGGCACTGAAATACAGTCTGGACGAGTTCGCCCCATATATATATGGGTCACCCATCGAAATCGAGACGGACTGTCAAGCCCTCCATGACTGCCTGGTCCAAGAGAAGATGAGTATTCACCATAGCCGTTGGAAAGAGATGATACTCGCTCACAACATCATCTCTATCCGTCATCGGCCAGGTGTCGAGAATCCTGTAGCCGACGGCCTCAGCCGTATGTGGGAAGACCGCGAGCGCTCAAGCACGGATGGATCAAGCTGGTCAGTCCTCCCCGACTGGGAGGCGTCAAAGGGCATTGTCAATGACATCTTGAGCATATCGGAACTCCCCAGCCCAAAACATCCACTTGAAATGCGCTTCGAGGATGACCCCTTCTTCCGCCCCATCGTACGGCACCTACTGGGACACACACAGGGCAACACACCATCAGACCAACGGAAGTTTGCGCATAGAGCGACGGACTTTATGATAGAGGACGGCAAACTCTGGAAAGTCAGCACTAAGCCTAACGACCGGGTTACCCGAACGGAATGCATCCCGAGCGCAGATGGCTTTGACTACGCACTCGAGGCACACCTTACCAATGGGTGCTTTGGTCCCGACCACATACAATTACACCTGCGGGACCGCTTTTTTTGGCCTGGCATGTATACTGACAGCCGACAGGCTCAGCTCGAATGCCCCAAATGCAAGTCATTTGGGGCGGTGGCCAGAAACTCGGCACTCCAACCCATCCGTCGTTCTAAACCATTCTCCCTAGTGGCAGGGGACTATCTCTCCCTCCCAGTCAGCAAGGGTGGCTTCAAGACAGTCGGTCTATACATCAATGCCTATTCGAACCATGTCTGGCCAACAAAGCTCAAGACGGCCGGCACTGGCAAGACAACAGTAGCATCACTCAAGAGAATCGCCCTTGACTTCGCAGTACCAAACACCTTCATGGCCGACGGCGGTTCTCACTTCGACAACCATGAAGTAGACGCATTCTGCGACGACCTCGGAATCACCCACATCACCACAGCCGCATACGCACCATGGGTGAACGGCCTTATTGAGAACGCTAACAAACTCCTTCTAGGTAGATTGAAGCGCTTATGCGCACCAGATCACGACAACATTGCCAACGAGAGTGACGTCGACCCCAAATCCATACCCAGCAATTGGCCAGACCACTTCGATGAGGCCATCCGTCAACTCAATGACCGCATCCTCCCCGCCCTCAACGCCACCCCCCGCGAACTCCTATTCGGCCTTAGATTCCACCCGGATAATCCACCATCTTCCACAGAACTCCCAACTACTACCACTGACACACACACAAATTTCACACTCTCGGACACGTTCCGAGCAGACGCACACCTACGTGCACTACAAGACGCGGAGCGACGCAAGGAGTCCTTCGACAATACATCACCACTTACTACCTTCAACATCGGGGACCTAGTCCAAGTATATAACTCAGCCTCAGACTTCAACCATAAATCCGTCAATAAAATCGCCCCGAAATGGTCCAAACCTAGACTAATCTACGCTAAGTTTTCTAATTCATACTCTCTGAGTACACTGAGTGGTCTACCACTCAAAGGAATCACTCATTCACGCAGAATGCGACACTATATACCCCTTCGAGGTACCCCCCTCGACCTTCTCAACCCCCGAGAAGACATCATACCAACAACAGAAGACCTTGACATTGCCACAGCGGAGGAGGAGATGTACGATGCAGTGTTCACACATCATGGAACCACGTCTGGGAACACTCCCTAAACGGTCTGTCCCTAACGATGTGGCACACCGATACCTCCCCGGTCATCAGTCACGTCCACGTTGCGTGTTGCTGGGTGGTAGATCGAGCGGCGCAACAGATTTGCGTACACGAAGAGGACTTTGGACGGTCGGGACGCCCGTCACTTGGAGGTGGGCAGATGTGGCTGTGCTGGCGGAGCCAGCCGAGCGGAGTGCGAAGTAACTTAGAGCTTTGTCCACAGTGTACATACACACAATCATCCATCTTTCATCGGTTTTCCGTGAGGATCACTTCGTCTCTCTTTCTGGGCTCGAGCTATCTGACAGCGGAGACCAACCATCTCCAACGTAGCGTACTTTCGAGGACGCTTGTTCTAGCTTCGCGAGCTTTATCACCCTCTATGTACCATTAGGCGTGTGAGGTTTAGTTTACAGGTTCGTCTGTATTCGTAACGCCAGACGGCTATCGGGTGCCGGGATATAAATAATTTGAATAAAAAAAAAAAAAAAAAAACTTCAGCCACTCTGACCCTCCTGTAATAGCTGCTAAGGATACTCTGATAGCAGCCGGATCTGTACACAATGTACTCATTGAAGCTCCTTTCAGAGAGAAAGAGGATTGGATTGGAGAAAAGACTCTTATTGGCAACCCTGACGCTTCTATTATGTCTGCCCCTTCCACTTGGATCACTAAGAGTGTGCCCTATCTGCCTATCACGAATCCAGGGACGAATCCTTGGTATGTGTGGAAAGGCAAAATCATTGGGTACCTCAAGGATCCTGAGTTGTATGCTGATCAACCAAAAACTCCCAAAGAATGAGAGAAGCTAGCAGCTTCAACAGAAACCCTCCAGGCAGTCATAGAAGGAACCCTGCATGCTCAGGACCTCGCTAATGTCAAGACGTCTGTAGCAGGTGCTATGGGTCCTTACAGTTCATGCAAGTATGAGCTTGACCAGACTATGGATTCAAGTATACTGTCACAGGGTGCAAAGGACAATATTTTGATAAAAGATATTCTAATAAAATGGTGAAGGTCCTCCCTATATATCACTGTCATTTTCAGCCAATATATTATAGGACAAATTATGAATTTCATCAAAATGACATATAGTAAAAGAATTGATTATATAATCAAGCATAATGTCCCAAATATATTCAGACAATGTTTACAATATCTTTCCTTGATATACACAGGACATATTACTATATCTTTACCATATTTTATATTATTTAAAATATATTCACCATAATTCCAAATTATTGTAAATATATTTTGAATTTGTCAATAGAAGATATTGTGAACATTTTTCAAGTTTATTTAGAATACTTTGTTTGACCATATGATAAATGTTTCTACTATATATTGTCTGATGAAATTCAAAAATTATCCTACAATATATTAAATTATTCCACAATATATCTGCTCAAAATGGTCAGGATATATAAGGAGGACCTTTACCATTTTGTTAGAATATCTTTTATCAAAGTATTGTCCTTTGCACCCAGTTGTGTGGTGAATGAATGTAAGGACTTAGGTAAATATGGGTAAATAGAGTGTATATAGGGGATGGTGCCAAACATGACCTGAATAGGAAGGAGGCCCTAGGCCTACCTGTTACAACGTCCGAGCCGCCGTTAGAAGAGGATAAGCTTTGTGCTGATGATAATTGGGGACCCAAAACTACCGCACTCCCCAATGAACCTTTAGAAGGTGATGTTGTGGATTTGGTCAATTTTGGACCTGATATTCCAGACAATGTGAAACATCGTCTCCTAGAAGTACTGAGAAAAAACAAAGATGCCTTTGGTGTCAATGGCTGACTAGGAGAAGTCAATGCTCAAGTGGATGTTCCTTTGCTTCCAGGGACTAAACCCATTTCAATACTGATGTACAGCGTGTCCCCTGCAAAATGCAAGATTATTGTTAAACAAATTAATGCCTGGTTCGAAGCAGATGTAATTGAGCTGTTGTGGAGCCCATGGGGATTCCCAGTAGTAGTGGTTTACTGCAATGGGAAACCTTGTCTAGTTGTCAATTACCGCAAACTTCATGTGAAGACCATTCCTGATGAATTCCCAATCCTACGACAATCAGAGATCGTCCAAGCATTGTCTAGTGCTCAAGTACTTTCCGTCTTCAATGCATTGGCTGGCTTCATGCAACTTGACATGGCGGAGGAAGCTAAACCTCATACAGCATTCTGTTGTCATCTTGGGTTGTTTCAATTTAAATGTATGCCTTTCGGTTTATGCAATGGCCCTTCGATATTCCAGAGGATTATGCAAGGAGTTCTATCCCCTTTTCTTTGGCTTTTCGCTCTTGTATACATTGACGACATTGTAGTGTACTCAAAATCTTGGGAAGAACACCTAGTCCACCTCAATCAAGTCCTCTATGCCATTACAGATGCAGGCATTACCTTGTCTCCCCCAAAGTGCTTCGTCAGGTACACGTCGATCCTCCTTCTAGGACAGAAAATATCACGTTTAGGCCTCTCTATGCATCAAGAGAAAGTGAGCACCATCATGGACCTTGCTCAACCTCAATCAGTACAAGACCTCCAGAAGTTTCTAGGAATGGTCATTTATTTTTTGGCATACATCCCATATTACTCCTTCATAGCTACTCCACTATTCAGCCTTCTAAAGAAAGGTATTCAATTTCAATGGACAGCTGAACATGAAATCGCCTTCTGCCAAATCAAGGAAGCTCTATCCAATGCTCCCATGTTAGGACACCCCAAGTGTGGAAAACCATATTATCTATACACGGACGCCTCTGATGTCACACTTGGAGCTAGTCTACAGCAAGTGCAATCCATAGCAGTGGGCAACCTGAAGGGAACCCCTTTGTATGACCGCCTAGCCAAGGTGTGGAATGCTGGCGCTAGTGTCCCCTCCCTAGTCCCAGCCTTAGCTAAAGATGTGGACAAAGGATTGGTTGATGACACTACATGGGGTCTAACTCTGGATTTGACTATTGTTCACATCGAACATGTTATTTGTTACTGGAGCCAAACTTTAGCACAAGCAGAACATAATTACAGCATGACCAAACGAGAGGCTCTAGGAGCCAAAGAAGCCTTAGTGAAGTTTCAACCCTTCATTGAAGGGGAAGTGGTCATCTTGATCACTGACCACACTGCATTACAGTGGGCACAAGTCTATGAGAACACCAATTGAAGACTTTTTTTTTTTTTTTTTTAAATCAAATTATTTATATCCCGGCGCCCAATAGCAGTCTGGCGTTACGAATACAAAGGAACCCGTAAACTAAACCTCAAACGCCTAACGGTACGTAGAGGGCGATAAAGCTCACGAGGCTAAAACAAGCGTCCTCGAAAGTACGCTATGTAGACCGCGTGGTGCGCAGCGCTGCGCCTTCGTCAAAAACGGTACCATGACTACCATCCGCACAACTGGCTCCGCCACAGTCGCCCGCGAGGGCAGTCGGGCGAGGGTCCCGTGCCAAGGGACCCAACTTAGTCCAGTGACCGAAGGCACTGACTACCGATCAGCATCGAATTGCCGCTTCCCGAGGTAAGGCCGGTCCGGGGGAAGCCGGACCTGTAGCCAAGAAACCGCCCTGTGCAATGCTGGATCTCCAAAAGGAGCCTGCGCACATGTTGGGCTGAGGGCCTACTCATGGCAGGCGCTCTCCAATCGTTCCCTCCGGGAAGGCAAACATCGTGGGGAAAACGAGAATAAACTCGAGGAAATGGTGACTGTCAAAGCGGTCCCGGGGAATACAAATCCGGCCCTCCTCGTAGAGGGGGCAGTGATTGATGATATGATGGTGGGTCTCAAAGGCACCACACTGGCAGCGGACGTCATCACCTGACAAACCGAAGCGAGACCGATAAGCCCCAATTGGGGCATGGTTCGTGATTGCGCAGGTAAAGCGAGCCACAATGGGCGGCCTCCCGTGATGCAAGAGAGTGAGCCAGGGGCCGCCCTTGGCGGCCGTCGGCTAGAGTGGCTTACACCTCGCGGTGAGCGGGTAGAAATTGCAACCCTGATACTTCGGGGTGTGGAACAGGCGAACCCACTCCTCCTCCGCCGCATCGGATGCGAGAGCAAGTGCCACGTTCAGTGTGCACTTGGGATGACGGCCCAGTGAGGGATGTGACTCTGTTGCAGCCTCATGAGCCTCGAGATGGGGGCCCCACAGCATCTTCGATGGGACATAGTGAAACGAGATGACCTGGCCTGGATCGGCCGAGAGCCATCCCTGGAGAACCGAGCACGCTGCTATCGAATGCAACTGCCCAGAATGGACGCTGGCATCCAACAACAAGTTGACGGACGCCGGCGAGTCAGTGAACATGTGTACCCGCCAGAGGTCAGGTGTTCGGAGAGCGGCCACCACCCCCATGGAGAGGGCGATGAGCTCCACATCGGGGGCAGTCGCCTTACCGGCAGCTACCTTCGAGCGGACACCCGGGCCAGGGCCATGAAACACAACACACGCCGCGACTGCCTGGAGAGTCTTGTCCTGGGGGACAGACCCATCGCAGGCAACTGAGATGCACTCGAATCTGCCCCGCTCGGACTCGAAAAGGCGATCAAGCGCCTGTTTGTGAAGCTTGGCCGCCTCCTTCCCTTTCGGGATGACGAGGTCAAGCTTGATTTGAGACTCGTAGAGGTCTCGAATGTGATTCCCAGGCCTGGCCTCCGAAGAGGTCGGGTCAAAGGACTCATGAACGGTGCCATACGCCAGGGCAACATCCGTGAGAGGAGAAGGATACATGCGCAGAAGCGCAGGCACCTCCTGGGCCAGTCCAGCTAAGGACATGGGGTGAGAGACTTCCACACCATCATCTGGTGACCGCCCCAAAAGGCGAATCATCGGATGTTGGCTGTAAAGTGTGTTGTGCCAATGGATGCTCCGGTGAGAGAGCTTCCGAAGGTGCAAGTGGATGGGGAGGAGGCCCGCAATGGACTCCACGGCCCCCCTGGTGGTAGTGCGGAAAGCACCAAGAATCCACAGAGCGGCTTTGTGCTGCATCTGCAAGTACATTTTGAGGATGCCCTTGATACAGGCACCTTCGTAATACCACAGGCAACTCCCATATGTTGTCACCAGAAGTACACATGCGCGGTAGAGGAGACGCCGCTGTTTGGTGTTCATACCCCTGGTTGAATTACCAAGCATCTTCATTGCCAAGACGGTGGTGAGAGCTTTGGTGGAGTAAAAGCGCACGTGCTCGGTAAAGTGGAGCGCACAATCAAAGTAGAAACCCAAATACCTCCAAAAGGGCTTCGGTTTCAGTGGGACCAGGGTCACACATGTTCAAAGTGCGGGGGTCCGCATGGTGTGGAGTATCACCGGGTTCTTGGGGCATGCTGCAAGGCACAGCCCAAGGCCCAACCTCCCATCACCACGACTCCTGCAGGCGACCCTTGTCCCCGCCCTGACCATTGTGTCAACTGCAGGGGGGGCTCATGCCACTGATTCCACGAAGTGCCACTTCTGGAAGAACTGGTTCAACTGCGAGTGGATCATGGCTCACTATGAATGCGATGAGGTGCATCGACAGTCCCCTGGACTGCTCAGACTTCCCACTGATGTCTTCCCCAGGCCTCCTAAGGCGAAGGGCCCCCTGGTGACTCATAATAGTTGAAGGACCGTTGCGGACACTTTCTTTACTATCTCATAATGTAGCGAAAAATTATGATTTAGTGTCCACCATGCTAGAGACTAAGGAGAAGACAGTCAACGTGGTATGTATTCAAGAGCCACCATGGCAGCTCATTCGACGCACAATCTCGACATCGGATAGGGAGGGTGCTCCGGTTATCAGGGCTCTGACTCATCCAGGGTGGATGTGCTTCTTCCGTAGGCCACACGAGGACGATGACGTCCCGTGGGTCATGACATTCGTTTCGAAGCACATGGAACATCTGCGCCCGGTGTTTCGCATGGACATTGTTGATCGCTGGGATCTCCTGTTGATCACCTTTCAGTCAGATGGTGACGTCCCTGTGAACTTGCTCAACATCTACTCAGACAATGACTCGATGGCCATTTGGTGGCTGTCAGACAACATTGATTGCCTCCCACGGCTGAACTACATGGGAGGGGACTTCAATTGTCATTTGCAGATCTGGGACCCAGATTACCTGAATAATAATCACATGGCTGACACCTTGATTGATGTCGCCATGAGGCTTGGGGTGGTCATGAGTTTTTTTTTTTTTTTTTTTTGATCAAATTATTTATATCCTGGCGCCCGATAGCAGTCTGGCGTTACAAATACAAAGAGACACGTAAACTAAACCTCTACGCCTAACGGTACGTAGAGGGTGATAAAGCTCGTGAAGCTAAAACAAGCGTCCTTGAAAGTATGCTACGTTCACAGGAGGCTGCCCATTGTGGCGTGCTTTACCCGTGCAATCACGAACCATGCCCCAATAGGGGCTTATAGGTCTCATTTCGGGTTGTCAGGTGATGACATCTGTTGCCGGTGCAGTGCCTTTGAGACCCATCACCACATCATCAACCACTGCCCCCTGTACGAGGAGGGCTGGATTCGCATTCTGTGGGACCGTTTCGATGGTCATCGCTTTCTCAAGTTTATTCTCATCTTCCCCACGACGTTCGCCTTTCCGGAGGGAACGATCGGAGAGCGCCCGCCATGAGTAGGCCCTCAGCCCGACGTGTGCGCTGGCTCCTTTTGGAGACGCAGTGTTGCCCAGGGTGGTTTCTTGGCTTCAGGCCCAGCCTTCCCTCGGGAAACGGCAATTCGATGCCGATCGGTAGTCAGTGCCTTTGGTCAGTGGACTAAGTTGGGCCCCTTGGCATGGGACCCTCATCCGACTGCCCTTGCAGGCAACTGTGGCGGAGCCGGTTGTGCGGACGGTAGTCAAGGTACCGTTTTCGACGATGGCGTGATGCGTAGCATCGCGCAGTCCACGTAGCATACTTTCAAGGACGCTTGTGTCAGCTTTGCGAGCTTTATCGCCCTCTATGTACCGTTAGGTGTTTGAGGGTTAGTTTACAGGTTCCTTTGTATTCGTAATGCCGGACTGCTATCAGGCACCAGGATATAAATAATTGGATCAAAAAAAAAAAAAAAAAAAAAAAAATCACGATGGCAATCAACACGTCATGGTTGATGGAAGGAAAGAACTGAGCAAGATCAAATGCGACCACGCTTGTCTTGAGCTTCTGGGCCCAGCCGGCCCGTACGAGATGAGTGAGATAGAGCCCTGCATCCTCTGTCGAGTGTTGCCTGACGCCACCAAACTGATTGGGATGAAAAATCCAATTTTCGAGTGCCTCGAACTGCAGGCGATTAGCCAGCATCTTCTCAGTGAGTTTGCCAAGGGTGTTCAGGAGCACAATGGGCCTGAACATCTTCGGCGTTGAGTAGTTGGGTTTGCTGGGTTTTGGGATGATAACCGAAACTGACTCCTTGAAGTACGCCAGCCAATACCCAACGCGAAGGCAGGCGTTGACGAGGGCGAGGAATTTGTCCGCTGCATCATTGTCAGACAAAAATAGCATCTTGAGCACCCTCCAGCTCAGATGATCTGGGCCAGGGGCTGACAGGTTGGAACACTTCCCGAGCATGTCCTGGAGCTCAACCCTACTAAACGCCACCCATTCACGGGCGGCCCTTTCAGGAAGATCATCCAAAACGGTCAGGTCAATGGGCCTGTCAGATGCAGAGTTGTAGGTGGAATGCAGCGCATCCCACAACTGCGGTAATGACATGCAGGGCTCCCCATCTTTCAGGATAGCCTCATACATTGGAAGCAAGCGCACCTTAGTCCACTCCATGAGGTCCCAAGGTCGCATCTTCGTAAATGCAACTTCATGAATACGAGAATCATAAAACTTGCATTTGGTAATGCGGACAAGCTGCCGATATTCCGTATATGCCTCTGGAAGCCTACTAGCCCGATATTCGTCCAGTGCACGTGAGCACTCCGGAGTCCACCAGGGTTTGGGTGACCGAGATGCGCGGACCGACTTTGTGTGAGTGGTCCAGGCATTGGCAGCAGCCAGGGAGATACCCTGGGCCGCGGCCTCAATAGCATCAGGGGAATCGAGATCCCCCCAATCAAGACCTCCGAAGCCACTCCGAAAGTGCTTCACGAAGTCCTCGAAATCATCTTCTTTGATCTGGAAGCGACGTGCACCATCACCAAAGAAGGGAATGGGCAACGTGACAGAGAGCGGAGCATGATCCGATGGGAGCATCTCGTCTTCCGACACATCGTGAACAAGTCCTGCCATCATATCCTCTGGCAGGAACATGAGATCAATGACCAAGGACCGATGGCCCACAATCCAGGGGAAGTGGGTGGGGGAGTGATGCTCCCAGACACTCACCACCACCCTGAGCCTCATGGCGACATCGATCAAGGTGTCAGCCATGTGATTATTATTCAGGTAATCTGGGTCCCAGATCCGCAAATGGCAATTGAAGTCCCCTCCCATGTAATTCAACCGTGGGAGGCAATCAATGTTGTCTGACAGCCACCAAATGGCCATCGAGTCATTGTCTGAGTAGATGTTGAGCAAGTTCACAGGGACGTCACCATCCGACTGAAAGGTGATCAACAGGAGATCCCAGCGATCAACAATGTCCATGTGAAACACTGAGCGCAAATGCTCCAGGTGTTTCAAAACAAATGTCATGACCCACAGGACGTCATCGTCCCCACGTGGTCTTCGAAAGAAGCACATCCACCCCGGATGAGTTGGGGCCCTGATGACCAGAGCGCCCTCCCTATCCGACGTCAAGATTGTGCACCAAATGAGCCGCCAAGGTGGCTCTTGAATGCATACTGTTAAACTAGGTCAAGTAATTGAACTATCAGTGAACCACTGATCAGATTCAAGTCCCAACAAAGTCCAGTAACTGAATGAGCACACAAGTTTGATAATAGACTTGTAAATGTGTTATATCCAACCAATCTAGTGTCTGTTCTCTAGACATATGAGGATTTCTGTGCTACAAGATGTAAAGTACCTAAAAATGCGCTGAGGCGTGAAAAAGGGTGTCCACTATATCGCATTTTGGCCTTGGGAGAGATCGGGGAAGTCTATGTACGAAGTAACACTTGCAGATAGTAAAAATAGGTAATTAAAGTGTTTTAGCACCTTCTTTCAACACATACTACATCGACTGTCTTCTCCTTAGTCTCTAGCATGGTGGAAACTAAATCATAATTCTTCACTACATTATGAGATAGTATAGAAAGTGTCCGTAACGGTCCCTCAACCATCACGAGTCACCGGGGGTCCCTTCGCCTTAGGCGGTCTGGGGAAAACATCAGTGGGAAGTCCGTGCAGTCCAGGGGACCGCCGACGCACCTCGTTGTGTTCATAGCGAGCCATGATCCACTCGCGATTGAACCGGTTCTTCCAGAAGTGACACTTCGTGGAATCAGCAGCATGAGCCCCCCTGCAGTTGACACAGTGGTTGGGGTGGGGACAGGGGTCGCCCGTGGGAGTCGTGGCGACAGGGGGTTGGGCCTTGGGCTGTGCCTTGCAGCACGCCCCAAGGACCTGATGATACTCCACACCATGCGGACCTCCACACTTCGAACATGTGTGACCCCGATTGGGGCATAGGCATTTGATGTGGCCCCACCACATGCAGCGGGAGCACAGAGGGGTGCCAGTGTGCCTCTCGGCAGCGCGAATGAAGCAACTGTAACCGTAAACGAGGACTCGTTTACCCTCCAGCTGCTTGAGGTTGGACCCCTTCTTGGAGTCCCAAATGTCGAACCACATGGTCGCAGAGTCCAAGAGCTTGGAGTTCCAGACGACCCGCAGGCGCACGGCCAGGGGGAAAGTGGAGAGGAGCGCATTGTGCACAAACACCTCCTCCATCTTCGAGACAGTGAGAACATCTGTAAAGGTTGGTATGGGGGGGTTGGTAGACCTAGTATACTTAACACTCCAAAGCTGAATACAACCACTAATTGGATTGAATGAAGCTACACAGAGTGACACAAGTAAAAGATCTAAGGAGGCTGATCAGGTGTTGGCTGGTTAACCACCAGCCAACAGCCTCCAAAATAAACAAGGACAAACATCGCCACTATGATATCTGCCTGTAGGGGGTAGCACCCCTTACACTCTCCCCCTCTAGATTGAACCCCCGGTTCAATCTACAAAGAAATAATAAATCAAAGAACAGTTCTAAAGTTAGAACTGTCTTTAGGGTTGGACTTTCGACCATAGAGAGTACTATTCTCTTTGGTCATTAACAACAGTCCCTCGTTACTTAACGATGGTCCTGTAGGCACTGCGCCTTACAAGCTCCTGGATGACATCCCAGATCATAGCAAACTCAGCTTGCACTTTCACTTTCCGAAGGCGTTTGGCAGTCTTCTCGGGCATGCGATCAACCAGTTCGCGCACCCAATCATACGGCAGATCCTCATGATTAGGATCCAGCCGTACGTCGGCATTGACAAAGTCATTTACGTTGGCGATATCATCCCACGTATCGAATTCGTAGTAGTGCGATAATGCATCTGCTACCTTATTCAAATGACCTTTGATATATCATATATCAAAGTCGAATCTCGATAGATATTCCATCCATCGAGTCTCTCGTCCTGACAGTCTGTGCTGTCAACTATATCGATGTAAAAAATAGCTACCTGAAGTAGCTATCTTTCTCAGATATTTTGTGGTCAATTCTGACCCCAATAATAGAGGATGGCTACCTGAAGTAGCCCTCCTTAGACAGTGTACCCTATATGGCCACTGATCCTCATGCCGGAATAATGTATTCCAAGCTTGAGTTGAGGGAGGTGGTCTAGGTGATGTACCTTGGACCAGTTTACTTCGAGTATGTGTAATGATAGCTCGAACTATAGATGATGACGAACCAGGTGGTTCGTCTTCCCAACCGACATGTCATTGGTATGATTGGGATATATGTGGAGGCTGTTCATTCGAACAGCGCTCCTCGCTGGTCTGTTCAGTCCAGCGATCAACGGTTTTATCCGTACACCAGGGGCCCTGTCGGTATGACGTGGTCCCTAGATTTCGTTGAGCGGGTTCATCCGCTTGCAGGGCACCTCTTACAGATGGTACCCTGCCCTGTCTAGGGGTAACAGGACGTGGATTATGTGCATCCCCGTCAATTGACTTGTCTCGATCCGAGGCAGGTCTATCATGATCCTCATACGAGGACCTACTACCATCCGATGATGAATTGGATGGTTCATCTCCCGGACCGACACGTCGTCGGTAGGGCTGGGATGCTTGAGGCTGTTCATTCGAACGGCGCTCCTTGCTGGTCTGTGCAGTCCAGCGATTGACTACTGCATTGGTGCATGAGGGGCCCCGTCGATACGACGTGGTCCCTACCTTTCCTGTTTCAAACGTTCGCGATGCGGACGTTGTATTCTCCCATATGGGAGGCGGGTTTTGCGCACATTCATAGGCTCTATGGTGTGCTCGAGCTTGCGAGCTAGTCTTGTCATCTTGACGAGGCTGACGCAAGCTCTGGTTTACTGCCTCCATCGTGGCTTCAGATGGGGGTAGTGCAACGTTCTCTGGATGCATAGAACGTCTACTACTGCAAGAGCATATACTGCTCTCGCACTCCGCTTGGACAACGGTCTCCCGTTTCTTGCGGATCGATTTAAGTGCCTTTTGCACTTCGTTCTGAGGTAGATGGCTCAATTCTTGAGCCATTAGGTCCAACAGCACGTCACACTCCTCGACGGCAGAAATGTAGCTGCGAGGGGCCTTCGGTTTCGAAGGTCCCTTGTCGCGTTTCTTTTGCGCACGTCTGCTCTGACGTGCAGCTGATGAGAGTTCGGTCAACGAACTTTCGGACATCAACATTAACGTACCGCCGTCATTACGGCGGTTCTGGGGCGCGCCAAGTATTCCTGGCACGCTCGGGCATACTGATGTCCTCAGTATGTCATCAGTGGATGTGTGCGTGATGTCGATAGCCTCCCGCTTTCGACAAGCTTCCGATAACGTACTAGTGACACTAGTATTGTCATTATGGACTGTCCGAGCTGTCGATTCGACATCTCAGGCTGAATAACTATTATTGTTGTGATATAATAGTCCTTGAGTAATGCGCTCAGATTTTACTGAGCGCTGGGGATAGCTAGGATGGCGACGTTCGCCTTCCTCTACAGGTGTGATATACTTCACACCACTACTATGGCTTCGGGCTGTTGTATCAACAGCCTGAACTGATTTTTGGTCATGTCTACGACGTGACCGTGTGTCGTGTGTGGGATAGGGCGGTCGAGAATCACTCTCGATGCCCTCACACAGATGAAACGTTACACGCTTCGTAGTCGAAGGTTTCGACGCCAACATCGAGGGATGCCTAGACGCTGGTTGGGAATGCGATACTTCGCATTCCCTCCTGCGATGACAAGATTCCTTCTTGACATCAGGTTTTATAGTCAGGGATCCCATCGTGACTACGATGGGTTCCTGTGTGCGTCTGGCCTCATGAACGGACGTTCGTGGGCTTGATGAACGCTCACGTCGAGCATATTCGCATTCTCGAACATGCTCCTGGCGACCATATCCATGGTCGGCACCCCAACGTTCCCGGATGGGAATATCAGCACAACAGTTTGTGCACTTATAGGGGATTGGTTCTCGATGCTTTCGAGATCTATACTGAGGGTTCTCATGTAACTGAGCACCTTCTGGACGAGCATATTCTGCTCTAGAATCACTATACCCTCTGGGGAGGGTACTAGCTGCCTGCTTAGAATGTCTCTGAGCATCAGACTGACCAAAAGTTCTCAGACTTCTGAGTACTCTTCAGAGGACTAGATCCTCTTCTATTAGAAGGGTATTCTCTATGGAGACTGCCCTTTGGGTACTGAGGGAATTCCTCAGTACTATACTGCCCCATTGATGATGTGGCAGTCCTACCAGAGTGTCCAGACTTCTGGGCACCCTTATAGAGTCTATAATCTACTCTACTAGGAGGGGATTCTCTATTGAGAATGCCCTCTAAATGCTGAGGATATCCCTCAGCATTATACTGCCTCATTGATGATGTGGCAGTCAGAACAGTCCCTAGGACAGGTGCTGTTCTATGTAAGGAAGCTAGGGTTGCTCCAGGGGGGTTATCTGGTGCATCTTCACCAGACCAATGGGATAGCATGGTGCCAGTTCTGCCACCATGCTTGGAGGGAGAGGTAGAGTAGGTAAAAGATGGCATTTTTCAATACCAATTGAAAGAGTATTCAAAAAAATGTAAAGGTTGGTATGGGGGGGTTGGTAGACCTAGTATACTTAACACTCCAAAGCTGAATACAACCACTAATTGGATTGAATGAAGCTACACAGAGTGACACAAGTAAAAGATCTAAGGAGGCTGATCAGGTGTTGGCTGGTTAACCACCAGCCAACAGCCTCCAAAATAAACAAGGACAAACATCGCCACTATGATATCTGCCTGTAGGGGGTAGCACCCCTTACAACATCCCCCTCCTCCTTGCCAAAGCGGAAAGGGGCGGAAATGATTTTGAGATAGGACCATGATTGAGGGATCACAGCCCGAGTGGTGGTCCCCTTCAGGTACGCCTTGGCGGCCCAAGTGGAGATCATAGTAAGGTCCGTCGCTGTTGGTGGCCAAGTAAGATCGACTGACCACCCACCATTGATGGGCACGACAGCTGAGGCACGAACTGAGTGCTTGTCCACAACAAGACCTTGGTTGATAGTCTCCATGAGGCGCTCGGGCACAAGCACATGCTCCTCAGAAGGGTAGACGAGGGCCTGCTTGCGGCTAGGCCCACCAGTAGTGGACTTGATCTTCTTCGCGGGGGGGCACCCAGAGGGAGATCCGGCCCGCTCGCGGGCCTGGCGATGAAGTCCTGTGATGTCAGCCGGACTGAGGTCTGGGAACAGGCGGGCGAGGTCGGCTATGTCAGCAGTGACAGAGCCGGGCTGGCCTTGGCCCCTCTTACGAGGGTCAGCAGGTGCAGCATAGAAGGGTCGGCCTTGGACCTGCATCTGGGGGGTCGCAGTTACCTTGGCAAACGTGCCCTTGGGAAGCAGGCGAGAGGCCCGGTTCACCACAGGAGGAGGCCCGGGGTCCCTCGCCTTCCCTTTCCCTTTCGGGCCAGGTTGGGCAGGGGGAGCGCGGGGTTTGACAGCGGTCCGCAGGTCATGAAAGACCGGGGGCAGAGCCGTGTGCTGTCGAACAGGATCGGGGTTGTGCGGGGGTGCAGGCGCCCCCAGAACGACAATGTTGGAGCAGGGAGCTCCAGGAACTAAGTTCCCAAAGCCATCTCTAAGAGCAGTGAACCCGCGGATAAGGTCCAACCCTGCCTGAAAGGCGAGCTTGGCCTCGTCGGAATTGGGAGTGGCCGCACAAGCAGCCTTCTCAGCGTCAATGATGGACTGAGTGAACAGCCCAGTGGTGAGACCAGTGAGGCTGATCTCCCCCATGGCGAGTGCGACATGAGACAAAATGTCGCTGGGAAGTGAACTGCCCTTCTGGCCCAACATGTTGAGCCAGGAGTCGATCGTGTGGAGGGCGTGGACTACCATGATGGCATCTGTGTGGGCGGCCTCAACAGTGCCAATGAGGGCAATGCTGACATTGCTGTGTGCGACCCCTTGAGAATCAGCATCCTGGTATGGGGGGTACCAGGCTTGCGACATGGCGGACGACTCACGAAAGTAGTCCAGCCCAGATGACCCCGATGGTGCATCAGGGGCCCTCTCCTTCGACTTGTGTCTCTTGGAGGTGGGGGTGAAGCCAGCAAGAGATGAAGCCAGCAAGAGAGGGCAATCAGCCTCTCTTGGGGGTGGCATAGACGTCCTCATCGACGGCCATCGGAGCGACGGACAAGCTGGGGGCGGGGCTGGGGCTCGCAGGAAAGCGGAGCGGTCCAGGATCGGGCTGATCCTCAGCCCATTCAATTGGACTAAGAGGAGCAGGGGAGGAATGGGTCGACTGGGAAGGCGCCGACGGTTTGACTGCTGCTGTCAACAATGCCGGCCATTGGAACCCAGAGGGAGCTGCCAATGTGCGACAACTCCCCCTAGAGGCTGCCTGCTGAGAGGCAGAGGAGGATGACATAGAGAATACTGAGTGTGCTCACTGTTCAAAGTTTCGGTGGTGGTGGTTTCCGGAAAAGGAAGGTGTGAAGCTGACATGGGTGTGGGGCAGGGCTCTGCCCTATCTCCAGTCCTGTCAGCTATCTGTATGGTGCCCATGATGCGCCTGTTCCAGCTCACGGTGGACATCCACTGTGGCGCCCTTAGTCTACTACCGGTGGGCCTAGCCGCAAGCAGGCCCTCGTCTACCCTTCTGAGGAGCACGCGCTTGTGCCCGAGCACCTCATGGTGACTATCAACCGAGGTCTTGTCGTGGACAAGCGCTCAGTTCGTGCCTTGGCTGTCGCGCCCATCAATGGTGGGTGGTTGGTTGACCTTATGTGGCCTCCGACTGCAACGGACCTCACTACGATTTCCACTTGGGCTGCCAAGGCGTACCCAAAGGGGACCACCACCCGGGCCATGATTCCTCAGTCATGGTCCCACCCCAAGATCGTCTCTGCCCCCTTCCGCTTTGGCGAAGAGGAGGGGGACGTTCTTACCGTCTCGAAGCTGGAGGAGGTGTTCGCGCATGACACACTCCTCTCCACTTTCCCCCTGGCCGCACGCCCGCGGGTCGTTCGGAACTCCAAGTTCTCGGACTCCGCGACTGTGTGGTTTGATATTTGGGACTCCAAGAAGGGGTCCAACCTCAAGCAGCTGGAGGGTAAACGAGTCCTTGTTTACGGTTACAGCTGCTTCATTCGCGCTGCCGAGAGGCACGCCGGCACCCCTCTGTGCCCCCGCTGCATGCAGTGGGGCCACATCAAACGCCTGTGCCCCAATCGGGGTCACACGTGTTCGAAGTGCGGACGTCCACATGGTGCGGAGTATCACCGGGTCCTTGGGGTGTGCTGGGCAACCCTTGTCCTCACCCTGACCGCTGTGTCAACTGCGGGGGGGCCCACGCCACCAACTCCACGAAGTGTCACTTCTGGAAGAATCAGTTTAATCGCGAGTGGATCATGGCTCACTATGAACGCGACGAGGTGCGTCGACGGTCTCCCGGTCCGCTCGGACTTCCTGCTGACGTCTTCCCCAGACCACCTAAGGCGAAGGGACCCCCGGTGACTCGTGATGGTTGATGGACCCTTACGAACACTTTCTATACTGAGTCAAAATGTAGCAAAAAATTATGACTTAGTTTCCACCATACTAGAGACGAAAGAGACGTCGGTCGACGTAGTATGTATTCAAGAGCCGCCATAGCGGCTCATTCGACGCACGGTCTCGACGTCGGACAGGGAAGGTGCTCCGGTCATCGGGGCCCCAACTCATCCGGGGTGGATGTGCTTCTTTCGCAGGCCACATGGGGACGATGACGTCCCCCAGGTCATGACATTTGTGTCCAAACGCCTGGAGCATCTGCGCCCGGCATTTCGCACGGATCTTGTTGATCATCGGGATATCCTGTTGATCACCTTTCAGTCGGACGGTGACGTCCCTGTGAACTTGCTCAATGTCTACTCAGACGATGACTCGACGGCCATTCAGTGGCTGTCAGACAATGTTGATCGCCTCCCATGGTTGAATTACATGGGAGGGGACTTCAATTGCCATTCACAGATCTGGGATCCAGATTACCCAAATAATAATCACATGGCGGACACCCTGATCGATGTCACCATGAGGCTCGGGGTGGTTGTTAGTGTCCGGGAGCATTGCTCCCCCACTCACTTCCCCCAGATCGAGGGCCATAGGTCCTCAGTCATCGATCTCATGTTCCTGCCAGAGGATACGACGGCGGGACTTGTGCATGACATGTCGGAAGACAAGATGCTCCCATCGGACCATGCTCCTCTTTTGGTTGCATTGCCTATTCCCTTCTTTGGAGATGGAGCATGTCACTTCCGGATCAAAGAAGATGATTTCAAGGACTTTGTGAAGCACTTTCAGGGTGGCTTTGGAGGTCTTGATTGGGGGGATCTTGATTCCCCTGATGCTATTGAGGCCACGGCCCAGGGTATCTCTCTGGCCGCCGCCAACGCCTGGACTGCTCATGCAAAGTTGGTCTGCACATCTTGGTTGCCCAAACCCTGGTGGACTCCAGAGTGCTCACGCGCACTGGACGAATATCGGGCTAGTAGGCTTCCGGAGGCGTATACGGAATATCGGCGGCTTGTCCGTGTTACCAAATGCAAGTTTTATGACTCTCGTATTCATGAAGTTGCATTTACGAAGATGCGACCTTGGGACCTCATGGAGTGGACCAAGGCGCGCTCGCTTCCAACGTACGAGGCTATCCTGAAAGATGGGGAGCCCTGCACGTCATTACCGCAGTTGTGGGATGCTCTGCATTCCACCTACAACTCTGCATCTGACAGGCCCATCAACCTGACCGTCTTGGATGACCTTCCCGAAAGGGCTGCCCATGAGTGGGTGGCGTTTAGTAGGGTCGAGCTCCGGGACGTGCTCGGGAAGTGTTCTAACCTGTCAGCCCCTGGCCCGGATCATCTGAGCTGGCGGGTTCTCAAGATGCTATTTTTGTCTGACAATGATGCGGCAGACAAGTTTCTCGCCCTCGTCAATGCCTGCCTTTGGGTTGGGTATTGGCTGGCGTATTTCAAGGAGTCAGTTTCGGTCATCATCCCAAAACCCGGCAAACCCAATTATTCAACACCAAAGATGTTCAGGCCCATTGTGCTCTTGAACACCCTTGGCAAACTCGCTGAGAAGATGCTGGCTAACCGCCTGCAGTTCAAGGCCCTTGAACATGGGATTTTCCATCCCAATCAGTTTGGTGGCGTCAGGCAACACTCGACTGAGGATGCCGGGCTCTATCTCACTCACCTCGTATGGGCCGGCTGGGCCCAGAAGCTCAAGACGAGTGTGGTCACTTTTGATCTCGCTCAGTTCTTTCCTTCCATCAACCATGATGTGTTGATTGCCATCATGATCCGCCTCAGGTTCCCTGCAGAGGTTGTGAAGTTCTTCCGGTCCTACTTGGTAGGCCGGTCTACCCGGTACAAGTGGGGGGCTGATACCTCTCACCCGTGCCAGGCTGACGTGGGTGTGGGACAGGGCTCTGCCCTGTCTCCAGTCCTGTCAGCTATTTGCATGGTGCCTGTGATGCGCCTCTTTCAGCTCATGGTGGATATCCACCGTGGTGCTCTTATCTTGTACGTGGATGATGGTACTATCGTCATCCAGTCGAAAACATGGGAGGAAAATCTCATTAAGCTCAGGGAGTTGTACGGGGTGGTTAGCCGCCTTGTGTCTGCCCTTGGGCTGGCTTTGGAGCACTCGAAGAACAAGGTGTTCCTGTGATGCCGGTGCTGAGACATCAGGCGTTCGTTGGACTTCTCGCTGGTAGAAGCTGGATAGGGTTCGAGGCCGGCAATGCTTGTGGGAAGCTATGCCTTGCCTCGAGAGATGAAGGAGAGGCCGGCATCCACTCTAGGAGTAGAGCCCTGCCTTCGGAGGTAGAGGAGGAAGGCCGGCAGCTCATATGAATGAGCGCCCTGCCACGAAGTAGTAACCAAGGCACTAGGACGGCAGCTATCGCATGAGCGAGCACCTGTCTTCGTGAGGAAGGCCTTGTAACCCTAGGCTTAGGGGTGTTGTGACCCAACACTGGGCTCCTGTAGCCCTAGAGGAGGGGCGTTGTGACCCTACGCAGGGGCGGCGGTGTACGCGATGTACCGTGGTGTGGCACGGCTCCCAGAACCTTCAAACGGGGGGTGTAGGTTCAGGAGTAAAGTGTGTATTTTGTATTCTAAGTCCGAAGATGGAATACAAACAATGATGACTAATTGTATGCTACTGTTGTCCATGGCCTTTGGGCATGTCAGGTGACCATACCCAATATCACACCGTCACAGTTCCACTTTTCCAGGAACCCAAGGGATGAGAATCCCACGGTGGATCTTGGCTTCGCTCCCTTCACCTGGGATTCCCCACTGAAACCGAAGCCCTTTTGGAGGTATTTGGGTTTCTACTTTGATCGTGCACTGCGCTTTACCGAGCACGTGCGCTTTTACTCCACCAAAGCTCTCACCACCATCTTGGTGATGAAGATGCTTGACAATTCAACCAGGGGTATGAACGCCAAACAGCGGCGTCTCCTCTACCGTGCATGCGTACTTCCGGTGGCAACATACGGGAGTCACTTGTGGTATTACGAAGGTGCCTGTATCAAGGGCATCCTCAAAATGTACTTGCAGATGCAGCGCAAAGCCGCTCTGTGGATTCTTGGTGCTTTCCGCACTACCACTGGGGGGGCCGTGGAGTCCATTGCGGGCCTCCTCCCCATCCACTTGCACCTTCGGAAGCTCTCTCACCGGAGCATCCACCGGCACAATACTCTCTACAGCCAACATCCGACGATTTGCCTTTTGGGGCGGTCACCGGATGATGGTGTAGAGGTCTCTCACCTCATGTCCCTAACCGGACCGGCCTGGGTGGTGCCTGCGCTTCTGTGCATGTATCCTTCCCCTCTCACAGATGTTGCCTTGGCATATGGCACTGTACACGAGACCTTCGACCCGACCTCTTCGGAGGCCAGGCCTGGGAATCGCATCAGGGACCTTTATGAGTCTCAGATCGAACTTGACCTCATCATCCCAAAAGGGAAGGAGGCGGCCAAGCTTCACAAACAGGTGCTTGATCGCCTTTTTGAGTCCGAGTGGGGCAGATTCGAGTGCGTCTCGGTTGCTTGTGATGGGTCTGTCCCTCGGGACAAGACTCTCCAGGCGGTCATGGCGTGCATCGTGTTTCATGGCCCTGGCCCAGGTGTCCGCTCGAAGGTGGCTGCCGGCAAGGTGACCGCCCCCGATGCGGAGCTCATCGCCCTCTCTATGGGGGTGGTGGCCACTCTCCAAACACCTGACCTTTGGTGGGTACACGTGTTCACTGACTCACCGGCATCCATCAACTTGTTGTTGGATGCCAGTGTCCATTCTGGACAGTCGTGTTCGATTGTGGCATGCTCGGTTCTCCGGGAATGGCTCTCGGCCGATCCAGGCTGGGTCATCTTGTTTCACTATGTCCCGTCGAAGATGCGGTGGGGCCCCCATCTTGAGGCTCATGAGGCTGCAACGGAGTCGCATCCCTCTTTGGGCCGTCATCCCATGCACATGTTGAATGTGGCGCTTGCTCTCACATCCGATGCGGCGGAGGAGGAGTGGGTTCGCCTGTTCCACACCCCGAAGTATCAGGGCTGCAATTTCTACCCACTCACAATGAGGGGCAAGCCGCTCCAGCCAACGGCCGCCAAGGGCGGTCCCTGGCTCACTCTCTTGCATCACGGGAGGCCGCCCATTGTGGCGCACTTTACTCGCGCAATCACAAACCATGCCCCAATTGAGGCTTATCAGTCTCACTTCGGGTTGTCAGATGATGACATCCACTGCCGGTGCGGTGCCTTTGAGACCCGTCCCCACATCATCAACTACTGCCCCCTCTATGAGGAGGGCTGGATTCGCATGCCACAGGACCGCTTTGACGGTCACTGCTTTCTCGAGTTTATTCTCGCTTTCCCCACGACGTTCGCCTTTCCGGAGGGGACGATCAGAGAGCGCCTGCCATGAGTAGGCCCTCAGCCCGATGTGTGCACTTGCTCCTTTTGGAGTTGCAGCGTTGCACAGGGCGGTTTTCGGCTTCAGGTCCAGCCAAGTCTGGACCAGCCAAACCTCGGGAAATGGCAATTCGATGCCGATCGGTAGCCAGTGCCCTCGGTCACTGGACTAAGTTGGGTCCCCTGGCACGGGACCCTCGCCCGACTGCCCTCATGGGTGACTGTGGCGGAGCCGGTTGTGTGGACGGTAGTCGTGGTACCGTTTTTGACGATGGAGCAGTGCTGCGCACCGCGCAGTCCACGTAGCGTACTTTCGAGGACACTTGTTTTAGCTTCGCGAGCTTTATCACCCTCTACGTACCGTTAGGCGTTTGAGGTTTAGTCTACGGGTTCGTTTGTATTCGTAACGCCGGACTGCTATCGGGCGCCAGGATATAAATAATTTGATCAAAAAAAAAAAAAAAAAAGAAGGTGAACCCACTATGCCTCCGCGGCATCAGATGCAAGAGCAAGCGCCACATTGAGTGTGCACTTGGGATGATGGCCCAAAGAGGGATGCGACTCCATCACAGCCTGATGTGCCTCAAGATGGGGGGCCCATCGCATCTTTGACAGAACGTAGTGAAAGGAGACAACTCAGCCAGGGTCAGCTGACAGCCACTCTCAGAGAGCCAAGCAAGCCGCAATTGATCACGATTGCCCTGAATGGATACTGGCATCCAAGAACAAGTTGACAGACACTGGTGAGTCGGTGAACATGTGAACCTGCCACAGGTCAGGTGTTCGAAGAGCACTCACCACCCCCATTGAGAGGGCAATGAGCTCCGTGTCGGAGGTGGTTGCCTTACCGGCAGCCACCTTCAAGCAGTCACCCAGGCCTGGACCATGATAAACAATGCATGCTGTGACTGCCTGGAGGGTTTTGTCCCAAGAGATGGACCCATCGCAAGCAACTGAGATGCACTCGAACCAGTCCTGCACAGACTTGAAAACGTGGTCGAGCGCCTGCTTGTGAAGCTTGGCCACCTCCTTCCCTTTCGGGATGACGAGGTCAAGCTCGATCTGGGACTCATAAAGGTCCCAAATGCAATTCCCAGGCCTGGTCTCCGAGGAGGTCGGGTCGAAGGTCTCGTGAACAGTGTCATATGCCAGTGCGACATCTGTGAGAGGGGAAGGATACATGCGCAGAAGCACAGGCACCACCCAGGCCAGTCCAGTTAGGGACATGGGGTGAGAGACTTCCACACCATCATCCAGTGACCACCCCAAAAGGCGAATCGTCAGATGTTGCTTGTAGCGAAGTTTAGGCCCCCTTGTGGGGAAGCCTATTGAACCTCAGTCAGGGCTCATGCCTAACACCTGCCCAGACACTGAGGCCATCGGCCACATTGGACCTCCCCTGATGGTACCTAGTTCCTCAGAAGGTTCGATCTGGATCCATAGACCACAAGATCTCCCATGATGGTTGGCGGGTTCTAACCACTCAACAGCCCACGTGGACCTCCCATTATGGTACCCTGATTACCCCCAGTTCGGCCAAAGCCTTCCATTAGGGTAGAGCTGGGAATCACACCCTTCTCCAGTGCCTGTTGCCGCAGTGCAGTACCACCTTACAACCAAAGCTGTAGCAGGTGCTACAGGTCCTTACAGTTCACGCAAGTATGAGCTTGACCAGACTCTGGATTCAAGTATACCGTAGTGAACGAATGTAAGGACTTAGGGCAAATATGGGTAAATAGAGCGTATATAGGGGATGGCGCCAAACATGACCCAAATAGGAAGGAGGCCCTAGGCCTACCTGTTACACCCCCCCTTGAGACTGTGTCCACAGTCTTGACCAAGAGAAAAAAAATTTTCTCCTACATCCTGTGGTGCGTCCTCATCTGCTCCTTGTGGTTCGCTCCTCGATGTAGTGGTGGTAGTAGTGGTGCTCGCACTGGTCGGTGATACTCCACTCCTAGTGGTGTTGTTCTGTATATACCTCCCATATTCCCCTTCAAAATTCGTCCTCGGGTCCACCTATCCTCTCCCCCCTCTGAAAAAAAGAATGAACGCCAGATGACGATCAAGAGGTGGGTGGGTGGGGAGACAATGGTATAGTCGCCATATGCTGGGAGCATAGTCATAGGATCATAATTGTGTCGATTGACGACATGGCAGGGGCAACTTGGATGGATTTCGTTCATACATGACAAAATTCAGAATGGTGGACGGTGACGAATCGGCGGATGGCACAGTGGGCCAATTACCACAAGGTCGTACGCGCGACGGACTTGGTTGGAGCGATGATGGCTCCGAAAATGAAAATTCCCGAAAACGGGACTGGTGGCAAGCCTTCGCAGCTGCATGACTGTAGAATGGCGGCGTAATGGTACGTCGCTGAGCATAATGTGGTCGAGTACGGTGTGTACTCGATGGGGGGTTTCGAAGTGGCTGGTACTTCGAAACCTGGGACTCCGAGGCTTTGGAGTGCCGAAATGATGAGGCAGCCTTCGCGACTGCCTGAATATGAGATGATGACGTCCGTAGACGTCGCGTGGGTGTATAATGGTTTGGTTACCATGTATACTCGATTGGTGAGTTCAGAGGGGCTGGTACTCCGAAATTGAGGAACTCCGAGGCTTTGGAGTGCCGAACGAGCCTTCACGGCGTCGTAGGTGTGAGACGGCGACGTCAAAGACGTCGCGGAGAGTGTGTGATGGTTCGAGTACAATGTGTACTCGAACAGTGAGGTCGGAGGGGCTGGTGCTCCGAAAATGGGGACTCCGAACTTCGAAGTGACGAAAAGCCTTCGCGGCTTCGTAGATGCACAACGGCGGCCTAAGGAACGTCGTAGGGTGTGTAGGGATGTCAATTATGGGCGCCGTGGGTGTCTGTATCAAAAGTACACATGGGTGGGGTGCATAATGTCCCCAGTAACCAAAATAGGCCACGAAAAAGTTCGAGCCGTAAATTTTGACAATGGCGACAAGGGGATGGTCTGGGGACCATATAGGGATGAACTAGAGGTGGATGGGGTTGGATCCACCATGAAAAGAGGGTGGTAGCGTAGTCTCGTGAGTTGGTAGAGATGGTGGGGGGAATTGGGCGATGATTTCGTGTTTTTGACCTAGAGAACCAACGACGATGCGCAGCGCCGTAAACCTGAGGATCATCGGAAAGCCCTCGTCGAGGCGCATCGAACGATTTAAGATTTGAAGAAAACGGTCTAGCGGTTGCCGAGATATGGTCCGATCAAAATTTGGCCAAAAATGCGAAGTTGGGGGAGGAGGAAGTGGGTGTGGGGGTCCATCCTGGTGCCAGCAGAGCCCCAAGAACAATGTCTTGGAGGTGCAGAAGAGACCTAAGGACCGGGGGCCCTTGTTCCAGAGATATGGCCCAGTGTTTCTGACACATCACAATTCCTCCCCTCAAAACAGCACCTATCTCCCACCTAAACCTCTCCTAATCCTTCCAGCAGTACTAGGGTCCAAAAAGCGAAGAAAATCGGACCCAGGAAGGACTTTAAAAGCCCAGAGGTGGTAGAAAAACACCCAGATGGGTGTGAGCAGAGATATTAAGCAAAGTTTAAGGTTTTAGAGCAAAGCAGAGAGTTGGGTCTAGCTGGATATAGCAGTATACAGCTGGTCTGAGCTGGATAGCTCAAAAAAATGTAGCAGGTGCTACAGGTCCTTACGGTTCACACAAGTATGAGCTTGACCAGACTCTGGATTCAAGTATACCATAGTGAATGAATGTAAGGACTTAGGGTAAATATGGGTAAATAGAGCATATATAGGGGATGGCGCCAAACATGACCCAAATAGGAAGGAGGCCCTAGGCCTACCTGTTACAGAAGCCAACACCCCGGAATCAACTCAAGCTCTAACCGGCCCTATTATGACCGGAGAACCGACAGAGGATTTAGTTCTCTCAAGCCAGGGTAGGGGGACTGCCCCATCCTGCTATGGCCCGGTGGCTACCCCAGGTGCGACCCCAGGACCACTTTCCTGTTCCTTGGCAGATGGTTTGCTGATGCCAACCGGTGCGGATCCCCATCTGTCCAAGATCTCTGTCTTGCCATCAGAATTACTGGCATGCTACCCAGGTCAGGTCTACCCATGCCAGAGTCATGTGGGAGGCTGTGATGCTTGAACCATGACCATTACCCGGCCCTTCTCGCACCTCACTCTGATGACTAACGCCCATGGTACAGTTTTCCCATGGGGTTGGGTGGCCTAGAGGGGAGCCTGAGGCACCACCCTCGTTCGGCTTGTTATCAGCCCAATGCCTGATCTTATCATGCCTTATCCTCTTGGTCCCTTTCGGGCATCCCGGTGCACTGGTACTTGGGCTTTCCCATGCTCACGCGCAGGCCCGATGGGTGCCAGTATTCCAGCTGCGAACCTCCTTTTTTTTTTTTTTTTTTTTTTGATCAAATTATTTATAGCCCGGCGCCCGATAGCAGTCCGGCGTTACAAATACAAAGGGACACGTAAACTAAACCTCTATGCCTAACGGTACATAAAGAGCGATAAAGCTCGCGAAGCTAGAACAAGCATCCTCGAAAGTACGCTACGTGGACTGCGCGGTGCAAAGCACCGCGCCATCATCAAAAACGGTATGCCAACTACCGTCTGCACAACCGGCTCCGCCACAGTCGCCTGCGAGGGCAGTCGAGCGAGGGTCCTGTGCCAGGGGGCCCAACTTAGTCCAGTGACCGAGGGCACTGACTACCAATTGGCATCAAATTGCCGTTTCCCAAGGTTTGGCCAGTCCGGGGAAGGCCTGTAAAGGTTGGTATGGGGGGGTTGGTAGACCTAGTATACTTAACACTCCAAAGCTGAATACAACCACTAATTGGATTGAATGAAGCTACACAGAGTGACACAAGTAAAAGATCTAAGGAGGCTGATCAGGTGTTGGCTGGTTAACCACCAGCCAACAGCCTCCAAAATAAACAAGGACAAACATCGCCACTATGATATCTGCCTGTAGGGGGTAGCACCCCTTACAAGGCCAGACCTGGAGCCGAAGACTGCCCTGTGCAACGCCGCATCTCCAAAAGGAGCCAGGGCACACATCGGGCTGAGGGCCTACTCATGGCAGGCGCTCTCCAATTGTCCCCTCCGAAAAGGCAAACATCGTGGGGAAGACAAGAATAAACTTGAGAAAATGGTGACCGTCAAAGTGATCATGCAGAATGTGAATCCAGCCCTCCTCGTAGAGGGGACAGTAATTGATGATGTGGTGGCGGGTCTCAAAGGCACCACACCGGCAATGGATGTCATCATCTGACAGGCCGAAGTGAGACTGATATGCTCCGATCGGGGCATGGTTTGTGATTGCATGGGCAAAGCATGCCACAATGGGCGGCCACCCATGATGCACGAGAGTGAGCCAGGGACCGCCCTTGGTGGCCGTTGGCTGGAGAGGTTTACCCCTCATCGTGAGCAGGTAGAAATTGCGGCCCTGGTACTTCGGGGTGTGGAACAGGCGAACCCATTCCTCCTCCGCCACATCGGAAGTGAGAGCAAGCGCCACATTGAGTGTGCGCTTGGGATGACGGCCCAGAGAGGGATGCGACTCCATCACAGCCTCATGAGCCTCGAGATGAGGGCCCCATTGCAGCTTTGACGGGGCATAATGAAAGGAGACGACATGGCTGGGGTCAGCTGACAGCCACTCTCAGAGAGCTGAGCAAGCCGTGATTGAGCGTGACTGCCCAGAATGGACACTGGCATCCAACAACAAATTGACGGATGCTGGTGAGTCGGTGAGCACATGAACCTGCCACAGGTCAGGTGTTCGAAGAGCACTCACCACCCCCATTGAGAGGGCAATGAGCTCCGCACCAGTGGCAGTCGCCCTACTGGCAGCCACCTTTGAGCAGACGCCTGGGCCCAGACCATGATAAACAATGCACGCTGCGACCGCCTGGAGGGTCTTGTCCTGAGGGACAGATCCATCGCAAGCAACCAAGATGCACTCGAATCGGTCCCACACAGATGTGAAAAGGTGGTCGAGTGCCTGCTTGTGAAGCTTGGCTGCCTCCTTCCCTTTTGGGATGACAAGGTCAAGTTTGATCTGGGCCTTGTAGAGGTCCCGAATGTGATTCCCTGGCCTAGCCTCCGAAGTGGTCGGGTTGAAGGTCTTGTGAACGGTGTCATATGCCAAGGCAACATCCGTGAGAGGAGATGGATACATGTGCAGAAGTGCAGGCACCACCTGGGCCGGTCTGGCTAGGGACATGGGGTAAGAGACTTCCACACCATCATCTGGTGACCACCCCAAAAGGTGAATCGTCAGATGCTGCTTGTAGAGCGTGTTATGACGGTGGATGCTCCTGTGAGAGAGCTTCCAAAGGTGCAAGTGAATGGGGAGGAGGCCCGCAATGGACTCCACGGCCCCGCCGGTGGTAGTGCGGAAAGCACCAAGAATCCACAAAGCAGCTTTGCGCTGCATCTGCGAGCACATTTTGAGGACGCCCTTGATACGGGCACCTTCGTAATACCACAAGCGACTCCCGTATGTTGCCACCGGAAGCACGCATGTGCAATAGAGGAGACGCCGCTGTTCGGCATTCATACCCCTGGTAGAATTACCAAGCATCTTCATCGACAGGACAGTTGTGAGAGCCTTGGTGGAATAAAAGCACACATGCTCAGTAAAGCGAAGTGAAAGGTGAAGATGGATGGGGAGGAGGCTGGCAATGGTCTCCACCGCCCCGCTGGTGGTAGTGTGGAAGGCACTGAGAATCCACAAAGCAGCCTTGTGCTGCATCTGCAAGTACATTTTGAGGATGCCCTTGATCTGGGCACCCTCATAATACCACAAGCAACTTCCGTATGTTGCCACCAGAAGCACACATGCACGATAGAGGAGACACTGCTGTTCAGCATTCATACCCCTGGTAGAGTTACCAAGCATCTTCATCGACAGGACAGTTGTGAGAGCCTTGGTGGAATAAAAGCACACATGCTCAGTAAAGCGAAGTGCACAATCAAAATAGAAACCCAAATACCTCCAAAAAGGCTTTGGTTTCAGTGGGGAATCCCCAGTGAAGGGGGCGAAGCCAAGATCCACTGGGGGATTGTCATCCCTCAGGTTTCTGGAGAAGTGGAACACCTTGTTCTTTGAGTGTTTGAGAGCCAGTCCAAGGGCAGACACAAGGCGGCTAACCACCCCATACAGCTCCCTGAGCTTAATGAGATTTTCCTCCCATGTTTTTGACTGGACGACAATCGTGCCATCATCCACATACAAAATGTTAGAAACAGAAATATGACCATATTAGGGATTGAACCTAGGACCTCCTGTAAGCATGACAGGTTGCTCTAACCACTGAGCTATCTGGTCTGGTAGAATAGAAGTTGGTTTCCCAAGGATGATCATAGTGTCCAACTACCAACTAGGGTGCACTGTGGGGACTGGCACACAGGGTAGTATCTTTGGATCACTCAGAGGATCTAACCTATCACATGACTTGACCCATCATCATGTGACACAAAATAAGAGCACCGTGGCGGATGTCCACCACAAGCTGGAAAAGGCGCATCACAGGCACCATACAGATCGCCAACAGGACCAGAGACAGGCCTTCCTTTTCCGGCAACCACCACCACCGAAACTTCAAACAGCGAGCACACTTGTTTTCTGAATGTCATCCTCTTCTGCCTCTCAGCAGGCAGCTTCTAGGGGGAGTCGTCGTACATCGGCGGCCCCCTCTGGGTCTCAGGACTTGACAACGTCATCAGCAGTGGTCAAGCTGACGGCGCCTTCCCAGTTGACCCATTCCTCCCCTGCTCCTCCCAGTCCAATTGAATGGGCTGAGGATCAGCCCGATCCTGGACCGCTTCGCTTCCCTGCAAGCCCCAGCCCCGCCCCCAGCTCGTCCGTCACCCCAATGGCCGTCGATGAGGACGTCTATGCCACCCCCAAGAGAGGTCGATCGCCCTCTCTTGCCGGCTTCACCCCCACCTCCAAGCGGCATAAGTCGAAGGAGAGGGCCCCCAATGCTGCATCGGGGTCATCCGGTATGGACTTCTTTCGTGAGTCATCCGCCGCGTCGCAGGCCTGGTACCCCCCGTACCAGGATGCTGACACTCAGGGAGTCGCGCACAACGAACTCGGGATTGCCCTCATTGGCACTCCTGACGCCGCCCACACGGATGCCATCATGGTTGTCTGCGCCCTCCACACTATCGACTCTTGGCTCAGCATGCTGGGCCAAAAGGGCAGTACCATTCCCAGTGACATATCGTCTCATGTCGCACTCGCCATGGGGGAGATCGGCTTGGCCGGCCTCACCACTGGACTGTTCACTCAGTCCCTCATCGATGCCGAGAAGGCTGCAAAGGCGGCCGCTCCCAATTCCAATGAGGCCAAGCTCACCTTCCAGGCGGGGTTGGACCTTGTCTGCGGGTTCACCGCTCTTCGGAATGGCTTTGGGAACCTTGTTCCTGGAGCTCCTTGCTCTAACATCGTCGTTCCGGGGGCACCTGCGCCCCCATGCAACCCCGATCCTCCTCGACAGCACACGGCTCCGCCTTTGGTCTTTTGCGACTTGCAGACTGCTGTCAAACCCCACGCACCCCCCGCCCAACCTGGCCCGAAAGGGAAAGGAAAGGCAAGGGACCCTGGGCCTCCTCCTGTCGTGAACCGGGCCTCTCGCCCGCTTCCCAAGGGCACGTTTGCCAAGGTGACTGCCACCCCCCGGATGACGGCTCGCATTGGTAAGCCTGATTATGCTGCGCCTGCGGACCCTCGCAAGAGGGGCCGAGGCCAGCCTGGCTCTGTCGCTGCCGACATAGCCGACCTTGCCCGCCTGTTCCCGGATCTTAGTCCGGCTGACATCGCGGGACTTCATCGCCAGGCCCGAGAGTGGGCCGGCTCTCCCTCTGAGTCTTCTGCCCCCCCGCGGAAGAAGATCAAGTCTACTACCGGTGGGCCTAGCCACAAGCAGGCCCTCGTCTACCCTTCTGAGGAGCACGTGCTTGTGCCCGAGCACCTCATGGAGACTATCAACCAAGGTCTTGTCGTGGACAAGCGCTCGGTTCGTGCCTTGGCTGTCACGCCCATCAATGGTGGGTGGTCGGTCGACCTTATGTGGCCTCTGACTGCAACAGACCTCACTACGATTTCCACTTGGGCCGCCAAGGCGTACCCAAAGGGGACCACCACCCGGGCCATGATTCCTCAGTCACGGTCCTACCTCAAGATCGTCTCCGCCCCCTTCCGCTTCGGCGAAGAGGAGGGGGACGTTCTTACCATCTTGAAGATGGAGGAGGTGTTCGCGCACAACGTGCTCCTCTCCATTTCCCCCTGGCCGCACACCCGCGGGTCGTTTGGAACTCCAAGTTCTCGGACTCCGCGACCATGTGGTTCGACATTTGGGACTCCAAGAAGGGGTCCAACCTCAAGCAACTGGAGGGTAAACGAGTCCTCGTTTACGGTTACAGTTGTTTCATTCGCGCTGCCGAAAGGCACGCCGGCACCCCTCTGTGTCCCCGCTGCATGTGGTGGGGCCACATCAAACGCCTATGCCCCAATCGGGGTCACACATGTTCGAAGTGCGGAGGTCCACATGGTGCGGAGTATCACCGGGTCCTTGGGGCATGCTGCAAGGCACAGCCCAAGGCCCAGCCCCCTGTCACCGCGACTCCCGCGGGTGACCCTTGTCCTCACCCTGACCACTGCGTCAACTGCGGGGGGGCCCACGCCGCCGACTCCACGAAGTGTCACTTCTGGAAGAATCGGTTTAATCGCGAGTGGATCATGGCTTGCTATGAACGTGACGAGGTGCGTTGACAGTCTTCTGGACTGCTCAGACTTCCCGCTGACGTCTTCCCCAGACCGCCTAAGGCGAAGGGACCCCTGGTGACTTGTGATGGTTGATGGACCCTTACGAACACTTTCTATACTGAGTCAGAATGTAGCAAAAAATTATGACTTAGTTTCCACCATACTAGAGACGAAAGAGAAGTCGGTTGACATAGTATGTATTCAAGAGCCGCCGTGGCAGCTCATTCGATGCACAGTCTCGACGTCGGACAGGGAAGGCACTCTGGTCATTGGGGCCCTGACTCATCTGGGGTGGATGTGCTTCTTTCGCAGGCCACATGGGGACGATGACGTCCCCCGGGTCATGACATTTGTGTCCAAACACCTGGAGCATCTGCGCCCGGTGTTTCGCACGGATCTTGTTGATCATCGGGATATCCTGTTGATCACCTTTCAGTCAGACGGTGACGTCCCTGTGAACTTGCTCAATGTCTACTCAGACGATGACTCGACGGCCATTCAGTGGCTGTCAGACAACATTGATCGCCTCCCATGGTTGAATTACATGGGAGGGGACTTCAATTGCCATTCGCGGATCTGGGATCCTGATTACCTGAATAATAATCACATGGCTGACACCTTGATCGATGTCGCCATGAGGCTCGGGGTGGTCGTTAGTGTCCGGGAGCATCGCTCCCCCACTCACTTCCCCCAGATCGTGGGCCATAGGTCCTCGGTCATTGATCTCATGTTCCTGCCGGAGGATACGACGGCGGGGCTTGTTCACAACGTGTCGGAAGACGAGATGCTCCCATCGGATCATGCTCTGCTTTCTGTTGCGTTACCTATTCCCTTCTTTGGAGACGGAGCGCGTTGCTTCCGGATCAAAGAAGATGATTTCGAAGACTTCATGAAGCACTTTCGGGGTGGCTTCGGAGGTCTTGATTGGGGGGATCTCGATTCCCCTGATGCTATTGAGGCCGCGGCCTAGGGTATCTCCCTGGCTGCCGCCAATGCCTGGACCACTCATGCAAAGTCGGTCCGCGCATCTCGGTTGCCCAAACCCTGGTGGACTCTGGAGTGCTCGCGCGCACTGGACGAATATCGGGCTAGTAGGCTTCCGGAGGCGTATACGGAATATCGGCGGCTTGTCCGCGTTACCAAATGCAAATTTTATGATTCTCGGATTCATGAAGTTGCATTTACGAAGATGCGACCTTGGGACCTCATGGAGTGGACCAAGGCGCGCTTGCTTCCAACGTACGAGGCTATCCTGAAAGACGGGGAGCCCTGCACGTCATTACCGCAGTTGTGGGATGCTCTTCATTCCACCTACAACTCTGCATCTGACAGGCCCATCGACCTGACCGTTTTGGATGACCTTCCCGAAAGGGCTGCCCATGAGTGGGTGGCGTTTAGTAGGGTCGAGCTCCGGGACGTGCTTGGGAAGTGTTCTAACCTGTCAGCCACTGGCCCGGATCATCTGAGCTGGCGGGTTCTCAAGATGCTATTTTTGTCTGACAATGATGCGGCAGACAAGTTTCTCGCCCTCGTCAATGCCTGCCTTCGGGTTGGGTATTGGCTGGCGTATTTCAAGGAGTCAGTTTCGGTCATCATCCCGAAACCTGGCAAACCCAATTACTCAACACCAAAGATGTTCAGGCCCATTGTGCTCCTGAACACCCTTGGCAAACTCGCTGAGAAGATGCTGGCTAACCGCCTGCAGTTCGAGGCACTCGAAAATGGGATTTTTCATCCCAATCAGTTTGGTGGCGTCAGGCAACACTCGACAGAGGATGCAGGGCTCTATCTCACTCATCTCGTATGGGCCGGCTGGGCCCAGAAGCTCAAGACGAGTGTGGTCACTTTTGATCTCGCTCAGTTCTTTCCTTCCATCAACCATGATGTGTTGATTGCCATCATGATCCGCCTCAGGTTCCCTGCAGAGGTTGTGAAGTTCTTCCAGTCCTACTTGGTAGGCCAGTCTACCCAGTACAAGTGGGGGGCTGATACCTCTCACCCATGCCAGGCTGACGTGGGGGTGGGACAGGGCTCTGCCCTGTCTCCAGTCCTGTCAGCTATTTGCATGGTGCCTGTGATGCGCCTCTTTCAGCTCGTGGTGGATATCCACCATGGTGCTCTTATCTTGTATGTGGACGATGGTACTATCGTCATCCAGTCGAAAACATGGGAGGAAAATCTCATTAAACTCAGGGAGTTGTATGGGGTGGTTAGCCGCCTCGTGTCTGCCCTTGGGTTGGCTTTGGAGCACTCGAAGAACAAGGCGTTCCACTTTTCCAGGAACCCGAGGAATGCAAATCCCGCGGTGGATCTTGGCTTTGCTCCCTTCACCAGGGGTTCCCCACTGAAACCGAAGCCCTTTTGGAGGTATTTGGGTTTCTATTTTGATCGTGCACTGTGCTTTTACTCCACCAAAGCTCTCACCACCGTCTTGGCGATGAAGATGCTTGGCAATTCAACCAGGGGTATGAACGCCGAACAGTGGCATCTCTTCTACCGCACATGCGTACTTCCGGTGGCAACATACGGGAGTCGCTTGTGGTACTACGAAGGTGCCCGTATCAAGGGCATCCTCAAAGAGGAGGGCCATATTCACATCCCACAGGACCGGTTCGACAGTCATCGCTTTCTCGAGTTCATTCTCGTCTTCCCCACGACGTTCGCCTTTCCGGAGGGGACGATCGGTGAGCGCCCGCCATGAGTAGGCCCTCAGCCCGACGTGTGCGCTGGCTCCTTTGGGAGATGCGGCGTTGCACAGGGCGGTTTTTCGGCTTCAGGTCCGGCTTCCCCCGGACCGGCCTTTCTTCGGGAAATGGCAATTCGATGCCGATCGGTAGTCGGTGCCTTCGGTCACTGGACTAAGTGTGATGGTGTGGTATTGGGTCTGGTCACCTGACATGCCCAAAGGCCATGGACAACAGTAACATACAATTAGTCATCTTTGTTTGTATTCCATTTTCGGACTTAGGATACAATAGCACACATTTATTTGTTACCTTCACCATCGTCCTATACGACCGAGTGAACCGACGGAACGTGCGACCTACCGACGCCAGGACGGCTCCTGGACCCCTGGGTAGGGTGACAACTCACCTTGCCCAGGTCCACAGAGCCCCGGCATTGGGTCACATTGCCCCTTAGCAGGGTTACAGCTAGGCAGGACCACCTTCATGCCCAGAGCACGCGGCGAGGATCCCAATGGGTCCCAGACGCAGCTCTGCCCTCGGAATCCAACTTCGGCCAGCAAGAAGTCCGTGGACGCCCGATGTCGCCTGCCGGCATCACACTAAGTTGGGTCCCCTGGCACGGGACCCTCGTCCGACTGCCCTCGCGGGCGACTGTGGCGGAGCCGATTGTGCGGACGGTAGTTGTGGTACTGTTTTTGACGAAGGCGCGGTCTACGTAGCGTACTTTCGAGGACACTTGTTTCAGCTTCGCGAGCTTTATCGCCCTCTACGTACCGTTAGGCGTTTGAGGTTTAGTTTACGGGTTCGCTTGTATTCGTAACGCCGGACTGCTACCGGGCGCCGGGATATAAATAAATTGATAAAAAAAAAAAAAAAAAAGGGCATCCTCAAAATGTACTCGCAGATGCAGCGCAAAGCTGCTCTGTGGATTCTTGGTGCTTTCCGCACTACCACCGGTGGGGCCATGGAGTCCATTGCAGGCCTCCTCCCCATCCACTTGCACCTTCGGAAGCTCTCTCACCGGAGCATCCATCAGCACAACACACTCTACAGCCAACATCTGATGATTCACCTTTTGGGGCGGTCACCGGATGATGGTGTGGAGGTCTCTCACCCCATGTCCTTAGCTGGACCGGCCCAGGAGGTGCCTGCGCTTATACGCATGTATCCCTCTCCTCTCACGGATGTTGCCTTAGCTTATGGCACCGTACATGAGACCTTCGACCCGACCTCTTCGGAGGCCAGGCCTGGGAATCGCATTCGAGACCTTTACGAGTCTCAGATCGAGCTTGACCTCGTCATCCCAAAAGGGAAGGAGGCGGCTAAGCTTCACAAACAGGCGCTTGATCGCCTTTTCGAGTCCGAGCAGGGCAGATTCGAGTGCGTCTCGGTTGCCTGCGATGGGTCCATCCCTCGGGACAAGACTCTCCAGGCGGTCGCGGCGTGCATTGTGTATCATGGCCCTGGCCCGGGTGTCCGCTCGAAGGTGGCTGCCGGCAAGGTGACCGCCCCCGATGCAGAGCTCATTGCCCTCTCAATGGGGGTGGTGGCCGCTCTTCGAACACCTGACCTCTGGCGGGTTCACGTGTTCACTGACTTGCCAGCATCTGTCAACTTGTTGTTGGATACCAGCGTCCATTCTGGGCAGTCGCAGTCGATTGCAGCTTGCTCCGTCCTCCGAGACTGGCTGTTGGCCGACCCTGGCCGAGTCGTCTCATTTCACTACATCCCGTCAAAGATGCGATGGGGCCCCCATCTCAAGGCTCATGAGGCTGTGACGGAGTCACATCCCTCCCTGGGCCGTCGTCCCAAGCGCATGCTGAACGTGGCACTTGCTCTCGCATCCGATGCGGCGGAGGAGGAGTGGGTCTGCCTGTTCCACACCCTGAAGTACCAGGGTCGCAATTTTTACCCGCTTACTGCGAGGGGTAAACCGCTCCAGCCCATGGCCGCCAAGGGCGGTCCCTGGCTCACTCTCTTGCATCACGGGAGGCCGCCCATTGTGGCACGCTTTACCCGTGCAATCATGAACCATGCCCCCATCGGGGCTTTTTGGGTTGTCCAGTGATGACATCCGCTGCCAGTGTAGTGCCTTTGAGACCTGCCATCATATCATCAATCACTGCCCCCTCTATGAGGACAGCCAGATTTGTATTCCCCAGGACCGTTTCGACAGTCACCATTTCCTCAAGTTCATTCTTGTCTTCCCCGCGACATTCGCCTTTCTGGAGGGAACGATCGGAGAGTGCCCGCCATGAGTAGGCCCTCAGCCTGACGTGTGCGCTGGCTCCTTTTGGAGGCGCGGCGTTGCACAGGGCGGTTTCTTGGCTTCAGGTCCGGCTTTTCCTGGACCGGCCTTACCTCGGGAAATGGCAATTCGATGCCGATCAGTAGTCAGTGCCCTCAGTCACTGGACTAAGTTGGTGTTAAAACAGGCAAGCACAGGGATGTCAATAGTGACAGCTACAAGCTGAAGTCCAGAGTTAGAATCTGTTTTATTAAGTCAAGTACAAGACTACTCACCTGAAGTCCAGAGTTAGAATCTGGGGACTTCAGGTGAAGCTACACTACTATATATACACTGTGCTTGAGGCTGTGGCACAGGAAAGATGGGAACTGAAAGCAGTGCTAGGCAGTGCTAAGGCAATGCTAAGGCAGTGCTGAGGCAGTGGGTTGTTACCAACACTGCCTGGCACTGCCCAACACTGCAAAGCAGTGCAAGGCAGTGCATGGCTATGCACATAGGGAGATAGGATGGGAAAGAGATTAGATAGCCCATGAGGCATTTCTAACACTCCCCCCTGACCTAGCCTATCCCCAAAGTTCAAAATGTAAGTAAGGAAAGAAAAGAATAGGAGAGAGACTAAGGTAAAATGCCCATGTTCTGTCTACAAAATTCGACTTTTGGAATGGGAAGGGGTTTAGTAAGTATGTCTGCAACCTGTTCAGTACCAGGAATATGGTGAGGAGCAATTTTGTGACCATCCACAACATCTCTAAGCCAATAGAAGCACAAGTCAAGTTGCTTCATGCGCCCATGATGCTCTGGATTCTTGGTAACACTGAGAGCAGACTGGTTGTTTTTTTTTTTTTTTTTTTTTGTTCAAATTATTTATATCCTGGCGCCCGATAGCAGTCTGGCGTTACGAATACAAAACGAAATGTAAACTAAACCTCCATGCCTAACAGTACATAAAGGGTGATAAAGCTCACGAAGCTGAAACAAGCGTCTTCGAAAATATGCTATGTAGACCGCGCAGTGCGCAGCACCACACCTTCGTCAAAAACGGTACTCCAACTACCGTCCGCACAACCGGCTCCGCCACAGTCGCCCACGAGGGCAGTCGGGCGAGGGTCCCGTGCCAGGGGACCCAACTTAGTCCAGTGACCAAGGGCACTGACTACCGATCGGCATCGAATTGCCGGTTCCCGAGGTAAGGCCGGTCCGGATAAAACCGGACCTGATGCCAAGAAACCGCCCTGTGCAACGCCGCGTCTCCAAAAGGAGCCAGCGCACATGTCGGGCTGAGGGCCTACTCATGGTGGGCGCTCTCCGATCGTCCCCTCCGGAAAGGCGAACGTTGTGGGGAAAACGAGAATGAACTCGAGGAAGTGGTGACCGTCAAAGCGGTCCTGGGGAATACGAATCCGGCCCTCCTCATAGAGGGGGCAGTGATTAATGATGTGGTGGCAGGTCTCAAAGGCACCACACCGGCAACGGATGTCATCATCTGACAGGCCGAAGTGAGACTGATATGCTCCGATTGGGGCATGGTTTGTGATTGCATGGGCAAAGCATGCCACAATGGGCGGCCATGTGCGAAGAGCAGCCACCACCCCCATGGAGAGTGCAATAAGCTCCGCATCGGGGGCAGTCGCCTTACCAGCAGCCACCTTCGAGTGGACACCCGGGCCAGGGCCATGAAACACGATGCACGCCACGACCGCCTGGAGAGTCTTGTCCCGAGGGACAGACCCATCACAAGCAACCGAGACGCACTCAAATTTGCCCCGCTCGGACTCGAAAAGGCGATCAAGCGCCTGTTTGTGAAGCTTGGCCGCCTCTTTCCCTTTCAGGATGACGAGGTCAAGCTCGATTTGAGACTCGTAATGGTCTCAGATGCGATTCCCAGGCCTGGCGTCCGAAGAGGTCGGGTTGAAGGTCTCGTGAACGGTGCCATATGCCAATGTGACATCTGTGAGGGGGGAAGGATACATGCACAGAAGCGCAGGCACCTCCCGGGCCGGTCCAGCCAAGGACATGGGGTGAGAGACTTCCACACCATCATCCGGTGACCGCCCCAAAAGGCAAATCGTCGGATGCTGGCTGTAGAGGGTGTTGTGCCAATGGATACTCCAGTGAGAGAGCTTCCAAAGGTGCAAATGGATGGGGAGGAGGCCCGCAATGGACTCCACAGCCCCACCAGTGGTGGTGCGAAAAGCACCAAGAATCCACAGGGCAGCCTTCCGCTGCATCTGTGAGTACATTTTGAGGATTCCCTTGATACGGGCACCCTCGTAATACCACAAGCGACTCCCGTATGTTGCCACCGGGAGGACACACACGTGGTACAGGAGATGACGCTGCTCCACATTCATCCCTCTAGTAGAATTACCAAGCATCTTCATCGCCAAGACGGTGGTGAGAGCTTTGGTGGAGTAGAAGCGCACGTGCTCAGTAAAGCGCAGTGCACGATCAAAGTAGAAACCCAAATACCTCCAAAAGGGCTTTGGTTTCAGTGGGGAATCCCCAGTGAAGGGAGCAAAGCCAAGATCCACAGGGGGATTCTCATCCCTCGGGTTCCTGGAAAAGTGGAACGCCTCGTTCTTCGAGCGCTCCAGAGCCAACCCAAGGGCAGACACAAGGCGGCTAACCACCCTGTACAACTCCCTGAGTTTAATGAGATTCTCCTCCCATGTTTTCGACTGGACGACAATGGTACCATCGTCCACGTACGAAATAAGAGCCCCGCGGCAGATATCCACCACGAGCTGAAAAAGGCGCATCACAGGTACCATGCAAATAGCCGACAGGACCAGAGACAGGGCAGAGCCCTGTCCCACGCCCACGTCAGCCTGGCACGGGTGAGAGGTATCAGCCCCCCACTTGTACCGAGTAGACCGGCCTACCAAGTAGGACCAGAAGAATTTCACGACCTCCGCAGGGAACCCGAGGCGGATCATGATGGCAATCAACACGTCATGGTTGATGGAAGGAAAGAACTGAGCGAGATCAAAAGCGACCACACTCATCTTGAGCTTCTGGGCCCAGCCGGCCCATACGAGATGAGTGAGATAGAGCCCTGCATCCTCTGTCAAGTGTTGCCTGACGCCACCAAACTGATTGGGATGAAAAATCCCATTTTCGAGTGCCTCGAACTGCAGGCGGTTAGCCAGCATCTTCTCAGCGAGTTTGCCAAGGGTGTTCAGGAGCACAATGGGCCTGAACATCTTTGGTGTTGAGTAATTGGGTTTGCCAGGTTTCGGGATGATGACCGAAACTGACTCCTTGAAATACGCCAGCCAATACCCAACCTGAAGGCAGGTGTTGACAAGGGCGAGGAACTTGTCTGCCACATCATTGTCAGACAAAAATAGCATCTAAGCAGACTGGTTGTCAATCATAAGAGGGGAAGGCTCCTTTACAGTGTATCCCATCTCATGCAAGATATTCCTTGCCAGCTTCAACTGCAGCCATATACTCTGCTTCAGTTGTTGACAGTGCAACAAATGTTTGGAGTTTGCTGCTCCACCCAATAGCTCCCCCAGCCAGTGTAGTCAAATAACCACCAGTTGAATGTCCAGAATCAGGGCAATCACCATGGGAAGCATCACAATATGTAGTAAATAGGTCAAGACCAGATTTACTACTGTAATGGAGCTTGTAATCCATAGTACCCTGGCAATAGCGCAGTAAATGCTTGACTGCAGCCCAATGCTTAGGTCCAGGTGATGAGTTGAATCTCCCAAGGCATGAGACAGCATAGGAGATGTCAGGATGAGTCATGGTGGCCAGATACTGTAGGGAACCAACAGCATTCAAATAGGGTATAGAGTGCATTTCCTCTACTTCAGCAGGTGTTTGAGGGTGCATGGCTTTAGACAATTTCATTCCAGGAGCCATTGGAGTAGACACAGGATTGCAATCACTCATCCCATAGCGCTCCAGCATGTCAACAATATATTGACGTTGGGAGAGGGCAATAGACACTGGGTGCAAAGGACAGTATTTCAATGAAGGATATTCTAATAAAAAGGTAAAGGTCCTCCTTATATATTACAGCCATTGTCAGCAGATATATTGTGGGATAATTTTAAAATTTTATCAAAGAACATATAGTAGAAACATTTATCATATTGTCAAACAAAGTATTCTAAAGAAACTTGAAAAATGTTCACAATATCTTTTGTTGATACATTCAAAATATATTTATGATAATTTCAAATTATGGTGAATATATTTTAAATAATATAAGATATGATAAGTATATCTTGTATATATCAAGGAAAGATATTGTAAACATCATCTAAATTTGTTTAGGACATTATGCTTGATTATATAATCAATTCTTTTACTATATGTCATTTTGATCAAATTCAAAATATATTCTACAATATGTTGGCTGGAAATGGCAGTGATATATAAGGAGGACCTTTACCATTTTACTAGAATATCTTTTACCCAAATATTGTCCTTTGCACCCAGTGAGAGTGATTGGGACAATCCCTAATGATCTCAACACCCAGGAGGAAGTGGGAAGAGCCCAAGTCATGGATTTTGAAGTAGCGAGACAGCTCTTCAACAGCCTTGTCAAGGTTTCGGTTTCTACTTTGATCGTGCACTGCGCTTTACCGAGCACGTGCGCTTTTACTCCACCAAAGCTCTCACCACCATCTTGGCGATGAGAATGCTTGGCAATTCAACCAGGGGTATGAACACCAAACAGTGGCGTCTCCTCTACTGCGCATGCGTACTTCCAGTGGCAACATACGGGAGTCGCTTGTGGCATTACGAAGGTGCCTGTATCAAGGGCATCCTCAAGATGTACTCGCAGATGCAGCGCAAAGCCGCTCTGTGGATTCTTGGTGCTTTCCGCACTACCACCAGTAGGGCCATGGAGTCCATTGCGGGCCTCCTCCCCATCCACTTGCACCTTCGGAAGCTCTCTCACCGGAGCATCCACCGGCACAACACACTCTACAGCCAACATCCGACGATTTGCCTTTTGGGGCGGTCACCGGATGATGGTGTGGAGGTCTCTCACCCCATGTCCTTGGCTTTTTTTTTTTTTTTTTTTTGTTCAAATTATTTATATCCCGGCGCCCAATAGCAGTCCGGCGTTACGAATACAAACGAACCTGTAAACTAAACCTCAAATGCCTAACAGTACATAGAGGGCGATAAAGCTCGCGAAGCTGAAACAAGCGTCCTTGAAAGTACGCTACGTAGACCACGCGGTGCGCAGCACCACACCTTCGTCAAAAACGGTACTCCAACTACCGTCCGCACAACCAGCTCCGCCACAGTCGCCCACGAGGGCAGTCGGGCGAGGGTCCCGTGCCAGGGGACCCAACTTAGTCCAGTGACCAAGGGCACTGACTACCAATCGGCATCGAATTGCCGTTTTCCGAAGTAAGGCCAGTCCGGATAAAACCGGACCTGAGGCCGAAGACTGCCCTGTGCAACGCCGCGTCTCCAAAAGGAGTCAGTGCACACGTCGGGCTGAGGGCCTACTCATGGCGGGCACTCTCTGATTGTCCCCTCCGGAAAGGCGAACGTCGTGGGGAAAACGAGAATGAACTCGAGGAAGCGGTGACCGTCAAAGCGGTCCCGCGGGATGCGAATTCGGCCCTCCTCGTATAGGGGGCAGTAGTTGATGATGTGGTGACGGGTCTCAAAGGCACCGCACCAGCAGCGGATGTCATCACCTGACAAACCGAAGCGAGACCGATAAGCCCCGATTGGGGCATGGTTCGTGATTGTACGGGTAAAGCGTGCCACAATGGGCGGTCTCCCGT
Source organism: Lyophyllum decastes (assembly GCA_025854295.1). Taxonomy (NCBI): domain Eukaryota; kingdom Fungi; phylum Basidiomycota; class Agaricomycetes; order Agaricales; family Lyophyllaceae; genus Lyophyllum; species Lyophyllum decastes. The sequence goes on from CP107709.1 coordinate 2,347,305, forward strand.
GATGCAAGAGAGTGAGCCAGGGGCCGCCCTTGGCGGCCGTAGGCTGGAGCGGTTTGCCCCTCGTGGTGAGTGGGTAGAAATTGCGGCCCTGATACTTTGGGGTGTGGAACAGGCGAACCCACTCCTCCTCCGCCGCATCGGACGTGAGAGCAAGCGCCACATGGGATGATGGCCCAAAGAGGGATGCGACTCCGTCGCAGCCTCATGAGCCTCGAGATGGGGGCCCCACCGCATCTTTGACGGGATGTAGTGAAATGAGACGACACGGCCAGGGTCGGCTGACAGCCACTCTCGGAGAACAGAGCAAGCCGCGATCGATCATGATTGCCCAGAATGGACGCTGGCATCCAACAACAAGTTGACGGACGCCGGCGAGTCAGTGAACACGTAAACCCGCAAGAGGTCAGGTGTTCGGAAAGCGGCCACCACCCCCATTGAGAGGGCAAGGAGCTCTGCGTCGGGGGCAGTCGCCTTACCAGCAGCCACCTTCGAGCGGACACCCGGGCCAGGGCCATGAAACACGACACATGCCGCGACCGCCTGGAGAGTCTTGTCCCGGGGGACAGACCCATCACAAGCAACTGAGACGCACTCAAATTTGCCCTGCTCAGACTCAAAAAGGCGATCAAGCGCCTGTTTGTGAAGCTTAGCCGCCTCCTTCCCTTTTGGGATGACGAGGTCAAGCTCGATTTGAGACTTGTAAAGGTCTCAGATGCGATTCCCAGGCCTGGCCTCTGAAGAGGTTGGGTCGAAGGTCTCATGTACGGTGCCATAAGCTAAGGCAACATGTGGCGCGCTTTACCTGAGCAATCACGAACCATGCCCCAATCGGGGCTTATCGGTCTCGCTTCGGTTTGTCAGGTGATGACATCCGTTGCTGGTGCGACGCCTTTGAAACCCGCCACCACATCATCAATCACTGCCCCCTGTACGAGGAGGGCCGGATTCGCATTCCGCGGGACCGTTTCGATGGTCATCGCTTTCTCGAGTTCATTCTCGTCTTCCCCACGACGTTCGCCTTTCCGGAGGGGACGATCGGCGAGCGCCTGCCATGAGTAGGCCCTCAGCCCGACGTGTGCGCTGGCTCCTTTGGGAGACGCGGCGTTGCACAGGGCGGTTTTTCGGCTTCAGGTCCGGCCTCCCCCGGACCGGCCTTACTTCGGGAAACGGCAATTCGAAGCCGATCGGTAGTCGGTGCCTTCGGTCACCGGACTAAGTGGGGTCCCCTGGCATGGGACCCTCGCCTGACTGCCCTCGCGGGCAACTGTGGTGGAGCCAGTTGTGTGGACGGTAGTCGTGGTACCGTTTTTGACGAAGGTGTGGTGCTGCACACCACGTGGTCCACGTAGCGTACTCTCGAGGCCGCTTGTTTCAGCTTCGCAAGCTTTATCGCCCTCTACGTACCGTTAGGCGTTTGAGGTTTAGTTTACGGGTTCGTTTGTATTCGTAACACCCGACTGCTATCGGGCGCCGGGATATAAATAATTTGAACAAAAAAAAAAAAAAAAAAAGCTAAGGCAACATCCGTGAGAGGAGAGGGATACATGCGTAGAAGCGCAGGCACCTCCCGGGCCGGTCCAGCCAAGGACATGGGGTGAGAGACCTCTACACCATCATCCGGTGACCGCCCCAAAAGGCAAATCGTCGGATGTTGGCTGTAGAGAGTATTGTGCCGGTGGATGCTCCGGTGAGAGAGCTTCTGAAGGTGCAAGTGGATGGGGAGGAGGCCCGCAATGGACTCCACGGCCCCACTGGTGGTAGTGCGGAAAGCACCAAGAATCCACAGAGCGGCTTTGCGCTGCATCTGCGAGTACATCTTGAGGATGCCCTTGATACAGGCACCTTCGTAATACCACAAGCGACTCCCGTATGTTGCCACCGGAAGTACGCATGCGTGGTAGAGGAGACGCCGCTGTTTGGTGTTCATACCCCTGGTTGAATTGCCAAGCATTCTCATCGCCAAGATGGTGGTGAGAGCTTTGGTGGAATAGAAGCGCACATGCTCAGTAAAGCGCAGTGCACGATCAAAGTAGAAACCCAAATACATCCAAAAGGGCTTCGGTTTCAGTGGGGAATCCCCGGTGAAGGGAGCAAAGCCAAGATCCACCGCGGGATTCTCATCCCTCGGGTTCCTGGAAAAGTGGAACGCCTCGTTCTTTGAGTGCTCCAAAGCCAACCCAAGGGCAGACACGAGGTGGCTAATCACCCCGTACAACTCCCTGAGCTTAATGAGATTTTCCTCCCATGTTTTCGACTGGACGACGATAGTGCCATCGTCCACGTACGAGATAAGAGCGCCACGGCATATATCCACCACAAGCTGGAAAAGGCGCATCATGGGCACCATGCAAATAGCCGACAGGACCGGAGACAGGGCAGAGCCCTGTCCCACGCCCACGTCAGCCTGGCACGGGTGAGAGGTGTCAGCCCCCCACTTGTACCGAGTAGACCGGCCTACCAAGTAGGACCAGAAGAATTTCACGACCTCCGCAGGGAACCCGAGGCGGATCATGATGGCAATCAACACGTTATGGTTGATGGAAGGAAAGAACTGGGCGAGATCGAAAGCGACCACGCTTGTCTTGAGCTTCTGGGCCCATCCGGCCCGTATGAGATGAGTGAGATAGAGCCCGGCATCCTCGGTCGAGTGTTGCCTGACGCCACCAAACTAATTGGGATGAAAAATCCCATGTTCGAGTGCCTCGAACTGCAGGCGGTTAGCCAGCATCTTCTCAGCGAGTTTGCCAAGGGTGTTCAGGAGCACAATGGGCCTGAACATCTTCGGCGTTGAGTAATTGGGTTTGCCGGGTTTTGGGATGATGACCGAAACTGACTCCTTGAAATACGCTGGCCAATACCCAACCCGCAGGCAGGCATTGACAAGGGCGAGGAACTTGTCCGCCGCATCATTGTCGGACAAAAAGAGCATCTTGAGAACCCGCCAGCTCAGATGATCCGGGCCAGGGGCTGACAGGTTGGAACACTTCCCAAGCACGTCCCGGAGCTCGACCCTACTGAACGCCACCCAATCACGGGCGGCCCTTTCAGGAAGATCATCCTGTTAGAAATGCCTCATGGGCTATCTAATCTCTTTCCCATCCTATCTCCCTATGTGCATAGCCATGCACTGCCATGCACTGCTTTGCAGTGTTGGGCAGTGCCAGGCAGTGTTGGTAACAACCTACTGCCTCAGCACTGCCTTAGCATTGCCTTAGCACTGCCTAGCACTGCTTTCAGTTCCCATCTTTCCTGTGCCACAGCCTCAAGCACAGTGTATATATAGTAGTGTAGCTTCACCTGAAGTCCCCAGATTCTAACTCTGGACTTCAGGTGAGTAGTCTTGTACTTGACTTAATAAAACAGATTCTAACTCTGGACTTCAGCTTGTAGCTGTCACTATTGACATCCCTGTGCTTGCCTGTTTTAACAGGTTATGGGCCCTGGCCTCTAGAAGCTTCCAATCCAGTTTTTAATTCTCACTATTGCCTTTATAGTGTGTGCAGCTCCCTTTAGTTACATTGCCTTCCAACTGTTGGGCTTCTACCCTTTAGTGGGTGTTGCTTATTACCTACCTCAGAAACATCACAGTAACCCTATTGATCTGGGAGGTGCCACAACTGGGAAGTCATCAGATACTTAGTTACTTTACTATACATCACACTTCCTTGCTGCCACACTCCTGAAGGCTCAAATTGGAACCCTGCCAGTTATTAATTGCTGGATTCTGGTTGCATTCCATTTGATCTCATAGTGTTTATCCACTATCCACCATGTCATCCACCACTCCCAACTTCACCAAACTTGATGCTACCAACTACCCCACTTGGTCAGGGGAAATGCAGGCCTGGCTTCACTCACAGGGCCTCTGGAAACTTGTTTCTGGCTCTTCTAAACCACCCAAACTTTCCTCTCCCCCTACATTAGAAGAAGAAAAGGCTCTTGAACTCTGGGAGGATAAATCTGAAAAGGCTGCTGGCCATATCTATCTGATGGTCCAGCCTGACCAGAGGATTCATTTCCAGGGTATCACAGACAAACCTATGGAAATGCAGTCAGCCCTTGAAAAGGTCCATCTCCAGAAGCGCCTTGGTACTCGCTTTAATGCTTATGATGACTTGTTTTCCATCAGGAAGGAGGAGGAGGAATCTCTTCAAACTCTGATGAACAGAGTTGATACAGCCATCTGTCATATCAAGGATTTGCGCCCTGCATCCTTTGGTATTGATGCCTTGGATAGTGAACTAGCTTCCATGGCACTCATTAGAGCACTACCTGATGAGTACAGTGGCTTTGTATCATCCCTCCTTCTTCTTGACAAGCTGGACAAGGCTACTATCCAACAAGCCTTTGTTACAGAGGAAACACAATGTCATTGTCATGCTAATGATGCCTCTGCCTCTGCCATAGCCATGGCTGCAGCCTTGGTAAAAGCCATTTGTGATTTTTGTGGCAAACCTGGCCATGATCAATCCAAGTGCTTTGCCTATCAGAGGGCTCAGAAGCAAGCCAAGGAATATGCCAGTAGACCAAGGCAGAGAAAGCACCCTCAGACCGCCAATATAGCCAAGGACACACCCCCTAAAGAGGACAACAAGCCTACAGAGGCAGAATTTGCTGGAAATGCAAGTACTCATCTCCTTGATCATCCTGATCACACTGCTCCCATTCAGCCTGATGCTGACTTGGATTGGAATGCAGACACAGGTTGCACTTCTCACATGACACCCCATCGCAGCTGGGTCCACAATTATACCCCCAATCACATTCCAATCAGGTTGGCTGACAACACTGTCATCTATTCAGCTGGTGTTGGTACAATGGTTTTTCAGCCTGTCATTAATGGAAAGGAAACTAGAGCAGTAGAGTTTACCAGAGTCTTGCATGTCCCCCAACTCCAAAATAACCTTCTATCCTGTCTATATTTAACTCGAGTTAAAGGCTATAACATCCACATTGATTCTAAAGCCATGAACTTTGAGTTGAATAAGCAGACATTGTTCTGTGCATCTATTACTAGCCAGAACTCTGCCTTCTTGGATGGACACACTATACCAATTTTGGAGTCTGCACACCTTGCCTCTACAGTTCCCCTGGATTTATCACTCTGGCATCGTCGCTTTGCCCATCATAATTATGCTGATGTCAAGAGGATGATCAAGGAGGACCTTGTTTTTTTTTTTTTTTTTTTTTTTTTTTTATTTCAAATTATTTATATCCCGGCGCCCGGTAGCAGTCCGGCGTTACGAATACAAGCGAACCCGTAAACTAAACCTCACACACCTAACGGTACGTAGAGGGCGATAAAGCTCGCGAAGCTGAAACAAGCGTCCTCGAAAGTACGCTACGTAGACCGCGCCTTCGTCAAAAACGGTACCACGACTACCATCCGCACAACTGGCTCCACCACAGTCGCCCGCGAGGGCAGTCGGACGAGGGTCCCGTGCCATGGGACCCAACTTAGTCCGCACCTTCCTTTTCCGGAAACCACCACCACTGAACACTTGAACAGCGAGCAAAACATTTTTCTCCTATGTCATCCTCTTCTGCCTCTCAGCAGGCAGCGTCTAGAGGTAGTCGCCGGCCCTCGGCGGCTGCCTCTGGTTCTCAACGTCCGGCAACGTCGTCGGCGGCGGTCAAGCCGACGACGCCTTCCCCGTCGACCCCCCCCTCTCCCTCCCCCTCTCGCCGTGGCGATTGGGCGATGGATGAGCCCGATCCTGGACCGCTTCGCTTCCCGGCGAGCACCACTCCCCAGCCTTCCTTGGCGTCCACCCCGATGGCCGTCGATGACGATGTTTCCGCCACCCCCAAGAGAGGCCGATCGCCCTCTCTCACTGGCTTCACCCCTACCTCCAAGCGCCGCAGGAGCAAGGAGAGGGCCCCCGATGACCCATCGGAGGACATCGAGACGGACTTCTTTCGTGAGACGTCCGCTTCTTCCCAGCGTCGGTACCCGCCGTACGGTGACGCTGATTCTCAAGGGGTTGCGCACGAGGAGATCGGTCTGGCCCTCATCGGCACGACTGACTCTGTCCACTCGGATGCCATCGTGGTCGTCCGCGCCCTTCACTCCATCGACGCATGGCTCAACATGTTGGGCCAGAAAGGTGGTGCCATTCCCGATGACATTTCCAGTCACGTCTCCCTCGCCATGGGTGAGATCGGCCTCGCCGGTCTTACTACTGGCCTGTTTTCTCAGTCATTGAGGGCTGTCGCCACTGCTGTGGAGACAGCTCCATCCGATTCCGATGCGTCCAAGCTCGCTTATCAGACGGGTCTCGATCTGATGAGGGGGTACGCTGCCCTCCACGATGGCTTCGGGAACTTAGTCCCTGGAGCCCCGCGTTCCAACATCGTCGTTCCAGGGGCCCCTGCGCCTCCTTGCAACCCCGATCCTCCCCCACGGCATCAGACGGCCCCCCCGGTCTTTCGCGACCTACGGGACCATGCCAAACCCCGTGCGCCCCCCGCCCAACCTGGCCCGAAAGGGAAAGGGAAGGCAAGGGACCCCGGGCCTCCCCCAGTTGTGAACCGGGCCTCTCGCCCGCTTCCCAAGGGCACGTTCGCCAAGGTGACTGCAACCCCCCGGATGCAGGTCCAAGGCCGACCCTTCTATGCTGCGCCTGCTGACCCTCGCAAGAGGGGCCGAGGCCAGCCCGGCTCTGTCGCTGCCGACATAGCCGACCTCGCCCGCCTGTTCCCGGACCTCAGTCCGGCTGACATTGCTGGCCTTCATCGCCAGGCCCGTGAGCGGGCCGGCTCTCCCTCTGGGTCTTCTGCCCCCCCGCGGAAGAAGATCAAGTCCACTACTGGTGGGCCTAGCCGCAAGCAGGCCCTCGTCTATCCTTCTGAGGAGCACGCGCTTGTGCCTGAGCGCCTCATGGAGACCATCAACCGGGGCCTTGTCGCTGACAAGCGCTCGGTTCGCGCGTCGGCCGTGGCACCCATCAATGGTGGGTGGTCGGTCGATCTCACCTGGCCGCCGACCGCGACAGACCTTTCCACAATCTCCACCTGGGCCGCGAAGGCATACCCGAAGGGGACCACTACTCGGGCCGCGATCCCTCAGTCACAGTCCTACCTCAAGATCGTTTCCGCTCCCTTCCGCTTCGGCGAAGAGGAGGGGGACGTTCTTACTGTCTCGAAGATGGAGGAGGTGTTCGCGCATGATGCACTCCTCTCCACTTTCCCCTTGGCCGCGCGACCGTGTGTTGTTCGGAACTCCAAGTTCTCGGACTCCGCGACTGTGTGGTTCGACATTTGGGACTCCAAGAAGGGGTCCAACCTCAAGCAGCTGGAGGGTAAATGAGTCCTCGTTTACGGTTACAGCTGTTTCATTCGCACTGCCGAGAGGCACGCCGGCACCCCTCTGTGCCCCCGCTGCATGCGGTGGGGCCACATCGAGCGCCTGTGCCCCAATCGGGGTCACACATGTTCGAAGTGCGGAGGTCCGCACGGTGCGGAGTATCATCAGGTTCTCGGGGCGTGCTGCAAGGCACAACCCAAGGCTCAGCCTCCTGTCGCCGCGACTCCCGTGGGCGACCCTTGTCCCCACCCCGACCGCTGCGTCAACTGCGGGGGGGCTCACGCCGCTGATTCCACGAAGTGTCACTTCTGGAAGAACCAGTTTAATCGCGAGTGGATTATGGCTCGCTATGAACGCGATGAGGTGCGTCGACGGTCCCCTGGGCCGCTCGGACTTCCCGCTGACGTCTTCCCCAGGCCGCCTAAGGCGAAGGGACCCCCGGTGACTCGTAATGGTTGAAGGACCCTTACGGACACTTTCTATACTGAGTCAAAATGTAGCTAAAAATTATGACTTAGTTTCCACCATACTAGAGACGAAAGAGAAATCTGTCGACGTGGTATGTATTCAAGAGCCGCCGTGGCGGCTCATTCGACGCACGATCTCGACGTCGGATAGGGAGGGCGCTCCGGTCATCGGGGCTCCGACTCATCCGGGGTGGATGTGCTTCTTTCGCAGACCACGCAGGGACGATGACGTCCCCCGGGTCATGACGTTTGTGTCCAAGCGCCTGGAGCATCTGCGCCCGGCATTTCGCACGGACATTGTTGATCATCGGGACATCCTGTTGATCACTTTTCAGTCGGACGGTGACGTCCCTGTTAACTTGCTCAACGTCTACTCGGACGATGACTCGACGGCCATTCGGTGGCTGTCAGACAACGTTGATCGCCTCCCACGGTTGAATTACATGGGAGGGGACTTCAATTGCCATTCGCGGATCTGGGATCCTGATTACCTGAATAATAATCACATGGCTGACACCTTGATCGATGTCGCCATGAGGCTCGGGGTGGTCGTTAGTGTCCGGGAGCATCGCTCCCCCACTCACTTCCCCCGGATCGTGGGCCATAGGTCCTCGGTCATTGATCTCATGTTCCTGCCGGAGGATACGACGGCAGGGCTTGTTCACAACATGTCGGAAGACGAGATGCTCCCATCGGATCATGCTCCGCTTTCTGTCGCATTACCTATTCCCTTCTTTGGAGACGGAGCGCGTCGCTTCCGGATCAAAGAAGATGATTTCGAAGACTTTGTGAAGCACTTTCGGGGTGGCTTCGGGGGTCTGGATTGGGGGGATCTCGATTCCCCTGATGCTATTGAGGCCGCGGCCCAGGGTGTCTCCCTGGCTGCTGCCAACGCCTGGACTGCTCATGCAAAGTCGGTCTGCGCATCTAGGTCGCCCAAACCCTGGTGGACTCCGGAGTGCTCACGCGCACTGGACGAGTATCGGGCTGGTAGGCTTCCGGAGGCGTATACGGAATATCGGCGGCTTGTCCGCGTTACCAAACGCAAATTTTATGATTCTCAAATTCATGAAGTTGCTTTCACGAAGATGCGACCTTGGGACCTCATGGAGTGGACCAAGGCGCGCTCGCTTCCGACGTATGAGGCTATCCTGAAAGACGGGGAGCCATGCACGTCACTACCGCAGTTGTGGGATGCTCTTCATTCCACCTACAACTCTGCATCTGACAGGCCCATCGACCTGACCGTCTTGGATGACCTTCCCGAAAGGGCCGCCCGTGATTGGGTGGCGTTTAGTAGGGTCGAGCTCCGGGACGTGCTCGGGAAGTGTTCTAACCTGTCAGCCCCTGGCCCGGATCATCTGAGCTGGAGGGTTCTCAAGATGCTATTCTTGTCTGACAATGACGTGGCAGACAAGTTCCTCGCCCTCGTCAATGCCTGCCTTAGGGTTGGGTACTGGCTGGCGTATTTCAAGGAGTCGGTTTCGGTCATCATACCGAAACCTGGCAAACCCAATTACTCAACGCCAAAGATGTTCAGGCCCATTGTGCTCCTGAACACCCTTGGCAAACTCGCTGAGAAGATGCTGGCTAACCGCCTGCAGTTCGAGGCACTTGAACATGGGATTTTCCATCCCAATCAGTTTGGTGGCGTCAGGCAACACTCGACCGAGGATGCCGGGCTCTATCTCACTCATCTCGTACGGGCCGGCTGGGCCCAGAAGCTCAAGACGAGCATGGTCGCTTTCGATCTCGCTCAGTTCTTTCCTTCCATCAACCATGACGTGTTGATTGCCATCATGATTCGCCTCGGGTTCCCCGTGGAGGTCGTGAAGTTCTTCCGGTCCTACTTAGTGGGCCGGTCCACACGGTACAAGTGGGGGGCTGACACCTCTCACCCGTGCCAGGCTGACGTGGGAGTGGGCCAGGGCTCTGCCCTGTCTCCGGTCCTGTCGGCTATCTGCATGGTGCCGGTGATGCGCCTTTTCCAGCTCGTGGTGGATATCCGCCGCGGCGCTCTTATCTCGTACGTGGACGATGGTACTATCGTCGTCCAATCGAAAACATGGGAAGAAAATCTCATTAAGCTCAGGGAGCTGTACGGGGTGGTTAGCCGCCTCGTGTCTGCCCTTGGGCTGGCCTTGGAGCACTCGAAGAACAAGGCGTTCCACTTCTCCAGGAACCCGAAGGATGAGAATCCTGCGGTGGATCTTGGCTTCGCCCCCTTCACCGGGGATTCCCCACTGAAACCAAAGCCCTTTTGGAGGTATTTGGGTTTCTATTTTGATCGCGCACTTCGCTTTACCGAGCATGTGCGCTTTTACTCCACCAAAGCTCTCACCACCGTCTTGGCGATGAAGATGCTTGGTAATTCTACCAGGGGTATGAATGCCGAACAGCGGCGTCTCCTCTATTGCACATGCGTGCTTCCGGTGGCAACATACGGGAGTCGCTTGTGGTATTACGAAGGTGCCCGTATCAAGGGCGTCCTCAAAATGTGCTCGCAGATGCAGCGCAAAGCTGCTTTGTGGATTCTTGGTGCTTTCCGCACTACCACCGGCGGGGCCGTGGAGTCCATTGCGGGCCTCCTCCCCATTCACTTGCACCTTCGGAAGCTCTCTCACCGGAGCATCCACCGGCACAACACACTCTACAGCCAGCATCCGACGATTCGCCTTTTGGGGCGGTCACCGGATGATGGTGTGGAAGTCTCTCACCCCATGTCCTTAGCCGGACCGGCCCGGGAGGTGCCTGCGCTCCTGCGCACGTATCCTTCTCCTCTCACGGATGTTGCCTTAGCATATGGCACCGTGCACGAGACCTTCGACCCGACCTCTTCGGAGGCCAGGCCTGGGAATCGCATCAGGGACCTTTACGAGTCTCAGATCGAACTTGACCTCGTCATCCCGAAGGGGAAGGAGGCGGCCAAGCTTCACAAACAGGCGTTGGATCGCCTTTTCGAATCCGAGCGGGGCAAATTCGAGTGCATCTCGGTTGCTTGTGATGGGTCCGTCCCTCGGGACAAGACTCTCCAGGCGGTTGCGGCGTGCGTCGTGTTTCATGGCCCTGGCCCGGGTGTCCGCTCGAAGGTGGCTGCCGGTAAGGCGACCGCCCCCGACGCGGAGCTCATTGCCCTCTCAATGGGGGTGGTGGCCGCTCTTCGAACACCTGACCTCTGGCGGGTTCACGTGTTCACCGACTCGCCGGCATCTGTCAACTTGTTGTTGGATGCCAGCGTCCACTCTGGGCAGTCGCACTCGATCGCGGCGTGCTTGGTTCTCCGAGATTGGCTCTCGGCCGACCCTGGCCGTGTCGTCTCTTTCCACTACGTCCCGTCGAAGATGCGATGGGGCCCCCATCTCGAGGCCCATGAGGCTGCGACAGAGTCGCATCCCTCTTTGGGTCGCCATCCCAGGCGCACGCTAAACGTGGCACTTGCTCTCACGTCTGATGCGGCGGAGGAGGAATGGGTTCGCCTGTTCCACACCCCGAAGTATCAGGGCCGCAATTTCTACCCGCTCACCGAGAGGGGTAAACCGCTCCAGCCCACGGCCGCCAAGGGCGGCCCCTGGCTCACTCTCTTGCATCACGGCAGGCCGCCCATTGTGGCGCGCTTTACCCGGGCAATCACGAACCATGCCCCAATCGGGGCTTATCGGTCTCGCTTCGGTTTGTCAGGTGATGACATCCGGTGTCAGTGCGGTGCCTTTGAGACCCGCCACCACATTATCAATCACTGCCCCCTCTATGAAGAGGGCCGGATTCGCATCCCGCGGGACCGCTTTGACGGTCACCGCATTCTCGAGTTCATTCTCGTCTTCCCCACGACGTTCGCCTTTCCGGAGGGAACGATCGGAGAGCGCCCGCCATGAGTAGGCCCTCAGCCCGATGTGTGCGCTGGCTCCTTTGGGAGACGCGGCGTTGCACAGGGCAGATTCTCGGCTTTGGGTCCGGCCTCCCCCGGACCGGCCTTACTTCGGGAAACGGCAATTCGATGCCGATCGGTAGTCGGTGCCTTCGGTCACCGGACTAAGTTGGGCCCCCTGGCACGGGACCCTCGTCCGACTGCCCTCGCGGGCGACTGTGGCGGAGCCGGTTGTGCGGATGGTAGTTGTGGTACCGTTTTTGACGATGGTGCGGTGCTGCGCACCGCGCAGTCTACGTAGCGTACTCTCGAGGACGCTTGTTTTAGCTTCGCGAGCTTTATCGCCCTCTACGTACCATTAGGCGTTTGAGGTTTAGTTTACGGGTTCGTTTGTATTCATAACGCCGGACTGCTATCGGGCACCGGGATATAAATAATTTGACCAAAAAAAAAAAAAAAAAAAAAAAAGGGGATAGACCTTGCATGCACTCGGAGTGGAGCCTGGTTCGAGTTCGATTGCATGATCCCATTGCTTTCAGTCGGGAAGCTCATCAAATGATGCTTTGGAGAAAATGTCCTCAAAATCTCGGAGGTGATCGGGGACGGCATCGCGAAAGGACTTTGGCACGGAGTTGCGTGCAAAGGCCTCTGCTAGGCATTGAGATGTCGTCTGACTTGCTCAGATCTCCTCAGCAGTCAGGTAACTGAAGAGAGTTGTCACAAATATACGATCACCTTCCTCCATGGGGTCAGCCTCCATGTCCGTTCCTGTGTTGGACTCTGAATCTGATTCAGAGTCTGACTCTAGGCTCATATCTGGGATATAGCCCTTGTAAACCTCATCACCATCCTCATTGTCAGAGTCTGGGCACAAGTCTGGGATGTCATCAAAGTCCAGTTCAGGTAGAGGAACTCCACCAGTATGGCACACATGTATAGCAGCCTGGAGTTTAGTCTGTGCTTTACACTCTGCTCTCACCTCTTCTCTACAGGTCTGACAGCGGGAGGGGCAGTGGCTCATTGAGACTGTCCCAGCTGCCCAGTCAATCTCTGGATTGTGCTCTCAGAGCCAGGTGTACCCAAGGATCATGTCCTGTTGACCGAGATCGGTGATGGCAAACACCGCATGTTCCGCATGTCCGTTGTAACACAGGACCAGGTCCACAACATCTGTGATGGAGCCTGCTGCATTTGGAGTTCCATCCACATTGTTCATGGGAATGGGTTGAAAGAGGGGACGTGTGGTGAGATTATTCTGTTGCACAAAGTGGGTGTGTAGGAAGAGTCCAGAGGTGCCACAATCCACCAGAGCCTTCAGGCTATGGATCTCCTGAGTGTCCGTGGTCTCTATCTCCATGTTGAGGGACAGGGAATTAGGACTTGGAATAGCAGCAAGAACATAATGGTGGGGCAAGCATTTTTCCCAGCGGGGTAGTCCATGATGGGAGGGAGGTTTCCCTGGTGAACCGGAGTTGTGAACTCCGATGTCCGGGAGTCCAGGAGAAGAAGGGGGTACGTCTTGATTCAAATAGAGTTCACATGGGAAGAGTGCAGCAATGGAATGGGATTCTGCAGACTCTATAGACAAACATGCAAACCGATTGGAACCTGCCAACAGGAGTGGACTTTTCACCTGTGGCATAACTAAAAATCCTCCTCTAATTCTCTGGACTGGCCTTCTGTGCTTGCTCCAGAGGCCTGTTTGTTTGGCTCGGGGGTGTGAATGGTATCCTGCTCAACCAGGAGACTCATAGCCCAGTCCTGGCACTCTTTAGCTGTCATCACACAGATATCAAACTGGTCTGGGCAGTCTCGGAAAAGATGTCTGGGTTTCTTGCATCAGAAACAGACGCCCGGAGTTCGCAAGCGCTGACGAGAGGTGTCAATATCCATTGGGACACCAGGGGGAAGGGAACGTGTAACTGGTGCAGCCCCCGGAGGGATGGCATGAACGGGAGGAGCAGAGAATGGACGGAATGAGACAACTCCGGGAGTTCGATTAGCCAGAATTGGAGCCGGGGTTACTCGGGGTTTGGTGGATGCATGGAAGTCACGATTAGCCTGGTTGTTGTAGTCAACCAAGTGTGCGGCTTCGATCCATGGGTCAACATGTTCATCAGAGGGGCGCCCGTCCACCATTCCTGCGACTTTGTCTTTGATCCTTTTTGCAAGACCACGTCGGAAACGAAACACAAGTTGTGCTCCATCCGGGAAGTTGGACTCCTCCAGGAGATCCTGGAAGGCGTCGATATAGTCGTCAACAGACCGGGCTCCCTGGTAGTAGTCCTCAGTCTCTAGGGTGGTCGCAGCTGTTCGCTTTTCATCCCGAGGACAAAATGAAGAGACGAACTCCGCACGGAACTCCGCATAGGACTTGGGGTAACGCAGGGTACGGGCTGCAAAACGGGCGGCACGGCCCCCTTTCATGTACGAGAGGGCCCAATTGATGCGAGTCTGTTCGTCCGGAAATGCCTTTGGGACGAGAGACATAAACAGATTGTTAAACTAGGTCAAGTAATTGAACTATCAGTGAACCACTGATCAGATTCAAGTCCCAACAAAGTCCAGTAACTGAATGAGCACACAAGTTTGATAATAGACTTGTAAATGTGTTATATCCAACCAATCTAGTGTCTGTTCTCTAGACATATGAGGATTTCTGTGCTACAAGATGTAAAGTACCTAAAAACGCGCTGAGGCGTGAAAAAGGGTGTCCACTATATCGCATTTTGGCCTTGGGAGAGATTGGGGAAGTCTATGTACGAAGTAACACTTGCAGATAGTAAAAATAGGTAATTAAAGTGTTTTAGCACCTTCTTTCAACACAACCCCCTGATGAAACACTTTTATAAACAAGAAAGTCCATGTCTTCCAAATGATTGATCACAATTGCACAACCCCCTGATCAAGCATGTCCATATTCCACCAATCCCATCATCCTTCTAAACTTTTCCACCTTGGGTTTAGGCAAAGCCTTTGTCAACAAGTCAGCTGGCATTTCCTCTGTTGCCAAATGCAAAGGTATAATCTTCTTCTTCCCAACCTGCTCCCTCAACCAATACCAACACAAGTCTAAATGCTTCATCCTCCCATGATGCTCTGGATTTTTGGATACCTGCATAGCTGACATATTGTCTGTGAACAGCTTGCTTGGTATAGGTGCAGGATAACCAATTTCTTCCACCAGATTTTGCATCCAGGCCACTCCTCTGCCTGCTGTAACCCCTGCCACAAGTTCAGACTCTGTTGTTGATAGTGTGACAATAGGCTGCAACTTGCTCATCCAATCCACAACCCCCAATCCAATCCTTGTCATATACCCAGTTGTCGATCGTCCATTATCCGGATTTCCTCCAAGATCAGCATCACTGAAGGTGACAAACAAGTCATCCTGTTCAGGATTAGGGCCATACACCAATTTGAGACCAATCGTTCCCTTCAGATATCGAAACACATGTTTCACTGCCTTCCAGTGTGCCATTCCTGGATTTGCATTAAATCATGCCAATACACTGGCTGCATAGGCAATATCTGGTCGGGTCATGGTTGCCAGATACAGGAGTGAGCCAACAGCATTCATGTAAGGGATGTTTTCCATCTCTGCCTTTTCTTCTATTGTCTGGGGAGACTGAGAAGATGAGAGTTTGAGACCAGGCAACATAGGAGTTCCAACAGGATTACAATCTGTCATACCAAATTCCTCCAACTTGTTCAAAACATACTGTGTCTGAGACAGATAAATCCTCTTTTCAGCAAGGTTCCTTTCAATCCTAATGCCAAGCAGATAATTGGTAGGTCCCAAATCTCTCAATTTGAAGTGAGTGCCCAACTCAACAACAAACTTGTCCAAGGCATCAGTACACTTGGAGGCTAGAGTAATGTCATCCACAAACACTGGTACTATAACTTTGATACCATCTCTGTTATAGATGTAGAGTGAAGGGTCAGAGTATGTCTTCTTGAAGCCCATAAGCTGCATAACATGTGCAAACTTTTCACTCCACAAGCGAGGTGACTGCTTCAATCCATAGATTGACTTGTTCAGCTTACAGACCAATCTCCCTTGCTTGAATCCCTCTGGTTGAGACATGTATACAGTACAGTCAACATCACCATTCAGAAAAGCATAGGAGATATCCACAGAGCGTAGATGAAGGTCATTGATGGCTGCCAATGCTAATACAACACGTAAACTCGCATAGCGCATAGTATGAGCAAAGGTTTCATCATAATCAAAGCCCGGCCGTTGGTTATATCCCTTTGCAACAAGGCGTGCTTTGAATCGATCAATAGATCCATCAGCATTCCTCTTTACCCTAAAAACCCATTTAGATCCAATTGCTTTATCACCAGGTGGTAATTCCATGAGTGTCCATGTGTTATTTTCTGCATGTGCCTTCATCTCCTCTAAACAAGCCTCTTTCCACTGCTCAGCATCTGGACTTCTCATTGCCTCTGCCCATGTTGTAGGCTCCACCTCTCCTGCTACTACATTTGCCTCCTTTTCCTCCTTATCATCATCTGAGTTAGAAATAGCTGGTGTTGGTTTCCTAATTTTCCACCAGTTTTCAGGAGGTTCAACATTTCGTTTGAGTTTCCGGTGAGCAATTGGTCTATCATCTACCACCTCATCATCACTAGGTGGAATAGGAGTGGCACTATGTCGGTTATTACCCAAGTTGAGTTCATCATCTGCATCTGGTTCTTCAACTTTGATCTCTGGCTGTTCTGGTAGGTCCAAATTCGCATTTCCTTCCCCAAGAACAGGCTGTGGATCCTCCTCAGCATTATTAGGTTCAGGCTGTGGATTTTCCTCTACAGCAGGTGGCGCATTGTCCTCATTTCCATCATCATGGTTTGATCCAAAGAGACTCCCAGGTTCATAAGTAATGCCCTCTTCCTGTGCATTTCCATCAGGTCCATTTAGAAGAACACCACCAAAGGTATAACGCTCATCAAAGTCAGCACGTTCACTGACAATGACTTTGCGTGTTTCTGGATTATAGAACTTCCATCCCTTGACTCCTTCAGGGTACCCAATGAATACACACTTGACTATGTGTGAACCCAAGTGCTCTCGTTTATCCTTCTGAACATGGACATATGCCACACACCCCCAAACCCGTAAATGACCAACATTGGGTTTCTTCTTGTGCCACTCCTCATAGGGTGTTGTATTGGGAACAGCCGATGTAGGAACTCTATTCCATACATGAACATAAGCAGCCATAGCCTCACACCAAAACCGCTTAGACAGACCAGACTCAGCAAGCATTGTCACAATAGCATTCCCCAAAGTCCTATTAGCACGCTCTGCCACCCCATTTTGTTGTGGACGATTTCTAGTTGTAATACGTAATTCAATCCCAGATGTCTGTAACAAGGCCTTGAATTCATTGCTAATGTATTCCCCACCACCATCACATTGTAAAGCACCAATCTTTTCCCCAGTTTGGTTCTCTGCCCAGGCTTTATACTGTTTAAAGGCTCCAAGAGCATCACTTTTTCGTTTCATGGGTATGATGCTTTTAAAGCATCCCTTGTCTGTAATAAATGTAATCCAGTATTTGTAGCCACTATGTGAGGTAACACCAACATATTTTACATCAGAATGAATCAACTCTAGTAACCTAGTAGACTGTCTATCTGAGGATAGGAAGGGGTTGGCATGCTGCTTTCCTGCCAAACAAGGTTCACAAATAGGATCATGCTTTGCATTACTGTTCATAGTCAAACCAACAACTAGATTTTCCTTGACCATCTGCTTTATTCCATCATAGTTGTGGTGTCCAAGCCGTCGATGCCATAAAGCTTCATTGAGAGGGAGAGTTGAAGCAATGTAAATATTCTCAAACGCATCAATAGTAGTACCATTCAAATATCCACAATTATCATTGATAGTAGCAGTAAACAAGACTTTACTATTCTTTGAAAATTCCATAGTGCATTTAGAAATCAAAACATCAAACTCCTTTTGTTGAGTCAAATATAATACAGCCAGAAGATTAGAATGAAGTGAGGGGACATGTAATACTCTAGAAAACTCTACATCTCTACTTTGCTTTCCATTGATCAAAGGACAAAAAACTACAGTGCCAACACCTTCAGAATATATAATCCGATTATCTGCAAGTCTAATAGGAATTCTGTATGGGGTATAATTCCTAATCCAATTTCTGTGTGGTGTCATATTAGAAGTGGCGCCTGTTTTTTTTTTTTTTTTTTTTTTTGATCAAATTATTTATATCCCGGCGCCCGATAGCAGTCCGGCGTTACGAATACAAACGAGTCCGTAAACTAAACCTCCGACGCCTAACGGTACGTAGAGGGCGATAAAGCTCGCGAAGCTAGAACAAGCGTCCTCGAAAGTACGCTACGTGGACCACGCGGTGTGCAGCACCACACCTTCGTCAAAAACGGTACCACGACTACCGTCCACACAACCGGCTCCGCCACAGTCGCCCGCGAGGGCAGTCGGACGAGGGACCCGTGCCAGGGGATCCAACTTAGTCCAGTGACCGAAGGCACCGACTACCGATCGGCTTCGAATTGCCGTTTCCCGAGGTGAGGCCGGCCCGGACAAAGCCGGACCTGACGCCGAGAACCCGCCCTGTGCAACGCCGCATCTCCAAAAGGAGCCAGCGCACACGTCGGGCTGAGGGCCCGCTCATGGTGGGCGCTCTCCGATCGTTCCCTCCGGAAAGGCGAACGTCGTGGGGAAGACGAGAATGAACTCGAGAAAGCGATGACCGTCAAAACGGTCTCGCAGAATGCGAATCCGGCCCTCCTCGTACAGGGGGCAGTGATTGATGATGTGGTGACGGGTTTCAAAGGCGCCGCACCGGCAACGGATGTCATCGCCTGACAAACCGAAGCGAGACCGATAAGCCCCGATTGGGGCATGGTTCGTGATTGCCCGGGTAAAGCGCGCCACAATGGGCGGCCTCCCGTGATGCAAGAGAGTGAGCCAGGGGCCGCCCTTGGCGGCCGTAGGCTGGAGCGGCTTACCCCTCTCGGTGAGCGGGTAAAAATTGCGACCCTGATACTTCGGGGTGTGGAACAGGCGAACCCATTCCTCCTCCGCCGCATCGGACGCGAGAGCAAGCGCCACGTTAAGTGTGCGCTTGGGATGGCGACCCAAAGAGGGATGCGACTCTGTCGCAGCCTCATGGGCCTCGAGATGGGGGCCCCATCGCATCTTCGACGGGACGTAGTGGAAAGAGACGACACGGCCAGGGTCGGCCGAGAGCCAATCTCGGAGAACCGAGCACGCCGCGATCGAGCGCGACTGCCCAGAGTGGACGCTGGCATCCAACAACAAGTTGACGGACGCCGGCGAGTCGGTGAACACGTGAACCCGCCAGAGGTCAGGTGTTCGAAGAGCGGCCACCACCCCCATGGAGAGGGCAATGAGCTCCGCATCGGGGGCGGTCGCCTTACCGGCAGCCACCTTCGAGCGGACACCCGGGCCAGGGCCATGAAACACAATGCATGCTGCGACCGCCTGGAGGGTCTTGTCCCGGGGGACAGACCCATCGCAGGAAACCGAGATGCACTTGAATTTGCCCCGCTCGGATTCGAAAAGGCGATCCAGCGCCTGTTTGTGAAGCTTGGCCGCCTCCTTCCCCTTCGGGATGACGAGGTCAAGTTCGATCTGAGACTCGTAAAGGTCCCTGATGTGATTCTCAGGCCTGGCCTCCGAAGAGGTCGGGTCGAAGGTCTCGTGCATGGTGCCATATGCTAAGGCAACATCCGTGAGAGGAGAAGGATACGTGCGCAGGAGCGCAGGCACCTCCCGGGCCGGTCCGGCTAGAGACATGGGGTGAGAGACTTCCACGCCATCATCCGGTGACTGCCCCAAAAGGCGAATCGTCGGATGCTGGCTGTAGAGGGTGTTATGCCGATGGATGCTCCGATGCGAGAGCTTCCGAAGGTGCAAATGGATGGGGAGGAGGCCCGCAATGGACTCCACGGCCCCGCCGGTGGTAGTGCGGAAGGCACCAAGAATCCACAGAGCTGCTTTGCGCTGCATCTGCGAGTACATTTTGAGGATGCCCTTGATACGGGCCCCCTCATAATACCACAAGCGACTCCCGTATGTTGCCACCGGAAGAATGCATGCGCGATAGAGGAGACGCCGCTGTTCGGTGTTCATGCCCCTGGTAGAATTGCCAAGCATCTTCATCGCCAAGACGGTGGTGAGAGCTTTGGTGGAGTAAAAGCGCACATGCTCGGTAAAGCGGAGCGCACGATCAAAATAGAAACCCAAATACCTCCAAAAGGGCTTCGGTTTCAGTGGGGAATCCCCGGTGAAGGGAGCAAAGCCAAGATCCACAGGGGGATTCTCATCCCTCGGGTTCCTGGAGAAGTGGAACGCCTCGTTCTTCGAGTATTCGAGAGCAAGCCCAAGAGCAGAGACAAGGCAGCTAACCACCCCGTACAGGTCCCTGAGCTTAAGGAGGTTCTCCTCCCAGGTTTTCGACTGGACGACGATGGTACCGTCGTCCACATACGAAATAAGAGCACCGCGGCGGATATCCACCACGAGCTGAAACAGGCGCATCACGGGCACCATGCAAATAGCCGACAGGACCGGAGACAGGGCGGAGCCCTGTCCCACTCCCACGTCAGCCTGGCACGGGTGAGAGGTGTCAGCCCCCCACTTGTACCGAGTAGACCGGCCTACCAAGTAGGACCAGAAGAATTTCACGACCTCCGCAGGGAACCCGAGGCGGATCATGATGGCAATCAACACGTCATGGTTGATGGAAGGAAAGAACTGTGCGAGATCGAACGCAACCACACTAGTCTTGAGCTTCTGGGCCCAGCCGGCCCGTACGAGATGAGTGAGATAGAGCCCGGCATCCTCGGTCGAGTGCTGCCTGACACCACCAAACTGATTGGGATGAAAAATCCCATGTTCAAGTGCCTCGAACTGCAGGCGGTTAGCCAGCATCTTCTCAGCGAGTTTGCCAAGGGTGTTCAGGAGCACAATGGGCCTGAACATCTTCGGCGTTGAGTAATTGGGTTTGCCAGGTTTCGGGATGATGACCGAAACCGACTCCTTAAAATACGCCGGCCAATACCCAACCCGGAGGCAGGCATTGACAAGGGCGAGGAACTTGTCTGCCGCATCATTGTCAGACAAAAATAGCATCTTGAGAACCCTCCAGCTCAGATGATCCGGGCCAGGGGCTGACAGGTTTGAACACTTCCCGAGCACGTCCCGGAGCTCGACCCTACTAAACGCCACCCACTCACGGGCAGCCCTTTCGGGAAGGTCATCCAAGACGGTCAGGTCGATGGGCCTGTCAGATGCAGAGTTGTAGGTGGAATGCAAGGCATCCCATAACTGTGGTAGTGACGTGCAGGGCTCCCCGTCTTTCAGGATAGCCTCGTACGTCGGAAGCGATCGCGCCTTGGTCCACTCCATGAGGTCCCAAGGTCGCATCTTCGTAAAAGCAACTTCATGAATCCGAGAATCATAAAATTTGCATTTGGTAACGCGGACAAGCCGCCGATATGTTAGAAATGCTCCATGAGCTATCTAATCTCTTTCCCATCCTATCTCCCTATGTGCATAGCCATGTACAGCCTTGCACTGCTTTGCAGTGTTGGGCAGTGCCAGGCAGTGTTGGTAACAACCCACTGCCTCAGCACTGCCTTAGCATTGCCTTAGCACTGCCATAGCACTGCCCAGCACTGCCTAGCACTGCCTTCAGTTACCATCTTTCCTGTGCCACAGCCTCATGCAAAGTGTATATATAGTAGTGTAGCTTCACCTGAAGTCCCCAGATTCTAACTCTGGACTTCAGGTGAGTAGTCTTGTACTTGACTTAATAAATTAGATTCTAACTCTGGACTTCAGCTTCTAGCTGTCACTATTGACATCCCTGTGCTTGCCTGTTTTAACAGGTTATGGGCCCCGGCACTTCTAACTGTGCTTACCTAACTTGTACCAATTCAGAAATATGTTAAAGAGTCACATGACTCGCCACATCAGGGGGAAGTGTCACATGATGATGGGTCAAGTCATGTGATAGGTTAGATCCTCTGAGTGATCCAAAGATACTACCCTGTGTGCCAGTCCCCACAGTGCACCCTAGTTGGTAGTTGGACACTATGATCATCCTTGGGAAACCAACTTCTATTCTACCAGACCAGATAGCTCAGTGGTTAGAGCAACCTGTCATGCTTACAGGAGGTCCTAGGTTCAATCCCTAGTATGGTCATATTTCTGTTTCTAACACGATATTCCGTATATGCCTCCGGAAGCCTACTAGCCCGATATTCGTCCAGTGCGTGTGAGCACTCCGGAGTCCACCAGGGTTTGGGCGACTGAGACGCATGGACCGACTTTGCATGGGCGGTCCAGGCGTTGGCAGCAGCCAGGGAGATACCCTGGGCCGCGGCCTCAATAGCATCAGGGGAATTAAGATCCCCCCAATCAAGACCCCTGAAGCCACCCCGAAGGTGCTTCACGAAGTCCTCAAAATCATCTTCTTTGATCCGGAAGCGACGTGCTCCGTCTCCAAAAAAGGGAATAGGCAACGCGACAGAAAGCGGAGCATGATCCGAGGGGAGCATCTTGTCTTCCAACACGTTGTGAACAAGCCCTGCCGTCGTATCCTCCGGCAGGAACATGAGATCGATGACCGAGGACCGGTGGCCCACGATCCGGGGGAAGTGAGTGGGGGAGCGGTGCTCCCGGACACTAACAACAACCCCGAGCCTCATGGCGACATCGATCAGGGTGTCCGCCATGTGATTGTTATTCGGGTAATCTGGGTCCCAGATCCGCGAATGGCAATTGAAGTCCCCTCCCATGTAACTCAGCCTTGGGAGGCGATCAACGTTGTCTGACAGCCACCGAATGGCCGTCGAGTCATCGTCCGAGTAGACGTTGAGCAAGTTAACAGGGACGTCACCGTCCGACTGAAAGGTGACCAACAGGATATCCCGATGATCAACAATGTCCGTGCGAAACACCGGGTGCAGATGCTCCAGGCGTTTGGACACAAACATCATGACCCGGGGGACGTCGTCATCCCCACGTGGCCTGCGAAAAAAGCACATCCACCCCGGATGAGTCGGGGCCCCGATGACCGGAGCGCCTTCCCTGTCCGACGTCGAGATCGTGCGTCGAATGAGTCGCCACGGCGGCTCTTGAATACATACTACGTCGACCGACTTCTCTTTCGTCTCTAGTATGGTGGAAACTAAGTCATAATTTTTGGCTACATTCTGACTCAGTATAGAAAGTGTCCGTAAGGGTCCTTCAACCATTACGAGTCACCGGGGGTCCCTTCGCCTTAGGCGGCCTGGGGAAGACATCAGCGGGAAGTCCGAGCGGTCCAGGGGACCGTCGACGCACCTCATCGCGTTCATGGCGAGCCATGATCCACTCGCGATTGAACCGGTTCTTCCAGAAGTGACACTTCGTGGAATCAGTGGTGTGAGCCCCCCCGCAGTTGACGCAGCGGTCGGGGTGGGGACAAGGGTCGCCCGCGGGAGTTGCGGCGACAGGAGGCTGGGCCTTGGGCTGTGCCTTGCAGCAAGCCCCGAGAACCCGATGATACTCCGCACCATGCAGACCTCCGCACTTCGAGCACGTGTGGCCCCGATTGGGGCACAAACGCTCGATGTGGCCCCACTGCATGCAGCGGGGGCACAGAGGGGTGCCGGCGTGCCTCTCGGCAGCGCGAATGAAACAGCTGTAACCGTAAACGAGGACTCGTTTACCCTCCAGCTGCTTGAGGTTGGACCCCTTCTTGGAGTCCCAAATGTCGATCCACACGGTCGCGGAGTCCGAGAACTTGGAGTTCCGAACAACAGGCGGGCGCGCAGCCAGGGGGAAAGTGGAGAGGAGCGCGTCATGCGCGAAGACCTCCTCCATCTTCGAGACAGTAAGAACGTCCCCCTCCTCTTCACCGAAGCGGAAGGGGGCAGAGACGATCTTGAGGTAGGACCGCGATTGAGGGATCACGGCCCGGGTGGTAGTCCCCTTCGGGTACGCCTTCGTGGCCCAAGTGGAGATGGTGGTGAGGTCCGTTGCAGTCGGAGGCCACGTAAGATCGACTGACCACCCACCGTTGATGGGCGCCACAGCCGAGGCACGAACCGAGCGCTTGTCTGCGACAAGACCCCGATTAATAGTCTCCATGAGGCGCTTGGGCACAAGCGCGTGCTCCTCAGAAGGGTAGACGAGGGCCTGCTTGTGGCTAGGCCCACCGGTAGTAGACTTGATCTTCTTCTGCGGGGGGGCAGAAGACCCAGAGGGAGAGCCGGCCCGTTCACGAGCCTGGCGGTGAAGGCCCGCGATGTCAACCGGACTGAGGTCCGGGAACAGGCGGGCGAGATCGGCTATGTCGGCAGCGACAGAGCCGGGCTGGCCTCGGCCCCTCTTGCGAGGGTCAGCAGGCGCAGCATAGAAGGGTCGGCCTTGGACCTGCATCCGGGGGGTTGCAGTCACCTTGGCGAATGTGCCCTTGGGAAGCGGGCGAGAGGCCCGGTTCACAACTGGGGGAGGCCCGGGGTCCCTTGCCTTCCCTTTCCCTTTCGGGCCAGGTTGGGCGGGGGGCGCACGGGGTTTGGCATGGTCCCGAAGGTCGCGAAAGACCGGGGGGGCCGTCTGATGCCGTGGAGGAGGATCGGGGTTGCGAGGGGGCGCAGGGGCCCCCGCAACGACAATGTTGGAACGAGGAGCTCCAGGAACAAGGTTCCCAAAGCCATCTCGAAGAGCGGTGAACCCGCGGACAAGGTCCAACCCCGCCTGAAAGGCGAGCTTGGCCTCATCGGAATTGGGAGCGGCCGCCTTCGCGGCCTTCTCGGCATCGATGAGGGACTGAGTGAACAGTCCAGCCCCAGGAGGTGCCTGCGCTTCTGCGCATGTATCCTTCCCCTCTCACGGATGTCGCCTTGGCATATGGCACCGTTCACGAGACCTTTGACCCGACCTCCTCGGAGGCCAGGCCTGGGAACCGCATTCGGGACCTTTACGAGTCCCAGATCGAGCTTGACCTCGTCATCCCGAAAGGGAAGGAGGCGGCCAAGCTTCACAAGCAGGCGCTTGATCGCCTTTTCGAGTCCGAGCGGGGCAGATTCGAGTGCGTCTCGGTTGCCTGCGATGGGTCCGTCCCTCGGGACAAGACCCTCCAGGTGGTCGCAGCATGCATTGTGTTTCATGGCCCTGGCCCGGGTGTCCGCTCGAAGGTGGCTGCCGGTAAGGCGACCGCCCCCGATGCGGAGCTCATCGCCCTATCAATGGGGGTGGTGGCCGCTCTTCGAACACCTGACCTCTGGCGGGTTCACGTGTTCACCGACTCGCCGGCGTCCGTCAACTTGTTGTTGGATGCCAGCGTCCATTCTGGGCAGTCGCGCTCGATCGCGGCTTGCTCGGTTCTCCGAGATTGGCTTTCGGCTGACCCTGGCCGGGTCATCTCATTTCACTACGTCCCGTCGAAGATGCGGTGGGGCCCCCACCTCGAGGCTCATGAGGCTGCGACGGAGTCGCATCCCTCTTTGGGTCGCCATCCCAAGCGCACACTCAATGTGGCGCTTGCTCTCGCGTCCGATGCGGCGGAGGAGGAATGGGTTCGCCTGTTCCACACCCCGAAGTATCAGGGCCGCAACTTCTACCCGCTCACCGCGAGGGGTAAACCGCTCCAGCCCACGGCCGCCAAGGGCGGCCCCTGGCTCACTCTCTTGCATCACGGGAGACCGCCCATTGTGGCGCGCTTTACCCGCGCAATCACGAACCATGCCCCAATTGGGGCTTACCGGTCTCGCTTCGGTTTGTCAGGTGATGACATCCGTTGCCGGTGCGGCGCCTTTGAGACCCGCCACCACATTATCAATCACTGCCCCCTCTACGAGGACGGCCGGATTCGCATTCCGCGGGACCGGTTCGACGGTCATCGCATTCTCGAGTTCATTCTCGTCTTCCCCACGACGTTCGCCTTTCCAGAGGGGACGATCGGAGAGCGCCCGCCATGAGTAGGCCCTCAGCCCGACGTGTGCGCTGGCTCCTTTGGGAGACGCGGCGTTGCACAGGGCGGATTCTCGGCTTTGTGTCCGGCTTGTTCCGGACCGGCCTTACTTCGGGAAACGGCAATTCGAGGCCGATCGGTAGCCGGTGCCTTCGGTCACCGGACTAAGTTGGGTCCCCTGGCTCGGGACCCTCGTCCGACTGCCCTCGCGGGCGACTGTGGCGGAGCCGGTTGTGCGGACGGTGGTCGTGGTACCGTCTTTGACGATGGCGCGGTGCTTCGCACCGCGCGGTCTACGTGGCGTACTTTCGAGGACGCCTGTTCTAGCTTCGCGAGCTTTATCGCCCTCTACGTACCGTTAGGCGTTGGAGGTTTAGTTTACGCTTCGTTTTGTATTCGTAACGCCGGACTGCTATCGGGCGCCGGGATATAAATAATTTGATCAAAAAAAAAAAAAAAAAAAAAAAAAAAGTGAACAGTCCAGTGGTGAGACCGGCGAGACTGATCTCCCCCATGGCGAGCGCGACATGAGACGAGATGTCGCTGGGAATGGTACCGCCCTTTTGGCCCAGCATGCCGAGCCAAGAGTCGATAGTATGAAGGGCGCGGACGACCACGATGGCATCCGTGTGGGCAGCGTCAGGAGTGCCGATGAGGGCAATCCCGAGTTCGTTGTGCGCGACCCCTTGAGTGTCAGCGTCCTGGTACGGGGGGTACCGGGCCTGCGACGTGGCGGACGACTCACGAAAGAAGTCCATACCAGAAGAACCCGATGCAGCATCGGGAGCCCTCTCCTTCGACTTACGCCGCTTGGAGGTGGGGGTGAAGCCAGCGAGAGAGGGCGATCGACCTCTCTTGGGGGTGGCAAAAACATCCTCATCGACGGCCATCGGAGCGACGGACGAACTGGGGGCGGGGCTGGGGCTTGCAGGGAAGCAAGACGGTCCAGGATCGGGCTGATCCTCAGCCCATTCGAGCGGACTGAGAGGAGCAGGGGAAGAATGGGTCGACTGAGAAGGCGCCGACGGCATGACCGCTGCCGTCGACGATGTCGGCCGGTGAGACCCAGAGGGAGCCGCCGATGTACGACGACTCCCCCTAGAAGCTGCCTGCTGAGAGGCAGAGGAGGATGACATACTGAAAACGAGTTGTGCTCAATGTGCAAGGTATCGGTGGTGGTGGTTTCCGGAAAAGGTGTCGAGAAGTGGCGCCTGTGTCTGCATTCCAATCAAAAGTATTAGCAGATGTAGTAAGAGCTTCCTCTGAAGAAACAGCACTTGCCTGGCCAGCATGTTCTGTAACTTCCCCTGCCTTCTCTTCTGCTTTATTGACTCCCCCTGTACCAGCCTTGTCCTTGGGTGGAGGACAGTTTCTTGCCATATGCCCTTTGCCCCCACACTTGTAGCATGTCATCTCACTCATGTTCCTCCATGGTTTGAATGCATAACCCTTTCCTTTGCCTCCTGTGCCCCCTGACCTTGCAAAATTGGCTGACTCTGCCCTCTTCTGGTGTAGGTCCTCGCTTCTGAATGCCCCCAATACAATCTCCGCATCCAGCTTGTCCAATAACATCAAGGATGTTGACAGATGAGCGTACTTGTCAGGCAAAGCTCTAATGAGCGCCATTGCTTCCAGCTCTGTGTCCAGATCCTCTAGTGTCATGTTTTTAGGCCGGAGGTTTTTGATTTGGGCCATTGCATTCTCCACTCTAGTCCCCAAGTCCACCAGTGATTCGTCCTCTGCCTTTTGAATTGAAAACAATTCATCATAGGCATTGAAATGAGCTCCAAGCTTTTTGGCCATGAAATGCTTCTCTAGTCATGCCCACATTTCCATAGGGTTTGTTTCATAACCACGGAAGTGCACTCGTTGACTTGCTTCCACCAGGAGATAGATGTCACCAGCTGCCTGCTCAGCTTTACTCTCCCACTTCTCTACCTCATCTAGTCTGCTTGACTCTGGCCTCTTTTCCCTTCCAGAGACAATGCCCCACAATCTCTGTTTCATCAACCATGCCCTTGTTTCCCCTTGCCACTCTGAGAAGTTGGCCTTTCCCAATGGTTTGATTTTTGGTAATGAGTCTGACATGGTGTTGTCTATCTCAATTCCCAATAGATCCAAGTTGTTTCAAATGTGCTTCAAAGAAGCTCTCCAAAGTTGCAATAGCAACAGTCAAGTCCACAATTTTTTTTTTTTTTTTTTTTTTTTTTTTTTTTATATCAAATTATTTATATCCCGGCGCCCGATAGCAGTCCGGCGTTACGAATACAAACCGAAACGTAAACTACACCTCACACGCCTAACGGTACGTAGAGGGCGATAAAGCTCGCGAAGCTGAAACAAGCGTCCTCGAAAGTACGCTACGTAGACCGCGCGGTGCGCAGCACCGCGCCAACGTCAAAGACGGTACCCCGACTACCGTCCGCACAACCGGCTCCGCCACAGTCGCCCGCGAGGGCAGTCGGACGAGGGTCCCGTGCCAGGGGACCCAACTTAGTTTGGCGACCGAAGGCACCGACTACCGATCGGCTTCGAATTGCCGTTTCCCGAAGTGAGGCCGGTCCGGACAAAGCCGGACCTGAAGCCAAGAATCCGCCCTGTGCAACGCCGCGTCTCCAAAAGGAGCCAGCGCACACGTCGGGCCGAGGGCCTACTCATGGCGGGCGCTCTCCGATCGTCCCCTCCGGAAAGGCGAACGTCGTGGGGAAAACGAGAATAAACTCGAGAATGCGATGGCCGTCAAAGCGGTCCCGCGGAATGCGAATCCGGCCCTCCTCGTACAGGGGGCAGTGATTGATGATGTGGTGGCGGGTCTCAAAGGCACCGCACCGACAACGGATGTCATCACCTGCAGTCAAGTCCACAAGTTCCTTGAAGGAACAATGCCCACAGAATACACAGCAATTCAAACAGTACTTCACAAGTTATTAAAGGCCAGGGCCCATAACCTGTTAAACTAGGTCAAGTAATTGAACTATCAGTGAACCACTGATCAGATTCAAGTCCCAACAAAGTCCAGTAACTGAATGAGCACACAAGTTTGATAATAGACTTGTAAATGTGTTATATCCAACCAATCTAGTGTCTGTTCTCTAGACATATGAGGATTTCTGTGCTACAAGATGTAAAGTACCTAAAAACGCGCTGAGGCGTGAAAAAGGGTGTCCACTATATTGCATTTTGGCCTTGGGAGAGATTGGGGAAGTCTATGTACAAAGTAACACTTGCAGATAGTAAAAATAGGTAATTAAAGTGTTTTAGCACCTTCTTTCAACAGATCGGGCTGATCCTCAGCCCATTCGAGCGGACTGAGAGGAGCAGGAGATGCGGGGGTCGACTGGGAGGGTGCCAACAGCCTGACCGCTGCTGTCGACGATGTCGGCCTTTGAGACCCAGAAGGAGCCGCCAATGTATGACAACTCCCCCTAGAAGCTGCCTGCTGAGAGGCAGAGGAGGATGACATAGGAGAAAAGAGCTTGCTCACTGTGTAAAGTTTCAGTGGTGGTGGTTTCCAGAAAAGGAAGGTGCAAACTCTGCTCTTTCAGAGATAATGGTCTTTTTGGTCCTGGGGTTGTAAAACAACCAACCCTTACAACCAGGTGGATAACCAATGAAGACACACTTCTCCATGTGAGGCTGGATTGATTTGCGCTTGTCCTTCTGTATATAGACATAGGCCAGGCATCCAAACACCTTGATATGACTGACATCTGGTTTGCACTTGTGCCATCCTTCATAAGGTGTTATAGGCTGGGGTGCAGTAGGAAGGCGATTTAAAACATGGATTTGTGCACCAAGGCACCATTCCCAGAATGATGGAGGCAGCCCAGATTCATTTAGCATGGCAGTAATATCATCAGACAGAGTCCGATTAGCACGTTCTGCCACACCATTCTGCTGAGGGCGATTGCAAGTTGTATGCCTGCGTTGGATGCCACACTGGTTCACCTTCCTTTTCCGGAAACCACCACCACCGATACCTTGCACATTGAGCACAACTCGTTTTCAGTATGTCATCCTCCTCTGCCTCTCAGCAGGCAGCTTCTAGGGGGAGTCGTCGTACATCGGCGGCTCCCTCTGGGTCTCACCGGCCGACATCGTCGACGGCAGCGGTCATGCCGTCGGCGCCTTCTCAGTCGACCCATTCTTCCCCTGCTCCTCTCAGTCCGCTCGAATGGGCTGAGGATCAGCCCGATCCTGGACCGTCTTGCTTCCCTGCAAGCCCCAGCCCCGCCCCCAGTTCGTCCGTCGCTCCGATGGCCGTCGATGAGGATGTTTTTGCCACCCCCAAGAGAGGTCGATCGCCCTCTCTCGCTGGCTTCACCCCCACCTCCAAGCGGCGTAAGTCGAAGGAGAGGGCTCCCGATGCTGCATCGGGTTCTTCTGGTATGGACTTCTTTCGTGAGTCGTCTGCCACGTCGCAGGCCCGGTACCCCCCGTACCAGGACGCTGACACTCAAGGGGTCGCGCACAACGAACTCGGGATTGCCCTCATCGGCACTCCTGACGCCGCCCACACGGATGCCATCGTGGTCGTCCGCGCCCTTCATACTATCGACTCTTGGCTCGGCATGCTGGGCCAAAAGGGCGGTACCATTCCCAGCGACATCTCGTCTCATGTCGCACTCGCCATGGGGGAGATCGGCCTCGCCGGTCTCACCACTGGACTGTTCAGTCAGTCCCTCATTGATGCTGAGAAGGCCGTGAAGGCGGCCCCTCCCAATTCCGACGAGGCCAAGCTCGCCTTTCAGGCGGGGTTGGATCTTGCCCGCGGGTTTTCCGCTCTTCGAGATGGCTTCGGGAACCTTGTTCCTGGAGCTCCTCGCTCCAACATCGTCATTCCGGGGGCGCCTGCGCCCCCGCACAACCCCAATCCCATTCGACAGAGCACGGCTCCGCCCCCGGTCTTTCGTGACCTGCGGACATCTGTCAAACCCCGCGCTCCCCCCGCCCAACCTGGCCCGAAAGGGAAAGGGAAGGCAAGGGACCCCGGGCCTCCTCCTGTCGTGAACCGGGCCTCTCGCCCGCTTCCCAAGGGCACGTTTGCCAAGGTGACCGCCACCCCCCAGATGACGGCTCGCGCTGGTAAGCCTGATTACGCTGCGCCGGCGGACCCTCGCAAGAGGGGCCGAGGCCAGCCCGGCTCTGTCGCTGCCGACATAGCCGACCTCGCTCGCCTGTTCCCAGACCTTAGTCCGGCTGACATTGCGGGACTTCATCGCCAGGCCCGGGAGCGGGCCGGCTCTCCTTCTGGGTCTTCTGCCCCTCCGCGGAAGAAGATCAAGTCTACTACTGGTGGGCCTAGCCGCAAGCAGGCCCTCGTCTACCCTTCTGAGGAGCACACGCTCGTGCCCGAGCGCCTCATGGAGATTATCAATCGGGGTCTTGTCGCAGACAAGCGCTCGGTTCGTGCCTCGGCTGTAGCGCCCATCAACGGTGGGTGGTCGGTCGATCTTACGTGGCCTCCGACTCCAACGGACCTCATCACCATCTCCACTTGGGCCGCGAAGGCGTTCCCGAAGGGGACTACCACCCGGGCCGTGATTCCTCAATCGCGGTCCTACCTCAAGATCGTCTCTGCCCCCTTCCGCTTCGGTGAGGAGGAGGGGGACGTTCTTACTGTCTCGAAGATGGAGGAGGTGTTCGCACACGACGCGCTCCTCTCCACTTTCCCCCTGGCCGCGCGCCCGCCTGTTGTTCGGAACTCCAAGTTCTCGGACTCCGCGACCGTGTGGTTCGATATTTGGGACTCCAAGAAGGGGTCCAACCTCAAGCAACTGGAGGGTAAGCGAGTTCTCGTTTATGGTTACAGTTGCTTTATTCGTGCTGCCGAGAGGCATGCCGGCACCCCTCTGTGCCCCCGCTGCATGCGGTGGGGCCACATCGAGCGCCTGTGCCCCAATCGGGGCCACACGTGTTCGAAGTGCGGAGGTCCGCATGGTGCGGAATATCACCGGGTCCTTGGGGCGTGCTGCAAGGCACAGCCCAAGGCCCAGCCCCCTGTCGCCGCGACTCCCGCAGGCGATCCTTGTCCCCACCCCGACCGTTGTGTCAACTGCGGGGGGGCTCACGCCGCCGACTCCACGAAGTGCCACTTCTGGAAGAATCGGTTTAATCGCGAGTGGATCATGGCTCGCTATGAACGCGATGAGGTGCGTCGACGGTCCCCTGGACCACTCGGACTTCCCGCTGATGTCTTCCCCAGGCTGCCTAAGGCGAAGGGACCCCCGGTGACTCGTGATGGTTGAAGGACCTTTACGTACACTTTCTTTACTGAGTCAGAATGTAGCGAAGAATTATGACTTAGTTTCCACCATACTAGAGACGAAAGAGAAATCAGTCGACGTAGTATGTATTCAAGAGCCGCCGTGGCGACTCATTCGACGCACGATCTCGACGTCGGATAGGGAAGGCGCTCCGGTCATCGGGGCACCGACTCATCCGGGGTGGATGTGCTTCTTTCGCAGGCCACGTGGGGACGATGACGTCCCCCGGGTCATGACGTTTGTGTCTAAACGCCTGGAGCATCTGCGCCCGGCGTTTCACACGGACCTTGTTGATCATCGGGATATCCTGCTGATCACCTTTCAGTCGGACGGTGACGTCCCTGTCAACTTGCTCAACATCTATTCGGACGATGACTCGACGGCTATTTGTTGGTTGTCAGACAACATTGATCGCCTCCCACGGTTGAATTACATGGGAGGGGACTTCAATTGCCATTCGCGGATCTGGGATCCAGATTACCCAAATAATAATCACATGGCGGACACCCTTATCGATGTCGCCATGAGACTCGGGGTGGTCGTTAGTGTTCGGGAGCATCGCTCCCCCACTCACTTCCCCCGGATCGTGGGCCATAGGTCCTCGGTCATTGATCTCATGTTCCTGCCGGAGGATACGACGGCGTGTCTTGTTCACAATGTGTTGGAAGACGAGATGCTCCCCTCTGATCATGCTCCGCTTTCTGTCGCATTGCCCATTCCCTTCTTTGGAGATGGAGCGCGCCGCTTCCGGATCAAGGAAGACAATTTCGAAGACTTCGTGAAGCACTTTCAGGGTGGCTTCGGAGGTCTTGATTGGGGGGGTCTCGATTCCCCTGATGCTATTGAGGCCGCGGCCCAGGGTATCTCCCTGGCTGCCGCCAACGCCTGGACCGCTCATGCAAAGTCGGTCCGTGCATCTCGGTCACCCAAACCCTGGTGGACTCCGGAGTGCTCACACGCACTGGACGAGTATCGGGCTAGTAGGCTTCCAGAAGCGTATACGGAATATCGGCGGCTTGTCCGCATTACCAAACGCAAGTTTTATGACTCTCGTATTCATGAAGTTGCATTTACAAAGATGCGACCTTGGGACCTCATGGAGTGGACCAAGGCGCGCTCGCTTCCGACGTACGAGGCTATCCTGAAAGACGGGGAGCCCTGCACGTCACTACCACAGTTATGGGATGCCTTGCATTCCACCTACAACTCTGCATCTGACAGGCCCATCGACCTGACCGTCTTGGATGACCTTCCCGAAAGGGCCACCCGTGATTTGGTGGCGTTTAGTAGGGTTGAGCTCCGGGACGTGCTCGGGAAGTGTTCAAACCTGTCAGCCCCTGGCCCGGACCATCTGAGCTGGAGGGTTCTCAAGATGCTATTTTTGTCTGACAATGATGCGGCAGACAAATTCCTCGCCCTCGTCAATGCCTGCCTTCGGGTTGGGTATTGGCTGGCGTATTTTAAGGAGTCGGTTTCGGTCATCATACTGAAACCTGGCAAACCGAATTACTCAACGCCGAAGATGTTCAGGCCCATCGTGCTCCTGAACACCCTCGGCAAACTTGCCGAGAAGATGCTGGCTAACCGCCTGCAGTTCGAGGCTCTTGAACATGGGATTTTTCATCCCAATCAGTTTGGTGGCGTCCGGCAACACTCGACCGAGGATGCTGGGCTCTACCTTACTCATCTCGTACGGGCCGGATGGGCCCAGAAGCTCAAGACTAGCATGGTCGCATTCGATCTCACGCAGTTCTTTCCTTCCATCAACCACGACGTGTTGATTGCCATCATGATCCGCCTCGGGTTCCCTGCGGAGGTCGTGAAGTTCTTCCGGTCCTACTTGGTAGGCCGGTCCACATGGTACAAGTGGGGGGCTGATACCTCTCACCCGTGCCAGGCTGACGTGAGAGTGGGCCAGGGCTCTGCCCTGTCTCCGGTCCTGTCGGCTATCTGCATGGTGCCGGTGATGCGCCTGTTCCAGCTCGTGGTGGATATCCGCCGCGGTGCTCTTATCTCGTACGTGGATGATGGTACCATCGTCGTCCAGTCGAAAACCTGGGAGGAAAACCTCCTTAAGCTCAGGGACTTGTACGGGGTGGTTAGCCGCCTCATCTCTGCTCTTGGACTTGCTCTCGAACACTTGAAGAACGAGGTGTTCCATTTCTCCAGGAACCCGAGGGATGAGAATCCCCCGGTGGATCTTGGTTTTGCTCCTTTCACCGGGGATTCCCCACTGAAACCAAAGCCCTTTTGGAGGTATCTGGGTTTCTATTTTGATCATGCACTTCGCTTTACCGAGCACGTGCGCTTTTATTCCACCAAAGCTCTCACCACTGTCTTGGTGATGAAGATGCTTGGTAATTCTACCAGGGGCATGAACACCGAACAGCGGCGTCTCCTCTATCGCGCATGCGTACTTCCGGTGGCAACATACGGGAGTCGCTTGTGGTATTACGAAGGTGCCCGTATCAAGGGCATCCTCAAGATGTACTCGCAGATGCAGCGTAAAGCCGCTCTGTGGATTCTTGGTGCTTTCCGCACTACCACCGGCGGGGCCGTGGAGTCCATTGCGGGCCTCCTCCCCATCCACTTGCACCTTCGGAAGCTCTCTCACCGGAGCATCCACAGGCACAACACTCTCTACAGTCAACATCCGACGATTCGCCTTTTGGGGTGGTCACCGGATGATGGCGTGGAGGTCTCACACCCCATGTCCTTGACTGGGCCGGCCTGGGAGGTGCCTGCGCTTTTGCGCATGCATCCTTCCCCTCTCACGGATGTCGCCTTGGCATATGGCACCGTTCACGAGACCTTTGACCCGACCTCCTCGGAGGCCAGGCCTGGGAACCGCATTCGAGACCTCTACGAGTCTCAGATCGAGCTTGACCTCGTCATCCCGAATGGGAAGGAGGCGGCCAAGCTTCACAAACAGGCGTTGGATCGCCTTTTCGAGTCCGAGCGGGGCAAATTCGAGTGCATCTCGGTTGCTTGCGATGGGTCTGTCCCTCGGGACAAGACTCTCCAGGCGGTTGCGGCGTGCATCGTGTTTCATGGCCCTGGCCTGGGTGTCCGCTCGAAGGTGGCTGCCGGTAAGGCGACCGCCCCCGATGCGGAGCTCATTGCCCTCTCAATGGGGGTGGTGGCCGCTCTTCGAACACCTGACCTCTGGTGGGTTCACGTGTTCACCGACTCGCCGGCATCCATCAACTTGTTGTTGGATGCCAGCGTCCATTCTGGGCAGTCGCGCTCGATCGCGGCTTGCTCGGTTCTCCGAGATTGGCTTTCGGCTGACCCTGGCCGGGTCATCTCATTTCACTACGTCCCGTCGAAGATGCGGTGGGGCCCCCACCTCGAGGCTCATGAGGCTGCGACGGAGTCGCATCCCTCTTTGGGTCGCCATCCCAAGCGCACACTCAATGTGGCGCTTGCTCTCGCGTCCGATGCGGCGGAGGAGGAATGGGTTCGCCTGTTCCACACCCCGAAGTATCAGGGCCGCAACTTCTACCCGCTCACCGCGAGGGGTAAACCGCTCCAGCCCACGGCCGCCAAGGGCGGCCCCTGGCTCACTCTCTTGCATCACGGGAGACCGCCCATTGTGGCGCGCTTTACCCGCGCAATCACGAACCATGCCCCAATCGGGGCTTATCGGTCTCGCTTCGGTTTGTCAGGCGATGAGATCCGTTGCCGGTGCGGCGCCTTTGAAACCCGTCACCACATCATCAATCACTGCCCCCTGTACGAGGAGGGCCGGATTCGCATTCCACGGGACCGTTTCGACGGCCATCGCTTTCTCGAGTTCATTCTTGTTTTCCCCATGATGTTCGCCTTTCCGGAGGGAACGATCGGAGAGTGCCCGCCATGAGTAGGCCCTCAGCCTGACGTGTGTGCTGGCCCCGTTGATGGGGATGCGGTGTTGCACAGGGCGGTTTCTTGGCTTCAGGTCCGGCTTTCCCCGGACCGGCCTTACCTCGGGAAATGGCAATTTGATGCCAATCGGTAGTCAGTGCCCTCAGTCACTGGACTAAATTGGGTCCCCTGGCACGGGACCCTCGCCCGACTGCCCTCGCGGGCGACTGTGGCAGAGCCGGTTGTGTGGACAGTAGTTGGCGTACCGTTTTTGATGATGGCGCAGTGCTGCACACCGTGCGGTCCACGTAGCGTGCTTTCGAGGACGCTTGTTTCAGCTTCGCGAGCATTATCGCCCTCTATGTACCGTTAGGCGTTTGAGGTTTAGTTTACGGGTTCGTTTGTATTCGTAACGCCGGACTGCTACCGGGCGCCGGGATATAAATAATTTGATAAAAAAAATAAAAAAAAAGACCTTTTCAAGGGCTGACCACATTTCCATAGGTTTATCTGTGATACCCTGGAAATGAATCCTCTGGTCAGGCTGGACCATCAGATAGATATGGCCAGCAGCCTTTTCAGATTTATCCTCCCAGAGTTCAAGAGCCGTTTCTTCCTCTAATGTAGGGGGAGAGGAAAGTTTGGGTGGTTTAGAAGAGCCAGAAACAAGTTTCCAGAGGCCCTGAGAGCGAAGCCAGGCCTGCATTTCCCCTGACCAAGTAGGGTAGTTGGTAGCATCAAGTTTGGTGAAGTTTGGTGTGCCAAACGCCTGGAGCATCTGCGCCCGGCGTTTCGCACGGATCTTGTTGATCATCGGGATATCCTGTTGATCACCTTTCAGTCGGACGGTGACGTCCCTGTCAACTTGCTCAACGTCTATTCGGACGATGACTCGACGGCTATTTGTTGGCTGTCAGACAACGTTGATCGCCTCCCATGGCTTAGTTACATGGGGGGGGACTTCAATTGCCATTCGCGGATCTGGGACCCAGATTACCCAAATAATAATCACATGGCGGACACCCTGATTGATGTCGCCATGAGGCTTGGGGTGGTCGTTAGTGTGCGGGAGCATCGTTCCCCCACTCACTTCCCCCAGATCATGGGCCATAGGCCTTCGGTCATTGATCTCATGTTCCTGCCAGAGGATACAACAGCAGGACTTGTTCACAACGTGTCGGAAGACGAGATGCTCCCCTCGGATCATGCTCCGCTTTCTGTCGCGTTGCCTATTCCCTTCTTCAGAGACAGAGCATGTCACTTCCAGATCAAAGAAGATGATTTCGAAGACTTCGTGAAGCACTTTTGGGGTGGCTTCGGAGGTCTTGATTGGGGGGATCTCAATTCCCCTGATGCTATTGAGGCCGCGGCCCAGGGTATTTCCCTGGCTGCCACCAACACCTGGACCACTTACACAAAGTCGGTCTGCGCATCTCGGT
This sequence comes from Lyophyllum decastes, assembly GCA_025854295.1. Taxonomy (NCBI): domain Eukaryota; kingdom Fungi; phylum Basidiomycota; class Agaricomycetes; order Agaricales; family Lyophyllaceae; genus Lyophyllum; species Lyophyllum decastes. The sequence continues at coordinate 2,384,482 of CP107709.1, forward strand.
CGCCCAAACCCTGGTGGACTCCGGAGTGCTTGCGCGCACTGGACGAATATCGGGCTAGTAGGCTTCTGGAGGCATATACGGAGTATCGGCGGCTTGTCCACATTACCAAACGCAAGTTTTTGTTAAACTAGGTCAAGTAATGTCCCAACAAAGTCCAGTAACTGAATGAGCACACAAGTTTGATAATAGACTTGTAAATGTGTTATATCCAACCAATCTAGTGTCTGTTCTCTAGACATATGAGGATTTCTGTGCTACAAGATGTAAAGTACCTAAAAATGCACTGAGGCGTGAAAAAGGGTGTCCACTATATCGCATTTTGGCTTTCGGAGAGATTGGGGAAGTCTATGTACGAAGTAACACTTGCAGATAGTAAAAATAGGTAATTAAAGTGTTTTAGCACCTTCTTTCAACAGTTTTATGATTCTCACATTCATGAAGTTGCATTTACGAAGATGCGACCTTGGGACCTCATGGAGTGGACCAAGGCGTGCTCGCTCCTGACGTACGAGGCCATCCTGAAAGACGGGGTGCCCTGTATGTCGTTACCGCAGTTGTGGGATGCTTTGCATTCCACCTACAACTCTGCATCTGATAGGCCCATCGACCTGACCAGTGGGTGGCGTTTAGTAGGGTTGAGCTCTAGGACGTGCTCGGGAAGTGTTCTAACCTGTCAGCCCCCAGCCGAGATCATCTGAGCTGGAGGATTCTCAAGATGCTATTTTTGTCTGACAATGATGTGGCAGACAAGTTCCTCGCCCTTGTCAACGCCTGCCTCCGGGTGGGGCATTGGCTGGCGTACTTCAAGGAGTCGGTTTCGGTCATTATCCTGAAACCTGGCAAACCCAATTATTCAACGCCAAAGATGTTCAGGCCCATTGTGCTCCTGAACACCCTTGGCAAACTTGCTGAGAAGATGTTGGCTAACCGCCTGCAGTTCGAGGCTCTTGAACATGGGATTTTTCATCCCAATCAGTTTGGTGGCGTCCGGCAACACTCGACCAAGGATGCTGGGCTCTACCTTACTCATCTCATACGGGCTGGCTGGGCCCAGAAGCTCAAGATGAGCGTGGTCGCCTTCGATCTTGCTCAGTTCTTTCCTTCCATCAACCATGATATGTTGATTGCCATCATGATCTGCCTCGGGTTCCCCGAGGAGGTCCGGATTCGCATTCCGCGGGACCGTTTCGACGGTCATCGCTTTCTCGAGTTCATTCTCGTCTTCCCCACGACGTTCGCCTTTCCGGAGGGAACGATCGGAGAGCGCCCGCCATGAGTAGGCCCTCAGCCCGACGTGTGCGCTGGCTCCTTTTGGAGACGCGGCGTTGCACAGGGCGGTCTCTTGGCATCAGGTCCGGTTGTATCCGGACCGGCCTCACCTCGGGAAACGGCAATTCGAAGCCGATCGGTAGTCGGTGCCTTCGGTCACCGGACTAAGTTGGGTCCCCTGGCACGGGACCCTCGTCCGACTGCCCTCGCGGGCGACTGTGGCGGAGCCGGTTGTGTGGACAGTAGTCGTGGTACCGTTTTTGACGAAGGCGCGGTGCTACGCACCGCGCGGTCTACGTAGCGTACTTTCGAGGACGCTTGTTTCAGCTTCGCGAGCTTTATCGCCCTCTACGTACCGTTAGGCGTTTGAGGTTTAGTTTACGTTTCGTTTTGTATTCGTAACGCCGGACTGCTATCGGGCGCCGGGATATAAATATTTGATCAAAAAAAAAAAAAATTCCCCGAGGAGGTCATGAAATTCTTCTGGTCCTACTTGGTAGGCCGGTCCACTCGGTACAAGTGGGGGGCTGACACCTCTCACCCGTGCCAAGCTGACGTGGGAGTGGGCCAGGGCTCTGCCCTGTCCCTGGTCCTGTCGGCTATCTGCATGGTGCCTGTAATGTGCCTTTTCCAGCTCGTGGTGGACATCCGCCGTGGGGCTCTTATTTCGTACATGGACAATGGTACCATCGTCATCCAGTCGAAAACATGGGAGGAGAATCTCATTAAACTCAGGGAGCTGTACGGGGTGGTTAGCCACCTCGTGTCTGCCCTTGGGTTGGCTTTGGAGCACTCGAAGAACGAGGCGTTCCACTTCTCCAGGAACCCGAGGGATGAGAATCCCCCTGTGGATCTTGGCTTCGCTCCCTTCACCGGGGATTCCCCACTGAAACCAAAGCCCTTTTGGAGGTATTTGGGTTTCTACTTTGACCATGCACTGCGCTTTACCGAGCACGTGCGCTTCTTTTTTTTTTTTTTTTTTTTTTTTTTTTTTTTGATCAAATTATTTATATCCCGGCGCCCGATAGCAGTCCGGCGTTACAAATACAAAACGAAACGTAAACTAAACCTCCAACGCCTAACGGTACGTAGAGGGCGATAAGGCTCGCGAAGCTAGAACAAGCGTCCTCGAGAGTACGCTACGTAGACCGCGCGGTGCGCAGCGCCGCGCCAACGTCAAAAACGGTACCACGACTACCATCCGCACAACCGGCTCCGCCACAGTCGCCCGTGAGGGCAGTCGGACGAGGGTCCCGTGCCAGGGGACCCAACTTAGTTCGGTGACCGAGGGCACCGACTACCGATCGGCATCGAATTGCCGTTTCCCGAAGTAAGGCCGGTCCAGGGAAAGCCGGACCTGAAGCCGAGAATCCGCCCTGTGCAACGCCGCGTCTCCCAAAGGAGTCAGCGCACACGTCGGGCTGAGGGCCTACTCATGGCGGGCGCTCTCCGATCGTCCCCTCCGGAAAGGCGAACGTCGTGGGGAAAACGAGAATAAACTCGAGAATGCGGTGGCCGTCGAAACGGTCCCGCGGGATGCGAATCCGGCCCCCCTCGTACAGGGGGCAGTGATTGATGATGTGGTGGCGGGTCTCAAAGGCGCCGCACCGGCAACGGATGTCATCCCCTGACAAACCGAAGCGAGACCGATAAGCCCCAATTGGGGCATGGTTCGTGATTGCGCGGGTCAAGCGCGCCACAATGGGCGGCCTCCCGTGATGCAAGAGAGTGAGCCAGGGGCCGCCCTTGGCGGCCGTGGGCTGGAGCAGTTTACCCCTCTCGGTGAGCGGGTAGAAGTTGCGGCCCTGATACTTCGGGGTGTGGAACAGGCGAACCCATTCCTCCTCCGCCGCATCGGACGCGAGAGCAAGCGCCACATTAAGTGTGCGCTTGGGATGACGACCCAAGGAGGGGTGCGACTCCGTCGCAGCCTCATGAGCCTTGAGGTGGGGGCCCCATCGCATCTTCGACGGGACGTAGTGAAAGGAGACGACCCGGCCAGGGTCGGCCGAAAGCCAATCTCGGAGAACGGCGCAAGCCGCGATTGACCGCGATTGCCCAGAATGGACGCTGGCATCCAACAACAAGTTGACGGATGCCGGCGAGTCGGTGAACACGTGAACCCACCAGAGGTCAGGTGTTCGAAGAGCGGCCACCACCCCCATTGAGAGGGCAATGAGCTCCGCATCGGGGGCGGTCGCCTTACCGGCAGCCACCTTCGAGCGGACACCCGGGCCAGGGCCATGAAACACGACGCACGCTGCGACCGCCTGGAGAGTCCTGTCCCGGGGGACGGACCCATCACAGGCAACCGAGACGCACTCGAATCTGCCCCGCTCGGACTCGAAAAGGCGATCAAGCGCCTGCTTGTGAAGCTTGGCCGCCTCCTTCCCTTTCGGGATGACGAGGTCAAGCTCGATTTGAGACTCGTAGAGGTCTCGAATGCGGTTCCCAGGCCTGGCCTCCGAGGAGGTCGGGTCAAAGGACTCGTGAACGGTGCCATATGCCAAGGCGACATCCGTGAGAGGGGAAGAATACATGCGCAGAAGCGCAGGCATCTCCCGGGCCGGTCCGGTCAGGGACATGGGGTGTGAAACCTCCACGCCATCATCCGGTGACCGCCCCAGAAGGCGAATCGTCGGAAGTTGGCTGTAGAGTGTGTTGTGCCGGTGGATGCTCCGGTGAGAGAGCTTCCGAAGGTGCAAATGGATGGGGAGGAGGCCCGCAATGGACTCCACGGCCCCGCCGGTGGTAGTGCGGAAAGCACCAAGAATCCACAGAGCGGCCTTGCGCTGCATCTGCGAGTACATTTTGAGGATGCCCTTAACCCGGGCGCCCTCGTAATACCACAAGCGACTCCCATATGTTGCCACCGGGAGCACGCATGCACGGTAGAGGAGACGCCGCTGTTCGGCGTTCATACCTCTAGTAGAATTACCAAGCATCTTCATCGCCAAGACGGTGGTGAGAGCTTTGGTGGAGTAAAAGTGCACGTGCTCGGTAAAGTGCAGTGCACGATCAAAATAGAAACCCAAATACCTCCAAAAGGGCTTTGGTTTCAGTGGGGAATCCCCGGTGAAGGGAGCGAAGCCAAGATCCACAGGGGGATTCTCATCCCTCGGGTTCCTGGAGAAGTGGAACACCTCGTTCTTCGAGTGCTCCAAAGCCAACCCAAGGGCAGACACGAGGCGGCTAACCACCCCATACAGCTCCCTGAGTTTAATGAGATTCTCCTCCCATGTCTTCGACTGGACGACGATAGTGCCATCGTCCACGTACGAGATAAGAGCACCGCGGCGGATGTCCACCACAAGCTGAAAGAGGCGCATTACGGGCACCATGCAAATAGCCGACAGGACCGGAGACAGGGCAGAGCCCTGACCCACACCCACGTCAGCCCGGCATGGGTGAGAGGTGTCAGCCCCCCACTTGTACCGAGTAGACCGGCCTACCAAGTAGGACCGGAAGAATTTCACGACCTCCGCGGGGAAACCGAGGCGGATCATGATGGCAATCAACACGTCATGGTTGATAGAAGGAAAGAACTGAGCGAGATCAAACGCGACCACGCTAGTCTTGAGCTTCTGGGCCCAGCCGGCCCGTACGAGATGAGTGAGATAGAGCCCGGCATCCTCGGTCGAGTGTTGCCTGACGCCACCAAACTGATTGGGATGGAAAATCCCATGTTCAAGTGCCTCAAACTGCAGGCGGTTAGCCAGCATCTTCTCAGCGAGTTTGCCAAGGGTGTTCAGGAGCACAATGGGCCTGAACATCTTTGGCGTTGAGTAATTAGGTTTGCCAGGTTTCGGTATAATGACCGAAACCGACTCCTTAAAATACGCCGGCCAATACCCAACCCGAAGGCAGGCATTGACAAGGGCGAGGAATTTGTCCGCCGTATCATTGTCAGACAAAAATAGCATCTTGAGAACCCTCCAGCTCAGATGATCCGGGCCAGGGGCTGACAGGTTGGAACACTTCCCGAGCACGTCCCGGAGCTCAACCCTACTAAACGCCACCCAATCACGGGCGGCCCTTTCGGGAAGGTCATCCAAGACGGTCAGGTCGATGGGCCTGTCAGATGCAGAGTTGTAGGTGGAATGCAGCGCATCCCACAACTGCGGTAGTGACGTACAGGGCTCCCCGTCTTTCAGGATAGCCTCGTATGTCGGAAGCGAGCGCGCCTTGGTCCACTCCATGAGGTCCCACAGTCGCATCTTCGTGAAAGCAATTTCATGAATACGAGAATCATAAAATTTGCGTTTGGTAACGCGGACGAGCCGCTGATATTCCGTATACGCCTCCGGAAGCCTACTAGCCCGATATTCGTCCAGTGCGCGCGAGCACTCCGGAGTCCACCAGGGTTTGGGTGACCGAGAAGCTCGGACCGACTAGCATGTGCGCTTCTATTCCACCAAAGCTCTCACCACCGTCTTGGCGATGAAGATGCTTGGTAATTCTACTAGAGGGATGAACACGGAGCAGCGTCGTCTTCTGTATCGCGCATGCGTGCTCCTGGTGGCAACATACGGGAGTCGCTTGTGGTATTACGAGGGTGCCCGTATTAAGGGAATCCTCAAAATGTACTCGCAGATGCAGCGCAAAGCTGCCCTGTGGATCCTCGGTGCCTTTCGCACCACCACCAGTGGGGCCGTGGGGTCCATTGCGGGCCTCCTCCCCATCCATTTACACCTTCGGAAGCTCTCTCACCGGAGCATCCATCGGCACAACACCCTCTACAGTCAGCATCCGACGATTCGCCTTTTGGGGCAGTCACCGGATGATGGCGTGGAAGTCTCTCACCCCATGTCTCTAGCCGGACCGGCCCGGGAGGTGCCTGCGCTTCTGCGCAGGTATCCTTCCCCTCTCACGGATGTCGCATTGGCATATGGCACCGTTCATGAGACCTTTGACCCGACCTCTTCGGAGGCCAGGCCTGGGAATCACATTCAAGACCTTGACGAGTCTCAGATCGAGTTTGACCTCATCATCCCGAAAGGGAAGGAGGCGGCTAAGCTTCACAAACAGGCGCTTGATCGCCTTTTCGAGTCTGAGCAGGGCAAATTCGAGTGTGTCTCAGTTGCTTGCGATGGGTCTGTCCCCCGGGACAAGACTCTCCAGGTGGTCGCAGCATGCGTCGTGTTTCATGTTTGACAAGTGCGCGGTGCTGCGCACCATGCGGTCTACGTAGCGTATTTTCGAAGACGCTTGTTTCAGCTTTGCGAGCTTTATCGCCCTCTACGTACCGTTAGGCGTGGAGGTTTAGTTTATGTTTCCTTTTGTATTCGTAACGCCAGACTGCTATCAGGCGCTGGGATATAAATAATTTGATCAAAAAAAAAAAAAAAAAAGTGAAGTTGGGTGTGGTGGATGACATGGTGGATAGTGGATAAACACTATGAGATCAAATGGAATACAACCAGAATCCAGCAATTAATAACTGGCAGGGTTCCAATTTGAGCCTTCAGGAGTGTGGCAGCAAGGAAGTGTGATGTATAGTAAAGTAACTAAGTATCTGATGACTTCCCAGTTGTGGCACCTCCCAGATCAACAGGATTACTGTGATGTTTCTGAGGTAGGTAATAAGCAACACCCACTAAAGGGTAGAAGCCCAACAGTTGGAAGGCAATGTAACTAAAGGGAGCTGCACACACTATAAAGGCAATAGTGAGAATCAAAAACTGGATTGGAAGCTTCTAGAGGCTGGGGCCCATAACCTGTTAAAACAGGCAAGCACAGGGATGTCAATAGTTTTTTTTTTTTTTTTTTTTGATCAAATTATTTATATCCCGGCGCCCGATAGCAGTCCGGCGTTACGAATACAAGACAAAACGTAAACTAAACCTCAAACGCCTAACGGCACGTAGAGGGCGATAAAGCTTGCGAAGCTAGAACAAGCGTCCTCGAAAGTACGCTACGTAGACCGCGCGGTGCTTCGCACCGCGCCATCGTCCAAGACGGTACCACGACTACCGTCCGCACAACCGGCTCCGCCACAGTCGCCCGCGAAGGCAGTCGGACAAGGGTCCCGTGCCAGGGGACCCAACTTGGTCCGGTGACCGAAGGCACCGGCTACCGATTGGCATCGAATTGCCGTTTCCCGAGGTAAGGCCGGTCCGGATAAAACCGGACCTAAAGCCGAGAATCCGCCCTGTGCAACGCCGCGTCTCCAAAAGGAGCCAGCGCACACGTCGGGCTGAGGGCCTACTCATGGCGGGCACTCTCCGATCGTTCCCTCCGGAAAGGCGAACGTCGTGGGGAAGACGAGAATGAACTCTAGAAAGCGATGACCGTCGAAACGGTCCCGCGGAATGCGAATCCAGCCGTCCTCGTAAAGGGGGCAGTGATTGATGATGTGGTGGCGGGTCTCAAAGGCGCCGCACCGGCAACGGATGTCATCCCCTGACAAACCGAAGCGAGACCGATAAGCCCCAATTGGGGCATGGTTCGTGATTGCGCGGGTAAAGCGCGCCACAATGGGCGGCCTCCCGTGATGCAAGAGAGTGAGCCAGGGGCCGCCCTTGGCGGCCGTGGGCTGGAGCGGCTTACCCCTCTCAGTGAGCGGGTAGAAGTTGCGGCCCTGATACTTTGGGGTGTGGAACAGGCGAACCCATTCCTCCTCCGCCGCATCGGACGCGAGAGCAAGCGCCACGTTAAGTGTGCGCTTGGGATGACGACCCAAGGAGGGATGCGACTCCGTCGCAGCCTCATGAGCCTCAAGGTGGGGGCCCCATCGCATCTTCGACGGGACGTAGTGAAATGAGACGACCTGGCCAAGGTCGGCCGAGAGCCAATCTCGGAGAACGGAGCAAGCCGCGATCGAGCGCGACTGCCCAGAATGGACACTGGCATCCAACCCGGCGAGTCGGTGAACACGTGAACCCGCCAGAGGTCAGGTGTTCGAAGAGCGGCCACCACCCCCATGGAGAGGGCGATGAGCTCCGCGTCGGGGGCGGTCGCCTTACCGGCAGCCACCTTCGAGCGGACACCCGGGCCAGGGCCATGAAACACGACGCACGCCGCGACCGCCTGGAGAGTCTTGTCCCGAGGGACGGACCCATCACAAGCAACCGAGACGCACTCGAATTTGCCCCGCTCGGACTCGAAAAGGCGATCCAGCGCCTGTTTGTGAAGCTTGGCCGCCTCCTTTCCCTTCAGGATGACGAGGTCAAGCTCGATTTGAGACTCGTAGAGGTCTCGAATGCGGTTCCCAGGCCTGGCCTCCGAGGAGGTCGGGTCAAAGGTCTCGTGAACGGTGCCATATGCCAAGGCGACATCCGTGAGAGGGGAAGGATGCATGCGCAAAAGCGCAGGCACCTCCCGGGCCGGCCCAGTCAAGGACATGGGGTGTGAGACCTCCACGCCATCATCCGGTGACCACCCCAAAAGGCGAATCGTCGGATGTTGACTGTAGAGAGTGTTGTGCCTGTGGATGCTCCGGTGAGAGAGCTTCCGAAGGTGCAAGTGGATGGGGAGGAGGCCCGCAATGGACTCCACGGCCCCGCCGGTGGTAGTGCGGAAAGCACCAAGAATCCACAGAGCGGCTTTGCGCTGCATCTGCGAGTACATTTTGAGGATGCCCTTAATCCGGGCACCCTCATAATACCACAAGCGACTCCCGTATGTTGCCACCGGAAGCACGCAAGCGCGATAGAGGAGACGCCGCTGTTCGGCGTTCATACCTCTGGTTGAATTACCAAGCATCTTCATCGCCAAGACGGTGGTGAGAGCTTTGGTGGAATAGAAGCGCACGTGCTCGGTAAAGCGAAGTGCGCGATCAAAATAGAAACCCAAATACCTCCAAAAGGGCTTTGGTTTCAGTGGGGAATCCCCGGTGAAGGGAGCGAAGCCAAGATCCACAGGGGGATTCTCATCCCTCGGGTTCCTGGAGAAGTGGAACGCCTCGTTCTTCGAGTGCTCCAAAGCTAACCCAAGGGCAGACACGAGGCGGCTAACCACCCCGTACAGCTCCTTAAGTTTAATGAGATTTTCTTCCCATGTTCTCGACTGGACGACGATGGTACCATCGTCCACATACGAAATAAGAGCACCGCGGCGGATGTCCACCACGAGCTGGAAAAGGCGCATCACGGGCACCATGCAGATAGCCGACAGGACCGGAGACAGGGCAGAGCCCTGTCCCACACCCACGTCAGCCTGGCACGGGTGAGAGGTGTCAGCCCCCCACTTGTACCGAGTAGACCGGCCCACCAAGTAGGACCGGAAGAATTTCACAACCTCCGCAGGAAACCCGAGGCGGATCATGATGGCAATCAACACGTCATGGTTGATGGAAGGAAAGAACTGAGCGAGATCGAATGCGACCATGCTCGTCTTGAGCTTCTGGGCCCAGCCGGCCCGTACGAGATGAGTGAGGTAGAGCCCGGCATCCTCGGTCGAGTGTTGCCTGACGCCACCAAACTGATTGGGATGGAAGATCCCATGTTCAAGTGCCTCGAACTGCAGGCGGTTAGCCAGCATCTTCTCAGCGAGTTTGCCAAGGGTGTTCAGGAGCACAATGGGCCTGAACATCTTCGGCGTTGAGTAATTCGGTTTGCCAGGTTTTGGTATGATGACCGAAACCGACTCCTTGAAATACGCCGGCCAATACCCAACCCGGAGGCAGGCATTGACTAGGGCGAGGAATTTGTCTGCCGCATCGTTGTCAGACAAAAATAGCATCTTGAGAACCCTCCAGCTCAGATGATCCGGGCCAGGGGCTGACAGGTTGGAACACTTCCCGAGCACGTCCCGGAGCTCGACCCTACTAAACGCCACCCACTCACGGGCAGCCCTTTCGGGAAGATCATCCAAGACGGTCAGGTCGATGGGCCTGTCAGATGCAGAGTTGTAGGTGGAATGCAAGGCATCCCACAACTGCGGTAATGACGTGCAGGGCTCCTCATCTTTCAGGATAGCCTCGTACGTCGGAAGCGAGCGCGCCTTGGTCCACTCCATGAGGTCCCAAGGTCGCATCTTCGTGAAAGCAACTTCATGAATACGAGAATCATAAAACTTGCGTTTGGTAACGCGGACAAGCCGCCGATATTCCGTATACGCCTCCGGAAGCCTACTAGCCCGATATTCGTCCAGTGCGCGTGAGCACTCCGGAGTCCACCAGGGTTTGGGTGACCGAGATGCGCGGACCGACTTTGCATGAGCGGTCCAGGCGTTGGCGGCAGCCAGGGAGATACCCTGGGCCGCGGCCTCAATAGCATCAGGGGAATTGAGATCCCCCCAATCAAGACCCCCGAAGCCACCACGAAAATGCTTCACGAAGTCCTCGAAATCATCTTCTTTGATCCGGAAGCGACGTGCTCCGTCTCCAAAGAAGGGAATAGGCAACGCGACAGAAAGCGGAGCATGATCCGAGGGGAGCATCTCGTCTTCCGACACATTGTGAACAAGGCCCGCCGTCGTATCCTCCGGCAGGAACATGAGATCAATGACCGAGGACCGATGGCCCACGATCCGGGGGAAGTGAGTGGGGGAGCGGTGCTCCCGGACACTAACAACCACCCCGAGTCTCATGGTGACATTGATCAGGGTGTCCGCCATGTGATTATTATTTGGGTAATCTGGATCCCAGATCTGTGAATGGCAATTGAAGTCCCCCCCCATGTAATTCAACCGTGGGAGGCGATCAACGTTGTCTGACAGCCAACGAATGGCCGTCGAGTCATCGTCCGAGTAGACGTTGAGCAAGTTCACAGGGACGTCACCGTCCGACTGAAAGGTGATCAACAGGATATCCCGATGATCAACAATGTCCGTGCGAAACGCCGGGCGCAGATGCTCCAGGCGCTTAGACACAAACGTCATGACCCGGGGGACGTCATCGTCCCCACGCAGTCTGCGAAAGAAGCACATCCACCCCGGATGAGTCGGGGCCCCGATGACCGGAGCGCCTTCCCTATCCGACGTCGAGATCGTGCGTCGAATGAGCTGCCACGGCGGCTCTTGAATACATACTACGTCGACCGTCTTCTCCTTAGTCTCTAGCATGGTGGAAACTAAATCATAATTCTTCGCTACATTATGAGATAGTACAGAAAGTGTCCGTAACGGTCCCTCAACCATTACGAGTCACCGGGGGTCCCTTCGCCTTAGGCGGCCTGGGGAAGACGTCAGCGGGAAGTCCGAGCGGTCCAGGGGACCGCCTACGCACCTCATCGCGTTCATAGCGAGCCATAATCCACTCGCGATTAAACCGATTCTTCCAGAAGTGGCACTTCGTGGAATCAGCGGCGTGTGCCCCCCCGCAGTTGACACAACGGTCGGGGTGGGGACAAGGGTCGCCTGCGGGAGTCGCGGCGACAGGAGGCTGGGCCTTGGGTTGTGCCTTGCAGCACGCCCCGAGAACCCGATGATACTCCGCTCCATGCGGACCTCCGCACTTCGAACACGTGTGACCCCGATTGGGGCACAGGCGCTCAATGTGGCCCCACCGCATGCAGCGGGGGCACAGAGGGGTGCCGGCGTGCCTTTCGGCAGCGCGAATGAAGCAGCTGTAGCTGTAAACGAGGACTCGCTTACCCTCCAACTGCTTGAGGTTGGACCCCTTCTTGGAGTCCCAAATGTCGAACCACACGGTCGCGGAGTCCGCAACACGCGGGCGCGCGGCCAGGGGGAAAGTGGAGAGGAGCGCGTCATGCGCGAACACCTCCTCCATCTTTGAGACAGTAAGGACGTCCCCCTCCTCCTCGCCGAAGCGGAAGGGAGCGGAAACGATCTTGAGGTAGGACCGTGATTGAGGGATCACGGCCCGAGTGGTGGTCCCCTTCGGGTACGCCTTCGCAGCCCAGGTGGAGATCGTGGTAAGGTCCGTCGCTGTCGGCGGCCAAGTAAGATCGACCGACCACCCACCATTGATGGGTGCCACGGCCGACGCGCGAACCGAGCGCTTGTCAGCGACAAGGCCCCGGTTGATGGTCTCCATGAGGCGCTCAGGCACAAGCGCGTGCTCCTCAGAAGGGTAAACGAGGGCCTGCTTGCGGCTAGGCCCACCAGTAAATTTATTTCATTAAGTCAAGTACAAGACTACTCACCTGAAGTCCAGAGTTAGAATCTGGGGACTTCAGGTGAAGCTACACTACTATATATACACTTTGCATGAGGCTGTGGCACAGGAAAGATGGGAACTGAAAGCAGTGCTAAGCAGTGCTAAGGCAATGCTAAGGCAGTGCTGAGGCAGTGGGTTGTTACCAACACAGCCTGGCATTGCCCAACACTGCAAAGCAGTGCAAGGCAGTGCATGGCTATGCACATAGGGAGATAGGATGGGAAAGAGATTAGATAGCCCATGAGGCATTTCTAACAAAGAGCGCCACAGCGGATGTCCACCATGAGCTGAAAGAGGCGCATCACGATTTGTTCTCACCTTCCTTTTCTGGAAACCACCACCACCGAAACTTTACACAGCGAGCAAGCCTTTTTCTCCTATGTCATCCTCCTCTGCCTCTCAGCAGGCAGCTTCTAGGGGGAGTCGTCGCACATTGGCGGCTCCCTCTGGGTCTCAACGGCCAGTATTGTTGACGGCAGTGGTCAAACCATCGGCGCCTTTTTTTTTTTTTTTTGATCAAATTATTTATATCCCAGCGCCCAGTAGCAGTCCAGCGTTACGAATACAAACAAACCCGTAAACTAAACCTCCACGCCTAACAGTACGTAAAGGGTGATAAAGCTCACGAAGCTGAAACAAGCGTCTTCGAAAATACGCTACGTAGACCGCGCGGTGTGCAGCACCGCGCCCTTGTCAAAAACGGTACCACGACTACCATCCGCACAACCGGCTCCGCCACAGTCACCCGCGAGGGCAGTCGGGCGAGGGTCCTGTGCCAAGGGACCCAACTTAGTTCAGTGACCAAGGGCACTGACTACCGATCGGCATCGAATTGTTGTTTCCTGAGGTAAGGCCGGTCCAGATAACACCAGACCTGATGCCGAGAAACCGCCCTGTGCAACACCGTGTCTCCAAAAGGAGCCAGCGCACACGTCGGGCTGAGGGCCTACTCATGGCAGGCATTCTCTGATCGTCCCCTCCGGAAAGGCGAACGTCGTGGGGAAGACGAGAATGAACTCGAGGAGGTGGTGACTGTCAAAGCGGTCCTGGGGAATGCGAATCCGGCCCTCCTCGTATAGGGGGCAGTGATTAATGATGTGGTGGCGGGTCTCAAAGGCACCGCACTGGCAGCGGATGTCATCACCTGACAACCCAAAGCGAGACCGATAAGCCCCGATTGGGGCATGGTTCGTGATTGCACGGGTAAAGCGCGCCACAATGGGCGGCCTCCCATGATGCAGGAGAGTGAGCCAGGGGCCGCCCTTGGCGGCCGTGGGCTGGATCGGCTTACCCCTTGTTGTGAGCGGGTAGAAATTGCGGCCCTGATACTTCGGGGTGTGGAACAGGCGGACCCACTCCTCCTCCGCTGCATTGGACATGAGAGCAAGCACCATGTTCAGCATGCGCTTGGGATGACGACCCAAAGAGGGATGCGACTCCATCGCAGCCTCATGGGCCTCAAGGTGGGGACCCCATCGGGGGCAGTCGCCTTACCAGCAGTCACCTTCGAGCAGACACCCAGGCCAGGGCCATGAAACACGACGCACGCTGTGACCGCCTGGAGAGTCTTGTCCCGGGGGACAGACCCATCGCAGGCAACCGAGACGCACTCGAATCTGCCCTGCTCGGACTCAAAAAGGCGATCAAGTGCCTGTTTGTGAAGCTTAGCCGCCTCCTTCCCTTTCGGGATGACAAGGTCAAGCTCGATCTGAGACTCGTAAAGGTCTCGAATGCGATTCCCAGGCCTGGCCTCCGAAGAGGTCGGGTCAAAGGTCTCGTGAACGGTGCCATATGCCAATGCGACATCCGTGAGAGGGGAAGGATACCTGCGCAGAAGCGCAGGCACCTCCCGGGCTGGTCTGGTTAAGGACATGGGGTGAGAGACTTCCACACCATCATCCAGTGACCGCCCCAGAAGGCGAATCGTTGGATGCTGGCTGTAGAGGGTGTTGTGCCGGTGGATGCTCTGGTGAGAGAGCTTCCGAAGGTGCAAGTGGATGGGGAGGAGGCCCGCAATGGACTCCATGGCCCTGCCGGTGGTAGTGCGGAAAGCACCAAGAATCCACAGAGCGGCTTTGCGCTGCATCTGCGAGTACATCTTGAGGATGCCCTTAATACAGGCACCTTCGCAATACCACAAGCGACTCCCGTATGTTGCCACCGGGAGCATGCATGCGCGGTACAGGAGACGACGCTGCTCCGCGTTCATCCCTCTAGTAGAATTACCAAGCATCTTCATCGCCAAGACGGTGGTGAGAGCTTTGGTGGAATAGAAGCGCACATGCTCAGTAAAGCGCAGTGCATGGTCAAAGTAGAAACCCAAATACCTCCAAAAGGGCTTTGGTTTCAGTGGGGAATCCCCGGTGAAGGGAGTGAAGCCAAGATCCACTGCGGGGTTCTCATCCCTTGGGTTTCTGGAAAAGTGGAACGCCTCGTTCTAACCATCGGCGCCTTCCCAGTCGACCCATTCCTCCCCTGCTCCTCTTAGTCCAATTGAATGGGCTGAGGATCAGCCTGATCCTGGACTGCTCCGCTTTCCTGCGAGCCCCAGCCCCGCCCCCAGCTCATCCATCACTCTGATGGCCGTCGATGAGGACGTCTATGCCACCCCCAAGAGAGGCTGATCGCCCTCTCTTGCTGGCTTCATCTCTTGCTGGCTTCACCCCCACCTCCAAGAGACACAAGTTGAAGGAGAGGGCCCCCAATGCACCATCGGGGTCATCTGGGCTGGACTACTTTCGTGAGTCGTCTGCCGTGCCGCAAGCCCGGTACCCCCCGTACCAGGACGCTGATTCTCAAGGGGTCACGCACAGCAATGTCAGCATTGCCCTCATCAGCACTGTTGAAGCCACCCACACGGATGCCATTGTGGTAGTCCGCGCCCTTCACACGATCGACTCTTGGCTCAACATATTGGGTCAGAAGGGCGGTTCACTTCCTAGCGACATATCGTCTCATGTCGCACTCGCCATGGGGGAGATCGGCCTCGCCGGTCTCACCACTGGACTGTTCACTCAGTCCCTCATCGATGCTGAGAAGGCCGCTCAGGCGGCCACTCCCAATTCCGACGAGGCCAAGCTCGCCTTTCAGGCAGGGTTGGACCTTATCTGCGGGTTCACCGCTCTTTGAGATGGCTTTGGGAACTTAGTTCCTGGAGCTCCCTGCTCCAACATTGTTGTTCCGGAGGCGCACCCCCGCATAACCCCAATCCTATTCGACAGCACATGGCTCCGCCCCCGGTCTTTCGTGACTTGCGGGCCACTGTCAAACCCCGCGCGCCCCCTGCCCAACCTGGCCCAAAAGGGAAAGGGAAGGCCAGGGACCCTGGGCCTCCTCCTGTGGTGAACCGGGCCTCTCGCCCACTTCCCAAGGGCACGTTTGCCAAGGTAACTGCGACCCCCCAGATGCAGGTCCAAGGCCGACCCTTCTATGCTGCGCCTGCTGACCCTCATAAGAGGGGCCAAGGCCAGCCCAGCTCTGTCACTGCCAGCCCAGCTCTGTCACTGCCAACACAGCCGACCTCGCTCGCCTGTTCCCAGATCTCAGTCTGGCTGACATCACTGGCCTTCATTGCCAGGCCTGCGAACGGGCTGGCTCTCCCTCTGGGTCTTCTGCACCCCCACGGAAGAAGATCAAGTCTACTACCGGTGGGCCTAGCTGTAAGCAGGCCCTCGTCTACCCTTCTGAGGAGCACGCGCTTGTGCCCGAGCACCTCATGAAGACTATCAATCAGGGGCTTGTCACAGACAAGCGCTCAGTTCGAGCCTCGGCTGTCGCACCCATCAACGGTGGGTGGTCAGTCGATCTTACGTGGCCGCTGACAGCGACGGACCTCACCACGATCTCCACCTGGGCCGCAAAGGCATACCCAAAGGGGACCACCACTCAGGCTGTGATTTTTTTTTTTTTTTTTGATCAAATTATTTATATCCCAGCACCCGGTAGCAGTCCGGCGTTATGAATACAAACGAACCCGTAAACTAAACCTCAAATGCCTAACGGTACGTAGAGGGCGATAAAGCTCACGAAGCTGAAACAAGCGTCCTCGAAAGTACACTACGTGGACCGCGCGGTGTGCAGCACTGCGCCATCGTCAAAAACGGTACGCCGTCTACCATCCACACAACTGGCTCTGCCACAGTCACCCGCGAGGGCAGTCAGGCGAGGGTCCCATGCCAGGGGGCCCAACTTAGTCCAGTGACCAAGGGCACTGACTACCAATCAGCATTGAATTGCTGTTTCCTGAGGGAAGGCCAGTCTGGGGAAAGCCGGACCTGAAGCCAAGAAACTGCCCTGTGCAACACCGCGTCTCCCAAAGGAGTCAGCACACACGTCAGGCTGAGGGCCTACTCATGGTGGGCGCTCTCCGATCATTCCCTCCGGAAAGGCAAACGTCGTGGGGAAGACGAGAATGAACTTGAGGAATCGGTGACCGTCAAAGCGGTCCCAAGAAACCCGAATCCGGCCCTCCTCGTAGAGGGGGCAGCGATTGATGATGTGGTGACAGATCTCAAAGGCACCGCACCGGCAACGGATGTCATCACCTGACAACCCGAAGCGAGACTGATAAGCCCCGATTGGGGCATGGTTTGTGATTGCACAGGTAAAGCGTGCCACAATGGGCAGTCTCCCATGATGCAAGAGAGTGAGCCAGGGGCCGCCCTTGGCGGCTGTGGGCTGGGAGCATTTGCGCCCGGCGTTTCGCACGGACATTGTTGATCGCTGGGATCTCCTGTTGATCACATTTCAGGCGGACAGTGACATCCCTGTCAACTTGCTCAACGTCTACTCAGACAATGACTCGACGGCCATTTGTTGGTTGTCAGATAATGTTGATCACCTCCCAAGGTTGAATTACATGGGAGGGGACTTCAATTGCCATTTGCGGATCTGGGACCCAGATTACCCAAATAATAATCACATGGCTGACACTCTGATTGATGTCGCCATGAGACTCGGGGTGGTTGTTAGTGTCAGGGAGCATCGCTCCCCCACTCACTTCCCCCGGATCGAGGGCCATCGGTCCTCGGTCATTGATCTCATGTTCCTGCCGGAGGATACGACAGCGGGACTTGTTCACAATGTGTCGGAAGACGAGATGCTCCCATTGGACCATGCTCCTCTTTTGGTTGCGTTGCCTATTCCCTTCTTTGGTGACAGAGCGCGTCGCTTTCGGATCAAAGAAGATGATTTTGAGGACTTTGTGAAGCACTTTCGGGGTGGCTTCAGAGGTCTTGATTGGGGGGATCTCGATTCCCCTGATGCTATTGAGGCCGTGGCCCAGGGTCTCTCCCTGGCTGCTGCCAACGCCTGGACCACACACACAAAGTCGGTCCGCGCATCTTGGTCGCCCAAACCCTGGTGGATGGAGTGCTCACGCGCACTGGACGAATATCAGGCTAGTAGGCTTCCGGAGGCATATATGGAATAGTGGCGGCTTGTCCACATTACCAAACACAAGTTTTATGATTCTCGTATTCATGAAGTTGCTTTTACGAAGATGCGACCCTGGGACCTCATGGAGTGGACCAAGGCGCGCTCGCTTCCGACGTACGAGGCTATCCTGAAAGATGGGGAGCCCTGCACGTCATTACCACAGTTGTGGGATGCGTTGCATTCCACTTACAACTCTGCATCTGACAGGCCCATCAACCTGACCGTCTTGGATGACCTTCCCAAAAGGGCCCCCCGTGAGTGGGTGGCGTTTAGTAGGGTTGAGCTCTGGGACATGCTCGGGAAGTGTTCCAACCTGTCAGCCCCTGGCCCAGATCATCTGAGCTGGAGGGTTCTCCAGATGCTATTTTTGTCTGACAATGATGTGGCAGACAAATTCCTCACCCTAGTCAACACCTGCCTTCGGGTCGGGTATTGGCTGGTGTACTTCAAGGAGTTGGTTTCGGTTATTATCCCAAAACCTGGCAAGCCAAATTACTCAACGCCGAAGATGTTCAGGCCCATTGTGCTTCTGAACACCCTTGGCAAACTCGCTGAGAAGA
Source organism: Lyophyllum decastes (assembly GCA_025854295.1). Taxonomy (NCBI): domain Eukaryota; kingdom Fungi; phylum Basidiomycota; class Agaricomycetes; order Agaricales; family Lyophyllaceae; genus Lyophyllum; species Lyophyllum decastes. The sequence goes on from CP107709.1 coordinate 2,402,809, forward strand.
TGCTGGCTAATCGCCAGCAGTTCGAGGCACTCGAACATGGGATTTTTCATTCCAATTAGTTTGGTGGCGTCAGGCAACACTCGACCGAGGATGCCGGGCTCTATCTCACTCACCTCGTACGGGCCGGCTGGGCCCAGAAGCTCAAGATGAGTGTGGTCGCCTTCGATCTCACTCAGTTCTTTCCCTCCATCAACCATGACATGTTGATTGCCATCATGATCCGCCTCAGGTTTCCTGCGGAGGTCGTGAGATTCTTCCAGTCATACTTGGTAGGCCAGTCTACCTGGTACAAGTGGGGGGCTGACACCTCCCACCCATGCCAAGCTGACATGGGTGTGGGACAGGGCTCTGCCCTGTCTCCGGTCCTGTCGGCTATCTGCATGGTGCCTGTTATGCACCTTCCTTTTCTGGCAACCACCACCACCGAAACTTCAAACAGTGAGCACACTTGTTTTCTGAATGTCATCCTCTTCTGCCTCTCAGCAGGCAGCTTCTAGGGGGAGTTGTTGTACATTGGCGGCCCCCTCTGGGTCTCAGCGCTCGACAACATCGTCAGCAGCGGTCAAGCCGACAGCGCCTTCCCAGTCGACCCATTCCTCCCCTGCTCCTCCCAGTCCAATTGAATGGGCTGAGGATCAGCCCGATCCTGGACCGCTTCACTTCCCTGCAAGCCCCAGCCCTGCCCCCAGCTCGTCCGTCGCCCTGATGGCCGTCGATGAGGACGTCTATGCCACCCCCAAAAGAGGTTGATCGCCCTCTCTTGCCAGCTTCACCCCCACCTCCAAGCGGCATAAGTCGAAGGAGAGGGCCCCCGATGCTGCATCAGGGTCATCCGGTATGGACTTCTTTCATGAGTCGTCTGCCGCGTTGCAGGCCTGGTTTTTTTTTTTTTTTTTTTTTTTTTTGATCAAATTATTTATATCCCGGCGCCCGATAGCAGTCCGGCGTTACGAATACAAACAGACCCGTAAACTAAACCTCACACGCCTAACGGTACGTAGAGGGCGATAAAGCTCGCGAAGCTGAAACAAGCGTCCTCGAAAGTACGCTACGTAGACCGCACGGTGCAAAGCACCGCGCCATCGTCAAAGACGGTACCACGACTACCATCCGCACAACCGGCTCCACCACAGTCGCCCGCGAGGGCAGTCGGACGAGGGTCCCGTGCCAGGGGACCCAACTTAGTCCGGTGACTGAAGGCACCGACTACCGATCGGCTTCGAATTGCCGCTTCCCGAGGTGAGGCCGGTCCGGATAAAACCGGACCTGATGCCGAGAAACTGCCCTGTGCAACGCCGCGTCTCCAAAAGGAGCCGGCGCACACGTCGGGCTGAGGGCCTACTCATGGCGGGCGCTCTCCGATCGTCCCCTCCGGAAAGGCAAACGTCGTGGGGAAGACGAGAATGAACTCGAGGAAGCGGTGACTGTCAAAGCGGTCACAGGGAATGCGAATCCGGCCTTCCTCGTATAGGGGGCAGTGATTGATGATGTGATGGCGGGTCTCAAAGGCACCGCACCGACAGCGGATGTCATCACCTGACAAACCGAAGCGAGACCGATAAGCCCCGATTGGGGCATGGTTCGTGATTGCGCGGGTAAAGCGCGCCACAATGGGCGGCCTCCCGTGATGCAAGAGAGTGAGCCAGGGGCCGCCCTTGGTGGCCGTGGGCTGGAGCGGTTTGCCCCTCTCGGTGAGTGGGTAGAAATTGCGGCCTTGATACTTCGGGGTGTGGAACAGGCGAACCCATTCCTCCTCCGCCGCATCGGACGCGAGAGCAAGCGCCACGTTAAGCGTGCGCTTGGGACGACGGCCCAGAGAGGGATGCGACTCCGTCGCAGCCTCATGAGCCTCGAGGTGGGGGCCCCATCGCATCTTCGACGGGACGTAGTGAAATGAGACGACCTGGCCAAGGTCGGCCGAGAGCCAGTCTCGGAGAACCGAGCAGGCCGCGATCGAGCGCGACTGCCCAGAATGGACGCTGGCATCCAACAACAAGTTGATGGATGCCGGCGAGTCGGTGAACACGTGAACCCGCCAGAGGTCAGGTGTTCGAAGAGCGGCCACCACCCCCATCGAGAGGGCAATGAGCTCCGCGTCGGGGGCGGTCGCCTTACCGGCAGCCACCTTCGAGCGGACACCCGGGCCAGGGCCATGAAACACGACGCACGCCGCGACCGCCTGGAGGGTCTTGTCCCGAGGGACGGACCCATCACAGGCAACCGAGATGCACTCGAATTTGCCCCGCTCGGACTCGAAAAGGCGATCTAACGCCTGCTTGTGAAGCTTGGCCGCCTCCTTCCCTTTCGGGATGATGAGGTCAAGCTCGATCTGGGACTTGTAAAGGTCCCGAATACGATTCCCAGGCCTGGCCTCCGAGGAGGTCGGGTCAAAGGGCTCGTGTACGGTGCCATAAGCTAAGGCAACATCCGTGAGAGGGGAAGGATACATGCGCAGAAGCGCAGGCACCTCCCGGGCCGGTCCAGTTAAGGACATGGGGTGAGAAACTTCCACACCATCATCCGGTGACCGCCCCAAAAGGCGAATCGTCGGATGCTGGCTGTAGAGCGTGTTGTGCCGATGGATACTCCGGTGAGAGAGCTTCCGAAGGTGCAAGTGGATGGGGAGGAGGCCCGCAATGGACTCCACGGCCCCGCCGGTGGTGGTGCGGAAAGCACCAAGAATCCACAGAGCGGCTTTGCGCTGCATCTGTGAGTACATTTTGAGGATGCCCTTAATCCGGGCACCTTCGTAATACCACAAGCGACTCCCGTATGTTGCCACCGGAAGTACGCATGCGCGGTAGAGGAGACGCCGCTGTTCGGCGTTCATACCCCTGGTAGAATTGCCAAGCATCTTCATCGCCAAGACGGTGGTGAGAGCTTTGGTGGAGTCAAAGCGCACGTGCTCGGTAAAGCGGAGTGCACGATCAAAATAGAAACCCAAATACCTCCAAAAGGGCTTTGGTTTCAGTGGGGAATCCCCGGTGAAGGGAGCGAAGCCAAGATCTACAGGGGGATTCTCATCCCTCGGGTTCCTGGAGAAGTGGAACGCCTCGTTCTTCGAGTGCTCCAAAGCCAACCCAAGGGCAGACACGAGGTGGCTAACCACCCCATACAACTCCCTGAGCTTAATGAGATTTTCCTCCCATGTTTTCGACTGGACGACGATAGTACCATCGTCCACGTACGAAATAAGAGCACCGCGGCGGATATCCACCACTAGCTGGAAAAGGCGCATCACGGGCACCATGCAGATAGCCGACAGGACCGGAGACAGGGCAGAGCCCTGTCCCACACCCACGTCAGCCTGGCACGGGTGAGAGGTGTCAGCCCCCCACTTGTACCGTGTGGACCGGCCTACCAAGTAGGACCGGAAGAACTTCACAACCTCCGCGGGGAACCCGAGGCGGATCATGATGGCAATCAACACGTCATGGTTGATGGAAGGAAAGAACTGAGCGAGATCGAAAGCGACCACGCTCGTCTTGAGCTTCTGGGCCCAACCGGCCCGTACGAGATGAGTGAGATAGAGCCCGGCATCCTCGGTCGAGTGTTGCCTGACGCCACCAAACTGATTGGGATGAAAAATCCCATGTTCAAGTGCCTCGAACTGCAGGCGGTTAGCCAGCATCTTCTCAGCGAGTTTGCCAAGGGTGTTCAGGAGCACAATGGGCCTGAACATCTTTGGCGTCGAGTAGTTCGGTTTGCCAGGTTTCGGTATGATGACCGAAACCGACTCCTTAAAATACGCCGGCCAGTACCCAACCCGGAGGCAGGCGTTGACGAGGGCGAGGAACTTGTCCGCCGCATCATTGTCAGACAAAAATAGCATCTTGAGAACCCTCCAGCTCAGATGATCCGGGCCAGGGGCTGACAGGTTGGAACACTTCCCGAGCACGTCCCGGAGCTCGACCCTACTAAACGCCACCCAATCACGGGCAGCCCTTTCGGGAAGATCATCCAAAACGGTCAGGTCGATAGGCCTGTCAGATGCAGAGTTGTAGGTGGAATGCAAAGCATCCCACAACTGCGGTAGTGATGTGCAGGGCTCCCCGTCTTTCAGGATAGCCTCGTATGTCGGAAGCGAGCGCGCCTTGGTCCACTCCATAAGGTCCCAAGGTCGCATCTTCGTGAAAGCAACTTCATGAATGCGAGAATCATAGAATTTGCGTTTGGTAATGCGGACAAGCCGCCGGTATTCCGTATACGCCTCCGGAAGCCTACTAGCCCGATATTCGTCCAGTGCGCGCGAGCACTCCGGAGTCCACCAGGGTTTGGGCGACCGAGATGCGCGGACCGACTTTGCATGAGTGGTCCAGGCGTTGGCAGCAGCCAGGGAGATACCCTGGGCCGCGGCCTCAATAGCATCAGGGGAATCGAGATCCCCCCAATCAAGGCCTCCGAAGCCACCCCGAAAGTGCTTCACGAAGTCCTCGAAATCATCTTCTTTGATCCGGAAGCGACGCGCTCCGTCTCCAAAGAAGGGAATAGGTAACGCGACAGAAAGCGGAGCATGATCCGATGGGAGCATCTCGTCTTCCGACACGTTGTGAACAAGCCCCACCGTCGTATCCTCCGGCAGGAACATGAGATCAATGACTGAGGACCTATGGCCCACAATCCGGGGGAAGTGAGTGGGGGAGCGATGCTCCCGGACACTAACAACCACCCCGAGGCTCATGGCGACATCGACCAGGGTGTCAGCCATGTGATTATTATTCGGGTAATCTGGATCCCAGATCCGCGAATGGCAATTGAAGTCCCCTCCCATGTAATTCAACCGTGGGAGGCGATCAACATTGTCTGACAACCACCGGATGGCCGTCGAGTCATCGTCTGAATAGACGTTGAGCAAGTTGACAGGGACGTCACCGTCCGACTGAAAAGTGATCAACAGAATATCCCGGTGATCAACAAGGTCTGTGCGAAACGCCGGGCGCAGATGCTCCAGGCGTTTGGACACAAACGTCATGACCCGGGGGACGTCATCGTCCCCACGTGGTCTACGAAAGAAACACATCCACCCCGGATGAGTCGGGGCCCCGATGACCGGAGCGCCTTCCCTGTCCGACGTAGAGATCGTGCGTCGAATGAGCCGCCACGGCGGCTCTTGAATACATACTACGTCGACCGTCTTCTCCTTAGTCTCTAGCATGGTGGAAACTAAATCATAATTTTTTGCTACATTATGAGATAGTATAGAAAGTGTCCGTAGCGGTCCCTCAACCATTACGAGTCACCGGGGGTCCCTTCGCCTTAGGCGGCCTGGGGAAGACGTCAGCGGGAAGTCCGAGCGGCCCGGGGGACCGTCGACGCACCTCATCGCGTTCATAGCGAGCCATAATCCACTCGCGATTGAACCAGTTCTTCCAGAAGTGACACTTCGTGGAATCAGCGGCGTGAGCCCCCCCGCAGTTGACACAACGGTCGGGATGGGGGCAGGGGTCGCCCGCGGGAGTCGCGGCGACGGGGGGCTGGGCTTTGGGCTGTGCCTTACAGCACGCCCCAAGAACCCGATGATACTCCGCACCATGCGGACCTCCGCACTTCGAACACGTGTGACCCCGATTGGGGCACAAACGCTCGATGTGGCCCCACCGCATGCAGCGGGGGCACAGAGGGGTGCCGGCGTGCCTTTCGGCAGCGCGAATGAAGCAGCTGTAACTGTAAACGAGGACTCGCTTACCCTCCAGTTGCTTGAGGTTGGACCCCTTCTTGGAGTCCCAAATGTCGAACCACACGGTCGCAGAGTCCGAGAACTTGGAGTTCCGGACAACACGCGGGCGCGCGGCCAGGGGGAAAGTGGAGAGGAGTGCGTCGCGCGCGAACACCTCCTCCATCTTCGAGACAGTAAGAACATCCCCCTCCTCTTCGCCGAAGCGGAAGGGGGCAGAGACGATCTTGAGATAGGACCGCGATTGAGGAATCACGGCCCGAGTGGTAGTCCCCTTCGGGTACGCCTTCGCGGCCCAAGTGGAGATGGTAGCGAGGTCCGTTGTAGTCGGAGGCCACGTAAGATCGACTGACCACCCACCATTGATGGGCGCCACAGCTGAGGCACGAACCGAGCGCTTGTCTGCGACAAGACCCCGGTTGATAGTCTCCATGAGGCGCTCAGGCACAAGCGCGTGCTCCTCAGAAGGGTAGACGAGGGCCTGCTTGCGGCTAGGCCCACTGGTAGTAGACTTGATCTTCTTCCGCGGAGGGGCAGAAGACCCAGAAGGAGAGCCGGCCCGCTCGCGGGCCTGGCGATGAAGACCCGCGATGTCAGCCGGACTAAGGTCCGGGAACAGGCGAGCGAGATCGGCTATGTCGGCAGCGACAGAGCCGGGCTGGCCTCGGCCCCTCTTGCAAGGGTCAGCAGGCGCAGCATAGAATGGACGGCCTTGGACCTGCATCCGGGGGGTTGCAGTCACCTTGGCGAACGTGCCCTTAGGAAGCGGGCGAGAGCCCCGGTTCACAACAGGAGGAGGCCCGGGGTCCCGCGCCTTTCCTTTCCCTTTCGGGCCAGGTTGGGCGGGGGGCGCACGGGGTTTGGCATGGTCCCGAAGGTCGCGAAAGACCGGGGGGGCCGTGTGATGCCGAGCAGGAAGATCGGGGTTGCGAGGAGGCGCAGGGGCCCCCGGAACGACGATGTTGGAACGCGGGGCTCCAGGGACTAGGTTCCCGAAGCCGTCGCGGAGAGCGGCGTACCCCCTCATCAGATCGAGACCCGTCTGATAAGCGAGCTTGGACGCATCGGAGTCGGCTGGAGCTGTCTCCACGGCAGTGGCGACAGCCCTCAACGACTGAGAGAACAGGCCAGTAGTAAGACCGGCAAGGCCGATCTCACCCATGGTGAGGGAGACGTGACTGGAAATGTCATCGGGAATAGCACCGCCTTTCTGGCCCAACATGTTGAGCCAGGCGTCGATGGAGTGAAGGGCGCGGACGACCACAATGGCATCCGAGTGGACAGAGTCAGTCGTGCCGATGAGGGCCAGACCAATCTCCTCGTGCGCAACCCCTTGAGAATCAGCGTCACTGTACGGCGGGTACCGACGCTGGGAAGAAGCGGACGTCTCACGAAAGAAGTCCGTCTCGAAGTCCTCCGATGGATCATCAGGGGTCCTCTCCTTGCTCCTGCGGCGCTTGGAAGTAGGGGTGAAGCCAGCGAGAGAGGGCGATCGGCCTCTCTTGGGGGTGGTAGAAACATCGTCATCGACGGCCATCGGAGTGGACGCCGAGGACGGCTGGGGAGTGGTGCTTGCCGGGAAGCGAAGCGGTCCAGGATCAGGCTCATCCATCGCCCAATCGCCACGGCGAGAGGGGGAGGGAGAGGGGGGGGTCGACGGGGAAGGCGTCGTCGGCTTGACCGCCGCCGACGACGTTGCCGGACGCTGAGAACCAGAGGCAGCCGCCGAGGGACGACGACTACCTCTAGAGGCTGCCTGCTGAGAGGCAGAAGAGGATGACATAGGAGAAAAGTGGTTTGCTCGCTGTTCAAGTGTTCGGTGGTGGTGGTTTCCGGAAAAGGAAGGTGAGGGGGACGTCCTTACTGTCTCAAAGATGGAGGAGGTGTTCGCGCACGACGCGCTCCTCTCCATTTCCCCCTGGCCGCGCGCCCGCGGGTCGTTTGGAACTCCAAGTTCTCGGACTCCGCGACCGTGTGGTTCGATATTTGGGACTCCAAGAAGGGGTCCAACCTCAAGCAGCTGGAGGGTAAACGAGTCCTCGTTTACGGTTACAGTTGCTTCATTCGCGCTGCCGAGAGGCACGCTGGCACCCCTCTGTGCCCCCGCTGCATGCGGTGGGGCCACATCAAACGCCTATGCCCCAATCGGGGTCACACGTGTTCGAAGTGCTTTTTTTTTTTTTTTTTCTCAAATTATTTATATCCCGGCGCCCGATAGCAGTCCGGCGTTACGAATACAAAACGAAACGTAAACTAAACCTCAAACGCCTAACGGTACGTAGAGAGCGATAAAGCTCGCGAAGCTGAAACAAGCGTCCTCGAAAGTACGCTACGTAGACCGCGCGGTGCGCAGCACCGCGCCCTCGTCAAAGACGGTACCACGACTACCGTCCGCACAACCGGCTCCGCCACAGTCGCCCGCGAGGGCAGTCGGATGAGGGTCCCGTGCCAGGGGACCCAACTTAGTCCGGTGACCGAAGGCACCGACTACCGATCGGCATCAAATTGTCGCTCCCCGAGGTAAGGCCGGTCCGGACAGAACCGGACCTGAAGCCAAGAAACCGCCCTGTGCAACGCCGCGTCTCCAAAAGGAGCCAGCGCACACGTCGGGCTGAGGGCCTACTCATGGCGGGCGCTCTCCGATCGTCCCCTCCGGGAAGGCAAACGTCGTGGGGAAGACGAGAATAAACTCAAGAATGCGATGACCGTCGTAACGGTCCCGCGGAATGCGAATCCGGCCCTCCTCGTACAGGGGGCAGTGATTGATGATGTGGTGGCGGGTCTCAAAGGCGCCGCACCGGCAACAGATGTCATCACCTGACAAACCGAAGCGAGACCGATAGGCCCCTATTGGGGCATGGTTCGTGATTGCACGGGTAAAGCGCGCCACGTGTTCGAAGTGCGGAGGTCTGCATGGTGTGGAGTATCACCGGGTCCTTGGGGTGTGCTGCAAGGCACAGCCCAAGGCCCAGCCCCCTGTCGCCGCGACTCCCGTGGGTGACCCTTGTCCTCACCCTGACCGCTGCGTCAACTGCGGGGGGGCCCACGCCACCGACTCCACGAAGTGTCACTTCTGGAAGAATCGGTTTAATCACGAGTGGATCATGGCTTGCTATGAACGTGACGAGGTGTGTCAACGGTCTTCTGGACTGCTCGGACTTCCCGCTGACGTCTTCCCCAGACCGCCTAAGGCGAAGGGACCCCCGGTGACTCGTAATGGTTGAAGGACCCTTACAGACACTTTCTATACTGAGTCAGAATGTAGCAAAAAATTATGACTTAGTTTCCACCATACTAGAGACGAAAGAGAAGTCGGTTGACATAGTATGTATTCAAGAGCCGCCGTGGCGGCTCATTCGACGCACGGTCTTGATGTCGGACAGGGAGGGCACTCTGGTCATCGGGGCCCCAACTCATCTGGGGTGGATGTGCTTCTTTCGCAGGCCACGTGGGGACGATGACGTCCCCCGGGTCATGACATTTGTGTCCAAACGCCTGGAGCATCTGCGCCTGGCGTTTTGCACGGATCTTGTTGATCATCGGAATATCCTGTTGATCACCTTTCAGTCAGATGGTGACGTCCCTGTGAACTTGCTCAACATCTACTCAGACAATGACTCGACGGCCATTCGGTGGCTGTCAGACAACGTTGATCACCTCCCACAGTTGAATTACATGGGAGGGGACTTCAATTGCCATTCGAGGATCTGGGATCCAGATTACCCGAATAATAATCACATGGCTGACACCCTGATCGATGTCGCCATGAGGCTCGGGGTGGTTGTTAGTGTCCGGGAGCATCGCTCCCCCACCCACTTCCCCCGGATCGTGGGCCATAGGTCTTTGGTCATCGATCTCATGTTCCTGCCAGAGGATACGACGGCAGGTCTTGTTCACAATGTGCCAGAAGACGAGATGCTCCCCTCGGATCATGCTCCACTTTCTGTCGTGTTGCCTATTCCCTTCTTCAGAGACGGAGCACGTCGCTTCCGGATCAAGGAAGATGATTTCGAAGACTTTGTGAAGCACTTTTGGGGTGGCTTCGGAGGTCTTGATTGGGGGGATCTTGATTCCCCTGATGCTATTGAGGCTGCGGCCCAGGGTATCTCCCTGGCTGCCGCCAACACCTGGACTGCTCATGCAAAGTCAGTCCGCACATCTCAGTCACCCAAACCCTGGTGGACTCCGGATTGCTCACGCGCACTGGACGAATATCAGGCTAGTAGGCTTCCAGAGGCGTATACGGAATAGTGGCGGCTTGTCCACATTACCAAATACAAGTTTTATGATTCTCGTATTCATGAAGTTGCATTTATGAAGATGCGACCTTGGGACCTCATGGAGTGGACCAAGGCGCGCTCACTTCTGACATACGAGGCTATCCTGAAAGACGGGGAGCCCTGCACGTCATTACCGCAGTTGTGGGATGCTTTGCATTCCACCTACAACTCTGCATCTGACAGGCCCATCAACCTGACCGTCTTGGATGACCTTCCCAAAAGGGCCCCCCATGAGTGGGTGGCGTTTAGTAGGGTTGAGCTCCGGGACGTGCTTGGGAAGTGTTCCAACCTGTCAGCCCCTGGCCCGAATCATCTGAGCTGGCGGGTTCTCAAGATGCGATGTTTGTCTGACAATGATGCAGCAGACAAATTCCTCGCCCTTGCCAATGCCTGCCTTCAGGTCGGGTATTGGCTGGCGTACTTCAAGGAGTCAGTTTCGGTAATCATTCCAAAACCTGGCAAACCCAACTACTCAACACCAAAGATGTTCAGGCCCATTGTGCTCCTGAACACCCTTGGCAAACTTGCTGAGAAGATGCTGGCTAATCGCCAGCAGTTCGAGGCACTTGAACATGGGATTTTCCATCCCAATCAGTTTGGTGGCGTCAGGCAACACTCGACCGAGGATGCCGGGCTCTATCTCACTCATCTTGTACGGGCCGGCTGGGCCCAGAAGCTCAAGACGAGCGTGGTCGCATTCGATCTCGCCCAGTTCTTTCCTTCCATCAACCATGACGTGTTGATTGCCATCATGATCCTCCTCGGGTTTCCCGCGGAGGTCGTGAAATTCTTCCGGTCCTACTTGGTAGGCCGGTCTACTCTGTACAAGTGGGGGGCTGACACCTCTCACCCGTGCCAGGCTGACGTGGGCGTGGGACAGGGCTCTGCCCTGTCTCCAGTCCTGTCGGCTATTTGCATGGTGCCTGTGATGCGCCTCTTTCAGCTCGTGGTGGATATCCGCTGTGGCGCTCTTATCTCGTATGTGGACGATGGTACCATCGTCGTCCAGTCGAAAACCTGGGAGGAAAACCTCCTTAAGCTCAGGGACTTGTACGGGGTGGTTAGCCGCCTCATCTCTGCTCTTGGACTTGCTCTCGAACACTCGAAGAACGAGGCGTTCCATTTCTCCAGGAACCCGAGGGATGAGAATCCCCCGGTGGATCTTGGCTTCGCCCCCTTCACCGGGGATTCCCCACTGAAACCGAAGCCCTTTTGGAGGTATTTGGGTTTCTATTTTGATCGTGCACTCCGCTTTACCAAGCACATGCGCTTTTATTCCACCAAGGCTCTCACCACCGTCCTGGCGATGAAGATGCTTGGTAATTCCACCAGGGGTATGAACGCCGAGCAGCGGCGTCTCCTCTACTGCGCATGCGTGCTTCCGGTGGCAACATACAGGAGTCGCTTGTGGTATTATGAAGGTGCCCGTATCAAGGGCATCCTCAAGATGTACTCGCAGATGCAGCGCAAAGCCGCTCTGTGGATTCTTGGTGCTTTCCGCACTACCACCAGCAGGGCGATGGAGTCCATTGCGGGCCTCCTCCCCATCCACTTGCACCTTCGGAAGCTCTCTCACCGGAGCATCCATCAGCACAACACACTCTACAGCCAACATCCGATGATTCACCTTTTGGGGCGGTCACCGGATGATGGTGTGGAAGTCTCTCACCCCATGTCCTTAGCCGGACCGGCCCGGGAGGTGCCTGCACTTCTGCGCATGTACCCTTCTCCTCTCACAGATGTTGCCTTAGCTTATGGCACCGTGCACGAGTCCTTTGACCCGACCTCTTCAGAGGCCAGGCCTGGGAATCGCATCCGAGACCTTTACGAGTCTCAAATCGAGCTTGACCTCGTCATCCCAAAATGGAAGGAGGCAGCCAAGCTTCACAAACAGGCGCTTGATCGCCTTTTTGAATCCGAGCGGGGCAAATTTGAGTGCGTCTCGGTTGCCTGCGATGGGTCCGTCCCCCGGGACAAGACCCTCCAGGTGGTCGCAGCGTGCATTGTGTTTCATGACCCTGGCCCAGGTGTCCACTCGAAGGTGGCTGCTGGTAAAGCGACTGCCCCCGATGCAGAGCTCATCGCCCTCTCAATGGGGGTGGTGGCCGCTCTTCGAACACCTGACCTCTGGCGGGTTCACGTGTTCACTGACTTGCCAGCATCCGTCAACTTGTTGTTGGATGCCAGCGTCCATTCTGGGCAGTCGTGGTCGATCGCGGCTTGCTCTGTCCTCTGAGACTGGCTGTTGGCCGACCCTGGCCGAGTCGTCTCATTTCACTACGTCCCGTTGAAGATGTGATGGGGCCCCCATCTCGAGGCTCATGAGGCTGCGACGGAGTCGCATCCCTCTCTGGGCCGTCGTCCCAAGCGCACGCTTAACGTGGCGCTTGCTCTCGCGTCCGATGCGGCGGAGGAGGAGTGGGTTCGCCTGTTCCACATCTACCTCCTGGTGGAAGCAAGTCAACGAGTGCACTTCCGTGGTTATGAAACAAACCCTATGGAAATGTGGGCACGACTAGAGAAGCATTTCATGGCCAAAAAGCCTGGAGCTCGTTTCAATGCCTATGATGAATTGTTTTCAATTCAAAAGGCAGAGGACGAATCACTGGTGGACTTGGGGACTAGAGTGGAGAATGCAATGGCCCAAATCAAAAACCTCCGGCCTAAAAACATGATACTAGAGGATCTGGACACAGAGCTGGAAGCAATGGCGCTCATTAGAGCTTTGCCTGACAAGTACGCTCATCTGTCAACATCCTTGATGTTATTGGACAAGCTGGATGCGGAGATTGTATTGGGGGCATTCAGAAGCGAGGACCTACACCAGAAGAGGGCAGAGTCAGCCAATTTTGCAAGGTCAGGGGGCACAGGGGGCAAAGGAAAGGGTTATGCATTCAAACCATGGAGGAACATGAGTGAGATGACATGCTACAAGTGTGGGGGCAAAGGGCATATAGCGAGAAACTGTCCTCCACCCAAGGACAAGGCTGGTACAGGGGGAGTCAATAAAGCAGAAGAGAAGGCAGGGGAAGTTACAGAACATGCTGGCCAGGCAAGTGCTGTTTCTTCAGAGGAAGCTCTTACTACATCTGCTAATACTTTTGATTGGAATGCAGACACAGGCGCCACTTCTAATATGACACCACACAGAAATTGGATTAGGAATTATACCCCATACAGAATTCCTATTAGACTTGCAGATAATCGGATTATATATTCTGAAGGTGTTGGCACTGTAGTTTTTCGTCCTTTGATCAATGGAAAGCAAAGTAGAGATGTAGAGTTTTCTAGAGTATTACATGTCCCCTCACTTCGTTCTAATCTTCTGGCTGTATTATATTTGACTCAACAAAAGGAGTTTGATGTTTTGATTTCTAAATGCACTATGGAATTTTCAAAGAATAGCAAAGTCTTGTTTACTGCTACTATCAATGATAATTGTGGATATTTGAATGGTACTACTATTGATGCGTTTGAGAATGTTTACATTGCTTCAACTCTCCCTCTCAATGAAGCTTTATGGCATCGACGGCTTGGACACCACAACTATGATGGAATAAAGCAGATGGTCAAGGAAAATCTAGTTGTTGGTTTGACTATGAACAGTAATGCAAAGCATGATCCTATTTGTGAACCTTGTTTGGCAGGAAAGCAGCATGCCAACCCCTTCCTATCCTCAGATAGACAGTCTACTAGGTTACTAGAGTTGATTCATTCTGATGTAAAATATGTTGGTGTTACCTCACATAGTGGCTACAAATACTGGATTACATTTATTACAGACAAGGGATGCTTTAAAAGCATCATACCCATGAAACGAAAAAGTGATGCTCTTGGAGCCTTTAAACAGTATAAAGCCTGGGCAGAGAACCAAACTGGGGAAAAGATTGGTGCTTTACAATGTGATGGTGGTGGGGAATACATTAGCAATGAATTCAAGGCCTTGTTACAGACATCTGGGATTGAATTACGTATTACAACTAGAAATCGTCCACAACAAAATGGGGTGACAGAGCGTGCTAATAGGACTTTGGGGAATGCTATCGTGACAATGCTTGCTGAGTCTGGTCTGTCTAAGCGGTTTTGGTGTGAGGCTATGGCTGCTTATGTTCATGTATGGAATAGAGTTCCTACATCGGCTGTTCCCAATACAACACCCTATGAGGAGTGGCACAAGAAGAAACCCAATGTTGGTCATTTACGGGTTTGGGGGTGTGTGGCATATGTCCATGTTCAGAAGGATAAACGAGAGCACTTGGGTTCACACATAGTCAAGTGTGTATTCATTGGGTACCCTGAAGGAGTCAAGGGATGGAAGTTCTATAATCCAGAAACACGCAAAGTCATTGTCAGTGAACGTGCTGACTTTGATGAGTGTTATACCTTTGGTGGTGTTCTTCTAAATGGACCTGATGGAAATGCACAGGAAGAGGGCATTACTTATGAACCTGGGAGTCTCTTTGGATCAAACCATGATGATGGAAATGAGGACAATGCGCCACCTGCTGTAGAGGAAAATCCACAGCCTGAACCTAATAATGCTGAGGAGGATCCACAGCCTGTTCTTGGGGAAGGAAATGCGAATTTGGACCTACCAGAACAGCCAGAGATCAAAGTTGAAGAACCAGATGCAGATGATGAACTCAACTTGGGTAATAACCGACATAGTGCCACTCCTATTCCACCTAGTGATGATGAGGTGGTAGATGATAGACCAATTGCTCACCGGAAACTCAAACGAAATGTTGAACCTCCTGAAAACTGGTGGAAAATTAGGAAACCAACACCAGCTATTTCTAACTCAGATGATGATAAGGAGGAAAAGGAGGCAAATGTAGTAGCAGGAGAGGTGGAGCCTACAACATGGGCAGAGGCAATGAGAAGTCCAGATGCTGAGCAGTGGAAAGAGGCTTGTTTAGAGGAGATGAAGGCACATGCAGAAAATAACACATGGACACTCATGGAATTACCACCTGGTGATAAAGCAATTGGATCTAAATGGGTTTTTAGGGTAAAGAGGAATGCTGATGGATCTATTGATCGATTCAAAGCACGCCTTGTTGCAAAGGGATATAACCAACGGCCGGGCTTTGATTATGATGAAACCTTTGCTCATACTATGCGCTATGCGAGTTTACGTGTTGTATTAGCATTGGCAGCCATCAATGACCTTCATCTACGCTCTGTGGATATCTCCTATGCTTTTCTGAATGGTGATGTTGACTGTACTGTATACATGTCTCAACCAGAGGGATTCAAGCAAGGGAGATTGGTCTGTAAGCTGAACAAGTCAATCTATGGATTGAAGCAGTCACCTCGCTTGTGGAGTGAAAAGTTTACACATATTATGCAGCTTATGGGTTTCAAGAAGACATACTCTGACCCTTCACTCTACATCTATAACAGAGATGGTATCAAAGTTATAGTACCAGTGTTTGTGGATGACATTACTCTAGCCTCCAAGTGTACTGATGCCTTGGACAAGTTTGTTGTTGAGTTGGGCACTCACTTCAAATTGAGAGATTTGGGACCTACCAATTATCTGCTTGGCATTAGGATTGAAAGGAACCTTACTGAAAAGAAGATTTATCTGTCCCAGACACAGTATGTTTTGAACAAGTTGGAGGAATTTGGTATGACAGATTGTAATCCTGTTGGAACTCCTATGTTGCCTGGTCTCAAACTCTCATCTTCTCAGTCTCCCCAGACAATAGAAGAAAAGGCAGAGATGGAAAACATCCCTTACATGAATGCTGTTGGCTCACTCCTGTATCTGGCAACCATGACCCAACCAGATATTGCCTATGCAGCCAGTGTATTGGCACGATTTAATGCAAATCCAGGAATGGCACACTGGAAGGCAGTGAAACATGTGTTTCGATATCTGAAGGGAACGATTGGTCTCAAATTGGTGTATGGCCCTAATCCTGAACAGGATGACTTGTTTGTCACCTTCAGTGATGCTGATCTTGGAGGAAATCCGGATAATGGACGATCGACAACTGGGTATATGACAAGGATTGGATTGGGGGTTGTGGATTGGATGAGCAAGTTGCAGCCTATTGTCACACTATCAACAACAGAGTCTGAACTTGTGGCAGGGGTTACAGCAGGCAGAGGAGTGGCCTGGATGCAAAATCTGGTGGAAGAAATTGGTTATCCTGCACCTATACCAAGCAAGCTGTTCACAGACAATATGTCAGCTATGCAGGTATCCAAAAATCCAGAGCATCATGGGAGGATGAAGCATTTAGACTTGTGTTGGTATTGGTTGAGGGAGCAGGTTGGGAAGAAGAAGATTATACCTTTGCATTTGGCAACAGAGGAAATGCCAGCTGACTTGTTGACAAAGGCTTTGCCTAAACCCAAGGTGGAAAAGTTTAGAAGGATGATGGGATTGGTGGAATATGGACATGCTTGATCAGGGGGTTGTGCAATTGTGATCAATCATTTGGAAGACATAGACTTTCTTATTTATAAAAGTGTTTCATCAGGGGGTTGTGTTGAAAGAAGGTGCTAAAACACTTTAATTACCTATTTTTACTATCTGTAAGTGTTACTTTGTACATAGACTTCCCCAATCTCTCCCAAGGCCAAAATGCGATATAGTGGACACCCTTTTTCACGCCTCAGCGCGTTTTTAGGTACTTTACATCTTGTAGCACAGAAATCCTCATATGTCTAGAGAACAGACACTAGATTGGTTGGATATAACACATTTACAAGTCTATTATCAAACTTGTGTGCTCATTCAGTTACTGGACTTTGTTGGGACTTGAATCTGATCAGTGGTTCACTGATAGTTCAATTACTTGACCTAGTTTAACAGACTGTGGCAGAGCCGGTTGTGCGGATGGTAGTCGTGGTACCGTTTTTGACGATGGCGCGGTGCTGCGCATCACGCGGTCCACGTAGCATACTTCCGAGGACGCTTGTTTCAGCTTCGCGAGCTTTATCACCCTCTACGTACCGTTAGGCATTTGAGGTTTAGTTTATGGGTTCCTTTGTATTCGTAACACTGGACTGCTATCAGGCGCCGGGATATAAATAATTTGATCAAAAAAAAAAAAAAAAAAAGGACCAGAGACAGGGCAGAGCCCTGACCCACCCCCACATCAGCTTGGCACAGGTGAGAGGTGTCAGCCCCCCACTTGTACCAGGTAGACCGGCCTACCAAGTAGGACCGGAAGAATCTCATGACCTCTGCGGGAAAACCGAGTCAGACCATGATGGCAATCAACATGTCATGGTTGATGGAAGGAAAGAACTGAGCGAGATCAAATGCAACCATGCTCGTCTTGAGTTTCTGGGCCTATCTGGCCTGGACAAGATGAGTCAGGTAGAGCCCCACATCCTCCGTAGAGTGCTGCTTGACGCCACCAAACTGATTGGGATGGAAAACCCCATGTTCCAGTGCTTTGAACTGCAGGTGATTAGTGAGCATCTTCTCAGCAAGTTTGCCAAGGGTGTTCAGGAGCACAATGGGCCTGAACATCTTTGGTGTTGAGTAGTTGGGTTTGCCAGGTTTCGGTATAATAACCGAAACTGACTCCTTGAAATATGCCGGCCAATACCCAACCCAGAGGCAGGCGTTGACAAGGGTGAGGAACTTGTCTGCTGCATCATTGTCACAAAGTTTAGGCCCCCCCTTGTGGGGGAGCCTATTGAACCTCGGTCAGGGCTCATGCCTAACACCCGCCCAGACACTGGGGCCATCGGCCACATTGGACCTCCCCTGATGGTACCTAGTTCCTCAGAAGGTTCAATCTGGATCCGTAGACCACGAGATCTCCCATGATGGTTGGCAGGTTCTAACCGCTCAACAGCCCACATGGACCTCCCATTATGGTACCCTGATTACCCCCAGTTCGGCTGAAGCCTTCCATTAGGGTAGAGCCAGGAATCACACCCTTCTCCAGTGCCTGTTGCCACAGTGCAGTACCACCTTACAACCAAAGCCAACACCCTGGAATCAACTCAAGCTCTAACCAGCCCTACACAGGGTGCAAAGGACAATATTTTGATAAAAGATATTCTAATGAAATGGTGAAGGTCCTCCCTATATATCACTGTCATTTTCAGCCAATATATTATAGGACAAATTTTGAATTTCATCAAAATGACATATAGTAAAAGAATTGATTATATAATCAAGCATAATGTCCCAAATATATTCAGACAATGTTTACAATATCTTTCCTTGATATACACAGGACATATTACCATATCTTTACCATATTTTATATTATTTAAAATATATTCACCATAATTCAAAATTATTGTAAATATATTTTGAATGTGTCAATAGAAGATATTGTGAACATTTTTTAAGTTTATTTAGAATACTTTGTTTGACCATATGATAAATGTTTCTACTATATATTGTCTGATGAAATTCAAAAATTATCCTACAATATATTGAATTATTCCACAATATATCTGCTCAAAATGGTCAGGATATATAAGGAGGACCTTTACCATGTTTTTAGAATATTGTTTATCAAAGCATTGTCCTTTGCACCCAGTGCTATTATGACTGGAGAACTGACAGAGGATTTAGTTCTCTTGAGCCAGGGCAGGGGGACTGCCCCATCCTGCTATGGCCCGGTGGCTACCCCAGGTGCGATCCCAGGACCACTTTCCTGTTCCTTGGCAGATGGTTTGCTGATGCCAACCGGCGCAGATCCCCATCTGTCCAAGATCTCTGTCTTGCCATCAGAATTACCAGCATGCTACCCGGGTCTGGTCTACCCGTGCTGGAGTCATGTGGGAGGCTGTGATGCTTGAACCGTGACCATTACCCAGCCCTTCTCGCACCTCACTCTGATGACTAACACCCATGGTACAGTTTTCCCATAGGGTCAGGTGGCCTAGAGGGGAGCCCGAGGCACCGCCCTCGTTCGGCTTGTTATCAGCCCAATGCCCGATCTTATCGTGCCTTATCCTCTTGGTCCCTTTCGGGCATCCCGGCGCACCAGTACTTGGGCTTTCCCACACTCACATGCAGGCCTGATGGGTGCCAGTATTCCAGCTGCGAACCTCCTTTACCAAGGGAGGGCCCATGGGGTGTCACATGATTACTGCCGTGGGAGGATGACCTAAGCCACATTCTCTTATGGGTGTTCATCACCTGATGCAACCTTATGTCATAGGTAGTTGCCATGAGAGGGGATCGAACCCCCAACCTGTCCACTTAGTGCAACCTAAGCGCGCGCCTAATTTTTAAAGTGGCAATGCTTTCCACTAGAGCAACTGGCCCTTAGTTGAAGAGCTGTCTTGCTACTTCAAAATCCGTGATTTGGGCTCTTCCCACTTCCTCCTGGGTGTTGAGATCATTAGGGATCGTCCCAATCACTCTATTGCCCTCTCCCAATGTCAATACATTGTTGACATGCTGGAGCGCTATGGGATGAGTGATTGCAATCCTGTGTCTACTCCAATGGCCCCTGGAACGAAATTGTCTAAAGCTATGCACCCTCAAACACCTGCTGAAGTAGAGGAAATGCACTCTATACCCTATTTGAATGCTGTTGGTTCCCTACAGTATCTGGCCACCATGACTTGTCCTGACATCTCCTATGTTGAAACAGGCAATCACAGGGATGTCAATAGTGACAGCTAGAAGCTGAAGTCCAGAGTTAAAATCTATTTCATTAAGTCAAGTACAAGACTACTCACCTGAAGTCCAGAGTTAGAATCTGGGGACTTCAGGTGAAGCTACACTACTATATATACACTGTGCTTGAGGCTGTGGCACAGGAAAGATGGGAACTGAAAGCAGTGCTAAGCAGTACTAAGACAATGCTAAGGCAGTGCTGAGGCAGTGGGTTGTTACCAACACAGCCTGGCACTGCCCAACACTGCAAAGCAGTGCATGGCTATGCACATAGGGAGATAGGATGGGAAAGAGATTAGATAGCCCATGAGGCATTTCTAACATCCTATGCTGTCTTATGCCTTGGGAGATTCAACTCATCACCTGGATCTAAGCATTGGGCTGCAGTCAAGCATTTACTGCACTATTGCAAGGGTACTATGGATTACAAGCTCCATTACAGTAGTAAATCTGGTCTTGACCTATTTACTACATATTGTAATGCTTCCCATGGTGATTGCCCTGATTCTGGACATTCAACTGGTGGTTATTTGACTACACTGGCTGGGGGAGCTATTGGGTGGAGCAGCAAACTCCAAACATTTGTTGCACTGTCAACAACTGAAGCAGAGTATATGGCTGCAGTTGAAGCTGGCAAGGAGATCCTCTGGATGAGGAATATCTTGCATGAGATGGGATACACTGTAAAGGAGCCTTCCCCTCTTATGATTGACAACCAGTCTGCTCTCAGTGTTACCAAGAATCCAGAGCATTATGGGCACATGAAGCAACTTGACTTGTGCTTCTATTGGCTTAGAGATGTTGTGGATGGTCACAAAATTGCTCCTCACCATATTCCTGGTACTGAACAAGTTGCAGACATACTTACTAAACCCCTTCCCATTCCAAAAGTCGAATTTTGTAGACAGAACATGGGCATTTTACCTTAGTCTCTCCCCTATTCTTTTCTTTCCTTACTTACATTTTGAACTTTGGGGATAGGCTAGGTCAGGGGGGAGTGTTAGAAATGCCTCATGGGCTATCTAATCTCTTTCCCATCCTATCTCCCTATGTGCATAGCCATGCACTGCTTTGCAGTGTTGGGCAGTGCCAGGCTGTGTTGGTAACAACCCACTGCCTCAGCACTGCCTTAGCATTGTCTTAGTACTGCTTAGCACTGCTTTCAGTTCCCATCTTTCCTGTGCCACAGCCTCAAGCACAGTGTATATATAGTAGTGTAGCTTCACCTGAAGTCCCCAGATTCTAACTCTGGACTTCAGGTGAGTAGTCTTGTACTTGACTTAATGAAATAAATTTACTGGTGGGCCTAGCCGCAAGCAGGCCCTCGTTTACCCTTCTGAGGAGCACGCGCTTGTGCCTGAGCGCCTCATGGAGACCATCAACCGGGGCCTTGTCGCTGACAAGCGCTCGGTTCGCGCGTCGGCCGTGGCACCCATCAATGGTGGGTGGTCGGTTGATCTCACCTGGCCGCCGACAGCGACGGACCTTACTACGATCTCCACGTGGGCCGCGAAGGCATACCCGAAGGGGACCACCACTCAGGCCATGATCCCTCAATCACGGTCCTACCTCAAGATCGTTTCTGCTCCCTTCCGCTTCGGCGAGGAGGAGGGGGACGTTCTTACTGTCTCGAAGATGGAGGAGGTGTTCGTGCACGATGCGCTCCTCTCCACTTTCCCCCTGGCCGTGCGCCTGCGGGTCGTCTGGAACTCCAAGCTCTTGGACTCTGCGACCATGTGGTTCGACATTTGGGACTCCAAGAAGGGGTCCAACCTCAAGCAGCTGGAGGGTAAACGAGTCCTCGTTTACGGTTACAGTTGCTTCATTCGCGCTGCCGAGAGGCACACTGGCACCCCTCTGTGCTCCCGCTGCATGTGGTGGGGCCACATCAAATGCCTATGCCCCAATCGGGGTCACACATGTTCGAAGTGTGGAGGTCCGCATGGTGTGGAGTATCATCAGGTCCTTGGGGCGTGCTGCAAGGCACAGCCCAAGGCCCAGCCCCCTGTCGCCGCGACTCCTGCGGGCGACCCTTGTCCCCACCCCGACCGTTGTGTCAACTGCAGGGGGGCTCACGCCGCTGACTCCACGAAGTGTCACTTCTGGAAGAATCGGTTTAATCGCGAGTGGATCATGGCTCGCTATGAACGCGATGAGGTGCGTCGGCGGTCCCCTGGACCGCTCGGACTTCCCGCTGACGTCTTCCCCAGGCCGCCTAGGGCGAAGGGAACCCCGGTGACTCGTAATGGTTGAAGGACCGTTGCGGACGCTTTCTATACTATCTCATAATGTAGCAAAGAATTATGATTTAGTTTCCACCATACTAGAGACGAAAGAGAAGTCGGTCGACGTAGTATGTATTCAAGAGCCGCCGTGGCGGCTCATTCGACGCACGATCTCGACGTCGGATAGGGAAGGCGCTCCGGTCATCGGGGCCCCGACTCATCCGGGGTGGATGTGCTTCTTTCGCAGGCCACATGGAGACGATGACGTCCCCCGGGTTATGATGTTTGTGTTGAAACACCTGGAGCATTTGCACCCGGCGTTTCGCACAGATCTTGTGGATCATTGGGACATCCTGTTGATCACCTTTCAGTTGGACGGTGACGTCCCTGTCAACTTGCTCAACGTCTACTCAGACGATGACTCGACGGCCATCCGTTGGCTGTCAGGCAACGTTGATCGCCTCCCACGGTTGAATTACATGGGAGGGGACTTCAATTGTCATTCGCGGATCTGGGATCCAGATTACCCGAATAATAATCACATGGCTGACACCCTGATCGATGTCGCCATGAGGCTCGGGGTGGTTGTTAGTGTCCGGGAGCATCACTCCCCCACTCACTTCCCCCGGATCGTGGGCCATAGGTCTTTGGTCATCGATCTCATGTTCCTGCCAGAGGATACGACGGCAGGTCTTGTTCACAACGTGTCGGAAGACGAGATGCTCCCATCGGATCATGCTCCGCTTTCTGTCGCGTTGCCTATTCCCTTCTTTGGAGACGGAGCACGTCGCTTCCGGATCAAAGAAGATGATTTCGAAGACTTCATGAAGCACTTTCGGGGTGGCTTCGGAGGTCTTGATTGGGGGGATCTCGATTCCCCTGATGCTATTGAGGCCGCGGCCCAGGGTATCTCCCTGGCTGCCACCAACGCCTGGACCGCTCATGCAAAGTCGGTCCGCGCATCTCGGTCGCCCAAACCCTGGTGGACTCCGGAGTGCTCACGCGCACTGGACGAATATCGGGCTAGTAGACTTCCGGAGGCGTATACTGAATATCGGCGGCTTGTCCGTGTTACCAAACGCAAATTTTATGATTCTCGTATTCATGAAGTTGCTTTTACGAAGATGCGACCCTGGGACCTCATGGAGTGGACCAAGGCGCGCTCGCTTCCGACGTACAAGGCTATCCTGAAAGACGGGGAGCCCTGCACGTCACTACCGCAGTTGTGGGATGCTTTGCATTCCACCTACAACTCTGCATCTGACAGGCCCATCGACCTGGCCGTCTTGGATGATCTTCCCGAAAGGGCTGCCCGTGAGTGGGTGGCGTTTAGTAGGGTTGAGCTCCGGGACGTGCTTGGGAAGTGTTCAAACCTGTCGGCCCCTGGCCCAGATCATCTGAGCTGGAGGGTTCTCAAGATGCTATTTTTGTCTGACAATGACGCGGCGGACAAGTTCCTCGCCCTCGTCAATGCCTGCCTTTGGGTTGGGTATTGGCCGGTGTATTTTAAGGAGTCGGTTTCGGTCATTATACCGAAACCTGGCAAACCGAATTACTCGACGCCGAAGATGTTCAGGCCCATTGTGCTCCTGAACACCCTTGGCAAACTTGCTAAGAAGATGCTGGCTAACCGCCTGCAGTTCGAGGCGCTCAAACATGGGATTTTCCATCCCAATCAGTTTGGTGGCGTCAGGCAACATTCGACCGAGGATGCCGGGCTCTATCTTACTCATCTTGTATGGGCCGGTTGGGCCCAGAAGCTCAAGACGAGCGTGGTCGCTTTTGATCTTGCTCAGTTCTTTCCTTCCATCAACCATGACGTGTTGATTGCCATCATGATCCGCCTCGGGTTCCCCACGGAGGTCGTGAAGTTCTTCTGGTCCTACTTGGTAGGCCGGTCCACACAGTACAAGTGGGGGGCTGACACCTCTCACCCATGCCAGGCTGACGTGGGAGTGGGCCAGGGCTCTGCCCTGTCTCCGGTCCTGTCGGCTATTTGTATGGTGCCCGTGATGCGCCTTTTCCAGCTCGTGGTGGATATCCGCCGCGGCGCTCTTATCTCGTATGTGGACGATGGTACTATCGTCGTCCAGTCGAAAACATGGGAGGAAAATCTCATTAAACTCAGGGAGCTGTACGGGGTGGTTAGCCGCCTCGTGTCTGCCCTTGGGTTGGCTTTGGAGCACTCGAAGAACGAGGCATTCCACTTCTCCAGGAACCCGAGGGACGAAAATCCCCCGGTGGATCTTGGCTTCGCCCCCTTCACCGGGGATTCCCCACTGAAACCAAAGCCCTTCTGGAGGTATTTGGGTTTCTATTTTGATCGTGCGCTCCGCTTTACCGAGCACGTGCGCTTTTATTCCACCAAAGCTCTCACCACCGTCTTGGCGATGAAGATGCTTGGCAATTCGACCAGGGGTATGAACACCGAACAGCGGCGTCTCCTCTATCGCGCATGCGTACTTCCAGTGGCAACGTACGGGAGTCGCTTGTGGTATTACGAGGGTGCCCGGATTAAGGGCATCCTCAAAATGTACTCGCAGATGCAGCGCAAAGCCGCTCTGTGGATTCTTGGTGCTTTCCGCACTACCACCAGCGGGGCCGTGGAGTCCATTGCAGGCCTCCTCCCCATCCACTTGCACCTTCGGAAGCTCTCTCACCGGAGCATCCATCGGCATAACACACTCTACAGCCAGCATCCGACGATTCGCCTTTTGGGGCAGTCACCAGATGATGGTGTGGAAGTCTCTCATCCCATGTCCTTAGCCGGACCGGCCCGGGAGGTGCCTGCGCTTCTGCGCATGTATCCTTCTCCTCTCATGGATGTCGCCTTGGCATATGGCACTGTCCACGAGACCTTTGACCCGACCTCTTCGGAGGCCAGGCCTGGGAATCGCATCCGAGACCTTTACGAGTCTCAAATTGAGCTTGACCTCGTCATCCCGAAAGGGAAGGAGGCGACCAAGCTTCACAAACAGGCGCTTGATCGCCTGTTCGAGTCCGAGCGGGGCAGATTTGAGTGCGTCTCGGTTGCCTGCGATGGGTCCGTCCCCCGGGACAAGACCCTCCAGGCGGTCGCAGCGTGCATTGTGTTTCATGGCCCTGGCCCGGGTGTCCGCTCGAAGGTAGCTGCTGGTAAAGCAACTGCCCCCGATGCGGAGCTCATCGCCCTCTCAATGGGGGTGGTGGCCGCTTTTCGAACACCTGACCTCTGGCAGGTCCACGTGTTCACCGACTCGCCGGCATCCGTCAACTTGTTGTTGGATGCCAGCGTCCATTCTGGGCAGTCGCGCTCGATCGCGGCTTGCTCGGTTCTCCGAGATTGGCTTTCGGCTGACCCTGGCCAGGTCATCTCATTTCACTACGTCCCGTCGAAGATGCGGTGGGGCCCCCACCTCGAGGCTCATGAGGCTGCGACGGAGTCGCATCCCTCTTTGGGTCGCCATCCCAAGCACACACTCAATGTGGCGCTTGCTCTCACGTCCGATGCGGCGGAGGAGGAGTGGGTTCGCCTGTTCCACACCCCGAAGTATCAGGGCCGCAATTTCTACCCACTCACAGCGAGGGGAAAACCGCTCCAGCCAACGGCCGCCAAGGGTGGTCCCTGGCTCACTCTCTTGCATCACAGGAGGCTGCCCATTGTGGCGCGCTTTACCCATGCAATCACAAACCATGCCCCAATTGGGGCTTATCGGTCTCGCTTCGGTTTGTCAGATGATGACATCCGTTGCCGGTGCGGCGCCTTCGAGACCCGTCACCACATCATCAATTACTGCCCCCTGTACGAGGAGGGCCGTATTCGCATCCCGCGGGACCGGTTCGACGGTCACCGCTTTCTCGAGTTCATTCTCGTCTTCCCCACGACGTTCGCCTTCCCAGAGGGGACGATCGGAGAGCGCCCGCCATGAGTGGGCCCTCAGCCCGACGTGTGCGCTGGCTCCTTTGGGAGACGCGGCGTTGCACAGGGCGGTTTTCTCGGCTCCAGGTCCGGCTCTCCCCGGACCGGCCGTACTTCGGGAAGCGGCAATTTGATGCCGATCGGTAGTCGGTGCCTTCGGTCACCGGACTAAGTTGGGTCCCCTGGCGCGGGACCCTCGTCCGACTGCCCTCGCGGGCGACTGTGGCGGAGCCGGTTGTGCGGACGGTAGTTGTGGTACTGTTTTTGACGATGGTGCGGTGCTGCGCACCGCGCGGTCCACGTAGCGTACTCTCGAGGACGCTTGTTTCAGCTTTGCGAGCTTTATCGCCCTCTACGTACCGTTAGGCATTTGGGGTTTAGTTTACGGGTTCCATTGTATTCGTAACGCCGGACTGCTATCGGGCGCCGGGATATAAATAATTTGATCAAAAAAAAAAAAATTAATGAAATAAATTCTAACTCTGGACTTCAGCTTGTAGCTGTTACTATTGACATCCCTGTGCTTGCCTGTTTTAACAACCCAAACCCTTTTGGAGGTATTTGGGCTTCTATTTTGATCGTGCACTTTGCTTTACCAAGCATGTGCGCTTTTACTCTACCAAGGCTCTCACAACTGTCCTGTCAATGAAGATGCTTGGTAATTCTACCAGGGGTATGATGGCAGAACAGCACCACCTTCTTTATTGTGCATGCATGCTTCTGGTGGCAACATACGGCAGTCGCTTGTGGTATTATGAGGGTGCCCAGATGAAGGGCATCCTCAAAATGTACTCACAGATGCAGCATAAGGCTGCCCTGTGGATTCTTGGTGCTTTCCACACTACCACTGGCGGGGTAGTGGAGACCATTGCTGGCCTCCTCCCCATCCATCTTCACCTTTTTTTTTTTTTTTTTTTTTTTGATCAAATTATTTATATCCTGGCGCCTGATAGCAGTGCAGTGTTACAAATACAAAACAATGCATAAACTAAACCTCTACGCCTAACGGTACGTAGAGGGCGATAAAGCTCGTGAAGCTGAAACAAGCGTCCTCGAAAGTACGCTACATGGACCATGTGATGCGCAGCACCGCGCCATCGTCAAAAACGGTACCATGATTACCATCTGCACAACCGGCTCCGCCACAGTCGCCTGTGAGGGCAGTCGGACGAGGGTCCCGTGCCAGGGGACCCAACTTAGTCCAGTGACCGAAGGCACCAACTACCGATCGGCATCGAATTGCCGTTTCCCGAGGTAAGGCCGGTCCGGATAACACCGGACCTGATGCCGAGAAACCGCCCTGTGCAATGCCGCGGCCCCAAAAAGGAGCCAGCGCACACGTCGGGCTGAGCGAAGTTTAGGCCCCCCCCTTGCGGGAGAGCCTATTGAACCTCAGTCAGGGCTCATGCCTAACACCCGCCCAGACACTGGGGCCATCAGCCACATTGGACCTCCCCTGATGGTACCTAGTTCCTCAGAAGGTTCAATCTGGATCCGTAGACCACTAGATCTCCCATGATGGTTGGCAGGTTCTAACCGCTCAACAGCCCACATGGACCTCCCATTACACCTTCCTTTTCCAGAAACCACCACCACCGAAACTTTGCACAGCGAGCACACTCAGTATTCTCTATGTCATCCTCCTCTGCCTCCCAGCAGGCAGCTTCTAGGGGGAGCCGTCGTACATCGGCGGCTCCCTCTGGGTCTCAAAGGCCGACATCGTCGACGGCAGCAGTCAGGCCGTCGGCGCCCTCCCAGTCGACCCCCGTATCCCCTGCTCCTCTCAGTCCGCTCGAATGGGCTGAGGATCAGCCCGATCCTGGACTGTCTCGCTTCCCTGCGAGCCCCAGCCCCGCCCCACGCTCGTCCGTCACCCCGATGGCCGTCGATGAGGATATTCTTGCCACCCCCAAGAGAGGCCGATCGCCCTCTCTCGCTGGCTTCACCCCCACCTCCAAGCGGCATAAGTCGAAGGAGCGGGCTCCCGATGTTGCATCGGGTTCTTCTGGCATGGACTTCTTTCGTGAGTCGTCCGCCGCGTCGCAGGCCCGGTACCCCCCGTACCAGGACGCTGACACTCAGGGAGTCGCGCACAGCGACGTCAGCATTGCCCTCGTTGGCACTGTTGAAGCCGCCCACACGGATGCCATTGTGGTTGTCCGCGCCCTCCACACGATCGACTCCTGGCTCAACATGTTGGGCCAGAAGGGCGGTTCACTTCCCAGCGACATTTCGTCTCATGTCGCGCTCGCCATGGGGGAGATCGGCCTCGCCGGTCTCACCACTGGACTGTTCACTCAGTCCCTCATCGATGCCGAGAAGGCCGCAAAGGCGGCCGCTCCCAATTCCGATGAGGCCAAGCTCGCCTTTCAGGCAGGGTTGGACCTTGTCCACGGGTTCACCGCTCTTCGAGATGGCTTTGGGAACCTTGTTCCTGGAGCTCCTCGTTCCAATATCGTTGTTCCGGGGGCCCCTGCGCCTCCTCACAACCCCGATCCACCTCCACGGCATCAGACGGCCCCCCCGGTCTTTCGTGACCTGCGGGACCATGCCAAACCCCGTGCGCCCCCCGCCCAACCTGGCCCGAAAGGGAAAGGGAAGGCAAGGGACCCCGGGCCTCCCCCAGTTGTGAACCGGGCCTCTCGCCTGTTAGAAATGCCTCATGGGCTATCTAATCTCTTTCCCATCCTATCTCCCTATGTGCATAGCCATGTACAGCCTTGCACTGCTTTGCAGTGTTGGGCAGTGCCAGGCAGTGTTGGTAACAACCCACTGCCTCAGCACTGCCTTAGCATTGCCTTAGCACTGCCTAGCACTGCTTTCAGTTCCCATCTTTCCTGTGCCACAGCCTCAAGCACAGTGTATATATAGTAGTGTAGCTTCACCTGAAGTCCCCAGATTCTAACTCTGGACTTCAGGTGAGTAGTCTTGTACTTGACTTAATGAAATAGATTCTAACTCTGGACTTCAGCTTGTAGCTGTCACTATTGACATCCCTGTGCTTGCCTGTTTTAACATCGCCCGCTTCCCAAGGGCATGTTTGCCAAGGTGACTGCAACCCCCCGGATGCAGGTCCAAGGCCGACCCTTCTATGCTGCGCCTGCTGACCCTCGCAAGAGGGGCCGAGGCCAGCCCGGCTCTGTCGCTGCCGACATAGCCGACCTCGCCCGCTTGTTCCCGGACCTCAGTCCGGCTGACATTGCGGGTCTTCATCGCCAGGCCCGTGAGCGGGCCGGCTCTCCTTCTGGGTCTTCTGCCCCCCCGCGGAAGAAGATCAAGTCTACTACCGGTGGGCCTAGCCGCAAGCAGGCCCTCGTCTACCCTTCTGAGGAGCACGCACTTGTGCCTGAGCGCCTCATGGAGACTATCAACCGGGGTCTTGTCACTGACAAGCGCTCGGTTCGTGTGTCGGCCGTGGCACCCATCAATGGTGGGTGGTCGGTTGATCTTACTTGGCTGCCGACAGCGACGGACCTCACTACGATCTCCACCTGGGCCGCGAAGGCGTACCCGAAGGGGACCACCACTCGGGCCATGATCCCTCAATCACGGTCCTACCTCAAGATCGTTTCCGCTCCCTTCCGCTTCGGCGAGGAGGAGGGGGACGTTCTTACTGTCTCGAAGATGGAGGAGGTGTTCGCGCACGATGCGCTCCTCTCCACTTTTCCCCTGGCTGCGCACCCGCGGGTTGTTCGGAACTCCAAGTTATCGGACTCCGCGACCGTGTGGTTCGACATTTGGGACTCCAAGAAGGGGTCCAACCTCAAGCAGTTGGAGGGTAAACGAGTCCTCGTTTACGGTTACAGCTGTTTCATTCGCGCTGCCGAGAGGCACGCCGGCACCCCTCTGTGCCCCCGCTGCATGCAGTGGGGCCACATCGAGCGCTTGTGCCCCAATCGGGGTCACACGTGTGCGAAGTGCGGAGGTCCGCATGGTGCGGAGTATCATCAGGTCCTTGGGGTGTGCTGCAAGGCACAGCCCAAGGCCCAGCCCCCTGTCGCCGCGACTCCCGCGGGCGACCCTTGTCCCCACCCCGACCGTTGTGTCAACTGCGGGGGGGCTCACGCTGCTGATTCCACGAAGTGTCACTTCTGGAAGAACCGGTTCAATCGCGAGTGGATCATGGCTCGCTATGAACACGATGAGGTGTGTCGACGGTCCCCTGGACTGCTCGGACTTCCCGCTGACATCTTCCCCAGGCCGCCTAGGGCGAAGGGACCCCCGGTGACTCGTAATGGTTGAGGGGCCGTTATGGACGCTTTCTATACTATCTCATAATGTAGCGAAGAATTATGATTTAGTTTCCACCATACTAGGGACGAAAGAGAAGTCGGTCGACGTAGTATGCATTCAAGAGCCGCCGTGGCGGCTCATTCGACGCACGATCTCGACGTCGGATAGGGAAGGTGCTCCGGTTATCGGGGCCCCGACTCATCCGGGGTGGATGTGCTTCTTCCGTAGACCATGTAGGGATGATGACGTCCCCCAGGTCATGACGTTTGTGTCCAAACGCTTGGAGCATTTGCGCCCAGCGTTTCGCACGGACATTGTTGATCATCGGGATATCCTGTTGATCACTTTTCAGTCGGACGGTGACGTCCCTGTCAACTTGCTCAACGTCTACTCGGACGATGACTCGACGGCCATCCGGTGGTTGTCAGACAATGTCGATCGCCTCCCACGGTTGAATTACATGGGAGGGGACTTCAATTGCCATTCGCGGATCTGGGATCCAGATTACCCGAATAATAATCACATGGCTGACACCCTGATCGATGTCGCCATGAGGCTCGGGGTTGTTGTTAGTGTCCGGGAGCATCGCTCCCCCACTCACTTCCCCCGGATCGTGGGCCATAGGTCTTCGGTCATTGATCTCATGTTCCTGCCGGAGGATACGATGGCAGGTCTTGTTCACAACGTGTCGGAAGACGAGATGCTCCCCTCGGATCATGCTCCGCTTTCTGTCGCGTTACCTATTCCCTTCTTTGGAGACGGAGCACGTCGCTTCCGGATCAAAGAAGATGATTTCGAGGACTTCGTGAAGCATTTTCGTGGTGGCTTCGGGGGTCTTGATTGGGGGGATCTCAATTCCCCTGATGCTATTGAGGCCGCGGCCCAGGGTATCTCCCTGGCTGCCGCCAACGCCTGGACCGCTCATGCAAAGTCGGTCCGCGCATCTCGGTCACCCAAACCCTGGTGGACTCCGGAGTGCTCACGCGCACTGGACGAATATCGGGCTAGTAGGCTTCCGGAGGCGTATACGGAATATCGGCGGCTTGTCCGCGTTACCAAACGCAAGTTTTATGATTCTCGTATTCATGAAGTTGCTTTCACGAAGATGCGACCTTGGGACCTCATGGAGTGGACCAAGGCGCGCTCGCTTCCGACGTATGAGGCTATCCTGAAGGACGGGGAGCCCTGCACGTCACTACCGCAGTTGTGGGATGCTCTTCATTCCACCTACAACTCTGCATCTGACAGGCCCATCGACCTGACCGTTTTGGATGATCTTCCCGAAAGGGCCGCCCGTGAATGGGTGGCGTTTAGTAGGGTCGAGCTCCGGGACGTGCTCGGGAAGTGTTCCAACCTGTCAGCCCCTGGCCCAGATCATCTGAGCTGGTGGGTTCTCAAGATGCTATTTTTGTCTGACAATGATGCGGCAGACAAATTCCTTGCCCTCGTCAATGCCTGCCTTCGGGTTGGGTATTGGCTGGCGTATTTCAAGGAGTCGGTTTCGGTCATTATCCCGAAACCTGGCAAACCCAATTACTCAACGCCAAAGATGTTCAGGCCCATCGTGCTCCTGAACACCCTTGGCAAACTCGCTGAGAAGATGCTGGCTAACCGCCTGCAGTTCGAGGCACTCGAACATGGGATCTTTCATCCCAATCAGTTTGGTGGCATCAGGCAACACTCGACCAAGGATGCCGGGCTCTATCTCACTCATCTTGTACAGGCCGGCTGGGCCCAGAAGCTCAAGACAAGCGTGGTCGCATTCGATCTCACCCAGTTCTTTCCTTCCATCAACCATGACGTGTTGATTGCCATCATGATCCGCCTCGGGTTCCCCGCGGAGGTCGTGAAGTTCTTCCGGTCCTACTTGGTAGGCCGGTCCACACAGTACAAGTGGGGGGCTGACACTTCTCACCCATGCCAGGCTGACGTGGGAGTGGGCCAGGGCTCTGCCCTGTCTCCGGTCCTGTCGGCTATTTGTATGGTGCCCGTGATGCGCCTTTTCCAGCTCGTGGTGGATATCCGCCGTGGGGCTCTTATCTCGTATGTGGACAATGGCACTATCGTCGTCCAGTCGAAAACATGGGAGGAAAATCTCATTAAACTCAGGGAGCTGTACGGGGTGGTTAGCCGCCTCGTGTCTGCCCTTGGGTTGGCTTTGGAGCACTCGAAGAACGAGGCGTTCCACTTCTCCAGGAACCCGAGGGACGAAAACCCCCCCATGGATCTTGGCTTCGCCCCCTTCACCGGGGATTCCCCACTGAAACCAAAGCCCTTTTGGAGGTATTTGGGTTTCTATTTTGATCGTGCACTCCGCTTTACCGAGCACGTGCACTTTTATTCCACCAAAGCTCTCACCACCGTCTTGGCGATGAAGATGCTTGCACTGGGTGCAAAGGACAGTATTTTGATGAAAGATATTCTAATAAAATGGTAAAGGTCCTCCTTATATATCCTAGCCATTGTCAGCAGATATATTGTAGGATAATTTTTACATTTCATCAAAGAACATACAGTAGAAACATTTATCATATTGTCAAACAAAGTATTCCAAAAAAACTTGAAAAAAGTTCACAATATCTTTTATTAACATATTCAAAATATGTTAATGATAATTTCAAATTATGGTGAATATATTTTAAATAACATAAGATATAATAAATGTATCTTGTATATATCAAGGAAAGATATTGTAAACATCATCTAAATTTGTTTAGGACATTATGCTTGATT
This sequence comes from Lyophyllum decastes, assembly GCA_025854295.1. Lineage (NCBI taxonomy): Eukaryota > Fungi > Basidiomycota > Agaricomycetes > Agaricales > Lyophyllaceae > Lyophyllum > Lyophyllum decastes. Next base: position 2,435,468 of record CP107709.1, read on the forward strand.
ATATAATCAATTATTCTACTATATGTCATTTTGATCAAATTCAAAATATATCCTACAATATGTTGGCTGGAAATGGCAGTGATATACAAGGAGGACCTTTACCATTTTACTAGAATATCTTTTACCCAAATATTGTCCTTTGCACCCAGTGTTGGCAATTCGACCAGGGGTATGAACGCCGAACAGCGGCGTCTCCTCTATTGCGCATGCGTACTTCATACAGGAGTCGCTTGTGGTATTACGAGGGTGCCCAGATTAAGGGAGTCCTCAAAATGTACTCGCAGATGCAGCGCAAAGCCGCTCTGTGGATCCTTGGTGCCTTTCGCACCACCACCGGCGGGGCCGTGGAGTCCATTGCGGGCCTCCTCCCCATCCATTTGCACCTTCGGAAGCTCTCTCACCGAAGCATCCATCGGCATAACACCCTCTACAGCCAGCATCCGACGATTCGCCTTTTGGGGCGGTCACCAGATGATGGTGTGGAAGTCTCTCACCCCATGTCCTTAGCCGGACCGGCCCGGGAGGTGCCTGCGCTTCTGCGCATGTATCCTTCCCCTCTCACGGATGTTGCCTTAGCATATGGCACCGTGCACGAGTCCTTTGACCCGACCTCTTCGGAGGCCAGGCCTGGGAATCACATTCGGGACCTTTACGAGTCTCAAATCGAGCTTGACCTCGTCATCCCGAAAGGGAAGGAGGCGGCCAAGCTTCACAAACAGGCGCTTGATCGCCTTTTCGAGTCCGAGCGGGGCAGATTCAAGTGCGTCTCGGTTGCCTGCGATGGGTCCGTCCCCCGGGACAAGACCCTCCAGGCGGTCGCAGCATGCATTGTGTTTCATGGTCCTGGCCCGGGTGTCCGCTCGAAGGTGGCTGCCGGTAAAGCAACCGCCCCCGATGCGGAGCTCATTGCCCTCTCCATGGGGGTGGTGGCCGCTCTTCGAACACCTGACCTCTGGCGGGTTCACGTGTTCACCGACTCGCCGGCATCCGTCAACTTGTTGTTGGATGCCAGCGTCCATTCTGGGCAGTCGCGCTCGATCGCGGCTTGCTCGGTTCTCCGAGATTGGCTTTCGGCTGACCCTGGCCGGGTCATCTCATTTCACTACGTCCCGTCGAAGATGCGGTGGGGCCCCCACCTCGAGGCTCATGAGGCTGCGACGGAGTCGCATCCCTCTTTGGGTCGCCATCCCAAGCGCACACTCAATGTGGCGCTTGCTCTCGCGTCCGATGCGGCGGAGGAGGAATGGGTTCGCCTGTTCCACACCCCGAAGTATCAGGGCCGCAATTTCTACCCTCTTACCGAGAGGGGCAAACCGCTCCAGCCCACAGCCGCCAAGGGCGGCCCCTGGCTCGCTCTCTTGCATCACGGCAGGCCGCCCATTGTGGCGCGCTTTACCCGCGCAATCACGAACCATGCCCCAATCGGGGCTTATCGGTCTCGCTTCGGTTTGTCAGGTGATGACATCCGCTGCCGGTGCGGCGCCTTTGAGACCCGTCACCACATCATCAATCACTGCCCCCTATACGAGGAGGGCCGGATTCGCATTCCGCGGGACCGTTTCGACAGTCATCGCGTTCTCGGGTTCATTCTCGTTTTCCCCACGACGTTCGCCTTTCCGGAGGGAACGATCGGAGAGTGCCCGCCATGAGTAGGCCCTCAGCCCGACGTGTGCGCTGGCTCCTTTGGGAGACGCGGCGTTGCACAGGGCGGTTTCTTGGCTTCGGGTCCGGCTTTCCCCGGACCGGCCTTACTTCGGGAAACGGCAATTTGAAGCCGATCGGTAGTCGGTGCCTTCGGTCACCGGACTAAGTTGGGTCCCCTGGCACGGGACCCTCGTCCGACTGCCCTCGCGGGCGACTGTGGTGGAGCCGGTTGTGCGGACGGTAGTCGTGGTACCGTCTCTGACGAAGGCACGGTGCTTCGCACCGCGCGGTCTACGTAGCGTGCTTTCGAGGACGCTTGTTTCAGCTTCGCGAGCTTTATTGCCCTCTACGTACCATTAGGCGTTTGAGGTTTAGTTTACGTGTCGTCTTGTATTCGTAACACCGGACTGCTATCGAGCGCCGGGATAGAAATAACTTGATCAAAAAAAAAAAAAAAAAAAAAAAATGGACCTCCCATTATGGTACCCTGATTACCCCCAGTTCGGCCGAAGCCTTCCATTAGGGTAGAGCCGGGAATCACACCCTTCTCCAGTGCCCAGTGCCACAGTGCAGTACCACCTTACAACCAAAGCCAACACCCCGGAATCAACTCAAGCTCTAACCGGCCCTATTATGACCAGAGAACCAACAGAGGATTTAGTTCTCTTGAGCCAGCGTAGGGGGACTGCCCCATCCTGCTACGGCCCGGCAGCTACCCCAAGCGCGACCCCAGGACCACTTTCCCGTTCCTTGGCAGATGGTTCGCTGATGCCAACCGGCGCGGAACCCCATCTGTCCAAGATCTCTGTCTTGCCATCAGAATTACCGGCATGCTACCCGGGTCTGGTCTACCCGTGCCGGAGTCATGTGGGAGGCTGTGATGCTTGGACCGTGACCATTACCCGGCCCTTCACACCTCACTCTGATGACTAACGCCCACGGTACAGTTTTCCCATGGGGTTGGGTGGCCTAGAGGGGAGCCTGAGGCACTGCCCTCGTTCGGCTTGTTATCAGCCCAATGCCCGATCTTATCGTGCCTTATCCTCTTGGTCCCTTTCGGGCATCCCGGCGCACCAGTACTTGGGCTTTCCCACACTCACATGCAGGCCTGATGGGTGCCAGTATTCCAGCTGCGAACCTCCTTTACCAAGGGAGGGCCCATGGGGTGTCACATGATTACTGCCGTGGGAGGATGACCTAAGCCACATTCTCTCACGGATGTTCATCACCTGACGCAACCTTATGTCATAGGTAGTTGCCATGAGAGGGAATCGAACCCTCAACCCGACCGCTTAGTGCAACCTAAGCGCGCACCTAATGTTTAAAGTGGCAATGCTTTCCACTAGGGCAACTGGCCCTAACGCCTCGGCTGTTGCGCCCATCAATGGTGGGTGGTTGGTCGATCTCACTTGGCCGCCGACAGCGATGGACCTCTCCACGATCTCCACATGGGCCGCGAAAGCGTACCCGAAGGGGACCACCACCAGGGCCGTGATTCCTCAGTCGCGGTCCTACCTCAAGATTGTCTCCGCCCCCTTCCGCTTCGGCGAAGAGGAGGGGGACGTTCTTACTGTCTCAAAGATGGAGGAGGTGTTCGTGCATGACGCGCTCCTCTCCACTTTCCCCCTGGCCGCGTGCCCGCGTGTTGTTCGGAACTCCAAGTTCTCGGACTCCACGACCGTGTGGTTCGATATCTGGGACTCCAAGAAAGAAGGGGTCCAATCTCAAGCAATTGGAGGGTAAACGAGTCCTCGTTTATGGATACAGTTGCTTCATTCGCGCTGCCGAAAGGCACGCCGGCACCCCTCTGTGCCCCTGCTGCATGCGGTGGGGCTACATCGAGCGCTTGTGCCCCAATCGGGGCCACACATGTTCAAAGTGCGGAGGTCCGCATGGTGCGGAGTATCATCGGGTTCTTGACGTCTTCCCCAGGCCGCCTAAGGCGAAGGGACCCCCGGTGACTCATGATGGTTGAAGGACCTTTACATACACTTTCTTTACTAAGTCAGAATGTAGTGAAGAATTATGACTTAGTTTCCACCATACTAGAGACAAAAGAGAGGTCAGTCGACATAGTATGTATTCAAGAGCCGCTGTGGCGGCTCATTCGACGCACGATCCCGACGTCGGACAGGGAGGGTGCTCCGGTCATCGGGGCCCCAACTCATCCAGGGTGGATGTGCTTCTTTCACAGGCCACGTGGGGATGATGACGTCCCCCAGGTCATGACATTTGTGTCCAAACGCCTGGAGCATCTGCGCCCAGCGTTTCGCATGGATCTTGCTGATCATCGGGATATCCTGTTGATCACCTTTCAGTTGGACGGTGACGTCCCTGTGAACTTGCTCAACGTCTATTCAGACGATGACTCGACAGCCATTCGGTGGCTGTCGGACAACGTTGATCGCCTCCCACAGTTGAATTATATGGGAGGGGACTTCAATTGCCATTCGCGAATCTGGGATCCAGATTACCCGAATAATAATCACATGGCGGACACCCTGATCGATGTCGCCATGAGGCTCGGGGTGGTTGTTAGTGTCTGGGAGCACCACTCCCCTACTCACTTCCCCCGGATCGTAGGCCATAGGCCCTCGGTCATTGATCTCATGTTCCTGCTGGAGGATACCACGGCGGGGCTTGTTCACAACGTGTCGGAAGACGAGATGCTCCCCTCGGATCATGCTCCACTTTCTGTCACGTTACCTATTCCCTTCTTTGGAGACGGAGCGCGTCGCTTTCGGATCAAAGAAGATGATTTCAAAGACTTCGTGAAGCACCTTCGGGGCGGCTTCGGAGGTCTTGATTGGGGGGATCTCAATTCCCCTGATGCTATTGAGGCCGTGGCCCAGGGTATTTCCCTGGCTGGTGCCAACGCCTGGACCGCTCATGCAAAGTCGGTCCGCGCATCTCAGTCGCCCAAACCCTGGTGGACTCCGGAGTGCTCACGCGCACTGGACGAGTATCGGGCTAGTAGGCTTCCGGAGGCGTATACGGAATATCAGCAGCTCGTCCGCGTTACCAAACACAAGTTTTATGATTCTCGTATTCATGAAGTTGCATTTATGAAGATGCGACCTTGGGACCTCATGGAGTGGACCAAGGCGCGCTTGCTTCCGACGTATGAGGCTATCCTAAAGGACGGGGAGCCCTGCACGTCATTACCGCAGTTGTGGGATGCCCTGCATTCCACCTACAACTCTGCATCTGACAGGCCTATCGACCTGACCGTTTTGGATGATCTTCCCAAAAGGGCTGCCCGTGAGTGGGTGGCGTTTAGTAGGGTTGAGCTCCGGGACGTGCTCAGGAAGTGTTCCAACCTGTCAGCCCCTGGCCCGAATCATCTGAGCTGGCAGGTTCTCAAGATGCTATTTTTGTCTGACAATGATGTGGCAGACAAGTTTCTTGCCCTCGTCAATGCCTGCCTCCGGGTTGGGTATTGGCCAGTGTACTTTAAGGAGTCAGTTTCTTTTTTTTTTTTTTTTTTTTTGTTCAAATTATTTATATCCCAGCGCCCGATAGCAGTCCGGCGTTACGAATACAAACGAACCCGTAAGCTAAACCTCAAACGCCTAACGGTACGTAGAGGGCGATAAAGCTCGCGAAGCTGAAACAAGCGTCCTCGAGAGTACGCTACGTAGACCGCGCAGTGCGCAGCACCGCGCCATCGTCAAAAACGGTACCACGACTACCGTCCGCACAACCGGCTCCGCCACAGTCACCCGCGAGGGCAGTCGGACGCGGGACCCGTGCCAGGGGACCCAACTTAGTCCGGTGACCGAAGGCACCGACTACCGATCGGCTTCAAATTGCCGTTCCCCGAAGTGAGGCCGGTCCGGGGGAGGCCGGACCTGGAGCCAAAAAACCGCCCTATGCAACGCCACGTCTCCCAAAGGAGCCAGCACACACGTCGGGCTGAGGGCCTACTCATGGCGGGTGCTCTCCGATCGTCCCCTCCGGAAAGGCGAACGTCGTGGGGAAAACGAGAATAAACTCGAGAAGGCGATGACCGTCGAAGCGGTCCCGCGGGATGCGAATCCGGCCCTCCTCATACAGGGGGCAGTAATTGATGATGTGGTGACGGGTCTCAAAGGCGCCGCACTGGCAACGGATGTCATCATCTGACAGACCGAAGCGAGACCGATAAGCCCCGATTGGGGCATGGTTCGTGATTGCGCGGGTAAAGCGTGCCACAATGGGCGGCCTCCCGTGATGCAAGAGAGTGAGCCAGGGGCCGCCCTTGGCGGCCGTGGGCTGGAGCGGCCTACCCCTCTCAGTGAGCGGGTAGAAGTTGCGGCCCTGATACTTCAGGGTGTGGAACAGGCGGACCCATTCCTCTTCCGCCGCATCGGACGCGAGAGCAAGCGCCACGTTAAGTGTGCGCTTGGGATGACGACCCAAAGAGGGATGCGACTCCGTCGCAGCCTCATGGGCCTCGAGATGAGGGCCCCATCGCATCTTCGACGGGACGTAGTGAAACGAGACGACTCGGCCAGGGTCGGCCGATAGCCAATCTCGGAGAACGGAGCAAGCCGCGATCGACCGCGATTGCCCAGAATGGACGCTAGCATCCAACAACAAGTTGACGGATGCTGGCGAGTCGGTGAACACGTGAACCCGCCAGAGGTCAGGTGTTCGAAGAGCGGCCACCACCCCCATAGAGAGGGCAATGAGCTCCGCATCGGGGGCGGTTGCTTTACCAGCAGCCACCTTCGAGCGGACGCCCGGGCCAGGGCCATGAAACACGACGCACGCTGCGACCGCCTGGAGAGTCCTGTCCCGGGGGACGGACCCATCACAAGCAACCGAGATGCACTCGAATTTGCCCCACTCAGACTCGAAAAGGTGATCGAGCGCCTGCTTGTGAAGCTTGGCCGCCTCCTTCCCTTTCGGGATGACGAGGTCAAGTTCGATCTGAGACTCGTAGAGGTCCCTGATGCGATTCCCAGGCCTGGCCTCCGAAGAGGTCGGGTCGAAGGACTCGTGCACGGTGCCATATGCTAAGGCAACATCCGTGAGAGGAGAAGGATACATGCGCAGAAGCGCAGGCACCTCCCGGGCCGGTCCGGCTAAGGACATGGGGTGAGAGACTTCCACACCATCATCTGGTGACCGCCCCAAAAGGCGAATCGTCGGATGCTGGCTGTAGAGGGTGTTATGCCGATGGATGCTTCGGTGAGAGAGCTTCCGAAGGTGCAAATGGATGGGGAGGAGGCCCGCAATGGACTCCACGGCCCCGCCGGTGGTGGTGCGAAAGGCACCAAGGATCCACAGAGCGGCTTTGCGCTGCATCTGCGAGTACATTTTGAGGACTCCCTTAATCTGGGCACCCTCGTAATACCACAAGCGACTCCTGTATGAAGTACGCATGCGCAATAGAGGAGACGCCGCTGTTCGGCGTTCATACCCCTGGTCGAATTGCCAAGCATCTTCATCGCCAAGACGGTGGTGAGAGCTTTGGTGGAATAAAAGTGCACGTGCTCGGTAAAGCGGAGTGCGCGATCAAAATAGAAACCCAAATACCTCCAAAAGGGCTTTGGTTTCAGTGGGGAATCCCCGGTGAAGGGAGTGAAGCCAAGATCCACCGGGGGATTTTCGTCCCTCGGGTTCCTGGAGAAATGGAACGCCTCGTTCTTCGAGTGCTCCAAAGCCAACCCAAGGGCAGACACGAGGCGGCTAACCACCCCATACAACTCCCTGAGTTTAATGAGATTCTCATCCCACGTTTTCGACTGGACGACGATAGTACCATCGTCCACGTACGAAATAAGAGCGCCATGGCGGATATCCACCACGAGCTGAAATAGGCGCATCACCGGCACCTAAGGAGTCAGTTTCAGTCATCATACTGAAACCTGGCAAACCGAATTACTCGATGCCAAAGATGTTCAGGCCCATTGTGCTCCTGAACACCCTTGGCAAACTTGCTGAGAAGATGCTGGCTAACTGCCTGCAGTTTGAGGCACTTGAACATGGGATTTTCCATCCCAATCAGTTTGGTGGCGTCAGGCAACACTCGACCAAGGATGCCGGGCTCTATCTCACTCATCTCGTACGGGCTGGCTGGGCCCAGAAGCTCAGGACGAGCGTGGTCGCATTCGATCTCACCCAGTTCTTTCCTTCCATCAACCACGATGTGTTGATTGCCATCATGATCCACCTCGGGTTCCCTGCGGAGGTCGTGAAGTTCTTCCGGTCCTACTTGGTAGGCCGGTCTACTCGGTACAAGTGGGGGGCTGACACCTCTCACCCGTGCCAGGCTGACGTGGGCGTGGGACAGGGCTCTGCCCTGTCTCCAGTCCTGTCGGCTATTTGCATGGTGCCCGTGATGCGCCTTTTCCAGCTCGTGGTGGATATCCGCCACGGCGCTCTTATCTCGTACGTGGACGATGGTACTATCGTTGTCCAGTCGAAAACATGGGAAGAAAATCTCATTAAGCTCAGGGAGTTTTACAGGGTGGTTAGCCGCCTCGTGTCGGCCCTTGGGTTGGCTTTGGAGCACTCGAAGAACGAGGCGTTCCATTTCTCCAGGAACCCGAGGGATGAAAATCCCCCTGTGGATCTTGGCTTTGCTCCCTTCACCGGGGATTCCCCACTGAAACCAAAGCCCTTTTGGAGGTATTTGGGTTTCTATTTTGATCGCGCACTCCGCTTTACCGAGCACGTGCGCTTCTATTCCACCAAAGCTCTCACCACCGTCTTGGCGATGAAGATGCTTGGTAATTCTACTAGAGGGATGAACACGGAGCAGCGGCGTCTCCTCTACCGCGCATGCGTGCTTCCGGTGGCAACATACAGGAGTCGCTTGTGGTATTACGAAGGTGCCCGTATCAAGGGCATCCTCAAGATGTACTCACAGATGCAGTGCAAAGCTGCTCTGTGGATTCTTGGTGCTTTCCACACTACCACCAGCGGGGCCGTGGAGTCCATTGCGGGCCTCCTCCCCATCCACTTGCACCTTCGGAAGCTCTCCCACAGGAGCATCCATCAGCACAACACGCTCTACAGCCAGCATCTGACGATTCGCCTTTTGGGGCGGTCACCGGATGATGGTGTGGAAGTCTCTCACCCCATGTCCTTAGCCGGACCGGCCCAGGAGGTGCCTGCACTTCTGCGCATGTACCCTTCTCCTCTCACAGATGTTGCCTTAGCTTATGGCACCGTGCACGAGTCCTTTGACCCGACCTCTTCAGAGGCCAGGCCTGGGAATTGCATCCGAGACCTTTACGAGTCTCAAATCGAGCTTGACCTCGTCATCCCAAAATGGAAGGAGGCAGCCAAGCTTCACAAACAGGCGCTTGATCGCCTTTTTGAATCCGAGCGGGGCAAATTTGAGTGCGTCTCGGTTGCTTGTGATGGGTCTGTCCCTCGGGACAAGACTCTCCAGGCGGTCGCGGCGTGCGTCGTGTTTCATGGCCCTGGCCCGGGTGTCCGCTCGAAGGTGGCTGCTGGTAAGGCGACTGCCCCTGATGCGGAGCTCATTGCCCTCTCAATGGGGGTGGTGGCCGCTCTTCGAACACCTGACCTTTGGCGGGTTCATGTGTTCACTGACTCGCCGGCGTCTGTCAACTCAGCGTCCATTCTGGGCAGTCGCGCTCGATAGCGGCTTGCTCGGTTCTCTGAGAATGGCTTTCGGCTGATCCAGGCCGGGTCGTCTCTTTTCACTATGTCCCATCGAAGATGCGGTGGGGCCCTCATCTTGAGGCCCATGAGGCTGCGACAGAGTCGCATCCCTCTCTGGGTCATCATCCCAAGCACACGCTTAACATGGCGCTTGCTCTCGCGTCCGATGCGGCGGAGGAGGAGTGGGTTCGCCTGTTCCACACCCCGAAGTACCAGGGTCGCAATTTCTACCCGCTCACCACGAGGGGTAAACCGCTCCAGCCCATGGCCGCCAAGGGCGGCCCCTGGCTCACTCTCTTGCATCACGGCAGGCCACCCATTGTGGCGCGCTTTACCCGAGCAATCACGAACCATGCCCCAATCGGGGCTTATCGGTCTCGCTTCGGTCTGTCAGGTGATGACATTCGTTGCCGGTGCAGCGCCTTTGAAACCCGTCACCACATCATTAATCACTGCCCCCTGTACGAGGAGGGCCGTATTCGCATTCCTCGGGACTGTTTCGATGGTCATCGCTTTCTCGAGTTTATTCTCGTCTTCCCCACGACGTTCGCCTTTCCGGAGGGGACAATCGGCGAGCGCCCGCCATGAGTAGGCCCTCAGCCCGATGTGTGCGCTGGCTCCTTTGGGAGACGCAGCGTTGCACAGGGCGGTTTTTCGGCTCCAGGTCCGGCTTCCCCCGGACCGGCCTTACTTCGGGAAACGGCAATTCGAAGCCGATCGGTAGTCAGTGCCTTCGGTCACCAGACTAAGTTGGGCCCCCTGGCATGGGACCCTCGTCCGACTGCCCTTGCGGGCGACTGTGGTGGAGCCGGTTGTGCGGACGGTAGTTGTGGTACCGTTTTTGACGAAGGCGCGGTGCTGCGCACCGCGCAGTCTACGTAGTGTACTTTCGAGGACGCTTGTTTCAGCTTCGCGAGCTTTATTGCCCTCTACATACCGTTAGGCGTTTGAGGTTTAGTTTACGGGTTCGCTTGTATTCGCAACGCCGGACTGCTATCGGGCGCCGGGATATAAATAATTTGATCAAAAAAAAAAAAAAAAAAAAATGAGGTCTGTCGCTGTTGGAGGCCACATAAGATCGACTGACCACCCACTGTTGATGGGTGCAATGGCCGAGGCGCGCACCGAGCACTTGTCTGCGACAAGCCCTCAGTTGATAGTCTCCATGAGGTGCTCCGGCACGAGTGTGTGCTCCTCAGAAGGGTAAACAAGGGCCTGCTTGCGGCTAGGCCCACCGGTAGTAGACTTGATCTTCTTCCGCAGGGGGGCAGAAGACCCAGAGGGAGAGCCGGCCCGCTCGTGGGCCTGGCGATGAAGGCCCACAATGTCAGCCAGACTGAGGTCCGGGAACAGGCAGGTGAGGTTGGCAAAAGGACGGCCTTAGACCTGCATCCGGGGGGTTGCAGTCACCTTGGCGAACGTGCCCTTGGGAAGCAGGTGAGAAGCCCAGTTCACAACAGGGGGAGGCCCGGGGTCCCTTGCCTTCTCTTTCCCTTTCGGGCCAGGTTGGGTGGGGGGAGCGCGGGGTTTGGTGGCAGCCCGCAAGTCACGGAAGACTGGGGGGGGGGGCTGTATGCTGCCAAACAGGATCAGGGTTGTGGGGCGGCGCAGGCGCCCCCGGAACAATGATGTTGGAGTGGGGGGCTCCAGGAACCAAGTTCCCAAAGCTATCCTGGAGAGCAGTGAAGCTGCGCACTAAATCCAGTCCTGCCTGAAAAGCGAGCTTGGCCTTGTCAGAATTGGGAGTGGCCGCGCGGGCAGCCTTCTTGGCATCAATGATGGACTGGGTGAACAGTCCAGAGGTGAGACTGGCAAGACCAATCTCCCCAAAGGGCCAGTTGCCCTAGTGGAAAGCGTTGCCACTTTAAATATTAGGTGCACGCTTAGGTTGCACTAACACTGGGTGCACAGGACAATATGCTACTAAATGATATCCTTATTATATTGTAAACTGAAGGCATTTATAGTAACAGTCTATTTATTCAACTTAACTTGAGATTATGTTGAATACTTCTATCTACTCTCACATCAACTTCAAGTAAAGAAATGTTGTATATATTTTAAATATGATCATACCATAACTTTAGAGTAATAGAGGGAGAGAGAAAGTAAATATATTTAGAATTTCTTTACTATAAGTTTTGTTTGTTCAACTTATTCAAAAGATATTTTGAATACCACATTATATTGTAAACAGATGTTAAATAACTTCAATCTATATTGAACCAAGATATAGTGCTCAAATACAACATAAAATCTAACAAATTAAGTCTACCATAAGATTCCTCAAAATATCATAAACATGTTTAAGATATTTGCATAATATGATGTCAAAGCTAAGGGTTAATGTAAATGCCTTCTTATTTGAGTGACTTTACAATATCTTGTATTCAGTTATTCTGCCATGCACCCAGTGTAAGCGGACGGGTTGGGGGTTCAATTCCCTCTCATGGCAACTACCTATGACATAAGGTTGCATCAGGTGATGAACACCCATAAGAGAATGTGGCTTAGGTCATCCTCCCACGGCAGTAATCATGTGACACCCCATGGGCCCTCCCTTGGTAAAGGAGGTTCGCAGCTGGAATACTGGCACCCATCAGGCCTGCGTGTGAGTGTGGGAAAGCCCAAGTACCAGTGCGCCAGGATGCCCGAAAGGGACCAAGAGGATAAGGCACGATAAGATCGGGCATTGGGCTGATAACAAGCCGAATGAGGGCGGTGCCTCAGGCTCCCCTCTAGGCCACCCGACCCCATGGGAAAACTGTACCATGGGCGTTAGTCATCAGAGTGAGGTGTGAGAAGGACCAGGTAATGGTCACAGTTCAAGCATCACAGCCTCCCACATGACTCCGGCACGGGTAGACCTGACCCGGGTAGCATGCCAGTAATTCTGATGGCAAGACAGAGATCTTGGACAGATGGGGATCTGCACCAGTTGGCATCAGCAAACCATCTGCCAAGGAACGGGAAAGTGGTCCTGGGGTCGCGCTTGGGGTAGCCGCCGGGCCGTAGCAGGATGGGGCAGTCCCCCTATGCTGGCTCAAGAGAACTAAATCCTCTGTTGGTTCTCTGGTCATAATAGGGCCGGTTAGAGCTTGAGTTGATTCCGGGGTGTTGGCTTTGGTTGTAAGGTGGTACTGCACTGTGGCAACAGGCACTGGAGAAGGGTGTGATTCCTGGCTCTACCCTAATGGAAGGCTTCAGCCGAACTGGGGGTAATCAGGGTACCATAATGGGAGGTCCATGTGGGCTGTTGAGCAGTTAGAACCTGCCAACCATCATGGGAGATCTTGTGGTCTACGGATCCAGATTGAACCTTCTGAGGAACTAGGTACCATCAGGGGAGGTCCAATGTGGCCGATGGCCCTAGTGTCTGGGCGGGTGTTAGGCATGAGCCCTGACTGAGGTTCAATAGGCTTCCCCACAAGGGGGGGCCTAAACTTCGCAAAAGGGCTGCCCATGAGTGGGTGGCATTTAGTAGGGTCGAGCTCTGGGACGTGCTCAGGAAGTGTTCAAACCTGTCAGCCCCTGGCCCGGATCATCTGAGCTGGCGGGTTCTCAAGATGCTATTTTTGTCTGACAATGATGTGGCAGACAAGTTTCTTGCCCTCGTCAATGCCTGCCTTCGGGTTGGGTATTGGCCAGCGTATTTCAAGGAGTCGGTTTCGGTTATCATCCCGAAACCTGGCAAACCGAATTACTCGATGCCAAAGATGTTCAGGCCCATTGTGCTCCTGAACACCCTTGCACAGGGTGCAAAGGACAATATTTTGATAAAAGATATTCTAATAAAATGGTGAAGGTCCTCCCTATATATCACTGTCATTTTCAGCCAATATATTATAAGACAAATTTTGAATTTCATCAAAATGACATATAGTAAAAGAATTGATCATATAATCAAGCATAATGTCCCAAATATATTCAGACAATGTTTACAATATCTTTCCTTGATATACACAGGACATATTACCATATCTTTACCATATTTTATACTATTTAAAATATATTCACCATAATTCAAAATTATTGTAAATAAATTTTGAATGTGTCAATAGAAGATATTGTGAACATTTTTTGAGTTTATTTAGAATACTTTGTTTGACCATATAATAAATGTTTCTACTATATGTTGTCTGATGAAATTCAAAAATTATCCTACAATATATTGAATTATTCCACAATATATCTGCTCAAAATGGTCAGGATATGTAAGGAGGACCTTTACCATTTTTTTAGAATATTGTTTATCAAAGCATTGTCCTTTGCACCCAGTGTTGGCAAACTTGCTGAGAAGATGCTGGCTAACTGCCTGCAGTTTGAGGCACTTGAACATGGGATTTTCCATCCCAATCAGTTTGGTGGCGTCAGGCAACACTCGACCAAGGATGCCGGGCTCTATCTCACTCATCTTGTACAGGCCGGCTGGGCCCAGAAGCTCAAGACAAGCGTGGTCGCATTTGATCTCGCCCAGTTCTTTCCTTCCATCAACCATGATGTGTTGATTGCCATCATGATCCACCTTGGGTTCCCTGCGGAGGTTGTGAAATTCTTCCGGTCCTACTTGGTAGGCCGGTCTACTCGGTACAAGTGGGGGGCTGACACCTCTCACCCGTGCCAGGCTGACGTGGGCGTGGGACAGGGCTCTGCCCTGTCTCCAGTCCTGTCGGCTATTTGCATGGTGCCTGTGATGCGCCTTTTTCAGCTTGTGGTGGATATCCGCCGTGGGGCTCTTATCTCGTATGTGGACAATGGCACTATCGTCGTCCAGTCAAAAACATGGGAGGAAAATCTCATTAAGCTCAGGGAGTTGTACGGGGTGGTTAGCTGCCTCGTGTCTGCCCTTGGGTTGGCTTTGGAGCACTCGAAGAACGAGGCGTTCCACTTTTCCAGGAACCCGAGGGATGAGAATCCCACGGTGGATCTTGGCTTCGCTCCCTTCACCGGGGATTCCCCACTGAAACCAAAGCCCTTTTGGAGGTATTTGGGTTTCTACTTTGACCATGCACTGCGCTTTACCGAGTACGTGCGCTTCTATTCCACCAAAGCTCTCACCACCGTTTTGGCGATGAAGATGCTTGGCAATTCAACCAGGGGTATGAATGCCGAACAGCGGTGTCTCCTCTACCGCGCATGCGTACTTCTGGTGGCAACATACAGGAGTCGCTTGTGGTACTACGAAGGTGCCCATATCAAGGGCATCCTCAAAATGTACTCGCAGATGCAGCGCAAAGCCGCTCTGTGGATTCTTGGTGCTTTCCACACTACCACTGGCAGGGCCGTGGAGTCCATTGCGGGCCTCCTCCCCATCCACTTGAACCTTCGGAAGCTCTCCCACAGGAGCATCCATCGGCACAACACCCTCTACAGCCAGCATCCGACGATTCGCCTTTTGGGGCAGTCACCGGATGATGGTTTTTTTTTTTTTTTTTTTTTTTTGATCAAGTTATTTCTATCCCGGCGCCCGATAGCAGTCCGGCGTTACGAATACAAAACGAAACGTAAACTAAACCTCAAACGCCTAACGGTACGTAGAGGGCGATAAAGCTCGCGAAGCTGAAACAAGCGTCCTCGAAAGTACGCTACGTAGACCGCGCGGTGCGTAGCACCGCGCCTTCGTCAAAAACGGTACCACGACTACCGTCCACACAACCGGCTCCGCCACAGTCGCCCGCAAGGGCAGTCGGACGAGGGTCCCGTGCCAGGGGACCCAACTTAGTCCGGTGACCGAGGGCACCGGCTACCAATCGGCTTCGAATTGCCGTTTCCCGAAGTGAGGCCGGTCCGGACAAAGCCAGACCTGAAGCCGAGAATCCGCCCTGTGCAACGCCGCGTCTCCAAAAGGAGCCAGCGCACACGTCGGGCTGAGGGCCTACTCACGGCGGGCGCTCTCCGATCGTTCCCTCCGGAAAGGCAAACGTCGTGGGGAAGACGAGAATGAACTCGAGAATGCGATGACCGTCGAAAGGGTCCCGTGGGATGCGAATCCGGCCCTCCTCGTACAGGGGGCAGTGATTGATGATGTGGTGACGGGTCTCAAAGGCGCCGCACTGGCAACGGATGTCATCACCTGACAAACCGAAGCGAGACCGATAAGCCCCGATTGGGGCATGGTTCGTGATTGCGCGGGTAAAGCGCGCCACAATGGGCGGCCTCCCGTGATGCAAGAGAGTGAGCCAGGGGCCGCCCTTGGCGGCCGTGGGCTGGAGCGGCCTACCCCTCGCGGTGAGCGGGTAGAAATTGCGGCCCTGATACTTCGGGGTGTGGAACAGGCGGACCCATTCCTCTTCTGCCGCATCGGACGCGAGAGCAAGCGCCACATTAAGTGTGCGCTTGGGATGACGACCCAGGGAGGGGTGCGACTCCGTCGCAGCCTCATGAGCCTCGAGATGGGGGCCCCACCGCATCTTCGACGGGACATAGTGAAAAGAGACGACCCGGCCTGGATCGGCCAAGAGCCACTCTCGGAGTACCGAGCAAGCCGCGATTGAGCGCGACTGCCCAGAATGGACGCTAGCATCCAACAACAAGTTGACGGAAGCCGGCGAGTCGGTGAACACGTGAACCCGCCAGAGGTCAGGTGTTCGAAGAGCGGCCACCACCCCCATTGAGAGGGCAATGAGCTCCGCATCGGGGGCGGTCGCCTTACCGGCAGCCACCTTCGAGCGGACACCCGGGCCAGGGCCATGAAACACGACGCACGCCGCGACCGCCTGTAGAGCCCTGTCCCGAGGGACGGACCCATCACAAGCAACCGAGATGCACTCGAATTTGCCCCGCTCGGACTCAAAAAGGCGATCGAGCGCCTGTTTGTGAAGCTTGGCCGCCTCTTTCCCTTTCGGGATGACGAGGTCAAGTTCGATCTGAGACTCGTAAAGGTCCCTGATGTGATTCCCAGGCCTGGCCACCGAAGAGGTCGGGTCGAAGGACTCGTGCACGGTGCCATATGCCAAGGCAACATCCGTGAGAGGAGAAGGATACATGCGCAGAAGCGCAGGCATCTCCCGGGCCGGCCCAGTCAGGGACATGGGGTGCGAGACTTCCACGCCATCATCCGGTGACCGCCCCAAAAGGCGAATCGTCGGATGCTGGCTGTAGAGTGTGTTGTGCCGGTGGATGCTCTGATGAGAGAGCTTCCGAAGGTGCAAGTGGATGGGGAGGAGGCCTGCAATAGACTCCACGGCCCCGCCGGTGGCAGTGCGGAAAGCACCAAGAATCCACAGAGCAGCTTTGCGCTGCATCTGCAAGTACATTTTGAGGATGCCCTTAATGCGGGCTCCCTCATAATACCACAATCGACTCCTGTATGTTGCCACCGGAAGAACGCATGCGCGATAGAGGAGACGCCGCTGCTCAGCGTTCATACCTCTGGTAGAATTACCAAGCATCTTCATCGCCAAGACGGTGGTGAGAGTTTTGGTGGAGTAAAAGCGCACGTGCTCGGTGAAGCGGAGTGCACGATCAAAATAGAAACCCAAATACCTCCAAAAGGGCTTTGGTTTCAGTGGGGAATCCCCAGTGAAGGGAGCGAAGCCAAGATCCACAGGGGGATTCTCATCCCTCGGGTTCCTGGAGAAATGGAACGCCTCGTTCTTCGAGTGCTCCAAAGCCAACCCAAGGGCCGACACGAGGCGGCTAACCACCCCGTACAGCTCCCTGAGTTTAATGAGATTTTCTTCCCATGTTTTCGACTGGACGACGATGGTACCATCATCCACATACGAAATAAGAGCACCGCGGCGGATATCCACCACGAGCTGGAAAAGGCGCATCACGGGCACCATGCAAATGGCCGACAGGACCGGAGACAGGGCGGAGCCCTGTCCCACACCCACGTCAGCCTGGCATGGGTGAGAGGTGTCAGCCCCCCACTTGTACCGAGTAGACCGGCCTACCAAGTAGGACCGGAAAAATTTCATGACCTCCGCGGGAAACCCGAGGCGGATCATGATGGCGATCAACACGTCATGGTTGATGGAAGGAAAGAACTGAGCAAGATCGAATGCGACCACGCTCGTCTTGAGCTTCTGGGCCCAGCCGGCCCGTACGAGATGAGTGAGATAGAGCCCGGCATCCTCGGTCGAGTGTTGCCTGACGCCACCAAACTGATTGGGATGGAAGATCCCATGTTCAAGTGCCTCGAACTGCAGGCGGTTAGCCAGCATCTTCTCAGCGAGTTTGCCAAGGGTGTTCAGGAGCACAATGGGCCTGAACATCTTTGGCGTTGAATAATTCGGTTTGCCAGGTTTCGGGATGATAACTGAAACCGACTCCTTGAAGTACGCCGGCCAATACCCAACCCGAAGGCAGGCATTGACGTCACCGGATGATGGTGTGGAAGTCTCTCACCCCATGTCCTTAGCCGGACCGGCCCGGGAGGTGCCTGCACTTCTGCGCATGTACCCTTCTCCTCTCACAGATGTTGCCTTAGCTTATGGCACCGTGCACGAGTCCTTTGACCCGACCTCTTCGGAGGCCAGGCCTGGGAATCACATTTGAGGCCTTTACGAGTCTCAAATTGAGCTTGACCTCATCATCCCAAAAGGGAAGGAGGCGGCCAAGCTTCACAAGCAGGCGCTGGACCGCCTTTTCGAGTCCAAGCAGGGCAGATTTGAGTGCGTCTCGGTTGCCTGCAATGGGTCCGTCCCTCAGGACAAGACTCTCCAGGCGGTCGCAGCGTGCATTGTGTTTCATGGCCCTGGCCCGGGCGTCTGCTCGAAGGTGGCTGCCGGCAAGGTGACCGCCCCCGATGCAGAGCTCATTGCCCTCTCTATGGGGGTGGTGGCCGCTCTCCGGACACCTGACCTCTGGCGGGTTCACATGTTCACTGACTCGCCGGCATCCGTCAACTTGTTGTTGGATGCCAGTGTCCATTCTGGGCAGTCGCGATCGATCGCGGCTTGCTCCATTCTCCGAGAATGGCTGTCAGCCGACCCTGGCCGCGTCGTCTCATTTCACTACGTCCCGTCAAAGATGTGATGGGGCCCCCATCTCGAGGCTCATGAGGCTGCGACAGAGTCGCATCCCTCTCTGGGCCGTCATCCCAAGCACACGCTTAACATGGCGCTTGCTCTCGCGTCCGATGCGGCGGAGGAGGAGTGGGTTCGCCTGTTCCACACCCCGAAGTACCAGGGTCGCAATTTCTACCCGCTCACCACGAGGGGCAAACTGCTCTAGCCCACGGCCGCCAAGGGTGGCCCCTGGCTCACTCTCTTGCATCACGGGAGACCACCCATTGTGGCGCGCTTTACCTGTGCAATCACGAACCATGCCCCAATCAGGGCTTATAGGTCTCGCTTCGGGTTGTCAGGTGATGACATCCGCTGCCGGTGTGGTGCCTTTGAGACCCGTCACCACATCATCAATCACTGCCCCCTCTATGAGGAGGGCCGGATTCGGATTCCTCGGGACCGCTTTGACGGTCACTGATTCCTCAAGTTCATTCTCGTCTTCCCCACGACGTTCGCCTTTCTGGAGGGAACGATCGGAGAGCGCCCGCCATGAGTAGGCCCTCAGCCCGACGTGTGCGCTGGCTCCTTTGGGAGACGAGGCGTTGCACAGGGCGGTTTCTTGGCTTCAGGTCTGGCTTTCCCCGGACTGGCCTTCCCTCGGGAAACGGCAATTCGATGCCAATCGGTAGTCAGTGCCCTCGGTCACTCCCAGTCAAAAACCCATCGAGAAATCCTCACTAGCACTCAATCTAGCTAGAAATTTAATCGATGGGAATTCCAAAATGAGACGTTTTCTCGCTGGCACTTGCTGAGGTAATATTTGCTAAGATGCGATTTTGACTGGGGGTCACTGGACTAAGTTGGGCCCCCTGGCACGGGACCCTCGCCCGACTGCCCTCGCAGGCGACTGTGGCGGAGCCGGTTGTGTGGATGGTAGTCGGCGTACCGCTTTTGACGATGGCGCGGTGCTGCGCACCGCGCAGTCTACGTAGCGTACTTTCGAGGACGCTTGTTTCAGCTTCGCAAGCTTTATCGCCCTCTACGTACCGTTAGGCGTTTGAGGTTTAGTTTACAGGTTCGTTCGCTTGTATTCGTAACGCCGGACTGCTACCGGGCGCCGGGATATAAATAATTTGATTAAAAAAAATAAAAAAAAAAAAGACCAATCTCCTCCATGGCGAGGGCAACATGAGACGAGATGTTGCTAGGAATTGATCTGCCCTTCTGGCCCAACATGTTGAGCCAGGAGTCGATTGTGTGGAGGGTGCAGACGACCATGATGGCATCCATGTGGGCAGCCTTGGCAGTACTGATGAGGGCAATGCTGAGTTCATTGTGCACAACCCCTTGAGTGTCAGCATCCTGGTACAGAGGGTACCAGGCCTGCGACGCAGCGGACGACTCATGAAAGAAGTCCTGGCTGGATGGTCCCAGTGCATCACCAGGATCCCTTTCCTTCGACCTACATCACTTAGAGGTGGGAGTGAAGCCAGCAAGAGATGGCGATTGGCCTCTCTTGGGGGTGGCAAAGACATCCTCATCAACGGCCATTGGGGTGACAGATGAGCTGGGGGCAGGGCTGGGGCTCGCAGGGAAGCAAGCTGGTCCAGGATCAGGCTGATCCTCAGCCCAGGCAAGTGGGCTGAGAGGAGCAGGGGAGGAAGGTGTTGACTGAGAAGGCGCCGTCAGTCTGACCGCCACTGATGACATTGTCGAACGCTGAGACCCAGGGCAGCCGCCAATGGATGGTGACTGCCCCTAGAAGCTGCCTGCTGAGAGGCAGAAGAGGAAGACATTCAGAAAAGCAGTGTGCTTGCTGTTTGAAGTTTTGGTGGTGGTGGTAACCGGAAAAGGAAGGTGAACAGCTTGCTTGGTATAGGTGCAGGATAACCAATTTCTTCCACCAGATTTTGCATCCAAGCCACTCTTCTGCCTGCTGTAACCCCTGCCACAAGTTCAGACTCTGTTGTTGATAGTGTGACAATAGGCTGCAACTTGCTCATCCAATCCACAACCCCCAATCCAATCCTTGTCATATACCATTCAAATATCCACAATTATCATTGATAGTAGCAGTAAACAAGACTTTACTATTCTTTGAAAATTCCATAGTGCGTTTAGAAATCAAAACATCAAACTCCTTTTATTGAGTCAAATATAATACAGCCAGAAGATTAGAATGAAGTAAGGGGACATGTAATACTCTAGAAAACTCTACATCTCTACTTTGCTTTCCATTGATCAAAGGTCGAAAAACTACAGTGCCAACACCTTCAGAATAAATAATCTGATTATCTGCAAGTCTAATAGGAATTCTGTATGGGGTATAATTCCTAATCCAATTTCTGTGTGGTGTCATATTAGAAGTGGCGCCTGTGTCTGCATTCCAATCAAAAGTATTAGCAGATGTAGTAAGAGCTTCCTCTGAAGAAACAGCACTTGCCTGGCCAGCATGTTCTGTAACTTCCCCTGCCTTCTCTTCTGCTTTATTGACTCCCCCTGTACCAGCCTTGTCCTTGGGTGGAGGACAGTTTCTTGCCATATGCCCTTTGCCCCCACACTTGTAGCATGTCATCTCACTCATGTTCCTCCATGGTTTGAATGCATAACCCTTTCCTTTGCCTCCTGTGCCCCCTGACCTTGCAAAATTGGCTGACTCTGCCCTCTTCTGGTGTAGGTCCTCGCTTCTGAATGCCCCCAATACAATCTCCGCATCCAGCTTGTCCAATAACATCAGGGATGTTGACAGATGAGCGTACTTGTCAGGCAAAGCTCTAATGAGTGCCATTGCTTCCAGCTCTGTGTCCAGATCCTCTAGTGTCATATTTTTAGGCCGGAGGTTTTTGATTTGGGCCATTGCATTCTCCACTCTAGTCCCCAAGTCCACCAGTGATTCGTCCTCTGCCTTTTGAATGGAAAACAATTCATCATAGGCATTGAAACGAGCTCCAGGCTTTTTGGCCATGAAATGCTTCTCTAGTTGTGCCCACATTTCCATAGGGTTTGTTTCATAACCACGGAAGTGCACTCGTTGACTTGCTTCCACCAGGAGATAGATGTCACCAGCTGCCTGCTCAGCTTTACTCTCCCACTTCTCTACCTCATCTAGTCTGCTTGACTCTGGCCTCTTTTCCCTTCCAGAGACAATGCCCCACAATCTCTGTTTCATCAACCATGCCCTTGTTTCCCCTTGCCACTCTGAGAAGTTGGCCTTTCCCAATGGTTTGATTTTTGGTAATGAGTCTGACATGGTGTTGTTTATCTCAATTCCCAATAGATCCAAGTTGTTTCAAATATGCTTCAAAGAAGCTCTCCAAAGTTGCAATAGCAACAGTCAAGTCCACAAGTTCCTTGAAGGAACAAAGCCCACAGAATACACAGCAATTTAAACAGTACTTCACAAGTTATTAAAGGCTGGAGCCCATAACCTGTTGAACTAGGTCAAGTAATTGAACTATCAGTGAACCACTGATCAGATTCAAGTCCCAACAAAGTCCAGTAACTGAATGAGCACACAAGTTTGATAATAGACTTGTAAATGTGTTGTATTCAACCAATCTAGTGTCTGTTCTCTAGACATATGAGGATTTCTGTGCTACAAGATGTAAAGTACCTAAAAATGCGCTGAGGCGTGAAAAAGGGTGTCCACTATATCGCATTTTGGCCTTGGGAGAGATTGGGGAAGTCTATGTACAAAGTAACACTTGCAGATAGTAAAAATAGGTAATTAAAGTGTTTTAGCACCTTCTTTCAACAGGGTGGGCTGTTCCAGCCAATGGCCACCAAGGGTGGTCCCTGGCTTACTCTCTTGCATCATGGGAGGCCGCCCATTGTGGTGTGCTTCACCCACGCAATCATGAACCACCCCCCAATTGGGGTGTATTGGTCTTGTTTCAGGTTGTTAGATGATGACATCCACTGCTGGTGCGGTGCCTTTGAGACCCGTCACCACATCATCAATCACTGCCCCCTCTATGAGGAGGGCCGGATTTGTATCCCGCAAGACTGCTTTGATGGGCATTGCTTTCTTGAGTTTATTCTTGTTTTCCCCATGACATTCGCCTTTCTGGAAGGAATGATCAGAGAGCACCTGCCATGAGGGGGGCCCTCAGCCTGACGTGTGTGCTGGCTCCTTTGGGAGATGCGGTGTTGCACAGGGCAGTTATCGGTTTTAGGTATGGACTCATCCAGACTGGCCAAACCTTGGGATACAGCAATTTGATGCCAATCAGTAGTCAGTGCCTTTGGTCACCAGACTAAGTTGGGCCCCTTGGCACAGGACCCTTGTCTGACTGCCCTCATGGGTGACTGTGGCAGAGCTGGTTGTGCGGATGGTAGTTGAGGTACTGTTTTCGACATCTACACATCATGCAGTCCACATAGTGTACTTTTGAGGACACTTATTTCAGCTTCATGAGCATTATTGCCCTCTATGTACCATTAGACATTTGAGGTTTAGTTTACTTCTCTTTTGTATTAGTAACACCAGACTGCTATCAGGCACCAGGATATAAATAATTTGATATATAAATAAAATAAAAAATAGGTGAGCAATTTTTTCAAGTTGAGGTTTGTTGAAAGAATACATAGAAAGTTGTGCAGAAGTTTTGTCAGCATAATAAATGATATCTTTAGCATCAAGAGAGAGTTTGTCAAAGCTACAGATGGCTGACTCTAGGTTCACTCATAGCAATTTATTATGGGGAGCTTCCCAACAAAGGATGATGTTCCTAATTAAATCAGATTTGGATTTGCTTTGCCCTAGTAGGAGCCCATCAACACCACTGAAGCAATCAATGGGGTCATAATCAGTAGATGGGTCAAAGGTAGGGTAGTAGTGGAAATTAGAGCATTTGATGGACTTGTCTCTAAGGTTGATGTCCTCAAGTACTGAGAGTCTTAAGAATATGAACAGATGAGAATTAAGGAGTAAGGGCACTCCAGATTTGTCAAGGATCTTGATCTCATTAATAATTGACCCCATGGCAGAAGTGGTTTGGACATGATAGAACAGTCACTCTAGGGAGGGAGCAGACAATGCCAGGCATTCATCCACTGACTGATAATCCAACACTCCAGACACAACATTGGATTCATCAGTTGGGTTTGGATTATTATCTCCCACCTTCCCTTCCTCAGAAATGTCTGTAGCAGCATGATTTTCAGGGGTCAGGTGGGGAGGAGAATCCCATTGAGACTTGTTAGAACTGAAGGCGAATTCAAGTTTGAGGATAGGGTCATGTAGAGGTAAGGAACAACTGATGCAAGCATCTATGTCTTCTGGGACTGTTTCCAGGTAAGGTGTAGCAGGTACTACAGGTCCTTACAGTTCATGCAAGTATGAGCTTGACCAGACTATGGATTCAAGTATACCATGGTGAATGAATGTAAGGACTTAGGGTCAATATGGGTAAATAGAGTGTATATAGGGGATGGTGCCAAACACAACCTGAATAGGAAGGAGGCCCTGGGCCTACCTGTTACATAGCCTGCGAAGACATTCATCATAGTTCTAACCTTGTAACCCTAGGTTAGAGATGGAGTGACCTGACATTGGGGCTCTGTGGACCTGAGCAAGGTGAGCTATCACCCTTGTCCAGGATCTATTAGCCTCCAGAGTCAGCAAGATCACATAGTTCACAAGTTGTCAGTAACAATGGTGAGAATGCAAGGATAAGATGTATTATTATTACTTAATCTGTTTGTGGTTATAGAAATGTAGTGAGCTCTAAAGTAAATAAGTACAAATAGGGCCCTTGGTGTGATGCCGAGTGGCGACATTGGGCGTCCACAGACTTCTTGCAGGTCAACATTTGGTTCCGGAGGCAGAGCTGCATCACGGGTCACCTGTGGAGGTTCCCCTGCCTATGTGTGCTCTGGGTACCATGGCGGTTGTACCTAGCTGTAACCCTGCTAAGGGGTGTTGTCATCTGACACTGGGCTCTTTTTTTTTTTTTTTTTTTTTTTTTGATCAAATTATTTATATCCCGGCGCCCGATAGCAGTCCGGCGTTACGAATACAATGGAACCCGTAAACTAAACCCCAAACGCCTAACGGTACGTAGAGGGCGATAAAGCTCGCAAAGCTGAAACAAGCGTCCTCGAGAGTACGCTACGTGGACCGCGCGGTGCGCAGCACCGCGCCATCGTCAAAAACGGTACCACAACTACCGTCCGCACAACCGGCTCCGCCACAGTTGCCCGTGAGGGCAGTCGGACGAGGGTCCCGCGCCAGGGGACCCAACTTAGTCTGGTGACCGAAGGCACCGACTACTGATCGGCATCAAATTGCCGCTTCCCGAAGTACGGCCGGTCCGGGGAGAGCCGGACCTGGAGCCGAGAAAACCGCCCTGTGCAACGCCGCGTCTCCCAAAGGAGCCAGCGCACACGTCGGGCTGAGGGCCCACTCATGGCAGGCGCTCTCCGATCGTCCCCTCCGGGAAGGCGAACGTCATGGGGAAGACGAGAATGAACTCGAGAAAGCGGTGACCGTCGAACCGGTCCCGCGGGATGCGAATACGGCCCTCCTCGTACAGGGGGCAGTAATTGATGATGTGGTGACGGGTCTCGAAGGCACCGCACCGGCAACGGATGTCATCATCTGACAAACCGAAGCGAGACCGATAAGCCCCGATTGGGGCATGGTTCGTGATTGCTCGGGTAAAGCGCGCCACAATGGGCGGCCTACCATGATGCAAGAGAGTGAGCCAGGGGCCGCCCTTGGCGGCCGTCGGCTGGAGCGGTTTTGCCCCTCGCTGTGAGCGGGTAGAAATTGCGGCCCTGATACTTCGGGGTGTGGAACAGGCGAACCCACTCCTCCTCCGCCGCATCGGACGCGAGAGCAAGTGCCACATTGAGTGTGCGCTTGGGATGGCGACCCAAAGAGGGATGCGACTCCGTCGCAGCCTCATGAGCCTCGAGGTGGGGGCCCCACCACATCTTCGACGGGACGTAGTGAAATGAGATGACCCGGCCAGGGTCAGCCGAAAGCCAATCTCGGAGAACCGAGCAAGCCGCGATCGAGCGCGACTGCCCAGAATGGACGCTGGCATCCAACAACAAGTTGACGGATGCCGGCGAGTCGGTGAACACGTGGACCCGCCAGAGGTCAGGTGTTCGAAAAGTGGCCACCACCCCCATTGAGAGGGCGATGAGCTCCGCATCGGGGGCAGTTGCTTTACCAGCAGCTACCTTCGAGCGGACACCCGGGCCAGGGCCATGAAACACAATGCACGCTGCGACCGCCTGGAGGGTCTTGTCCCAGGGGACGGACCCATCGCAGGCAACCGAGACGCACTCGAATCTGCCCCGCTCGGACTCGAACAGGCGATCAAGCGCCTGTTTGTGAAGCTTGGTCGCCTCCTTCCCTTTCGGGATGACGAGGTCAAGCTCGATTTGAGACTCGTAAAGGTCTCGAATGCGATTCCCAGGCCTGGCCTCCGAAGAGGTCGGGTCAAAGGACTTGTGGACGGTGCCATATGCCAAGGCGACATCCGTGAGATGACACTGGGCTCTTGTAGCCCTAGAGGAGGGGCGTTGTGACCCTACGCAGGGGCGGCAGTGTATGTGATGGTCTGTAAGGTGAGCATGGCTCGGTGATCCTTAGAGAGGGGGTCGACGAGATGATAATGGTATGCTTAATGTATTCTAAGTCCGAAAAAGGAATACAAACAATGATTACTAATAGTATGCTACTGTTGTCCATGGCCTTTGGGCATGTCAGGTGACCAGACCCAATACCACATCATCACACTTGGCCTGGTCATGTACATGAAATAGTGCATGTGCTGTGAAGTATGTCTCATTGTCATCACAGTATGTTGCCACTGGAAGAACACAAGCATGATAAAGGAGCTGATGCTGTTCTGTGTTCATGCCCTGAGTGGAGTATTTGCCAGATGTGTCATTCCCCAGTATTTACCATACTTGTCTAATAGACTTTGGATTTTCCCTTTGCCAGTCTTGTATGAGCCTACAAGCCTTTAAGGATTGCCCTTACATGGCCCCTGGACTAAGTTCAGACCCCTGGCAAGGGTCCATGGCCAATTGCCTTTGGGTAACAAGCTGGAGCCAGTTGCACAGATGGTAGGTGATATACTGCTTTCAACAATGGCATGGTGTATATAGTACTGCACAGTCCATGTGAGATACTCTTGAGGATCTCTGTTTTAGCTTTATGAGCTTATTGCTCCTCTCCATACTATTAAGTATTGAGGGTTTTTGTTTACTTTTCACTTTGTATTAGTAATACTGGACTGCTATCAGGCACTGGGATATAAATAATTTGATATATAAAAATAAAAAAAATGCATAAAGGAGTAGGGGCGTGAAAAGGAGCCATCAATTACTGTAAGTTCAGTATAGAAATGTCAGATGGATGTTGGGCATGAGCCAAATTGATGTTCTGCAGTAGATATTAAATTTAGGCCATCTTGATGGTGAAAAATGCCTTGACACAAGATTTGTCCCACATCCAGCAGTTTGAATTCAGGCCAAAGTTTGCCATTACATTTCCAATTGATAATTTCATACAAACATGGATTCAAAATTGTATCAAGTGCGACCAGATTTTGACGAAGCTGGGAAATCAACTGGATGATGTTCGGCTCAATAATAGAAGTTTACCTGGTAGTGCAACAAGGAGCAACAAAAAATTATCTAAAAGCATGTTCAATGTAAGATGATTGGTGAGTAACTGATGTGCACATTAAAAGCAATGCGATGTCCGAGGATAAGTGAATCTCATTGATGTTGGGAAATATATGAAATGCTAGAATAGCAAGAAAGCATGTACATGAATGCTACAGGGGCTCGGCATGCTGGGGTGTTTTCGCAACCCTAACCAGAGGAATGCTCACAGATGACTTGATGGTGGTAATAGTCGCGCCGCTGTGCGTCCGCTCGGCAGGAACCGCTGGTGGCTTCCGCCTCCTGGGCGGTGGAGGTGGTGCAGAGCGTCGAGATGATTGATGTGGCTGATGGATACCCAGTGATGGCAGACCGTGTAATGATTTGGATGGGGGTATCAGCTGGTGGTGGAACCCGGTCTCCATGAGCGGAGAAGGAGGATGCCGACTGGAAAATTGATTGTCAATTTCGACCGAACCGGAAGTGCCTCTGCGCTTGATATGGAGCGTTGGATGATTACTAGGGGCGATGGCGTTGGCGATACCAGTTAGGCTGATGGCGCTCGCGTTGCTTGGACGTCGGAGGTTATCCAGGGGTGAGCGAGATGGCCTTGAGACATCGGGGCGGGCCCGGAGGTTCTCCACACTTTTACTCGCCTTCAAAGTCTTGGAGTTAGCCCGCTGAAGTTGACTAGAGGCAGACACGGAACTGAGTCCAACTTGGACAGGGCTGAGAGCAGGGGATGCGTCGCTCCCTGGACTAGACGCGCGTTCGCCACCTTCACGCTTGGGGTTGATCAGATTGAGACACCAATCCCCGCTGAGGCACCTTTCCACCAGCCGCCTCGTAGTGGCATTTACGTCCCTGACATGGCCGTTTGCGATGAGAGATTCAAGTGAATAGACGATTTGGGGGCGTTTATAAGGGACGTCGCGCAATTGGGTCTTGGTCAGCAAAGGATGCAGCACACGAAGGTAGGTGTGACGCAACTGCATAGGGATCAGACTGGGAACACTCGGTCGAGTGGAGCTTGACATACCGACTCGCTTTCTTCATCCAAATCGACGAGTTCGCGAAGGAAGACATCGACCAAAACGCAAAGATCGTTGGTATAAAAGTACTCCGATGTGCCCTTCGTCGTGAACAGAACATACAGTATCTTGAGTATCAAGAGCTGCATACACAAGTCATCTGGAGTCCTTCCTATGAATCGACGACAATGAGAAAAACCTGGAATAGAACGACTTCAGGATAAATCACGTA
Source organism: Lyophyllum decastes (assembly GCA_025854295.1). Lineage (NCBI taxonomy): Eukaryota > Fungi > Basidiomycota > Agaricomycetes > Agaricales > Lyophyllaceae > Lyophyllum > Lyophyllum decastes. The sequence goes on from CP107709.1 coordinate 2,463,580, forward strand.
CCTGCGCGGTTGAGCATGAAAATCATATTTTCACCAAACGTTTTACTGGACCCAAGGCGGCGCATGAGCACACGTAGGACTCGGTTCTTGAACTCTGACTCGTTCGTCGCTGGTTCTGTCTCATTGTTCAACGACGCCACCATGAATTGCTCGTTGAGGGCGACCTATAGGGAAGACGAAATGAGGCTGAGGCATCGAGGACCTTGGAGTATCTGCTTACGATTAGTTTGATCACGCTGTAGTTGAATGTTTCGTCATGCATGTGCCTGGTTTGCTCCACAAGGTCAAACACATAATCGATAAAAACATCGTCGAAAATTCCTGATGACAATAGGTCTGAAGTCAGCTGGAATTGAAAAGAAAAAACCCTCAAGAAGGCTCCTCACGCACGTAGATCTTGGACAGAAAGTTTCTGCACCCTGCAGACCTCATACAGTATTCTAACTCCCAAACTCCTCAGCTTGGCTTCGATCGGCACTGGAACGTTCGCCATACCACCGCCAGACCCGCCAGCGACGCCGAAGTACGTGTCCTCCACACCCGAGTCGATCTCAACGAGGATATGATCCATGATGAGAGGTAGGAGCGGTTGCCACCGTTTATGCGACCGGAAGAAGTCAGGACGACGACGTCCATAGCACAGAAGGACGTGATAAAACATAAGCTGCATGTGTGGATCCGTCCGCTAGCGAGAGATTCAGCATCATATGTGTGGATATAGGGACACTAAAACACACCGACTGCAGGTCGTCTACCAGGATCTCACACATGCGTTCCGAATGGAATTCGAAAAGCTCCGAGTCAAGGACGAGCTCGCACGCGTGCTCCAATTGCAGAGGACTCTGCAGATATTGTTCTAAACGAGAAGGATGAGCTTCCGCCAGATCAAGCTATGTCGACCAAGCACGTGCCATGGTAAGATGCACAGAACGCAAGGAACCTTCGGAGGGTAGAATCGAGAAGCGAAAGCGTTGGAATATTGTCTTTCCCGAAGTGCAATATATCCTCCAGTTCTGAGAAATCCGGGAAATCAGTCAACTCAAGCAGAGAAAACGCATAGCACGACGTACCAGACCAGAATTGTTGAGCATTTTCGACCACATATGTGATACCAAGCTCGTCCTCCATCGCGAACGTTGGCACCGAGCTGTGGAAGCTGAGTGCCATGAAGGCGGGGCTCACGGCGGTGGGGTGGAGAAGAGTGCTATATAAACCCTAACCCACGTGGCATCATTGTGCGAATTGGGTTGAGCCCCGAGAACAAACAACACTTCGCCATGCAGCCCTCATTATCTTCCCTTTCTCAAGGTACAAGCTCTGGCTCTATCTCAACGGACCGCAAGCCATCTGTACAATCGCGGAACCCAGTTTCTGTACGACTCTATAAGGTTCTAGGCAGCAATTTTGAGGACGATGCAACCAACGAGGCCTTGCAAACCGTGTCAAATTTATACGTTACCACAAGCTCCCTGAAATTGAACGACAAGCTCATTTCTGAACACGAAGAGCACGAGGAAGCGCTATTGGAGAAACCAAGCAATGCTTCGGCTGCAACAGTGCTGGCAGAGGCAATTCCAGGGGAATCCGCGGCGCGTGCTCGTCGAAATCTAAGACGGGATATGGAAAGTAGGCTTGCGCAAGGGAGTGAGCAGTTTCTAAAAGCGTTTGGGGAGGTGGATCAAGTGTGTGTGCTTGTTGCAAACAATGTTGGCTATACCTGCTGACGGTCTTGCAGAAACTGGACGACCTTCAGAAACATGTTAAAGCCATGCAACGAAGTTGCGACGATGCCGAGCATCAGCTGCAACTAACCACCGAAGCAAGCAAGACCTTACTAGAACGAGCAGGTAGCCTGAGAGAAGAAAGGTTCGTTCAGCCGTGCAACTCTGAATCCTGGAACCCATCATTTCCGACAGGCAAGAGGTCGAAAACAAGAAATCCATTGTCACTGCGTTCCTCGCAAGATTTACTCTTACGGAAACAGAGATCGACATCGTAACTTCGAGGGAGGAACCAGTAGGCCCACACTTTTTTCAGGTCATGGACAAAACGGAGAGGATCCGCGATGATTGTCGGATCCTTATGTCTGGGGAGGACGGTCCAACCAAGGCTGGGTAAGTCCCGAGAGTTCATCCACCAGACATGATATCCCTTATTCGTTACTTAGGCTCGATATAATGGCGTCAACGTCTGCAAATCTCGAGCAGGGCTACGAAAAGATAACGCGTTGGTGCTCGCACGAATTTCGGCAGATGGGACGGGACCTTCATGTAGAAGTGACTGCTACGATGCGAGATGCGGTTCGGTGGCTACGGAAACGTCCTGAACTATTAACGTCAGTTGCTTTCTCAATCGGCAGACCGTTTGCTCATATCTCGCTGTTATCAGAGAAGCCCTGACATTTCTTTCACAATCCCGCCAGGCCGCGCTACTATCATCGTTCATCACCGCGTTGACGCGTGGAGGTCCCTCTGGCTTGCCACGTCCCATCGAGCTCCATGCACACGATCCCCTTCGATACGTCGGAGATATGCTGGCCTGGGTGCACCAGGCCATGGCCGCGGAGCGCGAGTTTCTTGAAGCACTCTTCGGGATGGCAAACGATGGGAGGATGGTGGGCAGCGTTCGAGTTTTCGACGGGAAGACTGAGGAAGAGGAATGGATCAGAGAGCTCATGGATCTATGTGTCGGGAAACTGTGTGTACCGCTCAAGGTAGTATCCTCATTCATCAGCTTCTGGAGTTCTCATTGAAATGACCACCTAGGTACGAGTGCAACAAACAATACGCTCGCAGGAGAGCAGTATCGTTTCTTATAAGATTGCGAACCTTCTTCAATTCTACATGGTGACCATGCGACGAACGATCGGGAATGATGCTTTCCTTTCTAGAACCCTTCTCGAGTGAGTCTTCTAGCTCTCTTGCATTTTGAATCTCGGCATTGACCCCCCCCCCCCCCGCAGAATCACCGAAGTTGCGTATAGCGTATTCTATGAGTCTATCTCGGCACAAGGCCAGGCTCTCCTGCGAGCTCAACTTGTGAGGCGCTACCACTACTTTCCCTCCTGGCCAAATATTCACTATTCTTCCAGGATGTCAATGACCCTTCGCTGACACCGCCTCTCATTATTTTGGATCATCTTCAAATACTACGAGAGATCATGACCGTTTACCAGTCCTCTTTTATCGGAGAAGAAGACGAGGACGAACAAGCTGCGGGTTTCCAGAAGATTTTGGACATCATGGTCGACCCTGCGATTGAAAGGTCCACCAGCGGTGACGGAGAGAAATTACGCTTAAGACCGAAATGGGATCAGCCCGTCTATACACTGAACTGCCTGAGCTACATCGAGGTCTGTCAGCTTGTCGTCTTCACCGCAGATATACCCCTAATATAACTACAGAGTGTCCTGGAGCCATTCTCGTTTACACATGAGAAACGTGACGCTGTACGGGTAGCGATAGAAGAGCATGTCTCGATACTTATTCAAGGTCACGTATGTGTATTTCCATACCGCCTTATCCTGAGTACATGCTGATCCTTCAATAGTACACAAGGATTATGATTGATGCGGGTGTTCATGACGCGGCGGAGACTTGCGCAAACCGCCAGACGGATGTGAGCTTTCCGTTAGGTCCCACTATCTTGGCCTGACCTTTTACCATTCCTCCTAGGAGCCCCTTTCGCGAGTCCCTTCCATGGAGCCGTCTGAGCTCCAAGTGGCTTTGCGCAGTTTTTCGTCGTGGCTGTCGAGCCCGGATGTCGTGCAATCTACCCGTCTTTCTCACCTCACGGTGCAGCGCCTCCACACCCAGATTCATCAAGCTGCTCTAGAGCGGATGGCCCGCGCATACCGAATGATATGTGACGAAGTTAAAAAGCCGGAGAACAAGTATGAGGCGGCGTCGACGCTCTTGGGGAGCGAACGACCATTTGGCCAGATCCATTTGTTACGGCAGATACTTGGCCTCGAGGAGGATGGCGAAGGGCAGTCATAGGTTATCACTCCTGGAGTTTTCCGCCGTCTAGTTTTCTGTTTGAACGATAGGGTTTTCGTTCCGTTTTTCGTATTTCGTGTTTTTGCGGCTAGTGCTTGCATTGAACTTTTTTGGTGACCGCGCGTCCTAACTGATATAGTTAAGGTCATCCACGAGGTAGTAAACATGACCTCTGATCCTTCTGTAAATGGGACCCACACGGCAGGTTTCACAAATTAAATCGAGAGCGGCTGACATTGAACCCGACGTCCCCAACAGACGTGCAGGTCTCACATGATCGCGGGCTTTTCACGGTAGACTCGATCCCACAATACGTGGTGAATTCCTCACGGGGGATAGTATGCAACAACCTGCTGTATTTCAACATTGTCCGTAGCCTGTGGTACGTCAGAATGGACGGATGCACTATCGCGGCCGCTTGGCTTGGCGTACCTCAGCACCCGTCTCCAGACTGTTCTGCCTCTTTCCTCTCCTTCACCCCGTCGGTCATGCATTTCCACTTCGGTGTCTTTATACATCGCTTGTGCATCTTTCACAGCCTTCTTTTTGGTTTTGTTTGCAGATGTGGTTGCGGTCTTGATTTTGCGACCTGTTCAGACATCGTAAGAACAACAAGATTGGATGTAGGGGAGACAGCGGAAGAGATGAATCAAACTCGAGGTGCATAGAGGTACGGCGGGAGAGAAAAGCACGATGGCGATGGTACTGTCCTAGGATTTGAATACCTGGGTTGCGGCTGTCCCGTGCGCCACAAGAACGGGGCCAGGGTGGTCAACAGCGCAGACATGGCGTTTGAGCGCTTGTCATCAACACCCGAAGAAACGTGCTGACCAGATTCGTGTCGCCGAGCTAGTGAAGGCCTGTTCCCCAAAGCGTTTCTTAGCCATCCTCGGTTGACGCCCTCCGCCTGGTACTCAGTGGGATCTATTAGTTCTAGGTGAACACGAGCGCACAAAATGCAGGACCAACGATGACGGAATGGTGATCATCATGAGCCGGACGTGGGGTTGAATAGCAATGACGCGTCAACCAGGAAGTCGAAGCTGGACGCGAAACGATGCTTCCGTAGGTCTTAAGCTTGTCGCCGTTCTGGGAGGCGTGGTCAATCAACGAGGGGAAGATGCTCCATTCGTGCAAGCGAGCTGGTGGAGGATTCGGGAACTCGGAAGCAGAGAGGTTCACGGATCAATATTCAGTGATCAACCGATCACGATCGACTATCCCGATTCCTTTGAGACCCATGTGACTTTATGAGCGCTTGTTTGTTGTCCTCCATGAGTAACTCTTCAGTTACAATTGATTAATCAAGCCCGTACTCACTCGGCAGTGACACCGCGCATACAAAATTCACACTAACTGTTCAATGCATGCCGTTGCAAGCTATCTCAAATCTCAATTAAACGGTCATAGTATCACGATGCTCGCCATGTTCTAATGTTAGAGCCCCAGGACACTGCAAAGTCGACGCCTCCACCGCACTAAACTCATGAGCTCTACTATGTGACTTCCCGGGCCGATGCTTCACATGGCGCGTTCCAGCTTAACCCGTGTGCACACGAGTGATGGGGAGCTGTCCCCGCCACCGCCCGTACTATCGTTCATGATAGCGCTATCTTAGCTCTGTTATCTCCAATGTACGCCATTATGACACCTTTTGGCCACAGACTCTGTGTGGGGATCCACTGACTTGTCTATTAATAACCCATCGTTCTCGAATGTCATGGTCAAGTGCCGTTATCTTCCCCAGACCCATGTGGTTCCTTCAGCCACCGTCTTCATGCCATAAAGCTCACTTAATATGCTCCAAGTTATCAGAGTCCTCTTGGTGTAGGTCTCATGGACTCGACATTACCCATCCTCACTATGAGAACTCGCGACAAACCCGATATCATCGACGAGAAGGACGACAAGGGCAGTCCAGGCGGTTTTCAAGTCGCCAGTCGCCCCCCTTCCTTCACCAACGAGAAATCTGGATTTGTCCACGAGAAAGGCGCTATCGATGAATCCGACATTGGCGACGTTTTTGCTGAAGGCCCTCGTTTAATTGACCTGGGAGCCGATGGCAAGGAACGACCAATCGGTAAACCGTTCGCACCAGCGATATACCCCTTATCTAAGTAACGATTACCATTCACAGAGACCGACTCTGACTATTCATTGCGTCTTATCTCTCTTGAAGACGATCCTTCACTCCCGATCTTCACCTTTCGCATGTGGTTCCTTTCTCTTGGCTTGGCGTGCTTCGGCGCCGTCCTTGGTCAAATTTTCGTATGTCCTTCCCACAGAAGTGAAAGCGTGTCTATACTTACAATCTGTCGCAGTATTTTCGCCCACAGACGGTTTGAGCCGTTCCAATCAATGCGCCTTCGTCACGTCATTCACACTGCATCCGTAGATCACCGTTAGCCAGCTCTTTCTCCAGATTATATCCTATATCCTCGGAAAGGTGGGCATGAAGTGTCTTACCTCCAGGCACGCCCTCATCATTCCTTCCAGGTAATGGAAGAAGTCATTCCCGGGCCCGGCGCGACCGCGCGAATAACAACAGCTGACACCCGGTTTTGGAGGTAAGTTCGATAACCTCGTGATAGTCGACAGTTAACCAAACAGTGTGTAGGTTCATGAATCCTGGACCTTTCAGTTTTGTTATTTTTATCCCTCTTGTATTCTTCCGCTTGACCCATAGGTCACCACTTCAGATATCAAGGAGCACGTGGCTGTCACCATAATGGCATCCACCGCTTCTTCGTCGGCAATTGCTATCAGTATTTTCGCAGCGCAAGATCTGTATTACAACGTCCGGCCAAATGCCGCTGTCGGTATCTTTACGTTCGTCTTTCTCAGCCACGGTCCTTAAACAACGCCCCGTGACACACCCACACCCACAGACTGATAGGATCCCAGCTTATCGGGTATGGAACTGCAGGTATGCTAGCCGTCACCCACCATCAGAAAAATCTAACACTTTCACCAGGAATTATGAGAAGCTTCCTCGTGTATCCGACGTTCGCGGTCTATCCCCAGCTGATGCCCACCGTCCAACTGTTTGATGCTCTCCATCGTGGTCATGCTGCCGTAATGCAGAAGAAACGTCTCAAATTCTTTTGGATTCTTTTTGTCGGCATCTTTGTCTGGGAGTGGTTTCCGGTACGTGTGTCCCCTATCCTCAAGCGAAAATATTCTTCGACAAGATGCTCTCGGGAACCAGGAATACATTGCTCCGTAAGTCGTACTTTTCGTTGCGGGTTTTGCTTTTATTCATTACGAGTGCCAGAACCCTCACTGGCATTAGTATTTTCTGCTTGGCGAACCAGGACAGTGCGTGGTTCACAAGGATCTTCGGTAAGTCAAGAACGACAATCAGGTTATTTAAGATATGCTAACACTCCCTGCCGATAGGCGGAGCTGCCGGAAACGAAGGTCTGGGAGCGTTCTCGCTCTGTCTCGACTGGGCATATGTTGGGGCTGGAGGAGGCTCGATCGGTTCGCTGTTCACTCCTTTGGCTACCCAATTATCGCTCTACGGTGGCTGCGCTGTCTGCATGTATGTGCTCCGCTATTCGTGCCTTTATCGGGTACAAACAATAATGCACTGTACGTTTAGGATTGCCTTCTGCGCATGCTACGCTTCCAACACGTGGAATACGCAAAATTTCCCTTTCCTTACACAGCTGCTCTACTATCAGAACGGTCGGTCGCCCCACTGCATCACGTCGAATACGTCGAACCTTCCCGACAGGCACGGAGTATGATCAACTTTCGATTTTGAATGACGACTTTACCCTAAATCTAGAGAAGCTAGCGCAGCAGGTACGAGTTTCCTCATACCTTACCATACGTCAGCGTTTCCTGACGCTTGAGCGGGATGTAGGGTCTTCCATGGTATGCTGCCTCCCAGCTTCTGTATAAAGTTAGCCGTACAATCTATATCGGTGGTATGTATAGCCAGTACACGCTATCTTTCCCCGCTAAACCTTGTCACCCACGCAGCTGCCGTGACCCACTTCCTTCTCTGGCACGCAAAGACCGTTTACGACATCATCCTCAAGAGCAAGGTTAGTTCCCAGCCCTGGCGTTGACAGTTTCATGCCGAAAAAACCCCGTCGATACCACAGAAGGGCGATTGCAATGACCCGCATTATCACAAGATGAAGGTCTGCGGCCCTTGTCTAATTGTATGCCCGCAAACTCACTGTCCTTTCCTACTAGGTATACAAAGAGTTAAACAACTGGTGGTACCTCGTGATCTTCGTGGCTACTACGGGCATGGCTCTCGGGACAACGTACGGCGCAAAGTCAGGCTTGCCTTGGTGGGGGCTATTCGTTGCTTTGATCTTTGCGTGGATGTTTGTTCCTATCATTGGCACGGTATGTCCATCCCGTCTCTGCCTCACGTTACACTCTTAAACGCCTTGTTTCAGCTCTATGCTACGGTCGGATACGCCCCTAGCATCGAGAACATGGTTCAGGTGGGCCGGGATCCCCACCACCCGTGTAACCACTTACGCATAGTTACGCAGATGTTGGGTGGAGCTATGATCCCCGGAAAGCCAGTGGCGAATATGTACTTCACTTTGTACGGATATAACACAGTCGTCCAAGCACTTGCACTTCTCAAGGATCTCAAATTAGTGCGTTCAACAATCATTTGTTGTACTTGCTCGGAAGAAACATGTTCTACAGGGCCAGTACACGAAGCTTCCACCGCGAGTCACCTTCACAGTCCAAACAATCGGAGCTATTATCGTATGCACTCTTTCAATCTCTTGCTTCGAAGGCACCTCACCCTCAATCCTTACTTAGGGAGGATTGCTCAACTTCGTCATCATGAAGGTTTGCAACTACATACGTTTACTGTTTAGTCTCTGGCACTGAAACACATCTTTCAGACGGTCGTGGGAGCCCAGCGCGATGTTCTCAGAGACGTGCAAGGAACAAACGTTTGGTCAGGCCAACAAGTATGACACTGAAGATTCGTGCTTTTCGTGCTGCTGAATGCCCCTAGGTTCAATCTTACAACAGTGCCGCGATTGCCTGGGGGGCACTTGGTAAACCTCTTTATGCAACTGGCACTCGTTATGGCGTCAGTCTCTTTCATGTGGAATCCCCCATCGATCATTGAGACCGACATTTGTAGTTTGTTCCATACATGCTGCTCGCAGGCCTGGGATTCCCAATCCCGTTCTGGCTGCTCCACAAGAAATACCCAAAAGTTGGCTTCAATCTCGTGTTCACTCCAATCCTCGTCGGTTTGTCTTGTTCCCTGACGTATTGCTTCGACCTTTTGCTGAGAACTTCTTGACAGCGGAACTTGGATTTCTCAGCGTCGGCATCAATTCGAGCGTCTTCACTTCCTTTGTACTGGGCGTCTTTTCGCAATATTACCTGAGAAAGTAAGTGTTACTAATGATATGAGCCGCCCTCAACTCACGGTGAGCGACAATCAGGTATCGCGCAACCTGGTTCCGCAAGTACAAGTGAGTATTGGTTCCTTTTGGTGTACAGGGCACGGAATGACACTCCTGCCGCGAAGTTTCTTGATGAGTGCTGCATTGGATGGGGGCACTTCTGTAAGTCGATGCCAAATTCAGGTTTTGATTCTTGGCTGACTCCAATGCCAGGTCATGGTCTTCGTCTATACATTCGCTGTTGGGGGAGGAAGCGGTACAGTAAGGCCATTCCCGATCTGGGCTCTGGTGCGTTCAATCCCCGGACATCAGTTGATTGCTTGTCTGACGTGCGAGTGAGCAGAATCCGAAGGGCAACCCGGATTATTGCAAGAGATTGACTTGAGGTCCACGGTGACTTCATAGCGAGGGTGCCTGCTGTTGTAAGTATACGCAACTTGAAGCGGATATAGTTCAAGATTGAAAGCGTGTCGAGACCCGGGAACTGATAGTGACGAACAACATGTTTGGAAAGAGTGTTGTTGATGTAAGTAGGCTATCCAAATGCCGAAAATTAACGAGAGTGAGTTGTTTGTTATGACAGTAAAGGAGAGTGATTAGAAATATATGATTAAGTACGTGACGGGTATCAAACCAACGAAAAAGGGAAATGAAAAAAAAAGGTAATACGGAACTCAAGTGTGAAACCCTACCGACCCATTACCCCATTACAAATCTGAACCGACAGCATCGACAACATACAGGACCTGCTGCGGCCTGACGAACAGTCCCCTAGACTCCATCCCCGATGCGTCGGAAATCGCTGGACTGACGCTCCGCAACCTCTTGGCTCGTTCAACATTCAGTTGGTCTCCCTCGCGTTTCAAGACGCTCTTCCCCGTCCCAAAGACGCTGCTACCTCCACTTCCGCCCCCCACCCAATCGACGCGCCGCCTTCTTGCCGCTCTATCATCTCCGCCGAGGCCCCCACTACCACCACCATAGTCCCAGTCACTCCCAGCGGTGCTCCCGATCTCGAAATACCGGATCCCACCCCATGTACCGTCATTCCATTGTCGCTCACCATCGTCACGCTCTCCAGCCGCTCCCCCCCAAGTGTCGTTAACAGGCACCTCCACACCAACCCACGGCCCATCCTCGCCTTCTACCTCCCCGATATACCGAGCATACGCCTTGAATCGTTTGCGCTTCGAGGAAATGATACACGGTATCCCAATCTCCAGCGTCGCGCCCCGCGCAACGATTGGCAGAGTCGGAAGAGGCTGGTTCTCCTTGAGGGCTTTGGCGGCAGTAGTGGGTGACGGGGTGGGCTTCGAAGCAGGCGCTTTACGACTCGATGACGTCGTCGAGCTCATCCTGGTTGTGATCGTATCCGTCGACCCTCTTCGCTTCAGAGTCGAAGTGCTGCCCGTCGACGTCGTGCTACCGCTCTTCTTGTGATCAAGAGCGGCCTCCACCCTACTTTTTCCTTTGATCGTAATCGCGCTGCTTGTGTTTGGAAGTCCTGGCTCTGCTGAAGTCTCCTCGTTCGCGGGCTCAGGTGGTATATGTGGTGGGGTGGATGCAGGAACTTTCTTCTCCCTGTCTTCCTGCTCCTCCGTGATGTCTGTCCCTTTGCCCTTCTCTACAGGACTCCCGTTCCCGACCTTCCGCCCACCAGCCGTCAACGCCTTGCGTGCAGCGACACTCGCAGGCGTCGACACCGTCGAGGACGTCGAGCGAATAGATGACGCGCTGGACACAGGCCGTCTTGGAGTGGATCCAGCTGGGTTCAGTTTGTTCGTATCCACCACTGGGAGCGGTGGCCGCTTCGTCGGTGTCGCGGCCCTGGCATTACTCTTCGTGGACCCCGCAGACGTCTTTCTGACTCGGGCGGGGACAGCCCCAGTTCCAGGTTTCCCACTACGGGTGGGAGTGTCCCGTCCGCCTCGTACGCCATTGGTGCTGACGTTTGAGGCAACAGACGCCGCGGACGTGCGGCGTGAGCGTGTAGTAGAGGAGTTAGCAGTACGGAATGCACTGGACGTTTCGCTTGCGTTGGATGTGGAGAGCATTGAATGGGAAGACGAAGCAAGAGAGACTCGAGAATTGGGGCGTGTGGATCCTGTCGGGGAGACGGGTGTGACGGGACTTTTTGGCGGCCGAAGCGCTACTTTACTGGTGTCTGTAACGGTGCTTTTGCGGATGGTGGATGCGACGGAGCGGACAGAAGCGGCGGAGGAACGAATTGACGAGGCAGACGAAACAGGACGGGATTGAGGGGTCGATTTGGCTGTCTTGGGAGTGGTCGTCGTTGTCTGCCGTGTAGAAGGTGCGACCTTTCGAACCAGAATCTTTTTGGTCGGGGTGACGTTCGTGCTAGGATGTTGGTTATGGTCCAAGGAAAGCGATCGTGGGAGGGTTGAAGAGGGACCAGCGCCCTCCAGCACACTATCTGTATCTTCATACTCGGCTGTCCTGCTCTGAACGTCGTTTTCAGGCTCGACGATGGAGGGTTGCGGCGTTGGTGAGGCAGAGCGTGAGGAGTAGCCTGGGAGACCGATGGATGCCAGGCCTGGCGTGAGCTTCGAATCTGGTCGAGAGTTGTCCATATCTTCGTCTTTGTCTGCGTGATCTTGAGCATTGGGAACATTCGGCGACAGGCTCGTTGTCGATGGGTTCGGACGCGACATCGACTTGTATGAAGCCGCGGTGGACGAGGACGCGATTGGTGCTGCAAGCGATGAGGGAGATGGTGTGCCCCGCTTTGCCGCAGGGGTTACGGGCAAGGTGCGGCTGCGGAAGCTGACACGCATAGAGGAGTGCATGCTGATTGTATCATTATTGCTCTCGGTCTCTTTAGCTCGCAAGAGCGTCGACTGCCGGGGTGGATTATGCGGCTTCAGGTGCGATTGAGAGGCAGGAACGGCAGGGTTAAGGAGATCCTCGAGCGGGACTTCAATGTCTGTATGATGACGACGTTAGAGCCTTGTTATATGTGAAGAGAGAGAGAGAGCAGACGTACTGTCGCAAATTTCTTTGAGCGCCCATCCTTCCAGCTCATCAAAGCCTCCTTGTTGTCGAATACCAAGCCAACGTTTTCCGATCCATTTAAGCAGGTCTACGCGGGCCTGCTCAACTTGAACACGAACGTGCGATGTTGAAGAAAGCATAGGCGCATTTGTCTCTGTTGGGTGAGGACGGAGCAAAATCGAGGACACGAGGGTCTGTCACTTTCGTTAGATAAGTCTCAACAACGAAGAAAACGGACTTGCCTGGTACAAAGAAGCAGCATTGTGCTCATTGACACCTCTACTAACAGAGGTCATGATCCATTCCACCCTTTCGGCATCTTCGAACGCTACTCCATCGCGCTCCATAATCTCATTCCACTCGCTACCACCAAAGCATGCCTCAGACTGCCCACACACCACGTCGTCTACAACCTTGCGCGCAGATTGGACCATCTCCTTGACTTCGCCCGCCCACGCGTCAATAATGGCGGCCAGCCGTCCCAACGCATGATCCGCCGCAAAAAGCAGGGCAAACGCGTTCTTGGGTGTTGTGCGCTTGCCTACGCCCTTGAGCAAGCTTTCGCGGATCTTCTGGGGCAGCGCCGCAAATTCGCTGGTGCACCAACCCTCGCCGAACAGACCGACCAGCGCCCGCCTTGCCCCGCGTTCCAACAATCCGTTCTTTACGTCATCAGCGAGCGAGAACTCGAGCACGCGGGGGGCGCGGCGAGCACACTGCCTGCATCGGCATCCGCCGGTACCCCAGGCACCGTTGGTAAGACGCTCGTACTCGGGGAAGGGTAAAAAGGCATGGAAAAGGCCGTGCATCATTTCTTGCACGATGCGCGCCTGGATCTCATCGTAGAGCGTGGATAGTGTCAGATAGGTGGCTGAGCGCATGATATGGAAAGCGGTGTCGAGGTCGTATGACCGGTGCGAAAAGATGAGGGTGCCGGTGTAGATGAAGCCGAGGGTGAAATGCAAAGAGGCGGGGGTGAATGGCGGAGAGGGCAGAGTGAGGATCTGCTGCTCCTGCTTGTTCGGCCAGGCGATAAGGGCCGTGTGGAAGTAAGGGGAACGTGAAACTAGGACGAAACGGTGGGAGGAAAAGATGGCGGTTGTGTTTTCGTGATTGGACGAGGAAAAGTTGCCAGTCAGGGCGATGCGCACGTCCGAGTACAGGCGAGATCGCCACATAAATACGAGGTCCTTGCGTAGCTTGTCGATGCGAAGCTCTTCTGCATCTGCTTCGTCGTGGGTTGACTCGGCCGAGTCGAAGAGAAATTCAAAGGCTTCCCCGAAGCCTTGACCGGTATAAAGATATTCTAATTCATTGGAAAAGAGGGCAGGGTTAATGGATGTGCTGAGTCGTAACAAGCCATTGGAGGAAATGGGGGCTGCAGACGGTGCTGGTGACGATGACCGAAACGGGGAAGGGGTCCGTGATGACCGGGAGATGTCCAGACTCAAAGCTGAGGTCGTGGGCGGTGGCGAAGATGCATACGGTGTCGGTCTGAACGAGAAATATCGGGTCTGGAAGCTGGGCGGCGCCCGGGCGTATACGATGGCTGGGATACAGAATGGGTGAGGCATGTTCTCAACGACATGCAGACGATCGACTTACCCTTGTGTCCCCATACCTCTCGCTGGTCGCCATCGTCTTCACCGCCTCCTAGCTCCCACACAACATCAGGAAATCGATCTTTGGCATGATGAAAGAGCGCCTCGAGGTCCTGCCGCCAGACAATAGTCGACTTTTTGGTGGCCTCTTGGAGAGCTGGACTAGAGACGACGACGGAGCTGTTGGCCATCTGGGTATCTGGGGTATCTTGGCTCCTCGATCAACGTGGACAGCGGCGAAGAGACGCGTTGAGAGTCGCAGACAACGTGGACGGGTCCTCTCTTCGTCGTTTCGCACGACGCAAGCGAAAAACATGAGGCGCTTAGTCATCATCATTTAACCCCCAAGGAGAAATTCGACCCGCAAACAATATCGATGACTGGTCTGGTAGTATGCTGGGTCTGTTTTTCAGGCGTCTGATGCAGTCATCCTATGATACGTATATGTCGTCGAACAGCGTGTAATTTTTCAACTTTGGCGGTCTTGGTAAGCTTACCATTCAACACATCCCAATGCTGCAGGAAGATGCATCGCTAGATGCATACACTGGTGGACAATTCGGGTCTAGAATTTTGGAACCGGCTGCTTTGCGAAGGGCATACATCCAGATGGCAATGGTGTCAGACGTACGAGCTTGAACGACGCCAGTTGGCACATCTAAGCAAGAAAGGGCTAACAACATGTACAGCAGGCGAAATCCTTGCGCGTCACCCACGGTGACCCACCCCCTTTGCTCACTGCACGCTCCCGAGACTTCTATGCTCGAATGTAAAAACGAAAAACAAAAATACTACTGTGAATGCAATTACGAGGTCTTCCAAGAGTTTGCGAACACACCTTACACTCAACGAATAGGCATCTGCTCAACTGGTTTTAGAGCAGTGTAGGACGGCACCACGACTTCTGTTAGCATGAGTACCACGTAGGCTTAATTATCCGCGAATTCCCTTGGTAGGCTCCAAGGCAGGATCTACGGAGGGACGAGCTTTCATAAATTCGGCAAAATCGAAATATAGAGCAGCTGGAACCCTGCAGGGGTTTTCCAAATTTAAAGATGCACGGGCGGATTCAAATGTAGATACATAATTACATCATAGACCCACAAGGGATCGGAAGATCGGAGCGGGACCAAATCGAGCCAAGATAAGATAACGATAAGATCTTGACGTTTACACCGCCTTGTGAACTTAACTGCGCACAATTCACTGAAACCTTATATAACCTGTGTTTTACGCTCACCCCTCATCGAGTCCAATGTCACAAAATGGTTACTACGCTCCTGCCTCTGTCGAAAAGCCTGGCCCTGCCTACCAGAACAACAGTGGTCATCACCGTACGTTATATACTCCCCTTCAATCTCCTACTATCCAACTCAGCAGCTTGCCGGATCCAGAACATCACGGCCAGCCGCAGTATTACCAGCAGCAGCAACAGCAGCAGTATCAGGGACAGCCCCAGCCGCAAGTAGTTTATGTTCAGCAGCCACCACCAAAGCAGGACGATTCTGGTTGTTGCTGCGGGCTTTGCGCCTGGTGCGTTTGGCTTCTCATTGTGATCTCAATAGTCATTCCTAATATATCGTCTTTCCGCAGTCTTGGAGGGTGTTGTGCCGGTCTATTCTGTTGCCCCTTCCTCATCTGCTGTTAATTGATCAGACACTTCGAATTGTACAAGCTTCAGCGTCCTGGCGATTTACCTCTCAGAGGAAAGAAAGACTCTTCGCTGTATCACCCGGTGTCAGCTGTCATGCGTTAACATAGGCACTCATGACCTGAGTATTTCACACCCCTGCGGATTTGCCTATGAAACCTGCTACTAATTCTGACGCCCACCGATCATCCTGGAATGAACGAAGGCGACAATCAGCTGGCAGATCCTAATCGTATGACTAAAGGGCAGGAAGCAGCACAGTGCTTCCCCATATCTCGACAAAAGTCAGTCGACGGTCCTGCGCGCCTCTGCATGGCCCGTCTGGCGCTGTACTAGTAATACAGCAGGGTGATGGTTCGCTATGCATACAGGACATTAGTTGTTACCCTGGCAATCATTGAGACTTCTGAAACTATCGATAGAGTCATATCAATCGTTCAAACGCTCATCATCGTATTACAACATACATCGAGGTGTAATCGAAGCAGACACACCCCATCATTAAGCTCGTAAAGTCGTCTCGTAAACTCAAATCCACGAACCAAGGAAGGTGGGCATATCAAGCGCGAAAGCGCAGTTACCCTCATTAGACCGTTCCAGCTTTGAGCTCCTGTCGTTTCCTCGCCGCGGAGAACCTAATTTTTCGATCAAAATAAGCATGGTGACTGAAATGGTAGAAGAACTACTACTACTCACGGTCTGTTAAATCGAGAATCATTTCCATTATACAAGAAGGCATCGTAAAACATCACCCCGAACTGAGCGCCCAATATCGGTCCAAGGACTGGGCACCATATCCAATACTGACTGAAATCAAATCATCAGGACGCCGTCCAATATTATGCGAGACGTATGCGATACTCACTTCCGGTAGGTGTACACACTCTTGCCATAGCCGACCATCGACGTCAGGAGGCGAGGGCCTAGGTCGCGGGCAGGATTAATCGCGAAACCTGTCGGGATGCCTATATTCAGCGCCATTCAAAGTATATATTTAGGTCAAACTCACCAGTCTCCATGCCCAGGGAAATGGCAATTCCCAGAACCACCAAGAAGAGTGTGACCGGGACCAGGCCACTGGGCGGAGGAGAGTTCTTTCGGTCCGTGGCCGCAAGGAGCGCGATTATCAGGATCGCGGTGCCGAGGAATTCGGAGAAGAAGCAGGACACGTGGGTCATGTAATCCAACTGTAAAATTCCACCAAAACATTTTCTCAAGTCAGAGGAATACATATGGGTCGATAAAAACACGAGACTTACCGCGTAGGTTGAGAAAATACCTGCTGTCTTGAGCGTACGGATGCCCCGCCCACCTTCGAAGATGTCGATCGCGTGGAAGTAA
Source organism: Lyophyllum decastes (assembly GCA_025854295.1). Classification (NCBI taxonomy): domain Eukaryota; kingdom Fungi; phylum Basidiomycota; class Agaricomycetes; order Agaricales; family Lyophyllaceae; genus Lyophyllum; species Lyophyllum decastes. Next base: position 2,480,591 of record CP107709.1, read on the forward strand.
TTGGCGTATACAACTGCAGCGCCGACCAAACCACCCATCACCTGCGCGAAGATGTAGACTAAGATTGACGGTCAGCGAGAGGGAAGCATATGTCTAGGATGGGCAATCCTACCTGGGACCTTCTTCCAAGGGAAGCCACGCCAAGTCGCGAACGCCAACGTCACCTGAGGAACGAACATGCATAAATCAGACTCGCAGGGAGAGAGAAATCTATACAAGCATATACGCACTGCAGGGTTGATATGACCGCCTGAAATTCCAGCACTGGCCCATACGCCCATCGCAATGCCTGATGCAACAATTCAATTCCAGGTATCAATGAACTCGAAATTAACTTACCGATCGCGTAACCAAGACCGATGGAGAGGTATTCCTGCAACACAGGGTCAGCCTCATGTGGAACATTTGTGGACGTAATCACGACTTACACCTTTCGGAGACGCCGCGACGCCGGGGTTGGTTGAAAGTAGAACTTGGCAGACAGCTCCGGAGCCAAAGATGACCAAAAGCGCGACACCAGTAAACTCTGCGATGGGCTCCCGGAGCATTTGCCTAAATCATCTTGACGTGAGTGTTTCTGCATGATGAATGAATCGAAAGGACCCACTTATACTTCCACCACCAGTTAGGTTCGGCGGTGATTTCTCCCGTCCCCAGCAGCTGCGGTGCTTCAAGGTCATCTGCATCGCCATGCTCGCTCTGGAGTTTCTCGTGAGAGGGTCGAGTTGAGCGTGGTGGGGACATCCTCGAGGTGGTTTTCCTTCGAGCGATATGCCACACAGCGCTCGAATTTATGCATGAGCTATTCGGAACGGGGGATTCCGTGATTCAGATTAACTAGTCGAGAACCAGAATTAAGGTCTCCCGGAGGTCTTTGAAGGGTCATCGAAGATGCTGCCTGTCGTCCGGCACGTATTTTTCAGTCTATTACCGGTCAAGGAGCGAGATGGTCGGGATCACGTTATTCAGTTCGGTTGCAGGATCCTTCATTTTGTGTCTGTTAACGCTAACGGCATATGCATGTGGCCATAACGCATACGTGACGCAGTGTCAGACAAGGCTCAGCCTCCTAGCATCAAAGCCGATTAGGATTCCTGCAGATGCAGAGGCTTCGTGTGAGTACAGGTCGGAGACGGCTCCAGATGTACTGACCTGAACGCGCATTTATGTGTTGCTCGGGTTCATTCTTCATCTCGATTCAGACATTAGGGCCTGAACTCGTGTACCACAGGAGAGAAAAAAACGTAAAAACATCAGCTAGAAGTAGATTGTCAATCAGTCAGACGCCTCAAACGACCTTCGGATCAAGGTTTCCCAAAGAGATGAAGAGTTAAATGAGAGCAATAAGGTGAACAACCTACAAACACACGGAACGTGACCGCATGTGCTTTCAAGTCAAACGTATGTAAACAACACGTGTTTAATTGCCCTGAGGGACCTGACGCGATGTTCGAATTGCAGCGTTGCAACTAAGTTGCAATAGGTCGCGATATCTATCTTGTCAAGCCTGATCTTTTCCTGTTTTATGAAATTTCAGAAAATGCTCTTGCGCAACGCTTTCCATGTATACGCTGATAAGCTCATCTCTACCGACATCCGACTCGGCTATTCCCACTGGCTCACGTTCACTTCCGACTTGGATGCCCATTTACTCATCATTCACGTTGTCATTCGAACCGGAACCAGCAGCCGCTTTGCCTTTTGGCTCGGAGGCTGAGCATATGACGAGGACATGGCTGTAACATGCAACCCATGGCCGTGCTAAGATGCCTTGTCGGGTGGTCATGCCCAAAACTCTCCCCTCCAAGGCCTTTCAAATCTTCTTTGGGATTGCAAGGCTCGCGATTTAACGCACCCTGATCGTTGTGACGCAATTCGAGTGCACGGTGTTCAGTGTTGCCATGCTACGGGGAATTACGACGCTCACGATAATATTCTGATCTTTGAATGTATGACGTTCATCCCGTGTCGTGCGCCCACTACACCCTCGACGAGAGATGCACAAGAACCATATTTGTACGATGTGTATCTCCGTTTTGTGAGTCGGAGTTCTAGTCCATTCCGCGTGTCAATCTAATCCTAGTCCGGGTCTGTGACAAAGACTCGAAAGCCCCGCTGGGTGTGCAGGTAAGGCTTGTCTATCCGCGTATGGTTGGGAGACATGATGCTGTCCCCGAGAACTCGATGGCCCTGTCCTTCCAAGTTCAACCAGTGACTCAGATCAACCGCCTCCACCTGCCACCGGTCCAAATGATCTCCGTCTTTATTTTCGTCCCATCGTATTTTACCAAGTCAAGGCACCCGGACTCGTAGCTTCCATCGGATTGTCAGTACAAGCCTTCCGTGCAAATTCTATCAGCGCAACCAAGCGTGCTGCCACCGGATCCACCAACTGAGGTGTTAGGCGACAGCCATCCGCTACTTTGTACTCCCGTAAACCTTCGGGCCTTCCCCGCGTTCCCGACAGTTGAAGTGGTTCCTTCCCAGCTTCAAGTTTAGCAACGTTGAACGGCAAGAAGTTTCAAATGTCCCTCCACCCACAGAGCGAATGCACCTCGAAAATCACGCCAATCCTGAAAAGCTCTCGTCGTTTCCTCCAAAGCACGGCGCGTTCAGCGATCCGGAGATGGGCCTTGTCTTCTACGACATACTATATGGACGTTAATGTTGTTCTCCTTGTCAGAATGCTTTCTTTCATCTCCCGTCTCCTTTGGGGCTGCTCACCGGTGGTTGATAATTCCCCATGTTTGCCCAGCCCATTCAGTCGATGTCCCTGATAGTCCAAGGCGAATTTTTCTTTGTCATAAGCGGATCAGATATTAGGAGACGTGAACTAGCTCATTGACAGTCCCGTAAGGATGATGTCAATCTTCTCCTCTATCAGGCGATTGTATTCGAGTTGAATCTTATCTAACTGTAGGTCAATACGCCTGTGATTCATTTTCCATGTCACTGGAGCGAGTAATGCTCCTTTTCCTTCTTTAAACCGGCACCTCATACAGGTCTTCAAAGGTTTAATGTCATTTTTTTTATTGCTTCTGCCCTATGGGCGCCTCTGTCGTCACCTATGGCTGTAAGAACCCATAATCTGCGGTAACTCATGGGTTTAGGCTTCCGCCGACTTTGTCCGCAGGGATAGACCTACTATTATAATTGATTGTATTGAGCTTTCAGACAATTAGAATACCGTACATATATGCATATAAAACCTATTAAAAGGCTTAGGATGACCCAACAATGACCTCTCCCATAACCCATAACTATTGGCTTCTACCGACAGCTATGGTTATGATAGATTCGGCTGTAAGTCACCCGGAAGATGATCGCTAGCATGCTGGTTGGCCGTTTGGAGAAAGCTCCGTCCCGGCATCATTTAGCCTCACCGTTCATGCTAATTTCCTGTCCACTGACCCCGGATTGAATCTTGAGATCGAAGCCTGTTACCCAACCCTGGTTTCTTAGCTCACAGCAGCCCCTTCGTTAGACAAACTGGCGATATTCTGAAGTTGTTTTCTTTTAGCCTTTCTGTCGCGGACCACATGGTTTATGATTTTTTACCGGTTCATTAACTCCATTTTCCCATGCGTGCAGCATTGTGGCACATTTCATTCGTGCTGTCCAATACCTGCATCCTTTCTTCCCGGCCTGGGGGGGAATAACCATGAAAGGCTAGTCTCCGTTTAAAACTTTGCATGCAAGCGATGATTGAAATACCCTCTCCTCAGCAGATCATGCTCATGCTAGTAAAAACTTTTCATCATTTACTGGAATGGTGTCAAATAGATGTTTTCTTCGAGCAACACTCACGATAGTTTTCGTATTATTACCTCAACGATCAAATGCTTCCTGCTCTGGTCATATCCAAGGCTGTTGGATATTCTACTGGGCCGAATAGGTTTGACGACCTCGTGGAGGGTAAGATCCAAAATTTCTTAGCTAGATAATTGGAAACAAACAGCGCTTGGTTACAGTCGGCCTTTGGCCCGCTCACCAATTTATCCAGAAGCTCATCAAAATCAGGATCTGGGTTGGAGCTGACAAGATCAGTTGTATTGAAGCCACGTACAGAATGTCCCATGGTGGTCCAGACACACCTAAGCAGCACGGGCTACCTGTTGGAAGGGTACACACCATCGATCTTACAGGTTGGATACTTGGCACGCCCCGTCTTTGCCACGACGTTTCTGAATCAGTGTTGAATAGTCCCGAACGGGAAGTCCAAAAACGCCGACGATCAGTTTTTTGTTGGAATGTTTGGTTCGGTATCGAAAAAAGATGACGCGCCAATCCTCAAGCGCATTGGCTTCCTTGTCTACGACCAGGTCACTGGCGCTCTCACACCCTTTGGTCTGTCGTTAGTTGCTTAGTGGACGAGCTTCATTTTTACCTGCACATTTGCTATAGGTTTCTATCCCCCTTCTGAGCCCTCCAATGTGAAAGGCTTCACTTCTCTAGGAGTAATCGTCGGTTTCACGGGAACATTAGCGGCTAACCGTACGCGTTTCCTTCGGACAGGCTAGAGGTTTTGCTCATCCCTTTATTTAGAGGCCCTTGAGTCTCTTTCTGTCTATAAGCACAAGCTTGGCGCAAATGCTTTCGGTGTCAGTAATCTCTGATATGTTACACTATGTAACTCTTTGAAAGCTTTGGCCTCCTTGTCTGGTGCTTTGAGCGTCCGAAAAACAAAATACCACACGTCAAGTCGATGATATGAATGATTTCATGAAGCGTCATTTTATGACTCATACGTGATGCCTCATTTCCGACTCCACAAGGGAGATCGATTGATGGACGAACCTCATTGTAAGACATGCCGTCTGCTATCTTCAACTCGTTATTGAGACAAATATATAAGGAGATCTACCTTGGTAATTTTCCATCGAGGTCTCCGTTGAGAGTGAGGAATACAGAACACAATCGCAAACTGTCCAGTTTCAAACCAATCATGAGCTGGCTTGATAATGTGTCCCTCATCTGAGGGGTTGTTGATCGGATTAGATGTATTTAGATGCATATGTATGAGGGACTTGTTCGGATTGAACCGTCTGCATTTCAAACCGAGCTCAATGCTGTGATGCATTCCTCCAACATCCTCGCGAAATGCCTGGCCCACTTATGCTTGTCTCCCGCGGCTGGGATTATGATTAACGCTGCCGCCGTGCTGTGATGGTGGGCTTTGAGCTGCTCGCGGTGAGTGTTCGGTAATACCATCACGACTTCACACTGATTTTTCCTTAAAGAATGTACGTCTAGTACAACCCAGCTCGTCAACTCTGCCACAGACTGCTACGCCTATGCGCATCCTTCAACGCGGCTCCACTGCAGCCGAGACCCCAGTTCACACATCTATCGTCGAATAGACCCATAACGTGAGAGAGAAACCGAACACGAAGAAAGCATGCGTTACCTAGTGGATGAACGCCATAGAGATATTCCCGTTCCTAACGCGTCAGCCCACGCGCCATTTCCACATACAACACAGTACAGTCATCAGCAACCGGATTCTGTTTTGCCCTCGGTTGCCTATCCACGCTCGAAACCTGCCTTCTTGCAAGGACGTTACTCTCAGCCTCCCCACCGGCGGTCATAGAGCGTTCTCAATACCTCGACAGGATTACTACCGTCAATCAGGAGAAACAGGGTAGTATGTTGCCCAGCCAAACATACCCTCGCTGCTTGTCACCGCCATACCACTGCCAACTCCGACTCACATCGCAGACGCGCAAATCCTCTACTTCGCGCTGAACTTCACAAACTTGCAGAGCACATTCTACAGTCAATCTCTTTCACGATTCGATGAACAGTCCTTTGGTTCTTCTGGACCTTCCGTGAGAAATGAGTTGGTTCAGATTGGGCAGAACAAGGCTACGCAAGCCGGGTTGCTCGGCAGTATACTCGGTGTCACCGCGATGGCGCCTTGCAGCTATAATTTGTGCGCTCAACCAGGTCCTTTTGCTGCAACATTATCTGACTTCGCTTCCACCAGCCCGTCACCAATATCACGGAATTCACGCAGGGCAACCAAATAGTCGAGACTATCGGTAACTACCCTTTGTACACCTATCTTTCGGTAGCGTTAACATTGAGTATCGACGGGCACAGCCGCTTGGATTGAATCGATGCCGAACATCACGAATTCTACCTTCCGAATCGTAGCGGGGAGTATTCTAGCCATGAATGCGAGACATGCAAGCTGGACTGCTACCGTCAATGGAGGCCCAACCTTGGAGTAGTGCATTTGGCGTACGTGCCTTCTCGCATGATGCGCTCAATGACTCTGACTGAGTCTTCTAACCTTAGATTCTCCTGACGCCCAACCAAGTCCTCACGCTGAGTTTGCCATTTGTCGTGTCTTGCCCTCAGACCAGTGGCAGCCCTTTCGGCCCAGGTCACATCCATACCGTCTCCCAGGGCCCCGGCGGCTCGAACGCGACTTTTATTTTCAACAGCATATCGTCGAACGGCAATACTCCGCTTTTCGCCGTTTGCTTCAGGATCTGAACATAGAAAAAGTGCCTCTTACGAACGGTGGCGCGATCATACCTGAAAACTTTCTGGGTATTACCTATGCCGTGGTCACGAACAGTAGCACAACCGTCTTGGACAATACTACCACTGCCGGACCTGTTGTGCTCAACCTCTCTGTACCCGTGACCTCCGGAATCCCAATCCAAGCAACTTCAACGCCTTCTTCAGCCTGCCTTAGTCGACCTCGTCTTCAAGCGCTCCGGCCTCATTTTTGAGTGCATCACCAACCACGTCTTCGAGTGCCCCGTAGACTAGGACGGCCTTGGCGACAGTATCTTGAAGCAAGGCGGAAGGGTCTACCACTCCGATGAATCGAATCTAGTATAATTGTTTCTATTTATTTTTCGTAGCGCATGAAGGCATTTAGCGACCTCGCTGCACTGATGTACGAGTCTTCGGAATACATACAGCGCAGCTATGCCGGCCTAATGCATTTTCCACTTGCGTTCGACGTTTGACGACAATCAACGGGGATGAAAGGAAAAGTCCAGACACGATTGACTTGTGGCCATGTCCTTCAATGGATCTCGGACAGGATAGGACGATCACGGGCAAAATTTCGATCCCGTCGGTTCGTCACAGATGGAACAAAGGAAGTAATAAGATCAGGAGTACAGAAAGGATGGGTAGTGTCAAGGCTACCCAGGATTTACTGTAAGGTACGCAGGGAAGGATGAAGGAGTAGAAGGGGGGGCGGGCGATGATAGAAGCAGGCTCGCAACATCGTCAAATATTACATGATATGTCTCTGCTCCTCCAAAGTCAGTCCACGCCCAACTCCACTCTTGCCATGTCCTGAGTCACTCCTACTCAATTGCGTCAACTCTTGCTTCCCGTTACCTTGCAATATAGTATATGTGCCCAGCCAGTAGGGTCATCGTGTTTCGAAGAAGACGTAGCCAGCAATATTGAATATGGCTGTCTTCAACGTCAGAATACCCAGCACATCATGATCATCGGCACCACACTGCGAGCACAATCGTGCCGTTGGCTTTGAATGAGCACGATCATGCGTGAACGAGGATGGCCGCACGCGCGCTCCGCAGAGCCTGGTCTGCCAGTCCTTGCCATGTTCTCCTTGGGTGCCAATGCTGCAGTGAGAGAGGAGGTGCTCTATACACTGTCGACAGAGAATGTGCCCAGTCAGTGAGGGGTAGGCGGAAAAAAACAAGGAATATGCCGCCTTACGTAGGCTGTCATGTTCTCTGTGTGGAGCCAAGTCGGTATGATTTACGTCATGCGTTGAACTGGAACGCGAGAGTTTACCGGTCGTGTTCGGATACTGGTGCAAACAGCGAAGAGTCTTATCAAAAATCTCGAGAAAATGGATGCGGAAAAAATGCTGCACATTGTGTGACCTGGAAAAAATGCAAGCGGTGGTGCTCCTCATAAGGTTGCGGAAAAAATCTCCCAGCTAGTTTCTGACCGGTCAATCCACCTGGCCAGGCTATGGGGGTTCTTTACAGGTGGCTCACCAGCAAATTACCTAAGTCATGTGTGTATATTTGACCTATCAAGATGATTGTGTGGTAGAATAATACCATATAGATATCCTGGTGGATTTATTGCAATGCTATTGCAGTATTCGGAGCTGCTATGCACGGCCCTTACAGCTGGCACGACTTCAAGTTGATCTCAGTAAAATAACTGTAAGTTACTGGTACTTTACTGGTAGAAAAGTGTTAAACAAAAAGCCATCAGTTTGTTTTAGCAACCCGAGTTCCTCAGCGAGTCCAGTGACGCGTAATTACGCCAGTCACATGAGCAACGATATCAATCACATGACTGGTGTTCAAGCGACCTTAAGTTTGAGCATTGAATTTGTTGGAAAACAGGCATCGAATGCCCTAGTGTGTCTATTACTCTTGGGCAGGACACTCGCACTCATTGTGTAAAATTTTTCGTTGTCCAAGGCTTCTCCATACTCTCAAGCGCGTGCGACATGACCTCCGAGTCTTCTGATGCTTGCTGTGGTCACACACATGCGCACTTCGTACATCTTCTTGCTTGTTGGGGATCAATCACGATGGGTGGAAAGCTTCGTCATTACTACGTGGTGGTGGTGGGTAAGTGCGAATCTATTTTCAGAATCCACAGACAGTGTAATGGGGCAATGTTCCGTTTAGTATCGCTACCTGCGCCGTTGAAAGAATGAGCGATACTCAACTATTTACAAGTGTGCCAAAGCTGAAGGTACGCAGACCCAGCTTTGTACCAGGGGGTGCCTGACAAGTCCGCCCGCAGCCTAATCTTTTCCCTTCTCAGACACCATGTGAATGAAGTCCTCTCCTGTATTATCCGACGAGTCAGGTATGAAAACCTGTTCGGTGCAGCATCAACCGTTTGAAATATACTCCGACAAACACATTCTGACTTTGACTCGTGCATCGTGTTCATCTTCGTGCGCGATTTCCTCGTCTTCCTCATTTACACAGGCAAATCAACGGCGTTGATAGGCGTGTAGACCATCTCTTTTTTTCTACGCCGTCCTTTATTAAGCAGCGCCAGATTTAAGTTGTCGTTCCAGAGCGGCTTGTGTGGGATACATGGTCGCTTGTGATCACATCAGCTTTCTGGAAGAAAACCAACGCGGTGGACATGATAATTGTCCCCAACAAATAGCCAATCGTCAACATGGGAGGTTACGTCGGACTCAGGTGGAAACAGCTAGTAACAAAGCGTGCACCGCATCGCTCATGTTCGCCGCGCTAAATGCTTTGTTCACAGGGCTGGGGCTGCGTCCATGGAGTCTCCTTGAGGAAGGTTTTACCGTTAGCGGCGCCAGATCATCTGCTCAAACCCGTGGTCTAGGCCTCACAAGTCCATTTTCTTCATAGGGAAACAGCGATGTACGTCCCACTCTCTCCCCGTGTTTCTTATCTGCCATTTTCTGGGTTATCTTCGCCTTCTTACTTGTGATATCACTTTCGCATCCATGAATGGTAGTCCGGGCAAAAGGGGTGCACATCGAACGGCTTATGAAGGCTTGACATGCTGACGGGGACGTGCACTATTATCAGATTCCATCCCGCTATCGTTCCCACTTGTACATATGTTAAAATGAGCGGGCCTACAACGCTCACTCGGGATAGCAGTTGACCCTCGCAATCGCGCGAGGTGCTGCATTACTAACTACAACTTAAATACATTGTGTAACTACAATAGAACTTGAAATAGGAAGGTGTAAAATGATAAGCAAATAGTAAGAGAACGAAGGGATACAAAAACGGATGAATGAAACAGGGCAGCTAGAATGGTGAGCCACAAAAATGCAAAATTTGTGCTGTCAAGTGCTGCGATGATTTCTTGCAGTGCGCTCGATATTCCAACATACATACTCCATTCCATATTTCACATTCTGGGGTTTTCTTGGTTGAGTTCGTCCCAGGCCCGCTGTGTTCCATTCTAAGACTTGTCACTGCTCTGTTTATTTTCAAGCCCACGGATTCCGTGTGTCCGTAACTGCTCCCGCAGTCAGCCAGCTGTACGTCGCGAACAGGATGATATTGTTGAGAATTCAACGCTCATCAGTGTGCCTCGTCTTCTGGTCAAAGAATTCTTTGCCTCGATTCTTTCCGGCCATCTGATCTCCGATTTCTGCAGGTTCCCGCATAATCCGCTCAAGGCACATACAAGGCACATATAGCTTTACTGATGCTAGTGTGAAAAGCATACCGTCGGAACCAGGGCGGCTGCCACAAACTACGAAATCTCGCAGTGGGCGATGGACCATTCAATAATGAAACAATCCCTGAATTTCCATCGCCATGAAGCATCTAGATACTTCCTTCGATGTACCTCCAAAAAAGACTCAAGTTGTGAGCATTTCTTACCGGCGCAGTTCACACACTCCGCTCAAAAAAATTTCACAGGGGGTCGTTTTTTTTACCGCGTTCGGCAGATGGTTCGATGCCTTGACACTGGAGAGTCTACCTTGTCAATAACCGGATAAAAAACCGTGACCTCTCGTTGGTTCTGCTTTCCAGGAGATTTACCCAAAGGGCTCCGGTTTCAAGTGTTCATCCGAATGGAAGTACCCATTACGAGTGTCAACACTTTGCTTTCTCCTGGCCAGCCATTCGCTTGATCCGCTCCACAGTCGCTCCATCCGCTTTGCCAGATGTGACCACTAGCAAATGCGGTTTTGGACACTGGAATGATGATGTCAATGACATCGACTAGTACGCCAACCCAATGTCGACATATCTACTGTTCTCACTGTTATCCCTTTCCCGCTTTTCAGATTGACAGCCGTTGTGCTGATACTTCTAAAAACTCTTGAGAATAATGTATCAGGCTCTACTGCTACGGGAAGGTTCACTCATGCCTGGGTCTAATTATCGGTGTCATCTCGTTCCATGCCCTGCGCCCCGACATATTTACTTGATCAATCGCATTCTTTACACATCCGCCTAGCCATCAGCGTGACGGCTTCGTACCCCGACCGTCGCCCTCACGCTGAGATGGCTTCAAATGTCTCCGGCTGTTGGAGGCGGTTTCGAAAGAAAGGACAAGTCTCCGCCCCTGGTTCCGTGCGGCAGAGTATAGCTCAAAGCACATCGGTTGGAGCTAATTCAATGGGACTCAGCCTTCCACCACGTCTTGCGGCAACTTGGAATCCTGCCGCATGCATTCCGTTGATTACACATAACGCCGCTAAACAACTTCCATCTTTCAAACATATAAAGTTTGCCAGTCCTCCTGCTTCTGTAGGATAATAGTCAACTCAACATCCGCAGCTAGAATGCTTCCCGCCCTTATCGTCTCCAAGGCTGTGGGCTTTTCCACTGCACCAAATCCTTTTGACGATGTCGTCGATGGTACAAATTCAGATGTTTCGCATGTATCGTACACAACCTCACTGAACTTGTTTTTACAGTCGGTCTCTGGCCCGCCCATGAGTACGTTCACAAGATCATCAAGATCAAAGTCTGGGTCGGTGCAAACAAGATTAATTGTATCGAAACCACGTATAGGACGTCCAATGGCAATCCTGACATAGCCAAGCAGCACGGGACACCCGTTGGTAACCCATTCACGATCGACCTGACTGGTGAGCTGTGCCTACCGCTTTCCGTATAATCTTTGTGATCTGTTGTTCGCCGCAGTCCCGAACAACAACACCAAAGACGCTGAAAACCAGTACTTCGTTGGAATGTTTGGCTCCGTCGACGCTGACGACGACGCCCCGATCCTCAGGCGCATCGGATTTCTGGTTTACGACAGGGCGACTGGTGCTCTTACTCCCTTCGGTCCGTCACTTCCCGTCACATTTTAGCGCCTTGTCTCATGCAATATCCCTAGGTCCCTTCCCTGCTACCGAGACTTCTGGTGTCAAAGGCTTCACTTCACTTGGATTGATCATCGGATTCAGCGGAACTTTGGCCACCAACAGTACGTCTTCCAAACCGAATTGAATACTTGACCTCAAATCGTTGCATAAGATGCCCTTGAGACTCTCGCCGCGTACAAGCTCAACCCTGGCGGCAACGCCCATGGAGTCAGTGGCGTTCCAGCCAACTTCCGTTTTCTGTAACACGTAGCGTAGAAATTTCCGCAGTTCCTATATTTCGTTTCGTTGTAGCCATTTTTCTGACTGACTTTTGCCTCATGTCAATATGGTTCGCCTAACCGCCATGCCCTCAAGTTTCATATGAGAAAAATATCCGCAGAGCACCAATGATCACGAGCGCCTGTTGAACTTTTTCAATTGATAGATTGGCACGTGCCTCAAGCTTAATCGTGCCTCCCCACGAACAGGACCCGAAGCCTTAGGCGTTGCCCCCACTTTTCTGTCTTTGTCTGGACAGATGCCGATCATAGCATTCTCTCAAATTCTCTTTGTCGTTTGGTCATTTACTCCCGGAGCTTCGTCCTACAGCTTGTCCCAACGCGGATCATGGCAGAGTTCTCCTGTTGCCATCCCATATCGCCACCTTTTGCTTGCGAAGGTTAATCGATCTGCTACTCTTGGAGCGCCTGACACTCTGTCCTCAGTTTTCAAGTGTTAACATCCTTCATGATCCAGACAGCCCGTTCAGTCTCCGTCTGACTTTGAATGAATTGATTGTGCTGTCCATTCTGTCCGTCTTTCGCAGGATACCTATACGCCGCCCACTAAAAACGAAGGTCTGAACTCGCTATGGTATACTGCTTCCATGTGCTCAGGATTGAGGGTACGTTCATCTCGTTACGAAAGCGCCCCTATCAACTAGATTAGAACGTCAGGATGTTTTCCCTGGCTCGACGTCATGCACGAACTGAGAGATCAGTGACCTCGTAACGCTCCTAGACAAACATTCACGTAAAGACCCGTGGTAGTATAATCATGGACTCTCCTGCCAATTCTGGGAGACGTAAGCTGGTTCATCAGCGTGGTTCTGGAGGGGCGCGGCAATGTTGACGTTTCTTTACTCCCAGGTCTTTGGTTGAGGTGATGTTGTGGAAGTGGAGCATCTCCTCAATCTACGACTTGAGGATGTTACCGTCCCTTCGAATTCTTGTATGTGTGGATTGGTACCGTTTTCATACTCAGTCTCGACCTGTTGAAAATGTAGCAACATAGCCCTAGATCTTGGTCGCTTCACTGGATCTCTAGTAAATCTACGCTACGAACCCCTCAAATCTCCCATCCTATGAACGCAGTGATCTGTCTAGAAGCCAGAAGCTGATCAGCGCCATGCCCGCTCTCACTACCAGGATCCTTTCAGACTCCCTGTTCGAGTAGCGGAATGGAATTTCGTACGGTGAACCGTGATCCACAGCTTTGCGTTGGCGTTTGCAGGATTCCATTGGAAACGCTGCCGTCTGGTACACCCTTCTCCCCTTCATTGCACATTGCGTCATTACCTCCTCCAGTGGCGAAGTAACAGCACCAAATAGGTAGCTGCTGGATATATAAGGACTGGCTACTCCCTCGTTTCTGCATTCCGCTCAGCTCTCCAAGCCGCGCTCTATCCCTGTTATTGAAATGCTTCCCTCCCTTGTTGTTTCCGAAGCCGTCGGTTTTTCCACCGCGCCGAATGGTTTTGACGACGTAGTCGAACGTGCGGTTCCATTTTAATTTCCTTACACGTATCCCGGACTGACCGGCTTCCGACCACAGTTGGTCTTTGGCCTGCCTACGAGTACATTTCCAAGGTCATCAAAATCAAAGTCTGGGTCGGCACCGACAAAATCAACTGCATTGAGACTACCTATAGGCTCTCCAACGGCAATCCCGACACTCCCAAGCAGCGCGGAACCCCCGTTGGCACCGTGTTTACCGTCGATCTTACGAGTAAGCTGTTGACGCCCCTCTCACACGACTCTTTTGACCGTTGTTGGACTCCGTAGTCCCTAATGGCAAGAGCAAGAACCCCGACGACCAGTTCTTCGTTGGCATGTTTGGCTCCGTTGATGCCGACACCGACTCGCCCGTCCTCAAACGTATTGGGTTCCTTGTTTACGACCGCGCTCTGGGTACTCTTACCCCCTACGGTCAGTGGTTTTCCATGTATTCAGTGCTGCCTTTGAACATGCAGCCATTTTAGGCTCGTTCCCCGCCTCCGAAGCCACTAACGCCAAAGGCTTCACGTCCCTGGGAATGATTGTCGGATTCTGTGGAACCCTTGCGACCAACAGTACGTTATTTCCAGTGTGACCTTGTTTTCTCCAACTCAAACCTTATTCAGAGGCTCTCGAGACTCTCACGTTCTACAAACTCGAGAGTGGCGCTGACGCCTTCGGCCTCTATAACATCTAATTCACTCCTGTGATTGCCTTGCTCATTTACCATCCCCCCTCCGGTTACCTATGACAGTTACCTTTCTACCCTGCCCGTTTTCACACCCTTCGCTTTCGTTCTGATGTAGTTTTTCTGTTCCATGAGTAGGAGATCGCCCGCGTTGTTTTATGTATTCTTTTAAAGGACTTCTGGCGTGTGCCATTCTATTGCTTCGTATCAACTCCTCTGCTTGAGAACACCAACAAGGCGCGACACGTACTTTGCCACCGGAACAATAATTTTCTAACTAATCAATGACGTCGTTATGTAAGAGTGCAACTTGCGCCCTCTGACGAACCCAGCATGACTTGAGAAAACAGGAGTACGAGACTCTGTGAGATTGTGAGACATAGATGGAGCTCATGTTCGTCGGGCGTGAACTCCCAAATGCAATCACCAAAATTCCATCGCCAGCTCATCGTCATTTTCTAATGGAATACCGGAACATACACCAGAAATATATTTTTGGCATGCACTGCATAAGAATCTACTTACTGTCGAGCTGGCAGATGCATCCGACGATACCGATAATAGTGCTGTATTTCCCCGCTCATGTTCTGCTCAAAATGGCATGGACAATGAATTGGTGGGTCCCGAGTCCACGTGATTTGACAGATGTTCAAGCATTCAACAATTTTCTATAGTTTTTCAGAGTTCTTCCTATGCACATCGAACTCTCTTGCACCGAGTCGTTGTCGTGTTCTTTTGAAATACTTCTGTCGACATCCCTTCTGCATATACAGGTCCCCAAGCTGGGGAAACCGCCATGCCGCGCAACCACCTACCTGCCACTACATGAGTAACGGCGACCACCAAGCAATCTCAGAGAACGTCCAGCCTAGAAGCAATGCGAGGGCGTAGCAAAGCTTGGACGATGCCCAGCTTGGACTGTCTCGCCATGCATCGCGTTCCTTGAAGGCGCTGAGGGGCGAGCGGTCCCCATCATATGCCAAATGGTCATCACGTTGGCTGACCTATCGTCTGGCCTGACAGGATTCCTATTTTTATAAGGGGTTCTCAGTCTTGCGGCTAGAGAGCACTTCAACACACCGTTTTTTCCTTAGCACACAGAACGCGATCCTGACGCCTCTCGTATCCCCTCAACCACCTGTGCTGATTTCCAGCTATGTGCCAGAACGGGCCACACGACACCGACAGAACTCGATACCAGGATATCTGCACTAAGGCAGTGCATACGAACCGCGCAGCGCGATCCGATGTCAGAATGTCGCCGATTTAAGCAAAAAGGTAGGATATGACTAGGGTGATACCCTGGTAAGTCACCTTGCCACCCGTCGCATGTCT
This sequence comes from Lyophyllum decastes, assembly GCA_025854295.1. NCBI lineage: Eukaryota > Fungi > Basidiomycota > Agaricomycetes > Agaricales > Lyophyllaceae > Lyophyllum > Lyophyllum decastes. The sequence goes on from CP107709.1 coordinate 2,496,189, forward strand.
ACGCAAGGCTCTTGAGAAGAATGGCCCCGCCCTTACTATGTGCAGTATTTCTTTGAAGGAGTCTGTCAAAACTTCGGAGAAAACCGCCTTCATTAGGCGAAACGGTGAGTTGAGCAAAGTTCCTTCGGCGACCTCCAGTTCGCTCATCGCAACTTCAAGATTGCGGATTTGCTCCCCGTAAGGTACTACAGAATAGCGCGGAGCCAAGGCGTGTCACGACATGGCACGGAAAACCAGGCCCGTTGTCGCCTCATTCGTCCGCTGGCCACCTCACGCTGCATCTCCCATTGCATCCCTCTTCTATTAGTGTGAGTATACCCTGTACCGAATTTTCAATGTACCTACGCCCTCCCAAGGTTTGGCTTTCGGAATCTAGTACGTCATTTTCTGTGTCTAAAGCTGTCCAGACTTTGCGTGCGTCGGGGTCTCCGAATTACAAAGCATCTCCATCTTCGACGGCACGACAGCCATACTTGTGCGTCATCTGCTCTCACACGAGTATATCCACTTCCCTGGTGTATATATTGCCAACAGCGGTTTGCGAGGTGCTAGCCAGATCCGACTTGTGTCTGCTATCCCACCCGCCCCACTGGTACCCCCATGTTTAGTGTGTTCAGCGCACCAACAGGGTGATACGGGCTTTGTTCCGTTCCGGATGTTTAGTATGGCAGGCGTTGATGCAACTAAGCTTCGTGCTTCGTCTCATATCAATTGTTTGCCTCGTTGCGGGTTCAGTAATCTTTGATTCAGATAAACGTTCTCACCCTAATCCTCTCGAGGCACGCCTGGCTTCTGTTTCTAGTCACATCGGTCGTATTATTTCCTACCGTGCCTGGCATGAATCTGAACCAAGTATGCTTCCATAAGAATCTCCAATCCGCCTGGCAGGTTACGCAATCCGATCCTCGGTACTTTCTTGAACCTCTGGCATCTTGAATGGTCGGGATAACTCATTCAGTCTCCCAGCGACTTTGAATAACGATGTTGGACGAGTTGAAATCCTCCACCTCGCCATCAAACACCCACAAAAATCTGCAGGTTGCACTCTGGATCTCGTCATGGTTCTGTTCACCACTCCAACAACCCCTTCACCAACGCCACCACGCGTCCCGCTGACCCTCCACCCGCTTCTCCTTTACTCGCAACACGACATCCTCCCGGGCCACTGCACCTCGCTGTTATGGGATCTGCGAGAGCCACCCATAAAGTCTGTCCGGCACATCTCAACGCCACACATTACCCTTACCGAGCATGACCTCGCACAATACGCAACAGTGCCGCGCGTGCCTGCCCTGCACATCGTATGTGGCATCTTCCCCGACGCCTGGACCATGAAGGCATACAACCCGGAGGGGCTGACACTCCTCGATGTTTTGGAGGCGATTTACGACTCCCTGAAGGTGCAGTTGACACGCGGGGAGTGGGACTCTCTCTGCCTCAAGCAGCGGGCTCGCATCAGCACCGTTTTCAACCTGCGCTGGCGAGTCTCGTCCGCGCCTGCAAAGACACGCTCACGTGGTGTGCTCCGCGCGGATTGCCTCCTTAACCACTCGCTTTTCGCCGGCCTAGCGCTTTCTCCCTTTACTGCCAATAGATGCGTGTTGACGCTTAGACGTCCATCTACAGTATGGAATACATCTTTCCGGTCACCGATCACACCTCCCGATCTTCTCGACCCTAAACTCGAGTCGATTGAATCTGCTCTCTACACAGATGAAGCACCCGCGCTAGCTGTGGCGGGTGCAGGATATATGGATCGTGGAGTTAGTAAAGGTAGCACGGAAGGCCCCAACGGTGAGGAGGGCGATGATAGGCAGTGCGAGGCCATCTGATACACTGCCCTCTAGTGCCGAGTCCCATTCCAATTTCGGACGTTCTTAGGCACTCTCCAAAAAAATCGCGAAGCGCTTGTACATGGCTAAACCTTTCAACAATACCAGTGTCACCATGCTAGGACATAAATTTTTGATCTCCCTTCTCTTGCTTCCCGCGAGCGTGCTGCCATTCGGCGACAATTCAGACCTGTGTTTCCTCATCTTGTACATGACACCGAGCACGAAACGCACTCCAGATGTCAAGTCTTTCTCTCGCTAATACTGGACCCATGGCATGGACGTCTGGACCTTCGTAATGTAGCCCCCTGAGCTATCGATAGATTGGATACACGGCCTCCAGCTTGGCGGAGAAGAATTGTCTGTTTCAGATTCACCGTGAGGAACGCAAACCAGCTCACCTTGCAGATTTTCCATCGCCGTGATCCCGATGCGGTCTCTTTCCGTCCAGAAACTAGAACGTCTCCTGTCTCGGCCATGGCGATCGCGGGTGCCCTGGATTGTCAGCAAAGGAATGATTTGTTTTCATTGGTGATCGTCTTCCTGGGTCGTCTTTTTCGATTCCTTGTGTCGTCAATAAAATCTTGATCTATCCTGTCAGTGGGTATTTGCGGAACTGATTTTCTCCTTGTCAAGCTCACGGTCAACAGGAGTTTCCTCAAATTGATGACAGTTTTTTAGACGAAGCATATACAGGGTAGGTAGGCATTTGCTGTTGGTACGTACGGGTCATCGAAATATCTTCCATTGGTGCCGCTCTTCCTGCGTACGTTGCTCGAATTCCGTTGTATTTTGGTTTCATAATCCTTCCGCTTCAGCCGTCAAGACGTGCCCCTAGCAGCTACCAGAACGATGAAGGACATGAAGTTCTCGCGATCTAGTTCCTGCGCGACTTATAAGCTAGATCACCACCCCGGTTCTCCGAGATGTAACGTCAAGTTCTCTCGTGAGGACCGTGTTATCTCGGTATGCCCGTTCTGGAACAAAAGCCATGAAAATAGAACATCTCGTCAACATCTTACAGACTGATCGGATTCAAATCAAGTGGTGTATCCCTGAACTCTGAATTTTGTAAGCGATCTATAGTTCCATTCCTAATGTTTCGACATGCGTCTTGATCGAACTCTCCCAAAGGGCTGCCATTCAACCACCTGGCTTAGCCTGTTTTCACCTCTGTAGTCGTCTGCGCTGGAGCCTGAGCAGCTCCACATACGCTCTCACGACCACCGTGCCTTTAGAGTACCTTGAGGACTTTGACAACCATATCGTTACGTGAAAAGCATGGAAGGTGGGTCACATTCTTCACATCGTGCGCGCGTAGGCTTCTATCGCAGTTTACCTCCAGAGCGTATTCTTCCTCCAGTTTCGCGCAACACCACCAAACAGGTCGCGGTGGGTATAAGAGACTCGTCGACTCACCTATTCCTACAATCCACTGAGTTCCTCTCATCGGCTATTCACTCGATATCTCCAAGATGCTTCCCGCTCTGATTGTTTCTAAGGCTGTTGGTTTTTCCACTGCGCCTAACAACTTTGACGACGTCGTGGACGGTAAGATATCACATTCGTTGTGCACGGCATACACAAACATGCTCACGGTCGCGTATAGTTGGTCTCTGGCCTGCGTACCAGTATATTTCGAAGATCATCAGGATCAAAGTCTGGGTTGGTACCGATAAAGTCAACTGCATCGAGACCACCTACAGGCTCTCCAACGGCAATCCCGACACCCCCAAGCAGCACGGAACCCCTGTTGGTTCTGTGTACACCATTGACCTCACGGGTAAGTTCATCCATTCCTCTCGGTTTCTGCACCCTCTCTGATTCAGAATTCATCACAAGTCGCCAACGGTAAGACCAAAAAAGCCGATGACCAGTTCTTTGTCGGCATGTTTGGCTCCATCGCCGCTGACGCCGATGCGCCGGTGCTCAAGCGCATCGGATTCCTCGTCTACGACAGAGCCTCTGGTGCCCTCACCCCCTTTGGTCTGTCATCACAGTCGTTCGACGTTAATATCCCATGCTCATGCGATAATTGTAGGCTCGTACCCCCCTACCGAAGCCGCTAATGCAGAGGGCTTCGCGTCCCTTGGATTGATCGTTGGATTCAGCGGAACCATGGCTGCCAACAGTACGTCTTTCAGTAGTCACTATGATCCCTCTAGTTATATCTTTGCTTCAGACGCCCTGGAGACTCTCGCCGCCTACAAGCTCAAGCCTGGCGCAGACGCCTTCGGTGTTTACAACATTTAATCCATCCCCAGCTGCTCCCATCGGACCTGCATTTTATCTGCTCCCTTCGTTCTTAGCTCCCCCGTTCGACTCCAGTTCCACCACCACCCTTTCCCATTCGCATTTCGCACCGATCACCCTGATTGCGTCGCACTCTTTGTTTCTCGATAAGGGTCGTTACATTTCGTACTCCGAGTTGTGTACTTGATGTATCTACCTATTCTTCTAAAGGACTTTCGGCGTGTGCCACTTGTTTTTCATCATATCCTCTAAGGCATATATTGATGCATCTTACCACCCCAACCTCGCTATGATTTGAATCATCATCCTGGACGAAGCACTACACTCATTCTCAACGCTGTATGCCCTGTTGTCGGTCGATCGGCAGTTCCTGACCCTCCCAACTCGCCGTTTTTTATTTTATTTTCATTTTCATTTGCAGTCGTAGTGTCTACAACTGCTCATGGGTGGCGACGTCGAATGGCCAACAGCGGGTGGGCGTCTGCTCGAGTATGATAAATCACAGTGGGTGAAAAATTTTCTTCGTACACTGGCATTTCATGACAGGAAATTTCAGGCGATGTATCCGGCGTTTGCAACTTATTGAGCATCGGCCTTCGTTCGCAAATATGCATTGTTTACGTCAACTTCGCTCTGCCAAATAAAAGTCCTATCTAGAGACTGTCCAAGAATAGCGTCACGAATTTCATCCTGTTCATTGGCGGCGGATAGGATGAGCGGCGAAGTGCCAGAACCTGCGTTGTCATGGCGTCTGCGGTCTTTTCGGGTGTGTAACAGTATTTAAACCGGAATTCTGAACGTGACGGATGTTTCAAGAATAAGCGCATGTGCATCGCACGTAGACTTGAAGATTTCCAAAGGTCGCTTCATGGAACACAATCCTCTCAAGTTGTATTGGCTAGATGGGTTTGATAGCTTATCTTATCTGAAGGTAATCTGTATCTTATCCGATTGCCGGGCTTCATGGTATTCCGTCAGACCCTTCAATTTCTGGCACTGGTAAGTCGTTATGCTCACAGCCTCTATGACGTCCACCTACCTCTACTTTATATTCTTGATCACCAGGACTAACTCTGACCATGCAGCCATAGCTGCCACCACTAATTCGCCTGCGTCTAAGTGCAGACATCACGACTGGAGGAGTCTGACTGCTGCCAATTGAGCTACAGAAACAGTCAATCTATGCACGAGTAGAGCAACGCCTCCATCGAGAACTTCCACAGGACTCCGTAGAGCGTCCAGCCCCTGAGGCAAAGTCAACGCGTTCACAAAAAGTGTCTCCTCACCATCTTAGCATTCCGAGTCTTTGACGCTCCTCCACCACCCCGCGATCGTCGCCCCCCTTTCCGCTCCCGCCGCCTCTCCAGAAGGTAATGCACGTCCACACAGTGCTCCGCTTCATCGTTAGCGTTTGGGAGCATGGTTAATTCCAACTCGTCTTTCCTGCCCGCTTCTGAGTGGATGTGACAGAAATCAATGCTCACACGGATGACACGGGAGCACCGTGCGCCTGGCATGTTAATCCTCGGGGCATGAAATTTGGCATTGTAAACGAAGAATTGTGCGTTAGCTTGTGAGGGTGTAATACTGACGGAATTCTCTGCATGTGAATGACGATCAGATGGGAAATAGGCGATGTGGCGAGTGAGCGTTAACCAAAGAAAGAGAACATACAGACTAACAGCGCACGGCTTAACATGTGCAGTCAACGAGGAATGTTGGGTGTGGAAAAAAGAAAAGCAGGGCGACCACTGGAATTGAGAAGTGAACGCTTTACTAGGTTACAGATGAATAGGGGACGCACTGTCCAGCTTGGCTGAGTCATATGAACGAAGCACTCGGTTTAGTGAAATGCCGGTGGGTTCGGGCTATGTGCTGTGCAAGAACTACAAAGATATCGCCATAGCGATCAGTGTACGTAGCGTTGGTGGCAGGTGAGGCTGTGTGTACAATATCGTGAATTACGCGTATTTTCGTGAGATATGTCAGGAACTTGGTGGTGGCAGACAAAGTTTGGAGATCAGACGCGTGTGTTTGTAACGCGCTGCTGTTCGGTTTGTCCTTGTTTTCACCTTCTCGTTTCCTCTCTCTTCCCATCTCACACCCCGCGACTACCACTCTCTGCCCATCGACATCGAACACCATGGGAAGGAGAAAGATTGAGATTCAACCAATAACCGTGAGTAGACCCTTCAAGTTTCGGGCTGTGATGTGTTCGCTGGCTGTGCCGAAAATTTGCGACCCCACGGCCACCCCACCTCCTGTTTTCGTTTCTCGAACTTTGGCTGACCTCTCGATTTAGAACGAGCGCAATCGCTCCGTGACCTTTTTGAAGGTATACATATCTGTCCCTGGCTCCGTGGAGAAAGTTATTTTTGACGCAAGTCTTGGCATCTGTCTCTTTTTTTATCTCCTTCCCCCTGCAGCGTAAGAATGGACTGTTCAAAAAAGCTCATGAACTCGGGGTGCTGTGCTCGGTTGACGTTGCGGTCATTATATTTGGTGAGTGCCCCCTTTCGTTACACCCATATCATCGGTTCATCTCGCCAAGGCTCTGCGTTGACAAGTGATTCTATTTTTATCCAGATGAAAGGCACGGGCATGACACCAAACTCTTCCAGTACTGTTCGACGGACATACGCGATGTAGTCCAACGCCATCTCCGCGTACGTTCAGAATCTTCACTCCTCCCCCTATACTGACTCGCTGGCCCCTTTTTGTTAGCACAACGGTGAACGAGACACTCGTGGGCCCGCAGATTTTTCGGATGTCCCTGGAGGTGCCAAGAACGACAATGCGGGCGACGCTGATGATGATGACGACGACGTCAATGGAGATGATGTGCTTCCGCCCATCAAAAAGGAGAGCGCAGGCAAAAACAAGGACGACGAAGAGTTCAAGCCTTCGGCTCGGGTGATCACGGAGGTGCGTGTGCTACTCGTGCTCCCTCGGTCTGCATCTAAACGTCGCCCTAGCCCGGCTCGAAAAATCGCGCGCCAATTCCCTATGAGCGACCTGTCTCGGATCGCCCGAGGCCTGGTATGACCCTGCCAACTTTTCCTCCGATCCCACAGTACGACCACCAACACCCTGTGTCCAGCGATCGCCTCTATCCTCTTCACCACCAGCGGCCTTACCAAGACCAGCCACAAAACAAAAAGCCCCGCCTGGATTACCCGCTCAATCTCAACACGACCCACATCCCACGTCACGGAGACCATGGACACCCTTTGTCCGCCACGTCCTCTGACGGTCATGGTCTCGGGGATGACCCAGTGTACATGTACCATCCGTCGCAATCGCAACAATTCCGGCAAACCCATCGCATCCCTTCAGAACCAAACAACTCTCACCCGCACCACCACCACCACCACCCACAGCACCACTCTCAATACCATCAGTATCACGCCCCTTATCCTCCATCGCCGCCCCCAAGTCACCACGGCCATAGCCAGAGCTACGACCAGTCGTCGTTTGGCCCTCCCCAGTCCGACTTCCCTCTCGGTCCGCAGATATCGTCTTGGGGTAGATCACACGGTTCCAATGGGCCCGGAAGCGCCTCGAACCCCCCCAGCGGACTCTCCTTTTTCAGCAGTTCCGGGACCATAGGACCGGGCGGCTACGACGGGATCTCCGAAACCCCCTTCTCTCGCGGCGACGACGGCCGCGACAACAACATCAACAACAACAACGGCTCAAGTGACAAAACCACCCGCGACACTTTTGCCAGTGCGTTCCTGGAGGCGGAGCAGCAGCGCAAAGTGACATTGCCTCAAAGCGGCCTGTCTCTTCCCCGACCCACCACGTCTGCAGCTTCCTTTGGCCTCGACTGGCCGACCCACGTCCGGCCGCCGCCTCCGCCGGTGCCACCACAACAACAACAGGCGGCAGCAGCTCCCCCGCCTCCCCCGGCGCCGCCTACAGCTGCACCCCCACCGTCGGATGCGGCTGCTTCGAAAAGTGATGCTGCGGGTGAGGATGCTGGGACAACGGCAGTGGCAACGGCGGCGGCGGACGCCAATCTGGGTTGGCTCGATCTGTTATCTGCGGGCACGCCGGGCACCACCGTGCCACCCAGCTCTGAGAGCGGCACGGCGCCATCGCCGCGGTCGGGCTCGGCGGACACGCTCGCGTCTGGAGGGGGAACGTGAGCGGGGGTGCTGAGTTCGTCCGTCAATTTGGGCGAAATGTGCGCAGATTTCTGACTTTATTTTCACAAAGCGTGCCGATCGCGAGACAGACATTGTACATATAGAAATCGCTTACATATAGAGATCTACCTAATCAAGTCGAAATTTGAACAGTAAACTTGTTGAGTTTTAGAGTGCAACGGAGCCTACGGATGCGTCGTCCGCACAAGACACCAATACTTCTCCATGTTACCCGAGATGAGAATGGTCCTTCCAAATAGCCCGCGCAACGTGTTCTAGATCTCCACGCTCGTTAGTAGATATTATCGCTACGTTACCAAGGGTTTCATCCCAAGTTCTCCCCTATACAGTTGATTTCCTTTTGAGACTTTCCGGGCATCACGACGAGCACATTCGACCTGGCCAGAGACATACTTTCTCCACCCCAAGAGGACAAGAAACAGCGACATTTATTACGCGAAAAGATGAATTTCCTCAACTCTCGCCGACCAAATGTGAGCACTAGATATCATACTGTGAGGAGCTGTCTGGACACTAAACCCAAATTTAAGCCTCTCGTTGAAAACCTTTTATGCAGGTCCTGGTACGCCGACTCGTATGAAGGACATATTGTTGCATTCAGACCGGATGGCAGCGGCGAGGTGAGATCATACCATGATTGGTTCACTGCTGCCATGCAACCACATACCTATAACTCTACCAGATCATTTCCAGGGCTGAATTCAACACCTGGATGGCGGCCTACATCGAATGGAAAGTCATCGATTCGTCAGACATCGACGAAACAATCAGCGACGCAGCCTACCAGTCATCAGAGTCGTTCCTCAACCGTCTTTGGGGGAGTAGTACCAAGACCATATTCAATGCCACAATCGAAATGACTATCACGAAGCGCAGAATGCCTGATATTAACGGAGAAGATTTGACCGGACGGACAATCAACGACTACCTCCTTCTCGACGAGGCATTCCTGCCCAAGCAGTATACTATCCGACTCGACCAGGGTACCTTTCTGACGCAAAGGGACCCAGCTCAGTGTAGTCTGCGATACGGGCTGCGCCTGAGTTTCGATCCCTCCCCCTATCCGGCACTGGAGTTGTGGAAGCCAATACCAAAAACCTACGCAGTGCACGATATGAAGCAGTTTGATTTGGTCGACTTTTGCGCGCTAGAAGTGAAAGATTTGGAATGTGGAAATCAATGCCTTATGATGTGATTAATATTGGTTATAAATCGCTCGCGCATGTCTATATTAGCATATACATACGGTCGAGCAGCCACCAGTGTACGCGCAGTAACTATTCACCACCACGGTTGCTATCAAGGTCGCTTCAATTGTCGTGAGTCTTGGCCGATAGTGATGTCAATGCAGCCGAGAACTTGACGCCGTAAGAGTCCTGGTAAGACGCTTGATCAAAATTTCAACGTCCACCAACACGTTGGGTCCATAAAAATATGCATAACGAAGGGAAAGCCACCTAATGATCCAGGGCAAAAAGGACAATCTCACAGGACATCAGGTACAGCCGGATGAGAGCCCAGCCTGTGCCGCGATCGCAGTAGCTAGGCTTATCCAAGTTCACATCGCATTGATGATGAAGTGTCGGTGAACGCGGGTATAGGTGTGCGTGTCGTACAACGCTGCACCCATAGGTGTTCAAGTCGTAAGCCGCCGCAAGAGCAATGGAGATGCAGTTGCCCGTAGGCTTTAACCTGGCCTTGAAGTTAACGCGTTTGAACTTCTCGAAAGCATAAAGTTAAAGCTCCGTGGACTGCCTTTGTCCTCATGTCCGTTGCCACTGCGCTTTTTTTTTCTCTTTCACCACCACCACGACCGACCACTCATGGCATCTCACGACGACGACGACGGCACAAGTACGATTAACGCACGCTTCAGTGCCCTCGCGGTCTCGGAGGGCCTGAAGAAGGCCAAGCTGTACAAAGAACACCAGCGCGAGTTTATCATCGGCGCCGTCAGGACGGGGTTTGAGAACGTCTTTGGTGGGAACGTAGACTCACTACAAGCGTGGAATGGGGGTAGGGGTGACTAGAGAAGGCCTAGCGGATGCACGATGACGGCTCCCCTTGTTGGGTCTGCCCTTACTTTGTACCCCGCATCTGCCGTCCCTACAACCCCGGATCGCCTGTACTGACCAAAAAAAATGCCATGCAGTGTCCGCGAGGCTTCCTGGGGGTCCAAATACCATCCTCGAGTGTGCAGAAGCGCGGCAGACTGAAATAGACCTGTGAGAGAGTTCCTACAGCCCTAGCGGTCCATGGCCGGCATAAGCGCGCAGGCGCAGAGAAATACACTCCTCTGGGCCGCGCATGTGGGTCCTGAAGGCGCTAGGTCAGTCTAGGGGCAGCAGCGGTGGTGAGGGCAAGTTGCAAGAGTTGAGAGCCGAACGATTTGATCAGCGTCCGGACGCTGACATCATCCATTGATCATTGATTCCTGATAGATTTTTTTGTTTATAATTATGAAAATTACAAACTTGTTTCAATGGACAGCCACTTTACAAGAAAACCATATGTATTATATTTCCTAACCGTATTGCCAAGACGAATAAATTATCCAACATAAATAATCTTTGATGAGAAGGCGAGGGATGCAATGCTCAGTATGAAACAGTAAGCCAACTTGAACATGTCGGGATGCAGATGTTCGGCCTATGGTAGTCATGTCTATTGGGTTTGTATCAACAGTCTGACATGAATAAAAAGGAGAATTTGAAAAACACACCATTTCTGTGGTGAACGCAACAGATATACGAGATATCCTAATGTTATTGCCATCACCCCAGTCAGTGTTGTCCCTATAGTCACTGGTATAGTAATAGCAATATTAGGGGGTGACAGTTGATTGAAGAAAAGAAATACTAACCCAGGTTGTCCAAGCGGGCCTTGATAGTGATCATCTCGTGTTTCAGGCGGGAGATGTCCGTGGAGACTCCCGTAAACATAAAATAAGTATATATGAAGGACATATGCAAACTACACTTACCTGAGACTGGGGTACTGGAGCCTGATGATGTTGGACTGAGCGAGACCAAAGTCAACCAATCTGTATGGAGTCAAAGCATCTGCATTGGCACTGACGATATGGGTGGCGATGATGACTTGGGGGGCGTATTTGAACTGGGGGTACTAGTTAGCAAGCTAGGGAGGTGGGGAGAGATGGTAAGACCTACTCGTTTAGGGGGGAGGGGTGGTGGTGAGGATGAAGGAGATGACGAGGAATTGCTGGAAGCGGAATGACTTTTTCTTCGGATTGAGGCTGACCTTTGTGCATCGTCCAAGCATAGGGATTGAGGCTGACACCGATAATGGCCCAGGACTCGAACATCGTGAGTAGTGGTCGATTGGGAGAGTAATGACTAAGCAGCCACAAACGATATCAATCAACTATTGGACAGTCGAAAACTCGAGCGTGTTTCTCCTGCAAACTTGCGACGACTACTTGCCAATGCACGACTCGGACAAGTTTGCTAGACGACTCCCCCCCTCAGCCCCTCTCTCTGCGTTACACACGAAATGAATTAGTTACATTCTTTTGTTCCACCAGAGACTCTGGGCGACATGATGAACGCACTCCTTTTCATGCATGACCACGTTCCTAAGTAATCGTGTATGATACACCAACACGGTAACGGAGGTATGACAAGTGCATTTTTCAGCTAAAATTATCATTCTAGAGTGTTCGAATGCCACGGGCGCTTGAAGTGAACGTGTTTGAACTTCTCGAAAGCATAAAGTTAAAGCTCCGTGGACTGCCCTTGTCCTCATGTCCGTCGCCGCTCTGCGCTTTTCTTTCTCTTTCACCACCACAACGACTCCCCAATCATGGCATCTCACGACGACAACGACGGCACAAGTACGATTATCGCACGCTTCAGCGCCCTCGCGGTTTCGGAGGGCCTGAAGAAGACCAGGCTGTACAAAGAACGCTGGTGCGAGTTTATCATTGGCGCCGTCAGGACGGGGTTCGAGAATGTCTTTGGTGGGAACTTACATTCACTACAAGCGTGGAAGGATCTGTGTAGGACGGTGGAGGTGGAGGATGTTGATGCGTTCACGAGTATCACGCAGTGCAAGGACGTGGGCGTCGACTGTATTTCTTTGTTTTTTTTTTCTTCGGAGTGTGCTAATGGTGGGTGTGATAGGCACTCAAAGGGAAGTTTGTAAACATCGTGGACTTGGTGGATGCAGGGACAGCGGGGGTGGTGATCAAGCAGTGTGTTCGGGAGCTCGAGGATGTATATCAGGAGGACGAGAAAGATGTTCCCTAGGGAGAAGGCAAAGGTGAATCAGCTCTTGAGGCGGTTTCTCATCAAGATTGGGTAGAGGTGAGGGTAGTATCTCGTATCGTGATGAACGGTGTTTATTAAATCGGCTTGCTTTCATAGGGCATCGGATGCGGACACTCTATATCTATATGGCATCTTGACCTCGCCAACCTGGGCTCAGCCGTTAGTTGTGCATCCGAACTGGCGCTGACGCCTATCCTGTGCATCGCGGCGCCCCAGTCGTTTCTCGCATCTTGATTCGTATGACACTTCTTCCTTGCACCGCGACGTGGACGCTTCACGATGTACCACAGAACCGTCACACTAAATCTTCATTACATACCTTTTTTACCTCAGCGCGTCTTCAGCTCAGCCCTACTCGACTCTATATCGTAATACTCTTTGTATCCCAATATCGTCATCACTAAAATTGGTTGTGAATGTCTCCGGAGATGCACCAAGACGTCCGTGCAGCTCCTACAACGTTATCCGTCACCATCTCCCATCCTGTTGGAAAGGGAGAAGGGCGTGGCGCTTGGGACTGGTTGCTATTGAAGAATTAAGCACAGGAGTCGGGCGACCAATTCAATGAGAGGCTTACTTGCAAGCGTTATGTGGCCGCACATTTTGAAAAGTAACGAGACACGATAGCTAGGTCGCGAGGGCCCGGAACGACTGGGGATGGCGATCGATGCCAAAATTTGGTTTCCACGGTCCGACATGCAGACGATGCGTTTGCACGTGGCAACAATCATTCTCACCCATACTCTCAGCTATGCTTCGCGTTCTCTGTTCAATCTGGTTCTGGATCGCTCCTCTACAACCTGAGTGCTGAGCACGAGAGTACCAACCAGGACTAGCATCTCCACTGACGTCCCGGACTCAACTTCGGAGGCTCCATGGACCGCAACAACCGTTTCTCTTACTGCCACAACGCTGACTCCGTCTTTGCTTTGATCCACCAAGGGATTTACCTCGTTCAGCACTCCCTCGAATCTCTCAGGCTGCATCCTAACAAACGTTGTCAAATGCGAGAACGTCCCAACGCCATCGATGACACAGGAACTTAAACATGTGCAGATCATCTCCCCGTGCCACGCATGGGGACCCACGGTACCTTTGTTACCGCAACGGTATACTACTCGACTTGGCAACGAAGGCATCACAGCGCTTTTCCCAAACCAGAAAAAGAAGGACCGTCGTGCTAGATTGTTTCATCTGGGTTCACCAGAGTTTTTGGCGGAAACGAAAGTTCTCTTCAGGCGTGGCAGAATCCGTGCAGGACGGTCGGAGTGAAGGATACCGAGGGGTTCACGAGTATCTCGCAGTGCAAGAGGGTGAGTCGCGACGCGGGTTTTATGTTCTTTGTTTTTCTTTGTTCGTGGGCTCAGAGTATGTGATAGTCACTCAAAGAGAAATTCGTGAATATCGTGGACCTTGTTGACACGGCGTTGATGGGGAAAGTGATGAAGAAAGGCGTGTATGGGAACGAGAAGCAGTTGGTGAAGTATATTAAGAAGGCGAGGAAGAAGTTTCCCAAGAAAGAGGCGAGGGAGAATCCACTTCTGGCGCAGTTCCTCGTCGAGGTTTGGTAGAGGTGAGAGTTGGTTATATTTGGGTTGTGATGAACCGCGTTTATTGAACGGATGTATCTCATTGGGCGTTGGACGCAGTGACTCGGAAATTTTATACGACATCTTGTCGTTGCTAGCTTATCCGGGTTGCGTTCGTGGGCTAACGCTGGGCGTTTCGTCTAGGCATTGCACCCGTGCTGTACCACAGAGCCTTCATACTCAAGTGCAGTATGTCCTCACTCACCTGAACCTCGACGCCTATTTCCTATAACCATTTCCGGGCATTCACACAGAATTGCCGCATTGTCAATTAGAAAGTTGAACGAGACACGTCGGTAGAGGAACCAACATGGGCTACGGCGGTTTTATTACGACGGCGATGTTCATATGAGGCGATGATTTACTTGGTTCGCCTGACTGCGGCACCAATCAAACGCGATTGATTTTTTCCCCCAAGAATTCAGGATAAACAGGTTATGCAAAGACTGAGCAAGTCGTTGTTCGAAGCACGCCAGTATTCACTCATCAAGCCCCTTTACAAATTTGTTCGTATTCGCGATCAGGGGCTAAGGGAGTCCTTGACTAATATTGCGTATAGACCGTTAAACGAGCTCGAGACTGGCGGAGGCGGACGACCCGGGCGCTCCACCATTGGAGCTGTGAAGCTGCACCAGTTCGGGCGGTGGCTTTGACCATGGCGGTAGAGGAAGCATGAGGACGGTAGTGGCACGGCGCCGGGCGAAGGGGGGAAGATGAAGGCGATGCTCGCGGGGGACATCATCTTCGACCCAAGGCCTGGGGGTGTATGCACGCAGAGGGAGGCACTGACTGCCTCCGGTGTGCTTCAACACGAAGCATTTGAGGAGCCCGTGCGAAGTGGGTTGCCATATGTCAGTCTCGCGTGCTGGCCGCCGAAAGGACAGAGGTACGATTTCGCGGGGGTGTTGATGGATGAGGAACGGTTGTTGGGTCTGCAGGTGGGTGTTCTCATTTGTTCGTATTCGTAACGGGTCGCCGATGATTGGTTTCGCGCGCTGTAGACGGACGAGCATGACGCAATCGTGGAGCTCGAAGTCATGCATATAGGCGCCGGAATTGAAAGCCCTAGATGCGACAAGGGCCGAATTGAAACTGAACATGGCTCTGACCGGGAGCCCTCCTACGTGCTGTTTGGTTCGGCACTGATTTGTGACGATGGTAGGTACGGCGTGAATCAGGGCATTCATTGATAATTTACTTACTTAGATGCTCGTTTGAAATGACACGACCATGACCACCATGACCCGAATTCGAGCTCCTGGTTCATTTGGGAAAGAGCGAACAGTTGTCTCGTGCTCAACGACCCTACGTGAACATATTCTGGGCTTCCTACCGCGCACTTGATAGCGTCCGCGGTGTCTCACTCTTCGTGAACAGTCAAAGGGACATGGGTGCAGGGCATATACTAAATGGGTGAGCTTTGAAAAGCTCGTTTCTGGTTTAACGCCTATCTGACGTCTGGGGATGCAGCGTTTTCGATTTCGGATCTTCCCGGTGACGACGGTGACAGATGATGGCGACGACGACGACGACGACGATAACAATAATGATACCGACGATGATTTGATGCAAACTTCACCCGATTGTCGTATTCCTCTCCAACTCGGGCGTACAGAGGTTTTCTGGCGTCGTTATCGCATGCAACATACACGAATGGCACAGCCTGGTACCCATATGGGCAGGTGCATCTCCTTCCCTATCGTTTTTGTGATTGGCAGCTGATGGAATGTCCGTTCTTAGCAGCCTCGTTGACGACTTTCCCGGGGGCCAGCCAGCAACGTCGTCGTTCCAATGGACAGTTCTCTATATTCATCAGTCAACCATTTAGCCTTCACAATGATACCGGTTCAAACGGTTGGGTGGTATCGCAGGGGCGGTCGACACAATGCGCCCAACATACACTTCTTTCTCGACCTTTCTGGTATGCCCAACCACCCTACGTTATCGTTGCTGCAGCTGAACATTGCAATGGGATAGTTTTCAGCTTCTCACGTCGTGGCGTCATCAAATGCACAGCAGAACTGAAAGGCAAAGAAATTCAATAACCGTATCGATGCAAGCCATTACACGAACGTACAACAGAGCTTATCACCAAGTCCAACTAACAAATACTAGGGAGAAATAAATCAAAAAGAAAGCTTTTATCAAGTCCGTGTCATCGTCATCGTCATCGCTGCTTAAAGTCCACCGTCGCAACGCCTGCGACTCAGAGGGCCCACACGTTAACACCATCAACGAACAACCACGCCGGCGCCGTTCCTCCGTGGAACGCCAGCTTATCGTGACCCACCGCCGGCACCATGAACTCGTAGAACGTCCAGGGTTGGTATCCTGACCTGATCATCTGCACAATCGCCCCGTTCCACAATACATCGACAAATGCATCCTTCTCCACCTCCTGGCCCGCGTACGTGCTTTCATGGAAGAACGTGATCGAATACTTCTTACCCGCAACAGTCTTCAACGCCGCCCTCGGCGTCAACGTTCCGGATAACGTGTCAACACCACTAGCGGAACCAAGGAGCGCAACGCTGCTGCCGGTGCGGATGTACGGTGCGTAATGAAAGATGGAGGCGTCGAGCGAGCCACCGGCGGGGCTGATGCTGATCCATGCGGAGTAGGACGCGGCGAAGCAGAACTCATCGTCGTTGGGGCAGGTGTACCCCTCGAAGCCGCCGTCGATGGTGAGCGGTTTACGCCTGTACCCACGGGAGTAGGTGACCTTGAGGTCTCCCTGGCCGTAGTTGACGGCAGTGGATTCATTGGTGACGAGGTAGTACTGGTGAGAAGGGAGGATGAGTTCTATGTCAGGTATGGTTCGAAACACCAGCATGGGATCAACGGGATACTCACGAAACTGCAAGTGTAGGTGGTGGGAACGCCGTTCACGAGGGCACGCCAGATGTTGAAGTACTGGCAGGCACCGCCGACGCGGTCAGACCCACGGGTGTTGCACAGAGCTGCGCACGCGTTGACGTCGTACTTGTCGATGATGGCGAAACCCATGTACTATCCGCAAACCCAGTCAATACCCGTCGATGACGACGGCAGTGGAAAGGTGTACGTACCCCTGGAGCGTTGTTTGCACCGTTCCTAGGCCCGAAGACGATCTCGTATCCTTCCGGATCGGTGGGGTCAGCGAGCGTCTTGGCCGCTGCTGTTCTGGATGTACGTCAGGTCAGAAGGGGGTGGGATCCACTGCTGTCCGCCACGGTTGGTCTTTTCAGCAGCGGTGTGAATGTTGCCGTAGAGCGCGCACTTGAGGTTGGAGTGTTCGTTGAAGACAAAATTGAGAAGAAAGTTATTGTATTCGTATTACAGATTGGCGAATACTGAATGAGTACGCGTATTAGGTGTCAACGAAAGGAACGCAGAGTGAGAAGGTTGTTAAGACGTACCATAGCCTTCGACGCGATAACAAAAGTTAAGGCAGCCATCGATGTCGTACGTTGCCTTGGACACGACGGCATACGTCAGATACGCGGTCCCTTCAATCGAACCATCCCTATCCGTCGACAATATTCCCGTCCCGCCCAAAACTTGCTCATATCCATCAACGATACATGTCTTCAGGTTCCCCTTCCCCCAGGCGCACATTCGCATTGGCGGCCAAGCCATTGACGGTGGTGTTGGAATCGACGACCTTCCCATCGACAGCAGTGATGACAGCCTCGGGAACGGGCTGATTCGGGGGCGCGTCGCCGGTAGTGCCGGCCTTCTGGTCGACGAGAGGCATGGTGACGACAATGTTCTGGGTGTCGGTGGTGGTGCCGTTTACATCGACGGATTGGACAGAGTCAGGGACGCCAGGCTGGGAGGGAGGGATGATGCCGGTTGTGGCCGCTAGGGACGATGATGAAAGCAAGAAGGGAGTTGGGGACGATGGCGAGAGCAAGGGGAAAGGCAGGGGGTCGCGGGAACGAAACCACAAGAACACCGCCATGGAAAGGAGAAGGGAAAGGACGGGAGCATTGGTTAGGGTCTTTCGCCGCGATGTTTGAGACGTGATTGCTTACCATTGGCCGTTATCGCCAACAAAATGAGAGTCAACAGACGAGAACTACATCTTAGATGAAGGGGAGAACGTCGAGCGAGCGGTCGACTGCGAGAAGCCGTCCAAAGTTGGGCCGTTTTCTGTTTAACCCCGACTCTCCGACTCTCCGCCTTTTGAGCTCTCCACCTTTTGAGCACTCGGCCCTACCTTCCTTTCTCTCCCGTATGACATCCACTCAGCCGAACCCTCTGCGCGATGGTTCCGGGACCTGGATGTGCTGACAGATTCATCGTGTCCTGATTATTTCCACCATTCATCTGCCGATGGATGCAGGTGCACGGTGGCAGACGGTTCAGACATGTAGAGTTGGATGCCCTTGACTCTCCCCGAGCCGCGGTGATTTAATGTATATGGGAACGACGTACCTTTCTCGGGAGTGCGAAATTCCACGAGGCTATCAGGCTGCAGAGGTCTGTCTCGTCGTAAAACCTCAGAAGGAAGGACGCCAGGCTATTCGTCGTCGTTAGCACCCGACCTGTCCGTTACGTGGGCGAATCCCGAAAGCAAATGTATCACCAGCCCATCATCAATCCCCTCCCTTCACCCGTTGGGCGTCTGCACGTGGACGTTTCATATTGTTATTCTGTGCGTGCCATGCAAACACCTTTTTGCCTTCTAGGCTTCACTACCCGCAATAGTAGGCCTGTCACTTACAAACGCCTTGCATGTTGGCGCTGGCATTCTTATACGGGTGTGTCATGTCGTCCTCGGCCTCCCACTCGCGTTGCTTACAGCCTGTCAGCGCTTGCCGACCGTTTTGGATTACCTACGTTTAAACTCGCGCTTCCTCAATAGGACCGCTCAAGCTCAGTCAATTGGTCCATAATCTAGACACACGCGAGGTATACATGGCGCCTCAATCTCAGAACACGCGCAGTCCACGAATTGCGGATCGTCTGGTCCGCTTCCCACCTGGCCAGGGCTGACAGACGGAACGGGGGCCTGGACGATGCTAACTACGCCCTACAGATACAAACAACTTGTCTGCGTGACAACGGAAATAGTCAGGCATTGAAATAATCAGAAGAATATGAAAGTACATACCGAAATTCAAGCATCACGGGCCAGCGAACAACGCAGTCGGTACGTAGGACCTTTGACAACGAGCGCAGGCAGCTGTTGGTGGTGAGAGACGGCCGTCGTTGACAGCAAGCTGTGTACAGTGGAGGTGGGCCACGGTCGTTCACGGAGGGCAGTCGTTCGTCCGTTGTGGAAACGCTGGGCCGTACCAGGGGGTGGAGCATGGCGACTGTTGGCGAATGGCTGTAGATGACCGTCGCCGTTGGCTGCAGGCCTGGTTCGGGAAGTGGAGGGTGTAGGAGACCTGACGTCGTCCAGTTGAACGCAACAAATGGCCTGGGACGGTGTTCAACCACTAAATGCACCCTGTAAACACAAACGATTTGTCTGCGTGATGATGGAAATCATTAGGTACCGAAATAACCCAAGGAATACAAAAGAACTTACCGAAATACAAGCGTCGCAGGCTGGTGAACGCTGTGGGAAACACGGGGACACAGCAGTATGTAAGTACGAGCGTCGGTTGTTGGCGGATTCGGCAGTCTGCAGGCACAAGGACAACGAAAAAAAAAAAACGCTGGACGATCACGGCAGTCAGCGTACAGAGGAAGGCTTCAAACGGTGACGCCAGGCGACGATTGCGTCGTGGGGTTAACGAGCAAAGCAAGGGCGGCAGAATTTCGACAATAGGAGGTAGGAGGGATAGTTGTAGAGGTTGTATCCCCGCGACGGCCTAAGTCCTCGCGAAACGTGTCAGAATCATCGTAGAACAGACTCCTATATGCAACGGCAGAGATGGTTAGTGTTTTGGCGACAGGGGATAGCCCAGCGGATGCACGATGGCGGCTCTCCCACCTTGTGTCTGTCATTACTCTGTGCGCGAAGAAAAAAAATTCACCGGACCGGTCCAGATGATCGTGGCAGCCAGTGTACTGCCAGTATACGGCCACGCAAGGCAGCAACTGCGTGGTGGAGTCAACAGGAAACGAAGGGGCGGCCGAATTCCAAAAACTAGCGGCAAAAGCAATGCCGCGCAAGTTAGACCCCCGCGACGCCTGAAACCTCGGGAAAATGCATCCGAATCTTCGTGAAAACAGTCTCTGTGGGTAAAAGAGAACATGTCAGTGTGTCAATGACTGGAGAAGGCCTAGCGGACGCACGATGACGGCTCTCCCCTAGTTAGGTCTGCCCTTGTTGTGTATGTATATCCAGCATCCGGTGTCCTTACAACCACGGATCGCGTGTACTAGCCAAAACAACGCAGTGCAGTGTCGTGTGAGGCCTCTTGGGGGTCCAACGGCGCAGGTAACGGGGGAAATCCCCTCAGAATACCGTGCTCGAGTGACCGAAATAGGGCCGTGGTTACCACCCCACGGTCCAAAGCTGAAATAAGCGCGTAAGCACACGGAAACTTTCCCCTCTGGACCGCGCGTTTGGGTCCTGAAAGCGCTGGGACGGGTCTGGAGGCAGCGGCGACGGTGGAGGGCAAGAGACAAGTTGTTGATCACAACCTGAACCAACCGGCTTTGGTGAGCGTCAGGGTCCCGAACGCTGACATCATTGATGGATCATTGATTCCGTCTGACGTCAATGGACAGCCACTTTGCATATTGCCAAGACAAATAAATTATCCAAAATAAATAATCTTCGATGAGGAGGCGAGGGTCTCTGTTGGAAGAGAATGCTCAGTACGAAAAAGTATGAACATGTTGGGATACAAACATTCAACCCACGATAATCGCATCTATCAAGTTTGTATCATCGGTCTGACATGATAAAAACGAGTATTTGAAAAACGTACCATCTGCGCCGTGAGTGCAACAAGTACATCATATAGGCCATTGAAATCGCCATAATACCGGACAAGGTCATTCCTGTAGTGGCTAGTGTAGTGGTAGCAATATTAGGAAGTGACAGTTGGTTGAAGAAATGAAATACCAACCTAGGTTGTCAAGGCGGTCGAGGCGGTCCTCAATGGCAGTCATCCTATCCTTGATGGCAACCATCTCGGTTTTTAATCGAGAGATGTCTGTGGAGACTGCCATAAACATAAAATAAGTATACATGAAAGACATATGCGAACTACGCTTACCCGAGACTGGGGTACTGGAGCCCGATGATGTTGGACTGAGCGAGAACAAAGTCAATCAATCTGTACGGAGTCAAAGCTTCTGCATTGGCACTGACGACACTGGTGGTGATGATGGCTTGGGATGCATATTTGAACTGGGGGTACTAGTTGGCAAGCTAGGGAGGCGGGGAGAGATGGTAAGACCTACTCGTTTAGGGGGGAGCGGTGGTGGTGGTGAGGATGAAGGAGATGGCGAGGAATTGCAGGAAGCGGAACGACTTTTTCTTCGGATTGAGGCTGACCTTTGTACATCGTCCAAGCATAGGGATTGAGGCTGACACCGATAACGGCCCAGGACTTGAACATCGTGAATAGTGGTCGATTGGGAGAGTAATGACTAAGCAGCCACAAACGATATCAATCAACTATCGGACAGTCAAAAAATCGAGCGTGTTTCTCCTGCAAAACTTGCGACAACTACTTGTCAATGCACGACTCGGACATCTTTGCTAGACGACTCCCTCGCTAACCCCCCGGGCCCCTCTCCATTCCTTCGTTCCACCAAAGACTCTGGGCGACATGATGAACACACTCTTTTTCATACATGACCACGTTCCTAAGTAATCATGCACGATACAACTACACGGTAACGAAGGTATGACAAGCACATTTTCCAGCTAAAATTATCATTCTAGAGCGTTCGAATGCCACGGGCGCTTGAAGTGAACGTGTTTGAACTTCTCGGAAGGATAAAGTTAAAGCTCCGTGGACTGCCTTCGTCCTCATGTCCGTCGCCACTCTGCGCTTTTCTTTCTCTTTCACCACCACAACGACTCACCAATCATGGCATCTCACGACGACAACGACGGCACAAGTACGATCATAGCACGTTTCAGTGCCCTCGCGGTCTCGGAGGGCCTGAAGAAGAAGACCAAGCTGTACAAAGAACGCCGGCGCGAGTTTATCATTGGCGCCGTCAGCACGGGGTTCGAGAACGTCTTTGGTGGGAACGTACACTCACTACAAGCGTGGAAGGATCTGTGTAGGACGGTGGGGGTAGAGGGCGTTGATGCGTTCACGAGTATCACGCAGTGCAAGGACGTGAGCGTCGACTCTGTTTCTTTGTACTTTATTCGGAGTGTGCTAACGGTGGGTGTGATAGGCACTCAGAGGGAAGTTTGTAAACATCGTGGACCTGGTGGATGCCGGGACGGCGGGGGTAGTGATGAAGCAAGGTGTTTTCCAGAGCTCGAAGGCGTTGGGGGGGTATATTAGGAGGACAAGAAAGATATTCCCCAAGGAGAAGGCGAAGGCGAATCAGCTCCTGCGGCAGTTTCTCATCAAGATTGGCTAGAGGTATGGGTAGTATTTCGTATCGTGATGAACGTCGTTTATTAAATTGGCTTGCTTTCATAGGGCATCGGGTGCAGTAATTCGGATACTCGATATCTATACGGCATCTTGACGTCGTCGACCTGCGCTCAGCCTTCCGCTGTGCGTCTGGACTGACGTTGACGTCTATCCTCTGCATCGCGGTGCTCGATGTCGTTGCTCACATCCTGATTCATACGATACTTCTCCCTTGCATCGCGATGTGGGCGCTTCACGATGTATCACAAAACCTTCATACTCAATCACTCCATATGTATCTCACCTCAGCGCGTCCTCACCTCACCTCACCTCGACCCTAATACTGTATTGTAGCCATTTCTGCGAATCCACCGGATGCTTCCCCAACCCGCCAGCAAAACTCGCTCCCACTGATAAAAGCGACTCGTTTTTGCAGGAATGCCGAGGCACGGGGGCAGCAAGTAAGGGACTTATGAGGAATCGAGAACCTCGACAACGGACGGAAGAGATGGTGGCAGCTTCTGCCACAGGAAAGATCGGCGTCGCCGCAAGAGTAGCGTGTTGTACGTGACTTCCGATCGATCGCGGCAAAGGGCTACTAAGTCTGGTTGTGGGTATAGATGAGTGGAGATCAATGCGAAGGATGATAACTGCGTACCAGGTGTCCTTCCGACGGTTTAGTCTACCCAGGCGTCCCCTTCCTGGCGGGCAGTTTTTCCTTTCTGTATCCCAATATCGTCATCGCTGAAATTGATTGTGAGTGTCTCTGGAGACGCACCAAGACGTTCATTCAGCTCCTACGACACTATCCGTCACCGTCTCGCATCCTGTTGGAAAGGGAGGAGGGCGTGGCGCTTGGAACTGGTTGCGGTTGGGTGTCCAATTTGAACAAGAGGCTTACTCGCAATCGTTATATGGTCGAACGTTTAAATGGTAACGAGACGCGATAACTAGGTCCCGCGGGCCCAGAACGACTTGGGGATGGCGCCAAAATTTGGTTTCCACGGTCCGACATGCAGACGATGCGTTTGCACGTGGCAACAATCATTCTCACCCATACTCTCAGCTATGCTTCGCGTTCTCCGTCCAATCTGGTTCTGGATCGCTCCTCTACAACCTGAGCGCTTAGCACGACAGTACCAACCAGGACTAGCATCTCCACTGACGTCCCGGACTCAACTTCGGAGGCTCCATGGACCGCAACAACCGTTTCTCTTACTGCCACAACGCTGACTCCGTCTTTGCTTTGATCCACCAAGGGATTTACCTCGTTCAGCACTCCCTCGAATCTCTCAGGCTGCATCCTAACAAACGTTGTCAAATGCGAGAACGTCCCAACGCCATCGATGACACAGGAACTTAAACATGTGCAGATCATCTCCCCGTGCCACGCATGGGGACCCACGGTACCTTTGTTACCGCAACGGTATACTACTCGACTTGGCAACGAAGGCATCACAGCGCTTTTCCCAAACCAGAAAAAGAAGGACCGTCGTGCTAGATTGTTTCATCTGGGTTCACCAGAGTTTTTGGCGGAAACGAAAGTTCTCTTCAGGCGTGGCAGAATCTGTGCAGGACGGTCGGAGTGAAGGATACCGAGGCGTTCACGAGTATCTCGCAGTGCAAGAGGGTGAGTCGCGACGCGGGTTTTATGTTCTTTGTTTTTCTTTGTTCGTGGGCTCAGAGTATGTGATAGTCACTCAAAGAGAAATTCGTGAATATCGTGGACCTTGTTGACACGGCGTTGATGGGGAAAGTGATGAAGAAAGGCATGTATGGGAATGAGAAGCAGTTGGTGAAGTATATTAAGAAGGCGAGGAAGAAGTTTCCCAAGAAAGAGGCAAGGGAGAATCCGCTTCTGGCGCAGTTCCTCGTCGAGGTTTGGTAGAGGTGAGAGTTGGTTATATTTGCGTTGCGATGAACCGTGTTTGTTGAACGGGATGGATCTCATTGGGCGTCGGACGCAGTGACTCAGAACTTTGATATTTATACGACATCTTGTCGTTGCTAGCTTATCCGGGTTGCGTTCGTGGGCTAACGCTGGGCGTTTCGTCTAGGCATTGCACCCGTGCTGTACCACAGAACCTTCAGACTCAAGCGCAGTACGTCCTCAACTCACCTCAACCTCGACGCCTATTTCCTATAACCGTTTCCGGGCATTCACACCAGAATTGCCGCATTGTCAATTAGAAAGTTGAACGAGACACGTCGGTAGAGGAACCAACATGGGCTACGGCGGTTTTATTACGACTGCGATGTTCATTTGAGGTGATGATTTACTCGGTTCGCCTGACTGCAGCACCAATCAAACGTGATCGATTTTTTTTTTCCAAAATTCAAGATAACAAACAGGTTATGCAAAATATGGGGTAGTGTGCTTACCTGACAGAGGCCAAATTTTGACACTCACATAGCCAGCCTTGCCGATGAGCAGGCAATCCTTTTCGATATCGATGTACGACCACCCAAAGAGCTCTATGAACGCAACCTTCTGGCCTCCATTCGTCTACGGGCGGTTCACGGAAGGTGCGTGCCAGACTAAGCAAGTCGTTGTTCAAAGCACGTCAGTATTCACTCATCAAGTCCCTTTACACAATTTATTCGCACTCGCGATCAGGGGCTAGGGGAGTCCTTGACTAATATTGCGTATAGACCATTGAACGAGCTCGAGACTGGCAGAGGCGGACGACCCGGGCGCTCCACCATTGAAGCTATAACTAAGAGCTACACCAGTTCTGGCAGTGGCTTTGACCACGACGGTAGAGGAAGTCCGGGCAGCGTTGTACAGCAAGTTGACGTAGCCTATGAGGTTGAGGTAGTCCTGGAAGCCCTTAGACCAGTCGACGCTGTCGCGAGCAGGGGTTTGCCACTACAGCCCGGCGAAAATTTGTGTGTACTTACCAAGCAGTTGTCGTGGCCCGGGTTGTAGTCTGTCTGGCGTTCAACCCAGGCATTGAGAATGTCCCAAATGAGGCATGATGCGAGCTCCAGAGAAGTAGTCTACATCCTAACCTGCAATAGAATGAATAACTCAGCCCTGGGCAACAACGATGGGGGAAGAAAAAGCTTACGAGGATGGTAACGGGGCAGACCGCGCCCAAAAGATGGGGTGCGGCTACATTAAAAGCACGTCGTCCCCCAGATCCACTACGTAAACCAGGTCAGCCTTTACCAATACGCCCTGCAGGGAAGAAAAAGAGGGTTTCAACAGTGTGGCACCCTGTACGGGGGACGTACGCCCGAGATGTAGTCTCCCTGCGTCTCCCATCATTCCAGAACGGCGAGCTGTCGCTGTTTGTGTGTACTGCGACTTGAGAGCTAACATTCCAGTAGTTATGAAGGCAAAGAACATCTCCCGAGAGGGATTTGTTGGGAGTAGACATGGATCCTGGGAACGCTTGAGACATATTTGAAGATGGATTGACGATGCTGTTGAGACAGGGCGTTATTAGACGTGGTTAATTGATTGAGGTGGCCGCCGAGCAAAGGCGGCTCTGCATCGATAATGGGTATGCTAAATTTCTAAGCCTCGAGAGTGTATACGTGTACCGAGTCAGATCGATGATGCCTTGGTTGCAGATGAAGCGAAAAAAGCCTCCAATGATGTCGGATATGGGAATGCCCTCTAGTTTTAGCATGTATGCCTCAAGCTCGGGATATGGCGTGCAAAATCGTGGTTATGAAGGACGTCACAGGAGTGTGAGATGAGCTCTGCTCTGCCGCCGAACTAGTCAGGCTTGTGAAGTAAGAACAAAAAGTCTGAAGAGCGACGTACGGATCCACGAGGACAGGGGTTAGGACTTCGCTGGAGAATAGCGTAAATCAAAGCAAAGACGTGTTACGCTAGCTTTGTAGTAGTGATCATCCCAAGCCCAATACTTCGCTCTAGAAGGCCCTATTGAGAATTCCGCTCGCACGGAGCTCTTGACTAAACTTTGATTTAACAATGAAAGACTCAAGATACATATTTCCAAAGGGGGGTATTCCTGACGTCTGCAAGGGTAGGGTTCTTGACGAGGCGATATCGTGGTGTCCAGTCTGTCTAGGTGTATTCAGGTTGGATTTGGGTCAGGGCAGAAACTTCTGAAACGAATTCTAAGCAGATGCACTGGAGACCTCGTAGTAGGCAAAAAAGAAGAATAAAAGGCAGTACATTCATGGTACTAGGAAAGCGTGCTAAAAGGTAGGAGCAACAAGAGACGCCTGGACATGGATGTAACGAGGTCCTATGGTTGGTCGGAACTCGGTACCACGGCTCGGGATGACCGGCATCCGTTCCGTCCAAAATAGATCCCATGTGGCCGACCTGTGCCTCAAGCCAAGTCAGCTGTAAATTGTAATTATGTTCGTTCTTTTGTGTAACGAACGCAGGTACAAGGTTGAACCTCAGTAGGGTTACGTCTGCAACTGCGTCTTTGCGCTAACAGGGGCACGACGCCACGAGCGCTTGGAGCTCCCAGAGTGCAACGATAATCGCGGTGCTCTGAGGACGCAAACGTGGTAGGCGGGGATGAAAGAAGCGCTGTAGGCACATATGGGCATGTTAAATGGTCTCATAGGCCTGCGACGTGGTCAGAATCCAATGGTCAAGGGAGGTCGCGGTAGGTAGGACTTCGATCGTTTATTCATTTTATCTTCTAATCATCTTTAGATACCTACGTCCAGACACTATCCCCTTCAACGAGGCAGCCCCTTGTCCGACCAATTGGCTTGTCCTTTTCTCGCAAATTGCCTGCTAGTTGTGCAGTATATAACGACGCCCTTGCAAGTCTTCTATTCGTAACTTCCGTGAAATAAACAGACCCTCACGCAGACCCCCTCGTACAACCTTAGGTTTAGGATGCGTTGCTGTTGTCCGTTTCAACGTCCCACCGGAGTCTGTGCTCAAATTTCGGCAGAAAACAACAAGTATCATCTTGCCGTAACATCTACGCCTCACAGCTCACGTTATCACTGGAATCGTACGCTGGACCCACCTCTTAACAGGTATTACGTTTAGCCTATAACATCTCAATCACTTCCGGCACCATCTCGTCATTGACCCCCACCCAGGCGCACCAGGGTCCGAACTGCGTCCGCAACCTATACCATTGCTTCCAACAACCCCTGCGAGTCCATTTTGATAATGTCATTACTCCGCTTGACTAGCTGGGACAGTCGGACCTATGTGTCACTGATTGCGGATGTGGTCGGCGGAGGCGGCATCTAGAAGTGGAGGATGCTGAAAGTACGTCTTCCGTAGTTCGAGATTACCTTTCGTTTTTCTGACTCTTCTCTTGCCATCGTTAAGTTATGTAGTCCGGTATGGTTGCTGTGTGGCGAGATGACCTCATTGTTTTAAGTGCTGCATTCTTCGGACGATGGTCCGTCTTTCCTGGGGGCTAGAGTGGAAGCTTTGCGCCGCAAGCGAGCCTTGTGGACTCAATAAAAATCGTGTACAGTTCGAATTGGATGATATTTGAAGCTGTTGACCAACTGTTGCGCCGACCTCGGATCGTTTGCTGTGGGTCTATTCTTAACACTAGCTATCTTATCTTATCAAATCCGTCGTGACGCTGGGAGACCCTAATTCTAGGACCATCGCTCCCAATCAATTCGACGCGGCCTTACACTGCTCCCTCTGCTATTGGAGTTACTGCTACAATGACCGGTGCGTAGGATGAGATCTAGGTGTCCAGGTACATCGATTTGATTGGTAGCCCAACCTAATCCCTCAGATGCTGCTGGTCAGACGCTGCCGGTAGATCCCAATATCGCGGCATTAATCACGAGATTGCAAGCGGTATTTCTCGACCACACACTTTACAGGCGGTTGTTGGCGTGTCATGGTCCAGGCGCACAGGCCTTACTCGATTCTCTTCAGTGGGTACGGCCAATTGCATCTCATGATGATATCGTATGATTGATCGTGTGTTAGTTGTTGGACATGCGGGGGCTACATTCAACATTCAGGCGCAACCTCATCGTAGCAACCCAACGACTAGCGTCGTCATCAGGTCTCTACCCTATATGTTACGAGCTCAAGGACGTTGTACAGGGTGATCCAGATCCCGTAGTATCCGGAGGATTCGGAGACATCTATAAGG
The DNA here is from genome assembly GCA_025854295.1 of Lyophyllum decastes. Taxonomy (NCBI): domain Eukaryota; kingdom Fungi; phylum Basidiomycota; class Agaricomycetes; order Agaricales; family Lyophyllaceae; genus Lyophyllum; species Lyophyllum decastes. The sequence continues at coordinate 2,524,905 of CP107709.1, forward strand.
GTGTTCTTTACGGACAAATGGTTTGTGTGAAGGCAATCCGTGTCTATCAACGCGATCAGATCGAGCATATTCTGAAGGCTAGCTCTCTAGTTTCGCTTCTAGATGCATTGATCACTGATCTGTTCTTGACAGCGCTTTTCCAAGGAAGCTATACTGTGGGGACAGCTATCGCATCCGAATGTACTCCCCATCTATGGTCTGTACCGATATCGTAATCGAGCCTGCCTTGTATCCCCTTGGATGGAAGAAGGCGATATAACCCAATTCCTCCAACGCAAGCCCGACTTTGCTCGTCTCCCACTGGCAAGTACTTTCTCTTTTGAGATCGAATTCGACCACGATCTTATTATTCAAGATGTTTAGGCTATCGATATCGCACAAGGGCTGTCATATTTGCATAAGAATACAGTTATTCATGGTGACCTCAAGGGCGTATGTCAACGTATCTTTCATACGCTGTTTCGTCCTGAAACCTTGTTCCGCTAGGCGAACATTCTTATCGATGCTGCGGGGCGAGCACGTCTGGCGGATTTTGGGCTCTCATCAGTATCTGACTCTAAAATCGTCGCGTGGACGGGTTTTTCGTCAGCGGCTTCACAAGGGGGTTCTGTCCGATGGCAGGCACCTGAGCTGTTTGACCCCGAAAACGACGAAGCTGTCAAGAACAGCATAGAGAGCGATGTGTATGCCCTATCCTGTGTTTTCTACGAAGTACGTTAGTATGTTTTTACAATAATTCTTACGCTGATCAGTATCTAGATATTCACTGGGGATATTCCGTTCTCGAATATTTTGCGTGATTCTACTGTTATGCTGAAGACTATGTCCGGCGATCGACCTGTTCGTCCTTCCGAATCGAGCCCGCCGTGGAAGGAATGGGGGTTGACGGGGGATATATGGTCGTTGATGCAAGAGTGCTGGAAAGAGGAACCCACTCAACGGCCTTCTGTCGGACGGGTCATCGAGCGGCTACATTCTACGTTGACACAAGACGGACGGCCCAGTCCTGATGCAAGGGTTCCGTCTCCTGCGACGTTCCGGGAGAGGATGAGTGACTTGGTGAAGCTTATGACTGCGTCTGATCTGGACTGCTTGTTATCTGTTGAGGTGAATGAGAGACCAGCGGGGCGTGCAGAGCCCATCGTCGAGAGAGGCCTGCCGGAATATACCACCAGTCCCTCGCTGCAAGCCACCCCCGGCTCGAGCAGTCCAACCGATGACCACCCTGTCGAGAATACCCAACCTCATACGATCGATAAGCCTAACACCGATATGCCGCGGACCGTCAGCCCGGTAGATGGCAGGCCTGAAAACTCAGCCAATCTCCGTATCAAGAAACAATCATCTCCGTCAGCCGAATCGCAGGGTAGATGGCTGGCGTTCCCTATCCCACAATCCCCTTCAATTGCCGAGAGCGTTGTGGACACCATGCCCAGTAAGCTGGAAATGACCCAGCGTGTAGTGGCTCACGGAGCGAGGATAATGGCTTTGCAATTCTCTCCAGATGGAAAATACTTGGCTACTTCGGGGTAGGAGCAAATGTCTGGTTGATCTGCCCTTGTCTCATCCGTCGACCATAGCAACGACGGTACTGCAGTAGTATTCCGTGTTGCGGTACTGAGCTTAATTTTTCTCGAACATATTTCTGACCTCCTTCGATCACCAGGAACCACTAATTCCGCATCGTAGGTACAAGTGTTCACCAGGGGAAGGCCTGGTACAGAAGCTATTTTGGTATGATCTTGTCACTCATATTAATGAAGCACGCACTCAGGCAGCATATATCAGGACTCCCTCTGGAAATGTCCTTTGGGCGATGTTTGCGCGGGTAATTGAGTCGTGGAATGTGGAAGCGACTGGGGTATATCGTTACATCCTCTAAGCTCCTGCGGGAAAGATCAGCTAATTCTGGATCACAGTCGCAGTGGAATGTTCGTCAAGCTCGAATCGTCATTGATCCCCGAGTCAGGTGTGAGATTTCCTGTTTCCCTAACGGAACAGGTAGGGGCGTCTACTTTACGATGTTATTTTCAACAAGTTTTACCGATAATGTAGCCTACATCGCGAATTATAGTGATGGTCGCGTGATCAAGCAGGTAAGATGTCCTTAAGAAGTCTCGTACCTCGTCGTATGGCTATGTTAACAGATATACTTAGAGCATGGCGGGTTCAGTCTGTGCACGATTTTTATGTGTAACATGGATCGCTAACTATGAAGCTGCCAGATTCTCGAGCATTACAGTTTCGATGACGCAGTCCGATTATCCGATATTACAATAACCGCGGACTCCTTACGACTCATCGCTATCGCCACGAATCATGGCTTCAAAGGACCCATCGGTCAATTATGATATTTTCCTAGGATTATCGCAAACACTAAGCATACAGAAATTATAGTATATAACTTGCAAACACGGCAAACTGAACAGTAGGTCATCATGAACGCACGAAGCTGACACGTTCCAGCTAACGAAGGCTCCGCCAAGTCGGCTATGGATGTTAGACGAGTTATCGTACATTCGAGTCTCCCCGACCACGAAAAGCGGCGTCAGTGTTTTACTGGGGTATGAAAAATGGAAGGTAAGCGAAAAGCACAAGGTTATCCCCCCCTTAGGGCGTACTCACTCCAGTTAATTTAGCCCCCACAGCTCTTCAAGTTGGAGATAACAAAGGCGGAGGCGAGCGGCGAAACTGGGACAGCACAACTTGTGTTCAGGTCCGTTCATTGCCAGGTCCATCTCGCCGCTTTCACAACTCGCTATTGTAGACACACCTACGCGTTCAAGAAACACGCCATGTTTACCAAGCGCAGTTATTTCGTCGGGAAGGATCGTGAATTGGTCATTGCCAATGAGAAAGGTGAACCTGGATTATCTATCTGCCCCCGCCCCTATCTATGTCCCTCACATCGCAGATGGGTTCGCCTACATCTGGGATCAGGAATCTGGCACATTGCTCCATACCATTCTGACGGAAGTCGAGGGCTTTGCTCCTTCAGCGTGGAACCCAATGGCTGAGCACCCCTTGATGTTTGCCACGGGCTGCGCAGACGGAGCCGTTTGTTTATGGAGAAACCTATCAGAGGAGCAGTGATACTTATGGGCTCCTAATTTCCTTGCTCCGTCACCGTAGGAACACGAATAGTATTTGTTGTTTCATGGGATAGGATAGCACAAGAAATGATATCCTGGTCGCGATAATCGTATACACGATATTAGATATCCACGAGGTTCTGTGTTTTGACGATGAGGACGTCGTTATATAGCAAGAGTTTAGCTGCTCTTGGGCTGGAGGAATTCTAATAAGGAAATGGTCATCAAGAAAGACGAGGGCGTTTTTGTTGATGTGATGATATAAGAACAAGAACGCGGTCGTTGTGTACAATAACGTCAAGCCCACTGAAGGAGGAATATATCAGGAATTGTACTAGGAAGTCCACCCAGCTCCTCGAGAAACACGACGACGATGTTGTCATCGTCACCGCCGTCATCACCTCCATCTCCAACGAAGGCACGCGGCCACCCGATAGCGACAAAATTGGGGCGAGGCTTTGCAAGTTGACCGTTTCGAAATGAAGCTCAGAGAGTCGAGGCAAGAGAGGGATGATGCTAAGCGTAATATCTTCCGCAACTCTGCCAAACGAGATATGATTTCCCAGCGAGAGCGACAATATATGTGGGTTATTTTCGCGCCCAAACCACGTCGTTATCACCAAGGGTAATAGGTGGGGCCGAGAGTGGCGGAAAACATCAATGGATAGTACGTTCCATAATTTTGAGTAAGTCAGCGCCGTGTTCCTCCATCCGGAGCAGACATGACTTAAACCACCCAATGGCGACGAGCACCGTCGCGGGAACACCCTCTCTGGAAGCATGAAAATAAATATTTGCGCGAGGACCTCAGAGGCCAAACGATGGACTGGAACAAGTGCGCTGTCGCTCGGGGGGGGGGTACCTAAGTGCATTCATCTGGATCAGTAAACGATTTATTTTGATTTGCAGACGCGTCGTATCTTGATCGATGTGGGGCGGCGTCTCGAGGGTGCTGCTGGATCCAGCAATAGCACAATCCTTCAGTGTCCATTCTGGTATCAGCTATGTGGTACAATCGACTAGGACAAATACTCCGCGCACCCCAGATTGCAGCGCCTCCTTTCGGACGTTGAGCCCCTCCTCTAGCGTAGTTAGAAACGTGGTAGGAAAAGCCGGGACTAGACGGAGTCAGGGACGTATTCACGTATATTGGGCTCATACATTCTGTTCCCTGGAAAGTTGTTCTTTAGCAAGGCTAGTTGCAAGGCGGAATGACTTACTAAACATCTCTTGCTGGACGGTGAATTTGGTCATCATCTCTTTCTCCTCAGGATCAACAGCCGCATTCATTTCAGATTTTCACAGCTAAGTATACGAGAGCTATGATCCTGAACAACGTAAAGGCAGGTGGAGTGGCGAATGTAGATGAGTCCACACAACACGGGCGTCAAGGTTTGAAAGGAATTCGGGATATACATAGTCACGTGTTAACCAGTTCTAGCGCCCATGAGTGACTTGTGGTCTACCGAACAGGCTTTCTAGTTAAAACGACCAAGAGGCTGATAAGATCTCTCCTACATCTTTCTGGCAGAGCAGGAGGCTGATTTCTATCCATATTTCACTCGTCATTGGAAATTAAATCACAAATATACATCTCGTCGAAATGGAGGCTTACGAGCCTTTCAAGACACAGGTTGTGGTGGACGCTACTTCGAAGTACTAAAACTATCATGCCAGTCTTTTAAGCCGCAGTTGCACGTCTGAGCCGGAAATCTGCAACCCCGCGTTGCACTCCCTCGCATCATAACACCCCACAGCGCGCTCCACTGACAGACGCTTCTAGTCCCGCAGATCGACGACGACGGCTTGAAACCCCAGTTCCCCAAACGGCACACGATGCGTCCCACGCCAGGCGCCTCTTCCCGCAGGAAACGTCGCAGCATTCACAAAGACCGTCTCCTCCGCCCCCGTGTCCCCAGTTCTCTGTGGTGTCACCTCCGTCTGAATCTCGCCATCGCCAACACCATCATCAGGGGCCTCCTGTTCCCGCTCTACGTTCTCTGCCTCCTCCTCGAAAGAAATATCCATATCATCGTTCTCGCTGCCGCTGTCGTCGTTGTTGTTGCCGTCGTCTGGATAATTATCGTCGTTTTGGACCGTTGGGGGCTCGGGTGCACCCTCACCCGCCCACGTGTGTACGAGCGCACCGCGCGCCTCGTGGATGTGGCCGAAGAGGTGGACGCGCGGGCGGAGGGAGGGGAGGCGGGCACGAAGCGCTTCGCAGCCCGCTAGATCGTTTGTACGCGTTAGATCGAAGATTCCCGAGGGCGGTCCATGGGTTAGCCTGACACAAGCCAATGCAAGTGTTGATCAGGGTTTGTTAAAAGGGGGTGCAAGTGAAGGCGGAAGGACAGGAGGAGAATCTGGAGACATACAGGATGTCGGTTTTAGGAAACTTTGCAACAAGAGCTAAGAAGCGTAGACAGGATGTCGACAAGGGAGATATACACAAGACAGGAATTCGAGGCGTACCTCCTCCCTCTTCCCGAGGGTAATTAAACGCCCAGTCGAAGAAGTAGGGTGACCACTGACGTCAATGAATTAACACACAAACATGACGAGGAAAGACCTGGTCCAAGAACACACCGGCGAGCCATAAACGCTCCAAGTCCGCCCATCTGGCTTCGTTTGGAAGGTGTGTGAAGAATCTTGCAGATAGACAAGGCCAGTTTTACGAGCACGCCGGCCAGTGAGGAGTTGAAGGATTGGGGCCACGTCCTGTAAGAGCAATATGAACGGGCCGGTCTTCGAGCAGAAAGGATGACGAGGGTATACCTGTTTACCACTACGACCGTGCCATCGTTGGAAGGATTGCTCGTACCAGTCGGTGTGGAGTGTTAGGTCATGATTGCCTGCTATGATTCTGAATTGCGACAAGGGTAAATCTTACTATAACAGAGAAACGTGCAGATGGACTCACATCTTGACTTTGTGCGGCAAGGAATACAGCCACTCCATGGTCTTCCGAAACTCTGCGAGTGTGCCCAAGTTGGTCAAATCGCCACTGTGGAGGAGGACGTCACCATCAGGCACGTCAAAGGAGCGAGTGTGGGTATCGCTAATGCACACGAAACGCGTCCATTCTTGGGAAACGGGCGGGAGAGTGTTGGGGTCGTATTCGAGATGGACGACGGATGTGGCGGTGGTGATGGTGCGTGGTGTGTAGGGAAGAGTGGGCATTGTTGTTGGTTGTGATTGCAGTCAGTGATCGCGGGTCGCGTCCCGCCTGTCGCGAGATACGGCTCTAACTAGCTGGTTCGTTGTGGCCACCAACCGCATCCACAAAGCTTCTGGGTTCAAATGGCTCATTTAAGAGATGCTAAAGTAGTAAGTGACATAAAGGTTTTATATGCGTTCGTCCGAACAGAGCTATGTTTTCTTAGATTATAGATACAATGACTCGAATATCCACAGGATTTTGAGTTGTCACTGATATCTGCTAGTGATTCGCGCTGGAGCGAACCAAAACACTTTGCGTCTACAAACTGCCACCCATGGTCCTCAAGGGAAAATTCAATCCTGCAAAGCTCAACTACAGCCCCACATAACTCGCTTGTCCGGCATCCTGGCAATATGAATTATTCCTGTTTTTCAGCGCTCGCGTGCTTTTCAGCCTTTTAAATGCTTGTACAGATCTAGACGATAACTGGGCATTGCTATGCTTCCCACGTGGCTTAAGCGCCGGTACAGCCTCAAGCACAGGTTCAGCGTAAACTCAGTTAGATGTGTCCCAGTTGGAAGTCCTTGCCCTCGGGTTCACTGTAAACGTCCTCTAGGCTTCACGACTTCAAGCATACTGAGACCCATGTCTCCGCCACCTCTTCGTCATCTACGCTCTTGGCGTACAATCCGAAGAGTCTTTCCCAAGCGATCGAATCCCAATTCTCTCTCCGTGCCTTGGATAGACAATCTGATTCAGTTGGCACGAATCGTCCGAAATGCTGGCGATATGGCGCCTTTTCCGTATGTCAAGTCTATGGCAGATGCTGTCATTCAGATTTTGGAAATAATACAGGTGAGTCTATGACCTCGATGACATGTTTTTCCGCGTAGATCCTGAACAGCTATTGCGACGTCAGTTGGTCCGCCAGAACCGTGACGACTTTCGGGAACTAGCTCGGCACCTCGTTGATACCATTGTTGCTATCAGGGACACACTCCAGTCGTTGTCTAACGGGTATGAGCCACCCTCCAGCTTCAGGGCTTGCTGTCAAATATTTGTTAAGTGAGTTCGATCCTCGTGTTATATCTTCCTAGGGAGTCATGGAACTGACCTTTATTATCTCTCAAGTAAGCTCTTGAATCTATCTTCCCAACTCCATGGAACGGTGCGCAAAAGCCAGTCGTGAAGATCCTACCCAGCCTCCACGGTCATTTGAAACACCATATCACAATACCAAAGAGAACTGGATGGCCTTCGGCCGAATTTCGTAGTACGTATGATCAATCCTTGATTGCGCCTCTTCTAACAGTATAGTAGGTCACGATAACGATCCAAGTGGGCCTCGACGTGATCCCCGGGGACTCTCTTCGTCTGTTACCTGTCTCGTCAGACGTGCTGATCGCTGAGGTGGGATCTCAAGCCGAGGCGGCAACACTTGTTGCGCTATATGAAGAAGACGAGGGGTGGGATAGACCAGTAGAAACAGCTGCACAAGGGGAAACTTACCGACGAGAAGATCTTTCAACACTAATCCCTGCATGGGTGGAAAGGATCCCGTCTACCACTTCAGCCCTGTCAGCAGCACAGCCTGTCGTCGCACCTCAGGCTGAATCGCGGACCACCGATTCGGACGCATCAAACGATGCTAGTCCACTCGATAAATTACCCCCTTAGTGCCCTTCCAACGATGAAGCAGCCAACTTCGGTGACGTTCTGTTTCAGAAACTTTATTTCAGATTTTTGGCAGAGCAGATCCGCCACCAAGACCCACGAGCCGCAAACGTGGAACGCATTCACAAGAAGGGATTGAAACACCACCACCGTACTCAGGGATGGCAAAGGAGAAGGTGAGATTGCGAGGACCCTCTGTGATGCCAGGCGAAGGGAAAGGAAAAGCTGGACGGCTCAGCTTGGAGAGCGCGGGTGCGGACACACACTCTTCTCACCCAGCAACAACGTCTTCAGCTCTACCTTCAGAGTCTCCACCGGCGCTTGCTACATCGACGCCCTCGCAGTCAGTTAGCACATTCCAATTCCAATTCCACTCCTCGCTTGCACAGTTGCTGTATGACTCTACACCATCGTCCGATCACACCCATTATGACCAATCGTCACCCGATATCCCTGCATCGACTCCGTCCCTAGCAGCCCACACACCCCATGTTCGGTTCTACCACCCACTCGCGAATATTTTGAGTGGTGATGTGTCAGTGATAGGGCAGTCGCCGCAGAGCAAGCCTCCGATTGCGACGGTCTCTAAGTCGGCAATGCAAACGGCTGCAGATGCGACCCATTTTCCGTTCCATCATCCCTTCCGGCGGCTGCTTCACAATAATACGTCAACGTCATCCTCTGAGGGCGAGTCTCCTCTGACCAACTCTACATCGACCGCACCTCAGCCGCTACTCGCACCCCTCTATCATCTTCAATCCAACCCTCTCGCCAAATTCCTGAACAACGTTTCACAATCCCCCGATGTGTCTGTCCAAGACAGCGGTCATCTGACTTTTTCTGAGTCGGCACATTTTGCTGCATTACCCCCGTTGACGAACGGATGGGGCCGTGTCGGCGCATCGCAGGAAGATGTTTGGCGCATTGTTGAGGGAGAAAGTAAGTGAAGAATTGCCTCATATCATGGCATGGGAGGCAAGGGGCAACACTCCTCATTGGAGAATGACAGCGGCGGAGCTTGGGGAAGAATCACGAGGGATGCGCGCGAGTACAGCAGGGCTCGCGAGAATGTTCCAGAGCCATATGAGATTGGCTTTCCATTCCCACCGACTCCCACAGTCGTACATCTAGCAGCAGCTGAGCCGACGCTCTCCGTCTTGATACCAGTAATCGAATCGAACAACACATCGGCGACTCTATTAGACAGCTCTACAGTGTCGCTCAATCAGTCACTGCGTAGCCACGTCCCTGACGAATGTGAACCAGATATCGACGAGGTGCTGTATCAAAAGATACGCGGTCGGATTTTGAAGGAGCTGGCCCGTCACAAAATTTTTGATGCATTGGCTGAGGGAGAGAACGGCCTATTCCCTCCACTATACCAGGATATGCAGGAACAGCGTCCCCTTGAAAAGGTTGCCTACTTGGACGAGAAACTCAAACTGTCTTTCGAGGAGGACGCCTCGAACCGAGAAATTCTTGATGATCCCAGCTCTATCCTTCTCATACAGGCCTATCCGCCTGTTGACCCTCATATTCTCCATCCTTCTTCATTCAATGGCAACATACCAACATTCGTAGGTGAAGTTGCACCAAGACCATCAGGCCTCCGTAACAACGGTCAACCCGATTTCGGCGGCGCACCAGGCCAGAACCGGAAACCCGATCCGAAGTTTTCGTTTGAGCAGGCTCGTTATAAGGAGTCTGAAGCAGAGGCTGAATTCGAGCGTTCTCGGAAACGGGCCACTGAACTGCTTCCACTCTATGAAGAACACGAACAGCTGGGCCAGCCCATACCGCACGTCGAAGTGACTGGAGGTAAAGGCCAGACACCAAGAAGATGGCGGTAGTGGAAGATCCTGATGACAGACAGGTTTGCTCTCAATCCTCCCGGGAGCGTGCTCTTTACAAGGAATGCGAAGCAAAGGGCCGCGTTTAATCATACTCTGGAATTAGCCGATGAACTGCTCCCGTCGTACGAGAAGAGAGCGCAGGATTCATCCAGGAAGCGTGAGTTCGTTCAAGCGACAACCAGGAACGGCGAAAACTCAGAGATACATTTTCTCGCACATGTGTCGAATCCAGCATCAATTTCGCCGCCATCACATCACCTTCCCCATCTGGTCCTTCCGACAGAATATTACTTAACATCCACGGCCATCCATAAAAGTCAGCCCTAAACCACCAAGATCGCTTATTTCCTCCTCGAATCCGCGCTGTGGTGTAGAGACCACATCACCGCTGGTACCGACATTTACGGCGATCGACTTTCGACGCGCAGTCAGCTTGCGTATGGCCTGCCTCCCAGGGAAAATGAACCATACAATGAAATGGTGGCTCACAGGCTATTTCGGACAGAGGAGGCTCGCTATAGGGCGAAAGCAAAGCTCTTCCCTTCAAGATCGTCTCCTGCTGATCCTGCACTGGTCAAGGAAGCTGTGCTGGGAACAGTAGTCTCAACTTCTGGCATGCTGCCCCCCATGGACGACAATGAATATCCGGACTGTGGAAAAATTTCCGCAGGTCGTCTCGAATGCTGACCCAAAGCTTATTGATAGGAAGATCGAGAAGGTCGGGCATGGGTGAGCATTCATGTTTTTTCCCATTCTCGAAGGTCGGGACCAGTGCTAACAGTGCCATTCACAGAGGCTCTGGCCGGGTATATGTGGCCAAAATACATGGAACCGGGGAAAAGGCGGAAATCAGAGTGGTGGACATCTCGAACCGGTTGCGCAGGGTGCTGATCATGAATGAGGTCTTCTTGATGAAGCAGATGCCGCACCCCAACATCGTCAACTTCCTTGATTCATGTCTCGTAGAGGATAGCGAGCTCTGGATCATCACGGAGTACATGGACGCACGTTCGTTGACCGAGATCATCAAGAATAACACCCTGAAAGAGGACCAGGTCTCGAGGATTTGCTTTGAGGTGCGTTGCGTTTGCTTCTGTCTAGATAAATGACATAATGAGCCTTAAAATACGTGGTAGACTTGTAAGGGTTTGAGTCACCTTCATAGTCAGGGTACCATCCACCGCGAGATCAAGTCTGATAACGTTCTACTTGATGCCCTTCTTCGCATCAAAACTGGTGCGTCCCACATATCTACCCTTTATCCACCTACCAACGCCGTCTTTGTTCAGCCAATTTTGGTTTTTGTGTCAATTTGACCGATCAGAAATCAAAATGGGCTACGACAGCAAGGGCTCCATACTGGATGGCGCCCCGAGGTTGTGAAGCAGGAGGAGTATGATGCGAAGATCGATATCTGGTCGCTTGGAATTATGGCAATCGAGATGATCGAGAACGAGCCCCCGTACATCGACGAGGCCCCACTGAAGACGCTGTACCTGATAGTGACTAACTGGACTCCGCCACTGAAGGAGCCGGAGGTGATTAGCTGGGAATTGAAGAGCTTCTTGGCGGAGTGTTTGTCTATGGATGCACACTGTCGTGCGACGGCAGAAGAGCTGCTTGAGGTGTGAATTCTTTTTTTGCCCTCCCACGAAACGCGTGCTTAGAAAGACGATGACGTTAGCACGAGTTTATGAACAAGGCTTGTTCCTAGTCCGCCGTTCTACTACTTTTGCGATATAGGATGAACCAAGGTCAAACGCCTTGAATGACAATTAACGCTGCACGCTCTTGCAAGTTGTGTCCGCCATCTTGGGCTTGGCTCCGTCACAGAATCGGACCAGTAATTTCTCTGACATTTTGGCGTGGAGCATCGGGCTAGTATCTTCCTCTCTTCTTGCGTTCATCGCTTTTTACGCAATCGTATCCCCATTTCCTATCTTTAATACTTAAACCTGGTGCAATGATAACATTAAGCCTCCTCACCCTTTGCAGAATGGCTCTCGTGTAGTTGTCACTCTCGCATTAGAATTATCATTGTTTGATCCGCATGGTGCATCATCTCGTTCAGGTGATACTACATGAGAACGGTCACACGACAAGGGGATTGGCTTCAAGTGCCATGTGAGGATATTGAAGGAGGACAGGATACATGAGCACATCGAAGTGCGATTCAAAGGGTATGATCAGCACGTGCGCAGATCCATAGCGGGATAGTCTCCAGTCGGCGCATATTCGAAACAGGTACTCCCCGGCCACAGCTGTTGAGCGACGGCGTCTCGCGGATTAATCGTGGATCCATCGTGTCCCAATGAGAACAAACGCGAGCTCTGACCGTCTACGCGGTGTCAACGTGGCAGCTGTAGTGACATCATCCCGTCATCGGAGGCAAGGGACCGTAGATTCCCCGGGGACAAAGGGAAATGAGACATTGGGGGTATGCAGGAGCCCGATCGAGAGGCAGTGGTGGACGAGAAGGAGGTATCCTCAGTGAATTACGGAGAAATTAGATACGTAGTGCGGTGGCAATGCTGGCATGCTACCACTCGAAGGAAACGTTGACGAAATCTCTGAGAAAATATGACGAGCATGAAAATGGGCAAGATGTCACCATACATGATCGCCCTAGACCAAAACCGATGCGCGCCTTTTCCCAAGCTCTGTTGCCGTAAACGACATCCGGCCAGCGTCTGTCGTGTGCTACGTGCTCGACGATTGTCGCGGATCAGCTACTGCACTAAGTGTCAGTTTTGGAGGTCCTAGGAAAGTGAAGTACATAGTATGTCGGCCGTCTGTAGACCGAGACCACGGACGACGTGGAGCTGTCTACACGGCTGGTCCGGCCTCTGGCAGATTTACTAGTGATAGGCTTGCGCGGCGGTTAGCATGTTGGACCTAGAAAACCGTGTCAGTGATGTCATGGATGTAACGAGCAGGTTGGCTCACCCGTAAATCTGGAATGAGAATCACGAGGCGAACAACTGTAAAGAGTTGGGCGAGTATTCACTCTGTCAAATGCTTTTAACAAGCCTTCGTCGCGAAATGGAAGAACAGTACATACCTCGTGAGTTCTGTGTGCTGTTCGTGCGTAGCCCAGCTGTGGTGCAAGTGTCAAAGCATGACCTAGCGACGGATAGCATCAGCGTCAAATTTCTCGTGGTCATATTATAATTGAGGGAGGAGTCAACTCCGGAGATTTGTTTGCGACAGGATTCTCGTGCTAGAAGTGCCTGACGTAGAGTATCGAGGACATTGGGACACGTAGCCTTACACTGAAACCCCCGTGTTTTAGCGCGACTCCTGGCTCGAGGATAGGCACAACTCCTCTGTCATACCAGAATAAAGATCTGAGCAGTTGAAGTGCGCCTACCTGCGGAAACCACGTCCGAGTCCGCAAAGCCTCACCAACATATCAGAAGAGCTGCCTTGCCTCTCAGACTCGAAGCTTCCGAAATACGTGCCACTGAGGTCATTCTAGGCACTTCTTGAGCAGGGCTGACGTACTGCGAACGGGTGGAGGCGGCGAGAAGAAGAGTTTGACGTCGTTGTTATTGGAGCTTCTTTTGAATGTCAGCCGTTGTCGCCGTCGCAAGTCCATGATTGCTTACTTCTTGCTTCAACCACCCTGGGCCTCGGTTTCGATACAACGGCTGCTTTAGTTCGCATGCTTTGATTTGAAGACGATGGGAAGGTGAGCCGCCGCTCAAGGCGGACTTTGCGGATTGGGCCATTGGAGTGGTGTGATTGGAGGTGGATTGGTCGCTTGACTGTTTTCCTGAAAATTCGGTGCATTGTTTTTGTTCCACAGCAGAGATGAAGCCAGTGGTACTTTCCTCTAGGGAGAGCAGACATAAATTAGAGATACCGGCGACATGTCAAACTCCCCTGGTAAAATAAATTCGAAGATTCGCGTGAGGAGTTCGAGGGGTAACGTCGCGGTTGGAGCTTGCAAGCCTCCGTAACATTCTACGGCGGTCTCCTTGTGCGTCCAATGATCGACTGGTCTTGGAGTAGGCCTCTGCAATGGCGGCTGTTTCCTGTGCAAGGAGGGTTTTGGCGATTCCTACCGGTGGTCCTGCGCCGAGTTGACTTTTATAAAATGCCGCAGTAACGGTTTAGACCGTACAGACGCTCAATATCAGCGACGGTGTCCACTAATGTTTGTCCACTTCTTTCACCAAAGCACTGAGAGAATCTACAGTAATTTGCGGTGGAGTAGGCCGAGTGACCTGCTGGCTAGGACCTACCGGAATGCTCACGAAGTGTGATCCTGATGGAATCGTCAAAGTCTGTTGGTGGGAAGGGTATCGTCACGTGATTGCAGTGGAAGAGCCCAAAGTCGACCCGTATTTGGTGAAGAGGATATTGAAACGCATACTGCTGTATACCGTGGTGGATCGGATCGACAACGCACAACGTACCAGAAACAGTGTAGCCTGATCTCTCAATCGTACCGCTTGTACGTCATCTGAGAAAGGTAGAAGACATGGTGAGTACTGCAAACGACTGCCTATTGTAAGTTGTCTTACCCGAAATCGAGTGAACTACTGATTTTAGGAAACAGAGAAAACTGTCCCTCATTTAATCACGGCCAGCAGTCAGTCCTAGAGTTGAAACGTCTTGTCAGTGATTTGGTGAAGCAGATTAAGCTGATATTGGGTGTAAACAGTTGACGAGGTGGGGGCTCAGAGGATGCAAAACGTACTAATAATCAGCATTGGAGATTAATTCTTTTTTTAAGTCAAAAACGGGACCGATAGTGGGGTGTCGATGTGGAGGGTGCGGCCGAATCGAAGTGGTTGAGCACAAGTCTTCCTGAGACCTTCGGACTAGAACGGAAAAAAAACTATGTCTCAATTCCGATAACCACCCCGACGTGCATCACCGCCGTCAACTGCCAATCGTAGGTACCTTTCTTTTAGCAACGCCAACGACACGCATGGGTTGTTTTTATTCTTCTTCGTAAAGTCCTGTGCAGGCTGGCGTTGCACGAGCATCATCCCTTTCTTGGACCGTTGCTCAGAGCTACGCTTCGATGTCGCCTCGAGCTTACGCTGTACACCGCCTCGAACTCGTCTTGCGCTTGTCTGGTGAGAGTTTACGTCTGTTGGAGATCCTCGTTTTGGCGGTAGGCTGTCTGGTTTACGTCCCGAAAAAACCACCATCGGCCCTACGTTTGCATACAGCTGTGCCCAGGATCTCGTCACTGCCCCTCGACACCTCATGAATGATTTTTCACGCTACGTCTTGGGATGGGTGCCAGCTCACGCCCAACAACCCGCCACAAATCCTACCCCACTATACTCCCCCACTCCCCCTTCGCATTTTCACATACTCACAACAACTCAACCTCGAACCTCGAGGGCCTAAAATTCCAGCAAAAACGCATGCGCCAAAGTGAGATTTCCTACATCGTCACATGGTCACCACGGTACCTTACCAGCGGAATCCACCAGTCTGTATGGTGTGACGTTGAACGTATTCGTCTCGTTATTCCATCTAGAGCGAGGTGATCAACGAAGACGTTTGTGTACGGATTGTACACCCCTCCGCGTCGTCTAGGAAAGGGCAGAGGGATGAGCTACGGCACTCCACCATGATAAACGGCCAATCCGTCGAACCGTCAGGCCGTGGTCTAACCACGAAAAGTCTGATGAAAATGAGACCGACCATTGTAGATATCCCTCCAGTGCCTGAAGGCGTTTTAAGGGTCGTCCGCTTTGGGACTAGGCTAGGGCCGAGATGTTCTGGGTCGATCACGTCTTCGAGTCGACGACTTTCCCGAGTTACCGAGCGATCGCTTCACAACTCGGCACAACCGAGAACTCACTCGTGGGACTTAAATTGCAGGGGGGGTATTTGGTTGCTAACGACGCCGAGGATCGACGCGTTTTTAGCGAAGAAAATGAAATACGGAGTAATGACGAGTGCTACTTAGTATTTATGACAATGCTTGCGGGGGGCATTTTCTTTTATCGGAAAGGCGTGGCGAGGCCATCCTAGCCTCGTTTCAGCCCGTCACGCCCTGGGCCCAGAGATTTCGATAGGTTTGGATCCAGAGGTGCCTCGTTTCGACACGGGTTCGTCGCGTGATTAGCAGATCAAGCTTGTGTTTATCAGGGTTGCTGTACCATCCGTGCGAGCAAACAACCGCTGCGTGACTGCCTAGCCACCGCGTTCCTTGGAACATCAGAAAGCCGTGCAAATGTGGTCGAGATTCGAGGTGGCGGTCAGCTCGGAGGGAGACGGGGAGGTATCTGGCGGGCGGGGTTGTAGATGAAGCGCAATAACACGACCTTTAGCACAAAATAGGCTAGCAGAGGCACCGTTGGATCTAGGACACTGTGAGCATGAGGTGATTCCTTTTTTCTTTCGGAGTCGGGATCGGAAGCCGACGATTGAGGTAGAGCAGCGCCTACAAGAGCTACGTTTCGTGGGGTCCATATCTCTGACACCGTCACTGGCGTTTCCTGTTCGATTCGGGGAGTGGGCATGAACGGCATCGGAGTGAAGTTTTTCGTGCGCAGTTCCTCCTCGCGTGAGGGCCGAATGGTTATGGTCATAGTGGATGGCTAAGATGTCGATGCACTGAGCGGGTAATGGACATTTTGGCTGGTGGGCGACGAGGAAGCGCAGTTTGAAGGATTATAGAGAGGATAGAGACAGGTGGCTCTTGACGTGGACAGGTGGACTAGCCTTTGTCGTACAATCATAGAAGCTGTCACCGACGAGCAGAGTTGACGAGATCGCAGCGGAGAGTGATGGTTCGAGTGGGCCCGATGTTCCTGATTTCCAGTCTAATCGATAGTAGTCGTGTGCACGGGGATGCGGGGAGGCGGCATCGGACTTTTCGGCTCGGTCTGGTGGGGCCCACACGTGTTTGGGCATGTGAAAATATAGTATACTTGACGGTCTGGAGTCAGTTGTTTTTGAATTGGAGCTACATATGTTGGAGGCTGGATAGTAGCTCTCTCTGCGATTGAAACGATGTCTGCTGGATTCAGAATAACCTCTGCGCTGTGGGACAAGATCCACCACTTTGCGTCCTTTCCACAGACTGGTGGTGCGTGTCCTCTCAATTCTCCGTAGAACACGTTCTCTGACTCCAGTCCCCAGTCTCGCTGCAGCAGATGGTCCTGTTCGGCCAGAATCCCAGCCAGGGGACTTTGCTGAAGGCCAGCCAGTTCCTTGCAGGTAGGCAGTTGTGCTGCATACCCTCGATCTCCTCGCTCATCTCACGCCAGAGGAGCTGCCGGTACGACTGGCACACCGGGTAAAGGAGCTCGACGAACTACCGCACGGGTTGGGGGACATGCCATCGATGAAAAAGGTCAAGAACTGGTACGCCCAGTCCTTCGAGGTCCGTCTCCTATTCCTGCTACTCGCCTTCTCGCCTCACAGACCTTGCATTTTCAGGAACTCATCAACTTTCCTTCAATATCGCTGCCTCCAGGGATCCGTCAGGCCCTCATGACGCCGCAGAGCAACCACGTTTTGCCCGAGTCCACGGATAACCCCTCTCTCAAGCACCTCGACCCGGACTCGCTGTCTCTCTCCCACCTACCCCACCCCACCACCAACCACAACAACAGCAACGGAAGCGGGTACAACAAGCTCAAGCTCCGCGTGCCCATGGAACGCAGGTCAGTCCGCTCTCGCTCCTTCGCCCGCGCCCCGCACACCCACCTCGCATCGCTCAAATCCTCCTCCTCCTCCTCCTCTCTCAACCCCAACCCGGTCCCCGTCCACCTCCGCAGATACTACGCCGACACCGACAACGTCGTCTCCTGGCCCCCCCAGGTCCAAGACTACAACAAACGCTTCACACGCACCCTCGAGACCATCAAGACCCGCCACGACCCCACCGTCACCACCGTCGCCCAGGGCGTCCTCGAGTGGAAACGCATGCAAAACGCGCGCAATATCGGTCTCGACATCCAGGCCTGGCTAGACCGCTTCTACATGTCCCGTATCGGCATCCGCTTCCTGATCGGTCAACGTGAGTTCCGTCGTCGTCGTGCCGTTCTGCCCCATTCACAACAACCCTACCAGACGTCGCTCTAAACACGCAACAAGCACACGAAGACTACGTCGGCATCATCTGCACCAAAGCCGTGTGTCCCATCCCCTCCCTCCCCGCTCTACCTCCGTCCCTTCTACTAACCCCCTCGCCCACAGAACGTCCACGACATCGTCCTCGAAGCCATCGAAAACGCCCGCTTCGTCTGCGAAGAGCACTACGCCATGTTCCGCGGTCCCCCCGTGCAGCTCATCTGCCCCCAAGACCTCACATTCGCCTACGTCCCCGGCCACCTCTCGCACATCTGCTTCGAGCTCCTCAAAAACTCCCTCCGCGCCGTCGTCGAGCGCTACGGCCTCGCCGACGACACCGTCTACCCGCCCATCAAGGTCGTCGTCGTCGAGGGCAAAGAGGACATTACCATAAAAATCTCGGATGAGGGAGGTGGGATTTCGAGGAGCGCGATCCCGCTCATTTGGACGTATATGTATACGACGATGGAGAGTCAGGGGATTGATCAGGATTTCCAGGCGAGTGATTTCAAGGCGCCCATGGCTGGGTTTGGGTATGGGCTCCCGCTCTCAAGATTGGTGCGTACCATGCTGGCCCTATGCCGTTCTCGCTGACGTCTCTATCCAGTACGCGAGATACTTTGGTGGAGACCTCCGCCTCATCTCGATGGACGGGTTCGGAACAGACGTTTACATCCACCTAAACCGTCTCTCAAGCAGTCGTGAGCCGCTGCTGTAACTCTCGGTTCTCTTTTTTCGTTCATTTTGCACTTTTCTGGAATACCGTGCCACCACCATCTGTACCACTACATAACACACACTGTCCATACTCAACAGTTATCGCACAAACTGAAAAATAAATAAAATTGCGAGGAAAACCCGATGTGCGTCGTACGTGTGTGTGTGAGCGTGATAATAATAAATAACAACCCACATGGAAACGGTAGTAGTATAGAGTAGAATAATAATGGAATCGTGGCGGTCATGTGTGCTAAGGTCGTGGAGGTTGTTTTGTATCATTTTGGGAAGAGACCGTTTTTGGAGTAGAGGGATACCGAAAGCGTACCGAAAAAAGCAACAAAGCGACGGAGATAGAAAGGAAACAAGGATCAGAGAGAAAACATAGGACGGTCTTCCGTCCGTCGGAATCGCGAGAGTGAGAGGTACCGACGACTGCCTGTCAACGTTCCAAAGGCCGCTTGACGCCCTGACGAAGGGTCCCCCAATCATGATGCGTCGTCTGCAAAGGTGACAGCGTGACCATCTGCGGCTGCGACTGCGACTGCGACGGACCCAGACCCCGCAACGACTGCAGATGTGCCTGCATCTGCGTCGGATACTGCACCTCCATCCGCGATGGCGCCCGCTGCTGCTGCTGGTGTAGATGTCCGCTCTGCCCCATCGCCTGCATCAACACCGACGATCTCAGCGGCACAGGCGCATATAGTCCTCCCCCCTGCTGCTGCTGCGACACGCTCTGTCGGCGCTGAGCATGAACCTGCTGCTCCGGTGGTATCCTCGCCGGCGTCTGAATTCGTGGTGGGGGCTGGAACGCCCTCGCATGTGTAGGTATAAACCCCGTCTGTCCTCCAAACCCCCTCGCCGCAGTGGCATACTGCTCCAGCGCAACCGTATAATTCGCGTGCTCCCCTCCGCCCCCGCCGATATTCATCCCCATCCCCAACGACATATCCGGATACACATCATCCATGCTCAGCCCAGCTGCCGCCGCCAGGTCAGCGAATCCCATCGACTCCGGCGTTGACGACGACGACGATGGCGAGAGGTTGGGTGCCTCCAACGGTAACGCCGACAGAGGCGAGGATGATGATGACGATGTGGACGACGAAAGATGCTCCTGCTCCTGCTGCACCCCATCGGCATCTCCTTCCCGCTTCCCCTCCTGCTCCGCCACCTCCGCCTCAAGCGCCTCAATCTCCTCCCTAAGCCTCTGATTCGCAAACTTCAACTGCTGCAGCTCGTACTGCCAGCTCGACCCCCGACTGACCTCCAGCTCCGCAAAGATGTTCGCGTCGAGCGGGTGTACAACCGGGCTTGGGCTCACGCCTCCGTGTACTGATGGCGGGTCGTCAAGTAGTCGAATCTGCACCAGTACCGGCGCAGGCGCAACATTGAGCTTCTCATCCAGCCCGCCCCCGCCCGAACGATAAAACACCATCAACACGCCCACAACCGCGCCTATCTTCGTCCTCAGTCGCCCCCACACCGTCGTTGTCCTCGCCATCGTCTCGTCTTCGTTCTCCCTAGCTTTGGACCCATATACATCCTCCTTTAACGCCTCGTACACCCCCTCCAAGCCCTCCACAACCAACATCCCCATCCTCCTCCCTACCAACTGCTCGGGCGCATACCCCAACACATCCCCCACACCCCTTCCCACACCCACCATCACCCCCGCCGCCCGCCCCCTCCCCGCCACCTGCACCCAAAACTCCCTCTCCTTCTCTCCTTCTCCCACCACGGGCTCGATCCCGCCACCCGCACGGAGAACATCCCCCCAAGACACCCTAGGCATCGCGCGGGCCCTCCCACTGAGTATAATCGCCTTCCTCCCCTTGCCCGGCTCGACGTGCAACCGGCCTCTACACTCGACCCAGACATACGTGCCCCCCTTCGTGCGCGCCCGAAATAGCACATCGATAACGCGGGCCTGGACCGCTCCGAGTCCGTGGTGTCCTACGTGTGCAGATCCTTGGTCCTCCGTGGGATCATCACCAGACGCCGACGCCGACAACGGCGATGGCAACGATGACGACGACGATGTAGATGTAGATGTAGACGCAGGCATGAGGGTAGAACTCTCCTTGAGCTGTCTCTCGAGCGGGACGACGTCCTCCGGATGCGCAATATCCACCATCGATTTCCCCACCAGCTCACTGGACGTATACCCGAGCACTCTAACGACACTCGGCGCGACGTAGAGGAACGCGCCTTTGAGGGAGACGACGTGAATAAAATCGGGGCTGTACTCGCACAGGAGGAGGGAGAGGGGGCTGTTTGTTGCGCTCGGGGGGGCGGTGTTGGCGGAGGCGGGGAGGGGGACGGGGGCGGTGGTGGAGGTGGAGATGGGGAGAGAGTCGAGGAAGGGTTTGGATAGGAGGAGCGTAGAGAGGGTCGTGGACATGGCGATCTGAGGGATAGAATACGTCTTGCGGTGCATGATCGGCTGATCGTGCTGTAGTTGGGGAAAGGAGGCAGGGGCAGCAGCCCCGACGTTCGCCTCGCTGGGGAGATAGGTGCCATCGCGTAGTCTCTCGAGGATGATGTTGGGTTGTTCGGTGAGATCGACCTGGAAGCCGACGTGGTAGACGATATCGTTAAGCTCATGCTTACCGCCCGAGACGCCGCCGGTGATGGGGATGACGGTGACGAGGTTGATGAAAGCGCTTCCATCTTTGCGAAAGTTGACGATGCTGGTCTGGACCTCCTTATCTGCGGCACAGGCTTTTCGCAGCATATTGACAGATTGCTGGGACGTAAAGCGGCGGGGCTCACCGCGGCGGACGGCGCCACCGGGGGCCTGGAGAAAGCGGCAGTTTCTGCCTAGAGTCTCGTGCTCTGTGTAGCCGGTTAGACGGCAGAATGAGGGGGAGCAGTAGACGATGGGGTGGTCGTGGCGGCGGACATCGACGACGACAAAAGAGCAGGTCATGTCGACGGGGCCAAGGAGGACACGAGGATTGGGGCGGGTGGCAACGCGGGCGAGGATAGAAAGGACATCGAAACCAGACGCAGAGTAGACGGGCAGGCCGAGGGGCGATGGGACGGCGAAGTTGAGTAGAGTCGGCTTCGGGGTTGCAGGAGACGGTCTAGGGGTTAATTCAGACAACGATTTTGACGAAGGACTGTGGATACGCACGGGGTATAGGTGTTGGTGAATCCAGTGTTTGTGAGCCATGTCGAATTGTATGGCAGGACTTCTGCTCCTCCGCCAGGTGCAAGAGTCGGTGGACCCGAGTACATAAACGACGGGATCTGAAACTGCAGGCCATTGCTCTGGGCAGCGTTGGCGGCGGTGGGCTCGGACTGGAGATACCTCGAAAACGGCATCGTGGTCCTTGGTCAGACGCAAACAAGGTGGCTTTACATAGAACAACTCGAACACGTGATGGCGGCATCCACGGCACAATGACGTCACGCCATTTTCAGCCCTTAGGTCCCCGTCAGCCCTAATTTCCACCATCTTGGCATAATCGCAGGTGGGTGCAATTGTAATGTTGCAGACGTCACCATTGACGATAACAAAAGGTAGCAGGAAACAAACATCAACGCTTCGAAGCAGGCGCCTTGACAATGCTTCTATCAATTCATTTGTACGTAGCGACCGTGAGGTTTTCATTCGAGACATACCACCCTACATCCACGCAGAAAACGAGTCCTCCCATCAAATATCATTCGTTCAAATGAAAGTGTTTATAGCCCAACACATTCACATCATACCCCGTTCGTCGTCGCAGCATCCCCTCATCGGACCGAACATCTTCATAGGATCGAACACACAGGACCAACTTGGGATGTCGACAAATGATTGGACCCTTTCTACTCAATACAACGAGGCACCGATCCCCGCCCCAACCCCGATGGTGGCGCCCTTCCATCATCGTCGGCGGAATTCGCCAGACAGCTCGTATGTAAATTACGTATCTCCTTGGGGGGTCGGTCAATGCACACCTGAAGGCACGAATGCTCATGTGCGTCATCAATAGTGGAAGGATGAATTGCGTGTGGGAAGGGTGTGTGGTGCGTCATGAATATCATAGCCGACATATCGATAACGCGTGAATGCCCGGGAACGGTTATAGGATATAGGAGAGGTAAGTCGTGGATGTGCTGCGGTAAAAAGCTAGGACCGAGCATGAAGGTTATGTCTGGTACAGCATGAGATATCACGGGCTGCGATGCCCAGACGAAAACGACGGCGTTAGCCCACGAACGCAACCAGGATAGCTAGCAACGACAAGATGCCGTATAAATATCAAAGTTCCGAGCCACTGCGTCCAACGCCCAACGAAATTCATTTCGTTCAACAAACGCGGTTCATTGCAACGCAAATAGAACTAATGCTCACCTCTACCTAACCTGGATGAGAAACTGCGCCAGAAGCGGATTCACCCTTGCCTTTTCCCGGGGAAACATCTTCCTCGTCCTCTTAATATACCCCCTCAGCTTCTTCTTGTTGTTATACACGCCCCTCTCCATCACTTTCCCCGCCAACGCCGCGTCTACAAGGTCCACGATATTCACGTATTTCCCTTTGAGCGACTATCACGTCCCCTTAGATCACGAACAACGCAGCCGAAAAAAAAAAATTGGGGCTCTCACCTCTTCGCACTGACTGATAGCCGTGAATTTCTCGGTGCCCTCTACTCCGACCGTCTTGCACAGGGACTGCCACGCCTGAAGAGAACTCGCAGTTCCACCAAAAATAGTCTTGAACCCGGCGTGGACTTCGCCGATGATGAACTGGCGCTGGCGTTTCTCATACCGCTTGGTCCTCTTCTTGAGCCCCTCCGAGACCGTAAGGGCCTTGAAGCGCTGGAGGATCGTTGTCACGCTGTCACCAGCTGGGAGTGCAACGACTGGGTCGGCCATAGGTGGTTACTTATGCGTCGTGATGGTAAAAGAGAGAGGGACACTAAGAGGCGATGAGGGGGAAGGGGGGGCATCAACGCGAGTGCGCGGAGCTTTAATTTTATCCATCGAACATGATCAATTCAAGCGCCCGTACCCCCACAATCGAAACAATCTAGAACGACGGTCCTTCTGTTTTTGGGTTTGGGAAAAGCACTGTGATGCCTTTGTTGCCAGTCGAGTAGTATACCGTTACGGTAACAAAGGTACTGTGGGTCCTCACAAGTGGCACGAGGAGATGGTCTGCACATGTTCGAGTTCCTGTGTCATCGATGGTGTGGGGACGTAGTAGTACACTGTTACGGTAACAAAGGTACCGTGGGGCCCCCACGCGTGGCACAGAGAGATGGTCGGCACATGTTCAAGTTCCTGTGACGTTCGCGCATCTGACAAGGTTTGTTAGGACACAGCCTGAGAGATCAGAGGGAGTGCTGAACGAGGTAAATCCCTTGGTGGATGAAAGCAAAAAAGGAGTCAGCGTCGTAGTAGTAAAAGGCCCTGATATCAAACGGTTGTTGTGGTCCATGGAGCCTCCGAAGTTGAGTCCAGAACCGTCAGTGGGGGTTCAATATCAATCCTAGCCCTGGTTTGTGCGGTCGTGCTCAGCGCTCAGGTCGTAGAGGAGCGATCCAGAACTAGATCGAACGGAGAACGTGAAGCATAGCTGAGAGTATGAGTGAGAATGACTGTTGCCACGTGCAAAAGCATCATCTGCATGTCGGACCGTGGAAACCAAATCTTGGCGCCATCTCCAAGTCGTTCCGGGCCCTCGGAATCTAGCTATCGTGTCTCGTTACCATTTAAACGTTCGTTTGCAAGTACACCTCTTGTTCAAATTGGACACCCGACCACAACCAGTTCCAAGCGCCACGCCCTCCTCCCTTTCCAACAGGATGCGAGACGGTGACGGATAGCGTTGTAGGAGCTGAATAAACATCTTGGTGCGTCTCCGGAGACATTCTCAACCAATTTAAATGATGACGATATTAGGATACAAAAAGGAAAAACAGCCCGCCGGGAAGGGGACGCCAGGGTAGACTAAACCGTCGGAAGGACACCTGGTACGCAGTTATCGCCTTTCGCATTGATCTTCACTCATCTTAGGGTTAGGGTTAGGGTTAGGGTTAGGGTTAGGGTTAGGGTTAGGGTTAGGGTTAGGGTTAGGGTTAGGGTTAGGGTTAGGGTTAGGGTTAGGGTTAGGGTTAGGGTTAGGGTTAGGGTTAGGGTTAGG